>CM042351.1:14295000-17155000 GCA_023558445.1 Drosophila pallidifrons
GACTGCTATTGCTAGGGATGGTTCAGGAGAATTATATTTCTGCAGCTCTTGGGAAACAGGTTCCGCAATTTGTTCTCGCATTATATTTGTGCAGTAGCTACTGGAAGCTTTCGAGTCCTCGGCACAGTCTCCATAGGGAAGCGAGTTCATTGTAGAGCCTTGAGAAGTTACATTTTCATTTGCACAAGTCCCATAAGGAAGAGAGTTCTCTGTAGAGCCATGAGAAGCGAAACTTTCCTGTACACATTCTCCATAGGGAAGCGAGTTCTTTGTAGAGCTTTGAGAAGTTAAACTTTCTTTGGCACAAGTCCCATAAGGATCGGAGTTCTTTGTGGAGCCATGAGAAGCTAAATTTTCATGGGCGAGAGAATTCTTTGTAGGTATGTTCCAGCCATTAGAAAATTGCAAGTTCTGTGCAGAATCACGAGTTGCAAACGAGTCCTGCGGCTGGTCCTGATCACAACGAGGAGCAGTGCGCGATTCCTTCTGAATATTTTCGAATCTTGGTGATCGCCGCTCGGCGATATTCGGATCCAGATCGCGTTCCCATGGTGCAACAGGCTGTGACTCGGTCCAAAAGGCATACGAGTAATATGCTTGATTGGATTGTTCTTGCGGTATGCGTTCATCACTGCGACGATATAATTGTACCATATCGACGTCGCGGCTATATTGCGATTCTGAGCTTCTATCGCGACTTGTTCTCATTGGGGAATGACGACATTCGCCAGCTGCCTCATGCTTATAATCCCTTTGCGATAGTATAACACGTACAGATTCACGATTGATCACAGGTTCTCGATTCGCATTCGGAAGATTCTTCAAAGATTCATCACTATTTTGAGGCTGCATTGTTGGATCCAATGGACGTGGAGGTTGCTGGTCATTCGATGATTCTGTTGACAATTCACTGGATGAACTCGATGATATTTCTTGTTGACGACCTCCCTCGGTAGAATCCATTGTTCGAATGTTTTTTCCTTCTCTTAAATACTTATTGAAAATAAGTTTCTAGAAAATATTTTTGATATTTGATAATTTAGCAGTCAGCTGTCGACTGAAACTGTGCTTGAAGTCAAATCTATCTAAGTTTATAATATGACAGCAATTTCAACGTATATAGATTGAATGAATATTTGCTTTAAACTGAGTTTTGCTAGCCAACTTAATAAGTGTTTCTTAGCATTTTAAAGTGATTTGAGTACTAAAAACGTTTTTAAAATCAAGAAACAATTATTGACTCATACTAAACTCTTCTTAAAATGTAATCCATGAATAAATTCAAGATGAGAATTTAACAAAATTTTATTAAAACATTCTTATTTCAATATTGAAAAATATGATAAATTTATACACACAACGAAAAGTTTCAATTTATGTTATTACTTAAATTTTCTTAAAATGTAATCTATGGATAAATACAAGATTAGAATTCAACAAAATTTGATAAAAAATATTCTTATTTCAAGATTGAAATACATTATAAATTTGTACAGAATATCTTAAATATAGATTGTTTAGAATACAAATTAATATAATAATGTCCAAGATTCATAATTCTTGTATATTGAAAGAAAATTGTATAAGTTATTACAGAAATACTTTTACTTTTACATTTTTAATATTTTTTTTGAAAATATACCAGACTAATATGCCGCAAAAAATACTGATACTGATTCAGTATTATATATTTAGTATATTTATATAGTACTATATTTAAAATATTCCATGAAGTACTTAAATATACAAAATTGTTGGTATATATCAAAATACCAATTGTAACCTTTGGTATATTTTTAGTATTTTTGTGGTATATTTACTTGGCATATTTTCTTGGCTATAGCTTTCTTTCTTCTTTCGATAAAATTGAAAAGTGCTTAAGCTCATTATTTTGATTCCTCTTTTTAGAACGTCGCTCAATTTCTCTCAGTGTATATTTTATCAGATCGATACTTCCATTAACTTTCGTAGCAATTCTACACATATACATATATGTAGTTAGTAATTTCATAACATAACTAAATTAAGATTTAATCTTCAAATATATAACTAAAAAATAAAAACACTTAGTTCGAGTTTTTATGTGCTCAACAACTTTTAATAAATCGTGCACATAAAGTGAACTTGACTTTGTTCGGTTGCTGTTTTAATGGCTGCTAAAAATGCATTTGAAATGAATCATTTATGTGAAATGCACAGAGAGGCTGAGGGTGAAAAGTGAGGGGAAAATGTTGGCAAATTGATATGAATAAGCGATTATTTAGTTAGATTTGGATTCACTAAAGTATAAAATGTATTTGCACAGCATGTATGTATGTATGTATTTGTATATGTATTCAGTATATATGCAGAGCATAATTAAATCAGCAGTTGCATGAGTACGAAATTTTGTGCACCGCTGTCTGCTCTTAGCTGCAAGCTTTTGGTGCAGAAAATTATCTGCCACAAATGGGTTAAATCGCAAAGAAACTCAAGATGGAAGATGGAAATGAAACTGTAGCTGAATATATTTGTATATATGTATATGTATATGTTACATATGTGGCAAGTAAAGCGGCAACACACACACACACACACTCAAGCGAATTGAAATGCAATTGAAACATTGCAAATGGCATTTGTGTTGTTGCAAGTAAGGGAGACGACATCATGCATCGTGCCCCAACTCGCATTTTTCTCCAGCACTCCAACTGTGATAAATATAATTAAAATTCCACTGGAAAATTCGCAAATAATGCGATTTTCCAATTAATGAAAATACCAATGATGACAATAACAACGGTCAACACTTCGTGCCGCATCATGCGTGCCACATTTGATTCAGTTATTTGTGGCACTTTGCATGTCGTCGTTGTCGTTGCTCATCATAATTTTTCCCGATATTCACAGTGCAATTCATCGTTAATTTAATTGTTAATTTTTGTGCGAAACTCCTTCGAGACGTGCCGCAAATTCTTGGTGGCAAAGTGAGCACGACTGTAAAATGCCCTAAATATATAAGGATTGCTCTAAAAAACTTTAAAGTTTTTAATTTTGTGAAAAATATTTATTTCATAATTGAAATTTATTTAAATTTTGACAACAACTTAGGATACTTCCTAAATATTATTAAAAAATAAAATCATAAGGATGTAGTTTAATTTAAATTTTGATTTTAATGTTTAAAACTCGAAAGCAACTTTTATTCTAAAATATTTCATAAAATATGGATAAACATTCTGGTATTTTTGCATATTTGCACAGCAAGTTAAAAAAATAAAATTGCAAAAAATATAATTGAGTTATAAGTGTATCATTGAATTTAAATTTAAGCTTAACATAAATTTTATTAATATTTGAGTTTTTTTAAATTTTGTGAAACATTCAAACTGCAAATATTTCTGTGATATAATTTTAAATTCTTGCGATTGCTCTGAAAAAAAACGTTTAACATTTATTAAAAACTAAATTCTAAAACTAATTTTTCAAGTCTTTTTAAATTTAGCGACAAATAGAAATTATTATATAAGCAATTAATTTATAATTTCATTTTCGTATCCCTCTAAGCAACGTAAATAATTTGGTGATCCCGAAAATTCTTTTGTATTATTTCACTACAAAAATTTACAAATCTGTGAAAAATATAAATTTTAAATCATTTGTAAGGAAATGCGTAAAATTTAGTTAAACTTTAATTTATATTTCGTTAAACAGCTCTCAATATTACATTTATAAATTTGAAATCCTTGTATAATTCAAAAGAATATATTTTGCATTTAATTGATATGCTGAAACATTTTTTTCTAGTTTTCATAATTTCTTAACGCTTTTAAACACTTTTCCATTTCCCGTCCTTCTACCACGGGTTTAAGAATATTAAATTGACAATATTTGTGTATTCAACTTATCATTTTACCGAATGCTTTAAAAATATGTAGAAAGTCTAATTAATAGTTAATCGTTCCAACTTGTTTTAATGTATTCGAAATCTATAAATTGGAAATACTTGGGTAATTAAAACGATATTAACATTATATTTAATTGATATATTTATATATTTTTTCAAGTTTTCATACAATCAGTTTGCAAAGACTTTTCCACGTGCTCAAGTATGTGCAAACATTGTGAACAAATTGCTTTAAAGAGACCCAAAAAAAAAGCAGAACCAACTAAAACAATTTTAGAATTTTATGCAAACATTTCGTGGAATTTGCTCAGTCTATATAGCAAACACTTTTAGCAGTAGGCTGTGTTATTTTGTTCTCTTTCTTTTGTTCGAACGTTTCTGTTTTTTTTTTTTTGCACAGAGCACTTTTCATTTAATTTTCATTGTGGGAATTTGTGTTGTAAGCTGAGTCGCGCCGCTGGCAGTGTTGAATGTCTAATTAAACGTGAAAAGCCTTGACCTTTTGAGTTTGAACACGAGAAGCGCAAGAGAAATAGACAGAGAGAGAGAGAGAGAATAGCAAAACGGTAGACAGCGGGAATGAGTGTGAAAAGTGTTGTAAAGAAGCCAAGAGAGAGAGAGAGAGAGAGAGAAGTCAAGCCATAAATATTCGGCAAAGTGGCAAACGGCAAACGGCGACGGCAAATCGAAGACAGGAAGTGAAATATTTGCGTTGACAACGCTCGCAATATGTTTTTACATGTGTTCGGAGGGTACGTGCAACGTGCTGTGGCAAGCATCAGTTGTTGTTCTTCATGTTCTTCTTGTTGTTATTGTTGTTATTGTTTCAAATGGCGCGCGAGAACGCAATTTCATTTGTCTCTGAATGTTCTCAGCGATGCTCACAACAATGACAACGACAATGATGTTGATGTTGATGTTGATGTGACTCTGATGATGATAATGAGGTTCTTCTTCGACTCTCTCTCTCTTTCTGTCTCTCTCTACTCCCCCAACTAACAGCAGCAGGAGTATTACAGCTGGAGTGTGAATCATTTCCGTTTGAATTTGGTTCATTGCATGATTTTCACATTAAAACGCGAGAATTGCGAATTGTGTTTGTGGAGGAGCTGCTGCTGCTGCTGTTCTCCCTCATTCGATGGGTTCCTTTCCTATCGAGTTGACTCCTGAACTGAGTTGAGTTGAGCTGAGCTTCGCTTCACTGACTGCCAATGTCCGTCCGTCTGTCTGTCTGTCTGTCTGTCTGTCCGTCTGTCTCTTCAGTCGCTGGTCGCCTCTTCTGCTTGATTGTGTTTTCTTTAACTTATTTTCAAGCAATAATAACAATGACAGCAGCAACAACAATGAACTTGTATGATGATGATGATGTTGCTGCTGCTGCTGCGTATTGATATTTTAGCCTTATTTCGTTTACACTACTTTAGCAACATTTATTTGGAAATGCTTTGCGCTCGAACGGCTCGAACAGCTTTATAATTGGCCTCGCACTGCGGAAACGGAAGCGCTCATCAAGCCTCTTGAACAACAACAACACACACACACACACACATACGCACAGAAACTCCCTCACACATTCGCTTCACGTGTATTATACAAATGAAACTGAAACTGGGCCGGAGTCGGGGTCAGAGGGGTTAGAGGGGTCAGAGGGTGGGGTCGAGTTAGGTCGGGGCCATGGCTAAATAAAAGTATCAACGCCGAAACTCAATTTGAAACAACAACAAAGCCAAATTACTTTCCATATACAAATACAAATGCAAACACACACATCCACACACACACACACACACACAGATGTGCATAAATACACGCATAAGCAGAACAATAAACAACACCATTAAACAACAACAACAGCAACCGACAACTATAATATTTAAAATTTTCTATTGAAATAAACAAAAACACAAAAAATGAAAACGCGCAGCACACTTGAGAACAACAAGAACAACAACAACAACAACAACAACAACAACAACAAAAGGAATAAGTTAAAAATGAACAAGAAAAAACGGAAGTGCAAAGCGTTTCCGATTTGTTCCTCTTTTTTTTGATTCTTTTCTGAAAAAATTTAGCTAACGATTTGACGTGCGGCACAGTGGGCAATAAAAACATAATACACACCAAAATTACAGAGAATTTGCGATAATTTTAAATTCATTTAAAAGTGTTTATTCAATCCTCAAATGAATATATAAATTTATTTACTATTATATAAAGTACAAAATATAAATATAAAATACAAAAAACAAGCAATTCAAAAATATGATATATAATTTATTATACTAATTAATTTTTGTATGTTAGCTAAATATCTTTTAAAAAGTGAGCTTTATTATTCATAAATATTAATTAGATAAATCAAATAAATTGGTAACTTTGTAATATATTAATTTTTCACATGTTTTATATGTTCATTTATTTTTAAATTTAATTATTAATAAACTTTAAAAATAAAAAAAATTCAAAAATAGCTTAAAAAATATTTCGTAATTTATTATTGAAAATATTTGTTTTTAATAAATTTTATAAAGAAATAACTTATCTTTATAAAAATATTAAATTTTTGCAAAAAAAAAAAAATATTTTTTTATATTATACAACTTTTTGGTTAATTTTCTTTAAAAATATATATTATTATAAAAACAAAATATAAAAAATATTTTATAATTTATTATTGAATACATTTGTATAATATAATTTAAAATAAAAGAATTTAAATTTATTCCTATAGTTATAACTAAACAAAATATTGATTTAATTTTTTTAGTTTTTTTTTTTAAATATATGTGCATATATACAAAAATAATCATGAAACATTTTTAATAATTTATTTTTCAAAAATTAAATAATTCATATATATATATTACTAACTAAAGAAAATATGATTTACTTTAGAACGTTCAAATAAAAATAAAAATCAACTTAATAAAACATTGTTAATACAACCAAATTAAAAAAATTGGCATTTTTTGTACTATATTTCAATAAAATTGCTAACCAGATATAATGAAATATTTTGTACATCTGTGAAATTAAATTAAAATATAAAAAATTATGAAATAAACATATAGTTGCCAATATTTCATAATTGGAAATACATTAAAAGCTTTGCTTTATATTTTACTAAAATTCAAATAAATTTTTTATGTGTGTGCGACATTTGGATTTGTTAAATTTGTTACCACTGTGCTGTTGCTCTTCTTCTTGTCGCGGCGCTTGCACAGTCAGCTGTCAACGATGCTTGGAAGCCGCAAACAGCAACAGAAAAAACAACAACAACAGCAACAACAACACCGACAACAACTGAGAACAACTGCAATCATAACACCACTAAAGAGGCAGAACATAAACAAAGACAACAACCAGCAACCAGCGACGGCAACTGAAACTCTGACTGCAACTGCAACTGCAACAACCCAAAGAAGTTGAAGAAGTCGAAGCCACAAGAGCAGCGCCAGAAGCGGCGACGCCGTCTCATAAAATGCTCATATGACCGAAAAGATAGCACACCCGAATTGATCGACATCGAGATACCCTGTTTTTCGGCTTGAAGGAGAGTTTTCTTCATAAAAAATCGCAAATAATAATTGAATAGACTCTTATAAACAACGAGTTGTGTTAATGTTTTGAGTACAATAAGGGATCCCTTAAAAAATATATGAAATATATAAATGATATGAATATAATATGTGGATCATTGTTTTCCATGGAAATTTTTTACTCAAAATTTCTATTACTTAAGAATCGTCTGAAAATAAAAAAAAATAAATAAATTTAATCACTTAGAACGAGGGCGTTGAGAATTACATTATTTATTTATTATATTTTAAATTATTTTGTTTTTATTTTTCTAATTTATGTTTATAAAATTTATTTGTAGTTTTGAAATACATATATTGTAGATCAAGCGCAGCTGAATAGACTTGAATATTTTGTGTAATTATTTGCATTATTTTCATTCTATAAGTATTTTATGTTATGTCACATAGTATCATTAAAGAAATTAAATATTATATTTAGTTGTAGATATGGAATTTTTATTATGATTTTTGATTTATTTTTATTACATGAATTCGATATTATTCTATTGATAATTTGTAAATATCATAATATCATATCTGATAATTTCTTGTAAATATCATATCATATCATATCTGATAATTTCTTGTAAATATCATATCATATCTGATAATTCAATCGTAAATATCATACGCCAAACATTTTTATACCCGCTACCCATAGGGTAGAAGGGTATTATAACTTTGTGCCGGCAGGAAATGTATGTAACAGGTAGAAGGAGGCATCTCCGACCCTATAAAGTATATATATTCTTGATCAGCGTCAACAGCCGAGGCGATCTAGCCATGTCCGTCTGTCCGTCTGTGTGTCTGTCCGTCCGTCCGTATGAAACACTGGATCTCAGAGACTATAAGAGATAGACCTATAATTTTTTTTCGACAGCATTTGTTATGTTTGCACGCAGATCAAGTTTGTTTCAAATTTTTGCCACGCCCACTTCCGCCCCTGCAAATCAAAAAAATCGAATAACAAGCGTAATTTTAAAGCTAAAGTTACGAATTTTGGCGTATACAGTAATAAATATAGTATTTATGATCCCTGAAAATTTGGTTGCGATCAAATAGAAATTGTCGAAGTTATTAAAGAAATACTTTTGTATGGGCAAAAACGCCTACTTACTAGGGGTCTGAGTTGCTTTGGCTGACAATCTGGTATATTGTGCCGTCTATGGTATATTTTGAATGCGGTACTATATCGATATACCACATATACAATTTTGTATATTTTTAGTATTTTTGCAGTATATTTGGTATATTTTGAGAATAATACCGCAAAATATATTGCTTTTATTCAAAATGGGTAGCGGGTATCTCACAGTCGAGTTCACTCGACTGTAGCTTTCTTACTTGTTATATTTGTTTTTTCTAATTTTTGATTTATTTGTATTACATGAGTTCGATTTTATTCTATTGATAATCTGTAAATGTCATATCATATCATATCTGACATTTTCTTTAAAATATCATAACATATCATATCTGATATTTTCTTGTAAACATCATACCCCAAACATGCAGTTCACCGTACTGGGTATCAATTGTTCAAAATTCAACACAACAATTTCTTCGTGTGTTTTTGAAGTGCAGCAATTAGAGCACACGCTAACGATCTGCCTCTCACTAACATGCTTGCTCTCTCATTCTCTCACACTCTCTATCTCTTTCGCTCTCTCTCTGTGCTTATGGGTGGATCAGTAGCGCCCACCCAGCAATTTGCTGTGCCACATTTTGAAGGAGTCATGGGCCATGCCGTTGGCTTTAGCGCTTCCGTTTTGTGACAGCGTGCGGAAACAACTCGACGCAACGTTGTCATCATCAACTGTCGGGGAGCATCTTCATCTCTCTCTCTCGCTCTCTCTGCTTAGCTGGCTTATCGTTTTGGCTCATTGGCATTTGAAGCGTCTCGTATTTCCGCCGACAGCATCGAATGTTGCTACTAAGTAAGTAATCCGACAAAACTCCCGGGAAAGAAATGCCATATATAAATTCGGACCGATCACGTGTGTGTCTCCTACATCCCCCTTCACCTGGCTTTGGGCCCCCCTCGCTCTCCCCTCTCTCTCTCTCTCTCTCTGGCTGGCTGGCATTCTTCTTGTTGCCGTTTGGCGTTGCCATTCAATGCATCATTGCTGTGGTAATTGCTTCCAAATGCTTAAATGCTTTCATTGTTGTTGCTGCGCCTCCGTTTCAATTTGTGGCAGTTGCCTTCGCCTGCCACTCAGTTTCAGTTTCTTTCAAGTTGTTGTTGCTGCTGCTGTTGCATGTCCAACATGTGTCGTCGTCATTGATTTGTCGTTGATGGGCGGCTCTTGTTGCCATGCCATGGGAGTTGAGTGCGGCGATTGAAGAATGTGTGCTTGTTGCCACAGAGAAAAGAAAGGCAGCCAGCACTCGCTTCTGTTGCTGCTTCTGTTGCAGCACGTTTGCCCCGATGGCCAAGAACACACACACTATTGACATTTGCTTGTCACAACCGCCGCATCCACATTGTACCCACCCCCCCACCCCACCCCACACTTCTCCAACAAAAGTCCCATCAAGCGCAGCGTCGTCATTTTTGGGGCGACCCTCGTGTTTTTAGGGGGCGTTGCTCGTAAATTTTGTTGATACTACCATATGGGGGCCATAGAGGGGGGAAGAAGAGAATGGGCATGAAAACAATTTGCACATGGAAACCTGGCCTCCAGCTGGAGTGTGAGAGAAAGAGAGAGAGCGAGCGGGAGTGAGAGAGAGAGAGAGAGACGCTTGCATTCTGGGCCACTCTCGAAGCGTTTTAATTATGAGGCGGCAACTGTTTGCCGTTGTTATTGTTATTGTTCCTCTCGCTGTTGTTGTTAGTCTTATTATTATTATTGTTATTGTTAGTTTGTACGTTCTTTGTTCTCTCTTCTCTCTCTGTCTCAGTCTCAGTCTTTGCAACATCATCTTGAATGTCGTTGCGTCGACGCTTTGCTTTGCTTTGCTTTGCTTTCATCTTGTTCACAACATGTTTGTGCCAATTTTTGCATGCGCATTTTATTCAAATTCTTTTAGCCTCATTCTCAATCGACAACAACAACAAGAAGAAGATCAACAACTGTGCCTCGAAGTTGCATTGTCAATATTCAAGTTCCTCGAACCGATTCGAGGGCGTGCTTCATTTGCTCTGTCACGGGCTGTGTGAATTAGTCACATCTGCAGAGCTGATCGCATACTCGTGATCACTGTGAATCACAGTTGCAAATCACTCTACTGTATAATAATCACTGTATATACTATATAATATCGTGAAGTATTTCCAAGACAAAGTTGTATTTCAACTTATTCATCATTAAATTGTGAAATGATTTTATAAAAATAATTTCATTAACATTAGGTTTGAGTACACCTGAAAAGGACTTAAGCTAAATGCTCAATGAAAATTGATAATAACTACAGATACAATAAATTTTAGTACAAATAATAATAATAACATTATTTATGAATCCTGAATATTTGGTTGAGATGGGATCAAAATTATGATAGTTGTATCAGAAATTCATGTGTATCGCAAAGAATGCTCATTAAATGCGGGTCTTAGTTGCTTTGGCAGACAATCTGGTATATTTTGCACTCTATGGTATATTTTAAATGTAGTATATCAATATATATATCAATATATATATACTTTTGTATATTTTAAATATATAGATATATAAATGTACCAATTTTATCAATTGGTATATTTTTTAGTATTTTGGTGGTATATTATTTCGGTATATTTTAAAATGAATACTGCACTTTTTTGCTTCCATTAAAAATTGTCGTCTGTAGCTTTCTTACTTGTTTTATTTGCAATTATGCTTAATTTCTTCCAACTTTATCATTTGGTATATTTTTTAGTATTTTTCTGGTATATTATTTTGGAATATTTTAAAATGAATACTGCACTTTTTTGCTTCCATTAAAAATTGTGGTCTTTAGCTTTCTTACTTGTTTTATTTGCAATTAATTATTTATAATTAATTAATTAAAAGCTGATCAAAATAATTTGTTTGCAGAAATGCATTATTAAACCTTATTTTAACATAAGCGGTTAATATACTTGTTTTATCAACTTTTTGTTAAAGAAGTATGATAAAAAAAATAATTCGTTGCCATCCAAAATGTGTAAGAATAATCTTTATTTATAATATTTAATATTTAAAAATATAATAACACTGTGTTAAAGTAAAAGCTGTAAAAGTTTTCAGTAATATTCATTGCCATTTTTGTTTAACATTTGGTTAAAGTTAAAGTAAAGAAGTTAATGAAAAGTTTTAAAAAGTCTTTAGGCTTTATACGATTGCACATATATATATTATTTACTTCTGTATACAATTAGCTATATATATATATAGGAGTTCAATACAGTCTCTAGAAATAGTGAGTCTCATCGCATTCTTTGGAACAGTTAAGTTAGTGACTTGAACGTTGTGGCTCATCACTGCGATGCGAATGGGAATCGGGGAATGCTTTCGTCTTCGTCTTCAGTCAGCATAAAATATTTGTTCTCTTCCAGTTGTGCCAGTTGCATGCAGTTTGTATGCGCCAGAGTTCCCATTCCCATTCCCATATAACACTTTCACAGCGTGCGATCGGCCATCGATGCAGCTTCCCTTCTCTTCCCTCTCCATTCCCCCTCTCTGCAAACACCTTTAAAGCCGTTGTGGCGATGTGGAGAGGGGGAGCAAGTTAGCTGGCTGTCACTTTGGACGCTTCCGGCTGCTGTTGCTGCTGCTGTTGTTGCTGCTGCTATTGCATCTGCTGCCCACCAATCAAGAGCAAATGCGTGGGTGTGTCAAGGGAACGATGTGTGTGCGTGCGTTTTTGTGCGCAAGGGAATGAGGCAGCAACAGCAGCAGCCAGCGTCTGGCTAATTTATGCTTGTATATAATATCACTTAAGCTGACTCGCTGCCGTTGCTGTTGTTGATATTTATGAAGCAGCGCGTCTGTTATTAAGGGGGGACCCTTAACACATTTCAGCTCTCTGTTATCATGTGGTGCTGCTGTTACTGTTATCCTACTGTTAATGCAATATGCATACACGAGTCAACAACAGCAGACACGAGGGCACGAAGACAACGACCTGGTTTCCCCACATAAAGGAATCGTTGCTGTCGCAGTCCCTCGTACACACACACACACACACACACACACACACACACACACAGGCACACAAACAGACGCTCGCTCACTCGTTGTCTGTTCGTCTTCGTGTTTCGGCTTTGTCGTCGTGTCGCGCCTTCGTGTCGTGTCATTTTTAGTACAAATGTTCTGGAGAGCGACAATGCGACGGCGTCGCTATTTTTAGCATCAACAGTCGACGCAGCAGCAGCAGCGACGGCAGCGACGGCAGCGAAAGCAGCAGAAGCAGAAGCACGCGACGATTTTTGCCGCTGGGAACAGTTTTTTGCTGCGCGTGCCGTTTTGCGCTGTTGCTGTTGCTGTTAACGCCAGCGTCGCAGCCGGCGTCGACGTCGTGTTGGCGCGTCGTCGTTAGTCGCTGCGCTCTTGGACACATAGCACAGCAGCGTAGCGTAGCGCGCGCGTTGGAAACAAGTTTTAGTACGTGTTCCGCCGTGTTAGCAAACAGTCGTCGCCCCCCACAAGAAATCCACAAGAAAGCGAGGCCCAAAACACCAAAAACCGTTTTTGGCCACTGTGGCGCACTGCGATTGCGATTGCGATTACGATTGTGAGGCGAACAACGACGACGGCAACGACTATAACTTTTTTGTTGTTTTTTGACTACTCAAAAAAGAAAAACAAACGGGAGTGCAGAACGTAAACGGAGGCGTCTCAGACAATTCGACAACAGTTACTACTCCCCCCGCTCCCCCTCCGGTTGACTGCTGCCTGTCTCCCCACCAAAACAAAATACATGATTAATCGCCAGTTATCAAGATCCTATATACAAAAGCAAAAACAACAACTCGCTTTTTTCGTTCTTTTTTTTTGCAAGTGTTTTGTTTTCCTGCCTGTTGTCGTAGGTTCAACAACGGCAACAACAACAACAACCCAACAACAACCCAACAACAACATCGCAATCACATATCATATCAACAAAAGCAAAGGATTTGGTTCCAAGTGAATTTCGTGTCAATTTGCAAAGCAAAAATTCTTAAGAAAATTGCAAGACAAATCTGATATATATATATCCATATATACAGATGATTTTATTTTTTTGTTCTTGTGTGTGCGCGTTTAAGTGCTAAACCAATATACAAAAAGAGTGTGTGCGGTGCTCTGTGTGTGTGTGTGTGTGTGTTCGTGCAGTGTCAGTGTATGCGTGCAGCTTCCTGTGCAACCGGTCCAAGGCTCAGGCGACAAGTAACAAGCAAGCTCTGCACCTGCAGAAGAAATATAAGAAAAATATTGCTTAAAGAAAAACCCGTTTTGTTGTTATTTTTTCGGTTTCGGGAAGCTGCTAAACTCGAACAAGCAACAAAGCAACAACAACAACTCCAAGCTGAGCCACAGGCAGCCCAAGGCCGCCCAACAACAACTGCAACTGCAACAGCAATAACAGCACCAACAACAACAACAACGAGCGGAAAATTGTGTTGTTGTTGTGCGATTTTCCATCAACGGTGCTGCTGCTGATTTTTCTTCAGCCTCAACTGTGGACATTTCCTTTATGGTAAGTTATTTATTTTTAAACCTGCCTCAAGCTTAACGTATTAGCAAGCCACGGCCACAGCGGGAGGGGGCGAGGAGGACCGAGAAGGTTTGCGTCTAACTCGAATGCAGTTTTAAACAGCTCAAAGTGAGCTGCAAATTTGTTGCGCTCAAAAGTATGCTACACTTTATTTGTCATGCTTTATTTGCACTGTGTGCGTGTGTGTGTGTGCGTGTGTGTGTGTGTGTGCGTGTGTTTGCAAATCATTTAGAGTTTTGTTTGATTGTCAATGGTGGCATCAATCAGTCAATTAATCAATCAGTGGCAACATCTGCACCAATTAAACCAATTTACAATTTTGCACTTCATTCAACCCCTCCTCACCTCCTCGCGCGTGGCCCTTTAATTGCTGCCCCGAAAATCGTGCAAACATACGATTTTAATGATTTTATAATCAAGCACAGTGGGCATAAATCTATTAACTATGCAATTCGATTTGCCGAAAGGAAAGCCCATCAAAGGCGCAAAGCAATTTGAACTTTGCCCAAAACCACTCAACGCTTTATTCGATTAACTTGACTAGAATTTCTAAGCTCTCTCTATGTGTGTGTGTGTGTGTGTGTGCGTGTGTGGGTGTAAGTGCTCTATTAATTGTGGTGCATAACCAATTGGTGTTAATCTCTGATGCATTCTAATTGCCCTTCAAGCCATATTTGATACGCTTATCGGACATCTAATTGGATAATCCCAAGGAATCTATTATTGCCAAATGGAAATGGAATTCCAACTGAGTTACTTTCTCAGCAGCAGCAGCAAATGATGGAAATTAATTAGCCAATTTCTTGTTATGTACAATTTTTCACTTGAATGTTTCACCAAAGTTCACAAAGGATTTAAGTTGATTTACAAATTTTGAGCTGAGTTCTAGTTAAAGTATTTTAAGCATATTCACTAATTTCAGCATTGAATTATGGAATTTATATTGTATTTATATTTTACATTACAACTTGTGAAGCATATTAATGCATTCAACTAATGAAATACAAAATTTGTATTTTATTTGTATCTAATTAACATATTTTCATTATTTCATGCACAACTTTTGAAACATTTTCATTAGTTCAGCTATTTAAAAACAGAATTTATGTTTTATTTGCAAAAACATTCTTCAATTATGGTTTTAAAGTTAACTTGCAATTAAAGCTGTTTTTGTGAAATATATTTGTCGAGTTTATTAAGCAACTTCTGATACATTTCAAGTGAATTAACTATGAAAATAATAAACTTCTTAGTTATTAACTAATTGCACGCTAAAATCATTATTCAAAAGAAGTAAGAAAGCTAGAGTCGAGTTTGCTCGACTTTGAGATACCTGGCAGCCATATTGAATAAAAGCATATTCTAAAAATATATACTAAATAAATATACCGCAAAAATACTGAAAGCTTAACTTGGTATTTTTAATATAATACTATACTCATTGCTTGACTGTGTGCAATTGATAATATTATATCTTTAAATTATATCAAATTAATATACCGCAAAAACACTAAAATATACCGAAAGTTATAGTCGGTATATTTATATAGAATTGCATTCAAAATAAACCATATTCTAAAAATATATCAAATTAATATACCGCAAAAATACTGAAGGCTATATTTGGTATTTTTAATATAGTACTACATTCAAAAGTTTGCTTGACTGTGAGATACTTTAAATTATACCAAATTAATATACCGCAAAGAATACTAAAATATACCGAAAGTTACATTTGGTATATTCATATAGAATTACATTCAAAATGAACCAAAATATACCAGCAAAAACTCCAATTTTAGTTATTCTTAAATAAATTTCTTAACGCAGTTGTATAACTATTGAATATCCATATTCGATTTTTCAAACCTAATATAAATAGCTTCGATTTTTCATTGTAACATAAACTCGCACTAATAATAAACTTTAATCGTCTGTGGCAGTAAAGAAAAACTTGTACCTACAAATGCTGTTCGCCTTTGCTGCTTTGCTAATCTCTTAAAGTTTATCATGCAAGAAAAATATGTCACTTAGGGTGCTAATAAAAAGAGAGAGATTTTTACATCAAAGTGAACTGATATAAATAAATAAGTTAGTAAATGTTGCACATCAAGCTTGCAACATACAATATTTTGACGACTTGAAAACTGAGTTTTTACAGCAGGATTTCATTTTGTTTGCTAGCAATTTTAATGCTCACATGTATTTCTTTTGACTATTTTGTGAATTGGACAGCAAAAGTTGTGTGTGTGTGTGTGTGTTGTTTGTCTTTAGCATTGAATGATATACAATTTAAACCCCAAGCAAATTGGCCCACTTCTCTCAATGAGAGAGTGTGCACGCGTGTGTATTCAAGTGTGTGTGAGTGTGTGTTTGTGTGTGTGTGTGTGTGTTGGCCAATTGTCAATGACAAAGTTGTTTGTTGTTACTCTTGCTGTTGGCACACTAAAAACGTTGCCAATCAAATTTGCGTGTCTGATATGACTGCCAGCTCACACCCCTCCCACTCCCCCCCTCCCACTCACCCTCTCACTCTGCAATGCTCTCTGTCTCGCTTGCACTAACAAACGCTGTTTTTGGCTTTCAACTATCCGCGTGCAGAATGTGGCTTAGACCACAACAAAGCAGCGCTAGCGGATAAAGAGAGCATGGAGCATGTAGATTGTGATGTGGCGCAATGGAGAGAGAGAGAGAGAGAGAGAGAGAGAGAGAGAAGAATAGAGAAGGAAGGTGGAAGCGGCAACCAAAGTGCAAACCTCAAAAAAGCAACGAGGACGAAAAACAGAAAACATTTTGTTTTGGGACCGACGCAGGCTAAAAAGCACTGAAAATGCTTTTCAAGTGCGCCCTCAGCTAGCACACACTTGATAGACAGATACACACACATACACATGTATATATATTTTATATAATATATATAGAGTATAGCAAAGATTTATATAGCAACACAAAAAGCCGTCCAATTGCCGCTGGGTTGATACCAAAAACGAAAGAAAAAAAAAAAATATAAAAACAAGAAGCAAACTTTCGAGTGCTTAAAAAATTTGGAACATTTGCGCTTCATAAATGTGAAAACGGAGCAAAAGATGGCGGCGGAACGAAATGGAATGGAATGAGAACGGAACGAAATGGAACAGAGCGAAGAGCGAAGAGCGTGGCATGCGAAAACTTTTCTAATCAAATTAACAAGAGAATTTGAATCTGTTGCTCGCTGCTTCTGCTGCTGCCTGGGTAACTAGGCAACAACAATAAGTGAAAATTATCAAAGTCAATTATGTAGCCACATAAACCAAGTGCCTAAAGAAGCTCAGCCCACACACACACACGCGCGTTCGCTAACAAAGTATAAATAATGCTCATCATTTGTTCGCTGTGTATTTGCGAACGCGCAACGCGGCGAATGGCAAAACTTTTGCCATAGCCCAAGCGATTTAAAGTGCGCCACACACACACACACACATACACAGAGATAGACACGCACAGACACGCACAGACATGTACAAACAGAGTGAACTGACCTTGGCAGCTTTGGCCAGGAATCGTGATCTGAGGACCAACGTTCTCGTTGTTGTTGTTGCTGCTGGCATCATATTTATTTATAAATACAAACGCAAAAAGTTCCTGCATAAAACTGAATTACCGGAAATTGGCCAAAAGCAGCAAACGAAATGCGAAATAACAGCGAAAAGTAGGTGGCCGAAAACTTTTTACCTACTTTTTGCCTGCCTCCTTTTTCTCTCTCTCTCTCTCTCTCTCTCTCTCTCTCTCTCTCTCTCTCTCTCTCTCTCTCTCTTTTTAGATATATACACAACACATACTACATATGTATATAGAATATATATATTTTTTTATTTAATGTTTTATTCGGCCAACAAAAAAAACACCAACTAAAGGCGCAGCGTGTGAAGCAAATAAAAGGCAAGAAACTAGCGCAAAAAACTTTTGTCAAAGCGAGCACAGACAGAGACAGAGCGGGAGTTTGAGCGACAGAGAGAGAAAGAGAGGGAGACAGGTCACAGAGAATAGAAATAGGAATAGAATGGAGCAGCAGGCACAACAATGCAACCTTAACAAACGACGAGACTCTGTGCAAAAGGCGCATTAAAGCAGGCAACCAAAAAGCGAGCTACAGAGACAGAGAGAGAGAGAGAGAGAGAGAGAGAGAGTGCATGCTAGAGCGAGACAACAACAATGGGAATTGCAAAAGGCAGCAGGCAGAGAGCTCCACTTGATGCCAGCTCCCAAGCTCCCAAAAAAGTACAACAAACAAAAATTTAGGTAGCAATGACACAGTTCAGAACACAAGTCGAGGACCGAAGAGAACGCGGAGAAGGGATGAAGAAGGGAATAAGAAGAGGAGGAAGAAGAAGAGGAATGGTTATCTTACATGGATTTCCAATTGCTTTAATTTGTGCTCCAAATGCCACGCAAACACTTGTACGCTGTGGCATTTAAAAGTTGCATTGCAAATAAATAAATAATTACTCGAAATCAATTCGGGCAAAAAGTATTCCAAGCACACGAATATCGTATTCATTATACTATATATGTAAAGTTCCGTTTCCCTTTCCTTATCTTTTAATCTTTTAATGTGCAATGTGTTTCGCAAGTGAATTTTGATAGCTTTAAAGCAATTAAGAAAATTACAAAAATATATTTGTATAATAAGTTAACTTCATATTTTGTTTTTTGTTGTTTCAAAATGAACGAAAGAATATTCAATATACTAAAATCGTATTTGGTATTAATTCAATTTGTTCCTCTTAAAAACGAAAATACTAAAAGCCTGTTTAGTATATATTCTTGAAATTTAAAATACCAATCACAATTATGGTATTAATTCATAAAAGTTCAAACTGAACGCGTATTTAGTTGTAATTATTAAAATCTTAAATACTAAAACGTATATTTAGTATTAATCTTGAACTTTTTCAAATTGTAAATACTAAAAACTTTAAATAGCAAACGCATATACAGTAAAAATTCTTAAAAAGTTTAAATATTAAACGTATTAATATTCTTGTCTTGCATATTTAGTATTAATTTTGAAGAGTTAAAATACCAAACGCTTATTAAGTATTAATTCTTGTTAAGCTTTTTGTGTTTTATTTTTGCTTTATATTATTAGCGACAATTGTTTTTCGGGATATTTACAAAATACTTAAAGCAAAGAGAGTTAAAATGGTGTGTATAAATAAAATACTTAATTATGCAAATTAATATTGTTTAAGACAGTTCGATTTTTAATATACTCATTCAAAATACCTTACTTAAAATGAACTATGCAAATTAAAAGTAAAATAGATAAATCAAGAACAAAATGTTGAATCTTTTAAACTTTAATATTTTATTGCAGAAATTGATTCGAGTTACTTAGAAGAATTCTGAAAAAGAAAATTTGTTGTATGCATAATCAAAATATTCCTATTACTATTTGAATTGTTAGAAAAGTTCACTATGCAAAACAACTTAATTTCAAGTGATTCTATAAAATAGAATAGAATAAACTTACTAGAATAAGTCTGAGGGAATAATTATATACAATATATAAACAATGTGTTAAATGAAAATGTTTATTTTAATGTTTATTTGTATTGCAATTGAGCTCGTTAAGAGTCAGCAGCAGCAAAACATGACTAAAGTATTTAATTTCTTTAACAGTTTTGTTCGCAACTTCTCTGAGAAATCTCCCCCTTGACATCTTTCTCCCATTCTCAGTCGCGTTTCTCTGCAGCTCTCTGTATTGAGTTGTCCATTCGGGCAAGTTGCGGCAAACTCAAATTGAAGTCTTAAGCTGCTCACTTGAGGGTCGAAGCAATGCGAGAGAAGCGGCAAGAACTTAGTTCAGGCAGTTGCAAAAACTCAAATCTCAAGTTATAGCACACACACACACACACACACACACACACACACACACACACACACACACACACACACACACACACACACACACACACACACACACACACACACACACACACACACACACACACACACACACACACACACACACACACACACACACACACACACACACACACACACACACACACACACACACACACAGAAGTGCACTTGCCCCATGCAGCTGCAACTCGAGCTGAGGTTTGAAGTTGCTGCTTTTGCCGGCCAGACAATGTCCCCGAAGCTGACCAAAAACTTTAGCCAGGACTTTACACACACACCAAGATACTAAGACACCAACACACAGATACACACAGTTTGTGGGTCAGGGGCTTCAAGTTGCTGGCAACTTTTGCTGCATAGGCGCGTTGGCCATATAAACAATGTCAAGCCAACCAAAACCAAAGCAAAACAGCAACAACAACGACAAACTTTTCTAATCTAAAAAAGCACAAAGCCAAACACAGCTGAAAAAGTAGCTGAAGGAATACGAGTAGTCGCCGCACTCGCAGTTCAAGAAATAAGCCAGAAAATGTAAAAAAAATAATAAATAAAAACAAATTGAAAATTATGCCATTAAATTTTCATGTCAATTACAAACTGCGACAAAGCAAAGTAAAAATAAAAATAATAATCATGAAGTGAACTGCAAAAAAAAGGAAGAACAAAGGAGTTGCGAGTCCGCTCTTTATAGGTGTCAAAAGCAATTGTAAGGAGAAGAGTTAAAGTTTTCAAAACGAAAAATATTGCAACAAATTTTGTAGCTACCAATTATAAAAGTAGTTGAAAAATTGCAAAATGCATTTCATTTTAACCTAGCCTTTTATTTAATCTGGAAAAAAAATACTTAAAATATATCCGAAATTATATTAAAATAATAATATAAAAAGGGCAACCAAAGGCTTGAAAACATTGTAATATTAAAACAAAAGGTAGCTGCATTATTTATCTTATATTTTCACAAGAATACGTCATTTAATCGTATATTTAACACTAACTTTACCTTAATGATTTTCTTCCATAGTTTGAGGATAAAGTGAAGAAATCATTTCAATTTATTTCAATGTTAAGCAGACTAGAAATAATTGAAAAATTCCAATGCAATAAAATGTTTCTTACAATCAAAAAAAATTTGAAATGCAAAAAGTAAACTAAGGTTTTGCAAAAATACATTGTATCAGAAATATTTGCAGCAAATTAAAAAAAAATGTTTCAGTTGCACAATTGCTAGTTGAACTTATTTGTTTTCTATTTGGATTTGAACATTAGATTGCTTATTTAGAAAAAAATGTAAAAAGTTTAAGGAAACTAGAGAAATGCATTTTTTTCATAGCTATTTCTTTACAATATTAAAAACGCACTTAAATAAATAAATAGCTCCAACAAATGTGAATTTGAAAATGATTTCCTAAAGCTTTTCAATTTTATTTCTTGTCCAAAAATAATTACATTTTGAGCTGTTAAAACAATACCCAAGAGTGAATAATACAAGTTTCTCGAACAGTTTTATAAATAACTATCAAATACAATTGGGAATGCAAAAGAAAAGCATAATTCTGGCACATTTTCTTAATACTAGATTGTATAGTAAATGTCTTTGTTCTTTTTTTTCGATTAGCGTGTGAATGTGAGTGAATGTATTTTCCACGAGTCATGTCCAAGCACTTGTGATTGATTATTCTCAGCTAAGTGTTTGATACAATATATAGTATACTATATATAGTACAAGTATATGATAGATGGCTATTAAGTGCCCAAGTGCTTAGATACATTTATCGCATATCGCATATCGCATGCGAGAGTTAATTGCAAGTGTGTATTCACTTTTGTTTGGCCAGTTCGAATGGTTAATGATGGTGAAACTATCTACAAATACAATAAATTGTTTTATAACAAACATTTTGACACGATTTGCCATCAATTCGAAAAGTACATATAAGTGGGATATAGACGAGTGTGCTCGACTGTGAGATACCCGTTAGACATTTTCAACAAAAGCATTTTTGGCAAGTATACCGAAAATATACTACAAAAATACTAAAATATTCATTAGACTTTATCAATGCTATGCCAGTTTCTCATTTGACTAAGTAATATTTGATTATATAAATATACCAAATATATACCGCAAAAATACTAAAATATACCAAAGACTACACCAACGCTATATCCGATTCATGTTGTCAATAAAGCCATATTCTATAAATATACCAAATATATAACGCAAAAATACTGAAATATACCAAAGGCTATAATAAATCTCTACTCTCCACTTATTTTCAATAAAATCGTATTCTATAAATATACCAAATATATACCGAAAAAATACTAAATTATACTCAAAGGTACACAAATTCTTTTCCCTTCACACATTTTCAATAAAACCATATTCTATAAATATACCAAATATATACCGAAAAAATACTAAATTATACTCAAAAGTACACAAATTCTTTTCCCTTCACACATTTTCAATAAAACCATATTCTATAATTATACTTAAAAATATTCGAATATATACCATACGATATATTTCGTATATCGTTATTGTACTTCCTTCGAAATATACCATAGAGTTGAAAATATACCAAAGCAGTTCCTTCTGCCTGTTACCTACACAACGTTATAATACCCTTCCACCCTCTAGGTAGCGGGTATAAAAATGTTTTAGTTAGCTAGTTAAATATTTACACTTGTGCATATAGTACATAGTATATTTCACTTTATTACACTTAATGTCTGTGCTTCGTCACTTGTTTCCTTATCGCAGCAACAGCTTTAATCAATTAAATGCTTGCCGCAATTTTTCGCTTGCCGAAAACCAATTTTGCGCCCATTAAACTTTCAAGCGTTTAAAATCGCGTGTGAAACGCGCGCGCATTTCCTCGATTTTTACTCAAAAATTAAAAAAAAAATATTTTTGCATTTATGATTAAAGCGATTTGCTATCGTTGTAGCTGTTGCTGTTGCTGCTTAAGCGGCTTAGGCATAAAGTAGCCTGCCTCTCTGTCCTCCCTCCCGCTCTCCCGCTCTCTTTTACTCCAACTCATCCAGCAGCTTTCTCTGTCTTTCTCTAGCGCTTTTCACTCTGCTGCTTTATGCTCGCTGCGGCATTACAAATACAATGGCGCACTTTTCATTGTATGTCCTTTAGCTGGACACATTGTTTTGGACGGACGGAGGGTAAGAGGGGAGGGTGCTGCTCCTCCTTCTCCACCGTACCAAACTCCCTCTGCCACTTGGCATTCTCATCCAGCGCAATGCTTTGGAACGCATTCTTCTCTGTGCTCAATTTGGGCCCACACTCTGTTCGCCTTTACGCTGCGCATTCGAATGACCTGCTCAATGTGTCAAGCCCCCACCCACTCACACACACACACACTAGCACACACGTACACCCACTCATACTCACTCGCATACTCATACTACTTAATAATTCAATTCATAGGCTCAGTCACGGGCTGAGCGTCGCATTCGCAGTCGCAGTCACGAATACCAAATTTCACTGGTGAATCTTTCACTCTACTTCCCTTCCCCCCTCTGCCTCACCCACTTTTCTTCATCTCACTTCACAGACGCGTTTCTCGGTTCCTTTGGCCATCTTCGAGTCTCGACTGTCCGTGCACAGGAAGTCGCGTTTTTGGCCAGGACACTCACACACACACACACACACAGGTAGCTCTGTGTCATCAGAGTGGGTCAGAAGCAGCGGCTAAGGAAACAAACAAAACGAACGCAAAAAAAAAATACCACAACACAAAAATTGAGCAAAATTTCTGTTGACTTTTATGTATTTTGTGTGTGTTTTTTTTTTTTTTTGCTTTCGTTTTTGTTGCCGTTTTGCCTTCATTTGCATATAAAATTTTTATGTTGCGCCCGAGAGCGTTTATTTGCTTTGGCTCTGGACGCCGAAGCCGAAGCTGATGCTGCTGCTGATGCTGATGTTGATGCTGTGGCAAGTTGCAGCCAGCCGCTATCAGAGACTCTGCTCTACTCTCTTATTGCGCAACGCATTCGCTTGGTTTGACGGACTTGCCACATTCATTTTGCGGTCATGTCTAATACAAATAAACGTGCCACAGACCGACAGAGAAAGAGAGAGAGAGAGAAAGTAGTTGTAGTTTCGTCAATGTTTGATGTATCTCTCTCTCTATCTCTCGGAACTTTTTTTTTGGGGGGGGGAGGGGGAGCCAGGCTCATGTTTTATTTTGCACACATTATGGCAAATCATTTTATTTGATGGCAACAAAACAAAACAAAACGAAGCGAAACGCAACACAAACAAACATCGAAAAGAAAAGCGCACAACATATAACAGAGCAAATAAAAGAAAATCGTTAATGTCCCAAAATGTGCACACACACTTTATCTCCCTATCTCTCTCTCTCTCTCTCTCTCTCTCTCTCTCTTTCTCTCGCTCTCTCTGTCTGTGTTTGTTGACCTGGCCAACAGAAAAAACAGTTTCTCAAACTATTAGATCATATTTTTTTTTCTTTATTGAAGCACACGTGTTTGCATGACAATTTTGGCATTAAAATACGACAAAGTTTTATTGCATTATTTAGCAAATAATTTATGAGAAATTTTTACTCAGAATACGCTATTTAATGCAAATATTATTCATAAATACATTTTATATATTTGAATGTATACATTCAATTTTTTTGTATGTAACATTTCAAAATGAATTCATCGCAATTTTGCAAAATTGAATCAAGTTAGTTGCTTTGGTTTACATTCTGGTATAGTTTTTATGGTATTTTGAGTGAAATACTACATCGATATACCAAATATAGCATTTGGTATATGTGTTTGGTATATTTGATATATTTTAATTTTGCTATTTATATTTATATTTTTCGTTTATAATCTGGATTTTTTTAGTGTATATTTCATGGTATATTTTTCATGTTATACTATATCGATATACCAAATATAGCATTTGGTATATGTGTTTGGTATATTTGATAAATTTTAATGTATTGACATTTATAATTTAGCTATTTATATTTATATTATATATTTATTCAAAAGTTGCTTTGGTTTACAATCTGGTAATTTTGTAGTATATTTCATGGTATAATTTCCATATTATAGTATATCGCTATACCAAACATATCGTTTAATATATTTAAGTAATTAAGAAGTAGCGCAATTTCAATTATTTATCGGAATTTTTTGGAATTTTGTCAATTTTTGTACGGTAATTAATATGTGACTCGCTATGAAAATATTTCTTTTTGGACAACTTTTTGCTGTTGTGGTTATTATGTGCTATTAAAATGTTGTGTTTCATATTAAGTGGGTCACATTTAGAGTGTGTGTGTGTGTGTGGAGAGTGTATCGATACGATATTTGTGCAGTTTGTCAGCTGCCAAAAGCATATCGCATGAAATATGATTTGCTACGAAAGTTTGTTGCAACTTTTCTTTGGCAAAGCATGCGAGTCTGTGCTGTGCTGCCATATAGATTTATTTTTAATGGATTGCAAACTCCGGCAGAATCTAATTTCCTAGCCCACACACACACACCCATACACACACGTACACGGACCACGGTTTTATTCACTTGCTGCGCCCACAACATTATATGTAGCCATTTAATTGGCTTATCAAAAAGTGCTGCATACTTTGCGGCGCACAACATTTTCATTCTGCTTTTATTTAGATATTTGCCGTCCCAACTTGTTGTTGTTGTTGTTGCGGCCATAGCAGCAAATTGCATGTGCACACAGCTTAACTAAGCCACAACCAGCCACGCCCACACACACACACACACACACAGAAGGGCGCTGAAAGGTCTTCGCGGAGCCATCGAAAAGCGTCGAATTGGTTTACAACATACAACAAATTAAATTTGCACAGAAATTGTTAAATGCTCCGCCTTCTTGCCAACCACACACACACACATACTTTTGCATGTTAATTTAGTTATGCTTAAGTATTAAAAAGAGATTTTTGAGCTCATTGAGTCAAAAAACTTTCGGCAAGGCCGTAGCTTAAAAACTTTTTACCACCAACAGCAAAGGCTGAAGCGAGATGGCTGGTGCTTCTACTTCTGTCAAGCTGTGCAGATAGCTGAAGAAAACTATTTAGGAAATTTGTTTTAAGTTTGATTAAAATTATAACAAGCAAGCAGGCAAGAGCGAACGAGCTCGCAACTCAGCTCAGCCAAAATTAGTTGCCCATGTGGCATTGAAAGAGACGCCTGCATAGTTCAGCTGACAGACAGACAGACAGACAGAGATTTTAGCTGACCCAGCGCGCGGTCTGGCTGGCAAACATAGCGCACATATTCACTCATTCATTCAGTCATTCAGTCAGTCAGTCATTCATTCATTTCGTTCATTCGTCCGTTCGTCAGACTTTGTGGTTCGAGTTGTCTGCATTTAAATCAATTTAAGCATTTACAGTCAGTTGAACCTTTTGTGTGCCCCACATTACAGCACACACACAGAATACTCACTTACTCACACACTCACACTCACACATCACACTTACACACACTCGCACACACTCACAGACACCCACAAGATTCGCCCACATTCATTGAGGCTGAGCGCGTGAGAATATTTTGGATGCCACATTTAATCTATGCAGCATCCATGTGTGTGTACCCTAGAAAGCTAAGCCCAAGCTAAATGGTAGCTTAAATGGCATCAGCATTAGCTATGAATAGGCGAGCGGCATTTCTATTCAATCGATAAATGTATCGATTAATCTCTCTCTGTGTGTAAGCATTTTTTTCTGCTCTAGCTTAGCATAATGTTTTTTGAATGTTATTTCTAAAATACGAATGTAATAGCTAGCGATACAGTTGCTTAAAATATATGTATATATATATATATCTATATATCTATATATCGATAAATATATCGATTAATGTTAAAGCTTCCCTCTTAAGATATCCGGGTACATGGTAATCCAATAAATAAGTGCAAAGAATTTTGCTGACTTATGTTTTTTAACATCCTCCTAAAATATTTTATTAGCATTTCCTATGAATATATCGATTCATCGAAATAATTATCAATATTTATAATGAAGAATGAAATGCTGTAGATATTCTCATCTAATAAAAAAGTGCAAAAGATTTTCTTAGAAATATATTTTGGCTTCTTTCGATAATAAAAACATCGATTAAGCTACATATAATATAAGAATTTAAGCTGTATGAAATGCTTTTCAATTTTATGTTATTGAACATTTTGTTAAATATTTTGCTTAATGCATTTGTGTGTTCTCTTTGTTATACGATGAATATCGCATAGCACGAACACGAAGTTTGGCTCATCCCAAGTAGGCAAACAAATTATGCAGACATTTAAATATGCCATAAAATTATTTGAGTTCTGCATCAATTCTTTAGCATTTCATATTACACTCTTCTATTTTTTTATCTTTCTTTCTCTATACTAAAAAGTTGGCCAGCAGCTGAGTGAATGTGTGTGTGTGTGTGTGTGCGTGTGTAAAAAGGGGCGTTGCTTTTGGTTTTGCTTTTTTATTTGTTTGTTTGTTTATTTGTTTGTGTTGTTAGTTTTGCCGCTTTTAGCAGTTGTGTTTATAATAAATTCATATTCATTCGCAATCAGCGTCTGGCTTTTAGTTTTCCTTTTTTTTTCCCTGCCATTTGCCATTTTGTTTTCAGCTTTTATTCCGACTCCATTCTTGCTCTGTCATTTCACGTTTTGCTCACCCTGCAACATGTTTATATAAACATAATTGCATCCGCTTCTTTTCTTTATTCTTTTTACAAAATTAGTCGCCCATCTCCTGGAGTTGTAGAAATTAATCCTTTAGTCGCGAAGATGATTTTCTATTTCTATTTGGTATATTTTGTACTCTATGGTATATTGGAAGTGTAGTACCATAGCAATATACGAAATAAAGCTTTTGGTATATTTTAGTATTTTATAGTTCAGCAGACTCGGCTGAACTTAATGGTATAATGTTGTACTATATCAATATACCAAATATAGCTTTTGGTATATTTTAGTATTTTTTGCGGTATATTAATTTGGTATATTTCAAGATTAATACCACACTGTATTGCTTTTATACCATAGAGTACAAAATATATATTCGGTATATTTTAGTATTTTTTGCGGTATATTAATTTGGTATATTTAAATATTAATACCACACTGTATTGCTTTTGCACCATAGAGTACAACATATATATTCGGAATATTTTAGTATTTTTTGCGGTATATTAATTTGGTATATTTCAAGATTAATACCACACTGTATTGCTTTTACACCATAGATTACAAAATATATATTCGGTATATTTTCGTATTTTTTGCGGTATATTAATTTGGTATATTCTTGGCATAATACCGCATTGAAGCTGGTATCTCACAGTCGACCACACCCGATTGTGGCTTTCTTACTTGTTTCTTTTTGCTGTCATTCGCTATGCTTCAACTAATCCATTATGAACATTATAAAGGTAAATGCTTAAAGCTAATGAGTGTCAGTTGCAGTCATAAGGATTGTCAGAAGACAATCCGTTAATCCCTTAAAAGCGTTGCATTTGAGGTGCACCTCACTTCTAAAAAGGAAATATTGAAATGAGAAAATATTTATTTAAATATTGTATTTAACTTGAAATAATAATGCAACTTATATTATCATAATTGGAGCTTTGAAAAACCAAAATTCATAAATGTTAAAGTCTTATTTATCACGAAATATGAGTAATTATATTAGGTTCAATTTTATTTATATTAAATTATATTATTATTCACTTATATTAATATCACTGCTTGAGAAAAATAAATTCATAAATGTGGACATATTTTTCCAAGTTTTATTTAACTTGGAAAAATTATTCATATTTATATTTAGTTCAATGTTTTTTATATCAAATTATATTGTTAAAAAATAGTAAATTAATAAATGTGGAAATGTTTTTCCAAGTTTCATTTAACTTGAAACAATGCAACTTATGTTTATCAATATTTTTGCGCATTTATAATCAGCTTGCTCTCGCTCATTCTCTTTTGTATTTATCTGCTTAACATTCGCTTAGCTGCACATTTTTTTAATCTTAATAGACAAGTAGAAAACACAATTCTCTGGGCAATAACTCTGACAGCTGTTGCGGCCCCTTTGCTGAATGCTGAATGCTTAGTCCTCTGGCAGTTGATGATGTTGTTGACTCTTTTGTGTTTTTTTTTTGTTTTGTCGTCGTTGCTGTGTGCCACAAAATATGTTGTAAATAAAATATACAAATTCATTAAAACAAACCGACAACAACAACCACAACAGACAACAGTCAAGTTTATTTTCATCAAACAACAACTATGGCAAATTAAAATTTTGTTGCGGGGCGTAAAACTCGATAGCAACAACAACAACAACAAATATGGCAATGTGTTGACACATTTGTAGTTGTTGTTGTTGTTGTTGTTGTTGTTGTTGTTGTTGCGGCTGCGACGCAGAAAAAAAACACACACACACACACAATTGAAATGCAAATAAAGTTTGTGTAAAAAAATATATATATAAATAATTGCAACAATAACAACAAAAATGTGTCAAGCCGCAACAAAAAAAAAAATAAAGTAAAGAAATGCAAAATTTCAAAAAATTATACAGTAACAAAAAAATTCCGGTAAATTTATTAAAGAAAAAAAAAAAGAAATGTTGACGCATTTAAGCAAATAAATGTTTTTCAATTTGTTGCCGCATGCTGCATGGGCGTGGCACAAACTGCCGCCTGGCTGCTGCTGTGTAATAAGCAGCAGCAACAGCAACAACAGCAGCAGCAACAAAAGAAGCAACAGCACCGGAAATGCGCCATTGTGCACGGCTGGCCGCCTGCGTCCTGCCTCTTGCCTCATGCCTCACTTGCCACATCGTGTGCTGCTGCTGCCTCCATTTTGAGCTGTCGCATAAGCGCGCTTAATATTTTACATGGCCACAGCAATAAAAACTCTATTATTATAAATATTTAACAATTGTGACAATTGTTGTTGGGAACGCGCGACACGCTTAACGCTCATTGTCCTTGTTATCCTCGCTGCCAGCCGGTCTGTCCTTCCTGCCAGCCTGCCTCCTCACCTTGCCCCCTGCTCTGTGTGGAAAGTGCAACGCGTGCAACGTGCAACAGCAGCTGCAATTTTCACGCTGCACGCTCGTTGCGTTTTAAACGAGTTAATGCGACACTGTGCCACACACTGTTGCACACACACACACACACGCACGCACACACACCTTCAGTCTCGATTACATTTTTGAACTAATTTAAACAATTTGTTAACGCTTCGCTTCAATGCAGCCAAAGAGTTTCAGTTAACAACAATTGTTTGCTATTGCGTGAATCACTCATTTCTTTTTCTCTCTCTCTCTCTCTCTCTCTCTCTCTCTCTCTTTTATGGAGAATCGTAATCATGCATTTGATATATCCGCATATATATGGGTGTGTATATCACTATAATCCTTATGTATCCATTTTTAATATCATGTTAATGTGCTAGGTAAACCTTTAATAGTCATTACGCATTTTAATTGGCAGCATTAAAGTCTCACAATTTGTGGCAAGAGTGTCTGGGGCAAATGTTGGCGATTCGTTTATTTCCAGGGGCGGGAGAAAGAAAACTGTTGCAATATTCACAGGACTTCTTAAGTGGATTCAATAGGGAGGCATTTAATTGCACTTTGACTGGAATCTTTTATACTAAGCTTATGCTGCGATAATAATTTATTTCTTCAGTAATTTAATTTTATTATTATACAGTAATGTATTACCTTGAAATATAATACTATACTACCAAAATTCTACCAAATAAAATACTAAAACTAAAGCATATAATAAAATTCAACAAAATAAAATACTAGAAATGCAAAAATTATACCAAATAAAATACTAAAAACACCACATGTACTAAAATTCGGCAAAATGGAATAATAGATATATCAAAATCATATTAAATAAAATAAATAACACTTGATATTGCCAAAATACTACCAAATAAAATACTAAAAATTGTCGAAATTTGAAATAATAATAAACATATTAAAATACTAAAAAATTAAATTCTAGATATACCAAAATTATATCAAATAAAATACGAAAAAATATTGCGTATAATGAAAAAATAGAAAAAGAAATATAAGATATGTCAAAATTCTGTCAAATAAAATAATATAAAAAATATACCAACATTTTACGAAATAAAATACTAAGTATACTCAGTATAAATTATCAGTATTTTATTAGTATTAACTAACTATTAACAGTAAAATAACTAAAAAGTATTTTTATTGAATAAATACTAATAAAATACTGCTACAATACTAAAAAAAATTCTACAACGTGAAATACAAGATACTAGCAAACATACTAGCAAAAAATACTAAATATGTTATGGTATACTACAAATAAAATACTATATACAACATGATTCTTTTCAATAAAATACTAAAAATAATGTATAATATACTACTACTATAATATACTACCGAATAAAATACTACATATAACAAAAAATACAAAAATATAACCATATTTTACAATTTCTGTGAAAAATTCTATGCGAAAGTTTCATTAAAGCATTTTTTCTCCTTTTTCTAAACTTGAATTTTTTCCATGCTCAAGGATAATATTGCAATTTGAGTTTTCGATTATCACAGCCTTGGCTGCATTTTGCATTCAGATTGAATTGTGTCAAGAGGCGAATGAAGTTTGCTATATGTAGATAACTCCTCCAACTGGGTCACACATGGGGCGTATGCGCAATTTTTGCGCTTACTCTCGTATCTCGCTGCTTTTCTCTTTATCGATATACCAATTAAGCCAAAATTGAATCAATGCCTGAGCAGCAAAACCAGCAAAAGCAGCAAACTCTGCATAGGCTCTGAGTACCAAAACGAGTACTCGCAACTCGCACACTCACACACTCACACTCGCATTCATATGCATACTTTTAGCCAGGCGAAACAAGATTTTCATTTTCATTATCGTTTTGATTTTCATTGCCGCTTCTCGTGCGTGTGCAGAGCATAAAATGCGATGCGAACCGAAATTGAATTTAATGTGCCTGCATTAATTGCATAGTCAACTCTTCTCCCCTTTTCCCCTTCTCCCGCACTGTCTGGCACCTATCGCGTTTTGGTCTGGTCATGCAATATGCAAAATGACGGCTGATTATTTTCGTGCGGCTCATCAGAGTCCATTGCAATTTGGCAACGCTAAGGAATATGCTGCAGGACAATGCAACAACTAACCGAATTGCCATTTCGACGCTGCGACGCTGATGATGATGATGATTAATATGCGTGGTGACGTCGCTGGCTGTTAGCTGGGGAGCTGGGAGCTTGGGGGCGTGGCAACGCATCAAATTGAAAACCCCATAAAACACTCAATTTATTTAAATTGCATGTGATTGACAATCGAACGCCATCGCCATCCACATCGACATCGTCATCGCTCTTTTGCCCTCGCTCACGCTCATTGCAACAATAACAAATTTCGCTGGCTCAGTTGCGTTTCCCCTACTCACTTTTCTTTTTTTTTCAATTGCTCGCGGATGGTGAATGTGGCACATGGCAAAAGGGGGAGTGGGGAGAGGGGCTGATTAGCAAAGCAGGACACGTAACGCGTGGCAAAGCAAAAGGCGACAAAGGCGACAACAATAAAAAATTGAATATGAATGAGAATCAGAATCAGCATCAGCTTCAGCTTCAGTTTCAGCGTCAGAAGCTGAATCAAAGCCAAGCAGCGCATCACATGCGTCACGTCAATCTAGCCGATGGATTGTATACACTTTCGAATATTTTTTTTTATTACTATTCTGTTTATTCTTTCCACTATGCCATAATATTTGTGATCACTTCAGATTCTATTTAATGCTTTTAAAATTTTGGAGTATTTGTATTTCAATGATATTTTTTGTGTTTATTATATGTTCCCTTATTTTCAAATGAGTCAACTACATTAAATTTCGAACTTGGAATATATATTGAAATTTTAATTTATGGTATAATTTTTGTATTTTACACTAATTTATTATTTTTATACTATTTTTAGTTTTTCTATTGAGATTATGTGTTTTTCTTTACATAGGCCAGGGTTTTTTCATTTAAAAGTTAACAAAAAAAATATTTTCAAGGCGATTTTATTTATTCCTTTTTCAGAATGTCATAGAATATTTATGGAATTGTTTTCTTCCTTCTTTTAGGAATAATAAAAGATATTTTTAAAACGATCTTATTCTTTTTAATATGCATCTGAATATTTTAGTTTTTTTAGTCCTAAATTAGTAATAAATTTTTTTTTTTCTTTTATTGCATCACAATCTTACTCTTCTAATGCTTTGTCGTTGACATTATTCTTTTTGACTTATCTATACAACTAAGGCTAAATATTAGCAAAACCATATTATTTAACTATAAGTCAGAATAAATCTTTACAAATTTTCAATTTTTCACGCTTCAAAATGATCTTATTCTTTTTCCCACTATGAATCAGAATCTTTAATCACACACGCTTACAAATTAGAACTCCCATTCGCAATCAGAGTGTTTGGCATAGTGAATGGTCTCTAACGATTGCATATAGTCGAATCAAGAGATATAGCGAGGGAGACAAAGTACTATGGACCGTTTGGTGGAAGGGGGAGGGGGTATAAAGGAAGGAGGCGTGTTCTGAACATCATCATCCGCCCCCCAACTGATGTCGCGCCGAGCCGAGCAGAGCCGCGCTGCGCATCGCATTTGTCATAAACATAACTCAGCAATTGCCCACGCCCCAATGCGCCCACGTACGCCCATCAATTGTCGTTTTTATCAGCGTTCCATGTCGCGTTCGTAATTTTTTGGCTTCGCTTCGCGTTGCCTTGCGTTGCGTTGCGTTGCGTTGCGTCGCGACGCGTGTTCCGGCGGACAAAGTACCCAAAAAGCGCGCATCTATACAGTAGTCTCTCCATATCGTATGCCGTTTTTCGTATTTCGTATTATTGACATCCTCACACTTCTCTTCTCATGAGTTCCATAGTCAGTGCTTAGTCAGCGTATCGCCTCTGCTGCTTCTGCTGCTGCTCTTGGCGTTGGCAGCGCCGCATTAAAATTTTAAAATGCGTACGCAATTTTTGTTGTTACATTCTTTTTTTCTCTCTCTCGTGCTTTCATTTTGCCCTGTGTTATTTTATTTATTTTTTCCTTTCTTTTGCTTTAGCTTCATTCGCCGCTACTTACGTATTACGCCTTCGCTTTTGTTGTTGCCGTTTGCCTTTGTTATAACGGTTGACGTCGTCGTTGTTGTTGTTGTTGTTCTTGTTGTTGTTTTTATTATTCTTGTTGCTGTTGGCGCAACAATTGCCAGGCGAAAGGCATTGCATGCTGAGCAACAACCGAACAACCGACCGAAAGTCGCCTTAAACTTAAAGCTTAAAAAAAATACGCAAGCTTGCGTGGGTAATTAAAGCTCTTCCGCTGTCGCTGCGGTCGCTGTTGCTGTTGTTGTTGTTGCTCTACTCTTCTCTTTGCTTCGCTTCTCTTCTTGTTGACCATGAGACGGCGTCGCTGCAAAGCTTCAAGTTAAATACAAAATGCCAAACACTGTTGCTTTGTTTGTGTTGCTGTGCGTGTGTCGATGCTGCTGCTGCTGCTCACCTAATCTCACTCTCTCTCTCTCTCTCTCTTTTCTACTATCCTCGAATGTGTATGTGCGTGCGTGCGTATGTGTGTGTGTGTGTGTGCATAAGTTAAAGTCAAACGATTTCAACTTCAAAGCTTTCGCCGAGTTTTGTTTTTGTTTCATTTGTAGCATTTGCTTATGAGCCCAAGACAAGAGATCAGACAGCAAATATACATATAACATATGTATGTATGCATGTGTGTGAGTTTGTATGTGTTCATGTGAATTTGCCTGCGGATTTACATTGTGCACAGTTTTCGGTTAGTTGCCTGCTAGCAAATATCATAAACAGACAATGATTATTTTTTGATTATTTTCTCATACGCATTTAAATCGACAATAATCAAAGCAAAACTTTACGAAATTTCATTTATTTTCTACACAATAAAAAGTAACTATTAGGGAGGCGTATAGGAAATGGTAAAGTCAAGAATTTATAGAATAGATTTTATAAATACTTGAAATTAAATTTGTTATACTCTTATTAGAGTATTGTTATAAGTATTTGTTTCTAATTCTTTATTTAATATATGATAATTACATTTATTTGCATTCAAACATTTTTAATGAATTTGATGCTTTAGAATTTATTAAATTTATAATTACCTAAATCATCTTAAATTTATATAAAATATTAAGCTTTAATTTATGACAAATTTAATATTAAAATTCCAGTTAGTTCAAAAATTTCGTAGCTCTTATCAAGCAAGTTTTTTTTTTATTTGTTGCAATTAGATGGTAGCAAACCGCATTTGGACCACATTAAATTGGTAAAAGAGCGGCCCACAATTTGTAGCTAACAAGCTTAAAGTCTTTTCGCTCCACAGAGCCGTAACAAATTGTGTAACAGTTAAAACATTCGCCAGGATTTTGCCCATTTTCACATTTTAACTTCGAAGTTGCACTTTTCCGGCTAGCTTAATTCCCATAAAGTAATTGACAAATATATATGAGTTTCTGTTTTATTTTTTTCTCGGGTTTTATGGTTGACTACGAAGATGCTGCTGAGAGTGAGAGTGAGAGAGAGAAAGGTGAATTGCATTTATCGTCTGTGGCAATATGCTTGAGGTTAAGGAGAGGTAAAAAGTGCTGCATCTTGCTATCGAGTGTGCATTCATTGCCATTTTATATTTGCATTGCTTTATTGGGGCAAAAACTGTCAACTGCAAAAATTGAGCGAGCATGAAAATTTCATTGCCTGCTTTTAGGCTGCCTTTATCTGCGTCTCTCCCTCTTTAGCCAAGCACTTTTCAAAACGAATAATGCACACAACATTTTGAGCCAAACACACACACACACACACACACACACACACACACACACATACACAGAGAGAAAAGATGGCGCACAACCCTCAAAGGGTTGATAAAAGCCAAGCCAGCAAGCAAGCAAACAAACCGGAGACATTGCCCGGTTGCCCGTTCCGTTTTGGGGCATCCAACGGAGGCGCATAAATTTGTCGAGCAATCCAAAAAGCATGTGCCTCCGTCCCCCTCACAAAGAAAGAGCGAGACAGAGAGAGAGAGAGAGCATGTTGCTCTATTTGTCAGCTCGTGAAACAATCATAACTTCCTCTGCCGCTTGGCTACATTTTTTTTTTGGCAGTCATCCTGCCTGCCTCCATCGTAAACACGCATGTAACACGCCGAGGCAGCAACGTATTGCGTGCTGCATACATTTGTTAGGCTATTTGGTCACGCCCACTCAGTTGAGGATGCAGCGCAGTGCTGTGAAAAATTCATTGAATCATGCGAGCCAGCAGCAGCAAGCGCCTAGATACCAACAGCAACAGCAACAGCAACAACAACAGCAACATCAACATCAACAGCATCGTCATCAACAAGACAACAAACATTTTAGCTTACAGAATGCTAACCAACACACGCCCCCGTCGCCTCCCCTCCCTCTGCTCATCAGCTTTTGGTGCGTGCCTCTTGTGCTGCATTACTTTGTCTGCTGAAATATTGCGTATACGCAACGCATTTGCGTGCCTGCCCAGAATTCCCTAGCTCTAGCTCTAGCTCTCACTCTCTCGCTCACTCGCGCTGGGCGACAGAAGCGACAACAAAACTAACGACACTGGCACGCCGTTGCCTTATCAGCAGCACTCTATGTGTTGGTGTGTTGGTGTGTGTGTGAAACACCACAAACAATTTTGATTTCCTTGGCATGGTCTCAATTATTAATGAGCCACAGATACATAAAATTACTTTGCTAGTGTTCTGGACACAGCTTTCGCTATGTGTGTGTGTGTGTGTGTGTTTGTGTTGTGCCAAAATGTTATCCACGCATTTAATGCTAAGACCAAAGCACCAAGCAAAGTAAGCGCAAAACGCATATCATTAAAAAAAAAAAAAAAAAAAAAACCCAAAATGAATGTTATTTTTAGTAGCGAAATATAATTTTTTGAGGACTATGCCGTCTTAAAAAGAATTGCTTTAATGGAATTGCTTAGTTGGCAATATTTTAGCATATTGAGTGAATTTATTGTGACGCAAAAGACCTTTTCATTTAATATACGATATTTAGTCAAATGTGTAAAAAATGAATAAAGAGCGTAAAATATGCAATGAAATATTTGAACTTCAACATTTTTAGCATCATTTAAAACCTTTTTAATAATATATACTACAATATAATGTAAAAAAAAAGAATTAAGAATTAAGAAGAAAGAATTAAGTAACAATTGCAGATTTTGTTTACAAAATTTAGTTAAACTTAAAAAAAAAGAATTTCGAAAGTAATAATTGAAACTTTTTCTATAGTACGATATTTAGTTAAATTTCGAGATTTGTAGTGAAGTCTTTTAATACTAAAGTTTGTCATATTTATTGGAAATGTGTAAAAATAATTAAGATCCTAATAATTTAACCATTTTTTTATTATACTTTATTTAGTCAAATGTGTAAAAAAAAGAAGAGAAAAGAAAAGAGAAAAAAAATAAAAATGAAGAGATTTGTAAAGAAGTATTTTAGCATTCAAATTTGTAGCATCATTTTTATAATATATAATAATAATATTTATAATTTAGAGCGCAGCTTTTTTTTATACTTTTATATATAGTCAAATTTTTAAAAATCATTTGTAGAGTTAAATATATAAGATTTAAAATATATAAGAACAATTGCATCTCTTTTTATAATAGCATATTTAGTCAAGTGGGTAAAAGAAATTTAGAGTGTAATAATTGAAAATTTTTAGTTTTATACAAAAGTTAGTCAAATGTTTAAAATGAAGTGAAGTATTTCAACTTTTAAATTTATAACAACAACTGCAACTTTTGTTTTATAATACGATATTTAGTGAAATGTGTAAAAAGCATTTAAAAGTTCTAAGAACAATTGAACCTTTTTTATTATACGATAGTAAAATGTGTAAAAAGACTTTCTACAACAATTGCAACTTATTTCACTTTATTGTATGTGTATAATAAGCGTAATCACGTGGAATGTGTTCATAAATAATTTAGTTATTGTATTGTGCATTGGAAAATACAAAATTAATTTCAAATTGGGGGGTAATAAAGCATGTTTTGAAATAAACGAACGAAACTAACCTAAACTATAAACTAGATATGAATAGAATACAAAACAAAATAACATTCAAAATGTGGCACAATGTAAACGAATTTTATGGAGTGCACAAAAGATGCGTAAATCAATCAACCAAGTTTTTTTCTGTGGATTTTATTATTATATTTTTGATTGGGGGCAGACTTAAAGCGAGAGTTTGTCTATTAGACAAAATGCGGCGTTAAATGCGAGCATAAAAATTAATAATTCATTCGGCAGCAAAACTTTGGTGACGCCCAACGGCCGTTTTTTTTTTTTTTTGGCATTTGTATTCATTAAAATATATTTTCATTGCCTTATTTTCCGCACGGTATTTTTTATTTATCTCTCGCTATCTCGCTTTCGCATTCGCTCTTTCTCTCTCTCTCTCTCTCTCTCTCTCTCTCTGTGTCTGCTCATTTCACTGGTAGCGACGTGACATAATTAGCTAGGCGTGGCTTGGTGGGCGTCAAATATTAATTTCCACTTAAATGAAAAATAATGTTCAATTTCAGTTAAATTTATGTGGTAACAACAATAAAATGAATTTTGGCCACAAAATAGAGCATGACCGACTGCCTAGATACCTCGTATATCATTTCTTGGCAATTATGCCAATCTTACAACCTGATTATAATGAGTACAGGGTATCATCGAGAAGCAAAACAAAATAATGAATGAATGTGTGGGAATATGAAGCGCCGTGAGCAAATAAATTTTTGCACATAAATCTCGAAGCGCTAATAACAATAACAATAATAATCATCAGCCAGAATGGCTAAGGGCGGCGACAAACATTTATGATGATATTAGCCAAGCCCACACAATCTACCAAACTCGCTTGCTCTCGCTCTCTCTCACTCCCTCTCTCTCTCTCTGGCTTCTTTGGAGAGACCAAACCTGAGGGCTAAAGGAATGCGATTGTGTATGTGTGTGTGTGTGGGGGCGGAATTTAGTAATGCACGGCTATCGTTGGGCGATTAAAATTTATTTATTAATTAGATGCACGACGGTGAAATATTTCACAGCTCTTGAAACCAGCACGTGTCTCTGTGTGTGTGTGTGTGTGTGTGTCTCTCTGTGTGTGTGTGTGCTTGAGCTGTTAATGTGTTTGGGATTTGTGCATTTAGAAATGCATTTAAATCACTTACATTTGACATTTAAACGATTGCGAATTCTGATAGGAATTTCAACACAAAAACACAGCATAGATAATCCGGAATAAAAAACGAAATGTATTCATTAAAGTGCAGACAACTGAATTTAAATCTTCCTGCTAATGTGGAATTAATAAAAAAAATAAAATTAAGTAAGATTAATCCGACAAACCCAAGTAAAAGCCTGTAATATTTATTGAATTTAAAATAAAGCTTCAGATTAATTTAAATGCTTGTGATTAATCCAACGAACAATTTACTTTAGCTTTCAATCAAGTAATACTATCAGCCATTTAATTTATTTTCAATTAATTAACTGTACTTAAAAACCTGATAAGCTTTCAATGGTGAGCATAGTTTCAAAGCACATAAGTATATAAACTTGAGATTAATCCAGCAAGCGCATATGAGAGCTTAAAATAAACTTAAATAATTGAACAACTTTCAATATTACGATTAGTTTTAAAGCACATAAGTAAGCCTTGAGATTAATCCGTTATGTTAACCTTTAATCAATTATTTTAAATATATTTTATACTTTAAAATTAAACATAAACGAAAAGTATTTACAAGAGGATTTATTTGAAAGCATATGTCAAAGCATGCGAACAATTAAATTAATCTGAGCAATAATAAAACTGAAGCTTTAAAAATTAGAATTAATGCCAATGGGCTTATAAAAACTTGAGCACAATTTAATTAGAGTGTATTTTAGGAATAACAGAGACTCAAAGAGAGAAATTGAACTAGAGATATAAATAACTCGGAAGCTTTCAGCACTAGGATTAATGTCAAAGCACTCATAAGACCTTACGCACGATTTAACAAGAGTAATTTTTATTAATAAGAGAGAGGGAAAATAAGAGAAGGAGAGTGAGTGAGGGAGGTAGGTATATAGGGATAAAGATAGAACTTGCGTTACACACTTTCTTTGGTTCGGCCAATTAAAGCACATTAATGTGTTTTATGCCATAAGTCACAATGCTGAACTTGCACTCACTCCTTCTCCTTGAGGCACATCTTTGAATTGTTGTTTTTGTATGTGTGTGTGTGTGTGTGTGTGTGTGTGTGTGTATGTGTGTGTAATTTACATTTGCCGCTGGCTGCTTTTGGCCTGTTTGCATTAAATTGTCGCCCCACTGACCCAGGTCAAAAAACACGCCCCACAACCCACGCACCTCATAATCATTATCATCATCATCATCATCATCATCATCTGGTGATAGCTCATGCCCATGCTGGCAAACGAATACCCGTAATTGCAATGTGCAAATCATTTCACACTTGCTTTCATTTTTTTTTTTTTGTTTCTCTTGTTTTTACAACCACTCAAATTTCTGTAGTACTTCACACTTTACCCTCTGCTCCATATTTGCTTGTCATAATTATTTATTATACTTTTTGGTGAGAAAAGCACAAAATTTTCGCTGTTTGTGCAGTTTTTGAACGCTTGTTGTTCATTAGTTTTGTGTGAATACCCTGTACTCATAAAACGCCAACTAAAGGGAGTGTTAAATTAGCTAATAAAGAGAGAGAGAGAACAGCATAAAAGTTTAGTTCAATCAACTGAAGTGTATAGCTAATTTATTGCTCAAATAAATACAATATAAAATAAAAATTTTGTATGCAGAGATATTCTGCAAACTTCATAGAAATCCATAGAACTGAAAATAAAAAAACACTAAGTGCAGTGTTCCGCTGTCGTGCACACTCATACGAGTTGTGACAGTTTTGTCTGTCCCAAAAACATTTGCAATTTTCGTTTTGTATTTTCGCAATTGTCGATGGCAAATTAAATAAATTTTTGGTTTGTCTCTCTCTCTCTCTCTCTCTCTATCTCTCTCGTTTGTATTTTGTGCATTTTGTTGTAATTGCAGGGTTGTCAATTGCTTTGCCAGTTATATTTGAAGTTGGGTAGTTGTATTTTTTAATACCAATCGCTTTTTGTGTGATGTTTTTCTCGGTTAGTACTTGTGGCAACATTTTGCCAACCAACTAAACCACCAATATACATATGTACATTTATAAACATTGATTTTAACCTGATGATTTCTCTCTCTTTACCTTTTTTCCAGGTGAGTTCTTACACACAGTCACAGATCTGGTCACAGATAAGCTCTGGCTATATATGTATGTACAAGTATGTATGTATTATCTTTATCTGAAATTGAACAAAAATATATGTATATGCTAAAAGTGATGCAATAAAAAAGAAAAAGTTGCAATTGCATTTCATTGAAATCTGATTTCAGAATTGAAACTGACATATTGCATATAGATGTTGAATACATTATTATCAAAAGGCCAGCGACCGTAAAATCCCAAAAAAAAAAGCGTAAAAAATATGAAAAGGGAAAACTCTAAAAATAATTCTAGCATTCAATCAATAATTAACAATTGCCTAGCAACAATTTCGATTTGTTTTTTTTTTTGTTGCTATAATACAAAGTAAATTTCAGATTTTCTTTTGTTGGTTCGACTAATTGCAAATTAATTGAATCTTGCTAGTTTTTATAAAGTTTTTGTTTTTTTGCTTAGAATTTTTCTCTTTATAGATTTCTCTCTTTTTTTTTTTTGACTGTGGTTCAGAGTAATGGCAAATCATATTTACTACTATTGTGAGTCAAATGCAGTGTAGGTGAAATTTTAATTAAAGTGCCACACCCAGAGGCCACAAACTAATAGAAGAGGCGTGGCTGGCAAACCCAATTTCATGGAAAATGCTAACCATCAAGGGGAAGGGAAGGAGAGGAGAGGAGAGACGACTGTCAAATTCGTAGCAAAATTCCATTCGAGTCATCAGCTTGCCACATTTTTTGTTGCACATTTCTTTTGCTGCTGCGTTTTTTCGCCTCTCTTCCCTTTCGTTTTTTTTTTCATTTTTTGTGCCACGGTCCTTTCAAGAACATTCTGAGCGAACAGACGGGAGGAGGAGGAGGAGGAGCAGGAGGGAGTGAAAAGGGTTTGCTCATTGAAGCACTTTCTGGCTTAATGCCTTCCTAATTGAAAGTTGCACAAAATTACAGGTGAAAATGCGGATTTGAGCTGGGGCAGCAACTTTGCGCAGCAAACCGCAAATAATAAAGGGTAGAAGAAAATGAACAAGAATGAAATGAAACGAAACGGAGATGAAGTGAGAGAAAGAAGCGGACGAGCCGATAGCAAAAGCAACACCATCAGCAAAGTAAAAGCACAAAATGCGAGTCTGCTCGACTACAATATACCCGTTAACATACTTTATAATAAATCTAAAAAGTTGCTGGTCTTACATATGACACACAAATATACTTTACGAGTATATACATAAGTTGTATGTATTTTGTTGACCATGTAATTTTCAACAAATACCCTTTTGGCTATTTGTGTAACGGGTATAAGGCGCAAGGCGCGTACAAAGTAGAGAAACACAGAAAGCTGAACAGGCAAAGGCATTGAAAGCCTATGCTTCAGTCCACTAGTGTCCGTTGGATCGTTCTATTGACTAGAAAAATGCCAAGGCTACAACGACAACAACAACAACACCAACAAGAACAACAAGTGCAACAAATGTACACACTCTCACACTCGCCTTGCTCTCTTTCTCGTTCGCTCTCTCTCTCACTTATTCGTGTCTTTACACACTTGCCTGCCTATTCTCTGACTACTTTTACACGTGCGTATTTGAGTGCTGGCATGTGCTCGTTAAAAGTGCCGAGCATTCGTCGTGCTTTTGGTCATCGTGACACGAATGCACAAGTACAAAGTCTTCAGTCGTGCTTCGTGCCGGGTACCAAAAGGTCACGCGCTCAACTCTGAAGCTTACAGTGACATGCATAAAAGAAGAAGCAGAAGAAATAGAATAAGGAAAGAAGACGGTTTTGCTTTTTGCTTAGTTTGAGCTTCAGTTTTATTTTTGTTGTATTTTTTTTTTTTTTTTTTTTGGTTTGTTGTTTTGTTTTTGCCTTAGCTTCTTGGGCTTATCTACAGTAAAATGCATTGGGCAGCAGCAGTAGCAGCAACTCATTCAGGTCACTTCAGCATGCGAGCAGCTGCTGGCATAGAGTTGTGCTAGCATTAGGTGTAAGCGAGAGAGAGAGAGAGGGAGAGAGGGGGGGACAGTGAGTGAGATGGTGGAGCAGAAACGTTTTGTGGTTGGGCTTCATCTCAAGGTTAAGTACGAATTAGCCTGGGCATTTAATTAAGTGGGCGTGCCACATTTGGGCTGGCACACACACAGACACACATAGAGACAGACAAACACGAGTTGCTGTTGCTCTTCTCCTCGCTCGCTCCCCCTTCGGCAAGCTATCGCTGACTTGCCGGACAGGCGATGATAATCGAACAATGGCGCATAGCAAAACTATGGCAGCTACTAAATCGAAATTGATTGCGCCAACTGACCCCAAAACCCACACACACACTCACACACACGTACACATGCAACGAAGAGTGGGGGAAAGTGACGGGTGAGGGGGAGGGGAAGGAGGGGGAGGTTAGTTTAGCCACACGCACAGTCTTGTCAGCCATTTTGTTGGTTTAGTTGTTTTCGACTGTAGCTTCACATATTGCATGTATTTATTGCTTTTGGCCAGGCTAAAACAAAGCAAAGTGCCAGCAAAACATTCACATCAATTATTAAGCCGATTTTGCACGTGTAAATCGTGTTTGAGCATTCTCCAACTTTTATACATCAACAACAACTGACAACAACAACAACAACAAAACTAATTAGTTGTCAGCGACACGTCACTACACAAAGCTAGAGCGAGAGCGAGAGCGAAAGAGACAGCCAACAGCTGTCCAAGTAGCGAGTACAGTTTGTTTGCACAACTTTGAACTGTCAGCCTTTCGATTAGCGACAGAGAGAACACAATCAGAACAATCATGAAATTAACTCGAATTCCGTAAGCGTAACCGTCAACGTAAAGCTAACCGTAATTGTAACGGTAACTGCCAGCCCAGCGGCTATATGAACAGATCACAGAGCTGCCTGCCAACTGCACGCACTTCTTGCCAATGCTTCACAATTGATTAAAACCCTCAAGCAACGTTAGCTTAAGACGCAGCTCATTTGCAAATTGCAAAGTCGACAAGTTACATTTCAAACTTAAGAAGTTGTTTTTATCAGAATAGCCAATAATTCAATTGTTTAGTATAAAAATATACTAAAATCTGCACTGCACATTTATTTCGACCGATTTAACTTTTTTTGCAATACGATTTTATCAATTGTTCATCTTAAAATTATTCAAATAGTTCAAATAAAATAATCGCATATAAAAAATTAATACTTCAGAATATTTCTTCATTTTTTGAAATTCTAAAATAAAAACTACATAGTAATTGTTTCTTTTTATTAAACTAACCAATATTTCTACTAGAAATTTGATATTTCACAATATTATTAGTACAAAAGCAATTTAAAATATTTTACAACAAAATCTATATATCGAAACAATATAATTATAATTGTCCGATTTTCTTATATTTATTTATTTCAGTTTATTTCACAACAACTTGTTCTCTCGTTTACGTTCTTGTTCATAGTGATCGCACTTTCGTCTCGTGCTCGACCGATACACCTATCGATCGGGCTTCTAACTCGATATATATTTAATCGATTAATTCTTAATGTTACCTTATGCTAATTTAAATCTAGTATTTACAATATTTACATTCGGCCGACCTGACTACAGATCGACCACGATCTACATACAAAGGGCAATTGTATTATTAATCTCAGTGATCCAAGGCTTAAGGCGAGCAGGCTCTAAAATGCCTCTAAAGGGCAATTGAGTTAACTGACAGTCATCAATATCAACTACTTCATATCTGTCATGATCAAAAACACGGTTTATCTTATAGGGCCCCCGGTACTTTGGGGCAAATTTCTTATTAACTCCTGCTGTAGTATCTACATTCCGAATGGCTACATAGTCACCGACGTTATATTCTCTAGGAGCTCTATGTCTCTTACCATAAAACTGTTCATTTCTTTTCTGGGAATTTTGAATGTTGACAGACGCCTGCTCACGGAGTTTCACAATATCTCTAGGTTCATCATTGAATTTAGTATCTAAATATTCAGAAAGCTCATCAACTATAGGTCCCTTCTGTATTACTCCAAACAATAGAATACTAGGAGCTACTTGGGTGCTACTGTGTACTGCATTATTAATTGCAAATTCAGCTTTATTGAGTAATTTATACCAGTCGGACTGGCTCAAAGGTTCTGCTAATTTTCCTAGCATTGGTGTCAAAACCCGATTCACCCGCTCTACTTGGCCGTTAGCCTGTGGCGCTCCAGTGGCCACCTTTATATGTTCTATATCACGTTCTTGACAAAAGGTGGTGAACTCAAGCGACGTAAAACAAGTACCGCGATCAGATATGATCCTTTGAGGTCGGCTATAAAAGTCAAAATATTTACTTAACGCATCTCTCGCTTCTCTAGTGCTAGTTGTATTTACAGGAAAGAGTTTCACAAACTTAGTAAAGGCGTCAATAACAACTAAAAGGTGCTTTCTCTTTGAAATTAAGCTCGGTAGGGGGCCTAAATGGTCTATATGGAGTGTATGAAATGGGACACATGGCTTCGGGATACTGTGCAATGTTCTATCATGAATAGATCTAGGCACTGAATGCAAAATGCACGAAAGGCAATTTCTTATAAAACGCTCCACCTTAGTTCTCATATCTGGGAACCAATAAGTCCGTCTCAAATCATTAACGCACTTGTCCGCTGCTAGGTGTCCTAATTTTTCGTGCGATTTCCTAATAATCTGCTCTTCCATGCAAACGGGTACATACAAACAATAAGAATCATTTCCATTCTTTCTGCATACTAGTCCATCTCTCAACTCAAAGCTACGCGAGGTTCCATTCTCTAGTTTCTGTCTCAATCGAACTATTTCCTTATCCCTCATTTGTTCCGTTTGTAAAATCAAGTCTACATCCTCAGGTGTTGCCCCCACTACTCCAACTAAAGGTATTGATTTCAAAAACGCGTCCTCACGAAACTCATATTTATCAACTTTATCATCTCCCCAGGCCCTTTTACCACCGTCCATGTAATCCCTATTCACATCCTCGCAATTAACTCCACCGTTATCTAAAGAATCTTCACTAAGGTTCTCTTCCATTATAACTCGTAGTCTCTCTAAAGGATCTTCACAAAGGCTATCTAACAACGCACTATCCCCTGGTGTGTCTCTACGGATTTCTAAAAGGCTTTCTATAAGGTTGTCACTACTGATTCCCACAAGGTTGTCTCTACAGTTCTCAACTAAGTTTTCTCTATGGTTCTCTCTACGGTTCTCTATGCGTTCTTCCTCAAAGTTTTCTAACAAGTCATTGTCGCCACTAAACTCACTATTTTTTAGGGTCTTAACAACTTCTGTCTGTCTGCTTAATGCATCCACATGGGCCATATTAACACCGGGTCTGTGCATAATTGAATAATCATAATTTTCCAACTCAAGGGACCACCTAGCTATCCTAGGATTAATAGCTTTCCTACTAAGAGTTTGCACTAGCGAATTGCAATCCGTAATTATTTTAAACGGCCTATGCTCTAAGTATACTCTAAAACGGCGTAACGCATTAATTATCGCAAGCGTTTCCAACTCAAAACTATGGTATCTCGACTCTGCCGCTGTAGTTTTACCGGAATAAAACAAAACAGGATGCATTTTTCCATCATCCTGCCGCTGCAATAGTATAGCTCCAAAACCATGTGAACTGGCATCGGTATGAAGCTCAGTTTCTCTCCCAGGACTGAAAATCGCTAAAACGGGTGGGTTAGCTAAAGCACTTTTCAAATTTTCAAACGCCCTCAATTGCTCATCATTGAGTGGAAAAGGACCACCTTTCTTTAATAACTCAGTCAAGGGTCTAGCTATTCTCGCAAACGACAGGACAAAACGTCTGAAATACGAAAAGAATCCTAGACATGAGTGAAGGGTATGGACATTCAGTGGCACAGGGAAATTTCTCAAGGCTACCAAATGTGTTTCGCTCGGCTTAATCCCATATTTACTAACATTGTACCCTAGGAACTCGCATTTTTCTTAAGAAATACACACTTCTTCTTGTTTATCTCCAAATTATTTTCGCTAATTTGATCCAAAAGTTTTGCCAACATCTCCAAGTGTTCATCTACAGTCTTAGTGGCAATAACTATATCGTCCATATAAATAACTACTCTTTTTCTCGAATAAAGTCTGAAAATGTTTCCGAGATAAATCGTTGAAATACTGCAGGACCATTCTTCAAACCAAAAGGCATCCTCAGGTACTCGTATTGTCCTTGAGGGGTAACAAACGCTGTATACGGAACGGATTTTTCTTCGACCTCTATTTGATGAAATCCGCTTTTGAAATCAATCACAGAAAAACAACATTTCCCCTCCAAATATTCAAGGCAGTCTTCAATAAGAGGCAAAGGGAAATTATCTTTGACGATACGTTTGTTTAAACCACGGTAGTCAACGCACATTCGAGTTTCACCAGACTTTTTCTTCACAAGAACCAAAGGTGACGCATAGGGTGAAGCACTAGGACGTATAACGTTTTTCTTTAGCAAATCATCGACAATTTCTGCAACTTTCTCTCTCAAAATAAGACAAACGCCTAGGTGAACAATAAAAGGGAGTGGTATCGGTTAATCTGATGGACATACGATATCTAGGTTTAACATTATAATCGTATTGGTTGTTAGAATAATGACTTTGAATAGTTTTTTGACACCTTCCCGCTATTTCAAGTCCAAACTCCGTTCCTATCTCAAAAGAGTCCTCTCTAAATGGTTCTATACCCGCCAAGAATTTGTCCGCGGTACCGTCAACATCCAAAGATTCTCCAGAATTTATGTTATTTAAGCCTATGTTATGATTAGAATGATTATTATCTAGCTTATAATTACTATTACGTATTTTATGTGTAGTATTTGCATTTACGGTGAAAAGAGAAGCACAGTTTGAATGATTAGTATTGATTTTTAATGAATTTAAGGGTGAATGATACTCAGCATTAATGTTTTTCTTATGAACTAATTGAACTTCAATGATCTTAAGTGAGTCTCGCCCTAATAATACAGGTAATGGCAAAATATTATCATCGACTATATTTAAAGATATTGAATAGGTTTTTGAACAAAATTTAACAAAGCACTTCCATGTGCCCCAAACTGATATGGGGTGTCCTCCTAGTCCATAATATTTCGATCTTTTCAAACTTAAAACAACATTATTCGGAATCAAAGACTTATGAATAAAGCTTACGGGGCTACCGGTATCAAACAAACTTACGATACGTATATATTTTCCCTTTTCACCTAGCAATCCTCATACTTCTAAAGCTTGGACCGCTGCCAATTCCTCCGAGCCAGATCCCTCATCGTCCTGCACTGCTGCTACCATAGTCGTCGTCTTTCGCTTGGGGCACTGCTGGTACTTGTGATCCACACTGTAACACTTGAAACAGGCTCCATCCGGTCTCTTAGGTTGTCGGCAATTCCTCGCCAAATGGCCCATTCCTCGACAATTATAGCAGCGAATATCTTCAGGATCCTGCATATAATTGGCACGAACTTGAGGCTTCATCATCTTAGGATGCTCCTCTCTTTTCGACGGCTGGACGGGCACCTTCTTTATTTTGTCATAAATCGTAATTTTTGTGCGCAGCTCTTCCAACGATTCGCAATAAGCCATTGCAGACGCAGCTCCCGAATTGTCTCCTAAGCCTTCAACGACGAATCGAATTATATCCTCCGTTGCCACCTCGACTTGTCGCGCAATGCCGCACATGACGAAAAATATTGTAGGGCGCTCTCATTCTTTGACTTCTTTCTGGCTTCTAATTGCTTGAAGACGTCGAGCACGGTGACCCTGAGATCGAACACAGCTATCAACTCCGCTCGCAGTACCGGCCAAGTGAGAGCAGCCGTCTCAATCATGAATGATCTGGCCGATCCTGTCAACAAACGTTTGGCGAAAATGAAACGTTTTTCTCCGACACGCAGTATGTATCCATTATTTTTACAAAATCGTCGATCCAGCGCATCACAGGGTATCCAGTATCCCCGAAAAAGGTTGGATTAGGGCATTCAAGTCACTCATGTCGATGTCTTCTCCTCGAGCTGGTTTATTCTGGCTCAACGCATTTTCCAAATCAGCGACACGTTTACGCACAGCATACAGCATCTCGACTTGTTGCAAATGTTGAATTTCTGCCTCTACGTTCGCCACCACTTGATCACGATGCTGCATGTTCACGACCGCAATGTTCGAAACTTCCAGAACCCCGCCAGACGCCGCCGCATTGCCGCCATTTTTCAGAACACTATCGCTGTCTCTCTCACTCTCATGCCCAATAGGGGCAATTTCACCACCACCGACGCCAACGTGATCATCCGGACTTGAGAATGCCGCTTCTACAGGCGAGCCGTTGCTCAGCTCCCGCTCCTCCAGTTGCAGCTTCTCCACTTTTCCTTCCTCCATATTTGCCATAACAACTCTCGCAGCCGCCCGCAATTGATAAATGGTAGCGTCTTCCTCGAAACGCACGTGTTTGCTCTCCAAAATCGCAACTAGCTCAGATCTTGACTTTTTAATATATCTTTATATCGCATCACACGGAGTTTCTCGTTTTTTTTTTTTTTTTTTTTCGGGCCTTTACCCCACACCTGATATATAATTGTCCGATTTTCTTATATTTATTTATTTCAGTTTATTTCACAACAACTTGTTCTCTCGTTTACGTTCTTGTTCATAGTGATCGCACTTTCGTCTCGTGCTCGACCGATACACCTATCGATCGGGCTTCTAACTCGATATATATTTAATCGATTAATTCTTAATGTTACCTTATGCTAATTTAAATCTAGTATTTACAATATTTACATAATATATATATTTTTCATTATTATGATAATAGTATATTTATATATATTATTTTTTTATATAGCGAAGCTATGCTCTATTATATATTCTATGTATACATATATATTTGTATATAGTTTAACGTTTATTTTTATTTGGCTACTTTTACAATTAAAACTGTACCAAACTTTAACAAGTACTATATTAAAGAAAAGCTTTGAAATCTTTTAGATGATTCTCAAAGTAATTAGTTATATAGTTATTTCTACGCAAACACACACACATGAGTTCTTTGAAGTGAAGTCTGCTTAAGGTAGCTTTCACTAATACCTTTAGCTTGCATTAAGTAATTGTACTTTAATCAGCAAAAAAGGAAAAAAAAATAAAAACATTAAAGGTCTACTCATCAGCAAATTGCCCATTGATTTTGGTTGACAATCAATGCTAGTGTCTAATGTATTCACCAGTCGAGCCTTTCCTTTTCATCGACCCAACTCACTTAACAAGCGACAGACAGACAGAGTCACAGAAAGAGGAAGAGAGACAGCAAATGTCTCGATATGCCATGGAAGTTTCTTTTTGTCGTTTAACCAGTGATTTTCCTACCTTATCATTGACTTTTCCAGGCACACTCTCAACACTTTCCGTTCTCATTCTTCGGTTGCTAATTAAGCAATTTATTGTTGACACATGCCACACAATTGTTGTTGTTGTTATTATTGATGTTGCTGCTGTTGTTGTAGTTATTGTTGTTGTGGTGGCAATCAGCTAAGCTAAGCTCATTATTGGGGCAGTCAGTCAGTTGACAGAAAACTTTTCAATTGTCATAATTATTCAAAATGCCAACGAGATTTTCGTCAAAATGTGCGCTAATTGCGCACAGAGTTGGAATGGTGAGGCGATTGTTAAATGCAGGTGAGAAGGGGACACAAAGGAGTGTCCATCTGTCTGTCTGTCTGTCCGTCCGTCTGTCTGTCCGTCTGTCTGTCTGTCTGTCTGTCGTTTAACCTATTGGCCAGCAGCTGGTTGGTTGTGCAAAAAACACGACCGAGAGTCGCCATCGTGTGGCAAGCAAGTCTCTCAAAATAGACCGAAAGAAATGTGTGTGAGTGTGTGAGTGTGACCAAAGTGCCTAAAGTGCGTCTGCCATTGATTAATGGGCAACGACACGATGTCGCTCTGCGGCTGCCAATCGACGAGTCTGGGGCCCAGCGACATTCCCCACGCTCGACTCTGTCACCCCACCTCTGTCCTCCACCCTCCTCCCTCTCTCCCTCTTTCTCTATCTGTCTCCGTTGGCGCTTTGTTGCCAAGAATTTCGCTGTGGCTGCGACAATGAGACAAAAAACAACAACTACAAAAAAAGTGCCAAAGCCAAAGCCTGTCGCAGATTTTCTTTGCTTTGCTCCAAATTATTTGCACTTGTTGTCATTTTTCCAGTCTACCCTGCAAATCGAGTGCGCAAGGAGTTTATGCTGTTGCATTACTTAATATGATTCTTTATTATTAAGAATACATCGAAATTTATAATTCAAGTTTTGCAGTTTGAAATTCAGGTTTTAAATTTGAATTTAAGCACTAATATAATATAATAATAATAAAAGATTATATTTAATTAGAAATTTTAGCAAAAATGACGTATACTTAATATCGACCTATTTATTAGTACAATTTTGTATTACTTTTGCTACATATTCGAGTTAAGAAGTAGAAAATTATATTGCTACATTTGAAATTAAAAAACCTACATTTTAAATATAATTGCTACTTAAATTATACAAAAATACTAACACAAAATGTATGTTTAAACTTAAAATAAAATAGTACAAAATTATAGGGCCAAATTTTAAATTGAAAAACCTCAAATTTGTAAACGTTAATTAAAAATGTTGTTTATGTTCAATACAAAATTGTTTTTATAAATTTGTTCGAGATTTAGTATGCGTCACTTTTGGTTTAATTCCTAAGAAAATAGTACAATATTATATATTATTACTAAATTGTAAATTACAAAACTAAAATTTCAAATTTTAAAAATTTCATAAAATTCAATACACAATTGTAGGTATACATTTAAAATTCAAATATATTAATTTTATGATGTGTATATCATCTTTAATATTGCCTCAAAGTTTCGAAATGAAATTCCTATTAAAATTTGTGCAACTACAGGGTAGCGGGCAGTCGATCAGCGCAGCCTTTGTTGTGGCGTCCCTTTGTTCCCTTTGCTGTGCTGCTGAAATATGCAACAGAGCTGCAGACTCTGAGGAATCTGCGGGACGCTTTTGGGGCTGCAGCCAAAGGTAGCTGCCAATTTATTTTGCATTTTCCCCCAACGCCTTTTTCCTTTTAGCCGGTATTTCGTGCACTCGACAAGCGCTGGTTTTTATCGTGCTATCTTTGTCTTTACGTGTGTTTATGTGTGTGTGTGTGTATGTGTGTGTGTTGCTCCCATTTTGTCGCTGCATAAATCGCATTGATACGTTTAAAAGTTTTGCTTTGTTTCGCCACGTTTTATGACCGAAAAAGGCAGCTGCGATTCCGTCTCCAACTGAGACTGAAACTGAGGCACGTGATGTGCCCGAAAAATGCCCCAGCTGGGGGCATGGCCCCACAGCATCAGCATCAGCAGCAGCAGCAGCATCACATGCAGCCAAGACGTGCCCGCAGCAGCAGAGCCAACAACTGAGTCAGAGGCAGCAACAGCATCAAGCGCCTGCTCAGCCTTAATGACATATTGAAGTCGCTCGTCTCTCTCTCTCTCTCTCTCTCTCTCTCTCTGGTCTCTGGCATATGCACATGCATGTGCATGCTTTATAAGTATGTGTGTGTAAGTAGCATAGCAGAGTACTTCGTCTAGGTGGAGTTCGAGTACTCGAAGCACATCCTGGCTGAGTGTCAAAGCAACTTGGAGTTGAGTTGGGTTTCAGCTTCATCGATGTTCAAAGACCTTCTTTGCATTGGCTTTGGCTTTGGCTTCATCTACTTCGTCTTCTCCTCTTCCCATCTTCCCACTACACTGCAACGAAATGCCGTTAACTACATAGATATGTGTGTAATCTGCACAACTTGCAGCACCGCGTGGTGGCAATCGCAGTGGAATATGCGAAGTGAACGCGAGTATTGAAGCGGCAAGAAGTGCGATAAATATTTGAGTCGCAGGCAGCACACAACGCAGAGCAGAGCAGAGAGTAGAGCAAAGTGAAGCTCAAACTTAAGCGAGAAGTTCGAGAAGCAAAGGAAGTGGCAGCGAAACGAGAAGTTTGCAAATGATACGCGAACATTTAAGTGAAAAGCAAGACCCGAAAACGGAATATTTGATAGAAGCGACAGCAATCGATGCGATAACTCCAACACGAGAAGTATCAAGGGAAGAAATAAATCAAGAGCAGCAATCAAAAAGGATTAACAAATATGGAACGCATAGAAATAAATATCTTAAGAAAGACACACTACAAAATTTAGAGCGAATCCTAGCGATAGAAGCATAGAGAGAAGTCTAGAAAGAAGCCCTACGAAGACCAAACCGCAAAGTTTAGTGGAAGTCGCAAGAAGAGACGTAAAAGAAGAGTACGGACAGAAACCACGAGAAGACAGACGACAAAGTTGTTGGTGTTTTATTTTTATGTAATTCGCAAGAAGAGACGTAAAAAAAGAAAAAGGAAAGAAGACGACGACAAAGTTTAAAACGAATCGTAGCGAAAGATGCGTAGAGAGAAATATATGAAGAAGCTTTGAGAGAGCGATTCTCAATCAAAGATGCATAGAAGAGAAAAGTAGAAGAGAAGTAATTGGAGAAGACTTGGGAAGACAGACGACTGAGGAGATTAAAGCAAATCGTAGTGAAAGAAGCATAGAGAGAAGTTAAGAAAGAAGCCTAGCAAAGGAAGCAAAAAGAGAAGTAAAGAAATAAACATAGAAAGCAAGCAGTAATAGAGAAGTTAAAAAGAAAACCCTTTGAAGGATAGACTACAAAGCCAAGAGCGAATCTTAGCAAACGAAGCAAAAAGCCGTAAAGAATGAGGCACAAATAAAAGCAAGAAAGAAGGAAGAGAAGTTTAGAGCGTATTCTAGCGAAAGAAGCTTAGAAATAAAAGAGAAGTAAAGAAAAGAATAGACCTGAAAGGACAGACAAATTTAAGAGCGAATCATAGTAAAAAAATAGAGAAAAGTAACATTAGAAGAAAATAAATAGAAGATATAGAAAAGTAAAAGAGATGCAACAAAAAAAACATATAGAAAATTAAAAGAGAAGTAATGAAAAAATCATATACAAGAGTAAAAGAGAAATGAAGAAGATGAAAGAAGAAGAAAGTATTAAACAAAGTTAAGAAGGAACTCTTTAAGAAGAGAGACAATAAAGCCTAGAGCGAATCCTAGCTAAAGAAACTTAAAAATAAAGGAGAAGTGAAGAAAGAGAAGACAGGCGACAAAGTTTAGAAAGAAAAGATAAAAGTAACGAAGGAATGAATGAGAAGTAGAGATAGGATCACACAGAAAAGTTAAAGGGAAGCAAAGAAAGACGCATAGAGAAAAACATAAGAGAAGAAGAAGAAGAAGAATGAGAAGGAGAAGAAGAAGAAGAAGAAGGAAGCCTTTAAAACGATCAAACCGCAAAGTTAAGAACGATTCGCAACGAAAGAAGCATAGAGAGAGAAGTTTAAGCAAGTTCAAATCCAGTTCACAATCAAAGCAGGTAGCATGTGGCATGTAGTTCAGCTAGAAGCAAGTCGTGGCAAGGAGTTAAGGTAGCAAGCGAGCGATGGCGATGGGAAAGCGGAAAGTGCGGCAAGTGTAAAGTGTAAAGTGTCGTTTTGAAAGCCGTTGAGCTGTAATGCCGCACAAATCTTTTGCGCACATACTTTATCTCGTTAATGCAACACTTTGCGGCACTTTGCAACACGCTGCCGCACGAAAAACACACACACACACACACTGGCCTGCCTACCGAAACCGAAAAAAAAACCCATTGCTAAAGTATTATTTATTTATTCGTTGTTGGCATTATTAAAGCAATGCTCTTTTATCTTTATCTACTTCCTGCGTTTTTTTTTTTTTTTTTGTTTTTGTTTTTTTTTTTTTTTACATCTAGATATGCAGACAAAATGCGCCGCTAACTACAGCGAACAGCTGTCTCGCTCTCGCTCTCAGTCGCTCTCCCTCCCTCTCCCTCCCTCACACACACACACACACTAGCTGTCTGTCTTGTTCACACGCTTGCGAGTGTCTCAGTCAATCCGTATTACGATTGAGTGCCAAAATCGCATAATTCAACTTGCTGCGCTCAGCACTTGTTATATAAATGTATATTTTGTAAATGTGTGAGAGTCTGTATGTGTGTGTGTGTTAGTGTGTGTGTGTGTGAGTGCTTGTTGCTTAGTATTTGCCGTTGTTGGTGTTTTATTTTTATGACTCACGCACTTTTGCGGCTTCCGGCTGGCCATCAAAATGGAGCCATCAACACCTGCTTCGCTCGGTCCAGTGCTGTATAACGAACGCAACGAAAATATATATTTCCAAAAGCGACTGCTTCTTCTTCTTCTTCGTTTTTTGAATGTTGTTCGAAGTTCGCTTTGAGTTATGGCTGCAGTCGCAAACTCAATTTGAATAAATTGCTGCAAACAAAACACAACGCAAAGAAAAAAGAACAACAACACACAGAGCAGGAGAGCAGGAGAAAGAGAGAGCGCGCAAGTGGATAAAGGCACAGATGGAGAGCAAAGTGGAGGTGGAGCACATACACTCTCTCAAAAGGAAGCGAAAGCAAAAGCGAAGCGTAGAAACAAAGAGCGGCGCCCATAAAGCCGAACAGTCTATCGAGGCCGCCAAAAAACTTTATTCGCGCGCGCCTTTTAAACGAAATTTACAGCAGGCAATACACAACAACAAAAAAAACGAAAACGAAAGCGAATACGAAAAACTTTTTCATTTTTTTTTTTTTTTAACAATTTTCAGCTTTTCCGCAGCAGTTGTTGAATCGGGGGTGCGGGGTGGGGGAGAGAGTAGGGGTGTTGTTGGCATGGCAACCGAAATCCTGAATGTGTGAAGAATCAAGACGCATAAATTGCCAGCTGGCCCAGCAGAGATGCCTTTCCTTACGGCTTTTAAGCTTATTTACTGCTTATATATTTTAACACCACCCTCCCACCCCTCGCACTCCTCCACTCTTCAGTGTCGACAACAACAACAATTGCGATTACATATTTATTTTTTTTGATATTTTTCGAGACAGCACTTCCGGCTCCCCGAAACATGACAAATGGCTGCAAATCGTCTTCCTTTCGCGGCCAACGCGTGTTGACAACCAAACAAAAAAAAAAAAAATGCCAACTGCCTTGTCTTCTCCCTTCTCCCCTCTCATCTGTTCTGTTCAGGTTTTTTTTTATCGACATTTTTCATTATTTATTTATGTGACACTTCTGGGCAAAAAAGCGTTCCATATCGTCGCAAGTAAGCAACATAACAAACAATAACAGCTCAGCCTCTAGATTGATATTGAATTAATTGCCTAGTTCAGATCTGTTGGCGTTACAATCAAAAGTTACAAGCGAAAACTCATAAATTATTTGGCAAAGATAAATAGATGTTTGATTTGAAATATATTACCAAAAATTAGCTGGACTTGGCATTTTGATTTGAAAATAAATTAGCAATGGAATTTGAAACGTTTAATATTCAATAATTCGTGTTTAATACTATCGCCTTATAAATCTTCCTCTTCGATTTCAAATCCAATATTTTGCTACTTTGATATAAGCAGAAAATGGGGAAACATATTTTTTCTATTCTTTTCATTTATTTGCAAATATAAATATTTGATTTTAATAACATGTTCATTTTAAACTATATTAATAATGTAGTTTGATAATATAAAATGAAAGCATTTTTCCATCCTTTTTTATGATATACCGCAACAATATACCAAAGGTATATTGACAAAATAATAAAGTAACATTTAAAATATACCATAGTGTCCGAAATATACCAAAGTTATAATTTTAAAATATACCAAATTAATATACCGCAAAAATACTAAAGTATACCAAAGGTATAATGACATATTGATTTTATAATACATTAAAAAATACCACAAAGTCCGAAATATACCAAATCAATTTAAAAATATACCAAATTCATATACCGCAAAATACCAAAATATACTAAAATCTATACATATATTACTACATTCAAAATATACCATAGATTTCAAAACATACCAAATTGTCAACCAAAGTAACTAAAGTATTTCTTTAACAACCTAAACATTGGCATTCAAAATACAACCTTATTTAAAACTACATTAATAATGAAATTCAGAAATATGAAAATTGATATTTCTATCAAGTGTTTATGAAGCATGCATATTTAATTCTTAATAATTACATTGTAAACCTTTTTGTATGCAAACAGCTCTCGAATTTCATGTGGTAGCAACAAATGCAACCTAAATGTTTAATGCACGACAATCGAGAAGCCTACAAAATTGTTTTCAAAGTTGAAATAAAAAGTGTGCCAAGCAAGCCAAACTTATTATCTAGAACTTTGCCTCGAATTGATTTTGAAAAAGTAATGCACGATGTCAGCATGTCAGCGACAGTCAAACATTCCCACACTCCAATTAAAACAAACAAAAATGCTTGAGGGGACATTTGATGACGCCGCATAGTTTTTTATCACAGCCCACCGCCCCCCGCCTCGTCCCTTGTCGTATAATAACTGCTGTGAAGTGTTCACTTATTTATGCAGCAGTTTCTCGAGTCGTTTTAAAACAGTGAAAAACATTTTTCCATTCCGTCGTCACACGCCATCATCGTTTTGATTTTTATTTCATTGAATTCTTTTTCTTGTATTTTTCGAAAAAGCGTTGAAAACTTTCGCTGGCCAAGTTGGAAAATTATTGTTGCCAACTTAATTGTCGCAATTAAGTTACGGGCCTCGCCTCGGTCTTGGCCTGGGTTTGAGTTTGGGCCAAGTCTTCTTGGTCTTAGGACACTTTGCCTGCCGCCTCGCTTTTGGTCATTGTTTGGCACTTGACGTCTTGCGTTTGTTCTATAAATGTTTTAAACATTTTAATTAGTTTTAATAAACGCTTCGTCGTCATCATCATCATCATCATTATCATCAGCAGCAGCAGCAGCAACAACAACAGAAAAAAACCGTTTGAAGTGCCTGACAGTCGACAATTCAGTTTCATTACCCTGCCATCGTCCTCCTCCGCTCACTCTGTATTTGCTGTCTCTTTTGAGCACACTCAAGTGGCAGGACAGCTCAGTCTGTATGTGTGTGTGTGTGTGCCAGGCTTTTGACAATGAATTCATGAAAAGGTCGCTCCTCGCGCTTCTCCCCTTCTTGTGAGAGAGTTGCCAGCTGCTGTCGCTGCCGCTGCTTGCTCCCCTTTACCCCCTTGAGTTTTGGCATATCAGACGATTGTAGTACTTGGTATACTCACCGTTGGAAAAACGCCACCGCATTGCCACATAATACACACAGTTGTGCGGCCAACCGGGCGTATGCGTAATGTTTAGTTGGCGGTCGCCTCTCTCTCTCTCTCTCTGCTTCAGCTGTGTGGGTCGCGGTCGCGCTCTGGGTCGCTGCGGTCGCGCAAGTTTCCCGTCTCTGAACTTAGTGGTTCACTAACAAACCAACCAGCCAACCAATCTTCCACTTCCACTTCCTCCTCCCACTCCGTCCCGCCTCCCTCTGGTGTGTGCTATCGCTTAACCCTCGCGGCCATTTGTCGACGCTTCGGCCTTTGGTCCGGTTTTCCTTGTTGCTCGGTTGTTGGTCGCGTGTCGCCAGTGCATTGTTTTTATGTACTCGTGTCACATGTGTGTATAAGTGTATGTGTGTTGGTGTGTGTGTGTTGGTGTGTGTCTTGTGGCAAAGTGGCAACAGCTACCACAATGCGGCTTTAAACGAAACTGGCCACAAAAATATATATGTATGTATATGTATGTGTATGGTCGAGGAGGATGACGATGAGGGGTGGTGGGGAAGGAGGGGAGGGGGCCACGTACTTTATACGAATTCCGAATGTCAATTAGAATATCTTTGCTTGCCTTTGGCATCAGTTATTCGCCTTGATTTCATCAACCTTCGTGGAATCCTAGATATGATGTTAATGTCAGCCCCTTAGCTACCTTTCGTTGTTTTCCTTTTCCTTTTCGTTTTCTATTTTTTTTGGTTGCACGCTTTGACCTTCATTATGGCACAGCGTGTAAAGGGTAAAACTGATTCAGATAGACTCAAGAGTGGCACTTCCTTAGCTGTTATTCTATGTTAGCTGTTTAAGATGTCTTTGAGAGCCCCATTTCTATTTCTTAAACTAGCTGGAAGGCACTGCGATTACATTGAATTGCATTTGCATTAGCTAAATTCGGACATTTCTTTGGTATTCCTATCGTAATAATGTGCTTTCACATAATTCAGCTTTAAGCTGTTTGTTAGTTTTGAATAACTTGGCATTCATTAAGCTTTAAGCGGTTTCTAAGCTTTGCATGTTTAAAGAATTTCATGAATTGAGTAATTTTAAAAATATTTGGTCCTAAATAAAGCATATTTTATAGGTCAAGTTTGAGTTTATAACTATTTTATGCTATAAACTACAATCTCTAAGCAAATCTGATTTGAATTGAGTGGATAGTGGATGAAAAAGTACAAATATTCAAATTTATTATTTGCTTTAAAAATCCAAGTAAGAAAGCTAGAGTCAAGTGAGTTTGACTGTGAAATGTCCATTGCGTATGGTTAGCAATCTTAAAATATACCAAACTAATACGCCGAAATATACTAAAATATACCGCAAGCTATTTTTGGTATATCTATAAACTGTAACATAAAATAAAATATCCATTTCCCATTTCCTGGTGCGGTTAGTTGTCTTAAAATAAACTATATTACTATACCAAAGAAAATACTAAAATATACTGCAGGCCATATTTGGTATATTTATAAAATGTATAATATTCATCGCCAATTTTCAATAAAATCAAATCAGTGCAGTTAGTAATCTTAAAATATACCAAATTAATACACCGAAAAATACTAAAATATACCTTAAGATATATTTGGTATATCTATAAACTGTAAAATAAAATAAAATATCCATTTCCCATTTCCCGGTGCGGTTAGTTGTCTTAAAATATACCATATTACAATACCAAAGAAAATACTAAAATATACTGCAGGCCATATTTGGTATATTTATAAAATGTATAATATTCATCGCCAATTTTCAATAAAATCAAATCAGTGCAGTTAGTAATCTTAAAGTATACCAAATTAGTACACCGAAAAATACTGAAATATACCGCAAGCTAAATTTAGTATATGTATAAACTGTAAAATTTATATTTCCCGTATTCAATAAAATCAAAGCAGTGCGGTTAGTAGTCTTAAAATATACCATATTACTATACCAAAGAAAATACTAAAATATACCGCAGGCCATATTTGGTATATTTATAGAAAGTATAATATGCGTCGCCATTTTTCAATAAAATCAATCTTAATGCAATCTTAAAATATACCATATTAATATACCAAGTTATACTGCATATTTGGTATAACTATAAACTATTATCGTTGAAAATATACACTTAGTTTAAAAACATGTTTGAATAACATAAACAGATTAACATTATTAGTATTAAGCACATTCAACAACTCTTTCAAGAATATTAAATATTATTATTTGTAGTTTTCCAATTACTTGAACATATAGAAAAGCCATTTAAAGTGCTTTAAACACTTTCGTGTATTAATTTAATTTATGCTTAAAGTTGTGAAGAAGAATGCTTTGCTGTTAATATTCCCAGACTTCAATCTCATTGGCAATTCGATAGTTGCCTTTAAATATGCGTAAATTTCATTTTATGCACAAGCGATCATTTTTTATTGTTTCGCTTTAAGCGATTTTCCTATTGATTTCTTTTCATCGTTGCCCCTTTTCCGTTTATTTATTTTATTTTTTTCGCTCCTCTTCTTGTTTTTTTTTTTTTTTTGTTTGCCAAAAGCGTTTCGTTACGTTTCGTTTCCTTTGCCTTGCCATTGCTTTCCTTTCTCTGCTCTTCCTTTAACTCTGCTCTGCTCTGCTTTCCTTTTCGTTTTCGTTTCGTTCGTTGAGTATCTTTCGTTTTTCTGTTTTTTTTTTTATTTTGGCATTTAATGTGCTGTTTGATGAAAGTTTTCCGGGCGTGCTGATGGTGGTGAGGCGAGAGTCGCATAATATTTCAATAATTTATTGATTAGTTATCTTTGGCGCGCGCTCCTTCAATCAATTTAAATGCATTTTGTCCTTGCGCATGAGTGGAGGCCGTCGCTGCAAGGACAACAACAATAAGAACAAAGCGACATCGTCGATGGCATTTTCGCTGTTATTGGAAATTCAGTAAATAATAGAGAGTGCATCGGCATGTACATACAATAAATATATATGTCGTATATAAGGCACACACACACACAGGCATCCATATTGCATTGCATATCGGATGAAAAATATAGATAAAGAGAGCGAGAGAGAAAGTGGGGCTCTTCTTTGGGTTTTGCTGATACTCTCTCTCTCTCACTCTCTCTCTCGCTCTTTCGATACATGCGGGCTTATGCAAATGTCGCGTCGCGATATGCAAACACCACAACAAGAGCAAAAAAAAATAAAAAATATGCCATCTATATGAAAAATATAAAAACAGCGAGAGCGAAAGAAAGGCAAAAGAAGAAGGAATACTGAGTGTGTGCACTTGAAAAGCAGCCAAATCGATGAGCGAAGCACACACACAGATACAATTTTCCACGCAGCCAATTCAGACAGCATATCGACAAAGCGAGAAAGGGAAAGAGAGAGGGAGAGAGAGAGAGATAGCTCCTCTGCAGTGTCAGCCTAAGGCTGATCGATTTATCGTCAGATATTCTTAGAAGACTTTCCACAGCTTTGCAGTCGATTAGCGATTTCTAAGTTATCGATAAGAATCAAGGATAAAAGACTTATCGAACATGTTGCTTGAGATCTTTAGCATTATTGAAACGATTTAGGTCAGACTTACTTTTGTATAAGAATAAGTGTAAACATAAATAAATAATTCCATTTTGGTGATAAATTTAAAATAAGTAAGCCAAAAAATAGGTAAGAAAATCAATTTCAATTAAATCTTTGTCAAGCAGAATTTAAAAAATCCACATTATTAAATCGTAATAAGCGAAAACAGTTTATGAAATATGTGACAGACCCGACAAATACAAAATTAAAACGTTATACGCAGATTAGAGAAATAATAATAAATAATTTAATTTTAGGCAAAAAAACCAAGAAATGGTAGATAAATCAGTTGTCAGTTTCACTTAAAAATATTGTAAGTAATTTAAGTGGAAAAAGCTATGAAATTTTGAAAATAAAGTTGCCATATTAATGTTTATAGTACTAAGCTGAAATAAAAAAAATTAAATAATTACCTTTTAATCAAAATTTGAAATTAAAATAAATAATGAAACTTTAGTCGAAGCAATAGCTAGAAAAATTCGTGTAATAACATACATAAATTTAGTCACAGCAGTATTCGAAAAGAAATATCAAATTAGATATTACGTATACGCAATACTGCATACAATATGAAATATAGAAATATGCCATTGCAAACTCTACTTTTTTGTAGTCCATATATTGCTCTACAAATTGAATATTATGTTGCTTACATTAGTTTGTTAACGCTTAGCAATGCTGTTTATGTAAAAAGTGCAAAATTCTGTTCTATACTCTTTTTATGTGCTTCTCTTTACACCACGTAAATAAATTGTTATATGTATCTAGAATATTGCTGAACACAAGCTAAACCGTAGCTTACGAAATATTTATTTATATGAAGCAATCATGAAGTGTAACTTCTTGGAACCGTTTGCAAAATCAATCAGCTCGATAAGAATGTAAATGAAAGAATGAGCAGCAGGAGGAGCAAAAGTAATTAAGACGTAACAATGCAATATGCATTTGGTGAAACTCATTAAGTAGAAACTGTGCGTATTTACTTCATGTAAACCAATTGTTATGTAGAATGGCACTCAAATTTAATTAAATCAATAGAAGAAAAGCTAACACACACACACACACACACACGCAATTGTTGATTGTGTTGACTCGCAATTGTGTTGCATACTTTAAGGCGTCGTCCGACGAAATGAATTAAATTTCGTTTAATGTGTTGTTGAACAAATTTTGAAAATGCAAAAAAAAAACAATAAAAAAGAATAGTTATTGAAAAGCACTTTGCTAATTCCAACGAGTATGGCAAATAAATAAAAAATATTCTACAATCTAAAGTTGTGTAAATAGTTGCAAAGTTTCACACAATTTAGTGCACATTGTTGCCACTTGTTACCATTGTTGTTGTTGTTGTCATTTCTAATGCGTGTTGTTGTTTCGTATAGTTTTTTACTCTTTTCTTCTCTGTGCTTTTTACCCGATACCCATAGGGTAGAAAGGTATTATAACTTTGTGCAGACAGGAAATGTATGTAGCAGACAGAAGGAGGCATCTTTGATCCCATATGGTATATTTTGACATCCATGGTATATTTCGAATGCAGCAAATATAAGCTTTGGTATATTTTAGAATTTTTTTTGGAATATTTTTAGAATATTTGCAGAACATGGTTTTGTCAAAAATTGTTAGCGGACATATCTTTGATGTTGTCTTTAGCATATTTTAGTATTTTTGTGGTATACACTTAGTATATTGATAGAATATGGTTTTATTGAAACTGTGTAGCATCCCATATGGTATATTTTGACATCCATGGTATATTTCGAATGCAGCACAATATTGATATACCAAATATACCCTTTGGTATATTTCAGTATTTTTTGGTATATTTTTAGAATATTTGCAGAACATGGTTTTGTCAAAAATTGTTAGCGGGCAAATTTAAGATGTGTACTTCAGTATATTTTAGTATTTTTTGCGGTATATTTTTAGTGTATTTATAGAATGTTATGTTATTGAAACTGTGTAGCGGACATAGCTTTGTTGTATCCATTAGTATTATTTATTATATATTATTTTAGTATTTTTATGGTATAAATTTAGTATATTTTTAGAATATGATTTTATTGAAAATGTGTATCAGACACATCTTTGTTGTATCGTTTAGTATATTTTGGTATTTTTGTGGTATAAATTTAGTATATGGCTAGCAGGTATCTCACAGTCGAGCACTCTCGACTGTAACTCTTACTTGTAATTTTTAATGTTGTTGTTGTGTTATTGCTGCAAAATTGACTTAACTGCAACAGCAAAAGCAACCACAACAACCTCGCATGCATCTAAACTAAACCTGGTCACGCCCCCTCACCTCGCCTCCCCCCGTTACTAAGTCTACACATTCTATATATCTGCCCTCCTCCGACAGTAAACGGACTTGGTAAACGTTTTGCCACATAGGACTACGCGAATACAACGAACCCCTTTTTCTAGATGGCAACTTTGTGCCCGTTATTGATCCACACACAAAGGCAACCAGCAACCAACAACCAGCAACCAGCAACAAAGTAATGGCAACAATAGCAAAACATATGTGCTACGTTGCTAGTTGTAGGCTGGCCCCTGACACACCTCACTCTCCCTACCTCCCTACCTCCCCCTCTTCCTGTGTGTGTCTGAGTTGTAAGGGCATGCCTAATATGGGTCTTTATTTAATTTAATGCTATTTTGTGTTGCTTTATAGCAGCAGCAAGCCAAAGGCAGCAAAACTTCCCAAAGAAGAAAGGGGAGAAAAAGAAGGAAAAATGTTGCGCTGCAAATGAAAGCGAGACATCGCATAAATTGCATGCTGAATTTTAGCTAATGCATTTACTGCTTTCGTTCTTTGCCTTTACTTTCGCTCTATCTAAGTTCTCCAACTTATCGTTATTTCATTGCCTATGCAAAGATTTTTGGAAGTTGTGCACTTGTTTGTCAGCTTTGCAAAACGTTCACAGATAATATTGCAGCTTTGCTTTCAACTGACTTCCAACAACGTTTATTAACTTGACTGCACATTCACTTTGGCTGCAACATTCGTAAACGTTGTAAGGTTTCTGTTTACTTTATGTGTTCACTTTATGGCACATCTTTGTGTCTCTTTTCTTGTCAGAGTTTTAAACGTTGCCACTCACTTTTCTAGATAGCAACATTTGTGAATTTAATTCAGCATTCTTTTTTTAGCAACATTCGTAAACGTTGTGACATGCACTTTTGTTTACTTCAGGGTGTCTAGCTTAGCACTTTTTCTTATAGTTTTCTCATCTGCCTCTTTTCTCCAATCCTTCTTATTTTTTAATTTTATCTAGATGGTTTTGTTTACATTCCCTTTTGCTGCAGCATTCGTAAACTTTGGGGCCCTTTTTTTCAATGACTTCATCTCAGTTTTCAAAGCAGCTGATTAATAATTTTGGACTTTCTCAATTTTATTCTACATTCCAATTTTTTTGCTTTTCGTTTTGCTGCAGTATTCGTAAACGTTTTAACTATTGGCTTACTTCATGCCATCTACTTTTGTCTCTTTTTCTTGTTGGTTTCTTGTCGATTGCTTATCTTTCCGCTTTGCCTTGCCTTGTTTTGTTTACATTCTCTTTTGTTGCATTGACTTCCTCAACGTTTATCTATTTTATTCCATAGTCAATTTTTTCGCTTTTCCCTTTGCTTCAGCATTCGTAAATGTTTTGACTATTTGTTTACTTCTTGTTATCTAGTTTTGTCTTCATTCTTCTTGGTATCTTCTCTTGTCTCTATTCTCACTCTTTCTTTCCTTCAGCTTTGTCTTCCCTTGTTTTTTCTACATTCTCTTTTGCTGCAGCATTCGTAAATGTTCTGACTCTTAAAATACCATGCTTCTTGTTGCTTTCAGTATGCCATTTACTTCTGTCTCATTTTCTTAGTTGGTTTCTAGTCAATCTCTTGTGCCCTTACACTCACTCTTGTCATTCCATTTTGCTGCCACATCCGTTAACGTTGCGGCAGCGTATTCTCTAGTCTAGTCTAGCAAGTTACCTGCATCCCTCATGCATTATCGATGTGTGCCACAACACACACACACACACAGGTGCACAAATGAGTTTGAAAATTCCCCAAAAGCGCCTAGCTACAATTTTCTGGGTTCTGGCAGCAAAAAGGAAATGCAAGCGAAAATCAAAGCGAGAGCGAAATACCCAAAGGGAAAACCCGAAAATAAAAAACAAAACGAAACGAAACAACAACAAAAAGTGCAAAAACTTTAAACGTTTTAAAAATGTGCAGCGAGGCAAGCAAAGTGATGGCTTCGAGTGGGGCTCCAGTTGGGGAGTTGCATGTAAAGTTGCATGTGTATGCGTGTGTGTGTGTGTGTGTGTGTGTGTGTGTGTATTCATGTGCAACAAGGCGCCATCTGCCTAGCAGAGGCAGGACGAAGGCGACGCCAAGGCGGAAGGAGGGACAAAGGGAAGAAGGGACATGTGTTCGCTCCGTTGTTGCAGCTGCATGTGAAATCCAGCACATGTGACTCTGCTTGCTGCTGCTGTTGCTGCTGCATAATAAACAATTTCTTTTTTTAAACACAACTCAGAGCAGCAAACAGCAGCGAAAGATACAACAGAGAGAGAGGGAGAGAGCAGGAGAAAGAGAGAGAGCGAACAAGCGCCATGAAACATGAATGAATGAGGACGCGCAGTCAGCGTTGAATGAATGAATCATTCACGCAGAAATGAATACAAGCGCGACATATGAATACATGTGAGTGTGTGTGAGTGCAGCCTGGTTACAAATGAATGTTGGCACACTGACACACACACACACACACACACAGCTTGTGAATCAATGAATGTCTACATATTGCCATAATTAAGAAACTCGAAACCAAGATGAATACACGAAACGAGCGCAAGTGAATACATGCTTCGTATTCGTATACAAATCTGTATGAATACATTGATTATAGATGCATGAGTACTCAATAATTGAATAACTTAATGCAAGAAGTAGTTTGCGTAAAGAGAACGAATATTTTCTGCGATTTGCAAAGCATTCGTTCATTCATACAATATTTATTCACAATTTCATATTATGAATTTGTTTACTAAAAATACATTCATTTTTTTCTTATGTGCATTCGTATTTTTTCATAAATTTATATTTCTACTTGCTTCAAATTTCATTTGCTAAAAATACATTCATTCATATTTTGCACTCCTTCATTCATATTTATTCACATTATTACATTTTAGCTTGCTGTGCATTTTATGTGCTTAAAATTCATTCATTCATTCATTTTTATTCACATTTTCATATTGCTATTCATTTATATTTATTCACAATTTCATATTATGAATTTGTTTGCTAGAATTACTTTCATAACTTCTTATTTGCATTCGTTTATTCGCATTGATAAATTTATATTTCAACCTGCTTTAAATTTCACTAATTTTTTGCATTCCTTCATTCATATTTATTCACAAATTTATATTACAACTTCCATTTGCTTGAAATACATTCACTCATTCATTATTTTCATTCGTTCATTCATTTTTATTCACATTTTCATATTATAAGTTTCTATGAATTTGTTAGCTAAAGATACATTTATTTGTTTATTCATAATTATTCACAATATCATACAATACCATGCCAAGAATTTTATTTGCTAAAATTGCATTCATTTATTATTCATATTTATTCAAAATCTCATATTATAACTTGCTATAAATTTCATTTGCTAAAAATACATTCAACAAACTATTTTGGTATTTATTCAAACTTTGTTTTTACCTAGCACTTAACATTAATTAATTTAAATGGACACAACTCGCAGTGAATATGAATACCTGGGCATGCACTCATACTACTCATAAAGACTGAATCTGAAACCAAGAATGAAACGGCAAAAAAAAAAACTACAACTACAACTAGAAATTGCGTGTAATAAATGACTCCACACATTCACTCTGAATGAGTGTGTGAATGAGTGCATATGAGTGTTTCGTGAGTGCTGGCGTGTTGTTGTACTACACTGCGTTCTTACATTGTATTCAATTTTGCACTAGCTTTCCCTCTCTCTCTCTCTCTCTCTCTCTCTCTCTCTCTCTCTTTTTGTTGCTGTCTCGCTCTGCGTTTTTTTTCGTTTAATGTTTTTGCATATGACGTTGCCGGCTAAATAACAGCCAAGCACCCCCAACTGTCCCCTTAGGGGTGTGCCACGCCCCCTACCCCCTACCCCCTCCACCACGACCTCCGCCCCTCGTCATATGTGTGTGGGGCTTTGCTCTGCGGCAGCTCGCAATTAAATCGATAATAACGCGACCAGCGGAGCCTCGCGTCTCGTGAAGCCTAAGCCTGAAGCCCCGTCGAAGCCCCACCCCTCCCTTCCACCTCCCCCTCCCCCTCCCCCACTTCGTCTCTTCTGCTTACCTTTGTCCCGTTGCGCAGCTCAAAGTCTGCCTAATTGCGGATGACATGAAATTGTTTGCGCTATAACAATAAACCAAAGCGTTGCCGACTGCGACGCCAGCAGCGACGTCAACTGCGACTGCGACTGCGACTGCGACTATATGTATGTTTATAGCCAACAATAGAAACAACAGCAACAACAACGACAAACTGAGCTCAGCTCAGCCAAAGTGCGAGCTGACAAATATTTACCATAGATGGCGCTAAGGTGCAAGGTTTATGTTTGCAAATGCAACCGATAAGAATCATTCGAGGTGAGCTAATAACAATTGCGATGAACTCACCCGATACAACGCGCTATGCAATGCCACGCCCCTTCTCCTCATTCTCCTCCTCCAGCCATAAGCCAAACAGCCACAATGTAAAACTTGGTCGCATTCACACGCCCACTTTATTTCAAATTAATATACTGCAACTAAACTTAGTATATTTCATGTGGAACTTGGAGCATTTCTCAGTTAATTTCATAAATAAGTTTATACATTCTATTTGCTATACACTACTTTATTAAAAAATTTAGCAAGAGAGGCTCAAGTAACATTTATTATATTATATTATTAATCGCATTAATATAATATATACTGAATAAATTGATATACTGAATATACTGAAAATTATGTTGGTTGCATTTCTTACTTCAATCTTTAATTTGTAAGCCATTATTGAATAATGAAATGCATTTTTTATGTGTACAGTATATTTCTGGTATTCTTAATCTATTTAGACGATACAATTACTTTATTGAATAATTAAATTCAGTATTAGTAGTGTATTCAGTATATTTCTGGTGTATATTACTTAAATTCTTGATTGAGATTAAGACCATTCAATTATTTTATTGAATAATTTAATTTAGTTTTAATGTTTTTAGTATATTTCTGGTATATTTCTAACTGGCACATATTTTATTTTATTGTTAACTATATTGTAATTGTTGCTCCTGATGCATACAGTATATTTGTAGTATATTTTTGCTGACACATATACCATATTTTCCATTGTTACTAAGCTTTGTCCGATGCTTGTGTCGATTCAATGTCATCAAAACTTATTATATGTTAATTGAATAATTGAATTCATTTTAAATGTTTTAAGTACATTTCTGTTATATTTTTTTTTGCTGGCATATACTTTATTTTATTAATTTATTTTATCTAATTTCTGCTTCTAGCACACAAATTGTACATTTATAGTATATTTTAAAAACATATACTGCATATACCATATTTTATTGATACTTTCTGCTGCTTGTACCTTTGAAATCTCATAATAAATCAATTTTAAAATTATGAGTATTTAATACTATATACATATATCATAATTTCCAATTCTTCGTTTTTTGAAGTCTATTAATACTTCGCTTTCTGTGATAAAAACATGCTTCTGAATCAGTATTTTGTTTGGTATTTTCTGCAATTTGCTGTCCATCATTCAAAGCACTGAAATGCTGAAGTGAATTTTAAGAATAATTCAAACACTCTTTCGATGTTTGTTGCTTTCATAGAAATTGCTTGATTAATATATACCCTTTAAAAAAAAAGTTCATATACTTAAAGCTCAAGACAATGTTTGAGTATATAAAAATAGATAGATGGAAAGAGAGATAAATAGAAAGATATATAGATAAAAAGATAGAAAGATAGAAAGATGGAATGATAGAAAGATAGAAAGATAGAATGATAGAAAGATAGAGAGATGGAAAGATGGAAAGATATAAAGATAGAAAGATAGAAAGATGGAAAGATATAAAGATAGAAAGATGGAAAGATAGAAAGATAGAAAGATGGAAAGATGGAAAGATAGAAAGATAGAAAGATAGAAAGATAGAAAGATAGAAAGATGGAAAGATATAATGATAGAAAGATGGAAAGATATAAAGATAGAAAGATAGAAAGATGGAAAGATAGAAAGATAGAAAGTTAGAAAGATGGAAAGATAGAAAGATAGAAAGATAGAAAGATGGAATGATAGATAGATAGAAAGATAGAATGATAGAAAGATAGAAAGATAGAGAGATGGAAAGATGGAAAGATATAAAGATAGAAAGATGGAAAGATATAAAGATAGAAAGATGGAAAGATAGAAAGATGGAAAGATAGAAAGATGGAAAGATAGAAAGATAGAAAGATATAAAGATAGAAAGATAGAATTATAGAAAGATGGAAAATAGATTGATAGTTAGATATAATATTTAGATAGTTAGATAGAATAAAGAAATTTCAATAAATTAAGTGGAATACTCGACTAGCAAATACCCTGCACTTTTATAATAAGCGATAACTGCAACATTATATTAAATGATGCTATAAATTGCAATTTATACCCTCTATAAAAATGATGTTGTTCATTTCTTTGGCACATTTAGCCAAGTTTCTCGCCAATAATTGCACGCCATTAAGGTCATTTATTTTGTTTATATTACTTTTTTTTTTTTGCTTGGTGGATGCATACTATATATACATATAGATAACATATATATACCCTGTAGTTTGCACATTTTGATATCGTTTGCACTGATAATTGAATGTAATTAGTGGCATTTCTTTGCTCTGCCTTTGAGTGGGCAATGTTTGCCATTGAGTGCTCTGTTCTGCTCTGCTCCAGCGCAGCTTCCCTTTTGCGCCCTTTTTCTTCATTTCCTCCATTTTCCATTTAGTTTTCCTCCCCCTCCTCGGCATGAAACGGAAGAGCCGTTAGCATTTGCTGCGTTTTGTTTTGTTTATTGTAATTGCAGGCATTGTCAACATTGTTGTTGTTGTTGTAACTAGAAGGTAAGCAATTCTGTTCACAGTTGTTGTTGTTGTTGTTGTTGTGGCAACGCACGTGCGGAAAATGCCGCCGCAAAAAAGCAACTGCGGCAGCGGAAAAACTGAAACACATGGCACGAAAACGCTAATGACACACAAACACAAACAAACACGCACACTTGCAGTGTGTGTGTGTGTGTGTGTGTGTGTGTGTGTCAGTGTGTGTGTGTGTGTGTTCTCTGACTGTCTGCTGGGGGCCTTTGCCTGCTTGTCATGTGTTTATTATCCTTTGGCAGCGGAAGTTTACAACAAAAGTTGAAGGCAAAACCGCAGCACGTTGAGCGACAAAAGATGCTGGCACGCCCCCACCTCCCTTAACCCCTCCCCTTGCCACAGAAGAGTTTATGCTAGAGGCGACTGCTTGTTGCACTGAATAAACAATTAGAAAATCGCATAAACGGCCCATTAAATTGTTTTTCCACACTTTTCCCCAAAAACGAAATTCTAATCAAATTTTCCAACGGTTTTTGTTGTTCTTTTATGTGTCTGTGTGTGTGCGAGTGTGTGTGTGTGTGCCATAAATTAGAGGCACTCTGCCACATGACGCTGACAAGATGTTGGAGGCTAAAGACGTTTTGGAAGAGCTGAGGGGGCACTTGGGGGCGTGACCCAATAAATTCATCAAGTATTTTGCCAAGACTGCCAAAGCGACAAAACTCTTTTTATACCCGACAACCAAGCGAAAAAATAATATTAGGGTTTTGTCAACTAAAGAAATTACAAATTATCTTGTTGGACATCAAAAGAAAAGGCGATAAATTTGTATTACAGAGACTCGAATTTTAGTTTAACAACATTCTATAAAACTTCTGAATTTTAGTCTAAGTAAATGCTTCATTTTAGTTTAACAGCCTTCAAAATGAATTCATAATTTTAGTTTAACAACATTCTAAATTAAATTCTGAATATTAGTCGAAAAACGTTCTTTATAAATTCTGAATTTCAGTTTAACAACATTCTAAATTAAATTCTGAATTTTTATTTAACAACATTCTAAATTAGCTCCGAATTTTACTTTAACGACATTTCGAAAAGTTTGAGAACTTTAGTTTAACATCATTCTAAATAAATTCTGAAATTTAATTTAACAATATTCTAAATAAATTCTGAAAATTTCACAGTAATCTAATGCCTTATTGCTATGAAGAAATTCATTTTAATGCTCAACTTAAAAATAAAATATACAAAATATTTTAAAAAAAACTGCTCGTCATAAAAATAGCACTTATCTTTGTTTTTACCTTTTCGTGTTGATTTAACGAAATTGTTTTTATAATAAATATGCCAAAAACTAATATCTTATATATGTGAGTTATTTTTCTGGCGGATTTTATTGTGAAAAAAATATAAACTAAAACAATTTAAAAAATAAGTAAGGGTTGTATTCATAGCTATGGATTGTCTCTATATTTCGAGCTTAGATTAATTTTAGGAACTTATTCTTTTTTAATTTTTTGTTAAGTTTTTGTATGAATTATTTTTGAATTTATTTTAAAACAGAAATATAATTATAAAATCATTCTTAGCCCAAATTAAAGTGGTAATCCAGAGCTACAAGATTAATCTTTACTAAAAAAAAAAAAAATGTTTTAGTATATGTTAGATAGAGAATTTCCCAAATAGCACTTCATTTTTATTTTTTACCAATTTTTGTTGATATATCGTCATCAACTAAAAATAAGTATGCCAAAAACTAGTTTTTTATATATAATCTATTTATACCTTAATATAATAGGAGTTAAATGAACATATATTACATATTATACCTATGATCATATTATATAGATCATAGATATAATATACATTAATTTAACTAATAAGTTTTTTATCTCAAGAATATTTAAAAGTGTTGCTACGAGTATTTCACAGTTGAGCATGCTCATCTGTAGTCAGCTTTTTTGTATGAGTTTGCCTTAATATTGAAGGCGTAGCAGCAGCAGGTGATGAAGGGGGAGGAGTAGGAGAAGGAGAAGGAGGAGGAGAGAACGACCCTTTAATTGAATATTAATAACAAAATCCTGCATATTATAAGCAGAAGTGCCCAGCGCAAAGCGAATAACGAAAACCGTATAACGAATAAAGAATAAAGAAGAGAAAGGATCAGCTAAGCAAAGGTTCGTCTCCGCTTAATATATGCGCATATCCGTGTGTCGTAGCTGCGATTGTATTGGTGTGTGCTGTCTCTTTCTTTGCCTTTGCCTTTGCTATTGTATTTGTGCACACGCGCAGCCAAGAGCGAGACAGAGAGAAAGAGTCGAGTCCATAGTGAAGAGTAGAGAATGGAGAGTGCAGAGTGGAGAGGGGACGGGCGGGCAAGTGGCAATTGGCAAGGTTCTGCCACTAAAGTTATATGTCCTGACATGTCAAATGTTAATATCATTATACGCAACTCGATTTCCAGCAATTCAATTCGCCCCAATTCGCCTCAATTCGTCTCAATTCGCTTCAACTCGCTGCGACTGCTGCAACAACAGTTGTAGTGTGTGTGTGTGTGTGTGTGTCTGTGTGTGTCTGTGTGTGTGTCTGTGTGTGTGCCACAAACTCTGCAGACTTTAACTCAATTTTCAAGTGGCACGCCGCTGTCCGGACTTCAGTTTTGCAAGCGGAAAAGTGTTGCAAAAAAACACAAAAATTATAAAAAAAAAAAAAAAAAAGAAGAAGGTTGTTTCCATTTGCAGTATCGCCTGCGAAACGCCCATTAAAGCAGTTACTTTATGTGATTTCAAATGACATATATTTAATGAAATCAATTTGCAATTCATCAACTTGATCGCGAAACTTCTACATGCAAGTTTATCAGACTTTAAATTACTAAAAAATTCCTTTTTCAATTTATGAAAGTATAATAATCATCAAGTTTGTCTTTAATAATAATAATATTAGTAATAAAATTCACATTTGAATTTATGGAAGCATGAAAATCATCAACTTTTTCTTCATTTATTTAACTTCAAAATTCTATGCTTACTTTGCCTGAAATTCTGTTTTTAATTCAAGTAAAAAAATTACATTATATTTTAAATTACTAGAAATTCTTATAAAAATCATCAATTTTGTCTTTAATAATAGTAATAGTAGTAATAAAATTTATCGAAGCATGAAAATCATAATTTTTATTTTTTTTATTTAACTTCAAATTTCTTTGTTTGCTTTTCATGAAATTCTGTTTTTAATTCAAGTAAAAAAATGACATTAAATTTTAAATTCCTAAAAGTTCTTATTTCAATTCATCAACTTTATCTTTATTTATTTTACTTTAAATTTTGTTGTTTACATTCTGAAATTCTGTTTATAATTCAAGTAAAAAATGGCATTATATTTTAAATTCCTAAAAATTCTTATTTCAATTTATAAAAGTATAAAACTCATCAAGTTTGTCTTTAATAATAATAATAGTTGTTAAAAAAAATCACATTTGAATTTTAGGAAGCATGAAAATCATCAAATTTTTCTTCATTTATTTTACTTCAAAATTCTTTGCTTACTTTGCCTGAAATTCTGTTTTTAATTCAAGTAAAAAAAATGGCATTAAAATGAATGTGGATTAATTGGTAAACAACAGAACTTTAATCTATTAGTCATCAACAGTTAATAATAATCACAATTCTTTCTTAATGATTGCATTATTTTATTATCCAATAACTCGCGATATCTTTGACATTAATTGGCTTACACTCGTATGCTTTTTATGCATACTTATTAATTGGCCATAACTATAACGAAAACTTGAAGCTAATGAGAAGGCGACATCGAGTCTTCTAGGAAGTCGAATGGATCAAATAGGAAGTTGCCCAGAGGAGAAGGGAGGAAGGAATGCGTATTGGGAATGGGAACGGAAACCCATTGAGCCCAGAATAGTGGTTCAGTTAACTAACCAAAAGACCTAAAACAGCTAAAAGCAAAAGTTATGTGTGTGAGTGTGTGTGTGTGTGTGTAAAATCATGTCGAGTCATTTCCTGTACAACTTTTCGCCACACACACACACACACACACAGGACTAAGGCCACTAAAAGCAGGCAAAACCAACAAACACACAAAAAATTGAAATAAAATAAACCGAGGAAGGGCAAAAAACGCGAACAGAAAAAAAGTAGAAGTAGTAGCGGAAAAATAAATATATATTTAAGTATATATTAAAATGGTATAAGCTCGAGTCAGACAAGAAAGAGAGAGAGTTCGCTCTCTCTAAGCATGCTGGCCCTTTAATGGTCATAAAAATTTTATTATAATTTTTAATAATTTAGACGAGCATATTGCGGGTGGCACTCGAGGAGGGGGAGAGGAGGGCTGTGTGTGTGTGTTTGCTATCACATGCTGACTCGATGCGAATGCGAATCCAGGTCTGTGGCTTGGTCATAGACGAAGTCCGACTCAGACCGAGACCGGCACGCACACACACACACACACACACACACACACAGATATATGTATATATACACGCGAAAGTGCAAATGCCGTAAATCATGGCCCAGGTAAACAAGCAGCAAAAGTGGAAGAAGCAACAACACACAAAAAAAAGGCAACCCAAAATAGAAGCAGCAGCAAAAACGAGAAACAAAAATGAAATGAAATGAAATGAAGGCAAGCGCCACACTCTGAGTGTGTGTGTGTGTGTGTGTGTGTGTGTGAGGCTAGGAGGATGTGCCCCAAACTGGATGAGGAGAGGGGACAGAGGAGAGGGAACAGGGCAGAGAGACTGTTTGCCCGGGTCAGCTGGTGCACAAACTGGTTGCGATGTCCTTCAGCGTTTTGTGCCGCGACTCGGCGATAACTTGATGAAATCGTTAGCATTACCGTTAGACGTGCCACGTTAACGCCACTGCAACAACACTGTGCAACATATGTTCTTCGCTCTACACCTGTGTGCATGTGTGTGTGTGTGCTAAGTGAGTGAATGAGTGTGCGAGGTAAGGAAGAGAGGGAGGTGGGACAGCTAACCAAATCAAGCCATGAAAAATGATACAGCAAACGAACCACTTTGGCAGCCTCTCGAGCAGCAGCAGCACCTTCCTTCCACCCCTCCAATGTTAATGGTGTTTAAGCAATTTTAAAATGTCACCTTAACTAAGGTAGTACAGAGGCAACTGCTATTTGTATGGCTGAAATATAATCACTAATTGCCTCTCAAAGCGTATACATATAATTTCGTTTTCGCTAACTTATTTAGTTGTACACTAACTAGCTAACACACTAACACTAACTAACTAACGTTCGTTATTAATAAATTCAAATGTGTACCATTTAAATTGCATCCCAAATGTATGCTACACTTTTGAGTAAACACAACTTGTTAAGTGACTGAGTCACTGCTAAGTGTTGTTGTCCAATATGTATAAATACGTACAAGGAAAGTCAAGTAAACCATGCCCAAAAATAACTAGTGTATGTAACCTTTGCGTGCGTGAATGCCAATTCTATGGCAAGAACTCTACTGGGTCAAAATCGCGTCTCGCGTCTCAAGTACTAATTGATTTCAAGTGGACAGCCCAAAAGTATGCTTTACTTTTTAATGAAGCAACTGCTTGCACAGCAGGCAAGTGCACTGCTTGGACAAGCTGCTTGCCACTACTGTGTGTGGTTGTGTGTTTATTAAATATCTTTTGTGTGTTTTGATTGACATTAAAAATATATGTATATGCATACACATATTAAAGAAAGCAAAAACAAGTGCTTGCCGCTGCTGCTGCTGCAGTGCGAGTAATAGTCGCAAAAGCCACAAATGCCAAGGCCAAACCACACAGGGCGCACATGACATATGATGGGAGAGGGTTACAGAAGGGAAGAGCGTGTGTTTTCGAGTGGGTGCAGCTGCAAATGCCCGTGTGGCATGTGACCATGTTGAACTGATGAATCGGACCACTGTGCAAGTGTACGTATGTATGTGTGTGTGTGTGTTTTCGCGTATGTGTTTCAATTTCACGGCGGAACCATTCACAGTTACAGTTACAGTTGCAGTTTCATTTGCGACTTGCCTGCACTTGATTGCTTGACTAACACACACACACACACACACACACACACACACACACGCAGAGATTTCTAGCTGTTATTTGTTTGCATTGCTTGCGCTGCTTTTCACAATTTTCGCGCATTTCCCTTTCATTTGACTAAACTTGACCCACAAATCGTGCGCCAGCAGGCTGGCAGCAATTCAAACAAAATTATTCAGCTGCTGTAGAATTTGACATGCCACAACTTTAACTGCATATTTTACCATTGCAATGGGATAAACCACCAGCGAAAAGAGTGATTAGAAAATTGTGCAAGCGAGAGGGAAAATGAAAGTGCTGTTAAAGCAATTTCAAATGAACTCCATGCGCGCTGCAGCAAGCAGTAACCGAACTGCTTGGCGCAGAACAACTGGCAAAGCAGTGTACTGCCTGGCAGTGGTGTTCAAATATCATACAATGGTGTGTGTCCAAGCTAAGCATGCCAACAACCAACTGTTGGTGAAATTAAATTGAAAATTACTTTTACACCAACTACAGTGAATATTGGCTATAAATTACATACAAAGCGTGAATTTACTTTAAATTAACCGATTTGTTGTTTCTTTCTACTTGCAGCACGAATAAAGGCGACTTGCAACGCGCCTAATCACGATGTTGCCATATCGTCAGCCCCTGCTGACTCTGCTCCTGCTTGCCACGCTGCTCGTCCTGCCAAATGCCACGCTGGCCAAGTCAAAGAAGGGCAACAAATCGAACCAGAACTCACACTATAGCGACTCCTCGAGTGGCAGCAGCAACAGCAACAACAATGCGGGCAACAGCGACGAAACCACAAAAATCAAAGGACATGGCGATGGAGGCCAACACTTTGCCATGGAGCCACAGGATCAAACCGCTGTCGTCGGCTCACGCGTAACGCTGCCGTGTCGCGTCATGCAAAAGGTCGGTGCACTGCAATGGACCAAGGATGACTTTGGCCTCGGCCAACATCGCAATCTCAGCGGCTTCGAGCGCTACTCGATGGTGGGCAGCGATGAGGAGGGCGATTTCTCGCTCGACATTTATCCGCTGATGCTCGACGACGATGCCAAATACCAATGCCAGGTGGGACCTGGACCACAGGGTGAGCAGGGCATACGATCGCGATTCGCCAATCTGACGGTGCTGGTGCCACCCGAGGCGCCAAAGATACTGCAGGGTGACTATCTGGTGACCACCGAGGATCGTGAAATTGAACTCGAATGCGTGTCGGTGGGCGGCAAACCCGCTGCAGAAATCACCTGGATCGATGGCCTGGGCAATGTCCTCACCGCCGAGAGTTTCTTTGAACCGCTTGCCGATTCCAGACGCGTCACCACCAAATCCGTCCTCAAGCTGGCGCCCAAAAAGAAATATCACAATACGACAATCACGTGTCAGGCGCAAAACACCGCCGATCGCACATATCGCTCAGCCAAAGTGCTGCTTGAGGTGAAGTATGCGCCCAAGGTCTCCGTTTCAGTGGTGGGCGGTGCTCTCGCCGGAGGTCTCATTCCGGAAGGCGCTGAGGTCATTCTGGGCTGCCAGGCGGATGCGAATCCGCACGAGGTCAGCTATCGCTGGTTCATCAACGACGAGCTCATGACTGGCGACTTTACCACCAAAATGGTAAGTGTGTGGCTTGGAATTGAAGAGTTGGAAATTATCGGAAAATCCAGGCAGTTGAAAGTATATTTCATAATTGATTTAACACCTTTTCTAATATTCACAATGAAAAGTTCTACATAACTTTATGGGTAGATTTCGTTAAATAGAACATTATTGAGCAAATAATTGTATTTATACAATACCTATGTATCTCTTTATGGGGTCATTGAAAAATCGGTACTTAATCCATGCAATGACATTTTATAAAATATACCATAAGAATGAAGTTTAAGTTAGAAATAAAATCATTATAGTCGATTAAAATTAAAGTTCCGAAAAGTTCTGTAAAGGTTTCTAGAATATCTCTTTAAACTTAATTTAATAAAATTGCATTCAAATATATAAAATTAATCTAAATAAATCTAAACCTGAAATCTAAGAGATTTGATTAAACTGATTCCATTTAAATGAACATTTTTCAGAAAATTTATTCTTTAACATGATAATTGTAATATAAAAAAACCCTGATTTTGCATTTTACATCACTCTATTCCAAAAAGTAATTTAAAGTTTTTTTTTTTAGAATATTTCTTTATATTAGATTGTTTCTATACAAATTAAATTTCATATAACATTAAAAAAACGAAACTTGATAAAGTTGTTAATTGAATTTAAGCGATTTGATTCGTATGTTACATTATTAAGATATGATTTAAAGAAAAATGTTCAGACAATTTATTCATCAACATAGTATGAAAATTGAAGTATGTAAAATAATATGTTTAACTCATTTACATTTACTCTTTTACAATTAATAATTTTAAAATATGTATATAAATATCAAAAGTGCAGATAATACGAGTAATTTAAAGGTTTACAAAACCAAATTGGGACACAATCAATTTTGTTGCAAGGAAAATTTGAATTAAAATTAATGATTTCTTAACATTAGTCAACAGTTTAGTGAACAAGAAGCTAGCTAAACATTTGTTTTCTCTCCTAACTAATCCCTGTTTGCTTCTTCCACAGATCATACACAATGTAACGCGACAATATGACGAGGCGATCGTCAAATGCGAGGTGGTCAATGCCGTTGGCAAGAGCGAGGAAACCGAAACACTCGACATCAGCTGTAAGTTGGCTGCATTTTTTGACACCTTCAAAAACCCTTTACTAAAGCACTTTCTTTTTATTTTTGCAGATGGTCCCGTATTTCGACAACGACCCGCCAGCAAGGAGGCGGACTTGGGCGCCACTGTAACGATGCGCTGTGAAGTGGCCGGAAATCCTGCGCCGAAGATCGAATGGATCAGCGAGAACTCCGATCGGGTAAGTTCAACAAAATACCTAACCAGAAAGCCCAGCTAAATTCCTCTCTCGCTCTCTCTCTCTCTCTCTCTTAAGGTTGTGGGAAACTCACCGGAGCTGAAGATCAAGGTGAGCAGCAATACAGCGGGACGTTACTTCTGCAAGGCGACGGTCGAGGGTTTTTCCGAGATCGGTGCCGAGGCCACGATCTATGTGAAACGAGCACCGATCATCACCTCACAGAAGGTGCAATTCGGTGCCGTTGGCTCGCGGGCAAAGATCGATTGTCTGGCCTTTAGCATACCGAAGGCAGAGCATATACTCTGGTCCTTTGAGGGCAAACTGATTAACATGAGCAGCGCCGATCCGGATATCTACATATTCGAGGAGCATCATCTGCCCGAGGGCGTGCGTGCTGCACTGATCATCAAGGAGAGCCGATCGACGCATTATGGCAAATACAATTGCACCGTACTGAATTCGTATGGCGGTGATTCGCTGATGATTACACTTGTTCCCGAACCGGGCAGCATACCCGTTGTCCTCGTTGTCTTGGGATCGATCTCAACGGTGGCCATTGTGCTGCTGATCGTGATGATTGTGATCGTGTATGGCAAGCGACGCAGTCGCAAGAAGCCAATGCCAGCCGATGTTATACCGGAGGCATCGCGTGGCGGCGATAAGCTCAACGAACTGAAGAGCGAACTGCGCTCTAAGGCCTACGATGTGGAGTACTCCGAGGCGGGCAGCGATGGCCTTGCCATCAATCTCACCCAGACCCCCATGCCGGATGTGCAAATGAAGGGCGCCACCTTGGGTGTTCCACTTGCTGGTCCCGTCAAGTTCGACGAACGCTTCTCGGGCGATTATGGCGAGCGTTACAATCGCCAGTGTCACATCAAGAATCTGAAGAATCAACAGGAGCAGGCCTACAAGGAGAGCACCACCAATGGCTATGCGCCGTACTTTGAATACGCTCTCGACTACAGTCCGCCCGCCGACAGTGGCAAGCCGAAAGCCGGCGGCGTCGGCGGTGGCGGTGGCGGTGGCGGTGTCATCAACTCAGCCACCTTGCCCCACTATGCCGCCAATGTGGCAACCTCAGCGGCTGGCGGCGGTGGTGTTGTCACATCGACCACCATGGGCGGAAGTGGGGCCAGCTTGCCACGCAATCAGCGTCACGAGTTGCACCAACAGCAGCCACAGACATCGCAGGCCAACGGATTTCTGGGTAAGTTTCAAAATTAACAAAAGAACTAGTTCATTAAACTAGTTTAATACTGACTTCATTAAGTTTGTAGCCTTGAGAATGATTATTTTCCATAAAAGTTTGAGTAGGTAAAAAGAACTGTTTCAATAGAACTAGTTCCGCCGCATATTCATATTTACAATACGAAAGCACCTTTAAGGAAGAGGAAAACTCGCAAAAATAGATTAGAAGAAAATAAAATAAAGTCAACGCTCGCAAATCAGAACCATTAAAAACATCGAATACAGTAAACGCTCGCATTTCAAAAACCACTTTGTTTTTAAAGTAATTCGTAAAGTAATTTCCAACAAATATTCAAATATCTTGACAATGTTTTTTAGTTTATTTTTGATTTTATTACATTTAACAAAACTAAGTAAATTAAACTAAATAATTCAGAGCAATACATGTAACGCATTTAATTCACTCAAAGTACTTCAAAAACATACATTTAAATTTGTAACATGTTCAAATATCAAAGAATTTCAATTCGTGAGCGGCTACTGCGTTTACCGAAAAGAACTAGTTCTTCAAAGATTACACTCTTAAGATTACATTAATTAAGATTGTTAAAAAAAAACTAGTTCCAAAACATGAGCAATTTTTGTTTAGGTTTGTGCAAGAAATTTCTTTCAAAGTATGAGCAAAATAAGTCGATAAAATTGTATCAAAGTCCAAATGTGCTGGATTTAGTTCCAAAATATGAGTAATTTTTTTGTCTTTCACTTTATTAGGTTTGTTCAAGAAATTCCGATCAAAGTAAGAGCAAAATAGGTCGACCCAAATTGTATCAAAATCAAAACGTGCTGGAACTAGTTCCAAAACATGAGTCATTTTTATGATATTCATTTAATTAGGTTTGTTCAAGAAATTCCGATCAAAGTAAGAGCAAAATAGGTCGACTCAAATTGTATCAAAATTAAAACGTGCTGGAACTAGTTCCAAAACATGAGTCATTTTTATGTTATTCATTTAATTAGGTATGTTTAAGAGATTCCTTTCAATAAGTTAAAATCAAAACATGTCGGAACTAGTTCAAGAACTAGCTTTGCTAATCGTTACAACTATTTCTCAATTCAACTATGCGAACAAATCGATTAATCATTCTTCTCTTTTCCTCGCTCTCTTTCTCTTTTAGGTCAACCGCTGTTGCAGAACGGCATCGATAGTCGCTTCAGCGCCATCTACGGCAATCCGTATCTACGCACAAATTCATCCATTTTGCCACCGCTACCGCCGCCGAGCACCGCCAATCCAGCAGCCACGCCCGCCCCACCGCCCTACCATGCTGCCCGGCATGCCAACAGCAACGGGGGCCTGAAGCACTTCATTGGCAGCGGCTACGGGGCGAGTGCCAGCCTCAGCATGGGTTCTGGAACCGGAACCGGAGTCGGCGGTGGAATTGGAGTTGGAGTCGGTGGCGGAGTTGGAGCTGGGAGCAGTGCGAGTGGCGGACCCGGCAGCGTCAGTGGCAGCAGCTCCAATTTGACGGCGAGCAGTAATACGCTGGCGGCCACGCCTCTCACACAGCCCTCGCTCTGCGGTGGCCCCTTAGGAGGCGTCGGCGTGGGCGTAGGCGTGGCTGGGTCACAGCAGAGTGCACAAAGTCCCTCCGGGCAGTTCATACTGCCCACCAATGGCAAGGGCGTTACACAAAAGGGGCCGCTGGCCACGCATGTTTAAGCGAGCAGCGGAGCCGGAACTGGAACCGGAACTGGAACCGGAACCGGAACTGCAATTGGAGCTCGCATTAGCCGAGTGTAGCGCGTATTTATTCGATCTGTATTTGTATTTGTAATGTCTAGACTCTAGACTCCCCCTAGGAAACTAAGCGCAGTTCTAATGTGTGTGTAATATTTTTTTTTGTTTTTTTTTCGAACATAATTCGATCATATATAAAAAAAACCGTATTGTGATTTATAGCGTTAATTATTTTATGGCAAACTCAAGCAAAGAAAACATTTAACAAGAAAATGCAACAAAAAACAAAAAAAAAAAACGAAAAAAAAAACAAATCGAATGAGAACGAATATGAAAATGAAAAGAGAAAAACAACAACAAAAAAAAAAACAGTCAGTAAGGCAAATATATATAGATATATATATATATATAGTGCAAATTTTAAGATCGATGAGATTATCGATTGAACAAATGAAATGAAATCTATATCAATTATCGAAAACGTATCGAAATGCGAAACTTGAAAAGTTCATTTTAACCGCGAGTTGAAAGCAAAACCACAAAACATTGCAAACTATTCACAAAACAAAAACGAAAAACAAATTATAATATGAAAAATACAAATGAACATAAATAATAATATTGCCTGTAGTTAGTTCCAAAGTAAAACGCAGCAGCATCCGCAACATTTTCTAAGCCAAAATTTATTACATTTTTAGACTTACAAAACGGACTAAAATACATACATACATGCTAGAAAATACTTCAAAATGACTGCGGCAAAAGCCGTTGTTATTATTACAATTTGGTCAAGTTACGGCACTGTATAAAATAAACTAGTTCCAAGTCAAATATAATCCAAAACGATAAAAAAAAGAATCTTGTAAGAATCTAAATTAATTATTTCACTACCCAATATCTTTATTTTTATCTTTATGTTTACGTATATTATCCGATTGTTATACAATGTTCGACAAAAAGTTCTCTTAACTACCACCCAAATTTTTTACAGGGTATACAGTGTATCAGCTTGACCGAATTGCGATAGCACAGCGTCAATGTGAAACCATTTCAATTTTAGCCACTAAGATATAAAACCTAAAATAAATTATGTATTTATATGTAAATTAAAAATTGATATATTACATATCTATATACGTATATATATAATAATGTATATGGATCGTATATATATAGCGCATTTGTGTATGTAGGCCAGATGGTTTAACGCTTAACTTAATTTACTAAATAGCTGTAAAAGAAAAGTAATGAAATATTTAATCGTAATTCAATATACATACGAGTATAAGTAGTACATAAAAAAACAAAATTATATATAATATATATATATATATATATATCTACATAAAAGCAAGTGTAATACACTGCAATTTTTTTTTCTGCATAGTAAAAATACACAAAAGAAGTAAAATTAGCATAAGAATTTAAACATTTTAAACATAATCTAGAAACGGAAATGAAAACAAAACAGCTTAGCGAAATTTGTAAAACATATTTGAGAGATCTACCAAAAAAAGAAAAACAACAAAAGAAACCAAAAACAAAAAAAAAACATGAAAAACATCAACAACTGAAATTATTGTAAAAAAAAATTTTAATGCATAAAAATGAAAACAAACAAAAAAATATATAATGAAAGAAAAAACGAAATGCTGCCTTATGATTCCTTGTGAAATTTGTTGGGTTCTTAAATTACTTGTGTATTTAAGCCAATACTAATTAAATTTTTTTTATTAAATATATATTAATATATAGAAATATATTAATACAAGTCTAGTGAATGAAAGTCGCTTTAAACGTTTATTGTTTAAACTTTTTAACTAGACGATGATGCTATTTGATTTTTGTTGTGCTATTTGCAGAGCTTTTACGTAAGTTCATAAGGAGGTAATAAATCGAAAAATTTAAATAAAAAAAGAAGAAAAATATTAAAATTAACATTAACAAAAAGTAAACGAAACTTTTGGGTAAAATGTCAAGCGATTCAATTAAAAGTTCAATTAAGTACAGAGAAAGAAACACAATTACAAAATAATAAACGTCAAATGAAAAAAAGAAAAATATCGAAAAGAAATCCTATTAAGCCAAGTAAATATGATAATTATACATTACGAAATATGCATGTGAAATGCAAGTAAAGTTAATGCAAATAGCAAATGATAAGAATGAGATGCAAAAAGTTTGTAGAACAACAAAGCAGAAGAACTAAGCAAAGTGTGAAATTTCGTGTAATATGAAAATTAATTCAATTAAAACCTAAGTCAACAAACTCAAATTAGTTGAAATAAAAACCTAAAATGAAATAAAACTCAAGCTTTTGGTAATTTTACGCCACATTACAGGGTAGGTACCGGTCGATTACTAAACTACTGTTTCGTAACAGGGTATTTGAAAGTCGACTTCGTGTATCGTCCTCTGAAAAGGATTGCGAAATCAATGTTTGATTGGGATTATCCATTTCATGTGATCTACAGAGTTCCCAAGTGAATGAACCAGTTCAGTAATTCAAGCGTGAACTTGTTCTGAACTAAACGACAACAATTTTAGCTGTCATAGCCGGAGCTGATCGTCGCACCGTCGCGCAATGAAAAAGGAAAAAAACAAGTATTTAATTTTTGCAGCCATTTTGAAATTGAAAAGAAATAACGACACAGCCAACATCAACAACAACTACAACAACAGCAGCAACAACAAGAATGCAAGCCAGCCCAGCGACGCAGGCGCAGTAGCTGTCGCTGAGAGCACGATCTGCGCTCTCTAAGGAGCACCACCAAAAAGTAAAGAGTAATGTTTGTTCGCTCAATCAAACAGGTTAGTAAAATGCTTTATTGTACTGAGTGGTTAAGTCAATGGGTTTCAAAATATGTTTTTAGTAGTAGTTAAATTTGAAGTAAGTATAATATAAATGTGAATTAAATTAATATTAATTCCTGACTCTGAACGTTGCAACTTGCTAGCGACACTGTAATATGTTGCTTACAGTGTCCCAACCCGGCGCACATTAACTTAAGCAGCGAGCATATTACTGCTCTATCATACACCACTGTGTTTGCTCTCACTTATGAGCGCGCGTTGAGCGTCCGGTTTGCAAATGGATCTCGGCTCACTGTGGCCTGTTCGGAGAGCGCAAAAGAGCGCGAAATAAGAGAGCGTGAATACGAGAGCGTAAAAGAGGAGAGAGCCGGTTATCATCGTCGTTGTCGTTGTCTTTTTCGGGGGTTCAGGCAAAGCGACGCTCGTGAGCGCGGCTCAAAGTGTTGCGAGTCGTGAAACGAAACGGATATCGAGGCGGACAGTCTGCATGAGCAGTCAGCACAAATTGCAATTGCATGGGATATTTTTTTTTTGTTTGAGTGCCTCGCTTCAATTGTGTGTGTGCATGTCTGTGCGTCTATGTGTATGTGAAGTGCAAAAGCGACGCAAAATTTAACTCGCACCACAGGCAAAGAAACGAAAACAACAACAACACCATCGAGAGCAATTCAAAGAGGCAACAACAATATGGCGTTTAATGCCGCCGCATGCGAAAATGTGCAGCATGCGAATGCGTTGCGGCGACTAATATAATAATCGCTATCGCGTTCGGTATCGGTATCGTCTAACGCTCATCGTCATCGAAATATTCAAATATTCTTTTTTTGATTATTTTTTTTTGTCCCCGTTGTGTGGTGTCCTCTGTGTTTTTGTGTTCGTTCTGTGCATGTGCAAACAAATCAAGTAAAAGCTAATTTCGCGAGAGTGAGATAGAGGAAAGCACAGAAACAACAGCAGCAGCAACAACAACAACAACAACAACGCGACTCCAATACGCATTTGCGTATATGTGTTTAAGTGTCAGTGTGTGTATGTGACCAAAGGAAGCAACGCGTTCTGTCTTTGTCTTCTACAGTCCATCAATTTCAAAGTTAGTTGCGGTTGCGCGTGGAAATGTCGCCGTCGCCAGCGTCGACGTCGGCGTCGCTGCATACAACCAACGGCAACGGGCGGCCCTTAATTGTTCTATTCGCTTGGCTGCAAAATACATAAAAGTGCATTAGGAATTACACAAGAAAATATAAAAGAGAAAAGAAACAAAAATAAAAACCCCAAAGTCAAAGTGAGACAACAACAACAAAACTGCATACATAAAAATTACAACACATACATATACACAACTACCACAACAAAATCAACGACTAGCAAAAAAACTCAAATCATAAAAACGCAAATCTTAAACTGGATTACAATGCAGTTACAGCGCAGCAGACGTCGCTGTCGCGTCGCCGCACACAGAATTTGGATTAACGAAATGCTTGCGGGCGTCGCGCTGCTGCTGCTGGCGCTTGCTAACTTCAGCTGCGCACAAGCGACGGGTGAGTGTAATATTAAACACAACAAAAAAAAAAAAAACACAAAGTACATGCATTCTAAATGCAAAACAAAGAATAAAGCATAAAACAATAATCGAATCAAATACAATAATATTTTTTATATTTTTTTGGCATGCATTTTGAATTCGTCTGCATTTTCGTTCACTCGTTTTCGTTTCCCTTTCTATTTGCCTCTCGTATTCCTTTTCACCTCGCTGTTCGTTGCTGTCGCTCCTGTGTGCGCCTGCTTGCCATGCCTTGCCAGCGCTCTCAGAGCACGGACAGGTGGTCGCTGGATCGCTCTCTCTCTGGCCTGCGCACGCTCTCTCGCTCGCATTGTGCATGCTTGCCCTCTCTCTGTCTGCCTTGCTCAGATTTCTGTGTGCGCAGCTTGAGCATATTTTTGTTGTTGTATTTGTATTGTATTTTACCGTCGGCAGCCTTTCGTTTCGTTTCATGCCATTTTGTCTCATTGCGATATGTACACACGGTTTGCTGTGCTCTACTGTGCTCTATGTGTGTGTGTATGACAGTTGACACTGTTATACTTGCTAGCATATTATTTCTTTTGTCAACTTCCTGTAGTTCAGCTCTCGATGTCGATGTCGATGTCACTGCTGTCTCTGTCTTTGGGCTTTTGTGTGTGGACCCCCAATAATAATTAGTCTCACTTGTCAAACTTTTGTGCGTCGGTATTTGCACGCACAACACAAAGAGAGCGAGACAGAGGAACAACTTCACTCCATATCGAGCACTAGAGGGTCTGGGTCTGGGGGTCTGTGGAATATGCAGACATCATGCATGAAAATACAATATTTGCATATGCGCCCCTTGTCTAATCATTGTGTCAACAATCGTCTTCTTACTTATACACATACAACGTGTGTGTACTTAGGTGTAGGTGTTGTAGTTGTATCTACTCTCATTGCCCTTACAAACTTGTTAAACTTTCCAGGAATTATAAAAAAAAACACCTTATTTTTCACTGGAATACATAAAAAAAAAGAAACGAAGGCAATATTATCGGTCATTAGACGACGTTCCTTTTTTTATGGACACAGCGCGATATGTGAATTAAGCAGAAATATCTTTAATCTAATGATGCCTTACGTTGAAAGCTAAATTAATCATTCCCAGCTCAGTTTAAATGCCACAAAGCCGATAGCTCTGACTTGCTGTGGCAAGTCTAGTTTTTGTTGTTGTTACATTTTGCATCATATTTGTCGCTTTTAGCGATTTCCTCGACTCGGTTTCCTCCATTAGCCCCCGTTCACCTAGCGACCGATCGTCTATGATATTGACAGCGCTGAACGTTTTGCATATCAGATCCGCTCTCCATTAAGGCGCCATTAAATGCTGCGACAAATTAGTGGCAACTAAAAGGAGCAAGGCAACAGATGAAAAAAGGTAGACATAAAGCGACTTTCCCATTCATTTTCATTCACATTGACATTTAAGCTCGGCGGTTTAATATTATGCATAATCGACAACAACCACAACAAGTTGGTAACATTTGCATGCATTTTAATAATTTACGCCCGGCATTGAAGCAGAAGAGAACCACGCCCCTTTGGCGCAGCATCTTAGAGAGCATTCAACTTTCGCTTGGCGTCTCTCAGATTTTTTGTTGGTTGGTGCTGCTGCAGCAGCTGACAAATCATGTTGCTTCCCCGCTCACCAACTTGGAGCCTGCTGGACTTGAGCGTAACGGTTTTTCTGTAGCGAGCGACTGCAACCACCGAAACAGCAAAAAAATATATATAATGAAAAGGAAAAAAACCACCGAGCGAAAAGCGACAGCTGCCACACAGAGTTAGAGGGATCTCAACAACAAGAACAACAACAACAAACGACACTCTGCTGTGTTCTGTGTGTATGTGTGCAACTGCAACCCCTAAGCATATTGCACAGGCGCGTCCTTTTTACTGTTTGCTCTGCTGATCAAATTACGGATAAACAGCAGGGCGAACGAAACAGAGACAGCTACAGACAGAGAGCGAGAGAGTGAGCGGGATAACACATGCTACCTCTCTACCTAGGCACATACACGAGACAAGACGATCCGCACCGAAGCGATCCGAAGTCGAGCCGAACCGAACCTCGCTCGCAGCCACAAAACAAGTTCTCCGTCTACTTTTGTATCGCGTCGTTCGTATTTTCAATGTCGCGCATTCTCCCTGTTGTGCCTGCACTTTTAGCCAGCAACTGCAAAAGTATTTCCTGTCTGCTTGCTGCTGCCTTTTCTCTCTTCTCTGCTCTCTGCTCTCCTTCTCCTCTATCCTTATCCTTAGCCGAACTGTGCGCACCCTAAAAACGACATTCAACATTTCTTGACTCTGCCCCGAAATGTGCTCTTCCCGAAAATTATTGTAAGTCACGCACACGCAAAACTGGCTGCTAGATCTTCTCCTTAATTATCCCTGTTTGCTGTTGATTTCGGCATATGGGAATTATAAATAACGATAGTGTCTTGCCCATAGGAAAATCATATATGTACACGTAATTCCAATGCGACCCGTAGAGTGCAAAATTAGCTAAGGGATCGTTAATGATGCCCCAGTAATCGTAATAACAGTTATGAGATTAAGAAAAACAGTTTCGAGATTAAAGTAAGCTTGACTTCCACTCTTTAATTCAAGAGGAAGTTTAGATGAAGCTGCAAGAATGAATAAGAAAACTGTAGAAGAATTGTATAAAGAAATATTTAGGTTTTTAAAATTTAGAAAATACATTTTGTATTGCAACATTGTTGCCAAAAAAAGAAAAGCGTCAAAATGCTTGCTGATTAAGTTCTTGATACCCAACACATGTCAACACATCAGCTTGCTTGAAATCGAGTAAAGCTTATAATATGTACTTGAAAGTAAGGCAGGTAAAAAACAATGTCGAGGCAAAGAAAGAAAGAAAGAAGACACAAGTGTTTTAAGCCTTTCTTTTGATTCACACAATTAGTCTGGATATAATTAAGTGCCTTCCGGCGATAACCGAGTCTCAACGCAACACAGGAGCGCAATGGAGCAATGTCAACTTGTGTGAAAGTTGTTGCCCAATTGAAGTCTGTTCGTCTTTTTGGCCATCTTGTTGCCTGCTTGAATATCATCAGCAGCAAAGGCGATGGAGTTGTTGTTGTCCGTTCCCCCCCTCCTCGAGACTTCTTCTCTCTTTGCTTTGGGTGCCTGTTTTTTATACGGAGCACTTATCGCCCATTTGCTGTCACATTTATTAATTAATCGATGCCGCCTTTTGGTAACTTTCTCAGCACTTAAGCGATTGGTAACTTAAGACTTAATTAAAAAACAAAAAAAAAAACGGAATATATAAGCTTGCTAATTTTGTGATGCGTTAAATCTGAAAGAAATACCGAAAGTCGATCGGAAAGAACAAAAAACTGAAATAAAAAAGAAGTAGAAGAAAATGGTAGCAAAGTGTTGTGTAGTGAAGTGAAGTAAAGTAAATGCAGCAGTTGGTCTGAACCGAAAACGAAATAAACCCGTTTAAAGGCCCGCTTGCATATTGATTATAATGCTGTGTTACTTGATACCACCTCAAGATGATGATGATGATCGTGATGATCATCATCATTGTGTTGATGTTGCAGAGCAGTTCCGTTTAGACAGGCGATCCTGTTTTTGTTTGCAAAAAAAAAAAAAAAAAAAAAAAAAACGTAGAGAAGAGAGTGAGAAAAATTTGGATTTATTTTTGTTGGTTTGGTTTGGCAGGTAGAATTTTGCGATGCTCCGGAAATCACAGACAGTAAAGTAATGCTGTTGATGATGTTAATGCTTTTGGCAACACAGAATGCAAGTTGTAACATTAGTAGTTGCAAGTCGCTTTCCCATCACATCAGACGGAGCGAGCGAGAGACTCGAGACTCGATTGGATGGACATATTGGACATTGCATAAACATGACTCGCTGTCATTGTTCCCATCATCAACAACATCAGCAGCAGCAGCAGCATCAGTATCTATCAACAACAACAATAACAACGACAACAAGAGAGTTGGCATTGCCATAGATGAGCTTGGTCCGAACAACTTTCCAAGGCGGTTGCTGCTCCGATGCTGAGATGCTGGGAAAATGCCGCAAATGGTTAGACAAAACTGTTTGGAATCAGTTGGGGAAGCTGGGATGCATGTTTCCAGCTCAATTTGGCTTAAACTAATTATGAAAGCAGCCAGCTAGCCAAACCAATCGCTCAATCCTTCACTTCTATTGTGGCTTTGCTTTGCGTCGTTTTTTCATTCGTTTTTTTTTTTTTGTGTGTGGTGTTTGCTGTAATTAAATCTTGAAAAATCAACGATTAGGCCAAGAAGTTGCTGCAGTCTGTTTATTGACTTTTAATGATGGTCAGGCGAATTAGTGCGCACACACACACACACACACACACACAGACACGCATTCACCTCTTTATATTCACCTCTCTGGTTTTTGTTGTCTTTACCCTTTGTTCTCTTTCCTTAGACTTGGCTTGGCCCATCAACTTTTGCCTCGGAACAACTTGGCCAACGACTTGGTCGTCTACTTCTTGCCTGACTTGCTGCCTGTTTAATGAGTTTTCTTTATGGCCAGGGCGCAGCACACACACACACACACACATACACACATAGAGAGATACTCTCACACAGAGAAGTATCTGCTGCTTGATACGCACTGACCGAACAAGTTTTTAGTATTTTTTTTTCATCTTTCTTCTTCTTTTTCTTCTGTGTTGTGTTTCTCTTCTCTTTGCTGCTGCTCGCTTTTCGTTCTCTGTGTGTGTGTGTGTGTGTGTGTGTGTTTGTCGTTGTTGTTTTCTTCTGTTCTCTGCTTTGTGTGTCTTATTCTTATAACCACTTCATGGCCTGGGCCCGGCTTGTGCTTGGGCTTGGGTCCAAAAAGGCTGACAACCTCGGCTAAAGAAAACGACAAACGACGAAGACGGAGACGAGAACAAATGAACGGGGCAAAACAGCTCTTCGGTGGAATCTTCGGGCCTTCTTTTGCCTCCTCGGACTTGAGACTCGGTTTCGGTCTCGATCTGTGATTCGGCTTCGGGTTCGGGGTACAACAATTTTTATAGATATTACCCAAAGTGTCTTGTCTTGTCTTGTCTGGTGTGTTGTGTTGTGTTGTGTTGTGTTGTGTGTTGTCTTCTGTTTTGTTGATGTATGTGTGAGTGTGTGTGTGTGTGTGTGTGTGTGTGTGTGTGTGTGTGTGTGTGTGTGTGTGTGTGTGTGTGTGTGTGTGTGTGTGTGTGTGTGTGTGTGTGTGTGTGTTTGTTGTCTTTGCTGCTGTCTCTTGGCCACGGCCAGGCCCAGACCCGATACCAACCAAGCCCAAGCCCAGGCCCAGGGGCCGCATTGCACGCGATGCTAGAGCGAGACAAGCAGCCATATAGCGCTGCTATTGCTGTCTCACTCGCACGCTGGCAGACAGACGGACGGACGGTGAAAACTCGCTTGAATGCTGCCTGCCAACTCATTCAGCTGGACATAGAAATTCTTTCTAAGTTTCAAACTTACAACAAAATGTGGCAAGTTCTCGAACTCTGTCTGTATGCATGGGTGTATGTCTGTGTGTGTGTGTGTTTGTGTGTTTGTGTGCAATGAGAAATGACAATCATCATTATGTACACTTGAGCGATGCGACGGCGATCAAACGGATCGCATATTGAGCAGAGACGAAGACTCGTCTTTTGCCTCAAGTAGAAACCGAAATCGACGACTCTTCTTCTTCTTCTTCGCTTGGGTGTGAGAATCCAGCTGCTGTGTAAGTAGATCAGCCCAAGATCAACAACACACACACACACTTGTGTTGAGATAAAAAATGCTTTCGAGTAGATAAAAAGTCATAAAATAGATCAAATATACAATGGATGTCTTTAATTACACAGATCTCTAGAGAGATGGCCAAACAAGGAGCATTATTATAGAATATTGAGTGTATATATTTTTTGAACAAGGAAGTCAAATGTAGTCATAGATGCAAAAGTATCTGCATCATTATCGTGGCATTCACATCGCACAAATTCATTTATAACAATCACTTTATTTTTTCTCGAGCAGCTTCAAACTAATTAATGCATCGGTTAACGATCGTTGTGATCTTTGAAGTATCTTTTTCATTTTTCGAATCCATTAAAATCGAATGCAAAACATATTGGAAAATGCAGTTACACATTTATGATCGATCAAACCAGCTCTTAACTATGAGTGTGTGTGTGTGTGTGTGTGTGTGTGTGAGTGTGTTGACTGTTTGCATTTGCATTTGGAATGTCAAGTTAACGGCTAAAATGAGCTACCAGTTAGCTGCCCTCAAAGATCACTTAGCAACCAAGATCGAGACGAGAAACTCTCTATTTTGTATGTTATCGACAGGTGGCGCCACATTTATGTTGTCTCCAGCTTATGTGGCATCAATTAACAATGCGCAGCCAGCTCCTCTCTGGTTGCAAAGAGCAAAAAAGCCCTAAATCCCCGTTTAAACTTGACGCTAATCTAAACATTCACACGCTGTCGAATGTTTAAGAGTAGCTTTCGTATTGTTGTTGTTGTTGTCTGCCGGAAGTGTTAAATGCTTCACTTTATTTAAAGTACACACAGCGACAAAGACAGACAGAGAAAGAGATAGGGAGAGAGAGAGAGAGAGAGAGAGGGAGTAAGGCATAATATCACTCATATGCCACATTATTATTATGGTCTTTAAACTCCATGCAACTTTATGTATAAAGCAACCCTTTCTGCTTACACTGTGTATGTGTGTGTGAGTGTTCGTGTAAATGTGTGTGTGTGTGTGTAGTTTGTGCGTCTGCGCAGCCATTTGCCTTTCCTCGTTGGCTTTGGCGCGCATTTGTTCGACGACCTCATGAGGGTGTCTTCTCTCTGTTCTCTCTGTTCCCACGTTCACACAACGTCGCTCTTTCCCTCTCTCTCTCGCTCTCTCACTCTCTTCTGTCCTTGCAGGGTTGCTGCTCTTGGGGTTGGGGGTGTTGATGATGCCATGTAAAGTGTCGCATGTGTTTTCAAGTGCACTCTTCAATTACCCAAAAACGGGGCAACACACACACACACACACACACACACACACATAGAAAGGAAGGAATGAAAAACCTCCCGACTTAAACGCATTACCAAATACTCGGCAGCTGGCCCATTTGAGCCCGTTTACTTTATCATTTATATTATGTTATTCTTGTTGTTGTTGCGGTTATCATTCGCTCAATTACGTAGCGTTTCATTAAGGGCGCCTTAGGGTAGGTCTTGCATACGGACAGACAGAAAGACAGAGAGATAAACGCACACAGATGCACACTCAACATATGCTCTGCCGAATGATTTGTGATCAAAATAAGATGCATAAGAGTCCAGGGGTAAAAACAGTTTAAAATAGATCTAGATCTACACAAGGAAAGAAAACCTCAAACAGATGCATGACTAAACAAGTTTCTAGCGAGTTTAATTTTAAAGTCACTCTTTATTAAACAAAAAACTTTTGTAATTCCAAGTTAGTTCCTTGCTTTAATGGGAAAGAAAACCTCAAACAGATGCATGTCGAAACAAGTTTTATTGGAGTTGAAATTATTTCATTTTTAGAAATTCCAAGTTAGTTAGTTTAGCATTATTTGAAGAGTTAATTGAAAACGAAGCTTGGCACATTTAACAACATGCTGTGCTGCTTATCAATTTGTAACCAAAATGAATAAGAAAGAGAGAAGAGCAGCAAGAAAAGAATGTAACCACAAAAACCACAACATCCTCCCCGAAATTTGCTGCTCCACCCAACCGTTGATCCAATTACTGAGTACGAGTATTTCGAGTGCTGCTGCTCCATCAACTGACAGATAGATAGAGTCGAGACAAGTCAAGTCAAGTCGACTCTACTCGACTCGACTTGAGACGAAGACGAGACCGATTACCGATTAACCGACTCGACTCGAGTTGAGTCGAGTTGAGTTGAGTTGAGAACGCTTCTTGGGCGGCTTAGATATCGCTGGCTGGCAGTAAGTTGACTGTGGCCTATTAATCTATCAGTGGCGACGTCGAAATCGGTGGAAGCTAACATATGTTACAAGTACAATACTATATAAGACAAGAGACCGCAAGAGATGCACACGACAGACAGAGAGAGAGAGACAGAGAGAGATGTAACCCAAAAATCTACAGAAATAGAAGAAGAAGAAGAAGGCAAAAACTGAACCAAAAACCAAAAAACCGAACCGAACCGAACCGTTGCGATGTGTTGAACGTTCGGCGGCGGTTCCCACACTCGTTTTTCGTTTTACGACAAGAGACAGAAAGAGACGGAACGAGAGAAAGAGAGGGAGAGAGAGAGACACGGAGCAGACAGAGGCACTTGGAGCTACTTTTTCATTAACACTTTACAATCTTTCCGCATTTTGTTGCCCCCCTCGACTGTTATTACAACGTTCACGATTACTGGACGACGCCTCTGCAGCGAGAAGTGTCTTTTGTTGTTGTTCGTTGTTCGTCGTTCGTTTCGTTTTCTATTTGCCATTACACATTATTTATGGGGCGACTATTTATTTTTATTTAGCTTTTCATTGTTGTAGCTGCGGCTGCGGCACGGTGCGCTGTGTTGTGTTGTGTTGTGTTGTGCCACCTCCACACCAGCAAACGACGTGCCACCGCCCCCGCAACAATTTGTCAGCACTTGGCTGGCCTGTGAAACAGTTTGAAGAGCTCTCCCATTGGCATCTCGTCGGCTCGGCGACTTATCAAACAAACGCACACTGAACACTGAAGGCAGAAGACAGACAAAGAACAGGCAGAGGAGAGATATGCCAGAAGAAGCTGAAAAAGAGAGCGAAGAATTCATGCAACAACATTTGCGTCGCAATTTGCAAGCCAAAGTTTTCTGCCTCCTCCTATTTTATCAAACTTGCAAAGTGCAGCGCTGCAGCAGATAATCGGAAATTGGAGCTGCAAGCAGCGAGCGAACTGAACTTTGAAGAAGATTGATCTTGAGCTCTTAATTTGTAGATTAACTTAAGTGCGAAGAAGAAGAAGAAGAGACAAGATGCAGCAGAAGAATTACTTCCTCCTCCAAAGATCGAAGACCGAAATTTTGTTGCTGTTGCTGTGATTTGCAAAACATGATGAAATGTTTCTGCTGCTGCTGCTGCTGCTGCTCTAGATAAAGCTCTCGCATGGGACAATTTTGAACATGCTGAAACATGCACATTGCTGTCGCGTTGTGTTATGTTTTTGTTTATTTATTTATTTATTTATTCATATGCTCGCACGATTAAAGCCTGAGAACAACGAACGTCAGCGTATCGAAGTTTTCGGTAGCAGAATTTATGACGCTGACTGAACAAACGATAAGTTTGTAAGATTATTCAATGAGTGCGAGAGAGAGAGAGGGAGAGGGAGAGATGGATGTGTGCCACTGCCAAACGAGGCAAGTTTGCTATGCCACTCACACACACACACACATTGCTATTGTTGGGGGCAGATAAAAACTGAATGGAAACGAAAGGAGGCAACACCACACAGCAGACACTTTGCATGACTTTGCCCAGCTGTATGTGTGTGTGTCTCTGTGTGTGTGTGTGTGGCAAGTTAACGACTTAAATGCATTTTATGATAGAAGAATTGGGTTTTCCTCAGCAACAACAACAAAATTTGCAAGCGCATTCGGATTGCATGACTGCCAGATGCCCTGTAAACACGCAAAGTTGAATTTCTAAAAGAATTAAGCTATGCAACTTCATTCAACTTGTCGTGTTGCCCAATTAACAAATTGAGGGCGCCTCACTTAGTACATTTATTATTATTAGTTTTGTATTATTCCGATCTCTAATCCAGGATATCTCCTTTACTCTATTTTTGCGTCTCTCTCTCTTTCTCCCGCTTCAAAGCTTCATTGCTGACTGATTTTATTTTTTTGGGGCAATCGTTGGCATTATTTTTTCTTTATAAATTGTTATTTTATGATGTGTTTTTTTGTTGCTGTTGCTTTATATCTGCGCTATGAACAACTTTGCGGTTATTTTTTTTTTTTTGATAGTTTTATACATTTTTATACACATTTATATATACACAGATGTATGTCTGTATGTATGTATATATTTACTTATTTTGTGCGCTGTTGTGTGATGGAGAAAAGCGTGAGAAATTTTTGGCCGTGGTTTGTTGTTTTTTGTTGTTGTTGAGCTTGTTGTAGTTGTTGTTGCTGTTTTACTTGTCGCTGTCGACGTTGTTTGTTGTTGTTTTTAGTTGTTTTTTTTTGCCTTTGTTTTAGTTTCAGTTTCGTCAATGTTGTTGTTGTTGTTTTCTGTTTTTGCTTATTATGCTGATAGCGTTTTTGGGTGGCTTTTGTTTGTGGTTCGCTCTCTGTCCACTTGTCTGTGTTCGTGTCTCTCTCTGTGTGTGTGTTTGTGTAAGTAATGCGAAAAATTTAAATTCGATAAGCGCCATTTATAACGGCCAGTGACATTTGTCTGCACCTACTTGCCGCACACACACGCCCCCCTCTTCAGTTTGAGCGGTAGTTAAAAAAAAAACATTACAAATTATCATAGAGTTTGGAAAATGTTACGACCTGAACATGTACAAACCACAAAAACTGTAAAATATATGTCAAAATTGTCGTGTTTGAAATATTGAATTATTTTTGAGTATTACTGCTACTCTTTTATTATGACTTAAATTTAAAGTTTAATATAGAAATCGCATTTAAATACATATTTATTTATTGGTTTTTATTATTTCACTTTAATCTTTATCAATAAAAAATGTATTATACAAACAAATAAGAAAAATCGAGTTTGCAATATTCCATATTAATATACCGCAAATTTACTAAAATACACCAAAGTCTAAATTCAATATGTTAATTTACTATTTCTTTCAAAATGTACTATATACTACAAAATATACTAGACTCGAAACAATATTACATTCAAAATATACTATAGACTACAAAAGAAACTAAACTCGATATACTATTACATTCTAAATATACTAAAAACTAGAAAATATATTGGATTAAATATACTAGTACATACAAAAGATACTATGGACTATGAAATATACTAGATTCTACATGACGTTCGAAATATACTATAGATTACAAAATATACTAGATTGGGTATACTATTGCATTCAAAATATACTAGACTTTCAACTAAAACAACTAAAAACCGACTGCTTATTACTTGGACAATCTTCTGATATCAGCTCAAAAAATCTGTTCAACTTGCGCCTACTTAGTAACAGTTTAGCAGCGCATTAAACGACTTGGCTAATTAACAGCTCATTTGTCTGAACAACACGTCGAAGCTCATGTAAAAGCACTCAGAGAAGGCGAAATGAATTGCGAGGGTGATCTTCACGTTACACTTGCCTGCATCGGCAAGCGTCCGACTAAACGCCGTACCAAAAAAAGAAAAAATACCTCAACAGATTTGTACAGCAAGTTTTTGTTGTTCATTGTGCGGTAAATCACACGCAATAAAAACAGGAAAATTGAAAAAAAAAACTAAGCGAAAAATGAAAAACTGAAAACTAAAAGCGTTCACGCTCTGTTGATGAAGCGTTGAATCGCCAAGCGCGCTGCTGTTAATTCATTTAAGCCACGCCCACAGCGGTCACAACTAGCCGAATTAACAGAAGGTGGAAAACCCAACTTGGACAAGTTGACAAGTTTATTTTTGGGCCAACAGAAGCTGGAATAGAACTGAAATAGGTATTAATTATGTTTATTACATTTTACGAGACAGCTGTCTACAATTAAACTGACGATTTAAAAAACTTACGCGAAATCTTTGAAACCTTGATTTATGGTCTGTGAATAAAATTGAAAAGTTGTATTTTTTTGTGTTTACCGCCCGCAATTGAATTTGCAATTTCAGCTCGTGTCATTTGAGTTCGCTTTAACAAATTATTATTGCTTACTTGTGAGAGATTGTTCGTATAAAAGACGACAACGACGACGACGACGATAATGTGGCCAAAAGACACATATGTATGTATATTCGCACACTTTATTTTGAAGTATACTTAATATTCGTAAGCGCGGAGTTGTTTGTTCTTTCGGAGAATCGCAGAATCGAACCGCACCTTAACAAAGCGAATAAACATTTTTTATAGTAGTTCATGTTGTTGTTGTTGTTATTATTGCCTTTTTATTTCATTTCATATTGTTGTTGCTGTTGCTTTATGCGCTGCACTAATTGAGGTCAATTAGTTTACACACAGTCCGCAGGAGAGGCGATCGAGTGGGAGATTGAAAGAGCAAGAGAGCAAGCGAGGGAGAGAGGGAGAGGGAGAGGGCAAAGGCGCAAGCAGGCAACGCAGCTGGCGACATAAAATGTTGCAAAAAATTAAGACAATCAGCAAAATGTATAGCAACATGTTGCTCTTGTTATTGCCGTTGTTGCTGTGTCGCATGTTGCTTTGCTTTTGCTTTTGCTTTGCTCGCATAAATTTCGCAATATTATGCATACGCCGTGTATGACTCAACACAACGCAAACTCAAACTCGACTTGAATGTCTGCTTTGATATGCACATATGCACATACATATGTATGTTTCTTTATTTGTTTGTGTCTCCATCGCCTCCATCGACTCCAGCTATATTTCAGCGAAAGATTTATGCCCATCGATCATTTAAATGCTAAATTTATGTTTGCGCGATACGCGATAATTTCGCAGTTGCATTTGCTTATTTCGAATGCCGCGCGCGCAACGCACAACACACAGCACACAACGAATACCCATTGAAATCAAATGAAAAGGGTGACCAAAAACTCCAACGAAAGGGGGCTAAAAAATACAAAAAAAAAAAAAAAAAAAGTGTCATAGCCATAGAGATATTACTTTTATACGACGCGCAACGGGCAACGAGTCTCTCGCTTTGCGAAGACAAAGCTATTTATTTATTGTGCTGGGCAATCAAAACTTATTGTCGCCGTCTGCGGTCGTCTTCGCCCCTTCCTCCCTTCCCCACTTCCCTTGCACATCTCCTTTTTCCCCCTACTCCCGTTGACGGGCAGGAAATCGCCACACGCCCAATTAGCAAACATTGGGGCGCTTTGGCGCGCGGCTCGTTTGTTTAATTTCTGTGCCATTTTTACAATGAAAAAAAGAAAAAAAAACAGATAAAAAAAGAAATAAGCATATTCCGAGTTTTATTCATATACATACATTTATGTCTTTATTCCTTCGCTTGTTGCTTTCTCGCCATTTCGCTTTTTGTTGCTCGTAGCAAATTGCACAAGTTTGTGTATTGTTATTGTAGTTTTGTATTCTTCTTTCTTTTTTTTTGGCGCCCCTTTATCTGCAGTGCTGGACAGTTCAAGTGCACTGAACTTTATTCGTTATAGCTGTGACTGTTAGTGTTGCTTTTTGCTTGCTTTGACATGCCGACCGAGCGCCCTTAAGATCAACACTCAATTCGCGCATAGAATGTGTAACTGGATATAGAGATCTATCCATCAGATGACGATGATGATCGAATCAGTAACAGCTTCAAATGATTGCTAATGTATAGTATTATAAAGCTCAGGAATATCATGAATATTAAATTACCAGTTGAACGCATTGAACTCAAGTGATAATTGAATTAGATTCATTCGTATTTGATTGGATCGTACTATATATGCCAAAATATACTGAAAATGTGTAACGAAAATATACTGAAAATATATAATGGAAATATACTGAAAGTATATACTGAAAATATACTGAAAGTATATAATGAAAATTATATTATAAAAGTATACTTGTAGTATATAGTAAAAATATACAGGAAATGTGTATTCTGAAAATATGCTAAGAGTATATAATGAAAATATACCAAAAGTATAGAACGAAAATGTACTGAAAGTGTATGACAAAAATATACTGAAAGTATAACATGAAAATATACTGAAAGTATGTAACAAAAATATACTTGTAGTATATAATAAAAATATACTGAAAACATATAACGAATAAATACTCAAATATGTATCGAAAATATACTCAATACACTTTTTATATTATTTCTCCATCCATTTACTATATTACCATGAATATTTATTAGCAGCTAATATTTAATGAATATTAATTAACACCTCTTTTTGCATATTTACAGAAACTGGCGTCGCTTTGGCGGTCTCCTGCACCACAATCGGTTGCAAGAATGGCGGCACATGCATCACACAGTCCAATGGCAAATCCTACTGCTCGTAAGTACAATCAAAGTCCAAAAACTCTCGAAACACACATCCCAAAATTGATATGCAAATGTCAAAACAAATTAGACATGTGTAAACTAGTCCATATGGGAGAATGTGATTAGGAAACCAGTTTATGGAGCGGAAGGAAGCATTCATTAATTGGGCCCCAGCTTACAACATTTTGGGCTCTCATCGCTGTCGCAGTCGATGTCTGTGTCTCTGTCTCTGTCTCTGCCTCTCTAGAGGCCTGTCAATTTATGCAAATTGATTCAACTTGCCGCCAAAGTAGTGCTGTGTATTGTGTTGTGTGTGTGTGGCGAGGAGGGAAGGGGAGGAGAGGGGCACAAATATTTGCCATAAACTTGAATTGATTTACTCAATTATTAGCATAAGTTTTGGGCTGCCGAAAATGACAGCAGCCAGCAGCGAAATTTGCATATGTCAATCAATTGCCTGCCCAGTGGCAAAATATCATTTCCAAGGACACACACACACATACACACACAAATGTGCTCTTCAAGAAATATCTGGCGGCTGCATTCACAATACTCGAATGCGGTTTAGCTTGAAATTTGTCTAGACAGACAACGATGAGAGATGATGAAAGAAAGAGGAAAGCAAGAAAGATTCACAAAACGCAGTTCTCTCAAATCAGAATTTCATTTAAGACGCACAGAGACAATAGCGCCCGCACAATTCTTTTTGGCAAAAAGATGCCTGCTTTTTGTTATTGCACGAGTTGAAGAGAACTCTGCTTGTTGTTGGCAAATCTTGTCAAACGATGACGAACGACTCTGGTTCGTGTCTTTGGTTCGGTTTACCGATTTTTTCTTGCAGATTTCGTTTAGATTTTTCCCGTGCCGTGCGGCTTTCCTCTTTTCGTTTCGGTGTGTGTTGTGTCTATTTTGAGTTGTCGGCATTGTTTTTATTGCATTGCGGTGCTGGTCTTTCTTTGTAATAAATCAAATGCGAATGCGGCTCAAACGAATGGCACGTACGCAACGCATAACTTTGACTGAGTTATGATACGATGATGATGATGATGCGACGAGCGTACTTGTGTTCCAAGTACTCGCACTCGCACTCGTACTCGAAGTGGCTTTATTTTTGACAGAGTCTGTCAAAATTTTACGACTCTGCTGCGAGTTGGCTATTGAAGCGAACGTGGCATAATTAAAAAGTCTTGCGGGGCGTGCATTTGAAAGCGAGGCAAGATCGTTAGAAGATCACATTGCAGCAGTCGAAGTTTACACAACTTTGTCTCTCTTTTTCTCTGTCCTTCTCGCTCTTGAGCTGCTGCAGCCGTGATGATCAATGATCTGGGCATCAGTGTGATCTACGGCACGATCGAGGACGCGCTTTCATTCAAGAGCTACGTAGCTCTGATCTTTAGCCCAGACATTGATGCTATTGCAGCAGCGATCATTTCGAATTTCTGGCATTTTTTCATCACATTTTTAGCCCACATATAAGGTTGTTTTTTTTTTATGTTTTTTGTTTCTTCTTGATCGTGAGTGATCTATGGTAGCTTCAACTACCAATCAACGGTAGCCAGTTGACACACACTCACACTCACACACACACACAAGCTGACTAAACTCAGTTTAGTTGCTATCACTATCTTTAGCAGGCAATTACATAAAAGCGCTTTAGCTTTTAGCCTAAAAATGCGACCGCTTTTTTTTATTTTGTCGTTGTCGCTGTGGCTTTTACGACATTTTCTCTGGACTAACTGCTGCGATCGTTTTGCTGATGATCAAGCCATGTGGCAGGCAGGCAGCATAGCACAGCACAGCACAGCATTTGCCTCGTCTCGTCTCGACTCTTTGTCTATATTGGCACTCGAATGTGCTCAACGAGCCAACCAGAGCTGCCCCCGGTTGCCTCTGATCATCAACGGCACGATCAAGCTATAGAGGCCTGCTCCATTGCAGTCTTTACATATGTAAGCAAGCATCTCTCTCTCTCTCTCTCTCTCGCTCTCTTAGTTAGTTGCCCTCTCTTTTTTGAATGTGCGATAACATCGCTTGAACTTTGTCAGCCAAAACAGACTCGGAAATGGTAACTGTAGCTAACAGTTTTGTGGTTGCTGCTGCTGCTGCTGCAACTCTGGAGATCTCAGCTCTGAGGCGGAGTCGAAGTCGAAGTCGAAGTCAAAGACGGAGTCGGAGTTGGGAGGCTGAGCTATTTTGTTGGTGGTGATCGCGCGTAGCTTCGCTCTAAGTTTTGTCTTGATTTCGAATTTGGTGCAGAGCGCCGCGCTCAGTGATTATTTTGCAAATTTGAAAATTTCACGAGTGCTTTTTTCTGTTTTTCCAAACTGTGTTTACCGATCAATTCGATACGATCAGCAATCTTTGCTTTTGGCTCTGTGAGCTCTCGATGCACTCGCGTCTTGTTGTTTGTTTAATTGACTTGATTGCCAGACTTTGATGGCCTGTGCAGGACACGACAACGAAAAAAAAGAGCTCTCTCTCTCTCTCCTTCTCTCTGTCTCTAAGTTTATGTCAGTCAAACCTCGATTCGCTTTGACTTTGCTTGATCTGCTTTGGATTGTCTGCTTCATTCCTCCAACTCCAACTCCTCCTCCCACTTCAATGGCCATGTCAAAAGTCATGTTTTGTAAAGAAGTCCATTTTTGGGCTGAATGCATCGCCCACTACTGACGGAGGCTTCTGCAATTATGCACTTGAAAACTGGCCCCCAAACAGAACAATGAATTTGATTTACAATCAGGCTTGTGGATCAATAAAAGTCGCGTTCACTTTGGCTTCTAACTGTCTTTTTTGTGGTCAAAAAGCTTTGCTCGCCGCTTTTGCCATAAATTGTTTCTTCATTTTTATTATAGTATTTGGCTCTGTTTTTTTTTATAGGCAACAACAAAAGCGCTTTTTACTTGCGGTTTATGACATGTTAATGAGCACCTGAAACGTCTCCCACCACAAAAAAAAAACAAGAAATAAACAAAAAGCAAATCAACAAAAAGTAAAACAAAATTGACATTGCCAGCAGCTGCGGCACATTGAAAAGTTTACTTTGAAGTGCGAGCGATCAGCAATCTTTCTCCAAAAAAAAAAAAAAAAAAAAAAAAACTGAAAGAAAAAGAAAAAACTCTAAGCTTAAACTCAAAACTGCGTGATGATGAGTTGATGTTCATGCCGATGCTGATGCTGATGAGTCATCTAACTGCCGGCCAATTCTCTTACTGTACCAAGTATTTGGCAACAACACAAAAAATTTATGATTTTCGAAATCAAAGCCTCAACAAAAAACAATAATAATAAACTGGGTGGGGAGGAAAGCAAACTGACTTTGCATGCGGCGGCAACGTTGCAATTTGTCAATTGAGGTTTGGGAACGAAGACTCTCGACTGGCAGCGTGTCGTATTTCGATAGTTACTTCCTACCTTGTGTATGCATAACAGCAGCACAGCTGTTTTAGTTGCTGATGATGTGAACTACTTTTGTTAGAGCAAATAATTCAAATATTTTGTCGTGTTGGGAAAGCATTATTTAAAGTAGAAAAAACGAGTAAAAAGTGAGATACCTTCTACCCATTGCGAATAAAAGTAAAACAATGTGGTTTTATACCGAACCAATATACCACAAAAATACTAAAAGTATGCGCAATATAAATATAAAGAAATATAAAATATACCGAGTATATAAATTGGTATATTCATATAGTACTACAATCAATATACCATAGAGTACAAAATATACTATAGAGTAGAAAATACATTTATTGATATACTTCATTTTTTATCTGATCGCAACCAAATTTTAAGTTATTATTCATTCACCTAATAAAATGAATTTCTAGAAACTTTTCACAATTTGTTTAAACACATTTTCGAAAGCTTTTTTATTGCAGTTCAATTCTGCGCTGTGTTTAACAAGTGGCGATAAACAGTGACAGTTCCTTTGCAGAGTCACTGAATTTGCTGACCCGAATCAAAGAATTTTGTTGGTTTATTATTCTTTTTGTATTTTGCTTTTCTTCGTCTGATTGTCGTTGTTGTTGTTATTTTGAAAGCCCTTGGCAAGTTCGTTGCCTAAGTCTTTTGTTTGTGGGGACGTCAGTTCATTGTTTCACACACAGCCAAAAGAGCACACACATGTGTGAGTGTGTGTTGGTGTGAGTGTATGTTGTTTAATACCCATGTTTTATATTTCCATTTAATTTCATTTCCCCACACACACACGGCCAGCAAGAACAGAAGAGAGCCAAAAGACAGAGAGAGAGAGACGACAAGAGAAGACAACTTTGGTTTTTATTTCAACTCTCGGCTCACACGCTTTGCACTTGAAATGTTCTTTTTGGCTTTCCTTCTGCCTTTTGTATTCAGTTTAGCTCGCGTTCTCTGCGTCTTACCTGAGTCTTAGCCTTGCTGCTAGCTGCTTACCTGCTGCTGCTGTTGCTTTTGCTGCTGTTGCTTCTTGTGTTTTGCTGCCACGACGAAAAAAGTGAAAAATTTCAAGCTCTCTGTGCAATTACTTTAATTAACTCATCATTAAGCACGACAGCAGCAAAACAGTCGGGTGCCCAGCCAACACATGGGTGTAGCTCTCCATATGTATGTGTGTGTGTGTCTAATGCTGGGCTAAGCCAAAAGGAAATGACAATGAAAATGCCCAACAGCTAAAGAAAAACACATCACGTCAAAAAGCAAATGCCGCGGCGCTAATCTCTTAAGCGTCTCAAGACTTGTATTTCTTTCTTTCTTTTTTTGTTATGCTTGGTCCAGTTACAGTTAGCAGACACTGTGATGATGATGACACATTTAGTTGAGCGTCGTCGTCGTTGTCGTTGTCGTCGTCAGCTGGCGGCCATTTTGTGGCGCATCCTTCGATTTTTATCTCCTCGCCCAGGGCCCAGGCTGAGCTTGAGAGATTCAGAGTTTCCCCCTTTGCCAGATCTCAATCCGCAGTCGGAAACTCGTTTGCAACCTGCTTTGATTGCTTTTCTGTGTTGCTGCTGCTCCGGCTGCTGATTTGTTATAGCAACAGCAGTGGCAGTCTCCCTCTCCACTCTCCCCTTCTCCGCTGCTGCAGCTGAGCTGAGTTGCCAAAGCCAAAGTGCGCGGATCGGTCGCCGCCTCAGCGAGCGTAGCGAATGTTTATTGTGCATTCCGCTTGCATTTTACATTCTTGCCTTATACAGCAAACAGCAATGGCCATAAATTGTTGCTATACACACACACACACACACTCGCACACACACACACACGCACAGTTGAAGCCTGAACCTGAATCCCAATCGCAAACCCTTCTGCTCCTCATTTTGCGCGCCCTTTTTTGCGGCCAAGGCGTTGGCGTACAAAATTCCTTTAAGCAAGCTTTTTTTGCTTCAGTTTTGTTGCTGTGTTTACCTTCCTTTTTTTCTTCTTATATTATTTCATCTCGAAGTCGCCCGATTTCATTTCGTTTTATTCCGTTGCGTTCGCGTTCGCTTCTCTCGTCAAAATTAAAACGTTTTATTGAAACTCAATTAAGTTGGGCATTCTCACGACTCACGCGACGAGGACAACGACAACGACAACAGACGATGGCAACAACAACATCAACAACAACAACTGCCACACCAAAATTTTAATTATGACTCTCGGTCTCAGTCAGACTTGGAATCTGTAGCTGTATCTGTATCTGTATCTTTTTTAGTTTCTTGTGACGAAGTCGAAGTTGAAACTAAAGTCACAAGCAGCGCATCACATTACATAAATCTAGCATTGTTTTGGGCCATGTCATAACTCCCTTCATCATATGAGAAACGACGATGACGATGATGATGATGACAGCAGCTGCATTTCCCATGCTATATTACACTTTATGCTGCGGTCTTCGTGGTGGTTTATTGCACTTCTTTGGCATTTTAATGACGATGACAACGACAATACAATTCATTCATTCATTCTTCCAATTAGTAGTTTTGTTGCACATTGATTTGCATAATATATATACATCAACATATTGAATGATGCAAGCAACAAGTGCAAGCTTAAATTTGCATTCGACTTCAAATTGTGAGCTAATTAATTTCCGAAGTCGATAGCTAATAACTTTATGAATCCAAGAAACAATATTCGATAGATTTTAATATAAATGTTGCTAGTTTTTTGGGGGATTATAATAAGTAAAGTTTCAAATCTGCTGTGCCTCATAATTAACAAGATATCGTTCGATAAGTCAAAGCTCCTTGGCAACAATGTTGCGCAACATGACGAGTGTTGACAACTGATCGCTGAATGAATACAACGACGGATCAATCGATCGCTGGATGGATCGATGGATGGGTGCATTGTAAATAAAGGTCGCTGCATATTTACCTGTAAAGCATTCGACGAGCCGGTGTCGATATATTGGAATTGAAAATGGAATTGAGATTGGGATTGGGATGAGAGCGTAAAATATGCTGTTTTTTCTGTTACCTGCTTCTCTCTCTCTTCCCCGCAGACAAAGAAAAGCAAACGAAACGGAATGAAAACGCACAGCTGAAAATGTGGCATGGCATGTAACTCATACGTTGGTTAGATGGATGAATAGATGCCTGACTGACTGAGTGACTGACAACAAAAACCAAAAAAAAAGCGGAAAGAAATTTGGTGTAAAATTTGTAGTTGAGCCGTGGGGTCACGCATTTGTCGGTCACTGACGAAAAAACCAAAAAATAAAAAAAACACTAAAGAGAAATATAATAAAAATAGAAATAAAACGGGTCTCAGAGTTGAAGTTGTAGCTGAAGCTGAGTTGAGCTCAACTCTCTGGTTCAGCTGCTAAGCAAATACCAAGTACATAAATACATAAATGCCTGCGGTGAAATGCAGAGGCAAAGGCGGACAGTCGGAGACGGACGGACGAACGGACGGACAGCTAGCTAGTTTGCTAGAAAGATAGAGATAGCGAGAAGTAAAAGAGTCTTTTCACTGACGAAGGGAGGTGACTCAAAATGGCACATTGACATAGTACGACAACAACAACGTCGACAACTCTGTTTTCTGTTTAGCTGTTGCTGTTGCACCTGCCCAACTCCAGCTCTCCAGGTTTATGTAGAATGTCCGCCGCTTTGGCTTTTCACGTGAAAGACAAGACAGCAGAACAGAACAGAACTGAACAGAACAAGCAAAACCAAGCTGCCACGTTGGTAATACGAGAAGTGTGCGCTGTTTACCCAAGAAACTGAAAATCAACAAACATCTTAGAACTGCATTTGTCGTGGCTGTGATTCAACCAAAACAGATCATGGATCAGCGCTCGACAACAGACAATTGAGTCTCATTCATTTCGAGTTGATAAGCTACAATTTTGTTAGACTTATCACAAGCTATAGCTATATAGCTTTTGCCCTCTGACATTTGGTAAGGTTAATTATCATTGGCAAGTGCGATCTTTTGAACTGTATTTCCCCGAATGAATAGCTCAGCTTTGTTATTGCATAAATGTGTGCAACAATGTTACGCACTTGTGTCATTCGACTACAAAACTGCAGCTCATCAGTTGCAATGCATTGATCGTTATCAATTTCCCTCCGAGAAAACACGAGAGTTTTTGTCGTCGTCGTCTTTGTTGTTGTTGTTGTTGTTGTTGTTTTTCGGCCAAATACAAGAGAATTATGCTTTAATTGGGCGCTTTTGTCAACGACGACGACGACGATCCTCTCGACTTCGAACCGAGCCTTTAATTGCAGCCTCAGACATTGACAGCGATGTTAACTGGGCGATAAGCACATTTTGTTTTGTTTTGTTTTTTTTTTTTTTTTTTTTTGGCACTGCTCGCTCCCCCAGGCTTCCCTCTCCCTCTCTCTCTCTGTCTCTGTCTCTGACTGCAATCTTGATATTTGCCAGCTGTGCGAGACTGCAGCGTGTGAATTGCATTGCTCGGCAGAAATTAGATATCCAGAGAGGCGTTGTACACAGCAACTGTGCACAACATGATCGTAGAAGCCATAGCTGAGAGCTGACTAGAGAACTAGTGACTGATCATCGCTTGCCGAAGACATTAAATCATTCGCAATGTTACCAATACCACATTTGATATGGCCCCAAGTGATGAAGATGATGCTACCGATGTCGATGCTGATGTTGATGTCGATGCTGTGGTTACACGCTCGTGAGAAGAAGCCAAGCTAAAGTTTTATAAAGTTATGATTATGAGCATTTCACTCGCTCAACCGCAAATTGAAATCGCAGACAGACAGTCGGACAAATAGTATGGATAGACAGTCGGTCAGTCAACTAGATAGATGGGGAGAACAAAATGTTCTCACACACTCTGGAAGGCGACTCCGGTTAATTTTTGTTGCTGTATTTGCACAGCGATATTTAGATTAGTTCGAAATAGTCAACGTCATATAGATCGTGAGATGATCATTTCAAATGTGCAGCGTTTAATTGAAGGAGAAGAAGGGAGCGAGAGAAGTCTGTCAACTCACCACAGCGAGCGAGCGCGTGTTGAGTTTGGAGTTTGGAGCTTTGGAGCGTGACTCACGCTAACGCCGTTCTCACGCGGTCATCTCTAGTCGCATCATAAGGCTTAAACACACCCTGTCCAAGCTGCCGCTGGATACTTTGCTTTATTTGCCAATGCGAGTCACGTTTTCATTTATTTTTTTCCTCCTCGTCGTCGTCGTCTCTCCTTTGTGTTTTTTTTTTCTTCTGTTTGTTGTTTCCCCAACAATTTTTCTGAGTCTCTCGCGAGCGCGAGTTTCATTTGAAAACACAACACGAAACAAGTTACCAACCGAAGCAGGCAAAACTCTCAGCTCACTATCAACTTCGTTGGTAACTGGGCTCAGTTCAGTTCAACTGGCTCGTGTATAATTTATATTACATTAATTTTTCAAGCACTGCAACGGTGCAAGTCAAATGTGCTCGACTTTTAAGTACCCCAAAAATTGCAATCTTTAAAATGATCAGGAATTTCAAAGAATAGAAATTTCAAAATTTCAATAATTGATCACAAGTTACTTGTATCTTGTATTAAGCAACTATTTCGTTTTACATTAAACAAGTTACTTGTATCTATTAAGCAACTATTTCGTTTTACACTAAACGATCATACCCTACCCGTTCTTTGCCTGCCCGGGTATACGAGAAAAAAACATAGAAAATCGGCTGACACCTCATTTGAATGGGGAGTTTTGCTGTCTTATCAGCCACATCGCCACTGGCCGTCCACTTGGTTTGTTTCAGTTTTGCTCGGGGCCCCAACTTCTCTACTTGCCCCCCTCGTCCTCTCCTCCCCTCAACACTCGGCTCACTTGCAACGCAGCAGCCGATCAGCAGCGAAACATCGATTTCTCAAGCAGCAGCAACATGATGTTGCTAACTGTTTTGCCTACCGCCATTTAATTTTCCCAATGGCTTCGATTACGATCAACAATCGGCAGCAGCAACACACACACACATACGTACAAAGAGTTGAAAAGTGAGGTTAGGTTGGGCATTTAGTGAGGTTATGTGTGTTACAAATTAATGCTAAATCTAAAGCATTTTCACACACTTGTAACGGTATGTGGCAAAGCCGCAGTCGAAGCCAAAGAAAAGCCGTTCCGATCAGGTCTTCTCTCTATTTCTCCTTCTCTCTCTCTCTCTCTCGCTCTTTTGTCTCTATGGAGCTAGCCGTTGGCCAAAGAAGTCGCGCCTTAATGATTATTCATTGCTTCTGCGTCTTCATCTCTCATCGCTGTTGTTGTTGATGTTGTTGTTGCTGATGCTGCAGTTGCTGCCGCCAGTTGCTTTTGCTGTTGCAATGCGTGTAATTTTCTCATTGCTGGCTTTGACTTTGGCTTCGATGAAAATTTAATATGCAATCAAGATCGCGCACAAATTACCGTACATAAAAATTGTTTTCTCAAGGGAAAACAACAATGTGCAAGTTGTCGTTCGACTTTGGCTCCAAGTCGGGAGTCATCATCAGCAACCACTACTACATACACCAGCAACCAGTCAACACCAACCAAACTTGACAAAACATCATCATCATCATCACAACGTCATCGGCATCGTCATCGGCATCGACATCGACATCGGCAATCGAAGTGCGCCGCATTCGATGACTGCAATTACTTTGCTAATTTGCTGTTGTTGTTGCAGTATTATGTTTGCTCTATCGTTATTGTTGTCGTACTATGCTTATTGGTTTTTAATGAGACGAAAAACGCATTAATTGATCGACTCGAGTTGAGCTTGCCTATGTCAAGGATATGAAACACTTTAAGAGACTTTTTGATTGATAATCTGTTCAACTGAAGTATTTTAATTATGAAAACGTTGATTGATTTAACAAGTAAATAGAAATCGGCTTATAATGGGAAGTTATAAAGAATACACATTGACTATTGACACACTTTTTTCCTGCGGCAGCTTTATCTTTTGTCGATTTGCATCTCGGCGAGCTGTGAAAGCTCCAAAGTTGTTTGGCCGGGGCAGCTTGTCGCTTGTCTTTGTCGGAGTGGCGGAAATGAGGCAAGTTTGTCAGTTGGTGTCAGGCGGTTTTCGCACTTTTGCCGCGCTTATCGTTAGATACAAATCTGCCGCCGATTGCATTTGCTGTGGCAGAGCGTGTGTCCATAAACTAGATATTTTTTTGTGTAATGCGCGTTGTTCATTATCGGCAACGCGATCGCCAATCGCCGATCACAAAATGTATCTCATAGTTTTTGAAACCCGTATGAATCGAAGTATGTATCTCAATATGCATCTCTATTTTTGTGTTTCGTTGCAGTTGTTATACGCGTTTCGTTGGCGACTACTGTGAACATCGGAATCCATGTCTGACGGGCCATGGACGCTGCCAGAATGGTGGCACCTGTCAGGTGGCCTTTCGGAATGGACGGCCGAGCATCTCGTGCCTGTGTCCGCTCGGCTTTGAGGAGTCGCTCTGCGAGATTGCTGTGGCCAATGCCTGCGATCAGTTGCGTTGCTTCAACGGCGGCACTTGCCAGCTGAAAACGTTGCAAGAATACACCTGCATCTGTGCCAATGGCTATACGGGTAAGTAAATCTAGTCTTCTCGATTGCTAATCGCATTTAACGAACGCTTCTCTTCTCTGCTCTTCTCTCTTTTATTCGTTACACAGGCGATCACTGCCAGACACCGAATCTCTGCGCCAGTTCGCCGTGTCGCAACGGCGGCACCTGCTCCGCCTTGGCTGGCAGCAGCGGCTTCAGTTGCAACTGCCCGCCTGGCTTCACCGGTCACACTTGCTCCGAGGATGTCGAGGAATGCCAATCGAATCCCTGCCAATACGGCGGCACCTGTGTGAACACGCATGGCTCCTATCAGTAAGTATTTTTATATTTGATTTATCACACCGTTACAACTTAATTCACAAAGTCTGATTGACGCCAGCCAATTGAGATGAAAGCGCGGATAACTGAAGCTGTCTTTGAGCCATGACATCAAATTGATTAAGTTGCTTATTTTGGAGCAAAAGTATTGTAGAACTAGTTAATGTTATTTTAGCAGGAAAAAACTTTGCTAGTAACTAAAGGTTTATCAAAAGACACTTTATCCTCAGCATACTTTAATTAATGGAGTTTCTCATATTAGAATTGAGAAGTGCACAAAATGAACTATTAAACAGCAAAATGGGAAAAGTATTATACATATAGTTGGTTTTCTTTTGGAAGTTTGAAAAATATGGAAATTTAGTTGAGCACAGTTTGTTTTTCAGTTTGCTTTTATTAGAATTTAAATATATATTAATAATCCTCTATTAAACGAACAGCAAAAGTGGTATAAAGGTTTATAAGCAATGAAACTGCTTAGCAATATTTCATAAAACTAAGAATGTATAGAAAGGGCGCACAAAAGTTTGATTAATTTACCTACTTTAAAATCTAAAAAAAGAATAAAGATGTGAAATATTTTAGAGAACTATGAATATGGAAAAAATTATCAAATTGAGCACTTAAAGTTTAATTAAGAATGGGAAAAGAATTATTGTCGTAAGACAGAATTAAAGTATCTAGGAAAAACTGTCTAGAATTATCTATGCAATAGACTAAAAGTTGGTTAAGCACTTTAATCCTTCTCACTGTTTCTCAACTTGACTTTGTCCGCTCTCAAAAGTTTACTCATCACTTTTAGCTGGTGCCATTTGTTGAATCTAGTTCATATTTCAACGCATGACAAGTGCAAATTTGGCCGCTTGTTCGACAAAAGATCAGACACATTCCGATTGATGAGCTCGTCTCGAAGAGATGAGAGAGGGGGTGGGGGGGGGAGGTGAGCAAAACGGTTGACGGAGAAGAAAACAAATCGTTAGATTTGCATATTTATCTAATTTATCGAAAAACTGTTTGCGGCTGTGCGCCAAATTAATGACAATTTAAAACTAATAATTTATAAAATCGAATTCGGTCTCCATTGTTGCGGTGTTCGAATGGATCGTTACTAAATATTTGCATATGAAATCGATTAAGATTGTTTATGGATTTTTGTTCATTTCTATTCATTTTTTTTTTTTTTTCGTTTTTGCTCAAACACTGGTCAACAAATTGGCAATTGGCCAAGTTACCAAGTCAGCAGCGACAACAACGCAACGTTTCCACTCTAATTAAAATATACAAAAAACAGCCAAACGAAAACTATTCAAAATAAATCACACACAACTGATCATTCAATAGACTCCGCCTGTTGCCTTTTGCCTTTTGCTGCCCCCTCGTTTCGTTTTCTCCCTGCCCCCATCAACGTTCGAACGAACGAAGCCAACTGAAATTTCCGGCGCTTTGTGTTTGCGTCTCCGGCTCTGAACTGGTCACAAAGTAAATTAAATTATTTCGTTGGCATCATTTGCATTTTTAATTTGAAATACACAAATTACCAAGAGGCTTGGCAGAGGCGGCCAGCGTTTGAGGGGAGGCGAAGGTATTTAACTCTTTTGTTAAGCTTAAACGGCAACTTCTAACAACCCAAATACAAAAAACATAATAATAATGACTAAAATCCGAACTGAAAAGTGCGAGGTGAACATGTGTTGCGATCGATAATTAGCATATGCTGCGATCGCTAACTAATTGATAATTTGTTGAATTGTCGCGCTGTTGAATTACTGCTTTGCTCTTTGCTTTGCTTTGCTTTGAAAGTTTTTACTGATTATGCCAAATGAAAGCAAACATCCTGCAAACTTCAACTCTTCACTACTTCCGTTTGCTAAACTCATAAATTGCAATTAGAATTTGAATACGAATCGCATTTGAGCACTCGTTAAATTGACGTTTTAATGCCTTTTGAGTATCGATATCGATATCGAATCGATCGATATTCAGTATTCTTTGCATTTTCTGAATGGGATTCAGTTTTTTTCTTGGCTTTAATGTCTGCCACTGTTGATAAATTCGCATTAATTTCCCATTCAATGGCTGATTTTGATTGTGTTTATGCGTAAATAAAACGTTATTTAAATTTTCGCCAAATAAAATTGTTAATTTAGTAGACTCGATCGATACGAAGCGATAGATACAGATACTAACAGCCGATACACTAGCTTAGTCATGCTCGATGCCACAATGAATATGAATAACATTAAATTAGATTCTAAGCCTGTCAGTTTGGCAATATTTACGACTGCAAACAACATGAATAGCTCAATGAATACATTTCGTTTTCTTTCGATTTATGTGTTAGACCATATGAGTGTATTCATGAGTCAAAATTGTATTCTTTTGAGTGAAGTGAGTGTATTCATGAGTGGCAAGTGCGAGTCAAAATTGTACTCCTTTTAGAATAAAGTAGGAGTACAAATTGTATAGCCAAGTGAGTGTATTTATAAGTATAGAGTGATATGAAGAATAGTATTCCATTTAGCTTAGTGAGTGTATTCATGAAGATTAAGTGAGAGTAGAAATTGTATTTCTTTTACCCAAATGAGTGTATTAATGAGTATCAAGTGGGTCACGGAATTGTATGCCCTTTAGTGAAGTGAGTGTATTCATGAGTATCAAGTGAGAGTGAAAATTGTAGTCCTTTTATAATTAAGTTGGAGTACAAATTGTATAACTTCTTTTTTACCCAAGTGAGTGTATTCATGAGTATCAAGTGAGCCTTAAAAAGGGTGGTTTTCTCTGAGCCAACTGAGTGTATTCATGAATAGTGTATAGTGTATTTGCAACCATTTGCTAACCATCTTCAGCAGCTTCGAATACACTCGTTAATAAATTAATACTTATGAATACATTGAGTCACACGTTCGAGTATACTCAATTGGCCGGACTCTAACGATTATCGCACACGCGATCCGAGGTGATGCGATGCGATCCGATCCGATCCGATCCGATGAGTGCATTCACTACGTGAACTTAATGATCCAACAACGATCATCAGCCCTTTACCTTCGCCTTTACCTTTGCGGTGGGTCTGATCTTCTGCTTCTCTCTTCCGCCATGAACAACACAACAAAAAAACGAAACGAAAAACGAAAAAGCAAATGCCGGGTATAAAAATGTTTGGCCCGCGGCCATTTGCCCGCTGAGTTTCACATGTCAATCAAAAATCAATTTTGAATTTCGTTCGTTAGTTTTGCCCAAAGCGAAGGTGAAGCAATTTTCGATGTGTAATTTGGTCAGCAAAGCCGCAAAGGGGGTGAGCAAAGAGAGTGAGAGGGGCTGGGGGGGGGGGGATGTAAGGTAGTTCGGTTCATTGGCCAGAGTTACACAGGTCCCTAAAGACTATTGCGGCACTCGAGGCCTGTTGCCTATTTAAGTGTTTTTGTGCCATTTAATTGTTTAATTTAATTAAATGCGTTTAATGGTCTTAATTAGCCGCTGTCTACCGTGAGACGAGGGAGAGCACGAGGAGAGGGGGAGGAGGTGGAAGCTAAATAGCAGCTGCCTTTTATGGTCAAAGTGCACACACAAACACACCACCACCACCACTGTGCACAGTGGGCCAAAAGCAAGAGCCAAGCAAACCAGTTTTCGAATTCTCAAGAAATTCTCTTTGCCAGTAAATTAAGTTTTCATATAATAAACATAAACAATTAGAGGAATTGTGTCCAACAAAAATCAATGTACACACACACACACACACACACACACACACACACACAAAAAGAGGACAGCGAGAGAAAGAGAGAGAAAAATACTAATAAAAATACAAATACAAAAATAAAATGGGAATAAAAAAATGAAAAACTAGCTACCAACATTGTTATGGCCCTCTTTGTAGTTTACCCAGCCCCAAAGAACCGGTTAATGCCTGCCTAGCTCAAAGCAATTGTAACAGGCAACAAACTGAAATAGAGAGGGAAGAATGAGTGAACGAGCGAGCGAGCGAGCGAGCGAGAGAGAGAGAGAGACTAAGAAAAAGAGTGAGTGATAGAGGGGGCCAAAGTATAGATCAGGCTCTGATCCAACACAGCAGCTGTGTCGGATGAGGCGCATGCCATGTCCATCCATCAGCATTTCGCTTCAAACGGAAGTTGCACGTTGCGCGTTGCACGTTGCAATTAACTTATTCGTGTGATGCTGCCGTTGCAGTTGCAGTTGCAGTGGCTGCTACCACCAAAATTCCCGTTGCTAATATTATTGCTATTCTTGACAACTCATTGCAGATGCATGTGCCCCGCTGGCTACACTGGCAAGGATTGCGATACCAAGTACAAGCCCTGCTCCCCCTCGCCCTGCCAAAATGGTGGCACATGTCGGGCCAACGGACTCACCTACGACTGCAAGTGTCCCCGTGGTAAGTTTACATTTTTATTACTCCGATTTTCAACTATCGATAAGCTTAAAACAACTACAAAGTTTGCACACCAAACATTCTTAAATGTTATCTCTAAACTCTACATATTTACTACTATAATATCAAATCTTTCATTTCTATCGATGGATTGTTCAGTGTGTTATCGATCAACGGTAAACAGCAGTTAATATGAAAACAAGATATTCTAAGATACTATTCCTTATAACAATATTTCGGAGCTAGAACTACGCACTCAGATATTAGCCATATTCCCTACAATTATATCTCAGTTTCTATCGTTTTTATCGATCAGTATGTTATTGCTATGCAAACGTACGCATTCAATTCTATTCACAACTAGAAATTCTTCAATACTAGACAATATAATTATGACTTACAGATAATTCTTCATATTCACACAAGAAAAACAAGTCTCCCTTTTCTATCGATCAGTGTGTTAGCTCTTTGTTATCGATTTGCGTTAACCAACAGACAATATTCAAGCAAGATATACTTAAATACTATTTATTACTCATGTATTTAAGAGATTATGCATAATCAGTATACAAAACACAGAATGATCGATAACGATCGATATAAAAATAGTCAGCTTTTGTTATCGAAGTCAGTGTCAATGGTTGGTTAAAGTGACGTCTGCCGCTGTTTAATAACAAATGCTCTGTCCTCCCCCTCAGACGCTGCTCCACTCCACACATTTGATGTCAATTGTCGCCCCATTCAATTTGAGCATGTAAATTGCCAACATTTACATATATTTATGACTCTGTGTGTGTGTGTGTGTGTGTGTGTGTGTGTGTGTGTGTGTGTGTGTGTGCAATTTAATTCGCTCAATTGATGAAGAGACTTGCGTTGCATTTTGGATGCAATGAGAATGGACGCGGGGTTAGTTACTATCATAAATTGCAATGGAAAGTCTGAGTACAGTTTGAGAGCGATTGAAGCGGGCTCGGCGACGGGGAAGCGGAGGTTTGTTGCTTATTTTAATTGCGCCCAATCAAAAATTCTAATGAGCCGAGCGTGTGAAAGTGTGACCAAAGGCGGCGGCGGCAGCCATTTTGAAGGAATTTTTGCACACAAACACAGACAGAGACAGAGAGAATAATGCAATGGCAATGTTATAACGCCTTTTGTGTGCGCCAGTGTTGGGCGACACAAATTACAGATATAACAAAAGCAAAAGCGACAGCAATAGCAACAATAAACGAGTCGAAACTAACAACACAACACAACACGACACGAAGCGCCCTGTGGACATCACGATGGGAGAGCGCGGGAGACGCCAATGGGAATTTTTTGTTGTAGCCGTTGTTGTTGAAGGAGGGGCGGAGTTGCACTCATTATGCAAAACGGGCGGCACAAACCGCAGTCGCAATTGCAACAACAGAAAAAATACTGTTTGCAACTTGTTTCCCAGGTGCCGCTTTCAACCCTTCCACATTCCCCTGGACAGCGGATGACGACGACGACTTCAATCAGGACAAGTCGATGCACAGTCAAAGGCATCAAAATCGAGCTTAATTTGCTCTGCTGCCCAAGCAAATTACAAATAAATCAGCCACGGACCATGAGATGATGTACGATCGACATCGTTGCACGTTGCACGTTGCGATGCTTAAGCGCAGTTACGCCCTAAGGAGGTCATGCCACAAAAGAGTGAGCGAGAAAGCCACAGAGAGAGAGAGAGAGAGAGAGAGAAAAGTAGAATGCTGCGGAAAATGGGATGCGTTGCTTTTGGGGTAAAAGTTGCAACTTGCAGCTGATGAATGATGCATAATGCAATTGGTAGCAGCAGCAACTTTATTGTGGAAGGGGAAGGGGGAGGGACGGTGACTTTAGCTAGCAAACGAGTTTGACTTCGCGTGGGCAGCAGCAACAAAAGTAAACTTGGACCAGCGCTTGGCTCGTGGCGAGTCATGACTCAGAAGAACAACTCTACACACACACACACAAGCACACTCACACACACTCTCCAACACACAGAAGATATATTGCATTAATCGATAACTGTTTCAGCTGGCAATTCATTTGGCAACATTGTTGCTAAGCTTTTCAGAATATTTTTTGTGTATTTGCATGCGGATGGGAAAGGAATTCCATTTGCTCTTAATTGCTTTGCAACATTGTTGCTAAGCTTTTGCCACAGGTCGCCGATTGACCCAACGGACCAACTACTCATGCAAATTGTTGCAAGCCAATTGACTTAAATGGACACACACACACACACACACACACATAAGTACATTTGTGCATGCAACAAAAGAAGAAATGAGCAAATTACATTGTAGCAGGCATTTAATTAAATGTTTGCTCTTTGGCGTGGTTTGAGAGCCACTGGAGCAACTGTTGATGTTGTTGTTGTCGCTGGCTAGAGAGTTCAAAGTGCCACTAAGTGACTGGGTAACCATCAACGAATGTGGCATGCAACGAACGTATGTATGTATACACACATATACATACATACATATATTTGTAGTTGAAACACATGTGCAACAGATCAACAGATGCTGTTGTTGCCCTGCCTTGGTTTATTTTTAAAAAGTATGCATTGAAAATGCCACTCTCCAATCCACAGGCAACAAGTTGCAGTCTCCCCAGCCAGACACACACACACATAATCATAATAATAATAACAACAACAAAATGTCCACGAAAAAAAACTGTGCACAGCAACAACAACAAAATCGATCAGCCCCAACAACAATGACAATAACTGGGCTGGCACAACAAGCTATAGCTCTTCGTATTTATGTATGTGTGTGTGTATGTATGTGTTTTGGGCCCTTCTTTTAAGACCAAAACGAAGCGAAACCCGACCTAGCCAGGCAAAGCCATTAAAATAAGCTGTGGGCGAGCAGCAAGCACTGAGCGCAAAGAGAGAGAAAGAGCCAGTTAACCAGCAGTTAGAGAGAGTGAGGGCGAGCGTATATGTATGTATGCATGTATGTATGTACGTAAAAGAAGGTGCTTGTGGAGTGTGGAGTGGGGAGGAGGGGGAACAGCGAGCCGTTGAGTGGGGAGAGGTCGACATAAAGTGCGATTTAATTCCTCGAATGAAGCACAAAGTAAAGCGCAATGAACAAAGTCGAAGTCCGAACATAAAAGTAGAAAACTCGATCGAGCCACGAACCACGATCTGAACCAAGCCGAGCGCAGTCGAGCCGAAGTGAGCCGAAGACAAACCGCGCCAAGCTAAACCGAGCCGAGCGATGAGGCGTGCCGACAACTGAACGAACGAACGAGCAAACGAAGCAAAGTCGCAGTCGCAGCATAAGCAACATTTCTTGTTGTTGTTGTTGCTCTTGCTGTTATGCTTCACTCTCTCTCTCTCTCTCGCTTACACTCGTTGTGCTTTGTGGATGGCAAAGAGGGGGAAAACGAGCGCGCTCGTGGACGACGCTCGTTGCGCTCGTTTGCTTGGCGCGCATTCAGATAGCTGCCTGGCCAGATATGAGACCGTGGGAAAGAACAACCAAAGACGTGTTGTACACACACACACACACACGCTCATGTATACATGCATACTTATACACATGCGCATGCGAGCGTCTGTTTTACTTCTTCTTCTTTGCATTTTGTTTGCTCATTCGCTTCGCATGCGCAGCGGCGCGACGGCTTTATTGTTGTTGTTTGCCAGTATGTATGTATGTGAATATGTATGAATATTTTTTGTGTCTGTAGATGTGTGTGTGCGTGTGTATGTATGAACATTGCCGCAGGCGCAACCTTTTGAGAGAGCCAAAGAGCGCCGGCTGTTGTTCTTGGTTTACCTGTCTTCGCTCTTTCAGCTCTCTCTCTCTTTTCTATCTCTCTTGGTTGCCTCCCTCATGCTGTGCTCTGTACGCTCACTAAACTCCATCCATCTGGCTGCCTAAACATGTGCAACACAGCTGCATACGCACACATTGTCAGACATACTTATGTATTTGTATACATATTTTAAGCGTTGTCTGCGCTTTGTGCGCCTTCTTCGCATTGCCTGGCAACCACTTTTTATATCAGCCCTGGCCAGTGGTTGTTGTTGTTGTTATTATTACTGCTGTTGTTGTTGTTGTTGTTGCTGGAAACGTTTTCGTTTATTGAAGCATTTTATGATGCTGTGTGTTGTTGTCCATAAATCTGTTTATGCACTTCATTGAGCACACATACATACACACCATACACACATGTCTGACATATCCACACACTCACACATGTGTTCCCAACTCCCACATCTCCACATGATAGTGTGACCCTTTTTTAAATTGACACTACATACTTTTTGCTAGTATATTTAACGTTTTTACGCAACATCAAATTTCAATAGAATTTGTTTGACTTTCGGACAACTTTCCCTAGCTTGAAGCGCCAATCCTTAAGCGATTACATACATTTTTGTACAGTCAAACGTCTAAAAAACGAACGTTTTCCCTATCCTACTTATCTCGCTGCAAAATCAATGTTTACACATGAACAAGTTGTAAACTCTCCAACTTCAACATCAATTGCATTATCTTGTCTTGCTTATCTCTCCTAGCAGCTTAAGTCTACTGACATGGACTTGGCTTGGACTTCATTTCATGAATTTGCAAACATGAATACATTTTTTGTTATTTTACATTTATTCTTATACTACGTTGTTAATAATAATATAACATATTTTTTTAATATGGCTTGCCTTAAAATCTTTTCAAATTCTTATATGGGCAAGCACATACATAATTTTCTACTGCGCATGATTAATTGCGTCTTCAGTCGAGCAACGTTGCCAAACTTCACTTAGAATATGTATCTGCGGCTTTTGCATAGTTTTTAAGTAGTAACTACATATCTTGATTTGAATATTAGACCTCTAACAATCGGTTCTTTTATTTGCAGGCTTCGAGGGTAAGAACTGTGAACAGAATATCGACGATTGTCCCGGAAATCTGTGTCAAAACGGCGGCACCTGTGTGGACGGTATCAATGATTATCGCTGCAACTGTCCCCCGAATTTTACGGGTCGCTTCTGTGACGTGGATGTGGACGAGTGTGCGATGCGTCCGTCCGTCTGTCAGAATGGAGCCACCTGCACGAATGCCCATGGCACCTACAGTTGCATCTGTGTGAATGGCTGGAACGGCAGTGACTGCAGTCAGAACATTGACGATTGCTTGAATGCGGCATGCTTCGATGGTGCCACCTGTATCGATGGCGTTGGCAGCTTTTATTGCCGTTGCCAGGCGGGCAAGACGGGACTGTTGTGCCATCTGGACGATGCCTGCACCTCGAATCCCTGTCACGCCGATGCCATTTGCGACACCAGTCCCATCAATGGCTCCTATGCGTGCTCCTGTGCCACGGGCTACAAGGGAGTGGATTGCTCCGAGGATATCGATGAGTGTGATCAGGGATCGCCGTGCGAACACAACGGCATCTGTGTGAATACGCCGGGCTCGTTCATGTGCAATTGCTCGCAGGGATTCACGGGACCGCGTTGTGAGACAAACATAAATGAGTGCGAATCGCATCCGTGCCAGAATGAGGGCAGTTGTCTGGATGACCCCGGCACGTTTCGTTGCGTCTGTATGCCCGGATTCACGGGTACCCAGTGTGAAATCGATATCGACGAATGCCAGTCGAGTCCGTGCCTGAACGATGGCACCTGTCACGACAAGATCAATGGCTTCAAGTGCAGCTGCGCCCTGGGATTCACGGGTGCCCGTTGCCAGATCAACATCGATGATTGCCAGTCGCAGCCGTGTCGCAACATGGGCATCTGTCATGACTCCATTGCTGGCTACAGCTGTGAGTGTCCCCCGGGTTATACGGGCGCTAGCTGTGAGATCAACATCAATGACTGTGACTCGAGTCCGTGTCATCGGGGCAAGTGCATCGATGGCGACAATAGCTTCAAGTGTCTGTGCGATCGCGGTTTCACCGGCTATCTGTGCCAGAAGCAAATCAACGAATGTGAATCGAATCCCTGTCAGTTTGGTGGCCATTGCGTGGACCGCGTGGGCAGCTACATCTGCCAGTGTCAGCCGGGAACCAGTGGCAAGAACTGTGAAATCAATGTGAACGAATGCCACAGCAATCCGTGCAACAATGGCGCCACCTGTGTGGATGGCATCAACAGCTACGACTGCAAGTGTGTCCCCGGTTTCACCGGTCAGCACTGTGAGCTCAATGTCAATGAGTGTGCGAGCAATCCGTGTGCCAACAACGGTGTCTGCATGGATCTAGTGAATGGCTTCAAGTGCGAGTGTCCCCGGGGTTTCTACGATGCGCGTTGCCTCAGCGATGTCGATGAGTGTGCGTCGAGTCCGTGTGTGAACGATGGACGCTGCGAGGATGGCATCAACGAGTTCATCTGCCACTGTCCGCCCGGCTATGCGGGCAAACGTTGTGAACAGGACATCGATGAGTGCGCTAGCAATCCCTGCCAGCATGGTGGCATCTGTTTCGACAAGCTCAACGCCTTCAGCTGCCAATGTATGCCCGGCTACACGGGTCACAAGTGCGAGACGAACATCGACGATTGTCTGAGCAATCCGTGCGCCAATGGCGGCACCTGCATCGACAAGGTCAATGGATACAAGTGCGTGTGCAAGGTGCCCTACACCGGACTCAATTGTGAGAGCCAGCTGGATCCGTGTGCAAGCAATCGGTGTCGCAACGAAGCCAAGTGCACACCGAGTCCGAATTTCCTGGACTTTTCGTGTACCTGCAAGCTGGGCTATACGGGACGCTACTGTGCCGAGGATATTGATGAGTGCGTCTTCAGTTCGCCGTGTCGCAATGGCGCCACTTGCGTCAATGTGCCCGGCTCCTATCGTTGTGTCTGTACCAAGGGCTACGAGGGACGCGATTGTGCTATCAACACCGACGATTGCGCCTCGTTCCCCTGCCAGAATGGTGGCACCTGTCTGGATGGAATTGGCGATTACGACTGCCTCTGCGTGGATGGATTCGAGGGCAAACACTGCCAGACGGACATCAACGAGTGCCTGAGCATGCCGTGCCAGAATGGAGCCACTTGTCGCCAGTATGTGAACAGCTACACGTGCACGTGTCCGCTCGGCTTTAGCGGCATCAATTGTCAGACGAACGATGAGGATTGCACGGAGAGTTCGTGCCTCAACGGTGGCAGCTGTGTGGATGGCATCAATGGCTACAACTGCAGCTGCCTGGCCGGCTACAGCGGTGCCAATTGTCAGTACAAGCTGAACAAATGCGACTCGGCTCCCTGCTTGAATGGCGGCACTTGCCACGAGCAACGCGACGAATACACTTGCCACTGCCCCAGCGGATTTACGGGCAAACAGTGCTCCGACTATGTCGACTGGTGTGCACAGTCGCCGTGCGAGAATGGCGCCAGTTGCAGCCAGCTGAAGCATCAGTTCAACTGCAAATGCGCCGCTGGGTGGACGGGGAAATTGTGCGATGTGCAGATGATCAGCTGCCAGGATGCGGCACAGCGCAAGGGGATCACAGTGAAGCAACTGTGTAACAATGGTACGTGCAAGAATCACGGCAACAGTCACGTCTGCTACTGCTCGCAAGGATATGCGGGCAGCTACTGTCAGCAGGACATCGATGAGTGCGCCTCGCAGCCGTGTCAGAATGGCGGCACTTGTCGCGATCTGATCGGTGCCTACAAGTGCAGTTGTCGCCAGGGCTTCCAGGGTCAGAACTGTGAACTGAACATCGATGATTGTGCACCGAATCCCTGCCAGAATGGTGGCACCTGTCACGACCTGGTGCAGGGCTTCAGCTGCAGCTGTCCACCGGGTACGCTGGGCATCATTTGTGAGCTGAATCAGGACGATTGCAAGCCGGATGCATGTCACAACAATGGCAGCTGCATTGATCGTGTCGGTGGCTTTGAGTGCTCGTGTCCGCCTGGATTTGTGGGTGCACGTTGCGAGGGCGACATCAACGAGTGCTTGAGTAATCCCTGCTCCAATGCGGGCACCCTCGATTGCGTGCAACTGGTGAACAACTATCACTGCAATTGCCGACCCGGACACATGGGACGCCACTGTGAGCACAAGGTGAACTTCTGCGCGCAGTCGCCGTGCCAGAATGGCGGCGTCTGTAGCACCAAGCAAAGCGGACATCACTGTGTGTGTGCGGATGGTTATTACGGCAAGAATTGTGAGTTTAGCGGACAGGATTGCGACTCGAATCCGTGTCGCGCCGGCAGCTGCATCATCGACGACGCCGGCGGTTATCGATGCGAATGCGTGCGCGGCACAGCTGGACAACACTGTGAGCTGGACACGCTGGACGAGTGTCAGCCGAATCCGTGTCTGCAGAATGCCGCCTGCGACAATCTGCTTGGTGACTACGATTGCCTCTGTCCCAGCAATTGGACGGGCAAACGTTGCGAGATCTACGACAAGAACTATGCCGGCTGGGCGGGTGGCAGCAGCGGTGGCAACTCTGGTGCAGCCGGCGGTGGCGGCAATGGCATTGGTCCAGCAGGCGCGGGTATCTATGATGCTGATCTGGAGCAACAGCGGGCGATGTGCGAGAAACGCGGCTGTCCGGAGAAGCAGAGCAACGGCGTCTGTAACAACGAGTGCAACACTAAGGCATGCAACTTTGATGGCAACGACTGTTCGCTGGGCATCAATCCGTGGGCCAATTGCACTGCGCCGCAGTGCTGGCGTGTCTTTATGGACGGACAGTGCAACGAGGAGTGCAACAACGCGGCTTGCCTTTACGATGGACGCGACTGTGAGCAGAAGCTGAAACGTTGTGCGGCCATCTATGATGCCTACTGTCAGAAGCATTACGGTGATGGGTTCTGTGACTACGGTTGCAACAATGCCGAGTGCAGCTGGGACGGTCTCGACTGTGAGAAGTCGGAGCAATCGCCGCAGCTGGCCGAGGGTGCCATGTCGGTGGTCATGCTGATGGATATACGACAGTTCCGTGCGAAGCAGGCGCAATTCCTGCGCGAGATGAGTCACGTGCTGCGCACCACGGTGCGTGTGAAGAAGAACACCGATGGCAAGGACATGATATTCACCTGGAAGGGCAGCTCACGCATGCCGGATATACAGGACTCGGAGTTTGGACGCAAACACAAGATCATCTACACGGAAAGCAACGGACAGACGGGCATTCAAATTTATCTGGAGATTGACAATCGCAAGTGCACCGAGTGCTTCAATCGTGCCACCGAAGCAGCCGAATTCTTGGCCGCATCCGCCGCCAAACATACGTTCGCCAATCGCTATCCCATTTACAGTGTGCGCGGTGTGCAGGACACCGCTGATGTTGACTACGAATCTCCGGCGAATGTCAAGTACGTGATCTCGGGCATTATACTGGTGATCATAGCGCTCGCCTTCGTGGGCATGGTGTTGAGCACACAGCGAAAGCGTGCGCATGGCGTCACCTGGTTCCCCGAGGGTTTCCGTGCCCCAGCTGCCGCAGTGATGCAGCGACGTCGACGCGATCCCCATGGTCAGGAGATGCGTAACCTCAACAAACAAGTGGGTTTGGCTCAGGCGCAGGCACATCAGCTACCGGGAGGTGTTGGCGGAGGCAGTCACTGGTCGGACGATGAGTCGGACATGCCACAACCGAAGCGTCAGCGCGGCGATCAACTCAACAGCGGCGGTCTCGGTGGTCTGGGCGGCTTAGGAGGCGGCAGTGTTGCCGGTCTGACGAGCGTGGGCTATGCCAGCGATCACACCATGGTCAGTGAATACGAGGAGGCGGATCAACGTGTCTGGTCGCAGGCCCATCTCGATGTGGCCGATGTGCGTGCCATTATGACACCGCCGGCACATCAGGATGGCGGCAAACACGACGTGGATGCCCGAGGTCCGTGCGGTCTGACGCCTCTGATGATTGCAGCGGTACGGGGCGGTGGCCTGGACAGCGGCGAGGATGTGGAGAACAATGAGGATAGCACGGCTCAGGTGATCTCGGATCTGTTGGCGCAGGGCGCCGAACTGAATGCCACCATGGATAAGACGGGCGAAACGTCGCTGCATCTGGCCGCTCGATATGCGCGTGCCGATGCGGCCAAGCGTCTGCTCGATGCCGGCGCCGATGCCAATTGCCAGGACAATACCGGACGTACGCCGCTGCATGCTGCGGTCGCCGCCGATGCCATGGGCGTCTTTCAGATACTGTTGCGCAATCGGGCCACCAATTTGAATGCACGCATGCATGACGGCACCACACCCTTGATACTGGCTGCCCGTTTGGCGATCGAGGGCATGGTCGAGGATCTGATCACAGCGGATGCGGACATCAATGCGGCGGATAATTCGGGCAAGACGGCGCTGCATTGGGCGGCGGCTGTTAACAACACGGAGGCGGTCAACATACTGTTGATGCATCATGCGAATCGCGATGCCCAGGACGATAAGGATGAGACGCCACTGTTTCTGGCCGCACGCGAGGGCAGCTACGAAGCATGCAAGGCGCTGCTCGATAACTTTGCCAATCGCGAGATCACCGATCACATGGATCGCCTGCCACGCGACGTCGCCAGCGAGCGGCTGCATCACGACATTGTCCGACTGCTGGACGAGCATGTACCGCGTTCGCCGCAAATGATCAGCATGACGCCACAGGCCATGATCGGTTCACCGCCACCTGGCCAACAGCCGCAGTTGATCACACAGCCGACGGTGATTGCGGCTGGCGGTGCTGCGGGTAAACAGAGCAGCCAGGCTGCCAAACAGAAGGCCGCCAAGAAGGCGAAGCTCATCGAAAGCAACAGTCCGGACAATGGACTGGATGTGGCTGGCGGTGGTGGTGCCGCTATGGGAAGTTTGCGTCGCAAGGCAAGTTCAAAAAAGGCCAACAACAACAGCAGCAACAACAACAACAACAACAACAATGGCAGCAGTGCGGCCTCAAAAAAGGCCATGAACGGCGGCATAAATGCTGCCCAGCTGTTGAGCGCGACGGGGCCAACGGTGGGCAATTGCGGGGACCTGGACTCGTCGCCGCCACCGCCACAAGTGCAGGCCGGCAACGGCAGCGCCAATGGCAATCTGGTGAACCTGCCCAGTCCCTACGACACGACCTCCATGTACTCGAATGCCATGGCAGCGCCGCCGAACAACGGGACCAAGCAGCCGCCGAGCTATGAGGATTGCATCAAGGTAGGTTTTTCATTCGCACTGTTATACAAAAGTGTTATACTTGTACATTCGATTCCTTTGCATACGTATATCAGTTTGGTGATCAACTAAAAAACTGTTATACCCTTCATCCAATACAACTTCTAATTCCGTTTCCTCTTTCCCCACGCACAGAACGCACAGTCACTGCAATCCCTGCCAGCCAACAGCCTGGACATGATCAAGCTGGACACCTACGGCTACTCGATGGGCTCGCCATTTCAGCAAGAAATGCTAAACGGACAGGCGATGGGCCTGAACGGCGGACGCAGCACCAATACGCTGTGCGGTCTCGGCGGTGGAGTGCCCAATGGGGGTCACGAGCAGGGACTCAGTCCGCCCTATTCGAATCAGTCGCCACCGCATTCGGTGCAGAGCAGTCTGGCGCTATCACCACACGCCTATCTGGGTAAGTCAATTGTGTGCTGGTTAACTCAACTCAACTGTTATACTAATGTTGTTACTCTTTGTTTCGTTTTATAGGCTCACCATCGCCGGCCAAATCACGGCCCAGTTTGCCAACATCGCCGACGCACATTCAAGCGATGCGGCATGCCACGCAGCAGAAGCAATTCGGCAGCAATCTCAACAGTCTGCTCGGTGGGGGCAACGGTTCCTTGGGACCGCAAAGCTCACCGGTTAGCCTGGGCATCATCTCGCCCACGGGCAGCGACATGGGCATCATGCTGGCGCCCCAGTCCTCCAACAATGCTAAAGGCAGTGCAATAATGCAGACGTTGTCACCGCAGCTGCAGCAGCAACAACAGCAGCAACAGCAACAACAGCAGCAGCAACAACAACAGCAGCAGCAGCAACAACAACAGCAGCAGCAACAACAGCAGCAGCAACAGCAACAAGCAATTGGAGGCCTTGAGTTCGGTTCAGCCGGTTTGGACTTGAATGGATTTTGTGGATCTCCGGGTAAGTGAAACGCTCAAACTAGAAAGAAAGACAACGAAACTAATGAAACTCCTCATTCCATCATTTGCAGACTCATTTCACTCGGGTCAAATGAATCCGCCTTCAATACAAAGTTCAATGTCGGGTTCCTCGCCATCGACCAACATGCTGTCACCATCGTCACAGCATAATCAGGCCTTCTATCAGTACCTAACGCCGCCCAGCCAGCATTCGGGCGGCCATACGCCACAGCATCTGGTGCAGACGCTGGACAGCTATCCGACGCCATCGCCTGAATCGCCCGGACACTGGTCCTCATCGTCGCCCCGCAGCAATTCGGATTGGTCCGAGGGCGTACAATCGCCGGCGGCCAACAATTTGTACATCTCCGGCGGACATCAGGCCAACAAGGGGTCCGAGGCCATTTACATTTGACAATGAGGCGATGGTAATGGTTCGATAGAATGAAAGACAGCTCCAAGAGCGCCCAAGAACTACAACAACGAGAAGAATGATATCCCAACAACCCAATCACCTCCCTCCCAAAATGAAAATCGAAAAACGAATAACAGACAAGAAACTAAATACTTTTTTTTTTTGCCTAGAAATTAAGCTTTAATTTAAAAACAAAACAAACGTAATAATTGTAGTAATTTAAATGATTTAATATTAATGTTTGTTGTACAGAGCGCGTTGAAATCGTATATCATAAATGGTATATATACATATACGCCAGATATATACTTATATATATTCGTAAGTAGTTAGTGAACTGTTCAGTTTCGCATCCAACCCCCGCCCCCTAAGACAACAATAACAATAACTAATATTTTGCGCGCAAACGTTTTAAACAATTTGATCGAAGAGAGATAACGAAATGATAACGAGCGGAAAATTTTGTAATCCGTTTCACAGCTTCCAGTTAATGATAAACGAGATGAAAACAATTATAATTAGCGCAAATTATTTTTATTATTATTATTATTATGAATTATTGTAATTGTATCTTGTAATTGTCGGCCAACGTTTTTCTCTAGCGCCCTAAATAAGTTTAATTAAATTCAATTAATTAACAATAGCAATTAGAGCATCGACTACGTTCGTTTTACCGTCTACTATTAAGTTTAAACAAAAACAAAAGACAATTCAATTAACTAATTGCATAATATATTATATCATGTTTAGCTGTTAGTTTCGAAACTGAAGTGCTTATATAAACAAAATTGTTAGCTATACTATATATATACGATTACAAACTACGAAACACATTCTGCAAAAAAAAAAAAACAATATCAATTTTTTTTTATTATTATACATTTATACTTATATTTTTTATGTAATTCTACATATAAATCTATTTAGTTAAGCATAAATTGTAAAAAGATTCTCATAATTGTTTGAATTAAGTTGAAAAACAAATGCAAGAGCAAAAACATGAAAAAGACAACAAACTATAACATTTTCCAACCATTTTTAGTTAGGCATTAGGCAGACTACAATTTAAGTTTTTTTAACTGAAAGCGATATATATGAATATATATATTTCTATTTTTATATATATATTTTCAAAAAATATGCAACAGTTTTTTATTGTCATCGCAATTGATTTTGGACATCTGTCAAATTTTAATTTTATTATTATTATTTTCCTATTTTTTTTTTTCGTGTAGTTTTGCTGCGATTCTTTCTTTAATTATAATGTGTAAATTGTAAAATTTTTTGTTGTCGTAACTTAAAACAGCGAATGAAACATGCAAATGCAAATTTTTTTGACATAATAAATATAAAATAATTATTTTAAAAAGAATAAAGGTCTTTCAATTTTATTTTTCACAAGAAAAATTACACAGATGATATTATATTGTATCAAAAGGCTTCTCTATTTGTGTATTAAAAGTTTTCCATCATTTAATGTGCAACAAATTATATGGAAATGATTCTACACAATTCTATATGCAACCAATATCTATAGCCAAGATTTGATTAATTTTTCTAATGAGTATACTTGTAATTCCCAAGAACTGATATTTAGAGATAATTCCTAACTATCTCAGTTGCTAATCACAAATCAAATCAGATTAGTTTATTGCGCAATAATGGGCGAGTCCCTCGCGATAATGACGTTTTTTAGGCACATGCCGCAGATAAATATAATTTCTTTCGGCACGGGGCAATTCCCAATCCATTGACTTCTTGATGGATCATAAATAATATCCTCTAATCGTGAGAAACCCAGAGTAATCGCCACCAATCCAATCGGAGCAACTGACCAGCCCAATGCTAAAGAGCTGATAAGATATCTCTAAGCAAATCGCGATTCATATAAAAAGCTGTGCCAAATCGTTGGATTTGACATCACTTGCAGTCTGCAAAGTAACTGGACATAATCCTAAAGCATTCAACATGATGAAGAGCCTTCTGATTGCCTGCTTGGCCATTGCTTTGGCCTCTGCTGCTCCTCATAGCTCCCAGCTGGATGGTCGCATTGTGGGCGGATTGGATGCCGTTGAAGGACAATTCCCTCATTAGGTGTCGTTGCGTCAGCTTACCTCGCACATCTGCGGTGGCAGCATCATTGCACCCCAGATCATTCTTACTGCAGCTCATTGCGTCACCAGCGAAGCTTCTGACGGTTCACTGAAGGTGTAAGTGATACAGAGAGCTGATCAGAGTTCATCAATTCATTTCTCAACTATTTTTGCAGCACGTCGCCCAACAACTGAGCATTCGTGCCGGAACCGTGGATCGCAGCAGCGGCGGCGTTGTCGTCAACGTGGCCAAGGTCATTGTCCATGAGAGCTATGGCAACTTCTTGAACGATGTCGCACTCCTGGTGCTCGACCAGCCCCTCACCTACTCCGCCGTGATCAAGGCCATTCCTCTGGCCAGCGTTGATACCGCAGTTGGCAGCGAGGTTGTCATCTCTGGCTGGGGTCGTCTAACCACTGGCGGAGCCTCGCCCCGCCTGCTGCAGTACAACACGCTTAGCTCGCTGTCGAAGAATCAGTGCATCAGCTCCACCTTCATGTTCACCAGTAGTTTGATCTGTTTGGCCCACACCGCCGGCAACGGTGCTTGCAACGGCGACTCTGGTGGCCCGGCTATCCAGAATGGTCAACTCGTTGGCATTGCTGGCTTTGTGATTGGCGGCTGTGGCTCCACAAATCCCGATGGCTACGCCAAGGTCTTCTATCATCGCGATTGGATTGTCAAGAATGCCAATTTGTAAGATGTCTGCTGTCAACTATTAAAATAACAAGCGAGTAATTCAAGTGCTTCTTCATTTTTTTGTGGGAGGGAAGGCGAGTGGCTCATGAATGAGAGACAATTCCGAGAAGAATGCAATGCAAGCCAAAACTGAGTAGCTGTCAAATGCCCTGACCTAAAATATCATAAAGCGATGACGCTGTCGAAGTTGATGCCGCCTAAACTTGAACTTCATAGAAGCAAGCTGCCGTCTCTTTGGAGGTCAGAGCGTTGGCCGCAGTCGCAGCAAAAACAAATCAAGAAAAAAAAAACTGCTGACGCTGTTGCAAATAATTTGCATAAAATGCGCGAGAGTCGAACGATTGTCAATCAGAAGTGAATCTAAATTCCAGAACAGTAGAAAGATGGGTAAGTTGATGATTATAGCAAGTTCACTGCAGCAAAATCTGATTATTATAATGGTTTAGCTTGCAACACAACTACACGACTGATGGCAGTGCTGCTGGTATTGCTGGCTGCAATTGTCTGGGAGCAGCAGGTGGCGGCCAGCAAGTTTGCCTACAAGAAACCCATCTACGGCAAGACCAGCTATGTGAAGGATCGTCGCTACAAGATGCGCACAACAAGCAGCCCGGACACCACAGAGGATGATTGGCCGGCGCCCGTGGAGTTCATTATCAATAGCACGCCCAGAAGCACAGGAACATCGCGATCCACGACAGAGTCAGGCATCAGCAGTACTCCAAGTCCTGCCACGTCCACAACAGAGATGCCAGGGAGCACCAGAACTGTGGCTACTTCAACGGACAGCACCAGCAGCAGCAGCAGTAGTAGCACTAGTACCACAGAGTCGGGATTAGACAACACGTTGCCATCACCACCGACTCCGGGCGCAGCCGCAGTGCCATTGAATCAGCCTGTGCCCTGCACCTGCGGCGTATTCCTCTCTTCGCAGATCAAGAATGGTCTCCCCGATACGCCGCTTATCCACAACGAAATGGATCGCATGTATCCCTGCAATGCCATTGGACGCAAACAGTGTCAGACGAAGTGCCTGGAGGCGGTGAGTGGCAGACGCTGAAATTGTGTCAATTGCGAAGTTCGGTTAACATTCCCAATACGATAATTATTTTGCAGATTGTACAACACTTGCCCAACTCGGCGAACATTGTGTGCGCCACGCTGGGACACAACTGCCACAAGGAGCGGGCCTATCTCTTCATCAAGAACTGTCATAATCAATGGGTGAATACGAATCTGCAGGCTGGTCGTGAGTATTGCTGCAAGGAGGGCGTGCCCTATCGTTGTCCACTGCTTGGCTGAGCGGTATTTGCCATACCATACTTAATAACTGCTATCTATCCAACTGCAATAAATGAGCGTAATAAAATAAATGTTTGAAAAATGTAAACAAAATCATTTATCGTTATCGAACTGTCTTGGTATTTAAATACTGCACAATCGTTAGTGACGTCACAGTTGCTCGCAGCGCTTTTACCTGTTTAAGCGGAACGACATTTAAAATAGTGAGAAACAAATGTTCGACTTCTTTAAAATAAAGAGAATACCCTGTTTAAGCCCACCTGAGTATACCAAGATACAAGTTGTAAATATCGGTTTTCCGTATTATAGTATTTTACATATTTCTGTGGTCACACCTCAACAACAAACAGCGCCATCTATGCTTCGTTACAGTTATGAAGATTCAAATGCAGCTTACAAATTCACATAAATTAGAAGAACTTTGATACTGCATTATTCATTTGCATGAATACATCTAAGGATTCATGTGTAATTCATATAAGCTGATTGAAATCCAGTTATAATTTGGCTATATCCGCATTTTCAAAAGACAAACTCTATCAATTGGCATCAAAAATATGGAAACACGCGAAAATCATAAATTGCTAGATAACTCAAGAACGACCATGACGAATTGAATGTCCTTCGGCGTGATGATAGATCTCATCAAAGGTCTTCGATTAATACAGTACCCGCAAAAATCAGACAGGATTTAACCAAGAAAAACGCAATTTTCGTTAATACAAAATATCGTGTTGTCTGGAGTCCAGTAGGAAATACCGGTCTTTCAAGAACACCAATCAATTTGTCTTTATTAGGAAAATCCTTGTGCCCAAGGATGTCACGATCATCCTTCAAATAACCGAGATACAGTGGATTATTGAAATTGTTGGCCGTTTTTCTAAGCCAACCCTTTTATGAAATTTTCGGTAAATTTTATAGGTATATCCTTAAAGTCCTTAAGTATCAATCGAAAGAGCTAGTTATCCTGATAACAATAAAAGAAAGTCCTTGCAAGATACTCATAGGTTTGGCACAATAATAACAATAAAAACAAACATTTTTGAATTGTAACGTATTTGTTTATTTTTTGCCGTTTTTTCCAATTTTAAATTTGCAACTGGCGCCCAAGTGTATGGATTCGCTAATTTAGTAAGTGACTTGCTGTAGTTTTGCTTGCTTCTCATTTATGTTCGCCTAGTATTTCATTCGCTGACTAGTCAGTTTTTGCCGTCATTTGATGCCAGTGCTTGGCCACTTGAAGCAGCTGCGAACGACGTAAAAGTACCAAGTGAGCAGATGAAATACCAGGCGAACATAAATCAGTAGCAAGCAGAAATACAGCAAGTCACTTGCTTATTTAGTGGCAGCAACTTTCGCTCCTTAAAGTATGCTGCAAATATATAATATTTTGCAATAATGCTAAACGTTGTTTTTCAACTTGAACGGCTGTATTTTTTGTGTCAGTTACTTGCAATTTTTAAATTTGAAACTGGCGCCATAAAATTAAATTTTGTATAGCATACTTTGAGGGTTCAGCTGGGGTCTTTTTTTGAAAATTTAATATATTGCGGCCATATCCTGTCGGATATTCAAAGGACGCGTATTGTCAGGAGGACCTCCTCCATCGATTGGCATTAACAAATTATGGGATTTTGTAAGGATCTAAGATTTGGAATTTGTTGGTCCAAGGGCCAAAGGATAACTCGAGAACTACAAGGACAATTAGAATGTCCTTTGGCCAGTCGATATGGCTTATTAATACCCATCGATCGATATATCACTTCCCAGGACATAAGCAAGGACATTTACAAGTGATAGCCTCTTTTCTGCGTACTTATATCTCGGATCCTGTAAGGATTTTCGTCCTTTTTAGTATGCCAATCGGATTGAATTTACTACTTCTTGTGCCAAAGGACATCGCGAACGTCCTTCAAATTACCGAGATATGATTATTTTTGATTTTTGACAGATATGTTTTTAATTTTGTCGGTTACTTTCAAATTTGTAATTTTAAATTGGCGCCCAAGTGGATGGCGTCACTAATTTACTAGGTGACTTGCTGTAGTTATGCTTGCTTCTGATTTATGTTCGCCTAGTATTTCATTCGCTGACTAGTCAGTTTTTGCCATCATTTGATGCTGTGCTTGGGCCACTTGAAGCAGCCGTGAACGACGAAAAAGTACCAAGTGAGCAGATGAAATACCAGGCGAACATAAATCAGTAGCATGCAGAAATAGAGTAAGTCACTTGCCTATTTAGTGGCAGCTACTTCCACTCCGAAAAGTATGCTACACTATTTTAACAGTATTGCGCGCATATTTTTAAATAACACATGCGCAGCAAATAATTGTAGTATACTTTCAGGCTGCACAAATTTAAATACTCATTGCGTCAACGAGCCATAGATGGCGCTATTAAGCAGTTGGTGACGAAGCTACAAATTACAATTGAATCTTTAAAGCTAGTGCTTGTCTTGGATCAGTTTGTGTTTGTAAGAGCAATCCTTGTGCCAAAGGACATAGCGATCACCCTTCCTGACCGAGATGCCGTGGATTATTGAAATTGTTGACCATGTTTCTATTCCAATCCTTAACGACTTGGCAGACATTGGCAAAAACTAAATTAATCAGACAATAAATTATTTTTGTGTTTTAAGGGTTTCCATTTCTTTCCAGTTCCTATTAAAGCTAAGAGCGCGAAGACCTACTATATTTTAATACAGTTTAAAGAGAACACAGCAATATTTCGTTTTATGAGTTCAAAATGTATTTATTTAGTTGTTGTTTTCATAAATATGTAAGCTTTATTACAATTTACTAAAATGAAAATAATATTTGTGGGTGAGCGAATTGAGAACAATTTGCCAGAGCAGCTGATGTCGTAAGAGGTATTAGCTATGCCGGGGCTGGCGTCTCGGGCGCCTGTTCCTGTAACACAGAACCAGAACCAGAACCGTATCAGTGGATCAATGGATCTATTCGATCGACATTCGTCATGGCCAGGTGCTCAGATTGTTGAGACGGTGTGCTGCGATGCTGATGGTATCGCAAGTGCAGTGCAAAACGATGTCTAAAGGAATCTCAGCAAAGAAACAAATGCGTGTAAGCGTGCCCAAGGAACTGCAAACTGTGCTCAACTATGGATTACTCGCTAATATAAATAAAATGTAAATTGATAGTGTGAAAAACTAAAAGAAATTATTCCGAAGTTTGTTATTCGTATTATTTGAAAAACATGCCAGACTTGAGATACTTGAACGAATAGCATTTTACTTTTAAACTGTTGAAAACAGCTTTTATATCGACATCGACAAGAACTGAAAAGAAGGTATACGACGGGCGATTCTTTTTTTTGTAATTTAGTTTAATTTACATTAAAAAATAGAATTTGTAATTAATGAAATATAATAAAAAATAATTCATCAAATCGTTCAGATGTTTGAATGTTGTTTGAATCCTTGACTTGAATTATTTGTAGCTGGTGTTTTTTTTTTTTGTAATGTTTTCTGATTAAGCTGTAGCGGTTGTTTATTTTATATGTACACACCCAAATATATAGATATATAAAGATATGTATGCCATATATCTGCGTTGTACATAGTTATAACATATAGATATATATATAGTGAGAATATATACACGTATATTGATTGATAGTATTTTGCATCAGATAATATTGTTGTGAATATTTTTTGTTGAATTATTATTTTGTTTAGGGCGGGAGTCACGGGTTCAGTGGACACTACTGGACGTAGACACTTAAGCTTCGGCCTCAACCTCCTCCTTTACCTTGGCATCGCCGGGCTTGCCCTTGGACCAGTCGGGTTTCTTCTGCAGAGTTCACAATCATCCAGCAGCAGATGCAGCACCACATGAAAGTAAAACGAACGGCATTAGTGAATGGTCCTCAAATGGGGGCTTAACATTTAACCAGAACATTCCGGATTCAACTGTGCTGGGCACTACGACGACAACTACATTCTACATATAATATTCTACTTTGCTAAAGAGTGTGTGTGTATTACAGATAAACAACATGTGAAATAAATACATAAAAGTACATTGAGACAGAAAGAAAGAGAAAGAGAGAGAGACAGAGAGTGACGAAAGAGAGGACACTTGGTGCTTAACATAAACACACATTACACATTCTTACACTTTTTGGCTGTTTTTAGAGTAGCGGCATCTTTTATCTTTTTCTATAGAGCGTTTGCGCCGATTTTATAGTGCGTTTGAAGATTGATTGCAGTATGGATAGATATATAGCAGATCAATTATAAAGTTTAAGTTCACATTCGGCTAGTTTATTCACTAGTCGTTGCATTTCTTTTACTTAATATTGCGTATACGTAATCGTAGTTCTAATCAAGATTGTTAACGCATCACTTACCTCCTTCTCTTCCTCCTCCAATGTGAACTCCTTCTTCTTGACCACCTTAAGTTGGTTGCGGAAGTTGAATTCAGCAGCCTTCTTCTGCAGCTTGGCGAATTTGTTTTCGTATTTGGAGACCTTCTTCAAGGCTGGCTTAACGCTGCACAAAAGATGTAAATCAAATTCAAATTAGATTCCAATTCGATATGGAAAATATTGTGGATTAAACTTACAATTTGCCACGAAGATCGTTAACTTGGGCATTGAGATCGTTGATCTATGGTTGATCGCAGCGTGTGAGAGAGAGAATTGAAGAGGAAAAGAGAAATACATCAAGTTAATTATGAATATAAAATGTATCTAATGTTCAAACTATTTGGTTCAATTGACATATAATATAGATGTGGCAAACTACTTGAATATCAAAATCAAAATCAATATAAGCATGCATCATAGCGAGGGTCTTGCAACATTTAGTAGTTGTTTTATTTCTAGTTTTCGGGGAAAACAAGATGCAAGCGAGAGCAAGCGAGGAGTTAAACTTACAGCTATCTCTAAAACTAAAACTAAAACTAAAACATTCAAGTGCAGATTCAGATCATTTATACTAGATTGCAAGTTAGAGCATGCGGAAGAACGAGCTAGATTAAGTTACGAGGCACAATTCGCAATATTTTTTTTTTTTTTATTTATTTGATTTAATTTGTTGCTTGTTGGTATAACGGTTGTTTTAACGGGACATCGGGGGAGCGTTGGTTCTAAGGTCGGTTTCTTTCTTTTTGACTGGTTTGGTTTTCTTATTTTATTTGTTTGGTTTTTTTTTTTTTTTTTTTTTTTTTTTTGTTGTTTTGTTTTTTGTTTTTGTCGATTGAACAGCATAACATCCAAATGTCGATTTCTCTTCATAATTCTTAATTTTCTTTTGCTTTTTGTTTCGTTTTCATTTTCATTTTGCTTTTTCTTATCATTCATTGCTTTAAACAGCATTTCATTTATTTTATATACGATATTATTGCGTTGACAAATTTTGTGACCTATCATTTATTAAGGATTGGTACCTAACACACCTGAGCGTACGGATCTGGGGCCTGAGGTACTGCACAGCATGCCACATACATTACAAACATTGATTGATTGATTGACTGATTGACTGACTGAATTACAACTAATAATATTGTACACAAAAATATATATCAAATTGTCGATCAATATTTTTCTGCATTTTGTGATGTGTTTCTTTTCATTTGCTTCTTCATGTCTTTCATTTGTTTGTTAAGCTTTTTTATTATATATGTATATATTTTTTTTTTTTATAATTTTATTGGAGCAACACTCGGGTTCAATATAACAGAACGTGTTATCGGTAGTAGAACGGTGAATCGGTAAATCGGTAAATCGGTAGAACGGTAACGGTAACATTTAGTGGACAGCGGTGGCAATGATTAGCGGTAGCTGGTTAAAGCAAACCGACACTTGGACACAAATCAGCCCCTATTTCCCCTTCCATATTACTCTTTTCATTTGAATTTCTTTCTTTTGTGGTTGTGAAATCAAGTTAAGAACTTAAGAAAATCGACGCTTGGCTTTTATGCTCTTCAATTGCTTGGATTTTACGCTTTTCTCAATTATAAAAATAATTAATGTTGCTTTGCTGTTTTTTTCTGTTTTTTTTTTTTTCTTTCCTTCCTTTTTTTGTAAGGTTAAGGCGAGCGTCAGATAGAAAGAGAGCGAGCTAGTTAAACGAACGATACAATATTGTTGTTTAATTGTCATTACACACATTACATTATTTACAATGAAGTGCGTGCGGTGGAGGTCGAAGTTGATTTGAAACATTTTGGTTGATAGGTTCCAGCGCACAGGTTCTGTTGTAAAGTTGGGCTTGCCCCTTATTTGTTTGTTCTTGCTGCTTTCATTGTTGCAAAGGGGGCAGGTTGTGTACACGTTGTTGTTGTTGTTGTTATTTTATTATTGTCTGTTGTTTTGCTGTTGACTAGTTGTGTGTGTGCGTGTGTGTGTGTGTGTGTGTGTGTGTGTGTGTGTGGCATTGCTGCTGCTTTTGACAAGTGCACATGCAGAACTTTTAATAAAATAACCATTGCCTACATTTGTGCGCGCGCGTGCTTTAATTTAATTGTTGTTGTTGCTTTATATTGTTGTAAGATTGTATGTTTCTTTGTCTGTTTCTGATTGTGTCAAAATTAGTGTGTCAACGTGTCTTGTGTGTGGGTGTGTGCTCGTGCTTGTGTTGTTGTTGTTGTTGTTGTCAACGGACGCACAGACAGAGGCAACAAAAGTAGGTGCAGATGACGCGTCAGCGAAACAAACAAATTATCACAGAATGAAAAACACAATTAAACAAAATTTAGATATATATATTTCATATATATATATATATATAACATTATTAAGAAGAAGTAGCGAAGAAGAAAACACAAAACAATGTCAGAAATTTTGGTGTGCAACAATTTGAAAATTTTCAAAATAAATAACAGATCTAGTGAATATCAAGAACAAAAGATTTTTTTGATTTTCGTTTTTTTTTTTGCAGTGTTTTTGTCGTGTACAATGTGCAATGTGAGTGCTTCGATTGCCAAATGGAATGTGCAGTAAATCGCAAGAATCTCAATCTAAATCTAAGCAGCCTCAAAATGCAGTCAAAGTCGATTTTTTTTTTTCTTTTTGGACTCGTTGACCGAAGAATCTAATATCACTTTGGCCAATATAAAAATATGTATATCTAAATCTCTTTAACTGTACGTAGCGTGAGGCGATAATCTTGTCATTTTGTTATGAAGTTTGTTCGATTAATTGATTGACTGATTGATGGCGTCTGTTGCTGCAGTTCTCTATGGCAATTTTCAACTCACACTTATTATCTTTTCTTTTCTTTTTAGTTTGGTTGTTGATTGGATTGTGTTTCCGTTTTGAATTTGTTGGTTTTTTTTTTTAATTAAAGGTAACATGAGATTAAGAACGGCATTAAAAACTTGAAAATCGAACAAAGAGTAGTAAGAATAATAAAGAACCATTTATATGTTGTACATAATATGTATAAATACGTATTTGAGTTGTTTTTTTTTTTTTTTTTGGTTTGAATGTGAACAATTAAGGAAACAGATACAAGAAAGAGACACAATAATTTAATAAAGATAAAAAATATTCAAGAACTTTTGTTTGAACATGACATGAGCGCATACCGGAATATTAAACATGGTACTAACAAAATTTTATGTTGCATTTGTCTGTTTTGTTTTTTTCTTTTGTATTTAGAGTATTTTTTTTTTAAAGATATGTTTGGTTCATATATATTGTAAACATATATATATGGATATTTGTTTTAAATTGAATTGAATTGAAAATTGTTGCAGTACCTCCCAGTCTTTTTTCCTGACTTCGTATTCCAGATCCCATTTCTGGCCTTCACAAATATACATACGCTCGTAATACTCTTCGCAAATCTCTTGCAATTCGCCTGTAAAAACATATTTTTGGGGTATTTGTATGTTTTTTTTTTTTTTTTTTTTTTAGTTTGTCGTTGTTTCGACGTTTTTTCATTTTTTTTACGGTTTACTTTGTCACTACGAATCTTAAAGAACTAGAAATAACTTTCATGTTTTGTTTATATTGTTTTTATAAATTTATATCTACCATATATGTATATGCAAATATCATAATTATATATTCAGTTTATTTCTTTTATCATTTTGTTTTCATTCTTTTTTTTAGCATTTGATGCAGCTTCATTAGATGTTATGTGTTCGGTAAGTTTTCTTTCATTTCGAGAATTGATTTGAATTGAAAAATAGAATTGAGTTTCGGGTGAACATTTTTTAATATTTTTTTTTTGGAATGGGGGCGCAACGTTTGGGTCTGAGAAATGTCTTTATACTGTTGTTGTTGGTTATGGTATTTGGTATATGTTATAATTGTGGTTTGAAAAATGATCATTTGAGTGAAAAATACTCCATAGTCGGACAAAATAAAATTTGATAGAATTACGGAGAAATATAGATAGAGAGAGAGAGAGAAAGAGATAGACTCATTCGGCAGGTTTAGTTGATAGTCACTATTAATTGAAGTTTTATCTGCATTAACTTTAGCTTCGAGCCAAAGCCGAAGTCTGTTGGAATGAGAGAGACAACCTCCGAGAGAGAGAGAGAGAGAGAGAGAGAGTCCAGGATCAACAGTTAGCTCTCGTTTTATTTAGATATCAAATTCAAAATCCTGATCAACGTTTCTCTGGAGGGGGTCTCCCGATTTGCAGAGTTCAAAGCTCGCGCCGATTTGCTTAGTATCGTGCGCCTTATATATTTATATATATGTATTTATGTATGCAAATATTAAATAAGAAATTTGTTTTTTTTTTTTTTTGGTTGTACTTTGTTTTTAAAGTTTAGAGCAGTTAAAAACAATATCAAAAATTAGGTTTCAAGAAGAAAGAAAAAGAATGAACTAAAAAAATATTATTAAGAAATATTCAGATAAAAAATTAAATATCAAGGGCAAAAAAAGTAGAATAGTTATTATTATTATTATAATTATGATTATTATAGTGATTATTATTATTGCTGTAGTTGTTGTTGTTGCTGTTTTGTTGTAGTTGCTGTTGTTGCTTTTTATATATTATAATAGTATAATAATTGTTGAATTCAATTGTAATAATAATAATTAAGAAAAAAAAACATTCGCATTTTGGTTGCTCATTTGTTTTGGTATTTGCTTGTTGGTAATTCGGTATTTTGTGTTTAAATATTTGGTTTTTGTTTTGTTTTGTTTTTTTTTTTTTTTTTTTTTTTTTGGTTTGGCATATTTGTATATTGTTTTCTTGAATTGATTTTTTGTTTTTTTTGTTTTTTGGGTGCAAGGCAAAATTTGTTTGGAATTTACCTCTTGTGCTTTGACTTTCTGCACGTGCTCTAAATCAAATTTATCGCCCTCCAAATTGTAAACGCGTTGCCAATATTGTTTGCATATTGTTTGCAGTTCGGCTGTGGTATCGGTAAAGTAATCGGTAATCGTTATCGTTATCGGTATGCGTAACGTAAATAGTCCGAGTTGACGTAACCGCGTTACGTTCAATCGCAAAACGATAATCAAGTTCGAGTGTGCGTGTGTGCGTGTGTTGGTGAGAGAGTGTGTGTGAGAGAGAGAGAGAGTGTGTGTGTGTATGTGTTTGTGAAAGAGTGTGTGTGTGTGTGGGTGTAAGTGTGTATTGTCATAGTCATTGCAGTGTAAATGTATGTGCAAAAAGTTACGCAGATTGATGCGGATATAAGAAAAAGACAGATAGTTATATAAAGAGAAAAGTGTGTGAAAGAGATAGAGAGAGACAAATAGTTGTTTATGTTGAATGAAAGTTGTATTATGCGAGAGATTTCGGGTGATAGTGAAAAAAGGATATAGAAAAAGAGAGAAAGATAGAGAGTGAAAGAGAGAGAGAGAGAGAGAGAGAGATAGAGAGAGACAGTGAGAGATCGATAGATTTTGTGAAGGAGTGACAGAGACGACGCACATGTTACGCGCGTTGTTTGGCGCGTGTCAAAGAAAGAGAAGGAATACAAGATTAATATCAAAGTCAGTTATTGAACTTTATCCTTAGCTCTATTCACCTATTCATACGAATTGCATATACATAAATACATAATAATGTGCTTTGGCATTATCATTATCATTGGCTTTATCATATTCATTTTCATTTTGATTTTCATTGTCATTAATATTGTCATTATGTTTCTTATTTTCTTTGTACTTTATTTTTCTGTTTTCTTTTTTCTTTTTTTTTTTTTGTTGTGTAGTGCGCTACATTTTGATTCGTGTGTGTTTTCATGAGGTGTCTGTTGTTGTGGTACTTGTTGTTGTTGTTGTTGTTGTGGTTGTTGCTATTGTAGTGGTTGTTGTTGTTGTTGTTGTGCTTGTGCGTGTGGCTGTGGCAGTGGTTGTGTCTGTGCTTGAGGTGGATAAGTGATAGACCCTGCTTAACAACTAAATGGTAGACCCCGTTTACTCATAGCTGGTTTCTTAGTAACTCGTTACTCGTTACTCGTTACTCGTTACTCATTACTCGTTATTCGTTGTTCGTTGTAATTGGGTTTTAGTAAAAGCTGTATACAAAATACAAAATAACAACAGCCTCTACGTGTTCTACGACAAAAAAGACACACACAGATTTATAACTAAAAAACTTGTTAAATTGCTTAATCTTAATGGCGGCACATCAATCAAAAAAAACAAAATCATGATGGCCAGCCAAAAAAAGTAGCGAGTAGCCAAGCTCAAAAAGCAAAATAGCTGGTCACATGACAAGGTTGTCAGCTGTTTTTTTTTTCGGAGATGTTTTAGTAAAAGCAGCGAGTTATATTCGGTCGACCCATATATTATTATTTAATTGGGAATCGAGTCGTGACCTCAAGCTGATAGAGTTAACTTTGGGTTAATGGCAGAAAGGATACTCTTTATTTTATCTTTTTTGGATTGGTTTGGTTTTATTTACTTGAATAGTTTTTGGCGTTTTCGTTTGTCGGGTTTTTGTTCACCAAAATTCAAAGAGGGATATCAAATTTTGAAAGTGCGCTCTCTTGATGGCATTTTCGATTCAAAACTTGCATTGCTCTCATCCAAAATACAAAAATAATCAATGGACAAAAATACTATTGTGGGTTAACTACTACTATGCTCAAAAAAATCAATGTGATCTACAGCTACAGGATGCCCCAGTCGAATACACACACACGTTGAGTGAGAGACACAAACAAAAAAGAGAGAGAGAGAAAGATTGAAGTGGGGATGGCCGCCAGATGGCGCTTTGGTGCCGGCATCTTTGAAATATTTGCATATATTTTTCAGGTGCATCGGGTTTAAATTTTGTACTACGATCCGAAATGTGTGTGCGTGTGTGTGTGTGTATCGAAGTGTGTGTGTGTGTGGAGCATTTTACGAGTGGTTATTAACAGTTTTCCACAAAAAAAAACGTAATTATTCTACGAGACTACGGCAAGAAAAAATAGAGTACGACTCAAGTTCTCTGTTTGGTTTTGATTCTGAATTCTGTTTTTTTCTGTTGTTGTTGTTTTCTAGAAAACAAGAGAATTGCAACAAATATTGAGTGAATCGGGTGCAACGCTTGCCTCATAATCCTTTCTGGCTACCTCGTGCTCCACATCGTATTTCTCAGACTCCAATTTCAGTATCTTACTGTAATAATCCTGACAAACTTTCTGTAGTGTATCTGCGAATGTTCAAAAACGAGTGAGTCGCGAGATTTCTCGACAACGACGCCAACTTGTGTGTGTGTGTGTGTCGAGGTGTCGAGGTGTGGAGGTGTGGAGGTGTGGAGGTGTGTGTGTGAGTGTTGGGTGTGAAACAAAGGGTGTAAAACGGGTGTAGATCAAGTGTTGCTTTTGGGGTGTTTTGTTTTTGTTGGTTGTGTAGTTTTTGTTGCATATGATACGACTTCCCAGAGAGAGAGACGGAGACAAAGAGTGAAAGAGAGAGAGAATGGACGGGATAGAGAGCGCGACGAGAGCTAAAAGAGTTTTTTGGTAATACTGAGATCATTAAGTTGGGTTAAAGATACGATATATACTTCCATATATACAAGGGACTTTTGTTGTTGTTGTTGATCAGTTGTTGGTTAAATTTTTGCTTGAGAATTAAGAGTGTATTATACAAGAGTGAGTAGACAGCAATTATACATATAAGTATGTTGTAATTGAGATTTTAGAATTAGCTGCAGAATATAGAGATAAATATAGATATATATATATGTGTATAGAGAGACAGAGAGAGAAAGAGAGAGAGAGAGAGAAGGTGTTTGCTGCTTTTGCTTTAGCCATTTAGCTATTGCTCTTATGATTGTAGTTGTAAGTGTTAAGTTAAGTAGTTTTGATTTTGATATATAGTATGTGAAACGAATGCGATTCGCACTCATAGATATACTCTATATATATATATAGATAGGTAGATATGTATGTATGATTGTTTGTGTGTACCTCAACATCCTTGCGCTTAACAACATACTCAAGATCATATTTCTGGTCCTCCAATTTATTAATCCTGTCATAGTGTTGCTTAATCAGGGTTTTCAGTGTATCTGCAGCCCAGATACACGGATACAATTGCAAATAGATATATTTGTGTGTGTGTTTGTGTTTGTGTTGGGATAGATACATATAACAATCATTGTGGACATGGGCGTGATTGTGTATGTGTATTGGTGTGTGTGTGTGTGTTTTGGGAATACGGGACACAGGGAAATATAGATTGGAGAGAGAGAGAGAGAGAGAGAGAGAAAAATAGACATATTTAAATACATATCAAATGCTTTTCTTGTGTACGAGTTTCTCTATGTTTAGGTAGTAGTATGTGTGTGTGTGCTAGTGTGCTTGTGTGTCTGTGTGTGTGGAGCGCAACTTGTTGTTCTTTTCTTTACAATTTTCATCGGTTTTTTTCCAGTGTGCGTGTGTAAGTGTATGTGTGTGTGTGAGTGAGTGTGTGTGATGATAGATGACACTTTGTAGAATTTAATGTTTATGCATCTTTTTTTTTCGTTTTTCGTTTGCATTGTTTTTTCTTTTGCATTGCTTTTCTTTTTAGACATGATGAGGAGAACAGCAAAAGTAAAATAAAAGTTGCCTTCAATTTACTTCTGCTGTTCACTCTTCACTTTTCTTTTACGCATTTTTATATTCATTTCTATGCTTTTCTCGATTATTATTTCATAGTTCTATAAAAAGTTTGATTTACGCCATTTCTTTTTTTTTTTGGGTTTTCAATTCAGAAGTTTTGGATTTGATTCGCTTGGACCGCAGAGACTTACCTTCGCTGGCATCACTGAGATTCCTTGGGCTGCCGCAACGTTCTTCAATGATGCGTCTACGTTCAGCCGCTTTGCGTTCCTGTTCTTTCTTCAATTCCTCAGCGGCTTTCTTGCGCAGCAACAACTGCAAGCAAAATGAACACAACGGCGATAAGTGGATGGAAACCAACACGCGAGCATACTTTGGACACTTACCCGGAGTTTCTTCTTCCTTTCTGGGGTCATGAAACCCTTCTTGGCCTTCTTGGCCTTGGAGGCTTCCTCCATGCGCTTGCGCACCTCAGCACGCTTGCGCTCGATCTCAGCCTGTTTAGCCTTCTTAGCCTGCAAAAATGGGGGAGGGGAATAACAATCAATCAATCAACGCTGATGCTGATGCTGATGCTCGTAGCACAACACTTAGATGGCACACGCATAATGGTGATTATATCTTTGCAGATATACGATTCGTTGAACAATTGAAAACGAGGGGGGAAGGGAGGGAGGGAGTGGCGAGATCACAACTTGTTGGACGCTGAGGCGATTGCCGATTGCCGATTGCTTAAGGCACGGCTACACGTACACCAGTGTACCTCCTCGGCCTTCACTTTCGGATCGTTGGGATCCTTGGGGGGCCCGGCGGGCGCTGCTGCCGCCGCTTTGCCATTGGCCGCCGGCGCCGCTGCCGCTTTGCCATTGGCAGCTGGAGCCGCTGCAGCTTTGCCATTGGCAGCTGGTGCAGCTGCAGCTGGAGCTGGCGCCGCTGCTGCTGCCTTTTTCTGCAATCACAAAGAGAGAGAGAGAGAGAGAAAGCAGGGTATAAATATCATTTGAAATAAAATCTAATAAAACATAAAAAGACGTTGAAGACAGCACAACAAGACAAGACAAAACAGGACAAACGACAAACAATCGCATAGACATTGATCACTTGACGACTGTTTCCCCTGTTATCGCGTCTGCTGAGCTCTCTTGTCTCTTGTTTCTTGTCTCTGCAAGCAAATCTGTGAAAGCAAAATGGAACTAGTTGCAGCGTGAGAAAGCCTTAGACTAAGTTAGTTTTAAGCTTGGGCATAGATTATCCGCTTCTTACTCACCTCAACAGTTGTGACTCCCTCGGCGCAGCAGAGTTCGATTCTCCAAATTTATCACACACTCAATTATTGCACTTTTAACACTGTTAACTGCGAAAAGGAAGTCTAGTTAGTTGTGTTTCTAGACAAAGCTGGTTTGCTGTTCAGCGATACTTACCTCACCTCATCATCAGCCATTTTGATTTGTGTTTTTAGTTACTGCAAGTAGAGAAAGAGTCGAGCACAACGGTTGAATGATTAGTGAATGCAACTAACACAAGCTGTGATGTTGATGCTGCTGATGCTGAATGACATCATCACGACACACACACACACCCACACACACTCAGAGAGTGGGGTGGGGGTGTGTGGGTGAAGCGACAGGCTGTCGCTTAATTGGCTGGTACAAAATGTTCCATAAATCCAAAATAATAGCCTGATTTCTGCTGCTTCTACATCGACATACATACACTAGACGAAACACACATACACGCACACGCACACGCACACATACATCCATGTGGCGGGGGCGAACACACAGTGCGTATGCGCAATGCATATAGATAAACAGATTACGTATACGCCAGCGTTGCCGCACCGTATATGGGGGGGCCGCCTGCTGATCGCACGCTCGCTCTCGCACTCTCTCGCTCTCTCACTCTCACTGCTGCCACTCTGCTAGCAGGTGCGAGCGAGATGGCCTACACACACACACACACACACACACAACTAATATTTTTTCTTTTGCCTATCGATATCCAATTACAAAAGGTGAGAATGAGAATGAGAACGAGAGCGAGAACGAAAGCTCGTTACGCACAGCGGGCAAAAGCTCACTCACGCGAAAGCTGTGCCAAAGCTAATGCAACCACCGAAGCAAGTGATTGATCAAGTCCATTGATTAGCCCGATACTAGATGATTATGCTCTCTCGTTCATGGCATTGCTGAACTTGTAGCTGCCAAACCTTAACGACAGCTGAACCTAGACAAGTCAAGCCAAATGGGTCAACTAAATTGAGTATTTACTATATTAGTAATTTCACTGAAGGACGCGTCGAAAAAGCTTAAAAGTGACAAAGCTTTGCCTTGACGCAATAACAATAACAAGAGCTTCGGAAAGTCAAAATGGAATTTACAAATATATATATAGAAATAATCTCAGATATTGAGTGCTGAAAATATATTCTAATATATGTAGTAAACTTATGCATTCTATAAAATTAAAGTTCTATACTTTTTTTTAAACTGATCTAGAGCTTTATAACCAACAACTTTATGGCTAAAGTAGTTGAGTTTCGAAATTTCCAAGTTCAGCGCGAAGTCCGTCGGTTCAATTTCAAATCTTTTTTTTTCTATATATTCATAGTATAAATGCGTATATATATCTGCGTACGAATATGCATATATATACATATATATGTGTGTGTGTGTGTGTGTGTGTTAGTGTGTATACAATGGCACATTTCTATTTTGGGGCAGTTGCTGTTGCTGTTGTTGTTGCTGCTGACTTGGCTTTTGGCTTATTCGCTGCTAGCTGCTCGCTTCTGTATCTGTATTATGTATCTGTATCTGTGTGGCTGTCTCTTGTATCTGACAGCTACATTTTTAGCTTTTGCACGCACACACACACACACACGCACACATACAACACACACACACACACACACACACACAGAAATAGATGTCTGTGCGCATATGTATCACACTCCTTACATAATCGTTGCGAATTATGAATCGAACATTTCAAAAATTCGAAAATCAAATTCGTATTCAATTTCAAAAAGAAAATCAAATCTCTTTTGATGAAAGCGCATTTTTGCTTTGTTAATCCTTGGCTACGCTTTTGCTGTCGTACTTTTTGAGCACTTGAAAAAAATATTGTAAAAAAAATACGCAAAAAAAGTAACTAGAAAAAAAATGTGTTGAGTTATATCCATGATATATAGAGAGATATGGAGGATATAAAGTCGTTAGATTGTCACACGCACGCGTTGTTCATTCAAAAGTTTTCTTGTTCTTTTGTTTTTGTTCGTTGCACACAATTTGTTGTTGGTTTTTTTTTGCTTTGTTGTTGAATGTCGATTGAACATTTTTTTGGTTTTCTTTTTTTTTTTTGCAGTCGATGCAGCTGCAGTTTATCTTTTTGGTTTTCTTTTTCTTGTTTGCTGATCATGGTTATTATTTTGGAACAAGTATGGATTTGCTTTGATCTTTGCATATTTTGTTGCATTTCTTTTGGGCCAGAGAAAAAAAACTTGTGGCCAGAGCAGCAACCCACACTCACCTTCAAGGAATTAGAAAAAAAAGAAAAAAAATTGAGCGATGCTGTCGATCACACGAATCGGATGGTACTGAACGACACAAAAAGACTGAACGGTCCGACGATCCACGGCAGACTATATTCTAGTGGCGGCCAACCGATGGATACAGATACCGATTCGGAATCCGATTCAGATTCGGATTCGCCACACACACACACACACACATACACGCATCGATATCTATCCGCCCACCTGCCCGTCCTTCGACCGTATTTTGGACGCTTGCTCTCGCTGTGCACACCACCAAAGAGAGAGAGAGAGAGAGAGCGAGAGTGGGAGTGAGTGAGAGCGAGAAGGCAAACATGTGTGAGAGAGCGAGAGGGACGAACGTGCATATGTATTTGTGGCCTATGTGTCTGTATCTGGGCGCACATCCTAAAAATAGACGGCGCTGGCAACCCAAATCGAAATGGATACCGAAAAATGTGTTGCCCACGTTTTCATGGTGTTGGTGTTGCTTCTCTAGTTGTTGTTGTTGCTTCTCTAGTTGTTGCTGTTGTTGTTGGCGTTGCGCTCTGCGATCTCTGCGATCAGCCAGTGGCCAACGACTCGACTCTATGCTGCCTGCTGCAAGGCACTTGGAGAAACCAGCCAAAGCAAATGAGTGTGTGTGCGTGTGTATCACATAATGTGCGTGTGTGTGTGTGTGTTGGCTATGTAAGCGGAGCCGCTTGGAATTCAATGCATGTATAAAAATAAGTTTGCTCCAGTTGAGCGGTTCAGTTGAGTGGGCCAGCGATACGATTCTCTCGCCGTCGTCGTTGTCGTTGTCGTTGTCGATGTCGATGTCGTCGTCGTTGATGGCGGCCTCCATATGCAATTAACCAGGCATGCAAACAATAGCGAAAGCCAAACAATTTGACAAACGTTGTGACTGCAACCCTGGCTATCCCAAAAAAAACCTCAAAAAGAAATCAAGGGAAAAAGAAATAACGAATACAATTCCTTAGCCTTCAAGCTAATCATAATAAAGATTATAAAAGAAGAAAGAGACTGTCAAAAAAAGGAATCGAAAATTCGAAAAAAATTATTCATTCATTCAAAGTGTAACAATAATTCGGTCTGTCTTCTATTCCCATTTTAATCGCCATTGTTTATTTTTACTCTCTCTACTCTCCACTCGAAATTATGAACTTAATCTGCAGTCAAAGGCACTTCAGATACATTGTGTATGTATCTCTATGTATGCGCACTATTTTCAGATGCTATGAAATGACCTATTTACTGAGAGGACGCGAACTCGGTTCGCAGCACAGAACAGCACATCAAAAAAAAAACAAAATCAAATCAAACAAGAAGTGAAACGATTTCAAGAGCAACAAACTTAACACGAATTTGGATTTATGTAATCGCCAAATATTTTGCAATTTACTTGCGAAACATATTTTTCTTGAAATCAAATAAAAGACAGCAACAACAAAATTGTGGCAAACAATCAATTAAGTGCGGAAATCTTGCCCTAAAACTACGAAACGAATCATACATAATATGTCTATATATATAGTATATTTGTGTGTATATAGTATATATATCTATACATAGATTGTATGATTTGGCAAAGTGTGTGTCGATGACGCTGCAACGCGTCGTATGCGCAATCTGCCAAAGGCAAACAATCAGCAAAACACAAATCAGACAAAACAGACAGTTGCACACGTCGATTCAGAATCCGAATCAGAATCCGATTCAGATACAGACACACAGATATATTATCTTTAGGCAGCTGCCTTGCAAGCTCAGTGCTAATGTGCAAAAAATTTCCTAAAAATTCCCCAACACAAAATTGTTAATGTTGCTGTTGTTGTTGTTGCTGTTGTTTTTGTTTTTGAAGCAATTTTTGTTTCAATCACGTCTGATTATGTGCGTATGTGTGTGGGTGTGGGTGTAGGTGTGAGTGTGTGGGCGTGCATTACCATATAGCCAGCATTTAATTTGTAGATATGTATAATATATACACTTCTTTCTCGATATACATATATATTCATACATATGTATATATGTATGTACTTCGATCTCTCTGTAAACTTTCGTGTTGAAAACAACAAAGAATTCTTCAGCTTCTCAACATTTCTACACATTGATATTTCGAAATTATTGTTTTTGCTGCTATTTTCTTCTTTCGTTTTGTTGTTGTTGTGTGTGTTTTGTTTTTCATTTTTAAGAAAAAAAATTTTGAATTTTCTATTTCTTGGTCGGGTCGGGTCGGGCGTGTTTTGTTTGTCTTGTATTTAGAAATAGAACATTTTGTAGGCAGCAGCAGCAGCAGCGAGCGATTCATGTAGCGCAGCGGGCAGCGCTGATCTTCTATCTTCTATCCATAAGATACACGCTGCGTTTAGCACACACGATTCCGCAGCAGCAAATGTAAATAAATAACATATATTCGAGCAAAAATACATGTGTAATCATCAATATTACTATTTGCGATATTGTTGAATTCCATTAAAGAAACCATTTTGAAATGCTGAAACTTCGTTGTTCAATTTTTCATTTTCTGACGGTTTATTTTGTAATCTCTTTACTTCGCATATTATCATAGGTATAACTTTTTCATTTTCTGACATTCTCAATTCATTTGCAATCTTTTAATTAGAATATTAATCTAAATACATATTTTTAACTCAATTTTTGTAAATGATAAATATTGTGGAAAATACTTTGATCGATTTTATTTGATATTCTGCAATTTTCAATTTTAAAGCAATTTTTCAATTTATCTGTTAAAGAAAGATATTTTGCGAACTTACGTGCTTGAATTAGAATTTTTAAAGATATTATTTAATTATTTATTGATGTCATTCAACCAAAACCAAAATTGTTTTAGATTTATATACTTAATTAGTAATTCAATATTTTAATTTAGAGTAAAAACCTTTGAATGTTTTAAACAAATTTGAAATTGGTTTATTAATTTCATGCAAACAAAATTCAATTTGGTTTACAATTTTCATGTAAACCAATTTCAATAGCATTTTTTTTATTGGCACTTTAAATTTTATAAATATTAATTTTATACAAATTAAAAAAAAAATATGGCTAGAATATATTTTACATAATGGAATGCTGTAAGTTTACAAAATTTATATAAGTTAAGAAAATACTTTTTTATTGCGTATAAAATTAAAAAATGATGGAGATGTTATTATGAATTGAAAATGTAAATCAATAAATAAATAAAAAGATTACATTAAAATGAATTCATTTGAATAAGAAACTCAATTAATTTATATATTTTATATTTATGAAATTGTGTCCAAGAATTTAAAGAGTAATTATATTGAAGATATTGTTATATTTTAATAATGTAGATAAATAAGAAAACAACAAATTGGATTAGAATGAAGTAATTTGCATTGAAAACCACATTTTAAAATACCAAATTCAATATAAATTTTAAAATTTTTGAAAATTAAGTATTCAAGATTTTTCAAAGTATTAAATTTGTGAACCCATTTTAATTATATTTAAATTTGGCTTTGAATATATTAAAGAATCAATGTTATTAAGAAAACAAATATCTTAAACCACAATAAAAAAAAAGGTGATAATGTATTTCGTCTATGCCCAACACTTGAAAATTTGACAGCTTCTTCTGCTTCATTTTCTTCTGTTTCTCCTGCTTCTTCTTCTTCTTCTCGCCAATGCTTCTATTTTTATGCTGAAAGCCGTTTGAAACAGTTTTGAGCAGCATTTTCAGTAAATGGCCAACACAATTTATGATGCTCGATATTGTTTTCTCTACGCCCCTATGTGTGTGAGTGTGTTTGTGTGTGTGTGTGATTTGCTGTTTTGCTTTTGGTCAAGTTTTTTTGTGTGTGCTATTTTGGGACTTTGGCAAACAGGAAACTGCGGGCGGGCAAGGCAAAGGCAAAGCCAAAAAGCAAAAGGCAAGGCAAGGTAAGTACTAAAGGTCCACACACACACTCACACACACACACACACACATTCGAGTGTTGTAGCACTTGGAATGCGTCAAAGCAAAACAAACGTCATAACGTCATAAGTGTGTGGCTGCTGCCCTTAGCCAGCAACAAGAGCAGGCTGCAACCCCTTTTTGGCCTTGTGCTGTGCGTTGCGAACTACCTGATAACAAGTTGACGCCGCCGCCAACTGCGTCTGCCGCCGCCGCCGCTCCTCTGACCCATATAAGGCTTTACAGCTACAGATACAAATGCAGATAGAGATGCGAGATACAAACGCATGCAGATACGGATAGTTGTAGGCAGAGAGAGAGAGAGAGAGAGAGCGAGATGCATGTGCAGCGGCAGTTACAGTTACAGATAAGCACAACAAATACGAAATCACACTCACACACACCCACACACACACACACACATATGCTCTCTCTCTCACACACACACATTTGCATGGCTAAGAGTTGCAGGGAAGCTGCAACAACTTGCACTAGTTTCACGTTGCACGTCACTGACGACCGGCAATGACGTCATTAACCATGCTGCCTGCTGCCTTGCAACGCTGCCATGCTGCCATGCTGCCACACGGTGGCATGCAACAGCCATGTGGCGCCCAATTGATGAAGGCACAATGCCAGCAATAGAAGCAGCAGCAGCTCAACTCACACAGTTAAACTGTGCCAAATCCCGGTTAACAGTTTTAACCACTTTACTGTGCGTCCCTTTCTTTTTTTTTGTGTCTTTTGCTGACTTGGTGACTTGACTTGACTGCTTCAGCCCTGTTTTGTTGGCGTCGGCTTCAGCTTTGGCTGCTGCTGGGTCATGCCACTTCGAAGGTCGCTCTGACTGCGTGTGTGCTGATTCGGTTTATTCGCTTTTGTCGGTCTGACGTTAGCAACTGCCGGCCTCCGCTTCACTTCCCCCCCTTGCAACGCCTTGCTCTCCTCCCAGTTGCCAAGCTCCTCTACTCTCCTCTCCTCTCCTCTCCTTTCCTCTCCTCTACTGGGGTTCGCCTTGAACCAACTCTGCTCTCTTGCAGTTTTGTGAATGAAAATTTTGTGCGCCCTGCACGCGTCATCAATGGCAGACACACACACACACACACACACATTCGATAACAATGTGTGTATGCATGGAATGTGCTGAACGAATGAACGAGACCCAAACCCAGACCCAGACCCAGACCCAGATCATGAAAACCCAGACCCAGACGTCATCTGTTTTGTTATTGAGAAATACATTTGCTGCAACACCAAATGCAACATCCAAATTTGGATTCTGAAAAATATTCAAATGCGAAATTACAAGCACTACCAACACTTTCAAAAATTATACCCACAACAAAAAAAAAAATAAAGAACTAAAGAAATATTTCAATTGTGTATACGAGTAAGCAATTAAGATAGCTACTAATGAAAGCAAAACAGTGCAATATTATAGTTAAAATATACCAAATTAATGTATCGCAAAAATACTCAAAACACGTAAAATTCTATATTTGGTATATTGATATAAAATACTATATTTTAGATAGAGCGCAGACCATACCAAAGCAACTAAGACCCGTAGTCAGTAGGAGTTTTATCCAAATTATTACTTTAATAACTTCAACAATTCTGATCGCAACCAAATTTTCGGCAATCATAAAAACTTTGCTAATACGATAATAATAAATACAATATGGTACCTATAGGATAGAAGGGTATGTAATATAACCATAAATACATACTTATGTATATTTTCGATCGGGGCCAACAGACAAGACGATATAGCCATGTCCTTTCGTATGTCGGTCCATCTCTCTGTCTGTCTGTCCGTCCATTCGTATGAACACCTTGATCTCAGAGACTATGAAAGATATAGATAAAATTCTTTCGACAGCCCTTGGTATGTTTGCACGCAGTTCAAGTTTGTTTCTAATTTTTGCCACGCCCACTTCCACTTCCTGCAAATCGATAAAAAAAAAAAATGAATAAAAAGCGTAGATTTGAAGCTAGAGTTATGGTATATTTTGCACTGTAGCCTTTAGTATATTTTAATTATTTTTGTGGTATATTAATTTAGTACATTTTAAAATTAATACTGCTTGCTTTAATTCAAAGTGCGTAGCGGGCATCTCACAGTCGAGCACACTCGAATGTAGTTTTCTTACTTGGTATATTTTTAATATATATATTTTAAATAGAGGCTTAAGTATATTTTTAGTATTTTTGTGGTATATTAATTTGGTATCATTTAAAATTAACACCGCTTGCTTTAATTCAATGTTGGTAGCGGGTATCTCACAGCCTCTCTCATCTCATGTAGCTTTCCTACTTGTTTTATTTTCACAAGTGTAACAACAAAATATAGTTTATTCATATTTTTGCAATTAAATGACAGATTGTTTACGTGCAGCTAATGTGATCGAATGTCATCGGAAATTATGTGTCCATCAAAATGCCCGAAATGTTCAATAACATTTCAAAATTAATTTCATTGCGCATTATGAGCAAACAACAGTTTCAGTTCACTGCTTCTGTAACTCATTAATTCCCTTTTAATGAAACTGAAACTGAAACTGAAACTTTTCATTTACTCCCCCACAAACATATATTTATGTTAAACAAATGTTGAATTGCATTTGACCACAGCTTAAGGGCTAAGCTAAAGAAATATATATATACGTAATTGACTTCTTGTCGAAAATGCGTTGTAAACAATAAACATTTGTTGTCATTCTTTTCATGCCAAAAATAAATAAATATGTATATCGAAAATATATATATTTTAAGTAGTTGACCGATTTGTTTCGTTTTCCAATGCGTAGAAAAACAAAAAGACAATTTTTGAAAACAAATTCTAAGATTGACACTTAAAAAGCGAATCTTCATTTAATATGGTTGATAATTATATTAAATAATGATTGTTATACATTTTTTTTGGAAAAGGAACAAATTTTTTTTCCAATTTTTTAGCATAGTTTTAAAATCAACACACATTAAAATAGCAACAGTATATTGCCTGCCATTAAATATGGAACGACTTGAAAGCAATATTATTGCTATAATGCAGCCACGTAAAAGCAAAAAGACCTGGAAATTCTGCTGTCAGCTTGAAGCAATACACTTTACCAATATTACGTATACGCACCCATATGTCAAACTAGTTGCCAGCTATTTAGTTTGCCCTTTATGAAGTATTCGCAAAATTTAATGACTGTATGCATAAAAAGGAAACAGAATTCACTTTCAGAATTTTAGTTATCTAACAAATATACTTGTAAAAATATTTCAATCCCAAAACCACATGTTTGAAAACTTAAAATGAGCAATAAAAATTGAAAACAAGTCAGAAAGCTACAGTCTTATGTGGGAGTAAGTGAAACAATGCTGTATTTTCCTTAAAATATACCAAATTAATATACCACAAATGAATTAATATATGGAATAAAAGGGAAATATAAAGCTAAATAAAAAAAGAAGACCTAAATATAAATAATGTGAATTAACAAAAGCTGTAAAAATAAAATTACTATTGAGAAATGCATTTTTGTAGTTTTTTTTTGGAAGCAACTTATATTAAAATAAAGATGAATAAAGTCTAAAATTTGTTAATTAGGTTTAAATATTAAATGCTTACTAAGAAATTTAATTTATTTAGTCATATTGCCATCAAATGTTAGCAAAATAAAACAAATAAATATAAAATGAATATTACAAAATGTATTTTACAATTTATTATTGAGATTTTTTGCTATAGTTTTTGTAATCTTCATTCAAGAAAGTCTTATTCTAGAATTTAATTCTTTCTAATCTAAGAAGTTATGCTCTCAATTTTATTTTAAATAAAAATATGATGCTGATGAAACCGACGCAACTTTGCTTTAAAAGTATCTTTGGCTATTTTCATATTGTGCTTAATCTATTTAGTGTAAGTAATAAATTATGATTCAAGGCTGCAAAGATAATTGCTTGCGGAAGTCAGCGAAAATCTGTGTGTACTTAGTGATTTTGCGAAAAATTTAAATTGCAATCTGTGGTGCGCAAAGTGGAACTGAGACTCAGATTTGCTTGAGGTAAAGCGTTCACTCTCTGCCTGTGGCATCCACTTGCAGCAAAGCTGCGCAAATTGCGTCCAGTTACTTGTCATGCTCAGCCAATAAGTTGCCGGCAATCTGTTCCATGGGACAAACTGAATATGCAAACAACTCAGGTGGCTTCTGAGTCCCGGTTGTTTGCTACTTGAGTCAAGTGGCTGGAATAATTTATTAAATGATTTACATAAACCGCATAATATCAGCTAATTAAGTTGATAGTCTCGGTTTGAAGTGCGACTCATAAAGTTTTCCAAATGAATGAAAATATGCGCGAATATTGTAAAGTTAAATGATAATAAAAATTCATTTCACCTCAAGAGCTTGAAGACGTTTCAATTTGAGGCTTACCAAAAGCTATTAAAACTGCTATCATTATTCTGCTTAAAAAGATTGCTTTATAGTTTGAGACTTATCAAAACTTAATTAAATAAAAATCTGCAATCATTCTGCTCCTCAAAATGTTTTCGTTATTTTTCTCTTTTTCAATTGATTATATTTTATTCCAATTGAATATCACAGCCTGTTTTTTCATGTTTCAAATAAATCACAATTTCGTGTTCATTTTCGTTTTCGTTTATGGAATGTATTTCAATAAATATTCTTTTAGCGCGCTGAGACAAAAACATCTGGTATAAATACTCATGCTCATACACAGACACATATATTGTACATATGCCTATATATTTTTATATATCATTTTGTAGACTCCCAATGTTCGCAGTCTATATAGTAAACGCTCGTTGCTTTCTACACAATTGCCTGCAGATTGTTTTATTTTGTCACCCCAAGAGACTGATGCAAATAAACAGGCGATTTCAATGAAGCCGAAAAATAGTGCAATGATTTCATTTGGTATAATTCAAAGATACTTTCAATGAAGTCAACACAATAAATTATCATTATCATTATCATATCTAGTTGCATTTATATGTATTATAGATATTATAATATTTTGGCCAGAATAAGCTTTTTTATAATATGTTTTTGTGGTATTATTTTATAATGTTTCCTTAAAAACTATACTCAAAATAAATACGAAAGAAAAAAGAGCCAGAATAAGTTTTCCTCTAATGTGTTGTTATGGTATTATTTTATACTAAAATACCATTCAACCCTATGGGTAGCGGGTATTAAAATACGACAAATAAAAAAGAAAGAAAAAAGAGCCAGAATAAGTTTTCCTCTAATGTGTTGTTATGGTATTATTTTATACTAAAAATACCACAAATAAAAAACCAAGAAAAAAGAGACAGAATAAGGTTTCCTCTAATGTGTTATTATGGTATTATTTTATACTAAAATACCCTTCAACCCTATGGGTAGTGGGTATAAAAATACGACAAATAAAAAAGAAAGAAAAAAGAGACAGAATAAGGTTTCTTCTAATGTGTTATTATGGTATTATTTTATACTAAAAATTAAAAAAAATACAGACGAAAGAAAAAAGAGCCAAAATAAATTTTCCTCTAATGTGTTGTTATGGTATTATTTTATACTAAAAATACCACAAATAAAAAAGAAAGAAAAAAGAGCCAGAATAAGGTTTCCTCTAATGTGTTATTATGGTATTATATTATACTAAAAATACCAAAAATATAGAAGAAAGAAAAAAGAGCCAGAATAAGTTTTCCTCTAATGTGTTGTTATGGTATTATTTTATACTAAAAATACCACAAATAAAAAACAAAAAAAAAGAGCCAGAATAAGGTTTCCTCTAATGTGTTATTATGGTATTATTTTATACTAAAAGTATAAAAATTATTAGTATTATTTACGATGAGTGAATTTAAATTTAGTATAATTATATTTAATGATTGCTTAAGACATTTTTTAAGCCATACAATAAGCAGCTAATGATCAAAGGTATCGAATTTGCAGTAATTGAGCTGAAAATGATTGCTGTTCGAAATCCATGCAACAATTCGTGGCAATAATAGCGTATAAACGAGACCAACTACCCAAATATATGTGTTATATATGTTTGTATATTTAGCGTGAGTATAGACACATGGTGATATATATAGACATATAATATATATAGTAAATAGCAAGAGAGAGTGAGAGAGGAGATAGAGAGACGGCAAAGCATCGTCTGCTTTCTATATAGAAAGAATGAAGATAGAATGAAGCACGCCTCTTCAATGCATATGCGGCACAATAAAAATACATTTCGTTCGCCGCCTGAAAAGTGCCTCAGGCTGTTCATGGCACATTGCCGTCTCCCACCCCCACCCCCACCTCTGCTCCCCTCCACCCCCCTCTCTCTCTCTCTCTCTCTAATCACCGAGCTGAACCGTCCGTCCGTCTGCCTGCCATATTTTGGCTATTGCCTATGTCAGCCATATAAACAGTCCGACAATCGAGTGCAAATGCAAATGCAATTGAAATCGACAAACAATTTCCTCTGCCCAAACTGCGACGAAGAAGAAGGTGGTGGAAGAGGGGGCGGAGGACAGGGGGAGGGGGCACGTTGCAACATTGGCAAAGTTGTTGTGCTGCTCGACTGGCGCTGACCCCGTTTATATTTAGAAAACGCACTAAAAATAAATGCGAAGGTCGTTGCAACGCCCGACGACGTTGCTGTCGGGTGTGCCAAGCTGGACTCCATGCCCCCGTCCCTTCCCTGTCCCTCACCTTGCCCTTTCCCTACCACTATTCCTACGACTTTCGCTGCTACTTTTCCTGCCTTTTTCCCTACCTCTTTCTCTGTACCTTTTCTTGCGCACTTTCCCAGCCCCTATCTTTCTCTCTCCCCCTCTCTCTGTCTCTCTTTCTGTCTCTCTCTCTCTCTCTCTCTCTCTCTCTCTCTCTCTCTCTCTCTCTCTCTCTCTCTCTCTCTCTCTCTCTCTCTCTCTCTCTCTCTCTCTCTCTCTCTCTCTCTCTCTCTCTCTCTCTCTCTCTCTGGCCCTTTCTCTTCCACTTTCTCTGCTGCTTACGCGACTTCTTTCCCTGTCCCCTTCCCAGGCCCTTTCTTTGCCCCCTTCCCTACCCCTTTCTCTTTTCACTTTCCATTTCCCTACTCCTTTCCCTACCACTTTGCCCTGCCTCTTTCCATATCTTCTTTCCCTACCCCCATTCCCTGCTCTGTCTTGAAGCTGCTGCATAAGGTCAAAGTGTCAAACACACATCGCAAAAAAAAAAAACCTTCCATGGCTTCATTCATATGCCAGTGAAGGCGAGTGGAGGTGGCACGTTCGGGAGGTGCGCAGGGGGCATGCACCATGTATGACGTGAGGCGTTGCAATGCCAAACAGGTGTCGACGTCATTGCAGGCTGCAAGCTGCGCAGATCTCTACTGTGATGTTCCACCGCCCGCCCGCCACCGCTCTTCATTCTCCACTCGACGCTCAACTTGTGCTGCTCTTGCAACCTCCGCTGCTGTTGCCGATGTTGCTGCTGCTGCTGCTGCTTGAGGCGCATTCACCATTTTGTTTCGATAGGAAAAATCATTCACAGCATCATTCTTGCCCTCTGCCATCGCCATCGCCTTTGCTTTCGTCATCGTCATCGTCTGCCCAAGTGTTGAGAGGTGAGACTGTGTGTGCGTGTGTCGAGGCATCGATTGGTTGCCTGCCTGGCTGCTTGTCTGGTCGTCTGCTGCTATGATGCTGCTAACACAGTGACCTAGTGGCGAGGCCGCAGCCGAAGCCGAAGCTGAAGCCGAAAGCCGAGCGCGAAGTGGCGAAAGCGAAAGTCAAAAGTCTGGTGACGTCATAGCTGGCATTCATTCACAGGATATGAGGGCAGTAGGCAGAAGGCAGCAGGCAGCAGGCAGCAGGATTTCTGCAGCCAGGCAGCAGCAGCAGCGGCAGGCAAAAGGTGCGGCCCCAAAAAAAGCATCGCCACAGAGTGCGGCACGCACAGCAGCAGCAGCAGCAGCAGCAGAAGCAGAAGGACATGCAATTTCATTGAGAAAAAGAGGCAGCAGCAGCAACAGCAGCGACAGCAGCGACAACGACAACGAACACCGAGCAGCATCCAATGTTGCCAAAGGACAATCCGTGCGACAGCAAAACTCAGTCGAAGTCGCAGTCGCAGTCGCAGTCGCAGTCGACGTCGTTGTTGCGCCTGGTTAGGGTTTACATTTTGAAGCTGGCACATTTGGTAACATCAGTCGGAAATTCATCTCCAAGCCAGCCAGTTCATCAATCCGCACATCCGCAACATTGCGAACAATTCAAAAAACAAACTCTCTCTTAATAAATATCTTCTATGTATAAAAACAATTACAATTTTTTTACAACTTTTTTTTTGGCGTGTGATGCTTCATTCTGTTAAACGCAAATGCGTGTTGCAAGTGTTGAACATTTGTTTGTGCAAGTGTTTTATAAACTACAATAAAAATTCAAATACAAAAATTCACTGGGTAAGTTTTGCTTTAAAGTCTGGAGGCGAACTTGTCATCCGTGCGAGTTCCACTAATCAAGTTTTGGGCGTATTTGAAATTCAAAAACTTGACACGTTGAGCTCGTATGTGTGGCAGTAACAACAGTTGCCTCAACCCTAAAGCGACACAAACGTAGTTCGAAATCAAAATTCACTTTGTTTAAAATACTTTCCTTTAATCTAACACTTAATTTAAATTTGTAATTAAATATTCATTTCATGCTGAAGCTTTTAACTATCTTTGCGTATTTCAACTTATATTCTTATTAATTTAGATTCAAAAATGTATATAAAAAAAAACCAAAAAAAAATACATATTGCAAGTGAATTCGTGAATAATTTAAGGCCTAATACAATTTATTTTCTCTTTCGTTCAATTTTATTTTTTTTTTATTTATCGCTTCAAGTTACGTCCCATGATCTAAACTTGAGTTTCAACCCGAATATATTCCCCATAATATGTTCTTATGTTCTTGTTCAATTACTTTATCACAACAAACTAGTTTTGTTTTTCTTTTCTTTTTTTGTATTACCATTCCTCACCTTAACTAACAAGCTTAAAAGAACTCTTCTGATCTCTACAAATTTATTGAAATTTGTCAAGTTAAAAATCACTAAACTAATTGTTAACAGCAATAAATAAATAATATATTATATAGCACTAGCGTAATCATATTATATAAAATTATATCCAATACAAAATTGAATTGCACATTGAGTATTTTGCAGCTTAAATATTGTAAACTAAAAGTTTCAAAAAATACAAAAGTAAATTAAATATTGATTTTAAAAATTGAATGATTTTCACAATTCCTAGAATGTGTTGTTAACGTACTTTATTGCTGTACTGGCTCAACTACTTAATAAATTAAACATTTTTAATCTAACAAGTTGAGCTAATTGAATTCACATTATAATAAATAAATTAAGGTTAACGTCAAGTAAAGCTGGGCAGACAGAAAAAGTGCTACACTCGGAATGTTAAAAAAAGAAGAGAATTTTAAAAATTTTTATAACCGATGCGAATAGGGTAAAGAAAGTGAATGAAATAGGCAGAATGTGTCATCATAAAGTATATATATTTTCTTGATCAGCGTCAATAGCCAAGAAGATATAGCCATGTCTGTTTTATTTGCCCAAACAAGCACCCATATCTCAGTTACCATAAGAGATATAATTGTATTTTTTATTAGTTCGAATATGTTTATTTAATGTGTTGTTATGGTACTGCTTTAATCACTCAATATATCTTTATATAATATCTAAAAAACAAGTTATTGAAATTTTTAAATTAATAGTAATACTTTATTTTATATATCAAAGTGTGTGTACTTTAACGAATGTATCAATATAACCATAATAATTATTATTATGACGACTGACTTTAAATAAACAAATATTGATGTACTACAAAATTTACAATTATCGTTATATGTAGTATAGAATTATAATATTTAAATTGTTTATGACTTGTAATATAAGTTTCTAATCACAAAAACAACTAAATTAATCAAATTCAAAATCTTGGTCGCTTCATTTACTATTTTTGTCTTTACAACAATTACTATCTGAGTTCAAACAATGTTATATTACACTATTAAAAAGTTCTAGTGAAGAACAATTTTTTTTTATTATTAATTCATTTATTTACATGTTAATTATTATATAGAATAATGTAATAACTAAAAGAAGGGAGTGCTAGCAACTAAGGCCATCGACTAACTCAATTTTTTTAAGTATATCTTTCCTTGTAATATTTAGGAATAAGAATTCAGTAACAAAAAAAACGTTGCCTGCTTTCAGGCGCGACCAATAAATGTGAGTGCTGTGTAAGAGTGTGTTTGTGTGCATGTGTGTGTGTGTGTGTGTGTGTGTTGTGACTGCGTGCGCCAGCAACATGTGACTTGCTGGCAGAGGCCATTTACCCGCCAAGCTGCTGACGTCATTGTCATCATCTGTGGCAACGCACTGAGGCCAAGCCCAGGTCAGGAGCAGCATCGGCATCGACATCGGCAGCAGCACAGTAACCCAGTGCCGTGAGATGACGAGCAGAAACGAAACGAAATGAAACGAAGCGAAGTCAAAGGCGACCGAAAGCCACAATGAACTAAAAAACCAAAATACCGAACGAGCCTGCCACAACAACAGCAACAACAACAACAACAGTGTGCAACGTCATCAACGATGCTGCCAAGTGGGCAGCAAGGGGCAAAGGCTAAGGACACAAGAGGCGAAAAGAGGATGGCAAGAGGAGGAGAAGGAGAAGGAGAAGGAGAAACTGTAGCCGAGCCCACAATGTTGGTTGTCCTAGATTTTGGATTTTGGTTAACATTACATTATTATTTGCTTCTCTTTTTTACTTTTTTTACTCTTAACACTGTTCAGATGCTTGTGCATGTAATTATGCGCAACTTCCTCCCCATTCCTCCCTCCCTTCTTCCCTTCTACCCTTCTACCCTTTCCCCTCATCCCTTCTGCTGCTCTGCCCGATTGCGTGACGTTACAACAATGAAGGTTGAATTTTGTTGTTGTTGCATTTGTTGCGCGCTGCGTCGCGTCTCTGACGTCCATTTGGTTGCATTGGCATATGGCCTCGCAATTTTGTGGTCGCCTCCTGCAAAGGACACGTTTGACGTGCGCTTCCCACAACGCCAGCCAGCCAGCCAGCCAGCCAGCCAAAGGACAGCCCATCGCAACCCAGCGCAGAGCAATGCAATGCAACGCAGTCCAAGTCAAGTAAAAGGCATTTATGCTGTCAGTAACTGATACTCAGGTGTGTGTGTGTGTGTGTATGGGAGAGTGTGCCATGTGGTTTCTTTGTGTATGTGTGTGTGTGTGTGTGTGTGTGTAGTTGTGCACATTTAATTACAATGTTATTTCGTGAATATTGATTGAAATTGAATGTGACAGTTTGATGGGGAAACGCAGAACGCATTATTTTACTTGCACACATCACGTTTATGCGATGCAACTTATTGCGATAACTCTACTTGATTCCCTTATTTGCTCATCCGAAAATAAAAAGATAAAAACATACAAAATAATTGACAAAAAAGGAGATTATTAAAAAGCTTCATTTAATTTAAGCAAAGTACACGAACAATTTATATAATCAAATATAATGAAATACTAAATCTTAGATAAGAAAGAATGAAAGAAGACGAAAAATTCAAGAAGAAGGTGAAATTAGAATATGGAAGAAGAAGACCATATCAATATTTTTGGTACGTAAGAAGTTACATTTTAAAGTATTCAAACTCAGTTCAAGTGTACGAAACTTGTTTTTTTCTAAAAGAAAAAAATATTTAAGCAAAAGTTAGTTAAAGAAAAAAACTTCCAATTTAATTCAAATACACATATCCAGCTTATCAATAAAGAATGAAATAAATAATTAAGCTAAAATCAAAAACATTTTCAGGCAAGAAGATTAAAGAAATCCCAATTGTATTTAAAACAAGTAAGAAATCTACAGTCAAGTGTGCTCGAATCGAGAACAAAAATAAAAGCTATATTTGATATATTAATACATTCAAAATATACTATAGAATACTAAACAGAGCAGATTGTCAGCCAAAGCAGCTAAGAGTAAGTAGGCGTTTTTTCTTCATAAAAAGTATTAAATAACTTCGACAATTTTTATCTAAATTCTAAATTAATTTTGCAGTTATTATTGTATATACTAAAAATCGCTTTAATTAAACGACCATCATTTAAATTACAAAGCTTGTTATTTAGTAAGAGAAAAACAAATAAATAATAACTAAAAGTGAGATCTAATCAGAATAAGATTAATGAAATATCCCAATGGACAAATGGACTCTTAAAGAAGATAAACTATCCCTAACATATATATAGAACATTTTACCCAATAATACGTAGAAAAGAAAACACAAATCTCTCACATTAATAACAAAAAATCGAACTTTAAGTTTGCATTTGTTTAATTGAGACGAGTCAATAGCAAATGATTGCAGCTGATGTTATTTGCCACATGCCACAAACTCAAAACAAAAGGCGAACAAGTTCCCACAATTAAAGCGGTAAATGACGCATACGTTAAACAACATTTAAGTTATTCAAAATTGAAAATGGCATTCAAATGCCAAATTCGATGAGCTCGAATTTAATTTCCCGGAATACTTATTTATGTATTTTGAGTATAAGCTCAAATGCCAACTGCCTTTCTGGCTGAAACTGAAAATTGTTGCAAGTCCTTTTTCAATTGGCAACACACACCATCTACACACACACTCACACACACACACGTAGGTGAAACATAGCTGCGCAGTTGAAGTCAATTATGTGGCTTCTTCTTGTCTAGCGTGTTGAATTGCACTACAGTTGAACAAAGGAAACGCATTAAGCACTTATTCAACTAATTACTAATGTTGACCTAATCCAACTTGCATTCACAGCTTATCACAAGCGAAGGCAAATGCTACACATTAATTTACCATTTAAATATTATTCTAGAAATAAAACCTAGACGGCATAAGTTACTTAGCATGTTTATGAAAAGGCAAATGCTACACATTAATTTATTTAAATACTAAATATTGTAGAAGAAATGCTGCAATCATAATTTGCATGAAAACGGCAAAAAGGAATTCAGATCAGATAAAAAATAGAATTTGGAATTCATTTAGATTCGACATTTATTTACGAAAAAAACTATATAATAAAAACAATTTAGTTTACTATTGAAGATACAAATACAAAGAAAAATATATTAATCTTTCTTTGCGTTTTGATTAATAATCTAATAAACAAAATTCGAATGTTATACTGACTGTAATTAGACTCTCCAAAAATATTAAGCATTATTGACGCAATAATTTCGGTATCCTTTTTTTTTAATGAAAATGAAGTTTCGAAAACTATAGAACAAAAATTCAAATTATAATTCATAAATATTATTCTTAGTTTGGCCAGCTAATGTCGACTTATTTGTCTAAATTACTTTAATTTCACAAATTCAATTCATTCATCTCAATATACAATTAGTTTATTCACAATTTAGGAACAAATATTTCAAATGTAATAAGGATTACCTAAATTGTTGTAAATATATTTACATAAACATTCAAAATCAGCTTTCCCTGCAAAATCTATTATAATCATATATTTTCTATAATTTAAAATATAAAATAAATGACAATTGGTGCCAATTAAATATAATATATATCAAAAATATATAGCAAATTCTTTATTTTAATCACTAATCTGTTTAATTTGAAAATTATCTGCTCCTTACACTTTATTTTGTATTATGAATTCACACCTACTTTAAATAGTAGATACATATTTGCTGAAAATAATCAATTATATTGATAATTCTCTGGCGAAAATCTAAAGTGTAAAAAGATATAACAAAACATTTTTTATTTTTTAAGTAAAGATACATCTTATACATCTTAATTAGCACTTTAATTATAGCTAAGAAAGATATTGGAATTATTTTTCTGTCATAAAAATTATCAAAGTCGTACGCAAACCTAAACAAATATCGTGAAATAGAAAAATCTCCTAAAATTAATCTTACCTCTAAACATAGTGCTAATCCAGAGTTATAAGAATAACCTTCACTTATTTTTAAAATTAGTTATGTTTATATTTTTTCACCTTAAATAGTGTCGATGGAACCAATTCCGACAGAGAATTGAAAAAAAAATCTATTTCCGAAAACGTTTGAAATTTAAGGAATTGACAGTCCTTGGCTAAAAGGGAAGGTAAAGAGGATGATGTCCTGTTTTAGATGAATGGCTGTTATCAAGGAGACTTTCAGCGAATAACAACTAATAGTAAAATGAAAAATCGAATGAAAAGATATTGCTGTTAAAGAAAATCAATATTTATCGAAAGTGTAATGAATTAAGATCCAACATTAGGCTTAAACATTTTCGATAGATAAAAGTTGAATTTTGTTCGCACTTTGAACAACTCAATTTGTCGATTCTGTGATTCCCCAATTTGATATGGAAACTAAAAAAAAAGTAAAAAAAAAAAGAAGAAAAAACTGTGCGAAGAAGTAGAAATGCAAGCGCTGGAAACATACGTAAATAACAGAAAGAAGGTGTCAAAAAGCGTTGCAGCTACAAATATGCATGTGTGTGAGTGTATCTATGAGTGTAGGTGTGTGTGTGTGTGTGTGTGGGAGTGTGTGTGTGGGAGTGGGAGTGTGTGTGTGTGTGTGTGTGTGTGTGTGTGTGTGTGAATGCGAATGCGTTTAGCTGCCGTCCGCTTTGAAAATTATGGTTTCACAAGAGCAACAACAGCTCGACGCTGTGCGGACAACAACGTTCTTGTCTGCTGTGTGTGTGTGAGTGTGTGTGTGAGTGTGTGTCTGTTGTCTGCTGTGTATGTGTGTGTTGTGTGTTGCTGTCCAATGTGGAGCTGTTGGCCTCTTTGCCGCAGACAATCTGTCACTTGATACTCGCCATTTTCGCTAAGCGCCGCTGTCCGCTGTCCTCTCCTCCCCGCCCCGCCCCGCTCACCTTGCGTTGCCACTTTAAGCTCCTGATGGTTGTTACCTTGTTGAGATTCCCAACACACGGGGACAGGCGCCGTTATACGGGCGCAGCGCAGCGAAGCATTCCAAACGGCGAGATGCCATACAAGTGATCGGTCAGCGGAGCGAGCACCGCCGAATGCACGACAGCGGGGGGTGACTGCGGGGGTGACTGGAGGGGGGGTGAACGGTGTCACATGCATGCAGAGGAACAATGTTATTTAATTTTCGTAACGCCCTCGCATGGAATACAGCACCACATTTCCACTGATTGTGGAAAAAAACAACCCTATATGGAATCGGAAGAGGAATCGGAATCGGAATAGGGAATTGGTATTGTTGCAAAGTGGAGTTGCAATTGCATAGCTCGAGGCGGCATCATATTTCCTCACTTTCCTCACTCCCCTCTCTCCGCGCTCGCGGTTTCCTCTCTCTCTCTATCTCGCTCGCTGGCGTTGGCGTTGGGCTTCTTCTTTAAAGCCTGCCTCAATGATTTTTTTTTCTTCTACGCTCTCATTTAAATGTGTCGCGTTGTTGTTCTTGCTGTTTTTTTTTTTTTTTTTTTTTTTTTTTTGACTTGCCTGCTGTAAGCGTGCAATCCACTAGCACCTAAAAGTAGGCAGCGACTTTTAGTTTAGCACTCACACACACACACACACACACACGCACACACATGCAGGCGGTCTGTGTCCGGTCAAGGCATGCAATATAGTGGGGCTTTCACACACTAATACCGTCTAATAATATTACAAAGTCGCAAGCACACACACGCACACATGTGGGACTTCGCAACGATGCGTGTGTGTGTGTGTGTGTGTGGGTGTCTTCGATGCGGTGCGCCGCACAGAAGGCAGTTCAAAACTTGACTACAGCGGCAACTACGATAAGTGTGTGTGTGTGTGTGTGTGTGCGTTATACTATCGTATCGTAGCTTGAGGGATGCGACGCCTACGGCAACGCTGACCGCGACGTTGACGCCGACGTCGACGTTGACGTTGACGCCGTTGTGGTTCACCTGCAACTATAAAAGCTGGCTGGTGGCCTGAACATTGTCTCAGTTAAACATTGTTAATTAAGCGATAACAGCAGCGAGCAGCAGCAAATCCATCTAAATACAACAATAAAAATACTATGTAACAACCAAAGCCAGCGTCAACAAAGTAAAAACTAATTTTTTTTTTTAAGTGCATTAACTACACAACATCGTTGCATGGATCACAACGAAACAAGGATACCGAGATTATCCCGATACAACATTTTTTTTTTTTAAGAATTTTTTTCCAACTCTGTGGTTGTCAGTGCAAATTATGTTTCGAAAACTATGGCAAAAGAATTCAAATAAGAGGCGAAAGCGCAATTTTCTATTGCATACTTTTGGGTGCAACGTTCAATGTAAATTCCTTGCCAGCTTTTAGGCGGCAAGGAGAAATGCAAATTACTAAAGCGCAGCGCTGGCATTCGTTTTGGGACAAATTATTGATGCATTCGTTATTTATGGGACTTGGAAATGGTTTCAATTGGAAATCAATAAAGTATCGAACTGAACAACTCAGTATAAAAACAACAAAATTGTAAACAGTCGCAACAACACTACAACAGCAACAGCAACAGCAATCAGTAAGAAATCAAATATTCAAAACAGTGCCCAAGAGCCCTAGGCCAAAACACTTTGGAATTGTGAACCAGAACATATGTTGGTTCTGTTTCTCATCATTAATTCAAAACTAACGAAATCGCATCAAATATGCCAATAGAATGGAGTCCGAGGAGTCCTTCAATCTGTCAACACCCACAAAATAAACCAAAAAAAAATTACCAAATACCAATAGTTTGGCGACCAGTCAAAAGTGTTTAGTGATGCAGTACAGTGCGAATGTGCAAATTATAACGACTATAAAAATATAATTGAAAAACAACGTATCGAAAGGTGCTTATTGCAGCTGCTGGCCACTGCACAAGATTAGACTCAAGACTCTTGTGCGTGTGACAGCGGCTATTGTAAGAGACCGTAAATACAGCACAGAATCTACAACGACGAATCCGAAAATCGAAAATAACTATCTTTCTTACTGATATGTAAAATTTAGGTATTTAAAGCGCAACCTATTAATATTTTATCCTCTCCATTTATTAGCTGAATTAAGCAATTTTACTCTCTTTACAACAAATTCCAAAATTATCAATGGCGATAATTAATTAAATTAACGTTTAAATTCAAATGGAAAGCGAGTTTCGAGCGCATGCCCATGAAGTTGGCTGCACGCAAAATTGTCTCCGACGTGAAGTTGGCAGTGCGCAAATTTTGTCTCGCATGACGTTTTTTATTTAGAACCCGATAAGAAAATTCATTTCCTAGAGTAATTTTGGTTAGGTTGGCAGTCTGGCGCTCTAAACAGCTGACACAATATTTTGAAACAGGTAAACAATATTAATAAATTCGCAAAAACCTACAAAATGAGCCAACTGCCAACGCAAGCGCCACATCCACCAACGGGAACACAACAGCCACTGCAGCCGCCACCACCAATGGGCCAGAACATTGCACCCACTGGCGCCTTTCCAGGTAAATCGATTGACGAAGCCACATGCACCACGTATGAGAGACCGAATTGAATTTCTCTTTTCAATAGGTTCACTAACACCCGGCTGGAACGATCCGCCACCAATTTCTGCGGAAGCGGCCAGCAATCTCAACTCCCGAAGACCCCGACTGGATCTGCGAAAACGCGTGGCATATCCAATGGATCAGCCACCGCTGCAGCCACAGCCGCAGCCACCACTTTGATTTTAGACAAGGAGGCGATATCAAAATTTCTGATTTCTAGAATTTCTTTTTTTTTTAATAAGCACCAGCTAAATATACAATATACAAAGCTTCAACAAAAATATATATACTTTGTATAGTTAGTATACATTACATACATACATTCATACATAGATGAGTACGTGTGCTTTGCACTTACCAGGGCAGTTGAGCACCATCGTATTGATAGAAGCCACCGTTGTGAGACTCATTCAACTTGCAAATAGTCTCAACGATTTGGTCGGTGCTTGTGGTCACATCAAGGGGCGCATTGCCACCTCCCATGTCCGTGCGCACCCAACCCGGATGCAAGCTAATGCAGAGTATCTTCTGGTCACGCAGATCGATACTCATCGATTTGGTGGCCGCATTTAAGGCAGCCTTCGAAGTGCGATACGCATACATGCCGCCCTCCACATTCGACTGTATCGAACCAAGTATTGAGCTCATATTGATGATGGCCGCCCGTCCCACGCCCATATTTTGCTCCTCGTTGGCATGCGAGGCCTTCTTCAAGAGCGGCAAACAGGCCTTGCTCAGCATTATGGGCGCCACAGTGTTCGTCTGAAGCGTATCGATCAGATCCTGCTGCTTGGTGGCACCAAGACGCACCGACTTTGTGGCAACACCAGCATTGTTGAAGAGCACATTGAGACCAGCATCTTTGGTAACAGCAGCAATTTGACCCACCAGTTTGTCATAGTCGTCAAAGTTTTTTAGGTCTGCCATTAAACAAATACATTATAAAGGTCAAACGCAAAATCAATACACGTATTTGCTTACCAATCTCAAGCACATGGATGTTCGAATGCTTTTTGGCCAGTTCAGTAAGCTCCTAAGAAATTCATACGTTAACATTTAATAATTTAATTAATCAGCGATTTTAGTTCATTATAATTGGTATTACAAATAAATCCTAGCCTCTGACATCCACGTTTTCATATAAAGATTGCAGTATTCTAGCATTTACCGTTTGAACTATAATAACGTTTGATATAGAACATATAAGTTCGATTATTTAAAAATTCAAAACTCATTATGCGCCAACAACTGTAGGACCTCCATATCGATACTTATCGATAGCGCCATAATCTGTGCTTCAGTGCGTCCATTTTATGCTTTTCCAAGAAGAATACCAAAAAGTTAATTTTTGGTATATTCTCAAATTGAACTCGCGATCACTTATACAATGTCAATTCGTTAATCAAGTTTTGGTAAGCACATAGTGCTAATGTGCTAAACTGTATTTGATTTCTGTTTAGAAAACTAATAAAAAGTAACCAAACTATTTAAATAACGACATATTTGATATATTTCGCCAAGTGAAACAGTATATTAGTGGAAGTTTTATGATGCGGTCACGCTGCTGTGCTTTCCATAACTGGAAGCGAACGAGCGAACGAACAAATGAACGAACAAAGCGTCGTGAGCCGACAGAAAACATAAAAGCAATTGCAAAAAGTTTACCGCTTATTTCGCATTTGCGTTCGCTGTGCGAGTGTTCGAGAGTGTGACGCGGAGTAAAGTTAACGTGCTGCTTACTGTTATTTTTGTGTCTGTGTTCTATTGCACTTCCGTATAACAAGAGAGTGTTTTTCATCTGCGGCTGAAGAAACGAAACAGAATCCCAAGCAAGAAAATTAATTAGCATTATTTGGAAATATCTGCTGATTCTATTTGTTAGTCTAAAACACTTGCCCAAACTGCAAAATATGGCGCCCGTCGATAAAGGTGAGTTTAGTTTTTCTCTCTCACACTCGTTTCTGGATTGTTATTTTTTGTGTTGACCTTTTAAAATATTCGAGTAGTTTCGATATGTGATGTGATTGACAAAATGGTCGTGGATGACTCATCATCGAGTAGTAATATTAGTAGTAATTATAATTGCGCGTCATAACTTACTGTGGCCTGCTCTAAATTGCGGCAGGTGGTAAAAAGATGCTGCGGCGGCTCCGGCAACGAGTTAAACGCCTTGACGAGGCCCAAGCCGAGGCCTCGATTGCAGCCGGTTATCAAAATCGATTTCATCCTATTCCCGTTTGCGTTCCTACTGAATTGTTGTGATTGTCACTAGTTTTTTAACACTCGAATTTCGTCACGAAATCTAATCGTGTGTATATTTATACTTGAGATTAAGTAATTGAGCACAGAGCGAACGCACAACACAATAAAAAAAAGTTACGTTAAAGTGGAAGCTTTACAACAGACACTTGCTAACTGTTAACTGTGCTGGTCTGCTCCTTGAGCAACGTCGATGTGGTTGTGGTTGGAGTGGAGTGCGTTAAATGCGCGTTTATCGCTAAACGTTGCCGTCGTCGTGTATTCGCTTTTTGCACGCTTTTTCTTTTTATTATTATTAGACAAGAAGCAAAAAGAGCAAAAGCAAAGCGCAAAGCAAGCAGCGGCCGGCGACGGCAGCTGACAGAGTTGCCAACTGAGAGCAAAATCAGAATGACATCAGTTGAGAACATGTGGCAACTCTTGCCAAATAACCAACTGTTGCGCATTTCTATTGTCTTAAGTATATATGCTAATGATGCCGATTATATTATTTTCTTTTGTTAAGCATAACGTGTTTCCATTTCTACGAAAGCTAACTTGGCGACTCTGTTGCTGCCGACTTCTTCAACGCGCATTCTCTTTTCATCGCGCATTCGCATTCAACCTCTCTGCCGCTGTTACGTAGTTGAGCGTCAGCGCTGCTTTCCAATAAATCGTTCCAAGTGTTGCCGCGCTTGCTTGACGACGTCGCATATTTTTTTTGTATGCTTGCCTCTCCGTCTCTGCATCAAATATATTTTGCACATTGTTGGAAACGCGCAGCGCAGAGTAGTAAACAATTTATTAAAAACAATAATAATAGAAAATAGTATTTAACTATCTTGTGCTGCAAAAAAGAACGTGCTGTAAAATCAAATCAACGAAAATATGTCGCTGACACTTTGGAATTCGAGATTTTCCGTAACGTTATTGCGCCAGCACACGACGATATTTACGTCAGCTGCTCCAATAACAGCTGCGCATAGTCTACACTACAACTACACGTTCAGTACGAATTCGAAATCACAACAACGGAGAAATCTAGCAACAACAACAACAAGTATGAAACCAACAAATCATGGTGGTGCTGAGCGGGGCGGCAATCGCAACTCTAGTTTAGTATCGGGGGGTCGCAATACTCGCAACATTCCGCAGGGTCACACTTCGCTCGACAGCTCGGCAAGTGATACTGGAGTGCCGCCATTTAATCATCCCCATTGCGATCGACAGGCTCAGTATCAACAGCCAGTGCGCAAGGTGAAGCCCCTTCGAGGTAAGAAGCAGCAGTAGGCAGGTGAAGCCCCAAAGCGTGGAGACAGAGAGTCGCAATCATCGCAATCGCGTTTCAGCTGTAAATCGATCAGTATTTTGCAATGTCAGTTGGCAACGCGAGCGATAAACCGCAATGGCGGCTCCTCTTGTTCTTGTTACTTTATTGTTGCTCAACAAACAAACCCAAACACACTCATACACGCACATATTTGCATACTCACATTGTACATCCATAGAATAGAGTGGAGTGCTCGACGTGGAGTTGCGTAATACAACCGGTTGCCGTGATACCATAGATCGGAAGAGGTTTTAGATGGGCCTCGCTCCTCACACAGGAGGTTGAGCCAACCCAAACAGTTGGCTCTTCAATGTGTACCTGTGAACTGCTTCACGGGGGCGCTGATCGACGCTTAAATTGAGTCCTCTGTGCTGGGCACCGTGAGATAGAGCCAACATGGCAGGTGCTCACGTTAATCTACAAATTCCATGTACATCCATAGAGATATGTATGTATGTTTGTTATGCAATAACTGTTGTTAAGCGGCTCGCGCTTTTACGCACGTACCTGCGAATCTTACTTATCGAATTTCATTTTGGCTTTTGCCGGCTCTTTTGCTTGTGTTACACATTTTACCTATACGCAACAAATTCGCACCGTCACGATCATAACAATGTAGTATGTTCGTTGTCGGGGGAGGGGAAGTGGGCGAGGCAATAGGGCACATGTAGTGCGTAGAGTGTGTGTTTGAAAGCAACTTTCTAACTGTTATGCTGCCCACTCTGTCTGCCCATCAGTCTGTCTTTCTGTCTGCTGATTTCAAATCTCACTTTAGCCTTATTGTGTGCGAAAAAACGTGATAGATAAATAATCATTATTTTTGGGTTTTATAATGATTACGGTCTAAAAAGTATGAAATTACTGCAGCAAAGCATTGAAAATTAAAAAGTTCAATTCATTTCAAGTCTATTCTAAATTCTAAGTAAGATATTAACAAAAAAATACCATAAACAATTATTATTTTCGGTTTCGCAAGAAATATGTATATGCATTTAACTCAACTAATGAATATTCGAGAATTTCTTGACATATGTATTTCACAAGCACAAAACAAAGCGCATCTCCCACCTGATTGCTTATCTAGTAGTACTGGCAATTGATTACGTCATCCGTCATCGTCACTATTATCATGATGATGACGATCTTCATTAACACTTTCGTCTCGTGAATGGCAAAGTGCCATCGTGACTTGTTTGTTCTTTGCCCTTCATAGGGATCACAAAGATCGTTTCGTCAACTAGTTACGAATTAATCCAATTACACATAGATTGTAATTAGGCAAATTTAGTAACTAACTATATTAACTATTAGATATTCGATAGACACATATTGTATTTGTGTCACGATCCTCTCCCAAATTATTTGCATTCATTTACGGTCGTAATAAGTTGATAAGGCTGTTTTTTTTCTTTTCGTTTTTGTGGTTTATGGTTTCCTTAATTAAGTTTTACGAATTGAGATTTGCGCTTATCGGCGACAAACCTTTCCGTGCCATGTGGTTGAAAAATGGCCCTTTTGGACCGTTCCCCATTTATTAGATTTTTATGCCCACTAACCAAGGTTTACTTCAAGTATATAATGGCTAGTTGAAGTCCTACACAGGTAGTCGTCTAGATCTAGAAGTCAGGCACTAAAATAGCTTAAACTATCAAATTTGCGGACAGGTGCTACCCATTAATAACATAGTCTCAATGATTATGCTTATTAATTGATTGCGATCGCATAATAAATTTGCCAGTTACTATAATCACCACATATTTGTGGAATTTCTAGAAATGTGTAGCTCCAGTATCTGAATGTCGAGCACATTCTACAGTAGCTGCCCTCTTAGTTGTTTCGTGGTTTGTTGTTATAATAATAACCAACTATTCGCACTCTATCGCTGGCAATTGGCTTATCAATTGCCCTTATAATGCGTCATAATTAGATGCCTAACTAAACTCTCGGCTAATGACGCAACTGACGGTCCAACAATACGGGTTTCTGATACCGACTTTGATGTGAAGCACATTTGATTAGGTTTGCATGCTTCATGAGAAATTGCGCTCCGCCTCAGGTGTTGCTCTCCGCTGTTCTTTGCTCAACCCTCCCCAACTACTATAGTATGTGTAATCCAACACCCAAAAAAAACTTCGTATAATCATCGTGCCATCAGTAGAAAATCGTAACCATGGCAAGCGTATTGGGTCAAAGCAAACCACCAGTAAAGGCGGGGCTTAGATGATTGCTCCAGTTTGATTTGCACAGCGACACACATGTTCAATTGTTACCAACTACAACGACAACATTGACAACATCGTCGTCGTCGTCGTCGTCGTCGTTGTCGTTGTCGAGTGCTAGGACAACAAGAAGAAGGCGTGCCGCGAGAAGCCTCAGTTGTGGCCCAAGTTGCTGGACAAATGCATCTGTTCGAGTTTGTGCCCGCTTCGCTGGCTGATGAGCAGCCCTCGCAGGGTCGCAGCATTTATCGTTCCGCCTATTTGGACATACGATTGCGTCCCCAAATGGAGCAGGGTAGCATCCTCAAGCATGAAGCAGCACAGAATTGAATAACGCTTTCGACTTGCATTGATTTTAATTCCTATCTGTGTTCTTCGCATATTCGCAGGTAACTATGATTACGATCTGGTTGTGATTGGTGGCGGTTCCGGTGGCTTGGCCTGCGCCAAGGAGGCTGTGGCCAATGGCGCTCGTGTTGCCTGCCTGGACTTTGTCAAGCCGACGCCAACGGGTACCAAATGGGGTATTGGCGGCACCTGTGTCAATGTCGGTTGCATACCAAAGAAGCTGATGCATCAGGCTTCGCTGCTGGGCGAGTCTGTGCATGAGGCTGCCGCTTATGGCTGGAATGTGGATGAGAAGATCAAGCCCGATTGGAACAAACTGGTCACCTCGGTGCAAAATCACATCAAGTCTGTCAACTGGGTGACTCGCATCGATATGCGTGACAAGTAAGTGTTTGAAAAGTTGCCTTCTTCCAGGAGAGTCACTCAACAAATTTAATTTGAATTGTATTATAGGAAAGTGGAGTACATCAATGGCTTGGGCTCCTTTGTGGACTCACACACACTGTCCGCTAAACTGAAGAGCGGCGATCGCACAATCACCGCCCAGACCTTTGTGATTGCTGTGGGCGGTCGTCCACGCTACCCCAATATTCCTGGTGCCGTTGAGTATGGCATCACCAGCGATGATATCTTCAGTCTGGACCACGAGCCCGGCAAGACACTTGTCGTGGGTGCTGGCTGTAAGTTTCACCCCTAAACCCCAACACTCCCTAGAATGCAATTGTTAATGATAACTTTATAACTTGTTGCAGACATCGGCCTGGAGTGCGCTGGCTTCCTGAAGGGTCTGGGCTATGAGCCCACTGTGATGGTCCGTTCGATTGTGCTGCGTGGCTTCGATCAGCAAATGGCCGGTCTGGTTGCCGCCTCCATGGAGGAGCGTGGCATCCCATTCTTGCACAAAACCGTGCCTCTGTCCGTGGAGAAGCAAGCCGATGGCCGCCTGCTGGTCAAGTACGAGAACACAGAGACTGGCGAGGTGGGCAGCGATGTCTTCGATACGGTGCTGTGGGCCATTGGCCGCAAGGGTCTTGTCGAGGATCTGAATCTGCAGAATGCCGGCGTCTTGGTGCAAAAGGACAAGATTCCCGTAGACAGCGAAGAGACAACCAATGTGCCCCACATCTATGCTGTTGGTGATATTATCTATGGCAAGCCCGAGCTGACCCCCGTCGCTGTGTTGGCCGGTCGCCTGTTGGCGCGTCGTCTCTACGGCGACTCTGATCTGCGCATGGACTATGCCGATGTGGCAACCACTGTGTTTACGCCTCTCGAGTATGCCTGCGTCGGCCTGAGCGAGGAGGATGCCGTTAAGGCGCACGGTGCCGATGAAATCGAAGTGTTCCACGGCTACTACAAGCCCACGGAGTTCTTCATTCCCCAGAAGAGCGTGCGCTATTGCTATGTGAAGGCGGTGGCCCAACGCTCTGGCGAGCAGCGTGTCTATGGCCTGCACTATCTGGGCCCCGTGGCCGGTGAGGTTATCCAGGGCTTTGCGGCCGCACTCAAGTCTGGCCTGACCATTCCCACGCTGATGAACACGGTGGGCATCCACCCAACCACCGCAGAGGAGTTTACACGTCTGAGCATCACCAAGCGCTCTGGCTTGGACCCCACACCAGCCAGCTGCTGCAGCTAAACACTTCGAGTGCCCCACCCCATCAATCTAAACGTATTGTCCCTTTCTCCACCTTCAAAAAGAACAAAACAAAAAAGAAACCAATCAACACAGAACACAATACCACACGACAAAGATTGTCACCAACGAATTAGAAGAGTTGTTGCCGTTTTTATTTAGATTCGATAGAACACAACACACTCCTTTTCCACACACCAACACAGACACACACACATACACTTACAAAATAGCTCAGTTATTGCACAGACAGGCGAGTTGAAAGGGCAAGACTGTTGTGACAACTCCAGTCGAACTGGAGCAGCACGCACGTGAAACGTCTGAAGAGGAAAAGGGAGAATGCAGGCCTTGTTTTCAACACAACTACAACAATGTCGTCCGTTGATGTTGGATATTGTCGTTGCCGTTGCTTCCTCTGCCTCTGCCTCTGTGCGGCATGCACTCAAAATTACGAAATTATCTTACATGTGAATACAAAATATGAATAAAAATAAACTAAACCTGTATTTTTACGGTCGAAAAATAGAATTTTTCACCCACATACAAAAATCGCAATCTTTTTTTTTTTTTAACTATTTTATCATGGGATAAAAGAGGCAAAAGGCTTGCTTTGGGTTCTGTGGAACTTGGAACTTTAAAGGTTGTATAATCAGAAGCTAATATCAACTGGATAACTTGAATTGAACATAATTCCGTAAGTAATAAGGAACCACCATAAAAATGTAAACGTGATCCCGTCAAGCAGTTAGTCTGTCTTGGAGCTGTTATTACGAAAAGCAACTAGACTAAGTAAATGAAGCCATGAAAACACTTGGCATCATTAACTGAAGAAGGCTATCGCAAGACTGGAATATTAAAAAAAAGGAACGTTCATCGCCCTGTGTCCGATAAGGTTAGGTACCAACTAATATTGAGTGCCACGTAAACGTAAAAACCTATTTTTGGGAAGTATGTTTTTTTTATATAAAATGTCAGAAGAAGACATATCCGATTCTATAAAGTAAATACATATGGTAAGCACACTATAAATGAAAGTATGTTGATGCGACATAGCAATTATATGTATATGAACACTTGCATATACATACGTATCTGATCTGTCTGTTCATATGCATGAACTGAGACTATCAGAGCTAGGCGCTCTATGTGGGTCGAGTTTACGCTAATTTTGGATGCCACGACTGCTTCTGCATCATTTTAAAAAAATCCTGAACAACTTATGTATTTCTAAAAGTCAATTATGTAAACTTATAAATTTTCTAAAGTTGCAATGTAGAGTATAGTACAATCTATACTTTAAAAAAGAAAGTCTAAGGGCCGATTTTTAATCTCTCAATAAATCTTTTTATTCGAATATGGAGAACCTCATTTCTTCAATGTCGCAATAGCGCTATGTGATCTATCAGCGCTAAAGGAAACTTGTTCTGTACTCTACTACTCTTAAAATACCCTTTAATTTTGGTATTCAACAAACAGAACAAAAGAAAATTTGATAAGCAATGTGTAATGATTAAATAGATGTGCTAAGATAAATGGCAATCTTGCATTAAAATCCAACGTCGATATAATTTCTATATCTGGCAAACATTAACTTTGTGTGTCTTGAATTCTTCCCTCTATAATGAAGTAATTGTTTTTTGTGATTTATATTGTTATTAACCTCTCCAATTACGATTGTAAAGAAATAAAGTAGTGACCAGTTTTAAAAATTATGTATGCACATGTGCATAATTCAGAGCGAGATGGAGATATGATGCTATCAATAGTATATCAAGTATACGACAAGTCGCACAAGCAATGGCATATGCTAAAGCAGTCGAAAATAAATATTTTGGCTTTTTTTTCTATTTCACGTTTATTTGCGTTTTAAGTATTTTGTTTTTGTTTTTCTCCTAATTTCGTATTGTATAATTGTTTGTTTTTAACAAAAATCAATGACATTTACAAACTGCTCGGTGCCCGCTCAATAAATGTATCTTTTAAATAGCTTCTTATGCATTCTCTGTCGCTCTTCACGTTCCTGTCGCTTGTTGCCTGTTGACCGCTGGCTGCTGTTGTTTGCTTAAAGTTTTGAGTAGAATAGCAATAATCGAAGACAAGATACAATAATTAAAAAAAAAAAAAATTCAACATTAATTATTTAATATTTATGTTATATCATCAGATCAGAGTTAAAGCGTTATTCGGCATTTAAATCGCTGCGCTCTGCTTGGCCTCTTCATTCTGTCGCTGCTGCTTGTTGACCGCCGATATGCACTTGGCCATGGTGGGCGAGGCGCGTGAAATGGCATCGGTCATGAAGTAGTCGCGCAGCTCCTTGAGCTTCACATCGATGGCACCGCCGCTGATGGATTTGTTCTATGCACCACAAAACAAAAGCAATTAGCTACATGATAGGCAATTCTTTCAACTGAAACTTACGGGTGTTGTCTGTGCGCTCGCTTCGCTGTTGCTTGCAGGCACCAACTCGCCGAGACGCGTCAAATGTGGCGCAATATCGTCGAGACGTGAACGCAGTTCATCGAGTGTGTCATAGGCCAGTGGTTTGCCCACAATCTCGGACAGAGCGCGCAATATCTTCCAGTCCTCGCGTGCCATGCCTGGTGGCGAGACGCCTGGCAAAGTCTGCTGTGCGCGTCCCTCTGTGTTCACATAGATCGCCTGCTTCTCGGTGTACGCAGCGCCAGGTAGCACGGCATCAGCGATTGAAGCACCATTGTCACCATGCGAGCCAATGTACACAACAAAACAGTCCTTGGGCAACTGATCGCGGGTCAATTTACCAGAATCGGCATTCAGCAGGAACAGCACCTTTGGCTGTCCTTGCAACGCACGCTGCAAACCCGGCTGGTAGCCCACATCGAAGGCGCCCACCTGAGAGGCACTGTTATGCAACACATTGAAGGCATTCCAATCCTGCAGTAGTTAATAAACATAGTAGTGAAGTGACCGCAACAATACGGAAAAGGAGCATTCTACTCACGGGCTTCTTCAGCTTCTGACAGTACTCGGAGATGGTGGCATGAATGGCAGCGCCATCGGGACGCGCCAGCAGATCGGCGCCAATGATAATGGCCGGTTTCTTTGCACCCTCCAGCACCTTGGAGAAGGCATGCGAACCGCTGCACACATCCTTGATGAGGCTGGCATCGGCACCCAAGTTCTCATGCTGATATGACAAATCAATGTTGGGACCAATCGATGCAATCTGCAGCTCATTGTGCACATAGGCCTTGCGCAGACGGGTATTGATCAGCGGGGCCTCATAACGTGGATTGGTGCCCACCAGCAGCACAGCATCAGCTGTCTCCAGACCTGTCACAAAAATACACACAAGCTAGAAATAACCAAATCGCAAATGTTTGAAGCGACTTACCAGCAATGGTGCTGTTGAGCAGATAGCTGGAACGCACATCGATGCCACTGCCCTTGATAAAGTCCTGCTCGGTCACCAGATTCTCGCCGCCCAAACGATTAACTAGATCCTTGAGAGCCACCATGGCTTCCACATCGGCCAGTTGACCGGCAACACCAGCAACCTGTCCGTTGGCGTTCTTCACGGCCTTGGCCACCGCAATGAGTGCACCTTCCCATTCCACAGACTGCAGCTCACCATTTGGCATGCGGACCATGGGTGCAATGAGACGCTGACGCTTCAGACCGTCGCAGGCAAAGCGCGACTTGTCAGCCAACCATTCCTCGTTGACGTCTTCGTTCTCACGGGGCAGAATGCGCAACACTTCGTTGGTGCGTGTGCTGACCACAATGTTGCTGCCAACGGCATCGAGCACATCGATGCTGCTCACTTTGCGAATCTCCCAGGGACGTGCCACAAAGCTGTAGGGTTTGTTGGTCAACGCGCCGACGGGGCACAAATCAATCACATTGCCCGACAGCTCGGTGAGGAACAGTTTCTCCACATAGGTGCCAATTTGCATATCATTGCCGCGTCCCGTGGTGCCCAGATCATCGACGCCAGCAATTTCGGATGCGAAGCGTACACAGCGAGTGCAGTGAATGCAACGTGTCATCACGGTCTTCACCAGCGGTCCAATGTCCTTATCCTCCACAGCACTGAAGTAGACACAATAAAATTATTTCATTTGAAACGGGAATCGTTTCTGTTGCATCCTTACCGCTTGCCCGTGTAGTTGATGTCGGTGAAACGCGAACGATCTGATCCAAAGGCCATGGCCTGATCCTGCAGATCGCATTCGCCGCCCTGATCACAAATAGGGCAATCGAGAGGATGATTCATGAGCAGGAACTCCATAACACCCTCGCGTGCCTTGCGTGTCAAGTCAGAATTGGTCTTGATACGCCAACCCTTCATCACGGGCATAGCGCAAGCGGCGACAGGCTTGGGCGACTTCTCCACCTCGACGAGGCACATACGACAATTGCCGGCGACGGCCAAGCGCTCGTGATAGCAGAAACGTGGGATTTCCACACCAATTTCAGCAGCAGCCTGCAAAGGAAATAGCAGGGATGATACACATACACAGAAAGAGAGAAGGACGGGGAGGAGCTTACCTGCAGCACTGTGGTGCCGGGCAAAACCTTGACGGGAATATCATCGACAAACACTTCGATTTTCTCAGGCGCCTTGGCCGGTGTTTGGGCCACAACGGCGCTGGTGCGCACTGCTCGGCTGGCTATTTGGTGTGTGGGTGAGCCGAGTGCGCCCAGCGCCTTCACTAGCGGTGCACGTATCATATTTTCTACAATCAAATCCAATGGATAGACAACAACATTAAAACTTTACCTATGCCAATTACATAAGTTGCAAGCAGGCCAAGCAGACACACAGACAACACGCTCTTTGCTGTCCCGTATTGATTTATCGTTTTATTGTGCAGCTTGCAACGTCAGCTTAACGTATTCTTCTTTGGAACCGAAAGCAAAACAAAAACTTACCAGGAAAATATTTTGCAGCGCTACACAAAAATTTCTAATGCCGAGCAGACAACTTTTTTTTATCGCTTTTGACAGTCGCACTGTGTAACAGTGTGCAGGGCTGCCAACTTGTTTTAGCATGACAGCTGGTCTGGCCAAATTGCGCGCTGCATTCAAACATCTAGAAACACATTACAGGTATTTCAAGTGTTTTAATTTTCACAAGACTCAATTTCATAATTATTGCAAGTACTGCTTACATATATTTCTTATTTTGAATTAACTTTTTCTTTAAAATTCGAACTCATGCAGCCCTGCTGGATATTATTGACATCTGGCAATGCTGTTCATAACAGCTGATATTGCGGATTGTTTACTTCTTTTGCAGCAGCCGCCATTCACATGTCGCCGTTAATGCGTACACGCAACAATGTTTGATGTACAATCTCCCGAATTCAAATTGTAGTTTCGAATCAGAATGGAAGTGTGGGTCAGACAACAAGACATGAGCAAATGCAACAGCAACAGTAACAACAATGCAATGTTGGCGCCACTGGGGTAACACACACGCCGGCGCCACAAGTGAGATCTGTTGATTAGAGGAGATCACGCGAAAACAACAACAATCAAGTAGCAAGGATGATGAACGTGATTGTGTGCATGTGTGTGTGCCAACGCACGATTTGTGCTTAGTCTGTCTCTGTTGTGCTGTCTGTTTGCCTAGTAATCAGATAAAAATATATTATGACGTACCAGACTGACTTTTCATTGTTAATTGAGCGGCGTTGGCGGCAGCCGCAAAACAAAAAACCTTTCTGGCAACGTCTGACCAACAAAACCCCGGCCCTGAATGATTCGAGATTGAGACGTGCTTGATATCTGTTGGCATCAGCAGCTCAATCTCACTGTCGTCGTCTCCGCTGTCGACTGTGGCGTTGGCGGCGATGCTGCGTCGCCGTTTGTGCCTGGCGTCTGTTTGCTGTCGCGTCGCATCTCTTATCTTGTATCTCTGTTGGTGTTGTAGTAGTATTTGTATGTTTACCCGCTAACCACTTAAGTAGAAAGGGTATTTTAATGATGTGGCTAGCAGCATTTTAATTATTGCGCCCAGCTAAAAGGCTAATTTAAATATAGTCCCATGTATAGGTAGGTATTCAAATAATATGCTAGCTAACGGGACATTTTAATGATGTGCCAGCAGAACAGGGTATTTTAATGTGGTGTTAGTACATACGTTTGTACGTATGTATGTATATGGAAATATTAAAGTGCTAAGGATAAGGGATATTTTCAAATTGGGCACAGCGAAATGCGCGCAGGAACGCTCTGGTCACACTTTGACGACAACAGGTATTTTGGAGTCGCGCAAACTCGCTTGTTATTGTCGCTGATGTTGCTGCCACACGCTCTCCAGCTCTAGCTGCACACAGCGCAGACGTGTCGCCACAATTTGCCGCCGCCGCCGCGCTTGGCGCCTAAAAATCAAACGGGGCGCCACATTGTTTTTTCGCCTCGCTTTTTTTTTTTTAAAATAACGTGCAACAACGCCGACGCCGACGGCGGCGACTTGAACTAATAATGTGATTTGTTCTCGTGTGGCTATTTTTGCGCAGCCGGAGTGCATTGTTAATGATCTTCTCCTGCTCTCGGACTCCACTCGACTCTGATTTGTGGCGTCTGGCGTCTGCACTTTTTACAATGTGATAATTTTCAACAATTTACTCCCCTTTTTGCGCCGGCGGCGGCGGCGTTTAACGGTGTCGTCCTTGATGTACCAACAACAACACCAAGACGAACTGTGGAATCGACGGCGCCGCCGAGAAGACGATAACACAGCAATTTCTGCGCATCTTGATATGATGATGATAATTATATGTATGTACGGCAAACAGTCGCAATCGTTGATAGCGACACGCACAACAACAACAACAGCAACTAATACAACACGCAGACAGTGAAATGATGACAATGCTGATAATGGACTAGCGACAGGGTCACTGCCAACCGCAGCAGCAGCGACGTCGACAGCAGCAGAACTCAGTCGCAGTTGCATTTCCTTTTGCAGGGAATTCGCTGGGGGTCACAATGCAGCTGGCGCGGCAGAAAGACGCCGCAGCAGCAGCAGCAGCTCCATTCAGAGTGACGTCGCTGCCATCAGCAATTTCATTGTAACAGCTGTGCTGTCGCCGTCGCACAACATCAACAACAACAACAACATATCGACGTCAACAATGCTCGTAAGAGCGAGAACGACGCGTCGTGATCGCTCGTTTATTCATTCGTGAGTTCGGTTTGGTTCAATTCGGTTCGTTTCGTTCGGCCGGCACTTGTTCGGCTCTTTGGGCTCCGGCTTTGGCTCTGACTGCGGCTGCTGTTGCTGCTGACTTTGGCTCTGTCTGTCGTCTGTCGTCTCTGTTTGGCGGCGGCAGTGGGCTCCCCAATCTTTCCTTCAAATAAAACCAGTGCCCGCTTGCAATTTTCACTTAGTTTGAGTCTGAACGGCGACTGCGCCGGCGTGTCCGTGTGTGTGCGTGAGTGTGTGTGTGTATGTGTGGATGCGCGTGCGTGAGTAAGAAGCGTATGCAGAATAAGATCGCGATTCGAATCACTTGAAACTGAAACTGAAGCTGCAATTGCAATCGATAAACAATAATCGGTGAACGCGCGCGCCAAACTAATTATTTGTAGAATTCGTCCTATCGATTTGTAAGCTTCTTTGTTGTTGCTTTCTTTTGCGCGTGTGCTGCGCATGCGCAACAATAACAAAAGCTTAAGAAAGAACGGAAACTCGAAACGAAAACCGAAACGGAAACTGAAGCTGAAAATAAAACTAATCAAAATCTAAAATCGTTTAGTCATTGCCGGCGCATAGATTGTTGTTGTTATTTAGTGTGTGTGTGTGTTTTTTTTACAATTTTTTTTGTGACTGTGTTTTACTGTGCAACTCTGACGACAATATACAACACTTACCTGACATCATCCCATTATCTTAACGTCAGAATCATAGCACTATAATCATTACCATCAGCGCCACCATAATTATAAGCAGCAACAGCGTCGTCGGCATTTGCGGTTGACATCTTTACGGGCTTCATTCAGAGCAAAATAACCAAAACAAACACAAACACAGCAACGGCAACACAGTCGGATCGACAACAACAACAACAACATCAAGAACCGCGGCATTATTTTGGTGAGTAGCGAGTACATATGTATATCTTAAGTCAAGAATTAGACTGTCTCTTCACGGGGGAAACATATACTATAAGATTTGGCGATCTTTTTAGTAAAGATTTTAACATAGTTTTTATATTTAGGCAATCTTGAATCGATCGCCTATTATCGCAACTTATCGTTTAATCAAATTATTCACATTTTTGTTGTTCAAAATGCCAATTTGCTGTGATTAACAATTGTTTTGTTTTTTTTGCTTCTGTTGTTAGATCTTAAAAGGCTCCGATACTGAATTATTTAGTATAATATTATGATCATGCCGCTATGCTGGTTGGGCTCGTGATTTTGATCACTGGTCGTCGAGTTAAGGCCAGCACCATTTTTTCGAGCAGCGGGTCTAAGGAGAGGGCGCTCTTTGTTTTTCTCAAGAAACTGGGGGAACAGCAAAAACCTAAAGAAAAAACCCACAAAAAAAATTGTTTTTTTTTTCCAATTTGCTATTTCAAAGCTCAGGCTATTTTCAGTTGTTTCACTTTTTTTGTGGATTGCTTGTTGTTGCCTTTCGGGCAAAACAGTAGCCATATATTAAGCTAATTTCCTGTGTGATCTCAGCCAGCGCACATACACACAAACAGAGAGAGACAGACTGAAACACACACACACACTTGCACACATTCGTATCTGAGAGATACACAAACAAAGCCAGGCGAGCTAAATGAACGCCAAAAGCAACTCCCAAAAATGGTCAAAATAAGCGCGGCGCATGTTTTTTTGGCCAAAAAGCAACAACGCCACAACACTGTATGCGGCACCAAAACAAACCAAATCAAAACGAATTAAATGATTTGTTATAACATATTTTGTAGGCTGCAGCAGAGCGTCCAAAACTTCATTCATCCGTCAGTCCGTCGTTCTGTCTGTCCGTCGGTTCATCCATCCCAATTGTCTATATCCGTCTCTTTTGTGACGATCCGCGGCCATCCCAAGAAACGCCTGTGCAAAATTTATGGCCTGCATTTTGTTGTACTACAACAAGAAGCTGGAGTCGCAGCTCCAGAGAGTGAGACAGAGAGAGGGAGAAACAAAAAGTAAAAGAAAAATAAAAAATCAAAACGACGTCGCCATAAAAAATACATTTTCGGCCCACATGCGATGCGAACCGACGTGGAGACGCCCGCCACTAAAGAAATTAAAATATGCCTCGAGACGGCAACACAGAGAAAAAACATAATAAAAGAAAAAACAGCAACAACAACATGTATGTGAGTGTATCTTTGGAGTTACGTGCGATCTGGACAGACCTCGCCTCACTCTCCACCCCTGGCCCCCCTTCAGTTGCTCCTCTGAAAGCGTTAGTCGTTCCGCGTTTTACGTTAAAAGTTTCATTTCATTCATAAAAATAAAAACTGTGACTGTGCGAGTGTGAGAGTCTGTGTGTGTGTGTGTGCGACGACTTGAGTGTGTGGAAGTGTGTGCTTGTGTGTGTGTGTGTGGCTCAATGAAACTACAACGCATGAATGAAATATATGTGAATGAAGCATCGACAATGGGAGTTTAGTCTTGGCGGGTAGGCGTACAAATTGCTTTGGTTTCGTCTCCGGCTCGCTTCAAGTGAAATCTTTCAAAGCCTCAAATGTTCAGCCCCTTCCTCTCACCTCTTCATTCTTCCCATTTATGCTACGCTTTGTAGCAGACTCGTAGATCATTTTTCTCTCAGCGTTTTTGCCATTTTCACGTTCGCTTTATGGCCTGGCCATATGTTGCTATTGCTCTTTGCTGTTCGCTGTTTGCTGTTGGTGGGCAGAAGATCCTCATCCAGCATAAATCGAGATACTCTGCATTTATATGCAAGGCGATCATCCGAAATAAATGATCAGCAATCAGTTGATCAGAGATAAAGAACCGAAAAGCCAATTTATCTTATTAACAAGTTGAACAAAATGTTTAACCAATGTAGGAAAACAATATTAAAATAAAAAATAAAAACACAAAATTATTGGGGATAAATTTCTTTTAATATAGATTCCATATATTTAACTTATTTAAAAAAGATTTGGCATACTTTAATATTTCTTGTATTAAAAATCAAATCAATCGTGTCTTTTAATTCAGAATTTGTTTTGTAATAGAAAATGATCTCCTCATTTCTTATAATTTTTTTAAGTGTTTAATACATTTAATATTTTTTTGTATTATTGAATATTATTTTTTGATAGTCTTTTACACTTTTTATGATTTCCATTATATTTCGATGATCCCTTATTATAATAGCATACAAAATTTTAATACAGAAAATAATAATGATAATAATAAGCTGACGATCGTCAAAGATATTTGTCAACGAAATACTTGAACCAAATTAAAAGAATATGTATTTTATATTCATCGCCATGCCATTAATGTTCGACCTTATATAGATCACAACGATTGTCTTGGTATATATTTTTGAAACATCTAGAACTCAGAACTGTGCAGAGTATCCAAAAATTTTCTGCTTTACGTGATTCCATTTTGCGGTTGCGATTGCGTTCCTTCTTAGGCATGGCGTATTTTTCATTTTTCTGGGAATTTTTTGTTTTATTTTTTTTTTTTTTTTGGATTTTGTTTTTTTCTCCATTATTTTTTTTGTGACTTGGGTCGCATTATTTGCATACAAAGTCGAGATGATCTAAGAGTAGAGCTTAGTTTGTCGCCCATGTCGCAAATGATGACGATGTTGATGATCATTATCGCGAGATGATGATGTGATCGACCAGCCAAATGTAAAGCGACAACAAAACGTGGCTAATAAATTAGGCAAAGCGTCAACAAAGCTGTTGACAAATGTCAATTTTTGAACACCAACGCCAAACAGCCAAACAGACAGCAAGCAATAGCCAAATGCAAATACGAATACAAATTCCGAATACAAAATCAATATGGACGATATGTAGAGGAGAGGATGACGATGATGATGATGAGTATATATTCGTATCGTTGCAGTGAAATTTTTGTCGATTTAAGCTTCGTTTTTTCATTTTGGCGATTGATGGTTATTGAGGATAAAAGAGCCCAGTTAGGAGAGAGAAACTAACGTACACATGGTATGTGAGATCATTCAGCACGTGGGTCGTTTACACAGCTCGAAAGAAAATAAGCATTTGGCGATTAGATAAATCAGTTAACCTAATGCCTAATGCCTAATGCCTAATGATTGAATGACTTACGACTTGAACATGTCGGAACCGACTGAATTTCCGAATGAATGAATGAATGAACGAAAGCTCCTCGCGGAGAGTTCATCAATCAGCTTTGGCTGCAATTGCAATTGGCAGCCAACGAAGCATGGCCAACTCTGATCAGCAGACAAAATCATTGATCAATGCTCCCTGCGGATGTGGATGCGCGTCTGTGACTGCGACTGCAAATGGAAGAGCGAGAGGGAATAAAGAGAAAACTGGTATTTGCTGTCTGCCAAATGAAAATTCAATCAATTGCCCTGACATTTAATGGAGGGAGCCGTCAAATGTGATTGATTGATAATTAAAAGTGGCGCCTGCCAGTCGACGCAGTGCAGCATAATGAACAGCGCCAATGGCCAATTCAGTCAGTCAGTCAGTCAGTCAGAGACTGGAACACGAGTTGATACACAGACACTGAGACTGGGGACTGGAGACTGAGACTGAGACTGGGTTTGAGACTGGACTCGACATCGACTTCGACTTGATTCGACGCAACGTTTAACATATGATAATGTGGCGCTTGCTAATTTCGTGCGATTCTTTCAAGTTTCGCCGCAATTGCAAATGAGAATGGCTCGCGGCTCAGGATGGGACGATAGACAACAGGACAGATAGACGGACAGACAGACAGACAGACTGACTGACTGATGGAGAGACTGTCTCTGGACTCTGGAAGTCGAGCTAAATCATCATTTTATTGTCAGCATTATGCTCACGATGGAGTTTTTTTTTTATTTTGCATTGCATTTGAATTTAAATTAAAATGGCGCCTGCTAAAGGCGCCAATAGAATCTGTGATGTCTTCGCTTTCAATACGCTCTCCTTGCGAGTCTGCTCATCCGATCATCTGCTTTGGCTGCTCATTAACGGAAGGTCTAGACTCTAGAGTGCTTTGACTTATTTATAGTATCTTAAATTTGTCAGAATTACTCATGAATAATAATAAAATATAAAATAATATTGATAATAATTTATAATTTGAGTAAACTTTTAGGGTACAAAGTTAAGTCATATAATTTTATGCATATATCACATTATTTTTTTTGTGTGTTGTTAGCAGATCGTAAAAATATTATACCTTTTTAATCCGTTTCGGTCGTAAATAAGGACTTCAAATCATCATTAACTGTAGACAAGATTATCGCAAAGCAATTGCAAAAAATACTGACAAGAAAAAAGCAAACTCGTCTTTATGATACTATTTCAATGATACACTTTCAAAAATTGTAAGAGAAATGAATAATCACTTAAATATACCAACATAAAATACCTGAAATATACCAACAGTTATATTTCGTAGATCGATATACCACTATATGGTATTTTATTTTCAAATATTGTAAGATTTGTGCGGTATTATCATGAAATACTAAAATCTACCAAAGTGGTATTATAGTTCAATTATACCGCAAAAATACTGAAATATAATAATATAATACTGAATAATAATGAAATTTATATACTTCATATATAAATATATAAAATTAATATACCAAAAAATACTGAAATGTTCCAACAATTGCAAAATATACCATATTAAAATGGAGTGCGGTATTATATTATCATTCAAATATACTGAAATAAAATACATAAAAAATACTGTAAAATCCCAACATTTATATTTCGAATATCGATATAATACTACATGCAAAATATTCCAACTAAAGCAATTATCTTTAAAATTATTTCTTAAACAGCTTCTACGATTTTTATTTGCTAGCAACTTTTCAAAATCAGACATTTATTTATTTTTTATCTCTCTGGGAAAGAGTATTTAGAACACATTGTAGCTGGCTGACAACTGAAGTCACTCACTCATGTGATTTGTATATTTTTTGGGCACGTTTCGCGCTTGGCAAAATTTAAAAGAAAAGATTTTTAATTTGTTTCCAAGCTAATGAGCTTTGTTTAATTTTATTAATGGAATTGCCAACATTTATCATAAATTACAAATCGTGATCGTGATAACAGCGCCAGTGCCCCCAGAACAACACCAACAACAACAACAACAACAACAAGTTGCTCGAGTCAGTTCTCAGCTTGTGCTTGAAGCTTCAGTTCCCAGTTTCATTTGATCTCCCAACTTGTCTTCGTCATCTGCTCATCTGATGAATAATTAAGTTGTCGTGTGTTGCTTTGATAATAAGAACAACAATGCTGCTCTTGCTGCTCTTGTTGTTGTAGTTCTTGCTAGAAACATTGTTGTTGTGGTTATTGTTGCTGTTGCTGTTGCTGCTGTGTGGTTTTTGTGTTTCTCTTTCAAGCGCCGCATTCAAATTATTTGCTTAATTTTATTGCTCGTGTATCTGGCAACCAAATATCGTTGCTCACTGTCTCACTCACAAAAAAAAAAAAACAAAAACATCATTGGCAACTTAATTTTCCCATTTGCTAAAAGCAAATCAGCTTTTTTATTGTCCAGCAATAGTTGTCGTTGACATTGTTGTGGTTGTTGTTGCATATTTTCGTAGAAATTTGTGTTGCAAGTTGGCATCGTTGATGTCCTGCCTCGTCAATTGTCAATTGTGTGCAGCTCAGAGTGGCGCCACACAGCGCAGCAGCAACAATTTGCTACCTCATCAGCAATAATAACAGCAACGGCAGCAACAACTGTTACAACAACAACAACAACAACAACAGGCAATAATCTTGATGAAATGCGCACAATTGAAATTCAATCTCATTGCAGTGGCAACAATCTTAGCCTAAAGCGACGCCAACACTGCGCTGTGGTTACTCGATTTCGCTATTGCTGTTGTTGCTGTTGTAGTTGTTGTTGTAGTTGTTGTTGTTGTTGCTGTTGTGTCGAGTGACTTGAATGTGGCATTAATCTTGGATTAATCTTATAAATGAAGCATTTCATTCGAGCTTAACGCGTCCAATTTGCTTAAATCCATTCATCTCGCAGCAATTAAACTTGTTCCATCTTAATGGGCTTTCAAAACCTGTCAAATTATTACATTAATCTTGGATTAATCAGTATGTAAGTCACATGAATAATACAATACACAACAAATGAATCAAACTTAATTACTCTTGAACAATGCAAATGAGTTCGTCCCATGCTTTTCTCGAAGCTCTTCCTGCTGTTTTAAATTCAAATGTGAATTAACTAATTATTGCATTTCCTACATTGCAAATCTTTTAATTGCTAGCTAATCTTTGCTAAATGTATTTGTATATTTTAGATTAATAAACAGATGTTCTCTTAATGCGAAAATCAAGAAAAATATGACTTAAATGCGATGCAAAGTATTTCTTTAATATTCAAATAAAGTTGTCAAGTTATCACTTTTGTTTTATAGATACATATATATTTTTGCGATCTGTGCTCTACTTTTAAACTTCTGATAATAATATGTTAGAGCTGTTTTTATGTCTTTCTCATTTTACAAAAACATTTCGTGAGAAAATAAATAGATTTGCCTCTTTCAAATGGAATTTCAATATTCAAAATGCTCTTTGTATCAAAAGTGCTGAATGTGCAAAGTGAGGAATGCAAAAACAATTGCAACATATGATAGAAGATGTAATACATAATATGTTGGAGCCTCATACAAATGGTTTTACAATTTTATAATATACTATAAATATATATATATTTGGTATGAAATTGGTACAGCATAAAACCTGTAAATGAGCTCCAATTTAAATTAAATTTGTATATTCGCTATCCATAGAATAGAAGGGTATTACAATTTTGTGCCTACAGAAAATTTAACAAGTAAAATGAGGCATCTTCGACCCCCTAAATTATATATATTTTTGATTATCATCAACGATATAGCCAAGTCCTTCTATCCAATAAAACAAAATCGAATACAAAGCGTAATTTTGAAGATAAAGTTAATTGTAGTACAACAATAACAATAACTATAGTATTTATGATTCCTGTGGTTAAGATCTGATAAAAATTGTAGAAGTTATTTCAGAATTACGTTCTTAATTCAATCGGATCTTAAAATGAGTTAAGGCTGACGATCTGGGATATTTTGACATCTGTAGTATATTTCGAATGTAGTACTAGATATATAATGGATAGCGGGTATCTTACAGTCGAGCACCCTCGACTGTAGCTTTGTAAACTTGCTGTATTTAAATTCATTGTTTGGTTTTGGCGAATCTAAAAGTCTCGTTAAATCTGATCTACTTCTGAGCTAAGCTTTAACTTTTGCGGTTCTCGCGTTTTGTATAATACACTTGAAATCTTATTCTGTGGCTAGTCCATACCAAGAATGAGATGAATTCAAATCGAACTGAAATCAAACCTTTAATCTATTTATAGCTGTCGCTTTGTTGGAGATATAATGCAATCGCTGCCATGTGCCCGCTAATTGCCAAGCTGCTGAGACGCATCGATAACGGCTAAGAGACAGAGATTCCCCCTAAACAAAACTCATTGAGAGAGCTCTAGAGAGAGAGAGAGAGAAAGATAAGGAAAGAAAGTAAGAAAATATATAGAGGAGAGTCACATACACAGTATTTGCAAACATGAAGCGCCTCTATTTGAGCACTCTGCTCTGCCTGTGGTTCAGCTCTGGCGGCAGCATCAAGCTTTATGGCCTGCACACCGATGAGCTGCGCGAGGGCGAGGGACAGCTGGTGGTGCCACGGCGTGTGCACGCCGATGGTGCATTCATGACACACACACTCGACTATGCCCACGATCGGGATCATCGGCGGCATCGTCGCAGCACTGACCATCAGCATCAGCAGCCGGAGCTGCATTTCGTGCTGCCGCTGGCCAACGAGACGTTGCATCTGGAGCTGACGTAAGTGCCACCTCACGAAATGTCTGCACTCCTCAAGTATTCTAATGCATTGCCACTTCCACTTCCACATGCAGGCCAAATAGTTACTTCCTGGCGCCGCATCTCATTGTGGAGCGTCATCGTCGCGATCTGAGAACTCGTGCGCCTCCAGCGGCGCATCAGCTCAATTGCCATTTCCATGGCAAGGTGCGTGGCCAGCCGTCGGCCAATGTCGCCATATCCACCTGCTCCGGTCTGGTAAGTCAAGATACAATCAAATAAATATTTCAAAGAAATTTTGATTAATTTGCTCTTTAAATATAAGACAAATTGCACAACAAATTAATAGTAAATTTTATATATCTTGCTTTATTTTAATAACTTCAATAATTCTAAATTGTTTAAAATATTTTACAACTTTTAATAGCAAATTTCACATTTCAATAATTCTAAATTGTTCAAAATAATTTACCACTTTAAATGCAAATATTTTTCTACAACATTCTTTATCTTTAGCTATCAAAGAATGTCAGTAATAATCTCAATTAATAATGTGTTTAATCATTTTAATTGCTCGTCAAAAGTGCCACACAAAATTATTCAGAATTTTCCATCATGCTTACGAAAGCTGTTGCTAGTATTTTTGCTTATGGTGAAATAAATTGTTTTCACAGAATTTTGCGTATAATTGGGCCTTATTAGAATTTACAAAGAAAATGTATATACAAGCTAGTAAATGCTAGTATATATTGTACTGATAGTGTATAGTACATACTCATAATGGGCTGTGTATGGTATATATTCACAATGATAGTATATAGTATATTGATATTTGGTATATATACATATATATATATATATATATATATATATAGTATAATATATACATAGTTTATACTTATATTGATGATATATAGTATATACTTATTAATTCTAATTACATCACAAAGTTTGTTGCCTAAGTCTTTTGTTTTGAATCACTTTTTCTTACTTTTTTTCAATAACAGGTGGGACATGTGAAGACGGCCAGCAATGAGTATTATATAGAGCCGTCCAAGCAGTATGCGGCACATCCTATCAATGGGCATCCACATGTGGTGTTCCAGCGCTCCTCGGTGATGCCCAAGCAAAAGGTAAGTCATGCATTTAGTTGTTGTTTATATAGTTTCTCATGGTTGATTCGCTTAGGCGACACAACAACGACGTCGCCACAAGCGAAAGCGTAAGGAACAGCGCCAAAAGGGTCACATCAGCAATTGCGGCACACGCGAGCCACGACGACGCATGGAGACGCGTCTCGAGTGGCAGTCGCGTGGCAAGTTTAAGATACAAGGTGGTCGCAAAGTGCGTCGCCATCATCAGCATCATCAGCAACAGCAGCAGCTTACGCAACATCATCTGCCTGCACGTCATCATCATTACCATCAGCAGCCGCACACAAAATTCAAGTACGACACACAGCCCGAGGAGCCACAGACGGGGCCACGCAGCAGACGCTCGATTAGCAGTCCCCGGCATGTGGAGACACTGATTGTGGCCGATGCCACAATGTCGGCATTTCACAAGGATGTCGTCAAATATCTGCTGACCATTATGAATATGGTGTCTGCTCTGTACAAGGATCCCAGCATTGGCAATGCCATCGAAATTGTTGTGGTCAAGATTATCGAATTGCAGGAGAACGATACGGCACCCGAACTAAATCTAACACAGAATGCTCAAAAGAATCTCGATCGATTCTGCAGGTAAATTCAAATCGATGATCACCCAGTCAGTTGGGAATCACAAAGTCATTATCTCGTATGTTGCAGCTGGCAGCACAAGCAGAACTCGGCCAACGAGAATGATCCGAATCATCATGATGTTGCCATACTGATCACGCGCAAAAACATTTGCGGCAACAATTGCATGTGAGTAGAAAATGAAAAATGTATTTACTACTAGCTTAGTGACGAACGAAAATTTTAAAAGTTAAAGTAAAGAGCTTGACAACATTTATTAAGCTCTCAAAAAAATAAATTTATTTTAAATTAAATACAAAAATTATTAAAAGCCAATATACCAAATACTAATACGAACTAAACTAATAATAAACAAATAATACTAAATTAAAATTTGATTTAAAATAAATTTAATTTTATTGAATGACTTTTCTACTTTGAACGTTTTATGGGAATCTTATTGCGATCGCAAACTTAAATTTCTCATATTATCATTTTATAAATTTCTAAAAATTATATTTATATTAAACTAAATCTTCAATACATATTATTGTAAGCACATATTGTATGATTTCAAAGAATTTACCTACAATCGTTAGTTTATTAAGCTACAATTATTAGGTTCCACAAAATAGATATTTACTTTAAATTAAATACTACAAACTTCTGCATATACTATTATAAATACATATTGCATGTTTTTTGCGATTTCATTACTATCGAAGGCTTATTCAGCAACAATCATTTCTTATATTTCAACATCATTTTACTAACTAAATACTACAATCTTCAGAATATATAATTTTAAGCACAGACACTGTAGGATTTCGAAGAATATGATCACAAGTTAATAAAGCAACAATTATAAAGTGCGAATATCACATTCATTGTTTTTAAATATATTCTAGAATGCGTTGCATGTGTAAACGTCCTTCTTATGTATTTTAAATTTCTTCTTTTTTTTGTTATTGTTGCAGGACTCTGGGACTGGCGAATGTGGGCGGCATGTGCAAGCCGAGGCAATCGTGCAGCGTCAATGAGGACAACGGCATCATGCTCTCCCACACGATCACGCACGAATTGGGGCACAAGTAAGTCGGCACTTCCGTCAGTTTAGCGGCGCCTTGCATTCGCAGTCGCATTCGCATTTGCAACATGCAACATGCAACCCATAGAAGAGACAGAGAGAGAGAGACACACAGTATGCTAGTTGGCCAACATCGAAATGCACTTTCAGGCCAGTCACTTGTGGCCAGCGGCAAGTGGCAAGTGGCAGGCAGCCAACGCAATGCAAATGCATCAATTGATCGCAGCCAAAGATTTATGTGCAGCCCAATTCGTTTAATGAATGAATCAAAGCAACAACCACAACAAAAACAACAACAACTGCAACAGCAGCAACTGAAAATGAATGAATTGCTGCCTCTAAGTGGACGCGACGGATGCTTTTGACACCTGCGTGTGTTGTGTGACAATGATCGCCTGCGTTCCACGCCCACAGTTTCTTTTTAGCATCAAGCAAAACAGTTGCCACCACAGTTGCCTCCCCGCCACACTTGTCACTCTCCCTCTTCGCGCCTTGCCCCTTCCCCCTTGGCGGCTGCCGCCTCCTCCGCCATTCAAACTCAATTAGTCGCAGACTCAGCGACAAAAACACACACTCACTCTGCTAGGGATGCACAATCAGTTAAATGTTCCGTCACTTTTAGGTTTTAACTCAGTTTCTTGTTGTATTTTGAAGCACATTAAATCGTTACTTGAGTGCACTACATATTCAGCATTTAGGTGCACATTCATGAGCTTTTTGTAGATTGTTTTTAACGAGATTTTGTGACAAGCAAAAGTCATATTTAGCTGTTTTCTATTCTTACCTATTCTTAAGCACATTAAAATGTAGCTTGATTGCCCTATCAAGTTTTTATTTTCTGTGTATGGGACATACTTAGATGTTCTAGAGTTTGTGTTTTAAAGCGCATTAAACTGTTGCTTGACTATTTTAAATATTGAGGTTTAAATTGCATATTAATGAGCTTAATTGAATTGTTTTTAATGAGCTTTTGTTTGGAGCACTTTTTCATAATAAGCACGCTTTTAATCAATGTATTATAATAGGTAGGTAACTTTGGAATATTCCAGCTTATAAGCTTTTTTATGGTTTACGAATTTGTGGTTTATTACTTTTATTTGTGAGAATTGTTGAGACGTTGAAACCTCTAACATTTAATTTAAACACTTGACTTGCAACGTCAACAGTTTATTTTGTATTTAGTAAATTCCGTTCATGCAAAAAATGTTAATTTAATTAATTTGTCTGTGGCGCTAACTGCTGCTAAAAATCAATATATTGGAAAGTTCATTTTTGAAGTCATGTCGCAGTTTAGTGCAACCCTGGCGCAAGCTGGCAAAGAGAGTGAGAGGGGAAGAAGGCAGCAATTTGGTAGCCAGTGTTGCTGTTGTTGTCGGTTGTCCGGTTTCGTAGGCTTATCTCGTTTCGTGTTCGTGCCAAGTGGATTTTTGTAAAACGCCTTATAAGCGCAGCCAAGTGCCCGTCAGTCTGGCGTGTTCCGATTGAGTCAACCCAGCCAGCCAGCCAGCCAGCCAGCGGATCACCAGTTCACCAGCTCAGCTCAGCTCAGCACCCGGCTCCATCATCACAACACTCAGACATACACACACACGCACACACTTAGACACCTCCGACACCTGTTGTTGTTGTTGTTGTTGTTGGGCAATTTAGTTTTGATTGTCGCTGGGTCGAACGGTCATCGTCAGGTGGCAGCTACCGTCCACACAACGATATGCTTATTCACACTCTGTGTTTGTGTGCCTGTGTGTGTGTGTGTGTTGTTGTTGTTCTTAATTTAAGCACTATTCTAATAATCAGGTTTTTGACTCGCTTTTGGCTAGTCGCACAGCGTGGCATAAATTGCTTGTCGCGTTTTGCTGTTGTTTTGCTTCTCCAAAGACAATACAAATAATAAATCTCGTCTCATTTTGCCACTGGCAACTGTCCCAGCGAATGCACTATGGGCCAAAAGCCCAAATTTGCGGCATAAACTCTAAAAATGGACCTAAGATTCTGAAAATTTGCACTAATATCTGGGAGAGAAAGATAAAATTTCGGAAAAAATTTTGTGTCAATTTGACCACGCCTTCCTCCCGCCCCCATATAACCGTCCGTATGAAACACTGGATCTCAGAGACTATAAGAGATAGAGCTATAATTTTTTTTCGAGAGCATTTGTTATGTTTTCACGCAGATCAAGTTTGTTTCAAATTTTTGCCACGCCCACTTCCGCCCCCGAAAATCAAAAAAACCGAATAACAAGCAAAATTTTAAAGCTAGAGTTACGAATTTTGGTATATACAATAATTTCCATAGTAGTTGTGATTCCTATAAATTTGGTTGCGATCAGATAAAAATTGTCGAAGTTATTAAAAAAACACTTTGAGTAGCGCTGCATGAGAGAACTCATAAACACCTGCAACATGTGTTGTTATTTCAAAAACGGGCAAAAATGGGCAAAAACCATTACTAAAAATGGATTCTATAGAGATTTGTTAAAAATATTACATTTTTACCTTTAAGGCACTTTGAGGCACTTAAAAGAAAAGCTTCACAGAACACATGTACTTTTGTTAGAACAAGCTAGAACAACACATTTGCAACACATTAGTCAAAACAACACAAACATTTAGAAATATAGAAAAACGTTTAGTAACTATTAATTTACATACCTTGACCTTTATTTTCCATGTACACACTTTTAACTTTTAATGTTTGGTTCAATTGATTTACGAGCTGCAAGTCGTCAAAATTTTCGCGGGTTTTTTGTGTAAAACAAAACGACACTGAACAGCTGACTTTAAAAGCGCGCAAAAATTAGGGGTATTCCCAAAAATTTTATCAAAATTTTTTTATATCATATAAGTATTTAAGATACCAAAAAAATAATTAAACAACACTATTTCGAAAAAAAAAAATCATTTATGCCGCATATATGGGCTTTTGGCCCATAGTGGAATGGGGGGAGGGAGTGAAGGGAGGGGGAATTTTACTTTACGCTGTCGTGCAGTCGCAACAATGTTGATCGAGTTTAACCCTTGTGGCGCAACTGTGCACAGCTTCGACATTTTTTTTAACGTACAACGCTTGCAGCGTTAAAAGGCAGCAATAGTTAGATATGCGACTATTTCAATAAATAAATATTAAAGTATTTTTATATAGATGCAATACTTTTCTAATTCGATTTAATAATATTTTGTTGACTTCGTGTAGAATGCTTTTCTAATTCGATAATTGAGGGAAAGTTATTTTTTGTTTTATATACCCGCTATTTAAAAAGCAAAAGGGTATTATAACTTTGTGTCTGCAGGAAATATATGTAACTGGCAGAATCTCGTATATTTTTAAGTCTTTGGTATATTTTAAATGTAGTACTACATCGTTATACCAAATACAGCCTATGATATATTTCAGTTTTTTCCTGTATATTAATTTTGTATATTAGTATAATATGGTTTAATTGAAAATGGGTAGCGAGTATCTCACAGTCGAGCCCATCAGTCTGTAGCTTTCTTACTTATTTTTCTTTTTTGTTTACAATACATTTTTAGGTACAAGCTGATAGCAAGCAAATAGTATTTGTACCACCAACAAAAATAAATATTCCTTTCAGTTAACAAGCCGAAATAGATAGGGATTCTAAAGCTAAATTATAGTACAGATTATTTTCAGTACTCATATAAAATTTTATATATCCATACAAAAACTATTACCCAATAAAAATGTATCTAAGAGTTCTTAGATTTTTACATTTGGTTTCTATTAGGCTTGCTGTTAGTATTACTTTGTTATGAGCAAGCAAAGTAACATATCTCTTAGAGTCTAAAAGGCTAGAATTCTAATTACTTGACTAATCTAATTACTTCTTCCTCTTCTGGAAACCAATGTACATACAGTTTTGAGTCACCCCAATTTTATTAATTCTTCAATTAAGTGACGCTAGTTACTGATTATACAAAGGATCTCTTAGAGTCAAGAGGACTCAGCTATAACTACTTTTGTTTGTAATCCAACCTTATGCTTGTGCCTTGCAGCTTCGGCATGTTCCACGACACTGCAAAAATCGGCTGCCATCCGCGAGTGGGCTCCATAGTGCACATCATGACGCCAACCTTTGGGGCGGACACGCTGCAAGTTTGCTGGTCGAACTGCAGTCGCAAGTACATCACACACTTTTTGGAGTAAGTACAAAAAGAGTAAAAAATTAAATGATCTTAACAGCGAACAAACTTTTGCATTACAGCCAGGGATTGGGCGAATGTCTGGACGATTCGCCGACCACGATTAAGGAATACAATTATCCGGAGACGCTGCCGGGTGAGGCATACAACGCCAAGCGGCAGTGCCGCATGCAATTCAACCTGACCACAGATAGCGATGTGGGCGCCTGCTCATCGCCACATGAGTTCTGCTCGACGCTCTGGTGTCGCGTCAATGGCGAATGTGTGACAAACATGCGACCCACGGCCCCGGGCACCACGTGTGCCAAGAACAAATGGTGCCAGAATGGCAAATGTGTGCGCATGGAGGAGCTGACGCCCATCAACGGGGGCTGGGGCAATTGGAGCGAGTGGAGCGAATGTTCGCGCAGCTGCGGCGGTGGCGTCTCCACGCAGCAGCGCGAATGCGATTCACCATTGCCCGCCAATGGCGGCGTCTTCTGCATTGGCGAGCGCAAGCGCTACAAGATCTGTCGCAAGCGGCCGTGTCCCGAACACGAGCCCAGCTTCCGGGCCCAGCAGTGTGCGCGCTACGACAATGTCAGCTATCAGGGTGCCACCTACAAGTGGCTGCCCTTCTTCGATAAGAGTAAGTTTTGGAAATTCGGAGATATTTACGGTATTATGTCGATATTCTATATTGTCAATTTAAGATAACTGCGAATCCAAGTTAGTTGCATGTAATTTAAATTATGCATTGAAGTTAATTGCACATCCAAGTAAATTGTGTAAAATCCAATGTTGATCGCATAAAGCAGCCCATTCTTTAACTTAAGTGCACTGCACATAGGTGCACATTTTGCATTATTGTGAAATTTGAAGCCATTAAAATTGTTTGTTATATATGCAAAATTTGCAGTTAAGGGCATACTAATAATAAAAATGCAAATAATGGCAAATCCATTTCCAACACAAAATGCAATTATCTGCAAAATACATTCGATATGTATATATTTTGGGGTATTCATTGAAAATTAAAATACAGATTTATTTTTATTTTAATTGCCCATGGCTTAGCAATAATGTGTGCACTTATATGTAATGGCATTAAAGTTAAAAGATTTCAAGCTTATTCAATTTCAATATGCAATTATATTGGATCTACAATTAAATGTAGTTGAAATTATGGAGATTAGTAGTAGAAAAACCAACAATAAATTTACTTAAAATAAAAATTGCATATAATTGCAACATTTTTGTGTGCAGTTAACGATATTATACTACAGTATTGTACTTCTGTGCTAATGAACTCTCTCTTTCGGTTGTTTTGCAGATAATCCCTGTCGACTGTTCTGCAGCGATGTGGATGACACAATCATCGCCAACTGGGGCGAAACGGTGCTCGATGGAACTCCCTGCACGCTGGGCACGAATAACATGTGCATCGATGGCATCTGCAAGGTAAGTTCGGGTATAAACAGCGCACACTTGTTTCACGGCGAGATCAATTAAACGTGTATTTCATTCAGAAAGTTGGTTGCGATTGGATCGTTGACTCGGACATGCAGGACGATCGTTGCGGTGTCTGTGGCGGTGCTGGTGATCAATGCAAGCCCATAAAGGAAACCTTCATCGAACCCTTCAATGTCAGTGACGGTGTCTACGTTGATATTGTCAGCATCCCAGCACGTGCTCGTCACATACTCATCCGAGAGTTGGGTAATTCACCGCATTTCCTTGCCATCGGACGGGGTGGATTGGGTGCGTTCTATTTGAATGGCGACAGCTTGATCTCGATGCCAGGGGAATTGGAAATTGCCGGCGTCGAGAGTCTCTACGATCGCCAGGATGAACAGGAGACTATCAAAATACCTCAGCCCATACAGCATTCCATAGTGCTATACGTAAGTTGTATGGAGACTAGTATCCTGACATTATCTAAGCTAGATTATGAGTCCTACATATATCTATTGCTCTTGTTTGCTAATGGTCTAGACTTCTGATCTAGTAGTAGTGTATTCTTAGACTAGAAGACTGAAACTCTGTCTTCTTATATAAGATTCTTCTCTAGTCTCTCATTCTTTTCTTATTCTATAAGGTTCTACTCTAGTCTTTGATTCTTTTCTTCTTCTTTAAGATTCTTCTCTAGTCTCTGATTCTTTTCTTCTTCTATAAGATTCTTCTTTAGTCTCTGATTTTATAGCACTCTAGCTGCTTATTCCTACTCAACTTTTAATCTAATCTCTTTCCACTTACAGGCGATCGTGCGCGGCAATGAGAGCAATCCGGGCATTTACTATGAGTTCACATTGCCCGCCCTGAATGTGAGCTCTGGGCGACAGCATCAGTGGCGTCTCAGCAACTGGACAGCCTGCTCCGTCAGCTGTGGCGGCGGTGTGCAGCATCGTGAGCCCATTTGCCATGAGAATGGCAAAGGTAAAGACTTGACTATGACTTAAAACTTCTCATTCCATTATGTACTCACTCCTAATTTCTTATCCACAGTGCTGTCTGATAAGTTGCCTTGCTGGACGCATGCGAAGAACAAACGTCCGTTGCGACAGACACGCGCCTGTGGCGAACAACAGTGTCCGGCTCACTGGTGGCCCGGACCTTGGCAATTCTGCCCGGTTACTTGTAGGCAACGGGGTGCACCGATGCCCCAGCGACGTCGCTCCGTTGTCTGTCTCGATCAGCACGATGTCGTTGTGACGGATGCCCAATGCAGCGCGCTGCCTCGGCTGCCCGAAACGGAGCCCTGCGAGGCTACGCTGCCCGAGTGCAGAGCAAAGCCCTGAGGCCAAACAGGAGATGGAAACTATTTATTTGCTACTAATAAATCTAAAGCTAATGCAAGTGAGAGCTGCAAATACTAAATCCCAGTTAGACAGTCAAGCTACATAATTTATTATACAATTCGGTTTAATTTGTGCCGTGGCGCCATCTAGCGTTCAGACATGGCATGCAAATTATGTAAGCCCCTTAATTCTAGTTTGTAATATTGTAATATTGTATTGTACGTATGTGAACTCAGTTCTTGGTAAATTTCCGCAATATTCTTTCATTGATTGTAATGATGTTTTTTTTTTGTATTTTCGAAAATCGATCAGTGAAACTATTGGCATAAAATGCTTTCGATCTGTCCATTATAAACTTGATTTCCTTGCTTTTAATTATGTGCAATGTCCAGAACATATTTAATAAACAAAATTAATTTCATACCATGATTAGTAGCAAATTTTTGAAAAATACATAAAAAGTCAAAAAGAATAGAATGCCTTAAAATTTGCACTTTAATGAAATACCTGACAAAAGTATTGTTGATCAACGTTTAATATATATATATATATTTTTTTATAATTTTCGAAAAAGCTAACTATTCTAATAGTTATACAGTTAACTTTGGGCACATGAGCGTATGAACATATCGTGCTTAAAGCGATACATTTACATTTGATATATCTAATTCGATCCGAATGCATGCCGGGCATATAACAAATTGTACTTAAAAAAGAAAAAAAAAACAAAATATATATTTAGAAAAGGCAATTAATATTAGCATTACTTAATGAGAAACATTATAGATTCTAATGATGTATGTAGTATTATCTATGATCGATCTATAAATTGTATTGTATTTTTTTAAAATAAGCCGATAAACATAATCATAATAATAATAATAATACACAGTTATATGATGGCGTGATTTGTTTAACTAAAAGCGCGTGTTGTCCGGCATTTTGCGGAAGTAGGCAACCTTATCCTTGGGCACTCGATAGCCATGCATCCAGCGGCTGCCCTTGCGCAGTGATCCATCGATGCCATCCTTCCACACGCCCTGCGGCAAATACACTGCAAGAAATGATAATCAAATTAGTGAATCGTGTGAGTGATTAACGGAAGTCAATTACCTTCGCGTTCCTCGCGACCTGCATCGAGAATGGGCGCCACAATGAGCTCCTCGCCCACGGAGAACTCATCGCTGACAATGAGACAGGCGGGATCATGGGGATCCAACATCCACAGCGGACGCACCAGCGGCAAACCCTCCGTCATCGATGAGTGCAAATACTTGTTGAGCAACTTAATCACCACCGTTTGTCGCACATTCTTCAGCTCCTGTGCAACGCGGGTCACCAGCTTGCTCTGGTATTCATCGGGCAGATGACTGAACTGCATCACAGGCAAAAACGTGGCCAGCTGCAGCCAGCGTATGAAGAGCTCCATGTCGGGCAGCGGCGGCTGTGCAAGGGAGTAGAACGAAACCATTTTGGTTAGCGGTCGCTGAAGCAGATAATCGCCACCAATGGCGCCGGGCAACACAAACGGATAACCGATGACGCCGTAGTTGAGCACAGCCGCGAGCGTTTCGCGGAGTCCCTCCCACGTTGAGTTCGCCGGCGGAGTGCTGACAAATGTCGGTGGCTTGGGCACCACACTTGCCGTCGACACCGCCATGAGTCCGGCACTCTCCAGGCTCTGGGTCAGCTTGCGTGCATACTGATCAGGATTGTCGAGTGGCTGGCGGCATTGATAGTAATGCGGAAGATTGTAGCCAGTGCCCAGATCCAAATAGAAACTTTTGACACCGTACTCGTCCTTCAGCCGCTGCAGCTTCTCCAGCAGCCAGGGCACTGACGCATTGTTCGTGATGTCCAGCACACCGGCGCTGGAGCTGCTCTTGTAGCGGGTGAGCGCTGGGATGCTGCGCTCCGAATGGCGTTCATAGATGAGCAGCTTGCGTGCGACGGCATCCTTGAAGTTGGGACTGTCGGTGCTGATGAACGGCTGGATGGTGAAGACCACCTTAAAGCCACGACGATGCAGCACAGCGATGGTGTCGTTCAGCGTGGGAAATCTCGTGCGATCGACGGTGAAGTCACCGATATTCTCCTGCCAAAACTCATTGATCACAATGTGCCCCAAACCGATGGCAATCGCATTCTCTGAATAGTCGCAAATGATCGATTCATTAAGTGAGTCCCGATGCGCCTGATGTGGTATCTGCCACACTGGCTCCGCAAGCAACGGCTCCAGCTCCTCGGTGACGCCATTGAACAGCGGCTGCTGTGTCATCAGCATGTGGAGACTCCGCATATCCTCCGTCGTGCAAATCTTATAGTCCAGCTGCGGCAACTCGGTCAAACGATTCACGAATGTGAAATCATCGTTGGCTGCCCGCAAACAAAACTGATTCTCGGTGCGATTGATGCCAAGCTGCAGTGGAGTGCGTTCATTCACCTGCATCGCCACGCCAATGGAGTTGATGAAATACCGCTTGACCGCATTGCCAAACTGATGCACCTTGTGATCGCCACTGGCATAGGGCATAAAGTCAAAGTTGGCATAGCTCAGCGACCACTCCTGACCCTTGGTAATGCCGCCTCCAAACCACAAGCCATTGTCCCGCTTCAGCTCATAGCAATCGGTGGGCAGCAGGCCGGGAGTCAACGCCTGCCACTGCAGCGTGTAGCAGCGAAAGACCTTCTTGTCCTCGAAGTTCATGTGAAGGCGCGCGATTCCGTTCCATTCGATGCACACGCTGCCATCGCTGCGCCGATGATCCTCGAGGCAGTGAAACGGCGCCGTATCGCTGCCTAGCGTCACTCCCAGATGGCCCATGATCACCTCCTTGTCCTCGTGGCTAAGTATGCGAAAGATGCGATCCTTTGAATTGAACTTGATCTTCTGGAAGTAGCTCTTCGTCAGCACCTGCTGATGGTAAGCGACATAAGCATAGCCAATCTGCAAGCCACAAAGGTTATTGCTCAATAATCTTAATATAATGAGAATATTATTAAGAACCTCACCAGAAAGATGATGATGAAGAACATCATGATCACAAAGATCTTGATCTTGTAGTCCTTTGTCTCCCGCTTCTTCTTGCGAATCAATTGTGGAAAGGCCTTTGGAAAGAACAGACAATAATTAGTAAACTATTGTAATGATATTGAGTGTGTTTTTATTTCAGCATTATTCTGTTCTTGTTTACATTCCCGATCTTCTTTCTCATATTTTTTACGTTCCCTTTTTTGTCTCTAGGGTTTTTATCAGCATTTTCTCACTTAATTAGCATGCCATAGCAATGCAATTGCCTTTCTTTTGTCTTTCCCTCATTATTTTCTCTAGGTACACCCTTTCTGTACTATTCTCTCCCATTTTAAATTCACTTTATTGATCAGTTTCCTATTTATTTCATTCCTGTCATTTTGGTATTAAATTTGCTCTATGCATTCTTCTGACATTTCAAAACGTAACTATTGGTATCATATATATTTTTTTACTTTCACTTTTGTCTCTTTCATTTCACCCATTTTATTTTCTTAACTCACCTTCTTAGTTGTCGGAAACTTATTTACTTATTCTATAAATTTGGCAATCTTCTGACATTACAACATTCTCCGATACACCTTTCTGTACATTTACTTTCTTCGCATTCTCGACAATTTCATTACATTCACTTTTTTTATTATATCTCAATTTTTTTCTAAATTTCCCCCCATTGCTGTTATTCCTTTCGTCTCTGATTTGCTATCTGCATTCTTCTGATTTTTCAATACTCTTAGTTAACTTCCCTTTGCTTTACATTTCAATCCACTGTCCTTTTCTTTCCTTGTCAGTTCGTATATCCATATGAATTCTCTTTTTAGTTTTCACGATTACTAATTCATTTCATATTCTACTTTATTGCTTTACCTCTTTAATTTCAGTATCTTTCGTACTCGCTCACCATTTTTTATAGTTCATTCTTCGTGAGATTACTTTCTATCTATCTCACTCTCTTTTCTCTTCCATTTGCCACAATTTTCCCAACTTTTTTTGCTCACCTGCATTTTCTCGCGCAACAAACTAGCCAAGGAGTTGACGCTGGTGATGGAGGCCTGGTTGCTTGCCACGCTGTGGGTGTCGAAATCACTTGCCAGCATCTCCTTGCTGTTAAGTCGCAGGGCGGGCAGCGGGGCGATGGAGGCGCGTCTTCGGCTGCGAAAGCGATCGCTAAAACAAAAAAAAAAACAATAAGAAAAGCAAATACAATATTCTTGTCTGTGAATGCCCAAAAAAAAATACTATTTTGTCTATCTTTGAGTTGTGGTAATGTTTACGATCATGATCGTATTGCTGATAAGCGATATTCCCCAGTGATATTCACCTATCAAAGTGCTGACAAACGTCTTATAAATAATGAATTATGCGACTCAGATATGAGTAGTAAAGACAAACGCACATAAATATTATTAGATGCTCTTCCAAGACAAGTATTTTTTTCTTTTTTGTGACAGTTGTCTATTCTCGTATCTCAACTGTCGATTTCAGAGCACTAAAATAATATAATATATGACTTCAAATATTGACGTATAATGAATGTATCTTTGTGACGCTTGAGACAAATGTCGAAATCTATTGGATCATAAGGTATACATTTTATTTTCTATAAGAAATATATAGATCTCTTAAATTGTAGGCTTGCAAATAATAAATAAACCGACTGCTCTTGAAAAGTAAAGTAAAAATACTTTAATCATAAAAATATAAACAAAAATATTTCAATTATATATTTATATATTTCAATTATTATTTAGCCTGCGATTAGGTGTAGTTAAGAGCTGTTCTTATCGTGCTCACTTATCTCTGATTGTGCACAAAAAGAATAGTCTCTATGATAGTCGACTAAATGATACCCTGCAAAGCATTGGATTGGAGTAGGTAAACTTCGATGAAAGCCTGTTTAATGTTGATCATTGCGGCGTATTTAAACAGAAGGTTGAATGGATTATTTGTTCATTCAAAAGCCTTGGCGAAAAGCAACTTGATGACCCATTTTGCATATTGTTTTCTTTGCAGAGTGTGAGTTTGTTACTTGGGGCTTATCTTTATGGTGACTTTATGCAAATGCGAAAAGTTCGTGGCACAAAACAGAACCGTTAATGGATCGTAATATACATGCTCGTAATTGATAAAGGCCTCTTTAGGCGTCGATGTGTGTACAATAAGTATAAGTATTTATATTCGTATAAACATATAAATATTTGTATTTACTCGTATTTATTCTCGCATCCACAGATCTCTCAATGTGCAACGTGTTCGCGATAAGGCCATAAATAAATGTTGTGTGTTGCCCCACAAAATTAGCACATTTGACGAGCAGAATATATATATAGTTAACACAAAGACGACAACAAGTACGAATGTTACCTGTGTAACAAGTAATTATAGTAGTATTATAACTATTTATATATAATATTTATTTTATGGTCATCGAGTCGAGAAATGTGTCTGTTGTGTGTTGCTTTCTCTCCGTTGTTATCACGCCTAATCTCAACTATCTACTGAGCTGGGAAGCTACTTTAAGATATTAAAATCCCGACATCTCAGTTATGTACTTATGTACATCTCCGTAGAACAACACACACACGCCTCACATCAGTTCAGTGCTATCTCCATACAAGTACATGTACGTTACATTTATTCGTTGTTGCAATCAACAACGTTTTCATGAACGCCAACACAACAACAACAACGCTTGATTGTGTGTGTGTTTGTGTATCTCTGCCTTTCATTTACTTATCAACAACGAGCGAGATTTGCGTTTACCTTCATCTCCGCTCCCCTCCAACACCACCCACTGCCATCGCTATGACATTAATTCGCTTAAACTGCAAAATTACTCACAAGCACGCACAAACACACACACACACACATACACACACGGTTGCGTGTTATCTGTGTGCGAGTTTTAAAAGCTATCTCTCGAAACTTTTGCTGGGGGTTGAAAGCGCAAGCGCAACATCTGTTAAAGCTCACTGTTTGCTGTTAACTGTGCATCCGACTGTTACTGCACTGCTAACGCCCTGTTAGTTAACAGTCGACTGTTAAACGGTTTTCAATGTGCAATGTAATCAACTTGGGCTGCTTATTAATTCAAATATTCATTGGGTTTTTTTGCATTGCAATTAATTTGATTTATTTAATTAATTTTTTTTGCTGATGTATCAGATATCATCGTCTCACACTTGCACAAACAGGTTATTTCTATAGGAAATAAATCTCACATTTTTCCAACTATATTTTCGAATGGTCAAACCTTAATAATTTCGTCGCAAGCTTTGTATTCGACAACTTTTCCCTGTCTGGACACCGATTAACAACAAACTTGTGCTTCAACGTCCGTTTGACTGCATTTTAACTGTAAATTCAACGTGGGAACAGATTTTGCTGTGGCTGGTATGTTAAAAAAGACACGTTCAAAAATATTCACATACCACCGATCCCCTTTCCCCATGCACAACATTAAATTTGAAGCCAACTGGTGTGTCGTTAATGTAGTTTAAACAGAGTGAGTACAACAACAACAAAAAAATTAAATTAATTAATTTAATTGCAAGCTGAACTTTGGCATGAGGCGAGCAATGATCACTGTCTGGCAACGTATGAATAATTACAACGGGAAATGCTACAAAATACCCAACATTTAATAATAGGGTATGAAAAGTATATATTTCATGAGTATAAAAACGTTGGCAGAGCAATCGACTTCTGGATACCCTGTACAAAATGCTGAAGCATGGAGAAAAAGAAAAAGTTGTTTAATGAAGTTATTGCTTGAGCTAGTGTCAACGTGTTGGAATCTGAAAAGTATTAAGAACACTTTCTTAGCAGGGCATTTGACAGTCTAGTAAGCTCTCCTGGCTAACTCTGACTAATTAACACATGTATGTCAAGTGTTATTGAAAAATCTTAACTGAACTACGAACTGAACTCAGAAAACTGAAACTGAAACTGAACTGAATGTTTTCGAAGGTAAAGAATTCCGTAAATGTTCGTTGGATAACTCACCGATAAACTGGCTTCTTGGCATTGCCAAACTCATCGCTGCTATCGTCGTCGTCGCCGTTGTTGCCGTCATCCTTGTGATTGCCATTTGCATTCCCTGAATCGGGCGTCAGATTTACCGCTGTGGGCGTGCCCATGCTCGAGGCGGAAACATCGTCGACAATCTGCATAAAAATAGCAACGCATAAAACACGATTATTATCAGCAGCAGCACCAGCAGCAGCAATTCATTTTATTATTTTGGTCAGATATCTTGCAGAATGAGGCGAGGCGAGGCAACGTGACGTATACGTAATATATCAGCAGCCTGTCATATGACGCCTCCTGCCTGTTGTTTTCTTTGCGGTAATCACTTGAGATGCAACGAAAAAGAAAACAAAAACCAGTGCAATCCAGCGACAGAACCAATATTGATCAGTTCGCATCCAGCAGAGATCGGTTCAATTTGGATTTTGTAGTACCTGCCTTGACCGCGATTAGTTGAGATGTTGCATCCTCTTCATCTGCACTGAAGGGGTCACTGCGATTCGGCGAACTCATCGCCAGGAGCACAACTCACAATCTTAACAAAAATACAAAAAAAAAAAAAAAAAAAAAACAAAAAAAACAACAGATCACTGACTCCAGAACGCAGTTCGTCTGCTGCCTTTGCCGGCTGCTTGATAATTGCTCGAATATTGTATTAGAAGTGTCGGTCGGCTTTGCTTGAATTTGCTATCTATGTGTGTCTCTGTGTGTGTGCGTGTGTGAATGTGTGTTGGTTTAATCACTCGACGTCGAGCTTCACAGCTACAGCTACTACGAATACAAACGAGCTTCTCTATAACGAACTCGAAAGGGAAGTAAATAATTATCACAGAGCGGTCGAATCTGTTGTAACACCACAAATTCAAAAGAGATGCCGTATGTTTTACATCAAAGGCAAGTTTCACTGTACGCGTTCCTGAGTAATTAATTACATCGCTTCAGCTTCAGCTTCGGCTTCGCATTTCTCACAATTTCATTGAGACTTTTGCCAACCGCGCGCGGCTTTCCTATTGCAATGGAGGGCAGCACAAGAAAGAATGAATTGAATGCACAAAAGAATAATGAAAGAAATATTGTATATATTTTTTCGGTATATTATATATTCTAAACTTCGATCAGTTATCGTGTAAAATAATCAACGTATTTCCCGCAACACTCAAATAATTTAGGGTATGCCATTTATTTTTATTGCTCATCCATCAAAGCGCGACGTATACATCAAATATGGTAAGTATTATTATTTATTTCGACGCAAAACACTCGCGAGACAAAAAAAAGATTTACTTTTGGTTTATTTAGGGCCATTGGCTAAACATGCTAATTGGTTAAGTGCTTATCCAGGAGAAACACACATGCACACAAATACTTTTCTAAATTATGTTCAACAACAAAAAAAAAAATGAATGAGTTGTCGAAAATTAATCCGAGTTGGGGATTCACTATTAATACATATACATATGTATAGAATAATCAGATTACTTTTGCAACTTGTTCGGCAACTTATTGAGCACACCTCGCGGCAACCACACATCGACTCTCGCCATGGAATTTTGATTTTGATATGTGGCGAGAAATTGCCGTGGCAGACTCATAAATTACTCAGCTCAGTTGGCGTGCTTTATAATTGCAGCCGACTAGATTTAGCATTTAATCTAAACTACTTCCCATAAATTACAGTCTATCGGGTCTTGGACATTGTTCTCATCGCTATGTGTGTGTTCCCGCAGGTGTAAAATATGCCATCAACTATCTCCGATGTCTGCTGACAATTTAATTATCTTTTATAAACCATCCCGCATTCGATAACATCAATCAAGGGGCAAGTGTTGAGCAGTTATACTCTTCGTTTTTAGAAGTGTGTAATCAATATACCAAAAAAAAGACAGTTTTTGCTAAATATAAATTTCAATTTCTGGAACTGAAAATCAAGCAAATATTTCCAGCTTACAAGCAGAACATTTGTAATTAAATTTGCAAAATGTTCATTTCAATTTAGCTGACAAATTAATTTACTGGCTTTGTTTTAATTGCCCGACTGCAAACACTTGGAATTCTGATTTGTCTGTTGTGTTGCATTATATTTGAAATTTTAATTGCAGCTGGTTGAGGCGTCTAATGAAATTCGAATTTCGTTGCATACTTTTGGGCTGCCACACTTCGGATATAAGTCGAGCTTATTAAGGGCATTCCCTATGTTATAGCAACCCCGAAATTGCAAAATTTCGATTTTCATAGCTACAAAAATTACTAGTTTTGTGGTATAGAAAATACTTACTTTCTGGTGTTACAAATTCTCGTTGTCTGACTTTGAAAAAATACTATTTAAATATAAAAGTAGCAATACTCTTTCTTGTTGAATTTTAAATAATAAAAGTTGCAGTTTCTAAATTTGCTTCGAATTAGAAATGCACATTTCAAAAATTGTGATATTCTTGTTTAGGTGAATTTAGCATTAAAAAATGTAAAGAAAATCAAGTCAAGCATCAAGTATTCCAGATTGTCAGCCAAAGCAACTAAGACACTTCTGAACAAGCTTTATTTTTTTTTTTTTGCATACAAAACCATTTCTACATTTTCTTTAGGCACAAATTTATAATACTCTTTTCCCCTATGGGCACCTGGTATAAAATCGTCTAAATATAACAACCAAATGCAAGTTTTATCACATTAAGGAATAACAAAAGTTGATAAAGAAGAAAAACATTTTGAACATTATCCACATTAAGCATTAGTATTTAATCATCAATTAAATCATCAATAATCTATGAATCAAGCACTATAAAAATATAACTATTATATTCTTATGATGTTTTTTTTTATATTAACTTCGTTTTATTTACAAAATAATACCGCACTGTTTTGCTTATATTCAAAATGAGTAGCCAGGGTATCTCACAGTCGCGCACACTCAACTGTAGCTTTCTTACTTGTTTTTAATTTCTAAAAAAGTGCTTTAATTAAATAAAAAATAATAAAAGATCTGCAATCACTATAAATTTTAATAGACCATTAACAACGCTTACTTACACAAAACTTTCACTTTGTTGCATAGTGTAATTATCGTAACGCAATATTCTATTGTGTATTTATACTCTAGAATAAAAACTGCAAGCGGCATGCATTACTTAAGGAAGTCCAGATGATATCCTGAAGATCTGACTAATCTGATTGCAATAAGGAATTGTGTTCGTTATTATCAGAGTTTTATCTTATCAATTGGCTATCATTATTTTGTGAATAAGAAGAATTGAATACCAATAATTTAAATAAATTGCATTTGTAATTTATATCGAATTTTTATAATTTTAAAACACAACTCGAAAATTTCGCAACGCAATCTTGCCTTGAGTTTAAATCTTCAAACTCAATTCACTAATTGAGCATTGCGTAAATATTGCAGGGTAATAAATAAATCATACATGTCGTAGACAAACAAAAATGTTCGCTGACTATTTGCAATTCACATTAATTACAGTCGAAGTGTAAACACAGGTGAAAAGAGAACAACAACAATAATATCATTAGAATAGATCAAATGCGTCTCGCTGATCGGCTGATGACATGATGAGAGGATGAGCTGATGGCATGATGAAATAATGCATTGATGATGATTTGAATATGGCTGGAAAAGCGTTTCACTGGCATCAGTTGCGTGTTGCGTTGAGTTGAGTTGACTTTAAGTTGTTTCCAACTCAAATTGAATTAGCGAATTACTTTTTAATTTTTTGGTGGGAAGGGGTAAACTACACTCACACACTGTGGCAGAGATAACACTTAATGAGCGTTTTATGATTACTTATTTTTATACTTTTAATGATGCCAACGATGATTGCTCAACACTTTTGGCGACTGTGCGAAAAACCCGTTTGCAAGATATAACATTTCAGTTCAGTTCAGCTCAGCTCAGCTCTGTTCGGTTCGGTTTGGTTGAAGCTGTGACTTGAGTTCAGAACAATTGACAGCTACATTTCGACTACACTACTCACACTTTCCGTTTGGCTCTCCTCGTGCAGCGCCTCTTGTGCCTGCAGCTGATGCCGTCGCCTCATCGCCTCCAACTCCAGCGAATTGATGCCCGATGGCATCGAGATGGAGTTGCGTCGCAATCCCGGACCAAAGTGTTCACGCTCTCGCTCCTTTTCGTTGGCCGGCGGCGATGGTGAAGGCGTTGGCGATGGCGATGGCGATGGCGTTGGCGTTGGTGCTGTGCTTGGCTGAGGGGGCAACTCGTTGATCACCAGCAAACGCGGCAGATCCACATTGCGTCGCTGCCCCAACGAAGATTTCCGCGAGAGGCGCGTCTCTATCGCAGTCGCTGGCAGCAACGGCTGTTGCTCCTTCTCCTTCGGCTGCTCGTCATCTTCATCCGCGTAGGGCAACTCCAAGGGTAGCCCATTCTGAGCGTTAAGCGCCTGCGCAGCCAGCAGCGACTGCGGCTTTGACTGTGGCATCCTGCGAGCAAGGAACACACACGATATGGAATGGATCCAGACAACGACACCGGCACCGGCACCGACACTCTGACACGTGCGCACGCGAACGCAAACCGAAACGAAATGAACCCAAAACCCGTCAACAGCGTTGAGAGCGCGACGTTGAGCTCAGCACTGAGGGCAAACTATGGTGGAGAGGGAAAGGAGGGGAAGGGGAGTCGGTCGGGGCACTACTTGCAGAGGGTGGCAATAGGTAATAGGGTTATGAGCCATAAAGCCGCCGTCGATTTGCCTTTTAATCATCATCGTTATACTATACTTATCATTATCATCCCATTCCGTTGTGGGCAACGAATATCGCCAGCACTGATTACGTATGCGACGCGTTGTACGCATCGCTTTTAACTGGGCCGCCACACACAAACACACACACAGTTCATTTTTGTTCCCCCGCTTTTGTTTGCCAAATAACATTGTTTATTGTTTATTGATTTTGTTAATTAAATTCATTTTTCGCCCCACAAAACAAGCTCTGATCGCTCTGTTTTGTCCACCTAATTACCCAATATCCCTATCGCTCTCTCACTCTTCTTCTTCTTCTTCTTTCTCTCTCTCTCTCTCTCGCTCTTCTGCTGCTCACTATCTTCCTCATTCGCCCTCGATCGCTTAACGTCTACGGTTTTAGGCTGTTATCAGTGCACATAAAACGCTAAATCGCGCCAATTGATCAAATAATACAAACAACCTACAAGCGTCAAAGGTTGTCTATACTCTAACGACTTAAACATTCACACTTCAATAAACTTCTTCGATATATTTTTGTTGAATTTTATTTGTTAAGGGTTACAAAATTACTTTTAAACTGTCTGCGAATTAATTTGGAACTTTTTAGGTTTCTTTTTCTTTGTTGGTCACAAGATTATTTACAAGTTTATGATCTTTGGTCTCTTTCAAACAAAACTTGAACTTATATCTTTTGACTTGTGGCTTTTTAACTTATTCTTTTAAAGTGTTTTAGCAACAATTTTGATCTTCTTTAAGCAAAACCCTAAATAGTGATTATTGTTGCGATGTTAGTATGAAAATATCAAACATTTGAAATTAAATATAAGAAAAAAATAGTACTTCACTGATATTTTTAATAATCTATGCATGTGCACCATGATTTTGAAATTTATAAAATCGATTGATAAAAACAAATAAAAATCGTGCATAACTATTATTTTTTATTTTTTACTTACCAAAAATTATAGTTACTATTGTCAAGAACTACTACAAATTAATCGTGATTAATGATGAAAAAAAAAATCAACTACAAATTAATCATTATTCCGTGATTTTTAATGATTTCGTTTAATAACAAAATGTCTTCTGCAAAACTACATTTCAAAATGTATACTAATTTTTCCAAAAAATAGTTAATAAGGCACACTATTAACAAATTTTTAGAAAGCGTCTTAATAACAACTCAATTAACTCAATTGCTGTTGATAACAGGGAATTTGCTATCCTAAACATTATACAATAAATTCACTTAAAGGCTATTAACTAGATAAGTAACTACTTGACTTTCAAAGATTTAGAATGTTTTAATGTTTTAGAATGTTTTAAACTCAAATTTGAATAAAAGCCCAACGATTTTTAAATGATGCAAAATTGAAAAGCTTATTTTACAAATACAAATACAAATTGAATTTTTGACTACAATTTTAAACTGTAAGTGAAAGGTAAATTACCTTATATGTTATACATAACTTACTTATATGAAAATATAATATTCACTTTGTATTCGTTGTTTTATAAAAACTTTTTTACCATTAAACATTGAATCTATCAATCTAAAAGTTTTCGCTTACAACTAAAGGGTATCTAACATTCGGTGCGATTTTTGCGTTTTTTGTTTTGTTAAATAATAACATGTGTTAACGCTTGGCCAAGAGCGGAACAAGGGACCGCGGCTTTCCCTGATAAGTTGATTAGCGTAGCTCTTTACATATAAGCCAATCGAGCGGGGCTATAAATCGAATTCGCAATATTGTGCTAATAAATTCCTGACTTATAATTCTGCGCAGTGAATTGAATTGGATTGACAATAGATTGTAATATGGATTATGGCTATCTCAAACCACATCAGATTCATGAACATACGTACTAAGTTACTTATGTACAATGGGCTGTAAGCGCAGATTTTGTATTCAAATCTCAAAATTTCATTTTGAGAAGATAATTGTATAATTGTATTTTTAACAACAATGTAGTGAGCTCTGAATGCTAAGCGAAAATGGTTGGCTTACAAATTTTTCATTTAAAAACTACAATAGATTCCGGTTATAGCGACTTTCAAGGGACCGACGATTTTACGTCGTTATACCCGGAAGACGCACTAACCGAAAGGAGCAAAACTAATTTTTGTTTTGTTTTTTTTATGGTTGCCATGTTCGAAATAGGGTTTTAAGATAAAACAAATTAATTTTTAAACGAAACAAAAAAAATGTATAAATTTCATTTAATATCATCGTTTTTCCATAATAAATCGTATACCGGCATGTTCTTTAGCATAAGCTAAGGCGTCAGCTAAAACTAACAGAGAGTAGTGAGAATGTAAGAACCTTCGTGTCGCTCCTACGAACACAAGCAAGAGTGCCAATCACTGATGCATACATTTATGACAGCGTCGTTTGATACTTAAATTTGTTGGCATTATTTCGCGTGTATTTTTTTTTTCGTCGCAATATCCGGTTGAATTGTGAAAAATTTCGTCGGTAGACGTACTAAGCGGAGGCCCTTTCATATAAGGTTGTATTGGGACCAACCAAGCCATCGACTTTTCGTCGCAATAACCGAACGGACGCTATAAGCGGAGTCGTTATGACCGGATTCTACTGTATTTGTAAATTGATATTGTAATTGTAAATAAATTTAAAAATTTGAGATCAACAAAGAACTCAGAGAACACGCAACTCTTCGGACTCTAATATTGCAACTGGTGGATCATCAATCCTTAGAGCTCTTCCTAGTAACTCTATCAATGCGTATCCTATGAAAATGCGGAAGGATAAATCAGCAGCATTTAGAACTCCAGTAGTCACCTTCTGAATTAGTGGGGCTATCCCCTTGGGCGCCAATTTTAAAATTAAAAGTAGAAAGTAACGGACAAGAAAAAAAAATAAATCTGTTAAAATTCAAAAATAATTTGTTTTAATATTCTTTTTGTTTTTTTTTTTGCCAAAATCTGCAAAATCCTTAAGTACCTTGCAAGGATTGACCTATTTGTAATCAGGATAACTAACTCTATTGATTGTCATTGAGGATATTCCTGTAAAATGAACCATCAATTTTTTAAGGGGTATAGGAAAATGGTATAATATATCAATAATCCACTGTATCTTGGCCATTTGAAGGGCGATCTTGCTATCCGTTCTATATTTGGCACAAGGAATTTTCTTATGACGACAAACAGAGCAGTGTCCTAAATAGGACGAAAATCCTTTGTCTTTATCGGCCATACTGTCTGATCAATGCGGGCACTATGTCAAACGAAGTCCTTTGATGAAGACAATTATCGTGCCAAAGGACATTCAAATCGTCCTGGTGGTTATCATGTTTTTCTAGGCCTACGAACTGAAAAATTGCAAGTGTTGGATCCTTAGATGATGCCACATTTTTTTTTAATGTCAATCGATAGAGATGGTTCTTGCGATCCTAGCAATATGTGCCCTTGAAAGATGCGCCAGGATTTGGCCAAATTAGGATCATTATTCAAATAATCAGCATGCAGAATATATTTTTGTTGCATACTTCTAAGCTTTATTAGCTCCCTATATTTACTTCTTAGCTTCTGTTAGTACTTACCAGGTGATTTCTTGTCTTTATTAAAAGACGTTTCGTCTCCTTTTTGATTCAGTTTATTAATAAGTTTATCTATTACTTTTTAAATGAATAAATATAAATAAAAGCACAAATACTACCAAAAAGATGGAGGAGCTAATCCTGCGCCTTGATGATAGGCAACATTTATTTTAAGTCTTAAAGTTATCATTAATTGAAAGCTGAAAATGTAACCTCGCCTTTTGTAAGCTTCTCCAAGAAGAGGGTTCCCTAATCTCCCAAGTGCCAAGAGGTATTAAGTGCAGTTTTTATGGTCTATAAAAATACATGAACTATTTTTTAAATGAACTTCAAGACTGATAAAAATTAATAAAAAATAAAAAATAGACCATGAAAAACCATTTTATTTTAAAAGCTCCAAATTTCAAAACATTAATATTTAAAATATTTAATATTATTTAAAGGAATTAAGAACAATCAATTTAAAGAATTCGAGACATAAGGCTAGAAGCTGCACTAATCAAACCCAGAAAAGAGCAACTCGTGATTTTGAAAAGGGGAAAAATGCAATCTTTATTTTCAATAAATTGGTAATTTGTTTAGTTTATTTTTTTTTGTTTTGTTCTCCACGGCTTCTTTGCGTTTCGTTTCGTCTCATTTGTTGTTGTATTTTGTATGTTTGTCTTCTACAATTTGTTTCTATCTCTTGTGTTTGTTTGTTAGCTTGCATTAAATTGTTTCGTTTGTTTTTTCAGTTTCAGTTTCACATTTTACTTTACATTTTAACTCGCAGACTGCTGGCGGGAGGTTGTTTTTGTTTTGTGTGTATGTGTGTTGCTTAATTTGGATACTGACTGTACAGTAGATGCTCGATATATGGCTCTTGAGACGCCGTCCAGCGATTGCGTTGAGCGTAACTTGTTAATTATTGAATTAGGCGCATATTTTTGGTTTTTCTTTTTATTTGTATTTTGATGTTTATTTCATTATCCATTTATGTTTATTAAATATGTAAGAAAACGTTTGATATTCATTTTTATATGACGCTTTGCTTTTGTTTCAATCGGTTTTTAAGGAATGTTTTTTTTTTTTTTTGCTTGTTTCTTTCATATATTTTTTTTTATGTGTGAATTTTGTTTTTAATTTGTATTTATTTATTTTATTTTGTTAGCATATTTCATGATTTTTGCATTTCGATTTAATATTTAGAAATAAGTATATGCATATGTTTGTTGCTTCACTTTGCTATCCGCTTTCATGTTTTTGCAAATGCAAAAACTACTTTGAAGCCTTTGCTTATGTATTTAATTAATGTGTTAACATTTTTGTTTCTTCTTGTTTTCTTCTTCATATTTTTTTGTTCAATTGTTGCCGATCTACATATCTTTTCTAACAAAACAAATACAAGTACAATTACAATTACAATTACAATGAAAAAAAAAGAACTTAGGGAGAAATAGATAATAAACATATAATAATATGGAATATACATAATTAATTAGTTGTACAACTAAGAACGTAAAACGTTGCTACAGTAAATGGCCAAAGAGCGTTGCGATGCGTTGCGTCTAATTGTGATTTCTCAATCTGCTTTCATTATTTTCTTTTGTTTTTGGGGTTTTTTGTTTTTTGCTTTTCTAGACGCAAGTTTTGTGACAAAAAATTTTGTTATCGTTTTTGTTTTTGTTTTGAAACACAGTTCGTATTACACATTACATATTACAATATGCCTTATGCTTGCTTAGATAATTCGAATAAATAACTTTGATACAGAAATACAAAGCGTTTTGCACTACAAATACAATTATACAAACGAAAAGAAATGAAAACAAGTGAAAATCATATAGAGTGAGTAAGAGAGAGAGAGAAACAATAGAAGACAGCCAAAAAGAGAATGACAGAATGAGAATATACTCGTACATACATAATAATCATATCATAGTGGTAAATATAATCATAATAATAATTGTGTAAATTGTAAATATCACAAGCAGACGTCACTTGCATCGTTGATAAATGTAAATATACATACATATATGTATCTATGCGTGTGTGTGTGAGTGTATATATATTTATATATGTATGTGTGTGTGTGTGTATGTAGAAATATAATTATGTGTATGTGTATGCTTATGTAGCTGTAGCTGTCTCGCCGTGTCTCTAAAGTGTGTTCAATTTTGCATTATCTTGTTTTCGAGTTACAATTCAAATTTAGCTTGTGCCTAAGTACTATGTGAGTGTGTGGGTGAGTGAGTGTGCTTCGTGTGTGTGTGAGTGTGTGTGTGTGTATGGACACTAAACTACATTGCCATCAGATTCAAGTGTTACTTCAATTTCAATTTCAATCACACACACACAGAAACACACTCTTGCATATATTAACGGCTCTTAAATGGTTACTAACATTTTCTATTAGAAAATTAGAATGAGTACATAATGTCAACATGTTGTATCGCTTTACAAATCATATTCCTATTCAATATATGTATGTATGTACTAGTATATATGTATATCAATGTTCATCTATATTAAGTTCTATTAAAATTGACTTTTTACATTTTCATTTTGCATGTTCAACGAGCACAAAAAAATTACACAAAAAAAAAACCACATACATATTACTAATTTGTAATGATTTTTGCTATTTGCTTACAATTTACATATGTGTATGTGTATGTGTGTGTATATATTCATTTATTATAATTATTTTATGTGATTTGCGATTTTTCATAATTTGTTTTGAATGAGAATCGTTGCAGCATTTACTAACTTGGTGCCATGCTGTATTGCTGTGTGTGTGTGTGTGTGTGAGTATCATGTGTGTGTGTGTTACCACTTGTTCGCTCTCTTTCTAACACTAACTGGCTATCTCTATGTGTATGTGCTAAAGTGCTTGCTGAACTATTTGAAACATTCTTTTTTTCCGCTGTTAACATTTGTTTTTTCTTGAACTCAACTTTTGCTTTCTCCGTTAGTGCTGTCGATTAACCCATGTTCGCCCGTCTATGCATCATTTACAAGTATCGTATTTGATATATTTTACAATATAAGACATACTCTTAAATAATATTATCTCGTGTGTTCTCAATTTCTACGACTAAGCGCGAAATATTGTAAAGCACACACACACACATACGCATACGCATACACATACACACGCACACAACTTTGTGATACAAGAAAATTGTACATACAACAGAATTTCGATAAACAAAAACAAAACACAAAACATAACTGAGAATTTGCAAGTGTGTGTGTGTGACTGTAAATGTGAAAGCATGAGTGTGTGTGTGTTTCTGACTAAGACTGCCTTGGAGCCACTTTGCTGTGATGGTGTGTTGATGATGATGTTGATCTCGATGATGATGATTGAGTTGCTTTATCGAATTAATCAATGCGCTTGATGAGCCTCCTCCTCGTCCTCCTCCACGTTCTTCTTTTCCTCCTCCTCCATCTTCTGCTCGCATCGCCTTGCTTAGTTGCCTCTTAATCGCCACTATCCTCCCACTTGCGCTCCTCCATGATGCGATCAAAGCAGTCCGCAAGGAATGCGTGCTAAAATAGAGAATGGAATCAATTCGACATATTCCAGGAGCTTAAGCATTTGATTTTACATATGGCGTGTAGACTTTGACCCAACGTGCTGGCTTATCTGGACGATTGTACTGAAAGCAGAATGACATGGACTCCTCGTCGCTCTCCGAACGCGTTATGCTGTCCCATGTCAGCTCGACCATTTGCGCCTCCAGCGAGCCATCCTCGCGGCAAGCGTGCAGTCGAAAGCTCTTCATTCCTGCAACCAAAACAAAAGAGAACTATTTAGTAAAATTTCAAACATATACAAATAAGAAAACTACAGTCGAGTGTCGTATTAATATACCAATTGATGAACATTCTACAATTCTACAAACATACCAAAGGCAATTTTTGTTATATTGATACAGTACTACATTCAAAATATACCATAGAGTCAATACAATCTTATTTCCTTAATAACTTCTACAATTCTCTCAATGTCTCTTACAATCATTGAGATCTATGTGTTCATACGGACGGACAGACAGACGGATATGGCTATATTGTCTTGACTGTTGACGCTGAACAAGAATATTATAATTCATAAACTTATATATAATATATTTAAAATCTAGGCAGCTAACTTTAACATTTTGTTTAATCTTTTTTTTAATAATGATATTACACTAAATACCTGCTCTAAAGTATTTCAATAATTTGTGTTTATCTCTGCTCGCTCTCTTTCTCTGCCATCTCTTTCATTTAAATGTTTTCAGCTTATTTTCACCTTGATAAGTCACAAACTTTGTTTACAATTAGCTTAACCTAGACTTGCACCTATTCTAAAAGCACCTAACATAAATCTTTCTTTTTTCGTGGAGCACTTACCCACGGCGGGCACAACATGTCCCTCCTTGCGACTATCACAGGAGCAGTGTGGAAAGACGACATCACCGTAGCCGGGCAGTGTGCGTGCCAGGGCCAAATAATCGTTGGCCTTCTTGGCATCCTGCAGAGCCTTTAACTCGTAGAGCCGACCATCGGCACGTATATTGCCACGATTGACCTCATCGACAGCCTGATAGAAGATGAAACGCGATGCCTGCTCGCCATCGGGTAGCGTCAGCTCCTTGGGGACCGAGAAGAGCCAGCGTCGCACACAGAGGCATGTCGATGAGGCGGTGCTGTAGTTCTGCACATAGAGTTGATGGGGAATCTCGTGTGGTTGCAATTTACGCTCAAAATTGTATTCAACAATCTCAAAGAGATAGAAATATTGTTGCGTATAGGCGGTGAGATTGGCGCGCTGCACCAAAATCTCCCATACGACCTGAGCATTTGATGATTTCTTCACCGACACGCTGGTGACCTCGTGATCGGGCAGCATCACCTTAATGTCCACCGGCGATGCGGAGATATCATCCTCGGTGTCAGTCAAAAAGTCCTGCACAGCATCGCTCTCGGCAATCACCCGGACAGCGCACACCTTCTCCAAATACTGTTCGAGACCGCGCCGACGTGTGTCCAGCTGCTGTTCACTCAGCTGAAATGGCCATTTGCCCGGCAGTTTGGGGAACGTGAAGCCGCTGAACTCTTTGCGCAACATCGAATGCAGATTGGCAAACTCCCGATATCGACGCGAGCACAATTGCCGCCCGGCCATGTGTATGTTGAAGACAATGTAGCGTTCGCCATTCCGATTCACGATGCTGTAGTCGGGTATGCTGCAAGGAAATGGGGAAATGCAAAGCGATAAGTTCAGCGCAATCAGCGAAATAACAAGAAGAGAGACTCACCTAATGGGCAAGGAACGCTTGTCGGAGTAATCAATGTACGAGTAGCCGCTTTGATCCTCCTGCGGCTCCAGTCTATCGGCCTCCTGCTGTGTCACTGATATGACCGTTAGGGTCAAGCAATCGCCACCAGATTTAATCAGATCCACCACCTGTTTGTGTGTGGCGCCCTCCACGCTGACGCCATTGCTGCAAGGAAAGGAAAACAGCAATTAGAAAGATTTCCATATTGTAGCAAAGGATTCCAGCTTAACACACCGCAAACAGCGACGCTCCAAGGCGGTCAACTGGGCAAAGTGTACGCCATGGAAAGGCAACATTTTTCTCAGATCGCGATCAGATCAGAGTTGCAGGCAACTCGATAGTCAGTTGACAATTGTCGAGCTGTTTGGCACGCACCGATCATTTTAAGAATCATCAAATATAACACCAAATCGCAAACAGAGCGTAGAAGCAAGAGAGAGAGAGAGAGAGAGAGAGAGAGAGAGAGAGAGAGAGAGAGCGAGTATTTGATCAACAGAGCTCTTGTCGTCAATGCACTGATAAGCCGGTCGTCGCCAGCTGCAACTCAAGTCCCAGACGGACGTGATTCGGGTCAAGTTGAATTGGTTTATGATAAACACACAAGTTGTTGAACTGATCCATGGCGCAGCTACTTCTCAACTGAATTGTGTGACAAGCAATACAACAACTTGGACAAGAGCTACAAGAATCAACAATAAATGCATAAGGAGAAATCCTACAAATGCAAAATATTTTATAACAATTTACCAATGCATTTTGTTTATTTTAAATACACGATACCCTTGAGTATACCCGCTAGCCAGAAAGGTATTATAACTTTGTGCCAAGAGGAAATGTAGATACCATAAAATATATATATTCTAAATCAGCGTCAACAACAGAGACCATATAGTCATGTCTGTTTGTCTGTCATTGCTAAACAATCTGGTATATTTTGTAATTTATGGTATATTTTCAATGTGGTGGTATATCGATATACCATATATTCATTGGTATATTAATTTGGTATATTTTAAGAATAATATCACACTGTTTTACTTTCCAAATGGGTGTAGTTTCCTAACTTGTTTTTTTTTTGCAATCTATTCTATACGGTATATTTTGAATGTAAAAGTATATCGATATACCAGACATAGCATTAGGTATACTTAAGTATTTTTTCGGTATATGAATTTGATATATATTAAGAATAATAACGAACTGTTTTGTGTTTTATTGACACTGGTTAACAGATATGTCATAGTCGACCCTTCTCGACTATAGTTTACTTACTTGTTCTAAATAATCATAAACAGATGAGTTAATTTAGTCACGTTCGCCTCAGCAACTTTTAAGAGCCACACCGAGCTCTTATTGATCTGCATGAACTAAGAGACTTCGCTTAATACTCTTATTGATCGTATTCAAATCAAGTTTGTATTTAGAATTTGTAACGCACTCTTTAAACTTGCTAGCGTCATTTTAAAGCTATTCCTATTACAAATTTTGCATTACGTTGTTGGGTAGTTTTTCAAGATATTTATTGGAATCTCATTCAAGAGCAAACTTTAATTAGTCCAATACATATTGATCAACAACTGGTGACGTAGTTAATGCAAATTTTTTAAATTTGTAGACAAACAACCGTTGCACCTTTCTTCCATGATGATCGCTCCATATTGCATGTGACGCTCGTTGCATTATTCACCGTATCAAATGATCAGAATTCGCTTTGACATTCAGTGAATAACCGCAAAATGCCGCGTTGATCTCCTTGATCGACAGCCACACATATCGATAATGACGTAAGTGCATATGCAAATTTTTGCATTCGCAGACCACGTAGCAACGATGAGTGCATCGCGATTCGTCATTCGTGAAAAAGTGACGTTAGTTCGCCATAACAAATGATTACCCTACAATTGATTCTCAATCGACTAACGGCTTTAGTTGTGTATTATCCTGTGTTTTGGTAAGCGGATTAGTAACAACGTCATTAGTACAAATTTAAGTAAAACTAATTGCGCCAATCGTAAGTCGCAACAATTGTAAGTGCCTCAAGAAACCCCCTAAAGAAAAGTGTGAGACCCCAGGGTACCTCTGATAAGCAATTGAAAGGTCTCTAATTTGATTACGTGCTCGTATTACACTTTATTTTTATACCACGCTTAACGCTCACTCTACATTCGTTTTTCGGCTCATTTTTCTAGCTTATTAGTCACAAAAAAAATCCTATATAAAATATCTATCGAACCCCACATCATTTTATTTACAATTGAAAAAAAAAAAAAAAAAAAAAAAAAACAAAATGTTGCAAGTAACTCACAGTCGATAACGCTTGCATGTTTGTCTCTTTCTTATTGCAGTTGCATTGAAACCGGAAAATTTGACGGCGAACTTTGAGGTCTGCGTTCTGTTGTTGGCTGGCTTCTTGGCCTGCCCCCTGTGAGAGCCACCTTGAGCCTAGGCCAGTTCCACATTTACTACATGGTTTGCTTCTATTTCACCTCATGTTGGACTGTCTCTTTCGTACTCACTCTCTCTCTCTCTCTCTCTCTCTCTCTCTGTCTCTCTTAGTCTTTGTGCGTCTTTCCGGTTTGACTTTTGCCACCGCAGCACAAATAAATAAATCGCAGCTATCGTGTGTTTGTCGTGTTGTTGGTGACGCACAGGCACAGGCACAACAACAACAACAGCAACAAAGACGATAACAACAACAAACAATAACATGACTCAGAGACAACATACCTAGCATATTTTTACATTCTACATAATAACTCCTCTGGCATGCTTCTTTCTTATGCATGACAGCAAAAAGGCGACGTGGGCAAGGTGATCGAAGAGTTTAATACTCTGCCATCAAATAAATATGAACTAATTTAAACATTATTTCAGAATATTACTTTTATTTAACCTTTAATATTACCTTGTTGACTTTGTATGATAATATCGCTAATGCTTATCAAATCACTTTTCAATTAGATAACATCTTAGCTGCTGCTTTGTCCAAACAGACTGCAATTCTTAACATAAACAATGCTTCAACTGCAAGACAGCCAAATTTGGCATGGAAACCTTACTTGCTTCTTTATAAAGATATGAAAAATAAAACATATATATATAATACGTTGATGGAAAGCTACATATGTATATTCATTCACAAATTGACAATTGTAATTACTAGCTAGCCTTTATATATGAATAATATAATTAAATATTACAATATTGTATCATCAGAAAATTTAAAAAGCTGACAGAAGATCAAGGAATCCAGAATTATTATTAACTATACTCCAAATAAATACAAAACAAGTAAGAAAGTTACAGTCGAGTGTGCTCGACTGTGAGATACCCGCTACCCACTTTTAATAAAGGCAAAATATTGCGGTATCATTTTCAAAATATACCGAAAATACTAAAAAATACTAAAAAATATACCGAATGGTATATTTGGTATATCGATATAGTACACCATTCAAAATATACCATAGACGGCACAATGTACCAGATTGTCAGCCAAAGCAACTCAGACCCCTAGTATGTTAAGTAGGCGTTTTTGCCCATACAAAAATATTTCTTTAATAACTTCCACAATTTTTTTCTGATCGCAACGAAATTTTCAGGAATCATAACTACTATAGTAGTTATTGTATATACCAAAATTCGTAACTCTAGCTTTAAAATTACGCTTGTTATTCGATTTTTTTGATTTGCGGGGGCGGAAGTGGGCGTGGCAAAAATTTGAAACAAACTTGATCTGCGTGCAAACATAACAAATGCTGTCGAAAAAAAATTATAGCTCTATCTCTTATAGTCTCTGAGATCCAGTGTTTCATACGGACGGACGGACGGACGGACAGACACACAGACGGACATGGCTATATCGTCTCGGCTGTTGACGCTGATCAAGAATATATATACTTTATAGGGTCGGAGATGCCTCCTTCTACCTGTTACATACATTTCCTGCCGGCACAAAGTTATAATACCCTTCTACCCTATGGGTAGCGGGTATAAAAACAAAAAACAAATATGATTAAAATCTAACCCGGAATTAGCTTTAATACTTAATCATAATTACGTTTAAATAGATTAATTCTAGAAAGCTTTAATCATCAATCAGCTCTTTCTAAGCTTTTGACATTCACAGTCGCAGCACTTCAAACAAAAGCTAAAAGCTACAACACTATTTTTAAAGCTTAGTGAAGACTTGGTACACAAATTGTAATTAATAAATTTATAGAAATAAAGAAAAAAACTTTTAAATAGTTAGTCATAGCGCGAAATCAAGTCGCGCAAACTTTTCTTGTGCACAATTTTCAGCCTCCTCGCATTTACCGTTTGACGCTGTGCGTTGATGGTTCAGTTAAGCAGCACAAAGAACAAAGAAAAGTGTAAGAGTTGAGCTTACACTGAGCTGAAGATTGTGATTGTAAAACAAAGACGCGGTGAAAAGAAACCAGTTTCCCAATAAATACTAGAAATCAATCTACAAAAATTGTAGAGGGCGCTGCTGTTGCATGTTTATGATCATTAAATATTATATTATGAATTTCAGCATAACAACGATGCAAACAATTTATTTTGTTTATGGATTTGCCAAATCCATTAATAAAAGAGTATGCATAAATATTTATATAAACTGGCATAAATATAAACGAGCGAAAGCTAAAATTATTTATGATTTTCGAATACTCTCAAAATGGGTAGATTTATGGTGTACAGGTATTTGCTAGTCGAGCACATTTTGTGCACTCTTAATCGCAATACGTTGCAACTTTTGCATGTCAGCCTCCCTCTCTCTTCCCTTCTCTCTTCTCATTCGCTGATAAAAACAGCAAAAGTTGTTTACACACACAAAACATGTGTAAATTCAAAAACACACACACACACACACACACACACACACACACATACACCTAATGCACTGATCGCCGATGCTCTTTGTGTGTGCAAGAAAGAGAGACTGAGAGATTCATAGAAAAGCTGTAAAGGCGGATTAAGGTTTATCAATCATGAGCAAGAGCGAGAGCGAGAAAGGTGTGTGAGCTTTAGTGGCTCTCCTTGCACTCATTTGTGGCGCAGAAAGTAATGGGACTCGCCACTTGAAGGGTATCTAAGACACATGAACAGGAACGCAACATACATAAATCAATCAAATTAATTCGTTCACGATAAAGCGGCTTTTAGATACCATAGCGTGTGCAACTTCAACACACCTTCTAGCTAAAGCATGACAATAAAAAATATTAATACCACAGTGTTGTATGTGACCTTAATGCCAAGGGAAATTTCACAAGATATCAAATAACTGCACATAGAAATTTAATGGCTATAAATTCTAAAAACTTCGTTCATCATCGCTGCCCACTTGCTGGCAATGGGCTGCCAACTTATCGTACTGGGAATTAAGTTGTATGTGAACTGCCAATGAATATTACAGAGTATCTGCAAAGAGACATGACCAAAAAATCCATCTGGTTTCGTTCACATGACTAGACTTAGTAATTTCAATAAATCTGAGTATTTACATAATTGCTGTGCTCATAATGTTTCTATTTTATTATGATCTAAGGTTTATTTTGGGGGTCTATTGTATAGCTCATTGTCTGTGATGATTTAATACTTGGAAATAATCCAAAAGAATTTGCAAAACTAATTCTGCTATAAAACACACATGCAATTCAATGTTTCACAAAACTATTTCAACGATTTATAAAATAATATCTATTAATTTTCTTTGATTTTTCTCACGAACAACATACCGACTTTCATAGAACTATCTCAACTGGGATTAACCAGCTGTTTCCGAACTGTCCATCATTGACTCACACACAATGCAAATAAAAGAAATTGAGGGAAAGAAACTAGCTGAGGCAAATTTATGGACGTGAACTTGCCCACAACGCAACAAAACGCAACGCAACACAGAGAGCGATGGGGGTCAGGCAAATTTTCCATTTAATGGTCTTAAATAAACAATAATTTGATGTATGTGTATTTTGTGTGTTCACACAAACATAAATTACTAATATTTATATACCAATATGCCATATATCAACGGGGAGAGCAACTGGTTCAAAACTAGTTCATTCAATTAGTTCCGCTTTAGAGTTTTGCTGCCTTTTCTATTCTATTCTATTCTATCGTCAAGGTCGCAGCTAGTTTCTATGTCAATGCAATTTATATTTTTCTTTGTCATTAATGACGGTGCAAAGAGGCATTTTAATGAGATTCCCTTTTATTTATATGTGTGTGCACTTAAGTGGTGAAATTTATTTAAGATAATTGATAACACAGATGAAATACAAGCAGGATAAACAATGTTTCTGAAGGTATTAAAAGCTTCAACTTTGCTGTATACATTGTTTGATCTTGTGTTGTGGCAAGTGTCTATTTCTGGATTATGCATAACGCAGCCAAATAAATCTACAACCAAGGCACAACCGAAACCTCAACCTTCTTCCCCCTCTCTCTCTCTCTCTCTCGGTTTTTCGTTTTCGGTCTCTCTCAGCTAACCCAAACCCAATCTAAACTCAGGCCCAACCAAGACCGAACTCAACCCAGGCAGTGAGTGACGCAAATCTATTGATTATTCTGGGGCATATGCCGCAAAAGCAACAATAATAACAACAACAGCAACAACAACAACAACGAGAGCATTAATAACATGAACAACAGTAGAACATGGGCACAAAACCACAAAACACAAATTTCGTGGCAGCATAAAATAAAATTAAAACATGAAAGCAAACAAAGCAAACTTCAACGAATGCCCAAGACCCTTGACAACATATTAAGGGTCGCTTTTAGGTTGCAAATTATATTATAAGTGCATTAGTATGATGGAAAAACTGTTTATAGATCCACAAAAGAGAGAAAAGTTTCTAAAAATATGTTAAATTAAATTAATATAATAATTGATAAAAAATAAACATAAAAATAGTTTAGTTGCTTTATTTTATGTATCATACTAAAGCAAACTTTAAGGTTCGAATATTACTTTTTCTGTCGTTCTATATGGCCTAAAAATTCCTTATGGTTTTAAAAGTAAAACATTATAATCCAATTTTTTTTTATAATTATTTCCTTGTGGACCATGAAGCTCTGTTTTAATATATACAACATTTTAGGTTCAAATAATGGTTTTGACTGCAAATTTGGCCGATAAAAATTCTTTTTATTATAATAATAATGATGTAATTGTTTTCGTAACTATAATCTTGTGGAACATAAAATTCGTGTATAATATTTTCATTTTATAGCTCTAAGCTTGAAATAATATTTTTTCTGTACTCTAATCTGGCCTAAAAAAAATCCTTATTATTTTTGAATACAAAATACAATATTGTAATTGTTTTTGCAACTATTTTCTTGTGAAACATTAAATTCTTTTTTAAAATATCATTTTTAAAATATATATTAATTATGAAGCAAACTTAATGGTTCAAATAATATTTGTTTTTGCTTCAAATGTAGCCTAAAAGAATAAAACTAATATTTTTGAAAGCAGTACATCAACTTTCTTGTAGATCAACAAATTTAATGAACATTCTAAAATTGAAATTCTTAATAAAAAAACTTTTCAATACACCCACAATCTGTTGCATACTTTATGGCTGCGTGGCAGTATTCTTGGTCAGTTCAGTTAGAAAGAGTATTTTGCGAGGTTTCCCCCAAAGAGCCAAAAATACACTTATAAAGAACCAACTATTGGTTTTTATTGTTGTCATTCTGCATTTTTGTATTATTTTTTGTTAGTTTATTTGTTATTTTTATTGTTGCTGTCGCTCTTGAGGCGCTGCGACAGCAAAATAGTTGCTGTTGTTATTGTTATTCTTGCTATTTGCCTGGGCATTGTTGTCGTAAATGTTTTAACGAGCAGTACGTCGAGCAAAGAATTGAAAATAGTTCATAATCCTCATTGATTGCATCGCAACCTTCCCCCAGATTCCCCAAGAACAGCAGCAACAATGCAATGTTAAGTGGCAAGTGCAGCAACAGCAACAGCAACAATAAAATAACGTGCAACTCGCAACCGATGAAGGCGAAGAGAAGCAGACGCCAACGACGCACAGCACAACAACAAGTGAAAGCCTTATTGAATGCAACACCCACTCACACACACACACACACACAGTTCTTCATATTCAAATTGTAGTTTTCCATTGTAGTTTTCCTATCATTTCATTTGCACTTTTACGCTTCTCTTGATTAGACAGGAGACATTTAGAATACGCAATGAACGAGAAACATAGTTGAAGCTATGAGGTCTCCATTTGTTCATCAAATATTATTGCGAACCAAATAGGAATACTGTAAGCAACTTGCTTTAAGTTTAAGATATTCAGCAGTGAGTACTAATCATAGCTTTTCATTCAATTTACTACGAAACCAGCTAATAAATACCAATATATATGAAAATATGGGCACACTTTTGAAAACAACAAAGAGTTGTAGCGATCTAGGTATATAATTCTTTATGTGAGTAAATAGTAATTAATAAAAAGTAGTGCATTTACAAAAAAAAATATCAAGCAAACCCATGAATTTATCTTATTAACCAATAAATGCCAAATATTCGGATATTATGGTCACACTGCTCCACAAAACAATAAGTTATAGAAATCTGGGTATGTAATTATTATTTAAAAATATAACAAAAACAGCTAATAAATCCCTAATTTTATGCAAATATGGGCATACTATTCAATAAACGTGTAGTTATTTAGGTTTGTTATTCACGTACATCAATAATAAACATGAGAAAAATAATGAATTTGTAAGAAATATGAAACCTGAAATACATTTTGTTAATTCCATTTAAGAAACGAAAACAGCTTCTCGTCGATAAGTATCAGTAATTAGTATCATGAATTATTATATTACAAATTAACGGTACTGAGTAATCACGTAACATGCTTACTAATCGAAGCTACCTCTTCAAATTGGAATTGTCATTTAAATTAGCAAAACATTTATTAAAGTAAAGCAAGCAACAAATATGTAGAGTATTTCAATGGCCACTGCAACTTCGACTATCACTTTTCAATCGGCTTAAATGACAAGAGAGAGAGATACTAGATATATATATGTATGTGTGTGTGTGTTTGTGTTAATCAAAGCCATGTTAAACAATGGAACTTGAACAATAGAGCTATCGATGCAATGCAACTGGCCAATTTTTGGACGACCCACTTGACAAGGTGTTTAATCTAATCGAAATGCTGCTTGGCTTCTTCAAATGAAATGAAATGACACTTGCGACAGTTGTTGACACGATGAAGGCCATAAAGCAACTGCTGCTCGGATTAATAATATTGTTCCAGCTGCTCCAACTTGGACACGGATTAGAGTGCTATGCCTGCGATTCGGCCGAGGATGCGGAGTGTGCCACAAGTCCGGGCCAACAGCTGGAGGTGGAAGAGTGCTCGGTGGCCAATGATGTGTGCGTCACCTCGATTACGGCGGGATTAACGCGACGCGGCTGCCTGCGTCGCCTCTATCCGAATGCCTATTGTGCCGAGCCCTGCGATCGGTGCAGCACAAGTCTCTGCAATCGTCATGTCTATCCCGTGGATCGTCTGCGTTGCTATCAATGCAGCGGCGCCGATTGCATCGATGTCAGCCAACGGCCGCAACTCCTGTTGCCGTGTCCCGTCTACAATGCAGACGATCGTTGCTACACCAATGTGTTGCATCTGAGTAACACGCAACGAGGTTGCGAGCACACAAATCTGCCCGACGGTTGTCCCCACGTCTGCCTCAAGTGCAACTACAATGGCTGCAACGCAGAGTTGACAGTTGGCGAGAGTCGCTGCTTGCAGTGCACACACAATCGGCTCTCGCCGAATCCCGATTGCCAGCGGAATCAGCAGCCAGAGACGGAGGTGGAGCAGAAATGTGCCCTCAACAATGCCACAGTGACGCAGTGCGTCAACAAGGTAATGTACGGACATCGCGAACGCTGCTACACGCATCTCAACACCCAAACGGATGTCCTGCAACGCGGCTGCTCCACCACAATGGGTTTCTTTCCCACCGGCGAGCTGAGCGAATGCTACGGCGACAACTGCAACTCGCAGTGCCAGAACATTGCCTGTGCCACCTGCAACTCCACCAGCGATGCCAATTGCCGTGGGGGCAACGCCTTGACTAGCAAACAGTGCGTCGATGGCACCAACGCCTGCTTCTCCTGCGAGCAAGGTTAGGGTGAGTGGGGCATACAAAAAAAAAGGATTAAGTATCCATGAAACGTAAACCAAATACAAGTAGCAAAAGTAATATAACAATATTTGATTCGGAAATTCAATTCACTAGAAGTAATCGCTTTTTTCACAAATCTATCTGCAACGTGTACTAAACATTTGCTGAGATACAAAAGATAAAGATGTAACTGCATTTTCAATTTATCAGCTAACTATGTTAGAAATAAACACAGCTAATTAAAGGTTTATTTTTGGCAGTCTATGTTTATTATTTTTTAACAAAGATTGCAAATCTAATTGCTAAAAATGTTGAGCATTCATTGAAGTAGAAAAGAAATAAAAAAGGAGCTGAACTATAAAGAAAATTAAAATAATTGCATATATTCTACTTGATTTTGAAGTTAATTTCATTAGTAATAAACACTACGAAATAAGGGCTTTGATGGAAGTATTTTAAACAAGAAGATTGCAAATCTATCTGCAACGCATATTAATCATATCTCAACATATGATATAACAAAGATATAAAAGTATCTTCAATTCATCAGAAATAATACTTGATTTTAAAACTAATTAAAGGGGTTTTTTTTAGCAATGTATCTTTAATATCTTTTAACATGGATTGCAACGATATCTGCAACACAGGTTTAACATTGGTTGAGATAGAAAACGAAGCAAAGCAAATAAAGTAAAATTACATTTAATTTATAAACTACAATGCAATTGTCCTACTTGACTTTCAAGTTCAGTAGGTTTAACATCGAAAAAGGGCTTTATTGAGGATTTAAGTTTACTCTTTTTTCACATACTTTTAAAAAAGTTTGAAAATATATCTCAAAAACATATGTAAACCATTTATAGAGATAGAAAATACTATTTAAAAATAAATAATAACAGTTCCATAAGATAGAAATAATCACCTGACAAACATAAAGACAATGTTCTAAAGTCTTGAGCTTTAAAATTAGAAGAGTCGTTAGAGCCTAAAGCTCATTAAATTGTTTAGGTATAATATGAAACGATGAATAAACAATTCTGATTTGTTCTGCAATTTCATATGAAATTTTAGCTTTGACAATCTAAGCTTATTATCTTTTAACAAAGATTACAAAAATGTATTGATAAGAAAAAAAAATAAATATCTTTAGAATAATCTAAACATTTGTTGCTACACAAAAGAAATGAAAGTAGTTAAAGAAATGCATTTAAATTGTTGTAAACAATTTTAGTTCTAATTATGTGAGTAATTTTCTTAAAAATCACGAACTCACGATCTAAGCTGATTATCGTTCTTTATTGAAAAGAAAAACAGATTATATAAACAACTTTGTAAGCATAATTCAAGCTCCTTTGGTTCACAAAATAATTACTAAATAAATGAAGGTGATGCCATCTTAACTGGGAACACGAAGAGTAAAACTTTGTAGTGAGTTACTTTGTAACAATTTCTCATTAGAAATGTTTCAACAGCAAAGTGAAATAAATGAAAATCGACTGCGGCTTTGAAAAAAAGTTGAAAATTAATTTCCCTACTGCAGCAAATGGACGTGACAGCGTTAATTAAAAGTGTTTCATTTATGTCCGATTGTCGGGAAACTACAATTTAAACATAAATAAAAGATGCCATTTGAATTGACAGTTGCAGGAAAATTGCCATATGCAACATATTTGTGTCGAATCACATTAAATGGGAAACGAAAATGAGAATGAGTAACACTCATTATTATCTATCAATTATGAGAGTTTAAACACACCTATTTATTAGCCAAAAAAAAAAGTACGGTTAGATTTAAAGCTGTGTTGTTCTCCGGAAGTGGAAATCACAGTACACAACAGCAGTATTAATATTATTAACATTATCGAATTTTGTTCGCTTTTTTTATCACATTACAGACACGCTCTTACGTCGCGGCTGTGCGGATGCAAGCTTTGTGGCCGGGGGGGGGAAGGCGAGACTTGTCAGTTGTGCCGCAGCGGCGACAATTGCAATCGCTGGTCGGTGCGCTCTTGTTACCGATGCAATTCATTGGAATCGGACGAGGATTGCGCCCAAATGCTGAATCCCAATGCGATGAGTGTCAGCAATTGCAGCCATGCAACCGAATTGTGCGTCAGCACCGTTATCAGTCGGCTGCAAATGGTGCACACAGTCCGGGGATGTGCCGGCGAGGTGCCCGAGTGCACCGCCAATGATCCCTACTGCGTGCGTTGCAATGGCAGCTTGTGCAACGTGGCGCCCACAGTGTGGGCCACACAGCAAGAAGCGCTGCAGCTGCAGCTGCAACAGCGGCTAGCAACAACGCCCACAAGACGACAACGACAACGACAACGACAACGTAGCCAATGGCCAATGCAACTGCTCGACTATCTGTGGCCCAATCTGCTAAGCAATTAGCCAAACTGTTTGTGGGGAGGGCGAGACAACAAAAGCAATTATTTGAAAGCTTCGTAGATGAATAAACAATAAGCTGCAACAACAATAACAACAACAACAACAACAACAATGTCTTTCCACCCACCCGAAAATAAAAACAAAACAAATACAGCAAAAACATTGATAAGACGGAGGATGTGGAGTGATGTTTGTGGCATTTATTTCAGACAGTTGCCAACCGACACATGCAACGCCCCTCAAAAGCGAAAGAGCGAACGAGTCATCAGCGCAGGGCTGACAAAAACTAAGGGCTGCAATAACTTGAATTTTTCAAAAATGTCAATTAACTTTAATTAATTACTAAACAATAAAATTGATTTAAGCTTATGAAGCATCAATTTTTAAATTTGTATGAATCAGCGAACTAGTTCCCACCGTGAGCAACTGTTTGAGTGCAGGTTTGAACTAGTTCAGAGTGCAAGAGAGTCATCAGCGCAGGGCCGACAAATACTAAGGGCTGCAATTATAAAAATTCATAAAAATACCAGTTAACTTTATTTATTGGTCTATAAAAATCATTTAAGATTATTAGGGAATTTATGTTTAAATTTGTATGAATCAGCGAACTAGTTCGCAGCTGAAGAAACTCTCTTAGCGCTGCTTTGAAGAAGTTAAGAGTTAACGCTGCCTGACTAGCATATACCTCGCCATCAACTCAAATATCTATTCCATAAATATACCCCGCTTGACTTAATTTCAAGCAGGGTATAAAACTTTGTCATTAGCCAAGATAAATTACTCTCGGTATCAGCACAATAAAAATTAGTTAAATATTTGCTTATAAACTCGTATTTCTGAAATTCTGAATTGATTTAATCAACATACAGTTTTGCCTGTTGCATATTATTATTGTCGTTATGTGTTTATGCAAACTGTGAATGAATTTCTTGAACAGGTTTCATTTCAAGCAACAACAAAATTGCCAAAGATCGAGCGTGAAAGAGGCGTAAGTGTATATTTTAATCATCACAAATTCAAAAACAAAACAAAAAAAGAAAATACACCAAAAAATCAATTCTATCTAAATACATAAGTAGATATGTATTATGAATGTAGGTGTATATCTTTCGTGTTTGTTTGCGTTTTGCAGTTGCTTTGTTTGCTCACGCTCCGACAAATTACCGCTGTTGTTATTCATGTTGTTGTTGTTGCTGTTGTTTCAGTTGATAATCAAATGATGGGCGCTATAAAGCAAGAACAACAACAACAAGAGGAACTAACTACCAGCTGGCCCCCAGAGAATGCACTCGACGAAAAAGTGCGAAAAATAAAAATGTGAAGAAAACAAATTCATTCGCCTGCTTCTGGCGTGTGACGTTAACGTGGAGAGTGGGAGAGTGGGAGAGCGGGACAGTTAACGAAGTGTAATGTGTGGAGAAGATGATGGAGGAGAGGAGTGATAGAGGACGAGCTTCGTTTGCTGCCGACGATAATTAAGTTGTTAGACGCAGCGCGCCATGCCGCGCAATGAAACTGTTGCTAAATTTATTAATTGAATTTGTGCGCAGGTTTTCGTTTTCGTTTTATTTGTTTTCTTCCATTTCTTTTCATTCCCAGGAAAGGTTATCACAACGTTGGCGCCCGCAAAACTCAATTAAAATGCAACGTGTTTTGATTGATAGTATAAGCATAGTAACAGCATGGCCAGCTGATGCAAGTGCGAGGGGGAGAGCAACAACAACATTTTGGCATACAAAATGTCAAAGATACAACGATGCAAGCTACAAAAGCTACACGGAGAGTGAAGTTGAAAGACAGAGACAGAAAGAGAGTGGAGAGTGGAGCGATGGACGAGAGCATAAAAACCCAGCGCGTGTACACGACTGGAGAGATGGAGAGAAAGAGAGAGGAGAGGAGGAGAGTGTAAGGGGAGTGACGGGCAGACCGGCGAGGTGGGTTGCTCTGCTAGGGGGCATTTTAATTAGCTTGTGCTCTACATGTCGGCTGTCCATGTATGTGTGTGAGTAATAGTAGTTGTAGTTGTAGTAGTAGGTGGCGAGTCTAAATGTGAGTGTGACCAAACAATGGCATAAACATTACGCCATACCTAAAACAAAAACAACAACAACACCAGCGACAATGAGAAATATAATCTGCTCGAAACTGTTACCAGCCATTACAACAGCAAAGTTCAGTAACAACCCTCTCGTACTCTCTCTGTCGCACGTACACAACGTACACAGACACACACATACAGAGCAGCATAACATTATTGATTCCCAGCCAGGACTTCAGCAGCAAAGCCGCACACTGAATACTGAACACAACTCAGTTTTAAGTTACTTTTTCCATTTCGAGTGGAGCAATTCAGTGGGTGGGCTACTCTCTTACACTCTCTCGCTTGCTCTCTTACTCTCTGTCACTCATTGTCGCTGCTGTTGGGAACATGAACATGGCACAGGGACAGGGCGGGGCAGTTGGCAAGCAGGTCAAACACGAATGCCGCGTAAAAAGGAAGCTTTTTTGTACATATCTATGTACATATGTATATTTGTAACATTCACGATGTTCGTTGTTGTTGGCAATTGTTATCGGTTATTGGTTATTGTATATCGTTCTACTATTTATTTGTATGTAAGTAATATATATTTTACACTTACACCTCGAGTATGCGATCGCCTTTCTTGATCCCCGCCTTCTCGGCGGCGCCGTTCTCCAGCACTGCACTGACATGCTGCAGGGGGGCATAAAGTTCGCCATTGATGGATCGCAGTTGGCCGCCTTCGGACACCTGTCCGCGCACATTGAAACCGAATCCAGTTTCCGTCTTGTAGATGGTAACAACACGCGGTCCATTGGCGGCTGTGATGGTGGTGTTGTTGCTGCTGCTGCCGTTGTTCTCGCTCATTTCTCTGCTGCGCTGCGCTGCCGGTTCGCGACGCGCTGCGTCCGCTCACACTACACACACACACTCTCACGAGTGCACACTCAGACAAACAGACACAGACAGAGACACGGCACTGTTGTTGCGGTTGTTGTTGTTATTTTACACAATTTTGCTGTTGCTGTGAATTTGCGTAACTTTTGTGTATTTTTTGCAACTTCTTTTGCACTCAAACATTCGCGCGCACACACACACCACAACAATAACGTCGTAACCGAAACATGAATTTAAATACAAATACACACTTACATACACACACACACAGGTTAGTTGTTGGCAGCGGCCACTTTTACTTTCCGCAATACCAAAACCAAAAAAAAAAACTCGAAACTCCAAGCTCCGGTATTGAATCACACTTGCTTTTGATAAGTGACTTTGTGTGCGTTGGTGTTGGTAGGCTTGGTTGTGTGTATGTGTGTGTTATGGATATGCGATTCCAACGGAGGATATGCTTTTCATTGCTTCCGTACACGTATAACGTTTTAATCAAAGAAAGCAAACAACGTGTGCGTATGCACCGCACTTTTAATTTTGCATACTGCTTCTCCGCTTTGCTTAATTCACTTTTGCTTTTGCATTTGCTCTTGCTTCTCTTGCTCTTGCCTTTGCCACTCGCCCAACAACTGCTGCTAGGCGCTAGTGTTGGGTTTGTCCATTAAGTGAATGTTTAATGAACTGAACTGAACAAGTGAGCGACTGCTTCCTGGTCGTTCACATTTCGGAGCGTTCACGAGTGAACAACAACATAGTGTTGTAAACGGCGATGTGGCAACGCTGAATGCAATAACATATTTTCACACAAAGTAATATTATTACATTAAAAATGTATAAACAAAGTATATGAGGCTAGCACATTTTAGCATATATTTCAAAAGTATGTATAATATATAAATTGTAAATGTAAATTTACAACGATTTTTTTTTTCGCTTAATTTTTATTTACAATCTGTCTTTTATGACTAATATTTACATGACTGGAATAGCAGATTTCCAGTGAAACCTGCTATTAAATATAACTTCTTGTTTACTTAAATTTACCTTTCAGGGAGATCAAGAATGTGAAATCTTTTAAGTCTTCTATAAGTTGAGCTATTGTCTAAAAGACCTAGGGCTAAATTATTTACATGATTTTGAAGTCTATCTGTATATTTTTTACTATATTTGTTTATCTCTTCTTTTATAGTTTGAATATTTAGATCTCTGTGCATATTTGCATTGGTTACATAAAATGGAGCGTTAACAATTTGTAGCAATGTTTTTTATATGTAGGTAGCGCTGAAGTACGAATTTGATAGGCAATTCAAATACCATATGTTTACCAACACTTAATGAACCAGTTTTCGATTGCAATCAGCTGTTTACCATGTTCAGTCAGTTGCGGCGGTTATATTTGAAATTACCATCGATATTGTATTTTAAATAATTTAAATTTCTTTATCGAAATCTGAAAATAAAACCTACACAATTTTGATATTTGCCCAAGCAACCGAGATGTATGACGTTTAGGTAATTAAAATAAAAAAACATTTTAACATTATTATCTTTTGCTTTATCGAATAATTTAACATTTCATTAAAAACAGTGTGATTAATAAATAGCGAATGATGATTCAGCATCGACACTCTTTCAATAATACACAATATTTAAAACAACTGTGACGATTTTCACAGTCCCCACATTTGCGCAACCACGAAGAATATAGGTTTATTATCATAGTATATGTATTAATACATGGATATTTTTAATTCAATTTTGTTTAATGAAAATTCGAATAAGTTAAGAAAAACGATATTATAAAAGGCAAGAAATTACCACAGCTTGGCTAACGACCTACATACATACATATATAAATAAATACTATATGTATTGGAAAGTTACAGTATTTAACTGACCTGCAATTTAAGATCCTGCATTCGAAATCTAAACAAAATTATAAAGCGGCGTGACAAAACTCTCTACACACAAAAAAAAGAGCTTAAATGCATTTACTTAGAATTAAACAGATAAAATAAAAATAAATTTGCAAATATAGGGTGCTGCAAAAATAGAAGAAACAGGAGAGAACAAAATGGGGGCTGTGTGTACTCAGGGGCACATTCATAGCATACATAGGCGCCTCTGTTGCGGCGCCATTGCCTCAGTTGTGGGGGGCGTGGCAGCCGCGATGGGCGATTTGTAGTGGGGTGAGAGGACAAAACAAACAACGACAAAAAAAAAATTGCAATCTAAACAATAGAGAAAATACAGCTAGACACGTACATAGAAAGAAAGCAATTCGATTTGTTTTATTTCACAGTTGCAGCTAAACAAAAACGAAAATTGGAGCTGCTTATGTTTTCTTCTTGTCGAAGATGTCTTGGAGCTTTTGAATGCGTTTAATACAATAATATAATTAAATTAAATCAGATTGTTTAGAATCGAGGCCACTGTCAAGACACACACACAGACTCGCACTCTCACACCCACAATCATCACACACACACACACACAGACGCTGGTTGGAGAAAAAAAGTAAACTTCTTGATGGGAGACTTTTCGTTAAAACAGATTATTTTTCTTTATAGATATATGTAAATGTGAATGGGTGGTTTGTGTGTGTGTGTGTGTGTGTGTGTGTGTGTGTGTGTGTGTGTGTAAAATGTTGCTGAAATTGTTACAAATGAATACGCCTAGCAAAATTAAAAAGAAAAAACCATTATGTATTACAACTGAATCATATTAATTCTAATAATTACTATCAAAAAAAAAAAAAAAAAAACAAAAAACAAATGTAGAGCAAAATACATTTTTCTGGGCTACACAAATATTTTGTTTATGCCGAAATCAGTTTAGCTAAATAAAATAAAATATGAATATTTGTGTGTCTATTCGCTTTACTTAAAATCAATGCCAATATCGTATGTTATATTTGAAAACCTTATAAAGAAAATACATTAATCATAAATTTATGAATATGTTTTGGTGAGTGTAGATGTGTGTGTGTGTGGTGTGTGTGTGTGTTCTAAGTGCGCGCTGCGACATTAAAAATAATTCGTTAGACAATAGAAAAAAATTGGTTTAATTTAAAATAAGCATTTTTCTTGCTGCATGTTAATTGTATGCTTAATAATTAATGCATTAATTAATTATGTTATCATTTAATTAACATATGTGGTGTACACACATATGGCTTAAAAGGCTTTCAAACTGAAGGTAAGGACAAATGTGTTGTTGTTTTCCTCTTTTTACTTTCTTGGCTAATACAGTTTACAGTTACTTTTGGGAAGTTACTCGCTAAATCTTCACTTTAGGCTAAACGACTATAAAATGTGTGTGTGTGTGTGTGTTATTAAGACCTACAAGTTGTTTATGGATTTTTATTTCCTAACATTACTAGTATAACTAATTTCCATATTCTGGTACTTTTGTTGTTGTTGTTGTTGCGGTTGTTGGTTGCTGCTGCAACAGCAATTACCGTTAATATTATTAGCATTACTATCAACAGTATTAATTATTGTTTAATTTAGCCTATAAACTACATAAATACATCCCCAAGTTGTAACGCTCTCTCTCTCTCTCTTCTCTTGCTCATGCTCTTCCCTTCACATTAATTTCATTATTTACAGCTGTACTACATGTTGTTGTTGTTGTTGTTGTTGTTGTTTGTGTGTTTGTGTGGAATTTGTGGAAAATCACTTTTCCGCTACTAGCTAAACTCTCATCTCTATATAAAATTAATGCTAACTCTTGTTTAAATTTAGTGTTGTTGTTGCTGTTTCTTGTTGTTGGTTGGTTGTTGTTGTTGTTGGTTGTTGTTGTTGACATCACAGACATGTTGCGTGGTGTTGTTGCTGGTGCTGTTGCTGCTGGTTGCACGCTCAATTCCACAGCAGCCAACGTTAACTCTTTGTGATCTCGTCGAGCTGCTGCTGCTTCTGATCCCACCATTCCTGTATGCTGGACACCATCTTGCGGCGTCGGAATCGCATCGATTCACTGACGCACATGTCTACGAAATCCGATTTCATCTCCTGATCGCCCTTGATCAAATTCAAATGCTCCAACAATTGACTGTAATCGCGTCCAGGTCGCCGTATATCACGAAAGATTTGCAGACGCAGGTCGACATTATGTTTTCGTGCCGCCTCCCGTTGCTCCTCCGTTAAGCCACGTTCCGGCGTTGTCACCACCGACATGTCTCCGCCATTATTGTTGTTATTGTTATTGTTGTTGTTGTTGTGCGTTGGCGATGCTTTGGGCTCTAGCTTGGGGCTGCCATTGTTGTAGCTTCGATGGCAATTGTTATTGCCAATGTTATTGCTATTGATATTACTATTAACATTATTATTACTACTATTATTGTTGTTGCTGTTGCTATTGGTGTTGTTGTTGCTGCTGCTGCTGCTGCTGCCGCTATTGTTGTTGTGGTGGTTAAGTCCGCTGCCCCAGTAAATATGCGGCGTACTATTCGCCGCCAAACCGCCGCCCGCTGTGCGCTTCAATGCATCAAAGCTGTTGGCCAAGAGATCCACTTCCATGTCATTGCCATTTCCCTCGCTGGCATTGCCATTGAGTGTGCCGCTGCTGTTGTTGCCTCCGGTGCTGTTGCTGTTGTTATTGCTGCTGCTGTTGCCGCCACCACTGATGCTGCTGCTGCCGCTGCTGTTGTTGCTGCTGCCACTGTTGCCATTGTGGCACGTCTGCAGTATGCGCGAGATCTCCGAGGCATCGTTAATATCATTGTGACTGAAATATGTGCTTGGTGTTGTGCTCGATGTTGCTGGCGTGCTGCTGTTAGCTGTCCCCGATGTTGCTGCCCCCGCTGCTGCTGTTGTGATTGCTGTCGCTGCCGCCAATGCTGCTGTGCTGCTTGCCGCACCCGCTGCTGCAGCACCGCCCAATCCAGTGCCAGCTGCTGCCGCCAATGTGGCTGCTGCCGTTGTGGTTGCTGCCGCTGCCGGTGGCGATAACATCGCCCCATGATGACTCGCATAGCCATTGGGCACCAGCATCAGTGGCGGCATTGCTGTTGCCCCGCCAGCTCCTGCCTTATTCATCGCCGTTGTGGCTGGCATCATCAGCATCGCGCTGTCGCTGGCATTGCTGCTGTAGGCGGCATGCTGAATGGTCAGGCCATTGAGTGGCACATACAAGATGTCGTTCACATGATTGTGGCAATTGTTGCTCATGTGGCTGCTCATGTTGCTGCCGTAAGCGTCATTGTTGGTGCCATTGCTGGTTGTTGCTGCCGCTGCGGCTGCTGCTGCTGCCGAAGATGTTGCTGTTGCAGCTATTATTGTGCTTGTCGCTGTGCTCAAACTGCTGCTCGGCGTTGCCACATCGGGTTGCAGTCGGGCAGCAATATTTAGCGGCGATGTTGCCGTCGCCGTTGCAGCTGTCGCGACAACTGTGCTGTTGCTGCCGCCGCTGCTGCTGTTAATGCTGTTGTTGCTCGTGGTGCTGCTGCTGGCGTTGCCACCACTGCTGCTGCTGCTGCTGATGATGATGCTATTGGCGCTGCCACTTGTGCTGTTGGCGCTGCCAACTCCGCTGCTGCCTGGCCCGACGCTATTGCTACTATTGCTGCCGTTGTCCGCATCATGTGAGTTGAGCGCCTCCTCGCTGATGCCATTGATGAAGTTGTGCACGTAGCCATTGAGTGAGGTCTCCTGCTCGCTGGCCTCCTCCTCGCTGAAGTCAAAGCTCAAACGCTCCGACAGTCCTGAATCGTTGTTGTTGCTGTTACTGATGATGCTGCTGTTGCTCGCAATGCTCGATGTCTCCGACGGCGCATAGCTGCTGCTGCTGATGTTGCTATCCTCATCCATCAGCATCAGTTCACCCACAACGCTGCTGTTGCTGCTGCTCCCACTTGCGCCGCCAACGCCACTGCCACAGGTCACACTCGCCGGTGAGCTGGGCGAGCTTTTGCTGATGCTGCTACAGCTGCTGCTGCTGCTGTTGCTGCGCAGCGAGTCCGTGGAGATGCGTCGAAACTCAAAGGCACGCGGCAATGGTCCCGCCTTCCGTTTGCGTCCCCGCGACGTTCCATCCATGAGCTTCTTGGCATTCGGTCCGCCCATTGAACCGCCAACGTTGCCACCGTTATTACCACCGCCACCGCCGAGCATCAGCACAGACATGCCAGCACCAACGGGTCCACCCATGCCACCAGGGTTGCCACCACCATTGCCACTGGAGGAGGGGGAGACGCCGCCGGCGCCACCGTTGCCATTGGGTGATTTCATGGGCGCCACATCGCTGAGATCAGCCTCATCCACCATGACCATGTGCTTGTCCTTCTTGTAGGGATTGCCGAACATGTGCTGGCGCACATTGGTCGGTTCGATTTCGCGCAACGGATTATCCTTGTTCTTCAGATACTCCTGATAGTTGCCCATCTCGGCAATGGGCAGACAGTGACCCGAATCCTTGGCCACAAAGCTCGTGGGTCGCAGAAACGTTTCGCGCATGCGCACAATCTCATCGACCAGATCCCGACGCGGTATATCGAAGGGATTGCGATAGGATTTTGCCGACGATTGATGCGACAATTGCGGCACCACAATCGTATAGTTCTCCACCGGCTCGATCTCGGCATGCAGCTTGGCGAACGTGTCCCGCAACAACGGATGCCGCACCAGATCCCGACGCAGTGCAGCGCCGGTGCAGAGCTTTGCGGTTTCGACCTGGCGATACGGAGGCTTCGGTTGCTTCAGCTGCTTGTAGACCTTGAGACAGAGATTCTCCTGATCCTGTTTGGCCGTGTTCTTGATGTGCTTCAGCTGATTGGCAATCGTTGGCGACAGATAGTTGTCCACATTTTCGGGCAGCAGGAACTGCAGCAACTGATACGGCACATTGATGTTGACCAGCGACTTGCGCAAGAATGGACAATAATACGGCGGTATCGAGCGCACATACGCATTGAACTTGTACATGAGATCATTGGGTGGACTCATATTGTACTTGTGGATGAGGTCGTGCAGCAGCGGCAACAGCGCCGGATAGTTGTAGGCCAGCACATAGAGATGCACCTGATTGAAGCTCGGCGATGCCTTCAAATAGCCAAAGGGCAGCTCGAAGCCATGCATCCCATTGGTGACAATCACCTGCCAGCACTTGTTCATCTCCCGCTTGTTGAGTATCTGCAGCGTCAGGGGACATCCCTCGATCTCGTATTTGTCCACCGGAAAACTGCGCACCAGCTGCGGCTCATCGACGGCGGGTGTCAGTATCTTGAGCTTGGGATGGGCGTCGCGGGGCGGCAATGTGATGGCCTTGGAGTCGGGCCAATACGGCTCGGGCAGTGGCCAATAGCCAATGGGGAAGGTCTTTTGTGTGATGTGCTTCTGCACGTAGATCATCTTCTTGATCGGCTGGAAGACAATGTCAGGCGTCGGCTCATTACTGGATGCGCCCGTGGCTGATGCCGCCGATGAGGAGGACGTTGTGTTCGCTGTCCCGCCCACACCAGCGCCTGAGCCACCAGCTGTCGCTCCACCTCCGCCACCGCCACCGCCAGTGTTGCCTCCACCGCCGCCTGTGCCACCAACGCTACTGTTGCCCGACTCCTTGGGCAGCATGGGCTCAAATTGCAAGACGACGCCGGGCTGCACCTTTTGCACCAGACTCTCAATGCACTGATTGAGCACATAGTGGCTGCGCACACGATACGACCGACCGCCGGTCACCTCGCACATGCGTTCAATGGGCGAATCATCGTGCGGCACTTTGCCTTCGACGCGTTCGTCGATCTTGTTGCCGGGCATGCGGAGCACCAGCGAGAAGAGGCGTTGATCCCAGCGAAAGGGCTCTTTGGTGAACTTGGTGCCGGGTATTTGATTACTCAGCGGCAGTATGATCTCCTGATGGACGCCATTGCGATACGAGTAGCGACCGCCGTCTGTGATCACAATGATCACCGATGGCTCTAAATAGAATGGACATCGACCCTGGCCATAAGTATCGATACCCGATTGCATGCGATTCAAATTGAGCAAATCGAAGGCATTGCGCAACGATTCGCCCATTGAGGTGAGGCCATGACTCTGCAGATTTTTCAGTTCATTCATAAAGGTGGCATGATTCTCCTTCCAGCCGGCCTTCACATTTGCCGGCGGCTCCTCGAACGTGAGCAGCATATACCGATCACCCAGACAGTCCTGTGTGCGTTGCCGGTATTTGAGAAACGTTTCGACGGCGCCCTTGGCAATGTCCAGATATGTCTTTTGCACCCCATTCACATACGCCTTCTGGCACATGGACGACGAGGTGTCCACCAGAAAGAGTATGATTGTCATGGCTGCTCCTCTCCAGCCACCTGATGAGTGAGCTAACTCTCTTTCTTCCTCTTCCTCTCTCTATGTTTTTCGTGTTGCCAAACTCTACAATAACAAAAAAAGAGACAATACATGTAAAACACGTACACACACGCACACAGACACAGAAACAATACACATAGACGATGTGATTTGCGAGAGCGAAGATAATTTACCGTTTTCTTTAGTGTTGCTGTTTGCTTCTTGCGATAGCTTTTTTTTTTTTGAGCGCAGTTAAAAGCGGTGCAAGAGAACAAGATGGAAAGAGTGTGTGTATTATGTGTATAGCGATTGTCTCCTTTCTACTCCTGTTCTAGCACAGATGTTCGGCAACTCTTTTTCCTTACTCCTTCACTGTTAAACGGTGTTGTTGTAGTACGATACTTTTATAGCTTTATGGTTTATTGGTGTTGTTGTTGATTTTGTATTTTCTGCTCTCTCTCTCTCTCTGTCTCTCTTTATTTTGATGCTGTTGCTCTTCTTTGCTGCTTGCTAGCAGCGTGCTTCGGCTTTTTGTTGTCCTGGACTGAAGCAATTTGCTCTTTTTCTTCGTTTTACTGTGCCGCTTTTATAGTACATGTTGCGTGAAACAGCTGACATTTGGATTTATCAACACAACCAATCAACTCTGCAATGAAATAAAACGAGACAAGAACAATTAATGTAATCCACGATAACGATTTGCATCATGTTGCGCATTCGCAATGTGTGCCATCCACACATTAAATCCAACAACAAAAACAATACTATTCGCTGATTTTGTAATGCATTCACAACTCACACACACACAAACGCATGTGCTGCGAAAGAGCGGTGGTGCTGAGAGAGAGAGAGAAGATATGCACATGCATGCATATGTTTGTACATCTATAGTCATCGTAATCACTGATAATGCGCAACCAAACACAACCACTGCTCACAAACACACACACACACACAGCAGACTTGGGCACAAAAAAAAAACACGCACAATTTGGACAATAAATGTGCTAATTTTGATCGCTAAGCTTTTAACTGCGCGACTTAAAACACTCTCGCTCTTTCTACCTCTCTCTCAGGCATCTCGTGTCTTGGTAATATGCACATACAAACATACACAACTCTTTTGGCTATGGGAAAAAATATAGGTTTGACATCAATTCAAATGGCAGGCCAACCACCATAGAGACAATGACTCCAATGCGGCTGTGAATATGCTCCACAAAAGTTATTCATTGAGTCAAAACACGAGCACTGAACAGTATTTTGCTCACCGCTGCCATTAGAGATGAGTGTGCGTGATTTTTGTAAGAAGGCTGCACGATAGTGCGTGTTCACTTATTTGTTTTCTAATTTTTGGTTATCTTAATTTTAATGCAAGAAAACGAAAAACAAAATAATAACAAAAAAAAAAAAAAAATACACTTTAAACACACATTGCTCCGTTTTGATTTGCAAGCACGTGTGGAGTTTTATTATTTGTTCACAACAAAAAAATATATAGATATATCACGATCGTTTAGCTTACAGTCACGCACTCATCTCTAATTGGCAACAACAACTGACCAATGCAGGAAAATGCAAAAATAAAGTAAATCAAAAGATGATTTAATTAAAGTTGTGCGTTGGCAAAAACTATTTGACAAAAATTTCGGTAAAAAATACCCACAACGTATTTATTTGATGCGAATATAAAATGACGCGCGGTATAACCAAAATTCCTCTTATCGGAGCGCTTGCATTTAACGTTGTCATCGCTGCCGCCGCCTTCTGGCGACTAATTGACTGAGTTTTGAGTACAAAGCACTCAATTTCTATTTGAATAGGAGCACACACACACATGTGCACACGCACATACAGACATGCATGCGTGTATTAAATTCACGCTCAACAGCGCAGCAAAGCGTTGCCAGATGTCACATAAAATGCACAATATACAGCAAAACGAAAACGTTGCTTGCAGTAAGCCAACTACGGCACGTGGATATAATTTTGAACTGGAATACTATCCAAAATTTGAATGGCCCAATCCCATTATGTGCGCAAACACTATAATATTGCTTAGCACATAGTGAAATTCGCATTCCAATGTAGTGGCAACGCTGCAACAAGGTAACAAAACATTGGGGGAAGGTGATTCCTATACCATATACGCTCCTGCTGTTTCATATTTCAAAAAGACAATAACAACAACTGGCAATTGTATGATTTAACTCTTTTTCCAACATACATAAGCGGTAACAGCTCAATTACTGCAATCAGCTGAGTGTTTGACAGCACAGCAACAACTTAATATATGCAACGACCTTGCCTTTTACACAGGATCGCAAATAAAGTTTTTAGGTGTTTGTTGTTGTTGCCATGTTCGTGTGTGTGTTTGTGTTTGGAGGAGTGCTCATTATTTGACAAACAGCACGATTAGTGTGACCTTAATTTTAAATGCGACATGGGCACGAACAAGAACTAATTTGCATGTGGCAGTGGGTTGTGTGTAGCTGAGGGGCTAGCTTATCGGTCTCACTCTTATAGTACAAATCGACTATCGAACGATAAATATTTGCAGTGCTGCATTCGATTAAAGAGAGAGCGAGCGCGCCAAACGTTTAAGCGTTATCGTGTGTCTACGATTTGCAGCTGATTGTGGGTGGATTGCATTGTTGTTGTTATTTGTTCCTTCCGAATTATTATAACTTTATAACAATAATTATAGCAGTGCTTGCAACGTCACAAACACACATTTACACTCACATACTCACTCACGCACAGCTTCATCACCATCATCATCATCTTTAACATCAGTCAGAGTTGTGTGTTAAGACAAAAAAAAAAGAAGAAAAAAAACATAAGCTGTGCTATTTTACTATTAGACTGGCAACTATACGGCAATTGGAGCAGTAAGAAACAGAGAGAGAGGGACAAGTGTGAGCCGTTTAATAATACGAGGATAGTAATTAACCAATAAAATAATTCATAATTTTAATAATCAGAAATATATTTGTGTTACTGTTGCAGAATTTTCGATTAGATGGACGATATGGGGGAGGGGGTACTCATTGTGTTTTGGGTTTTTTTTGTTTTTGAGCGATTTTTTATTCTGTTATATTTTTACTTTGTGCCAACAAAAAATTTATCACCACCTCCGCCGCCGAGCGCGCACAGACCGACGACGACCACAGCCACGCACTCACACAATTATAGGCACACATACACTCACGAAGAAAAACACGCATTCGACGTATGTATGTGGATGTATTAAGGTGCATAGCCCGTAAGCACACAAACAACAATCTTTATACCGCGCGCGCTCGCTCTCACGCTCTCACTACTCACTATACTCCTCTCTCTCTTGGCGTTCAGCACAGCTCGCTCATCCAAGCAGCCGCCCCCGCCGCCCCACCGACCGTTGCGCACAACCCCCATCCATCCTTCCATACAACCAACCAATCCACTCGCCAACTGACTGACTGACTGTCGACTGCGATGATGACGACGACACGACAACGACAAACCGACCGACCGACTGACGGCCGAAGCGACACGACCACGATACAACCGACCAGTGGTGGCATGTACGTATGTATGTAGTATATGTATGTATGTAGTTATTTGTATGTTTACTTGTAGTATCTCAGCAGGCGGGTAAGTTTGTTTCACACACACACACACCACACTGTTGTGCCCGTCACTCTGGTTGCGTCTCGAATTTGTCGCCTCTGCCTTTTCTATTGCTATCGCTTCTTCTTCTTCAATTCTGGCGCCGCTGGCCAACCAACCTCTCTGTTCAAAAGTGAAAAACTAACTGAGACGCTGCGATTGCTGTTAATTTTGTTGGATATCGATAACTCGATAGCCAGACAGGGGTGTCGTCACATCTCGATTGCTACTATTTCGATTGTCGCACAGAGTTGGCTTGATTGAGGGAAACAATTTCAAATCGCGACTTTATAATCTTGCAAGTGCATAACGAATTAATTTCTACAGAATGCCATTTTTAATTTGTTTTACATACTAAGATGAGAATGTGTTGCATTGTTAAATTGTGAATATTTTTTGGCTTATCAGTTTTAAAATTAAGGTGTTCTATCGCTATCGCGCGTACAATCGTTATGGCACAGGGTCGTTTAACATTCGAACACATGTTGTTATTTCTGTAGCTTTGGCGCGCGAGCACACAGCATACTGAACTAAAAGTAAAGTGAAGAAACAAAATAAGCATATTCCGCATTGATAATATTTAAATAGTGTATTCACAATAAAAAGCTTGCGCAATGCCGGAGAGTATCATTGCCGGCATTCCGGTGCATTTTCCCTTCGAGCCCTACGAGGTGCAACGTGCCTACATGGAGAAGGTGATAATCTGTTTGCGTGACGGCACAAATGGTGTATTGGAGTCACCCACCGGTACGGGCAAAACGCTGAGTTTACTGTGCTCCTCGCTCGCCTGGTTGCGGACACGTCAATCTGAGGTGGAGAAGGATAAACAAAAGATTAAAATGGAACCCAATTCGACGGCTGCTTCAGTGCTCAGCAATGAGATTATGGCGGCCATGGGCAAATCCAATAATTGGGGTGTACCCAAGGTGATCTATGCTTCACGCACACACTCCCAGTTGAATCAGGCGATGCGTGAGTTGAAACGTTCGGCGTATGCGAATATGCGATCTGTTGTCCTAGGCTCTCGGGATCAGTTGTGCATACACACGGATGTGATGCGGGAACAGGGAAATTCCAACAAGGTCAACATGTGCAAGCTTAAGGTGCACTCGAAGACTTGCTCTTTTCAGCTGCGCGTCGAATCCAAGAAGGATCATCCGGATTTCCGTGGACCCACAATAATGGACATTGAGGATCTGGTCAAGGTGGGACAACGTCTTAAAATGTGTCCATACTATGCGTCCAAGGAGCTGGTCAAGGATGCGGATATCACATTTATGCCGTACAATTATCTGCTCGATCCCAAGGCACGTAAAGCCAATAAAATTGAGCTTAACAATACGATTGTCATACTGGACGAGGCGCATAATATTGAGAAGATTTGTGAAGAGTCCGCATCGGTGCAGATACGCTCCTCGGATGTGGCTATGGCCATGGAGGACCTTACACACATCATGAAGATATTCACGAGCGGCGAAACCCTCGATGCAGGAAGCGATGAACCCAAAGATTTCACTCTCGATGATCTGACGCTGCTCAAGGAGATGCTGATCGATCTGGAGAAGGCTGTCGATGAGATTGTGGTCGAAAACAAGACCGATGGACAAACATATCCCGCATCCTTCATCTATGAACTGCTTGCCAAGGGCAATGTAAGAGCGCAATTACTGCAATATGCATTCATTAATCTCTATTTCCACTTCTATTACAGTTTACCTATGGCAACTGTGCCACCATCGTCGGCTTGCTGGACAAACTGGTGCAATATCTAATGGTTGCCTCACAGCATTCGATGCTACGAAAGGGCGGCAGCTTTATGTTGCTCTCCGATTTGCTAAACATTGTGTTTGCCAACAAAGAGGATGTCATGGGCAAGGTGCATGTTAGCTTCAAGGTTCATGTGGAGATCGAGGAGAGCAAGCAAACCAAGCAGACGGCCTCAAGCAAAGCCAACAACAGTGGCTGGCTGGGCAAGGGCAACAATACGACGACAACCACCAAGACAGCCAAGGTTATCAATTTCTGGTGTTTCAATCCCGGTTTTGGCATGGAACAGTTGCTCAACACAAATGTGCGCAGCGTGATCTTAACCAGCGGCACATTGGCACCCCTCAAGCCGTTGATAGCCGAGCTAGCGATTCCTGTGGCTCACTATCTGGAGAATCCTCACATTGTGGATCAGAGTCAGGTTTATGTCAAGATCATTGGCACGGGACCCGATCGCGAGCAGCTCATTTCCAACTACAAAAATCGGTATGTTGCTGAGATCAGCTTATTTCTTAAATTTGATTTTGATTAATAGGTATTCTGTTGAGAGAGAGAGAGAGAGAGAGAGAGGAATGGTGAGAAAGAGAGAATCAGAATTGGTGATTCACATTATTCATAAGAACTGAAAGTGTTTGATGATGTGATTGTATTTCATCAGATCAAACAATATTCGGGGGCAAAATAATTGTTGACCTTTATCGAAATTATAACTTAATAAGCTTGATCACATTAGGATTCGATAAATTGGTATTTAAAAATCGAAAAAGAAATATTAACCAACTTATAAATTAAATAATTGGTATTGTAGAGAGTAATATCGATAATTGTATAAGATTGTGTGCAGTTTACTTGCTCCAAGTTCTTTGTTTAAATGCAGTGTGAATTTGGGATTATTGCATAATTTTTGATCTATCTGAATTTGTGGGATATATGAAATATTTGCAGCAAAGAATGTTACACAATAATTATATATGTATGGGTAAAGTTCTGGCGAAAATACTCTATCTGAAGTGGAAAAAACAAATATAAAACATTTTTTGATTTTGAGTAAAGATGAAGCCATTGATTTCTATTTTATTGAAAGCTAAGAATAAATTTGGATCTATTTTTATGTTTTAACTTAATTGCAAAAATGAACGAATACACGAGTAACATACAAAAATTCCTTAATATCTATCTTAGCCCGAAATATAGTACTAATTCAGATATATAAGATCTTTACTTATATAAAATTGTTTCAGTTTGTCTCATGCGACAAATTCCATCAGAGAATTATCCATATATAAAAAGAGTTTCATTAATTTTGAATTTTTATACGTGAATAGATTAATTCTTAGGAAAACAATGTTAGGAACAATATATACGATTATTTAAAGCAAAAGGTAATTACAAAATATATACCATTGCAGCTATATTTACCGGTTTGTACGATCCAAAGAATGTTAGTCTGCATCTCATTTAAAAGAAAAGTAAACCCAATAATATTAATTATTTTAATTGCATTCCTTTGAAACAAAAATATTTTTGTTTTGAACTTCTTTTGTTTACTTCTAAATTTAAAACAAACATAAAATAGATAGAAGTGACGGTTAGTGACATAAAATATGATAGCAAGGGTTTTACGAAACAATGTTCAAGGCAAATAACTAACATTCCAAATGAAAATATACTAATATGTAATGTATCCACAGTGATAACCCCAAGTACATTCGATCGCTGGGCCAGACCATACTCAATGTATCGCGGATCGTGCCCGATGGTCTGTTGGTCTTCTTTCCCTCGTATCCCATGATGAATGCCTGCGTGGACTCTTGGCAAGCCAGCGGCCTGTGGGCGGATATTTCGAGTCGTAAACCCATTTTTCTGGAGCCGCGGGGCAAGGATCAGTTCACCAGCACCATGGAGGAGTTCTATCAAGCGATACGTGATTCAAAGGGCGCTTGTTTTATGGCCGTTTGCCGTGGCAAAGTGTCCGAGGGTTTGGATTTTGCCGATCGCAATGGACGCGCGGTGATCATAACTGGTTTGCCCTTTCCCCCGCTCAAAGATCCAAAGGTGATACTGAAGCGTCGCTATCTGGAATCGAATCGCACGAAGGAGAATCAGCTGCTGAGTGGCCAGGAATGGTATAGCTTAGAGGCGACACGTGCGGTTAATCAGGCCATCGGTCGTGTCATACGACATCGCAACGACTATGGCGCCATACTGCTGTGTGATTCGCGTTTCCAGGATGCCTCCCAGGTGCAGCAGCTGTCCAAATGGGTGCGCGGCCATTTGGGAGCGAGACCGCAGAGCACACCGTTTGGTCCCATTGTGCGTGAGCTGCGACAGTTCTTCAAGCACGCCGAGGCGACGATGGTGAAGCCCGATGAGCGTGCCGAGGAACCTTTGCTGCAGAGCGTCTTCAAGCAGGAGACGTCGCCCGACAGCAAGCCACACTTTGAGACCGCCAGCAAGATTATCAACAACAAATCTCGCCTAGCCCTCAATATGGCAACGTAAGTGTGAAATGCAAAGGAAATTGAAAATTTACACTTAATGAATTTATCATCATTTTAGGAAAGTTGAGCAAGTGTATTCCGTGGAGAAGTGGACGCCCGAAGAGTATGCCAAGGCCGCTGGCGGCGGGGCACAAGGTGCCAAATCAACTCCCATGGATTTCATAAGTCGCCTCAACACGAATGCCACTGTAAGCAGTAGTTGACAATAGTTTTGCTTTATTCACTTCTAAATTATGAATTTTGTTATTTATTTTGCAGAGCATTGACTTTAATAGCGATAACACCGGACTAGTGAAGATTCACAAGCGAGAGCGCAGTTCGCCCACAACAAGTGATTCCTTGGCCTCACAGCCAAATATTAAAAAGCGTTACAAGCTGGTGAATGCTGCTGATATTAAGAGCGAACCTTTCGCCTCAACTAGCCAAAGCCAAAGTCAAAGTCAAAGTAATTTAACGAACCCGCCATCAGAGTCCCAGTCAAGTGATTTGCACGAATCCCGCACGGATTTCTTGCGACAGGTTTGCCTTCAACCCACACACACACACACACACACACACACACACACACACAGAGTATAGCATAACTAAATAATTTAAAACTTTTGTCAAACAGGTGCGCGGTGCCGTCAACACCGATCAGTTTCGTAAATTTGGCAGTGCGCTGCTCGCCTACAAAACTGGTGGCTATGAGAGCTTCGATAGCTTAATGCTGATTCTACTGGACTTGTTGGGCACGCCAGAGTTGCGACATCTTTTGCATATGATGCGTCGCTATCTGAAGAACGAGCACAAGGAGGAATTCGATGTGCGCATAGCCAGCTTGTAGCAGAGCTCGATCGTTCCTTAGAATTAGTTGTAGCATAATTTTATATCAACATTTGTGTGATGCATTTGGAAAAGTTGTACAGTGATTGTTTTCAATAAGGAATTTAGATTCAAACACTTATTTTAAGGTTGCTTCTGAACAATTATATCTAAGTACAACTACTGTGAATCCTTTTTGTAAAATTGTGATTTGAAAAGAATTAAAATTTACTTTGATTAACAAACAAATTTGTATTTTTAGTCTTACATTATTTCTTTGAATTTGTTTTCCGTTTTGCAAAATAGAGAAATACCTATTTAAAATACCACAAATATAATTAAAATTGTGGGATTGAAATAGTTCAATATTGAAAAGCATTCCTAAAGCAAACAAATTTTGAAATTTGTCATGTAATTCTACACATTTGCATTTCCACACTCAAGGTTTTGCCCAATTATGAATGTTATTGAAATAAATCGAAAATCCGTCATTCAATTTTCATACATTCTTTAAGTTTTATTAAAAAAAAAAAAAAATAAAAACACTTAAACTAACTGCTTAAAATAGATACCAAATTAAATGGATTTAATTATATAATTACTTGTATTGTATGTATATTTGTTGTATGCATATGGTTTTTCCTTGCTTGTTAATTAATGTACACTTAATGATTACAATTTAATTCGATTTAAGTTACAATTGGTTGTTTAACGTATTCAATTTACGTTACATCTCCGCATCGTCGTCTGGTATTGCCCATTCATGTTTTTTGTTTTGGTTTTATCTTGAAAATTTGCATGTAAGATTTATATATGTATTTCATTTGCTTTTCCTTAGCCTTTTTGGTTTTTTGTATGATTTGGTTAAGCGACAGAACGGGCGGGTAGAGCGCCGGGCGTCAAGCAGGGGCTGCAGCGGAAAGACGTGAAGAAACCGAACCAGCAGCCTCAATTGCAGTCCAAGCAAAATCGCCACCGCCAGTTGGCATCTAAGCGATCCGCCCACACCGAACCATTGATTATTATCGTATTCAATTAACGTTTACTTGCTACGGTGCACGCTCGCAAATTAGAACTCTATTTTGCTCCATGCCATTCAAATTAGCAAAAGGTTATACTCATCTTGAGCTGATTGTGTATCATGCAACATATTTTTTAAATAGGAAACTTTCATAATTTGTTTGAAGACTCTCTTTTAAAACTCTTTAGGTATAATTGTAATATCTTAATCTTCAGCAATATTGTATATCTACAAAGAAGTTAAAGCAATTCGAATAAATGAGTCACTAAATAAATGTTGTATGATCTTCTAGAAATAATGTTCTTTTTTCAATTATGGGGCAATTCTGTGGAACATTTGAAGGGTTCTAGCTAGCGTTTAAGCGCACAGTCACATAGCATAGTTTTGAGCTATTTGCTATCGTATATTGCATATGGTTATATGGTTATGTATGTGCTCCATGGATATGTGATACTATTTTGTTCAAAATTTGTGTAACTATTGCTAGAGTTGATTTGGGGGAGATTATGATGAAGATGCTAACGCCAGACCGATCGAAGACAATTACTGAGCCGCAGATATGTCCGCTCTCACTCTCATTCTGATTCACTCACTCTCGTGTTGTTGTTTGTTTCTCTCTCTCTTCTTTTTTCTTTCATTCGCTGTCTCAGTCGAACTCGAGCCCGTTTGTCTCTCGTTCGATTTCTTTAATTTTTATTTTGTGGGTATAAAGCGCGCCTTGACCGTTTGGCCCATTGGCAGATGAAGATGTTGCTGCTGCTGTTGTTGTTGCTGCTGCTGTTGCTGTTGTTGTTGCTGCTGCTGTTGCGCCTGCATGTGCTGATTGATCTGCTGCTGTATGGAGAGGCCGCTGGCACTGCTGATAATATGCTGACTGTGCAACGGCTCATTGATCTCGATCTTAATTGCCGTGGCTGCCAATGCGGCTTTCTTGTTTTTGGGCGGTCGACCACCTGTTCAATGGAAAATGGAATCGAAATGTAAATCAATTGTGGCATCGAACAAATTGGTTAATAAGTAATGCATTGCTTACGCTGCCCCGTCGTGTGTTGCAACGATAGCGGCTGTCCAATCATGGCGAGCGGTTGCTGTGGCGATTGCAGTGTGATCGTCTTTTTGGAGCGCTTCGGTGGCGGCAGCTCGTGATGCGAGTGATTGGTGAGCAAATGCTTGGATAGATGCTGTCGCACCGCAAACGATTCGGCACAATTGGCCACCGGGCAGTTCAAGTAGCGACCCTCCACATGACGCTGCACATGCTTCTTGAGCAGCGACTCCTGATTAAAGCTACTGGGGCAAATGTCGCATTTGAATTTGAACTCGTCGTGCATCTTCAAATGCTGATCGAGATGCGATTGTTGCAGAAATTTCTCATCGCATTTGCTGCACTCATATGGAAACGCCAGTCCATGTGTCTTCATGTGCGTATGCAGCTGCGATTGTAGCTTAAAGTTCTTCTCCGGACATCGGGGACAATAATAACCGGTGACGCCGGCATGCGCTTGCAGATGCTGATTGAGTGAGGTGACCTGTGTGAACTTCTTGCTGCACACGTTGCAGCAGTATTGCTGGACCTTGTGGTGTGACTTCATGTGATTGTTCAGATTGGTAACCTGCAACACAAAAATTATTAGTGTCAATGATTCAGATTTATTAGTATAGTATTGCCAATTTAGTCATATTTTCGAATTTCTAAATAAAACAATTTGTTTTCATCAATTTAAAAACAACCTATGGATCAATTACTATCATTTTTATACCCGCTACCCATAGGGTAGAAGGGTATTATAACTTTGTGCCGGCAGGAAATGTATGTAACAGGTAGAAGGAGGCATCTCCGACCCTATAAAGTATATATATTCTTGATCAGCGTCAACAGCCGAGACGATATAGCCATGTCCGTCTGTCCGTCTGTGTGTCTGTCCGTCTGTCCGTCTGTCCGTATGAACACCTAGATCTCAGAGACTATAAGAGATAGAGCTATAATTTTTTTTCGACAGCATTTGTTATGTTTGCACGCAGATCAAGTTTGTTTCAAATTTTTGCCACGCCCACTTCCGCCCCTGCAAATCAAAAAAATCGAATAACAAGCGTAATTTTAAAGCTAGGGTTACGAATTTTGGTATATACGGTAATAACTATAGTAGTTATGATCCCTGAAAATTTGGTTGCGATCAAATAGAAATTGTCGAAGTTATTAAAGAAATACTTTTGTATGGGCAAAAACGCCTACTTACTAGGGGTCTGAGTTGCTTTGGCTGACAATCTGGTATGTTGTGCCGTCTATGGTATATTTTGAATGCGGCACTATATTTTTAGTATTTTTGCAGTATATTTGGTATATTTCGAGAATAATACCGCAAAATATATTGCTTTTATTCAAAATGGGTAGCGGGTATCTCACAGTCGAGTACACTCGACTGTAGCTTTCTTACTTGTTTAGCTTGACATTTGTCACACAGCTTTTTGATTTGTGAATGTCTTTACTTGTTCTGCCTGTGGCTATTTCTCCAATTTTAATTTACTAAATAAATTTGAATAATTTAAAAGTGCAAACGAAGTTATACTATGATAACATAAGATTAATGGCTTTAGGTAACGATTTCTTAAATAAAACATAATGTTTTGGCGAAGCGTAAATTGAAAAAACCCTACTTATTATTTTAGGCACATCAATTGTTGGACGTTTTTAATAAAAACTTTTTATCTATATCAGTAGTTATATGAAGGCTCTGCTCTTCTAGTCGTTATCAATAACGTGCAGTTGCTATCATTTTATCGATTATTTAATTATTGGGCTCTTGATCAATGCAATAAATTTTATGAAAAGCTATCAAGCTTGTACCACTTGATGATGATATTTTTGATCATTTTTGAAACCTTTACCTCCTAATAAAATGTTATGTTTATGATAATCTATTTACTTTCAGGCTGAATTGGCTTCTCAATAATATGAATTAATATTGCTCTGTTAACTAATACATTTATCAAAACAAAAAGAGGCACATAAGATTTGACTTTTAGCAGTTTGGCAACACTCATTCTTAACTAGATTGCTCGATACTCAACCTGGGCAAAGCTTCGTCCACATTCCGGCTCATTGCATACAAAGGGTCTTTCGCCCGTATGCAATCGTCGGTGATTGTTCAAATTTGTGATTTGGGTAAACGTTTTGCCGCAATCGACGCACTGATATGGTCGATCATTTGTGTGTATGCGCTCGTGGTTGCGCAAATTTGCTGCCTGCGTAAAGCCTGCAAGATAAAAAAAAATGAATAACTTGCAATTGCCAAAAAAAAAAAAAAAACAGTAAATACACAACAAAAAAAAAGTGCAGGGATCTTTTAAACATTGAACCGATATCGATGACATGTTTAAAATATCGAAATATCGCATTTGCACATTTGCACTGTGTATCGACCACGCCTCCATCCTTTAAACATATGCATATGTATACAATGACTGAATGCACATATGTAGATATGTTGCATATCATACCTTTGTGGCAATAGCTGCAGACAAACTTGCGCTCCGCTGAATGATTTCGTATGTGCGTCATGAGCGAGGATTTGCGCGAGAAGGTCTTGTTGCACAGCGGGCAGGAGCCCTCCTCGTTGAATATCAGATCCACCTGTGTATAATGAGAGCGGCAGAGGCAGCGGCAGTGGTAGCGAGACAGAAAGAGAGTTAGAGTTGCATTTTTGCGGGAGCTTTTGCGGCTTTACTAATTGCTACTATCACACTCACACACACACACTCTCGCGTGGCATCAACGCACGCACGCACAATAAACTTACGCTAAACACGCTGGCGGCCAAAATTTTGTAAATTTCAATTATTCGGTGCGCAAATTTGCAAAATTTTTTAAGATTTGTTTAATGGAAATGTACTTTTTTGTGTGGATTTTTTTTTTTGATAAATTGTGTATTGCTGCTTATTTTTTTTGCGTGCCACGCACACCCACACAAAAGCGTCAACTGAAAATGAATTTTTTTCGCTTTACACAGCGCACAAAACGTCGTGCAGTCGACGTTGGCGTCGCTGTTGCTTCTGACGTTGTTATCGTTGTTGTTGTTTCTTCTGCTGCCGTCGTGAAAAGCAAAGCAAGAAAAAGGCAAGCAAACAGCGCAGATATTAATGAAAAAAAAAAAAACAAAACAAAATAAAAATAAAGGAAAAAAAGAAGAAAAGGAAATATAATATCGGCAAGGCGAATACTGAATACTCTACACTTAGCATGTGCTTCTGTTTTCCTTTGCTAAGCAATGCGAAATATTATTAACATTTAAATGTTGAATCTTCAATATAGTATACATATAATAAATAATAACAAATGTTCAATTTAACTATCATACTTTCATATTTAGTAATATATGTATAACAATATTCGGTTACATATAACTTCAATGACTTGCTATGCTTTAAAATGCGCAGCAGAGAAGATTAGGGCATTTGCGTTGTTGTTGTTATTGCTGCTGTTGCTGTTGCCAATATTCTCAGTGCAGCGGTGTGAAAAAGAAAGGCACAAGCAAGCTAAAGAAAAAGGAAACGAACTATGAATGTACATACATATAATAACACACACACACACATAGTATGTATGTACATATGAGTGTAATCTGCAGTTATATACGTACATACATACATATGTATGTATATGTACACAACAACAATAAATAAGACAACAACAAACAAGTGCAGCGCCGTCAGGAACTGCAGTTAATCCATTAGCGTGTGTGTGTGCGTGCGTCGTTTGCCAACACTATTCGGTAGCTGTAAAATTCTATTAGTGTACGCTCTCTCTTTCACACTCTCACTTACATCTTCTGAATCGTCCTGCGATTGGAGATTCTCGGAAGAACTCGATGATTGCAATTGTTGCTGTTGCTGCTGTTGTTGTTGTTGTTGCTGCTGTTGTTGTTGTTGCTGTTGCTGTAATTGCAGAACAGCAGCAACAGCACTGCCATTTGTCAACTGTGCTGCCACCGCATCAGTGGCGTCATTTGCCGCCGTCGAGGCAGCAGCGGCAGCGGCTACTGCAACGGCCGCCACAGAAGCAGCGGCGCCTGCATCCTGCACTCCTCGCACCGATTGATGGAAGTTTGAATTGCTCGTCAACTGTTCCGAGCAGCGCACGCACGTTGGTATGCTATATCCGGGCACTTGGAATAACTTTAAACACAGAGAGAGATAAAGAGAACCAATGTGAGAGAGATTAAAAAATGGCAACAGATCATCAATATTTGAAACTTAAAATTGGCGTGCGCAATGTTGAAGGAAAACCAACAAAATAAAAAGAAAGTGTGTTGGTAAAAATAATCTTAAAAAAAAAAAACGAAAAGAAGAAAAAAAAGTGATACATAATAACGCTTGTTTTTCGGGACAGACTCCACACTCCCCTTCCCCCCACCATCGCCTCCTAATAATAACAAACCAAGGAGCTCTTACACTCATCACACACACATGCACTCACGAATACATACACACGTGTACCCAAAATGCCAGCACTGAATAATAACAACAACAAGTAGAAAACTACAAAGCAGGGTGCGCTCGACTAGCAGATACCCAAGACATGTTCTTCCAAACTTTTGTAATTGTTTATTGCGTATTATTTAAATTTTTTTGTCAAACGCCAGCAACATTTAAACATTTATTTAAACATAAAATGTATCTGCCTACGTCAAATATTAATGCTTATAGTCTGGAATATCTCATCAGACGACCCCTCTACCATATGAATGTCTCGGGTATGAATAAAAACAACAACCACACAGCGACCGAATACAGCGTTGGTTCGTTTGTTGTTTTCATTTCATGTTATTTTTTTCTTTCTCTATAGCGTTGTTATTCTTTCGTTTTTGTTTTGTTTTGCTGGCACAGTGGCGTCGTTGCGCAGGGGGCCGAAATAAAAATGTGACAAAGCAAAGCTGCGCTTACAGTAATTATTATTTTTGTCTTCTCACAAACACATACATATGTACATATGTATGTATGTGGACGAGCTTGTATACATATATATGTAACTGTGTGTGTGCGTTAAAGCTTGGCTTATGCTGCGATCCTCTTCCCCACCCTATTCGGTGTGTTGTGACCCCTTGCTGCGCACACCGCTGTTGTTGCTGCTGCTGCCTTTGGCGGAATTTTTGTCAATTCGTTTTTTTTTGTGCTCTTTTGTTGAAAAGGAGTAGGAATGAAATGTAAAAATATTATTTATTTTGATTTTGTCTGTTTTTTTTTTCTCTCGTATATTTTCAAGTTAGCGCATTGAGCAACTTTGGCTGAGTTGGCTAAAAATAAACCCCAGCAATAGTTTATTGAATGGAGAGAGGGAAAGGGGCAGGGGTCTACAAAAACACCACAAACACATTGTATGTATGTATTGAAATAAATGTATGTGTGTATACCTGTTTAGATACATTTGTGAGTGTGTGTGTACAATGTGTGCATGTGCGTGTGAGCGAGCCAAACTTTTGCCTTTTGGGGTCGACGACGAGATGTGCGCGCGCTTTTCAACCCCCACCCAACTGATGAAGACGATGCAGCAACGGCAGAACAAGAAGAAGAAATGGCAGCAGCCTCAGCAGTAGTGCAAAATCGGCGCACAAATTCAATTGTTGTGCTTTTTCCCCAGTAAAAATAAGGGACAACATACAAAAAAAAATCAATAAAAATAACAAAATACACTATTTTTGTAGCTTGTTGCTTTGTGTTTTAATAAAGGCTTTAATTCTTCTTATATATTAAATGTTGTTTATTGGGAAAAATAACTTACCGTCGCTGTCTGAAAACACAGCCTACAAATAGTGTCCATGATGCTGCTCCAGATTGGCAGAGGCGGCGGGGGCGGGACAACGTGTTCACAGCGTCTTTTAGTATTATTATTATTTTTGATATTCTTGGTGTTATTGTTTACTACGTCTCGTGCTTACTGTTGCACATGCAGCATCCGAGACGCGGTGGAAGTGCAGAAGGAAGAGGTCGAAGACACAGCGGGATTGGCGGCTAACTTTTTTTTACCGGTTACGATTTACACGCATCCAAAAAGCTTCAATTGCCTTGTGTTCTTTTTTTAACCAATGCAACAACAACACAATACTACACACATATACGCACGCACATACACACGGGCACACTGATCCGCGTTTGTTTAGTTGTTCTTGCTGCTGGCGCTGCCGTTGTTTATGTTTGCCACTTGCACTTGCTTTACCGTGTTGTTTTTGTTGTTTAATTTCTTTGCATTTTTTGTTTTTTTTTTTTTATTTTGGCGTAGGGTTAAAACTGCACTTTATTTTTTTTTTTTTTTCATTTACCATTCACGACGAAGTTTTTGGTCCGTCGTTGTCGGTCGCGAGCGAACGAGCGTTTTTGGGGCCCCCGATGTTATTGTTTGGGTGTGTGTGTGTGTACGCGTATGTGCTGAAAAAATATTGTTTTGAATTACGCATATAGTCGTGCTGCTCTAACACATGCATGGTGGTTGCAACTTGTCAAACAGGTGCTGTCTCCCTTTGCAGAACGTACAAAATACACAATTGCCGTTGCCCAGCACTGATTTGCAGTGCGCTAAAATCATGGCGCAAAATTACAATGTTTTAAATTGGAAATGTAAAATCGATTAATAAATTGAATTAACCAATTAAAATTATATCTAACAAATAAAACAAATTTAATGGAAAATTAACTCAACCATTTTTAATCCAATTCCTGAGAAGGTTTTAGATCTATTGTGGCTGCAACATCACAACCAATGCTTGTTGTTTGGCTTTTTTGAAGGGTACATTAAGTTTGTGATGATTCAGTATTTTTTATTTGAATAATTTATTTCAAGAATTTAGACATATTATCGACCAATAAAAAGACATAAGACAATCCCTATTATAATTATAATCATTTAATTTAATTGTGTTTGAGTTTTTTAAAAGTGGCAACGCCAGCGGAGCCATTTAACCATTCACTGGGAATGATAGAATTTTCAAGTTCATGAACTGTGCTATAGATGGTGATTTGCAGAATAGTATTATGTCACATCACTAGATGGCGCTATTTATTTGAAAATTAAATAATCTGTATTTTAACGTCTCTCCAAAAAAATGTAATCTAGCAATCCTTGACTTCTCGGCCGAGAGCTAATATTGTACGTGTATATCGGAAAAATATTCAGTTTCTCTCCAGTCTCAGTTCGACCAGCATTAAAAATTATCAAAAACTAAATTTTTTTTTTATATTTTTCCAAATTTTGTACAAAAATTATTTTCGATCCCTTTTTTAATTGTTTTAAATTAAAAATGTGTTCTCCTTGTGGACCCTGCAGCCCCTGCGACCCCTGCTGTGGGCCCTTCGAGTGCTCTCCCAAGTGCTACAATGCCGCGCAATTGGAAGCCTTGCCGCAGTGTGCTCCTCGCATTCCGCCTCCTTTCCCCAAGTGCATAACTGTGCAGCAGCCTCCGCGTCTCATATGCAAGAAGCGGGTTGTCTTCACAGAGAAGATCGTGCCCGAGCCCATGGTTGTCAATCGCTGCAGACAGATCACTGTGCCGAAAGTTGTGGATGCCACGCGAGTTATCAAAGTGCCAAAGCTAATTTGGGTCTCACAAATGGTTCGGGAGCCCCGTGTCATATACTATCCATCCATGATACCGGATCCCTATGTCGTCTGCTATCCGAAGCGAGTTTGCGAGCCCAGAGAAGTATGCCAATCAATACTGTGCCAACCCAAGCCACAGACCATAGACATCCCGCCGCCGCGCGAGTATTGCTGCTATCCAAATGGGCCCATCAACTACAAGCCCAGTGCCGCTTGCCCACCATGTCCAATAGGACCATGTGCTCCAGGTGGCGCATGTTGTCCACTGCCCTGCTTCTCCACCAATCAGTATCCAGTGTGCGAGACTCGTTGTGGCCCCTGTGGACCACCTTGTGGTCCCTGTGGACCTGCTGGTCCTTGTGGACTGCCACGGTGTGGACCCTGTGGGCCCTGTGGACCGGGACGCTGCGGACCATGCGCAGTACCAAACTGTGGACCTTGTGGCTTGACAATGCCATCTGGACCGTACATTCCCGCACCTTGTGGGCCATGTGGAACCGGTTGTGGTCCCTTGAGCAATGGACCTTGCGGACCCTGTGGACCATGTGGACCTTGTTCGCCGCCTTGTCCATATGAGTCGCCAGAGTGTGGACCTTGTTATCCTTGTGCACCTACGCCTTGGAACACACACTGTGGACCAGTCGGCCCGTGTGGCCCCCAAGTTCCATGTGGACCCTGTGGACCTTGTTGAGCTTCTCGTAAAACTTTATTAAATTGCAAGTATGATGAGTCGGACAAATCTATTTATAATAAATAATCATTGTCATAAGTATAGAAAGTTTTTAAATTTAAATAGTCAGGATTTCACTGCTATTAAATTCCCTGTTCTCAAATTATCCTTTCATTAAAAAGGAAGCCTCCTTTTGCATCATATTCATTGAACTTATATTTTACCCTGAGCCAAGGTCAGAAAGTTATATTACTTAAGGAAGTGCGCGCAATTATAAAATTTCCAAATACCAAATGCAAAATCGTTAAATAAATTTAATCAAACATAAAAATAATATCTTAACAAAAAATAAAAACGAAAATTGATTCAAATACAATAGACAAATGTCCAGAAAAACATATTAAAGACCAAAAAGGCCAAGGGAAACATGAAGCGAGCGCGTCTATCAATCCAAATGGCAATCTCCTGGGGTGTTAACGTTGTCCACCCGTTATTGGCAATCTCCTCCTTGTGGTCGATCTCTTCGGCTGTGTTATTGTTGAACACACTAATATCGGGCACATCAATGCTGGGCACACTTGTTGCTGAAGCAAAAGAAGCAGCCGAACCCGAAGTTGGGGCAGTATTAAGAGCACTCTCCACAAAAGTGACATCCAGTTTGCGATTCGTGCTGCTGAGCATATGAAGACTGGGTCGACGACTGGGCACTGCGGGTCGAACTAAGACCTGTCCCTCCGGTATGGTTTGAATGGGCAAATTGACGGTTAGATAGTTATTGAATGGTAAATTGCTACCCAGTGAACTGGTGTCCATCGGGCGTCCACTGCCCGAGAAGGATCTAGATCTGGCGTGGCTGCGACGACGCAGCAAATGTGGCGATAGTGTGGACTTGAGGATGTGCTTGCTGTTTAGCTTCTTGATGGGAACATTGTGTTTGCGCCGCCAAATGCTGTTCACAAATGCAAACTCCACCATGCTGCCAAAGATGAAAATGGTGCAGCCCAAAAACCACACTTCCGACACCTTAATGTAACTGACCTTTGGCAGCGTTTTGCCTAGAGTGGGGAAATTCATGACACATTACATATTCGAGATTTCATATGTGTTGTGTTTCTCTAACTCACCCTGAGCCGAGGCAAGTGTGATGAATGTTAAAAGCGTGCTGGTGCCAAGTGTGATGCGTGGCGGCGCCTGATCCGCTTGCAGCCAAAACGATACCCACGAAATGGCCACAATCAACATGGATGGCAGAAAGTAATCCATCAGATAGAAGCCAACGACACGGGTTAAATGCACAGTGAAGCTCAACGAACTGTAATTGCCGGCAAAGGCACCGTGACGCAAATCGCTGAGATCGGCATTGATGACGGTCTCATTCGACCACGATTGCTTCAGCAGAAATTCGGTAAGGTGCAGTTCGGGATCGTAGGTAATGGGACGCTTTTGTTCCCAATGCAGTACGAGTTCCGATGTGTTGTACATCCAGCTTTCGAGCACTGTGGAGCAATGTTGCTCATCAAAGGGAAATTTCTTCAGATTTAGCCAGCAATAGAGCGTGGCTTTAACGCGCGTGGAGACAATGACAGTGCCATCCGGCGATATAGATGTGAGTATATCCTTTTCTGATGTACCTGCAGAGCATATACATGTGTGCATTAATAATTTGTTATGGCAAAGTGGGATGTGGGGATGTGCTTACCCAGTATGCTGGAGTCGCGCTCATTGGCGAGAAATATGTGCGGCATCCAGAGCGAGTCGCGCAGCTGTTGCTCACCGAGAATGGGTTGCAAACGTTTAGGCGACACATGGCGAAAATTGAGACGAGGATCCAGATAGCGCATCTGCAGCAGCGCAAAGATCTTGAACTGCAGATCGTGTGCTTCCAGATTCTGCATGAAATATATATACGCACGCATATACACGTCCACGGGCAAACGTGATCCATCCTGGGTGTAGGTTAGCGGTCTCTCCAATCGATCGTAGCGACAGCCGTGTGTGAGGCGATCGAGCAACTGCGTCTGCGACAGACTGTCGCCATTGTCGAGTGTCGGACAATCATCGATGAGTGCTGCGGTGTGCACAGTGCGGCACCACACACTGTTTAATAATATGGCAATAATTAATGACCACATTGCGAAATCTAATGATGAAAAAACAGAACAAACAAAGAAAAAACACGCAATTAAAAAATGAGTTTGCAAAATGCAGACATCAGGCGGCGACTAACTATAACGGTTAAAAAAGCGCCCACTAGGGATGGGTTGAAATGGTTGGCGCGATCGTTAATTCTTATCGATTTTGTGTGGCACATATAGATGTTTTTCGAAAGAAATATTATTTAGTATTTTTTTATTTAAACAATTTAAATTTTAAATTTATCAGTATATTATTTTTATGGAACGCATAATTTAACGTAAAAAATCCAAATAATAATATTATTTTAATTATTATTATTTTTATTTCTAGTTGCTTTAATAATGTTCATAATAAAAAATAAATACGAACAGATGATACAAAATTTATGGATTTCATAAGTATATGCCAAAAACTTGGAAGCTTAGTTTTTAATATTTTTATATGATGAAGATTTATAAATTTGTTTGTAATAACGTCGGATAAACGTGAAAATTATTCATTGATTTTTAATATGCAAGGTTATTATAATTAAGATTTTTTTGAAAATTATATTTTTAAAATTATTCTTGAAAAAACGAGCTTAAGCAATTTAATATTTTTAATCGATTGTTGCACCTCCAATTATGAATGTCAAATGTTCAGATAAGGTGGCAACGCTTTGTACAAGACAGCTGTTTTTCGTTGACATGTGGCACCTTCAAATTTAAAATAACTGGCCGCACTCTTTCTAAGGTGCCAGCCGAAACACTAAACCATTCACCATTCACTGGGAATGGCAAATAATTTAACTTTATAAGCTGTCCAATAGATGGCGCTTGTAGAATAGTAATACGTCACATTTAGATGGCGCTATTTATTTGAAAATTAAATAATCTGAATTGTAACGTCTTTCCAGCTTGTTGTATCAACAAAAAATTCAATCTAGTAATCCTTGACTTCTCGGCCGATAGCTAACATTGTACGAGTATATCGGAAAAATATTCAGTTTCTCTCCAGTCTCAGCTCGACCAGCATTAAAAATTATCAAAAACTAATTTTTTTTTATATTTTTCCAAATTTTGTACAAAAATTATTTTCGTTTTCTTTTTTAATTATTGTAAATTAACAATGTGTTCTCCTTGTGGACCCTGCAGCCCCTGCGACCCCTGCTGTGGGCCCTTCGAGTGCTCTCCCAAGTGCTACAATGCCGCGCAATTGGAAGCCTTGCCGCAGTGTGCTCCTCGCATTCCGCCTCCTTTCCCCAAGTGCATAACTGTGCAGCAGCCTCCGCGTCTCATATGCAAGAAGCGGGTTGTCTTCACAGAGAAGATCGTGCCCGAGCCCATGGTTGTCAATCGCTGCAGACAGATCACTGTGCCGAAAGTTGTGGATGCCACGCGAGTTATCAAAGTGCCAAAGCTAATTTGGGTCTCACAAATGGTTCGGGAGCCCCGTGTCATATACTATCCATCCATGATACCGGATCCCTATGTCGTCTGCTATCCGAAGCGAGTTTGCGAGCCCAGAGAAGTATGCCAATCAATACTGTGCCAACCCAAGCCACAGACCATAGACATCCCGCCGCCGCGCGAGTATTGCTGCTATCCAAATGGGCCCATCAACTACAAGCCCAGTGCCGCTTGCCCTCCATGTCCAATAGGACCATGTGCTCCAGGTGGCGCATGTTGTCCACTGCCCTGCTTCTCCACCAATCAGTATCCAGTGTGCGAGACTCGTTGTGGCCCCTGTGGACCACCTTGTGGACCCTGTGGAACTGCTGGTCCTTGTGGACCGCCACGGTGTGGACCCTGTGGACCGGGACGCTGCGGACCATGCGCAGTACCAAACTGTGGACCTTGTGGCTTGACAATGCCATCTGGACCGTACATTCCCGCACCTTGTGGACCATGTGGAACCGGTTGTGGTCCCTTGAGCAATGGACCTTGCGGACCCTGTGGACCATGTGGACCTTGTTCGCCGCCTTGTCCATATGAGTCGCCAGAGTGTGGACCTTGTTATCCTTGTGCACCTACGCCTTGGAACACACACTGTGGACCAGTCGGCCCGTGTGGCCCCCAAGTTCCATGTGGACCCTGTGGACCTTGTTGAGCTTCTCGTAAAACTCTTATTAAATTGCATGTATGATGAGTCGGACAAAACTATTTATAATAAATCATTGTCATAACTATTGAAATAGTTTTTAAAGTGATTTTTTTATATGGCGGTAGGGGGCGTGGCAAAAATTTGAAATAAACTTGATCTGCGTCCAAACATAACAAATTCTGAGATCCAGTGCTTCATACGGACGGACGGACGGATGGACGGACGGACGGACGGACAGACGGACATGGCTAGATCGTCTCGGCTGTCGACAGATGCCTCCTTCTACCTGTTATATACATTTCCTGCCAGAACAAAGTTACAATACCATTCCACCCTATGGGTAACGGATGTAAAAATGCAATTTGCATTGCCAATATTTGAGTGCCACACACATAACATGCATACATTTATTCGCTTTACGCTCTCTCAACTATTCTAACAACTCACTCGTGATGTTAATGATGCTCTCTTTATACTCTCTCATCTCTGTTACGACATTGCGCTGCCAAAAATATAATTTTGAGCGATTTGATCAGTCTTAATCGCTGAGCCGAATTAGACGGACGCTCGGAAAAGGAAAATGCATTTCACAACTGATGTTATTTATGTATTTCATTTTCATTTTTTTTTTTTTGCTGTAGAAGCAAAACAACGGGACTTGATCAAGTAGGAATAAAACTTAATGGCTGTGACAGTCTTAGATAATTTAGCGATTAAAGTTCTTTACATTTTGGGCACTTGGTTTGAGTCATAGTGGCCATACTCAAAATTTACCGTTGGCCATTTTTTTCCTTCTTCATACTTCGTATGAAAGGTATGTCCCCTTATGAATATTCAGATTCTATTAAAAAACTAGAGGAAACTTGCCTCCCACCTTTGGGCATTCTTTGCTGTGCAATCAGCACAACTGAGTGGCCCTGGAAAGAAGGCACGGACACTCTGGGTAGCTTTCCGTAAGTATGTAATATTCTATTCTTATCATAATTGTCTAGAGCGTTGGTACTTGGCACATTTGATAGTAAGATCATTATAAAGATATATACAAGCTTTCAGTTTTATCTGGCCACGCCTACACTTACCGCCCATATTTTTCGAAGCACATTGTTATGCGCTTTCTCCCAGGCAGCCGTCAGGCACTACTGAAGATTCTAATATTTGTATTAAAATGTTGTGTATTGCTGGTGACATGGGATACCATGGATATTTGGCTATATATGTTAGAGATTTGCAATCGTTGCACAAAATCTTGAAATTTTGCAGTATTTATTGCAAACTCACAAGATATGGCCATCAAAATATTTGTAAATCTTTTTAACAAATTTATATCGAAATCTAAAATCGACGCCAATAGCTCTATATTTGCAAACGCCTTCCTTGCGGTATTGCCATGAAGGCTATAGAGTTCTGAAGGATGTTTGTTTTATTGAACGAAAATGTAGATATGCAGCACATGATGAAAAGTTCCAGCAATCCATCTTTCAAATTGTCTCGTCATAAATGTTGCATGTCATTTAGGCAACCAAAGGAAGCTGCAAATTTTCTGATAAAAACAAAAAGGCAGCGTTGGAAAAATGCAGCGAATGGGATGAACGAGACTGCGATTTAAAACCATGGTCCAGATGACGATGTAATGTTTCCCAGTCGGAAAACCCAAAATGATGACGAGGATACAAGAAAAGTGATTGCAAGCTACATAAAGCAAGCAAGAATTACTCTTGATATGTGGACTGACCGACGGACTGCTACCATATGAACCTTATTGCAAAACAATGCTGACTATTCGAATTTAAAGACTGTACTTGTGACAAGGATTATTTATTATAAATAGTTTTGTCCGACTCATTATACTTGCAATTTAATAAGAGTTTTACGAGAAGCTCAACAAGGTCCACAGGGTCCACATGGAACTTGGGGGCCACACGGGCCGACTGGTCCACAGTGTGTGTTCCAAGGCGTAGGTGCACAAGGATAACAAGGTCCACACTCTGGCGACTCATATGGACAAGGCGGCGAACAAGGTCCACATGGTCCACAGGGTCCGCAAGGTCCATTGCTCAAGGGACCACAACCGGTTCCACATGGTCCACAAGGTGCGGGAATGTACGGTCCAGATGGCATTGTCAAGCCACAAGGTCCACAGTTTGGTACTGCGCATGGTCCGCAGCGTCCCGGTCCACAGGGTCCACACCGTGGCGGTCCACAAGGACCAGCAGGTCCACAGGGTCCACAAGGTGGTCCACAGGGGCCACAACGAGTCTCGCACACTGGATACTGATTGGTGGAGAAGCAGGGCAGTGGACAACATGCGCCACCTGGAGCACATGGTCCTATTGGACATGGTGGGCAAGCGGCACTGGGCTTGTAGTTGATGGGCCCATTTGGATAGCAGCAATACTCGCGCGGGGGCGGGATGTCTATGGTCTGTGGCTTGGGTTGGCACAGTATTGATTGGCATACTTCTCTGGGCTCGCAAACTCGCTTCGGATAGCAGACGACATAGGGATCCGGTATCATGGATGGATAGTATATGACACGGGGCTCCCGAACCATTTGTGAGACCCAAATTAGCTTTGGCACTTTGATAACTCGCGTGGCATCCACAACTTTCGGCACAGTGATCTGTCTGCAGCGATTGACAACCATGGGCTCGGGCACGATCTTCTCTGTGAATACAACCCGCTTCTTGCATATGAGACGCGGAGGCTGCTGCACAGTTATGCACTTGGGGAAAGGAGGCGGAATGCGAGGAGCACACTGCGGCAAGGCTTCCAATTGCGCGGCATTGTAGCACTTGGGAGAGCACTCGAAGGGCCCACAGCAGGGGTCGCAGGGGCTGCAAGGTCCACAAGGAGAGCACATTGTTAATTTTTAACCCGAAATAAAGAAAGTGAAGTGTAAAATTTTGTAGATTTAAAATTTTGTATTTTGTTTTTTTATAACTTTTAGATGTTGCTCGAATGGAGACTAATGCGAGACTGAATGTGCTTCGAGAGATTGCCATAATGTTTGCTCTCTGAACAATGCAGAGCTTACTATGTTATATAAAATATTATACATTATCTTTTCAATTTGTAAATTCTAGATAGTAGTAGGCAATGATCATAAAAATGCATGCAAATCTATGCAAATGGCATTACTGATTATTATAAAGCATTCTGCATCAATCATTTTATGATTTTGATCGCTTACTTACATATTTATAATTTAGCTGTTAAAGTTTTTTTACACTCTGGGCACTTGTTTTGGGTCATTGAAAATTTTCCTTTGGAATTCGGGATGGATTGGTTCAATGTAGTCATTGATATACAAAAGTAAATCACGTATATCTATAAGATTTTGATATTATTAGTGAAACTGATCATTTAATATGTATATATTTCATAAACCTACGCAATAATGGATCTCTAATTCAACCATTCAGTTTTAAGGTTAAATTGATTTATTTGTAAATAAACAATTTGTCGCCCAACTAATTAAAAATAGTATTAACTTATTAGACATTTGTACGTCTGTATAACTTAAAAAAAGTTGATTAATCTTGCTCATGCTACGAGCAGTCGCAACGACGATAACACTAACGAAATACTTACTGCGAGAGTCCAAGAAAACAATTTAATTTAAAGTTTTCTTGTTATGAGAGAGTGCAACAAATGCACAGAAGTCTTGACTGCATTTGCCGGCGTCCATGCGGTAAGCGTAAGCGTGAGAAGGGATTTCGAGGGGGACATGGGGCAATGGGGAATGAGCATGGCAAACGACATACAACATGCAATTTGTTATCTCAAGTATGCAAAAATATGAAAGTTTATTTAAAAGTTGCGTCGCTGCGCTGCGCTGAGCTGAGCTGAGCTGAGCTCTGCTGTACTTTGCTTTGCTTTGGTGGGCAGTAAACGCCGCCACGGATGCTGGATAATAATTGTGTCGCCTTCGCGCCAAATGGAAACGGGCGCAAAAGCCACATAGAAATATAAGTACATATAAACATTGGGGCACGCTTTGAGCCACTGGCAAATAATTCATGTTAGCAGGAGACAATTTATTACTTTTACAATATAACTTGGCAAATTGCTATATAAATTCTCAAAAGCAAGAAAGAGACAGAGAGAGAGAGAGAGAGAGAGAGAAAGACGGAGAGAGCTAGCGACAGTAATATAATAATAAGTCAACTTTCTCGCGTTAAGCGAGTTCGACCTCAAAATACCCAATGAAATACAAATTATTATCAAAAATTATCATAGAATCAAGATTAATCATTATTTTATTTAATTGAATTAAATTAAATAATAAATTATTTATATATAAGCCTTTAATATTATATTTAAACTTAATCTGGAGACGAAAATGTTCATCAAGTTAATACACAAACACAAACTTTGCAATTTCTTATTCTACATGAGGTACAGAAGCGTATTCTAACTTGAGAATGCAATATATATTTTGTGTAAATATGTAACAGCTTATTTGCCACATGTGCGACACCTAAATATAAGATACCATGCAAAATATTTTTTTTCCAGCTTCCCATAGAGTAGAAGGGTATTAAAAACTTTGTGTCGGCAGGAAATGTATGTAACAGACATAAGGAGCCATCTCCGACCCTATAAAGTATATATATTCATAATCAGCATCAATAGCCGAGACGATCAAGGCATGTCCGTCTGTCTGTCCGTCTGTCCGTATGAACATCTAGATCTCAGAGAATATAAGAGATACAGTTATAATTTTTCGACAGCATTTGGAAGCAGATCAAGTTTGTTGCAAATTTTTGCCACGCCCACTTCCGCCCCACAAATTGACAATACTCGAATAACAAGAGCAATTTTGGAATATACAATAAGAACTATAGACTTTCTGATTCCTGAAAATTTGGTTGCGATCAGAGAAAAATTGGTGAAGTAATTAATGAAATACTTTTGTAGGGGCAAAAACGCCTACTTACTAGAGGTCTCAGTTGCTTTGGCTGACAATCTGATACGAGTATATGTATTTTGTACTGCATGGTATATTTAAAATCTACTACATACTATATCGATATTCCAAATATAATCCTCGGCATGTTTTAGTAATTTCTCGGTATATTTGTAGAGTATGGTTCTATTAACTATTAACATTTATGGGTAGTGAGTATCTCATAGTCCAGCACACTCTGCTGTAGCTTTTTATTGTTTAATGATAATACTTGCATTTAGGCTAAGCTAGAGTCAAATTTGTTGAATATTTTGAAGGTAATATAAATTCGATTCACCAAATATATATAAGGTTGGCAAGCGCGTAGTTCTAGTTCTATTTATCGAATCGGTTCATGCGATACCTTTTTGGAAAGCTCTTTTCCCGCTCTAACACGTGTTTGATTTATTGTTGTTTGTCTTGAGTCGTTCGTGAGTTATAGCGTCACAAACATGGAGCAAAATAAAGAGAAAATACGGCATATTTTACAGTACTACTACGATAAAGGCAAAAATGCAACTCATGCTGCCAATAAAATTTGTGCAGTTTATGGACCCGATACAGTTTCCATTTCCACCGCACAACGATAGTTTCAACGCTTTCGTTCTGGTGCGGAGGTGGTCGAAGATGCGCCACGGTCCGGAAGGCCTGTCGTCGAAAATTGCGATAAAATCGCCGAATTGATCGAAGAGTTTGGGATAGTAGCACCCGTAGCATCGGCCAAGAGCTGAGCATGAGTCATCAAACCGTTTTAAACCATTTGAAGAAGCTTGGATTAAAAAAAAGCTAGATGTATGGGTGCCACACGACTTGACGCAAAAAACATTTTTGACCGTATGGATGCATGCGAATCGCTTCTGAATCGCAACAAAATCGACCCGTTTTTGAAGCGGATGGTGACTGGCGATGAAAAGTGGATCACTTACGATAACGTGAAGCGCAAACGGTCGTGGTCGAAAAGCAATGAAGCTGCCCAGACGGTGGCCAAGCTTGGATTGACGGCCAGGAAGGTTCTTCTGTGTGTTTGGTGGGATTGGCAGGGAATCATCCACTATGAGCTGCTCTCCTATGGCCAAACGCTCAATTCGGACCTGTACTGCCAACAACTGGACCGCTTGAATGCAGCACTCAAGCAGAAGAGGCCATCTTTGATCAACAGAGACCGAATTGTCTTTCATCAGGATAACGCCAGGCCACACACATCTTTGGTGACGCGCCAGAAGCTCCGGGAGCTCGGATGGGAGGTTTTTTGCATCCACCGTATAGTCCGGATCTCGCACCAAGTGATTACCACCTATTTCTGTCCATGGCGAACGAACTTGGTAGTCGGAAGTTGGCCACAAGAGAGTCCTGTGAAAATTGGCTCTCCGAGTTTTTTGCCAATAGAAAAGCGAGCTTCTATAAGAGGGGCATTATGAAGTTGGCATCTCGTTGGGAACTCGTCATCGAACAAAATGGCGCATATTTGACTTAAATCGCATTATTATAACCAATTTTACGAACAATTGAAAATTCAATAAAAATACCGCAAGACTTTTTGGCCAACCTTATATTTGATATATTTTTAGTATATTTGAAATATATTTATCAGTTGCATTTTAGCGATCAAGTGTTTTTTCATTGAAAGTATTTTGTTTTATTATAAATTAGTAGCGCGTATCTTAATGTCAAGTCCACTCGATTAATCATTACTTTTACTTTTACCTCCCCCATTCATGTGTAGTGATTAATAGAACGGTTTAACGCTTTTCAGTTATTGTCAATACTGTTGTAAAATATTCTAAAATAAATTTGGAGTCTCATGCGCCAATTAAAACTTAATTTGTGTAAGTGTAGATTAGTAAAGTTGTCACCCTAGCGTGCCTTCATTATTATAGTTAAATTAACTATTTTCATTTTAAACTAATTTTCTCATTATTTTTGTTGTTATTATTTAACAACGTTAAGGGGTCCTTTAGTTATTAGAGTGTGTTTAATAATATGCACAAATTTCGATTTATAATTTCAAGGAAATTCAAATGTTGATTATATGCTTGAGTTCAAGTTCTGTGGAAGCTTAAAATTACAGGGTATATGAATTCGCCTCACAAACATGTATGTATAGAGTGTATATATGTCTGTTAATTAATAAAGTAATATGATATTGTCATGTTATTAACTATAAATTAGACTAATTGAGATTGGACCAATTTCAGTTGTTTTAGAAAATAAAGGAAGAAAGGAAAATCAATTTGATATACTAAAATGTGGAGTACAGCATCAGAGATCCAACTACATACTTAAAGGGGCAAAGGGACAGACAATCGGACATGATTTAATACATTTAATTTGTATGTTGAGGAATATAGTAGACCTTCAAAATGAACAAGTAAGAAAGTTACAGTCGAGTGTGCTCGACTGTGAGATACCCGCTACCCATTTTTAATAAAGGCAAAATATAGCGGTATTATTTTCAAAATATACCGAAAATACTAAAAAATACTACAAATATACCAAATGGTATGTTTGTTATATCGATATAGTACACCATTCAAAATATACCATAGGCGGCACAATGTACCAGGTTGTCCGGCTAAAGCAACTAAGAGCCCTAGTAAGTGGGCGTTTTTTCTTTAATAACTTCAACAATTTTTATCCGATCGCAATCAAATTTGTAGGAATAACTACTATAGTTATTACTGTAAATACCAAAATTCGTAAATCTAGCTTTAAAATTATTCTTGTTATTCAATTTTTTTGATTTGCGGGGGTGGAAGTGGGCGTGGCAAAAAATTTAAAAACAAACTTGATCTGCGTGCAAACATAACAAATGCTGTCGAAAAAAAAATTATAGCTGTATCTCTTATATTCTCTGAGATCTAGGTGTTCATACGGACTGACGGACATGGCTAGATCGTCTCGTCTGTTGACGCTAATCAAGAATATTTATACTTTATAGGGTCGGAGATGCCTCGTTCCACCTGTTACATACATTTCCTGCTGGCACAAAGTTATAATGCCCTTCTACCCTATGGGTAGCGGGTATAAAAAAACCACCAATTTGTATTTATTTCTTTCTATATTCAATAAAGTTTTTTCTTATATAATATAATAAAATTTAAATTGGTGGATTTTATGTTAAGCGGTTGTATTTCGTAACATTTTTTTACGTAGAATTTTAAAAAGTGAAGATATTTTTAATTTCGCAGCTGAATATGCAAATGCATACTCGTAAGAGTGACATCTCTCTTTCAATGGGCCAGAAAACGGGTGCGAACACTTCATAGTGTTCGTTCCGCAGGATTTGGCAAATATACTCTTTGGGACGTTGATTTGGCGCCTGGCATTTCCGTCCAAAATTTGTTGGCGTTGTCGGCAAAAGTTTTGTGCAGCAGCTTCAGATACATGCATATGTTCCGGTTAAGTGGTTTTTGTGGCTAAAAAGCGGAAAACTCATTAAAGTTTATTTCAAGCACCAACAAAAAAGAAAAGGCAGCAGAATGAAGATAGGCGGATGGGCGATGGGCATCCTTCTTCTGCTTCTTCTGCTTCTTCTGCTTCTTCTCCGTCTTCCCAGTCGCTCCAGAATGTGCGCTCAAAAGTTTTGGTCAAAAATTGAGACATATGCACTTGCCATTTGTTTTACTTACACATGCACACAAACACACACCCACACACATACTGTACTACATATATGTATATTTTGCAAGCCATGTCCATATAAGAATAGTAAAGTATTTGCCTCTTTATTGACATTCAGTTCGATTGTATGCAGCAAACATTAAGGCCGCTGCCACTTTTGCTGCGGTTTTTTTTGCAAAGTTTCAGCATCGAAACTTAATGTGTCTGCAAATTTAATGTGGCTTCAATTATATGCTAACAAGTAAATAAGCCAAAAATGTACTGCAAACAACTGCATACACCACATCAAAATATATATAGTGCAAAAGGAGACCTTGAAAGTGAGTTTATACATCCATGGAACAAGTTATTCACATTATATATTGAAACGTGTAGAAATTATTAGATGAATATACAGCTGTGAACTTTGAAATAGTAGTGCTAGTGATCTGTGCTTTTTTAAATTGGAAAACTATCTCTGACATCTATTTATGTTTTTGAACATACAGACAAATACACTGACTGTGACAGGTTTTAATACCCAATGTTCATGGAACTGTGGGAAGAAGGCATATCCGATTAATTTAAGAAACAATCTTGTATTGTAAGATACCCGCTACTTTATAAAATATACCAAATAATATACCGTTAAAATACTAATATATACCATAGGCTATATTTAGTGAATTAGTGAAGCATTACACTTAAAATATACCACAAAGGTGAAAATATACCTGATTCGTAGTGGGTATAAAAACGAAAAAAAAAACTGCAGAAGAGCCTTAGCGGCTTTGAATGACAATCTGTAATATTTTTACTTTATGGTATATTTTAAATGTGTGCCATAGTATATGGATATACCAAATATAGTCTTAGGGGTATTTCAGTATTCTATATGATATATTCTAAATATGTAATAGTATATTGATATACCATAGCCATATAGCCTTCGGTATATTTTAGTATTCTTTCTGCATACTGATTTGGTATATTTAAAAAATATTACCAACTCTTGCCCTCTTTCTTGTTTTCTTTTATATGAGACAATTTGCATGCGGTCAGCTTAGTAAGAACGCACATAATAAATATGTTCTTGATTGCCTTGTGAATTGTTCCCTATTCGAAAAGCACGTGCTTATAAATTCATAATCACAAAGAGAGAGCAAGGACTGCAAAAGCATGCACACCTTTCGTAGGATACACCTATAGAGTAGTACTACTATATGCACATCTGAACACTTTAATTAACTGCAGCAACCTCACGTAAATGGTATTTTTACTTCTTTTTTATGCTTAATGTCTCCGACTCCGTCTCCGTCTGTGTGTGTATAGTTAAATATACTACGAGTGTGTTGCAGCTTGTGCCCACGAACAATGCGAGGGCAGCGTTAAAAATTGCCAACAGTCTAATAAAGTTTGCTGGCTGCAAAGAAGTGGTAGAAATATTTTAAGAAACAATTGGGAAACACATAACGTAAATTGTATATAAATGGTACAAGCATTGAGTCAATTATTAACTCATGTTACCTTGAAATCTGAAATCTCATTTAATAAAATTTAAGATCCGAAAGTAAACTTGATAAAACTCATTGTGTTTTTATAACAAGCCTCGAAGATCAATCCACTTAGGCAAACAGACGGATGGAGGAATGAATTTCAATGTAGATCGCATTGAACAATGCAACTTATGTTATTCATAAAACAAATTTCAGTTTGTTTCCCATAAACGAGTCGTATCTTTACACTCCACGATTTTATTCTTTTTGTTTTTTTTTTATGTATTTATTTCATTTATTATATTATTGTCATATTATTCTCAGTTAAATGTACGAATTGCAGCTTTCTCAATCGTTTGGAAATGCACATGAGATTTATTTAGTTTTAAGCTATTTTAAAAGATGATTTTTATTAATTTGCCTGCCCTAAAGGCTTACGTTACAGTCAGACCAGTTTTACCCGTGTGCTGTGCTCTGTATTTTCGTGTTTTTTTTTTTTTTTTTTTTTTTGCTTTTTGGAGCAATTGTATTGCTCTCCTGCCCATAATGTGAACAGCAGACGGCGGCAGCTGTCGCCTTATGATTTAATAAAGTTGTAAGTGTGCGCATCCTCCTCGCATTTCAATGTAAGAGTCGTTTCATATTATGAACGACCGCGTTTTCATCTTGGTCCTCATCATCGGTATCAGTCCTTGCTCCCCCTCTCTCTCTCTCTCCCTCTTATCCTCTTTCCATCTCTTCCTGCATCGCATCGCATCGCATCGCATCGCATCGCATCGCCTTGTTTCCCAGCCAGCCAAGCCATATCATCTGGCTCCGTTTGGATGTTATCGCAGAATGTTGTCGTTGCTGGGCCGTTGCCATTCTCGGTGTCCTCATCGTTGCCGGGTCATATAAAATTGTGTTAAAACACTTGCGCCATGCATGTCACCACCGCTTCTCCGCTTCCCGCTTCTCCGCCGCTTCTTTTCCGCTCTCTGGCATTATTTTGCTCATCGCAATGACTCGAATTTGGCCACGTAACTCGTTTTTGGCTGTAACCCCTACCATTTCATTAAAGTTTGTATTTTTTTTTTTGTTAGGCATTTATGTACTTGATACCCATTATAGAAATTCCAAATTAAAGTCACGAACTATTTACATATTAATAGCAATTTGATGTATATTAATATTTCAGTTGAGTTATACTTCATAATTGCTGTAGCTTTTAAAAAATTATATTATTTGTATCCAATAAATTGTAATTATTTCGGCTCATCTCTTAACTTTTGACAACATTTTATTTGAATACATATGTATATCCATTTTGTTGTTGTCAAAGTTTGCACTGCTAACTACAAGTTATTGCTTGTTGGACAACTCCAACTAAATACTTTAATGTACTCAAATGGAAAAAATGTAGAATGTTTTTGTTTCTGCATGAGTGAGAAGCAAAATACAGTTCCTCTAATTAAAAGCTGCACTCGAAAAATTTCAATAACACCCATAAATCAGGCAAATGGTCATCAGGGGGAGCTCGCCATAAAAAAAAAATCCATACACTGGCAGGTTCTTTTACACACGTATGTATGGATGTATGCACCTACACACATATGTAACATACGTGTGAGCAAATTTACAGGTATTGGAAAATGGTTTTCATATGACATATACTCCTTCTCCTCGGTTTTGCCGCGAACATGTAACAATTTTGTAATCTAGACTACGAGAAATGCACAAATTCATAGCTTATCCATTGAAATGAATGAATAAAATACCTTAATTAATTATTGATTCTTAACAAGAAGAAGAAGATATTATCCGGAACTTTAATTGATGGAACATTTAGTTTCCTTTGTAATAAATTATTGTATTATTTAAAATGTATAGAGGAGGAATTAAATGTTTCTTTAAAAACAAGTTAGAAAGTTACAGTCGGGTGTGTTTGACAGCAACAAAATTCAGTATTATCATTGAAATATACTAAATCAATATTACAAAAATACTGAAATATACTGAAGTACATGTTTGGTATTTTTATAACAATCGATTTAAAATTAAAATACTAAATTAATATACCAAAAAGAAATATACCGATATATATATTTGGTATGTTGATGATGGCTCTATTTTTCTTATACTCAGTATGGAAATATACTAAATTAATATTACAAAAATACTGAAATATACTTAAGTACATTTTTGGTATTTTTATAACAATCGATTTAAAATTAAAATACCAAATTAATATACCGAGAAAAATCTGAATTATACCGAAATATATATTTGGTATGTTGATGATGGCTCTATTTTTCTTATACTCAGTATGGAAATATACTAAATCAATATTACAAGAATACTGAAATATACTGAAGTACATGTTTGGTATTTTTTATAACAATCGATTTAATATTAAAATACCAAATTAATATACCGAAAATAACTGAATTATACCAAAATATATATTTGGTATGTTGAAGATGGCTCTATTTTTCTTAGCCTCAATATCGACTCAACGCTGGCGCTGATCAAGAATATGTAGGCAGATAGAAATAGAGACACATGTGAATAAAGTAAGTCATCTCCTTATATAAAAATTGAAGTTAGCTGTAAAATCAAACAATCCATCACACATCATATTTAATGGGCAATCGTAGCAAAGTCCTCACTTTTGTTGTTGTTCAAGTAAGTTACAGTTATAGTGTTATATAACTGGAAAAGAGAATTGTCTGCTTGTTTTGTTTTTAGCTGTTCTTTTTCAAAAGCGTCTTATTTGATTGCCGTGCTACGCAGCAATTTAAAACTGCATTCAATTAAATTGAAAGAAAAAAGCCATTGAAAGGTTGACGAATGACAATTTAAAGATGTCGAAAGGAGCTGGAAAATAAGTGTCATAAATTAATAAGAGCGAGACACACGATGAATTGAATGACCCATTGTGATTGCATTGAATTTCACTGAATTGCATTCTTGATTCATTTACAACTTTACTTTGGAAGCATATCAATTGACTCAATTCCTTGGGATGTTCTTTCCCGATGTGGTGCTGTATTGTGGTAGCCTTTTTTTGTGCCCTTTTGCTGCCGCTTCAATGAGTGTAAAGAGTGCAATGTGCAGCAACAACAGCATCGATTTTATATCTACGTTTTTATTTTTCTTTTTTTTTTTTTTTGTGTGTGATGAGAGAGAACTTACCCAAGGCCCCCAATTGAATCGACTCCTACCAACGCCTTCTTTGACACAGCAGCAAACAGCAAATCCCAATCTGAGCATAAACGTGACAATACTATAAATCGGTAGATTGTCGCCCTTCAATGCTGAATTCTAGTCTGACGGTCTCTTCCATAGTCATCATTAGCGTCGATAACACCTACGTTGTCATTTAACTTAATGCAGCATGCGGCGACAGCATAAAAAACGTTTTTGAGTCTTGGATTACAAATGCAACAAAGACCGAGACTTGTGTAGTTGCTCGCTTGTTATGAAAATGATAAAAAAGAAAGTGAACTAGGGATCGATTTACTAGTAAACACTGAGACAACAAAGTTGCCACAGAACTGTCACAATATACGAGTATTTATTTAAATATATCAATACTAGATTCAGTTGCTTGCAGTGATGCAAGTGCTAGTAAATTCTAAGACATTTCGGTGATAAAGTTATCAAACACATAGTTTATTTCGAGAATTTATATAAATAATCGAAAGATAACAAGTAAGAAAACTACTGTGAAGTGTGCACGACTGTAAGATATCCGCTACGCATTTTTAATAAAATCAAAACAGTGTGGTATTATTCTTAGTATTAGTGTACTACTACTTTCGAAATATACCATAGAGTACAAAATATACCAGTTTGTCCTGTGAGATAGCCACTACCCATTTTTAATACAAAGAAAATAGTACGGTATTATTATTAGTATTGATATACTACTTCTTTCAAAATATACTATAGGGAAAAATATACCAGTTTGTCCTGTGAGATAGTCATTTTTAATACAAAGAAAACTGTACGGTAATATTCTTAGTATTAGAATACCATGTATTACTCTCAATATATACCATAGAGTTCACAATATTCCAGATTATCCTGTGAGATAGCCACTACACAGCTACACACAGCTACACATAGCCAATACAAACAAAACAATACGGTATTATTCTTAGTATTGGTATACTGTTTCTTTCAAAATATACCAAAGGGTACAAAATATATACCACATGGTCTTGTGAGATATTCATTACTCATATTCAATAAATGCAAAACCATGTGGAATTATTCTTAGAATTAGTATACTACTAGTTTCAAAATATACTAGATTGCAAACCAAAGCAATAAAATCACGATATCAGCAGTCGTGCTTATCCCTTCTACTCTATACAACAACTTGTTTGTTTTTGAAGTCTTTTGGTCACTGAGCTGGTGTTGTCATCACAACAATTTCATCAATTGGCCAGCTATTTTTGTGCACTTAATACCGGCATTTTGTAGAGTAAAAAATGATTTTAATTTTTTACCAGTCACTGTTAAATTAAATGTATACGTATTACATATGAACAAATCGGCAACATATCAGAAACTTGTAATTATTTACTGAATACAAAAATAATTTTAAATTTCAAGTCTTTACTTTATATTTGTTTTGAAGAACTTTAAATAAAACTAATACTAATTATTATTTTATGAATTCATATTGTAAAATTAATAATAATTTTTTCTTGAACGAATTTGTATATCAAAAATAATTATTTTGTTTTAATATTTATTATAACTTTAAGAATGATTATAGTCCCAAACAAATTTGGGAATGGGACAAACTAACTGGCCGACTGTGCGAATAAAATTGCACAACTGTGAAGAAAAGAATACGATTTGTGCTTTTTAGTGTGCAAATTTATGCGGCAGCAAAAACACAGTAAATATTTGCATTTAACATTTATTTAAATCAGCGGCGAATATGTAAACCAAAAAGGAAAAGCAGACTGTGACAAAGCTGCATAGCTGATGGTACATATAAAATTGCAGTGTCGAAGGTGGTGAAATTTAATTTCATTTACTTTGACTTACTATTCTTCATAAACAAGTTTCTGCAATCTAGATGTTGAAAATACTTTGTAAACCTCTTTGAGAAGATTTTGTTATGCTGAAGTCACTCGACATTTGAACAAGTTTTATGCGTTGCAAATGCATATGAATGCATATATTTATATATATGTATATTATATTATAACAGTTATGCGACTAATTAAATTATATTTGGGTTTCGCATACATGCATAGAAAATTTAATTTTCATTTCAAGTTGGCTTGGTCCACAAAACTCATATTAATTTCTATATAAATGCCATGTACTTTATTTGAGCAGACAAACATTTTATATGCGCAAATCGAGGGTTCGTCTGTGTGTTTGTACACAACCAAGTTAATAAATAAAATCTCACAGGCATTACACTTTAATTAAGTGCAGCAACTTCACGTCAATGAAGTTTTTAGTTTTTTTTTTTTTTTTTTTTTTTTTTTGTACTTAGTGTCTCCGTTCGTATGCTGAGCTAATAAAACATGCAAAATATTTATTTCGGCATGTGCCTTGGCTATGTTTGAACACGTGCAAACGCACATTCATACATATATACATACTTACATATGTATGTACGTATATACATATATGAACAGCCATACATAGTTGGACGAATACGTACATTTTGATATCTGTGTGTAATTTGGCACATTTCATATGAAAAGTTGTCTTGTTTTTGGCCACACGCAAAAGTTTTGCCCATCAGTGCAATACGATGCATTCACAAAGCACAGTGGTACACAATAAATGAAAACAGACTTGAAATTCTCTGTCTTAATATCCAGTTGTTGATGTTTCTTCGTTGATAAATTTGCCCCTGCAAAACAAATAATAATTATAATTATACCCGCTACCCATAGGGTAGAAGGGTATTATAACTTTGTGCCGGCAGGAAATGTATGTAACAGGTAGAAGGAGGCATCTCCGACCCTATAAATTATATATATTCTTGATCAGCGTCAACAGCCGAGACGATATAGCCATGTCCGTCTGTCCGTCTGTCCGTCTGTGTGTCTGTCCGTCCGTCCGTATGAACACCTAGATCTCAGAGACAATAAAAGATAGAGCTATAATTTTTCGACAGCATTTGTTATGTTTGCACGCAGATAAAGTTTGTTTCAAATTTTTGCCACGCCCACTTCCGCCCCCGCAAATCAAAAAAATCGAATAACAAGCGTAATTTTAAAGCTAGAGTTACGAATTTTGGTATATACAATAACTACTATAGTAGTTATGATTCCTGAAAATTTGGTTGCGATCAGATAAAAATTGTGGAAGTTATTAAAGAAATACTTTTGTATGGGCAAAATCGCCTACTTACGAGGCGTCTTAGTTGCTTTGGCCGGCAATCTGGTACATTGTGCCGTCTATGGTATATATTGAATGGTGTGCTGTATCGATATACCAAACATACCATTTGGTATATTTTTAGTATTTTTTTAGTATTTTCGGTATATTTTGAAAATAATACCGCAATATTTTGCACTTATTAAAAATGGGTAGCGGGTATCTCACAGTCGAGCACACTCGACTGTAAATTTCTTACTTGTTTTTAAAAGAAATTTTGTAAAATAAATCAATTTTGAAAGTTATATGATACAACTTCCTATATATTAAATAAACTTTAATGCCATTTTCTTTTTAAATATTTACAAATTTATCATTAAACGTAACATACAAGATTGTAATATATGTTACGAACATGAATATATTCACTAAAATTGTCTGTTTCTCCTTTATTTATGATCTCTTTATTTTTACTTTAGTCACAAAATTTATAAAGTAGCAGAAATTATTTTTAATTTTTATCATCCACATTTGATTAAAAGATGTTTATATGTATATCAAATATTTTAAAAATAAATAACGAGTTAAAAAAAAAAGAAAGAGGAAATTTTTATTAAGTATACAAATTTGAATAAAAATGTTTAATGAATATCAATTATTCCCATTTCTTATTATAACATGTTACTTAAGAATATCAAATTTTATATTTATATTTTAATTAATTTTTTTCAATGAAATTAATTTTGATTTTAAACATGCAAATTTAAATAAAAGGTTTAAATAAATGTCTATAAACCCCCATTTCTTTTCATTACTCAATTTCTAAATTTTTCATATACACAAAATAAAGGTATTTTGAATTTGAGTAATTTTTGTTTCAAATAATATGTATATTTATTTATCTCTTATCTTCTTTCTTGATTTAATGATTCATTTCTTTTATTTGCGGTTTGATTTCAGATGGAATCATGTTCATGCTCAGCCTATGTATTTTTTTACAATAGTCATTGAATGTTGTTTGAAAAGAAAAACCCAGTCGCAAGTCAGTAAAAAAATTAATCACTTTCCGAGGCGTTGCAATTATGTGAGCAATTGTGAGCGCACCACAGTGGCAAGAAAAGTTTCTTACGGTAAAGATTAACAACGCATAAGCATCGCCAAAGCGCGCGTGCATGCTCATGTAAATATGTACATGCATACACCCACACACACACACACGCACACACATATACAGGCGATAGTGTGTGTTGTTGCCGAGTGTGCTTGGGGTGTATGTTTGGCAATGTGGTAAACCAAATTATGTGCTTAGGAACTTGCCTGTGCAGCTTCTCGTTTCTCGCTTCTCGCTTCTCGCTTGCCGTTTGCCGCTTTCTGCTTGCCGCTTTCCACTTTCCACTTTCCACTTTCCGCTCACCACGCCACCACTAGACGCATTTTGTTCGCCTTACAACTGCATTTACATAGCAACCGCCTATAGACCACACCACAACACACGTCTTCCCTTCCCTCCTCCTCTTCATCCTCCTCATCCTTGTTCTTATGCTCGTCTTGAGGTGGCGGGTTTTGTGTGTTAACGCTTTCCAATGCAGGTGTTTAATGTCTTATGTTAAGTTTTCGATCTTACATATACATATATATACCTTTATGTATGTATATTTAACTAAGAATCGGTAAACTTCGAAGAATTGTTGAAAAATTTCAGCTATTTAGAACGAGACATTGATAGTTGAATCAGAAGAAAACAAGGAAGTTATAGCTAAATGAGATTGACTAGAAATAAAACACTTATGGATATATCTTCGTGTTATTTAAATTCATTAATAAATAATAGTTGTCAGTCCACCGCAACTAATTTTCAACTGGGAATCGTTTGAGCTAGTACGAATCATAAATATACTCGTATTAGCTGTGTTTGTGGCTTGTGTGACAATTAACACTGAAATAGTTGTTCTTTAAAAAAACCAAATGATTTGCATGTAAATCAAAAAGTGATTTAAATGGGAATAGAAACAATTATATTTTTCAACTAAAATGTATAATTGTGCATAAACTTTGTTCATTTAAAAGTACCACATAAGACTCAGATGGCGTTTAAAAAAATAACCCGAGGAACCATACAAATGTTTTTCAATTATTATCAAATTAAAATCGAGTTTATTTTGTAGGCCTCTTAACAGCTGACGGTTGCCTTTTTAAATTTCTTTCAAGTAAATAGATAGTTTTTAATTAAGGTAAAAGTAATGAATATTATATATGAAAATTAAAATGAAATTGCAAACAAAGCTTGTATGTTATGTAAGCATTTTCTGATCGTGTCATAACAGAGTAAATGTTTCTCTGTTTTTTTTTTTAATTTTGCTGGTATGCAAAAAGTCTGTTCGCCTCTGTCTGCCTTGCTGCTGGGCTTTTGCTGTTGTAAAAATGTTAAAGTATTATGGCTTCGATTTGAAATGTAGATGTGTCGCAGCTGCCGTTTGAATAAAGTAATCAACAAAGTTTTACTTTGTTACCAGCAGCCATCGTCGCCAGTGAAGCTGAAGCTCAATTAATGTTTAGCAACATGGCCACATGACCAGTTAACCAAATGCCAGAAACTTGTTTACAGAATTTAATAAATCTACAAATGTAGAAAAAAAAAAAAAAACTTTTATTAATTTTAGTTTCTTATATTGCGAAACTATTGTAAATAAATTTAAATGTTTGATAAATTTAAGTAAACAATAACACTTTTAAGTAAAGGGTTTAGTGAAGAGTTTTATATGGGACAAACTATAGTTAATTGGCTCTTAACATTAACAACTTCAAAATGTAAATAAACAATAATTATCGTCGATATATTTTAGTATTTTTGCGGTATATCAATTTAAAGTAATTTGAGAAAAATACCGTATAGTTTTGCTCTCATTAATAATGGGTCGCAGGTATCTCACAGTCGAGCACACCCGACTGTAGCTTTCTTACTTGGTTTTTTCTACTTCTATGGCTCAAAATAAATTTTAGGTTGTATTACATAAACCTTCTAAATGGATCGTTTTTACTTGTTCATATAAATATTACATAATTCGAATTAAATGTTTGATTTGAGTGGATAGGGATACTGAATTAAATTGTCTGTTTATGCGCTTGAACAATATAGATATGCACTTTATTTGATCAAAAATGCCATCAAATACTCGATAATGTCTTTTTTTTTGTCGTTGCATTTATTTAATATGTGAAAATGCACCGCTGTAATAACGTATAATGAACAGGAAATTGTGTGAGGACGGTGGTTTGTACTATGTTGGAGTTTTTGTCACAAAGAGAGACAAAACAGTCGCAAATTTTACGCGTTTTGTTTATTCCCTTTTGAACATTCATTCTGCTCACAATTGTTTGCTCTGTTCGTATCTTCACCCAGTATGTTTAACCAAAAAAAAAAAAAAATCAAAAAGAAAACGGACAAACAACTTTAGCGACAAATTAAAAAAATATTTGTTGCCCCCTCAGGAGTCTGCTTGAACGCCATATCATATCGTGTGCCACCTCCGTTACGTATGCATGTAGAATATATATATATAATATATAAAAACTGAAAAACTAAAAAAAACTGTTACCGCAGAGGCAACACTAAAAGTAGAATTTTCAAGCTAATGTTTGGTGAAATTCGCACAATGAAGAATCAAACAAATCACCCTCTGCCTAGAAAATTCCAACTGTGTATCAACAAGAATCAATCTTGCTTTTGGCACATCAAAATGAATACATCGCAGGAACACAAATAACGTGTCTTATCAATATATGTTACATATAAACTGCTAACCACGTAAATATTAAGTTATTTATTTTAGCTAGCTTAACAGTCCCAAGAAGAGGGCTTGCATCAATTTCGCAGTTAAACTACGAGTATTTTACCTTTTTTTTTGACTTTCATTGACTTTCACAACTTTCAACTGATTTCACTTTACCAATTAAATTAATAATTATGTTATTATCTCTATTGCACTCTTTCATATTTTGTTTCATCGATAACTCCTCGTTAAAATAATTAAAAGATGTATTATATGTGTGTGAAGAATTCGTAAATTTGTTGCTCAATTCACACAAATTTTATATTACTTGGATCTAGTCGCCAGTTTTTCCATTCGGCTTCGATTTCCTGCAAAATATTTTTTGTTTTTCTCTTTCGCCATTTGTATTTTTAATTGTGTTTGCCCACTAGAACTACCAATTTAGCTATTTTCTCCCTAAATCTATCGTTTACATAAAAGTTGTTTGCTAAGTTAATTATTAATAGAATCTCTTATTAATAATCTAAGAAATTCGTAATGAAAACATATTCTAAAATATCCTTTTTTGAATCATCAATGTAACCAGTAAAAACTGCAAAATTTGAATACTAATTAAAAATTAATAAGACACTTTTTATATTTTTTTGTTCATAAAACAACTAATGCTCAAGGTGGAAAATATATCAAACTTATCTTTTTATATGCTTGGTTGTCTCCTAATGTATAACTTTATAAATTTTTTTTAGCGGAATTTACCTGTACATTTCAAAATAAATCAGAATCTCGTTTGATCACCAATTTCACTCAGTTTTGACTGTAAATTAGCGAAATTGGCATCACTGACTGTATTATTTACAAGTTTAGAATAAGTGAAGAGCAAAGTCAGACATCGTAACGATGAAGACGTGTCTGTTTATATTCGCTTTGTTTTTTATTTCTGTGAGTCTTCACCACAGATGACAAACATTAATTTTTGAAAATATTTTTATATTACTTCTTATTACTGTATACCTATTATATTTTATACAAAGAGCGAATTTTATATTTAATTCCTTAAATTAGTTTTAAATATTTCACGCAATTTAGAAAATTCTAATTTACCAATAACATAAAATTTCAAATCTATACCCACTTTTGTTTGTTAAATAAATATTTAGTTTCCACTAAGTTATAATGCTCTTTCAGTTCATAAGTGGCTGGTTTAAAAACTTTAGTTCCACACTCAACAGTATTAATCTTAGTGCATCAAACTATAGCCCAAGTAAAACTGTAGACAGAGTTAGAGACTATATTAGTAGGATTCTACTTTTTAATATTATTCGCACGTAATTCGATGAAATTTTAATAATCTAGATTCGTAAGTAATAAAGAACTTTTGGGCATATGTCTGAATGCTGAGAATCTCATGTGTTCACGTGTGTCTCTGTGTGTGTCCTGAATAACGTAGTATGTGTGTGTGTGAATGTGTGTGGGTGATTGTTGACTGTTGGATATGAGCCTGACACCTCAATGCCGGAGGATACAGTTCTTTGTACCAGTTGATTGTTTTCCACATTTTCGTTTTATTTTTATTGTTTGTTGAGTTTGTTGTTGTTGTTTTTTTTTTGTGCATTGTAGTTTTAATTTGTGAATTGATTTCGATTTGATTACAAATGCACTTTTAGTCGCACCCATCAGCAAATTAATTAAAATTACTTACTGCCTGTCTGTGGTACAAAACGTGCAACGAGCCATCGACATTCTCTTTACCCCTAATGATTTTTGCAGCTTGTATGCAGTTGATTTGCATTTAATGGCACCCCACATGAAGTAAGAAATGCTAAAAATTTAATTAAAATTGCGTCGAGGAAATGGCCAACAAACAACCAAAACTAACATGCTCAGACCATGGGCCAGTCAAATCATTAAAATAAAGAAGGAAAACTCGTTGCAAGTATATCATTCCAAATATTTGATTCGCTTTTTGCAATTGCTAGCTAATTGGCATCAACACGAGTGCTTTGCAAACATATGACCCAGGTACTACATATTATATTCATTGCAAATGTCCAAAATGAATTTCGTTTGGCAATTGAAACTGCGTTGAAAGGTCAAGATGCAGCACTCAGCATATATAATAGTTCCTAACATTTTTTATTTGCTCGAATTTGTACAATATTTTATTTTACTCACAAGTGATTTTTATACCCGCTGCCCATAGGGTAGAATGGTATTATAACTTTGTGCCGGCAGGAAATGTATGTAACAGGTAGAAGGAGGCATCTCAGACCCTATAAAGTATATTCTTGATCAGCGTCAACAGCCGAGACGATCTAGCCATGTCCGTCTGTCCGTCTGTGTGTCTGTCTGTCTGTCTGTCTGTCTGTCTGTCTGTCTGTCTGTCTGTCTGTCTGTCTGTCTGTCTGTCTGTCTGTCTGTCTGTCTGTCTGTCTGTCTGTCTGTCTGTCTGTCTGTCTGACTGTCCGTCTGTCCGTATGAACACCTAGATCTCAGAGACTATAAGAGATAGAGCAATAATTTTTTTTCGACAACATTGGTTATGTTTGCACGCAAATCATGTTTATTTCAAATTTTTGCAACGCCCACTTCCGCCCCCGCAAATCAACAAAAATCGAATAGAGCTAGAGCTGCAAATTTTGGTGTATACAAAATCAACTAAAGTATTTGTAAATTTGGTTGCGATCAGATAAAACTTGACGAAGTTATTAAAGAAATACTTTTGTATCGGCTAAAGCGCCTGATATGCTTTGGATGTTTGGATGTATGCGTCTATGTATCTGTGTACATGCTCGCTTATATTGGTATGTGTATGCATGTGTAGTTTTGCAACGAAGATGAACACAGATTAATGCTTTAGATCAGATTAAAAATCAACACACAATAAAAAAAAAAGGAATTCATAGACGAATTTTGTTTTACTTATTTATTTGCTCTACATAAAGTTGGCATATGCCTTTCATTGTCATTTAATTATTTGACTGGGATATAAAACATGCTGGCATGTTGACGTGAAATCATTTCTCACAGTGTAGAGGTTTCAACAGCCCAACAACAAATGGCATGCAGATTAGTGAAGTTACGGGAAAGCCTCTCCAAGTGTTGTTGTTGCTCGACGAATAGGCAGAGAAAAACTAAACATATGCAAAATTGTTTTTGTATTTTGCTTTGCCAATGCATTGCAATGCAGTGAGCAGCATACATACATATGTTTGTATATGACATTTTCTCTTCGAATATAAAGGAGCAATTAATAAAACAAAAAACATTTCAATTACAAATCCTTCCTATTTACAAGATAGGCAAAAATTTTCTTTTGTCATTGAATACAAATAAAAATGACAGCATAATTTGCATGCATGTGTTAGACTGTAATAGCTGAGAGTACGCTTTTTTCATATTCTGCACTTGTTGCGCCTGCTTCCAGCCCGGACTGGAATGTAAACAGAAATTGTAAACAAATCAAGGGACAGGCTGAACAGCCGGCAAACAAAAACAAAACTCTCCACGTGGTGAAGAGCAAGTCATGCCGAAGGAGAGCATCGCGGGGGCAGAAGCACGAAAACAGCAACAGCAACAGCAGAAGCTAAAGCAGGAGTTTCACAGTTCAACTTCGGCAGATTTGTTAGCACATCCGACTGGCAGAAACTGTTACGTATAACTGGATGCCGACAGCAATGTTTTGAAGCCGAACGCTTGCAAGTGAGGCTCTCAAAATTGGAGCACAGCCAACGGCAGTTCATCGTGTGTTAACGAACGTGCTTCGTGCGCACACGAAGAATCGACACGAAGTGATTGAACTCACACTCGGCGATGGAGTCGTGTCGTGTCGAATTGCCCGTCTCGATGTGTTTTGTGGACTTACCAAGCAACAGTTTTGTTTAAAACGTTAACATATGCGGTCGTCATGACTCTGTGCGTTGTAATCTTATTGTGGCAAAATTTACGTCGCGGGTGAATTTCTACGTGAGTTTCGTTTGGTGCTACACGACAATTGTTGTTGGACGACGTGTGATACTCCATTCTAATATTAGACGAATTCTAAGCACTTTGTGCTAATTATATGGTTTCTATTAATACAATGTCTGTCTGTTTTTTTTTTTTTTTTTTTTGGTTTTTGTGATCTACAATCCAATTGCAATCGACCAACAGCGGCATAAATACTTGTAAACAACATACAATATAAACAAAATCCCCGCAAAAGTAAAACTGCAGGCGCACAAATAACGCAGCATATCAATTAGTCTAATTAAAAGGTAAATTCAATGCAATTTTAAACTGGGGCGAAATCAAGAAAAGAAATACTTTGTATAGTATGTGTTGGCAATCCTAATTCGTTGTTATGGCGTTCCGTTACTGCAGTTGAAATGAAATTCGCGTCTTCTTTAATCGGAATGTCTGGAAATCAAAGAAAACTCAATAGCCTAAATTAGCGTAATTTGCGCTCATTACAATCAAAAAGGCAAAGCTCAAACACACACACACACCCACGCACATACACACACACACACACACACACACACACACACACACACACACACACACCCATGCTCGAGACGTGACACACAAAAGAAATAACAATACATTTACACACTCACCGCTTGTAGAGCTCAGCCATTTTCATTCAGAGCCTTTAACGATTCCCTCAACAAGTTCAACAAAATACAGTAACAGTAACAATAACAATAACAACAGAAGCAACAACAACAACACCAACAGCGACAACAGCAAAAACAAGAGACGTCAGCCTCGCCGTCAACATCAACATCAACATCAACGAAAACGACAACAAATGAGAGGCGACGAGTTGAATTTTTGACTAATCGTTTCTCGATTGCATTTTAAATGCCAACGTCAAACGCCGGAAACGGAAGTGCATTCAACGTGTTGCTATCCATTAAAAAAAAAAAACAAAAAAGGAAAATACAACAAAAAATGGAGGACGACAAACAGACTGATGCATGTTCAAATTAAATAATAGTTAAACATTTTGAACTCAAAGTGCTTTCAATTTTACGATTGTGATATTCCAAAAACAAGCACGACACGAATTTAACTTTGCAACCTAACTTTTGTGCAACTTGTTTGCTTACTTTAGTTGCTGTTAAAAATTAAACTCACAGTAATATGATAACAAGTATTCCAAGAAATCTGCAAGCTTTTTTTAAATTTTAAGTGTGACCAAATCAAAGCAACTAGAGTGCTGAAAGTTTCTACTGCTTAGAACTGATCAAGAAAGACCTTCGAAAAACGCTATGATTTGTTTGTTCTTCATGAACTCTAACAGTGTTTATCATTGTTTTTGATAACTTCTTTTTTGCCCTAAAGTATGCTACAGTTTTTACATTTAATTTAACAAGTATTTTAAAGCTGCTAACTTCATTTAGAATTTAATTGTGATCAAATCGATGCAACTAGAGTGCTATAATTTTCTACTTTTCTAAGCTGATCACGAAAAAGTTCTTCCTATTTATTTTTGCCCTAAAGTATGCCACATTTTTTTACAACACATTTGACAAGTATTCGAAGTAAGCTGCTGATGAAATGAAAATAATGATGTAATTTTCTACATTACTGGGCTGATTTGCCGCCGATCAAGAAAAGGTCTCCCAAAAACGCTAAATACGATTTTATTTATTAATATTAACTTTTTAAGAATTTTCGAATCATTCTCTTGCTTCTCTTACTTTCCAACATTGTGTTTTGAGAACTTTTTTTGTTTGCCCCAAAGTATGCTACATTTTTTTTACATTTGTTAATGATAATGTAAATTTTTTACTTACGACTATTATTTTCATCTTTGCCATACAATTTCCTTTTTGCGCTATAATTTCATCTGACTTCGAGAATTTTTAATATTCATTATGTATAATATTTAATTATTTTTATTTTTTCGGTTTATTATGCAATTAAACAAGTACAACAACAAACTTCAATAACGTTATATTTTTAGGGAACTTATTTAGGAAAACCTGAGGACATAATGTTTATTTATTAGGTGCAATAGTGAATAATTTGAAGAATTTTTAAGCAATGGATAACAGATATGATAAAAAACACAGATTCTTCATCTATAAATTTAGCTAGTCTCGGTTCTTAAATCCAAATTTCAAATTAAGTTTATTAGAACGCATATTAGAAATTAATATATATAATATATGAAGTCCTTAGTCGCTCTGGCTCAATTCATTGCAACAAGGAATTGTATTCGTTATTTCAATAAAATAATAATAATAATTAAAATTTAAAACACAAGAATGTAGTAGAAAGTAGTTATATGATTGTTGTTAGATAATTTCAGCTGTTAAATGTTAATGCTGTCAAAGAATATGTATAATTAAAATATTTAGTGACACAATAACAAGTATTATATATAGAGAAGATTTTATAGATATGATTAGACTGATAGTTGTACTTGAAAAATGTCCCTTTATAGGATAAACTACATCTGCATGGTTTCTGAATTTTATGAATGGTCCCAGCTTTGCGTGTTCATGACGCAACATTTGCGGCTGTTTTTCTGATTATGAGGTCTCATATCGTGGTTAGCCAATTGTTATGCGCATTTTGTTTTATTGCATACCCGCACATTTCATTTTCAAGGGTTGCTCCTGCTGCTGCTGCTGTCGTTGTTGTTGTTGTTGTTGTTGTTAGTTGCGGTGACATTTTACGTTTATTTAGCCGTCGTCATAGCCATAGCCAAACGCCATCTCTAACGCCATCGTCATTGCCTTTCACCATCGCCATCGCCATCGTCATCGCCCATAGGTGTTAATATTTCAATTAGCAGTCGTTTATGTTTACGTAGTAAAAAATTCGTATGTAATGCTTCACGCAACTGTTACGTTAATGCCAAACCAAGCGATAATGGCTCCGTCTGTGCGTGTGTGTTGCCGAGTGTTACCATATGTGTTGTGCCTGAGTGTGTGTGTGTGTGTGTGTGTGGGTGTGTTTAATGTTTGTCCCGGGTTGTTAAGAAATAAGTCTGATTGCGTCCCAACATGCTCAGATTTTAACGCGCTTTATGACCGATTTTACCATCAGACTACTAAATCAAAACTTACTTAAGCTCTTTGGCCAACTAATTCTTTATGCTCAGAGTCAAGTTCAGTAACTTTTTTTTCTTGACCTTTTTAACACGTATTTATTTTGTGCGTCCACAATAATTACGTTTCAATTATGTGCAGTCAAAAAGCAATGTGGACACTGTACTTCATTGCATATATCAAAAGGCAATTTATGACAGTTTTAAAGTTTCTCGGCATTCAATTCTAGTATTCAAATTGGGAATGTAAATAAATATGAAACTCAATTTACAAAAGACATCATATAGTATAAAGATATTCGTATTAATTGTCCGATCAGTTTTATTATTGAATTGAAAATATCAAAATGGTATCTAGTACAATTTTTTAATTCATATTTAGTTTCAGTCATTAATATATTTTGTTTATACATATGTACATATGTGTATTTTTTTGTCCCACTTAGATTTTGCGTAGATTATATGAATATCTCCAAAATAGTTACGATTGAACTTTATTATGCTTGAGATGACTTGAAGATATCACTAATATGTACTTATATGTTATGTATTGAAAGCTTTTTTTTTTATATAGTACATATTTTTGAAAATTTATTTTCCAAATTATTCAAGGTCTTGTTCAAATAAAGATGTATTTTTCCGAAATCAATTATTTTCCCACTATTTTTGAATTTGAACATCCTTCAGCCAAGTCATTTTAATGCAAAAGTATGTAATATATTATTTAATGCTAAGCATAAGTGATAAGATCCATTGCTGATCTCTTGGCTGGCTGATAATATATCGGCAATTAATTATTGAAAATATGTTATATTATCAATGGCTCTTTTTAATACTAAAATTGTGGGTTTTAAGCCATATGTGAATGGCACCTGTTGGCAACCGTGAGCAAATTTATTAAGAAACTTTTTTGGAAAGGTCAAATAGAAAACCCTTTTTTTTTGTGTCTAAAGGAGTTGTGGAATTCTTTACTGTTGGCTCTTCTTGTTTTTGATCTTAAGAAAATAGCACTATTCTATATTGTAAATAGCTCTTGGTGCATTTTAGAATTAAGTGATATTTTAAATTTGTAAAGATTTTGTAGTTTGCTAAAAGAGAAAAAATATTTAGATGATTTTCCAGGAATTTGTGTAATTTGAAAATGTTTAGAGCTTCTTTTATTTTGGTGCTGCCAATCACTACACCAAAAGATTAAACATGTCTATATATAAGTATACCGCAATCGATTAGGCATATAATATTTTATGCTTATTTTCATAAAAAAATATTCGAGTTTGACTTATATGAGTGTGTGTCTTCGCATAGTCACGGAAAATAGAAAAGTGTCTACGACCTGAACTGAAAGCCATTGCACACAAATTTGTTCTTGGCACGCGCCATCAGGTGCCAGAATTATTAAGTTACGGTAATAACTCTTGAGCAGAGGCCACATAAAATTGTCCATAAAAGAATCAATACTCACTCAGGTCTATTTGAGCCATCCTTAATGTCAGCTCGCACGATTCATATTTATTTTGCTATTACAAAGCTATCAACTAAGGAAACTTAAACTTTTCCCTATTCTTCGATCTTTATTATAAAAATAATAAATACCTAAAATATTTAATTAAAGTCAATGCTTTTAGAGTTTCTTTATACTAAATATGCCATATATACCCAAAACAATTACATAATTAAACTGGATATTATTTAAATATACTAAATATTCTATATATACTTTATTAAATTAAACTATTAAATGTTTTTTTTTTTGTCTCTTATAAAGTAAATACGTTCTGTATTCAATTATTTTTTAATTTTTTTTAAATGATACTGAAAGCGAGCTTATTGACACAGATAAATTAATTGAAATATAATTGTGATGCCAAGATGTTTTTTTGCATAAGCCAGAAATGTAACTTAATTCTTAATTTTTTTATAGGCTGTCAACTCTTGTAGTTCTTTCGACATTGTATTCTGTACTTTGTCAATTACATATATAATATCAATTATATATATTATAACTTACTGCTGTTAACACTTAATAATATCATTGCAGTAGCTTGCTTTTCTTATAATTTAGTGTGGCATATTTAATTTGAGTTTAGTATATTAATGGAACTGGAAGTGGAGACGAATTGACAATTAATTTAGCGCAAATGCATATGAAAAATATGAAATGATTAAATAAAATCTGCAATGTAAAAATCATTAATCATAAATCAATAACATCATAGAAGATACAATGTAATGCAATATCACCTGTTAATTCAGACGTTTTTTATAAACATAAATATACAATTATTCTTTATAGTGAAATTAGATAATACAATCTTTTCGTCAATGACCTTCTTTATACACAATATATAATAAAATGTATACTATAATTTATAGCCAATAAGGATGAAAGTTATATTCGCATTTAAAGTGGTAAATGAATCAGTCACTCTGATAATGCAGACCTATGTATGTTAGCTTAGATCAGATATTGTGAAGAAAAGGTTGGTAGCTTGTGTTTCTAATATATTTTGATATTTGATTACCACATATTTCATTCGATGGCACAGCTATAAAAATGAATAAAGATTTGTTTATGTTCACTTTTATTATTGAAACAGATACTTATAATACATTTAAGTAGTATACCAGATAAGCGAAAGAAACTCTTTGGTACTTGAGTCTTAAAGATTTTCTTTAATGCTATTCACTGTCAGATCAGAACACTAACTAACTTCAGAAGAATGCGCATGGTACCGAATCTGTTAACTTTAAACTCGACATCAGTTGCGATATATTTTTAATCGATATTTATCTGTTGAATGCACAGAATTGCGACTTTTGCTATGCAAGTTCCAACACTTAACTTAACGTTATTCGAGTATTGGGCCAGAAAGCTGTAAAATATTTCTAGCAAGCGAAGGAATTTCAATGAAATAACATTTCTGTTAATATGTATCCATTTATGACAAAATAAATATTTGATGTGTTATTTAATTTATCTATTTAATTTTAACATTATTTGACGAAATATGACTGTTATTCACTCAAGTGAAATCATATTACATGTTATTTGTTTGCTTGAAATACCGTATCAAGATATGGTCAATGGGCAGGGAAAAATATTCATAACTCGATGGAATGCATGCAAAAGGGCAAATAGCTGCAAGTGGCCATCGTTTTCTTAATTTGTTTTAAATAAATACTGTTGGCTTGCTGCATCTGCAGCATCTTTTACAAGGTTTTGTCGACCATTGCCCAACTGAGTGACCAACCCAACCCAATCCGAACCGAACCGAACCGAACCGAACCGAGCAGCCGGTCAGCCCTTCGCTTTCTCCTACATCTCGAAACTAAATGACAATTATTGTCAGTTTTTGGATCAGAACAATGCGGATGCAGCTGCAAAAATCTGTCGGTGGCAAAATGCCTTTCCATATTTTTTATGCGCAATTTCTGGATGTGTATGCGAATGTGGATTGGGGTGAATGGTGAAAGAGGGGAATGGAGAATGGTGAATTGTGAATGGAGAATGGAGAATGGATTGAGGGTCAGAGAGAACGAATGGGCAATGGAAATGGAAGCTCGTTTCCATCCATTGCATTGGTCTCGCGGTCTCTGTTCGCTTCATATACATTTTACTTGTGTGTATTTATTTATTTACGTGGCCAGGGCTAGTCGATAGGCCAGGTCCAGTTCGTTGAAGTTGGCCGGCCGCCTGGGAAAAGAAGAATATTGCAATGGCTGACAAATTTATTTCGATGCCGTTGGCGGTTTTTTCTTTTTGGCTGCCGCATTTTTTTTTTGCTACTTTTTGCATTATTTTTATTTTTATTTTTTTTTTTTTTTTTGCCATGTGACAGTCCTGCCATGCATATTAAAATGTTAAAAATGCACATTTACTTTTGCATATTCATTATTGAAAACTTTTTCGGTGCAATTTATAAATGTTGTAAGCACAAAAAATAAATAAAATTTAAATTTGTGCAGCTAGTTTAATCAGCAAATAGTATTAAGTCATTCATTTCACACCCAAACGTTACGTTACATTTTATTAAACAAACTGACGAAATGCAATGTGCAAAAAAGAACTTTAGACGAAAACAATTGCTTGATGATGGCATCCAAAACGAGCATTATAGATTTTAGTGAATACATAAAAAAACTTTCGACACGAACTAATTCTTTTTATGTGTTAAAATTGTATCACAATTTGTTTTTCGGAAATAGTGGAACACTTTTAATATGAATTGTTTTACTCTTCACAATTTACATTTTATTTTTTAGCAAGTGATTCAATTTATGTGAATGATTCGAAAAATGTTTAATGTTAAATATATTTAATGAAGAATTTTATTGGCAAACTTTATATAAAAACGTTACAATTTTTAAATTTAATATTTTTTTTATTTTTAGTTGCTTTTAAAGTAAACACCTTTAAATTTTTATTTATGTTTGTTATATTCATCAGAAGAGAACTTTAATTGATTGTAGTATAAAGTTTATATAACAAAACGTGTAATTTTGAAACTCAATTTATATTTAGAGAAGAAATTTAATTGATGTATAAAACAAAAGTTAAAATTTGCATATTATTTGCATTAATATTATTTAAATTAATTATTCGATTTTTCAGTCTAAACAATGTGTGCATTAATCTGAAAAGGACTTAAATATATTTATTGCAGTTAAAATTTTATGTTCTACATTTTTTTTTTAATTTTTTTAAATTTCGAAAAAAAGTAAAAACATAAGAACAAATGGCTTATTGGATTTTCCAGTCAAAATGATATTTATATTATAAATCTGACAAAGACTTAAAGCTCGTAGAGTTTTGATTTTTTTTTTTTGATTTGTTTATTGTGGAAATGTCAATGGGAATTTGAAGCTAACCAGCGCCCATTTGTCCGCAAATTTACTCTTCTATAACGATAACTCACAAGTGCAGTCATCCGCATTTGCAGTTACCAAATTGTATGAGCTATTATTTGAGGGTCGACTTTTATTTCCTCTCGGCTTCTTCTCAAGATTAAACAAGCGAACTCTAGGCAATGGGGTAAGAGGGCAAAACACTCATGCTCTCAACAATCATGCACAAACATTACAGAATTATTCTATGCATGTATATTAAACTGCAATTTTAATATACTTCTATGTAAAGATTAGTGATTTTAAAAAGCTTAATCTAAATATTATAACAAAATTATAATTAAATATGAATATACAAAGAAATATTGTGCAAATTAAGTAATGTGCAAGTTAAGTATAGTATAAACAACAGCCAATGATTACAAATTAATCATTTCGAGCACTTCTCGCCATGTCCTTGCAAGTGTTTGGCTTTTGCATATTTGCCTTTCTTCGGACTATGAATGCAACACACAAGTTAGCAGCAGTTTGAAGTCGATAGAATGGAAAGGAGAAAGGCAGCTCATCACCAAAGTAGCAGCGAGGACATGTGCCTGTGCCGTTGCCTGCGCACATGTCCTTTGACAACTGTATGGCAACACATATATACAGGATAATAAGGCACTTAACATGCACTCTTCACCATCGCCACCATCGTAACTGCTTCTGGCTGCTTGCTGTTGCTGTTGCTGTCCAGCACAATAATAATATCTAATAGGCCAGGACGACGACAACAATCTACAAATAGTAGAATCCTTGGTCGTTGGACAGCGCAGGAGGGGGAAAGTCAAAGGGGGGGGGGCGACGACATCGACGTCGATGTGGATGTGGATGAGAATGACGAAGAAGACGTAACAAGGACAAAAGCCGCACAGGAGTTGAGCAAAGTTACATAAAGTCGCTACCACAGAGGCATGCCACAGTCACACTTGACGGAGACCCGATTTGTGGTTCACAAATTTGTTGCTGCTCTCCGACTCGACTCGACTTAGCTTGCGAATGCTGTTGCTGTTGCTGCTTTTGCCTTAGAGCGTTATGTCACCTACCACACATCTACCTTGAATAATGTTAAATGTCTTGCTATCAGCTTAAGGCCAAGCAACATTCTAATAATACATCATTGTTATGAAATGTACTTGAATCGAATGGCAGCAATGTAACAAGTCGATATGATTACAAACAAACTATATAGTATTTACCTCTGATAATAGTTAGGTTACAATTTGTCGAGTTGTCGAAGTTTCAAATGAAATACCGAGCAAGTAAGAAATGAGAGTACGGTATTATTCTTAAAATACTTAGCTATATTTATATAGTACTACATTCAAAATATACCAAAGAGTACAAACAATTCCAGCTTATCCAGTGCCACATTCAAAATATACCAAAAAGTACAAAATATACCAGATTGTCAACATAAAATATTAAGGCAAGATAACATTCGTCGTTTTTCTAAAATTACTTCTTCAATTTTTTTCTGATCGCATCAGGAATCATAAATATTGGAGTTGCATGTACCGAAAATTATAACTCTATCTTAAAAATTACGCTAGTTATTCGATTTTTTTCGATTATTCGGGCGGCAGTGGGCGTGTCAAAAATTGAAAATATACTTAAACTGCCTGCGAAAAGAATTATATCTCATTCTCTTATTCCCTCTTAGATCTTGGCGGTCATACTAATAGACGTTCATGTCATGCTGGACGCAAATTAAATAGACATGGAAAAATACAAATATTTATATTATATATGTAAATTCTATCTATATCTTTGTCGGGCTTAGGTAAGACAAATATAAACAGAGCTGCAAGAAATTGACATAGTAAGCTATTGGTAACCAGTTGGTAATTAGTTAAAAAATAGGCATGCCAAAAATTTGGTTAAAGGTGAAAAATTTGCATGTCAAGGTGTGAGACTAGGCGGCGGACCGAGATATTTGTCAAGGCGAGTGTGTTAAGTGGGCGTGGTCAAGTAGGAGAGCTGCAGAAAGATTGCCAAGCGTACTTCAGGTACTTATGATCAACTGTTGCTCAACAGTTGTGACTAATATTAAACAGTTTCAAAGAACCTCAATGCATTCAAAGTAATTGCTTGGTAAACGATCGTGTGCAAAAATGGCTTGCCAAAAATTTGAGTGTATGTGTGCTAAATGTGTGTATGTGTCTTTGACTAGGCGGCGGACCGAGATATTTGTGAAGGCGGATCCGCATAGTGGGCGTGGTCAGCCAGGATAGCTTCATAATGATTTTCCAACTCTCACATATACTTATGTGTGCATGTGTGTGTCTGTGTGTGTTTCTAAGCATCTTCTGCGATTGCACTATGAAAAATACTTATGCATATTAGTAAGTATTTCTCATAGTAGAATTGCAGAAGTTGATTAGAAACACACACACACACGCACACATCCATTTACATGTAAGCGAGTTGAGAAATTTGTATGCAGCTCTTCTGCTTGGTCACGCCCACTAAGCAGATCCGCCTTTACAAATGAATGAAGATATTTTGATGAGGTTTTCTTCTACTTTCAAATAGAGAATTTCCTTTGGAAAAATGTTACTAAAAGTCAGCTATTTTCTGTTTTTTATGAAAAAAAAAATGTACAACATAAAATTCAACAAGAAATAATTTATATATTCAAGCACAAATTTACATCATGTTGAGATTCAAGTATTGCTGAGTCGGGGCTCTTTTATCTTAATCCTCTGACATTTTGATAAAACTACTTAAAGTGCTTAAATAATTAGTAATTTGGTTAACATTAACGAATGCATATTCAAATTCTTCCATTTACAGCTCCCTAACATATCGAATTATGGAGCTGTTACAATTAATCTGCTACACTTTTATTTTTCTGCTTTCAAGGATGCTAGGTAAGTTATACCTGAGTTCCCGAATAATAAGTTAGATACATATTATTCGGAATGCTGTGCTTAAAAAATAATTTTAAATTGAAGTACACATTCTAATTTACTTTATTGATTTTCTTGTTTTGTTATTTAAAGATTAGCAACTATTTTTGTACCATTTTAGATATGTACATATTTATATATACATATATAAAATATACAAATATAAATATACATATCACTAGAAAATATATTTATAAAATAGAAAAATGTAAGGGTAAGTAAAATGAAAAAAAAAAAACTTAAAATAAAATGCGTGTTAACCAATTTGCATTCAAAACACATTCAAAAATACACACAGTCAAACATTTATTTGTTAAATTCAAATCGAACTAATCCCTTCGCATGGACACATAATATATATGTACATATTATATATATATTACTGGAAATCTGCTCCGGCAGATGAAAACATGAGTGCCGACCAGAACTAAGAGCACACTAACTGATGCTATGGCGATTTTTAGCTATTTAGCTGAACTATTGCAAGTGAGCCTGATTTAAATGACGGATTATACAACATTGTGGCTATGCTGCTATCATATCAATGCTATATATATCCTTGTTATGAACTCAACACACTAGAGAGGTAATGATGGACAATACACGTGACCATGTTTAAATCCTCTCGATTAAATAGGTTGCAAAGTTTCGAGTGTACTCTATTAAATAAAAAGTAGTGAAATTTATAAGATGAGAGAAGACTATTTTTTTGCTAAATAAATTAAAAACGCACTATTTCCGTCCATGCAAATGATGCAGGATAACAAACAGTTGAGCGGGATAAGATACGGGATAAGAATAAATCCTTAAGGACTTCATTGTGTACCTATTTACATTTTTTTTATTTCTATCTTGTTGAAAGTTATTAAGTTTTATTTTTGGCTTAATTTTTTCTTATTGAAATTTATATAAAATGTAGATATGCCATATTTTCAATGAATTTTGGAGTTCATATTATTGCGTTTTATTTTTTATAAAATTTATATAACATTTAGTTATACTTTTATTTTTAAGAATTTCTAAGTTTTTAGTTTTATTTTTAATTTTTTTATTTTATCAAAAATTATTATTATTGAATTATTATATTGAAAATTATAGTTTAGTTAGATTAGATATACCATTTATTTAATATTCACTTATACTTTTCTTCAAGTAGATTCGAAGATATTAGTTTTGTTTTTTTTTTTTTTTTTTTTTTTTGTAATTTTCCCCTTGACATTTATTGCAATTTTTGGCGATTTTTATTTAAAATTTTTTTTTGCTTAAGAAATAATTTTCATAATTTTATGTGATGTATGTATATTTCTTTTTTATCTTGACGATTATGAATTTCTACTTCAGCAAGACGTATATACAAATGTTGATTTTTGACTATGCCACATCGGTCATATTCACAACACTCTTTTGTATCTTATAAAGTCGGAGATGCCTGCTTATTCCGCTCATATACCTTTGCACAAAGCTATAATGCCTTCATTTCTACTTCTATGTTTTTTTTTCTGTGCTCATTTTGAATGTGCAGAGGGTATAAAAACTGCAATAAATTCACGTCAAAAATTGTGCAATAGTTGCGTCTCTGTCTGGATGTACGATTTGCCGTCTCGTAGAAGCGCCTGGATATAAAGCAAGCAACAACGACGAGGTCGGCAAGGTGCAAGCTATATATGTTTATATATAGATGTATATATATATATAAGTAGTTGTGCAGTTGTAGTGCACACTCATCACTCCACGCCCTCTGCACAATTCTGCATCTTTAATTCTACATTGGCTCTGGAAAAAGTTAAGTTGGCGCCAAGGCGCCTCTTGAGGATAGTGACTTCTCTGTCTCTTTCTCTCTCTCTCTTTCTGCTTCTCTTGGTCTGTCTTTCGTCTCGTTGGTCCTTGTGAGAGACCCTTTATTCTTGCTGATAAGCATTGCCTCGCCCTTGCCTTGTTTGTGGCCCACTTAAAGTGCGCCTTTCGATTAAACTAAACATAAATTTTATGGACGATAAATCAGTCGAAAGTGTCGAGAGCTGCCCAACAGCAGGTGCGAGTGCAAACTCCAGAAGCCGAATCTCTCCAAATGCAGCAGCCGCAGCAGAAGCTGAGCTAAAACAGAAGCTGGAGAAACTGAGCTGGGCGCCTAAAATTTTGCAGTCATGTGAGCAAATCAAGCTGCCCCAAAATCTTCCATTCCGTCTTTAAAGTCACACATACATATATGTTAGTTTGTATCTAAATATAGTATATACAAAATACTAAATATATAATAGTAGTAATAATATTTAACAAAAATATTGTATACAAAATACTAAACTACTTAGTGCATTCGCATTCAGTAATATATTTTTGAACTGTTTTTATTTTTGGACACACGCTTAGTTGAATTTTTGGTTTTATTGTGACCGAAAGTGCTTGTTATTGTTGTACTTGTTACTTCCACTCTTGACTTTGTTGCTTGGCCTGCAGGTCATCATCATCGCCGTCATCATCATCATCGTCGTCATCGTCATCATTGGCCATTTGCCTTTAATTTGCGCTGAGCATTGACAAACAAGCCGATAAGCACTTCATCAACTGACTCTTAGATACTCTTACAAATATCGTGAAAAGTGTGTAGAGAGTATTATTTTATACAACAATATTATTACATAGTTTAAGACAACAACTAATTGCTCTTTTTTTAATGAATTTAATTTTTGAGCAGATCTTTTAATATTTAAGTAACTTTTTTGCCAAGCGAAATCAATTTTGGTAAACTATTTAGTATTATAATCAATATCAGTCTGTTAGTACTTGTCGCAAACCTTAACACAAACCTTTAATGCTCCTTTGCCCAGTCTCAATGGGAGCAGTGTATACAAAACCAACAACGCTTAAGTTGCTCGACTCGCGCGCTAATTAAAAACGGCCGTAGAAATATTTCGCTATCGTCGCGACAGAATATGAGGGGTATATCTGGTATGGCAAAGGTGAATACAAAGTCAAAGTGCATTTGTAAATATTAATATTTATTTATTTGCACAAGAAATTTAATAAAATTAAAATAAATGCGCAACATTGCCGAGCCAAAAAAACCGTCACTTTTATGCATTTTGTTGAGTAATTTTTTAACCGAAAATGCAACTTTAATTAAAGATTGTTACAGCTTATTTTTTGTTTCCCTGTTTGCCTAGCTTGAAGTCGATGTAATACGAATATTATTCAAATGTTTAATTTAATATTGTGTTTTTATTTAGTACATTTTTAAGCAAAAATTTGAGGTTAATAGGAGCTTTTGACAGCTTCATTTTTTATTTATTCCTTGCAACATATATATTGTGAAATTTAAAAGCATGAAATATCTTTGATTTTTGGTGAGTACATTTTGAACCAAAAATTTAATTTTAATGCTTGATTTTAACAGTGTTTTATTAATATTTTCTATTAAAATGCTGTTACCCAAATTCTCCAAATAATAGAATATATCGAGAAATAAGAAAATTCGATTTTTTATCCGAAAACCAAATTTTAGGGGCAGATTGTTACAGCTTAATTTCCACATCGTTTGAAATATTGCAATATTGAAATATTATATCCAAAATATTGAATTATTATTCTTTCTAATAAAATACTACAAAAGCCAACAATTTTCTGATTAAATAAGTATATTGAAACATTAGAAAACATAGTTATAGGCCTGTTATCTTCATTTGGTATCGAAATACGAATTTTAGATTGTTGCAGCTTAATTTCCGCACTAATTGAAATTGAAATATTGCAATATTATTATTTTCAAAAACGGTAATTAAAATATTTTAAGCAGCCTACATTTTTCTCCATTTTGAGTTTAATTATCGGTTAAAATTGATTAGAAAATTCTTTACCGAAGTTTGTCGTATCACATTAAACGCTAGGCTTAGAGCTAGTTATAGGGTATATTACAGAAGCGCAGCGTCATTAGTTGTTTTTTTGTATTTTTGGGTTCACTGGCACAATGAAAATTAGCCGCTCAAATCAGGAAGTGCAGTTTTCATTTGCACAATGCTTCCAGCACTAACGGAAAACAAAAGATAGCACAAACAAAGACTTGCCGAGGGAGCGGAGGACCGAGGAGCGAGGATCGAGGAGTGAGGAGGGGGCGTCGTCATTGCCTGGTCCAAGTTTATCTTATTTGGACCTTTTCTTTTTTTTATTTTGAGAGAGGAGAGAAGGAGGGGAACAGTGCTCCGATGTGGTCACAAATAATTGGCCAGGCGTTTGACGCTTACATTTTATTGAATGCCAGCTGCAATTGGCAGTTGAGCTCAATTCAGTTCTAAGCTGGCTCAATTGTTGGCTCCACACTGGAAAATAATGGCCAAAACGTCGGTCAACTGGCAGATGAATGAAAGAGGCGGCGGCTTCATGATGACGACGGGACGGAAGAGTAATGCTGGGGAGGGGGAATGCGAGCGTAATGGTTATACTGTGACTTGGCTTTTTTTGTTTTTGTGCTCTGCGCAATGCATTTTGCCATTTGGAAACTTTGCTAATAAATGGCACTGGTCGGTCATAATATTTTATTTTCAACTCATATTTTACGCGCGGTGCCCTTTCTCGCTACGTTCTCCACTTAGTTACGCTAACGACATACGAACAAACAAACGCATATAACATAGAGATGTAAACCATATTTAAAGTTCAGATTCAAATGCGTGACTCATAGTTCAAGAGTTTTGCACTAATTTTAGTCGAATTTCACTATCCAGCTATTAGACATATACATATGTGTGTGTGTGCTGGTGTTTGGCGAATGCAAAGCATTACTTACAGATCATTTGTGGCAAGCAGTGGGCGTGCCGAAATTTGCTTTCTAAGTGTGGCAGCATTTTACGCTTAATTAAGCATTGATGATATTACGCATACGCCACCGATTCGCCATCGATAACGATGGGCTTTATCAACGAGCAACGCACACACACACGCACAAAGTGCCCAGTGTAAAGGAATGAGGGAGGTCGAACATGAAAACCAATAGCAACACCTGTTGTGTGTTTTCTCTGTTACGAGTAATGGTCGTCCCTAAAAGCGGGCACCACATTTTTTAGCTCACAATACAGCAATAAGCACTTCAGACGCACCCAACAACAACAACGACAGCAACACCGACAACAACAGCGACAGCGACAGCGACAACAGCAACAGAGGAGCGACAACAATAACACGAACGTCAATAATCATAACGAAATGTGAACGTCAAAAGGTGAGGCAGCACCCAAAATGGCTCAAGAAGTCATAGTGGTTGGGAATGTGTGCAAGCAGCAGAGGCCACAATGGAGAGGATGCGTAAAATCAAACACAAAATTAATTTGATATACTAAAATTGTTTACTAATGTTGTACATTTCATTTATCGTCAGATTATAAGTGCATTTTAATTTCTTAATGTATTTATTTTTTGTTTAATAATTTTTTGAATTTTAAGCTTAAAAGGGAATAAAAGAATGTATGGTATTTTTTTGCTTAAAATACTATATTTTATTAAATAATAAACAACAACAAAAAGTGGTGACTTACGACTTGTGCATTGGATTTTAAATATTTTCGTGACAATAAAGAAGAAGACAAAAAAAAAATAAAGCTCAATGCAATTAAAAATAGCAAAACTTTCAACACTTAGAATTGTGCATTAGAAAAACCGCCAAATATAATACCTTAACTTATCATTTATTACTTTAAAGTATAACTTAATTTTGTATAAGAAATAATCTTTATAATATATACAAAGATATTTAAACGTATTTGTATATATTGAATTGATTTTATATAATCTTGTGACTCAACAACAAGGGAAATCAATTCTAATAAAATTCTTCCATATATCTTGCGATAATAATTAGATTATTTCATAAGATAATCAACAAAAACTTTAAAAATATAAGCTTTTTTTAAATTTGCATTCGTTTAAACCATATATATACATATATACTTGATCACAATTGTACATTTGATATAGCTAAGCTCCACTGTTTGTGGCGTATAGACAAAATCCAAAACTGTGTGTGCTACTAAAATTTTATGGTCATGGGCTCCAGAATCCATTTCCTTGCATCACTTGCTGAATGTGCCACACAGGTGACGGCAAATTGATGCTTTTATTGTCAGACGTCTCCATCTCCCCTCCTTAACCATCAGCATCGCCATCTCGCAACTCCCAGCTCCCAGCTCCCATCACCAATACCATTCGCATCTCTATCGCCTTCGCTCTGGTTCGCAGTCAGTGACCTGCTCTCTTCTCCCTCCCCGTCAGATGCCTTTAGTTGGTGTTGCTGATGTCGCTGTTGTTGTTGTTGTTGTTGTTGCTTGGGTGCCAAAATGCCAAACGTTGTCAACTGTCATCACTTCAATTCTGTCGCCTTATACCTCGGCGCCTTATATCCCGAGCTTGCTTGCTTCTCCTGTGTTGTGCTGTGCTGTGCTGTGCCGTGCTTGCATTGAGTGGCTGCTGTCATGTCAGGCGGCTATAGACATTGCCGTTCATACATAATGGACTCATTGATATTCGCAGCAAGGCAACAAACAGCAACAAAAGCCAAGTGGCTTTGACTTTTTCGGTTGGCTGAAGGCTGCTTGGCTCTTGCTCTTGCCTCTTGGCTCTTGGCTCTTACCTCTTGGCTCGGCTCTTGTCCAACCAACCGAATCGACTCGACTCGACTCTACGCGACGCGACGCAACGACTCACATTTGACCCGGAGTCGAGCCGAGCTTCAACTGTTTGCTGCCAGCTTATTGTCCTCGCCCTTATTTTGGGGTTATATCAGTAATTGGCAACAAAACGAGTGATTAACCTGACAACACACACATACACGCACACACAAACTCAACAATTTACACTCACTGCAACAGTGACCACGATGGCGGGCAACGCCCACATTCCATTGCCACATTTGACCTTGTCCATTGCAGTAGTCATGAGTGTGGGTCGCGACTCAATGATGGGTATGGGTATGGGTATGAGTATTGGTGAGTGTAGGTGGATAGGTGGGTCTTCGGTCTGGTCGGCATGGTGTTGCCATTGTTCAATTTGTCGGACATTAAGTGTATGGGCTCGGCTCCCTGCCGGGGTAATTGGTCAATATTCAGTGTCCATTTTCTCCAGCTAAATATAACTAAACCAAGTCAAATTGTATTATTTATTCGCTCAATTTCATTTCACATCCCACACCTAATCGTGCACAGCATTAAATCACAAGAAAACTGTCAAATATGATTTTTGAAGCATATGCCGACAGTCTGTAAGTGGAAACTGTATTATTGGTATATTTTATATACTATAAAGTATTGAAGTTGACATAGAGATTGCCATCCATTTCAATTGAATAGCAAGTAACATATACATTTGAAGCTAGAGACACGATTTCTTATTATTATAAGATCAAAATTGTCAAATAACTTTACATGGCAAAAACGGCTGCTGCTGTCGGGTCTTAGCTGCTTTGGTTGACAATCTAGTATATTTTGTGTTCTTCGGTATATTTTTAAAATAATAGTCTACTGATATACCAAATGTAGTATTCGATGTATTTAAGTTTTCTTTCGGGTTTTGAATTTTGTATATTTTAGCTGCTTTGGTTGACAATCTGGTATATTTTATATGTAATTATTTATTGGTATACCAAATATAGCTCTCGGTATATTTTTAGTATTATATAGTTTATTAATTTTTTATATTTCCAGATTAATAGTCGAATCTTAGCTGGTTTGGTTAACAATCTAGTATATATCGTGTTGAACGGTATATTTTTAATGTAACGGTATATTTGAGTTTCTGTTTGCAGTTTATTAATTTTGTATATTTCAAGAATAATTTTCAGGTCCTAGCTGCTTCGGTTGACAAATATACATAGTCGTTTGATATCTATAGTAAATTTTTTGGCTTAGTATCGAGTAGAGTAAATTTGATAATAGCTTTCTTACTTGTTGAAAGTAAATTAGTTTTCAAAATGTAATTCGTTAGCATATTTGCTTGTTTAACACAAATAATTTCTAACGAAAGCAAACCACATTTAAGAATTTGTAACTCCTTGAATATAAGCCACATTTTTTTTGACAAATTTACAAGAAACATTAAATATATTGCATTTAATTTGATTGTGCGAGTTTTGCGTAATATTCATTTCATACATCAGTTTTTATGTTTTATACACCTTTGGCTATCAAATTCGTTTGCTTTTAAGAGGCGAAATATTGCCGCAGACAAGAACACAGACACAGTATATATGGCAGAGTACATAGTGTAACTTGTGTTAAAACTTGCTCGTATAATTTAATTTTGAGGGTGCGGCATAAATTTGTGCTGTCTCACGTCTTCTTTGCCTTCTAACATGGCCACCGACACATTATCGGGGCGCAAAAACCTTCCCACCTTATTTATTTCCGGTACCCAAAGGATACATGGGTGTAATAACTTAGTCAAAATGTGTGTGTGTGTGTGTGTGTGTGTGTGTGTGTGTGTGTGTGTGTGTGTGTGGAACAAGCGAAAGGAGTTGCCGCCAAAACCTCATAAAGTTTTCTTGATCAACGTCAGCGGCAGAAAAAATACAACTGCTTTTTCCATGTATTTCTATAAGCATAAGGATCGTGGATTCTTTTAAAGCGCTAATTTGTTTTGGTCAGATTATAAACAGGAGAAATCTCAAATAAACAGCAATTTTTTATTCGAAAAGGAAAATGCCATACAACTTGCTCAATAACTTAAATTTCGGTACCATTAAAACAATATTTCAGCAGAAAATATTCTGTCAATAATTTTTTGAAATGCGCCTATGCTCTAATTTTTTTTTTTGGATTTTTAGCATTTAGCATTTGTATAAATAATTCTAAAAATGGGGCCTTGTATAATCTCAAATCAAAAAGAAATTTTAAATTAAATTAAATCGAGATACCTTTAATACTTTTTAAACAGGAAAGAGTTGTAAAACACATTTTTTTTTAAAATAAAGAGCAGTGTACACTTTAGAACATATTTTTTTCAGACTTTTTAGTAAGCTACTAATTAATTTAAAATTTATGCAAAACACATAATTTCAACATGTACTCGTATATCTTTAAAATACGTTTTTGTCTTCTTCTTTGCTTGCTACCAATTTTCATAAAAGCAAAACAAATCCAATGAAGTAAATTTCATTTTTGAGATACAACAACGAAGCAGCCAACAGGCCATCTTGATGCTATCTTACTTTTTGCATTTAACTGCTTCTCAACTCGTGCCTTCAGGACGTGCAACAGTTACCAAAAAAAAAGAACAAAAAAAAAAAAGGGTTTTCCTTTTTGGTTTGGACAAGTTTTGCGGCTTTTCAACAGTCGCAATATCTTTACCTTAGAATGCTGCTGGATGCTAAATTAAAACTGTGCAACTTTTGACTGTGCACATTGACTTTGTTACGATGTTGCAGTTCTTGTTTTCGACTTGCTTTCGACGTGCGTCCCCAAACCACAGACAATTGAGAAAAACAAATTGTAATAATATTATTTAAGCTGCAATTAATACATTATTGTTGAATGTCTTGGCTGATTAAAATCTGTTTAGTTGATTAAGTAAATGGTTAAATTTTTAGAGAGTGTGTAATAAGTTGTGTAAAAGAAAATGGCTGGAAGAAAATACTCAACTTCCGGCACGAACAAGTAGAAACAACGTGCAGCATGTTTTTTTTTATCTTTGTACCCTTTGAAAAAAAGTGTCAAGTATTTCATATATATGTTGCTATTTTAGGGTATTCAAGAATCTGCCATACCCTTCGATGTTAGAAGTTGACTTTATTTAAACTTGACAAACAGTAAGTTTCGCATGCAAAACATGTGTAGACTTGAAGAAACGACATTAGCTGGCCAAAAGCTTTGCTAAAGTGTTTGATTATAGTATTTTCTTATTCTGCCTTAACTCTGGCTAAACGTGCCGATGCAACTGACCAAATGCTCAGCTTAGCTCATGTCTACCACCCAACTATAAACCAGTCCAGGTCCACAGTTCAGTTCGGTTCGGTTTTGTTTGGTGCAGTTCAGTTCAGTCATCGGCAACCTGGTTGGTCAGATATGCTTGGTTGCTCAATTTTAATAGCAATGCGACCTTAGTTTGAAATTTGTTTGGCTTTTTCGAGTGTATCGTCAGGTTTGCGCACGCAAATTATTTGCAAATATTTGTTTTTATTTTATTTCTCCTTTTTTGTTGTTGTTAATATTGACACGTGTGTGAAAATAACATAAATGCAGCTTAAAGTGCTAACAGATTGATTTTTATTAAAAACAAATTTACAGCCTTTAAAATATATTCATGACAGGGATTTTCGATCTATTTAAAGTGTTAAACCTTGCTAAGTTTCATAAGCGAATATATTATTTGGCTATAAGTTTGGCATTTAAGGAAAGTATTTAATCGGATGATTATTCACAATTATATTTCTGTTGTATAAAACAACGAATCTAACCATCTCTAACCTTTTTTTTTTACATAATGTATTCCTAATTTACAATCTATACGATATAGTTATTATTTACAAAAATAGCACTGAAGTTTTAAGAATTGATAGAAATTTTATTATCAATCCTTGAATGTCCTAAAAGGAAAGGCAAGAGAATAATTTCTAACATGTTTGAAAGTAGAAAGTTGAAAAAATAGTTTATTGGTAAAATAAAAAGCTTTAGTTATTCTTATAAATCAATTCTATCTCCATCAAAGTAATCCCCTCCCGCTAAAATACACTTGAGGCAACGTTTTTTTCAAATCTTTGAAATATGCCAAATAGAATACCAATCAGCGATTTCTTTGACTTAGCTTTAATCTCCTCAATCGATTCGATGTTCGTTCTCCGGAGTGACATCTTCAGTTTTAAGAATAGTTAGGAACGACAAGAGAATACGGTGGTTGTGTAACAATTTTTGGAGATCCTCCTGATATTCCTATCATATTAGTAAGATCTCTAACAGTTAACCAACGGGTTTTTAACACTAATTTCTTTATTTCATTGACGTGTTGGTTGAGGTCGATAGTTGTCCAGAGCGCTCTGAGTCACTAATACGTTACCGACTCTCTTTAAAGTCTTTGTACCACTTATAAACATTTTTCTGCAAAATAGTAGAATCACCAAAGGCCTTTTGCAACATCCTCAGCGCTTTATCCACCAAAATTTCAATCCGCAAACAAAATTTGATGGCTCTTCTCTGTTCAATTAAATAACACATTGTAAAAATCGAAAAATGCACTTTTGGTCGTTTGGTAAGACAAGCAGAAATATATTACTGATTATATTATTGACATGAAATTTTGCTCAGTTGTCATTAACAGTCTTGCCAACTTATGAAAAAAGAACTAACCCGAAATGCTAAGCTCGCGATGTTTAAATTGAACAATTTTGCTGACTTTTTGCCCACGAAGTATTTACTTCTGGACTATTAGTTAAAAAATAAATCCAGTTAGCTTCGAAGGGCCTTCCCTTGATATAATCCTTGTAAATGTTATTTATTTTATTATATTTTAATTTTATTTTTTATCACGACGAATGATACTTAAAATAAAATGTTCATCTAACTTAAATGAACATTGAAATATTATGATATCTGCTTGAAGTCATAAATTTGTCATACGAATGGCTCGCTTTTAAATACTTGTTTATGATTTTAGATTTAATACCCATAATTTACGGTCATATTTAAAAAAATCAGCTAGCATCGATTTCTTATTTGTCAATGAAACAAAATGAAAATAAATGGTGAAAGCTCATTTATCAAAGCTTCAAACACACACACGCACATACTCGTTTTCGTATTTGCGGGGTTAAATATATATATAATATATATATAAATATATATTTATTCATGTGTGTGTGTGTTGATACCGATACTCGATACTCGACGCGTAAACCTTTGAATGTTCTGGGCTGTTGCGCCATTATTGTGCTCAACGACAATGTGTGCACACGTTTGCCCTCATTTTATTGGATGGTAGTGAAATTCAAGAGCCTCCTTTGAATTTATTGAGTACGGCCCATTATTTTGCAAATGCATTTTGCATGTTTTCTTCCATTTAAAAATCGCTGCGAAATTCCGCACACAAAATTCAAAGCACTATTTCAATTAAATTTCAATTAAGAAGCTATTCCTAGTAAACGAATTCGAAATGAAAAATCCAGCAACTTGTTGACCCTAATGATGCCTTATTAAGTTTTCGTAATAAATGTTGCGTTGCATTGTATAATTTTGTAACTGAAAATATATATACTCGTACTATATATGTATATGGTAAATATTTGTGGCTGTGTTAATTCACAACTTCAACATGGTCAATGCGCCAGCAAAATGGCAAACAGCATTTCTAAAGAAAGCGAAAGTAACCATAGCAATAGCAATCGCAATAGCGACAGCAGCGGAGAAGGTAATAATACTTAAGGTTTGTGCACTATTTCCACTTAGACTAATTAACTGCCCCATCACTTGATGTTGTTATCCATGCCGTGGACAGCGCAGCCACTGTCAAATGGCCACCAACTGCAAAACTGCACAACTGAAGAGTGCCTTCCAACTGCAGCAAACTGTAAAGCCATTGTTGGCATTTTTCCTGCTGTGCTGTGCTGTGCTGTGCTGAGCTGAGCTGTGTAGTGGCTCTTGTTGTTGCGGCCAAGCGATCAGCCGGTCAACCAGTCAACCAGTCTCTTGGCTTGGCAGAAACAACAACAGTGGCAACAACCGACCGCAGACGAACTGGCAGACAGACCCGTAGGTAACGTAACTAAATCTCTAAGCTATCCCCAAAAGGAGGGAAAAATATAAAGCAATACCATCCCCCAAAATGTGCTCGCTTAACTTTTCACTGTTTGTGATGTTGGTCATTTGACATCAACACACAGCTGCAACACAGTGAGTGCAACAATCACATCAAGCAGCACACCAAGTAGTTGATGTTGGTGTTGGACATTCTAGTGTGATAGCAAATGAATAGCGATGTGACTGTCTCTCGCTCTTTCTCTCTCACATTCTAACTCAGGCAATTGTCAAATGTGTCCTAGCATCTAACATTAAGTGCTCCCACAATGAACATACGTACCTTCAACATGCAAACACATGCGTGAGAGGTGTTTGTACCTCAACCACAGAGAAATAAGCTTCATTGCTCTTGGTTTTGCTTAAATCTAGCAAACTGTCTAGAGCTGTTAAGCAAGCATCATTGTAATAACTTAATGTAGAAACAAATTAGTCGATCCTAGATTCGTTTCTAACTTTAAACTTCTTCTCCGAGAATAGAATATTTAGTATTATCAGAATGCCAGGTTTAATTTCGAGTGAAACTGTCGAATATAGCAACTTATAGATGATTTCCTGTTGTTGATCAAAATTAAAGAACAATGCTCTATTTAGTAGATGATTCTTTCATCTTTTCAAGCTTCCCAACATTGAATAGAGTTGATATATTTGAAAATCGAGAAACCGGTTATTTTATTTTAAACTTATAATTATTAACAGAAACTATTTATCGATTCAATTCTACATTTTATTGATTATTGCTCATCTGTTCTCTTTTGTGGTTTCTACGCTTTTCTTCCCTCTTCACATTATCGATACCCCATACAGTATGGATCTATCGTACCGTTATCGATATTTTGACAAGAACTGTTGTGGGTATTTTAAAACTTCTTTTGCTTATATACAACAAAGCGAAATCAATCGAAATAATTATTGAAATATATAAAATCTTAGATTGTAAATAGCTTCAAATATTTTAACTTTATCGTTTGTACTATTTTTAAGAGAAAATCGAAAATAATAAATATTAAAATAACAATATATCGAAGATTTTAAACAGTCAAAAGTTTTTGCTCTGCCTTCTCCGATTTGCATTTTGACAATTGTTTTCTTCTCCTTGATTGACGCTCAACTTCGATGTTTGCACTTCTGTTGTTTTTTATTCATCGTTACATCTCGATTTCGCAGTATTGCACGACGTTTTCCGCATTTTTGTAAGCTTTCTCGACGGTGCAAACTATTTATTTAGTAAAATATTCATGTGACAAGTTGCGCTACTTCAATATGCTATATGTAAAATATGTTTCAAGCCAGTACTCAATGTTGAATTTCACGCCCTCATTTTGATATTAATTATAATTTAAAGTAAATTAAATATTTGAACTTTATTATTTATTTAATTTTAAAACTAAAAGTAAATTACATTTTTCAACTTTCATCTTTGCATAAGCTAAAAGTTTAAAAAATTTAATAAAAGTTTTACGACCTAATATATTTTTATTTCATAAATTAAAAAAGCTACAAAATAAATTAACTGATAATAGAAATAATAATTTTAAATTAAGATAAGAAAAATCAATCAAATATCAATCAAAAAATCAATGAAATGAATAAAATAAGTATAAGATAAAAGAAATTATATGGAAAAATTGAAATTGATCAACTACATTCAACATTTGTTGCAAGAATTGTGGGAAACCTAGTAAAACCCAATATGAAACTTATATGAAATGAATTTGGTTTAGTAAAATATAAGATTTAATTACTAAATTGAAGCCAGGTTGATTAAAAGCATAGAGTGAGTAAAGTGAATCGATTGCAGCGACTAATTAAAAGAAATTAAGAGATTTGTTCTGCAGTTAAAATTTCATTTGGATGTGCATTGTAATGTGTCTAGTGTCAACTTTGAAATGCTCATAAAATTTATATATTCTTGATTATCAGCAATAGTACGAGTAGTGGAGCCTAGTTTAGTTGTTGTTGTTGCTTCAATTACTGTCGTCTGCTTGCGTGATTTTCGTTATTGTTGTGCAAATGGAAATCGAAAAGTGAAAACAAAAAGGAAAAACTGCGACGTGCCGTATAAAATTTTAGCTCTTTGAGCGTAATTGAAATGACATTTACCATTAGCTAGTCATGGCTTAGACAGCCACACAGCAACACAGCTGATACTGTGACTCTTAATCCTCTGTCCCTCTCTTTCTCTCTCTCTCTCTCTCTCTCTCTTTTTGTTGGAGCTGTAACTGTGACTGTGAATTGAACGCGGTCATTTAAGGTACGGTACTGTAAAGTAAGGTAAGGTAGATGAGAGTCGAATGGCTTGGTGGACAATTGGTAGGTAGGAAGGTTGGTTTGGCTTGGTTTGGTTTGGTTTGGTTTTGGTAGTACGAGTAGCTAAACAAAGGCGTGGCCCCGGTATGCAGCCACACGAAACCGAAACTGAATAAAATCAAAGAACAAGGTGTGGCAACGTCCTGGAGCGAGAAAATGGCTGCTGGTCACTTGAAAAAGAGTAGCACCAACAACAGCAACAACAACAACTACAATAAAAAAAGCGAAAAATAAAAAAAAAAGAAAAAGTTAAAAACCAAGTCAGAACGACGAAGGGAATTACAATTGCCAGCCTGATGGGTGGGGAGGGGAGGGTAAAAAGAGCTTGCCTGGTAACCAAGCGACATGATTGAAAGCTTTCACTTGTTTGTGTTTTAAGGCATGACACACTCACTTCGCGCGTATGTCTGTGTGTGTGTGTGTGTGTGAGTGTATTTGTATTTGTTGAGGCGCGCGCGTTGGTGTGTATGTGTGTGTGTATGAGTGTTAAATAGTCGACATCCCTGGATACCCCTCGTTAATTTGCATATTGTAGCCTCCGATCCAGATTGAAGGTAAACTCGCGTTATGAAAACTATTACTCAGTTTATTACTGGATAAACGAAAAATGTATTGTTGACCGATGTGAAATGTGGAGCGTTACTTCCACATGCTATGATAAGAGTTCAACGCAAAATGCTCGATTTAAAAAAACAATTTACACTATCCAAAGAAGGGAAGGTGCAAATAGTCATTTATGAAATAGTAGTAGCAATAGAATATACGATCTTGGTCTTAAAGGTTGCCAAATCAATTCTCTTACAAATTTTTATATTGTAGTCGTTATATCATAAAATTGTTATTACGAATGGTTTCTCTATTCCTTTCTTGTTTTATAAAGTTAAAGCCTATTTTGTCTAAAACTGATTTGAGTATTTTATTTATTGTAATAAAATGAATAATATTTCAAAATTAGCCCTATTTGCTCTGCCTAATCTCATTACAATAAGGACTTGTATTCTTCAAGTTAATCAAGTAATAATAAAATAATATTATAGAAAATAATAATATTTAAAATTATTTTGATATTTTGTAGATCCTAAAAATCATTGAATAACTTTTAACTTCTTTATTTTTTTTATAGTCCTGTAACTTTATTATATTGTATTTATTTATTATATTATAAGTTGTGTAAGTTTTTCTGCATGTCGTCTTTCATATACTGTAAAGAAAGCGTTGAGCACAGAAAAAAGTTCCATTCGATATACTAGCTGATACAAATCATACTTTATTTATTATTAATGCTTAACGAAGTTAAGAGCTAACATATTAACTAAAGGAACATTCGAATCGATAGACAATCAGTTTTGAAAATAATTCAAAGTCTAAGATCTTTGCAGCGAGTGGTTTAGAAATACGTTAGTGTTAATTTGATGATATCAAACATTAAAAAAAGATAAATTTGCATAGAGTATCTCGAAGTCGATCATTTTCGTGTAAAAGTGTTATTTTGCTGGTCCTCTTATTTGGTATTCTACTATCGACGTCGTCATCGCATTTAAAAACACGTAAACATAGCGAAGTCGCATCCAGTGTTCGCTTCGTGTGTTCTGCTCTTAGTCTGAACGCCCTGACGCGCCCTTGTCTGCCACAACTACGACTACAACAGCAACAACAACAACAACGACAACGAGAACAGACAACATACAACATACAACACACAGCACACAACAACAAGAACAAGATGAAAAGCATTGACGTGCGCATTCTAGACACGCTGTCGTAAGTTTAGCCTTTTGCCATTTTAGCTGATTGTTTTTTTCTGTCGTGGATAAGAATACACGTCATGTCACCAACGCCTTTTTGTGTGGGTAATATAATATTTTGTTTATGTTTACCCAATTTGATTATATCTATCACTATCACTAACTAAACCAGCTCAAGTTTTTATAGCACGGCTCGCAGTTTACTTTGGCGGAATATGCAAATTTTTACTCTTCCCTTCTCATGTCCTTCTGCTGGCCCACAGAACGTCGTAATACCTTTCTTATATGCTTGCTGTATATAGTGACATACCCAATGCGTTCCTTTATATACATACACACACTCTTAAGTTTATAAACTTATGTAGAAGGGTATGTTTGAAGGTGCGAATCAAATATAAAAGTTAATAGTTCAATATTCATTAATTTTGACTCAGTAGTCAATACATTTCATTCTTAGATTCTGATCATTTTAATTACAATTTAGAGAATATTAAATATGGCTCCCGTTTTGTTTAATATTATCTTATTTGTAATTAAAATGGAAATGGCCACTTTGTATATACATATAAAGACATTTTGTTGAAAGAGAAATCATCACTAAAGGTATTGTCATAGCAATCGCACATTTACTTTTAGTGAAAATATATATATTCAGAGGTGGGGTTGCGTAATATTAATAGCAGATTTGCTTATGCTCTCTCCTAAGAAGTATTTGTGCGAGAATGAAATAATTAGCAATGAAATACAAATTTTTAATATATGTATTGTTTATACGATTACCTTATATTTATTTTCTTATGTGGAATTCGATGTTTAAATTCTAACATAATAGAGAAATATAAAGTATTTTATGAAAAATCAAAATCAAACTGCTTTATACTTAAGGCATCTGCTGAAGTTAATTGATACTCAGAGCATAAGTGCACCAAAATACTCACGACCTAATTAAAATTAATAAGAAGATTTTTTTAAAATTGTGTAAAACCCAAATTTCAAATTGTGTTAGACCGAATTCGTGTTAAAAACCGCGTACTAAGCCGCGGCTAATTTATATTATGTATACGTTGTATCAAACACACATAAAATGTACATATGTTAATAAAGAGAATTTCGTACATTTAGTATATTTAGTTTATGAAATATACGTATTACTTGATGCTTATAAAGTGAAGTGTACGTAATATATGGAATACGTAAAGTATACGTATTGTAAATATGAATGTAGTAGCGGAATATGAAGTATACGTAATTAATGTGACAAATGAAGTATTCGTATGCATTTAGTATATTTTATATATGAAGTATGCTTTACAAATGAAGTTGTTAAAGTATAGGTATTATTTGCAGGGCATTTAGTATATCACGTATATGAAGTAGACGCAGTAATTAGTGTACCTGAAGTATACCTTTATATGTGGAATATGAGGTATACGTAATATATGTTACATATGAAGTATACGAGTAATATTTGGTATATTTTATATATGAAGTATACACACCAGTGTTGCCAGATTCTTCGGAGTAAAAGTTGCTATATTTGAGAAAAAAAGTTGCTAAAAATTGCTAAAAATTATAAAAAAAAAATTGCCAAAAAAGTTGCTAAATCTTTTCAAGGTTAGTTTTGATAGATTATATTCATTTTATATTAATGTAGGAATAAAATATTGAAATTAGAAATAAAATAATTAAAATTAATAGGATTTCGTATCTTCTTGTGTTAACACCTATTACAAAAATATCAGAGTACTTTTCATTTTAGTAAGTACTCATAGAGAAGAACATACAACAACAACATTTTCCATGCTTATTTATGTAGCCCATACCTGTTTATATAAATATATAAAAATAATTTTTAATTTGTTTTATTTATATTAAAAATATTTAAATTCCAAACTAACCTTATAAATGTTGTTTATATACTTTTGTTATCTTCATTTAATTTAAAACAAATAATAATAAAACAAGTAAAAAAGCTACAGTCGAGTGTGCTTGACTGTGAGATACCCTCTACCGTCTTTTGAATAAAAGCAAAATATTGAGGTTTTATTTTCAAAATATTCCGAAAATTCTACAACATTCTAAAAATATACCAAATTGTATATTTGGTCATACAAAAATATTTCTTTAATAACTTCCACAATTCTTATATGATCGCAACCAACTTTTCAGGAATCACTATTGTTATTATAGTCTTAACCAAAATATTATTGTTATTATAGTCTTAATAAAAATATCGATTTCATAGTGAACTATTAATCGCAACTTTTGCAGTGAATGGCAAAAATACAAAATAAAAAGGCTTTAAGTAAAATATAAATGTAAAATTGGTAAAATAGCTAACAAAAAATAAAAAGTTGCTAGATTTGTAGCTAATAGCATTTTCAAAAAAAAAGTTGCAAATATTTTGAAAAGTTGCTAGATCTAGCAACTAAATTGCTAAACTGGCAACACTGATACACACTAGTTACACAGTAATTGTTGTGTATGAAGTATACGTAACACACATATAAAACATGTGAAGTATACGTATTATAAGTGGAACATTTGGTATATGAGATATACTTAATATATATAGTATGTTTTGAATATGAAGTATACGCACTTTATGAAGTATACGAAATAAATGAACCATATTGAGTATACGTATTATTTGCAGTGTAATTAGTATATTATGTATACACAGTAATTGAGTTTTATGAAGTATACGTATCACATACATATATGAAACATGAGAAGTATACGTATTATGTGTGGAACATTTGGTATATGAAGTATAGTATTATATGTATTTAGTATATTTTGAATATGAAGTATACGCACCACATGAAGCTTGGGTATATGTATTTATGAAGTATACGTAATATACATATGTAGTATATTTTACATATGAAGTATACGCATTATACCAAAGCAGTATATGAAGTATACGTAAGGAATGAAGTTTATGAAGTATACGTATTATTTGTGATGTATATTACTTATATGATGTATACGCAGTTCATATTTCTAAGAAGTATACGTAATGCATTTAGTTTGTAAGGTATACGTAATAAAAAAGAGTATATCTTTTGCTTCTTTCATTCGTATTGTATTTGCTAGAAAAAAAATTCATCCGTTGCCCCAGTATAAGTGCGAGGTAGTATAAATTAGTGTTAAATTCCGTATTTTTTGCTGAATCAAATAAGAAGGACTGCATTGCACTTAGCATTGCACTTTGTGCAACGTTGAACTTACGAAATGAGCAGAGCTTTTTAATGACTCGACATTTCTTGACTTTGATTTGAATACCAGGCAGCAAGGGCTTGCTGGAAGCCAAAGGCGCTGGTTTTGACCCACTTTTTGTCGGTTACCAAAATAACAAAGTGCTTTGGAGACCTCGGGCAACTGAGGCGGTGATTTCAGCAGTGCCAGCGACAACGCCAAAGTCAAAAACTGTCGATGAATGTTAAAGTTAACAAGTGACGGAAGTATAGCGCAGGCGGCACAAGAACACAAAAAAAAACTTAGGAAAAAAAATTATAAAAGCAGTAAGCAAAAATCATTTCAGCATTTAAGTGTACGCTCTCTGTGTGTGCGGGTGTGTGTGCATCAAAATGGAATGGAAAGCACAAAAAGGAAGGACCATACCTTAGAATAAAAGAAATACTTAAGGGTTGTCTTTACATTTTGCCGCAAAACACTTCACAAAGAGCAAAAAGTAAAAGAAAGGAAAAAGACAGAATGATTTGAACTTAAACGTATTGCTTCTATGGGTTGTTTTCTATTCGCGTTGCACCGATGGATAAGCATGGCTGAGAAGTTGCTAATCATCATTTTAGCCTTTACTCAAAAGGTTTTTCTAATGCAGTATTAACCAAACTCTTGTATATCGCAAATTTGAAATTTCTTGATTATTTCTCAAGTTGAAATTGCATGTTTCGGCATTCATTCATATTTATAATTTATTTCATTACCGACTCCCACATTGCAGGCATTTCTCGCACCTTCTCTCTCTCTCTCTCTCTCTCTCTCTCTCTCTCTCTTTCTGACGAATTCCATGAATACGCCTTGGGCCAAGCGCTTAATCTTATTTTTGCTTCGAGTGCAAAATTGGCACCACTTCCATTCGTGACAATTTCGCACTGCATTACAACTTGAACAGATTCCTCTGCGAGCTTCAATTGTTGAGATGTCTCTGGCATTTATGTTCTATCGATTTCTAGCTGACTTAACGCATTATCCATTAAAACATTTTCAGAGTCTCCAGTTTCAATATTTAATAATATTTGCTGCTTATTCAATGTAATAATTAGTTAACACATTTACACTTCTATTACAGAAATTAGAATAACTTCCGATGCTATTATCTAATATTCGATTGTGGTTTATTTTGCTAGTCTTTAATTACTATTTTGATTCGTCTTTTCCGCCATTTACAGACATTTCAATAATCATTAACACATTTTTTAATTACCTTAAAATAGTTTCTAGCCATTATGCAGCCATTATACATTTTACAGGGTTAAAATTTAAAATCAGCTAATGATGATTTGCAACAAATTTGACTTTTAGAGTTTTTGCGTTAAGTGACTAATGATGCAGCGTCTTTTGTTCATTTCTCTCTCTAAATTTTTCATTTGAAAGCATTTCGTCTTACATTTACTTTTACTTCCTCCGTCCTTTCTTCTTTACAGTTCTGCATGCAGTGAGCTGGGAAGAGTGGTGGACCTATGATGGCATATCAGGTAAGCTATCACACATACCATAAACTTTCCATAGAGTACTCTAAATCGCAACACAAAAAATGGTTGTAAAACTTACGTTTGTTGGCTTTGATGAATTTCGGTAAAAGCGTTATCTGCTCTAATTATAAACAAGGACCAAAGAGCTCAAGGTATCAAAGCCATCGAAAGGGAGCAAGCATTTTCAATTCTTAGCTTTAGATATTTGTATTGCTATAATTAGCAAATCAACTGTTAAATTGATACAATTTCTAAAAAGTTCTGACACTTTATAGATATCGTTTATATCACCTTTTAATAATAGAAAGTGTTACATATGCATCTGACAACGTCTTCTGAGTAGGTGCTCATTTTTAAGTTATGCGCACGACGCAACATAAAAAAATTATTTTAACTTCTTTTAAATACTTTGTGTTACATCAATAAAAATATTTGTTTAACATATTACAAGTATTCAGTTGATTGTGGTCAATACAAACAAAATTATAAAAACAAAATGGAGTTAAATATTAAAATAGAAATTGTAGTTTTTAATAAACAAAACCGTATTCCAGAAGTTTAATAATACAAATAAGGAAAATATACAAATTTCAACTATTTGAATGTGATTTATTTAAAGAGCGCTAAAATTTGTAACACAATAATTTTGTTCTTCAACACAAAAATAGAATAATGGATATTCTTGAAATATTTAAAGGCGTTTCAAATTTGGTTCATTTCTGTAATGAAAAAATATTGTTTTTGAAATTTTAGACTGTGAATTGCATTTTCAATTTGGCAGTTTTATTAAATTTGCCGCAGTTAGGAGTTTATAAATAACACAATATTTTTTTTAGTGTTAGTGATTAGTAATTAGTGTTTAAAATGAAAAATGTTATAATACCTATATTTCTTATATCTTTTAGTTTTTTCTTTATGTATTGAAAATAAAATTTGGATGACTAAGATTAACCTTTTTTTTTAATTTGTTTAGCGGGAAAATTGATAGAGGTGTCTGACAGTCGAGCAAATTTGAGTGCTGTTGCCCTTCTTGACTTTAACTGCACTCCCCGACGAACTGCGAGTTCATAAATGCTAACAACAAAGTAAATTTTAATTAAAACTCACGGCGACAACAAAAAGTGCAGCAATAGCAACAAAAAGCAAAAACAGAAGCAAAAACATGAACACTGAACACTGAACACCCGCTCGCGCTTCTCGTTTCTCGATGTTCGCCTCATTCAGCACACCTACATATTACATACTTATGTATGTATGCATGTATGTATGTATGTACATACATATACATATATGTATGTATGTATGTATGTATGTATGTATGTATATGGATACCCTTTTTATATCGCTCCGTGTATAAGGTATGCGCAACAATGTTCGCATGAAATAACGTAGCATACTTTTAGGCATTAAAAGTGCCGGAACCTGCCGCAGCAGTTTTTATCGTGCCACCAGCTATTGCTGTATATGTTGTCACTGTTCTTGTTGTTCTTTTTGCTGTTGGTGGCATTGTAAAATACAGAATTAACCAGCAAGTGAAACTGCACCCAGTGAATTGTTCACTCAATTTGAAGGTGCGGGAAACCAGACACTGTGCAGAGGTGTGTGAAATAAAGGCGAAACCGATTTGCAGCTGTCAAGTAGAAAAACAAACAAAGTATGCCGCGTCGCGGTCGCCGCAAGAAACTTTATTTCTTGCCCCTCCTCTCGCTCTGTCTTTCTCTCTTTCTCTTTCTATGGTTCTTTGTCTTGACTGTGTGACGTTTGCAATCAAACGTAGTGCAGACCTGATGCACCTTTCAGATCTCTCTAGCAACCAACCATCATTTCAAAAGTTCACAAATAATTTCTATGAATCACAACCAGGACAGAGACCGGGCAATGTGAATGTGTTCTCTGCAGATTATGGCTACATAATGGCAAAAGGATGTCCGACCATCTTCCAGACAAAACTCAAGGATTTTGTCGTTTACTTTAATCGCATTAAACGCTATTTGCACAAAACAAATGCATTCAAAAATTCAAGTGCATTGAATTTGAAATTGAATGCGGAAGCACAAGACGTTAGCTTGCTGCTTGGATCATCTGTATGAAGATTTCGATTTTAACTTTGGACATCAAAATTTAATAATAATATTCCTTATCTTCTTGCCAAGATTTGTCTAATACTTTACTTATTTCAATTCAAAATTTGGCTTACTATTATAAACTTTTAAGCTCATTCTAAATCATTTATATTATATACTTATTTAAGCAGTGTTCATATTATTAATATCATTTAATAACATATAAATCAGGGAGCAACACAAGTTGCGGTATTACTATAAAAGTACGTGTAAATAATGGCTATAAAAAACAACTAGATCGTGACATCTGCTTATTTTTATTAGAGCTCTTGACACGCTAAGCCATGAGATTTTATGTACTTTGTAATAGAAATTTGTTAAATTTACGAGCGTCGCTATAAAATTGAGTCAAGTCAAGTGAAGTCAAGTGCCATCAAATCAAGAGAAGTCAAGCTGTAATCACTGATGAGAGAATGTCGTGAACCTTTACAAGACACGCCTTTGGTCAATCTCTGTTCCCAATACTTGCAAATAAAGTTCCGTGTAATTATGTATATGCACATATTTCCCCGTTTTTATACTCGCTTCCTTTGGGGTAATAAAACGAAGAAAATAATTTAAAACACGCAATAGATATCTTTGACATCATAAACTATTTATATTCTTCGAGAAAGAAGAAGGCGCACTTCAGATTTATGTTAAATTAAAATTTCATTTTCAACTTATTTTAATATTCATTACATAAAATGTAAATCATCTAAATTATTCTGAAAACAAGTGATTTGCCAAACTGAATTTTTAAAAGGAATTGAAATTTGAATGTAGAAAAATATGGATGTGCGAAAATTAAATAATTCGATTCACCGCTTTTAATTTTTACTTTGCTTATATTGCATTAAAATATACTTTGTGGCTAATTAGTTTTGATGACTTTATGTAGTATACATAAACAATAAATTTTGGAGAATTGATGAATTGAAAAACACAGAAAAAAACAAATCAAATTTGGAGCTATTTAACATAACTATAAATATTCATAAATCTTGTCAAATAAAATGAAATTCTATTTTCAGAACAATCGAATAACTCTAGTGAAAAGTTCATTAAAATTGTACAAAATCTTGAAATAAAACTAAATAGATATAAGGTAAACTGATTACGTTTTAGTGTCCCCGATTTGCCCATTCGCCGCTTGATTGCCAACAGCAAGTGCTAAACACAGTCTCTGGAAGCAGCAGAGGCAGCATTAAAATTCTCATTTCCTTTTCGTTGTTAGTTTTGCAATTTGGAGAATTCTGAGCGGACGGAACTATTAGCGGCGTCGTTAAATTTGTGCTTAATGCGCCGCTGAATAAATATGTATGTTATGAAACACAAACATGCCAACATAGACTAAAAGAAGCACAGGGAATTAGATATCCATGCAAAAGTGTTCACGTTCACAAATTTTAGTTTTTCTCATTATGAAATGTTAGAAGTAAAATCAGAATCCCAGCTTTTTTTTCCAGGCAGTTTGTTACAAATATGAAAAGTTTGCTCGCACAGATTTTTATTTTTACCAAATATTTGCATTCATCAACTGATTAAATTTACGCCTGTATATTTGTGAGTGGCGGTGGCAACACCGAACTCAGTGGATGCAAAATAGACGAATGAAAATGTGAACTAACAACAATAAAAACAACGAAGAAAGCTACAGTTGAGTGTGCTCGACGGTGAGATACCAGCAGTGAGGTATTTTTTTTTAAAAATACCAAGTATATATCGCATAAATACTAAAATATACCGAAGGCCATCTTTGGTATATTATCTTGACATTGAGATACCTGGTGTGAGGTATTAATTTTAATTATAACAAATTTATATACCGCAACAGTTCTTAAATATACCGAAAGCTATGTTTGGAATTATAGTATAGGACTACATTCAAAATATACCTATGAGTACTAAATATACCAAATTGTTAGATAAAAACAAATAGGTCCTGATGGTAGTTTAGCCTAAGCAACTTCGACAACTTTTGTCCGATAGTATCTAAGTTTCCAGGACTCATAAATACAGTAGTTATTATTGCATGTACCGAAAATCGCGATCGATTTTTGTTTTCGTTTTTTCTTCGGGGGGCAGAAGTAGGCATGGCAAAAATTTGAAGCAATCTTGATCTGCGTGCAAAAGGTAGCAAGTGCTGTCAAAAATTATAGCTCTTTCTGTTATAATCTCTGAGATCTAGGTGTTCATACAAACAGACACACAGACGAAAAGCCGGTGTTTACGCTGATCGGGAATGTATATACTTTATGGGGTCAAAGATTCCGCCTTCCGTCTGTTACATACATTTCCTGCCGGCACAAAGTTATAATACACTTTTACACTATGCGTAACGGGTATAAAAAAAACGAAAAAGCAGACAAGAAATATTTGAGCATAGTCGAAAAACGATATAGACGGCGTGGCGGCGGCAACTGTAACATGTGTTGTCGACAAATTGCAACCAAATCCGGCCAAACTTAGTGTGTCTTTGGCTTAAATAAATTTGCATAAGAATTGCATACATATGTAAGTGCTGTCGGGGCCAGCAAGCCAGCAAGCCAGCCAGCTACATACTCGTACACAGCTAGCTAGCTATCTAGCACTCAGTCACTCACTACTCAAAGTATCAACGGGATGCCGATATTCGAGTGCGTTTTTGCCATTGCATGACTATTTGCATTAGCTTCAAAATTTTGGTGCTTGGCTGAGAGATGCGAGCATGAATTTAAGAAGCTGACTTGGCACACGATTAAAGCTCAGCAAATGCGACTGAAAGTCCGGTTAATCCCCTGAGTATGGGAACGACTTGTTGGTTGATGTTTTAACATGAGCAACCAGCCAAATAAAAACAAGTTGAAGCGTGGAAACAACCAATGATTGACTATAAGATCGCCTTGGCTTGATATACATTTAATATTACATCTATTTATTGTGAATATTTGAAGTCAAAAGTTTATTTTTATTTCCCACTCTCCTGAAATAACCATTTACATTAAATCGATTAAGCATTTGTTACGCATTAAATAGCCACTAAGTAGACATTGGCTCGAAAGTTTTCAATCGCAATCCTTTCTGCTTGCGAGGGTATAACGAGTCGAAGTAAACGTGGCGAACGACGAAACGAAAACGAGCCAAGCGTGCTGCATACCTCAAGGCGCACAGACGTTGCCCTCATGCCCCGTGCCCCTGCCCGGGCATGCCCCCTCTACCGATTCCCCCCATCCACTAATGTTGTTAATGGCTGCTAAAATTGTTTTTGCAATTGCCTCATTGACTAGACTGTTGCCTGCAGTTTAATGGACTCACGTTGCAGTCTCGCCTTCCGTTTGCCACCCTGCGCTATGTGCTACGCTGCGCTGTTCTGCACTTGCCTCTCCTCTGTGGTGCTCCATGCTTTAGGTCAACAATCGCTTAAAAGCGCGTACGTGGCATATTTATGATTGAAAATTTTGATTGTGGCTACGATATGCCGGTTAAAACGTGTTGATTTTATCCTTGCCGTCTACCAATAAACCATTCTTCCTTCCTATGATGTTAAGCGACAGATAGAAATCGAAGGATACAACACATCACAACATTATAACACGATTTTTGCTTTGCTTTAATTTTGCGTTTATTTTGAACTCAACTAACTCATTTAATGGCATTCGAGATGTGTAAAATCTCATAATCATAACATTAAAATTCTAGGCACACATTTCATATTGAGATATTTATTTATTATTTTATTGAGATAGTGTTGTTTGATGAGATTCTCATCAAAGCTGTAGACGCTTTTGTTGTTTACCATCTGAAACATCGATGTTTACTTTAATTCGAGCTATGTTCTAACTGGTACAAAATCATCGTTAATTAAAAACAAATCAGGCAGTGTGAAAGACATGAGTAAACTGCAACTGTCGTTGACCTCATCCTGATCGTCACGTGTCCTTGATGGGCACATTCAATGAATCCAATATATATTATTGTCATCAGTGAGCAGCAAGTCATCGTCGGTGTTGTTTCTTTTTTTTTTTTTTTGCTTGCTCGACGACGACGTCGACGACACATGCAGGTGTCAAAATGCTAAAAATAATGGCGTGCGCTTAGCGAGTCATTGTGTGTGCCCGCCCTTGATTTAGGAGACGAGTATTTATATTGTCTTTCTTTGCCAACTCTCTCCCACTCTTTGTCTGCAACTCATGTTCGCTTGTGTGTGTGCGTGAGCGGATATAACACATGTGAAATCGGGTGACATCAAGTGGGAGTTAATTCAATTCCAGCGAATACACATTTTTAATAATAATTGTATTTCCATGTCAATTTGAATTGCATTATGTACTCGTATCATAATGTACACAAATATGTATAGCAGGTGTATCACATTCATTCTTGTTTACTCTCCCTCACTCTCTCTGCCTCTCTCTCTCTCTCTCTCTCGCGATTCGAACAGGTCCAGCATTTTGGGGCCTCATTAATCCAGAGTGGTCGCTCTGCAACAAAGGACGTCGCCAGTCACCGGTGAATCTGGAGCCGCAACGGTTGCTCTTCGATCCGAACCTGCGTCCCATGCACATTGACAAACACAGGGTGAGCGCAAATTTTAAATATATTAATATAAATTACTCAGCTATACAAATAAGTGCAAATGTTAAATATATAAATTTAAATTACGAAATGATGATAACACTTAATATGGATAAGCTACAAATTATTATTTCAAAAAATACATTTAAAATGTTCTCAAAGTTTCAGTAAAATCTAGAATCTATCTTGTTTTAATTGCTATACTAATTTTTAATTAAAAACACAGCTATCAAGTTGCTGCAAACGCTGCGAAATCCATGTCTTAATTATTTATTATATATGGATATTTCTTTGGCGAAAAAGTTTGCGTGCGATAATATTTGAAGTGACAAAACAAATACCATTATTTTTATTTTGAATAAAGATGAATGTAATATTTCTTAATTAGAAGTTTATTTACAGCTAGACAAGATTTTGATTATATTTTTGTGCTTTAAAATTTATATAACAGTAAAAGTTCGTCAAATCAATCATAGCTCTAAATATAGTAATAATCCAGAGCTATAAGAATACCTTTTACTGATTTAAAATTGTTTCAGTAATTTTTGTTAGACAATAAACCATATATTTGAATTTCCATATTCTTTTTGAATACAACCTCAATAGTTTTTTTAAGTTCTCAAATATAATTCGGTTCCTAAAAGATTAAAACAATAAAATTATACTGAATAAAAAATCATTGCAAGAAATCATAATTTTTTTTCAGTTTATAATCATTAAATTGCTACGCGTCGTTTGTCCTGATTTTAAGTGGAATTTTAACTAAAGTCAACTAACTTTATCTGCGTGTGATCAGATTTTAGTTGTTTTTTTTTTTTTTTGTAATTTTGACAAAAAGCTGATAGTTTGATAGTTCAGTCAGTTGATTTGAGATAAACAATTTAAAATACTGGACAATAGCTACAACTTTTCGAAGTGCACGCTGTGTTTATTACGAGTAATAAGTAAGTTATCAGTCACTGTAAAATACTTTCTATGTGCAGTGCAATATGTTTGTTATTCAAAGCTATTCAATGCTAAAAAGTATCGCTAGTGCAAGACACAGAGACAATTTTCCGCAACAACAACAACAACTGACGCGTCAGTTAAGCCTGAATAAATTCGAGCATCAACAAATTACGTTCAGAGTGCATCGTCTGGGTTCGCGACCTTTTTTCGGTCGCACGTCACGAGTCGCAGCATTTTTAATTTCGTTTGTTGTTTGCTTGAATTTTGAATAGCGAAACTTGATACCCATTAACGTACATTTCACTCTCGCATATTGTAAGAGAGATTATTTGTGATTACATTTGGTAGAAACATAAATGTAAAGTAATGTTTTAACAACCAATTTATGCAGACTAATTACAAAGGAATATATCAGTATTTGTAGTTCGATTAATGTGTTCTCTCTCCCGTCGTTGACAGATAAGCGGCATCATCAGCAATACGGGGCACAGTGTTATCTTCACGGCTGGCAATGATACGGTGGCCAATTACGATGGCATGCAGACACCTGTGAATATATCGGGTGGCCCTTTGTCGTACCGTTATCGATTCCGTGAGATACACATCCACTATGGACTCAATGATCAATTTGGCTCAGAGCACAGCGTCGAGGGCTACACATTCCCAGCTGAGGTAAGTGACAGACACACGAGACATAGAAATGCTGATTGCCCCCCCACGTCAAATGCCAAATGCTGTCTATTTAACTTAATAGTGGCATTTTCGGTTTGAATTGCGAGTGGGGACCAACTCAACCCAACCCGACCCTTTGACGTCTTCCCAATTGCACGTTGACGAATTTTTTGCGACTATTTCAAATATGTCTTTAGGTCTGTGTATACCTTTTATTTTATACTCTACTTCTATGGAATATAAAAAGTGTTTTACGCTATTGTGTATAGGTAAGTAACAGCTGCAAAACGAAATTTGTGAAAGAACTTCAGACTTGATTGTGTAATGTTATAGATAAAATTGATAATGCCGAAAGTAAGACATGTGATGACTAAGAAAATCATTTATGTGCTTGATAAATATTCAATATGTATAGTTTTATGAAATTAAACGAACTGATTGAAGTTTGTAGTAATCTATTCAGTCATAAATCGAGGTGTATTTTAATGTTTTCGTAAGGATTCTTTTTAGTAGTTGAGTGCTCTCTATACTTTTTTTTTATTTGCTTATAATATTTATAAAAATTATATTTTATTTTGTATACAAATAGATTTAATATCGTTTATTGTCATACAATTGAATGGTTCCGTAAGTCACGAGCAGAGTCACGGCTTTTGGTTTTGATGGCGATTAACGAGTTCCTTACGCTTTCTCTCTCTTTCTTCCCCTCTCTCTCTCCTGCTTTCTCTGTCACCTTCACCTTCAGCAGTCTTCTATGTGTGTATGTGTGTGTGTGTGTTGTGTTGCGTTTGCTTCTGCTTGATTTCTTTTCGTTTCGTTTCGTTTGGTTACGTTCTACTATGTTGTATTACGCTTGAGTCATATCCATTGTTGTACTTGTCGTAACTTGTTAGCTCCCCTGCTTAAATACTTACACAGACAAACGAGCAGAGAAGTGTATTTGATCAGCAGCGTATCAAATGTTGATTTGTCGCTGCCAGCACATGCCAAGTGGGGGATAGAGGAAGGTTGAGAAATAAGTTGCGCATTTGCTTACTCCAGAGGCTGTTAAAGAGCACAGCTCCTGTCTGTCTCTCCGTCCTTCCGTTCATCCGTCTGTCTGTCTGTCTGTCTGTCTGTCTGTTCGCCTCCTCGGGACCCCTGTGAGTTTAAGCAGTTTAAGTTTACCCTTTGTGCTCTCAGTTCTCTTTTTTTGTCTTCACTTTTATTTTATTTTTATTATATCAAATATTATTCACACTGAGTGGGTTTTCAAAAGTTGTTGAATAGAGACATCAGTATGCTCTCTGTTGCTGCTTACAGTGGTAAAGAGTTTCACAAATAAAATATAATTGCTTAAATTGCAAAGTGTTAATACTTCTGATTGCAATTAAGATTACTATAAAAAATAAAGGACATACAATTTGTAATAAATAACGAATAGTATTTGCAAACAACGACAAGCAAAATCATTGTGTTTTATTGCATTTCTCGGTTATCGCTCAATCAAATACATTCATCGCCCCAAAAAAATATATTTTAATGCAATATTTTTACATTGTTTCAGCATCAAGGCGAGAGCAAACATTTTTGTGTCAGAATTTTTGCCATTCCCGTACTGATTCCCATTCCCATTTCCATTCTCATTGTCATTGCCATCTACTTGCACATATTCAGACAGGGACTCGAATGCGAGTGGGTTGGAAGAGAGCCAATTCAGTCAGCTTCTTCTGCTTCTGCTCTCTGCTCTCTGCTTCTGTCTTGTATCTCTGGCTGCCTGATTTATTTAGTCTGGCACAATGTACACATGTGAGATTTTTCTGCCTGCTTGACTGTCTGTTTGACTGCCTGGAGGGAGTCGCTGCTGCTTGTTGCTTGTTGCTCATTGCTTCTTGTTTGGCACAAAATATGATTTTGGCCCCCTTTTTCATTTTGATGTCAAGTTCAGAGGCTTACAAACAAACATATGTACACACACACACACACACACACACACACGCATGTGTGTATGCGCGCTCAATTGCTTTGCTTCGCTCAGTTGATTTGCGAGCAGTTTATTAAAAACAAAAAAAAAAAGAAATGTGTGTAAACAAACGAGACACATTGCGGCGAAAAGGGCAATGTCAAGAGCGAAGAGCAAACACAGAAGCAGAAACAGACGCGGAGTGGAGTGAAGGTTGAAGATTAAAATGTCCTGCCACTTGAGACGCGCTCTTCGTGGCCTGCTAATTTGTTGAAGCGTATGCCAAAAGCGTGGGGGGAGAGTGGGGGAGAAACACCCACGTGCTTCCGCCAGCTCTGACATAAGACCATCAGTTGTGGCGATTTGTTCAAACAGATGCCACTGATTGCCACTCCCCACCTCTCCGCTGCGCTCAGCTCAGTTGTGTTAAATGATAATCATTGATTTTACTTTCCAGCCCATAACTGGCAATAGCTGTCAGCTGATTGCCTAACAACTCCAAAAAGCGGACATCGCCTCCCCCGCAATAAATGACAGCAAATTTCTCTCAGTCACACTCTGTTTATTTTTCACTCAGTGTGCTGCCGTCTGCCGTTTGCCGGCTGCTTTGGACAGCCACAGCACAGAAGACGAGTGTCTTTAACCGAGTAAACCGAGCTGAGAGAGCTCAGAATTCTGGTCAAGTCTTTTGCGGACATAATGTGCAGGTGTTGCCAATGTCTAAGTCGATGCATTCGCTTCAGTGTCTGCTTCTGGTTCAGCATCAGCATCAGCATCAGCATCAGCTTATGGGCATAATTGATAAATGCCAATGGTAATCAAGTCATGCAAAGCAACAGCAGCTAGCAAAGCTGGCCAACTAACAACTCAAGTCACATCCACAAAATAGCAAATCCTTAAGAATTCATCATCAAATGTGTAATTCCAAAACTTGAACAGAATATATTATTTTGCTATATGCATTCACATCTGCAAATACAAGATAACAGTTGAAGGACACAACTGAAGTTTTTGGCAACCGAGTAAAAAGCCACAGAAATTTATGTTTCATACAACTTTTACGTTTTTTTTTTTTTTTTTTTAACAATCCAAACACTTATCCGAAACATTGTTTTTGTTAAAAAAATATTCACCTTGCTGTTCATTCTACTTACTTGATTAAACTCAGAAAAGTATGCTATTAATTTTCGCAAATTATTTTAATGAGAGACAATTTTACTTTTAACATTAAGTTTGTGTCTTAATTTTGATTTTATTTTGCCATCAAATTTTATTTCATTGGAAATTTTGTTTAGTATAAATATTTAAATATAAAGAAGTACCAAAGATATAATTACAACTTAAAATATTGACGTATGATTTCGGGCCATAAATATTAAAATGTTATATAAAATAAAATATAAAATATATAAAAGTAATATACCGCAAAAATACTTCAATAAACCAAAGGCTGCATAAACAGTACAAAATATACCTGATTGACAGTACTAAAATATGCCGAAATATGTTATATTATTAAAAATATCAGAATGCAAATACAAACAACTAAGACTCGATTGCAGCAGACGTGTTTATTAATTATACCCGCTACCCATAGGGTAGAAGGGTATTATAACTTTGTGCCGGCAGGAAATGTATGTAACAGGTAGAAGGAGGCATCTCCGACCCTATAAAGTATATATATTCTTGATCAGCGTCAACAGCCGAGACGATATAGCCATGTCCGTCTGTCCGTCTGTGTGTCTGTCCGTCTGTCCGTCTGTCCGTCTGTCCGTATGAACACCTAGATCTCAGAGACTATAAGAGATAGAGCTATAATTTTTTTTCGACAGCATTTGTTATGTTTGCACGCAGATCAAGTTTGTTTCAAATTTTTGCCACGCCCACTTCCGCCCCTGCAAATCAAAAAAATCGAATAACAAGCGTAATTTTAAAGCTAGGGTTACGAATTTTGGTATATACGGTAATAACTATAGTAGTTATGATCCCTGAAAATTTGGTTGCGATCAGATAAAAATTGTCGAAGTTATTAAAGAAATGCTTTTGTATGGGCAAAAACGCCTACTTACTAGGGGTCTGAGTTGCTTTGGCTATATTTTGAATGCGGTACTATATCAATATACCACATATACTATTTTGTATATTTTTAGTATTTTTGCAGTATATTTGGTATATTTTGAGAATAATACCGCAAAATATATTGCTTTTATTCAAAATGGGTAGCGGGTATCTCACAGTCGAGTTCACTCGACTGTAGCTTTCTTACTTGTTTTTAATCTGGCAGAAAAATAAATGAGTTGTATAAAGTATGCTATGAGATATATTAGGCTTCAATTCGAATGGAAAAATGAAAGCTAACATACTTAGTTTTTTTTGTTTGTTTCCTATAAAGAGTTAAAGTATTAAAATGTACGAAGAAGAGAACTTTAATTTTTAAAGTCACCACTTTAAAGGAAATTTGAAATGATGTCGGGTATGAATGATGTACACAAGACAACAAAAGCTCATTTGAGATGCGCTAATTGTTAGTCAAATGCAAACAAGGAAGAGCACAAAATAATATCACAACAACAGCTGCGAACACACAGCGAACGCTGGTGAATTGGAGAAAAACGAGAAGTCGACTATTCAGCTTCTTATAAGACTAATTCCGTGTGTATGTATGTATATATTAGTATTCAAGTATGTATGTGATTGTGTGAGTGTCTAGTATCTGTTTTAGATCATATGAGAAACAAAGCCGCGCGAGAATACAATAGAACAACAATGGGAATAGACTGAGTGAGGCACAGAAGAAGACAAATTAGAACAGAAAAGGAGTCAAAAAAAAAAAAAATCGCTGCTTTGCAGTGTGTTAGACTGCGAGATACTCGTCAACAATTAGAATTCAACCTTGATTTTTGCACTGAATTAATGGAGAAATGGATCATAGAGATTTTAAATTACTATTATTATTTTATGCGCAGAAATTAAAAACCTTATAAAATCAAGAATATATACATATAATATAAAACTACTAAGAAAGTTTATTCTTAAATCAAGATAAAAATTCTAAAAAAAAATCTAGATTTCTGCTCTGGGTCTGTTTTTGGTCTGGTTCTGGACAAAAGACATGTCTGTCTTGTCTGTCTGTCTGTCGGTGTATGTCGTTGTATGTCCGTGTATATCGTGTTTGTGGGCTTGTAACCTAAATCTATAATTATACCCGCTACCCATAGGGTAGAAGGGTATTATAACTTTGTGCCGGCAGGAAATGTATGTAACAGGTAGAAGGAGGCATCTCCGACCCTATAAAGTATATATATTCTTGATCAGCGTCAACAGCCGAGGCGATCTAGCCATGTCCGTCTGTCCGTCTGTGTGTCTGTCCGTCTGTCCGTCTGTCCGTCTGTCCGTATGAACACCTAGATCTCAGAGACTATAAGAGATAGAGCTATAATTTTTTTTCGACAGCATTTGTTATGTTTGCACGCAGATCAAGTTTGTTTCAAATTTTTGCCACGCCCACTTCCGCCCCTGCAAATCAAAAAAATCGAATAACAAGCGTAATTTTAAAGCTAAAGTTACGAATTTTGGTGTATACAGTAATAAATATAGTATTTATGATCCCTGAAAATTTGGTTGCGATCAAATAGAAATTGTCGAAGTTATTAAAGAAATACTTTTGTATGGGCAAAAACGCCTACTTACTAGGGGTCTGAGTTGCTTTGGCTGACAATCTGGTATATTGTGCCGTCTATGGTATATTTTGAATGCGGTACTATATCGATATACCACATATACAATTTTGTATATTTTTAGTATTTTTGCAGTATATTTGTTATATTTTGAGAATAATACCGCAAAATATATTGCTTTTATTCAAAATGGGTAGCGGGTATCTCACAGTCGAGTTCACTCGACTGTAGCTTTCTTACTTGTTTTTATGTTATTATAAGAAGTTGGCATTTTTCACAAATCTTATTAATTTTAAGAAATGGATGTTAAAATGTTCTTATTTTAAGAACAATTGTTCTTGATTTTAGAGAAGGGTCTTTTTTCAGTGTAGGTCTTAATCAAGATGTTTTTACAAACGAACAGAGAGTCTGGACATGGGTTTATCCTCTGGGTTGATGAATATAAATATACTTTAAGGGAGTGTAAGAGATGTCTTATTCGGCAGGTCAGAAGGATGTAAGAATCGACTAGGCGTTTTAATAATAATTGTTAGAGCTTTAGAACTTTTGTATATATTTTTATTTTTATACCAGCCACGGGCTTGTTGACGCGCGGACAAAACAAAATAAATTTGTGAACAGTACATGCATTAATCGAAAAACCGTGAATAAATATTAAAAGACGCTGGACAGCTAATTAAACTAATTTAAAATATGTTAGGATATATGTATAAGAAGATGAAAAACAATTAAATACTCGATAAATATGCAAATAATAAGGTTTTGAGCAGAGGAATATATTTACTAGAGCAAACTATGTTACGTTATTAAGATTATTATAATTCACACATAGATCACGAAATGGATTATGGCAAGCAAAGTTAGTAGTTCTACGTGAAATGAGAAGAGGAAGAAAATTCCTAGTGATCCTGACAGGATCTGCAAAACTAATTTGACTTAACAGCTCCAAAGAGTCTATTTCATCATTAATTAGTCTCTGTATGAAAACAGCACCTTGCATAGTTCTACGGTCAGAAGAAGAAGGAAGGTTTAGTAATAAACTTTTGTTTCAACAATGAAGAAATCTCAAAAATGAACCAAGAAGCCAATGTTTTTAATAAATCAGGTTCTAATGAGCGTTCTAAGATTTAGATACATAGTTTAAAAGAAAACAACAAAATTTGTGTTGTTTTGTTTCTGCTTATATATATATTTATAGACATATTTATCTACATTTTCATTAAAAAACTCATAATAAATATTTAATAATGAAAATATATTAAATTATTTAGCAGTATCATAAAATGTTTCAAACAAAGAAATACTCGTACACGAGAAAACACTTAGAACAAACATGTTGCCTGAACTCTGTTTAAATATTTAATTGGCGTCTGTTAATTTTAGTAAAATTATTTTACTTGTACAATTCTAATAGCCAATTCTGGGGTAAATGATGTGTAAAACATTCCATCTATTACATAATGCATACGCATTTTGTGGTTTAAATATTGAAATGTGTTTTATATACTGATATAAATTTTGTAACATTCAATTTTTGGTCGAATGATTAGACTCTAATCAACAGTTAGAGCCAAACGCATAAGCTAATAATTAACCTTTTCAAAAACGCATTGAATTGTAAAAATATTACGTTATCTATGCAAATAACTAAAGTATAGTTTTGCAGCATGCATCGAAAATAAATTTGAAGCTCGAACAAGGAGAATTACTATCTAATTAATCATGTGCCGATTGAACCAATTGGACAATTGGCTTCCTTCCTTATATGTATGTGTTCCTTAATGAATTCCTAATTGGCAATTTTAATTAATCTCAAGAAAATCCCGCACAAGATTGTTGGCGGACATGTCCAAGATTAGCCAAATGTTATTAAATGCGCTCCTGCTGTGAGCACGACGACATTATTTCAATGTTCAATGCTGCACAACTTTTGTTTGCTTGAATTATTTGATTAGTCTTTGTTGTGGCAATTTAGTATTTGTATTTAATCAGTTGACACGCTCAAAACGAGGCCAACAGCTGCTGTTGCCTTTGCTCAATTGACTTTACGCACATTTGCATCTCCTCGACTCTGCCTCATCTGTGTGGCATCGCGTGGCAACAAGGCCAAATCCAACTAGCTACCAACGTGACCGTCGACGCGTCGGTCTAACCATTAATTTACGCGCTAATCATGAGATACTTACATGTTTTTCGGCTTTTCAATTGTATCCGCATCCCTGTGAGTTGCATACACAAACACAAACACCATCGCACATAAACACAAACACCAACAAGAGCGTGTGCGAGTGCCAACAACAACAACAACGACAACGACAACGACAACAACAATTTGATGGTAATGAGAACGTTTGTAAATTTTTGGCCGGATTATAGGGTAAATGCAAAGCGGGTCACCATAAAAGTCAATGTTGCCGTTGGATTAAAAATTTGTTTGCCAACACTTTGCTTTTGGCTTTTCCATTGCATCATTTTATGAATAACCGCAATATTTAGAAGCTGCTATTTCTGTCGTTATTTTCAACACACCTTCGATTATGGTCCAAATACTTTTGAATTTCGGGCAACCCCACTGAGTAAAACTTTCCAATGCTTGACTTAGAATTACCCTAAGCTAAGAATCTTGCTTACACATTTACTTATTAGTTTATTGAAAACAATATTTTATTCGTGTGACACAATACAAATTTAAAAACTTTCCGTTCGGCTCTCCGGAAGTTTCTAGAGATTAACATTCGAATTAAAAATGGAGAGATCAATTAGTAAATAATGGAAACTTTGATGTAATATTTGTATTTCATAAAATTTACATTAAATTCCTGATTACTCTTTTTTTTGACCTACATATGTGAAAAATAGATTAACTAACTTAGTTGGTTTGGCTAACAATTTAGTATATTTGGTACTATATGGTATATTTTTAATGTATATGGTACAATATCGATAAATAAAATATAGCCTTCAGTATGTTTGACTACTTTTCACGTAAATTTTTCACTTCATTTAAAAGGTGTGGCGGGTATCTTATTGTCGAGCACTCTCGACTGTACCTTTCTTACGTGTTTTGTAGTATTTTTTGCAAATATATTTATATTCACTATTCTACTAATTTACTAACCATAAAAAAGTTTAATTCAAACCACATTTCACGGATTACACAAATATCGATCTTTTTAATCTAAAAATGGAAAATAGTTATATTGACAAAATTATTTCATTAATGGTTGTAGATTAACTGAATGCTGAATTGTACATTGCTCTTCATAAAATTTATATATTTCTTAAACTTGCGATACGAAAAGTACTGGAAGATTGTGCTCAAGTAATTTGCAATTCACATCAAAATTTTAATAGTGTGTGATGTCAGGAAATTCTACTCCATGCTAGTATAAATTCGATAGCAATATATTTGTGTGTACACTTTGTGAAATCTACTTTACTCATATCTGTTCGTTCTATTTTACAAACACAATGTGCAAGCGATCGACTAACAATGATAAATATCCAAAATAACCGTCATATAGTTTCGTTTCTGTAATTCTGCTAGTTTTAATAAATCGCTGCTTCGTCCTTTTGTCTGTGTTGTCGACTCTCGTAAGAATCTACATATAACACCTACATAGCTCAAGTTGCTCATGCCGTTGTCTATTTGTTGACTTCTGCCAAGTGCTCGGGGTTTTAGAAAGGCAACAAAACTGATCATTTAGCGTTGGGGGGGTCTTTAATGTTGTTGCTTCAGTTGAAGTGGCTGTTTGTCGAAGGCATAATTAGTAGCAACTGCTAGTGCTACAAGTACATATCGTAGGCATAAGCACACACACTCACACACTCGCAGGCAAAAGGACACAGGACACGCTGGGCTGCGAGAACGAAGGATAAAGGATAGAGGAGAAGGCAGCTGCGTTGACTAAAGTGCTGCAATCTAATGTATGCTGTTGTGTCTGTCTGTGTGAGAGTGTGTTCGTGTATGTGTGTGTGTGTGTGTGTGTGTTGGTTTGTGGGCCTACTAGCTACATAGGCCGTGTGTGTTTGTGCTCGCATTAGACAATGTCCCTTGTGCGTTGTTAAACTAATTTGCTTCATTTGTCTAGAAAACTGACTGACAAATTTCTTATATACACCCATGGACAAACACGTCAACAGGACTCGGCAAAGGAGTATCGGAGCAGCAGGCGGAACAGCGTTAAATTGAAGCCGTGTTCTGAGTGTTTCGTGTCTAGTCATTGGAATTGACCGAGGCCAGCTCGAACGAACTCGTTGCATGGATTAGCTTTGGGTAAACACAGTGGCGATTCAACACAATGGGTTTTCATAATATTTTATTTACTAAGCAAATATGTCTACGTCCCTGTGTGTGTAGGTTTTTGGTTTTTGTTTTTGTTTGCTAATATCTCTGTTGAATTTTAAAATAATTAAACTATTATCAGGGACAAACAAAAGGGAATTTCTACACTCAGAACATGTGAATGTCAATATTCAATGATCGCGCGCAGCATACAAAAACTATATCTAGAGTGCGATTATTTTGTCTGGATTGTCTTTTGGCTTTCACTGTTGGATTATTCTGGTCAACGCAGCGGTTGTGTCTGCGCCACAGCAAAGTTTGTGCAATGTGCAACGCTTTGGTTTTTGGTTGCTCTCTTGTTGGTCGACTACTTGCTCCACTCACTGTGCTGTCTCGATTCACACCCGCACACTCTCCCCCAACTATCGTTCTCTTGGCAGTGGAATCCATGCTCTGAAAACATGTGTAATTGATCTGATTAAGTTGCCTTTTCACTGCGCCTCTTTGTCTACCATATACTCGTCTGTATGTTTAGATTGTATTAGTGTCTGAGCGGGTAAGAGATATATGGCGAGGTATGTCCCTTTGCCCTTTCCTTCCCCTCACTCTTCCACTACCATTCTGCTGGCCATTCTCCTCAAACAAACAAGCAAATAAACTGCTGTTTTCTGGCTTGTGCTTCTGCTACTGTTGCTGCTGGTGGCCTGTGGTCTGAGGAGCTTGTGGCTGGTGGGAGGACCTTCCCCACCTCACCCTCCTCCACACTTGTCCTGGCCGTCGTTGTAGCTGTTGCTATGTATTGTTGTGACTGACCATGTTTATTTGCCACGGCCGCAGGTTTTGCTGTTTAATGAAACGGAAATCTAACATTTTAGTTTGTGGTAAATATTGTACAACTTTTCACGCACATATTGCCATCAGCGCAGACGGCAAATCGGTGTCTCGTGACTTTTTCTTTATTTTCATTCGACGTCAATTAAAATACATGTTCATTTATATTGCATTTGCTAGTTAAACAACCTTTAAGTTTATCTTTTTTCTTCACTTGCTTGAAGTTTTTACCAATATTCTTAACAATTAGTCTAGAAACTTTTGAACTGTTGGTTTTATTATCCAATTATTGTATAACTTGTAGAACTTTTCGCATTAACTGCGTCGCCAGGTCTTTAATGTCAATATTTACATTCTAAATATACTTTTTTTGAAACAAAAATTTTTGAAAGGGAAACAATATTTTTGAGTGTAAAAATAATTAAATAGTTTCATGATACAAGTGAATTATCCGTTACACGTTAACATATATTTTTTTTTTGCTATTGAGCTTGAGATATTTCTATATTTAATCGCACTATTGACAAATAACCAAGATGATAGCTACAGCGTAAAATAAATATATTTAATTTAAAAATACAGTTTCAAACTTGGTAAAGCACTTTATAAATGTAAATTTATGTTCAAGCTAAAAACTACACATTTTACTATACATTGCTTTAGACTGTCAATATAAAATAAATAACATTTGAGAGCCTTTCGATCTTAAAACAAGTTTTTCTTATTTCAAAAACGATAATTGAATATTGAAATCTAGTTTCAAGAAATTTTAAATATACAATTTTAGTTTTAAAGATGTTTTTTCTAAATCAAAAAATTCTTAATCTCAAGACTTTAATTCATCTGTCATGCTCGTCTTTTTTCCTCTGTGTATATGTATATGTTATTTTCTTATGATTTTCAGTTTTTTTGTTTAGATCAATAAGTTCTGAAAATCAATAATTGTTTTAATTCATATTTCAAACAAAACTCTTTAATTTTCATATTTTATAATATTAAATCGAAATGACTTCCATCTATGTTATATTATATATTTATTGTTTTTTTTTTGCCATCAGTTGTGTGCTTTTTCAGTATTGTATTCGTAGTCTGCTTTTCTTTTCGTAACAGAAAAGTGTAAATGCATATTTATTACGAGTCAGTCTGTGATTAGGTGAAACACCTTTTCGATCAGTTTTAAGCTTTTAGGCACCTGCTGCCTTAACCTTTTGCTAGTGTTGTTCAGAGCATCCGTCTTCAATGTATAGAATATACACAGATATACACATAACATATGTTGGTTTAAGTAAAAATATCTGACACCTACTTCTACTTCTACTTCTACTGGTCTATGTATCTGCCAGAGTTCGTCTGGTCTTATGGAGATATTCGTGTAAACATTTCTATGTGAGTACACGAATATATTTAAGTATGCTTATGTACAAAACGTATCTATGCGTGTGTGTATGTGCTGCCTTGTCTGTGTTCTGTTGATAGTCAGGATTATATTGTGGCAATTTATGCGAAACAATATATGCTTTAGCCACGAACAGCATCAGCTTCGCCAACTCCAACCCCAACCCCAACTCCAACCCCAACTCCTACACCAACCTCAGGCCAAAGAGTGTCGCCAAAGCTCGGTCGAAGACCAAGCACAATTCTCTCCCCTTGACACCTAGCAGTTGTGCAAGCAAAACAAATACAAGTACGTTGACTACGTTCTAAATATATACGACAGACATACATACATTTGTATGTATATATTTTTGGGCTTGAATTGAGCAAGCATAAAGTTGACCATGAGAACAAATAGAATTCTGAAGAGGATATTATATGCCCCAACTCTACCTATGAATATCTTTATCAGCTCCAACTCTTTTAATTCTGTTTATTGCCATCTCGTATTTTGCAGATACAAATATTCGGATATAATTCACAGTTATATGCAAACTTCTCCGATGCCTTGAATCGTGCCCAGGGCATCGTTGGCATCTCCATATTGTTGCAGGTAATAAATATATATAATAATTCTTATTATATTTCCCATCATATCGTATTCGCATTCGAATTCCTAGTTGGGCGATCTATCCAATCCGGAGCTGCGTATGCTTACCGATCAGTTGGATCGCATTCGTTATGGCGGCGATGAGGCATTCGTCAAACGTCTCTCGATTCGCGGACTTCTCCCCGACACGGACCACTACATGACCTACGATGGCTCAACAACGGCGCCGGCTTGCCACGAAACTGTCACCTGGGTGGTCCTCAACAAACCAATCTACATAACAAAGCAACAGGTGAGAGATACATCTTTTTTATCAAACTGCTTTTAATAATATAATCAATAAGGAATACATACAATAGGGCGCACATGTTTGTTGTAAGCTCTTTATTAATTGCTACTATATACATCTTAAAGGAACAAATATTTCAATAACCAGATATTTTTAGTTTTTATTATTATACCCGCTACCCATAGGGTAAAAGGGTATTATAACTTTGTGCCGGCAGGAAATGTATGTAACAGGTAGAAGGAGGCATCTCCGACCCTATAAAGTATATATATTCTTGATCAGCGTCAACAGCCGAGGCGATATAGCCATGTCCGTCTGTCCGTCCGTCCGTCCGTCCGTCCGTATGAAACACTAGATCTCAGAGAATATAAGAGATAGAGCTCTAATTTTGACAGCATTTGTTATGTTTGCACGCAGATCCAGTTTGTTTCAAATTTTTTCCACGCCCACTTCCACCCCCGCAAATCAAAAAAGTCGAATAACACGCAAAATTTTAAAGCTAGAATTTTTGTATATGCAATAATTACGAAAGTAGTTATGATTCCTGAAAATTTGGTTGCGATCAGATAAAAATTGTCGAAGTTATTAAAGAAATACTTTTGTATGGGCAAAAGCGCCTACTTACTAGGGGTCTAATTTGCTTTGGCCGACAATCTGGTATATTGTGCCGTCTATGGTATATTTTGAATGCGGTACTATATCGATATACTAAATATATCATTTGGCATATTTTTAGTATTTTTACAGTATATTTGGTATATTTTGAGAAAAATACAGCAAAATATATATTTTTTTGATTCAAAATTGGTAACGGGTATCTCACAGTCGAGTACACTCGACTGTAGCTTCCTTACTTGTTTTCATTTGCATTAAAATTTTTGGATGAAATATAGTAGTTTCTTACATTTTATGTAGCCTTATAGTAATATGCTTAGAAAGTTCTTCTAGAGGTAATTTATCTATATACTTATACTGAATGTTACACGAATAAAGGGAGATGAAGATATGTAACAGTGGTGGAGGCTAGGCGATAGACCGTATCGGTATCGGTTGGCATTTGCAAGTTAATAGGCACGAAATTATCAGTACCGTTCTCAATTTGGTGATTCTGAAGAATTCATTCATATAGTAAATAAGCGAGTTTATCCTCAGAGACTGATGCATATAGGCGTATGTATATGAACCAAATTGCAAACTATTTTTAAAAATTGTAATTCTGAACAAATTTCATTGAGAATTAATATTGACATTTTTGTATTTTTGTATGCCTGGTTTTTACAATTTTATTAACAAATTTTTTAAACTGAAGTGCATCGTATCAATTTAAAATGACAGATGTTAACGATTAGATAATACACATTTGCTTTAAACAAATTTAATTGGCTTGTAAAATAGTGCCTACAATATTGCTTTTTAGTACACTTTTGAAAGACGTAACTACTTTAGAAAAACATTAACTAAATATCTTTGTTGCTACTAACAAGAAAGCTCGAAATATTAAAAATGTTTTCTGTTGCTGATTACCGTTACCTCAATTTAATATGTCTAGCGTAAGCCGATTAACTGCATTTTAAATTTGAAGTAGCAAACCGCCTTCGTTGACAAAAATTAAGCGCATAATAAGCCAAAGTAATAAGAACGATGAATGTTGAGGTACAGAGTTTAAAGAGTATCCATTAAATTTGTATTACTTTTTTTGTATAAAATAAGCATGCTTCATATGACATAACATATAGAAATTTGAGGGTATTTAACTGTCGACTACTTTAAGAGTGTTCATTATTACTTACTTATTTCTGTTTTTTTTTTTTTTTGCAAAACAAAATAAGGTACGCACTTAAGGCTGTTACTAGATTATTACTATGATGAAAAATAAGTGCATTAAATTTGTTTAAGCTAAGCTTTCGTATTTTAACAGAGCCGCGATTTGGTATAATTTAATATGTGGGGTAATCTATAATAAATATAAAATGCAAAAGTACGTTTTAATTAAACTTAAACTTAAATTTGCATCCTGCTGACAAATTACTTCGTTAAGACTGATTACTGTTGTTGCTACTGATCTACTTTTGAGGACTGATGATCTACTTCTTACGACTGCTGCTTCACTTTTTCTTATTGATGATTTACTTCTCACAACTGATGTTCTTCTTCTTTTCACTGATGATCATCTCACGACTGATGATACCCATAGCTTAGTGTATATCCAACCGATTCCGATAGAGTCTATCAACTAGCCTTCATCTCTGTTACATATATTTAATAAAATACGCTTGTGCACACAGTTAATTGTTTGATAACATTGTTCCTATAGGATTAAGATATGCAGCCAGGTGAATTGGCTGTTTCTTCGAGAAGTGATTACTGCTCAACGGCGACAAATTTAATGAGTTAATTGCCATTTCTGATTAGACCACACACACACACACACACACACACAATCGCATAGAAAGTTGCTGGCTGACTTCGTCGATAGACTAGAAAAACGTTTCGCACTTTTCCTTCCGGTGTTACTTTAATTTGGTAAATTATGTTTGGCTCGCAAGGTGCAGTGCAGTGTACGGAGCCACACGAGTTCCGAGTTGAAGCCTTCGCCGATGCCATGCAGCCCCTAAATTACATCGTCGTTGCAATGTCTGTCTAATCCTCGTTCTCATCCCCATTACCCCATCGGCCCATCGCAATCCTCTCTGCTATCGCCGTCGCTTTGCTCTCAGCTTCTGGGGCTGCCGCAAGTTACAGCCATGTACTCATGGGTGCCATTGCGCTCTCGTTGCCGTTTTTATGAGTCTGACTGGACTGGCGTCCTTCTGCTTTTTGCTTCTCTGGAGTTTGCCTCGCTTATTGGAGTAACCATGTGCATGTGCATGTCCCTGTCTGTGTGTCTGTGTGTGTGGCAACGCCTCGCTCACTTTATCTCCGCAGTTTACATTGTTTACATGTATGCCGACGGCCTCCATCTTTATTCCTTGTTCAACCCTTCGTTCCATCCCGGAGGCAGCCAGCCAGCAGTCAGCCAAGCCCTTCTCCCAGCAAAACGTGCATGTTGGCGTCTTTATTACGGCTTTGTACTTAATAAACATTTGTATTACATTCGTGTTTTTAGCTCGCTCTCCAAAATAAAAGAACACATAACAAAAAAAAAAAAAGCGGCCATAGCTTATACTAGTAGCCACCACTTTGTTATTATTTCTCTTGTCGTTTACGTTTTCGTTGTTTTTTTTTGTTCTTCTGCAACTCGAGAAAAAAACTTAATTTAAAACTTTAATGAAATTAGTTAATAAAACAAGCGACACACAAAAGCAAGCAATGTGCAAACATTGTATGGCCGGTCATCTAATTTTTTTTTGGTTTTTGCTGGCCTCAAATTATGCGGTTTGAGTGTTTCCCTTGAAGATAATTGCGAAAATCTAATTATTAGAACGTAGATAGGTGGACAAGGCAAAGGTACATATAATCTGACAGGGCTCGAATTGCGGTAACATTACGCTCTACATATAATGTATACCAAAATGTGGAAACTTTGGTTGGACACTATGTTGGACATTTTGATTTTAGCTTTACTTATATTTAACATGATTTCTTGTTCTTTAATTGAACACATGATTTCTAAAATTCTTATTAAAATGTTAGTTATTTTAACATTGGTTAACATCTTCAACTGTGTTTCACATTTAGTATTCCATAGTGTTCACATAGTATTGCTTTTATCTTTAATTTATAAATTTTTACTTATTGTATACATCGTTATAATATTTCAAATAATACAGTTGTAAGATGCGTACAAAAATAAGAAATAAATATATCAATAATTAAAATAACAAAAAATAATAAGATACATTTAAAATTTAGTTTTTTTTTTTTAATTCAATTACCTGTACAAAGAATATTGATTTTATTTACAATAAAAAATCAGTTTCTAAGTTTTCTGTATGTACTTTAAAAATGGGTAAACAAGTGCTTCACGCTTCCAAACATTTCTTGTCATGAACAGGTCTTTATATCGAAACATAATAAGATTATAATGAAATGTTTTGCCCTTTGATTTCTTCATTTCTTTGCAGTTGCATGCTCTGCGTCGCTTAATGCAGGGAAGTCCCGACCATCCAAAAGCACCATTAGGGAACAACTATCGACCACCACAGCCGCTTCTGCATCGACCGATTCGAACAAACATTGACTTCAAAGCGACGAAAACAAATGGCAAAACTGCCTGTCCCACCATGTACCGTGAGGTCTATTATAAAGGTAAGCAGGCGATCCAAATCGTAGAGAGCATAATATTTTATACACTTGCGACATTGAAAATAGCATTACTATCAAATATTCGCTTAAAAAATTGTTAAAAAAAAATAGCATCTTCAAATAATATTCAAGACTGTTGCCACAAAAATTATTTTATAATTTACAAAATACCTAATCAAAGTTTGAAATGTTTAATGTAGAATATCATGGTTAGCGCCTGTAATCTAATAGAATTATATCTTTATTTTATGATCACTATAAAAAAACTTTATCGAAATATCGATTGAATATTAAGCATCACTGCAATAGAAAAATGCAACGTCAGAAAACGAAGTTTTTTAGGTTCTCTTCCTCTCTCTTTATCTCTATCGTTTATATATAATTTTAATGAAAAACAATTCATGAACTTGTTATAAAAATATAGGATATACCTCGAATAAATCTAAAAATTGTGAAGCCTTCTTGCAGCAACACATACCAAATTAGTTGTTGGAAAGAAACATTAGTTATATGATTTATAAAAAGGGTACATATATAAATTGATGCCATTTTTAATTTCGCAAATATATATTCACAAATATTTTGCTTAAAAAACTAACACGAACAACACACAATTTATTTAAAAGCATATTTCTCAGTTCCGTAAATAAAACCAATTGAATTAGCATTTACCCCTTAACTGTGTACAAATTATTTCTTACTTAATAGACTATGTGCCTTAAGAAATATGTAAGGGTATTAAATAGTCCAATAACTTGGGTGCAAGACAGCACTCTCGAAGTGCAAACACACACACAATTTAATTACGACTTTCATCTAATTAATTGTTCTTGGTCTTCATCTCTCCTTTCGATTTTCTGCAGCGACCAGTTGGAAACAAAACTAGAGATCAATGACAAACCGTGCAATAAATAATACGAGACGTGAGTAGAGCGTGTGGCGTGCAACAGGAGCTTCCACTAACCTTATATACAGTTATATTGACAATGATCGAAATTGTTGCAGAAATAGCAAAACGATAAAAGACCCAGAAATGGCGAAAAGTGGCGCAGCATAGCAAAAATGGAAAATGAAATAAGAAAATATAGCTATACCCAGGCATATGGAAAACAAATACTCTACTAATAAACTAGCATTAAATGTGAATAATTTTTTTTGTCAATCAAGTCGATGTGGCTTGTGGAAGTGTTGTTATTATTACCAATTTTTTTTTTTTTTGTTAAATTTTGTTTACTTGTAATTCGATACAATTATATGGAATTTGCATATTGTAAATGGAAGGTACTGTATAAAAACAAAAAATGATAAAAGGAAAAACAAAACACAGATCATACGTTGCCGAGTTTTTTTTTCGTTTTTTGTGTTTAGTCATAACAATAAATTTGGCGTTAATCTAATGAAAGTCACAAGTTTGAACCCCTTTCCCACCACCAATCCAGGGGCGGATTAGGAGATATCGATAAAGGATACATTTAACAATCATTTTCAGGAGTTGTCAAAATTAGTGTGTGATCAAGCGAATAGACTCAAAGTTCTTGTTTAGAATAATGAGGTTTGAAATCAAAATATAATGAAATATGTAATAAATAACAAAATCTCCCGAAAACAAAAACATCTAGTCTTAATATAATATATTCTATTGCTTTCTGTTCTTACATATAGCTCGGCAAGTTTGTAGCATTCTTAATTTTCGATGATCATAGCCATAATATATACATATATATATATATATTATACATAGAAGCAATGGAATTAAACTTTCCAGAAAACAAAAATTACAAAAGATGGTGAATTAATAATTAAAATATAAGTATTGAATGAAAACCCAGGTATTTTTATTAGAGCACAGCTTTTTCCGTAAGTATATTATGTTTAACTGGCAAAAACGTTTGTCGGCTTTTCATTTTTAAAGATATCTTTACAGCAAAGTGTGCTTAATTCAACAAAAACATATTGAGTCGTGGTTATGTGATGTCAAAATTAAACCAAGATGGCAAATTTTTAAATCAACGTCAAAATTATACAACATTTTCAGATTAGTCTTCTTTAAATTGAAGATTATATGCATTCTTATTTCATGAATGGAAAAATATAAAAATTTTACTAGTGCTCCAAAGTGAGATTAATTTTCATATATAGTTATTGTGTGCAATTACATATAACAAAATATATGTATAACAAGTAAGAAAGATAGCAAGCCATTTTGAATAAAAGCAAAACAGTGCCATATTATTCTTATAACATAGTAGTAATATACCAAATATACTGAAAATTATGCCAAATTAATAAACTGCATAAAAACAAAAATATACCGAAGGATATATTTGGTATTTAGGTATATCACAGCTTTTAAAATATACCATAGAGTAGAAAATGTACTAGCTTGTCAGCCACAAAGTTATAATACCCCTCTTCCCTTTAAATGGCGGGTATAAAAACGAAGAGCTGGTAATAACTCTGAAAATAACAGAAATCTGTTTGAGCTATAATGCCTTTCCATTTAATTAATGCAAAGCACTCGAAGTGCAGTGTGCGAATCTTCTTGATTTTAAATTGAAGTCAAAATGAAGTAAGTTGATTTGAAACAAAGTTTAAAATAATATAAATTATACAATTAATTTTTTGTCAAAATTGTGAGTGTAATTTTTTATTTTCCTTTCAGCATTAGCGTATCCTGCAGCTTAAAATATATGTGTGTATGACTTTTTCTAAAATCATTTTCAATATTTAACGTTGAAAATTACTTTTTTTCTTTAGTGAACGCTATGGCAAACACGAAAATTGATTTCAATGTCCCCCAAGCACCTCCGACAAGATGCCAAGGCAAACGTTAAGAACTGCACGTTATTACGCTTTAAATCTAAATTACACTTAACTTCAAAAATTGACTTTAAAAACAAAAATAAATATAATTAACTTAAGGGGGCGTCCGTCCAAGTGTGTGTGTGGGTGTGTGGGTGTGTTAACACCCGCCTCCATGAATCTTTATTGGGTTTTATTGAATTCGCTACTATGAACGCCTCCACTAACGGCTTCCAAGAACGAGGAAACGACAACACACAACACACACACACGCATACACACACACACACACAAAGACTATCCGACAACGGAGACAGCCAGACAACGTCAGTCCCATTCTACTCTACGTGCCTTGCCGTCAATTTAAGTGCCAGACTTGGCTGTGTCCTCCTCGCCAGTTGCGACCATCAACGGCACACAACTCTCAGACGATGGCGCTTGACGCTTGACGCTTGTCTCATGCTCGAAAATCCAAATACATACACTTATGACTATCGATGGCGATAATGTCGATGCAATGATGTGGCATCTCTAACCATAGCTATGCTTAGCCAATGCTTAGGATTAGGCCTAGGTGAAGATTGGTTTTTCTCTTATCCAATGACGACAGAGATATGAGATTAACCTGACTCTGTTATCGTACGGTTGAAGCTATGTTCAAGCTCATCACTTACTCAAAGTCAACACTTTTCTTACACTTAGAACTTTAAATTTAAGCAACATTTTGTAAGTGTTAAGTTTAGCTTCAAAATATGAAACATTATTTTTATTGTTTTAATCCTTATTTTTAATTCAACACAATAATTTTCTCGTCTCTTCATCGGTAGCAGCGAAATAATTTAATATCATTTTAAATATTAAAATATTAAAAACCAGTTATTCCTAACATATTTTAATTCACGTTTTAATAGAATCGTTATCGCTTGTATTATATTTTATTATTGCCAAAAATTGAAGTTTTGCGTTTTAGCGCTAAAAGTTGCCGAAAAGTATTCCCCAAATAAATAACCTCAAATTACGTTTTAAATACCCGTCATTTGAAATGTAGAAGAATATGATTACTTTGCGATAACCGAGCGTAAGCACTTATTATAAAATAATTGCAGCAATTTGAGCAAGACCAACAGCTATAAAAATTAGTTTTGGAATTTTGATAAAATTAAGAGTTGAAAATTAAAAAAACTACAGTAGTTGATTTGTAAAATCAATAATAAAATAAAAAATCAATATGAAAATTATATAATATCAAATTTGACCAAGAAAGAATTGACTTTGGGTCCTATTATAAAATACTTCAATAAGTTGAATATGAAATGCTAAATTACTGTCATAAGGGAGTTAAAGAATAAAGTTCTCGAGAGGTTTTGTCACTTCTTAAGCAATTTAAGGAGTGTTATACTTTCGTCCAACTACCGTGTACATTGCAGTCGGACACACTCTGTGTCTGTTTTTGACTTGTGTGTTGTGTTGTGTGTTTTTTATTCAATTGGCCGTGAGTTGGGCGTGAGTTGTTGTTCGGTTGCACTCATGAAATCATAAAATAATTTGTGTAAATATATGCATTATTTATGTTTTATGTTTTTCATACACATACATATGTATATATTTATATATTTTGTGCATGTGTGTAGAGAACAAAAATTTTAACACACCAAGGGATTTGCCAATAAAAATGCTGACTCAAATTAATACATTTGAAATGGAATTTATTTATGTGCCCGCCGCGTAAATTGGTTTTAATTCCGTTATATGCATGAATTAAATTTTACAACAAAGCGAGTGCAAAAAACTCTCCCTGCTGCAGTCCAGATAATGCTCTAATACGTATGCCTGAACACATTCACCAAATAAGTATCTTGCGCAATTTTAAATAGCCACAAAGCTGCTGAAACCCTTCTTTATGATATGTCAATAATTATGTTGTATCAAACAGGAAAAACTATGCATATTTAGTTATTGTTATTGAGTAAAAGAAAATCGAGTGTTTGCTGCAGATTCTCGAATACATATCTAAGCATCTGCAGTAAAACAAATTCGTTAAACATTTTTTATGAAATTCAAATTAAATGTTTCTTGCTGAAAAAAGAACATTTAACGTTTATCTGGCAACCAAGTTGAGTAATCTTGAAATTACAATTTTCGCAATGTACAAATGTCACATCGAATTGCAATGCTGCGGGGTAATCGAGGGCGGCTATTGATTTGCGGTAAACTGTACGCCCTGACCGCCGGATGAAGTAACCTGATGAATTGGCAGGTTGGTTGTTATGGCTGCCGTCCGAATAGCACTCGATTGACCTGACCATACACCGTCTGTTGGGAGTACGAGTGAGTATGAGGGGAGGGGAGACGCGCTATTCATGTCAGACCTGACATTTTATATTTATATGTGTACAATGTGTTTAACATGCCTTTAATTTATTTGCTAGCATTTATGGGCACAGCTGAAGCTTTGTGCAACTCTAACATAACATATATTTCGATTCTCGCTTTCAAATCCTCGCAACTGAAAACTTTGTAATAAAAAATGTAATCTCAATATATTTAATATAAATATAAAATATACCAGCTGCTGAATCGTTACACTGATGGAGATTTTGTTCTTAGTACTAAGAAATTTAATCCAAAAGTGCATCAACAGAAAAAAGAACATTTTATATAAGAAGAAGTTCTTATTAAGAAAACAATTTTATTATTTGAGGATCACAAATCTAAATATAAAATTTAAAAAATTTTGCATTATATTATGTTGATTTTTTTTTTTTGTCTTTATTGCGATTAAGTACTTTACTTACATGATTTTATGTTCTAAGTTATTGTAATTTCATTGTGAAGTAGTCTTCTTTTAGAATCACAATTTTTAGATTAATTTTCTTGATTTTGGAAAGTGGTAGCTTGCAGTGTAGCCTCAAGAGATAAATGTCAATTGAAGTTTTGAAAAAAAGTTGCAAAATTACTTTGAAGTAATACAATTTATTGGTGCAAATTGCAAGATAATATGTATTATTAAAAAGAGTGTTTGATTTAAGAAAATTAGAAAAATCAGAAAACTTGCATTGGAATACATTAATTTATATCAGAGCCCCCTTCTACGTAAAATCATTGTTGCAACATTCCAGCACAAAAAAAAAAAAAAAAAACCAAAAACATATTTTACTATGAAGTACATATTTCTTGCCTCATCTCTCTGTCGTGTGCTTTTTGTACATAATGTAAATATTAATTATGTGTGAAATAAATTGAATTAAACATATTTTGCGAAGTTCAGTTAATATAAATTGCATGACTAAAGTGTCCGAATGCTTTTGATGAGTTTATGGGCGTGACATGTCCTAACCGTTGTTGTCGTGGTCAGCTGTAAATCATATTACAATAAAATGCAAAGCACAGCACAGCACAGCAGACAGAAACAAGCACAACGGCATCAGCAACATATTTAATAATGACAATTTTGTGACAATAAATCATTTAAATAATACAAGTGCGCGTGTTGCGCACAGACAGACAGACAGACAGACGGACAGAAGGCAGACAGAAATATTTGAGGGGTTATATAAAACACCTCAGCTGGCGGAGTGTTCACAGATGTGTCTTTCTATTTGCATATATCGAAGTCACTGCGAATGCACGGAACAGAACACAAAGGGTAACCATGTGTGTAAAAATATAGTAGCTTCGTAATATAAGCAAAGGTACAGATAGAAATTTAGAAAAGTTAAGCTACAACCAATAAATCTAAATGTCAACTTAGTTTAAAGTTAACACAGTTAAAACTGCATACGAGAAGTTAATATTTCTTTTAAATATCTATATCCAATCATTTGTTTATTTGAATGTGTGTTATATTATATATTAAAGTTTATTGTAATTTACAAACAAATAAAACTTGTTGAAGGCAGGTTTCTATGAAATTCGAATGCGATTACTTTAATGATTAGAAAACTACTTGTAATATTTCATTATACTTGATTTGTTGTAATATTTATTGTTTTACTTGACGTGGTGTAGATTACTAAAATAACAAATTATTTAACTAAGATTTTATTTAACCTGCTTGTTTTTTTCTAGGTTTTCCCCAAATCCCGTAGAGTGCTTTGATCGATTAATATAGTTAAAATACCTACAGAATTCTTCTATCTATCTATATATTCGCTACCCATACGGTAGTAGACTACTATAACTTTGTGTCGACAGGAAATGTTTGTAACAGGCAGCGTCAACAGCCGAGACGTCTGTCTGTCTGTCTGACGGTATTAATAACTATATCTAAGGGACTATTAGAGATAGATATTTGCACGCAAATCACGTTTGTTTTATATTTAAGACACGCCTATCTCGCCCCAAAAAATTGAAAATAATCAAGCAAAACAAGAGCAATTTTGAAGCTAGACTTTATTTAAGTACATACAATATTAACTACAGTTCTTATGATTCCTAAAAGATTGGTTGCGATCAGAGAAAAATTGCACTCTAGCGTGTATTTTAAATGTAGTGCTATATCAATATACCAAATGTAGCCATTGGTATAGTTTTAGCGGTATATAACATTGGTATATTTTTGCTTTTATTCAAAATGGGTAGCGTGTATCTCAGCACACTCCACTGTAGTTTTATTTCTAGTTTTTTAATGTCCATATATCCAGCATATTTATATATTATTATGTTTATCTATGCAAAAAATAGGACCTATATACAAATACATATATGTATCTATATTTAACTTTCGTATCTCAGGCGTAAAATCTGCTTGTTGCAGCTGCAGTTGACTTTAGGATCTAATACATAAACTGCCAACACGATCCGCAGCTTACAGCAGTGAACTTTGTGATGTGCGCAGCTGAGCCTGCTCAATAGATCTAATTGAGTAGTGTGTGTGTAGTTTGTGTGTGCGTGTGTGTCAAAGCCCTTCTGTTGGTTGGTTGGTTGGTTGTTGATGAGCGAGTGCATAGATGAATTTATTATTCTGGCTACCGTCAGTTGCACACAATTGCAATTAAGTTGCAACACTCACATAATTACAGACGACCTCATGTTCCGCTACTTAGCAGCGTCAACATTGGCCAGTTGATAGAGGCAACAGCAACAGCAACAGCAATAGCACATGCGACAAGCTTTCCACTGACAGCATTTAGAATAAGTCATGATGTGTATGTGTGTGCGTGTGCGTTGGGCGTGGTGCATGAGTGTGCGAGTGTGTGAGTGTGTTAGTTGCGGCTGGCTCATCGGTCATTTCGTTGCTACTCGGTTGGTGTCAGCGGTTGACGGCCACCACATTCGTCGTTGTTTTCGGTGTTGTTGTCCTTTCAGTGTTATGCTACATTGGCCCGGCGACTAATTACAAATTTTGCCTATACTGCGGCAGCAAAATAGACATCAGCTTAGCCCAGTTTGCGATTATCACAATATAATGCGTAACATGCGATAGCTTATAATCATTTACATAATATGCTCTGCCCAAGCTTTCATTTTTAATAATATTGATATTCTGAAAATACCCAGTTGTCAAAGAAAACTAACAAACAAAGCATGAAGATAACTAGCTTGACAAACTTATTGTCAGTATTAACTACGAGCAAGTAAATTATTTAGCGATCGGTTCCTACTTTTTACTATAAATAAATAAATAACTATATAACTCATAAAATAGAAAACAAAACTATAAATAACTACAAATAAATCATTAACTACATACATATATATAAAATATATAACGTAAAGTCAGAAATATTTAAGAAATGTGACTTGCTTATTTACTTACATACTATAATTCTAATTGTACATAACATTGGAGGCTAATTTAGAAATTGAATTAATATCAAATAAATTACATTATTTATTTTCTTATTGCAATTATAATTTGAAAATATTTAAATAGAGCATACATTAAATTGGAATTTAGAAACTGAAATAATATTCAAATAGATTATATAGCTTATTAATTTTCCTATTGTAATTTTAATTAAGAGAGAATGTAATTTATTTATTTATAATAACATTAATTTAGAATTACATTTTAAGGTACAATAATAGTGCTGAAACTTTTTCCATATAATAAGTGAAGACTATTGATTGCTTATTATAATTTTACATGGTATAGCATAGCTTATCATTGGAATTAGCCGATTGTATTAATTTCCGCACATTACAAAGCTCCGCCTTGTGGTTAAGCCACCTTGTGTAGCCTCCACCTTCGTCCCCGCCCCTGCATCCAAATCTGCCAACGCCAACGCTAACGCCACCGCCAACCATCGCTGTCTCTGTTGGCATTACCACCGAGGTTGCCGCGATGCTTCTGCAAATTTACATATTGTAGCGCGTTTCGGTTTCCGCTCTGTTTTCATTTCACACTTTGACGCCAAAGTGTTGGTTGTCGTATTGGCATAGCCCTTCTCTGCCTCTGCCTCAGCCTCAGCCTGTGCGTCGACCTCTGCCTCAGCCTCAGCTTTAGCCACAGAGCCAGTGGCTATGGCGATAGCAGACGGTATCTGTTGGCGTGTTACTGACATGCATTTCAAATCAGCAGAAGGGAAGCATCAGCCCATATGCTACTATATATATTGCTGTATATGCGATTGATGGCCAAATCAATTATATGTCCATGCACTAGGGCATGGACAAAGGTCTCGGCAAGAGTGCGGGCGCTGGTCCAGTGGTTAAAGGCTACGTCTGAGGCCTACATACAACAAAAACAAAAAAAAAAGGAAAAATAAATAAATAAAATACAAAAATCAGCGCCACGATTGACATTGACAGTCGCTCATTTGGTTTACAATTTTACATGCGAGTTTTACCTCGTAAATAAATACTCATAATAAAACGGTGCGGCGTTGGGCATTTGCCATTTGGGGATACGAGTATTTACTTAAATTGTTTCAAAATGGGCACATCAAATTGTTGCAAAAATAATATTTTAAATGAGTTGATGACATTTACGTTTGCTGCCAAATGAATAGTGGTGATTTGCTGATGTGTAAGAACCGATATTTAAATAAATGATTGAGTGATTACACGAATTGCCACGTATTTTGTAACGTACTCGTTATCATCAAAAATAATGTATACTCGAATGTATACCGGTATGCGATCCTTTGCTGTACAAATTAATAACCATATACGAGTTCATTTCATGTGAGTGCAATGATTCCAGTGCATTTAAACGAGAGAAAGAATATCTGTGAAACAGTTTTGAAATGACAAAAATAAGCTAAAAAAAAAGTACATTTTCAGTAGAAACAAACACACGCAACTTTAAGTTCTTCAGGATTTTTTGCATATCTTATCGAGCTATACTCAGTTACAAATAAAGTTTGGAATTAAATAAGATCAGCCTCAAAGTATGCTACAAAAATTATGAGTCGTATATTAATAACAAAGTAGAAAATTGTGCAGAGCTCCTCCAAATCTTTACGTGTTTCGATAAAACTTCATGCAAGCGCTTAGTGGAATCTAAATCTATCGATTGGAATCATGAAAAAAAACAAGAATCGACAAAAAGAGCCGCTGCAAAAGATTGTTGATCTGTTTCCATAGGAATAATTTGCGCATTTCAGAAACTGTAGGACTGTAGGAGATAATGCCAACTCATCACTTTATTCATGAAATACTTGGTATCATCGGAAGTTGATCCTCCTATTAACCCACTTTTCAATTTCAAGCACATTTGAATGACAATGAACGACAACTAAAACAACCTCGAGAGAGCCACTTGCTACTCGATTATGCTCGCCAGGTATGAGCATAATCGAGTAGCAGGTGAATTGATCTAGAAGAGTAGACAAGCACACAATGGTGTAACCTTCTAAGCACTTTTGTTAGACTAGTAGAACATAAGAAAACTTTTTTTCATTCTGAGTAACAAAATATCAGGCGAATATTATCGAGTGGCAGGTTAATTGATCTAGAAGAGCAGCCAAAAACGTTTGTATTGATGCAACCTTTTAATTACTTCTCGTTAGCCTAGTCAATTATAAGAAAATGGCATGTATTTTGATCAAATTCAATACTAATGCAACAAACGGATTGATCAAGAAATGCAGCCAAATATTAGTAGAATATAAAAAAACTTATATTGATTCAGAGCGACTAAAATACCAGGCGAGCACCAAATGATCGGTGTAACGCAAATGTCTCTTTGCACTGTTCCACAGGCAAAGCATTTAAACCAAGTGACAATCAGCCAAATTCATATTTTGCTACATTTTTGTATTACTAGGATTGAGTGGGCCAATTTTATAGATTAACTCAATTCAACTACAAGGTCACTTTCACCATGAACTATGAACTATGGTACTTGCTGCGACTATGCAAAATTGAACATTTTGTTGTAGAAGTCAAAAATGTAAATTTTATAATCATGTCGAATAATTTTATTGCCTACTGTTGAAACTGAAGAGACTTCTCTGTACCCTTAGGGAGTATCATTTTATGGCTATACTGCAGTCGTCCAACTCGGAAATGTATGCAAAGACGAAACCAAAAATCGCGCCAAAAGTCAAAACACGCGGTTTTGTGTCTGCATATTTTAATTTCCTCTTTTGTGCCATTGTCTGGTCGCATCCTGCGACTACTGCTGCTAACATCCGGCTGGCAAGTGACCAGCAGATTCAGATTCACTCGTCTATGTATTGCTTATTGACCAACACCTGCGTATCGAGCAAATTGAATTTCTCTATTTCTCTTGGTCATTTGAAATATTGATTGATTTAAATATTGTAGGTAAGTCGGGAATAATAATAAGTTATTGACTTAAATTCTTTCAAATCGAAGTCATATTGTAATCAGATATATTTTAATTACTTTTATATTAAACCATGTTTTGGAATCTATAGAATGTTTAATAACTCTTAAACTATCACAGAGAAAATGATTTTCAATTAGATTTAAAAATATATTAGAACGATTTAAACGATTCATACTGTAAAATACATCTATATTTTATTATATTTGATTTACAACCTTTATATTCTTGATGGGTTTAACTCCTCGATAATACATCGATGCTCTTTATATAAAAATAATTTTGTGCAGCATTCGTTAATAACTTAATTTTTGACTTAATCTATTTTTGCCATGTGGATATTTACATATTTTTTTTTTAGAATTTCTATCTGAATTGAAGAATTCAAAATCTATGTAAACTTTAAACTTTTGATAGGCTTCGGATTTTATTTAGAATTTAATCTTGGACATCTTCTCTCCATAAAAGATAACAAAATTTGAAAGTATTGTATATAATTGTCAATGTAAAAGGTCAATCAAAAATTATACTCATAACTGTCAAATGCTTTGGGTGTCTTGTTGCATGGAACGTTGCAGGGCAAATGTGGCATCGGGTGGCCAATTGTTACATCTTGCATATGAGCTGGAGCTGCAACAGCAACGAGAATGTTCCCTCTAATGTGACACGTTCTTGGCCCGGCATGGCCAACCCCGGGGGGCAGAGGTGTAGTGTATTGTTATGGCGAGGTCTCTTGTTCATTGTCATAAGTGCAGTTAACATTCAATCTAAACATGAGGTTGGCGGGGCGGTCAAAGTTGAAGCAGAACTCAGAATATTGCGCTGCACGAACGAACGGATGCGGCGACTGAAGTTCAATCGATTTGTATCTGGCAGCGCATAAATCGCTTTTGCCGCATGCACAGAAGCGATCCGCTTGCCGTTGTTGTTGCTGTTGCTGCTGTTGTTGTTTCCCTCTCCCGATTACATACTTACAAGCTAACATATACTACTATATAATACCCTCTTCTGCTGTCGTTAATGCTAGTAGCAACCTCTGGCGTTTTGGATATGAATATATATGTATATGTATGTTCGAGTAGAAGAAGCGCAACAGCCGAATCTCGATAGCTTCTGTTATGGGAACTGGGGAGGACATGGCATGGGCATAAGTATAAATTCCAGCAGCCAGCAGCCGGCGGCAATGACTTCGGACTCGTGCTCGGACTCTCGGAGCCACGTCCAACGCGCGCTGTTCCCAGGACCGTGTTTGTATTGCGCCCACCAGCGACTGACAGCGTTATTTACTGCTACTAATTTCATGGTATGAGCGACCCCCTCACCCCCCCAACCCCAGCTGGACCCACCACACGAGCTGAGTATGGAGCATCGAGCATGAAGCTTGCAGCATGGAGCATGGAGCACAGAGCGTGAGTTAACGTGGCCCGGTCAAAATTTGCATATTTTGATGATTCATGGTTTGGCTTGAGAGTGAGAGAGAGCAGAGGAGAGAGGATAGCAGGACAACGGGGCAGCTGTGTGTGTGTAGGCATGGGTCATTGTTGCCCCTTGGCACTCGGAAATGTATGCAAAGACGTAACCAAAAATCGCGCCAAAATTCAAAACGCGCGGTTTTGTGTCTGCATATTTTAATTTCCTCTTTTGTGCCACTGTCTGGTCGCATCCTGCAACTGCTGTCGTTAACATCCGGCTGCCGAGTGACCTGCAGGTATTGCCACCGCCACCGCCACCGCCAACTCTCCTATCTCCTCTCGTCCACCACTCTCCTCTCTTCTCTCTAGCTCTCCACCTTCAATAATCATTGCCAGATTCAGTAACGCCATATAACGCCGTACAGAGTTTTTGGCTATTGACCGGCTGCTGCTTGCACACTAACCAGAAACACCTGGCCATCGAGTGTGCTTTGCCAGCTCATCCCCTTCTCATCACAGAGTATTTTTTTGTTTGTTTTGTTGGTTTCTTATTTCGTTATTTTAGTGTGCAATTTTCATATCTGCAATTTGCTTGTCTCATTTTTGACCGACAATCAATGGCGGTTGATCTGCATTTACTGCAACTGGACAATCCGCTTTCATTACAGCAATTTGTATAAACAATATTATATTTTGTTACCATACATTAAAGTTATCTTGTTATTTTATTATTATTTTACACATTTCTGAAAATAGATTTGACCATCAATATTAACGAAGATGTAAAAAGAGATTGCATGCAACAACAATTTTAAACATTACTTATACATAAAATTACTGTGAAAATTTTGGAATTAACAAAACTCTTCAAACTTCTTTTAGTTTTAAATCTTCTATATCTAGTAAAAAATTAAAAATTATACCTTGAATAAAACAAGAAGTAGATACAAAGCAATTATATTTTTTAAATTTTAATCATGCAATTTGAGAAGACATGTCTTCTTGAGTAAATAGAAGTGATTTCAAAATTCGTTCAATGTTGATTTACACTTTTGTCTATTTCATTTTTTCCGTTGGTTTTATACCAATTACTAATTGAATAAAGGGGTATAATATAAATCAGATAGCGTACGTTCATTCATCGCCAGCAAAAACTAATGAGATCTCGATCTTTTCATCAATTTTGCTTCAACCAAAGTTGTTGCATATAATTTAAAAGTGTTGTGTCTCGTCAACTTTATCAAATCTGGTATATAACAGTCAGGTATTATCAACAGTCGAAGTTTTTTTGGTCTGTAGCAAAATTGAACTGTAGTAGGTTATCCCTTTTCCGGTGATTTCTGCTCTGTTTTTGCTTTGGTTTTTCTCTGTTTTCTTTGGCTGCGCGACATTTGCACAGCGATTGTAATCCGATTGGAGTTGGGCAAAAGGTTTGAGGTAAGCTAAAAAGCAAACGAGTCGTATGCATGCTTCCAGAACATCATCATCATCATCGAGGGCATCTGATGAAACGAAATCATTTGAGTGCCACACTGCTGCAATATAGAGAGTCTGTTTGACCATGAAATTAAAAATGTCAGCCATTCGCGCTCGACAGCTGTCACAAATTAAGAGATAGTTTCAAAATCAATAAGCAAGTCCTATTACATGACAGCAGCACAACTGATAGATAAGAGAAACCTCAATTGAAAACTAGTGAATACAAAAATCTAGGTTATGTTAAAGTAGCCTCAGAGTCAGCTGGAAGATAGGTAATAATAGGTGACCCCAGCAAAATGCCACACAAGATATTTGCCAAACAATATTGTTGCTTTTCCTCTACTACTGCTCTTATTGCTGTTGTTGTCGACGTTGTTGTTGGCGTGCGCCTCTTAATACCGACACGTTCTTGCGGTCTGCGGCAGGCTGAGAAGGCGGCAGGATATCCGGCATTCATTTCGCAACAGCAGCATGCTTTTTATGTGTGTTTGGTTGGTGATAAGATGCATCCAGCTGGCGGTGAGGACAGTAGGCAGCAGTGGCATACGGTGGCCAATTCAAATGGGAAATGAAAGAGATTTTTATCGCCTAACGACGCCGAGGATAACGGAAAAACATAAAGAATGCTCTCACGGAAATCCACTTTATCAACTTATTATAAGAACATCTGTCTGCGCTTGTCTTTGTGTCTTGTGCCTGTATTTTCTTCTAGCCGTAGGGCAAAATAAAAAAAAAAAATGGAGAAAAAAACAAAATTAAATCTCCAAAGATTACAATTATTATCAAGGGAGATCCGGTTTTTCACTTTACTTTCCTAATCGCATAAGTAGGTGCTAGCATTTTATTTTTGTCATCCGGATTAATAAAAAGCATACAAAAGTGTATTGTTTTTCTTTTTCAGAGCAAGTTGCGGGTCTATTTCTAGTCATAAGGAATCGCATTAATAAACTTCTAGTTATTTAAAGCTGCCTTGTCGTGGGTTGCGGAATATTAATTTAATCAAGATGAAAATTAAATCGAAAATAAATTAAAGAAATAAAATCAAACACGAAAGATGCAGTCGAGTGAGCTACGCATTTTTAATAAAAAGAAAAACTGTCTGATACTATTTTAAAAATATACTAAATTAGTGTACCCAAAAATGCGAAAATATACCGAAACCTTTATTTGGTATATCGATATAATTCTACTATCTGCTATTATTCTCAAAATGTATTAAATTAGTCTGCCCACAAAATGTCAAAATATATACCACAAGCTACTATTGGTATATCCATATAATACTACGTAATCTGCTATTGCATAAAGAATATACCAAATTAGTATAGCCACAAAATGTTAAAATATACCAAGAACTACAAGTAGTATATTGATATAATAGTACACAGTCTGGTATTATAATAAAAACATACCAAATTAGTGTAGCCGCAAAATGTCAAAATATACCACATTAAAAATATACCATGGAGTATAAATGCAATAGTTGAACACCTGAAAGTATACTACAATTTGCAGTCAGTGACAGTGACAGACAATTGCAAAGCCAGGCCAATTACTTTTAGCGCCCATCATCACTTGCGGCTCAAGTGTTTACCATAAAATTTAATTTTAGCCTCTGGCAAAGTCTGCGCACACAATAATAGCCCCACACAATCATACTAATCATCAAGCAAGGCAGCGACAACTTGGCACATAAACAGTTTGCTTTATATTTTGCTGGTTGGTTGGTTGGTGCGTCGTGGGGGGGAGCAGGGTAACAAATCGACGAAGGTGTGACAGTTTCAGTTGCATGTCAATTGTCATTGACGCTGGCGCAGTTTTTTTTATGGCAACCAAAAAAAAAAACTCGAACTAAAGAAGAAAAAAGATAAATAATAATAACAATAATGCGAAAGCGGAAAACATGCAAGTGTCGTATTCACATTCGTATTCGTATTCCCCGACCCGAACCGAGATGATATTGAAAAAAGTGTGGAACTAATGGCGTTACTTTTTTTGTTGTCACACCCCAAAAATACGACAATAACAGCGACGTTAATCGCTCATATGTGACATAGCCAAGGAGTGAAGAGGGAAGAGAAATGTGGAGCGTAAAGAAAACAAAACAAAACAAAAGCAAAGAAACGAAATAAAACTGGCATGACAACCGTGTGTGCTGCTTCTTCTTCTTTCATTTCTTCTTATTCTTGAATGAAGGAAGAAGCAGAAGACAGCCAAGCCAAGTTTTCTTTCATGTGTGCATGCTAAGCACTAAGCACTTGATGAGTTTATTTGCCAAAAAGTATAAGCCGAAATCGTCAACTTTTTCGAGCTGCTTGCTCACAGTGGGCGTGACAGCAATCAAGAACAACATCAACAACAACTCGACAGAGATAATCAATGTGTGTGTCAATTAGCGAAACTTTAAAAAAAGTTGCCAACTCCTGATTTTTTTGTGCCTTCATGTGACAGCAGCATATTGGCAAATTGGTTTCATTGAGCAATCGAGCATGCTATTAAATCGCTTCTCTCTCGCACTATGAAATGCATCGCGAATTAAGTGTATCTTCGATTGCGCTTCATTATTAATGTCAAGCTTAACCCTTTCTTGCCCATGTTTTCGCGGCCTTAACAGAGCTGCGCGAATTTTTATATCTATCGCTTATTTGAATAATAACAACCTATTTTTTATATTCAACGCAGAAATTCAACTGTAATTTTTAATAAAATTTTTTAAATTGGTACTTTACATTTTAGAACGCTGACCCCAAAAATATAGAAGATATAAAAAACAAATTTATTGAATTTTAATTGGCACTGCGAAGTTCTTAACCAATTAAATATTAAAAGTTGTACCACATTCTAAAATTGATTATTGCAATTATTCGAAATATGTATCAGATATCCCACTGTCGAGCACACTCGTCTGTAGCTTACATATTTGTTTATTAGAGCAATTTATTATCTTAAAGATGTATTTTTGGTTGCCAAAGGGTGCAATGGGTAAATGAATTTCGAATTTAAAAGGAAGAATGGCCAGAATTTAAAATGGTTTCTAATAATTTGATGAATATTACAGATTATTTTACAATACTACAAACCGAGTTCGAGGCAATTTTTTTTACAAAAATCTTCTCCAATTTTTAAACTAAATATGATTTAAAAGCAAATTATGTAAATATTAAATTTTGTTTATAGAATCTGATTCTATTAGCATTTTTACTTGTTTATTTCTTGGTGCTAAGAAATAGCGTATTATGATTTATTATGCTGATATGAAGGGATTCTTTTGAAGCTTTACGACTGTCCATGGATTCGTCCACATAAAAGTATCACATGCTGGGACAATTTGGCCATTTTCCGGTCGCTAATATACGAGTAATCAAATTTTAGCCTAGGCACAGTTGATGAAATGAAATTTAATTTTATGACTCATTATTTTTCACGCGCGCACACAACAATATCAACACGGTAGTAGTATTCTGTGTGTGTGTGTGTGTGTGTGTGTGTGTGTGTGTGTGTGTGTGTGAGGGGAACCTCGGTAAAATACTCGTTGAAGGCACGTTAAATAAGCTTTGTCACACTCTTCGGGGTGCGTTTGTTTGACTTTTTTTTTTTTTTTTTGGTTTTTGGACGATGTCAATATGCCGGCGTGGCAGCAACATCCTCAAAGGCTCAAATGCCTTCTGCGCCTTCCAAGGTTGCAGCTACTAGAGGTTCGTAGCTCTAAACGCAAAAGAACACTTGAAACACTCTCATTCCACTGTTTATTTGGCTTATTTATTTCCCGTCGTTGCCGACGTCGTTTTTACGTTTACTTTCAATACAATTGCCGTTTGGCGTTTGCCGTTTGCCGTTTGTCGTTCCCATTGCCATTGCCGTGTGCCAAAGACACCCATGCGGCTTTTGACGCCACACACACACACACACACGCAACACACACACTATATGGCAACAACAATAGAATGCTAAGAGGAACATTGGGACCGCGTCTGTGGCTGGGGTAAGGGCACATGACCCAGGGAGCTGGCATGTCTATTTAAATCGGAGAGAAATCAATTTTGGCATTCGAGTTTTATGCAGACAGAAAACATAAAATGTGCGCATGAAATGCGTTATCCTATTAAAAAAGCCGATTGGAGCAAAGGAATAAACACAACGCAACGCAACCAGAAAAAAAAAAAAAAAAAATCAGCTACTGGCTTCATGCTGATGCATACACATTAAGCACTGAACTCATATGGCGAAACATATTGTAGGGAATTGAACAGCGAGTTGTGTGTGCGCTCGTGTGTATTTCTCCCCCTAAGCAAAGGCGTATCTCGAGAGGGATTTAATGAACGTGACGAACCCTCTCTCGCTGTTACTAAGAACAATAATGTGAATGCTCGACAATTGACAAGTTTTCACTCCATACCTTATCTACCCAACAGTTTTAAGCAAATCTTTACCTGAAGTATTTCAATTGAATTAGAATAGTACAAAAAACGTATCGTTTTTTTTTTGGTTTTTGTAAATACTTACAAATATGTGAATTCTGTTTAATATGGGACTTAAAAATTAAATGTTGAAAATTTACAAACTTTATTTTGAATATCAAAATTTCATTTATTCAAAATTATATTTATCTTTAAATCTCTATGTAAATGTAATATTCAATTGTTGCGTTGCGGATCGGTTGACTATTTTTCCGTTTAGTTCTTGACCTAATCCACATATTATCATATTATCATATTCAAATCGATACTAAACGGTTGAAGTAACAATCTTTAGATATGACAGCGAAGTCAGCTTCAACTGAGCCTCTGACAATTTCAAAAGTAACTGATGACACTCTGCGTGAGTGTGCATGTTTGCGTGAGTGTGTGAGTGTGTGTGCGTATGTGCATGTGTGTGTGTGTGTGTGTGTGTGTGTGTGTGCCTGTGCATGTGTAAACAAAAATAATCACATTTCCGATATGTGATTAGCTTGCGATAAAATTGTTGCAGGTTGCTTAGTGGAGATTCTGTGATTCCTTTTGGTTCGCCCCCGATGTCGTTATTGTATAGGACTTCGCTTCTCCCTCTATGCTGTGTGTATTGTTCATGTGAGTGGGTGCTTGAGTGCTGGATTATCCAAAGAGTTTCTTGCCGCTGTGTACTCATGTATGAATATAGCAATTTTCATTCAACTGAATTGGAAACTTCTATATACAGTTATTTATTTAGCTTGAGCATTTTTCTCACCTTCAATGCACACGCGATAAAGAAATGATTTCACTTCTCTTTTGTTCAGTAAATAGTACTTATGGCACTTTTGAATTTTGATGTTCACATCCCCAGATTTATATGCAGTAAATGTATTTCATTCGTTTCAATTAAAAAGTTTTACTACAGCCACTTCTGTGGCAGCAATGCCTGGGCCCCGGCGTTCCTGAATTATTATTCAAAAGCCTGAATAAATGCTAAGATTGCAAAGTCCAAGACCGATGACATACCCATTGTGCAAGAAATTGTACAATTGTCACGGTACATTTTATCAATGCTCGTTGTTGGCTTTTTCCATTCCTATTTTACTATATATATTTCCTCCTTCTTCCGCCTCTCTTTTTGTGTATGTGTATGTGTATTGGGAAGTCAAGAAAGGACTGTGCAGCCGGTCTGTTAAAGGCATTGGCCAGAGTCTGATGCTACTACTGACAGTGTCCCGGAGCCAAACAGGCGACAACATTATCGCCAGTAACATTATTCATTATCGCTGCCAACGCCTCTTTCACCCGCCCCACAAGTTGCAAGTTGGTGACATTGCAACAGATACTTCTGCTTAGACTCGAATGCTGCCGTTTCTGCTGTTTCTGTTGCTGCTGCTGCTGCTGCTGCTGTTAGTGCTGCTGGTGCTGCTTCAAGTTCTGCATTATCTTTTGCTAGGTGCCCCAAGAAATCAATGAATCTACATGGTGGCCATCGCAGCCTGCTCTTTCTCTCTTCACCCCATTTCTCTACCCTTTTTTGTTGGCCCCCTTGCATCTCTGCCCACTGTGCACTGCAAACGCCTTTGAGCCATATGAAAGTTAAACTCTGGACAAAGTTTTGCGGTGTAAAATAAAAAGGAAAGGCAACAGGAAAAGCAATGCCAACATCGCACAGTGACTCGTTTAGCTAAAAACTTGAATGCACTTGATTTAATTTGTGAACGAAACAATTTGCTTTAAGATTTGATTGCACTTGGAACTTTGACACATGCATTGATGATTAAATTACAGAATAAATTGTTAAAGTTAATAAACCAACTTATGTTAGACATATTTCTTAAAATTCAATTTGACATTATTATAATAATATTTTTGATATTATGCTAAATATGAATATTTTAGATTTAATGAATTTAAGATATCATTTAAGATATGAATTTAATGAATTTATGATATCCACAACTTATTAAGATATAAAAATATACTATATTCTTTATTTGGTACTTCGATATACAAGTAAGTTAAAATTATACCATAATTTTAAACAAAGCATCTAAGACTCGGATGTCGTTTTTTGCTATATTGAATTATTTCTTAAAAACCTTCTAAGATTTTTCTGTGATCGCAACTAACATAAATTATTCTATCTCACAGCATTCTTTTCAAGTGCCTGGCATAACATATTAAGAAATTAACGCTTCATGTTGACATTGTGAGTGCAAATTGAAAATCGATATCAATGTTTAGTAGAAGAGCAATTTCGAACTGCACTGAGACACTGTGCGACGTGAAGCAGCAACGTCTAGTCGGCTGCCGGCTCAGAAACTTCCGCTTCAACTTGTGCGCCAGCAATTGCCACCTCCTGTTGTTATATCCTGCCAGCTGAGAAGCTAAGAGACAACCAAAATGGTCATTAGGCTGGCACTGCCGCGCCCAATTTACGCCCAGTCTAATGGGAAATGCACGCATTTTCCCACAAATGTGATAAACTAAAGTTCACGTATTTTGTTGAGAACTTATCAAAATTCTATCACATCATCCATCTTATCGAATTATTGCAAACATTTCTCACTCTTCAACTTAACTCACTTTTAAGAGTTCATTGCAAGACAAATATTAAAATTAATTGTATTGCATCGGGAAATAGATTGTAATTACATTAATTATAATTAATGTAATGTAATGTAATTATAAGTAATTACTATTCTCGATAACTTATATTTAAGAGTAAACAGAAGCAACAATAAACGATCGATTTTTCTCTATATATGATAAGCTGTTAAAATATTTCTTTAAACTGTAGAATTTAGTTTCGATCAAAGAAATAATAATTTCACAATAATTTGTTTTGTAAATTATTATTATAAAGATTTAATAAATATAAAGAAATCCAAGTGATTGTAAAAATCAAAAAACTTTAAAAATTATTATTATTATTATTAAAATGCAATTGGGTTTTCATAGTTGCTATCAACAAGAATTAAAATGTATAGGAAAATTTTACATTTAAAAGATAATTAAATTTCCATTTGAAACTCAAATTTTACATATGAAATTAAATTAAAAAAATGACAATATTAATCTTATTGGAATTTCGTTCCTTCCAAGTACCTTAATCAATACTTTTTCGGTGATCAATGAAACGAATTTCAAGTTGAAGATGGAAACTGTTTAGAGAAAGTAAGACATTAAAGTCAGAAGTCATCATAAACTTAATTTTCCCTGTGTGAAAGAGTCTTGCACTCAATCACAATATGTAAGCACAATATATCTTATGTTATGCTCGTGAATGAGCTTAACTTTTGTGTATCGCTTGACCACATACGTAACATATAGTATACGAAGTGTTGTACATATGTTCGCATATATATTTTTGATCAGTATCAAGAGTGGAGAGTCGATTAATCTCTGTCTGCCCGTCTTAGTCATAGTTCCAACACTCACCTCAACATTGTATACAGTAGCAAGCACTACTTTGATGTTCATCTCGGCAACAGCGCAACGCAAAATGATGTAAGAGCGGACCAACGTTTTCATCCGGTACGGAAATTGAGTAAAGGGAGACAGAAGGACTCAGCGCTGAAGATGTCCATCCACAATACGACGTATGCAAGCAAGCAAGCAACAATGCAAGCAAGCTCTGCCCTTGGCCATTGACCCAAATGCACTTTTCAACTGGCAGCAACACGTTGCGACGTTGGTAAACATGCGTGTGTATGTGATTGTGTATTGGTATGGTGTGTATGTGTGTGTGTGTGCAAATTTCATGGGATCATGTTGCTACGAACGAGCAGAGTAAAAAGATTTTTGACAATGGCGGGCGAGCGTTACACAACTGGGAAATTTCGAAGCATGTACTTACGAGTACACTGCACATACTATGGCACAACTTTATGTCCGTTAAGTATGTACATACATACTTACCATATATGTACATATATCGATGGAAGGCATATTGCGAACGACCTGATTACATTTGGGCGAATTAAATGAGTTGCCGTTCAATCTGTCTATACTATCTGACAATTCCAAATAAAGTGTCATTTAATATAATATATATATGCGCTGACTTTCTATAGTTCGACAAGTCAATTGAGAAGGGCACGATTTAAAGAAACCATTGCTTGGGATCGACTTCAATATACTCATTAATTATGTATGTGGCTAAAGCAGATGCAAAATGAATTAAATTTTTCAAAGAATTGAAAGTTGAAAGATATCAATCGTGTACAATTTACGCTCTAAATATGTTAAATGTTGTTGATTGATCCAAGACAACTTTTTAAATAAGTGGCAAATTCAGATCGAGAAAGAGTGCTATAAAAGGTATAAAGATATTATATAATTTCATATAAAGAATTTATATAAAAACACTGTTGATGAATCATAAGTATTATGATAATACTTATTATTATTATTTATTGAAATTTTAACTGCTTCAAATTTGTTTTGTATCTTTATGCACACCTTTTTATAAATGACAACGTTAATAATCAAGATTATTTTTATAAATCCTTTAATTTCAGTAATAGTACAGAAAAAATTGACGCAAAATATTGTTGTCAGCTTAATTAAATCTGTTTGCTGGCAATATCTAATTATACTAAATCTTTGCACAAAAGTAAATAAGCTCGTTGTATGTATAATATTAATTTCATTCAAAAGAATATCCTAAAGTGCAATAAAAACTTTATTCTTGATGTCTTGTTGCCAATTGTTGGCCATTGCCTTTGTTGCGACCTTAGTTGTTGTTCTTGTTGCCATGGGAAGTAAGCAAAATTTAAAATCTCGAATCCTGCATATGGACATATGCCGGCACACGACCACCGCCCACCGCCCACCGCCCACTGTCCACTGTCCACTGGACTGTGTCCAGCATATTCATTTCCCCTTTTGTTCCCCGTCGTTCATTTCTCTCTCTCTCTCTCTTTCTCACTCTCTTTCACTTTCGCTCCTCGCTCTTCTCTTCGCTTCTCTTCTCGCCGCTGACAGCTCTAACAGACAGTTGCTTTCGGTTGGCTTCAGATTTTCATGGCTCGCATAGTTTGAGCCTTGCATATATTTTGCATTTATGCAAAGGCGCTGGCCTCTGCGTCCTGTTCCCTGTTGTCATACTCTCCATACAAAAAGCTAAATGGAGCGCAGCTTGCAGCACACATACATACACACACACACAGACAAAACGACGAAAAGAAAAAAAAGGGGGCGCAACTACCACACCCACTGAAAAAGTTTAAACTTTTGTGTTGAGTGCGGTTTTTTTGTGACATTTTCGTAGATTTTGCTTTGGGCCAATATCCCCCCTTCGACCCGCCTTGCCGACCGAATGCCCAATCTCCCCCACTGCGCCCTCTATTCAGTCCACACCAGCAAGCGCAACAACTTCTCCAACAGCATCCAGCTGGTCTCGTGTGTTCTTTGCCTGGCTTTATGAAATTCTTGGATGTCTGTCGCCTTTTTTGAGGTCGCCGCCGCTCGCCGAGCATTTGTGGTTAATGAATATTTCTTGAAAGCCAAACGAAACTTGTATTTTTAATAGTCCAATTTATAAAGGCAGTCGACTCGAGTCGACGGCATGGAAACCAACGAACTTGTCCCTCAAAAAAACTGAAAAAAAAGAAGATGTCTCTCTTCTCTATGTGCAATCTTGTGAGATTCAATATATCAAATGCTTTGACTGAGGACAAAAATAAAGTAAGGATTATACCAAGTGCAAAGCAACTAACAAGTAAGTGAAAATTACGTAAAGACCATGTACTTAAAGCTTACAAAGTATCTGCTAAAAGGAAGTGATTACTGCACCTTTACCTCTACAACTTAATTGAAATATGAAATATCAATTTTTTTTTTAAGTGTTAAAGATCTCGTTAGCTTAATAAGTACAAAACTAATTTGATTTTTAATTTAACATTATTTCGACAGACAATTTTAATTAACAAAATTAATTGAATCCCAAAAATTGCATCATATAATTGAATATTCTTTGTTTGTTATGAATTGAGGCATTATTAAGTCACGGAAGAGTCGCGGGAGAGTCTTCTGAAAGAGTTGCATATGAATCTTATAAAAGAGTTGTGGAAGAGTTTTCTGAAAGAGTCACAAGACATATGGATGAATCGCGGAAGAGTCTTTTGAAAAAATCGTGGAAGAGTCTTTGATAATTGGTCTTTTCTTCTTGTATTTTGTGATGTAAATATTCATTAAATTTATATTTATTATTTGATAATTCCGGTGGTCCAAAAATATAGAAAATTTTAATGTACATTTCGGCAATTCTGATTAAGAATGTATACATATATTAAAAAAGTGCACTGTACTTACACTAGTTATTTTACTTAACATACTTGATGCTATGCTGATAGCGTTTCATTATTTTATTCTTAAAAAATATTTAATACTTTCTGATAAATTCAATAAAAATCAAACCTGAGGCGATGAAGATAAGACTATCAAATTATACATTGATGATCTTCCTCAATTGCAGCTTTTGTTTTTTTTTATTATAAATAATATAAGTTTGCTTGGTCCGCAATCGTCTTCCGCATTATGAACGCTTCGACTGGAACTGTGCAGTGGCAATGGGAAAAAGCTTTAATTTGAGATTGCGAGTGCAATAGCAGCGGGTTTTTCCTGTAATGCTATGTGGAATCGAGCTATTGCAAATGCTAATCACTACGTATGAGAGTCAGCTCACCTTTAGGTCGAATTAATAGAGATCGATTGAGCAGTCGAGAGCAAGTTTTAGTTCGAATCGGATGTGTAGTTGCATTGTCAATTAGTAAAAGTTGAATACTATTGGCAATTCAAGCGGCTGGCTGTGCAAACGAGTTTCATTGTTTCATAGCAAAGCTTTTAAACTAACGCCAGCAAAATCGTAATACTATAATTAGTTACTGAAGATGACACCCATCTCGTTGTTGTTCGTTGTCGTTGTTTTTTCGCTGGCAACTCTGTGGCAATTACTCCTTGCTGCACCCAATCCAGATAGTCGAGGTAAGTGCGTTACGATTGCTCATTCACACATAGTTTTGCTCTAGCCTTTGCCAATTTTCTTTCATAGCAGCACAGACACACTATGGCAACTGTTACACCGCAGACTTTGGGCATGGTCGCTGTCTCTTGCGCAGCAACTGTGATTTCTACGATACGAATGTTCTGGATGCAACGAGCAAGCGGCACTGCAACTCACAACAGAGACCCAATTTGGTAAGTTGACTTCTTCTCTGACCTAGCAGAAATTGTTGAAATTTAGTCAGATTACTTGATTGGTGGATAAACAGATGCAATACTTACTTGACTATATGTACTATATGTATATGTTGAGTACAAGTTGATTGTAACAAAAATTCATCAAGACAATTAAGAATTTCTACAGAACAATCAATATAAAATGTCTCGAATTTTATATTGTATAGAAAAGTAACATATGTTGTGCATTATATTGAAGGGTATAATAAGTAATAATATGAATGTTTATGTAATGTGAGAGTTTGCTTATAAATTTTGTAGACCTGTTCAAGAAATAATTAAAATTTGTAGAAACAGTATAAAATATTTTAAAAAGTATAATATATTATATTAGACAATATAGTATATTATATGCTTAGTAGAGTATTTTTAAATATACAATTTGTTCATAATTCTTAAAGTTTCAAAAATTGTAACTAAAAGTATTCGATCTTTAGTTACAATTATGAAGGCTATTAAAATTATTTAAAATAAATCATGCAGAATTCGAAAAATAATATATATAGTTACGAAGATTCATATATTGATTAATACTGAGGTAAACACAGACGATATATAACATTAGCTCAACTGACGCTGATTAAATATTAAAGTCTTTTAAGGTTTCTGTTCGACTTTAGACTTTCTTCTTAGAAATAAATAAACTCGAATAATCATTGCTACGAAATTGTCATACAATTCCGTGTAAGTGTAAGGCACAAGCGTATTGAAAATGGAAATTAGTAATGCTTTAATTATAGGTCTGCTGCCCACGCGAAAAGAATGCGTTGCCTCTGGTCGCACCGCGTATCGATAACAACACAAAGCTAAGCACAAGTGAAGTAACTGCTGCTGCCTCCCATGTGGCAGGCAATTTTAACGGCGATCAGCTGCCCAAGCATCCGAACTGCGGCACATCGTTTGCCTTTAAGGTGTACGGCGGCAACATCACTGGCCTTAATGAATTCCCCTGGACAACGCTGTTGGAGTACACAGTGCAGGCAACGGGTCAAAAGCAGCGTATTTGTGGCGCCTCCTTTATTGCCGGACGCTGGCTGCTCACAGCGGCCCATTGTGTGCATCAAAGTTTTCTGGGCAGTGGCCGCAAGTTAAGCGGCGCTAGGCTCGGTGAATGGAATCAGACAAGCAATCCGGATTGCATCACGAATTGGAATGGCAGACGGGAATGTGCACCGCCGTTTATTCAGGCCAGCTTTGATCGCACAATTATCCATCCACAATTCGAGCTCGAGAACTGGACCAATGACATTGCTCTGCTGCGGCTCTCCAGCGCCGTCGATTGGAGTCAGCATCACCCCTTGGAGCCTGTCTGCCTGCCACCGTCGTCAGGAGCTGGCGGAGCAGCTGGCAGTGATCAACTTGAGGGCAGCGCTGTTGATGTCTCGGGCTGGGGTCTCACGGAGAAAAACAACGAACCGAGCGCGGTTAAACGCAAAGCGGTGCTCCTCGTGCAATCGCAAAGTCAATGCCAGGCCACATATAGGAATGAGGGTTATTCTATCATTGATAGTCAGATTTGCGCTAGTGGCGGTCGTAATGTCGACTCGTGTTCCGGTGATTCCGGTGGTCCGCTCACCCTCGAGACTTACACGGCCGATAGGAATCTTTATGTGTATCAGGCTGGCATCGTGTCGTATGGCAAAAAGCGTTGCGGCCAAGCGAATTTCCCGGGTGTTTACACCAGAGTCAGCAGCTTTATGGACTGGATTGAGCAGACCATACGCAGCAACAGTGATGGGTAGTGACGTCTGAGCGGTGACATTTAGTGACGGCATTGTGTCAGTCTCTGTCTGGGACTTCACCGAGAGTTGTGTGTGTCCATAGTTCATCGTAATCGTTGTGAGGTTTTTTCTTTTTCTTCTGTTGTTATATTCCCCCGCTGTCCATTGACGTCACTGTCACTGTGTGTGTGTTGTCTTGTCTTGTCTTGGTCATGATATCCGTACAATTAGGTAACCATGTTGTGCAGCTTAGGAATCTAAGGCACAATCAAATATGATTAAATGTAAATTCGAATTTATAGCTAGCACTTGTTATCGTACCTTCATTTACACAGTAGTAGTAGGCAGCTAGATAGAGAAAATTATCGTCAAATAAGTACTAAATTAAGTAAAGTACATGTTTATGTTTACTTATTATTGAGTGCAAAGAGTGCGAAAAGTTCCATGTTCTATATTTGTCGCTTGCATAATTTAATCGCATCTATACGGTTTTACGACCAGTGTAAAGAGCAGAGGAAAACATTTTCTATACTTGTTGATTACGCAGAGAGCAGAGAGCACAGAGCATTGTATAGTCGAGTACTTTTGTTTTCAATATGTAATTTTAATTTTTACTATGCACAGCTTGTTTACGATAATTTTTCTTTTCTATTTATGTATTTACTATATTTTTTTTGTTTTTTTTTTTGCGCTTTTCTATTGTAAAGATAAGACGTCATAAATTTGCATACTAGCAATAATTTAGCATTGACTTTCTTGCTTGTCTAGATTGTAGATTGCAATTGCTAACATATTTTGTTAAGAGGGCAACACCGACTGCATTTGCACACTTATTTAACAAACATAAATAAGAAACAAATATATGATGTAGTATAAAGTATAGAAGTGTTTTTCTATTTAATGTGTATCCAATTATATAAATTACAAATTAAATTAAATAAATAATAACTTTACATGACTACAGCCACAATTGGCAATAAATTATCGCTTAGATCTAGGAAAATCCCACCTCGCAGAAAAAGCGGTCTTTATGGCGGTTTTTTTTGTTTTTCTCTTGCTTTTTGGTTCGTCATCATTTGGGACGTGCAAAGATGACCGCACGACGACAACGATCACGATGATCGCGCATCCTGCCGGCTGGACAGGGACGCTTAACACGATGAGAGATGAGCAGTTGGCCAGTTAAAGTTTTGCTCTGCGGATTGTAGAAGATGAGTCGTCGCGCCTCTATCGTTTGGCTGCATTGCGCCAGCAGCACTGTTAGAATGCATCCCACCAATAGAATTATTCGTTGCAATTGCATCTTGATGTGTGTTTTGTGTCTTTGCGATCTTTTTTGCGTTTTGCGTTTTACGTTTTACGTTTGAGTTATTATTCGATCGATCTTTTATTCGCGTTGCGTTGACACGCGTGCTTCCTCGATGGCCGATGGATTCGGTTTGCGCTCGCTTTTATGACTGTGACCGCTTGGCAATGTTGTTGCCATAGTCGTTGTCTCGATGTCGTCGCAGTCATCGCCGCCGCTGGGCTGGAGGTGCCGTTGGCAAATATCGCGGCGTGTTTCGATTAGATAACGTCTACAGGCCTATGCATTCCATAGCAAGCGAGCCATCGTAAGATAAGATAGCCGTCGTTTCATACCCGGCATCCGAAAAGATTATGCGGGTTGACTACAGAATAACCATGTTGCTCCGTCCGTCCGTCTATGCATCCATCCGTCTGTCTGTCTGGTTGTCCGTTCAAATGAGTAACTAGAACTCGGTAAGTGCACAACAGCTTGATCAAGTAAATTTTGGTGGCCATAAACTTCTATTGCCAACAAATTGATTTGCCATACTTGCCACACCCATTTTCATTTACAAAAAAGCAAACAAAGTCGCGCACACTGAGTTGAAATTTGCTTTTGACACGCGTCGTGTCAATGCTGTCGCGACTGCTGGTAATTGCCAATAAAAATTCATATTTAAATTTACTTTATTTATTTATTAGTCAATTTTTAGTGCTGCTCAGGTTTAAGTTTTAAAAATAGTACATTATTGATAAAGTGTTATTAAAACAAGTTGCATGACATATTAGAATACTTAATGGAATACAAATGTGATTATTGTTCAAAAGTTTTGGAATTAGTTACTTCAAATATATTAGCCATTATTAAATTATGTTAACATATTTTTTTTTTATATATTTAATTCAATTATATATTATATTTAGCACATATGTATGTATTATAAATATTTATATTATTAAAATAAAATGTGTGATTGGTCTATGTTATTTGAAATATTTATTTATTGTCTTTAAACTCATTTAAATTATTTTGATATTTTGTATTCTTATATTTTCAGTTTTTTAAGGTATTTTAGGACTTATTTTCCCCAAATAATTGAGTAGAGATATCAGGTATTTTTTAGTGTGCCATCTTGATAGAACTTTTTTCTGCTTGGCGATAGGGAGAGGCGGACTGGGCATGGAAAACCTAGATTATTGGCATTACGTTGGAGGGGGTTATGGATTCAATTTTGGTTCTTTACCATTGGTAGGTGAGCGATCGAGGTCGAACCGGGTTCGTGACGAAAGCGAGCTGGAATTCAACGAAAATTCCGCGGCAATGCGTTGCCGACACGAGTCGACGACGCGACGGTGCCAATGACATCGTCATAAATAATAGATCACTCATCAGCCAGTCCAGTTGCTAATCGGAGACGCTACTTCCGGACACACTTCCTCTTTGGCATGCAGAATTTTTAGAAGTGCGCCGCAAATTATACTTTAAAACCGAAAAGTACGCTGGCTATAGTAAATAGTCAATTTTACTACCTTTTAGCATTCCATGAGCGAGTGCTCAACACTGGAATGAGTTTTCGATATAAATAAAGTCTACGCAGGGTGTAGCTTCATTAATCTTATCGTGTAGCATTATCAATTGAGGAGACTTACAAATCGAATTTAATTTGAATATAGAAAATGTTCTAACTGGTGGTAGTTGCATTTAGAGTCATGGATAATAATACATTATCAGAAATGCAAATCCAAATATATACAATTATAAAAAATTGATCGTCGCATTAAGTTATGTTGAGATCATTTTCAAAATAATAGTAGAAAGCTATATAATTTAGTGTATACTAAAAATATATAAAAGCCTCTAGTCCGTAAAAATGTAATTAAAGATCGGAATTAAAATTTAACTAAAAATATACCATCTGACCCCATCTCTGACAGGCAACAAATTCAAAGTCAGGGTAACATAAGTAGGCAACAATCTGAATTAACTGATATTCAGTTACTCTTAGTAGATGAAGTTGTTTCTGTTGTTACTTCAATTTGCCTTGAACGGTTAAGCACTGCCATATCGGCAAATGGAATACCAGGCGAACATAAATCAGCAGCAAGCAAAAAAAAGAAAAGTCAGTTGTTCACTGAGTCGAGCCATTTATTGCTTGTTTTTCTGTCGGTTGCTTTCAGATGTTAAATTTCAAATTGGCACGCGTCAGCTAAAAAATGATCTATTTTTGTTGCATAATTTTAAGTTAAGCTAATTTAAATCGTCATTCGCAGTAAACACGATAGATGGCGCCACTCGTAAGTAAGTGACTTGCTGTAATTTTGCTTGCTGCTAATTTATGATCGCCTGGTATTTCATCTACCCACATTTCCCTACTATCACTACTTTAAGTGATCAACAATAACAATAGCTCTATCCGTTTGAAGTTAGCGAATATAGTACTAGATGATTCTATATGCTGCCCACTTATGTTCGCCTGGTATTTCACTAGCTGATTAGCCTTAAGCGAGCGCTTAGACAAATCGTAATTTGAAATACCGAGCAAATAAACATCAGCAGTCAGCAAAAATTAATTATATTAGTTGCTATTGAGTAGTGCGGTATATTATTTGTTAAATATCAAGAAAATATATAGTCACAAAAAAGAAATATTGTATTTATTTCTGAATTTTAACGGTTTTTTGGTCGAATTTCAAAAATGTGAAATTTTTGTGGCATACTTTGACGCTATACTAATTTAATTCGTCATTTGCAGTAAAACCGATAGATGGCGCCACTATTCAGCAAGTATCTTTTTGCATTTCTGCTGGCTGCTAAGTTATGTTCGCCTGGTATTTTATCAACTAACATTGCCATTTTTAGCCTTGGTGATACCACGAGAAGTAACTGAATAACAGATTATTCTGCTGACAGTTCTTACTTATGCCTGCTATTTCATTTCATAAATTGACACTATTTGCATTTCATCGCATCAGTAGCACACAGAAGTATTGTAATTTGGAAACTTATTGAGAATTGCCATCTGCCCAATATTTATTATTGGCACATATTTATAATACCCTTATACTTTATAGGTAGCGGGTATACGAAACAAAACTAATCTTTGACAACTTCGAAAAACGGAATCATATGACATAGCAACAGCATTTCCGATAATCTCAAATTGGACTTTGACATAAAACATTTTCTTTTGAAATTCAATGGAATCCAATTGTGCGGACAATTCAGCACCTACATAAATCATCCTGGCAATGAATATTTCTTCATGCAGAGCTTTTTTCGCTTTTCATTTTCATAGCAATGCTTTGAACAATTAAACAAATTAGTTAAATGACACTTCTCGCTCAACAATGTATAAAATATATTTAATTTGAAGCATTTAGTAATTTTGCAATGTGTTTAAAGATTTCTAAAAATTGGGATCTACTTGGAATAAGATAGTTTTTAAAATCACTTGTATTAGTTTGATAATAATATAATAAACCATATGTCATGCAATATTTTATATTAAAAATAATCATAAATTATACACAACTAAGTAGTGCATAGTATTTATTTGTTATTATATGACTCAGGCGCGAAATGTGACTCAGTTTGATTTGATGTCACTTTACCTTTGAACTAAGTTCTAATGACACATAAGCGAGCTTGACGAATGGCCATTTCTCCTTAAATTTAATAAAAAGACAGGCAGACAAATAAATAACTTACGCAATGTGAAATCACTCTTCGGACTAGCTACCAAATTGTTAGAAGTGCAGAAATGCTTTGCGAAAGTTCCAAAACTTTGTTCATAATATTAATGTAGCCTACTTTTAGGGGTATCTAAATATGTATGTTTCTATGTGTTTACGTCCGATACAAGTTATTTAAATGTCACAAATTGAATAGCAATAGTTGTAGAGCTTGTTCAGTAGAAACTATTTGAACTTCACTACAAATTATGTGAGAAGAGATGCCCGATAATAACTTATGTTATGGGCTTTTTTGGGGGGGAAGATCATGCAAACAAGTTTCGAAAAATGCTGTTATAATTCGAATGAAACTACATAAAATATCAAATCAAATTAATAGATTAAATCTTGATTGATTAAATGCCAGGCATTCATATTAAAAATACATTTCAACATTTATTTCAATTTAAGTATAAGGTCAAGTATATAACAAATGATTCATTAAAATAGCACATGATTCTGAATTTTGCTCTAGTCCATGACTGAGCTAAAAGTTCATTTAAATTGTTCATGACACAAATAATAAATTAATAACAAAAATTGACCATGAACTATTAAATAAGTAGTGTCTCTTGAATGTTCGAATCTTGTGTCTTGTTTATATTTTTAATAGCATTAAGTTATTAAGTAATTTATATTGTTTTATATTTGACTCTCTGGCACTTTTACACGTTTAATACCCTGTCGATTGTCATGGATATCAAATCGCACAAGTTATAACAAAATATTTAACTGAAGACCGTCAGAGATAAATCAATATGTCTGTTAACTCAATTTGGTATTGAGCCGGATATATGAGTACTTCTAATTGTCAGGCACAATCACTTTCACAATCTTAGCTTGGCAAGTTAATAAATACACTTTTGTGGTAATTTCTGGAGACCGTAAAAAAAAACGAAGCAAATTTAGAAAGCAAAGCAATTTAAAATGCTTGCAAAATGTCATAATTTAATTACGAGACACATAAAAATTGGTGTGAAACTAAAATGTAATAAATAATTTATCGAAAGCGAATAAATAGTCGATTAATGATGCGCTTTTGTTGTGGTAGGTTTCTGATAGAGATTCGGGTTGATAGTCTCCGACCTTCATGTCAACACTTTGCGCCATCTACAAAAATAAAAAAAAAGAGAAAACAAAATAGTAATTAAGTAGGAGAAAATAAAAAATATCAGCATGATTTGAAACTTACCGGAACTATATGAAATGATGCGCCGACAATTGCCACGATGATCTCGCATATGGCATTTCTGGCAGGGCTTCTCCAGGCCATGTGTGGCCAATATTTGTCCCCGATGAATGCCTGGGGGTGCCATGAAGATCACGCGTCGTGATTCACTCGGTGCCGGGGCACAGAACACAACGAGGGCCAGCAGACAGAAGGCGTATAAAAGTAACTGATGGATACGTTGCAGCATCAACATTTCTCCCTCTCTCACTCTCGCACTGTGTGATTTGTGGAATGCGCAAATTTCGTGGCTACTTGAAATTGTGTAATCGAAATTATGGCTGCTCAACAACTTGATTCTCCTGCTAACTGGCGTGCTCAAAATCTGGCGTTTAACTGATTATATATGATTTGGACAAACAGTTCTAGTCGAGCATTGGCAACCTCTTTAAAATTGATAAACTATACAGGATGCACCAGCGATTTGAGTGTCGAAATCGCCCTATTAAATGGCCTAAAGGGCACCCTGTATTCACGAATCTTATCTAGGCCCCGCCACTATGTCACCCGCAATCTGTGTAATTGAATGTCTTGCTTTGGTTTTTGCCGCCCGCGCTCTCTTTTCTTACCTCTTACCTCGCTGGATCCCATTGAAAAACAAACCCCATACGGACGCAATCAGCGGACAAACCCGAAAACATTTAAGATATTAATATAATTGATATTTAGGTAGTCGAGGGCTACTGTAGAGATCTGTTTTATAGCGTGGACAATTGCAAGTGAACAGTGAAATTAAAAATAACAAATATATTATTTACACACTTCAAGTGTGTAATATATTAAGTAAAAAACATATAATTATCATATAGCCTATATTCGATTGATATAAAAGTGACGCATATTTTATTATTTTGTTATATTGTAATTCATTTTTGATTAGCTTTGGACATTGATAGGCTAGAGTCGCGGGTCCAAAGGTTGCTGGCACACACCTCTTGAAAAATGTAATAGACTCGCTTTTCGAAATGTGCTAACTCTAAAAATACCTTCACACTTGTCATAAATGGTAATGTGCCTGACTGCAACGTGGGACAACTCACATCTGACGTGTTTCGTGTGTTGTGCTGTCTCCAACGCAATGTCATTAGCATTAACAAAGCTTATGGAACGATTAAAAAATTAATTGATATACATGTTTTTTTTGCTAGTTCTTAGAACTGTGAATCCAAAGCGTGTGAGCGAGACAATCTTTGGAATTTCCACAATTATTAAAGAAGATCCCTTTAAATTTTTGAATTACCTAAGGTCATCAGTTTTACAGAAAAGTAATATCAAAGCAAGGGACTTTTGTGTAAAGCACGCGAGCTTATGTGCTTAACAAATTTTCTTATTGAACAATGGTTTAAATGAGAAATAGAAGCTTGGAAATTGCTGATCAAAATTGCATTTCAAAGATGAAAGTAGAATTATATTAAACTTGAATTTAAATAAAAATAAATAAGAGAGCTACATTACTCATTTAAATCAAAACAAAAGATTGCGGTATTCATTTTTAAATACACCACAAAAATACTACAAATATACTGAAAGCTATATTTGGCGCGATATTAATTTTAAAATATAACAAATTAATATACCGCAAAAATACTGAAAATTACTTAAAATTAGCATTTTGATATATACATCATGCAAAATATACCATATAGTGAAAAATATGCTACATTGTAAGACTCATAGTAAGAGTTATTTCACATAAAAAAGAATTTCTTTAATTACTTCTAAAATTTTTATCTGATCGCAACAGTTAGTTATTATTCTATGTATCAAAAATCTCATGCATGAGAGTAGAAATATATTTAATTAAAAATTTATGTTTTAAAATAAACGTACTTTAATGAACTCATAAACAAATAAATTCTTTAATTAGCACTTAAGTATCTATTATAGAAATTTGTTGCAATTGAGCAGCTTTCAATGATCACACCTAATTAAATAAAATCTTTAATGGGCATTTAAATATCTATCATACAAAATTTAAAATGATCATTTAGTTGTCAGTGGTCAGGTGCTCAGTATCTTGGCATCGTATATTCTGCGTTGTTGACAAATTAAAGCTCTTTCAAGTGTCAGAGCAGAGCAATAAATATGGAATTTTTAAAAATAACTAATTACTTTGGCAATTGGTGTGGTGGAGCTACCAATCTTAAGCATCATATGTTCAGTTATTTCCCAAGCAAAGAGAGGGAAATTATAATGTGATAGTCGAGGGGATGTCCATTGACAGTTATAGGCTATTTATAATGTTTACCGTTTCCCATTAAAAAGACAATCGTACCGTGAGTCGATGATCCAAATTCCCGAAAGCATGCGACAACGAAAAAAAAAAAACACATAATAATAATCGGCTGGTTTGTGCCATCTCATGGCTTTCCCATGAAACCTATGGCTACGTCACATGTTGGCCACGAGCGCGACGGTGGCTCCGCACACAATACCGAGTATTACTAAATACAATGATATCGAGGCGAAAATATAGGGGTTGAGTCAGCGCGCCCCGATGACGTCTTTATCTTAGAAATTGGTGTAGTGTTGTCATGTACAAATATTGAGTTGCGGCACATCTTGTGTAGTATCTGAAACATTCTCGCAGTTGCTATTTGTTCACTTCGCTCTTGTTGTATATTTTTTATCTACTAATGTCATTTAATGTTCAGAAAGTTTCAAAATAATTTCATCATGACACATAATTAGAGTTCAGTAGTCGATTCTACATATACTATAACATACAATAAAGCCTTAATGAATTTATGAGCCCGACAACCAGAGTGTCACACAACCTGCAATGCAAATCAATTGAATTTAATTTCAGTTTATCAGTTTATCTATTTTATAATTTGATGAAAATGAACTACTTACTCGACGGCACCGATTGCGATGGTCGTACATATAACCGTGTTTGCAATGGGCACGATTAACAGCTAAAAGCATGCTCTTCTCCACTGATGTTTGGCTGCCCTCATTGGCAGCCACGCTTTGAGTATTGTTTTGATCTTTGTAGTATATCACACGCCCACAATTTGTTTGCATTACAAGTGCGAAAAAAACGCATAGTAATATTAGCAGTTTTAAGCCGCATCCACTGCACGCTTGCATCTTTGCATCCGGCACTCGATGTTAACACGCTGCTGTTCGACTACCGATTGTCAATCGCAATCACGACCGAATTTATAATTAATCTAACACATAAATGGCGTCGCAGTCGTTAGCCTAATCCGTCGTCTGTTCCGCTACGCGTTACGCCCCTCATTCGGACAACATCAACAGTTCGCCAGTCGCTTATCAGTGTGTTTACACACAATACTCGCTTTAATACTCTACTCTTTGCAGAGTCATTGGCGCAAGAGCACGAAATATTCATTGGATATTATTTAGAGGAAATTTAATTTTATTTCAGTGGATCAACCTACAATCTAAACACTTATCACACTAAAAAATGTAATTATTATCACAAGATAGATTGTAAATTTTAATTTTCATTTCATACGTTTTAAGAAAGTTCACTTTATTACTGTTTATAGATCGACGATGTTCTACAACATTCTGGAATTTTAGTTAACTTTTATTACTCTTCATATATCAGTATGTTCTACAACATTCGAGAATTTTATATTCATATGCTTATTTTTTTTTAATGTAGAGCATAAAAATTACCATTTTTATTTAGCTTCTTCATTGCTTGTTTTGCTGAGTGCTCTGTCGTCAGCATCTTGTGAGTTCCCCCCGTTCAAGATTAGTAATTTCTGTATATTCATGCGCATCTAAAGCTAATGAATTGTATTTCTCAAAATTGTAGCATAATTTTTGGCTGCATTGGAAAAAGCGGCGAAAGTACCCTCTACTTTAGCTGACAATCTGGTATATTTTGCATGTTATGGTATATTTTTGATGTATAAATATACCTCAAATAGCATTTCGTATATTTTTAGTTTTTTTGTGGTTTATTTATTTGGTATATTTAGAAATTAATATCGCACTATTTTATCTTTATTCAAAATGGTTATCGAGTATCTCACAGTTGAGCACACTCGACCTTTTTCAAATCGAGCTACGAAAAGTTTGCATTTATTTCTGCAATTTGCGGGTCAAGGGCTTTTGATGTTAGTTCAAAAATCTATCTCATTGGGGAGGCATTTTATTTATATTTTGTTTACTTTTCAGAATCAATATGCATATATTTTTTAAGCACTCCTGCTTTTTGTCTAATGCCATACATATATCTCTCGATAAATGTATTCCAAAACACTAAAGTCTTATATAGGTCAAATAAATTTGATGCTTTCCAAAGAATTAGAGATTTCAGATTTTATGCATGAAAATAATTAAATCGAAACAACAACAATAAACAAATATAATGTACGGTGTCGCAGCTTAACCCCAAATACATTTTGCATACATCATCATGAAAGTCATTGTATGCGCTTTGTAAAAAAAAAAACCAAAATTAATATCAATTATTCACTAATTACACTGAAAGCACAGAGAGATGAACAACAAATAGCTAATGTGTGTAATTTAATGTTATATAATACAATTGGTTACTTCCATCTATTGTTGACACTCTGTTTATTTGCAAATAATAAACTAGTGTTAATTGACAAATAATTTATCTTTTGATACATCGCACTAGGTGTATGCTTTTCATTAATATTATTCTGAAAATGGCATAAAACAAATTGTATTGTTTGAAAATAAACAATAAGAGAACAACTTGAATAAATATCTTTGAGCTTTGTGCTTCTAAATGAATATGCTAAATAAGTGAAATATATACCTTAATTAGAATATGTTTTGTTTTGTTTGAGTTCTCGAAGATAATGAAATGTAAAGAATGTTAGAAAAGGAACAACTTAATTAATAAATTGATGCATCGAATAAACTCTTACACTTAAATAAATTACTATTAATTATATAATGCGAATTAAACCCTAAATAATTTTAATATATTCAGAGTGTCGATGTCATTGCACAGCAAAACAATAAAAATATTTGTTATTTGCGGGTAGATCTTGTTATATGGAAAGAAGTCCTGATTTAAATTAAAAATCGCGTTTTAGTCATAATAGTATATTTAATGGTTTATTCAGAAGTGGCATTTTGATGCCGCAAGCACTGTCAACAATAAATCATTGTAGTACGCGCAGATATATCTTTCAAATGTATTCACAGATATCCATATATACACACACTTGCAGTGACGTCATCATTAACTATGAGGTTCACATTCTTTAGCGCGCTGTTGCGCCAGACGATGCTCGATATACACAATTGCCGGGATCCACAGTGATAAGTTCTGAACATTGAAGAAAATATATTAAAATAAGTGAAACCATTTTTGAAGTTAGCTAGACATATCGATCGCTTATAGCAAACAAATTATCGAACAGATTTTCGGATGCATCTTTTTTTCGAACTATAACAAAGCTAAATTGAATTTTCTTCTGATTTTTGATAAATATTAAATACAAAATGCAATAACACTATTTAGCATGAAATTTCAAATAAAATCACCTTAAATTTTATAGACAGATTAAATAATTTGTAGAAGATGTTCATCTAAAATTTCAAATACAATCACCTTCATTTTTATTAACAGATTAAATGATTTTCAAATACATAAATTCAAATAAAAATATCAGCTACCTGTTAATCTCTAAATGCATGGTTTAGAAAGCATAATAAAAAAACATACTCATAAAAATTGACCATATTATTCAATTCAAATTTAGTGAATATGTTGTTGTTATTATTCTTAATACTTTATTGAGTGACTACTAATGTTTTAATATTTTTGTATAATCTTTTCAATACATTTATATGTTTTGTATACCAATCGAATGAATGCACTTAATTTCAATATTGAATAAAACATTTTTTTTTCAAATAAATTATACTGTAGCCTTAAGGCCTTAGACGATCTGGCTCATCTCATTGTAACAAGGAATTGTGTCTGTAATTTCAATAAAATAAAATATTTTCCTTTTATATTCACTCTGAACAGAAAAAAATACGAATGAGCTAATATCTTTACAGCCATATGCAATTTAAAGTTTTGATTTGTCTACTCTTAGAGATTACTTTTGCATCCATAACTAGATTTCTTTAAAAACTCTGCCTACGATATAAGTGAGATTACTTTTGCATCCATAACAAGATTTCTCCAAGAACTCTGCCTACGATATAACATAAGTGACTACTTTGCATCCATAACTAAAAAATGTTACACACGATAATTTGTTCTGAAAAGTAATCGATATATAAATAAGATTACACACGATAGTTGGCTCTCGATGGTAATCGATATTTAATCCGATAGTATAGTTACCTGACGCTGCCACGTCCTTGCAGCCATTGCGCTGAGTGCGTCGACTGCGCGCTTGCCTCGCCGTTGTTCGCATCCTCGACGACTGCGCCTCATCCTCGGAGGTGGAGAGCAGCGGCTCACGACCGCGCTGCGGCTGAAGACGCTGCTGCTGGTGCATCGGCGACGTGACCGGCACGGCGACAACGCTCTCCGCGGGACTCTGCCCCGTAACGATGGCGGTGGCGGTGGCGGTGGCCTGTGGTTGCAACAGATTGTCGCTAGACGAGTGCGGTTTGTGCCGGCGACGACGCTGCCGCACACGGCTGAAGCTCTCGTCCTTGATGACCAGCGTGCCCGCTTTGCTGGTGCGCAGAAAGTAGCGCGGCACCTTCTCCAGCGTCTGCTCCTGCACGTATTCGGGCGACGAGTGGCGACCGCGCGACATGCTGAAACGCTCCAGTATCGAACGCTGGCCGGAGCTGTGCGATCGGCGATAGCGACGCTTTTCACGTGAGGCGCCCGAGCAGGATTCCCCAGGCGTTGTCAATGTGGAGGTGGACGGTGGCGTTGGATACGCCAGCTCAGGTCTGCTTTCCACCTCCGTCGCCTCCAGCTGATCCTCGAAGCGTATGCCACGCACTGAGCTGGAACTGCTCGTCGCGGCTTGTGGCCGCCAATCAGGCAGCTCGTGTGTGCTAAAGTCAATGCAATGCTTGTTCGACATGCTGCTCGCCTTGCTCGAGCGGCAACTGGGCGTCGCCTCGCCAATGCGCAGACCATGCAACTCATGCGGCAGCTGTGCCTGTTGCAAGCTCTGCGCCAAGTTTGCGGTCGCCGCACGTTTCCGCCTCCGATGTGGATCGGGTACACTGCTCGGCCGGGGGCGGTATGTCTGCTCGCGGCTGCCGTCGGCATCGAGGAGCAGCGATCCCTGGTGGTCGTAAAGCAGTATGCGTGGCAGTGCAATGTTGCTGCAGCTGCGCGACGTGCTCAGCTCCCAGTTCCAGTGGGCGGGCTTGTGCAGCTGCAGACTAAGCAGATTGGCCAGCGGATCGAAGGGTTCTTCCGGCTCCCCGCTGCTCCCATTGTGATGATCTTCGGCTGTGGTTGTGGCTGTTGCGGTGGAATTCTTTGGCTGCCAATGATGCTTTGACATTGCTCTTGGCTGAGTCGTTGCGCTGCTTCCACCTGTTTGCTATATGTTGTGTGGATGCTTGGATGGATGGTTCCCAGTTGCCTGCCTTCGTTATCTGCTCTGCTCTGCTCTGCTCCTCTGTGCTCCTGGCCTCTTGCCAATTTATTGTTTATATCAATTATGTATGTATAGATGTGTCTATGTATAGCATTAATCTATGTGTATTTGTAACATCTATATATTTGCTATATATGTAGTATTTATGTACACACACTTTCTTTCCGGTGCTTTTGTGTTTTCTTTCAGTCTTTGCGTCTATTTATAGTTGTCTCTTCGTTGCTCTGCAGCTCCTCCCGTCTCACGCTCTCTCATTGACTCTCTTTCTCTCCTGTTCTAGTATTTAAGTGCGCCACTGTGCCAGTTTTACAATTTATCAATAACACAATTACAGCAATGCGAATGCCAGCGCAAAAGCAAGAGCAAAAGCAAAAGAAAAACAAGAACAAAGCAGAGCAGCAGCAACTGTTGCATTTGCCTTTCAAACAGTTCGATATCGCAGCGCGCACCACACACAGTTGTCATACAGAGTAGAGCAGTGCGAACAGCTCTCTCACCTCTCACTCACTCACTCACTCTCGCACACGGAGTAATCGCGTATACTACGTATTGCTTTGCCGCTCACACACACGCTGCAGCTGCTGCTGCTGCTGTCTCGTTTGTTTCTATGCAATCGATGATCAGCTGCTCTGGCATTTACCATTTGGCTTTCTCTTACGCGTCCGCCCGCCACCGAGCACCGTGGCCAACTGTTTTTTCGCCAGCGACTTTTGGGACTTAAGAATTGTGTTGTGTGAGGCACTTGCGTCGTCGGCCCGATGTTTTATGTCTACCTTGCCACACACACACACACACACTCACACTAACACGCACACCAACACACACACATAGACACAAAATGTGGGCGCAGATACATCTCAAATGGGGTCTGGGGCTTTCAAATTCAATAATGCCCCACGACTTTGCATAATTTACGCTCTCGCGCAATGCCAAAAAGCAAAAAGCTGCTGCAACAGCAACAGCAACATTATCGACAACAAAAGAGTCCGTTCTCAACAAACAGATTTTGTGATTATTTATGTTTTGCTTTTGTTTATTTTGTGTCTATCACAATGCGAAGCGATGAAAATCTTGAAATCTATTTTGTGGTCGAAACATTCGCATGACAATTTCCTTCTTATTGCTGAAATAACGAGAATGCAATTTCGATATCTTTTATTTTGAATCGTAATAATTATGTTTGTGGTCTATTGAGTGTGTAATTAAATTATAATAGATAATTATAATAGATATAATGATAGTCTTCAGCAAAATCTTGAAACTAATTGCATTCAAGAAATAAAGGAAAAACAGAATTACGAGTAAAATACTCCCGTCTAAATGTATTAAATAATTCAGGTATTCTACATTATTTCTTAGAACAGTTGATGTCTGTCTATTGAGTAATACATTAAAATAATATTGATTGATATATCAATAATTTATGTAAATATTTCATTTAATAACAAAAGTAACTTCAGTCTTTTCATACAAAATGTTGAGCTTTTCATTGAGCATCTCATAAAAAAGTGAGCCGAAGGCCTGCCAATCTAATCAAAATGGTTAAGTTGCCTTTTTGCTTTTTATCCACAAGTTGGCATTTCCCATATTTGATTACTAGAGTAGCCAATAAACTTTACAATTTTATATTAAAACAAGTAAGAAAGCTACAGTCGAGTGTACTCGACTGTGAGATACCCGCTACCCATTTTGAATAAAAGCAATATATTTTGCGGTATTATTCTCAAAATATACCAAATATACTGCAAAAATACTAAAAATATACCGAATGGTATATTTGGTATATCGACATAGTACCGTATCCAAAATATACCATAGACGGCACAATATACCAGATTGTCAGCCAAAGCAACTCAGACCCCTAGTAAGTAGGCGTTTTTGCCCATACAAAAGTATTTCTTTAATAACTTCGACAATTTTTATCTGATCGCAACCAAATTTTCAGGGATCATAACTACTATAGTTATTACCGTATATACCAAAATTCGTAACCCTAGCTTTAAAATTACGCTTGTTATTCGATTTTTTTGATTTGCAGGGGCGGAAGTGGGCGTGGCAAAAATTTGAAACAAACTTGATCTGCGTGCAAACATAACAAATGCTGTCGAAAAAAAATTATAGCTCTATCTCTTATAGTCTCTGAGATCTAGGTGTTCATACGGACAGACGGACAGACGGACAGACGGACAGACACACAGACGGACAGACGGACATGGCTATATCGTCTCGGCTGTTGACGCTGATCAAGAATATATATACTTTATAGGGTCGGAGATGCCTCCTTCTACCTGTTACATACATTTCCTGCCGGCACAAAGTTATAATACCCTTCTACCCTATGGGTAGCGGGTATAATGATATAGGCAGCTAACGATATCTTAATTAATTCTAAACCATTTACAGAGTCTTTATTAGTTAATGAATTTTCCAAAATCTTTTTAAAATAAGTACAGCAGCTGTACCATTTAATATCATTAACATAAGGTTAATTAGTACAATTAAAGTGTTTTTAAAACATAATTTTTAATATTCGAAAAAGAAAACATAATACTAAAATTCCTGATTTCTTTTTTTTTTTTTTTGTATATATAATATAAATTGGGCAGCTAAGGATATTATTAATATTTCTTTAATTTTCCAAAATCGTTAGATGCATCACCATAAGATTAGTTAATATAGTAAAAGGTATTTTAAAATATAGTTTTTAATATTTGAAAAAAACATAGTATTAAAATTCATTATTTATTGTTGATCTTGGCACTTGGTTGTTACATCTCCGAGAATAGGTTCGATGTTCAACAATGAGATACCCGATGCAAATATATATTATCTGATAAAATTTCCAAAACATCACAAAACAATTAAAACTTTCGACTGCAGAAAATGTGTCACTAATTTTTAAATTTTTTTTTGTATTTCGGATACGAGTGAAATAATACTTTTCACAACAACATAAAATAATTAACACTTTCGACTACAGAAAATGCAACACAAATTTTAAAATTTTATAATTATTTTTGTATTTTGGATTATTATTATTCACAATTTGTATTTGTAAAAAACATACCAAAGTGTTTTATACTAAACAGAGATAAAAGTATAAAAGAGATCATCAATTTGATCAGCACCGCATTAATATCGTCCGCCTAAAAGTATGCAATGCTTGCGCTGAAGCTTCTAATCAATCGATTGGTTGGGGTCACATTGGGTTATCGAATTTCGGGCATGAGCCATGAGCGCCATTGAATGAGCAGGGAAATGAATGCCGACGACAACCAATACTAGAGACCATTCGGCATGCGGGTTTCGCTAAACCGAAACTAAATATCAGTCTCGCAAACACACCGCCAACGACAGTGATGCAAAAACTAACAACAGCTTTCAGCCTTGCCGCACTTGCCGTGCTGGTTTGTTGCGTTGAATTGCTGCAAGGGGCACCAGCATCTGCGCCACCAGCCGATGTCCCCAGTAATCCTGTGTACTTCAAGCGGTATCATCGCATTCGCCCCTCAAGGCGTTATCCCCATCTCGATGTGTTCGAGGTCAGAGAGCTTTACTATGTGCGACGCGCGACGCCAAAGCCAAAGCCTCCGCCGCTGACCAGCGAGCAGCTGGATCAACTCATTCGCTGTGACTTTGATCCAACATTGCCCGAATGTAAGTGAGCTGATGGACTACTTCTGAGTAGCATTAACTTATCTGAATATCTTCTCTGTGTAGGTGCACACTTATCGACCTCGACCAGCAAGCCATTAACCACATCAACTACAACAACCACAAGCACAACCACGACAACAACAACACCAGCTCCAACAACAAGCACAACAACAACAGAGAGAGAAATCATTGAGGATATACCAATTCTGCCAGTTCTGCCAGTGGAACCGGAACCGGAAGAAGAGAACACGGAGACTGAGACAATCATACCCGAGGAGGAAGAAGAGATTCCAATGGAGCCCGATGATGAGACCGATGATGATACGGATTACGAGGACAGCGAAAACATTGATAATGCCAACGACGATGTCGCTGCGTCAGCTGAGAAATTGTTTACAAATAACGGTAGCATTGGCGGAAACGATGTGACCAAATTTAATTCTAATGAGCTTAAGAAATCACTCCAAAGCTTGTGAAATGTTAAATCAAATTATTTCAAATAATAATGAAACCTGCGTGTCGTTTCGTATCTTACAACAAAGTTCAATTTCATCTTTATTTTCAACGATATGTTAATATAAACATTCTTCACAATATCTACATTTTTTACCGAGTCGCAATGTGATCAAAATGCACTCGACTCAACGCAATTTGAGACAAAGTGCGTAAATTGAATAGTTTTCTTTATGCGTCTAGGCGTCTCTCTGATCAAATTGCCTTATCAGGTATTGTGAACAGCCTTGACCAGCACACAGACGACAACTGACACTTTGCTAAGCAGTCTACGCAGTATTCGAGTATGCTCTATAAACTTGTACAGTGAGAAAAAAATTACAGACCACAAGAGAATCTTGAAGAATGCAGAGAAATGCTGGAATGAAAATACAAATAAGATTGCAAAAATTAATTGTAAAGATGAGTGATGCATCTAATTTGGTATTTTTTTTAAATTATTTTGTAAGAATATATGAAAGGAAATCAAATTTGTATGATCCGCAAAATAAAAGCAATAATAATAATAAATCCAATATCGAGCTGAAAATAAACTGTTTCAGGAATATTTTCTTCATAAATGGAGTTTTTATTTTAACAACTTTTCCTATTAATTCAGAGTATTTAAATTAGCAATTGCCACCGATGTGGAAGCTAAGCCCAGTGATACATTAAATAATTATATACATGTGTACATCACACATTGAACTTAGAGATAATTTAGTTTCGCCGGCTTCAATCTTTTTAGACGTCTTTTACTCATGTATCTTATGAGACATTGAACATTCATAAATAGAGGAAACCAATTCCATTGAAAATCAACTATTAAATATTATGAATAGAACATAAAATAATTACAGATTGGTATACAAATCCTATAGAAAGCTTTCTTCATTAAAATATAGTATTCACTGAAGGCAACTCACTCAAAAATAAAATATTAAAAGCTTTCTTTATTTAAATAAAGTATTCCATGTAAGTGTCGCACTTAAAACAACATTTTAATGTTAATGAAAGAAACACCAAATTTGAAATGTTGCAAAAAGTTAATTTTATTTAATCAAATTTATTCAATTCTTTTGAGCTCTTTTCCATACGAAGGGATTATTTCTCACGGTGTAAAGTATTTGTATCTGTATCTGTATGTATTTAGAGAATTGAGATTAGCGCACAGCACGGAATCAATTGGCATTTGTTCTTTGTTGATGTGGCTTTTGTTGCCGTTGTTGTTCTTATGATGATCGTAAATTGAATTTGTACTTACGAATAAAGAAAAGCAGGAAAAAAAACAAGTGCGTCACCACTGTCGTTGCCGTTGTCGTTGACTTCGTCGACTTGAGGAGGCAGCCGACAAATTGAATTAAGCGAAAAGCCAAAAGGCATTGAAGCACAGCAAAAGCAACAACAAACAAACAAAACGCCAAATGACGACAATTTTTCACAAATAACGAAACGAGGCTGGCTTTTTTTTTTGTGTTTGTTTGTTTGTTTGTAATCGCATTGCAATGTTGTTGTTGTTGTTGTTGGTGTTAGTGTTTCCCGTTATTGTTGCTGTTGTGCTTTGGCTGCCCAGGGAGAGTGTAAAACTCTTGCGACATTTCTCGCCCAAAGTCAGTTAAGCGAAGACAACGTGCAGGTGCAGTTTGGAAGTCAGTCAGCTAAAGGATTTAAGTTCAACTCGCACTCGTATCCTTCACTTTGGAATATAACATTCACTCAACATGCGACTCTTGTGCAGCACTTTGATGTTGGTGGCCGTGATGCTGCTGCATGCATCCTGCTCTCGGGCAGATCTCTTGGACTGTGAGGAGACCGTGCCATCTGTCATCTCAGATATTGGCGACAAGATGTCCGAGATAACCGGCAGCAGCAGCAGCTCGGAGCATGAGGTGCGTGACTTCTTCAAGAGTGTCGGCTGTCAGATCAAGAACGGTGCCAAGAAGCTAAAAGAGAAGGCCAAAGATCTTGGCACCGAGATCAAGGAGGGTGCAAAGAAGCTAAGCGAACGTGCCAAGGACTTGGGCAGCGACATCAAAGATCGTTTCGATGATTTTCGCGATAAGCTCGCCAAGGAATCGGCAGAGGAAATGAGCAAGGATCGAGGATTCTTGGCCAACGTTGAGATCATCAATCCGGACATTCTAAAGGGTGAGCACCAGTGCGGACATGGTCACATCCTCGATGCCTTGGGCAATTGCAGCCGATTGAGGAAATGAGATGGCTTCTGAAAGTGTGTCTGTGCTTTGTTTATTATTTTTTTTTTTATTTGTTAACTTTACTTTATGCTTGTTTACTCTAATGTCTCGATTTCGTTTTGCTATGTAACATAAATCTGCTGAAAAAATAATGAAATAAAGTAGTCTTTGTATTATATGCAGCACTCTGATAAAGCGTTAGAAATTTGATAAATTCGACAAACCGTATTGAAGTTTCATTAAATGACAAATTCTAAAAATTCAAATAAAACCATTAGGGAAAATCTTGACTAAATATTAGAAATAGGTATCAGAATTTTTTTTTTTACATGTAGATAGCCATATTCTATTGCTGCAGCTAAATATTCTTTTAAAATTATAAATCAATAATTGAAAAAATGCGATATCATCTCTTTCAACAAAAAGTGAAAATTTTGTAAAATTTGTTTATCTATTGTTATTGAATATTCTTTCTTATGTGTTATATAAAATATTTTGAATCACAAATACTTAAAATTATTTTAAGAGTGGTCAAATAAAAGAGTGCATAAGTTTAATCACCGATGAACATTTCGTTTCCAACCTTGTAGAAGAATCACAAAGGATAATAGATAGAAAAGAGTGTGCCGAACATTGATAATAATATCAATATGAAATTACTTTTGTACTAAAACAATTTTCACGTAATATAACATTACTTCCCAAGAATAACGTAACATTGCTTAATCCATGTGGCGTGCGTGCTTTGAATGTTTATTTTGTTTTCGATTTTTTGGTTTTATGTTTTGTTTTTGTGTTAATCCGTTTGTCAGGTTTGCGTTGAGTTTTATTTTCTTAGGTCAGCTCGAGTGCAAAAACAGGTTATCATCTATGTACCTGTCTAGTATTTGCTTTAATTAAAAAAAGTTTCAATGATTGAATAGCTGATACAATTCCCACTTGAATACCGCAATAAAAGTAGAGTATATTTTTTCGCAAGACTGATTAATTTCAAATATTGCGTAGATTAGGCAATATTGTATACAATTAAAAAATTCAAAAGAATTTGCGACTCGGCTCGATTCACTTCTTTGGTTGACACTTACTTTTTCGTTCATTGAACTTTTGATCTTTCTGAGTTACACAATCAGTAAATTAATTTAAATATTAAACTTAACGATGCTAACATTTATAATCAAAAATTAAAAACTATTTTTAAATTTTGGATACAATTGCGATGTGGTATTTATGCATACAAAGCTGCATTTTGTATGTATTAAATAACAATATTTAAAATAAATTAAGTAAGAAAAATCGTGGTATCGACTGTAAGATACCCACTCCCCATTTCCAATAAGACGATATTGTACAAACATACCAAAAATATATCGCAAAAATATTGATATATAACGAATGATATATATGGTACATATATGGATATACATAGTACAAAATATACCAGATTTTCAACCAGCTACAAGTCAATTGCAGTTACTGCATAACTTCTACAATATTTATTGAATCGCAACCAAATGTTTAACCAAATTTTAAAAAGTGATGTCAAATATGTTCATCATATTTTTTATGTTTTATAGTCTCTGAGAACCAGTGTTTTATACCGACAGATGGACAGAGAGAAGAACAGACAGACAAACGAATAGATGGACAGATCGACTTGACTATATGGTCTCGGCTGTTGCCCTTATTGAGAATATATTTACTTCTTGGTCGGAGATGTCTCCTTCTGCCTGTTACATACATTTCCTGCAGGCACAAAGTTATATTATTATAGTTTATATTATTTGTTTAATTAATATATACATATAAATAGCTTGATAGTATACTATATATAAAATAAATCTTTATTCTAGAAAGAATATTGTATTAAAATGCTATCAAGTCTGCTATATATATTAATTAATTAGAAGTTTATTTTGTATATATTGCGATTAAATCACATTTTACGTTTTCCTGGAAATTCGCTAGACAGAGCGACATTTAGAAACATGTATTAACACATCTACAGTGCAACTGCAATCTACGTTTTACTATAAACGTTTAAGTTTACAAATATACTCGTAATGCAGTGTTTTCCGGGCTTTGCCCTATGTCAAGTGAGATAGATCGAAGTGTGGAGGAGAGAGCGAGAGATAAAGAGAATTGAGACTATATTCATTTGTAACTAACATCAATATCAACTCAATCAGAATTATCATACTCGTATTAAAGGGAATCACTGTTGCTCCGATTCACTTGAAAACCGGTTTCATTTTGTTGAGCATAGCTTCAGTTTGAGTTTCAGGTTCAGCTTCAGGGGCGCTCACGTTCTACGACTGGACGTAAATTGACTTTTGCTCAGTCGCATTTGCAATCTCGAAGTGAATAGTCGTTCATCAAATAAACTCTCGTTCGCTCTTTTTCTCAACGCTCAATATGAAATCTATTGTGATTCTTTGCTCAATTGTGCTTGGCCTCATGCTGCTGAGCTGTGAGACACACGCCGCTGACTGTGATGCGTCCAGGGATCCCGAGGACAGTGACTTCAAGAACTTCTTCAAGAACATTGGCTGCAAGGTGTCCCAAGGCGCCGAGCAAGTCGTTGAGGCAGCCAAGCCCTATGCCGAGAAAATCGGTGAGGGCGCCAAAGACTTTGGCAGCACCGTTGCCCAGAAATACGATGAACTGAAGCATCGTCTCACCGATGATGCATCCACACCCAAGGCCACGGTGACCTACGATGCGCCCACCGAGCGTGTTCCTCTGGCTCCAATTGCTCCCGGCATTCCAGCAGAGCTGGCCAACCCTCAACCAACTGGTAAATATATGATTTCTTATATGTTAAAGAGTTTATTCGCAATCTGATTTTGATTCTTTGTTCATTTTTGCAGCTGGCTAAATCGTCTTTAAATTCATCGCTCCAAGACTTAAAACGAATTTTAGTTTTGTGCTTCGCATCTTTGTATTATTTGTTGCCCAATAAATTCGAGTGATCTTGAAAGTTGTAAATTGATACGGCATGTTTTTTGTTTTTTCTTTTCTATTTTTTTCTTGTGGTGACAAATGACAATCTTCAGAATATTGACAGAAGAATCAAATTATCTTATCGTCGAATTCAAACACAAAGCAATCAGTGAGAGATTGATCATCATGATTCATCGATTCTATGGAAATGTAGCAGGAAACGAGCCTACTAAAAATGTTATTCTATTCAGAGCGAGAAGTGTCAACGGGCACTTGCTTTTTGTTTTTTTTTTTTTAATTACTGAAAAACTCGGTTTTGTGTGTTAAAGTCACCGTAATTAAATTAACTAAATAACTTATTTATGTCAACACATTAGTCACATCCTCTTAATTAAGAGTTGCAATTTGCGTTTTTCAAAGGGGGTTATTATATTCCAATTCATTCTGCAAATTTGCTAACGTGTTTAGATCATTAAAACGCATTTAGAAGTTCTATCAAATTTTTAGCTAAAATTAAATTTATTTGCTCATTAGTAAATGGTATTTTTAAATATTCCGAATCAATGCAATTAAAATATACCTTAATTATGTTAATTTAGAGTTTTGTGTTCTACTGTTAAGGATAAGAAGGCGTATTCTTCTATTCTACTCCTAGTCTACCGAGCTCAAAGGCTGTAAAAGCTAGAACTATAATAACTACAACAGCTAGAATTACCAAACTGGGTAATAAAATTAAGAGTGTATTTAAAAGATTGTAAATTAAGTGACACTTCTTCAGTTCTATATTTTTGAGCTGAGTTGAGTTGGGTATGATGTCAATATAAAGAATTATGCAAGAGGAGGGGAACAGAGAAATTGAATTAACTTATGGCCCTTTATATTATTATAATACATTCGTTTGTCTATATTTTTGAGTTTGAATCTCAAATATTATATTTATTTATTTAAAAAGTTTACTATAGATATAATTTAAAGGTCTTCGGCTTGATTATAATTATTTTATTTGATATAATTTGTTCTATATTTAATATTGTGAACTAGTTAATATTTTGCAACGCTCGCAAATTCAAGAATTTATTTAATACTACTTATAAACTATGCAGTTTTGAATCGTGCAAAAAAGCAATAATCAGTTATCGAAACATCTGTGAGAAGCTCTCAAAATACTGAAATTTACCGAATATCATATTTAAGATATTTATAAATTACAACATTCAAGTTATAATACCCTTCTATACCCTTCTAGGTAGCGGGTATGATTATTCCATACCCATTGCACATTGAGTATCTCGAGAGTCGAGCACTCATGGTTCGATCGTGTTTATTTGTTCTAGTTAGCCATCAGATAGCATGACAAATGTGCGGCATTTTGCGAGAGACTTGTGTGAGTGTGCGAGTGTGTGTAAGAGTGTTTGTGTGTAGTATTTATAATTGCTATAATCATTTCAAATATATGTTTGTGTACGTGTGCGAGTTTGTATGATGTCGAATAATACTAATTGAAGGCTGACAGCATCAAATGCTGAAGCTAGACAATAACAACAATGAGAAAGTTCACAAAAACAATTAATGCAATCAAAAAAGCCACAATCAGAGTTTTAAACAAAATAGTAGCAACAATAGCCTAAGCATCAGCATCACCATCAGAATCAGAATCATCATCAGCATCAGCATCAACACATTTATGCAATCAACCTTTCAAATTAAAAGCACAAAAATACACTAAATCCAATTTTCACAATTGCTTTCTGAATTTTAAATAGAATTGTGTGTAGTTTTTTTTTTTTTTGTCTTTATTCCACATTTTGGATTCTATTATTATTGTTATATTTTGTTTCTTTTTTTTTTTTGCCAGCTAAGCTGCTCAGAGTTTTGGAATTGTTTGGCCTTTAGCTCTAAGTTCAGGGGTTATCATGCATAGATTAAATATAAATATAAAAACACTATAGTCCAAAGTGTCTGTGTGCCATCTACTTACTACATTCTTCTATGCATAGCATAGACACAAATTGTAAATAAATTATTAGCACACAGCCCAAGCAAATACATGTGCTATTAGGCTGCATTTATTACAACATGTTTCCCGCGCTCTTAAAATGTGTCGTGTGGATGGGAGGAGTGTTAACGTAAACGACAATCTGAAGTCATCTTCGTGACCTTTAAGTGTTTACTCTATACTCGTAATACAGTTTAGAACATGAGATCTTTGGGGTCAGCTATTGCATTGTAATTGTTTCATATAAAAACGTGATTTAGATACACAAAAAAAATACAGTAATCAGGAGTAATGATAGTGATATTTATATTAATTGCTTTGCTGCTGCTTCCGTTTCGATTGAGTAAATAAAGTTGAATAAAGTCTGAGCGACAAAGGTTGCGCACTTCAATTCTAACAATATGTAATGAAAACAAAAGCAGCTAGCTTTCATTTTTAGACCTAGATATACCCAGTAGAAATCGATATAAGCGATGAAGAATTAACTTAGAAATATATTTAAAATAATAAAAAATTTGTCTACAGATCTTTCCTAAATAGTGTAAAGGAAATTGTTTGCTTTTAATTGGTAGATCGGTATAAAAACAAAGTTTACATTAGGAAATCAATATATTATCAAATATTTAAAATTTTTTTTTTGAATAAAAAATTTAGATTTTAATGCTGTTTTGAAGATACACACTTCATATGGAAAGATCGTTAACAAATTTGAAAACCAACTATGAAATAAATATATTAAGGATAATTAAAAGTGTACAAATTGTACTTTAAACAAGTATAAGAAATTTACAAATACGCCTTTTAAGGCTGATAACAAAATACCCAGATCACATTAAAAGATCAGAATAAAAATTAAAGGTTGCATAAAAAGCATAAAATAAACGTTTCGTTACAGACTTTCTTATCTATTATATAGGTCATTTACGGATCCCCCTTTCGATGCTGAATTTTGATGTACATTAACATCATTTTTTGTTTGGCACAGCTAATAAAATTTTCCGTATGAATATTTATACTAATCAACACTTTATTTTAACTATGTAAATGAGAAGACCAGCTACACAGTAAAATAAAATTGATTTATGGTAATAGTGTGAATGTTTTCATTGTTTGGGAATTTAGAAAACATTGCTTGGGAATCAAGAAGATTGTGATTGGCATTGTTCAAACAAAATGCATCAAGCTGCAAAACGTAATCTGCTTTAATTTTTGTGCTTATATAACAGAGTTTTCATATCTCTAAAGCCAATTGATTTATCTAAGCTATGCGATAGAAAAGTCAAAATAAAGCTATGTGCTGACTCAAAGCAAATAACATCAAACAATGTTTGACTCAATTTTGTGAAATTCTAATTGTAGTAATACAGCTAAACAGCACACCTTCAAAGAGAAAAGATTCGCTCGGCGCATGAAACAATTGTTGGTGGCAATTGTTTGTGCAACTTTGAAGACCCTGCAACCTCCAACTGCAGACTGCAGACTGCAGACAGTAGACATTGGATAAAACCGGAAGGGAGATGACTGCGGTCTGGTACAATGTCATTCATATATAGTATATAGAGTATGGTAAGTATAAAAGTCGGAGTTGGGGTTTATTCTCATACGCGCTGGAAGTTGGAAGTTGGAAGAACAACAGCCACAGCCTGGCATTCATTACCGCCGCAAAAGTTTTTGGCCGACGTACTTTCGAGACAGGCATCTCATGGGCATCGAATTATGACACTTTTAGTGGTTTTTGCCATGTGTTTGTTGCAAGCAGTTGCCACAAGGGCTGTCTTTGTGTTGTCACTTTGCTTTATGAATTTGTTTGCAACTTTACTTCGATTTCAGAAGTAACTTGCGAGTAGTGTGTGCGAGGTGTGTGTGTCGCTGTATGTGTGCGTTTATCGCTGTTGTGTTTGTTTGCGTCAAGATATTTTGAAAAACAATTTTTATATTTCTTTACAACTTTTCCCTAGGACACTTTTCCTATTTGGCTGTCTGTTTGCTTTCTGTTTTCTGTTTTCTATTCTCCATTTTCTGCTTTCAGTTTTCATTTTTCTTGACATTTGGTTACTTTTTTTTGTTGTGTTTTGTTGGTTTTGTTGCCCCGTGTTTTAAGACTTTTATTGTATTCCTGATGCTATTATATGTATTTATAAGTTTATCAATAAAATTAAGTATTACTGAAAACTTTTTAATTTGACGCAAAATAGTAGAGAGTAACGACAAGTGTCAAATGAAATGAATTCTTTACCACACCTAACTTTCAGCGTATTTTATTCGTCACCAAACAAAATGTATTTTGTACACATAAAAAAACTATACAGACTAAGCTTAAATTACAAAAGTAATGCATTTATTTTCCAGCATATCACAATGATTATAAAATAGTTGAATAGGTAGTAAAATCAAGAGTCAATCGCCCTTCAGCCCTTTAGACTTTTTAGAGTTTTTTTCTTTTCCACTGCCAAACTATTAGCAAACTGTTTATCGGCCTCTGCTTTGTATTCTTTTAAATTATAGTGTGTTGCCTGCAATTAAAAATAGAGTGTTGTAATTTCGATTGACAGCTCAAAAGTCGATCAGAGATAATTACATTGAGCGCCTCTTGAAATTCGGTCTGTGCCAAGCGTTGGATGCCACGGAAATTGCGACCCAGAATACGTCCGAGCTCATAGCGGGAAATGCTGAAGCCCTCAGTCGTAGATGAAGGCTGATCGCTGCCCTCTTCGTCGCTGGAAGACTGTGAAATAAAACAGATGATTATACTTGGAATGCGAAGCTTCAGAAATAGTTTAAGAATTTCTTAGACTTTTATCTGCCATCATAAACATATTTAGAGTGGATAAGTACAATCTCAAAAACTTTGAACATATTTGATCAATTCTTTAGTAATTTAATTACTTAAAAATTGATTGACGTAAATTTCCAAATATGAGCATTGTAAAAGCTTATTAAATAGTTAAATTACCACATCTTTTTATCTACCATCGAAATCATATCTAAAGTGCACAATCAAAAGGTTAAAAAAAAGTACAAAAGTTGGTTAACACATTTTGTGAATATTTTAAAAGAGTTTTTGGATCTATAACTGCCTTTAGTTCAATCTACATATATAATACTAATATAATAATATATAATAAATTTCATATAATATTTACCACTCTTTCTGTTGTTGATCTCGGTTGAGAAGTCGGTTTCATTGGCCCCGGATCGCTAAACTGTTCGTTCACCGTATTGTAGATGTCATTTAAAGTATTCCGTGTGTCTGCATATTGCTAAAATACATTAGAAATCGTCACTAAAGAAAAAAATACAGGGAAGTAAATATGCTCGAAATACTCACATCGGTAATTAGGTTTTTGGTTATGGCGATCTTTTGAAAAAAGTCCCAAAAGAAGCCTCTCTTGTGTCGCACATGTGGCACATCTGATTCCCTTATATCGCTGCGAGAATCCTTCGCCGTCGCAACGCTCAGTTGCAATAACGAAATGCCGATTAAAAGCAGTCCCAAAAATTGTTTCGATCTTAAAATTTGCATTCTTTTTGGTTGTACTGTAAGTAAATCAAAATGGAACAAAGCTATAATTAGCTTGTATTGTAGAAAATTATAATTTATAAAATTTAATATTGAAATAAAAATATATTGTACTTTTTTTTATATTACATTAAAATTAAGAGAATTTCATTAACGAAATTTGAATACAAAAAATTTTGAAAGTTTAAGTAAGATAAGTTTTTATTTAGATATTTGACTAACTATTTCAAATCGATTTGAGACGAATTATGAACGCCAATTATATATTAATATAGTAGCATTCTTGATTTGATTATGTTTAATGTGAAATACTATCAAATCTATTTTTGATTATGCTTATTGCCCAGTTAAATAATTTCAGTTTTCTAACCACAATTACTGAAATAATTGAAATTGTTAACAACAACAACGACATTTGATATATATTTTCATTGTATAGGATGTAATGATAATAATAAAAATAATTAAAAGCCCATTTATGGAGAATACAACAAATTTGTTTTAAATTAACATTGGACTATTGTATTATAAGATTTATTAATAATAATAACAAATAAAGAAAAATAGTAATACTCTTAAATTAAATTAGCTGCAATGTTCTTCGAACTAGTGAAGCGAATTGTTTCTTAGACAGCATTCTAGGAAAAACTCATTCAGGCCAAACCTCATACGCATATCATAAGGACGTAAGTGAGGCAAATTAAAACAAAATAGGGAAAAACTTGAGACTTTCTCGTCAATGCATCTGTTTTCATTCTTTCTTGCAATTCACTTGAATGCATTGCTCTTTGAGTTGCGAATAAATATAGACTACGTAATTAGATAGACAATGTTGTATTTAAAGAAGTTTTGCTTATGGGCCAAATATGTAAACATGGCCAAGACTGCCGAGTCTGCTGTGCAGTCAGTATCTCAGTCTCACTTTTGCTCAGTCTGTCTATACAAACAAAATCCAGGTGTTTCAGTTTCCACGACAATGTGGGCACTGTTGACAACCGCAAGCTAAAGACTAAACCAAGTTGGTCATCGCCCGTCTACCTCCCAGCTTCCCCCTTTCTGCTTTCCGCTTTCTCCTTCGACCCCTTTTGGCTTGCAGTGTGCAATAGCAACTATGTTGTCGCTTTCGTATCTGTCGCACTTCTTCTTCACTGTAGTTGCTGCTGCTTCTGTTGCCGTTGCTGCCGTTGCTGCTGTTGGCGCTGCCGCTGCTGTGCAACTTGAGCATTTTAATTATGCCCTAATGGCACATAATAGCTACCCCTGAATCAGCCTTCTTCTCTCCTTTCTCTCTCACCCTTCACTCTTCAGTCTCTCACTCGCCGTCCGCAGTCGAAGCAAATCCCTAGCTCGGACAGCGTCGAGGTCCTCATTACGACCCGGCGAACTTCATTTTCGGTATTGGATTCCGGATTCCGCTGGCTCTCTCACCAACTTTAGCTATTTTTCGATTATCTATCTGCTTGGCCATCTGTCCTGCTCATTGTCTTCAGGTAAATTTGCACTAGCGCACTGTTTGCCAAACACTTTTTCGACACTGCTTTCCGCTAGGGAACTTTCCTATAAGGTATGCCGAGAGATCATGAATGGTTTTAAAGAGAGGAGCGCACAAATAATATTAAGAAACATTTTGAAACTCGATTCAGTGAAACTTTTTGTTATATTAAATCCTGGTATGTATATTATATTATTTATATATACAATAGATTTAATATAGACTTAATAAAATAAAAAGATAACAAAGGACATTAACAACCAAAATTCTTAAGTCATATTAATAATTAGGACTTAAGGAAACAGCAAGAGATAAAAAGGAAACAAAAAAGAATATATGAAAATATCATACTTGAATTATTAATTGCGATTTAGCAATAAAAGTTCACTTTTTTAAGTAATTGAAATCCTACAATATCATAATCAATAAATATATTTTATTTTCCTCTAAAGTAAGTGTATCTGAGTGGTGAGCATTAAGCTGGCTTTTTTGCATTGCTGACTTTTGCTTTTTCTTTTTCAGCAATTTTTTTTTTTTTTTTTTTTTTAGTTGCCAGTTTTTCGGCAATTCTCGTTGCACTTTTGTGCACGCTTTGACTATTTTATTGCCACCCCCATCTAGAGAAGCCTTCGCCGAGCATTGAAACAAACTTCATTTTGAAATTAAAACTTTTTGGCCAAACGGCAAACGGAAAAGCGGCCATGGCAATCGCATTCTTGATTTTGTTTTCCAACTGGCTCATCAACTGGCCAACAAAACTTTGTAATTATATCAATGAGTGGCTGCTCCTGCCGCTCCTCTGCTCCTCTGCTTCTCTGCTCTTCTTCTCTGAGCTACGAGCGAGAACTCCTAGAGCTGCTCCTACTCTGCTGCTGCTGCTGGTGTCCAGACATAGTCCTGATGGCTGCAGGACACGACTTCCTTTTTGGAACGGGTTGAGAGGGTGTGTGTGTGTGTGTGAGTATGTGTGTCATACTCGTATGCATTCCATGCCCGGCAATAGTCAAAAATCAATCAATTCTCCAATGGTGGCATAAATTTCTTCATGGCATTTCAATTAAATTTGATTTGATTGCGGCCAAGACAATGGCATACACACTCAAGTGAGACCGAAGCCGTCTGCGCCCAGTCAACCAAATGGCAACCCCTCTTCAAAGTCGAATGGAGAGAATGAAATATTACGTATACGTAATGTGCATATAATTTTAGAGTAATTCATACCTCATTTTCTATGCAAGCGAATTTTATAATAATTCGATGCTATTTGACACAAATATAAATACAAAATTTATAAAGTATAGCAGAGAATAAAATATTACGTATACGTAATGTGCCCCCTTGTATCATTTTAAAATAATTCAAACATTTTTTAATGTCAGATAAGTTAGCATAATTGGTGATAATTAAAAAAAATACATAATCACAAAATCTATTCGAAATCTAAACTTTAATCTTATTAATGTATATATGTTAAGTTCATGTTGCTGTTATCATTTATGAATCATGATTTTGTATGCAGTGCCATAAAAATATAATAAGAATAGATTTGACAACATGAATCTGGGTAAAAGACAGAAACGAGATGCATACAAATTATTTCACGATTACACAAATTGTTAATGATTATTTATAAGTGTTCCGATAATAAAATTGAAAAGAGTGGAAGAAAAATGTTCAAATTTTAAATTTCATAGAACAGTTTTAGATAGAAAATCTTTAATTTGAGTAGTGTAATTGTTAATTGACATCATATGGCGACCGGAAACTTTTATTGTCAATTTTTTCAGAACCGCATTGAATGACTTCAAAAATGTATGATATCCTTTTGATAATAACATGAATTTAAATTTAATACTAACTACTAACTTCATTTTTATAAAAGAGAAATGGCAAATATATTGTTTTCAGGAGAAAGCATTATTCATCAATGTAGGATGAACTCATCCTTATGTGATTTCTATCACCGTTGGGTTTTTACTTTTGACCAAATCCTTGCTGTTTCAATAGTAAGAAATAACACGTTTTTATAACAAAACGATGACCAACAAGTTGTGAATACTGAAGCACCTAAAAACGAACACGTTCTTTTTAGTCCAAAATTGAAAACGAAAAATTAAAACCGGAGTACGCCTTTATACAATACTTTGATAAAATGCATAGCCAAGAACAATTGACTAAAGTAAATAGAAGTAAAGAGAAATTTTGCATTTAATCAGCATCAGTCCCGAAGTAGTTAAACTTAACTGATTATAATAAGTATGCATTTCATAAAGTTTTAAAGATGTCGTTTAAAAAACTGTGATAACTATCACACACAACACAGCGTTCAATCTTTACTGTTCATTGTTTAGGAGCTGTCCAAAGATTTATTCATGCATTAAGCACACACACACACACACACACAACGGCATACACACGCATACACGCCCATGTAATCACTTGTTACACAGAGAGACGCATCAAAAGCGTCAGAAGAAGATAGAGCACGTCGCGACAATTGCCGTCTCAGATCCTCGCCTCATTTGGAATTTGCATGTTAAGTACCAATTAAACGAGACTTAAGAGCGCTTTAAATGTTGACGATATGTTCCGACACCAACACCAACACAAGCAGCAGCAGCATCAGCTTCGTTCAGTCTTGTCTGTGGACCATATTCTTGTGTGCAAGTTATCTTACATTTAACAGGTAACTATGTAGTATAATACTCATATGTGGCAGATAGTTGACTGTGCTTAACAATGCCCAAAAAAAAAAAAAGTAGAAGTAGCGAAGAAAAGTAAAAGCAATTTCATAATCTGCAATAATGTAAATGATGTCTTGCAATTCCATTTTTAAAACCCAGTGCATAAAAAGTACAATGGGACTAACAAGTTTGCGTCCATAGATAATATGAAACAAGCATAAAGCAGCATCTGTGAGAGCACACATAAAATATACAAAAGTGTAAGTCCTACACAGATGAGTAACATATATACGAACATGGGTTGGCCTAACCGTTTCCACAAGAAAAGTGAAGACTATAAAAGCTAGGAGCCCAGGCACAGCGCACGCACATCGAGTTTGTGGTAAATTCGCAAGCAAATCAATAAATATAAATATTTTGGAGCAATTTTGGAAGGTATAGCCTTGAGGCTTACCACAACATTTGCTTTAGGCTTCAACGTTGTTCAGCACTCTCCATTGCACTATGTTGAATTTGACCCGTTTTTGTGGCCAAAATTAAAAATTTTGAAATTAACAAGATTTTTGAATGCAGGTTTCTTGTATACTAAAGGTTATTGCTATAGGAAGGTATTTTAGAAAAGTGGGCGTGTCAACGCCCACATAAATCGAAAAAAAGCGAATATATAAATCAATTTTCAAGTTAGAGACCCGAATTTTGGAACACATGATGAATGTCCTATTTCAAATGCGCCCTGAAAATTTAGTTCAGATCGGATAATAAATATGGAAGTTATTCAAGAAAAAAAAATCGCAAAGGCTTTAGCAGTTCTGCAATTCTGATCAAAATGTTGCTCCCTAATAATTCAAATTACAAAAAACGCATAATGAGCTTACATATTATGAATTCAGAATTGATAGATCTACAACATGTATATGGACACTCACTGAACAAATTTGAACATTTTAGTTAAAACCTCTTGGAAAGTTCAACTTTCTTTCGAAAAGTGACAAGGGGACATTACTTGCTAAATATACAAATTGTTAGAAAAATACGAACAAAATACGCAATATATTAGTATCAACACATAGTAATAACTTAAGGAAGTAATATTCCTTTTGAATTTTATTATTTAATGATTTTTTTGTGGGAGATATGCCAATTTGAAATTGCATCGCAAATTTAATATTTAACACTGCACGTATTGTCTGCTTGCAACAGCTTACTTTAACAGCTGTTATTTTAACATTAAACTGTTAAGTTAACATTTTAGGTATACAATATCGCGATTTGATCATTTCTCAACATGGTATCATTAAAAAAAACGGAAATTTGAATACTTGCGAAAAATGAGTTTTGGCCACGAAAACGGGTCAAATTCAACATAGTGCATTGCTTGTGCTTCCAAATTGGCTTCAAACTATACAATATGTTATACAATATATACAATTCATCCTGCTAGCTTAAATATAACATAAATTATCTTTTGTGTTAAAAACAAGTAAGATAGCTACAGTCGAGTGTGCTCGACTGTGAGATACCCGCTATCTATTTTGAACGAAAGCAAAATAACGTGGTATTAATTTTAAAGTACACCAAAGTAATAAAATACCAAAGGCTATTGTGGTATTTTCATATAGTACTACATTCAAATTATACCAAAGCGTACAAAATGAGCCTGATTTTTCGGTATTTAATACAAAATTTACCAAAGAATCCTTAATATACCAGATTGTCAACCAAAACAGCCAAGATATTGTTCTTGCAGCAGTCGTAATTTGTTAAACAAATTTCTTAAATAATTTCGACAATTTTTATCAGACGGCAAATCAATTTTAGGAATCATATATACGGTTATTATTAGCTTTAAAATTACGCTAGTCATTCGATCTTTTATCGATTTGATGGGGTTGAACTGGGCATGACACAAATTTGAAAAAATAAGATCAGAGATGTCTTCTTCTGCTTGTTAGATAAATTTCCTGTTGAGAAAAAGCTATAATACCTTTCTACCCTATGGGTAGAGTGTATAGAAGGCATCGACAAAACGAACATTATTTTTAATATTTGTCTTTCACGCCTAACATTTCGGCTCGTTATCAAATTTTAGTACCTGTAGTAATTATTTTTTCATAATATTTAATTGCTTGTTGTAAACTAAAATTTTGTGTTCAAATGAACAAATGCATTACCAATATACATAATAATATATGCGCTTCTTACAAAATAAGAGCATATTTTTTAGTGCTCCATATATTTATGTATTTTAGTTATTGGAGAATATAATTTTAGTTTACGACAAGCTACAAAAATGGAAGAAAAAAAGATATTCACTAGAGCCTCTAGGCAATTAAAACTATTAGTTTTTTCTTTATTTTGTTTCTTACTTTTGAATTGCTTGTTGCAAGCTAAAATTGTATTTGCAATACATAAATACATGACCAATAATACAAGCACTTCATTGCAGCACTTTCGCTCTTGGCCATTTGACATATGAGGTATTGATACGGACCGAAATAATATATTACAGAGCGCCACATAACCAATTTAACCGCCTTTATACAATTCCCCATGAACACATGGAATTTATTCATCTATTTGTTTGTTTTGTTTTTTTTTTTTTTTTGTTGCTTTTCGTATTTTACAAGTTGCGATAATAACAAAAGCGTTTGATGTGGCACTCGAACGCTGGAAGCCCTTTTGGTCAATTTCAATAAGAATAAATAGTAGGTGAAATTGGTATTTATTTCCCTTATTTTTTGGGATTTTTTTTTTTGCTTTTTATTTTGTCACTCGTAAACAATTGTTACACACTCGTCGTAATAGTTGTTGTTGCTGTGTGTGTGCAATGATAGTGGCTCGAGGATAAATGCGACGATAAAGTACAAAATACAAACGCATGTATGTTATGTATGTGTGTTTGGTATTTGCGCTTTTGTTTGTTTAACGTAAGCGCTTAAAGGTGACCAGACTATTTGATATGTCATTTATTTTCAAGGCAACGCGCGCTTTCCAACCGGAAAATTGACTTTCTCAGCGCGCGCGCAACGCAGCGAGCGTTATTGCTGCCACAAGCATCCTCCATCGGCTCATCCCTTTTGTTTTTGACTTATGTTCACAGCTTTAATGGTCGACAAAAAGAGAGAGAGAGAGAGAGATAGAGACAGAGAGAGAGAGAGAGAGAGAGAGAGAGAGAGAGAGAGAGAGAGAGAGAGAGAGAGAGAGAGAGAGAGAGAGAGAGAGAGAGAGAGCAGACAGACAGCGGTAGCTAACTATTGTATTATATCCTAAACAACAATTGCTCTTTGCTTGAATTGTTTCTCTATCTTTTCCTTTTTGGACAGTTAACTGCAATACACAAAATTGTTTGTGGGCGGTGTCTACAATTTAATCGTTACGAGCAACATTAACATTATTTCATATTGACATAGCCATGGCCAAAGATGGCAACGGCACGTGATCAGCGTGTCGCGCTAATAACTCATACTCATACACACAACATTGCTACGCTTACGCCTACTCCAGCCTGTTCAACTCCCTCTGCTCTGCTCCATCTCCTGCTACCGCAAATGGCATTACGTATGGGTCGACTGACTTGCATTGGACGCAATTTTGTCCTTCACGTCGACCCAACCGTCTCAGCTACGTGCCAACTGTCAGAGGCAACGAAGAGAAGCCAACACAAAAAAGTAGAAAAAAATATAGTATAGGAAATAGAACTCAAGTTGCAAACTTAACCGTCAGGCCAAGAGCAAAATCAACTCAATAAATAAAACATAGTAACTATGGGAGTATATTGATATGACTCTGCACAGAAGTAGGTAAGTGTGTGTGTGCGCGTTGTGCATGTGTGTGTGCGGTGTGCCTTTATGAATAGCTGAGGAATAGTAAATATAATTGTATCCTACACAGACCGCTTGTCCGTGCCATTAATTCCGTTAAAGTTGATCAGTAAATGACTCGTCTGTTATTGATGTGGTGTCCGAGGACTGCCTTTGCTTTCCTACGCTCATTTCGAATATTTTAATTAAATATCAAGCGGCGAAACGAGCACGACTACCAAATACCCTGGGACCATTAAGAAAGAATGCTGCAGGTGACTTAGAACTGAATTCAGCTAACAGAAAATACAAAAAAAAAAGTTTAAACTTATGAAGAAATTGTTTATCTATACACTGCTGGTCTTAAAAGTTGTTTAATATTTATTACTTTAATGACAATTGAAAAGTAGTTGATTGGCATTTGGTATATGACGATACTTTTATATGAAACTTATTATATTAATAGTATAACAAAATTGTATGATTTAAACAAAAATATTTTACTTTACTTTTTTACAGTACTTTTAAAATCTCTCTCTCTCTCTTTCTCTCTCTCTTGGTAAAAACCAAATTATAAACTCAATAAAAAGCGCTGTAGTTACCGCTTTTTTTTTTGCACACATTGAATAAACCCCGGCGTTTTTTAGTAAAGTGGTTTACGCAACAATTAAATATATATAATATAATAGAGTGCTTGCTTGAAAGTATTAAAAATAATTATACAACTGCTCTAGTGAACTATGTAACAAACAACATTTTATTATCTTTATTTAGAACTAGAATTTTAGTAGCCATTGGATAGGCGGCTAAAGTTTCAATCCCAAATCGATTATCGAAAGCAACAACAACATGGAGTTCTACATTTAAATGAAAAACATTTTGATTGTCACTCTATTAGTTTTTACAGAGTACGTATTAATTTGTGCACATTAAATTAATAAATACAAATAAAGAGTAGCATACCTATTAACTACAAAAAATGCCGCTTAATTGAAAATTATTATAAAAATTTTTTTTTTTAATTTTAATAAATCATTTGATATTCAATTTGTGACTTTGATATATAAATGTAAATAAATAATTAGATTTTCAACTTGCAAAGCTAATTTGGAAATTAAATGCATGTATTTATTTTAATAAGAAATTTGTTGGTAAATTTGTGACGCTTCATTGGAAATGTAATGCATTTACTTGAATTTGAAAACATTTATATGCCTAATTTGCGGCGTTTAAATGGAAATGTATTAGAATTTTTCAGTTATATTGTAATAATTCGCAAGTTGCCGTATTTTAAACTTTGTTTCTTTGTTTATTTAATGTTTAAATTAAATACATAGTTTGATGTTCAATTTGTGGCATTAATGTAATAATGTTTGTAAATAATTTTATGTTTAATTTTTAATTTGCAACAACTTGGAAGTTTATTAAAAATATAAATTGAAAATTAAATATTTTAAACTTGAATTCCTTGCATATTTAATATATTAATTTAATTGTATAATTTTTCGAAAAGTTCATGAAAAACACAAATTGAAATTAAAGTATTCAAATATTTTGTTTCTGTCATATGTATTTAATGAAATTGACAGTCGAAATATATTCGTATTTGACTATTCCTCCCATAAGAAAGTCTCAGTGTGTGATGTGATATCTGGTTAATAGGTTTATCACAGTCGGTCATTAAAATGGGATTCCCTAGGTCGTATGGCTTGTTGTCAAAATGTCCGAAGCATCGCCATAAACAAGCACAGCTAATGGCCATATCACAATCACAATCGCATGCCTGACCTTGACTTGAACGTGGCCAAAATGAAAACAACAACACAGACATTGGATAATGTATGAGTCGGACGACGCTAAATATGTCAATGTCAATTGGATTTTTTTTTTTTTGGGACCAGGCAATAAAAACAAAACAATAAAGAAAGCAACAAACAAGTGCGCTCAACTTGGAGATACTCAGTATTAAAACTATTTAAAAGCCGGAACTAATATTAAAGTCAATAAATAACTTGCAAGTTAATTGCCTGATCAAAATATTGATATTATTATCGGTGTTTATTTATGCTTCGTGGTCAGTTGGCAATAGGTGATAATATTTGTTTGCCGGGTGTATAAAATGACCACAATAATTGTTAACATTTATTCCATACTTGCACTTGATTGACACTCCACAGAAATTGATCAACTAGCAGACACTTGATTCACACACTCGCGAAGAGTCCCAAGACGTCATTGCAATTATGTAAATTTTCATGTTTAGCATTGTTGCTGGACTCGGTTATTGTTGATTATAGCTTTTTTTTGTTGCTTTACCCAAGAGGCGGCTGTAGAAGCTGCAGCGGCAGACTCTGAAGGCAAACACGTCAATTAAAGCTTGTTAAAGTGGGTCAGCATTGTTTACACGCTGTTGCGCATGCTCTGAAGTCGCTGAAGTCGCTGCGTCGAAATAAGATTAAATGTTAAAGCAAACGAATTTCAAATTTCGATTTCAAATATCTATAACCAACGTTTTGAAGGCCATTTAAATATGAACGACGCACTCAACAACAAATAAACACACACTCGAAGCGGTGTATTATAACTAACTTAGTCGACACTAAAGATTTCAAGATTATTTCTTGCCTATGACCAACAGTTTTTGTTTTTTTTTTTTTTGTTTTGAGAGAGGGTATGAGGGCATGACTGCGCCCAACTCTCAAATATGTAAGGTCATTAAAATCCATTTAAAACCCATGTGAACTCATTAAAGCATCACACAACACAACGAAACTGTATACTCTAAAAAAAAAGAAGTAATCTGTAATGTTTCAGCGAGGTTTTAAAATTAAATCAAATGTAAATGCATCTCGCGCATGGAATGCAAATATGTCTGAGCACATTTAAGTAGAACATTAACGTAACAGTTGACACAATTGACAATTATTATTAATTACAGCGATTAGTTTGTTGCACAATTCAATGCAATTCACATTAATCCACATTGTTGTGAGCATTTTGTATGCTTCACTTAATTCCTAAAACATGTGTTGCAATGTGCCAATACGATTTTAGCGAAAGTTTATTGCACAAAATACACAAATCAAAAACTCACTTTTTGCAATTGTTAACTTAAAAAAATAAAACACAATTAAATTGTAGCACAAAAACAAAAAAGCAAATAAAATAAATAAATAAAGTAAAAAAGTTCGAAACTGCACTGAACAAAATATTTTTGGTTACTTGATTTAGGCGCACGCTAAAGAGAACTAAACGGCGACGGCGGACAAATTATTCAAGCCAAATAAATATAAGCCAAAAACTAGCCGACAAATGCGTCCGAACCGGCTGATACAGTGGTCTCAAGTCTATGAATACGCAATTAAAAAGTATGAGAAGAGATGGAGATACATAAAAATAAAACGTTTTCATTAAAAACGTGTTAACAATAAACGATCGAAAAAATATCTTTTCTTTCTTTGTTTTATTTTTATATATTCCTCAGTTTATTAAACAGTTTTTTAATATTTTTTAATTTATATTCTCTTTTTTATTTTATATATTCTTCAGCTTAGTCAACCGTTTTTTGGTCTGCTTTTTAGTACTCTAGAATTGTCGTATAGTATAAGTAATATAAATATTTCCATATAATCTTTAATATGGCCTCAACATATTCTTAAACTTCAAATATCTTATTTGTTCAGCAAAAGGTTGAAAGCAAAAAACTATGGAGTAAAAAACTTAGAAATAGAAATGTGAATAAATATATAATATACCATAATACAGTTTGAATTTAATTTAATTTATTATATATCATATATATTGTACGTATATAATAATGTATAATAATACATAATTATTCATTCATTATTTGGTTTCTAGTTTCCCTGTATTGAAGTTCATATAAACGCTCTTTTGAAAGAGTAAATCAAATATTAGCAATACACATTTTCACAACTGTTCCACTGTGCCTACGATGGCGACGCCGACGTCGACGCGTTGGCTGGCAGCAACGACGCGTCGCGTTGAGTCGCGTCGCATGAAGCTACCCAAAGTGCAGCTACGCAAACAGCTGACCAATCGGTCGACTGCGCAGTTAACATACAATATGTTACTCTACAGCGACGAAGCGAAGCACTTCGTCGTTTCACAGTGCCGTAAAGTATTCGCTTTAAGCGGCACTTGCTGCAAATGCTGCGACTGCGACTTCAACAGCAACTGCGACTGCGCGACGGCGTCTTAAAGCTGGTTTTTGTTTATTTTGTGCTCTTACACAAGAGCTGTCGGCGAGCATTACATTATTACTATGTATTACTGCAGCCGAGCCATACACACATATTTATGAATATCTGTATGTAAATCATAAAGTACACACTGGGATTGTGAGGCAATAATTCGCAATTGCCTACATCGGTAATTACTATACTATACTTACTTACAGAAGCTGGTGTACTTATGGCTATTTCCTGGGCTTAGATGTTTTTTCTTTGCTCACAGTTACCACACAAAATAATGGAATGTTTGATGGGTAAATAGAATATACGAGGATAAAACGAATCACAAATAAACAAAGGACTGCGAAATGAAATAAATTTTAAGAAGAGAAATTGAAAAATATAAAAAAATATAATTCTAATCCTCTGTAAGTCAAATTTAAAATTTTAGAAATACTAGCATTCTTCTCTGTTTAACGTTTGCGGATGAGTGTGTGCCAGAAATGACTTTTAATATACTTGAAAGAACTAGCAACTGCTTCCGTTAAACTAACAGCATGCGCTGATTTCTGCCAAAGCTTCTCTCTCGCTTTTTCGAAGCAGAAAATAAAGCAAGCAACAAGCGTCATCAAAGATTCAGACCATAATAGACATCTACTCTAATATTGCTGTATGATAGAGACGATCAGCAAATGCTTTGACACTCAACTATCGCGCTCTCGCTTATACTCGTATCCAAGCTTGGAACTGTGCGAGCTTAGTAGCAACTTCTTCCGCTAGACATAATCAAACATATAGCAACGTCGTCATTCTCACTTGCTGCTTTTTGTTTTCTGCTCCGTTCTCACTTTATGGCAAGGCAAGTGCAAATAACCACCCCCAAAATTCGTCTAAACATCCTCTCTTATATGTCCGTGTGATAGACACGATCAGCGAACTCTTGATAATCGCGCACTCACTCGCACTTTTATAAAAACATGCAGCTGCTTAAGCTTAGTAGCAACTTCTTCCACTAGACATACTCCGCATCTAGCATCCTTCTCCGTTTAACATTGCGCAACCTCTTTTGTTAGACTTTTAGTGAACTAGCAACTGCTTCCGCTACACCAATAGCAAAGGCTTCTGTTATAGATTTATAAATCTAGCAACTGCTTCTACTTAGGTACTAGCAACGGCTTCTGCTGTACTTTCAAGAAACTAGCAACTTCTTTCGTTTAACTAATACCAAAGTATTCAGTCTCTTGTTCCATTTTGTCTTGTATTGAAGTAAATGCATACAAATGCGTGTTGTTATTTCTTCGCGCACTTGCCTTAAGGCTTCAACTAGGCAATTGACAACTTATGTGATAGACATGATCAGCGAACGTTTGCTTGGGCAATAGATTATCGCGCTCTCGCTCGCTCTTGCATACATATTTGCAGATGCTGCAGCTTAGTAGCAACTTCTTCCGCTAGACGTACGCCGCAACTAGCATCCTTTTCGCTTTAACGTTTGCGTTCTCTTTTGTACTAGCAACGTCTTCCGTTAGACTTGTAGCGAACTATTAATTGCTTCTATTTAGCTAATAGCAATCTCTTCTGCTAAATTTTAAGGAACTAGCAACTGCTTCCGCTAGAGTAATAGCATCGTCTTCGTTTATAAATTCTTCGCAACTAGCATTCTTTTCTGTTTAACGCTTGCTTTTTATTCTATACTAGCAATGTCTTCTATTTTAATTGTGGCGAAGTAGCAACTTCTTTCGTTTAACCAATAGCAAGTTAACTAGCAACAGATTTCGTTTAACGAGTAGCAACCTTCTATGCTATACTTTGAAAGAAATCGCGACTGCTTTACTTATTTAATAGCACCATCTTGTGGTTAGCTTGATCTTTAGGCGGACTTAACATATGAATATATTCTTTCGCTTAGGTGCAAACTTAGGTTCCTAGGTTTTAGTATTAGCGATTAATACTACTTTGACTTAATTAACTGCAAAATTCTTTTGTTTTGCTTGAGCCATTAACTTGAATATTTACAGTAGAAAAGTTCTTACTCCTCATAATCGATAATAAATGAATTGTGTATAAATCCTTTTACATTTAATAAGAGAAATCTATTAATTTTGAAACGAACTAATAATATGTTTTTGTATGCAGACATGCAGAAATAAGCTTTTAATGGAAGATAATAAAGAGTGTCATACTATTTACATACATAGCTGGAGTTGATTACATAAGGATACATATGTAAAGCTCGTCAATTGAATAAATTAACAGAGTAACAGGAATGAAAACTTTTAAGACCTTAAACTCTGAGGGAAATATGTTGGCAAATAAATGAAAATTTTTTGAAATAGCATAACAACTAGCAACTAACATACATATTTACTAAAAATGTATGTATGTTTATGGCCGTGAACTGGACATGTTAATTATAATTATTTTCGCAACATTTTAATTGGCTTAAGCGTTGGGTTCAACGTGCTAATTAAGAGTTAGTTTCAATTTTGTTTTCGTTTGTGGCGGACAATAGCTCCAATTATGGCAATTATATTGCACAACACAGCAGTAACTGCAATATTCCTGTAAAATTGTTTTCAGCTGTAACGACCACTCCAATGTTTAGAACAGTCCTCGTTATGGTTGCATATATTCATGCTACGCTATATGTACTATACAACCAAGGTGGCGGCAATTCTATCCAATGCACAAGTACGTGCTCCATTACATCTGCACAAATAAATGCCGGAGCACGGTGGTGTAAGAGTTTGCAACAATGTTTTAGCTTCAGAATACAAATAATCTATTTCTTTTATTATCAATTTGAATACAAGTTTCCAAATTTACTCACAAGCTATTCAAAGTATTATACCCATTAAAAATTGTCAAATAATCGTGATTATTCATTGTCATTCATTTATTAAGAGTCAGAGTAAGTAAGAGTAATTAAAACAGACTAAACTTGTATTTATTTTCATTAAACAGATTAAATTTCCAATTATTTTAATTTGTTATAGTTTCTTTTGGAACAATTTAGTTGACTTAATCGAAGAATTTTTTCTAATACAGGGCAGTTTTTAGTCGCGTTTTTATTTGTTGCGTTTAAATACTGAAAAATCTGCAGCCGACAAAATTCTTTTGCAAATACCAAAAAGCAAAAATTTTGCCAACTGCATATTCAATAAACATTCTGCACTTGTGTCCAAAACAAATGTTGTAAGCCAAGAGGCAGCAAAAAACTAACTTCAGGCTGAATGAAAAGGCTTTGCTAGTGCACTGAATATAACAACAACAACAATAACAAAACGAATTTTTTAAGCCAAAACATTTGTCAATATATTGCAACAAATATTTACTGTACAATATTATATTTTTGTAGCAATTGTTGTCTACTGATTACGTACGAACCACATTGGAAATTATTTTCGGGCTATGAATAGATTATGTTGACATTTTTGTCAGCAAATGACTTGACCCTTTTTTTTTGGTGACGAATATTTGGTGTTTGATTTACTAAGTTGTTTTTAATTTTCCTTATATTTTAAATGCAATTTATGTATTTGTATAGAAACATAAGATATAAATAAATAATCGAAATTAATCAAAAGTTGACATAGAAGTTAAATATAAAATGATAGATCATTTTATCCATAGATAATTTTATCCATTATATACTAGTCATATAATAAAACAACATTTTTTTAAATATAACTTTGAATATTAAAGAGATGTGCTTCATTTATTTATTTTCTTTAATTGTACGAAGTTTTGTACTTTTGTACTTTTCACTTCCATACTCTAGGGTGATAAAAGGAAGAATGCTCGATACAAAACGAGAGAAAAACAATCCGATATGCTTTTATATATACATACATGGATATTTCAAAGTGTTTCAACAACCACATTGCTAGTACTATTCATGTTTTCGCAGCAGTATTTCTATTACTTAAGAAGTTAATCGGTAATTATGGCAATAAAAACAATATTCATAATATTTCTGTGTTATATTCTGACCGTATAGTGTTTCCAATTTGGTAGTATTGATTTTAGAAATCATGTGTATTACCAATTTTATTAGTTAACATTTGCATATATGCAGAGAATATCTGGACTATGAAACTTCATACCTTAAAATTATCTATATCGAATCAAACATTTGCTTGTTCACTCTTGTTGTACACAGTTCACACCTGCGGTCAGTCGTCGCCGCCCTAATGATACTCGAAAATACACAAGAATTTAATTACAATAGGATTTATCTATTTACATTCATTTATCCCTTTACACCTTTGCATATATAATTTGAATGTGTGTATTGTCAAACATTAAAATCCAATGGATATTTCTAGTTATGTTTGCAAATGAGCAAAATTCACCAAAATAAATACTTGAATTATATCACTTGTGGGTGTCATAGGTGAGGACGAGCTATGCCACAAATGTGAATTATTCTCTAAAAATGTAGCAACTAAGAATGCATTCGACCATTTGAATACTTTACTTTTTCATTGAAATTTGCCACTTCCATATTTTATAGAATGCGAAGAATAGATTCTTAAATAGTCGGACTGAGAAACTAAAATAACTAAGGATCGAAAATCTAAATTTTGGTAAGTTATTTTTTATCACGATTCCTTGTTTTTAAATTTTTAAAAAGTATTTTTTACCAATTTTTATTATTGCTATTTATTAGTAGCATTACTATAATCAATTAAATTATATTTAAAAATAGAAAACTCTTATTTTACACTGAAATTCTTCAAAAAAGAATTTAATTATAGAAAATGATTTTCTTCTTACCAAATATTATTATTAATCAAAGTGTTTCGTCAGGAAAGATCTTGGCGAAAGCGTAAATAAGCGTAAAGATATCACGCATATCTAGTTTGACTATTTATTCGCCACTATTATAACAATCTTAACATAATTTGTGCAGTGAAAATGTTAATGTTAATGTACAAGTAGCATTGGTTATCGATAGTGACATATGCGTACATTGATATTATTTTCTACAATTATATTCAATTCCATTCATAAAACAACAATTGTAGTCTGCAGTCTTCACTTTCTTTCTTTCTTAAAGTAAGAAATTTTAATCTTCACATTGCGAATGTTGTTATATTCGGAAACATTTAAATTCGCTTTTCACAACCGCTTCGCTTTACGTCATTTCCAAAACTCTCTTAACGGCATAGTTTGCTCACAAAAAAAAGAAGAAACTATAAAAATGCACATAAAAATTCTCTTGCTTCACTTAACGAATTTTGTTCATCGGCCTATTTTTTGCTCGGTCTCAGTTGAAGTCGTTAAGCCAGGTATTTATTGGTATACAAATAGTAAAAGGATGTAGAAAGAGACAGAGAGAGATAGAGTGGAAATGGGAAATAAATAAAATGGAAATAAATAGAAATGAAATGTGGCATTTTAAACTATTTGGTTACTATTTCATTATTATTTGTTCACATCAGAGGCAATAGTTTGGCATTTATTGTGCTCGATTTTTGTTTGTTTCTAGGAGATAGGGAGTGCAAGTCTGTATAGTCTAATATTACACTATTGCCGGGAATTGCAATTAGAGCTTACTCAATTTAAAGTCTTGAATTATCAGTCCTTAGATTTCTAAGAAATGAATATATTAATAATAACAGCATTATTAAATGTTTATTATTTTCTTGAAACATATAAAAGGAAATTTATTGTAAGTAAAAAATTTAAAGCTTAATGTAAGCCATATTTCGCCTAAGCCTAAAACGCTTGCTATGGGTCTTAATTGTTTTAGCTGACAATTTATTATATTTTGAATGTACTACTATATCAATATTCCAATACAACGTTCGGTATATTTTGGTAGAGTATACCAAATAAAACATTTGGTATATTTTATATTTTTCGTGGTATATTTTTGAATATATGTTAAAAATTGGTAGCGTATATCACACTCTCTAGCACACTCGACTGCAGTTTTCATACTTGTTGTAATTTCTAAAAATGCAAAAAATCATCGAATTGCAGCAAAAATCTATCCTTCTGTCAAATAAATGTATAACGTATAGATATGTAATGAATATGAATATATGCTGCTGCCGCTTCGTCCATTCCATACTTAAAGTATGTTGTGAAATTTACAATTGCGAGGAAATGCTCCTCTTTCCGTCTACGGAATTCGTTATTAGAAGTGACGGTGCCAAACGTGAAGTGACAACAGAAAACAGCAAACAGCTGAGAAACGTTAACCAATCAGCACTTTTGGCCAGACATGTTTTTAGCCTGCGCTTCCAGTGCTTCCAGTGACCAACTGTTGCTTCACACGTGCTTGCTCGTGCTCTCTTTCGGTCGCTCGATTTTCTTTACTCACTGTGGAAACTCAACACAGCGACGACAGCTGAACTCAACTTCAACACATGCCGTTAACTTTTATGCGAATAGCATGCGGTTTGCTTTCAGTTTGTCTGAGCAGCTCGTTCGGGATATGTCAGCGAATGCGCGAATGTATCATGAATTCCTTTCCTCTTTTCCTTGCCTTGTTTCCTCTATTGAGCCGGCTTCATTTACATGGCGACCACGCAACCCTACACACACACACACACACATACACACACTCAAGTACATTCAAGTATGCTTAGAGATAACAATGAAAATATAATTTTAGTGCCTAGTAAAAATCCTCGACGGTGGACATCACTTTTGTTACGCTTCGCTTTGCTTTGCGTGCATCCAAAGGGAGCGTAAAAAAAAATTTGTTAAAAAAAGGAAGAAAATAAATAACAATAATAAATAGTTGGGAGTATGCGCTGTGTGGTGTGGACATTGAGCAAACTGTTTGCTAACCCAAAAGTATTTCAGTAAAAAGTAGTTGACTCTGAGATATCCTGTAGTAGACAAATTTGTAAACTCATCTCTGAATTAGGAATAGTTTTATTTCTGGCAATATGGGCTAACATATATGAATATGTAGCTGTTGAAATAACATGTTCGATGAATAAAGGGTATGCAAGTGTTGCCAAGAACAAAAGAAAAACTATAAAAATTGTATTGACATGCGCGCAAGTCAAATTTAATTTCACGCTTAACAAGTTTTTTCCGTTAGACCTCGTAAAAATAATAATAAAATCTGAATTTTTAATAAACAACATCGCCTGTGCAAAAACTAGTCGCACCATTGACTCAACTAGTACACACAACTCTTTTGAGTGGCTCCCGAATGGGCCAACGGCGAATGGGACGACCGGCGTTTCTTTCAAGCTGGCAACGGTGTATGATTTTCCTAGATAATAATCGATGATTTTATGACGTCAACTAGCAGATCGAAGTTTCGTACATTTTTGGTTTAATGTTATTATAAACTAAAATAAATTTCTGCCAGTTTGATTCGCTTGATGAAGTCAAATGATGAAAGATTCACTATTAAAAAGAAACATTGCATACTTCTAGGACGCGCGAAAATTTTAACCCTTTGCAAAGGGAAATTTGACCAGTTTTAGTGGAATTAAGAATTAACTCGCAAACGAAACCAGATTTTTCAATTTTTCAGATGTTATTTATTTAATTTTGTTTGAAAAATCGAATATTTTAATATTATTTTCAAATCTTAAGATATATACATCAAATATGTAACTTAGATGTTAGTATTAACAGATAATAATAACATGAAGACTGGATGCCTATCCAGTTAAAATTTCATTGTATTACCTTTTCTTGTTTTAAATATATTTATCACCCACAAAAGCTTGCTTTAACAGCCGATATGTTAAGACTGGACTGTTAAATTAACATTTCTGTTATGTAACTCAATACTTTGATCTATTCTGTATATGTTAATAGCACGATGTTATAAATTTGCAGACTTGTGTTAACTGACCTTAACACTATTTGTATTATATCTTTAATTCCTTGTAACTTTTATTAGTATTCAAGATTTAATTGTTTTAAAACAATTTAAAAATATTCATAATTTGATTTATGACTTGTAAACTTGAAATTATAATCTTTAGGGATTATTTTAGACTTTGCTGCACATTTGAGCAAAAACTTGAACACATGCAGTTGTTGAGATATGTTGATGTCTGACGAAATGTATTCTTGGCAAGACACTTTGCATTGCAATCGCATTGCAACACCTGCAACTGATAATTTGAAAGCCTATTAAGTGATTTTGACAGTTAATACGAAGGTTGTGGACTTCTGAGATGAGTACATGATGAACATGATGATGATGATATTGATGATGGTGAGTGAGAGGGAAATTCGAGAGCTCTTGTTAATAATAATTAAAGACTATCAGATGAGCTATTACCACTTTAATTTGTATTCCCCATTTCCAGTAGCATTTCGAGTATATGCACATATTAGGAATATTTTCCCCCAAATGCGCTCAATGTGCACGTGCAACGGCACGTGGCGGTTGTAGGGGATTATACTACGTACGGTGCGCTACGGCTGATGGTAACTGCTGTTGGGACTGGCAATCGTTAGCCAGCAGTAGTCTTTCTATGCTCAACTACAAGCTACATACTCATATGTGTGGGAGTGTGTTCATGCATGCAGCTAGCAGCTTTTGGCTGATTTTCGTTTTGTTCGCCTTTTGTTGTTGTCGTTGCCGTTGTCGTTGTGTGCATCATTGACTTTCTGTTGCCTGTCGTCTCGCCAGCTCTTCAACTCTCCGTGCGCTCGGAACTCTTCAGCAGCAGCATGCAGTTTGCAATGCAATGATCCCAAAACGTTATGCAAAGAAACAATAAAAAAGAAGTTGGGCAACATGTCCTGCCTGCCATCCACGTTTCTCCCTTTCTCTCTCTCGCTCTCTCTCTCTCTCCCTTTCGTTCGCTTAGTTCTCTGACGCCTTCTGCTGCTGTGCAACAAATATTTTGTGCTGCTCGTTGCATTGCCATGACGCGACGTCTACGCCTGCTTCACGTATCCATAAAAATGCACAGACCTCCAAATACTTTAATAAATATTTGAAGTCTATTGAAGAACGAAAGAAACTCAACTCGCTCTCAAGAAATATGTTTAAACAAGTGAAATGGATGCATGCTCCATCAGAGTAATTACTTTTTGTTTTCTTTTATTTAAATGCCAAACATATATAACAATAATTCTTATAAAATTTTTTACCTTATTCCTTTATTTAAATTTAAATAATAACTAACTATTTATTTTAATTTACTTTATATACAAATTAATGCTTTGTCTGTTTCCTTTTATTTTGAATTTTCAAAATAAATAAAATAATTCTTACATAAATTAAAAATACAAAAATGTATTTCTTTATCTGCTTCTTTTTTCATTTAAATTAAAAATATTAAACACAATTATTTCTATATGTATTTAAAATACATTTTTTCACCACATCAACAATAAACAAGCATCGTGAACCACACTCGGCAAATTATTAGCATCGCCTATTGTTGAAATTCACTTAAATTATTGACTTACTGACCTTGCTCGACAAATGCCAGCTGTATACTGAGTAAATGTACTTAATTGCTTTGAAGGGTATCTCGTCACAAAGTTATTCTCTCGACATTAGTTTTTTTCGGTCTGTTTTTTGTTTTGTGCTATTTTCAGTTTTTGTTATTTCTCTGCCATTTTTGTCACGCGTGCAGTTCTGTAGTAACAATAACAATTTCAAGTCGATATCTTTTCCAACTTTTGCCGTTGCAGCCCTTCAGGCGTTTCGCCTCTATGCGAAGTGCAAGGGAAAGAGCGATTAACGATTTATTTTCATGCCGGATATTTATTTCCTGCGCCCACTGAAAATGTTCAAGAAAGAGTCTGCTTTTTTAGCTATGAACAGAATGTGTGTCACAAAATTCCTTTACAAAAAATATATAGCTCATTTATCCGTATTCTTAAGAATAATCAATGATATACAAGATTAAAGATTACTTAAATCGACGGAATTTGCAGTCAGTGATTAAGAAATTAGTAATTAATAAGTAAAAATAAATTCTATTTAAGGTCCCTGAATGTTGTTAAATTATAATAAGAATTTAAATTGAAGTAACATTTATTTAATTTTTCTATATTGTATAACACACTAAGTATGCATACCCTAATAAATACTACATACTCCGACTTTGATATATGTTACATACTTTCCAATTTAATAACTAGATTAAAACAAGAAGATTTTTGTAGACTGTATTAAGTTTTTTTTTTTGGTTTAATTTTATAGATTAATTAAGTTATTTATCAATACAATAGAAACACAGCACCACAACACAAGCGAATTTATTCAAAAAGCTCATATCATTAGGATGGAATTATATTAAGCTATAAAACGTGTTAGACTCATTCTTAGTATTGAAACAGATAATTATAATACATTTAAGTATTACACTAGAGAAGCAAAAGAAGTAAACACATTGGTACTTTAGTTTTATACGCTTTCTTTATTGCGGCTACTGACTGTGAGATCACAACACTAACAAACTTCAGCAGGATGCGCATGGAGACGACTCTCTTAACTTTAAAGTCGATATCAGTACTGATATGTCATTAATCGATATTTATATATTGAATATATTGAATCATTGTGACTTGTGCTATGAAATTTCCAACACTTAATACATTCTGCAATTTCTTGCGCTATGTTAGTCTATTCAAGGCGATTTTAAACCTTTCTTAATGGATATGATGTGCTGGAGCTTTAGCGTACTTTAATGAATGCGAATTAAATGTAAATTTGTATGTGAAAATCTTTATATATGGTAATCCATAACATTGGAGTGTTACAAAAAAAAAAAAGAATGTTATAAATGTTAAATACAAAATCTTGATTCAAATCCAAAATATATCAAGCGAGAACATTAATAAATCACACAGAAATGTTGTAAGTACACGAGATTCGAAATTTCTTTGTTTCGCATAATACTAATAAAAAAAGAATTATATTTATTTTGACACTCCTCTTAGCTCGTCTTCAAATAACAGAGCGTATATGAAACACAAATGTATTTATTTAGTATTTGCTAATATATAGTCAATCTAGAAACTGGTCTCGCTCAGCACTATCAGCTTCAAAGTGCTCTCGTTTCTGCTCCACATAGTAACAAGATTGAACGATTGGGAGAGAGAGATATGAATTATAATTTAATATGAACACGACCACTCTTAATCCGCTGTATTATTGATACTGATCCAGAATTTATATACAATAGTTGAGTGGAATGCAAATGCCTGCTGCATCTATTGTTATTATATTGTTCGGGTTTAATAGGCAGAGTTCATATTAATTAATTTACTTACGATGCACATTCGCACTCACATCACTGAGAATTGCAATTGCGAGAGGCTAAATTCCATAAAAGTCTACTCTTTTTTATTTTGTCAATTTTAATTGAGGAAGGGTTATTAGGAAATATATGTGAATGCGACACTGCATTGCATTATTTTGTGCAAATGCTTAATTGGATTAAACATTGTCAGAGGAGGAGATTAATAGAATGTGGGAGTGAAAGTTGAAATGGAAGTGGAAATGGAAATGGGAGTGGGATGAGTATGAGTATGAGTATGAGGAAAGTATTGCAAATCGCACACTTTCTGTAAAATGAATGAACATATATTATTTCCAGTCATTGCTGTGGGTTGTGCTGTGCTGTTATTGTCACGGTTGGCTGTTCATTTGGTGAGTGTTTAATTGGTTTCAATTACGCACATCTGGTGTGAGTTTGTTCGCTTAAACGCTACATATGTCAAATCAACATTTTTCAAATTATTTATCAGCGCCAACTGCACGCTTAATACTAATCACGTAAGTGCGTTAAATGCAAGATGCGCTCAATGATTTCCACTAATTATGATAACATTTTATATGCACTCTATGAGCAGTTAATACCAAGACAATTGAATGCTATTAGTAATGAAAATACTCAGAAATTTAATTGACTTATGAAATTATATTCAAAATTTTTTGTTAAATGTAAACTTGGAAATTACATTCACGACTTTTGCATAATTCTGCTCAAAATTGATAATTTCTGTTATTGCGATCAAAATATTCAAATATTTATTTATTAACATCATTCAAATACAAACCTTTTTTTGTAGTTCCATTAACTTTAAATCTGAAGTTCGTATTCGTGCAAATAATCATTAACGTATTATAATTAAAAATTTGTTTTTTCGGCTTTTCGATAATTGCCCTCGAGATTTTTGCTCACGTTCAGATCACTAAAAATAGTGCTGTGACAATTCTATTTTAAAATGCATTTAAATGCATTTAAATGCATTTCGATTCCTACTCGACTTTAAAGGCACACAATGGTCACAAATGTCCTGTTGCCTTTATAAACTGCTAGATAAAAGCCTGCGTTGCTTCATATTTTTTTGCCATTTGTAGTGGCCAAAGTGTATTAAAATCGATACCCGTATATTTACAGCCTTTCGATTGAGTCATATAGCACATAAAATATATCAAAACAAAAATAGCATTTATGTTTATTTTTAAATATTTGCAATGAACGATTCTGAAAATCAGACTATAAAATTCCCTGTACTCAAAACTGAACTTAAGTCCACTTTCAGAATCATTAAAAAACTGAATTAAATTTCGATTATAAAAAAAAAACGTATAAAACAAAAAAAAAAAACGGAAAATCACCGCTTATGTGGAGAAGTAAAATACACTTTGTGGCATTTCAATGTTTCACATTTGCGCAAAAAACAAGTGCGTGTACAATTAACAACTTTAATAAAGGGAACTAACATAGATGCCCGTATCTTTTCGGTCATTCGCTTGAATCGCAGCAAACAAAATAAAATAAATAAAACAAATGCACTTTTTAAACATTAAATTTTCCTTTTTTTTGTGTTTTGTTTTCAGTGTCCTGTGCAGATAGCAAATGGGAGAAAAAGTAATTTTTTATCATTTGGTGTAAATTTTTGGTAAAAAGCACAACGAAATAAATTTTCAGCATGTACATCAAAAGCTAAATCGATATGTGGCTGGTCGAAGTCACATCCGTATATCAATTTGCTTTGAGTGTTTAGATTTGCTCAATATATGAAGACGTTTAGTAGTGTCAGGTTCAATTCATAGATAAGTCACGTTATCAACGGAGAGGCACAGCAAATTCAAACAGAAACAGTGAGCACACGAGCTGTGGAAACAAAAAAAAACTCTTGATGACCTTACAATGACATAAATTGATAAGGTCGCTCTTCAATTTCATTCCAAAGCTTGCCTTCGACTTCGCCTTCTTCTAATGCACAAAATTTAGAATTTTTGTCAGAGAGACAAAAAGACATAAAATATATAAAAAAAAAATATGTATATATTCATTTGTCAGTGTTGTACTTATTGTTTATGTTTTTTGCGCAAATTAACAGGGATATCAAATTGACAAATCGTTTCGTGTTCATCTGCGAGTTCGTGGAAAAAATCCCACAAATATCACCGCAAGCAATAATATTCAATTTGCTTCACAGAGACGTGTTTTACATATAAATCGTATACAGAAATGATTAGCACACTCTAAAAGGTAGCTCTGTATGTATAATTGGCTAATTGCTGCAATCGATATGTTCAACTATGGAATACCCTGTGTTAAGCTTTTAGATAAGGAGTTCACTACTACTAATACTACTAATAATAATACGAATAATACTAATAATAATAAAAAGAAGAATAAGAAGAAGAAGAAGTAAAAGAAATATTAGTAATGTTTTTTCATTAATGACATACATTTTCTTTTACCATTAAATAAGCAACTCCACATATCATCATTACTAATGCGAATTTATATATTTACCAACAATGGCAATCCCAATAAAAAGAAAACTTTCTCTAAGATTGCGTCAGTAATATATAGATTATATTTTTAGCTTGCAGTTTGCTGTTAAAATTTTTTTTTTTTTTTTTTTTTTTTGAATACAGTACTCCTCATATAACATGAACACATTTGCGAATAAGCAAATTTGTTGAAATAATTATACAATAATTTGCAGATAGAAATCTTTTTGCGACCAAATTCAACTGTTACATATTTCACTATTAATTAATACGACTCTTGTGCCCTTTAAGTATCGCGACTACTCATCTTGTTTATGAAAAATATTAAGTTTATTTGTGTTCGAGCGTGTTTAAAAGCAGTTCATATAAATTAAAAACGAGGTTGGATGGTAAATAGATAAAATACTCGAATGAATGTAGAAATATGCAAATTACGCAAATGAGAACAAAGTGTTCGACTTTAGAATACCCTGTACCGAAAAGTTTGCCAAATATGTAAATATTTTGAATTAGCTTAAAAACTTTATTCTTAGATTTTTATTCGAGTTATCTATTTACCAAACATATTAAATAATTCAATACTTCTTATTCAACATTGATTCAACAATTTCTAAAATATAATTCTACCCATTTTCTATAAGTGCAGGGTATTGAAAAAAAGATTATTCGTATTGTATTTGATGATAAGAATATGTAACAATACATGAGTGTGAATTGGGGGCATTTGTAAACCAGTTGATGACAAATACAAATAACAACTACATATGTATATACATAAATGTATATATTTTCGCAACTAGCTTTATAGAGTCACAGTGTTAATGGGTCATATTTGCATTACTTTCTAATGAATTAGATTATAACCACAACATGCTCAGCTTCATTATAATTGGCTATACTAGAAATAATATGCATATGTACTTTCTATTTCTATTCTGTGTGAGTATTCTGACGAGTACTAACATACATACACACTTGTATTGAATTTGTTTCGATCGAACCTCGCTGTAGAGATCAGTTTTGTTGTTATTCATTGCTCACTTTTCGATTTAGTTTTCAAGCCGCGTTTCATTCTCATTGTGTACGCGCTCTGTATTCGTGTGTGTCTGTCTGTGTGTGTGTACTATGTTGTTTTTGTTATTTTGAGTGCTTGTCACTGTTTTCGTCGTTGCTTTTGCTGTCTGTTTGCCGTCTGTCTGTCGCTTTTACCTCAGTCTAATATTCCAGTCTCAGTCCGAATCTCTCAGTCTCAGTCTCCGTTTTATTACGAGTATTCTCATCGAGCTCACATAAAGTTTGTCTTGGCTCGAGCTGCGCACAGTTCAAGTTTTACATTTACTGCGAACAGAGCAAGTTAGTGGTGAACCGATTTCAATTTTAATATACAAAATATACATATTTTCATATATGTATATCTCTCTTTTTATTTATATTTTTTTCATGTGAAATTTCGCTATCAATTTTGTTTGGTGTTGTTGTGTTTTTTGTTCAAAATAAAAATTATTATTGAATCATTATATAACCGATCGTTGGGATTTAATTATCACTTTTAGCTTATTTTCGATTTACGATTTATTTCGGTTTATTGTTATTGTGCAATTAAATGACCCAACTTTATTCGTACTCTTTTTCTTTCTATTTTTCTTACCATAGCAAACATGAAGTTCTTTGCTCTGCCCCTTTTGTTTGTGGGCTTTTTGGCATTGGGCCAGAGTAACGCCGCCGCCGGATCGTCTCATCTGCTCTGCTATTACGATGGCGCCAGTTTCGCTAGGGAAGGTAAGATCCCCGAATATTAATATAGAGTTGATAACTACGTGGCCATTATCTGCTCTATATATTGAAGCAAATACGAAATCAAGTGCCACATTATGCGTTCTTTATTGTTTAATATGAGCTTTTTTGATAGCAATCTTACATCGGGTAGTAAATATTGAATTTATTACAGAGTTTTATGATCATGTTGTATGTATAAAGTACTTGAAATTTACTTTAGATTTTGAAATGAGCATTTTTCCATTAGTATTTTTATTAATACTCTAAAATCGCACTGAAAAGTTGACAAGTTTTAAAAATTTATCTTTTAAAACATTTAAGAATCAATGTATATAATTATTCTAAGCTTATGATTATGATTTCTTATTAATGATTATAAACTTATCTTAGTATTTATCATCTTTCATATTCATATGTGTGTACATTACAGATGATAAATACTAAGATAAGTACATAATAATTTTGATTTCTTAGAGTTATTTTTATACTTACTTATAGTATTTATCATCTATAATAAGGTGGATAGTTTACCCACCTTGTTAGATAGATATAGGTAAGTATATAATCATCTCAAAGAAATCATAATCATTAGTTCAAAATAAAAAATATACATTGTTTCTCATTATCTAAAACAAGCATAAAAGTAATTTGTAACTTTGAAGTGTAAAATGTACAATTTAAATTGTTAAGCTTCAGTTCGTACTATGATTTATTTGACATAATAATTATTGAATACTTCAGCTAGCGTCAAAAAATAATTAGAAAAACAATAATTTTCAGTCTGTGAAACATCGTTAAGTTAAAGAAAATATACACTAGGTATTGTTCAATAAACATTCTCGAAGTTATACTCTTAGTTATAATCACATTCAGAGGTTCGTAAGAACTCTCGTTTAAAGCGTTCGTAATTGTATTGTCGATTCAAAGTGGCAAATGACAAGCGAGTGATTTACTTAGGAAATCACAAGATCAGATCACACTTAACTGCGACGAGAATTGTAAATTAAGTTGTTCCACTTATATATTGAAATGAATAATTCCAAGGAAGCTGAAAAGTACATCCCACACCAGTTTGTGATAATGTGTTGTTGATATTTGTCATTGAAAGTGTTGAATCATTTAAGCTGATGACGACACTGACCATATTTTTGTATTGTTTTCTTAATTGGTTGTTATATAATGCCGACTCTTATTATTATTGCTTGGTTTGAGTTGGGTTGGGTTGGGCACAGGCACAGCTGACAAATCAAGATTTCAAGTTTTTTTATTTGTTTTTGTTTCATACTCTCAGGCCTCTCGAAGTTGTCGCTCAACGACTTGGAGCCCGCACTTCAGTTTTGCACGCATCTGATCTACGGTTTCGCTGGCATCAATCCCAGCAGCAACAAACTGGTCAGCAACAATGAGAAACTCGATCTCGATATCGGCAGCGGCCTCTTCCGCTCCGTCACGGGTCTCAAGAAGAAATATCCAGCTTTGAAGGTATTGCTCGGCGTTGGCTTCGACAAGGATGGTGTCGAAGAGGAGAACACCAAGTACTTGACTCTGCTCGAGAGCAGCAATGCTCGCATTCCGTTCATCAACAGCGCCCACTCGCTGGTTAAGACATACGGCTTCGATGGTCTCGATCTCGGCTGGCAATTCCCCAAGAACAAGCCAAAGAAGGTGCACAGCGGCATTGGCTCGTTCTGGAAGGGTTTCAAGAAGATCTTCACCGGCGATCACATTGTCGACGAAAAGGCCGAGGAGCACAAGGAGGAGTTCACCGCTCTGGTGCGTGAGCTGCGCAACGCTTTCCGTCCCGATGGCTATCTGCTGGGTGTCAGTGTGCTGCCCAATGTCAACTCATCGCGTAAGTGCTGCCAAGTTTTGATTTTTCAATTTCTAATTTCAACTTTTCTGCAGTGTTCTACGATATTCCTGCTCTGATCAACAACCTGGACTTTGTCAATCTGCATGCCTACGATTTCAATACACCATTGCGCAATCCCGAGGTTGCCGATTTCCCCAATCCCATCTACGAAGCCAACGAGCGCAATCCTGAATTCAACATCAACTATCAGGTACAATTCTGGCTGAACAATCATGCCCCCGCTGCCAAGATCAATGTCGGTGTTCCCACCTTTGGACGCGTCTGGAAATTGACCAAGGATTCGGGCCTCACTGGTCTGCCACCAGTTTCCGATGCCGATAGCGTTGGCGCTGCCGGTCTTCAGACCCAAACTCCCGGTTTCTACAGCTGGCCCGAGGTGTGCGCCAAGTTGCCCAACCAGGCGAATCAGCATCTCAAGGGTGCCGACGGTCCACTGCGCAAGGTTGGTGATCCCACCAAACGTTTCGGCAACTATGCTTACCGCTCGGCCGATGATAAGGGCGAGAATGGTCTGTGGGTGGGCTACGAGGATCCCGATACGGCTGCCCTCAAGGCTAACTTTGTGAAGACTCGTGGTCTTGGCGGCGTCGCCTTGGTCGATCTGAGCTACGATGATTTCCGTGGCAGCTGCACTGGCGGCGAAAAGTATCCCATTCTGCGTGCCATCAAGTACGGCTTGTAAGTGGAGGCAACATTCGTCTGTTTATGTACACTGTCTTCCACAAGTATACATACGCATACACACATACTAATTTCATTTTGAGTAACGCCTAATAAACTCGAACTTTTATTTGTATATTGAAAATGTTAATATATGAAAATTAGTTTTATTTATAATTTCTCATTGTGCTGTTTATTTGTTGGTAGCTCACGGAAAAGAACGCATTTCAAAAGTGTCTGTTCACTGAGGCAGGAAACACAGGAAACTAAATGTTGCCACTTGACATTAAAAGTAGTATTTTTAGTTGAATTCAATTCTGTACAATGTTTGTTGGGTTGGTCAGAATTAAAATGCGTAAAATATAATTAAATTTATATTGTATTAGGAAAATGCAATCAAAATATTTATATTTCTAAACAGAAGATGTATTAACACAAAAACAATTGAGTTTAATCAATTCTCTATAGCTGTTGCTACTCTCAGCCAAATTTCGTATTTATTTTCGGGCTTAATTTTTATGTGACATCTCTGTCATATAAAGTGAATAAATAGATTTCATAAGACACCTTAAGACGGGTCTATTAAAGTTCATAATTGGTTGGCAGCTCTTACTCTGTAACTGTTTTATCTGGCAAAAGATGCTTCCTCACCGTCCATTTGAGTGTCAATCATGACTAAAATGCACATTGCATTGCGATGAATTGTGGCCCGAGAAGTAAAAGGGTCAAGTGAGGAGCAGTTCACAGCCATATAAATACATTCTAGTAATGAAAGTGACCCTCGGTACCGGATTCCATTACCCATTTACCCATTACCCCTTTACACATTACTCGTTGCCAGTTGTCAGTTGTCTGCTGCCTGTTGCCCTGTTGCCTGTTGTCTGTTGTCTCTGTGACTTCATTTCAGTATTTCTTCCACCATTTTTGTCAGCCCGTTGGTTGCCGTTGATTGTTTTATGTGCGGTGTTTTGTGCTGCTCCTGATGCTGCTCCCTGATGATGTCCCGGTTGTCCCTGCTGCTGCTGATGCTGTTGCTGCTGTTGCTGTTGCCGATGTTATTCCCGCCACACTTGCTCTTTTGGGTGAATGCAGCCAACCAGTCAGGCAGCCAGGCAGCCAGGCAGCCAAGCAGCCTTCAGCAGTGGCATCAACATCCTACAATATCTCATTCATCTTTTGTGCAGCGGTCACGCTGTGACCATTTGAATCGTTGCCGTTCCTGACACCCACAACAAACCTTCCTCCTCCCACTTAGGTTGCGTTCTGCTCTGCTCTGTTCCGTTGTGAATCACTTTATCATTTGCGAAATTGCAAAATGCAACCACAAAACCATAACACAGACTCGCACACGCACACGGACACGCATACGCATACAAAGTATATTTTAGAGGCCTGGAATAGCATCACACATACGTAATGATGCCTGCAAATCTGTCCGTCTGAATATGAACTAAGACCCCTCTCTGCACCACTCTCTCTCTCTGCCCTCCTCTCTACCCTTGGCAACAGCAGTAACATGACTGGGTGGCGTTAATTTAGTTTTCGATTCGAAAAGCGTTTTGCATTTTGGGCAATGCTGCGATTCTCTCGTATCACTCGCAAAGCCATCAACAGCAGCACCATCATCAGACACCATCCTCCTCCATTCTCTGCCTCCTCCTCAATATCTTGTGAGTACGTTGAGCACGAAACTTTTGCCATCATCCGACTACTATTACAACTACTTCTCTTTCTCTGTCTCCTTCTGCAACTGCAACTCCAATTGCTGTTGCTGCTGGTGCCCAGGACTGTTCATGTTGCCCCAACATGCTGACCAGACTGACAGTGGCAGGCGATGTTGTAGTTGCCATTGTTATTGCCGCTGTCACTGTTCCAGTTGCTATTGCAGTTCGCTGTTCGCTGTTAGCTGTTCATTCACTCTCTCTCCCTCTTTCTCTTGTCTTGCACACATGCAATTAGTCAGCTACAAAATAGCAAGTTGCCGTGCAAAATGCCACGCCCACCATTAGGCGACCATACATTGCACTGTGGGCACTCACACTCAAATATTCGTGCACAAAAATGTAAAGTGGCAAAACCACAAAAGCTATTTGGCGGCAGAAAACATTTTAATTGATCATTTGATTTGTCACAAAAAATTGGTTGCAGCAACTCGACTAATCTCTGAGGCAAGCTGACAGCCAGAAAAGTTCGAATTTAATACTACCATATCTGTATTTACTAATAGAGCATGAATACTTAGCACGCTTATTCTTTAACAATTTTAACCTAGAGGAGTGATTAAGTTCTCAGAGGCGTTTTTCTTTTTAATTTGGAAATTTTTTCCTTGTGGCTTTGGTTGATTTTGAGTGTAGTAATATATCAATATACCAACTTTGGCCTTCGGTATATATTTCAGTATTTATTAATTATAATCATATAGTGTGTTTTAAGAATAATGCCGTACTTTTAGTGAAAATGAGTAACGTGTAATTTCATTTTACAATAATTTTGACTTGTTAATGAGAAAGTTGCTCTTAATTGAATGACATGATCCCTGTAATTTTAAAATTCAGTCTTAGTTGCTTTGGTTGTTAATCTGGTATATTTTGTGTTTTGAGCGTTATGGTATATCGATGTATCAAGTATAATCAATAATACCGCACTTGAATTGAAATTGAGTAGTGAATAACATTCGTTTACAATAATTTCGATCGTTCAATACGAGATTTGCTGGTAATCGAGTGGTATGATCAGGGACTTTTAAATTTGATACTTTGAAATTCTGTTATGGTTATTTTGCTTTATAATCTGTTATATTTTGAATTTTGAATGTTGTATGTTTGGAACACAGCTTTCGCTATATTCACTTGGTATATAACATACATTTTAAAAACAATACCGATTTTATTGTGTAAATGTGTAGCGGATATCTCACAGTCAAGCACTTCTTACATGTTTGTTGTGTGTATATTCTTCATTTAAGGAAGTATTTTCAGTTTAAAAATGAGAAAAGTCCTCAGGAACTTTGATACTCAACGATTAGGTAAGTAAATTCTTAAAAAAGTATTTTATTACAATTGTTATTATTATTAAATATTTATATAATAAACTTGCAAAAATCTAAATGCACGGAAAGAAGAGCAGCACACCTGTTGATTAAAACTGTATACAAAGTATATGCTAAGTATTTTGACGGCTGGCGAAATGAGCTGCGATTTTGGATCGACACTTTGCAGATTGTTTTTTTAGATGGCAGATGCTATTTCAGTGAGTTCTAGGTCGTCCATTTTGCACACTCTTTTGACATTCAAATTTTGGGTATGCGTAGCACGCACATTGATGATAATATCGAATGCCCAACGAGTTCATAACAATTACATTGAACGCAAATAGGCATAGACAGATAGCAGATATCGACACTTACACTAATACTCCTCCTGGCAGACACAAAAAGATACATTTGCAATTGGCGAAAGGGACTGCAAATGACTCACTAAGGTGACTCTCTATTTGGCCCGAAGGGTAACTTGCCACTGTCGCTGCTACTTCAACTTCTGCTTCTATATCTGCTTCTGCCACTTGCTACTGTGCTGTGTCAGCACCTGAGACAAAAACAGGAATGGCCAGAAAAAAAAAAAAAAAAAACATGAATGCAGACCCAAGAGCCGATACCAAAAACAGGGGACACAATTTTATGGCCAGGACAGGACACGTGTAAAGGATCAAAGCAATTTAGCCAAAGCATGTCAGCATGCAAGTTTAACTCAACTCAGCCTTGAAAACGATTCTGAATGGCCAATAGGTGAACTATGAACATGCACTCATAAAACTACTTCACACGAGCAGTATTCAAACAAATGGCATTCCCGTTGCCAAATGGCAATTTGTAGTATGTAATTGTCTCCGTGTGATCACCAGTGACTACTACTATATACATGTATGTCCAGCAGTTATCGGACACATTAGTTTTCTACAGGTCATAATCATTGAAATGACAACTTTACGACTATGCTATTTAAACCACGCTGTCGGAGGAGGATAAGCAATTAACAATACCTGGACTATTAGATACTCTTCCAGCACTTTTTTGTGGGAACTTACATATATTTTAATTATTAAAGAGATTCAAAATTTATTTTATAAATGTACGAGTATTTAGCGGTGGTATATCCAGATACCATAATTTATTGAATGTAGTATTATATCAAAATACCAAAGATAGCATTCGAAATATTTTATCTTCTACCTTCTTGTCGCATAACATGAATATTATTTTATAATGGAATATAATAGTGTTTTTTATTTTTTAATTAAAATGAACAAATATAATATTGATTGTTAGATGTTAATACTAACTTTGCAACAATACAACAATGTCGTAGAGGGTGTTTTTCACTATAGGCGCATGTCATTTATTAAAAGATAGAAGCTCCTAGCTTATTATTTTAATCATTTTAAATTGAAAAACAGATGTTAGTCATAAAAAGTAGTGCATTTAAAATTTACAATTTGACGTGACTATAGATACGAGTAAACATATGAATAACATACTATACTTTATTAAGATATGTATTGCAAACAGGTATGATAATGTGAAAATATCCAAGCAACCAAATTTTCCGCAAAAGATATGTTGTGTGCAACCGGATCGAAAAACGAAAAACAAATTTGCACGATCCGCGAGTAATACACTCGCTTCACACTTGATGCGATTGCATTTTATCTTGTTAGCATTTATAAGATACACGTAGCAGCGCCTCAAATACTCAGGCTCATGCAGGCTGACAGCTAGACAAAAATGCGAAAGAACACTCACAGTTAAGCTTTGACAGCAGCAGACCCTTTTGAAATGACTTGTGATTACGTTAGTTTTATTATAACAATATACTGCTTGTCAAAAAATATAATTTACAAACTCACAACATTTTAAGCTTATATGAAAAAACTTATCAAAGTTAACTCGAAAAAATTGATAAAAAAAAAATGGACAGGAATCTTTATTATCATTATCTAGCATACTTTTTTCGTTTTTTTTCTTTGTTTTCTCTTAGTCCCCAAACCCATAATAATATCCTTATGAAACTTAAAAAAAAATGATTTTTTTGTTTACTCAAATATTTTACATCACTTAACACTTTCATGCCAATATATCTTGCAATGCCCAATGGAATTCAATATTTACTTTTATATCATCGCTTACGTATATTTATTCAACTAATATACAAATCAAGAAATTATAAATCAAGTGTATATAAAGTTTTATAATTTAAGAGGTTAAATTTTACAGTTTTAATTTCAAAGTTTTAAGTTTAAGACTTTCAATTTCAATTAGAGCAAGTGAGACAGACATGTGTGCTCGACTGTGAGAAATCCGCTACTCATTTTGAATAAAAGCAAAACAGTGCGGTATAATTCTTAAAAAAAAAAAAAACAAATTAATATGCCGCAAAAATATCAAAATATAACAAAGGCTATAATTGGGATATTTGTATAGACCATTCAAGATGTACCATACAGAGCAACTAAGACACGTAGTAAGAAGGTATTTTTTCCCAAACAAAAGAATTTTCTAAATAACTTCTACATTTTTTATCTGATCGCAACCAAATCTTCAGGAATCATAAATACTGTGGTTGTTATTGACTCTAGCTTCAAAATTATCTTGTTGTTCGATTTCTGACGATTTGCGGGGGCGGAAGTGAGCATGGCGAAAATTGTGAACAAAAATAATCTGTTTGCAAATACAGTAGATTCCGGTTATAGCGACTTTTAAGGGACCGACGATTTTACGTCGTTATACCCGGAAGACGCACTACCCGAAAGGAGCAAAACAAAATTTTGTTTTTTTTTTATGGTTGCCATGTTTGAAATAGGGTTTTAAGATAAAACAAATTAATTTTTAAACAAAACAAAAAAAAATTTAAATTTAATTTAATATCATCGTTTTTATACCCGCTACCCATAGGGTAGAAGGGTATTATAACTTTGTGCCGGCAGGAAATGTATGTAACAGGTAGAAGGAGGCATCTCCGACCCTATAAAGTATATATATTCTTGATCAGCGTCAACAGCCGAGACGATATAGCCATGTCCGTCTGTCCGTCTGTGTGTCTGTCCGTCTGTCCGTCTGTCCGTCTGTCCGTATGAACACCTAGATCTCAGAGACTATAAGAGATAGAGCTATAATTTTTTTTCGACAGCATTTGTTATGTTTGCACGCAGATCAAGTTTGTTTCAAATTTTTGCCACGCCCACTTCCGCCCCTGCAAATCAAAAAAATCGAATAACAAGCGTAATTTTAAAGCTAGGGTTACGAATTTTGGTATATACGGTAATAACTAAAATTTGGTTGCGATCAGATAAAAATTGTCGAAGTTATTAAAGAAATACTTTTGTATGGGCAAAAACGCCTACTTACTAGGGGTCTGAGTTGCTTTGGCTGACAATCTGGTATATTGTGCCGTCTATGGTATATTTTGAATGCGGCACTATATCGATATACCACATATACCATTTGGTATATTTTTAGTATTTTTGCAGTATATTTGGTATATTTTGAGAATAATACCGCAAAATATATTGCTTTTATTCAAAATGGGTAGCGGGTATCTCACAGTCGAGTACACTCGACTGTAGCTTTCTTACTTGTTCCATAATAAATCGTATACCTGCATGTTCCTTAGCATAAACTAACATAAGGCGCCAGCTAAAACTAACAGAGAGTAGTGAGAATATAAGAACCTTCCTGTCGCTCCTACGAACACATGCAAGATTGCCGATCACTGTTAAATACATACATTTCATACATTTGATGCTTCAATATTTTGGCATTATTTCGCTGATTTTTTTTTCGTCGCAATATCCGGTTGAATTCTGAAAAATTTCGTCGGTATAAGCGGTCAGTCGCTAAAAAGCGGAGACGTTCTAAGCGGAGGCCCTTTCATATAAGTTTGTATGGGGACCAACCAAGCCATCAACTTTTCGTCGCAATAACCGGATTTTACTGTATAACAAATTTTGTTGAACTTTGCAGCTCTATCTCTTATAAAAGGACAGGACATAGGGTGATGATGAAGTCAGAGTTTATATACTTTATGATTTCCATTGCGATGTACAATCGACTGTCTTATTATTATTGTAAAGTGAACGGGTCGCATTATACTACGCTTTGGCTTAGCTGACTCAAAAATGGGCGACACTGCACATGTTTGAGTGTGATTGTGTCAATGTTCAAGTGTGCGTGTGTGTGTAAGTGTGTTTGTGTTTGTGTGTGTGTTTGTGTTTGTAGTTTGTGACAACGAACTACGTGCATATGGAGTCCGTTGCCATGTTTATGACTCCTCGGGGGCTACTTGATCAGAAAAGTTGCTTGGGAGTTGTAGGACCGTTTGTACGAGTGCCTCGTGAGTGTTCGAGTATATGAGTATTTTTTGTGTGTTCTTCTTTTATTTTTCTGTATTTTTGTTTTTTTTTTTTGGTTTTGGGTTTTTAACCGTTATACGAGTTGTTGTTGCTTTTCGCTGTCAGCTGTTTTTCGTTAGTTGTAATGACTGCAGCCAGTTTGTTGAGCATGCAACTTTTCAGCTCTTCCATACACATGCTGCTGGTTGGTGACCTTTAATAGTCAACTTTTTGCTGCCTGCCTGCCTGACTGCTGACTGCTGACTGCTACCTGCTCGATTAATTAATTAAAAAGCATCTTAATCTATTGGCGACCGAAAGACTGTGGGTCCATAATTTCTGGTTTGGCGTTTTTGGTAAAAGCGTCGCTGCTTATCGCCAAACACAAATCACTCGGAGGCATAAAGAAAATGTCAAACAGAGAAGTCACGGATCCTTGACAAGGGCGCATGTTAATTAGCCAAATGCGATGACTGCTCCTGCTGCCCTCAAATGCTATTTAAGTCAACATGTGAGCGAGCAAGCAAGACATGGCTCTGACTGGACTTTATCAATTCATTAATCAGGCAATGCTTTCAATGTGTGAAGGGCGCCCCGAAAAATGCTGGGCACATCAACAGCAGTAGCAGCAGCAGCAGCAAAACAAAACGCGAACAAAACAAAGGGGCACAAGGCGAATGAACACACCTACACATAGCATACAAGACACAACATTGAGAATACACGGCAATAACACAATGGGAGGGGTCATTGAATGGAATTTTGGGGCTGGACACAGGCTGGGGTGGAGATTGGGGTTTGGGTAGGCTGTCAATGGGAATGGGCAAGACGAAAGGAAAAGGTTTTGGCAATTGACCAAAGAGTTGGGAGGCGTGTCTGAATTGTCTGCGTAAATCATAAAAACCAGCTTACGAAAACGAAAGCAACGGTCAAAGTCTCTCGAGTTCGAGCTCTCTTTGGGAGGGGCGGGAGCTGTGTTGTGTTGTGGTGTTACTTCATGAGAATAGGCTTAGTATGACGTCCGTGTATATAGAATTATGAAGCAAAAACAACAACAAAAACAACGTGAACAACAACAACACTGAAATTATTTATCGCTCTCGGTTCAGAGCAATTGTCTGTTCTTGTAGTTTATGCTCAGGCCACTCGGAGTCACGCCTCCTCTCGCCCTCTGCACTGAAAGGCGCTTATGGGTCGAGATGGCTTCAAGAGCAAAAGCAGCAACAACAGCACACGGAGAAGGAGGAGGTGGAGGAAGAGTTCCCAGTTCGCAGTTCCCATTTCCCATTTCCCAGTTACCACCCAGCTCATCAGAAATGCGGCAGTCTCTCACGGCCGCGGCTTTTGTCTGCATGCCGAGCAAATAAATCAAAACTCGTCAGGCGGTGGCAGAGGCAGCAACAGCAACAGCAACAGAAACAGAAGCGAGAGGCAGCTACAGCAGCAGCAAAGGCGGCCAATATGGCGTGGAAATAGTAGAAAGGGGCGTGCTGCGGCCGTAACTGATACTTGAGTAGTAGTATCCCGATGCTGCCCCTAATGTGCTAAAAGCGGAACAAGGCAACAACAGCGAGTCGAGAAAGAGGTTAGCGGAAGGGGCACGGGAAAGGGAAAGGGAACCAGAAAGAGCATTTACTACAGAAGACTGTTAATGGTGCAACCATGTGGTACTAAACAATTAAACAGAATACTTATCACCAACACACACACACACAGATACAGACACAGACAGAGTTATTGAATAACCGAGAAAGAATGAAGCATTTCACTATCGTCTCTTTCTTTGCCTTTGCCTTTGCCTTTGCCATACTAATTCGTTCTTCCAATTAGTCAATGAGTTAAGCCGAATCAATGCTTTCTAAAACAGACCAGAGAATTCATTCACAGCTACATTTGCACACTCATACGCACACACATATAAACACACATGCACACAGGCTAATTGCCCAGTTAACCCAAGTGATGCTCAACTTCCCGATATCCTTGCAGACATTGAACGTTCCTTGCAGACAGCGAAGTTCAGCAATTGTGCCACACAATATCTCAGGGCAATAACTTTGTTGCAATGTTAGAAAAGTTATTTTTAGCTTAGAAGCGAATTATATAGTATGTCCTTAATATTGGGAATAATTACAACGTTGAAGAACATATGTATATGAAATTATTTAAGATATTAAAATCATTGAAATGCCAACGCTTTATATTTGAAATGAGATTTCAACTAACTACAAAAATAAATACAAACTTTTCAATTTTACTATAACTCATTATCAATCAATCAATTTTCGATTTTCATTCGAACATCTTCTTTTTGTCAAGCTAACTGCGTATAAAGGATTTCGGTCTCAATACTTTTATATCGTTTTCGGGGCATTTTCAATTTTATTCATAATATATTTATATAGACTTAAATTTACTTTATATTTTTTTAAGTTAATTTATTTTTCTATAAGCGCGTGATTGTGTTTGATGCTGAAATACTTATGATACACAGGAATAAATTAATATCGATAAAATCCAGTAAAAATACGGGTGTAATATTATGCCATTGAAAATAAAAACATCTACATTTGTGCTTATTTATTTACAGTTGTATAAATTTCAAATGAGAGAAAATACCTATTAAATATTTTATGATTTTGCTTCAACATTTTAAGACTAACTCTTTATAATTGCACTAAAGAATATATATATATATATATTACAATACAATATATATATTACAATACAAAATAAATACTATTGATCGTATTTCCAAAACTTCATTAAATAATAATAATAATATATTTGTATAACAACTCAATATAACGTGATCGTCTACCTGATTGCAAAACTTAATTTCAGAAAAGTAATGTTTCAAAATAACATAATAACATAACATAAATAATAATAATAAATAATAAATAAAATTAAATAGAATTTTAAGTAGATCCAAAAAATGAATTCAAGAATTAATATTATGTTTATATAAAAAATAATTAAATTTCAACATATTCAAAAAATCGATTTCTGCAAAAAAATATATACATATTTGCACAAATCATAACAATTAATACAAAAATACGTAATTCCCCAAATGGACCAACTCAACTGTAGCTTTTTCCTCTTTTCCACTTGTTTGCTGAGAACACAATACGATATGAACAAACGTTTACAAGACCGTGCCACAAATTGCAAGCTAATTTGAATCTATTAGGTGTGTGCCAGCATGTGCGCAACAGTGCGAAGGGCAGCCATCTGCGAGGCGACTGCGAGGCGAGCAGCTACTACTTTGGCTACTTACAGATTACAGAAGTTCTCGCCGGCGAGCGTCAGACTCATTAAACTCAAAGTTGTGCGATGGCAAAGAGCAGAGACAAGAACGTGTCGCATCAATTGGCACTTCGTTGATTTCGTTTAACAAGCGCACTTTCTTTCGACTGCTTTAACAACCAATAACTCTGGCTATCGAATGATTTTACGTGTGCTTTATTTATTTAATTAAACAAATGCAACATATTTGGGAAACTTGTTTAATTTCAATAAGTAAAACTTTAAGAAAACTTGAATTGTTGTGAAATTTATTTGATTTGAAAGTGGCTTAGTTGACATTAAATAAATAATGAAATCGCAGCAGATGCTTTTTGATCCTTTTGCACGCTCCTCAGAGATGGTTGTTTAATTTTGCTTTAAGCTCATGTATAGTCAATGTTTGAACTACACCTTGTAATATCCGTTTAAGCTCTGCTCGCTGACTGACAACTGGACAGCTGTGTGGCATGCTGATGGCATGATGAGAGGGGAGATGAGAAGAAGACGGACTGCTGGACGGGAGCCACTCTGAGGCAGCCAATTTAGCTACAGTTCATTTGAGTTCGAAACGCTTAGAACGACGATGTGAGTGTGTTTCAAGTTGGGGGAGTATTGCGAATGGCGGTGCTAAAAGACAGAGGACCAAAGGACGGAGGCGATGGGAGTGTAACAAGACGAAGACGGCGACGGCGACGACGACGCAGAAAGAAATAGCAATACCAGCAGCAGTCAGTGCTCTAAACATGACTTATGACCGCTACGTGATGCAACATAAAAATGCCATTACATTGTGCGTGTTGCCGACGGAGGCCCCGTACAACATGACGTATGAGTGTTGCACGTTTCGCTTGCTTTGAACGTCGTCTCGCCTCGCGTCGCCTCGCCTCGCGTCGCCTCGCCTCGCGTCGCCTCGCGTTGCGTTGCGTCGCGTCGCGCCGTTGGTTGTTCCGTCACAACGTTTGCTTGCCACTGACAGAATAGCAACCAGTCTCCGTAGTCTCCCGCTCCCAACCATCTGCCCCATGGTCTCCTCTTTTTAATGCTCTGCACAATTTCTCATCTGTCTGTGTGTGCTTGTTGTTTACCTTGACGCTTTGCTCCGTTTGCCGTTGCCGTTTGTCGTTGCCCCTGCCACACACACGCACACACAAGAGAACACACAACACAACAGAACTTAACGGAACAGAACAGAGCAGAACAGTCGATGTGTCTGGGGCGTGGATGCCACGCATTGTTTGCTTTATTAGTGAAATTTAATGTGCTGCCTATTGAAAGATTCTGTTGCTCGTCTAGAGAATTCATTGGTTTTCTTTATTCTATTCTATTTTTTTTTCGCCTTGCCTCGTCTCGGCTCTTCTTATTTTTATTAAAAACCTTTTTTGCGCCACTATTTTTACTGGTTGTTGTTGTTGGTGTTGTTGCTGTGTTTTCGTTTCGTCGATTGCTTGTCGAAGTTGTTGAGTTGTGAAGCACCTACTCGTGCTGCCAATCGTACTCGTTCACCTCAGAAAATTGCGCAAAAACTTTAACATAGATAGGTGCAAATTACAAAACAAAGCCAGTCATTGTGCCAGAGATTGGGAGGGTCAGCCTTGTTGTTGTTGTTGTTGTTGTTCTTCTTCTTCTTGTTGCAAGTGTATTTATCGTTCTTGTTGCTGCTGTTGTTGTTGACGGAAAGTTAACTTAATTCTCTCGTTCTGCTGCCGAGAGTTGCCTCCTGCTGATGATGAAGCTAGGGAAGCGAAGGGAACAACAGCTTAGACCGGAAACGGCAAATGCAGCCCCAACTTTTTTGGTTGATTTCGTTCCAGGCATCGTTTGTTTGTTGAGTTGTGAGTTCTCAGTTACAAGCGATAGATAGATAGATAGACAGAGTGAGAGAGATGGAGAGTGAAATCAAAACAGAGGGCTGTTATAAGAGTTGCCTGCATTTCATACACAGCTGAGTCTTCGAAATGTTATGAAATCTAATACATTTACTTTCTTCTTCAAATTAATGTTATTCATGCAATTTATATAAATCAATTGAACCCATCGAAGTTGATGAATGACTCTTTTACCTTCAATCAATTCAAGTAACTGTCCTCGCTGTTTGTGGCCAAACGATCTGACGTTAGTGCAGAGTCAACGCCTAATGAGTTACAATTGCTTATTTGGGGTTGTGTTGGGTGCTCCTTCCCATCAACCCTTCCGTGGAAAACTTCACCTACGCTAAAAGTTGTGTTATGTGCTTAAAGATACACGCACACAGTCAGCAGCAGAATACAATACGTAAATAGATTTGTGTGTGCATAGTCCTATGATTGGATAGAGAGGGTATCAGATTTGGATTCGGTTTATGGAGCTAATTTGCTGCCGCCAAACTAAATTGCCAATAAATCATGCAGTCAATCAATCAATCACAGTGAAGACGAGTGCCAGACTGTCGAACTGCTGAACTGCTGAACTGTTGAACTGCCAAACTCCCGAGCTGTCGAGTTACCGAATTGCCTGTTTGCCTGCCTTTGCCTTTGCCTGGCTGCCGAACGAGACGAGCTGCCGAATCCAGAAGTGTCCCGCACCGTTTAAAATGCCACTTAACATCGGTGGCAATGTACATATGTGTGTGTGTGTGTGTGCGTGTGAGTGAGACACATAGCTTGTGGCAGTCCGTGTGGCATTGGGGGCCTCGCATACGAGTAGACCAATTACGTACGTCCGGGTTTTTCGACGTTTCATGTTTAAAAATTCCTTGCAGTTTTTTGAAGCTTTAATTTTTTTCCGATTCATAACATCAACATAATAACAAAGAGCTGTTGTAAATTCGGGAGCTTCAGAACTTTTGTAATGCATTTTAAAATGAAATACTATTCTAATTTTTAATGTTTTCTGTTTGAGTATTTTTAATTTTATATGTAATAAAATAAAATTATACTTTGATTTTCAATTTGATTATTTCAAATTATTTTCTAGCAACGAAATCCTTCTTTGAAAGCACTTATTATTTAAATATGAAAAGTTATTTTGAATAATATGTGCATTCATGAAACAGAGGTGGAGGCTGATCGATAGACCCTATCGGTATTGGTTGGCATTAGCAAGTCAATAGTCACGAGGCTATCGATATCATTACTCGCCACCAGTAGATCATAAGTCTTCATAACTAGATTATCAGTCGTCAAAAGAAGAAGAACCAGCAGCAGATTTCAGTCATAACGAAATCAGTCGTTAGCAGGAAGCAGTATTATTTAAGTTAACCAAAATTTACTATTATTAGTATTATTAAATAACCATATATTCAATAAAATGGAGTTATCCATATAACCAACTTTACATATACGTTAATTTTTATTTACAAATCTTCAGAATGATTCTTCAGAATTTTTCTGAAAGTAATTCTATATTTAATTAATTTAGTTTGTGCAACAGATTATTGTTAAGAGTACTTTAAGTGACGATACACCGACAAAAAGACACTAAAACAAAAATCATTATTTTGTTATTTCATATAAATGAAAATCAAAATCTATTTTAAGTTTGTATTAAATATTGCAAAATTGTTTACGAACATTGAAATACTATTATTAAAATGAATTTCCTTTTTCATTTGTAGTGTGAATGGAAATATAAAAACGATCTTATACTTTGTTAACTTATCTTTTCAAATTATTCATTAGAATTTTTCCTCAAGTTTTATTAAAGCAAAATCGAATATTTAAATATGTATATTACGAATTTTTACAGGAGATGCTTTTTATGAGTTCTCGAAGTGATAATACCGCAAATTCAAAATATTAAAGCATATTTCGTTATTGCGTAATTTCGTTTGAAAAATTAATTACATACTACTTTTGAACTTTTGTTTTTATTTCATAATCATTTTTATGTTTAAAAATTCATTATCGGCATCTTAAAATATTATTAGATTTGGCAAGAGATTTTTCTATGCCTAATTCAAGTGATCACACTTCAAATGAAAGATATTGCAAGACAATTGGAGCAATGAATGCAAATATATATATTGTATGACGCCACTTAGCTTAATATGTCTTTTTTTTATTATTGTGTAACAAGCTAGTTTTCGACTGACGTTGATTTTCAAAGCAGTCTTGAGCATTATTCCCCAACACATGCTCACCACGCTTGAGTTCCTGCTTCCGAAGCAAACGCGGTTTTGGCAGCAGTCACGTTTTCATCAAGCATTTGACATGCCAACACGAGTTCAATCTTTTCTTGATTTTGTTGTTGATTCTAGAATGGATTCGGTAATTGTATTTTGACAAGCCATTCAACCAAACGACAAAAAAAAAAACTTAATAAGTTATGTATATGATGTATTGGCAGACTTAAAAGGTACTTAAACCGCACTTTTACTCCAAATTTGATTTAAGCTTTATCATATTACTTCTGTGCGTTGATAGTTATGCTAAGCGGTAAGTAAATCAGTGCCACAAAACAATAAATTGCTTAATAACTGGTCTGAAATTGCAACAAATCGAGCAGCAGTTGAAAGCCCTCAAACTGTCGAGTTCAAGGTGCAGATAGGCGAGCAACAGCAAACAATAAATAATCAAATGCCCATATTTACACAGACGCCGACGCAGAAAGTGCAGTTCTCTGCATTTGCCTAACCCAAAATTGCAAAATGCAACACAAATGCTTGGCAAACAATAAAACAATAAAAACAATCGCACTGCATAAATTTGCATGCAAGATTCCCCAAAAATGGATATACATATATGTACATACATGTACATACATATATAGAGATTTTTTGCTCTGTGGAATTTGTGTTCCATCAACTAATATTATTTTAGTTTAGTTATTCGAATGGAATGTTTTTGCTCAGAAAGCACAGGGTCACTTCAAGTCTTGCATGTTTTTGGATTTTGTTTTGACACGTCGCTTTCGTTGTTATCATTATCTGTGTCTTTTGGGTGGCAAGGAGCCAGAATGGGGAGGACAACACAATTTACACAATTGCTAAATATTTTGTTAAGCGGGCGATGTCCACGTACGCACACACTTCTTACTACACACATGTGTGTGGGTGTATGTGTGTGCTTGGATCTCGTGAAATGCTCGGCAAACAAAAACAAAACTAACAAATGAGATCCTGTAGTAAATTCTGGTGTCGCCTTTTGATACCCCGCTCATAATGAAACAGCGAAGAAGGGTCGAATCAGCTGGGCACAAACAAAAGTCAGTGTCAAATTCTGCAGCACTTTTAACGAATCTGGGCATTTTTGACTTTTGAATTCATGTTCTCTTTACTTCTAATTGAATATTTTTCATTTAAAAGATACAATTAAAAAGCAACAGCATAGCATTAAAATTTGTATTAAACACTAAATGTAAGAAATGTAGTTTTAAATAAAGAATTCTTTATCTTTGATTATGCAATTATTATCTTAAGTATTTTAGTATTGCAAACAAGTTTCATTCAATTAAGTAGAATAAATGTATAAAATGCTAAATATGAAATTTACATTTTGATTATAAAATTCTATAACTTTGATTATCAATTTATTGTGTGAAGTATTTATTTGTTGCAGGCAAGTTTCATTCGATTAAAATAAACATGACAACAATTTGAATATTTATAAACTAGATCAGTATTTCTAAAAAAAAGTTAAGAAGCAACTGATTATATAAAACGGAAACATGAAAATGGTATTCGAAATTGAAATCGTTTTTTAGTTCAGTCTTATCCGGAATACAATATAAATAGTTTGCATAAAATAAATGTAAAAATAGGATGCAATTTTATATCGCCTGCGGCTCTAAAGTGATTTGCAGTAATGAACAGAGGATATCATGATGTTGTGCAATTCGGTCCCGATTAAAAAGCGGAGTTGCTTGCTGTAGCGTTGGGGTGTTGGGGTGTTATACCGTTGGGTTGTTGGAGTGTGTGGAGTGTTGGGGTGATTGTTACTTGTGTCGGGGAAAATCCCGTATGGCAAAATCCTTGCGTATGCAGTAATCAGCACGTAGCGTTTAGTTCATTTCTGTGTGCCTGTTCTGGCATGTGTGTGCGTGTCTGTGCATGACTCTGCACGCGTATGTGTGTGTGTGTGAGTGTGTTTGTAAGTGCGAAGTTTGCTTAAACACTAGCGCACAGGGCAAGGGCGGTTACAATTTTTGTGTCCGGCAGCTACTTTTACATAAACACCAACTAACGTTGTAACTTTTAAATGACGTTTGTTTTGGGGGCGTGGCACGCACGCCTTAGCGTGTGAACTTTGTGGCGTGCTTCGTTATTTGTTGTTGTCGCTGTTGCTGCCGCTGTTGTTGTTATTGTTGTAGTTGTTGTTGTTGTTGTTGTTGTTGTTCATGCACAACCACATCTACAACTTCTTGCTCACTTTATTTTAAACTTTATTTATGCGACATGAAACACCCGTGAATTTATTTCACAGCTTACGTAAGAACCCTCAATAAATGCATGTGCGTCTGTGCGTCTGTGTGTGTGAGTGTTAGTCTGTGTAACTGCGAATTGCGGCGACAATGCTCACAGAGAGTTCGCCCATTGTTAACGTGATACCATTGTAATCTATTTTTAAGAATGTTTTCAATATACTTATGTAATACACATTGTACGCACACATACAAACACAAGTATAAATATATCTTATGCTTATGCTTCTACTTATATATAATACTTATGTATGTTTTCTCGCTTTGCCCTTGCGTCTCAGTGTACTTGATATTTTTCTGCAAATTATTCGAGCTTAGCCCTCGTGAGATGCTTAAATTCTGATCTTTGTCGCTTAAGTTGTTAGGCAGTCGCCGTTGTTTATTTTAATTCGCAAACTAAGCGTATTTAGTCCCAAATGCCACTTCAAATCCGAAAGCGTAAGTGATGACAATTTTTGGCCAATTTCACACAAAGTGCTCTGAATTTTTCTCGCTGCTTTTCTTTTTCATGTTTTGTTGCCTTTGTTTTCATTTTAAAGCAGCACAGCATTGCAAGCGTTCGCATAAAAACAAATTATTGCCAAAAAGTATGCAACACTTTTTAAGCTGAGTTGTATAGTATGTGACAACACAAAGTGCTGCAAGAGCGTAAAATGAGAGTGTTGAAAATTGTAGAGCATAAAATAAATAAATATATGGATCAAAATTGTCGGTTTTAATATGAGGTTGTATGTATGCATGTGTTTTAATAAAATAAATGTAAAGATCACAAACTGAAAATATTATGTTATGTATATCCTTTTAGCTTTATGTTACTTAAAAAAAAAAAACAAAATTTGATTACAGCACTTTTTATCTTTGATTAGAGATCAGTGACTGTTAGTTATCCACGGCTGAACTTATAGCCTCAACTGGGACTTACTGTAACCGAGACTAGAATTGTGACTGTGACTGTTACTGTGTTTGTAACTAAAACTGTAACTGTGACTCACAGTAACAGCGACAGTGATTGTAACTGCAGATGTAACTGTCACTGTTCCTGTTAATATGACTGTGACTGTCACAGTTACTGTGACTGAAACTATACTTTACTGTAACTGGGACTGTAGCTGTGACTAATTGTAACACTGTAACTGTTCCTTTCACTATGTCTGTACCACTTCCCATTATTGTGATTGTTACTGGTCTTTTTCTTGAACCTGTGGCTGTAACTTGGACTAACTGTAGCTGTGATTGAAATTTGAATTGTGACTGCCACTGTAATGAAACAGTGACTGTAACTGCGACTCACAGTAAAAGCGATAGTGATTGTAACTTTCACTACTCCTGTTAATATGACTGCAACTGTGCCTGTAACTGTGACTAACAGTAACTGTCGCTGTGACTGTTCTTATTAATCTCTGTAGCTGTGACTGTATCTGTGATTGTAACATTAACTAAAATTGTTACTATGATTATAACTGTAAATTCGACTGTAACTCCCACAGTCACTGCTTTGAGTTGTAACTGTGACTTTAACTGTGACTGTAGCTGAAACTTTAACTGCAACTGTGACTATAACTGTGGCAGAAACTGTTGTTGTAATAGTAATTGTGACTAACTGTTTCAGTTTACCAGTGACTGTAATTGTAGTTGTAACTGTGGCTGCTCCTGTAGCTGTGGGTGTAACTGCTTCTGTTACTAGGTTTGTAAATGACTTTGCAATTATGACCTTAACCAGATCTGCGATTGTGACTAACTGTATCTATAGCTGTCACTGTGATTGTTCCTGCAACTGTGACTGTGACTAACTGTAGCTGTGACTGAAATTGTTACTGTGAGTGTAACTGTGACTGTAGCTGCGGCTGTGAGTAGCGCTTGAACTGTGACTGCGACATTGATGTTGCTTGGTAGCAAACATTAAAAAATGACAGCAGGACACAAGATGAACACGATGGCATCAACATGTGAAAGTCGATGACGACGTGTCTCAAGTGAAAACTGTAGTCTGTAGTCTGTAGTCTGTAGTCAGAAGTCAGTTGTTCTGTAGTTCGTTTCTGTCTGAGAAAAGTTGCTTTGCACTCTGTGCGAGTCTGCTGTTTCTTTGTGCATGTTTATGTCTCTTGTAATTCTCCAAATTACCAGCAATCGATATAAACATCAACTCTCAATGCGTTGCTGCTGCTATTGTTTTTCTGTCGCTCTTCAGCTGCTTGTTGCCATCATACTTACCATGCTATAGACATACATATGTATGTACGTGTTTTGCTCGTATGTGACTCGATGACTCGGTGACTCGATTCGAGTGTCTGGCCAACTGTGACAATAAAACAACTCACAGCTCCTGCTTCGTGTATTGTTTGTCGTAGTTGCTGTCAATACCGCCAATGATCCTGTTGACGTTGTTACTTTTCTGCTGCTGTTATTTCGAGTACTGTTCTTCTTGTTGTTGCTGCTGTTGTTGTTGCTGTTGTTGTTATTGTTATTGTTATCCAGTTGCCATTTGCTATTGTTATTTTATTTTAGTGCAAGCGAAACTGACATTGATGATGATTATTGGGAGTAAATAGAATTGAAAACGCTGCCGCCATTGGCAAGTGCTCGTTTTTGGCTAGGACACGTGTGTGTGCTTCATCCAGCCAGCGCTGCCTTTAACGCTCGAGGATTCACCATGGCTATGAGAACGAGAACGAGAAGACGTGTACGGGTATGTGTCTCAGTGTTTATGTGCAAGTTCGCATAATGCGCGCAAATAAATTGCAAAATCAATTGAGCGATAAAATAGTTTCCTTTCAATGATAACAACCCACCGCTGCCTTTACCGCCGCTGCTGCTGCTGCTGCTGTTGCTTCAAATGCCACGCCTATGCTGAGAACGCCTCCATCGGAAAATTGAAGACAGCAACAGCAAGAGCGAGAGCAGCAGCCAAAAGGAAGAAGAACCGTTGAGTAAACTACAAGGCAGCCGTTACTGTTATTGCCACACACAGCGCACACTTAATTTCGTCTCGCTGGCAACTCGAGCGCAATGCCATCAAATGCTTCTCATATACGAGACGAATACACTCACACATACACACACACACTCATACGCTAGAAAAGTGAAACTGGCTGTGGCACCGACCGAGTATTCATACGTTCAAGAAAAACAACAAAAAATGTGAGGGGGCAAAAAAAATAGAGATAAAAACAGATAACAAAACTTTCGTTGTGCGAACTCGACTTGCAAATACCTTAGCAAGAAAATGTAAATCATTTATGCAAAGAATAATAAATACATATGTACATACATATATATTATGTTGTTTTATCCTTTTTTCGTATTCCATATGTGCTAAGTGCAATTGAAACGCAAATGAAATCAGAAAATTGCTAATAATTTCATATCATATTTTCGCCATTCAAATCAATTTGAAATATTTAATAACATTTTCGAATCATAACAATTTTATAACGTTTATAAGCTGTGCATAAAAAATCTTTATTATGTTGGTTTCGCTTTTTTTGCGGCACTTTTATTGAAGTAATTTTTGTAAATCAGCCATAAAAATTCCACTTTTTTTCTGTTTTGGAAAATAAACAGAATTTGCATAAAAACGTGGCGCTATTCATATTTACTTTTTTGCAATGCATTTTTAAATTAGCAAATTTCATAAATAAAATCCATTAATGCTTCGCGTTGGTTTTAGCATTTATAATTCATATATACGAATGCTAATACTTTCATCTTTATTTTGCTCGCTTTATATCTTAAATACCAATCAATAGTTGTGGCTAAATAATGAATTATACAACATAAATACGCGTTAGTTTCGATGGATACTTGGCACAAAAGTTTTCCACGAAACAATTTTCTACCAAACAACAGCAAAGTTATAGTTATGCGAAAAGTAAATTTTTTCTTTGTGTATGCGTTTATTTTTATACATTCACTTATACATACGTGCGTGCATTTGTGTGTGTATGAATGGATATTTAAGGTATTGTTTAGTCAAGCAATCTCTACAAAAAGCAAACTCATATTTATTTTTGTTGTTTTTGTGTGGTTCAATTGGTTTCAATTTGATTTTCTATCATCCATGCAACATACAAAGCGATTTGCATTTTAAAAATGCTGCAAATTTCATATTCTGAGCGAAATTGGCGAGTCGAGGATGTACGAGCAAAAGTCTATTTTATTCGATCGGCCTTAAACTCACTTTCAAAGCACTAACACACAATCGATATTTCTTTGCTATACAAATAACTATTCAGTTTGCCGGCCAATGCACAGCTAAAATGTTAGACTTTTGCCTCTTGAAATGATTCTTAAATATAAAATTGGACTTTTCAAAGTTTCTAAACAATAATCGTACTGCTGTCTAATTGAACACTCAGAGTGTTAATTTGACAAATGAAATGCCAGACATATTTGTGAATGCTGGCATTTATTTACAGAATTTGTTGCTTTATGAATTAAGAATTTATAAAAAAAAATTATTATTGCTGCAAATCAATTCTGGAGAGTCCTTCAGAGAGTCCTTCAACTAAGTGGAGACAGCAATTAAATGTTATTATTCTCTCTTTTTGGAATATACATATATAACATATCATTTATATTTCTTATTTAAATAAGTGTTTTGCTGATGCTTAACATGCAAAAAGTCAGTAGCACACAATGAGCTAAAGGAAAAGAGCAATTGTTATTGCTTATACAATACGGTACAGGAATGGCAAATTACCATTTCATTTATTCGATTTTCAATTAATAAGTTTAAATTCTTTCAACTCTATGAGCGACTTTACTCTAACAACTGTAAGTGATTACTGACTTTCTTCATGTCGCGACGTGTTCGTATTCTTTTTAAAACTACTAAATTGTCGATAGACGGATTGATGTAGAAATTAACGTGTTAATGATATTTGATGCTTTATGATAATCAAGGATACCTTATATGTAGGTAAATTTGTTTCTATGTTTCTTTATTGACATAATTAATTGAAAGTTCTTGAATGTCAGATTGAGGAAAAAAGCTAAAGAGATGTATACTTATAAGTTAATGCTATTCTTTATGTAAAGTTGTGTATTTCTCTGATGGACTATTTTTGTATGTTGCTTTTATATATATAATATATTGATCCTTTTATAAGATTTCAGTCTTAAGGTTAAGCAACTTTGATGACTTCACAGTTAACTATTCGTAGCTCTGCTCAGCTTTCGAACATTGGTAACTAATCCTTTCAGCCCCTATACGAATCCACACTCCGACACTATAAACAAAAGACCCTTTTAATATCGCGCTTTTATATAAACATTTCTTACCCATCATGGAGACCGCTAGAATTGCAATTCAGCAATTTAAGGCTTAAAGTCCAGATCAAGCTTTAAGCTTTTGGAGACTTCCCATCACATTTCACTACGATCAGAAGCTCCAGTACTTCTCTTGATGTTTGTAAGTTATTGGTAAGTTTCACATTATTACTGAAATAAATGCTCTGGGCCATTATGAACAAAACATCTTTATTTTTGTATCGCCTAGCATCTTGCTGTCGTTTATTAACATACTAAGTCATACACAAAGGTTTAGCCAACTCAGTTACTTAAGCGATATATAAATGCATTTCATATTGAAGATAATTTGTACTTTACTTTGACGTACAGAAAAAAACTGTCTGCCAATCGCAAAAACTTGTTGCATACTTAAAGGCGGCTGGTTTCTTAAAGCGCTTTTATTGTTGCGACGCGTCGCATTGTCGCATTGTGCGGCAGCATTCATTAAATGATATAAACTTATTACGAGTATATATCTATCCATGGTTTTGGGGAGGAGGGGAGGAACGTATGGGATACTTATTTCCATGTATGCGTGTAAGGCTTGCTATTATAACCACAGAACATCTGCAAGTACCGCAACAAATCCAACAAACACACCAGCACACGATCCAGAGAAAATGCTCACACAAACACACAGCATATATCTCTATATATATACAAATATATATTCATACATTCATACAGACATACGTATGTATGTATGTGGAGCGCACTCGTAAATGAAAATCTTTGTGCAAAATTAATTAAGTAAACAATACGAAAATTGTGGAAATTGCTTTGAATGCGTCCCCAAACGAAACAACACATATAAACACACACACACACACAGAGAGAGAGACAAATAGAATAGCATCCAGAATGTGCCGCCCACACACGCCTGCCGCAAACATGTAAACTTATTGCGCGCAGCTGTTGTTGTTGTTATTACACATTATTATTATGATGCTGCTTAATAGGAACAAGTAAGAACACTTAAGACACCACAAAGCTCGCTTATGCGAAACCCTGTATTTTCTTTGCGGCAACTCTATTTTCTACTCCAATTTGTACATATTTGTTTATGCACTTTAAATTTAAACAGATTTTAAAGATTTTTTTTTTAAATTTATTTCAGTTATACAACAAAGTACATATTTTAATAACTAAATGAATAATAAATAAATTCAGTTTTGTAAACAATAATTAAAACCATAAACATACACAGCACGCTTTTATATTTGAAATCATTAATTTATGAAGAAGTCAAAAAAAAGAAATAAAAAATATTAAGATAAATTTAATTTTTTGAAATAAAATGTAAACAAAAATAAAATGTACAAAAAAATATACAAAAGTATAATAAAAAACTATAAATAAAAAAATATCGTATATAGCAAAAGTCGTGTAACCCTTCCTATCGTTTTCTCGATGGTCATAGGGTATAAAATCGATGTCGGTTAGTGGGGAGAAGGAAGAGTCTTGCTGTAGGCTGTAGGCCGATGGGTGAGTGGGGGAAGGGAAGGGGTAAGCCATGCATCAGGCTGGTTAAAAGGGAATACAAAGCAGAGCCGCCTGCCGTTCACTGTGCATCAACAATTAAGCCGTACTTTGTGTTAATAATAAGACACAGAAAATGGCGCGCACTTGGGAATACTCATATTTTTTTTTTGCACAAATTTCGGACTAAAGCGAACCCCAACGCCAACCCAATTGCAATGAGGCTTTTCTTACATTTCGAGCTGCTCAAAGGGAGTAAGAGTGTAATAACTTTGCGACTGAGACAATGTGTACAATGTGCTTGTGTGTGTGCAGAAGAAGGCAACTCGCAGCGCTATAAAGTATATTTCTTTTTGATCTACATAAGCAGTTGACACAAAGATCTGAATCTTAAATAATAATCAAACAAATAAGTAAACTTGGGATAATGAAAAAAGTTACTGACATCGAAACTTGCCGAACTGCTGTCACAATCAAATAAATGAAGAAAGCAAAATAATTTGAATGTTCGCGCAGAAATTGAAAATAAAGTTAAGTTGTATAGAGTTAGTTTGTAAAATATCTTTATTATTGACAGCTCCGTTCATCCTATAATTCATAATTTAATGATTATTATACGTAAAATAACAATATTACTTCAAATTAAATTAGTTTATTAAAGTGTACATCGTAGAAAGAAATGTTATATCACTATATGTTTAAAAAGAAGGAATAAGTTAATTCCATTACAGTTTTGATTCGATTTTATAAAATAAAGAAGGGAAATATATATTTTTAAATAAAATGTTCTATTTAATAAGATTATAAAGTAAAACTGAAAATTCATCTAGGAGCTTAGCATTAATTGCTTAGCTAGATAATCTAAACTGATAAAAACGATTCATTAATTATATTAGGCACAACATTAATATTAATGGAGCACAATGTCCCAAGTTTAATTGGCATGACTAAACATTAAATATATGCAAATTTTCAAAGCAACAGTGACACTTCTTTCTATGAAGCTTTGCTTTTACATTGAATTGTCTCACTATTATTTGAAAAGGCAAAGATAACTCTTGAAAACTACATTCAATATATAAGTATCGATTAATAGTATATCAAAGCTGATATCGACTTCAAAGTTAAGAGATTCAGCTCAACGCGCATTCTTTTTGAAGTTAGTTGATGTTGTGATCTAATAGTGAGTGACAGCAATAAAGACAATGTTTTAAAATAAACTACTAAAATATTTATTTATTTATTTTGCTTGTCTGGCTTAGTACTTAAATATTTTTTAAATATTAGTTTCAATAATAACATTTTGGGTAGAAAGCACTAAAATAATAATGTTAAAGATTCTTTAAGAGAACAAGTTTATTAATATGTAACATTCAACCAGAAATCAAGAGAAGGCACATTTTTATTGTAAGGCCTTTGAACTCCACGTCGTCAGATTTGCGGATTGTAATGGAATTCAAAAACAACTTGTTTTTCTTCTGTTTCTTTTTTAAATCCCCTAAATTTCTACCAGTCATTCATTCCAAATTAATTTGATACTCTAATATTTGTGTAGTAAAAAAATTTTCCAATTATAGAATAACACCTATTTTTTTAATTAATGGCATTTATTCATGAGCGCGTACAATGTAATATAATACTATAAAATCAAGAGAATCGCTATGGACTCTTCGAGTGTCGAGGGTCTTTGGAATTTTGATGTTACCCATTGGCCTGTCATCATCAGCGTGAATTGTGCTTTGTCTACAGATTCGTCGTTGCTCGGTTTAATAGATATTCTGTTTACTAGCTTGCCATAGAAGTTTGCTCGCATTGAGAAAGAAAGAAAGTAAAAGAGAAAGAGTGTGAGAGCAACAGAGACAGCGCGGCAGGGTGAGAGAGGCCAAATGGGATGGCAGAAGAGATTAATCGTGCAGCGGAGAGAAACTTTTAAATAAACTTTAAACAAAGGTCCACCATTCGGTCTCACTCTTATTCGTCAAATGTTCATGACTGACCCATTAAGGGGCAGCCCATCAAAATGTTGTGTTAATTGGGCTTCGGTTATAAAGCTGAGTAAATCTCTTTAAATCGAACTGAATCTGATGTGATAATTCGATTGATTGGAACTCACAAATAAAGCCAAAGTCAACAAAGCCAATAGACAATGAAATTTTCTATAAGAAAGTATGAAGTTTCATGTAAACACATATGCGGATAATTTCTAAAAATAACCAACAAACTTTGTGAAGAATTTTCTATCAATAAATTGTAATATAATTTATTTAAATGTCAATGTCAAGCTTAGCTTAAATTAGACAAATTCTAAATATATATAGTTCTAAATAAAGTAGGGCAACTAATTCCAAATTAAAATTTAAAAGAAAGAGAAATGTAAATATTTTGTTATTACAATTAATATTACAACATAAATATCGAAGAGCAATTTTAGCTGTGACTCACACCAAAAAAATGTTGATCGATTGTTTAGCAAAGATTCCGATAATGTTTTCATTTATGTATCTTTGAGTTGGAGTTGGGCTTTTCTGTTGATTACTCAGCTGATTGTCATTATCTAAGCTCAACTTCTATGTCAAGATCAGTGAAGTGGGGCCAAAGCAACAACAACAGCGACAGCGACGACCAAGGCATAAAACAAAAAACACAAACAGACAGAGCCAGAGACAGAGATGGCGATGGAGGCAAAAGTCAAAGCTGTTACAAGCTTTACTTTCACTTGTGCAAACACAAAACACAAAGTAAGTTGGCTCCAAGAACACGAGTTTGTCATGCCATCAAGCTCATTTGACAGTAGCCTCTGCAGCAGCGAGGGTCATCATCGGCCTAGATGTGGATGTTGTTGTGGATGTGGAGCCGGCTATTGGCGATGAGAAGCGACGAATTGGTCTTCTGTTACGAGCGATGCTCTGGCGCTGCCATCAGTAGCATGTCAGGGGGCAAGCCAAGCGGTCCAAACTATTCAATATAATTCTCGTTTCGTTGCTCGTGCTTATCCGTCTCTATCTCCCTCTCTTTGTCTGTCTGCCGGAATTCATTGAATTTATTTTTGTTTTATTTATTTTGGTGTTTTTGTTTATTAACTTGAACGCTTTCGCGCTTCGGCATATCAAAAATTCTTCGCGATCATTTTTAGTACATCTTTAATCTATTTATATCGGTTTTCTTCATTGTTTTTAACTGTGTAAAATATTTGCATGCCAAGACACGTGAATTGGCGGCAAAGCAGCCAACAAAAACAACGACAAAATTGCAATGCAGCATTTGCCTGGTTCTATGGCTATCTGCTGCTCTTCGCCAGCATTTGTGGCTCTCAAGCGCATTTGCATAAATGGAATATATTACAAAAGGGGTTTCGATTGATGCAGGAGAGAATGCTGAGAAGCAGCCTTGAACGCGCTCATCTCAACTATGGCATTGTTTTTAAATGCAGCACAATGTAAGTATGTCATCGAATTGTATTTTCGATTTACTGCTGAAACATCAACAACAAAAAACAGCTCCGATACGGATCATGGCTATGAGGGAAATTTCAATTTGCAGCTGGGAGACCTCAGCGGATTCCGACGATTGAATGCCAGAAAGAAATTGGCTCTCTTTCTGCACGGTTGGAATGATCAGGGCAGTAAGGATTGGGTCCAAGAATTACTATTGAGTAAGTAAAAGTCACTAAAATTCTTCAATTTTATAGACAACTATGTTGAGCTCTTAGAGAAATTCAATTAATAAACTTAAAGTTGATTTCTCTACTTCAATTCATAAATTATAATTTAAGAATTAATTTTTGTAGCTATTTAAAAGACTGTTCTTAATGTTTTCTTGATAGACACATAAATTGTCATACTTTATTTCTTTCACTGATTGAGCGATGCCAATAAAACTCGAAGCTTTACCGTTAAAGTTGCAACCGTTTTTACGAAAAACCAAAAAAAATCAATAGTCATGATCATCATCACTATTTTTTGGACTTTATTATACAATAAATGTCTTTTCATTATTTATGAATTTATTTGTGTGTTTTCGCTCGTGTTCCTTTCTTTTGTTCCCTTCGCATTAACTTCTGTTTTTGAGCAACATTTACATAAATATTCATAAATTCACCCAAAAGGGCGCCAACTATTAAGACTTATCGTTGGTAACTATGTTTAACTGGTCATGCAAGTCTCGTAGTGAATTTGAAGTTTGAAATTTAGCAGAGAGAGCGTGAGCCCTAAATAGCGAGCGAAAGAGAGAAGAATGAGGCAAATAATGTGTCAGAAACAAGTGCCAAATTTGTAGCTGAAAAGACGAGGTATAACTTCATAAGCTTAAAAACTTTATAAAAAAAACCTTAAAAATCAAAAGAGTGAATTCAAGTAGGAAAATAAATTAATAACATTAATTGATTGTAAAGTTTATTATTAAACAATTTAAAATAATTTAAATGAATTTATGATTCGCTGTCAATTTTCTTTTCATCATATTAAGAATGCTTTCAAAAGCATCTTTCCAGGTTGCAGACTGCATATCGCAAAAATAATTCACATCACCTGCATTTCAATTGAATTCATTGCTGTTTGTAAAGAATTAATCCATCAGCACAATAAAACTCTTAACATTTTATTCAGAGGCCATATTTTACTGTGTCAGAATTCTTTTGACTTTAACAGCACTGATATAAGGGCAGAGTGATAGGCAGAGCAGCAGCTTAATTTTCACGTTACTACACTTTAAATACACTATCGGACATTTTACATATGACAATTTAACTGCAGTTCAGTCAATTTTATAAGCTTAAAACAAAAATTGTAATTGTAGACATTTTAAGGTCTTTCTTTAAATGAACTACAATATTATTATCATATACCAAATTTGGGCTTTGGTGTATATCAATATATTTGCGGTATAATAATTTGGTATACAAATTTTAATCATAGTAGCACATATTAGAGTTTAACTATAGTATTTGTGATTCCTAGGAATTTGATTGCGATCTGTATATTTCTGTAAAGCGGACAATCCAAATACAGTTTTCAGAATGTTTTTTGTATTTTTGTAGTATATTAATTTGGTATTAATTAAGAATAATACTGCACTGTTTTGCTCTTATTCAAATGGCGGGTTCTCTTATTTTTTGTCAGCTTAATACTCTCGACCCAACTCAATTTCATCTTAATTTATCATTTTTTGGAAATTAACATTATGAAATTAGATTTTTTAACCACAATCTAGATTCACACATTATTTAAGACTAAACCTAATATCCTAATATTTTGCACTTTCCATTCATTGATAGACTGGACAGTATTTGGCGAGGGTTACAATGTGTGCGTTGTGGACTGGGGAAATCTTTCGCAAAACGATTACAAAAGCGCCTCAATGTCCATCTTCGATGTTGGCCTCACAGTGGCGGGCATAATCATTGCTCTGGAGGAGATGCGTCCCAAGCATTTCGATCGACGCAACGTGACGCTGGCGGGCTACAGCTTGGGCGCACATGCAGCTGGGTATGCGGGAGCCGTGCTGCTCGGTAAGGTGGAGCAGATTATTGGACTCGATCCGGCTGGACCGCTGTTTACGCTGCCAGCGGCAGTCTCTCCCAAATACCGTTTAGACGAGACCGATGCACAGTTCGTTCAAGTGCTGCACACTTCGGGCGGCACTTTGGGCACCAGCTTAAAGTGCGGTCATGCTGATTTCTATCCGAATGGTGGCAGAGCGCCGCAACGCAATTGTTTGATGTTTGTCAATCTGCGTGAAATGCAGAACACAAGTGAGTTAACTATAGAATACTATGCATGGTTCTTTACTAATTTCTGTGCTTAGATCCGATTGCTTGCAGTCACTCGGCAGCTGCCATCTTCTTTAAGCAGTCCATGGATCCCCAGTATCCGTTTGTGGGCTATCAATGCGATAGCTATCGAGAGTTTGCAGCCGGGCGATGCAATGGCAATCGACGCGCTCGCTTTGGCATTCATTCGCAGCGTCGCACACAAGGTAGCTTTTATTTCGACACCACTTCCAGCCATCCGTATGTGCAGCGACAGCGCTGGGAGCGACGACGACGCTGGCAAAGGAAAAGGGCACGCAAACTCATTGCGAGAGCAGCGAAAATTCCACAGACAACGGCAATTGCCGTGGCAAAGTCCGCGGCAGGTGGCGAGCAACTGAGACGACGTTATTGGACTCGCAGCTGGACGCGAAGAAATAATCGTTGTCACTTTTAATAGCTATAAACATCATAAATTTCCAATTCGCTAGTGATAGCAGCGAATTCAATACTAACAGCTTTTAACCACAATTCATAAATTATATTGAACTATAACTTATTTCTTTTCATATTCATTAAACTTAAATTACAAATTTCACGGAAACGTATAACCAAAACAAAAAGATTGTGAAATATAATTCATAAAATCAATCTTAACAATAATAGAATTAAGAAAATGTTTTTTTTTTTATTTAATAGTTTTAAAATTATATAAAATGTCAAATTATTATCCTACTTGTTCAAAATTTTTTTTTTTTTGTATCTTACCATCAGATATCATTGGCTCTGTATATGATTAGTATAAATAGTTATATCGATAAAGCAATGGTAGATTTGTCTTTACTATGTTACTTGTTAAATTTTCAATACATGAAACCGTCGAAATTATTGAGTAGAATAACACATGCAAACATATGTATTCATGCAAATGCAAGTTGAACAAATTTTCTGAAGCTCTTCTGCCTGCCTACTTTCACTAAAGACATCAACCTTCAATAATAACTTGATCCGCTGCCTACTTAGACCCATAAACATGCATTTGGTATGCAGAAACAATAACATTTGGCAAATACTTGCAAGTCATTGATGTTCTACACAACTGCTAATCAAATCTATCATAAGAACGCTTGTAAATCTTTATTGAAATTCCTTTGATTATCCATGATTTGTTGATTTACTTTCTACTTGGAAAAAATACCGAGCAATGTCGTAAATTTAAAGTGAGTGAAAAAAATAAAGCTTTCAAATTGTGATTATTTTCGAATTTCAAATGTTGTGCTCAATATATGTACATATGTTAACTTGTTTGTTATAAAGACCTTCCAAAATAATGATTAAAGCAAATATTAAATTAAAAAAAAGTCTTAATTTTGAAAATATGATTATTAAAGAATTTAAAAAATTGTACACAGAAAGTAACAACAAATATTCTTTTGTTATTTTATCTTAAATTCTAAATTAAAAAACTTCGTAAAATGAACATATCTCGTTGAGTCTAAGATTGCCTTAATTGCAGTCAGACAGATAGTTTGACTTATTCATTTAGAACGAAACAGAATTTTTCTACTGTGCATTGTTTTCTGAACTCTCGACACTGTGCATTGTGAACAAGTTCGTGGTCAACGGCGACAATTGTGTCGCTGATGTTGACAACAACCTAGCCAATGTCGTTAATTGTGTTGTCCATGTGGTCGCTGAGAGCCTACGGATTTTGGTTAGTCATGTTAATCTGAAGTGGATATCGATTTTCAACAGCAGATTAAAAAATCATGAATGCACAAAGTTACACATGTTTCGAACACTTTACTTTAATACTTTTGAAAAACATGTTGCGTGTAAATACCTTATATAAGTTAATTATTTATTTAAAAATAATAACAAAAATATATTTCATTACGATTCCGATTGGAACCGCTCTTTATTGAAATCGAATTAAAGACTAAAGACTAATTCTAAAGCTAGCCTTATATAAAGCTGCGAGTTTCAGCAGCGGCGTTGACAGCGCTGCTTTGGATGGTGAATTGGGTGCAATGCTTCTTGTTCCTGGAATTGCTTGCACCGGCATGTGGCGGATGTATTGGGCAACTTGGCTTGGGTCTTCTTGGAATGTTTTGTAGGTGCACTTGGCGCGTGCAGGAAGTTGGTCAGACGCTGAGTCTGCATTTTGGACTTGTGGGATTTACTGTTTGAGTTTCGAAATGTTTTGTGTGTTAACTTATACATTTAGACAAACGTTAACATGAATACATATTATTAACAAAGCTTTTTAAACAGAATTAATGAGCAAGTCTGTGAAGTTGTTTATTAATTTTATGACACCCTTACAAAACTTATATCTTACAATATTGTTATTTTTTTTTGTTTTACTCTCCAAAATTTATCAACAGCAGTTTTTTTACGACTTGCATTTTTACTGTTGCGTTTACAGACTGAGCTACTAATTTATAATAAAAATTTACATGAAATTTAAGAATTGATTCTTATATGAGAACATCTTTGAAGAACATAAAATTATTGAAGAAAATGTTCTTTAAATGTAGACGTCTTTTCTACTTTTAAAACAATATTTTACATTATTAGTACTGAGACGATAATCTTGAAATCTTTCCTTTTCTTTGCTTAAAAGAATTTATTCTTACTATTATTTAATTCACGATTTGTGTTTCGCACTCTTGCTTATTAAATTTATTTCTGAGTATTGCTAGTTTTTGCATACTTTAAAAACTCAGTTAACAAATTGAAATGTAACTTTACTATTTACAATTCCAATGTTCGATTTGCCTTTGTTTGATGATGAATCAACAACAAACACTGCACAATACTAGTATGTCATACGCTTCCAATTGGTTGCATTCGAGTTGTATTCTAAGTAATTAAAGTGAACTGGACGGAACCCTGCCAGTTATGGCCAGCTATTCTTATACGAATACACACGTACATACATCGGAATTGTTGACGTGAGCGTTCATAATTAAAAGACAGTGTTGTCTAGAGGCAAAAAGGGGTGTGCCAACAACATTGCAGTCAGCACTCTTCTCTTCTCTATATATGCACGGACATACAATACAGTACGATGGACATAAAACAATTTAACACTGGCGAGGCCTGCACCCAGAACTGGGCATTGGGCACTAGGCATTAAACCCTAGACCGGTTGCTATCAGGATCAATAGAAATGAAACTCGCATAAGTCATTCGAAGTCGACGGCAACGCCAGCGACGACGACTGCGCCATAAATTCGAAAACAGGAAGCAGCTCGCAACTCGCAGCTCGAGTGGTGGAGGGGGAGAGTAGAGACCGGGGAGTGTGCACTATGAGTATGCAGTAAAAACCAAAACAAAAAGAAAAAAAACAACAAAAACATCGAAATAAGCTTTAGTTAAGAGTGCGCACTGTGAGATACCCGGATGCCATTTTTAAAGAATAGTACAAAATATTTTTTCATAATTTTATAGTTTCTACTAAGTAGCAAACGTTTAATATAATATTTTAATCAAATCTTATAAAAACAGAGCTTTCCAATCAAGCACTGCCTACAAAGAAGTAAAAAAACGGTTGAAAATCTAGAATCTTATTTCAAGACTAGTTTTTAGAATTAAAAAAAATTTTAAATCAAGATTTGCAATCTTTTTGCTATCTTAATTTTCAAATTCTATAAACCTCAAAGTTTAGAGGCAGCTGTGAATATAGTTTTATGGTCCCATTTGATCAATATATGTTAATCCAAAGCACGAAGTTAATATCCTTTTCCCAATCAACTATAATAACCTTCTAACTCTGCTTGAGCCGGTATAACTAGAAGCAGAAATATAAGTAGTGCAAGTTTCATGTAGACTTCAAATATTAACTACTTGCAGTACCAGGAGGTGAAAGAGAGAGGAGAAGTAGAGGGCCAAGCTGACGTCAAGTTGTAGAAAATTATGTTTTACAATGCGAAAATTGAATTTCAGGTTTTGTTTTCGCTTTTCATGTTGTTTTACGATTAACTGTAAACTGCAGAACGACAACGAACGAGAAGGCGAAACAGGGATAACATGCTCTCAACTTTGTTGCAACGCAATGGGTGTGTCTAAAAGTGTGTGTGTGTGTGTGTGTGTGTGTGTGTGTCTCTGAGACTGGTATGAGAATATGAGAGTACTGTTTTCAGCTTTCATTTTGGGCAACCTTTTGTCGTTGCTATGGGTCCTCCTAACAATACTTCTATAGAGTACTCTCATTCCCATACTCATATTCCTACTCGATGTCTGACCAACTTCTGTATTGAAATATTTACAAATTGCCCCGCTGCTACTATAGCAACGTATTCTTTATGTTCTTTTTTTTGGAAATTTTTTCAATGAAGTCCAGTTTTTTTTATTTTCTACTCCTGAGATTCAATGATTTTTTACGATTCTATTTAGCGACTTAACCTTGTTGTAACATCTACTAAAAACATTTTTACTACAATATCAACAGTGTTATTATTTACCACGACTCAGATCAATGTGCATAGAAATACATATTTTGAAACAATTTGACTATGGTTAAAATTTGGGTTCAAGCTTATTCGAGACAACACTTTCTTTATAATATGTATATATTTTGTTTTTTTTTAATGCAGAAACAAGTCAGTTACAGTGTTGTCACCCATCAAGATTTTTAAAACATTATTGGCACAAATATTCTTTCATTCATTAGGCATTACAGTAGCAGCTACAATTATGTAAAAACAGACACTTCTACGAAAATAGAGAAGATCGTTGACCAATTTACCACTTCCATATAATCCAGATAAATTCGGATCATCTGTTGAAGAAGACCATCCACATCTACATACATCTTAATTTTTAATACGTAATTCTTAATTTTTAATTCTTAATTCTATATTCTTAATTCTTAGTTTATATGTTCTTCTTTTATATTGTTACTATAGCAGTAGCTTATACATAATATCAGTTCTTTTTTTTAGTCTTTCTTAATCACATTTATAAAAGCCCACTTCAAATCAAGTAACTGCAAATTGGCGGTTGAAAGTGTTTATTACAACTTACAACTAACACAACAAACAAACTTAAAAATGCGCGTTGACTGCAGTCAAATTAATAAATTGTACATACTTAACATATTAATATTAGTAAGATAAATCACAAATTATTTTAGAGTTTTTGAAAGTTATCTTTAATTTTTTTTAGGCCAACATAAATAGTTGGCTAGAGTTACGCATGACTTAAAAAAAAACTGAACGCTTTATGAAATATGATATATCGAACGTCAACTGTTATGAATACTCGCAACTGACACTGAAATAATATTTTCTACATGGAGCATTCATCAATTCATTTTACATTTCCTTTCTGAATTGCTTTGCAATTTTGAAAAAGCAAGGCATTAACGTTGGCTTAACACTCGCCAATTTAACCACCTGCATACACCTGGTGCTATCGTCGTAGTCGTCGTTGTCGTCGTCGTGGTGTTGTGACGTGATCCTGGCAAAGTTAAGTGTTTCTTTAGCTTAATAACGGAAACATTTTAGTTGCTGGTAGATTGCTGCTTGCTGCTTTGCTGCCTGGGCGATAGAAGCTAACACATAAACACATTCAAATGTTTCCGACCATGTGTAATGGCTGTACAAGGACGAAGGCAGGACGACGCAGCGTGCATTGGGTTCGAGGCTAGAGGCAAAGCAAGCGCAACCAACGAACCAACCAGCCAACCAGCCAACCAGCCAACCAACCAAGCGTTGGCTCCTCCTGGCGCCTTTTGCCTGGCTCCTGGTGGCTTCTGGATTCTGTCATGTGCTTGTGCGCAAAAAAGCCCTCTAGTGGCTGTAAATAACTCACAGCAGGTGCCTTCGCCATCGTCGTCGTCGTCGACGACTCTGAAGACGTCCCCAATGCAAGCGAACGCTTAAGAAGAAGTGCAGTAGAAGAAGGCAAAAGTTGCAGGACGATGTGCAGCCTGCGGCAACGTTTTCTTTTGATTACATGCCGAGCGGTCTGGCCATTGTTCTGTTGCCCTTCAACAAAAACCACACCGCACTCCTGTTGCTGTTGGCAGTGTGGGTGTAAGTGCAAATGAGCATGAAAGATGAAATATTAATCGTGGGGCTGTAGGTTCCCTAGACGCCGTTCTTCGACCAGTGTCCTGCAAACAGGCAACTGTGATGGCAATGGCAATGGCGATGGGGATGGCGACCTGCAGTCATTTTCAAAATGCAATTTTCACTAAAAGCGTTCATTTGGCAGTCAGGCCGAGCTAGCTAGGCAGCCAACTGGACAAGTCCACCCTTGGGGGGTTAGAAAACTCTCTCTTTCTCTCTGCGTTACAAAAGAAAAACTAAATGTTCTACTCCAAAGAGTGCTTCACTGCGATAAACCGTGTGCCTATATTTCTATATATACATATATATATAAATTCTCTGCACTGGCTGACTTTCTGACTGAACAATCAACGTGCTCAACTAAAAGGCAAGAAAAGGTGAGCAACGTGCCTCAAATATGCTTGCACCTTCATTTTTAAGGTGCAGGCGACGTTTTTGCAAATTTCCAACAGCAAGTTTAACAAATTCGAGATCAAAGTTTGTATGCCGCAGAGTGCTTACTTTCCAACGCATAACATATGTTAACAATTCCTAAGTAAATGACGAATTTCTATAATTTTTTAAAATGTAAGAGTAAAAATAAAATAGGTAGCATTAAATTCGTTATTTTGATAAGCATTAATATTCGCGAATAAATCAAATTTAAATTGTGTCTTCTTGTATATTATATGACATAAACATTATCGATAAAATAAGAAATATAAATATATATAAATATAAGTAATATAAATATCGTTCATATAAATTTCGACTTCCTTATAAAAGTGAATGATCTAATTTTTCACTTGTAACTTTTAAAAAAATATCGCATATACACAAATATTACGTATACTCTAAATTCATTCTGTATTATCACAACTGCATAAAACTTATATAGTAACATAATATTTACTGCTTCTGACTTGCATTGCTTCTTTCTCGGTTTGGTTTGGTGGCCAAACTAAATAATTGATCTAGAATTATTGCTCTTTCACTAGGTCATCTATATAAAGTTTCTTGAACTATTACGTTGAACTAAAATAGAGTATTTTATATAATTTTATGCCCGCTACCCAGAAGGTAGAAAGAGTCATATACAACGCCATTAAGTATATATTTTTATTCAGTGTCAACAGTTGATTAATTGCATACAAATTGTAGAAGTTATTTAAGAAATATTGTTTAATGACAAACAACGCCTACTGCAATCTTAGATGCTTTGACTGACAATCTTTTATATTTTGTACTCTATGGTGTATTTTGAATTTACTACTGGACAATCCGGTATATTTTGGTATATATGTATATAATATAGCTCAATACCGATATTTCAAATAAAGGCAATATTTATATATATTTTTTTTAATGTATTTGTCAAATATGACTTTATTGAAAATTGGTTGCGGGTATATCACAGTCGCACACACTCGATTGTAGCTACTACTATCTACTTGTTTAAAACCAAAAACGATAATTGGCATGATTCTCCGACTTGGCGTATAATCAAGAAAATAGTTGTGTCAGCATTATGCATTATTTTAACTACTTTATCTGTATCGATCGTTAAAGCAATAGTTTCTCGTCAATCTACAAGCGGTGTTGATTTGAAACTGTGCATACAGCATTCCACGGTTGACCAGTTGACTCAATAACTGGCCAACTAGAGGGCTGACATATGACCTGCGGGAGACCTTAGGCAATATAAATGATGTTGCTTGTGGGGACACAAACAAAAAACAACAAAAGCTCGACGAACTTGGTCATGAATTATGGCAGCTGAAATGAGAAAAACTTTGTGCTTAGATTGCCTAGAAATTGGACGATAATGCTACGCATAGATAAGCACAGATGTCGAAAGTTTTGATTGAAATTAATAATTTCCAATTGCTGTATCAAGCGGCGCAGAGACTGAGACTAAGACTGCGACGCAGTCAGAGGCTGGGAGTCTTGGTGTGTGTCTATGTCCTGTGCTCGTTCAGCCCTCCTTAAACTTCCCCTAGTGGAAAGTTGTCAATTTGTGCAAGCTGCTTTGACAGCACCTTCTCTCTCGCTCTCACTGTCTTTCTCTCTATCTCTGTCTCTCTCTCGAACTGCTGACTTAAGCGAGAGCCCACATCAAGAGCAAGTCCCCCGCCACCTTGACTGTCTTACACTATCTAACTAAAGCCTAAATATCCTGGCAAGCCTGAATGGATGTCAGTTTGTTGTTGCCAGAAGTTTTATTGCAGGCATTCTCATCAACACGACTCTGGCCAGAGATGGAGTCAAAGAACCAAAACCCGAGCCGGATATCGAGTCAACAGTTTGCAAAGCAACCATCTCTCTGCCTCTCCCTCTCTTCTCGACTCACTTTGCCACAGTTGCCAACCCCCTGCTTTTGACCTCATACCGATACTGATACAGCCGCTGTTGTTATTGTTATTCCTGTTGTTGTTTATCGTGACATATTTGCAGATCCCAACAGCACAGTACAAATGCGGAAGTATGCTCTCTTTAGCTTGTTTCCTGCTGCCGACAACGAGGCGAAGCTGTTGCCGTCGCCGTTGCCGTTGCCGTTGCAGCCTGCAGCTTCATTCTCTTGTATATCCCCCTTTATCCCATCCCGCCCCACCTCTTGTCTTCCGTCCACCCTCCCCTACTCTCACCAAAAAACCATTCACCACTCTATTCTACCAACATCAGAGTAGACCCATTGCACTGAGCAAAAAACATGTTCTAAGTTCACAAGCAAAACTTTCAAAAGTCGAATTCTTAAACCAAGAACACAATTTGTCTTTTTGAATTCTTAAATGCAATTCAATTGCAATTCTCATTGACGTACTATAATATTAACAATGTTCTTAATATAACAACAATGTAAAAGAATCAAAAGTCAAGGTAGATCACAAACTATGAAATCATGCAGAAGTACTTAAAGCTAGAATTTTTGAATAAATGAATAAACACTTTTTAATTTCATGTTTCATACTACAAAAATATTACGAACAAAGTTATTTATTTTAATTCAAGACTTTTTTCAAGTAAAAAGTGTTCATTTAACAAAAAATTGTTTACATTTCTATACTAATAAAAACTATAGAAATAAGTATTTTCATTGATTCAAAATTTTGAACCTTATTTTAAAACCATTTCAAAATCAATAAAGTTTATTTAATTAAAGCAATTTTTCTATGGGAAACCTAACAATATTTCAAATATAAAACAAAATGTTTTCTAAGGCAAGATATTCATTTTTAAATTATTTATAAATTAACGAATTAATTTTAGGCATTTGCGCATTTCTTTCTCACAGTGAGCTTCTTTTCAGAACTGCTGCTTAGAGCACAGCGCACGAAAATTTTCAATCAAAATCAGACAGCGTGAAACCAGAAATTCACAACAACTCTTTGCTGCAGTCGTCATATAGCCGCATTCCGCCTTTGGCCTATACCCTTTTCAATACACAGGCTTCGCTTCGCCAACGACTTGCCAACGACCCAACGACCGGCGGCCGTTCGATGCTGCAACTTGAAAAGTTTTAAGTGCAACAGAGCAAGCGGAACAGTATTCAAATGAGACAGTGAATGAGACAGAGAGAGATAGAGAAAGAAAGCAAGACAGAGAGAGGGGGAGAGTGCTCTCTAGTCGAGCATGCTCGCCAACAACTACCCTGTGTTGCATAGCCCTTTACGTGTACAAGTATTTTGCGTTTACACAAGTATTTTATTCATCCAATAAATGCGCACTTTATTAGTATTCGATTTATGTAAATAAACTGGTGCCTTTATTAAAAGTGCATTGTATTTTCGTTAAGAAACGATATACTATTGCAATTTTATTGAATTCTTTAAGCTATTTGAGCGCATTGTTGACGTTTTAAGATAATATTTCAGAAAGTCAAATATTTGACAGTAAATAAGTATAGATTTGAGATAGTTTATCCTGCAAATTAGTTGGCTTGAGCGAATAATATTCCAAAGAATTAAAAATATATTTAAAAAGCCCGAACTTATTATTAGCTTAGTGATGTTAAATATTATGTCTTTATGCATGAATATAAAGAATTCAAAAATTACAAATATAATAGTTATGTATGTATGATTATTTATTATTTTTATTAGTAAAATAGTTATGATTAGTTAGAAATAACAAAATATATTTGGTATATCGATATTGCACTATATTCAAAATAAACCATAGAGAATAAAATATGCCTGCCTGTCCAGTACTAAATTCAAAATTACCAAAGAGTAAAAAATACATCAGATTGTTAGCTAAAGCAGCTGAGACCCTATTGGAGAAGGCGTTTTTTGCCATACGAGTACAGACATTTTTATCTAATTGTAAACAACATTTTTGGAATCATAAATACTCAAGTTATGATTAATTTATTGAAAATCGCGACTCTAGCTTCAAAATGAATGAATGATGGAAATGAAAATGTGAAGAGTTACTTATGATATGCTACATACCAAACAAAGCATAACATAACTTATATACATGTATATAATATATGTTACACACACGCACAAGCATATGCTGGGCGGCGAACTTATGCTATTTGTATGCTCAATCAAGTTGAAAAACTTAAGCAATGACCATTTATTTTCCGTTGTCGCATTGGGCATGAAACCCGATTCCCAGCAGATGCACCACACGTTGCATTTTTCGTTTTTGGCAAATGCGCCATTACTTTTGCTTTGACTTGCACTTAGCCGCTGACAAAGCATGAGCTCAGCATGTATGAGAAACGGAAGTCAGCGTGGCGAAAGGGGGGCAAATGGTATGGCAAGGAAGGAAGTAGCAAGTGCAGGCTGTGAAACTAGAATGAGAGCAAGAGCAAGAGCGAGAGAGAGAGAGAGAGAGCGTAGTAGAAAAGACGAAGTCACAGGCATCATTACTCTTGGCAGGCAGTCGAGCACAGTAGTTGACAACTCTGTGTATTGGCTGCCATTTTAGAGAAAGACAAATATAGCACATGTCATTGACTGCGGTGAAAAAGTCATGAGCGGGTGAGAGAGCAGAGAGTTGACTTGCTTCATGGTGATGCTGAGGTTGAGTTGCGTTGCGTAGCTTTGCGTTGAGAGAAAGAACAGTTGAGTTTGAACTGAACTGTGCCGCCTGCTGTCTATGACTTATTCATGTCAACCGCTGACAAACGGCTCGCTCGCTTGCCTTGGATCATCTGCCACAGAAAGAGAGAGAGAGAGAAAGAATAGTGTCTGAAGCAGAGAGAAGCTCTCGAACGGAACTGAAGTTAAAAATCTCAATCAGAGAACAGTACTAAGAATCACTTTGCCAATGCCATTTGCCATCGCCATCGCCATTTGACGTTTGGCAAACTTTAGCACTGTCTAACACACGCACCCACATACACAGTACAATACTAACACACACACACACACACGCATCGTTTGGTTTAGTAAGCAAAGCAAAAGAGGGACACAGGAAATAATACTTGCACCCCGTACCCCGTGTTAGCTTGAAGTCTGAAGTGGCCATATATCTTTTCCAGCAGTGCGCTCAAATTACACTAAATCACAGCCAAACAAATTGAATTTTAATTCACCGTCCACAGGTAAGGTAAGGTAAAGGCCGCAATGCAGAGCGCAGCAAAGAAAATCACTTGAAAATCTTGCTACAGTCGGAGCGTTGCCAAAATGACGAGGCAGCATTCAGTCTAGGATGCTTCAAAGTCACATCAACTTGCTTTCCCTCTGTCTCTTTCTCCCGCTGACTTGCTATCTTTCTCTCTCCGTCTGACTACCCAAAATGGACCACCTCTTTTTTCACTTAGGCGTCGTTCATCTCCATCTTATTGCCACTCGGGCGGCACCCACAGAGATCCGAGTAAAAGTACCACTACTCGTATATAAAGGCTGACAAACAATGCAGCCTCTGCGGCCAAATCGGTCCAGCATTAAATTATACATGTTTCTGTGTATGTGTGCTCCTTAAAATTGCACTTAGACTTTGCCTGCAGCTGTGGGAAAAAATATGCTATGCTCGGTATAAATGGTCAACTGCATTTCTGACTACAAAATGATGACTTTATCCACATTGATGGCATTGTTTGTCATACTGGCATCTTAAAAGATCTTCTCCTTTTTAATACCCGTTACCTATAGGGCAGAAGAGAATTATTACAAGGGTTGTACCATTATTTAAGAAATACTTTTTCATGGAAAAAAATGCTTACCGTTTGTCATGTTTAGTTGTCTATGGTATATTTTGAATGCAGTACTATATCAATATACAAAATATAACCGTTGATATGGTCTTATTCAAAATGGGTAGCGGGAATCTCTCAGTTGAGCTCACTCAGCTGTATGTTTCTCATATGCTTTAGCTGCCCTAAATACTAAATGGAAATTTGAAACCTTCACTTCGAATGAGCTTTGAAAATGTCATAACGATCGCACAATAAAAGTGATCTTCATTTTGATAACAATTTTAAAGCGCACTTTACTTCTAATTTCTTAAAATAATTTTTCATCATCTAGTATGTTTTTCTTTTCTCTTTTTATATATACTTGCAATATTGGGAGTGTAGTCTAAGGAGATAAATGTAAATGACACAAGTGTAGAATTATATGAGCAATTTTAGAAGAGGCCATATGTCGAATGTCTAACAAGAAGGATAAGTTATGTGAGCTAGTCCCAAAATATGTAGAAGCGTGTTCCCCTCCTTCACACATGTACGTTACACAATTGCGCAATTTGTATATGCACTGAAAACAATTTTATAATTTTTAAGAATTTTTTTAGAAAATGTTTCAAGGTTTTCCATAAAACTTTTTATTATTATAATATTATTTTAAACATTGAGGTAATAACTATGTGAATTAATATTAATGTTTTAATATTAAAATCAAATTTTTAGTATAGTTTGAAATTTGTCATCAGCAACTTTCTAAACAATATCATAAGATAATATAAAAAGCTTTTTAATAATTGAAAATATTTCATTCAAAAGACAAATTCATATGGTATTTTGTCAATTAAAGTTCTTACCCAGTAAATTGAATTTAAATAATAATTTCAAAAATTTTTAGATTTGTATTATTTCTATCATTTAAATTAAATGCTATATGTATGATAACATAATATATTAAAAGATCGCTTCACATCTCTTTAAATAATAAAATTTATTTTGTAGTATGATCTTGTTTCTTTCAGTGTAGCTGCTTGTATATTGACACACATTGACAGCCTATGTTGATAGGGTACTTAAAGTGTTTGTCATACAGTCACGCTGCGTTTGCCAGAATTTTCCCAGTAGCAACATCATCCCAGCCACAACCCTCACTCATTCAATAGTCTTGTTGTGAGTTCAAAATGACTGATGGCGGTATTCTGCAGTATCGTAGATGGTAGATGGGCGATGGGAATATGGAACGAGTAGTAGAAGAGCTTCATCGATTTTCAGTGGGAAGACAGACTAACGCAAGACTAATGAGGCGAACAGCCTAAAAGCTTCAGAACGAGAGGTTATCCGTTTTTGCCAAAAAAGAAAATGATTTAGTATGTCAGCTAGGGCTACAAATTCTTTTGTGTAGGAGTCAATTTTAAATAAAAAAAAGAAAACACTTATTTTTCTAGTACAAACTAAGTAGAAGGCTCTTTACTAAAAATTAACTAATAGTTTAGTTAGTGAAAAAAGATTCTTATTGAATAATTTATAATTGTAACTACATAAGTCTACAATCACAAAAAAAAGTGTCACTAACTTATCTCAATTTAATTAACTTTTATTATTTATATTTTTTATTTGGTTTGATTGTATCTTATGTTTTTTTTGTTATTTAACATTAATTTAATTTTATTTTTTTATGATTTAGTTGTCATAAATTATCACAGTTTTAAAATAATTTAATTGCATCTTAATTCACATTCCTACAACAAAAGCAAAACGCCAACAATCTAAAGATAAAATAAAAATTAAAGCTTGATGCTATGTTTATTATCTACTTTCGCTGAAATGTCTTGATTTTCCGCCAACCGACAAAATCCCCATGGTGCAATTTTCAACTCGCAGAAGCTCTGCACTCCATTTGACAGCACTTGTTTTGAGTTGATGCAACTGACATGCGATCCCATCGAGCTCTTGCACGTAAAACACCTGGCCAAAAACAACAACAACAACAACGAGAGCAACAACAATGAGCAACAAACACTTCAGCAAATACTAAATTTATCATCGCGTGCTTAAAGCAGACTCTCTAACCAGAAGTAGACGGTCGTCTCATCTTTGGCCGCCGACACTCGAAAAGTGCAGTGTGCTCGGTTGAAGAGGCATTAATGTTAATGTTCCAAGTGCGAAGTCAAACACTCGCCGAGTTCTTGTCAACAACGAGAAAGGTGCTTGAACCTCAGCCCGTCTTCGTCGAGACGCGCGAGAAAGTGCGAGGGAAGAAGCATTGGAGTAGGTGGCATTTGAGTGTCATTGGCTTTTGTTTTAGTTTTGGTATGGCTAACCATAATTGCAATAAATTAGCAAATCAAACGAAATTACATCAATTTCAGTTGTGTAATGTAATATCAAAAAGTTAGTCGAATATAAACGTCAGCTGCAAATCCCAAAAGCACTAGTAAATTCTTAAATTGGCTTGGCTGACTGTACTGACTGGGCTGTCGTTGACATGAAAACATGCACACCTTCGCTTGCCCTGGGCTAAGCTGGGCTGACACGACAGACAACCAAGGCTGGACACCATTTAGCCACCTGTCTAACAATGATTTGCGGAGTGGAGAAGTGGCGAGTGAAGTGCCATCATACCAACTTATTTTCCGTTGCACGCCATTCATGTGGAGACTCATGAGGTCGCCATCGCCAGGGAAAGCGTCGCCATCGTCGCTGTCGTCGTTCCTTTATCCGCAGCCAGTCTTTGCTTTATTCTTCCTCTTCTTCTTCTTCTTTGGTCGGCTGCTCCATTTTGCTCACCTTTTTACACAATTTTCATTTCATTTTGGTTCGTTTTTTAACTGTTCACCGCAGATGCTATCAATATTTATCTTCTTCTTACGCTTCGCCCCCAGGCTTTGTTCGCTTTTGTCCTTTCACCAGCGTGGCGGAAAAATATTTTTGCAACAATATTTTTTTGCTGCTTTCTTTTTCGTACTTATTTTTTTCTTTTTTAGATTTCATATCATTTATCAGGCTTGACGCCAAATTTGTCATTCTGAATCTGTCAATTTCTGCTTTATTAATATTATATGGGACACTCGCAAGTCTTGCCTACCGACGCGTCGTCTCCTCCCTTTCTTCCCTCCACACACACTTCGCCACTCGAACAACAGTGCAACGGAATATCTACAATTCTGGCTAAGTTTTTCACTTACATAAATTTGATGAACCCGTCGCATGACAGGCTAACCACAAAACGCCTTCAGCTCGGCCATTGCCATCCAACACACACACACACATAGTGAGTGTGGGCGTGGACGTGACTGTGTGTGATTTACCGTTGATAGCGTTCTGCGAATATTGTAGATATATTGTGTGTGGTGTTTGTGTGTATGTGTGTGTACTAGTGTTTGTGCTTCGTGTTTTGTGTACGACATCAACATATCAGTTTCTAGTTAAGGCTCAAGATGAACCAACGCATTGTTTGCCTTCATTCTTTTATTTATTATTAATCTTATTTGCGGGTGTCCTTTTTAATTAATGCTTTATTCGCACCAAGTTAGAAATGGTCTTTGCTTTGGTTTTTTGATGTTCAATACAACAATTGAAAGAAGCTTAATTTTAAGTTGCTTTCTAATTTAATATTAATTTTTGGATTTTAATCATCTCTTCTATTCACTGATACTTCTGAATATGAATTAAGAAGCAATTCAAATTAGATATTTCCATTAAATATGAAATGAAACGTAATTATTGAATTACTTTTTGAACATTTGCATTTCTTTAGAAATTCTTATATACAATACAAAATTGCCAGTGTTATTCTTAATCAATGCCTAATGGGCAACAGATTAGAAGGAGTCTTTGCTTTTTTTTTGAAACTCAATACTTCTTATAGTTCAATGTATGCATAACTTGGAAATAATTCTAAATAAAATATTGTTTATAGAAACTTGAAGAGGATAATCTCAATACTTGAACCAATAACGCTTTCTTGTTTTGAATACAAGTTAGATATACATAGTTTGTTTTAACTCAAAATATTAAACTTAAATAAATCGATATAATATTACAGCTTAAAAACTCAATTCAATATACAAAATTTCGATAGTTTTATTTAAATTCATGAAATTTAAATTGAAATATTTGTTTTCTCTCAAAATTGACAATTTATTTTGAATAAATTTCTAGTTGCTTTCTGATTGTATTTTCGTATTTGGTTGTTATCTTTCAATTTCATTGTAACTTTTAATATGAGCTATATACAATTTTGATAATATAAATTTCAGTTGTTAAAATTAGGTACTTATATGAATATCAATTTCTTGGAAAATAATTGTTAACTTAAAACTAGCATTTCTTTAGGAATTTTTTTACCAATCACCAGTACTTAAAGTTCATAAATTTAAGTAATATATTCCACTCTATTTTCACAATTTGAAATTGAATTTAAACAAGTGTGAAGTAAAGTGTACAACGTACTTAAAAAAAACATTTAATTTAGTAATGAAATTTCGAAAATCACATTCATATGCAATGAATGTACTTTGCTATTTTTATGTTATTCTTGCACATAAATATTTCTCAGATGTTGTAGATTTATGCGTTCATTGAACTCTGCTCTTGATTCTAATCAGTACTACTAAAATTTACACGCTATTTTCCTGTTGCCCTTTTACATACATTTGCAGGCAATGAAAATATATGCTTTTGGCTACTTTTAATCCGTCCCCCACTTGGCCTTCGTCCTTCGCATATCAATGGCGCGACCCAAGTTGTTAAAAGGACATTTCGTTTGGCTAATAACAAATGTAATAGTCGTTCCCATCGAGCATGGAACGCACATTACAGATGGTGATAGCAATAGAGATGACAGTATAGTAGATATAGCGAACGACGCGTCGCGTCGCTTCGATTGGTTACAGTTACATTTAGCGTTACAGTTACAGATGCCGTTACCGTTTCCGTTGCCGTTGCCATTTAAGCATCCCGTCTCGCATCCTCCGAAATGTGTTCAATCCACAAAAAAAAACGAACTGCCTGTAAACCAATCAAAATATAATTCAATGAATTTTTATTGGCAAATTATGTTAAAGTGATTTGTATGTGCAAAATACAAATGATGTCAACGAGAAAGGCAGCTATCATAATGATGGTAACAACGTTGGGATGATGCTCGAGAGTTGCCAAACAGCTATTATTATCATCGTAGAAGAACATCACATTAGAGGGCTGCTGCGAACCTGCTGATACAACACTCGTTTTGTGGCCGAAATGCTTTTCTTTTATTGACAAAGAAGAAAGAAAAATTCCATAAATTTGCCAAAGTTCGCATTGGTTTCAACTTAATCACTTGGACTGAAATATGCCAAGGTGATTATCTAACCACAATGCCTATTCAAGTTTTCTTTAACAACTTTCCAATTTGTATACAAATCGCACAATAAAAAGTTTGAATAAACAGTTTTTTTTTAAAATTAGTTTTAGTAATAAATAAAAAATAAAGAAGAAACAAATTATATTAGCCCATAATTATATTAAATTTGTGGTCTATTATAAAATTAAAATTTATTAAAAATTTTAAAACTATCAAAAAACTAGTGTTTTTTCTTATGTTTCCCATAACATTGTTTCGATAAGAATATAATATTTTGTAATTGTAACCTAAGAAAATAATTTTATGTATGGTTTGGAAATGTAGTGCAAAATTAAATAATAAAATTTCCATACTGATTTTTAATATTCATTTTATTTAGAACATTCAAGTTTTATAGTTTCAAACTTCAATTGGTATGTAAAATATAAAAAATTAAAGATACAGCACACTTAAATGTTCCTTGTTTTCAGCACTTAATTTGTGGCCAAAAGAAGCCCACACGAATTTCATACTTCGGTAATAGTTACAAAATGGTTTGGTCAAACGATTTACCTCAAACCAAAAAAACCAACAAAAAAGTAGTATGGAGAAGGAGTAAAAATAATAAAAATAATAGAAATAAGTAAGTAGTTGGGTTGTAGAATTGAAACTAATATTTAAGGCTTTCTCTATTAGCAAAAGAGTTGTGTTTGTAAAAAATTCCCTTTGCCATTAAAAAAAAGAGCAAATACGCAATGGGATGGCAAGAGATGGGTAGAAAGTAAATCAAAAGCAAAACACTCAACAATCATTGACGAAAAAGAAAGTCAACCAACCGCAAATCTCTTAACACATTTGTCAACACTTTGTCATTGTCAGCACACAGGATGCTGGGAATAACTCGTTGTTGTTAGTGTTGATGTTGGAGCTCTTGTTGTTGCTGTATAGATTCATGAAATGTGTGCAAGCCAAGCCAGGGTTTTGACCAACATTTAATACACTTGACTGGCCTGTGTTCTGTTCAGTTCTGTTTTGTTTGGTACTGTTTTCTGTTCTGTGCTGTTTAGTTCTGTTCTGTTCTACGTATTTGGCTGCTCGTCTCGTTTTGTATCGTATCGTAACGTTTGGTGTGTGTGTGTGGGGGTCCCTTTCTGGGGCAACCCCAAGGGTTTTGGCCAGCTGACCCACAGCAATGTGTTTGACAACATCAAAATCAACAACAACAGCTACAGCAACAACAGCAATAACAAAAATGTGAGCAGTATGAGAGAAAACAAATCAACAGCGATGAACACAAATGGTAGCAGCTATAACAACTCTATCAAGCTTATTTCGATGGGCAAACAAGAAATCGGGGACGTACACACACACACTCAGCACGTTGGTCAGGGATGTGACAGGGACAATGTGCGGAGGCATGTGATAGAGACAGGGACAGGGACAAGGACAGGAATGAGAATGGAGATGGGAAGCATAAAAGGATGGCACCATCCATGAAGTTTGAGAACGCTTTGACAAACTGTGTCAATGGCATTTTTATTTGTGTCCAATTTATTTGTTGCTGGTGGGGAACGATTGGATGCCTGGCAGTTTTCTAAGCCATTTACAGCGTTTAAACTTAACAAGCGAGCAAATAACAAAAAGTCAACATTCACACAGACAATCATAAGTGTGTTTATATATCTCAACGAGTGGGTGCTTTACTCTGTGTGTGTGTGTGCGTGTGTCCACAAGTGTCAAAATTGTCTCGACGCCTTTGACTTGGAAACATCCCAAAAGGACCATCGAATCAATTTGTAAAGGTTCATTGTGGGTGGAACTTGTTTCTCTCCCGCTTGATTTGAATTATCCGGCAATTGTATGCTTTGTTTGTGTTAGCAAAATTCCCCAAAAAATATGTACAATGATTAAAAGGGCGATCTCTGACTGTGCTAACAATTATCAAGAAACTAAATATAAATTAAATAAGTAACGCTAAGATTCGTCAATCATTGAAATTTTAAACATTTCTTGATGAATTTGATTGTATTATTGTCATTATGCGAACATGGCTATTTAAAGAACTTAGAAAACGCTAGAAAGTAAAAAAAACATCTATAGTCGAAGCGATCTGAGATTGGTGTGAAGTTACTAATCGTATACGTAATATTAAAATTGCACTTCTAAAGACGCACACCTTTTATAATAACAATAAATAGACAAAAATAAAAAAATCATCATTATCAACAGTCGAAGCGACTTACTAGTCGTATTCGTCATTTTGTAAGTGTACAGCCTAAGATAGCTACGTAATATTTTATTTATTTATGAATTAATTAATAGTCATTATCAGCTGAAGCGATTTGGCCATTCCCTGGATTTACTTGTCGCATACGTAATTTTGGAAGTGCACTGCTTGAGACGTATACGTAATATTTTTTTTAAAAAAATTATAATGGTTAGACAAAAATCAGAAAAGATTTTTATTAAAAGTTTAAGGGATTTGGTCTTATACAGAAGTTACTCGTCGTATACGTAATATTGGAAGTACGCTGATAAAGTCGAATACGTAACTTCCTTGCGGTAAAAGAAGAGCGTCAGCTAAGTCGTTTACGTAATATTTTATGAGCACCCTAGCCGTATACGTAATACTTTATATATAAACAAGGACGACATACCAATAGTATATTTAATTTTGTATGAGAAATCAAGTTCATTGAGTTAGTCGAATGCGTAATATATTTTGTATAAAACTGTTAACTTATTAGATTCAAGTTATTTTCAAAATTATATCAGGTGTATATAAATTAGATTGCTTTTAATAAAACAATATGAGAAGCCAAACATAAATAATGGAAGGGAATATAGTCTTAAGATTTTAATGGCAGGTCAAATATGAAATGCAATAGTTTTTTATTGAAATTCTTGAACCTGTTGCCACTTAGGTTGCTTCTTATGTTTATTTTAGGCTATGTATGTAGCAAATAAAACAATGATAAATATAGTTTTAATAGGCCACTTTATAATAATAACTGCAATTAAAATGTGGTCAATCACAATTTCATTATAATTTGATATTAATTTTGCAAGTGACTCAAAGTGAAACTTTCGTGTTCGTAAATAAAGAGATGATGCTCTGTTTATTCCTTTTGACTTGTTTGTTGTTGCTTGTATAAGACGCCTATATCATACTTTTTAAGATTGTTGTGGGAAATATCTTATAAATTTGTGTCACTATCTTTGTCAAATGTTTAACGCTTTCAAAGAATCCCTTTGTTAGAAATATCAAAGCTGCTTAAAAGTGTCATCAATTGAATTTACTTCTGAGAAGCGCAATCGATTCGAGTAGTTATGAGAGGTCAGAATGCTTCCATGTGCAGATACACTCGTAGTAATCAAAATGAACCTCAGTAACACAATGGGTAAATGTAATTCTGTTTAAATCTGAGCGCTCTGTCTGCACCGTGATGTCATCTAGAAAATAGAAAGCGAGAAGCGACACTCGTTGACCTGCCATCGACCTTCGGTTGCAGATGGGAACCCGCACTCCAATCGAGCATCAATAAAATCAAATACACTGCCAGATACAACATACACATCAACTGCATTAGCAATGGAAATAGAGCAAAACTAAAATACATATATGTTACTAGTAGTGGAATATGGGAGAACGAGGGAGATAGAGAAAGAGAGAGGGAGAAAAGGAAGAGAGACAGAAAGCAAACACGCACTGTCCACATTCTGTTTAATGTTCATTTCTCACGGTTTGTTAACTTTTTCAATGTGTCAACAGTCGCCAAGAATGTCCCTCGAAATCGCAGACTCTTCCCTCTCTCTCTCGCTTCTGTGTCAACTTCAGCCTTAAAGATAGCATTTAAGGGCACTACGAACTATAGACTTTTCGACTTTTAAATAGTAAACAATGAACGAGCTTTCTTTGCAGTTTAAAGTAAAGCTAGGTTTATGCGAGAAAGCAAACAAAAAAAAATGAAATGCACGTGTCATTAAAATGTTGAAATGAACAATTCTGTTTAGCAACAATCATACAAAAGTTAATGAAGAATACAAGAATATAAATGGGAATAAACTTCTGAATTGAAAATTGTTTATCTAACCGTAAGCAAAACAAAGCATATTTTATAAATATAATATTAAATAATAAAAATTAACAAATATATTATCAACATGCTGACAGTCTCAGCAGCTATTAGGGTAAAAGCTTAGCATTAAGAAGTCTCAAAATATTTACATATATAGATTCGTAAATTATAGATTATAAAGGTGGGAAATTCTCATCTATGTTATTAGCATTAGGCAATACATTTAACATTTATTCCAAACAAAAATATTTAATAGTGTTTACTCTATCCTTTCTCCCAATATTTACGTATTAGACAAGCACAAAATATGCAGATTATTAATCTAGAAAAAGTGTTGTTCGAAACAATATTAAGCATTATACGTAATATTTCTTTTAACCCAAATTTATGTGTAGTATTTACTCTTTCCTTTCTCTAATTATTTATAGATAAGATGTACACAAAATGTACAGAAAGGTATTCCTGTTTTTATTTCGTAAAATTATGGTATAGTATTTACTCTTTACTGACATAATTTATCAAATCTTTTTACCATTTGCAGTAAGTGCTTACTCCAAGCGAATTCGGATTAAAAAGGACCATTTGAAATGCAAACAGTGGGTCACCAAAAACAGTCTGAGGTGTGAGCAGTGTCACACAGTCTAGCACGCTCAATTGTAGTTTATTTACTTGCTCTTATCCCCAAACTCTGTGTATGTGTTGGACAAACGGAGCATTAACTTATAAAAAAAAAAGAAGGGGAATGCGAAAAGCGAACAAAAAACATGTAAAGCATAATACATTTGGCAAATGGGAAACGCGAGAGGGTGAGCCACTAAGTTGCCAGCATAAAATTGCATTTAATGCATGGCCCAACATAATTTTAATGAGTTTTTACTCTTAATCCGTTTGCAAGATGTTTTCAATGAGCACTCGAGGTAGCCTTTTCTCCAATGTGTCCTGCATGTTTTATAACTTGTTGTTGTTGTCCTTTTTGTCGCTCGCTGGCGCCTCGCGGCTGCGCTGGTGGTTTTTCTCTGAATTCTTTCATAATGCGATGCAGTCGCGTCTCTGCCACCGGTGCCGCTGTCGCTGCCGCCGCTGTTGCCGTTGCAACATGCCGCCAGTCTGTCATCGTTTTACGCTTCACATTTCCCCAAGCGTGTGTGTTGGTGTGTGTGTGAATGTTTTGTTTCTGTTTCTGCTGCTACAATTTCCCTTATGCCCTTCAGCATTTTGCGCTGCCAGTTTATTTTTGCCAGTTGCTGTTTGTTATAATTTTCCGCTCCTTGCAGCATTTTAATTTAATTCTACGAAACATTCTTTTAGACGATTCTGATTCTTATGCCGTCGTATTTCCTTTCTTTTTTTTTGTTTTCTGTGTCCCCCATATGTAAGCACACCCTTTTTTTTTAGTCAGTTTTCCACTGCAGTGCCCTGCAATAATCATCATTTTCGCAAATGACATTTGTATAGCATCGGGCATAACAATACTTTATACCACCAAGCGTACAGCTCGCTTTCTTCTTCAGTAGTGCATTACTAAGAATATTATTCCAATTAACTTTTGCGCCACAGTACATTTAATTAATTATGATTTTATTATTTTATTTCCCTTTTATTTTATGCCACACAATACATCGTTGTCGATGTACATATTTTCCCATACAAAATTATTCTTAACTCGAAAAACTTTCCCAAAAGAATTGCACTTTTTGTGCTTACCTGCTGACTGATTGGTTTATCAACGGAAATGTTCAAACCAAATGCCAGCTATCAGATACTATTCCAGTAGATTTTTATATTATTTTGTTCTTCATATATAAGATTTTGATAAAAAGCCATAAGCTACAATTATGATAAAGGATTTGTATTTAATGGACAAAAAATATTTTATGTACGCATGAAACTATCAGTCTAGGTTGTGAATAAATTCAATAAAAACAATTTTTTAATGCGAAAAGAGACAAAGTGGTGCTTTTATTCGACAATTAAAGATTGAATTAACTTTTCTTAAAACGTATCGCTAAGCGATATGTAGCTAACATAATTTGGTTAACCATTGATACAAAATGATTTTGAACAGAGTTTGACCAAGCAATTAGCTACTACTGCAATACTTCCTCCGATAACTATATCACAATTTTATAGATTCGTAGTGGAAGGAAAGTAAATTATAAAATTGAATTAATAATCTTTATAAATGTATGCTCTACATTCGACAATTTTCTCTTAAGCCTAGGCTAGCTTGCGATCGGACATCGGTCTTTTTAATGGTTAAAACATATGTTAACTAAGAATAAAAAATATGATTTGACATTATCATAATCTAAGCTCTTGTTGATAACTGTACTGATATCTAGCAAACAATTTTGCCATAAAATTCGAATTCACTCATTTTTTTACTCTTATGTAACATAAGTTGTATAATATAATATTTTAACATTTTCAAACCTTGCTGAGAATACATTTTTGTTAGCTAACATTTGTCTATTAAATGGCGTATTTAGTGCACTTTATGATAAAACCGTAAGCTAAAAAAGTGTTGAAAACTATACTGAGAAACTTTGGGAAGCAATTTTGCAAATAAAATTCGAATTCACACAAGCTTCAACTATTCTTTCAGCACCTTGGCGTAAGTCGAATATTAATTGAACATTTTTCCACCTAACTGAAAATACATTTTTGTTAGCTGTATAAAACAATAGCGCATCGCTTCAGGTAGTGTTACAATATGTAAATATATTAAACTAGAGACTATATACATCAAATGGAGCGCTGGCTGGGTACTGAGATGGCTGGAAGCCACGCGCAGCTCAGATTTGGGAGAGAGAGGCTGAGTCCTTCGAATGCCTCAACTGGCAATCCGAATTCAGAAGCCAAACTCAAATCAAATGTCTGAAATGCCAATTAACCAATAAATGTGTCTGACCAAAGGCCCATAAAGGTTTAAGGCAGCCTGTTGGCCTGTAAATTCATTGGCAGCCTGGAATTCAGGCTGCTCCAAGCTCCAGCTCCTCCGCTCCAACTTTTGCTTCTGCTGCTGCTCGTGTTCGTGCTCCGCTAAGACCCGCAACTCGCAATCAAATCGCAATGCTAAGAATTTTCGAGAAAATCAACACACAGGCTGTGTGTTAGCTTGCGGTTGTCCAAATCAAAATTGAAGTCAGCATTGAAATCAAAGCGTGTTAAACAACAAACGAATATTTTGCAAGAAATGGTTGAACCAAACAAAACAAAAATACGAGAAAAAAAAGATCGTAGCATGCTTTGGCGGGCACTGGCCGCAGAAAATGTAAAATATTTTCAATTAATTTGACGCCGACCTTCATTTCAATTTCTAATATTAGAAAATTTGACAGTGCTGCTGGTTCGTCTGTCTTTCACACGGAGACAGAGACGGGGACGGACACCGAGACGGAGTGGAAGAGGAAGGCGGAGGCGAAGGGCAGACGGACGTGCAGCAAGCACACTTTCATTTTGATTGCCCGTCTAAGTTCCCAACATCTTCCACTTCAACGGGCTTCCACGCGACCCACCAATATTTTCAACCTGTGCCCAGCCCTTTTTCTGGCTTTCATTTAATTTGTCTGCGTTGTTTGTGCAACACTTCAGTGCGACGAACTGAAGCTGATGCTGATGCTGAATCTGAAGCTGGAAATGGAGCTGGAGCTGAAGCTGGAGCGTCGACCAAAGCAGGAGACGTCGACGTCGCCGAGTAAGAAACTAATAATACTTTCCTTGCTTTTTCGGGTTTTGTTTATTCATGAGTTTGATTTTTTTTTTTGCTTTGGCGAGAACGAGAAAGAGTTTTGTAACTTTTTGAGCCGCTCAGGTACGGAAGTGCTTACTGATGTGCTTATTTGTTTGACTTGGCAACCCAAGCATGATTGTATCTTCAAAACTGTTTTTTTTTTTTCTTTTCGCGTGATGCCAAATTTCAGCGCATTCATTTATGCCAATAAAACGCATAATTGTAATGCCCATTAAAAATGGCATTCTGCCTGACACAAACACAAATGAGTTCCTATTAAGTCAACGTACTACGATCGTACATTTTTAACCAGCATATTGACCTGTTTTATTTAGTTATATAATATTTGAATGAAAGGATAAAATAATCATAATATATTTTTTTATTATGGTTAAGTATAAATAAATAAATAAATATATCTTGCAAAGCCTCTTAGTAAAAAAAATTATTCCACTAGTAAGTTTAGTGACTAAATATAATACAAACCATACAAAAGTCAACTTTTATGTAAAATTAATGTAATTAATTTTACTATATATAAAATTGTTATAGGAGGAGTTCTTTTTATAGTTTCTATCAATTATAATTAACAACATTTTAAGCTTCCATTCTGTATTATTTATTTTTGAGGCACCGATTTTATTGATCAAATAGGCAATAGTTTTTGTATGCCCATTGAGTGAACAAAATATGTGAGCAAATGAACTTTAATACTAAATAAATTATGGCCCACAATTTGTGGCCACATTTGAGACAAATAATCTAAGCGACAAAAATATATTTTATTGCAGAAATTTTTCTTCAAGTTTTTGTCAATTTAAATTGGCATCAATGTCTCAAGTTTTATACAAAATTGCTAATTGTCGCAAAAGTTAAATTTGTTAAAAATCAACACTCATGATTTGATTGTACCTGCAACATAAACATGACATAATTTCAATGAAATGCAAAGAGCAAGTAGCACAGAGCAGGAGCAAGTCCTATTAGCACCATCTCTTGTTTCTGGAGATTGGCAATCGCTGTCATCGTACAAGGAGCATTCAACGAGTAGTATGTAAATGGATTCCACGCGTGGAACGAAGTGCGAGCATTGCGTTGGGATTAGGCACATTGATATAGACAACAACAACAGCAACAAGAGAAATAGCCATGCATACATATACATATATACTTACACACATGAATACAGACGCACTTGCATATTTATGTGTGTGCATACAATGACAAAATGCACATTAAAATTATCTATGTGTAGGTGTGCGAGTGAATTACTATTTGCGAATATGCATGCCGACATGTGACGACAGCTTATCAACTCGGAGCATGTACGAGCGTTTCTAGCTGCAGCGCTAGTGCTGACAATTTGGCTTTAAGCTAGCCTTTTTTTCATTTTGATTCTATTTGTGTTTCTTTTAGTTAGTTAGTGAAATAAACAAAGTCTTATGCTAGCTTTGTGCATCGTTCAAGAAATTCGAAGTTTAATGAACAAATTAATTAATTAATTGACAAATGAATTTTCTTTAAATTCCTAAAAAAAAACAAGTAAGAAGGCCACTGTCAAGTGAGCTCGGTTCAAAATATATCAGATTGTCAGCCAAAGCAAAAAAGTACTAAACAGCCTTTATTCAAAATTCTAAATGAAAAACCTGTCTGGCAATTCTCTGACAAAAACGTCGATACCAAGACTTTTTTTTTAATTTGAGTAAATATGTTATGAATCTTACAGCACTTGATTAGCATTTTAATTAGAGCTTACTTGGATTATTTTTCTGTTTTAAGATAATTACAAAAATAAACAAATTCGTACGCAAGCAAAAAGAATTAATGATTTTATAAATATGATCGTCAACAGAAAAATTCTTAAAATTCAATGCTAGGTCTAAAATATAGTTCTAATCTAGTGCTAAAGCATCATTCTGTACTTATTTTTTAAAGTGTTTAAGTTTATATCTTTTCACTGTAAAAAGTGTCAGCAGTTTTCGCAGGAGATACTTTTAATAGCTCGGCATAAAATCTTATAATATTACACATTTGTTGACTACAAGCACACTTTTTCTAAATATTTATTAATAAGAATTTTAGTATTGAAATTATATGAAATGCTTTTAATAAAGTTTGAATATTATCACACCCTATTAGCTCTTTATAGCTCCTTTTCAATTGTCTTGCCTGTCAACACTCGTCATCGATGAAAACGACGCTTCGAAAATGTGCGAGAGTGAACAACCTACATAAATATACATACGTTTACATGTATGTAGTTGAAAGTGAAATTTTTCCACAGTACCAGACAGCACACCAATACCAATACATACATGTACATGTATGTATGTAGTATATAGATTTGCATATGCATATGTCAAAATTGTATAATGGGTTGCATAAATTCACATCATTGCCAGGCGCCGAAGATAGAGGAATTCGTTGACAAGGGACTATGATATCATTGACATTCATTGGATTTGACGGCCGTTTGCACCTGATGCCAACACACACACACACACACACACACACACACAGAACGAGAGATACCCGCGAAGTGTTTTTTTGTTGGGGGTCATATTCAAATGCAGTAAGTCTAGCGAACTCGAAAGCCATTTAACGAATTGCGAAGCCAAGAAAACATATTTTACACGAAACGCCCCATTCAATTCAAAAATATAAATGATAATAGGATTGGCGGTGGTTCACCCTAAAATTTGATATGCAAACAAAAATTTGAAACGCTGAGATTGTTAATAAGCTGAATATTAATTTCATTAACATTTGGGTTAAGTTGTCTCGGGACTTAAAAACCTGCAATGGAAGAGTTTTCTCAAGCATAACTGATTCAAATATTTATTATTTATTTATTTAAAAGGTTAGTTATAATTAAAATTAATACTATCGCTATTGGTAAAGCAATGGTAGCGAAGGTGTTTAGCTAAAAATGTTTATTATATTTTATAGTTATATATAGTTATGTATAAAACTCATCATCCTTCAATAAAATATTTAAAATCCTTCAACTAATATAAACAATAATTTGTATTTCTGATTAAAATCTATACAATCTTGAATAGTTATTCACTAATATTTAAAAAACAAAATATATTTGTAGTTAATTATAAAATCTTCATTGTCTGAATTGTTGACAAGTTCTCCGTTACGAACGTGTGATGAAAACTTCGAAAAATGTGTGACCTCATCTTAAAGCGTTATACAAACAAAAAAAAAAATGTTCCCCTCACATTGTTTTCAAGAGTTTGCCTTGATCAACCCCCTGAAAAATCCGTTGAAGTTGCCAATTCAGGAGTCTCGAACGTTTGAGGCACGTATGCGACCTCTGCTCGAAATTGGAAGTTTGCCAATTCGTATCGCCTATCATTAGTGTCAGGTTTGGTGATTTAAAAAAACATTTAACATTGTCAGGTCAAGCAAATATATTAAAAGACAATTTGTACACTTGTTGCTTGCAGCTTGTTCTCCCCTAGCAATATTATAACAACCAAGGGTTGGGGATAGGAATAGCTGTGGAGTATTGAATATCAATAAATTTGTTACAGACGAAGAAGCTGAGAAAACAGAGTGTATTATTTTCATAGAAAAGCAATATTCCCCATTTGGAGACTTTGCCATAATTGGCTAAATAAATTAGCAACAAACATAAACAGATAATTCGGTTCATTGTTATTTAAATATTTATAATAATAACAAATTTAAAATAGCTCATCTCAATTGAACTTTTATGCTAAGAAATATATAAATGATATATACAAAATTAGTATTTGAGAATTTTTTGTTGGAATAATGTAAGTTTGAACTAACAGCACTAATTATTTACCAGTGCTTTGTAAGCACTCTCATGTATGTTAAGTTATTATAGACATTCCATTTTGTAATCTTAAATAAAAAACAACTAATTTCGATTTACCTTTGCTTTTGAAAGTCTTACGGGTGCAAGCCGTGCGCTCAGGTGTGTATATTTTAGACAAGATAAGTTGTTGAATTATAGTCAAAGTTGTATTAAAAATTAGAATAGAAATTTGTTAAATATGTTTGAATTTATCACTTAATGATTTCATCATCATAGAAGTTATTCAATATAGAAACAATAAACTATACAAAGCTACATAATTTGTATCATATTTCTTTTATAAATATTTGAAACAAAATCAGAAAAATTAAATCATGAAAAAAATATTATAATGAATTTAACAGGCGAATTAAATAATTCTTCAGTATTTCTATTTCAATTTCATATATTTCTGCTGCAATAATTAGCTGCCAAATGCTTTATACGGATATTCCAGTCATGTAGAATTCGTTTTAATCTGCTTTATTTTCGGCAATCCCTGCTTAGCGCAGCAGCGAATAAATTTTGTCAAATGAGTTGGCTAAAAAACGGTGAAGGCCAACGCACACTCAGTACTCTAATTAAGACTTTATGGGGCATTGTCTCGATGCCGCATTTATTCGCCAGATTCCAGCAGCTGTCGAGCTATTCTTCTGACTGTCCGTTTACCCCACACACACAGTCTATGTGTGTGTATATTTGTGTGTGGGTGTGTGTGTAATTAATGTGATTGTTGTTGTTGTTATCGTTGTTGCTGTTGCTGTTGCTGACTGCTTATCCCAGCATGGCTTTAGCTGCCTTACTATCTGTGTGGCCTTTGCCATTGGTTACACTTTATTTCAAATCATTTGCACATTTGCTACCTTAGAGCGGGGTCCCTCCACTTCCCCTCACTTTCCCCCTCTTTCCCCACGATAGACAAAACAAAACACCAACATTATTTTCACATCATTTAATTTAATGTGTAGCAGTAGGCGGTTGCTTATAAAAAAAAAAAACGCCCACCTTCTTGTTTACTTTGTTATACATTTTATTTCACTTCTTGTTGACATCAGCAACACCATCGCCACCGCCACAGCCACTATGCCCAACAACAATAACAACAACAACAACAACAACAACAACAACGCCACTTAGCCCTCAGCAGGAGCAGTGGCTAATAAATGCCAAAGCGACGCGACGACCGCATTAAAAATTTGTATTTATAAAAAAAAAAAACAATTAAGGACGCCAGAGTTGAGCGACGACTACGAAATACACTGCATGACTAAATACGCAATACATGGTTTACAATACAAATAATATTTTATTTGTGGTAGTTTATCAATTTCAAAACGAATTCAAATCAAATTATATATTAACAAGTAAGAAAGCTAAAGTTGAGTGTGCTTTCTCTTCCAATACCAAATAATTATATCGTAGAAGAATATTAAAATATACCATAAGCTATATTTGTTATATCGATATAGTCCAATAAATAAGTCCAATGCTCTTTTACAATAAACAAAATTAGTATATCGCACAAATCGTAAAATATTCCAAAGCTTTATTTTGTTACTTCGATATATTACCGTTAAAAAAGAAATGCAAGCTCATGTGGTAAAAGAAAATATACATTTATAATATTATGTTTGAATATGAAATTTACAGGAAATATTCCAATTAACAAAGAACAAGAGCATAATAAGGAATATCCGACTGCAATAAAATTTGATTTTATTCTAGTGGTGAAAAGTGTTCGATATTGTGACAAAATCTGAAATACAAAATTATTAAAAATTCTTATTAGATATTGCAGCATGCTTTAACACAAATCGCAAATACTCTAGCCAATGGTTGGTAGTGTAAAAACACGCCTGCCGAAAGCCCTGTTTTGAAAACTGTAATTATTTTAAGGGATTCTTTATGCTAAATAGGAATGTCTGACACATAAACACACACACACAGAGAGGGAGAGAGAGAGAGAGAGAGAAATACACGCACACTTGGCGAAAACTGCAACATCAGGCCACAGACACGCCGAAATTAAAACGACGGAACATTGAGTTGAGCCGCAAGGGCATTTCGGGTGAGTGGCTACAACAACGGCGGCAAGCAGGGGATGAAGATTTCTCTGCTTGTGTGTGTGTGTGTGGTGTTGAACCCGCCTGTCAGGTGCAAAGTGGCAACGGCCTAGCATTGAATAATTACATTTTAATAGAGTGTCCGTCGAAGTGCTTTAAAAACATTTTTCAACAGCATTGCACATACACACACATTTACGACTACGACTCTGACTACGACTACCGACCATCATTGAATTGTGGCAGTTACACAATGAACAGTGAACAAAATTTAACTTTATGAGTGTGCTGAATCGTGCTAGCCGACAATTTATGATAACACGAAAGTAGCAGTAGTAGAAAAAATATATAGAATTACTTGCCATCACCGATCGAGCAAACTCGTTTTTAAACGTCTGATGATGATAATGATATGTATTTTATTTTCATTGTCTGATTTTAGGCTGGCCATACATTTTTGCAACTCTAAGTGATCAAATTTATCTTTGGAAAATGAATGCAACAAGTACTGCTAAAACACCTAGGGATATAGCTGAGTTGAGATATATATGAATTCCAATTTGAAAATGTTGAATAAATGCAAAAGTGTTATGATACTTACTTTTACTGGCTCTTAATAAATAGAAATCTAAAAAATTCTGGATATGCAGCATATTATTTATTATAAATTGTATAGCATACTTTGCGGCTGCACAATTTAAATCATTAACTTTCGTCCCCTACAAAATCAAATTCCAATAGAGGGCTTTAAAAAAAATTATTATATTAATATTACTTTAGTTATTAAAACTTTGTGTCGTTTTTAATTAATAACTCTACGAATATTTATCTTTTGTTTTTTTTTTGCCTAGAATAACATATATAATATAAGGAATTATAAAACAATATAAAATATCGAGTTTGCAAGTATGATTATGATTTTATGGGTGACCAAAATCAGAGTCGTGAATACATTCCCTTTTGGTGGCCACTGTATCTACCCAATATAGCGAGCGACTGAAAAAAAAATTGCATCTGCCTTTTGCCGCGCGTTCATTCAATTAAGAGAGCAAGTAATTAATTCAATGACACGTTACATTCCCTTAGTGGTCGGCAATCCCTTCTTGCTGCAATCACTTAATTAATAATAATAAAATGTAATCTGTGTATTAGCAACAACAACTAATAATCTATGCCTAAACAATTATTTATTTACATCTTCACATATGCTACATATATAGAAGAAGTATATGTGAGTAATAAAAATTGATTTTCTTGATATTTTAATTGAATGACGAATTACTTTGCGCTGCGCATTAAAATTTAGGTGCACACTTTCCGCATTTATAAGCCATCATCAACGTCGAACAACAGCAATTAGTGCTTGACTAGGAATTGCTCAAACAATTCATTCGTAAATACATAAATACGTATTTAAGTGCAATTAGTTGCTAGACATCCACACACACACACACAGACGAAGAGCTCTTGATTTTGTTCTTGCACTTTATGCATATGCTTTATCTCCTTCGTTCTAATCCCTTCTTAATTTGCCATTTGCATTCCTCTGCAACGGTTCGAGGTAAGTGTTTGTGTCTGTGTATTATGAGTATCAATTTGACAGGCTGAGAGCTTTATCATTGTTAGCATAGTTCCAACAATATTTGTCTTTTATAAGTTGAAAATGTTGTTAATTTGCTGCATCTGTTTTCTTTATTTGAATTTATGCATTTACTTGCACCATTTCATTTGTGCTTGGCAGTTAATTACGCAGCCATGCACATTTAAATATGGCGTAAAGTATCATAAACAGCTATTTCCTATAGATTATTTTTGGGATTATTTCGATGCAATAATTACATATTTACATTCAGTAAATGGAAAATTCAATTTTGCTAACACACTTGACAGAAAGAAAAAACTCGATAAAATCAAGAAGAAATTTTATAATCCAAATTATTGTTGTCAAAATTGAACTAAGAAGGTTTATTCTTAATTCAAGATAAAAATTCAATGCAAATTATAGATTGCCAGTTTTTAATAAATGGAAAAATCTCAAAATTGAATCCAAAAGCAAAATCTTAAATCAAGATTAAATTCGAGTATCTTGTTTCAAAATTTTTTTAAGGTCGAAAAGTCTCTAAATCAATATTTCCAATCTTTTTATCTATAAAGATTATTTTCTCCCTGCGCGCAATTAAGATTTTGATTAAAAAATATGAATTCTAGATTTAAGTAAAAAATCACTAAACAGTGATTGTAGAGGAAAATTTTTAAATAATAATAAAGTAAAAATATTTTTTTTGCAAGAAAATTGTATTTATGGAAATCACTTAATATCGAAATTCCATGTGACAATAATAATGTATCCTAAGAGCAGTCATGGAAATGTAAACACGTTTCTTAATGTGCTTTCTTGAATTTTGTTTTAAATATTTTCCAACATTTTTGTTTTCAACAACAATTAAAAATCATTTTACTTTCAACTTGAAGGTTAAATAAATATTTCTTATTTAACATTAAAATTTTTTGTCTTTTTTAAATAAAAAACTATGTTTAATTGTTTCTTGAATGTTGTATCTGTTACCGATCGAATAAAATAATATTTTCTAAATATAAAAAATCCAAATATCATTTTCTTAAATCCAAAAATCATCTTTAATTTCTAAGACTAATTTATTTTTAACAATTTTTTTCCTATTCATTACAATTTCGGGGATTAATCTTAAATAAAAAATAATAGCATATTTTACCAACTACTAAGTTGGCGTGTGCAACACATTGAATTTGATTTGTATTGCACTTGCGGTTGATAATTAAATTAATTGTTGCTCCCTGAAGCACGCATATAAAATTGTAGCTACACTTGCACAATTATATATGTCGAGTTTTTTTTTTGTGGCTTGCATTTAATCCATATTAAATTCTAGCTGGCTTCATATGAGTCTAATTGGTTGTTTTTATTAGCCATAAAGTAGCTGGGCAACAGCAAAAGCAAAAGCAAAAGAGTTGCTGTAAGAGCCGTAAGCTGAACATAAAGTTTGTATGCTGCGTTTGCTTTTGGTTATCATCAAATGAGAGAGGAGGAAGAGGCTGTTCTTAAAGCCGCTGGTCAAGACGGTGGGAATGTTTGGCGTAAGATACGAAACAGGATATATCTGAATGTGTGTGTGTGTGTACAAGTAAAATAATAAATTTTATCAAGTCACCAAGTTTCGCAATATGCCACACGTACGTCATTAATCTTCACTTTTGAGCTAAATTTGATGAATTAGTGGCCAATGCATTGCCCGAACAATAACAACCAAACAAACACACACACACACACACATAGAGCGAGAGAGCGAGAGAAGCGGACGGATGAATCAACGGACATATTGTTAGACAGACGAAGGCATTAAGTTTGCCAGTTGCCAGTTGAGCAGAGTAGAGAGAGAGAGAGAAGGCTCTCGCTGGCTATAGTAGCTGGCAGTAGCTGACAAACTTGGCAGCTGCCGACAGCGACGCTCTGGCAGGATATCAATAAAGCCAAGGCAGAGACAAGGCGGACAGGCGGACAGACGGACAGCAGCAGGCCGAAAGCCACATATACACATAAATATTTACTTATACACACACACTCACACACGAAGGACTTACCGTACACGTCATACGTTTGATTTGGGTTTAGATGTTAGATGTTAGGGCTTCCCCACAAGCCCAGGAAAGTTTAACTAAAATAATAAAAGTCAAACAGTGTACAAACAGCTTTGGCCTTAACGACATGCACACATATGTATATATACCGTTAGTTTCCTCTCTCTTTCTCTGTCTTCGTGTGTATCCGTGTCTTTGTCCCTCTATATATGAATGTGCGTGCGTGTGTGTGCGTGAGTGTGTGTGTGTGTGTGTGTGTGTGTGATGGCAAAGTTTCATCTAACAGTTGAGGAAACTTAGCTAAATCTTGGAGACATTTACGTGTTGTTGTAATAAGTAAACCAATTTCGCAATTTCACTTTTACCTCCATTTTGTGCTCACTTGGAATTCGCCAATTAGTTATGTGAGTTAGCTTTGAATTCTTTGATGAATAAAGTGCGCCTCACATATGTTTATCTGAGCTCTTCACATTTATTTAAACAAACGAATTTTAAGCTTTTTGAATGTAATTGATGGGGATTCTAATTCAAAGTATTCTAAACCCAAAACAAATCAATTAAACTCGAGTAACAAGCGGGATTGAGGCTACAATTTTGCTACATACATTGGAGATACCTGCTTATACTTACAATGGATAGCGAGTATCTCCAAGCCGAGCACACTCCACTGTAGCTTTCCTACTTGTTTAAATCTAGTCCTTTTTCTTAGGTTGATATTATTAAATTATTTATTGTTTAATGAATATTTTCACACACAACGTTTATAAACATATAAATCAATTTAAACTTTTAATTTAATAAAAAATAATAATAAATTTCATCTAAACTTTATCTCCCTTTTCATCTCTAATATCAATAAAATTAAACTTTAGTGTCATCAAATTCATTTATATGAATCTTAAATCAACGAGTTTGCAACAAGTGCAAAGACTTGTGTAATCAAGAGCCTTTAGAAGACTGGAAGTCCCCGGAGTCGAGCAGACTCTGCTCGTAGTAGTAGTGCGTACTTACTTGCATTTAATTAATTTTTATTCAAGTAATTAAAAATGCCAACGGCTCGCATTGTCGTGGCTATTTTTTGTTTAATTGCTTCTGTTGCGCGTCAAAGAATATGCAGCGAGAAATTAATTACGCTCCCTCAACGGCGGCAAATGTAAACGGCTAAAACATTTCAATCCTTACATGCGAAATGCCCTGTCATTCATATCTTATATAACGTATTTTTGCATTTTTATTATTTAAGTAATTTAGCTATGAATTTAAAGAATATGCCTATTAAAAAAAAGGAAAAATTTAGAATACAAAAATATATTTTAATTGTTTCATAGAGTCTTGCAAACCTCTCTTGCATACCTCATGCTACTGGGTATATGAATATGAATGGATCTTTGCGATAGTTTATATGCGTGTGTGTCTGCAAAGTATTTGTGCTTGTGCACCTATTGTTGCTGTAACACTTGAAACTAGCTCATTAGGACCACTTGTAGATAGTTTGCACTTAAGCATTAAGATGAAACTTTTTGCGCATTGAATACTTCTTATTAATTGCTGGTTACTCAGTTTGGTGTGCAAGAATTTAATTCGCATTGAATGTGTTCATACTTGGACACATTATTTAAAGAATGCTTCAAAAATTACTTAAATATATTACAAATATTAGAATTAAATACATTTTGTACTTAAGTTAGGGGCAATTTAATACTTAGTGTCTATGGTACATATTTAAAAGAAAAAGATTTATTTTCCATAATTTAATCTTATAGTTTTTATATGAGCAAGAGAGCGATCTAGCGATTCTAGCTTACCAAAACCTAAATCAAAACCCAAATGGATCACTATCATTTCATTAACTTTTAGGGTTTCGGCAAGAGTTCTATAGACAATGCAAAAAGCTTTGACTTGGGAGTAATTCACTATTTTTTTGTTTGCAATACTTTCCTTGATTTCTATCATGTGATGTTTTTGGCTTCATGGGAATTAAGCTGATGGAAAAGTGATGGAAAACAAAACTACAAAAAAAAAAAACACTAAAAAAAGTGTCAATCTTATATGCTGTGCACGAAAGCTTGAAGCTTGCATCTTGTGGCAATCTGTAGGTAGTTTTGGTCTCTTAATCTTCACTCTTGTGACATTCTTAAAAATCACCAACAAAGCAGCATGGACTGTATTTTTTTGCTGTTTGTTTGCTATGTAGTATATACATTGTATGAGAATTATTCTGGGCCATAGTTCAGTCGCCATATGTTTCAGTTGAGCATCCACTTTTTATGCTTGACGTTCTTATTATTGTTTCAATGTTCGTCCATTGCTTCGTCCTTATGTTTTGCTTATAACTTTTATTAGCACAATGTTTTTTTCACTTCTTTTTTTCGCCCGTTTTTCATTTTTTTGTGTACTCATTTTAGTAGCGTAAAAAAATGAAAGAATGGCAAAGGGAATGTTGGCCGTTAACATCTGTTGGCAAACCGTTCTCTGGGCGTCATGGTAAACATTTTAATTATGAGCCCAGTTTGTGCTATACTCTCCCGTTGTGGTTATTGTAAAGCAAACCAAATGAAGAAAGTCCCACACACACATGAGTGTTTGAGTGTGCGAGTGTGTGGGGACCCAATGCTAGGCTAAAGACGTGCAGTGATCGTCGGAGTGAAATGAAAAACAAATGGACATGTGGCCGCGCATTCTGCGGTTGCCTGACAACGACGCGAGGCCATCGAGAGAAAGAGAGAGCTGGGAATGGAAGCGACTAAACCAACCAAGGAAACGGCACCAGCAGCAGCCGAGGCAGCAGCAGTTTGGAGTCATGCTGGTTGCATTATTTCCAACCCAAATGTTAAACGCTTGCTCAATTTCGCGAATGTGAGTATGTGTGTGTGTGTGAATGACATGTTAACGACGGCGCTCAAATGACTTTTGTGCGGTTTAAAACCAAACCTCAAAGCGGAGAAAAACCAACGTTCTATGCACATATGTATGTATGTCCATACATACGTATGTTCATATACATACATATATATTTGTGTGTATGTATGTTTGCCGACGAGTACGTATTTTTCTCGTGCTTCTCGTTTGCTGCAGTGTTTTTCAATTTTATGGTTTACAGATGAAGTGCGTTCGACCGTAAGTAAATGCCACGCTAACCTCCCCGGTCTCAATTCCCACTCCTGGTCGAAGACTCCCAATTCCAGTCTGAGTCCGAGTCCGAGCCGGAGCCCGAGTCCTAACACAACCCGCCACTGTTCAGAAATGTGGCAACCGCGTCAGCTGCAGCTGTCATTGCTTAGCTTTTTGCAACAGCCCAAATAAAAAAAACAAACGAAAACAAATAAAAACGTTCAAATCAAGTGTACTCGATATCGCAATACCCTGTTGCCATTTTTTAATATTACTTATTAACTTACAAAATATGAAATTTTAGTGGGTTTATTTATACATTACAAACTATCTTAGTCCGCAGATTCGTTTACGATTTTTTTGGGTTAAAGCTTGCAAATAATTATATATTTATCTTTTAATTGTATTTAGCAATTTTTCAATAACCTATTCACAAATAATTTTCAACTACTAACTAAAAGCTTATATAAAACATACAAATCTTTATAAGAATTTACTAGGCATTTACAGTTAGCAAACAGAAAACAATGACAACAACAAAAAACCAAAACGCAAATTTCTTTATTGACGTTGATCTATGAAAGAAAGCTTATCTGTATTTGATTGATTATGTAAAACAGAAGAACTTGATTTTACTTAAACAGAAGCAGTTGCTTGTACACAACAAACATAACTTTAGAAGTTGTTATCAAGTAAACGGACGAAGTTGCTGGTTTCTTAAAGTATAGCAGAAGCCGTTGCTAGTACCTAAGTAGAAGCAGTTGCTAGTTTAGTAGAACTACAGCAAAAGACGTTGCTATTACTGTAGCGGAAAGAGTTGCTACAAGTCTAACAGAAGACGCTACTACTAGTTTAACGGAAGGAGTTGCAACGTTAAATGGAATCGGATGCTAGTTGCGGTGTATGTCTAGTGGAAGAAGTTGCTACTAAGCTGAAGCACCTAAAAGTTTTTATGCAAGTGCAAGCGAGTGCGCAATAGTTGATTGTCTAAGCAAGCGCGTTCGCTGATCGTGTCTAGCACATAAAACTACTCTAGTATGCTTCTATCTCTGTCATATACACGATCAATGCATTTCTGTTTTTCGCCTTAACTATTGCTCACTCGCTTGCACTCTCATATAAACTTTGTTTGCCTTCTGCTCTTTGATTGTCTGCATTTTTGGTGGTGGTTTTCTCTTTTGTTTTAGTTGTTGCTCTTGTCAAAGAGTAAGAGCGAGAAAGAGCGAAGCCGTTGCATGCCGATGCTATCGGCTATGCTACCTCTAGTACTTTCAAAAGTGACGGCACATTTACCTTGAGGTCAAATAGTAAACGTTTGGCCCAGAGGCTGCACTGTTAAAGCACTATTAGATGATATTACACACACACACACACACACACACACACACACACACATAAACACTTACCAATAATTCGTCTGAACGTCTTTTGCCTGAGTAAACCTTCTTCGTAAAATGCAATTCTCGATTAAATTTTACGTTGCCTTTTCGATCGATACACCAATCACAGGGTATTTTAGAGTACTATGATGTTTCCGTATTTATGTCAAATTAAATTTTAAATGCATTATATTCGTAGATTTTTACGATTTCGTCTTAAAGATTATAAGACTTACTTAACAAAAGCGGTAAGAAAAATAAATACACTTAATATCGAACTGATATAATGTCAGTAATAAGCGTAAGCGTAACTAAATTTTTTTATTAAATCCGATGAAGGGCACGAGTCGAATATGATTAATAGAGTAAAACAACAAGGCGTAAAGACATGCTATCTTTTTACTCCATACAATTAATGCTTGAAAATTATTGGAGTACATGGAAATGGGCAAATCCCAGAAACAGTCCACCAGCGACCAATTTTTAAATTTCACATTTTGTAATTTGTTTATATGGAACATTAAAGAAGATATCGAATTTTAAGAATTTAAAGCAAAAAAAGAAATTTCGATCATTATAAATGCCCAAATTTTTATCAAACCCAACTTTCATTATAATTTTTAAAATGTTACTTACATTCGTGCTCCGCGCACACCTTAAATCCCTATTGTATTCTTAACAATTTTTTGTTTCTGCTTGGGCTCACATACAAATCTAAAGTAAATCAATCTTATACCCTCCAAAAGTACTCTCAATTCACTCTAAGCACATTACAAAAGTTTACGGTAAATCATAAAAAAACCCCCCAAAAAATTGATTTTCATTAGCTAAAATCGTACGAATGTAGCGTGCGACACGTGGGATTTGCCCAAATATATAATATCAGAAATCTATAAATTAAATTTAAGTTGTGCACAGAAATAAATGTGCTAAAATCACAAATAGAATCTTGAATCAAGTTTGTGTAAAAATTTTCAAAGAATAATTATTCTTAAACCAAGAGCAAAATTTTACAAAAATTACTGATTGCCCAATCTGGAAATTCAAGATTTTAATCTTATTTCAAGAATGGAATAATCTCAAAATTGAGTCAAGCAGGTGCAATCTTAGGTCAAAATCAAACGTACTAAAATTATTATTAATTTGTTAAAAATTAATTAAACATATATGTATATGTATACATTCGTGTATATTTATTTTTATTTATATGTATATACACATATATGTAGTTAGTTAGTTAGTAGCTAGATTTCAGTATTCAATAATATATCGCTTAAAGTGAATTATCATTAATAGTCTTACTGTTAACTAAAATTGCAACAATTTGCAAATCAATTAACAATGCAAACAATAATAATATTAAAAATAGACAATATTAACTTAGCCTCTAGCAATATTATTGGCAAAGAGGGATGCAAAGCAATAAACTTACTTACAACGAGTTCGAGTCAATGGCCAAAATGGGGAAAAACCAATTTAGCGCTTACAACGAGCGAAGAACCTGACACAAAGTTACGAGTACCGAGTACCAAGTACCGGGTACCGGGAACGTTTTTATGTTTCTCAGGTCCAAGAATCAAAGGGTCGTCTGACATCGCCTGCTGTGGCACACGTTGACATTTCACGGCTGTGTCCTGTGTTTTCTGTTTGCTGTTTGCTCTTTTCTGTTTGCAGTCTGCATCTGCGTTTGCGTCTGTGTCGACATCGCAATAGGTTGACTGTCAGTTTGCTTCTTGTTATTTGTTGCAATTTAAGTGACTTGGAATTGCAATTTACCGTTGGCTGTCGGAAGCTGTAATGTCCTGCGTTACAAAATGTTGTCCCCCATTGTAAGAGTTATTTTGTTTTGTTTTTTACCTGTTCGTCAGCAAATGAAAATGCTAACTTGACACTGACGTGTCTCTGCACTCTCTGCTAAGGTCGATTCTACCGGTTGAATAGCCAATCGAATACGTATTTGATTATTGCAGTGTTGACGGGTTAATTATTTCAATTATTACAGGGAATTTCTTAGTGTTTTTTTATACCTAATGATGTGAGTGTTTTCTTGTTGAGTCTTTGTTAAATCGAGCGGTTATGAAAGTGATTTTACTATGAACAGTAATCCAAAGAGCGTTTCACTAATTTTAAATTAAAATTAAGTTATGTATTGAGATGATTTCATATTAATATTTACTTATACCTTGAAGCTAAGAATAGTCTTAATTTGGACTTATTGCATAATTTTCAATTCAATCAAATTGTGTATTAGCCTTAACATGTCCAAATAACGATGTCATATCGTCAGATTGATGACACGGTAGATCGATAGCGTATCGAATATCGATAACGTGAAGAGAGGAATTGCGTAGATACCACAAAAGTGAACACGAAAATTGAATCCATATATGTTATATGTTTAATGTAAACTTAAAGACGCTTGGCTTAAAACCTGACAAATAAGAATATCAAAATTCCTTTTCAGAGAATACAACTTCAAAGAGAGTTTTCCTTTTAGTAAAAACAAATACATCTATTCTAAATTATGAAATCAAAATGAATTAAAGTCTCATTACAGCTAACTGCAATTGATATTCTTGTACAATTATTTTCGTTAGTGAACAAATAATAAATGTCATACATATGTCGCTTGCCTCTTATTGGATGATTTGACCTTTGCGCTTTTAATGGGCTTCGATTTATTTGGGATAGAATATTGTGGGTTCCATTATACGAATATTTGTCAAACCAATTGAAATGCTGACAAAACGTTGTATTGATTTAACACGAGGCACAAAGCGATAGCCCAGGACTATCATTGGTCCCCTCGGTCTATTCGACAGATTCAGTTTTGAGTCCCTCGAGCGGTGCGGCCAAAAAGTTAGCAGTTAACAGAGAGTCAGTAGAGCTTGTTGCTTGGCCAGCACACATAAATAAAGATTCTTTTTGTTGTTGTTGTTGTTGTTGAAAGTGGGCACCAACAACGACCCAAATACAAAAAAAAAAAAAAAAAAAAGAAAGCAAAAAAATGTTGAAAAATTATTTAAAAAGAAGTGAAACAATAAACAGCATTGGCAGCCAGAAAGCGGCGAGAAGAAAGACGTAAGGACACTAAGGACGCCAAGGGAAGACAAGTCAGCAGCAGGACCGAGAGTAGCTGTAGAAGCAGTAGCCGGATACCAATGCCCCAATCCAATGGAGAATAGCATGTGACCGCACTGTGATTTACGCTCATGAAATTGAGTTGTGGTGCAAATTATTTATGAACAAAGCGCACACACAGGAATAACAAACGCCAAAGGAGGAAAACAAAGAGGCGCAAACGAGCGTTGTAATAGTCCTGCAGTTATTGTAAGGGCCATGTACTACACAACTTGGAGTAATCTGCAGTCACAACGGTAGTTTGAGTGTCCCTCCCCCCCTTCCACTCCTCTAGTTCAATGTGGGAGTTGGACTTGGACTCGGACACGGACTCCAAGTTGGTGTTAGAAGTGAGTGGACAACGCCGTGGCGAACGTATCGCAGTGTCGCCTTTGGCGTAAACTTTGCGCAAAATAATTTATTAGCGAGCAACGAGCAAAAGTTTTATGAAAATTCAAAAAGAAGCATCAACAAAGCAACAAACCAACAAAACTCACACACAGCACAATTCATTGTCCGTTTCTGGCTCTCTCTCTGTGCTATATTTAGTAGTGTCCTTTCTGTCTTTGTCTTTGTCTCTGGCTTCGCAAAAAAGTTCTACCAAAAATGAAATGACTGCAAATTTATTTACTTTCAACTATTGCAAAGTTGAATAATTCTGTGAAAACACTCAAAGCCAATATAGGCAATGGCTGGCGACAATGCACCCAAGGCAAATACAACAGCAGACAGCAGACAGCAGGCAGAAAGAAAAAAAAACTTGTTATGAACACACTCAGATTTATAGCCTTCAAGAGCCGAAGTAATAACAATGTTAATCCAGTCAAGCTGTATTATCTTCTGACTAGCCTTGAGCAACCCAAACACATAAGATCATCTGATAAGTTACTTAAGTATTATGAAAAAGCTGTTAATGGTTCAAATGGACCAGTCGAAAAAGGCAGCTGCCTTTGTCATTTTAAAAAAACTCGGAAAGCTTTTTTCTTTAGCCTCTAGCCACTGTTTTTTTTAATTTCGAGATATTCTATGCGCGCTTCTATTCATATATTTATTTATGAAGATTGGTTTCTTTGAGTTGAATTGCATTATTGTTAAAAAAACTTTTTACAAATATAGCTGCTACATAGCGAACACATCTGTAAAACTTTGAACAGAACTTCAGCATGTTTTCTCTGATCAGTTCTTTCACTCTCTACAAAGTTACCAATTGCAATAGCTAACACTTAATAATAATATAAATCATATTGGTATTTATTTATATTTATTGATTTTATAAAACTAAATGACTTATTTTTTGTACATATATTTGATATAAACTTAAATATTATTATATGAGCATAGTCGTAAAATTTGGTAACTACCTTTTTAGGTCTTCTTTTTAAAATTTGGTGATGTTCTGATTATCTTCCATAAAATCGAAGGAAAACTGCATACTTCGACATCAAACCAAAGTTAATTTCAATCGTTAATGTATAAGTGCACAAGTCCATTTTAATATTCTTATGGTGCTACTCAAGGGTATTTTTTTTTACCCTGTTACATAATCTAAGCATATTGCCTTAATTCAAATCGATTAAATGTTTTAATTTGTTTGAAAACATGTACCATTTTTCACAGGAAATAAGCATACAAGAACGACTCACTAAATGTATATGTTATGATGAGATCTGGGTATTCATATCGTCCAATTGGAATACACATAGTTAAGAGGGTGATGGTGTGAACATTGCTATCTATAATATGCGTACTACTCGTAATTTATGTTGTGCAAGTAAAAGTATGCTTTATAAATTAAGAAATATTTACTTTAACATTCAAATCATCATAGTTAATTACTTAGGCTTAGGTCGAATCAACATGCGAACATAACGCAGAGAGCCTGTGGGGCCAGGGACAAAAGTTTTCCACAGAATTCCCTTAAAATATCCAATCTCTTGGCCATATTTGAACTGGAAGGTTCCAAATAAATTGCTGCATATCGAGAAAATAAAGTATACATTAAGATGATCAGCTTAGTGAATATGAAGGAATTTTTGTCGCTTATTGCTTGATCATTACTATAAATAGATGTATGATTGACGAATTTTGTATTAGATTTGTAAATCAATATTAGTTGAATTTCAACCGATTAACCACATTAGTTTTTTATTGACTATTTCAATTAGTATGTCCTTTATATTCTGATATTTTAAATGATTTGTGCAAACTTTATAAAGTACTTTATACACTACATAAATATACCATTTATACTTTCTCCTTAACATATAATACACATTCCCTATAATGTACGTATAATTCATATAATGCCTAAGCTAAGTGTACTTTATGTACAACAAATAGAGAATATACTTAATATACTAAATATACGCCACATATACAAATACATACACTTCCACCGCTACATACATTACGTATACTTAATATGCTACGAACTACTTGTGCCTCTGATTTGCATGAAGTGCGTATTCTTTATAAGCAACAAGTACTATATGTACTTAATATAGCAAATATACTTCAACCACCTATACAACATATGTATACTCCCACCGCTATATTCAATATGTATACTAGATGGACTACGTATACTTTATATACAAAAAGTACTGCGAATCCTAAATGTACCGAATATACCACAAATATATTTAATATGCTTGCACCTCTACACTCAATACGTATATTTAATATGCCGCACAATACGTATTACTAATATACTAAATATAAAAAATACACTAAATATGTACAATACGTATACTTTATGTATACAATTTAATACGTATACGTAACTTATAAATTTAAAACCTATTTTTATTATATAAGAATGCTCTGAAATATTAAAAAAAATTGTATATAATAGAAGTATATTAATAGCTAAAATAAATAATTTGATCAGAAACCAGAAAAAAATCCCATCTATTTTTAAGCTTTACTTTGAATTTTTCTGCTATTAAATTCTACTCATAATCACCGTATATCGACTAATAATTATATTATAAATAGAATTGAATCTATAATGAATAGTATGTGAAAGTGTTTGAGCTTAAATAAATATTAAAATATCATAGAATTACCTTTCAAAGCATTCACGTCCGTACCACCAGGCACCAGCATGCGTGCGAGCGCAGTTCTGTCCATTGTCATCGTTGTCCTGATCGAATGTTGTGAATTTCTTACCACCATGATAGCGCAGCGAGTCCCCTGCATCGCCCCTGTAGGCGCCCAACACATTCAGCAAATACTTTTCGTTCTCGCTGCCAATGCTGAAGAGATCATAGAGCGCAAAACGTTCCTCTCCCGTTTTACTGCGCATTATGATCAGCAGTTCAAAGTCACCACTTATAGTGAGGCGATGCAGCTTGTCCAGACCGATAAAGAACTCAGCGTTGAGCGCTCCAAAGCCAGACTTGTATGCATGCCAATCTCGATTAAAGTCCTCGCTTCCATCGTAGCGATAGGCGATCACAAGCCAGCCTCCATTGCGCACCTTTTGATCGCAATTCACATAGAAAGGTTCTTCAGCTGTCTCGATTTGAATGCGCACTTGTCCATGCTTTTGATCTAAGCAATTGCTTGGCATCTCATTGACTTCCGACACGGAAGTCATTGCAAAGGATTCCAGCGGCTGATATCTATTAAATCAAATAAGAGTTTTTGTACATTTAGTTGTATATCAGATTAAATCACTTGGAAAATTGCAATGGTCATTTTGCGATTAATAATGCCGACAAATTTCACAAAAATGTTGTGATCTTAGAGAAATTTTGTAGTTCATATCCCGAAATTATGAATTTCGATATCATTAGAAAATTAACAACATAATCAATTTAATACTTTAAATCTTATGATTTATTTAATATCGGAAAACGTCATTAATACAAAAAAAAGGCAAATGAAAATTTACCTGTTCCCGCAGTTTTAAGTTTGCACATACATAATATATAACTTATAGCAAAATTCCCTAAGTTTATAGGTTGTCCAAAGAAATTTACACCATGTAACATGCATAAAACATATAAATCTTTGTTGGTGCCAGTTTTACTATTTTCCTGCATCGCCATCTCTCCTATCAATTTAATGTGAGATGTAATGACTGCTATTAAATATGCATAAATATGTGCCACTGGAATTCGGCTATTAATCTTGCTTCTCTACAAAACTATTGGATAATAAACACACCGGTTTTGTTAGCGATTGTGCATGTTTATTTTTATAGTCGTAGAGCACTCTTCTCAATTTAATTGAAATTTTAAGCGAAACGCTATTTGAATACTTAAATAGAAATGATTGTGATTCTCTATATAAAACACTTATATGTATTGGAAGATGATGTACATTATAATAATGCCGTTAACAGTCACATCAGATTTACCCATGGAACGCATCAATTGTTTTCTATTCCATGGAAATGTCAATATCTATAGCGTATGAATGTAGCTTCAAACCTGTTTATACATAGGTGTGTATATTGCTTATGCTTAATATAAGTTTCTATTGTTGTACTTACATTCTCGATTCAATTGGAGCTATTGGCGCTTCATTTTTATACTCTGTAATGAGTTCTTGCAGTTGCGTTAGATCCGCTTTGAGCAGTTTCAGCTGATCAGTCATATATTCTATGCTGCATAGAAGAAACTATGAATTGAGTTGAGCTTAAACTCAAAAGGAACTCTCATCAATATCTCTCGCACTTACCGGGTCATTAGGCCACCCAGAGCACCGACTGGACAATTGCCTGTTGTCTGTGAATGTGATTCAAGGAATCATTATTGGCATCATTATTGCCATCATTTATTTTACTCACATTGTCCACTCGGAATGGCTCGATTGAGTTCCTCATGATGATTGGCACGTGGTGTTCGGTCACGGTCGGTGAAGTTGTGCTTAGACAAGCCAATGCAGTAACCAGGGCTTCCAACGCCATCGCTGTGCGAGTGCAAGTATCTGCAACTCTGCAACTCTCGTCAACTCCAAGTCAGGTTAGTTTTCCGTGACGACGAAACGAGCTAAATAAAGTGGACTTGTTGTTGCGTTTGCTTGCAGCTCGCAATAACGACTGCGACGCCATTTAGCTGCTGTCCGACTTGTTGGCGATACTAAACTTATGAATGCCTACTCAACTATGCAACTTAGCAGCTAAACAACTCTGCAACTACAGTGAAACCTCTCTTCGACGGACACTCGAGGGTGTTCGGGGATTAAGCAGCAACTTTAGGTAGTTGTATATATAGTTGCGTAATCGTAACTAACATTTATATTTGCATTGTTTTATTTATCCATTATATTAGAATATTTAGCATATTTATTTTTCATACTTATGTAATTCAGTTATCCCTTAATTTAGTAAATATTCAATGGGAATATTATTTAACCGGAATCGACTTTTTGTTATATTATTAGTATTTGATTGTCAATAAAAACGGATATATTAGCAAAATACACAACATTATTTTAGTTTAAAATATATTAAAAAATGAACTCATATTTTTGTTGCGTACTACGCTAACCACACCTAATGTACAGACTAAGAAGACAAATCAGATGAAAAGTGACAATACAACTAAGTAAAGTATATGTATTTCAAGTTTGTTATACTAATTGTGATATATATAATATGGACACAGAACGGTTACTCTAAAATTTGTAGAATTTGCTCATCTGGGAACGACGCTTTAACAAGAAAAAAGTGTGAAAATATAAATCTTGATTTTAACTTGTAAAAATATTTTATAATCTGAAAAGAGTAAAATTGAAATACAAAATATATGTGTTTTAATTAGTGTATATATTCATTTCATTTCTATTTCATTTATGCTATACTGTCTTAATGTTATATTTAGGGAGTTTTCACTGTAGTTAGGCAAATTCTACTGCTACGGCAACTGCAACTGCTTAGCATACCCGTTTGCAATGCGCTTGAATGATCGTGCGAATTAGATCTGACCTTTGACGCTAATGGCGGCAAATCGAGAAAACAGCAAACTGGAAAAGCAAATGAGCTAGAGAGCTAGAGAAATATGGACTGAGTCCCCACTTGTGCTCAGTATAGTTGCGAATCAGAACTGGAGATGTCGCAGATGCTGCAGCTGGACGCTTTGGTCACCATGTTGGCCTGTCTGACCACAACGCAAAATGATCTGGGCAGTCAGATGATTCCCCTTACTAATTCGGTGAGTCAAATTCGCACAAACACCCACAAGTTTATTACTTTAGTGGAAATATACAAAATCGCGAAACAATTGAACAATATGCATCAACAATATAGATACATATATACATATATTTATCGATTTTACGGAATAGAGATAATGTAAGATTTATCGGTGGAAATTTACAAACAAAAGTGTTATTCTCGAGTGTGTTCAGCTGTGAAATACGTATTAGGAATTCTGTTTATAATTCAAGCTTCAATTTCAACGTAAATACATACATTAACATTGGATAAAAGTTGTCGAAATAATTTAAGAAATACTTTTGTGAAAAAAACTCCATCTTACTTCGGATCTTGGTTCTGGTATATTTTGAATGAAGTATAGCCTTTGGCATATAATATTTTAGTATTTTTGCGGTATAGTAGTTTGATATATTTAAAGAATAATATCGCACTCTTTTGCTTTTAATCAGAATCGGAAGCGGGTATCGAACTGTCGAGCCCACTTTACTGTAGCTTTTTTTACTGCTTGTTGGTAAATAACACAATGAACAATGAATTATTAGCTTTCTAAAAGTATTTTATTAATATTGGAATTGAAGTATTTGTCGTGAGACATCGGTATTTAATAAGTAAAGTTGTTAAATGTTATATGAATGGCAGTTTCCTAAAGTATTCGACTATAAAACTGGAATATTTATTAGGTTACTTATTTGCTCAATGCGGAATTTAACGACTCTAGCTCGTACTATATCGCTAGAATATAAAAGCGCTGGCTGTACAAAAACAAATAATTAACGTAGCTTTTGTGATACTTAAGTGCATCGATAAGAGAGCATTCAACTTTAACGATTAATGGGTAACCTTTGAAGCTCAAGAAAATTGTTAATAAATCTTTTAGGTGATTATTTGAACTTATACATGTTAAACTTTAAAATATCTAATTGATATTAGTTGAATTGAAGTGAGACCTTTTTAAAGACCAATAAAATTGATAATGAAGGTTAACTTGGATTCGATTAATTTTATAAAAGTAAGAGTTAAGTAATAACTTCAAATGATTAAAGATTATGTCCTAGCGAACTAGCCTCATGGCCTCAGTTACTCTCTCTGCTTTTTTTGGGCCTTAGAAATTAATTGTTCCTTTATAAATAAATGCGCAGTTTTATTTAAACGCATCTTTCCTACATTTTTTGCAGACAACTGAGAGCTGTCCGCTGTCCACATTTAGTGGACTGACAACCCGCATTCAGACATTATCTACAGAGATCGCGAGCTTTAAAGAAAAAAATAAGTGATTTGCAGGAGCAACTGGTGGATCTTCGTCGCTCAGGTGCACCGCGAATAATTAGCACTCCTGCTGTGCCCAGAGGCTTCAGTTCACGGATGTAAGTCAGCCGTCGTTTTTATGTTTTTAACAGATCTAAATATGAAGCAAAATAGTCACGAAAATTGGGTATTTACTAGTAGAAACAGTTATTTATAAATTAACAACAGACAGAGAAAATTGCTAAAATCAAGAATAAAATCTGTAATCAAGATTATATGAAGTCAAAATAGATGGATGCTTTATTCTTAAAATTATTCTCAAGATCAAATGCAGATCACAATAATTATTTTTATATCGCTTAATTCTTTTTTTTTTGTTACCACTTCATTCTAAAACTTATTCATTTACAGACTGACAAAAAAAGCCTTCAAAATTAATCTAAGCTAAGATAAATTCCCATAATCAGATAAAAAGTATAAAAAAATGATCATATCTCCATTGCAGTTATGAAGCTGCACCTCGCACTTTGTCGATCGCAGCATCGCCATCGGCAGCAATTTTGCCGGGCAAAGTTGGCTTGGAGGTGTTGACCAGCGAGCCAAGCACCCCGCTCAATTGCCTGAAACAGCAGCATGGCGTTGTGCGCATCCGTCCACGCGCCAACATCGATCCGTTCTTTGTGTTCTGCGATCAGAAGACACGCGGAGGCGGCTGGACAGTGGTTGTGAATCGTTTCGATGGCAGCGAAGAATTCAATCGCAAGTGGGCGGACTATAAGATTGGTTTCGGCCCGCTGACGGCAGAGTTCTTTTTGGGGCTGGAGAAATTACATCAGATTAGTAGCAGCGAAGACTGCGAGTTGTTGGTGCAGCTGGAGAATCGCAAACAGGAGCCACGCTATGCCATCTATGATCATTTCAGCATTGGTGGGGAGTCCGAACAGTATCGCTTAAATGTGTTGGGAAAGTATCAAGGCGATGCCTCTGATGCTCTGCGCCAGCATACGGGCAAAAAGTTTAGCACCTTCGACAAGGATAACGATGAGAGCGAATCGAATTGTGCTGTTGCCCAATCGGCAGCCTTTTGGTATGGCAACTCGTGTACTTTAAGGTAAGCACAATCGCTGCCGGTTGCCAGTTGCCCAATTCCAATTACATATTTATGTATCTCATTCCACATAGTAATCCATTCGGACTTTATCAGCGACTGCTCGAGCGCGATGTGGACAGCTTTAAGGGCATCTTGTGGCGTGGTTTTCTCGATGGGCCCAAGGGATCTTTAAAGCGAGTGCGTGTGCTTTTAAGGCCACGCTCCAGTGGCAAAAGTTAAAGGTGTCCTTTTTGCCACACATGAAGCTAATCGAAATCTATACTCATATTATATGTTTATAAATATTTTATGCTTAAGTATACAGTCTAAAATCTTAAGAAGCGCTGCAGTGATTTGAGAGAATGAGAGAATGTTTGTTTTTCTATAAATGTGGTAATACATATTGTATAACAAACCATATGAAAAAGCGCATTTAATAATAATTTCAATTAAATAACTAAAAGTAGTTCATAGTTTTGTTGACTTTAATACATTCGAACTTACCAGAAGTTAAGTCGCAATTATCAAGAACTTTCAGAACTGTGTTTGTTGATTAGTTGTCTAAAGCTGGCGGTTGAAGGTTTCTTTTTATTCCGCGCTTTTACATATTTTATTGGCTTACCATTTCTCTAAAATTTCCATTGATAATAGTGACCATATATAATCAATTTTAATAATTTTAATAACCTTAAGAAGTGTGTTGACAAAATATTTAATGAGTGTAAAATATAATAAAGAATGCTCTCCCTTGACAATCCACAAAAAAACTGCAGTAAGCTTTCTAACTTACTAACAGTTGAGAATGCTCGAATGTCAGATACTCATTACCCAACCCATTAAGAGAACTTCCATAAATAATACAATTCAATACAATAATATCAAATGTATTTGTACATCATTTAGTTACATTTTTGAAATTCTAAATACATTTTTCCTGTGACAATCCTTTGATTAAATAATCGTATTTAAAGTGAATAGTGAACAATTGGTAAACTTAATATAATAACAAATTTGATTATCATTTAATATTTGTATAAAAAAATAAATATGAAATATGTTTTCCAAGTTTTTACAATTAAATTGAAATAAATACGTTTAGTACAAAAAAAATTATTAAGGTGCATGAAATGCTCAATGGTCTTTATCGATATATTAGTATTGTGACATAAACTAATACCGAAGACTCTTCCACGTCTAAACTTCATTAAGTTTATCCGAATCCTCAGTGGTTGTGCGCATTGTTGTTGTAGTTGTGGGATCCTCGAAGCCCTTCACAACCAAAGCATCACCAAGTATTGGCTTGAAGAACAGAGCAAAGCGGGAGTAACGACGTGCCGAATTCTGAAACGAAATTATATATAAGAACATATATATTATATAAAAAAATCAATATATTTTTTATATATCCGCTATCCATTTTCAATAATACTATATTACTAAATAAATATAACAAAAGTAGTAAACTATAAATATGGCCATATTTAGTTTATCTATATAGAAGTATATTAAAAATATACATAGAGTTTGAAATATACCAGAATTTCAGCCTATTTGGTATTGAAATCAATATTTTGAGCACTCTCGATTTTAAAATTTCCGCTAACCATTTTTACGAAATGCAAATCCTTAAAAAGATCTAAATTTGTTTTTAATTTCTTAGATGATGAATAGGTTAATCTCATATATCTTATCTGCAAATGCCCTTCATCTGATTGACTAATGGCAATTCACAGAGAAAATATACGTAGAGAAAAATTCATTAACAATTGAATTATTTCAATCTACACGAGCGAGAGAGAGAAAAAAGAAATATGTAAAGAGAGAGATTGCGTTGCGAAGCAAACGGAAAATAAACACATAATGAATCAAGCTAATATTACAACAACAAATATGCTAAAGCGTGACTTTAAAATTTCTCAATAATTAGAGAGTGAGGAAAAACAAAAACACTGCATTGGATGCATTCAAAGTTTGCTTATTTCATTTAATAATAATAATGAATGAACCACGTAAATATTGCTCATCGCAACAACATTAATAAAGCGCAACTCTTTAGTTACAAAAATGCAAGACAGAAAAGTAAAATAATAGTCTGCAAAAAAATACTAAAAGTTTGTTGATTTGTTTTTGAAAATAATATTTCAATGTTAAACATCAAAAGCATCATGAAATTTATTTTCAAATTGTTTGAAATAATAAAATTTTATATTTAAATAATATACATTTGAAGAACTTGAAACGGACAGAAAAAGCTAATATCACGATGCCAAAAATATTAAACGTAAATGTTTTGCATATTAATTTCAACGGAAATGAACAAAATTAACTAAGTTTAGAATCAATCTTGTCCAATCTGATATAGGTAATAATTCAAGTATTTAATTGTTTGACTTAATTCAATATAACAAGTAACAAAGCTACTGTGACCCATTTTGATTATATTATTATTTAAATAAACCAAATTTTTATACAGCAAAAGTACCAAAATATACCAAAGGCTGTATTTTGTATATTTATTAAGTTTTTCAATTATTCCATAGAGTACAAAATATAAGACATTGAAAGCCAAAGGACAATAGGAAAAAAGTCAATTTTCTTGGCATAAAATCAAATTATTTTTAAAAATGAAATATAATTTTGGAATTTACATACCCTAATTAGCCAAGAACCCTTATCTAAGATACTTTGCAAAGTAGGTATTTTTCTCCATACAAAAGTATTTCTAAAATTAGTTCTACAAATTTTATCTGATCGCATCCAAATTTTAAGGAATCAAATATACTTTAGTTGTTATTTGCCTCAAAATTACGTTTGTTATTCAATTTGCAGGGCAATAGTGGGCGAATCATAAATTTAAACTTAGCCTGCTTGAAAGCATAAAAGTGCTATCGATAAAAATTAAATCTCTATTTATTATAGTCTCTGAGATCTAGGTGTTTATAAGGATATGGCTATATAGGGTCTTCTTCTGCCAATTACATACATTTTCTAGAGACACAAACTTTTAATACCCTTCTTGACTATGGGTTCCGCTGTATTTAAATCGATTGTATCTTGTATCTATGAATCGTTATTAATCATTTTAACAAGTTTCGATTTACAAAGTATTTAAATTTCCAATTTTTGCATCTATATTAAATATTGTACTTACCATGATTAAGCGTGAGAATGACTGAGAAACTTGCGTGACGGTCTTAATGGTTTTGTTGAACAGTTCGCTGGGTAGATCGAAAGAAACATTGCTGCGATCCAGTTCCGGGGCATCACTCAGATCTTTACCATTGGCACGTGCCCGACGCCGTTTCGTCGGCTGCGGCAAGCAAACAAAGAACCAAAAAAAAAAAAAAGAAAGAAGAAAGAGTTTTGTAAAAAGTCAAAGCAAACGCTGCTTAAAATTATGAAGCCCAAAGAAAAGCAATCGCCTAGATCCTGATTAAAAGATGTGTTCTGAGTGGTTTTATTTCATAATGATTTATTGATGTACATACAAAAAATTCCTTGTGTTTTTTTTATAATCGTTTCATAGTCGTAGGTTTAACATATTTAACATATATGCGCCAATATTTACAAAACATGAATATAACTTAACTTTTTTGCCCTGACGAAAAAGCAAGTAAAAGTCTGGAACAGAGTGTGTTTTTTTTTCATTTCATTTTCTTTTTTATGATCTTATTTTCTAAACTACAACAACAAAAAAATCAATGCACAGTTTGAAAATGAATCGTGCGAGCATCAGATGGAATCAATCAGATATATCAATCTGTTTCGTCCCATATATCAGGAGAGAGGTGGTGAGTGTGAAGTACATAAATTATGGAACCAAAATTGTGTAGAGAATGAACGATCCAGAAGTCAGCGAAGCAGCTGCTTTAATAGCCCGCCTCATCAGAGTCTGGCGCTGGTGTCGTGACACCAGCGATACCATTGACGCCTCCCGATGAACCCTGCAGAATGGGACCGGAGAAGCCGAGGAACTTGGAGACCACATTGCCCAGACCGGCATTGGCATTGCCATTGCCCGATGAGGAGCCGCTGAATGCTGTGATTGTGGTGAGGACACCGGTGGTCAGATCATTGGCAATGTTGCCAATGGAACGGATCTTTGGTGAGACGACCGCGGTGATCAGAGTCTGGAAGTCCTTAATTGGCACCGGTGCCTTAATATCCCATTGCTTATTCTTCTCAATATTTGAGCGATCCAGCTGCTCAATCACGCGCGTCTTTGTATCCAGAAAGTTGTCGATCTTCTGCAAATCGAATTAATGCATTAATCATGTTTACTTTTCGATTGCGATTGCGATTTAGCACTTCACTACTTACACCAAACACAAAGCCAAGAACGGCATTTTTAGCCTCAAATGTTGCATCGGGTAGTTTTCTTTTGTTGCGTTCAAGATCGGCGCCTAACACCTCCTAGAATTAAAGATCGAAATTCAAAGAAAACACAAACACACAAAAACAATTCCTTATCGCTCTGGATTCTTGCTTAATAATCGCTGGCAAAAAAACACAATATGAAATATCAACGACAAGGCAAAGTACAAAAGAAGTGACGAGAAACAAAAACATTTAATTTGAAGCTCAAAATTCGAGGCTGGTTATACTTGACCCAATTACGAGGTTCGTTGGTGCAAGAAAATCAATTTAAATACGTATAAACAATTACACACACACTCGTACATGCAAACACACACACAGAGAGACAAACAAGACACTTGAATTCCCGTTCCTCCCAAGGCGATCAAAGTACTTATGCTTATTCTAAGGCTCAAAGTGTGTATGTCGTTATAAATCGTTGAATCAACCACACAACATTCGAGACAATTCGAGTTCGAATACGCTTTGAGTACTCGTACTTGTATTTGAATTAATGCTTGATCACGTTTAAAATTCACAACGTCATTACCAAGCCAACGAAACAAACGAACAAAAAACTAAAAAATATTCCATGTATATGCATTTCTCCAATGTCATCTAACTTGCGGCTCAAAATTTATTATTTCTGTTGTCATTTTCAAACACACAAAAAACAACAAATATATTGGAGCATTTGCGATTATGAAATAACGACACCTCGTTTTTAAGTTGACGATTAAAGCGCTCTTTTAATGGCTAAACAGCAATTAAAATTGCATTTCGGATAAGCCGCGATTTCCTTTGGGATCGCCATAAATAATTCAAGTTTGAGCTTTGTTTTTGCAGCATAATTATATCATACAACGAACTACTAAACAATGAATTATATTTTGTTGAAATTGCCTAATTTGGCGTTGGGATGAAATGTTGATTACGAGTCTTATGCAATATTCTAGTCTATATCATTACTTTAAGCATGTCATTTTCTATAATGAACCAGATTACTCAATTAATGAACCCCATTAGATCAATTTCATAATTTGAGTATACAATTCATGCTGTAGCTGAGCCGCATCAAGTATTTTAAAGTTTATCTGATCGCGATCAAGGCGAAGTTTTGATCAAGGCTGATCTTAATCTTTCTCTTTTCTATATGCTTGTGATCCAATATTTATGATGTAATAATCCACATTTCCAATTTGAAGGTGAATAAAATTTGAACTAGAGCAACGCACTAAACAACTATTGCAATTAATCTTTAATTTGCATTGCTGTGCTTTTTCACTACATATACTTAAGTTTTGAACTTTGATATATCGTATGCAAAATGTTGCCAAACATGTTGTAAAATTACGATCGGTTTAACGATTTTCGAGTACTGAAAAATCGTTTGCCCAATTTCCAAGCACTAAACAATAAATTTGCACAGCGCTGTAAATCAAATACACAAATGCGCAAGTCCATTAGTGAAACATAAAACAATGTACTATAAAAATAAAAATAAACCTACGCTCATCTGCGAAGAAAAAGGAAAATTTCATAACCAACAAAAATGGGAGATTGTGAGAGCTTCCTCGTTAGAGTTGTTGGTCAACTGAGTTAGCTAGTTAATATATATATATATATATATATATATATATATATTTGGGTAACTCCTCTTTTCACCACCAATTTTGCCTCACGCCCCATCAACACAGCAATAACAATGTGTGTGATGCGCTGGCGCCTGCTTTTTTGAATGTTGAAAAGTGGTGAATAAGTGTTTGCTTAAGCATTCATCTTTTTTTCACCTCAAGGTCGCTGCTGGATGGTTGGCTTATGAATTTTTTGTTTGCATGATAATTGAATTATGCATTTGATATGCATATCGGATCGGGATGGATGTCTTGTCTGCGATATTCACAATACGGAAAACAGCAACAGCAACAGCTGCTGCGACGACAACTGTTGTAAGTGGTAATAGTTAGTTTGTAGTTGTGGTGGTTGTGGTAGTAAGTGGCAGCAGTAGCGTCAGTCGACCACAAAATTACCAACTTGGCTGTGCGCTACCGCTTACACAACAACAGCAACAGCAACAACAGAAAGAAAACAAATGGGCTGTCAGGCAGAGTTGGCGAAAGATTATTACGCCTCACGCCTTTGCAGCAGGCAGCAGGCGGCAGGCAAATGCAGCAACAATCGCCAAGCAGCTGTAGCAGCAACAGTTGCAAAAAAAAAAGAAGTTCACAACAAGTTTTCGGTGTGCATCTAATGACACAATGGGCGAGCGAGCGAGCACAGACAGACACACACACCTCGTTACTAACTCGTTACTGTATCCATGTGGTACTTTACCTCTGCATTAATGGGATTCAATTCGCCAAGCTCGCTGCTGCTATCCTGAAGTGCCACTGAAGTTTCCACTGGAGCTGCCAGCGTCTTGTGTGTGCTGGCCAATACCAACATTGCTGTTATGCAAGCTGTTGTGAACTGCATCTTTGTGTTAGATCTGCGAAAACGATAGAGAGAGATACGATTGAGGGATTAAGTTGGATTCATCTTTCAGTCTTAATTCTAACAGAAGTCACTTAGAAACAAACACACACGAAGTATTGGTGTTTGCGCATGCCTATTGTGTCATTCGACCTTCGCGGGCTGTTTTTATTTTTGAATTTTGTATGTCCGAACACGCACCAATTATATATGTATGTTTGTAATGCACAACAAAACAAAAAATAAAATAATAAAAAAAAAACATATATCTACAATGTATCGTATATAAGATTTACCAAAAGCTATATACAAGCACAGAGCAAGAAAAAAAACTGTTTTCGGAGCAGCCGCTACAGACAGATGCGATACTAGCACGTTCACTAACTTTAAGCAAATGACTGCAGACGAAAGTTACTTCAATGATTTAGCAGTGGCCAAAAAATTGGTTACACAGCCAAAGCGCAGTCGTCGAGCTTTTGCAGTCAACGTCGGCGTCCGCGCATAGCGCTCATTTGGCCACCGTCAACAGCCACCAAACAAAAAAAAAAAAAAAAATTAAGAAAACAACAACACTGAAGAGCAAATCCACAATCGTGCGATTGCATATGGTTGAGTGTCTTTTATGTGTGTTTGTGAGTGTGTAGACATCAGCGAACATACAAAATGGAAGACTGACAAAACCGAATTGAATTTTATTACGAGCGCGCGCGCGCGCTTCGCTCACATTGCCACCAATGGCTCAAGCAACTGAAACACAACAGCAACATCGATATCAGTATGCAAGACGGCGTCGGCGTTGGCGTCGGAGTTGGCGTCGACAGCCGCAAAGACGTCAGAGCTTGGCAGCGCGACTGCGCAGCAGCAGCAGCAGTCTGTTGAGACTGTGTTGAACACGTTTTGAGCGAAAATTTCAACGAAAACCGCTCAATAAAGTGCAAAAGTTGTAACCGAAGCAAAGCAACAGCTACAGCAACGGCAATAACAACAGCAACATTAACATCAACAGCAGCAACACTTGAGTTGTTGCTGCTGTAAGTGCGATTATTCATTACTGGTGTTTTTGCAATGCTCTTTTGTACTTTTGGTTTTCAATTAAAACACCAAGTTGGTCATAGCCAGATTGCGTACATATAATATTATTTTATAGTGCCATTCTGTTGCCCAGTATTTACGGTGCTTAAATGCCGCTTATTTTATTTTTTATGAATATGTCCACATAACCATTATAATATATATTTTATGACATTGCAGTCTTTCAACTAAACTCGCCCAACACTCGCCCTTCTCAGTAAGACACCAAAAATAATTATAATACATACGGCACATAAAAAAATACAAAGTCGCTGGTAAAACATTTTCAATGAGCTTACACAAATACCGGTATAAGTTTTAGTGGAGATCTGTCTGCAAGAAGTCTGCAAAATAATATTGCAGTCTAAGTATAAATTCAATTTTTTCGGTAAAAAACAATAGAGTAAAGAAGTTTTAAGCAATTACTAGTATATGTTATAAAGATTAAACGAAATCTTTTTTGTAGGAAACCATATAGTAAAGAAGTCTGCAAAGTAAAACTACCCTTTAGAATGAAAACAAAACATTTTTCAACTACGCCTGTAAAAAATTTAATAAAGATAACATAAATATATTGGTGAAGCTTTAACATTTTAAGTGTAATAGTGACTTTATGTGAAATGCCCGTGTACTTAAGAATATACTGAACCATATATAGTAAACATATACTGAAATATTTTCAAAAAGCTTCAATAAACTTTAAAATGTGTTTAAATGAAATATTTTAATGTTAAACATTTTTATACCCGCTACCCATAGGGTAGAAGGGTATTATAACTTTGTGCCGACAGGAAATGTATGTAACAGGTAGAAGGAGGCATCTTCGACCCTATAAAGTATATATATTCTTGATTAGCGTCAACAGCCAAGACGATATAGCCATGTCCGTCTGTCCGTCTGTGTGTCTGTCCGTCTGTCCGTGTGAAACACTGAATCTCAGAGACCATAAGAGATAGAGCTATAATTTTTTTTTGACAGCATTTGTTATGTTTGCACGCAAATCAAGTTTGTTTCAAATTTTTGCCACGCCCACTTCCGTCCCCGCAAATCAAAAAAATCGAATAACAAGCTTAATTTTAAAGCTAGTATCACGAATTTTGGTATATACAATAATTACTATAGTAGTTATGATTCCTGCAAATTTGGATACGATCAGATAAAAATTGTCGAAGTTATTAAAGAAATACTTTTGTATGGGCATAAACGCCTACTTACTAGGGCTCTTAGTTGCTTTGGCTGACAATCTGGTATATTGAGCCGTCTATGGTATATTTTGAATGCGGTACTTTATCGATATACCACATATACCATTCGGTATATTTTTAGTATTTTTTGCAGTATATTTGGTATATTTTGAGAATAATACCGCAAAATATATTGCTTTTATTCAAAATGGGTAGCGGGTATCTCACAGTCGCGTACACTCGACTGTAGCTTTCTTACTTGTTAGTAATAACATCTACCAAATATCACTACATATAAAATAAAAACAAATATATTTTTTTTAAATCCGTTAGCTAAATATTTTTTTATTAAGTTGAAGTTGTAAATGAAATCTTTTTGGAGATAACCACATTGTAAAGCATTCTCCAACATATGTTATGTATAATGCATAATAATGCCCAAATAGTAGCTAGGAGGATGTCTTCAGCAAAAATATCTAATGTTGTTCGCAAGTATTATTTTAATGACAACATCTTAAGCTTGCTGAAGCTTGCGACTTCAGCTAGAGATGTTTCTAGTCGAGTACACATTACAATTATCAGTTCAAAGGCACTCATACAACACAGAGTGAAGATCAGCAATGCTTGCATTAATTATATCCCTCCATTAAAGTCCAGGGTCTAAAACGTTTAAGACAACAACAATTATGAACGCTTGGATAATGAACACTAAAGTTACTTGAGAGTATGACAAAAGTTGCATTATCTTTTTGTTGTGCTTAAGCGTGGGAGTAAATGTTAAATGTATCTCGTGTCTCGACAAAAGCGCTTTAATTGTTCTCCACTAATGCATTAAGCAATTTGAATCACATTGTTAATAATATGCACATTTTATGGATCACATTGCTACTCGAATAAAGTTGAAGTCTTATTATATTATTAACATAAGTGCTATTATGCAAGCATTTAATGCACCTATTGAAGTTGATAAATTCAGTTATTTTAACAAGTATTTTTTTGGTTTAATGGGATCAATAGCAGTTGAACCAAGGATGTTAATTTTTAGTTAGTAGATTGCTTCCAATATTAAATTTGATGCTAATCGTGTTCGTAAATTTATTGGACATTTGTAGCAGTATTAAATGTTCATGTATTTAGATCATTTAAAAAATTGATTGCTCATGTATTTCGCAATATTGCAATGATCCAATTTATTAATAAAGTTGTAATACATTCAAGTGCACGCGACTACAGGAAAATCAACTCTTACTAAAGCAAATGAACCGAAGCAACGCCCAATAACACGTTTTCTTAGATTTAAAAATTCATAAAAAATTGTAAATGCGCCGATAAGAAAGTAATTAAGACTCAAACTATGAATTGTGAAATATTTGTATATAAAAGATGGAATAACTATACATTTTTATGGATTTTTGTTTTATAAATTTATGAATGACTATAATGAATGCTAAATGCACATGGGACTAAGAATATAACACTAGACTGTCGTCACTTGAAGGTCAGAAGGTCGAAGCAGTTAAGCTAAGCAACCAGGTGAGGCCATAATAAATATACATATGTTACATGCATACATATTTACATTTTGATACTGAATTCGAGGAACCTGTAAAACAGCTGGTTGTGTCCTAAAGTTCGGTGTTGGTGCAACTCAATTGCTTACCTTTTACTTTTGGCCTGCTTCGGCGCTGACTTGAAGTTTGTTTTTATTTATTTTGTGTTTTTTTTTTTGTTTTTGTTGTTGTTTGCTACCTCTTTAATATGTTTGTGGTTAATAATTATAGCAATTAATCGCATGCTTACAACAAAAATGGTAAGCTTGATTGCTTGAACACGAAACAGGAAAATCCTTTCATTTCTAGAACAAGCTGTTATCATTTTAAGACTCAAGGTTAGGTGATGATATACTCTCAATCTGAACAACTGGAAATCATTTAACTATATAGTACATAGAATAAGTAAGAAAGCTGCAATCAAGTGTTGAGTACATGCGACCGGTATACATTTTTTTTACTTGTCCATTTCGGAAATTCAAAATGTTATTCATACAATTGATTGACCTATTAAAAAGTAAGTGACACAGTTGTTTATATTAAGAAATTTAAAGAAAACAAATTTTAACAGATTTTTAATTATTTTTTTTGAAATTCAACAGATCAACATTCGTCAATGCAACAAATGGCTTTAAAGCAAAATTGTGGCTTTGGCCCAATGTTAAGCTAAGCTTAAGCAAAAAGATTATGAAAACAAGAGCAACTGCATTATTAATAGCAACTAACACAATTTTTAATTTTTTACCCTTAGGCATTGGCTTCAATGTTTGAAGGTAACGCTCTGCAATAAAATGCATATTAAACACACTCGTGTATGTCACCCAAGGTACATTTAATAGATGCATGTGAGTAAGTGAGTTCATGAACAATTACCAAAAGAATTGTTAACGAATGTGTGTGTTCGTACTGCAAAATTGGCTATGAAAATTCAATTATTATGTCTCTCAGTCGCCGCAATTATGTGGAGCTCTCATAATACAACATATAGTACGACTACAACTCTGGCAATGGCAGTTAGCTAGTTGCATTGGCCAATCAGTTATTTTACTATACTAACTACATTTCGAGTTTCGTGCTGCGAGTTTCGAGTTTCGAGCACTGGGTGTCTGTCTGCGCTCCCTCTCCCCAAGTGCCTCGTAAACTTGACGACTGTGGCTGTGACATGCAAATGAGGCCTGTTAAAAGTACCACTACCATATTGCTATATAATAGTATTTTTATACCCGTTACCCATAGGGCAGAAGAGTATTATAACTTTGTGACGGCAGACAATGTAACAAGCTGAAATAGAAATCTCCTACCCCATAACGAATATATGTATATATATCGTGTCGAGACGATATAGCCATGTCCGTCTGTCTGTCTGTCCGTCCGTCTGTATAAGCACCTAGTTCTCAGAGACTTTAAACGATAGTGCTATAACTTTTTTCCACAGCACTTTTGTTATGGACAAAAATAGCTATAGTATTTATGATTCCTTAGAATTTGATTGCGATCGAAAAAAATTGTATACCACACTGTTTTGCTTTTATTGAAAATGAGTAACGGGTATCTCACAGTCGAGCAGATTCGACTGTAGCTTTCTTATTTGTTTTTTTCTTTGAAAGTGTGTAGCAATTTTAACTAATCTACTCACTTGTTATATAGTGTGCAGTGTATAAAGCACATATTCATATTTGATATGGCCGAGACCCCAACGCTGTTCGCATTTGCTATACTACACTATAACTACCAAAACGTCGCGACGACATCTGTACTCTTTCAACTCTCTTTCCACCGCCGATCTCTCCATATAGCTGGGCACTTAAGCACACACATAATTGCGTGATAACTAACACATAAACAGCTTTTGATGTTGACTGGGACAGCGCCGCGTGTCCTTCTCACTCACTGACCCGCTGACCGCCGACTGCCGACTTGTCACAAAACAAGTTGGCACCGTTTCGATTGCGTTACAATTTAATGCAAAAACCAAAAACATCTCATTAATAACTATACTTGCTATGCCAATTTATCCTTTCCACTGTCAATACCATCGAAATTTTAAAAGGGTCTAAGCGACAGAGAAGGTCAAACACAATTAATATTTATGAAAAAAAGTTTAGTGGAGTGCCTCATTTTATATATTGATGCATATTTAATTATAAAATAATACAATTTTTAACTTTTTGATTTTTATATTTTATGAGAAAGAATAAAAATTGTGTAATCATTAATTATCAAATCATTTTATGTGTTAATAAGTACATAATCATAATATAATTATTTTTTAGAGTCTCGAATTTTGCTACATACGATAACAACTACCAACTAGAATTTGGTTGCAATCAGATACAAATTGTAGAAGCTGTTAAATAAATCATTTTATACGCCGAATTAAAGCGAATGCTGCAGTCGGGTCTTTTTTGCTTTAATCGACGAAGTGGTATATTTTATACTCTATCGTGGATTTTAAACGTAATAATATATAGAAATACCAAATATAGAATATGGTATGTATTAGTATTTTTAGGTATATAAACAATCTGGTATATTCTTAACGTAATAACGTAAAAATACCAAATACAGTCCTTGATATATTGAAGTATTTTAGGTATATTAACAATGTGGCATCTTTTATTCTCTGTTGTATATTTTAAACGAAATAATATATAGAAATATCAAAAACCAATAGAATTATATATCGATATTCCCAATATAACTTTTGGTATACTTTAGTATATTAACAATATGATATATTTTCTGCTCGATGGTATATTTTAAATGTAGCACTATATCAAAATACCAAATGCAACTAGCAAAAATTCACATTTGATTTATTGAAATACTATAACACATTTTAAAATCCATTCCTAATTACTCTAATGTAAACTGCAATCTTTCTGTATCTGTACATACCCCATATTAGATTTGAACTCGTTTATTGTTAGACCCTTTTGAACCGACCCTTCTCCAACGTTTTGCATGCTTGCAGCCTTGGGCAACAACTAAGTATAATTTTGCATTTTAGTATTGCTTAATTTTGTTTCTGCTATTGTTGTTGTTGTTGTTGCTACTGCTACCTACTGCAGACTTATAAAATGATTGTCATTATGCATTATTCAGATTTTTTTTTGTTGTTGTTTGTGTATTGTTTTGTTTTGTAAAGCGGCATTTATGTCATATGCTCTCAAGTTCTTTAAAGTATTGCACTACGAATTACCGAGGCGCCCCAAAATGCAACTCGATGATGACTATCTTAAAACAGGTCCATTAACTAACGAATGGCCCATGGCAACCGAAAGATAAAAATGGTCTAACATATACTATATGTGTGTGTATTTATCTGCATGACCGGCCAAGACCTGAAGTGACTTTTATACTACGAATGAATGGCTTAAACTACATTTTGCAGCGGTGATCAGAGTGATCAGTGATCAAGCAAGGCTGTAAACTAGTGTTACAAGTTGCTGAACTTTTCAAATCTATAATCGCGCACTCTTAGCAACCCATGCATTGATGACGAAAATCCAAATGTATATACTATGTCCACAGACATGAAATAGCTGTGCCCCCTATAAAAAAAGGGGCAAGCAAGACTATTTTTGGCCGATCAAATTTGAATTGAAAAATATTCAATAAAAGATGCGATGATTTTTCATATTTTGCTGGAATGTTGCATGCAACATATTGCATAATTTTGATGGGTGCAAAGTGCTACGTGAAACTTGTCAAAGGCGCTGTATAAGAATATTTGAGATTTTTTCTGCCAAAAAGATTTAGATCAGCTAATGGACTATTGTTAAACACTTCAAACCTTCAAGGCAACTAAGAGCTGTGGGGCGTATTCAGTTCGTGCAGCAGTAAATAATAGCTACAATATGTTTAATGGTCTAAACTTAGCACTTATAAGCAAACTATTTTATTTTTTATTTGTTTAAGTTAAAAAGAATTACCTATGTGCTAATCTTTTAAAAAATTGCTCCAATTGAAAAGATTTATTGGTTGCAATTACTATTCAAATTAAATTACTACAAAAATGTTGTATACTTATTAAATAACTATAGAATATACACATTGAATAGACTGTTTAGATCGCAAGAGCCTCATTAGTTATTTTATTGCTAAGCTGCATTTTGTTAATTAGCCAACAACTCATGCTTGATTCATATTTTATACTTGACTACAAATGCAAAAAAAAAATAACTTGAGAATAAGCAGATTTATTTACGAGCACTTAAATTGTTATGTTGCAGTTAATTGTTGTACAGCAACTATTTGCTTTATACAAAGAATTCATCGAAAGGTCGATGACACAGACTGAAAGATTATTAAAATGAAAATCAGCAATGCTTCATTAAAAAATGAAATACTACGCTTATGGAATTTTCTTATATGTCAATTTCTTTGCAAATGTTCTTGACATTTAAATTTAATTTCACAGATGAAAATCGCGTGCGTCGAGTATTTTGAACAGCCGTGAAAAATCGTTAAAGTCATTCTCAGACATAAATATTACGAATGTCCTTCAACTTTTCTTTAGCTTTGGAGCAAATTCAGTTAAATCGGAGACCTCGACAGAGTTTATTTTTTTATATACACATACGTATATACTTGCTCCCAATCACCATGTCGAATTTAATTAAAATAGGCGTTGCCAGTTGGCAGTGGACAATTACTAGAGCTCGTTGTATATCCAATTGGGCATATCTCTAAGCACTTAGTACAAAGTGTTCTGTTGCGTTGTATTCTATTATGTTATGTTGAACTGCGTTCAATGCAAAGGTTAACACTCAATTCAGGTGGCTAATGCAGAATGTTGATTAGTCTGCAACTCGATAACTTTAATTGCGTTGCTTAGACAATTTATAAAATGTATATTTATGGTATACATATTTACAATATATACTTCGAATACGATCGAAGGTGGCGGGGAGTAGAGACTTTAATGTTATCCATGTTTGGCTACTAAATGGAGTATAAATAACTTAAAGATAACTAGTTGAAGGTTGACTACAAAACAAGAAGTTTATGTATATGACTAGAAAAAAACAAGCAACTGAAATAAGATAAATAATTTCATTGCGTCGAGACATGCATTCTGGTAATTTAACATTCATTGATAGTTATAAACAGAACAAGGCTCAAAACAATTAACGGATTTAAACAATTTTAAAATACTCTTTAACCCAAAATAAAACAAAAAAAAACTGATTTGACTAAAAGCAAGCGATAAAGTACTTTGTAAGATACAAAATACTGTATCGGATCTTAAACACATTCAGATAGTTTTGTATCTTTAAGTACTTTCATAATTAAGTTAGAGCATCATGCATTTTAGCTCACTCTGTTAGAACATTCCAACTCGTTTTACACACTTAATTGTTTTTAATTCGATTTTATGATTTTAATTACAGCGCAGCAGGTGACTTGGCTAATCTGGTAATATTTTACAAATACTAGTAAACCAATAGAAATCAATGACGCAATTTAAAATTTGCAAAAAAAAAAAATCTGACAAATTTTCATCTCTCCAACAATTATTAAAAACGGCGCAAAGGTCGTTTGATGATTTTATATTGAAGACAATAATGTTAAACAAATAAAATTTGCAACACTTTTATTGGGTTCAAATTAGCTGCAATTAGTTGATTGCAATTGGCATTTTCTGACTTGACGAATAAGTGCTCAATTTAATGATTGTTTTTTTCATCAACTCATTTTATGGGAGTCTAAAATTGGCGATGCATAGTTAACGATCTTATGAATTGCGGCAAACGACAAGTGATTAGGCGGATTAATGAAGTGTGAGTTCTCTTTGGCAAATCATTCTTATTAAATGTTAATGGATGATAAATTGAATAAGCTAGTTTAAATTAGAGTTCTAATTTTTATTAGTTTACTATTATTTTTGTTAGCTTTGAAAATGTTCGAGAAATGTGATCTTAGCCAAAAAAAAAAAAAGCCCACAGAAAATGTATTTACGTAATACGCAGGGAAAACAATCACAATAAATAAGAGACGAATGCATATAAGCAAAAACCAAAAACCTAAAAGGCATTGTTTTATTGCCAATTTCATAAGTTCGCAGTTACTCAAACATTGATTTGCATAATAAATTTCGGGCCATAGGAAAAAACTTGGTAAAAAAATATAATATTATTTATTACGAAAATAAAGGCATCAAATGTGTTAAAACGGTCAATAAACTTATTGACCGACTTTTGTCGATGCACGAAAACACGCACACACACACATGCGAAAAAATCAAGCGAGAGACAAGCTCACATTCATATTCACACTCACACATATTCGAATATCAAAATACATGCATATGTATGCATGTGTGTATGTGTGTATAAACGCCCCCTCGCTGGTTTACCTTCAACGCGGGCAGATTGTGCTCCACTTTCATGGCATTTACAATACTTTCTCTTTTTCTACACCTGCATTCAGCGGTATGCGAGTCTATGTGTGTGTGTGGTTGTGTGTGTGCTCATCTGTGAGTACTCATCGCCATCAATACAAGGTATTGTTGTTATACTCTTTCACAGGGTATTGTGAATCACTCAACCAATTGGTACTCAATTAGGATACGGGTAATTCTCTAGCGAACTTGTTGCTTGCGACACTATTTATAGTGAAAAAAAAACATAAACTGAAGCAATTCTAAAAATAAGTAAGCACAACAAATATATCTAAGATTAATATTAGGAACTTTATCTGTTTTGCGATAAAATATATAAGTTCGTAAAATTTTTGGTTTTTCATTCATTCATTCATAGAAAAATAATATGAAAATGATTCTTAGCTTTAATTAAAGTGCTAAAAATATCAACTTTATTCAAAATAAATAAATTTGTATGACCATTTATAATTTTAGTTTATTTTTCATTTTTATTATTTATTTTATATTTTATAATTATTTTTAATTGAACATCTAACATAAATACATACATTTTATTAAGTCAAATCCATAAAAAAAACTGTCGGCTTACTAATTTTTTGTATTTATGATTATTATTATTATTTGTATTATTATTTATTTTTTTTATTAATATTTTTTTTTTTTTAATTTAGCATCTCATGCAAGTATATAAAATAATTTAAGACTATATTTATTTTCTTCAATTTAATAGGACATCTCTTGTTTATACATTGCTATTTAATTATGTCATAAAAGTAAAATATATAAAAGTCAAAAGCTCCTTGAAATACACCTTCCTTAAAGCATTTCCAGTTCATTAACCCAATTCGAGTCTATTTAGCACATATTCTTCTCTGTTTACATCTTTTTAGGATATCAAATATTCGGCGTGCCAAAGTCAATTGTTCAAATTGTGTTGCTGTTGGCATGAGACTTATCTTGATTAAAGCCAAAGCCGTCGCAATCGGCCCAAGCCCAAGCCCAAGCCGAAGCCCAGCCAAGCCAAGCCAACAACCCAAAGCCAAACACATACAGTTTCTTAACGACCTTGAGACCATTACCGGTTTCTTTTGGTATTGCTTTAATTTTAGTTTAAATGTATGGCTAGCTATAAGCTATACACTTTGGCTGCCTTTGACTTTCATTAATGTTCATCTTCACCATTAACACTCTTGCAACAATTTATTACATAGTCACAGATCACTACAATACTCTATTTTTTCTTTTCTGATTCAATTCAGCAAATGCATTTTACGTGTATTTAATATATATTATTTGTTTGGTATGCCACAAACTTAATGATGTATTTTAAATACAAAAAACGATCTACATTTACGGATTGCAACTAATCAGCCACGCGATATCTGAAATTAGAATATAAACCTGTCCAGCAAATAGGACATTTAGATATGCGCTTTCGATTAAAATATAAATTTATATCTTCGACCTTGACACTCCCATTTTCTGGCCTAGAAAACTGTTAAAATATTTCGAACATATATCTTCAAAAAAGTAAAAATAATTAGTAAATAAAAATAAATATTATATGTTTTGTTGTATTTTTGCTTGCATTGCTCATGTGATTGGAGAAAGCTAATGATAAATAATATCATTAAAAGCATAATTGTTTTGCATTACGAGTTGATGGATAAGTCATAAAGAGAGTTTTGTTTAACAATAATGAAGTACATTAAATAAAGTACTTTTTCGTTTTGAATTAAAAATTGTTTGAAATTAACGAATTAACGTAAGCAACAAAATGATAATCTGGTAACCCTAAGTTAAGCATATATTAATCTGGCATCCTTGTAATGAATTTCATCATAAACATAGAATGTTGTGAAATTAGAGTAGTTCGCTTTGAGCCGTGAAGTCGTAAACAGCAAATGAATTGACTGTCGAGTTTAATTAATAAACGTTTAATTTCCAAAAACCAACGCTTGCCTATTTATTTGCACTACTGCGATCTGATCGTTGGACCAAATTCCAACAGGTTATGGGCCCAGTATCCCTAGTGCAAGTAAATAAGACAGAAAGTGCAGTGAATAATAAGCCGTGAAAAATGGCAAGTGCGTTTATTAAAATAGAGCCGCTAAACGCGGAGAACTATGATACGTGGAAATTGCAGATGAGTGCCATACTCGTGAAGAGCGATCTATGGGCATATGTAAACGGCTCAAAATTGTGCCCAGATGCGGAGGCTGAGCAAGCAGCTTGGAAAAAGCAAGACGAGAAAGCTCGTGCAGACATCCTATTGTCAATCAGCCCATCTGAGTTGGCCATAATTGAAAACTGTGAATCGGCAAGAGAATATTGGTTGAAACTGCAAGAAACGTTTCAATCGAAGGGACCAGTGCGAAAAGCCAGTTTGCTCAAACGTGTAGCTTTGTCCCGTATGACTGAAGGTAGTGACGCGCGACAACATATAAATGATTTCTTTGATGCGGTAAAGAAATTGAAAGAAATTGGTGTAGCCATTGGCGACGATCTGCTCGCGATTCTTCTGTTATATAGTCTGCCGGATTCCTATGAAACATTTAGATGCGCAATAGAGACACGTGATGAATTGCCAAACCCTGATATTCTGCGTGTGAAAATATTAGAAGAAGCAGAAGCGCGCAAAGGCAAAAGTGAGCGCGAAGAACAAAGTGCGTTGTATGCAAGTCGCCGAAAAGGCGGCGGTAAAGCAGAAAAAGAACAAAGAGAAACGAGAAAATGTTATACATGCAATAAAATCGGTCATCTCGCGCGCGACTGTCGAAGTAAATCGAAACCAAATGAGAAGAACGGGCAAACCGAAAGTAAAGCACATATTAAAAAGGAGGCGCTAAATGTATGTGAAAATGTGTACAACATAGAAGGAAAAAGTAATATGTGGTGCGTAGACAGCGGTTGTACGGCACACATGAGTTCTAATAAGAATATGTTCGAAAACGTTGAAGCAATCGAGAAAACATTGCATTTGGCAAATAACAATACAGCAACGGTGAAAGCTGTCGGTGACGTAAATATCGAAGTTAAAGAGAAGCAAAAGAACCATGAGATCATACTGAAAAAAGTTTTGTATGTATCTGAACTACGACAGAATCTGCTGTCGGTTTCACAAATCACTGACAAAGGTTATGAAGTGCATTTTCGTAAAGATGAAGCAGTTATTATGAAAAATAATAAAGAAGTGTGGCTTCGTGCAAAAAGATACGGAAACCTGTATTATTTGAATGCCAAAGAACATGAAGCAAATAATGTAAATGACAAAGAAAGTGATATAAATATCTGGCATAGCCGTATGGGCCATTTAAATGAATGTGATCTAAGGGGCATGTCAAAGACTGGTAAAGTGCACGGAATGATTATTGGCGAGAGCGCAAAGATGTCGAAGTGTGAGATTTGCATAAGCGAAAAGCAGACAGCAAACCACTACAAGAGCGCGAAGGAAAAGAGGTCGGAGCAGCCATTGGAAATCGTCCACAGTGATGTATGTGGACCAATGCGAACCCAATCATTAAGTGGATATAAGTATTTCGTAACGTTTATAGATGATTATTCTCGTTATTGCTCGATTTATTTTCTGAAACAAAAATCAGAAGTATTCGAAGCATTTAAATCTTATAAATCTTCTGCTGAGAATATTACAGGCCACAAAATCAAAAATCTACAATCCGATAATGGCACGGAATTTCGAAACAAATATTTCGATGATTTTTGAAGAAGCATGGTATTGGCCGGCGGTTGACTGCTCCTTATACGCCGCAACAAAACGGTATAGCTGAAAGACTAAACAGGACATTAGTAGAGATGGCCAGGTGTATGATGAAACAATCAGGAGCACCACCTTCGTTCTGGGCGGAGGCGATCAACACGGCATCGTATATCCGGAATAGATGTCCTACGAAAGCGTTATCTGGAGACGTTCCATATACTTACTGGACTGGAAAAGTCCCGACAGTGGCATATATGCGAACATTTGGCACAAAGGCCTACGCTCTGATAAAAGGAAGAAACAAGGGAAAGTTCGAGTCGCGATCAGAAGAATGTATATTACTGGGATATGCTACAGAATCGAAAGCCTATCGATTGTATTCCCCCCAGCGACGCACGATTATAATCAGCAATGACGTCAAATTTACGAATGTTTCAGGATTCAAGAGTGCATTTGACGAGTTCTATGACGAACCAGAAGACTGCATCGATATGCAGCTGGAGAGTATCGCAGACGAACCGGAAGACAGTTCATCGAGTGACGAGGGAACAGCCGAAGAGGCAATTCAGCCGGTGAGACACGGTAGAGGACGTCCCAAGACGATAAGGACTGGTAAGCGCGGAAGACCCCGCAAAGTCTATCAGCCAAGAATCGAGGTTCCCGAAAATAGTCAAGAAGACCAGGATGGAAATGAAACATCATCCGAGGATGCATTTGAAGAGTGCGAAATGGCATTCGCTGCAACATCAAATGATCCTTTGACTATTACAGAAGCAGAAAATAGTGACAACGCTGATAACTGGATAAGAGCTATGGAAGACGAATTCATGGCGCAAATTCTCAACAAGACCTGGCAAATTGTTGAACGACCAAAGGAACGCAAAGTAATTGGTAACAAGATGGTTTTCCAAACAAAAGATGACGGCAGCGTATCGGGCAAGAAGAAGGCCCGCTTAGTCGCAAAAGGTTATGCGCAGAAGCCCGGAGAGGATTTTCATGAAACGTATTCGCCTGTGGCGCGATTCACGTCCGTGAGATTGTTAGCTGCTTTATCAGCAGAATTTGATATGGAAATTCACCAAATGGACGTGGTAACAGCATACCTTAACGGAGAGCTGGAAGAGAAAGTTTACATGAACATCCCGGAGAACTTCAATGAGTTTATGGAAAAGCTAAAATCTGGTAGCCCAATTGGATCCAAACAACAACGTCCTGACGATGAGTACGTGAAAGCAGCCAAGGAATGGCGAAAAGCCTTAAAAGTAATTCGAGATCCGGTGTGCTTATTGAAGCGAGCACTATATGGACTACGGCAGTCCGGATTACGTTGGTATTGTAAACTTACAAAGAAGTTACAAGAAATCGGACTAGAACCCACTGAGCAGGATCCATGTTTATTCGTTAAACGACAAGGCGAAAAACTTCTAATAGTCACGATCTACGTGGACGATTTGTTACTCGCCTCAAATCATCCAGTATGGCTACAGCAAACGAAGGCACATCTCAGCAAGGCATTTAAGATGAAGGACTTCGGTGCAGTGAAAACGTGCTTGGGTATCGAATTCAAACAGGACAAGAAGAAACGTGAAGTTTTCATTTTTCAAGAAAAGTACATCAAGGCTATACTTAAGAGATTTGGAATGTGTGATTGCAAACCGGCGATATCACCCATTGAATCAAAGTCAACATTGCGAAGACCAGAGCATCCAAGCGAAGACGAAATGAAAAAGTATCCTTATCAAAACTTAATTGGATCTTTAATGTTTCTTGCAGTTACATCACGACCAGATATAGCATATGCGGTAAATTTTATGAGTCAGTTCAACTCATGTTACACGATCGACCACTGGAAAGCAGCGAAACGCATCCTTCGGTACCTAAGCGGTACAAAGACGGTTGGACTTCTCTTCAAGCAGACGGGAGATGATCTATATGGTGTGGTCGACGCTGATTGGGGAGGAAACTTGACAGATCGACGTTCCTACTCCGGTCAAGCATTTGTATTGGCAGGCGCCGCCATAAGTTGGGAGGCGCGCAAGCAACGTACTGTCGCATTATCAAGTACGGAATCGGAGTATTTAGCCATGTCCGAGGCAGTGAAAGAGGCTTTATACTTGAAAGCTCTTTTGAACAGGATTGGCTTAAAGTTTAAGTGCGTGAGCATCTTCAATGACAATCAAAGCGCTCAGCACTTGGTCAAAGGTTTTGGATTCCATCCTCGCACAAAACACATAGACGTGCGGCACCACTTTATCCAGGAGATGCATAAGAGTGGCGACATTTCTGTGGAGTATATGCAGACAGAGCGTATGCCCGCAGATGTTCTAACGAAAGGCCTAGGCGGCCAAAAGCACAATGAATGTAGTGCATCATTAGGATTAATAAGTATTTAAGATTACCATTTTGAGGGGGTGTGTTTGAAATTAACGAATTAACGTAAGCAACAAAATGATAATCTGGTAACCCTAAGTTAAGCATATATTAATCTGGCATCCTTGTAATGAATTTCATCATAAACATAGAATGTTGTGAAATTAGAGTAGTTCGCTTTGAGCCGTGAAGTCGTAAACAGCAAATGAATTGACTGTCGAGTTTAATTAATAAACGTTTAATTTCCAAAAACCAACGCTTGCCTATTTATTTGCACTACTGCGATCTGATCGTTGGACCAAATTCCAACAAAAATTCTGTCGCTTGACGACTTTAAGTTTATCTTTGAGTTAATTTAAAATTACATTAAGTATTTTCATACCCGCTACCCATAGGGTAGAAGGGTATTATAACTTTGTGCCGTCAGGAAATGTATGTAACAGGTAGAAGGAGGCATCTCCGACCCTATAAAGTATAAATATTCTTGATCAGGGTCAACAGCCAAGACGATCTAGCCATGTCCGTCTTTCCGTCTGTCCGTCTGTCCGTGTGAAACACTGAATCTCAGAGACTATAAGAGATAGAGCTCTAATTTTTTTTGACAGCATTTGTTATGTTTGCACGCAGATCAAGTTTGTTTCAAATTTTTGCCACGCCCACTTCCGCCCCCGCAAAGCAAAAAAATCGTATAACAAGCATAATTTTAAAGCTAGAATTTTGGAATATACAATAATTACTATAGTAGTTATGATTCCTGAAAATTTGGTTGCGATCAGAAAAAAATTTTGGAAGTTATCATGTGGTATATTTTTAGTAAATTTGTAGTATATTTAGTATATTTTGAGAAAATTACCGCAAAATATATTTCTTTTATTCAAAATGGGTAGCGAGTATCTCACAGTCGAGTACACTCGACTGTAGCTAAGTTTAAGAAATGTTCAACTATCATGTAACAACACAAAGTAAAAGATTGTACATAAGCCCAAGCTCATTGTCTTTTGCTGTCCCATTATTATCAATTTAATACTTAAATTATAATTTGTATTTATTTTACAAGATGTTGGTTTGTAAAAAGTAAAAGTATCCGGAAATGTCAAAATTGTAGCTCAGCTTGTTACTTAATTGTTTTTGTTGCGTTTGATTTAGATGACCGAGACAATTTTATAAAAATCCACAAGGTAAAAAATTATCGCCCTAAAAACAATTTCTTAAATTGTGTCTAAATTTAAAATGTAATAACAATTATTCAACCAAATTTATAAAAAAAAAACAAATTATGTAAATCTTATTTAAGTTTTGTCAGCTAAATTGATAATTTTTCACATATGATTTACTTTGAAAAAGTATTCAGATATTCCCACAGTTTTTTTTTTTCAAACTATTGCTACAACTAACAAATGAGCATTGACATATGTGGATCATTGCAAATAAACTAAAATGACCCATAAGCATTTCATTTTAAAAATTTCGCACATTTTACCTTGACACGCACATTTTGCGCCCAGACACAAATGAATGAAATTCCCCAAATAAAATGAAAAGAAAAAACATGTTTCGATTCATTTTGTGTGGCATAGATAGAAACGGAAATAAGTTTTAAATGAAGCCGCAGCCGCAGCATAAAGACGAAAATATTTCAACCTACGGGTTTTTTCCTCAATTATATTATAATTGCCGAGAAGCGTTGACGACAGTTAAACGAACTGTTGGACGGGGTCAATTCAACGTGTGTTGTGCTTTGATTGTTCAATCAGTAAATCACGACAAACAATTAAATACAAACATACGTTAATGTATGTAAGTTCGTTTATGGTAAGTATTAAATTATAAAAATTTTATTAAGGAGAATTCCATCTCAATTATTGTGAAAACACATTGGTTGTAAATTTATTGTTAATAGAGGAAATGGTTTATTTCATATATAAACAATGGAATACATAAGTTGATTAAAAAAATTTATTGGTTCATTTTATATATAATCATTCGAGTACATAAGCTTATCATTCGGAACAATATTTGGCGGCAGTAATGAAAGTGTTTTTTATATGGTTTTATTAGCTGTTGACTTGGCCTAACTGGATGTTTAAACAGTTGCATGAATTGTTAGTAAATCTATGCTAATCAAAGTCCGTTTGTCCTATATACGATCACACACACACACACACAGACGGTGTATAATTATAGCAAATGCCTAATATCCCATGTGTTTGTGTATGTGTTGCATTTTGCAATGCGTCGAAAGCGTCATTTGTTGTGGTAGGTGCTGTGTGTTGTGTGTTGTGCGCTTTGGCGGTGATCGATGCAAACTTTGCCCATACTATGTATATTAACCTTGTGCCGCAGCTTTGCCATTTAGCAGGTTTGTTGCTTAAGTCTTTTGTTTCTGTCATTGCGACTTTTTGAATGATTCGACATATAATCAAATTATCTTATATGCATACGTTTTGTATGTATGTAAGTGTACTCACCGATGTTTGTCACAGAAAACTGTTAGCTGCAATGCACCCAATATATCAAGCGAAGAAAAAAAGAAGTACACACAATAAAACAAAAATCAGCCGGTATTCACGAATTACTTTTGCACTACAAAAAAAAAAATATGGTCTTTACATATTAACAAATTAGGTGGTCAGACGCCCAAAAAAAAAAAAAAAAGATGTAAAAAAATGGACATTAACACATACGAAATGAAAATAAACAACGATACACTGTCCCGAAGTGTCACTTGGTCTTGTGAAAGACTCACGCATAACTGAAACAGCTTTCAAAGCAGTGCGCAACAGACAGAAAATCCAAAAATAAATAAAAACATACATATGTATATGCGATACGTACATATACATATGTACTCGAATAAAGCACAAAATAAAAAGTAAAAAGCATGGTGATAAAGTTCAGCTCCCCTTAATGCCCCACCCTGTCCTCCACACTTAGCACACACATACACACACACACACTCACACACAGGCACACTTTGTACCATATGTAACTTGCAATGAGTAGAAAGTGACAAAATATGCGCTCCGCTAAACAAAACAAAGCAAATGAAACGAAGAGCGAAGAAGACCATACGTATGTGTGAGTGCGAATGACAGTGGAAAACGAATGAAAGGGAACAATGACGTCGGCAATCGGACATCGCCATCGGTTAATATCTGCGACAGTAGATGAAATTTGACTTTTGGCTGATTTATGACAACGCTGCTGCCGCTACTGCCGACTGCCGACTGCCGTCATATAAACTCTGCTATATAAAACATCGTACAAACTCTGAGTATTACGTTCCCATAAATCACAGTTGCCTGCTGCTTGCCTGCCTGCAACAGACTGTTTCGCTATGACCCACATTTATGTTGGCCCTCAAAAGCCAAAGTACCATTTAAATGACCACAAAATCCTTAAAACGGTTTCAAATTGTTTTCTTTTTAGAATTTTCTTACAACATTTCACACAAATTTTCGCTTGAATTTCACTTTTGAAACGTGCTTTTCATAACTTATTCACACTTTAACTTTAGCTTTTGCAGTTGTTAATTTCTCTGCTAAAATTTTAATAACAAGTTTTGCAGGTGAAATCAACGAAGTCTTATAAAATCAAATTTCAAGCAAATACTTTTTAACATAAATTCCAATATTTCAATTTTCAGTACTAAACTTTGCATAAGCCAATTATCAACCAACAATTATGAGTGAAAACTGCAGCTGCATTGCTGAAAGTGAATCCACTCATTTGCCATACTCAAACTCATGCTCATACTCATTAAGTCACGTTGACTTTGACCTGACCATTTTGGCATTGGCATTTTCATCTCTTTCTTAATTACTCGCCGTTTAAATAATGAATCTTACTTCTTCGTACACACACTGTTTGTTTACTTGAGCGTAACTTTGCATCTAAGGTAGACCGCATTAAGCGACGGGGGCACAAAGGCGTCTTGCATCATCCGCTCGCTATTCGCTCAACTGGTTAACTACGTACTCGACTACAAAGCTTCCGATTTTCACTGCTTACGCACTCGCTATGACCATAAAGAGCCAAAGAGTCGGGTCAACAACGCTATGAAGACCTTTTGTTTTTACGCTTTCTTAAAGCGGTTTGCACCCACAGCATAGGTAATCATAGAAATATGTGCAATACTTGAAAGGAAAGTCAGTTTTTAATTCTACCAATTATAACTTATTAAAAAAAAAAAAAAAAAAATCAATATTTTAGTTGCTAGTTAGTGGTTAATATCCATAAGTCTGCTGTGGCTGTGGCTGTGGTGACCACGATCTGCCCGTGACTGATTTCATGTGATGGCTGCTGCTCGTGAATAAACCAGCGGAGGCATGCGAAGCACCGCCAGATGCTCCCAGCGACGCATTTAGCAGCAATCCCAGTGCACTGCTCACTAGATGCGATGCAATTTGCTTGACAAATCCACCCGAATCGAAGGAGTGACCGCTAGCATCCTTTTTCTTCTTTTGAAACGATAATTCCGTGCTGCCGTGACGCTCCTCTGACGCCTCAGCTGAGTTTGGGCGAAACTTTGACTCGGTGAAACCGCTCAGAAAGCTCTTGGCAAATGTCAAAGGTTGCGGCGGACCCTCATCTTCGGGATCCTAAAAGAAATAGAAATAATAATATATATTATTTAATCAGATAGTCGAAAAGTTAAAAGAAGTATAAGGTTAGTAACACAGTTAGCATAAGTTTGGATGAAAGGTGATGAAATATGAAATATATAAAAATGAAGTACAGCGCTAAGTGCAGCCAACACAGTGCCCAGAAAGTGGCCAAGAAACTGTCCATTGTTCACCTGCAAATAAAATAGGGAAATCCATTAATAGTATAATCAAAAAATCTTTATCAAGTAAAAATCCTACCGCTCCGCCGCCGCCAGATAATCCATCGAAGGCGGTGCCCACATATTGGCCAAGAACGACGCCAAAATTCTTGTTGCCTGACAACAAACCCGCCAGCAATGAGGTTGAGGTGCTAATCAATGACTCAATGTCCAGACCACCAGGCTAAGTAAGAAGAAAATTAAATTAGTTAAATAAAAAATAAATCAAGCAACGAAAACTTACGCCAAACAGCGATGAAATGAGACCCGTAAGTGCACCGATTAATGCGCCAACATCCGAACCGCCTTCGCCCTGCAAGCTGCATAATATTAATATTCCATAGATATTCGTTCAAGCTTTGTCTATTGCCACTCACGCCACTTAAGCTGCCAATGATGCCCACAAGCCCGCCGCCTCCTCCTCCTGCATCAGCTCCGCCAGCATCGCCTTCGTCATCGAAACCATCTCCATCCTCCTGCTTGCCATTAGTTTGCGGCATCGGTTTGGCTGTAATGTTTTGCGACTTTTGAAGGCGCATTAATGAAAACTTTCTTAACTCTTTCCAATAATGGAATGAAAAATTAATCCCTAAGGCAAGGTAAAGTTTTTTCGCTTTTAAGTTATACTATTTCAGATGATTTACTTAAATTAATTTGTAAAAAATACATTAACTAAAAGTTATGAACAAAAATGAATAAAAACCCATTTCTTACTTTCTTAAAATAGAATAAATAAAATTTCAATCTGTTAAATAAAATAATACGATGACAAAATATATAAAAAAAATAGATCAAATTTGATTTTCCTCTTGAAGGTCTATTTGCTCCGAAACAAATGTTTGTACTTATATTTGTATTGGTTGGAAATTTTTGTATTCGGTGTTTGATGAAATAAAATAAAAAAAACTATTAAGGAATAGTCTTGCAATCATAAGAAAAGGATAATTGTTTTTTTTTTTTTAATTATTTTTTTCTCTTCTAAAACTTTCAATATTAATATTTTTATAGATTTACAATTATATATTAGGTTTCTTGCACATTGATTTCGCAAAGTTAATCTGTTTAAATAGAAAACACCTATTGGCCTGCACGTGTTTACTCTTTCCTTCAAGCACGTACACTTGCAAATATCACTTCACATTTTATAATAAAGTGTTCAATCAAAAAAACATATTTATAAACTAGAAGCTAAACAAAATGTTAGTCACACCAATGAGATATGAATCATTTCATCTGCTACTCACATCAATATCCAAAGCCGCCTCATCAATTTCATCTTTTGGCTGCAACTGTTTATTGCTATTCTCACTGCCCTCGAACTGTTGTTCCAATAGATTCTCTCGAAAGTCGTCCTGTTTGTAAGATTTTGTAACCTTAAATTTGCTGTAAGCTATTAATACTTCTTTAAAACTTACCTCAGACAGAATAGATTTAATCACATGCATTTCCTTGGGTTTCTCCACAGGCTTCTCTTCCGTCTGCTCTGGCTCTGCAGCTCGTTTGTGCAGCACCTTTAAGCTAGCCTTGGCCAAGGGTCCATCAACTGTTGCCTGCTTCAGAATCTGCTCCAAAGCCGCTTCGATTTTGCTCTCCAACGTGTTCTTCATCTGTGGAATTTGTTCGAGTATATGCAGACGCAATTGCCCCAATCGTTCACCAAGATGCAGTTGATCTATCGAATTATGTGACTGCAGCTGCTGCTGAAATTCAGAACGTTCCTGTTCCAAGATACTGCGCAGATCCTGGCGAAACTGTTGCTCATTCTTAGTGGTGCCCAGGACATCGACGGCGCTGCTGAGAATATTCAAAGCACGCTTATCGCGCATCAATTCCTGCTCGATCTCATCGATCTTTAGCATGACTTGATTGCCCTGCTGCAGATCGGTCTCTTGCAGCAGTTCCTTGATCTCTTGCACCAGATGCTGCTCCATTTGTTCCTCGGCCTGACGAGCACCATTCAATAATCCCAGCGCAGTTAATGCGCGCAGCTCCTGCGGCGGCAGAGTGCGTTCCAATCTCCGATATGTGGTGATCGCCCGAAGGTATTGTGATTGCATTTGCATTCCCTTTGGTCTGGCATTGCAACGCCAGGTGCAGGAGCAGGCACACAGTGTAATGAGCAGCAGGGCAGGAGGCCGCATATTATGTTTAATGTCTCTGACGTTACACTAAAATTGCGACCAGAAGTCAACTGACTTTTATATCCATCGATTCAATTAAGTGCCATCGATCCATTTCAATTGAACGTTTCGACTGATTGTCAATTTGTTTTCCGCTTAGTCGCGTGTGGGCGTATGGGCCACGCCTCCTTTACTCTAACTGCCCTCGCTTCAATGCACCTTTCATTGCATTGAGTAACAGTTTAGAAATCGTATATCTTATGTATTTCATGCATCAGTCCATGTCACAAATTGTTCGCTTAACTGGTCTAAGTAACGTTTGATGGTATAAATGGTAATTTCCTCAATCAGATATATGAATTCAATTAAATAATCAAGAACATCATCACAACAATGAATCCAAAACATAACTAAATCATAAATTACTTTCATAATATCTAATATTATGGATTCATGTAGTCATTTTATTCATAAAATGTTTCATTAAATTAAATTTTAGAAATTAAGAACTATGTACTTTGAAAAATGTAACTAATTTATTAGTTATTTGTTTCATAAGCCAAAAACCAATACAACAAATTGGCATTAAAAATAAGACAAGTATAATTAAATAACTTAAATAAATAAATTGTCAAAATATATAAAATCATATTTTATGGCATATTTCGACAATTATAATTATTGCTTTATCTAAATATTTAACAAATAGTACTTTTGAACTATGAAAGATCTTAACCATTAATATTACGAAAAGAATTTTAAATAAAAATACATTATTAAGCATTTATTAAATCGACATCTATTTAGTTAAGAGCAGTTAAGAGTCAAATAAAATAATTATATGCTCAATAAAATGCAGATTTCGTATATCATCAGAATTAGATTATACAAAATAAGAAAGCTAAATTCGAAAGTGCTAGACTGTGAGATCCCCGCTACCCTTATTGAATAAAAACAAAAGAGACTTAAATTTAGTATCAAAATCTCTATACAAATGATCATGGAAAATTAACTTACCTGTCTGTAAATTTATTAACTCATCAATCTAGATCTAGAATTTACTAAATTACCTGCTGCAGAGACCTTCAATCAAATGATGTTCATTACTTGAAATAATTCTGTAAGACTGTTTTATTTGAAAACCTTTGTTACATTATAATTTTCCGCCTCACATTAGTTTTAGTTGTTTTGTAAGGGTAAATTGTACATCACCGCTGTTCAGTTAAAAATCTACAATGACTAAAATGCGAATAATCGCATTTATTTACCACAAACATGCAATTTGGAATTCGGAATCGTTTTGGTACTTAACAAAAATTGTTATTTCAGACGGAAGCGGAAATAGTGAAACGAAGTCGTGCTAATGACATATCAACAGCAACATCTGTGGTTGTCATTGCCGTCCTACTCAAATCAGACCAAACTGTAAGAAAGATCACTTTAGTGACTACGAATAGGAGAATACTCTACCACTTACTTACTGCGTTGATAGTACAGTAAATGAATAAGATAATTATTTCTATTACATTAGTTTGATTTATACTTTAAGTCAGTTACTTCAAACTGACTTCAATTTCCATACTCTGTTGGCCAGCTGCTTAGTAACTCAGCTTACAGATTGCAGATGGCAATTAGGGACTGAATGCGGCGACCTCGAGCTGAACTATCAGATACATCTGATACATGTATTTAAAGTAAAGTACGTACACAAATGTACATGTGAAATACTCGTATATAATAGTTTGTGTACAAATGGCCAATAGTTGATGTCAAAGAAGTCAAAAGCAGATAAAAAGATATACATTTATGATCAGCATCAATAGCCAAGTCAATATAGCCAATGTCATCTACTAGTTGAGCTGTCTGTCTTTCAGTCTCTCTATCTCCATTCAAGCACTTGACTTTATCCGCCTAATTGTTTTGCTGCTGCTGTTGTTGCGTGTGTAGAATTTGGACCCATTCGTTATGGGGGTCCATGACTTCGATTGTTCACTAATTGGACTACTTGAGAATATCTCACATGTGTCGAGGTAATTTCATAATTGTAATTTTTTTCAACAAATTCACGTTTAACAAAATAAATGCGCAACTTGCACAAAATTTGGCACTTAATTGGATCAGAAAGGTATTCTTTTAGATTTTGCATTTGCATGGACATCAAGTTTTTAGGACAGCAAAAAGTTTTAAGTTGATCGATTTAGCAAGATGAATGGCCAATGCAAAGGCCCATCGAAAGGTCGCGAATAAATCAAAATGTAGCAGAGGCGAGACTGAAACAGAAACTGAAGCTGAAGCTGAAACTGAAACTGATAAATCATCGACCTTTCCTTTGCCACTTTGTCATACTGACTGTAAGTCAACGACAAAGTTTTTGTTAGTTTGCACTTTTGTCTGTATTTTTGTTGTTGTTTTTTACTACCACTACTTTAAAAAATGTGGACTTTTGTCCAGGTTTGAAACTGGTACGTGGATCGGTAGACCAATCAACAACAAAATGAGAGGGGTCAACCCTAGGTAGAGGCCAGCATAAAAGATACAACTAGTATAACATGCTAGATTATGTTGCTTTGATTTTCATACATTATTTATTTGTGATAGTCTCTTCTTCACTTCACATTTCTATATAGCGACAGCTCTGTAAATCCAAAAACTCAAGGTTAAATTGTAAATTTTATTAGCCAAACCACAATCACAAAAAAGACCAAAAAAAAAAACAGCAATGTCATCATGATTTGTCTTCGAACTCAATCCCAGAGGAAATCATTTTGCCAACTCTTTTAATTTATGCTGCACTTTTGTTATTGGAAACCAGTAATACCAGCTGCCTCTCTCTCTCTCTATCTCTCTCGCTCTCTCTCTCCAGATAGGATAATTGACCTCCAAAAATTAGAGGTGAAAAAAAGGAAATACAAATTGTCAAAATACTCTTTTACTAAAATGTTAATTTATTGTCGCATGCAAAAAAAAAAAAAGCAAACTAAGTAAGTCAGTCAGACAGCTTAGATAATTAGTTTTCGATCTACAAATTATGCATTTAACAATGAAACACTAAAAACGAAAATAAAATCGAGATGTTGCATACAAGTAACCTTGTTTTGGTTATATGGTTATGTCGTTAAATTGACAAAGTGTTCACACTTAATTGCTTCATCGAACTATTCAAGTGAACTTTGCTAATATATTAAGCCATTGTGCACTTGAAAGATATTATCGGCTCAAAGTTGTGTCACACTGTGTCAACCGCAGATTAGAGCTGTAATTAATACTCATACTTTTCTACGTAGATAATATATGCACAAGTAATATATTGTGGCTCTAAAGTGCCTATTAAACCTTGTCGATAATAAATCGCTTGATGTTCGGCAATACCTTAATTTCACCTGCTTCGCCTTGAAATTATATATTTTCCACGAAATAAATCTCAGTGTTAAATAATTGCTTTGCAAATATTTTCATATTTGAAGCTTCAAATTAACGAATTTCAATTAAACAATACCCTTAAATAAAATATATTTTGGTATACCGAAAAGTATAAAAATATACAAGATTGTTTGTCAAGCAAGACGCTTTAAATACCTTCCCTATCTGATCGCACCTAAATTTACTATAGTTATTATTGTATGCACCAAAAATGGGCATATATTTATATTAAAATTTAAGGAATTTGTAATAAAATTTAATAAGGTAAAGTGTTTCACATACTAACTTTCAAAAGATATTTATGATGAACTTAATATCTATAAAATTGTATTCGATAATTTCTTATTATTTAAAATTTTAATTATATTTTATAAAAATCAGTTCACTTTACTATTTAACTCAAAATTTCATTTTTGGTCGTTTAACAAGAAAATAGAAGAAGTATTGCATATTATTCATCTTTTTTAAATTTATAATTGATTAAATACTCTCAAAGCTCAAAAGAAATAACAGTATCGATTTTAATCGACTTTTCACCGAATGAGTTAATTATACATTTTTGTAGCCTTAACTTAAATGTTGGGCTCATAAATCTAACAAAAAAAAAAAAAAACACTCACAGAAAAACCAAATCAATTAACATGTTCGGATTAGTTTGCATAAGAGCGACAGGCAGACCGGAAGTTGGCGGCATCTATGTTATATTGTGATGTTGAAATGCGTGAAACTGAAAAACTGAAACAGAAACTGAAACTGAAATCAAAGTCCAGCAGCATTGAGATCAATTATTGGTGGATTCTGCATAATAATAACACGATTGCAGCTCAGCATTGAGTCGGCAACAGATCAAAATGTGAGCTCTTTACCTTCGGCAACAGCTTGCTCAGATCTGTATGTCTGTGTGTGTATGTGTGTGAGAGGGTGTGTGTGTCAGTATCTGTGAGATCTGAAGGATAACCTGTTCAGTGGTTGGTTGGTGACTGCGCCTGCAATTCGTAAATTCGCTCAAGTCGCTGGCTTTGGTTAACGACACAGAACACAGCGAGCGAGTTGTTTTCAAGACATGCATGGAAAACTACAAATTACGCATACGCCTCGTTGTTCAGCGTTGTTCAGCAGCAAAAGCCAAACGAACAGAAAAACAGAAAAAGACATAAATAAAAACAGTTCATAGATAAAGTATCTGGCGGTTTGCGATTACAAAACGAGACCAGGCGAGCAAATCAACGCAACTCAAGACACGTCGAGGTCTGAGTCGACTCACTAATGTTGCATGCGTTCGAAATCAGTTTAAGGTGAATTAGATTTGTTTCAAACGCGCACACAGATACACACCAATACATTGATCAGCATTTTATAGTAGTATGTATGAAATTAAGCAGTCTTAGTCGCTCGTTTGCTTATTAAAGCTGCCAAATCGAAAATGACATCGAAATTTGTGGCTTTAATGGCCGGAGAGTCGTTGTTGCCCAGTTACTATAGTTGTTTAGTATAGCAGTCAGTCAGACAACGACGACGACGACGACGTCGACGTCGACGTATTTGCTTGCCCGCATACTCAATTCAATTTGCATACGAACAAAAGGCGTAGCCTTCAACTTTCATCTCGAGATCTTTTCATCTGAATTTTCGCTGCTTTGCTTTGCAAGGTAAGCACCAAAACTTATTGAAGAGCTCTAGCCAAGCTATTACAACAACTACATAATAAAGGTGTTGAAACATCGTTTTGCCAAAAAGTAAAGCAAATTTTATTTTCGGGGCCCCTATGAATGCACATGTGTGAGTGTGTGTGTAGACATTATTGTCTGACATTATTGATGGGTAGCAGCAAATTTGACGACATCGGGAGAAACCGAGCTTTTTCAATGGGTGCTGATTCATAATATTTTATTATTAATTTATTTATCAATTCAACAGTGCAACAGCGTTATTCATTTAAATTGGTGCATTCGATAAAACCTATGAATAAATTAAATTAATTTTTACTGTAAAATTGTGTGCGACGTAAACCAGAAGTAGTTGCAGAAATTAAAATCGATCAAGTAATGCAGATGAAACCAATATTAGTTCAGCTGCTGCAGTTGCTGACAATCAATCAAGAATGCTATTTTTGTAGCATAATATAATTTTCTTTTCACTTAAGTGGAAGAAAATATATAAGATCATCAAATGATTAAGTAAAGCAGAAGCAACAGCTAGGTATTTATTTGGTAACTAGTTTTTTCACATTTGATGACCAGCTCTCTGCCTTGACAATTTCATAGAATTCTGCAAATTTGTATATATGAATTATAGTAAAAATGTTAAATTCTTAACGGATTACTAAATTCCGCACGAAGTAAACCAACTTATTGGAATGCATTAAAATGCGGTTTAACATTTAATTATTGTTTTTATGTGCCTGCATTTTTAGATTGCATTGAGAGTTATTTTTTTTATTATTTTAGATTTAATTTGTTGCTTCATACTTCATTTAATTCTATTCTATTTTATGCAAATTACAATGATGATTAAATGTATTAAATTACTATATTTCTAAGATTAAGTTTGGTTGGGTTTTAATTATTTTATTTAATTTTACTGTATTGTAAAAGTCAATGTCCCTTAAATAATTATCTTAAATCGTTTGCTTTACAAATTAAACTAAAGAATTTTAACAGTTCAACGGTCAGTTTCAGAGAATTACACAATATTTTGCTGCCAGCAACTTTAGAGTAGCTCCAGCCTAATTCTCTAAGATAATTAGTGGTTTATTCTCGGAAACTAACCTGCGAACTGAACCTGTTACTTTGGGTGGTAAATGTATTTTAGAGGCGTTAGTTAGAAGAATCATTTGATCTTCATGGAACTTCAGCCTAAATGCCACGTATGAGGATGGCAAAAGTTTTTTGAACTGCTACAAATTTATAGATACAATTGTTACTAATAATTTAAGACTGGTTGAAATTGATTAGCTAACCGGATATGCATTGACTAGGTCACCCAGTCAATTCTCCGTGTTGTTTTCAATACAACTCGTTTTTCTGCCGGCTTCCAAAAAAGTGTGCAACAGCTAAAAGACATGGACTTGAAACGTCCTTAGAGACCAAAAGCGGTAGAAATACCAAATATGATGTCGTCTTTGTGAATACATTGGTTGCTTTTATCGATACCATAATTATTAACCTAGGTTGACCAATTTAGTTTTGCACATTAAAATCAACATGCACAAGGACGTTGCAAAGGAGCTAACTAAGTCATTAAGGCAAGTTTATCTCATAATCACGGTCACCGAAATATATTCTCTATATTAATATACAATATTGACATACCAAATATAGATTTCGGAATATTTTAGTATTTTTGCGGTATAATTCTGTATATATATTTATTATATTGATACAACTTTCGCCCCCTTAAGTGTAGACTACGACATCTTCTCTTGGAGTCTTTTTTATACTCGCTTATTTTTTTAATGAAATATTAAAGTTAATTTAAATACGATGTTTGTGTTTAACAAAATACAAAAAAATAAAAACACGAAATTTAATCTGCGAGAACTTGTCATGTTTACTTTGTATGTACATGTGTATTGTGCTGTGTTTTTATTTCCAATTAACAAACATCAGTCAAACAACCGTCTATCCCCTTCCGTCTCATAAGATTATCATCACACGATTATGCTACGAGCAGATAAACATAAGCATAAATTGCAAGATTTCATGCCACAAATCAAGAGACGAGCCCACGCAGCCTGATTTCGAGTTTAAGAGGTTAATTACAAGATGTTAACCTTTAGCATTATTCACCTTGCAGTTGACAATACAAACATAACTCTATATACATATATACTGTACTATGTATGTATATAAGAGAAGCAATGAGCACACAAATTTGTCACGGTTTTTCCATTCTTTTTTCGCTACACAACCGCGAGCTAAAACTATACATAAATAAGATTTATATTTCACTAAAAAAGAGACAGAGTGTCGAAATTTTAAATTCTTTATTTTCAGCTCTTTAATTTATTTCCTTAAATTATGCATCTTTTGAATACAAACTTCGTGCATTAATGAATATTGTTATACCATTCATTTCGGATCAACAAAATTATTTAAAACATCCATTGAAAATTAATCGATATTCAAAATCATTCACACTTCAGTAAAAATTTCATATTTATGTTATCGCCAGCGAGTTTTTTTTATATCGTTAAGATATAATATATTACTTTTTTTGTAATGGTTTTTTTTGTGAGTAGTACCAACAGGTATTGAATTATATATTTTTTAATTGAAATAATTGTTATTGATATTTATAATACGTGTTAGCAACGGTAAAACATTTTTTTTATCTTTCCTCCTCAAAAATGTCGAAGAGTTAAAAATCAAAGTTACTTCAATTTATAGTTATAAAAAGTAATAATTCAAACATATTTATTTTTAAGAAATTTATTTCAAAACAAATATGGAGGAAATATAATGCGTATACTTTATGCGATATAGTTAATGTACTAAATATACCAAAGTTAATGCACATGCTACGTATACCTTATATGTATATAACATACTTTATATACGAAATATCAAATATACCACATGTTCTTCATTCTAAATACATTGACGTAACACACAGTGGACACGTTACGTATACTTAATATGAATACTTTAAATATTCTGATTTTTAATACATTGATTACGTATACGTAATATACCAAAATCCACTGCATGCGTATACGCCATATACTCATCACACTCCACGTATACTTAATATATTAAATATACTATATGACTGTAATAAATATACGTAATACGTATACTTTTACTATGTTTGTAGTATATTGAGTATATGCTTATTTAAAAATAAGAACAACAGTGTGTTAAATTATTCAAAGTGAAAAATAATTTCCATATGAATTTTGCTTCATATTTGAAAGACATCAAAATCCGTTCCAAAAAAAACTTATGTGCATACAGAGTTGTTTGGCCAAGGAAGCGTTTGGTTGTGCAAGCACATTATGTCCGTTTGAGAAATAATAGTAAAACCGAAAAACAAATGCACATAATTGCAGCTGGAATGCGGAATGGACCCATTGAAAAAATGTTGAAGCCAAACGGATTAAGCAACTAACATGCTACATGCTCGGCCGAGGATACTTAGAGTCACTTAAGAGACGGGGGCCTAAGAGCCATTCGAACCTAACTGTTATTATCACTTGAAGCACCAGTTGAAGATGTACTGACCAGTAATTAAATCAGCGGGCACTAGATGTAAAATTGCATTAAGCATTCATGAGATGGGCACAGCTGCATAGCCAAAAGCACAGCACAACACAGCACAACAGGCGGGTTGTGTAAGCCTAATCCTGCCTACGGCCCACTGTCAGTTTGAGAGAGAGAGACTGACAAAGTGCCGCTGCAGCAGCAGCAGCAGCAACGGCAGCTGCAGCGGCACGGGCTGCAGTCACAAAGTGGAAATTTTCCGTGAGTGGCAAATAGTCACTAAAAAAATAAGCAAAACCAAATAGAAAATCGAAATACGAAACAAAATAAAAACAAAAAAAAAAAAGTTCGCGTATATTCCACAGACAAAAGGCTTGCTTATTTTTTTTTGGTATGCATTTCCACTCAACAGGCAGAGGCAGTTAGGGTTTCACTCATTCATCTATGAGTCAAAAGCGCGGCTTTGACTCACTTTCGTTTTTAAATTATTTTGAGCACAACTCCAGCAGTCGTCCCGTCCCAGAGCCGTTAAGCGTCTGGCGCCAACAGCAACAGCAACAGATCCAACTGCTGCTAGGCATCCGCTGCTGTTGCTGTTGCTGTTGCTGTCGACGTCGTCGCTGCTGCTACTGCTGCTGTTGCTGTTGTTGTTGGTGTTGCTGTTGCTGAGCAACTAAAGCGTCCGCTGCTGCTCAATGGCCGCTGTCGGCGTCGCTGCCAGCCACTTGTACGCTTCGCCGCTTTGTTCGAGCTTTAGTCGCTAGTGTATGATAAAATGACGTTAGTAATCAATTGCAAGCCCACCAGCCAAGACCGCAAAGACAGCGCCAGTCGCAGAAAGAGCTAAACGCTCAAAATAAAAGTATCCAACGCAAAAGAAAAACAACTGCTTCTGCAAAATAAAAAAAAAAACAAACACATACAACAAATAAATAACAACAAGAAAACAAAACAAAATCAAAACCTAAACCCGAATTAAAAGCGTGTACGTATTCGCCGTCGTTGCCAACCGTCGTCGTCGCCTTAAACGTGAGGATATATCTATACATATATATGCATACTTATAGACACACACATACACACAAACAAATTCATACACATATACAAATGAAAGATATATATACATAAAACATAAACAACATTCAGTATATAAGGGACGGAAAAAACATCAAGATCAGCAGCCGCTATTACAAATGCAACAGCGACAACGACAACAACAACAACAATAGTAACAGTCACATTAACTGCAACCAAAAAAACAAAAATAACATCAGACAAGCTGAAAAATAGTCGCTGTAAGCGCAAATTCCTAGAGTCGTTGCGCAAAAAGAAACAATAACAAAAAACTGAGCAAAAAAATAAAAAACTATAAACAACTTCCAAAACGAAGCTTCATAAACACCCAAAAATACTTAAACTATATTTTTTGTTTTTTTTTTTTTTTTTTTTATTGTAGTTTTCTTTACAATATTATGACTCTTTTTTTGTTGTTGCATTTGAACTTTGTTTTTTGTTTTTATTTAACTTTTTTTTCTGTGAAATGAACAATTTGTAGTGATCCGATATGAACTAACGCGTGTGCCAAGTTGTTGTCAGTAAACTGTATTTATAAATATGCAATAACATAAAGTGCGAAAATCTATATATATATATATATATATGAACATATAGATGCTGTATACTATATAGGTAGAGGCCAGCATTGCTGACCCTACAACAACAAAACAAAGTGTACTGAACTAGTGCTAATACAGAACGATGATTTGACATTAAGACTTTTTAGAACATCTTCATAGTAGAACGTTCTAAATGAGAGTGAGAAACCGAAAGATAAATTGCTGCGTCTTTCGAGTGTTCAAACAGAAACAAACAGATTGCATAATTTTGTAGATTTCAATCTAAATTCAAATCTCAAACAATCGAAAATGATATGCCGCATATCTTGGTGAACACGTTTTCAGAATCTTTCTTTGAGTCTTCAATTAAATTCAGTATAAAAATGACTAGGAGTTTTTGTTTTCCTCCCACCAGATAAGCCCTCGCCATACTCGAATCATTATATTTGATCACAATGGCTCAAAGGTTCCCCTTACAAACACATACATACAGTCATCTAGGTTTTTCCTTGAATTTGGTACTTATGTAAACAATCACAACGCTTCCGCAACAGCCGGCCAAAAGCTGAGAGACAGCGAACTAGTAACGAGTCACCAGAAATAAGCAGTAACCAGTAACGAGTAACGCGTGCTCCGCGCCACGATTGTACAATTAGAAGAATTAAATAAGAAACAAAAAACAAGACAAGACAAATTGTTAATGCAATTGCATTTTATGAGAGGAACAGACAATTTAGAAATCTTAAAAAAGCAAGACAAAGCACACACAATGACTAGAGTCAACCTTGATTGGAGATTGTGGCCAACAAGATAAACAGACTTCCCACTTGCTGCCTCAAAAAAATAATAGTGCAACACTTTGCAGTACTACTTAAAGCCACTGTACCGTTTTTTCAAGACACGCCCGATTGCAGAATTGCCTTCACTCCAAAAATGAAAAAAAAATAACACTACTCAATTTGCACTTAGGGATTTCTGCTTATTTTTTACTTATGACTTGTAGTTAATGTCGGTGTTGTAGTTGTTGCTGTTTTTTGTCTATCCATTATTTGTTCGGTTTATTTAAATTACGACATTTCGCGTACAATCAATGTCGTATGGGCCATAAATACATTTAAGTATTAAGTGGTGGTGTCATGAAATAAAAAAAATACAAATACAACCATGTTAAATGTCCAAATACTGCCCACAAATTTCGAAGGTGACCATATTTCAGTCGGTTTAGTCAGTTTTGAGTTTCAGTTTCAGTTGATAATGAGCCAGCCAAACGGTCAACGGCAAAAGTCACTCTCTGCCATAGGAGAGCAACAAAAAGCAGAGACAACAGAGATAGAGACAAGCAAAAGTAGGCAAAAGCAGCTAAACAAAAAAAAGTAAAAGCAGACACGTAAAATTCAGTTGCGCGCGCGCGCTTGAGCCACTTGCGGGATGACATAACCATGTCAGCCGTCAATTGGGCTCTGTTGTCTGTCCGTCTCACTTTCTGTCTCTTTCTGTTATTGCCGGTTTGTGGCTGCGAGCTGCGAGCTGCGAGCTGCGAGCTGCGCGTTGTGTTGCTCTCAAGTCATTGATGGCAATCTTCACTCTCCCTTTCTACATCGCCCAGTTTATTTCGCGTTTGGCCTCTCTGCCTTTCCATCTTGTTTTTGTCTGATCTTCGTTGTTTGTACCCTGCATCCATTGCCAAATAAAAACGGGTATGCAGTTGTGGCTTGCTTTTGATTCTACTTCATTTAAAATGAAAGAAATTTAATTGCAATCAAAAGTAAAACTCACAAGTAATGAATATTTAAAACCTTTATTTTTGATTGTTAAGTTTAAATTTACATTCGTTTCTTTACAATTCTTTATTTGAAAAGAAAATCAAAACATATTTTATAGTTGTTATATTTTTTACTTTAAGAGCGCACTCTCACTTGTTTCCATTCGGTTTTTATCTTTACTCGTCTGATAGTTATTACATGATACCACGCACAAATTATAATCATAATCATTCGATTATCATCAGCCAACAAAAGTGTTTCGTGATTTTGCGCTGCGGTTACCAAATTGCTAAAATCCCAAATCAAAAACAAAGTTTTGTGTATGTGCACATATGTGCACAATATTACGGTTACACATAATATTATGCCATGGCTTAATTAACTCGCTAAAGATCAAATCAGATTTGCTTAACTCTTTACCAACGAATCCTCCGTTAATTACTCAATTGAGTTTTTCAAGCATTACCAAAAATTACGTTAACTGTGCTCAATTGATAAGAGGGGAAGCTTATAGTGAATGATGAAGCAAAGCTATGACATAAACTACTTTATATCATCAGAAAGCTCTTTAATAATGCATTTCGGTGATATTGTAAAATTTAAGATCATAAAATTTTCTGCAGAGGAGATTGTTACGTAGATAAAGATTAATGATTAAGGATTATTAATTCCAGCTTGAACACACACGTTATACAGAAAAAGCAAGGGAGTTCTTACAGGTCGCTGTCTAAGATAAGAACAAAAACAGTTTAAGCTGCATCAGAAAGCAAAATCTATTAGAAAATCCTTTATGTTATAATAAAGCTCTAAGCTATGCATAATATTATGAAGATATTGTAAAGTTTAAGTTCATCAAATCTTCTGAAAAGGAGACAATGATTAATAATCGAGGATTATTAAGTCTATTTTCTATGTATAAAAAAGAAGCAAGTTCTGACAAATCACTCTCTAAGGAAGCAACAGAAACAGTTTAAGCTTCAACAGAAATCATAAAGTTTTCATAATCTTTTGGTTCGACATTCAATTAAATCAACTGACAGACAAACCAAGCTGAATAGAGTCCACTGTTCGCACTAATCACGACTGTTAATACTTTTTATGGCCTGGCTGTCACACAGCTATACAAAATACTATTTGTTTACCTATCGCCAGTGGGCGCAGCGCTATAAAAGATATAAAGATGTCTGACAAAAAAAAACCGATAAAACCGTAGACAACACAACAATACTTAAAATATCTCAATATTGGACTTTGCGATGCTCATTGACGAATTTAACTATTAAATAAATAAAAAAAACACACCGAAAAAAAGAAAAAAAAAAACAAGTTCATACAAGCGCCGCATAATCTTAAGACGACAAGGTCAACAAACGACCTTTCGCCGATTGACGCTCAATAACTAATAAGCAGCTACATATTTGACCTACTCTCAATCGTTTTAATTTGTTGAATTTTGTTCACATTTACGCGCTAACGAGTGTGTGCATAAAAATAACTATTTATTTATATGTATTTCTTTTGTCGATCTTGCAGAAATTTACTTAGCCAACGTAGCAACAAATACCAAAAGCATCAAATATGAGGAAGCTAAGCACACATCAAATTGCAGCATTGGTCTTCTGCAGCGCCGTTTGCCTGATAAACGCGTCTCCCCTGCCACAGCCCGCTGGCAATCAAGAATTAGATATGTTGCAAATACCGCTGGCAAATGGAAAGGTAAGTCGCGACTTAAGGGATATACTGAATACTATATATAGTTGGTATAAGTTGGTCAAAGTCGCTTTTCATTTAGCACTTGACAAAACTGTTTTGTGGCTTTTAACTCAAGGCTATAAAGTTTTATGGCAGATGCAGCTTCAATGCTATAAAGAAGAAAAAAAACCTTAAGTTCGATTCGCGCACAAATATTGAAAATGCTGTAATTAAATTATCACTTTTGAACAGTGACTGCTTATATATCTAATTTGTGCATTTATAGCGTCATACTTGTTTAGTTCCAATCAAATAAACACTTTAATGACAGCTTAAGTGCTAAATTGAATTCATTTGCGAAATCAATCAAATGCAAAAATTGCAATGAAAATGGTTAAAATAAATGCAAATGGAATTTTGTGTTCCACCCTCGACAAATATATTATATATCTCGTATAGTTTTAAACGCAAAAATTGGGAAGAAAATGGTTAAACTAAATGTAACATAAATGTGTAATTCGAAATTGAACTTTGTGTTCCACCCTCGATAAATATACAAGTATATATATCTTGTATAGTTTATAGACACCCAAGTGTCGCGCGTGCTGCTGTTGTGTGTTATTTCTATTTGCTTGACAAATTTGCAGTCGGATGAGTAAGCGAGTAAACGACTCTTGGCTGATCTACAACTTTTTTAAAGTAACCAAAAAAAAAAAAAAACACACACTAAAAAACGAAATAAAGCTTCCCTTTACTTTTGCAATTGCAGCTGGCTGAGCAAAATGCAGGTCTTGGGGTCTGTAAGTCGCTGACAATTGAAACCTGCTTGACCAGATCCCATGTCAGTAGTAGTAACAAACTGAGAGACCAGTTGTAAGGAAGTTGGCACACTTGTTACATGTTTCCTTGGCCCGCTACTCCGACCAGGCCAGACCAGACCCGAGCTGGTCTTGGTGTTGGGTGTTGCCACAATCCACCACACAGTCCCCACTCGAAACCAATTTAATTTAAACCGGCTGCTGCTGTATCTCTGTGTTTGTGTGTGTGTCCAAGTATTGAGCAAGTTTATTATTTAATAACCACTAAATCCATTTCCAATTTGAAATCCGTTTTCAGATTTATTTTTTGTGTCCATAGCATTAGACAATTTGCTTAATTGCACCTTGAAGACACTTTCAAAAGATTTATAATTAAAAAAATAAACGCAAACAAAAAAAAACCGAGTGTCTGTCGATCATGGCGAATTTCAACTTGCGACATTATCTATAGTAATTATCACCTGGGTCAGTCTCCACAACTCGCATGTCGACAATATACAAATAGCGTTGGGCAATAGCCAACCTGTCACCTTTTTGTCAGCACCTACGATATGATTGATTCGCATGCTTTGTCGTCTGGCATTATGCAACCCAAAAAAAAGAGGGAATTAAACAAAATTAATATGATTCAATTTATCAACTGCAGAGCAACAATCTTTTTTTTTTTGAGCTCTCTCTCCCAGTTCTCCTTCAATTAACACATCTTGACAACTTAATGTAGTCACTTTAGTGGTTCGATGTTTTTTTTTTTTTTTTGTTTTTTTGCCCGTCACATTCGGTGGTTCTTCTACTTCTACTATGCGTCCATGGCCACCTTGTTCACATCACATCACACATAACATATCAGTCGCATCGTTTTGACCTTGATGATTTCGTAATGGCCAAGGTATCAGCTAGCAAGCTTTTAAGCTGAGAGCTGCAACAACGAATGCTTGTACCAGCATATGACGCTGTGTGTGTCGCTGGACATGTCTTCTCTTTTTCAGCATTGTTGTTCGGTTGTTCGGCTGTCAACTCGGAGAATTGAGCGATCTGCTCTCTTTCGAACATTGTTTCTTGCGCCACCTGCTGCCTACTGGCTGCCTACCTGCGACATTCCGCAAAACCAATAGCCGTGAATTTATCTGTCACTTCATAGAAGAAGCCATGAGCTATTCGGCCACTCACTTCTTGCTTCTTGGCCACCTCTCTGCATTGCATCTTGACTTGTCTAGTTAATCACCTCGGTCATTGGAAGAGGGCACTTATAAAGCATCGCTAATTGCATGCAGAGTTTGAGTGCTTGATTAATATGTAACCAACTTATTGTGAACGACACTTTATGCAATTAACAAAGCTATAAATTCTGTACAAAAAAGACGCGTAATTTAATAGTGTAACTGAGCCTTTTAAATACCAAATATCTTGCAAGTAATGTATTCTTCATTGACTTACCTTTTGATAGGATCGAATTCAACTCAAACTTTTCTTTCAAATATACTAGTTTTATTTAAAATTCTGTTCGATTAGCGTGGATAAATTTAATTAAAATATTTCACAAATCAGTTCCTAATGCTTTATATTCTATTTATATTTATATTCCCATTTTGATTTGCCAAAAATGTTTCTTTAAAGGAAAGCAAGTTTATCTAGATTATGAATACGCTGGTGCGACAATATTTGTTTATACATTTTAGCCAAATATCAACCATATTCATATAGAACATAATACTGTTTATACATATACTATATATGTATATACCATATAAAATCGATTTCAGAGTCAATGAAATAAAGAGATTGTTTTGTTTGCTTAACAGTTTGATGCAGTTCTTGACACACACTTGACCAATTTATTGAGCTAGCAAGCGATTAAAATTTTTGATTGTGTTTTCAAAGCAATTTGATCTGCATAAATTAGTTTTGTCATTGTGTTTGCTGCTCTTTGCTAGCTTTTCGATTTCTCGTTCTTAATTATGCACACAAAAATGAACTGACTAGAGTATCTAAACGTTGATCATATAGATTTGATTTGATTCCTGGGGCATGTGGTATTAATTTGTGCCACATTTATTGGTCCGATGCCGCATAGTGTGACGCGATGCAGATTTCTCGACAGCTGCCCGTGGATGTTGCCACAGCTGGCGTTATGTAAGCTCTCGAGTAATAGCGACTACGAGTACGAGTATGCACATTACGCATACGCCACGTTGTACACGATACACGGGCTATAGAAACGTCAATTGCAATTTGATGGAACATGGCAGCAGCAGCAGCAGCACGCAGTGATTTTATTGTAGCTGTAGCTGTTGTTGCTGTTGTTTTTTTATGCTGGCTGCTATTATTGCTAGCAATTTGTTGGTAGCTGCATTTTTAAGTGGCAAACGAGACTCGCAGTCATTAAGTCAAAACTACTTGCATTTACTACTGTCGACAAAAGAAAAAGTACGTTAAAAACAAGGCGAAAACTGAAAAAGATATGTAACGAAATCAACAAGATTTTTTACACATACAAAACTAAAAGGCGGCAACTAAATATTAAATGCAATATTGGAAAATAAATGAGGAATTAATCATTTGCCAATTTGTAAAATTTAGTTGACTGCCCCACAAAAATATAAAACAGATATTCGCCATATTTGGACTTGGGTACAGGGTTAGTGACTTGTTTGAGTTTAATGGAAGTCCAGTTCAGTGTGAGCAAATTATGTTTAATTTATAAATAGGCAAGTTGTTGAATTTTTCTCTCTTTCTGTTTTAATTCAACATAAATGAAGTAAGTCGCGTATACTATAATGTTTTTTTGTATTGTTATTCAATAATATGCTGTACTTGTTAGGCAAGGTCTAAGTTGGCCAACCAATTGGGTTTCGGACAAGTCACAAATCGAACAGTGCAACAACAGCTGCGTGATAAGCATAAAATTAATCACAATGACAATTTGTTGTTAACTTACTCGTACGTAGACCGTTAAAACAAGCTCAAACTGGTGTTCAAAAAAATATGTAAGGTATCTTCGAGTCTAGTTTTTCGCAGTGCGAATTAATAAGCGTTTCCGTTAACTGATTTTTATTTTTTTTCTTTTTTCGTATTTGATTTCAACTTGGTTCTGCTCTGGTTATCATCAAATTTCGCGATTTGCATTTGCAACAATTTTAAACGACTCGAAAAACGCGTGCTTCACATTTTCACAACACTTTTCACAACTTCGAAATGCATTTTCGATTCTCTCATCAGCTTGATTTCAACTTCAATTGAGATGATCAGAACCGTGTGAGATGTGAGAGTGTTGTGCACTTAAAATGTCTGTAATTAGTATTTAATGACGGCAATTAGATTGTTTCCCACAATAATATAATCACAGCAAATTTAAGCAATAGCAAAATTTTTTTTGAATTGTGTATAATTTTCGTATATTTTATACCTCCTATCCATGGGGTATGGTATATTTTTAATGTTGTATGCAGATATACTAAATATGGTCTTTGATATATTAATTTGGTATATTTTTAGAATACGGTTTTATTGAAAATTGGCAACAAGTATCACACAGTCGAGTACATTCTACTGTACAACCGGATAAAAATTGTAGAAGATATTTAGGATATAATTTTGTATTTAAAATTACCCTAGTGCAATCGGTGCTTAGCTGCTTTGGCTAGCAGTCTGGTATATTTTGTCCTCTATGGTACATTTCGAATGTAATACTACATCGTGTAGCGGGTATCTTGCTGTCGAGCACACTCTTTTTCCTAAATATTTTGAATATTAAATGAAGTGAAAGATTCTTTGCGCTAAAAGCATTAATTACATAATTTGATCAATATTTGAATTTCAATTTAAACTTATAACTTAACGAATTGTTAATGCAATTTGCAAAATTTGTCTGCATAAATTCGATAACATCATATTCCTTATACATATATTATTCTTCATAATAATATTAGCCAGCTTAATCTATTTACAATCAGCAACTTAAAAGAATAATGTCTGTGACTTTATAAAATATCCGGCAATGTGTTCATACCACAAAGTTTTGAAGAATTAATTGCAAATTCCAAAAACTATTACAATTTTTAGTACGACTATTAAATACATATAATCGTAGTTTCAATATTTTGAAATACGCTAAGTGGCAGATATTTAATTTTAAAGTGAGATTTTTATGTACTTATTATATAAGTTGAAATTCGAAAGTTCAAATGATTGAAAGTTGTTTTTAAGGAATCAATATATTCAGAAAATGACTTTGTGTCAACTCTAGACATACAACAGATCTTTATATCTTAATCTTACTTCAGGCTGGGAGTAATTATTATTGTCTCCCATTAAGTTTTAATGTAACTTAGTGACAAATTCACTAATTTCCATGAAAATTTCCTACCAACTCCGATCCCATCAAAACTTTTAAGCTGAGTTGAAAAACCCCGTTGAACTTTGAAAAAAAAAATCCCCAGTGAATTGTACTCATAGAGCGACAAAACTGTTTTACCTTTGCACTGCATTACATATATTATATTTTAGAGTTTATTTCACTTCCGCATTTTGATAACATCAAAGCGAGACTCATAAAGTGGCTGACGGAAATAAGTGCATAGCATGTAAATTGGGAAACAATATAAACCAGATTCAAAATTAAAAATAAATAAAACACTCAGATTGAAAGATTGGTTTCCAATCGAATTTCAAAGATCATTAAAATTTACTTAAATCCAAAGGATTGTTTAGGTATTTTGTTCATGTGAACATAACAACAAATAAATAAAGACAATAAATACACACAAAAAAAGGTTTCGAAGTAGCGGACGCTTTACTTTGTGGAGTACAATTTCAACAGCAGCAACAACATCTTTTCAACTTATTGTTTATAGCTTTTTGCCATTGTCATTGGCATTAACTTCCGGCCAATCATGAGCTAGCTTCCGCGCTGACTAATCAGCAAGTTTGAGCCCTAAACAAAGACGAACGACACCTTTGACTGTAAACAACGAGACAAATCAAGTAGCCTATTGAAAATACATTAAAGCGTAGTTAATTTTTGTAATATTTTTTCTTTGTTTCGTAAGCAATTTTCAAAGTACTTTATTGACTAATGAAATTTAAGAACAAATCAAAGTTGAATAATGCAATGTGCACATAAAAGTTACGAGACTCAGTTACAATGTGGGTCATTAACTTGTTTTTAATGCAATCATTATTCGAGTGGAGTACGTTATTTGCAATCCAAAGCTCGTGCTGCTGATTGTTGTATAGTTCATTCACTACTCGTATTATAGTAACTTGCCGTGCACTTTAAAATGCAATTTACAAATTTTTTGTGCCATATTTTCTTTGACTTGGTTTCGTCGCAATCGCCATTAAAGTTAACAACTTTAGAGTAATCATTTGCACAGTGTCTTTTTCTCTGTTCTCTGTTCTCTGTCTCCTCTCTACTTCTCGTCCTCTCTTATTTACTATCTCATTTTGTGTGTAAGCTTTTGGGAGGAGGCATCTGAATGGACTTCATGTGGAAGCCTTGTAAATTATGAGCAATTTATGTTGCAAAATGGCAACGGACTCACTCTCTCTCACTTTTTCCACTCTCCCTGAAAAGTGCTGACTGAAATGAGGGCTAGATTAAAATAAAGTTCATTAGCAGACAAAGAAGGTGGCGGGAAATACAATATGATGACTTCAGACAAGATTTATGGTCTCCTTCCATACAACTTTTTTTTCTTTTCCATTTTATTTTGGTGCTTCTTCTATTTTACACGTAAATGTACATTTGTTGAAATTACAAATTCCTAGAGGACTAACGCAAGCATCGCGAATTTTTTGAAACTGCGGAATATTCATGTTTTGTATACAGAAATATAGTTAACGCACTTCATGAAATTCGGTCATTCGACTGTCAACCTTTGTATATCTTCCAATTTACCTTTGTAAAGGTTGTCTTAATAATCTATTATAAATTTACTTGATTTTACCAGAATGAGTTTTCCCTATAATATGTTCTTAAGACACTTTATTGCTAAGCTTTCTAGATATTCGATTTTTAGCTTTTGTATTAGGTTAGCTAAACAATTAGTCAAATTTGATAACAAAATTATTGAACATACATATTTAATAAAATATGCAAAATTAGAGTCTTTATTTTCGCTCTTAAAATATTAGCGTAATCCTCAACACAAAATTAATGTATTGCGTTTAATTTCCTGTTGTGAATTCAATTATTATTAGTTTGAAACACATTAAATTATTAAAAATATATTTTCCAGTACACAAACAGTTACAAAATTAAGATTAATACTAAATTAATTGGTGCTATTCTTTATTTCGTAACTGTTTATATTTTAATCGTTAAGGCTTTTATACACAACTTTACTTGGGATAAGAATTCGGAAAGACCAACGAATGATATTATATATTTGCACTTTATTTAAATGAGTATTTTGTCTTTTATACTATCAGCATTATATTATGAGTATTTTCTTTTATTATATTATTGGCATTATATTATTATAAGATTATACCAAAAAGAGTTCTTCCATTATTGGTTTTTCTAAACATAGTCAACTTATTTGCGACAGTGAAGCATGTCACACAATTTGTTAACTATTAATTATTTTACTCACAAGTGATTTAGAATAAGCACAAACAATATATGTTGAACGGCTGTTAGTTTACTTTAAAGATCACATAATTGTGCTGTTGACACCAGCTTAAAATAAACAAAGCATTCAAAGCACACATCGCCACATAGACAGCGGAATCAGCCACAAATAAAGTGACAATGGAATCCATTGTAATTCAAAGCGCAAATTAGCATAGCGTGCATGCAAAGCTAGATGAAATTACTGCCAACTTGTATAATACTCATAATATAGTAGAAGAGCGTGATAGAATTTGTCTGGGGAACTCTCATTTGTTTGCTTTAATTGTTCATAAACAATTGTAAAATGCAATTGCATTAATAATTTGCTTACATCCATTTGCAGGAAATCGATGTTCTAACAATTGGGACCAAAGATCAAGAACAATTGATAGCCGATCGCAATAAAAGAACCATTGGGCTGCTGCGTGAACTCTTTCCCGACATAACCAAGGTAAGTGCAAGGTCAAAATGAAAACCAAAAGATAAGAAATTCATAGATCAAAAGCTTCCATCCTCTCTCTATCGTATCAGTAAGTGTATTTGAAAAAGGGTTACCAACAAAAAAGAAAATAAGAACAATAATGAAATGAGAATAAGTTTAGATTCATAGATAGACAATCAGTTCCGTTCCCTCCCCTCTAATCACCCAGCTCTATATATGTATATGTTCTCTCGATATATACGTCGGAGCGTCGTGTGGCACTCAGTGATTGTGTTAATTGTCGTATTGCCTGCACATTTCGTAGGAAATCAATGAACAAATTAATCGTCTAGCCAATAATATCTTACAACGTGTTGGGCCCGTCGTTTTGGGCACAGTTCTAAATCCGCAACTCGAGCGTACTTCTCCCCGGAAGCCATCGACCCAAGATGATGACAATGATAATGATGTAGCACTGCCGATTAACATGGACTATGAGATGCTACCGGAGGAGCTAACGAAATTTGAGCCTGATAAGGATTTTGACAGCATGGCCTAAGGAGATGATGATGATGTGTGCTATTATATTGGCATTTATCATGATAATTAGTTGATTATCTCCCCAATGCCCCGCTCGACCCCTTCACAACCATTTACCACGCTCCCCCCAAAAAACACACGCCAAAAATTTAAGCTGCATGCCCAAATTTAAGTAGTCAATTTATTGCGCCAATCTACTTCTCAGTAGTTACAGCATGTATTTATATACTATATATATATATATATCCCAAATAAAAATCAAATACAATATCAGCACTAGGTACTTTAGTAATATGCACTTAATCATGCCATGCAACAACAACAACAAAAACAGCAACCTGTAGACAAGCTTGACCTCACACACACACACACAAAATCCTCAAGGCTTGCGGATTTCAATACCAAAACAAACACACACAACAACAACAACAATACCAACACCAACAACAGCACACAAATGCAAACAGAGAAAAGCCCTAAACTGAAGACAAGAAAGCATCAAACAAATAATCAAACGAAACATCAAACAATTGGCTAATCATCGCATTGCGAGTGGAGCACAAAATTCTCAAAATCAGCCGCAACAAAAGCAACCGCAAGAGCAACCACCTCAATCTCAACCACAACCACCACAACAACAACCACCACCACCACAAATCATTATAAAAAAATTCAAATTCAAAAAGCAAAAGAGAAAAGACGTTCTCATCATTCGCAACAAATATCATGGACGTCTGTCACCATCATCAACATCAACAACAACAACCAAAATGGCAACAACAGCAACTCAACTCAACTCAACTCAACTCAAACAACAGAAAGATGTCATGAAAATCATTTGATTGATTAATTGGAGCAAGAAAAAAAACAAGGCGATTGTACATTTTCTTTTCTCGTTTTTTCTCTCTCTCTCTCTCTCTCTCTGCATACTCTGCATATCTCTTTATTCCTCTTCCCTCTTAGGAAATCGACTCAATTGTTAATCGCATTATAGCTCAAGTAATTCGCGTCGCCGGTCCCGGTCTTCTAAATAGCATTCTATCTGGCAATCGTGGCGGAGCCTCGGCTGGAGGCAGCACAACGGAATCGAGTGGCTTCGATGCCGATTTCGATGACGATAGTTTCGATGACGATGATAGTTCGAATTCAGGTTCAGGTTCAGCTTCAGCTTCAAGTTCAACGGTTGCTTCGGTTGCTGCGGATGCTGCGGATACTGATCGCAGTTCGCAGGTGAAAATTGATTTGCCCACTTTTGCGCCCGAATCGTCGGAGGCATCGTCGTCAGCGAACAAAGTGAGTGCGCGTAAGATCGACACAAATGTCCCTGCATCAATATCAACATCAACATCAACATCATCAACTACCTCCTCAACCAGTCCTAGTCCCAGTCCCAGCCCAACAACATCGACAACAACAACGACAACAAGCACTGAAGCAGCTGCAACCACAACAACCACAGAGTTGACAACAAGTGCAGCGTTGCCATCGGCGTTGTTGCCACGTTTTCTGGGCATTGAGCCAACAGCAACAACAACTGAAGATGCAAGCAATGATATTTCCCAATCAACCTCAACCTCAACCTCGACCTCGACCATCACCATCTCCACCCAGCCTCCCAACAACAACAACAATAATAATAATAATGATATCGACATCAACAACAACAGTGTTCTCGATGAACCACAATTGTTTACAATTATTGCCGATATCAATCGTTTATTAAACTCTACCAATTATTTCATTACAACCAGAGATAATTTAACAACAACTCTTGCACCGCCAACAACCACCTCAACAACAACAACAACAATAGCAGCAGTGACGGTGTCCAGCAACAACAGCAGCAACAGCAATATTACGAAATTATTACCGGTCTTTAATTAATTGCAATGGAATGCAAAATACTGAAAAACTTAAACAAGAAGAACAACATTATCCACAACAACAACAGCAACGACAAACAGGAATACCATTAACAACAACAACAACAACAACAACAGCATATTTAATCTCATTTAGTTAGGTGTTACTATCGTTATAGTACTATCGTACTATCGTTAGCGTACTATCGTTTGTGTTTAACGGTCTTAAGGGTTTTAGCGGGTTTAACGCAATGTTTTAAAAGTGATTTCATCTCTCTTAAAGTGCGTACTGAAATTCACTTGGTGAATGGAATTAGTTTTCAACTAAACACTAAACTAAACACACACTATTTTTGTATAATATTTTAAGTGCAAAAATGTAAGCATGAAACTAGCCCCGATTTTGTTTCCTCCCTCCTCCATATCACATTTAGTGACCCCAAAAAGCGATCCATTGACAAGTCATATTAAAGTACTTATCATTCCTCCACACACAAACATACACACACACAAACACACTCTTTAATACTGTATCCATTGTGTACCACAAACACACCCCGAATTCGGCTTAAACAAATATAAAACAAAAAACCTGGTTGGTTGTTGTAGCAAATTGATGAGCAAGCGAATCGCATCATCTCCAAACTGTTGCGCACCTTGGGCCCAACAGTGTTGCGCACTGCCATTCAGGGCAACCCCGCCAATTCAGCTCGCGAATCCTTCGATGCCGACTTCGATGATGACGATGAGGGCACGAAGAGCAGCGACTCGAATGCCGCTGGCAGCGGATCGTCTAGCGATAGTGGCACTCGTGTCACCATCGAATTGCCCACCTTTGAGCCCACCGATGATGACAATGAGATTGACTCGGAACCGAAGAGTAGCGGCAGCAGCACCACGACAACTGAGGCGAGTCGTCGTAAATAAACCACAACAACGACAGCAACAACAACAACAACAACAACTTCTTTCTCCTACAACGACAACCAGAAAATGTGCGTGTAATTTGCTGCAAAAACGATCGCAAAGCAATTGGCAAACAACAAAATTCAATTTATCTTTAATGATTTCACATTTTTGTTCCGTGTTTTTCAAAGCAGCTACAAGAATTGGCCTAACTACAAAATGCAAAAAGCAATTCCAAATCGAAACAACGTGAACCACATCCATAGCAACAAATTCGTCAAAACACACACAAACAAAACAAATTTACATTATTTACTTTTAATACTGGTATTGTTTGGAATGCTATTAGCACTATATATATTGTTATAAACTTTGTAAGATACTGGGTTTCGATACATTTTTTAAACTACAAATAATGCACAGTCATTTCTTTTTTGTGACATTTCCAAAATTTTTGTGACAAAATTTTCGTACAATGTCTTTGCCATCTTTTGCTTGTCTTCTTCCATCGCTGTCCAAACTCTGTCTGTCTTCTCTCTGTCTCTCCCTCTCTCTCTCTCTCTCTCTTTCTGTCTCTGTCTTTCCTTATTCATGAATGCGTTTTTTTTTTTTGTAACATAAATTGTTTCCTCCAAAATTTATTTGAATTCTAAAATATGATGATTTTTGTATTAGTTCTTTAAGTTGTTTTTATAATAATTAAATATACCAAAATACTTATAACATTAAATGAAACGAGTTTTGTGCATTCCAATGCATCATCTACATACTTTATAGAAATTCATCCATACTATATCAGAGTAGAGATTCAACTACAATTGCGCAAGTGCTTGGAGTGTGTTCTTTTTTTTTTAGTGTTATCACAACACTCAGCATTCCGAGTGTTTACTCATAGTTTGCATAACACTCTCTCATCTATCTAATATATTATACGATATTTCTTGATGATGGAATCTCCATTTCCATATATATATAATATACAATACATTTGCATTTCATACGTACGTCTTGCACAACTTATACAACAAAACACTGTCATCCACCCACATTTCTCGATTTCGATGACAGCTTCGAATATAGTTTTTAATGGCTTCAATCACTCGCTTGTGGTCTTTCTCTCTGTCTTCTTCCACCGAAGAAGAAGCCTCAAAAACACAAACAAAACATTTCCGACTCATTTTCTTCATTATATAAAAGAGAAAAAAACCCAAAATACTTCTCCTCTATTATATAAAGAACTACTTAATCACATTTATTTTGTCCGTTGAGATTTATCCAAAAAAAAAAAGAAAGAAATGGTGTTTGCACAAATGCATTCGTTTTAATGTAACTTTTAATTTGCAATTATTTTTCATGTATGTACGCTTTGTAATGAATAAATACAATTTGCATACCCCAAACCGAATGTTTACTTATAAGTAATTAGATATTGTCGGGCAATAATGAATTTCTTAATTGAATATTCATATGTTGTTTCAATACCATCGACGCATCCGGGAAATTTGCTTAGGCTTTTAGAGCTCAATTTAAAATCGAGAATTTTTGTATTTTTTTTTTCTTTAATTCTATATTATGTTCTAACTTTTCCAACACCCTTTTTCGCTCAGTGCAAAAGAAAAAATAAACAAAATACTTTACTTGAGCGTCCCTGCTTTATACAATAGTTTGTATTTTTTTTATTACTCGCTCATTTGTCTTGTCTCTATCTGCTTTTTGTTTTTTCTCTCTTGTTTATTTTGAAACTTTTTCTCTTTATTTTCATGTTCCATTAAACCGATTCGATTTGTGCAAATAACTAAAAAAAAAATTATAATATGAAATTAAATATATAACAAAATCTACAAAAATGTTATACATCAAAAAAAAAAAAAAAAATCCGTTATTTTTTTGTAATTTTTCGCAATCGCAAATACAAAACGCCAAACTTCAAAACTCCAATTAAAACGAAATAATAATCGAAATAATCTAATAATAAATCAAAAATATGTGAAAATGTATACATAAATACATCAATTGCATTTGTGCACGAGCATTATTTCATCACCAACGAATTAATCCCCAATTATTAAACGTCAATCTATCATATATCAAACTAAACTGGCTAAAAATCTTAACACATTGCCAACACAAATACTAACACCCACCCCCATTCATCCCCACCTACACACAAACACACACACACACACACACACACACACACACACACACACGCACACATTGATCGAGATGTCTTTCTTATACTTGAAATTCAACTCAACTCAACACAAAACACAACTCGACACACTGCACTCAAATTCCGAATTCACCACTCTGCCTTTTACCACACAACAAATTCACCACGCACCTGCTGAACTCCAAAACAAACGTATCCGCAAAAAACAAAAAACATATTTAAAACGCATAAAATCAACTGCAAAATTCGAAATTCTTAAAATGCATCAATTGAAAAACAAAACGCCAACAAAAAAAAAAAAACAAACTCATTTCAACAAATTCTGCGAACAAACAACAAACCGTAAACTGATGATCACAGAACGGCGCCACCGATACAAAAATCGATCTCTCGGCGATTAACAAACAACTCGAGGAAACCATCAGAGTAGCACGTCAGGTGAAGGAAGCCGAAGCCGCCGCAGCTGCCCAGACAGTCATCAGTTTGCCCGTCTCCCAGGCGCCAATTCCACTTAAATCGAATGAGCCCATCCAGCTTAGCTTTAACAATGAGCTGAACACCGTGAGTGCCGCTGGCAGCGGAGCGTCCGGTGTCAAGACACTGAGCACCAACGATTTGCAGCTCTCTGAATCGAAGTCGCCAGCCATCGATGAGCTGTCACTTGACTCCACCGAGGATACGGCCGATCTGGATGATCGTAACAAGAGGTAAGCAAAGGCAAACCCAAAATCAAATGAGTCCCCCTTCATACCTAGTACAAATACATAAGCCACGCACAAAACAATATTTGTCAGTTACTCCACAACGATTACTGCATATTTAACAACTACAGATATCACTAGCCACAAATTCACCACGATTTTACATGCATATTTAGTCAGTGCCCGAACCTTTTGCTTCTTAGGCTTGTAAAGTTATTGCTAGGAAACAAACCAAGAATTTCAAATACTTTTGTCTACAATACAAAACCGAAAAGCTTCGCAAATAGTTATTTAGATATAATATAATATGTTAGTGTGATGTTTTATTATATCCAACCCACATAAATAAATAATTTTTGAATGCGACGCCAATTTATCAGATATTTACACATAACATATGTGTAATTCTCTGATGAAATTTGTTACATGTGACACTATCTGACACTAACTGAAACAATCTTCAAAATAAGTAAATGTTATTCTTATAGATGTATATATTAAGAGTTAATATTGATTTTAGAAACTTTATATGTTTAAAAAAAAAATTATTAATAAATTCGTTCATTTTTGTGTTTGAGTACGAATTTTTTCATTTTTTAAATTATCTTAAAACGGAAAAATATTTCCAAAATCATTCTTAGCTAAAATAAAGTGTCCATCAAACTATAAGATTCATCTTTACTCAAAATAAAGAAATGTCTTAGATAATGTCGCATGCGTCATTTTCGCCATGAAATTGAACAAATATATTTTTCATTTAAAAATACATTTAAAATTGAACCACACAGCTAGTTAGCTAAATAATATGAAGGAAGCTCTAATCAGAAATTTTAATATTTTTCATTCCTATAATCATTTAAAATAGTTAACAATATGCGCTCAAAAATTTAAACTCATGGCCAGAAAAGTTTATGATTCTCGATTGTAACAAGCTTTGTATTCATTTTTGAATTAACCAGAAAGTTGCCCTAAATAAGATGTTCAATATGAATGATTGTTTATAGTAACATATGTCATTAGACAAGAGTTTAAATTTGTTTTATTTAAGTGTCTCTTCAAAATTGATCTTTATATTGTTATAATAGGTTTTAAAGTAGCACTTAACAGTCAATATATCAGTTATGTTTTTATTCGTTACAAAAGAAATCTTTCGCAAAATGAGATATGCTTTCTATATTTTTTTTTGTGATTTATCGAAATTTCAATTTAAATTAGAGTTCTCCTTACCCCAAACACAACAACATTTACATATACTAATAATTACACACTTTGGTCCACGTTTCCATTCCCAATCCCAAAATGCAATGGTACACCCAAAAGTAATCTATTCAAAAGGTTCCTGAGCTTCGGAGGTGCTGGACTCGCTGGAGGATCAAGTGGCGGAGCCGCTGGCGGCGGTGCCAGTGGCAACAGTTTGGGCGGCGGCGGATCTGGCAACTTTTTGCTGGACGCAGTGCGCGTAAGTTAAAAACTCTCTCCAATTTCTAATCTATCACTAACCGACGATCTTTGCTGCAGCTGTTCTCGGGCAGCGTGCAGACACAACAGGGCGATGAGGCGGCCAACAGTGTGAGCGGAGGATCGAGCAGCAGCAGCGGCGATGAAACCGATGCAGGCAGCGACAGCACACGTGCCTCCGATGGCTACACCGAAGGTATTCCCGGCCCTGTGACGCGTCTCGTCGTGCTCGCCAATCGTGGACTGGCCAATTTGGTGCAGGACTTGATTCTGGTAAAAATCAACATTAAATTGATTATACAAAATAGATATTTATTATTTTTCTTTCTTAATTTACAGCGCGTTGCCGCCACCAGTGAGAAGTTTGTGAACTTCAAGGCTAAATTGATTACGGCACTAATCTAAGCACATCTTGGCCACGTCCTCAGCAGCGTCTACCGCTCTTTAAGTCTGGTCAACAACAAACGCAACAAATTACATACTCACAACATTTACAACAAAGCACTCTCGATACTCTCCCCATATACACAACATTCATGTTGTTGTGTGCATTGTTTCTTATTTTTTTTGGACAACAACAAAATAAAGATAATGACCATTTTTAGCAAAATTTAACGCGATATAATAGTTTAAACATTGTAATCAAAATTGACGTTACATGGAAGGAAACTAAGAAGAAATTTATTTATTTTTTTTTTGACGCGAAAATAAAATTAAACAAATACAAAAAAAAAACGAAAAAAAAAATACCCGAAAATCAAATCTCTTTCTCTCTATCTCTCTCGCTCTGTTTCTATATATATATTTATATATATATATATGTATCTCTCTTCTCTCATCCTAAACTATTTCACACTGCCAACTTTTGTAAATATTTTGCTACTACCTTAGTATGGATGGACTCATTATGCGTACGCAATTTTCCTAAACGTTCCATTAATTTCCTTAATATTTTGTTTGTTTTTTTTTTTTTTGCAAATCATGACTGTGGTGTCTTACTATTATTTTTAAACAAAACAAAAATCAAATTTAATTTTATGTATCATATGTAGACCGAAAGAACAAAAGAAAAAAGAAGAAAACACAAAAAACTAAACACAATGTAGCTATCAAAACATATTTTTGCTTAACCTTTTGTTTGCCTGCGATCAACGCAATAACTCATATAAAACCTATGTATGTGTATGTCTGTATGAGATATTCTTGGGTATATATCAAATATATATCTTGTGTATATCTTACCAAAAGCAATTAGAATGAATTAAGCCAAACAATGCCCAATTTGACATTATTCAAATTTGTTGACGACAAATGTCGAAAGTCGAACAAGTTCATTATGAATTATGACAATGTTTGAATGTCTGAAATTCGTGAAAAATTACTTTTAAGCGAAATGTGTTTTAATGAATAAGTAATATTATACATGTGTAAAAACAAAAACAAAACAAATTAATAAAAATTTATTGTTGAGAAACGGTTTATATCCAATTCAAACTATCGCATTTCTTTCCATAAAAAGAAGCTGTTCAATTAACCTTAAACTCATTATAATCTCGTTGTATCTCTCTGATACTTTAATAACTCTAAAATTTACCAACTCAGCAAGTAATTAACTTCATTTACTTAGTGAGCGCTAAGACAAACAAACAATTTCTTAGTGCCTGAAGTAGTTCACTTAATTAGTAAGTTGACTGCAATTCACATAGATCTAAAAATAAAAAAAAAGGAGCCTCAAGTGTATTGCGCTGTTCACGTGCCACTTGACGCATGCGCACGTTCCACTTGAGGCATGCAACAAAAATTAGTTGAACATACGCTTATTCCACTTCCGCTTTGGGAATCTGGCGATGTAACAAAAACAACAAACAGTCCAAAGAAAGTGAAGCAGGCAAAGAAATGTTCTTCCAGGGTGGCAAAGCAAAGAAAACAAGAATGAAAGTCGAGCACACTCGACCGTGAGACACCCGCTATCCATTTCTAATGAAAGCAAAATAGTGCGGTATTTATTTTAAAATATACCAAATGCATATATGACAAAAATACTAAAAATATAGCAATTAAAATATTTGGGATATTATTTATTTTAAAATATACCGATTACAAATACCACAAAAATACTAAAAGTCCATATGTATGGTATAGTTGGTATATCAATATAGTGTTACATCCTTAATATACCATTGCCAGCCAAAGCAACTAAGATCTAAGACGAGTAAATGAGCGTTTTTACCCGCACACAAGTATTTCTTAAATAACTTCTAACATTTTTATTCAATAGCAACCAAATTCAGGAATCATAAAGAATTTAGTTATTATTATTTTTACATGACCCAAAATATGCTTGCTATTCGATTTTTATAGATTTGCGGGGGCAAACCGGCATGACAAAAATTTGAAACTAACTTGAGTTGCGTGCAAACATAAAAAAAAAATATATATCTCTATCTCTTATAGTCTCTGAGATTCAGGTGTTCATACGGACATGGATATATCGCCTCAGCTATTGACGATGATCAAGAATATATAAACTTTATGGGGTCGGAAGATACCTTCTTCTGCCTGTTATTGCGTGTATTTCCTGTAGTCACAAAGTTCAAATACTTTTCTTCCTATGGGGATCGGGTATAAAATTGGATGAGAACAACTGAACATGGATTAAAATCAGTTTCCCAAAAGTCTGTATAAAACGTGGTTTACTACAATATTGATTTTCACAAATAATTATAAATTAATTAGTTCAAAATATCAATAAAAACTTAATTCATTTTTCTTATTTATCAATTTTTCGCAGATATAAAGAAAAAAAGATTGTTTAAATGGTTTTTAAATTATGTGTTCCGATTCCTATCATAAAATTGAATTGAGTTGAATTGTAAATTATTGAATAAAAATGCTTATTATTATTATTACAACAACGGATAGATTGAATTTTTTGTTAGGCTCGCAACGTATTATATATAATATTTGTTTATCTTATACTATATATTATATAAAACGGTTCGGTTTCGGTTCAATAGTATTATATTTTAAGTCAAACTGGTACGACTCAAAAACCAGCTACTGTGAGATGACGTCATCATAACATGGAATTTAAATGAAAATGCCACAAATTAGCTGCTGATTATCCTGCTATGCACCATTTGAAGCTGTGGCGCACGAGCAATTAAAATTGCACAATTAAATCTCCTATGCAGCTGGCGATCTGCGCCTTTTCTTTAAGTATGTAGCAAGTGCTTGAGTGTAGTTGAGTAATTCAAGCGGATGTGGGCAAAAGAAGATGATATTTTGTTTTGACAAGTGCGCACAAGAAGCATTGTGGATTTGTATTATTTTGTGAGTAGTTAATGCCTGTTCGCTGCCACCAAATGTGCTCAATGCTCGACTCAGTGTTTATGGTATGCACAAATTGTCGTCACTTACCAGTGACGATGAGTTAATTGCTTTAACAGCAGAAGATCATCATCATCATCATCATTGTCATTGGCATGGGGGAAGTTGAGCTGAAAAACAGAACACTTCAAAAACTGACCACAAAGGTTGATGTCAGTCGCTGCTCAGTCGCAGTCGCAGTTGCAGTCGCAGTCAGAGAAGGTCGAGATCGAGATGGATATTAATATTAAGAGCAATAATCTACCGCTCGACCAGTTGCCAACGTATTATTTCTCAGCGTTTGGTAACGTTGAAAATACCGAAGATAATGTTAGCGGAATCAGCGGAGATTCTCAAGATTCGTTCACTGGCAATTCTCGAAGTCGTGTTCCAGCTGCCCCCAGACAAAAGATTAATGCCCGTGAGCGCTATCGCACTTTTAAGTAAGTATAAACAACATGCAACAAAGCAACTTACTTAAGAATATTTTTGTGGTTGTTGTACATTTGTAGTGTGAATGCAGCTTACGAAGCGTTGCGTGGCTTGATTCCCACAGAGCCCGTTAATCGCAAATTGTCGAAAATTGAAATCATCCGCTTGGCCAGCAGCTACATCACACATTTGCGCAACATTTTACATGCAGGTATATTATAACACATATTTCGATGTCTACAGCAGCAGTTTGTTAATGTCATTTCCAACTTCTTACAGGCACAGATCGACAACCTTGTTTGACACACAAATGGGAAAATAATATGGAATGTGTAGACAATGAGAGTCGCTTTATAGAACGTGTTAGCATATGCACATTTTGTTTGAGGCCTCGACTTGCACTATCTAAATAACATCTATCGATAAAAACCAAATTTTAAATTTCGATACATCTTGCAATTGTCGGTTATGTTTTGCGCCATTGTTAAGCGCCATCTATGTGTCATTTTAATAACATTTAAACTCAACTGTTGTGGAGCAGCGGTGCGCCGCGCAGCTGATGTGCTAACCACAGCGGCAACATGTATGTTTAATCACTTATAAATTATTATTAATATTATAGTCTTAGAAAAATATGTTTAAATTGTTTGTTGTGAAGTAAATGAATATATAGAATGTATTTTGAGTTTTTTATTTTTTAAAATACTGACTTGCGAGCAGTGTGTACACACTTTTTGTTGGTCCAATGTGGCTCTATGCATACTACGGTCACTCTATTATTGTTGCTTGGGTTTGTGGCCGCGGGTTTATTTTAATTGTGTGTGCGTGCAAAAATTCTTTGCTTTTTGATTTTAATTAAAATATATAAACTAACATGGGCGATTTACTGAACGTATGTACCTTATGCAATACATTTGAACATAATGTCAACTAATAGCAATTATTTGCCTGTTTGCCAGAACTCGGAGATGCTTAAAAGCTGGGATTCAACAACTCTAATCAATGGATCATTTACGATGAACAATTTGAAAAGTTTTTCAGCTTCTTGTCCGAGAACATTACGGATCGCAACATACACACAGAGCAAGAATGCCTGGAGGCGAGTGAAATGCAACAAAGTGGCGACTGGTTGCACTCAAAAGAGGAGCGCCAATTGAAGTTGCAGCAACTGGAGTCTGAGAATCCGGGTTTATTGAAATATGGAGATGCAGATGTGGAAGCGCTGGTTGCCGAGAGCGCTGTGATTGAGGAAGCCAGCAATGACTATTCAGCATTACTCGACGAAATGCAGTAAGCATTAAAGAACGAAATTTCTGTACAACTTCCAACACATTTCTGTTCTGTTCTTAAAGGGACACAAAACAGGATCTTGTCAATCACTTAAGAGATCTTGAGTGCACCCACTTGGCCCTGCAGAATTCTTGTGGCGAAATTCTCAACAACTGTCTGGCCAAAGCGCGACAACTCGAAGAGCTGCAGCGTGAGAATGCCCAGCTAAGTGACGAGGCCAAGAAAGCGTTTACCACACCTCAGATGCCACCGTTGTTCATGCATCAGCAGCCCTTGGAGCAGTATTGCCTCAAGCACAGCTCATTCCAACAGTACTTCACCCTTTTCATGAAGGATAACTTCAAAATACTCGAGTATACGGATTTCGAGCGAGATGGCGAGCGAAGCATGCAAAACACTATCTTAATGCTGGAGAATCTTCAAAACTCGTAAGTCCTGAGACTAAATATGTCGATAAGTGCAACTGCTCACCTCTAAAAATAGCACAATTTTAAGAAATTTGCAAAAAACAGTATATAAAAAGATTAACTTAAATGCATTGCATCTAACTGCATCTTTCGTATTATTGCAATATTCAATATTCAATATTATATGATCGTTAGGAATATTTGCATACGTTTTAAGTGAAATACAGTGGAATGTCGATAAGTGCAACTCATTTAGTAAGATAGTTACGCATAGAAGATCAATCAAGACCTATCAATGTATGAAAATCGCAAAATTATAATTAACTTCAATTCTTTCAACTGAATATTCATACATATTTGCGAATTTCGGACTGTTACATAATTCTAGGTTTTAATTTATATATTACCAGACAACAGTTTTCTTTTCGAATTTATCTTTTCCTTTGAAAATGTTCAGTTTCATACCCAACAGTTGTGTTAAGTTCTAATTTTATTTACAATATTATTTCATTACCAGAATTGTTAGCAGAACATTCTATTATATTCTAATCTTTTCTATAGATGAACAACTATTGAAGATATAACTTTTCTTTGCCTTTCGGGCTTTCTTACTTCCAAGCTATTAGCAGTTTAGTTTATTGATCAAATATTTTCGTGGTTTAGAATTCGAGTAATATAAGTTTATCTATGATTTTTAATTTCGTCTACAACAAAAGAGATTCTGGATTTAAAAGTCGACTTCACAGTAGCTTAAGAAAAATAAATATTCTAGTTATTAGTGCGTTTTCTCAACGTTATTGAAATCCATTTTACCAGTGTTTTTCTCTGTGTCAATGTTCGCCTGCTAATTCCCTGAAGTTTGCCTACAATCCGTTTTGTTACTTATGTACATTAAAATTGCCAACTACTTGTCGATGTCATCAATAATATTTTGCCACCTTCGCATTTTGGTATTTCGATCAATTAAATTCACATTTTGAACTTGCAGCCTTCAACATTACTCGATTGCATACATTAAGGAGAAAGCGAAAGCAAAGGCCACCCAAGCAATGATCGATCACCTCGATTTGAACAAAATTCACTGCATTAGCCTGGTGGACATGGCGCGTGAGACGCACGACTTGCAAATGCTAAACGAGAACCATCTGAAGAACACCAACGAAATGCTGCTAAACGATCTCACCTTCCATGTGCATCAGCACGTTCAGCATCGCATCGAACTTGTGCTCTACGAAAATTCAATACAGAAGCGAGAGCGAGCGCTGCAGCGCCGTGAAAATGTTAAAGAAGCACAAGATCTCTTTTCGGATGCACTCTCGCATGCCGAACTCGTTTGGATAGCAATCCAATTAGACTTGGAGAAGAAAAGGAACTGCATCGACAGGTCCATTCAGCTGGATAGCCAGGCACAGGCGTGCTGTCAACGTGTGCAAACAATGCGCACTTTAAATACCAGTTTCAAAGGCATCGCGCCACAGTTTTTGTATCAACTCGCCAGTCAATTGTCGGCACACCTTGGTCAAAATGTCCGCTTCAATGAGGCGAAAACTTGCCTCTACGAGTACGAGAAGTTTGGCCGCCTTTTGGCTTATGCACTCCAAAGTATGTTGGCTAAAAAGTCACAATTGTATATACGCGAGCAGCTGGCTGATCTGTAAGTAAACTCATTTGCAAATTTTCCAATTTCTATCATAGATATACACATATGATTTTATAGTACACATTTGGAGCAATCACTTCGGCCTTTTGTTTTCGATTCGCCAATCGAACAGCCCTTGTTTGAGAACGTTGAACACTTGTGCAGCATGTTCGATGCCGTTCGGCAGATGCAGCATTTCGAAGAGTCCATAAATCATATGAGAACTCAATTCAAGGAATCAATAATAGATCGTATGGTAAGCGCTTATAATAATTCCATTCAATTGGCCATTTATCATGTGGAAACATTTTCACACAGGAAAAAGAGAAACTTTGGCGATACAGTCAGCTTTTGTGGATATGGTTTCTGACAGAGCCGCAACGCATGCAACATGCAATTGATGAGGTTAAGAAGTGCTCCGCTAATATTCCAGCGCTCACTAGCAATATGTTCCGTCATGGAGGCGGTCTGCAACGGAAATGAATCGACTTCTTAAAACTTAAATTATGCATCATAAATATATATAGTATTGTATTCATATCCATTTTTGTAATGTAATTACAACTGAAACTTTTTTAATTCGATGTTATTATATATTTGAATACAATTCGATTTGCTGTTAAATAGTTGATAGTCATGAGGAAATTTTTAGAGTTAGAGTGAAGAGCAACAAAGAATTTCTTCCTCGCTCTATTATATATTGTTTATATTATAAGATAAATATAAATTAAGAAGTGGAATTTATACTTTATGCAATCTGAGATTCACAATTCACTGTCCAGAAGAAGGTACGAAAATCAAAGGTAAAGAATAAAGTATACAATCAATCTATTAAAAACAAAAAAATTTACCTATTAATTATGTATGAATCAGTTTTCCAGTTTTCACGAATGATGATTGCGTCATTTTCACCATGTTTGTTATTTGGATTGCAAGCCAATTGTTTTCGCAAGCACGACCCCAGGTGACCATGAGGCAAATTTAAAGGCGCAATTGAAAAATAATAATAAAAAAAAATGGTTCGGACAACAAAAGACTTTCGTGCCTTTGACATTTTAAATAAACACAATGACCATTTGCTTGGCTCCGCAACTTAGCCCCAAAATTCAAAATTCATCGACTTCAACTCAGCGAGTCAGTGAGTGAGTATTATAAATTAAATGTCTGTTCAGTTAAGTATGATTAATATAGCAATTGTTAGTCTGTGCGCTTTTCCTATATATTATGGACTTAATAGATTGCAATTAGAGATAAATAATTAATGCAATAGAATTTTGAAACTCTGAATATATTCTCCGTTCTATTGAATCATTAAAAACAAATAAATTCAAAGACTTTTCCGCTTTTCTTTTGAGGGAAAGTGACAAGTGTCTGCTTGGGTCTTGAATATGTTAGATCACTTTTCCAAGTTCACGATTTCAATGGGGAAACGATACACATGCACACACACATACATAAGTTGTTAATTTCCCGGTACACGAATTCATGTTTACGCTCGACTTTTCATTTGTGGTCCGTACGTACGCTGAGAGGTAAGTGGGCAACAAATCCAAATCATTAGAGTCAATAGTGAAAGCACTTAGGATTACGCACTCTGAGCCACAGTCGAAGTCGCAGACGCTCGTGCCACAAAATTGTCCACGCTGCCCTTGCTCTTCAAATCGGACATTGACCCAAACCCAAGCTGCACTCATCAAACGACGCGTCGGTGTAACGGTGTTAAGGCAAGTATTGTCTGTCTGTGTGTGCACTTCGGTACTATAATATGTTACTTATATGAGGGTACGTGACTGTCGGTCGGGAGTAACAAAGGGTTTCGACGAGACACGTTGTAAAACTACAGAAAAATTTGATGAATATGTGTACAAAATATCCTGGGCATTATGTTGTCCAATTGGAATTGACTTACTGAAAGAAGGAAACTTCAAATGAATGATCTAATTATAATTTAATAAATATAAATATTTAGTATAACACATAAGAGTTGCTAACATTTTTAAGACGATGGCACACTTTAGTATAATTATAAATAAATTCCATTTTTCAATTTAAGATTTTAATATTTTCCAAGGTATTTCACAGTCGAGCTTATTCAACTTTTATTTGCCAATTTTAGCATCATTTGGTAAAACGATTATTAAACGAGTGAAATGGTTAAAGTTAAACACATTCAATTAATTTGTTTAGTGAAGCCAATAAACCGATTTTATTCGTCATCTGATAACAGTTTGGAAAACAATTTAAGCATAACGGTTCTTACGATGATGACTATTCATCTTCGGTCTTTGAAACATGTTCGTGTATTTGTCCAGATTTTATATATTTAAACACAACTTGTTAAAAAAATGTTTTCTGGCAAAACATGGGATAGTAAGAAAAAATAAATTAATTAAAAACAAAACGATTAAAATATTATTATCGAATTCATACTTTGATTCTTTTCATTTAAAAGGTGCAGTTAAAGTTTTTAGCTGCTTTGCTGCTGCACTGAAAAAAAAGTTAACTAGCTTTTTGTGAACCGAAATAAAACCGGTTTTGAGATACCAAACCGGGAATCGTCACGCAACCGATATAAAAAGATTTTGTGTAACCGGTAACCGAAAACCGAAAACTGAAAAGATGAACGTAACCGAATCAAATAATGAAACTGATATGCAGTTAGTTTTTTGTCTTTTACAGAATTAGCACAGAGTCGTCTCTGTGTAGTCGACTAAGCTAGCACGTAATATATTATATCTTTAGTGGGAATAACCACAAATAGCAATTTGTTTATTATACTCGGCGACGAAACAATCGCTATCATTAATTTAATGCGAAATTTTTATGGCATGCATAAATTTTTGAAGTGAATTGACAATTTGATTTCAAGTAACATTTTGCAGAGGATTACAAAGTTAATTCATTTAAATATAAGCAAAAATTCTGCAGTGTAGTGACTAAAATGAATGAATCATTTCATTTTATTGACTCCGCATAATTATAATTATTATTATTATAATCCACACACACACACACACACACACACACACACACTGCAAAATATCGAAATGGGATATAAAAGAAAGGTGGAATACAAGAGAAAGATATGTAGTTGTTTAAGTAACTACGAACAAACAAGCAAATGGCTTGACAAAATATTTGAAATTCACTTCGCGCCGCAGTTTGGCAGCCGTTGATTTTTCGATGACAGCATTTAATGGTTATTATGTAAACGTTTCTGTGTTGTTGTTGCTGTTGTGGTTTATAGTAGTGTGATGGGCGACCGTCAGCTGCAGTGCGGTGCCATAACAAAGGTCAAACACAACCAGCCAACCAACCAACCAACCAACCTACAGCGACGTCCTAAAACCGACAGTATTACAAACCATAAGACTTCATTGAGTTGAGTTCCGGCCAAGCCCAAAAATGTACATACACATACATACATATGTATGTTTGTATATGCATATGTGTATATCTATATGTATATGATTATATTAAATACCCATTTCATGTTGCTCTTTCTTTTTGCTGTATTTTTCGCCCTCAAAACTCTTTGGGCGCAACTTGTTAAGCTACCATCTTAAAAACTAAACAAAAAAAAAAAATAAACAAATATTACAAAATTGTAATTCATCAAAAAGTGTCATTAAAAATTTTAATAGATTTCGTTTTTTTTTTTTTTTTTGATTAGCTTTTACTATTGTTATTATTAGTTATAAATATCGTTCTTAGTTATACTATAGATTAATCATGGATTTTCATTTCAGTATTTAAGAAGTTCTTAATATGGTTCTTATTAAAAAAAAATGTGATTTATTAATTTACAAAACTTTTAAAATATCAGTTATCTATTGACGAACAATGAACACCTCATTTACGAAATGTTAATTAATTTCCAACAAATAGTTATTGTTTTTATTTTATATGTGTAACATATAATATAAATAGTAGATTTACAAATCAAATCAGAATCTTCTTTTTCGTGTTTAAATTGTTGACATTATTGCTATGATATCATATCCATTCCTTTGTCAATCTCGTTTGTTGGAATCGAATTAACATAGTAACACTTTCGCTTATAGTATAAACAGCAAGTTGATGTATGTGCTTAATCTGCATGCGGCAATGAAATCAAAGTAATCACACTCACACATCGTGCTAAAAGCATTCCAACAGAACACTCTCACTTAACAGCGGCTCACTTGAAATGTGACTAATGCTTCTCTGTTATTAACAGAGCTGTTAACTTTGTCGTCTCTGCTTTGCGGCTGCGCAACGTGAAGAAAACTTGTAGTTGCCTTATTGGTGTAATGGTATAGGTATTGGTGTATTGCTGTTGATGTTGATGTTGGTGATGGTGACGGTGATGGTGTGGTGGCCCCTCTCAGCAACACTGGGCAAATTTGTTGGCTGGCTACGCTTGTTGGCCATAAGTCGAATTTAGTGCAACGGCAACTCTTGAACGGTACTGTTGGCTTGCGGAGTTTTGGTTTTCACACACTGAATGTTAGTTGTTGTTAGCAGTTTGTTGTTTTTTTTTCTGTTTTCTGATTTTTTTTTTGGTTTTTATCACGAAACCCAATCGTAAATAAAACTCTTTTCGGATATTTAATTATACTATTTGCTTGCAATTGATTTGTTTAGTTTTAGTTGTTTGGCATTTTTTTGTAAAATTTTTTTTTGTTTTGCCAATTGCGTGTGTTAAAATAAGATCATAAGAAAATAACAAATTGCGAAAATGTATTTGGAAAATTGAATGTGAAGAATAGTGGTAAAAGCCCAACAAACGCGCCCAGCTTGCAGCTGAAAGTGAAAAGCTAAATGCGCAGACGTGTAACAGTTTTTGGATTTTGGATCTGGTTTTGTTTTTGGTCTTGGGTTTTGGTTTTGGTTTTGGTTTTGCTCATGCTGTTTTCTGGCCTGTCGAGCATAAAGCTAAGCAGTTTTGCACAAAGCCAACATGGATTGCATAAACTTTCTGCAGCAGCCACAAAAATACCAAAACACAAAAAACATATAACAAAATCAGATAAAAGTGTTTGTGGCCCACATTGAACATTAAGTTTTCCAAATATTTTTCAAATCACTCAACAAAAAAAAAAAACACAACTGGAATAAAGAAATAAAAAATATAAATATAAATACAAATGTCAATATTTTGTAGCCGCCAAATACGAAGGTAACCCGTTAGATACGTTTAACCGAATTACCAACAGCAGCGCCAATAATAAATAATTACAACAACAACAACAACAACACAAAAATACCGACCGACGACAAGCGAGACGGCGAATTAAACTGCATACCTCAAGTACAACAACAACAACAACATCAGATACAACAACAAGTAGCCCCTAAAAGCATTGCCGCCAAAATGCTTCCGGTAAGTTGGAAAAGTGTTTTGCCACCAAAATGATTTCGTGTATTTTTTTTTTCTTGCTTTGTTGGATAGTAATTGGCACAGATCATTTGACCAATCGTAAACTGAAGGCTTTTATATACATATATATCTTTTAACGGGTTGCTGTGACCCTCTTTCGTTTCCTGAGCATTGGATGCTTTTATAGTATGCGTTATATAAGAGCGGGACAGGATTTTGCATTAAATCAGCCTTGAATTCAGCTGAGGCGAAAGTTGTTGCGACAACGCAACGCATCGCATCGCATCGCACATCAACCTGCCCAACAAATATCTCAAGGGCAGTGCAACAAAATACACTACTCGAAATTGAGCTGCTCTCAAGGAAGTCAATATTTCTACTTGACGATATTCGCTTGTTACTTTTGCATATCACAGTTTGTAGATCTCAGACAGCACAACCAAAAAAAAAAAAAAAAAAAAAAAAAATACAATTTAAATGTTCTACAACCGGTTTGCATAAACCTGCATCTTCAGACAGAAACAGACTCGAGTCTGATCATTTCGTTTTCATTTTGCATTAATTTGTCTGGTTTTAACTTGCAGTAATACTACCCAAAAATTCCGCTTCTTTATTGCATAATAAATAAGCAAGAACCGATCCGATCCGATCTGAAATCAGAAATCAGAAATCATCAAATTGTATTAATTTTCTAGTGAAATTAGCTAATCGAGTCGAGCTACCGCAACTTTCGCATATATAATTATGAAACAGATTTTCTTAGCTCTCGGTCTAAATTAGTATGACAAATAACTTTTGCTTTTATTTCTTTTCGTTTGTTTGTTGACAACTGTATTTGCCATCTTATATAACCACAAAAGCGAACAAATTTTCTCATCAATAGATAGATTTGCTCATTAACACCTGTTGAAAACTTTCAAACACGATTCGATTCCTCATCAAATTTAATTCGAACATTTTTTTTTTATTTTTATTTTGTTGTTGGTTGGTGTATTTATCGTGCATCTCACATGCGCACAGATGAAATGGCCAAGCAAAAGAAAATGTAAATAAATAATTGCCTGGCCATGTAGTAGAATACTATAGACGCCAAAAAAAAGGCACTTAATGTGTAAGTAATAGTATATTCGTATTTGAAACATGCAATGCATACTACAATCAAATAAATAAGCAATACTTTCTTCGCTGATTTTTTTTCTTCGCTTTTTCTGTGCCTAGCTGGGCAATTGGCGTTTTATTTTTGATCATTTTGCGTTGACGATTGGTTTCCACTTTTATTTTGTTTTTTTTTTTTTTTTATGTAGTTTCTTTTACATCCGCTTTGTGCCCAAGCTTGGGTAGTAATATCATCTGTCTGACCAGATGCTATTGACGTTCCCAACTACCATATTCACGCAATTTTAGCTGTCATGCAAATTTTCGTTTAAGCATTCACAGCAACAAAGTGATCATCATCACCGTTGGGCATTAAAATAATACAACACAACACAACACAACCCAACACAAGACTGAAAAAAAAGAAGCAACAAAACTTGTTTGTACATTTATTTTTGGTATAGATTCACTTTCAGGTCTCTTTTTTTATCGATAATATGCGCTAGTTCCAAAAATATGTTTTCGACTGTATTCCGGCTTTTTAGGGGCGGGGGCGAAACAAGTTTATTACGACAAGTGTAAAAGTCTGGGATAACTGCTCATCATAAGTTTGGCTTTAAAATATATGTGTGTGCGTGTGTTACGTGTTTTTACCTTTTGTTGTATGATGATGGTGACCATACATAATAATAACATTATCATTCCCATTCAATACGCACATCATGTGTGTGGATCTTTCTTTCTGTTCGTTGGTTTTTCGAATTGAAATGCTGTCGGTGGCGGAAGTGATGCACCCTCTCAAATGCGGTAGCGTCTCAAAAGCTGCCTCAAAAGCCTCTGCATCTCTTTTCGCTGCTGCTGCTGCTGCTGCTGCCTGAGGGCGTAAAAATTGCAAATGTAAAGCCAACAAACTTGACAACAAGCAACGAACGCCAACGTCTTCCATGGCATTCCTCTTATACTTATACTTCATATATTTATCATTTTTATAACACTTATTGTATTTGCCTGGGACCCGCCTGCAATTTTTTGTTCGTTATTTGCTTTGCTCGTCACTCAGATTAGATTGTGACAAACCGGTCAATAAGAAGTGAATGCTGTGATTACAACAACAGCGACTGCGACAACTATATTTAAATTTAAGCACACGCGCTTCTGCTTTGCAGGTCATTTGGCAACATTTTTTTTCCATTTTTTTGTTTTTTGTTTTTGGCTATAAGCTGTGGGCACTTTAACTTACCGGTTTGCAACAGTTAAGCAACATTCCAGCAAAAACAAGCGTCAGCAAATCTATCAGAGCATCCATACTTAGCTTGTAATGAATCTGCAAGATACTTGTACACGGTCTCATTGAAAAAAAGCGAAACACAACAACAACAAAAAAAAGATACATTGTTACATTACGTAGTAGAGGGAAGCAATACTCCACTCGTAATTGCAGCTTTTGATGTTGATACCGAGTATGAGTGTATCATAGTATATGTGTATGCATGGATGGAGGGCCATAAGGCACTCTGGTGCATAGTTCACATATACACACTCACACACACACACACACACACACACACACGTGAATGATTCAATCCCAGTATTATTTGTGTTCCGCTTTGATTTTTCCATACAAATCATTAGCTCGCCTGCAAGCTAATGATGCTACCACTAACTACAATACAATACAGGTGTTGTTGCGAACTTGTTTCTTTTTCCAATCTTTTTTTTTTTTTTTGGCTTTTGTGTTTGTTTTTGTTTATTTTTTGGTAGTCATCTACTTAGCAATAAAAAATGTCCGCTCGTGTTCGAAAAAATATGTAATTCGAAGGGGAAACACAAAAATTTGTAGTTTATTTATTTTTTATATATAAAACAAATAGTAAACTACTTTATGCAAATATATATATAAGCTATGAGTAATATAATTATAATATAGTAAAAAAATACAAGCGTCTTTCCAAAAATATGTAATTCGAAGGGGAAACACAAACAGATTGTAGTTTATTTACTTTATATATATAAAACAATAAACTAGTAAGCTACTTTATGTCAATATGCATTTAAGTGATGACTAACATCATTAAAATATATTTATAATCTTTCCAAAAATATGTAATTCGAAGGGGAAACACAAAAAGATTGTAGTTTATTTATTTTATATAAAACATTGAAATAGTAAACTACTTTATGCAAATATAAGTATTAGCTATGAGTAATATAATTATAATATAGTAAAAAATACAAGCTTCATTGAAAAAATATATAATTCGAAGGCGAAACACAAAAAGATTATAGTTTCTTTTTTTATAAATCTTGCAAAAAGTTAACTATGCCAATATAAATATTAGCGATGAGTAACAACAAAAAAAAGTTATAACATAAATAAATGCCATCTATTTTCCAAAAATATGTCATTCGAAAGGAAAACTCAAAAATATTGTAGTTAATTTTCATATATATTTCCAAAAAAAAAAAAATGATTAAAATAGCAAATTACTTTATGCCATTATAAATATGAGCTATGAATTAGAATAAAGTTATAATAAAAAATCGATGGGAAAATACAAAAAGATTGTTGAATAGAAAGAAAGATTCAAATAGAAAAACAAAGATTCAAATAAAAAAAAAAACAATATTAATAATATTATTAAAATATAGTTATTATAATGAAAAATACAAGCTTCTTTTCAAAAATATGATATTCGAAAGGGAAATACAAAAATATTGTTGTGTATTTTGTGCATTTATGTCATGTCTTCTAATTCACACTATTGCCATTTGCTTTACATTTAAGTAGAATAATTATAAATAGAAAACATTTCTTACTTAAGACATATTTTACGTTTGACATTATCTAATGATCCTGAATGTTTCATAACTAATTCGCTCGTAAATAGAGAAATTCGCGCAAAGCTTTTTTTGCATTCGAGTCTTGCGTTCACTCGAAAGTTTTAGTCAAGGCACGCACTTGCTTATCAAGATGGTCTATGCATAGAGAGAGAGAGAGATAGAGCCAGAGCGAGAGAGAGAAAGAGAGAGATATAGGCACACATTGATATGTACGATATATAGTATATATATATAGCATATGAAGTGTGAATATAAGTATCTCGTGAAGAATTTCGCTAATTTGTGAATGCATCATTATCTATGCGAATAAGACTTGGCGCAGAAATAACAATAACTCTGCTCAAGACGACCTTAGACGATTGTGAAGTTGACTCAAACTGAAGAGTTAGATGTTCATGAACTTTGTTGTTCAAAGTGCATAAAATATTGTCAATTTGAAAGACAAATCGATGTCATGATTATTTCTGAGCACATCGAGATCGATTAGCTCTTCAAGCAAAATGCAAAAGATTGAGGATTTTTTTCTATAAATAAATGGATTAAGCTTCAATGCGTTGATTCTCTCCTAATCAGCAACATTTGTTGAGCTGTTATCAGTTTAAATATTGAGAACTAAGAAATCATTCGTGATGAAAAGCAAATTGGAAGTATTCAAAATGAGTGTCTAAATCTATTCAAAATCTTTGTACTTATGCACAAATATTTGCGAATATTTCAAACAAATTTGCGTACGTCAAACACTCGATTTGTTTGCTCAAGTTAAATAAAATGTTCATCTGGGAAAATATAAAAAAAAGGTATTATTGTTGCATTCCTTTCGGAATGTATCCCATTAATGAATGATCTTTAAATGTCTCAGCTGTCAGCATTAAATTCTGATTAAACTCACTGTATCACAATATTGGTAACTGTAAACGTGACGCATGCCCCCAGCTTCAGCCTGAAGGTCGACTTGTTTCGCAGCTCAAAGCACAAAGCAGCAAACAAAATCACACATTTTTGTATACCTGGCATACGTCAATGATAAGAGAGCGTAATCATTATGTGACAAAGCTTGCGGCATTCCATCTGTCTGTCTGTCTTCGCTATTCATCAATTTAATCACCTCAAGCTCAAGGATTGACTTTTAAAATGAATAAATAATTTGTATATATGCATGCCATAGATGTTCAAGTATTTTTCAGTCGATTAGACTCCACTGTGGCTGTCTTGCTTGCATCAAGTTAATCAAAGTCAAAAGAAAACAAATTAAATTCCAGCTGAACTGACTCGCTCTCGTTGGCATTTAAACATGTCACTAAGCATGTGCTCTCTGTCTCGTTGTCTGTTATAGAAAAAACTAACAGCATCAGCAAGACTTGCAAAGCAAATCCTAAAACTTGAATAGACTATAAACATTTAATTAAAAGAATGAACTGAGTAATCATGCAAGTGATTTATGAGCCTGCATTGGCAATAATAGAATAATTAGACATCCCATCGGATCTTAATGCCCAAAAAACTAAATAGCAATATTAATTTTGAGAAATGGGAGTAAGCACTAAATACTATAGATGAATTTTGATGCTTAATTAAATGTGTACTTATATGTAGAAATGTCTGTTATTTATTCTCTAGTTGTATTTCCGTTCAACTCATTTAAAATTGTTGCTGTTGCTTAAAATTTCTTAAAATTAAAGTAATTAAAGTAGTAGACTATTAAAGATTTGATTTGTGAAATTGTCATGCATATTAAATTTATTTGTTTGATTAACATTTGTTGCTGACGCTTTACAGAGTTTGTTATGAATGTGCATGTGAAACAAGAAAACACTGAAGCATTCTGGAAAAACGCTTCTAGAGTACTCTGGAGCACACACACACACAACAAACAGCTGCGTGGAATTCAGAAATGACTCAATAAAAAACTAGTTAACACACCAAAAGTTCAAGCGAAACCAGTAACAATGCTTACATGCAATTTGTGTTATAATTGTAATAGACCCGTAACTTCTGCACTTGAATGCGAGCATAGCTTGGCATTACTAATAGAATTCCATTCTCAACTTTCATTTATTTACATTGAAATACCTGCTTAGCTACAGTTATTATTCTAACGTGTTCGATATATTATATTAGCTTAACAGCAACTTATATGTAAGAATTTAATATGTTATATTCCAGAGATAAACTCTGTCAATGTGAGCCCTCTTGTTATGCTAAAGTCAGCCACTATTAAAACTTCACAAACCACACGAAGTGGTCACAATAAATCGAAGATAGTTCTGTAAAAATAAAAGATTCAGTTACTTTTATGATTCGTTTCCAACTGCCTCCTACACACTTTTATTTTTTTAATTTTTTTTTTCTTACAAAACTCTTAGACTCACTTTACTTTATTTAAAGAAACGAGTCTTAAAAGACAGCACGTAACATTGTGCGTGTGTTTTAATGTGTTTATCTATATAGTACTATATATTTTAGATCTTTACCCTGGCTGACTCACTTGACTATCTAAGTGAACGATCTGGGCAACAGCCTTAATTGTAAAAGCTAGGAGGCTGAAACTTTTCAACCGCATAGATGTTAAGTTGTAGGCGTGCATGAAGGCGGCAATTCGCAAAGTTTTAATAAAATGACTTCTGTATACATTTATGAAACGCCAGACACGACTTCAAGCCCAACAAAATGTATATATAATATAACTTGTGTAGTTTTATGCTGTGCAAATATGCAACTTAAATATATTTATAGCACTTTACCAAAAATCAAAAACAACAAAATGTTAGCTCTTTGAACCCCTTACAAACCCACGGATACAAACAATCACTTTTCAGCCAAAAAAAAAAAAAAAAAAAAAAATGGAGACACAAAGATGTTGCAAAATTATACACTTATTGTTTAGCTCCATAGAGCAAGAGAATGTTTATTAATACTCGATTACACTTTATTAAAGGCCATCATTCTCTTTTTTTCGATCATCTACTTTTGTCGGCTTTTAACGAAATTAGTTAGCAAAAGACAATGGTGCATGTAAATAAAAAAAAAAAAAAAATTAATAAAAATAATAAGCCTAAAAGACACCCACGAACAATAAATAAAATAAATATCACGACCTACGCCAATCAAATTTGAGTAAAATGTGGTAAATGAGCTGAATTAGATTTGCAATTAGTGAAAGAGTTAAGTGATATGATATTTGACAAATTAGCTATTTTATTTAAAACAAACTCATTTTAGGAGAAGACATTCGAAGCCATTAAAAACAAATGAATAAACATTAAGAGAGTGGGAAAATTGAACGCCGGAAGCAAAATAGATTAAGTTTTGTTTTCGCTTTTAGCCACTTGAAGTTTAAACCTAAAACTATGACCAATTTAATTATTCCAACTGATTCTTGTAGCTAACTGTAAATTTTGCGTGCTCAATACTCATCACCCAACAAAAATTCGAAATAAATCTGCTGATCAATGACGCGTCGCATTAATAAACGTAAATTGTGGTTAATTGAAATATAACACTGGCCAATCAGCATCCCGCTGCTACCAGTGAGTGTGAGTGTTATTTTAATTTAGTTAAATGAAAGAAAGCATTATCGGCGTGTCTTCGGACATCAAAATGTCCAATTTCACAACATGTTAATAGGCATTTTGATGGCACATTTGACTATTCGAGAGCCACGTCAAAATCCGCTTCACAGACATCACAACGTCTGGACTTTTCTTTTCTTTACTAGTTTTTTTCTTCTTCTTTTTTTATCTTTTATGCATCCACTAATGCAAGCGACTAACCCATCCCCAACTGGCAAAAGTTGATGCCTAGAATGTCTGTGCTGTTCATTCACCGGCGATATCATCATCAATGATGATGACGACTTTCACTATTTTCGGCGAACTGTCACTCGAAATGAGCGATTAAAGACAAAAAGAAGACTCGAATCGAAGAGAACTGGTTGGCACTCAGTCAATGCACTGCACTCGTGACACTTCTTCGTCGTCTTAGCTTAGTTCGATCAGGTTAGCCGCCTGATATCTTTTAATTGGCATTTTAGCTGCTGTGCAGGTGTTTTTCCATTTGGTGCACATCGCGTGGAGACAGTTGCAACAGGAGCAACTGCATTTTCACCAGCCAACTGCCATATCGGCCACCAAACCGGTGGACAACTCTGATGATGAAAGTTCACGCATCTGACCAGGTTCCCATGGCTCTGACTCTGACTCTGGTCGCCTCGCTTTGGAGTCATTGACGTTGCAAGCCTGTTGTGGCCAAAACTAAAAGTTAAACTTAAAATATTGTTTCTTTTTCGTTTCGTTATTTCATTTTTTCTTTTTTTTTTTTTTTTATTGGTTTTTGGCTCTTTTGTTCCATCCGCTGACCATGATTCATTTTCATAGTTACTTAATTGAAAATGCCTTGGGTCATAATTCAGCTTGGCCTAGCGAATTTCGCACGATAATCTCTCACATCTTGTTAGCTCGCTTTGTTAGCCAACAATGCGACTTCGCACGGCACAAAATCGCCCGCGAAATTTTCAACCAACAAAATGCAACAGCTTACGTTCCAAATTCTTGAAGATACAAACTTACATAAAGTGCTTTGAATTTTATTTTGCAAACTTATCGTTTAATCAATTTACTATTTTAATTCGTCATTTAATGAAATGACGCAAAAACTTGTCATCTGTTTTATGAAACGAATTTTAATATTGCTATATTCAATTGATTAGAAATTCCTTTCTATTTTATTTTTTTGTTGAAATATTAGCATTTTAGTGATAACAACAAAATGCTGTTTTATGTTTTTCCAAAGAATAGTTTCGACATTTATTAAAAGTGTTATTTACTATTTCTAGGTGTATTCATATAATTAGAATCACACATTTTTAGTAGAAATAACTTTCTAGTTTTTGATAATTTTAGCATTTTAGTGATAACAACAAAATGCAGTTTTATGTTTTTTCCAAGGAATAGTTTAGACATTTATTAACATCACGCAGTAATTTATGTGAAATGTATTTAAATGTGTTATTTACTATTTATGGATCTATTCATTTAATTGGAATCACACACTTTATAGTAGAAATACCTTTCCAATTTTTAACGTTTCAGTGATAACCATAAAATGCACTTCTATGTTTTTCCTAGGAATATGTTAGTTTATTTTAGGCGTTTATTAAAAGCACGCGGTAATTTATGTGTTAAGTTTTTGAGGTCGGTTACTTTTGTTCCGCCTTTTTTTATAGAAAACAAAAATGTGGTTTCAATGCAAGTGTTTTTTGCACTCATTTGCATACTATCAAATCTCGAGCTAATTAGGAGCATTCCAATTATAAATTAATTATATAAATACACTGTACCAAAAAGCTAGGAACTTTTTCTTTAATTTGGATTCAATTTGATTTTTAATAGAGACGAACTCTACAGACCTCATTAGTATAGAAGCATGTTGAAAAGTCTGTAATGCTTGCAACTGTTATATTATTAATAATAATTTAATACTCTTGAATAATTTCTTATATTAAATTATTACGATTTTAATTTAATTTTCGATGCGCTTAAATTCCATTCTAAGAATAGTGATATAATTTTCCGGAGATAACAAAAGTCTTATTATATTTTTTGTTTGTCATTTTAAAATGTATGTTATATGAACATAAAAAGCTACAGCAGTTTTCTTTGAAATAGAAGCGTTTACGACCTGCTTGATTAAAATTTTTGTTTTTGAATTGGTAATTTCGGAGAAAATGCAGTAAATTTCTGCATTTTACCAAGATTAGAAACTTATAATATAGGTTACAAACAATATTGAAGATTCAGAAATGTTTTTATTTTTATGTTTTGAGGTAAAATTTACTTACAACAGCTTCAACATTTTCTTGAATATTATTTACTTCAGTATTTTATTGAATATATATTAACAAAAAGTAATGCATTATGAAGTTCACAGAACTAGTAGTGTAACTATAATAAAATGTAGCATTTATTAACTATTTTATAGTAACACCTAAATCTCACACATAATTGTTATCTATAAACATTGAAAGTGCTTTCCTAACCTTAACATGATTCCTTCCTTAGAATGTGCGAATTTAGTCAGTCTTTTTGTTTTGTGTTTTTTTTTTATTTTTATAGCTTTTGGGGACTTTTGGTGTATTAAGCTAATATGCTAAATGTCGCTCTAATTGAGAGAGACACACACAAAAAAAAACAAGTTTAAAGTTTTTACTATCAATTCTAACGCAAATTCGCAAGTCTCTGAGCAATCACTCAGGTCTTTTGTCAACCACTGGCTTTAACAATGACGTAAAGCAGCATTTCTTGAATTTAGAGCACACGGCACACAAAAGCAATGACCAAAGAGATATGTGAACAAATACTAGTACGTATATAAAAGTTATGCACATGTGTGTGAGAGCACTTTTTAATAGCCGGTTACGTTTTCAAGGCTAACTTGACGATTCGTTGCGAATATGCAAAGCGCAAAAATCGAAAGAGCAGCCTTAGCAACAGCAGCATTAAGATTAACAGCAGCAGCAGCAAGAGTAACAGTAACAGCAGCAACAACATTAACAGCAGCAGGAGTAATAGTAACAGCAATAACTTTAACAGCGGCAGCAACAATAACAGTAAGAGCAACGACAACATTAACAGCAGCAGCAGTAACAGCGATAACAACATTAACAGCAGTAGGGGTAACAGCAACAGCAACAACATTAACAGCAGTAACAACTGCAACACTAACAGCTCAGTAATTGCAGCAATAACAGTGACAACTTTAGATGAGAAATTGCAAATATGTACACAAAGTATGTGCATACCTTAGCTCGGCTCGGCTTGGCTCGTATGTGTGTTTGTATGCAATCATTTTTTTCAGGCGTAACGCAAACATACGAGTATATGCGGCCATCTCGCAGTTGTGGCTTACATAAGCCGCAACCAACTCAGACTTCCCAGCTGCAGTTGCCTCTTTGGGCAAATAGACTCCAGGCAGCAACAACAACAACTATGAAAATATGCCACAGTTATCCGTCTGTCCGTCCGTCCGTCCGTCCGTCCGTCCGCCTGTCTGTCTGTCCATCAGGCCGTTTGTCTTTTCGTCTGTTTGCCCCAGTGTTGCAACTTGTCGACATCATCAGCAAACTTGCTGGCCATAAATTTGTGGCCGTCCCCCGTTTAGAGTGACAAAGAGGGGAATGGGAGGAAGAAGGAGGTTCATCAATTGAAGTGATCTCAAAAAGTTGGCAAAGTCTGGCGTTAAATTACAACTGACACAGTTTATAATGCTAAATACCGAATGCTGCATGCTGATGACGAAGCCAAAGCCAAAGCTGTTGCACCCTTTGTAAAACAATTAGTACACTCAATTAAAATCCATTTTCAAACTAAAAAAAAGCGTAGCTCAACTCTTTCTACAGATAGCAAACCATATATTTATACGGTCTGAAAGGCATAAACTCGATTAAGTAAATACGACATTATAGCTGATGCGTGTGCTGCGCGCGCCATGCATTTTGGCATCAGATTGACAAATTTGTCAACAGTCAAACCAATCAATGCGCATGCGCGCATTATGCAACCCAAATAGTTAATATTTTATTTGGATATTTGTTGTCTCTCTATTTGTTGTTTTTGTTGGTTTTTGTGTGTTTTTGCGCTGAATGCAAGACTCGTTTGGAGGCAACTGGCTGCAGTCGCTTTTCATTTCGATATCGGCAGTAAAGAAATGTTAAGCAATGCGTGCGACAACACGACGAAGACAGCGTTAACGAAACAAGCAACCGCAATACAAGCAATGTAAACTATGGTATGACTATATATAGCATGGTGTATACATGTAAATTGCCACCACTGTTGTTTTTCTCGTTGCTGTTTTATCGACCATATTCAATGATGTCCAATGACCCAATCAATTGCATTTTTTCTCCTTTTTTTTTTGTTGTTTTTTGGTCCACACCAGTCTCTGGCACCAGGTTAATATGCCGCTATAATCAATACAATCCTATGCACTTTCCCCCGTCAATCTCGAGATTGAGAGAGAGAATGCTTTGGTGAATGTTCCGCCACTCGAGGGTCGTCAGTGCAAATGGCACACTCCAAGTCGATACTCCAAATGGCATAAGTACTTGCCCGGATATGGATACGACTTACGGACTCTTTGAGGCGAAAGCTATGCGATTGTACTCTTATTTCTCTTTGTTTGTGTTGAGGATGGCTACGAAGTCGATTGTTCGATTGAAATTTGAAGTGGAAAAGCATTACAACAGAAACTTGATAGAACTCAAAGTCGCTGATACAGACATCAGTTTTCCATCTCACAAAAAACAAATATTGTGCATGACTTGTTCATATTTAAAATTTTTTTTTTTTTTTTTTTTTTGTTCATATCACATCGAAAACAATTAAAACTTTCACCTTGCAGCCCAAACGTTGTTTGAGTTTGGCAATTAATTCAGATCCCAGGGCTTCCAATAGTTAAACCAAAAAAAAAACATGCATTGATTCCCCCTCAAAAACACAGATTTCTCGTCTTGATCTCCATTAAATCAAAGTGCTTGCTTCGATAATAATAAGACATGCATTTCTAAAGCAAAGTATTAATAAATTTAATAAAGAAAAACCGCATCTATTCGATGATAATGATGATGGCCAATTGGCGTTTTTTTCTTCTGAGTTACTGTTAGATGGTAATCATTCATGTTGTTTTTTAGGAGACGTGTAAAAATCACTTTGACTTGGACAAAATGAAAGACATGTTTTCACATGTGTGTGTGTGTGTGCAAGTGTGTGCATCGCATGCGTGTGTCTGTGTGTGTGTGTGTGTGTGTGTGTGTGTGTGTAGATCATTGTGTGAGCTAAAAACCCGCATGCCTCACATTCACACACACAATCCACAACTTGTTGTTGTCGTTGCTGTTTGCCTTTGCTTATGTAACTTTGTTGTTCGCCGTTGTTCAATATCCGAATATGTGTAAGGGAGATGGTTGTAGTTTGGGCCACTTACGTTGTTTTTATTTTTGTTTGTGTTGTTGTTTTTATAATGTTACCAAACGTTTGGCATTTTAATTCAAAAATCCGTTGTTTTGTTTCCATATACTATATGTCTATGTCTGTTCGTATTTGCTATTTAAGCATTTATTATGAACGAGAGACGTTTGGCAAAAAGTGAAAAAAAAAACACAAAAATGTTTTATATTTGACACTGACTCAGCCGATGCTGCTTTTGTTGTTGCTCTGCTTACATTTGCTCTAATTACTACGATTATAGCCTTATGTCACAGCATATTATAGACATCTCCGGCTCGACGATGAACACGATCTGCAAAAAAGCAGGCTAATCAGTTTCACTCCAATTTCAAATGCGGGCAATTAATATAACATATGATCAATGATCGTCTCGAATGTTGAGGCATGTAATTTATGTTATTAGTGGAATAAATTATACGAAGATGTGGCTATCTCTCTCTTTTTGGGAAATGAAAAGTTAGTTTTGTTTATATTTGATTCTATTTCAATATCGAATAGATTTACTAAATTTGTAATTTCTTACTTATTCATTTAGATCGTAGATATAACTATAATGTTGATTTGCAATTTTAATAATTCTAAACTCTTTAAAAGATGTTAGCCCAAAACATCTTAATCTAGCGGACAAAATCTCAAGCTAAAAGTGAATCAAACGTTTGATTGTTTCTAATCTTGATTTGGCTTTGATTACTTATGCTTGACATTACCTTGCCGCATTCTTCGAGTTTGAGGTAATATAATACCTGTATTTTCGACACACAAGCGCACCATAAAACTAGCCACTGTTCAGGTTGAAGAATGAAATCGAAAAAAGAAAAAGAGAGAAAAAAAATAACATACGTATCTATCATACTGATGTTGAATAAAATTAAATGGAATTTGCATACAAAATTCATGAGATTGTGTAACATATTTGATACCAACTCGACCTTCATGGGAACTCACTGTGAATGAATTGGTTTTGCATTTTCTTTTTCTGTTTTTAAGTTGATTATTATATGAGAGTATGTAAAGGTTTTTATACGATTCCATCAAAATCAGTGTCAATGATTGTCAATCGAATGTTTCATAAATTATGCACCACCAAAATACTTCCGTCTGTGTTTTTTCGGCTTCATCATTTTCAATAATCGTATTATCATCTTTCAGTTCCGGCATGGAACGGCCTGGCGAGCGCTCTTTTTTACTTTGCGTGCTCTCCTATTTTATAAATGGTAAGTTTTCTTTTCATATATTCGTTGATTGCCCAATACCATTCCGTGTACTGTCGATTATTCAAGAAATACCTAATTCAATTATGTGATTATTGCAGTCGCGAGCTCCGAAGGCCGAGTTGTTTGCTACTACACAAATTGGAGTGTTTATCGACCGGGTACTGCGAAATTCAATCCACAGAACATCAATCCATATTTGTGCACACATTTGATCTATGCATTCGGTGGATTCACGAAGGACAATCAAATGAAGCCGTTCGACAAGTACCAAGACATAGAACAGGGTAAGTCACGAGAATTCAAAGCGAATAGAGATACAAAATTACAAAAAAAAAAATATGCAATGAAATCAACTTTTATTATAAAGTAATTAAAATTAGATTAATAGCAGTGAAAGCTATTTTAAATTTAAAATTCATTAAGAACTGTTAATAGAAAACACTTAATTCAAAGGCAGATTAAACCATTTATAATTCTTGTTATCTCCAAAGTTAAAACTACAACTTTTTTTGTCGATATGTTAGAAAACATTTTAAATTATTCAATTTTATTAATCACTGCTTAAAAATAACTTGTGAATTATTTCCGTGCTAAAATTTGCAGACAAAACTTTTATTTCAAATGTTCAAAAAATGATTTAAAAATGTATTTTATTTATGATATTTTTTTCGTTTTACGTTTTCTTATTTTTATTTTGTGCATTTATTCTATCATTCCCTCTTTTATTAGGTGGCTATGCGAAATTCACCGGGCTCAAAACGTACAACAAGCAATTGAAGACAATGATTGCAATTGGCGGCTGGAATGAAGCCTCTTCACGTTTCTCACCATTGGTGGCCAATCCTGAACGGCGTCAGCAATTCATTAAGAACATCTTGAAGTTCTTGCGACAAAATCACTTTGATGGTATCGATTTGGATTGGGAATATCCGGCACATCGTGAAGGTGGCAAGTCGCGTGATCGCGATAACTATGCTGAATTTGTGCGTGAATTGAGAGCGGAATTCGAACGTGAATCGGAGAAAACGGGACGTACAAGGTTGCTGCTTACAATGGCTGTTCCTGCGGGTATTGAGTACATTGACAAGGGATACGATGTGCCCAAGTTGAATAAGTATCTGGATTGGTTCAATGTGTTGACCTACGATTTCCATTCGTCGCACGAGCCATCGGTTAATCATCATGCGCCTCTCTACTCTTTGGAGGATGATTCCGAGTACAATTACGATGCCGAGCTGAATATCGTAAGTGATAGAATGAAATTTCTTGAAGTGAAATGATATTAATGATTTATGTTCTATTTTTAAAGGACTACTCCATCAAGTACTATTTGAAGGCTGGCGCTGATCGTGACAAGTTGGTGTTGGGTATTCCCACCTATGGAAGATCTTACACGCTCATCAACGAAGAAAGCACTGAGCTTGGTGCCCCATCTGAGGGACCCGGCGAACAGGGCGATGCGACTCGCGAGAAGGGATATTTGGCTTACTACGAGGTTTGTTAACTCTTCCATTAATTGTTGCCTTTCGCTGACGTTTTCTCGCTTTCTATAGATTTGTCAAACACTCAAAGACGATCCAGATTGGACTGTAGTGCAGCCGAATGAAAATGTGATGGGTCCGTATGCGTATAGACGCAACCAATGGGTTGGCTACGATGATGAAGCGATTGTGCGCAAAAAGGCCGAGTATGTGGTTGCCCATGGACTGGGAGGCATTATGTTCTGGGCCATTGACAACGATGATTTCCGTGGCGCGTGCAGCGGCAAACCGTATCCGCTGATCGAGGCTGCCAAGGAGGCAATGCTTGAGGCATTTGGGTGAGTTCAAAATGCTGATGGTAATGGGTTCAAATCTAAGTAGTAAGTTTAGGCACAATAAGAAGGAACGAAGCTGAAGGAAAGTTTCAAACTTATGTTTTCTTTGAAAAATGTTTCCCATCGCAATAGAACCAAATGTATTTAAGTATACACACCACGGTTTTCGGGCTTCGTCAAAGAATTGGAAACACTTGGTATTGTAAACGATCTACTAACAAAAAGTTAGTTACGTTTCTGTCGCACTGCAATTTCAAAGATTACAGCTGTATATTATCCAATGGATAATACACAATGAATAATGGATAAAATCCATCACTAAATAGACATTCAAATTCGAATATGATTTCTGCGTTTATTGACGTGAATGTTTATAGAATCACTTCAATTTTGTTTCATCATCGATAGCATAGTTATTACAAATCAAAATTCTTATTATAAAAATTAATAATCTAGTTTGTAATTTAGGCTAATATAAGAAGTCAATTAATTAATTTAATATCGATATGCATTTTATCTATTCGTCAGATTGGGCATCAATGAGGTGGGCAAACCAAGCAGTCCACAGAAGCCATCACGCTCGCGAGGTCGCGACCGCAATCAACTAACCTCCAAGCCCGACTCAGGTGCCAGCAGACAGTCTGCCACTCGCCGACCAGCTGTCAGCAGTACAACGACAGTGACACCACGGAGCACAGCCGCAATTCGACTAACTGAAGCCGAGGGCTCATCTCTGTACATTGGTGGACGTGGCTCGACGACACCTGCACCACCGACTACACCGGATCCTGGTTCGGACTTCAAGTGCGAAGAAGAGGGCTTCTTCCAGCATCCTCGTGACTGCAAGAAATACTATTGGTGCTTGGATAGTGGGCCATCTGGCCTGGGAATTGTCGGCCATCAGTTCACTTGTCCATCGGGATTGTATTTCAATCCTGCTGCCGATTCATGCGATTTTGCTCGTAATGTGCCATGCAAAACAAAAAGTAAGTGGAAATACAATTATTTTCTACTAAATAGTGAAATACATTTTAATGAACTTATTGTATGTCGAATTTAGCTGATAGCATTTGGTATTTAAATCACTTGTTTGCATTAATTTACGTTCAATTGCACTGCTTTATAGATCGACGACATCGCCTCCAATTACCACAACAACAGCCAAGACGACGACAACAACAACCAGGCGACCAGCTAGCAATCAGAATCGCGTGACAGCAGCGCCAGTGGCACGTCCAATTTATCCACGCGTCTCGAGCACAACAAGCACCACAACAACCACAACGAGCACTACAACAACAGCCGCACCAGAGGTGATTGAATACGACGAAGAGGATGGCATTGAGGAGCATTCGGCCAACAGATTCAACGATGCTGAAGAGGATCCACAAGTGATTAAGGAGCTCATCGATCTGATCCGAAAGGTCGGCGGAGTCGAGAAACTCGAGAAGCATTTGCTGCAAAACAAAGATGGCTCCATCACGCTCAAGGAGCACTCGGCCTCTGTCTCTGGCATCGGAGCACCAACAACACCCTCAACGATCAGCAAATCACTGTACGATCGTGTCCTGAAACGTCCTGGCACCTTCAGTGCGTTCACACGCAATCGTGTGCAAGTCACCGAGACAACCGAATCGAGCAAATCTATTAACAATGCAGGTGCGGAGAGCAGCGGCGAAGGCAACTCGCAATCGCAATCAAGCTACTCGAAGTACTCGTCGGTGGTGCGCGGTAACAGTCGTCAGGGACCACAAAACGAGGGCATCGACAAAATCGCCGAGTCCGAGGGCTTCCTCAAGGAACGCAAACAGTACGTGACCATCAATCGCAATCGTGGTGTCAATCGTGAGGAACACGACACTGAGCTGACCGCCAACAATGAGACTGATGACGAGGAGCTCGATGTGCCACAACCTGAGACGACCACAAGACGTCCATTGAGCGCTGCAACGCCATCGTATACAAGCTTGAGACGCGCACGTCCCAGCACAACAACGAAGCCAGCTCCACTCGAATCCGAATCAGAAGAGGAGCAGGAAGAGGAACGTCGAACTGTCGTCAAGGAGCAGCAGACGCAGACCAAGCATTATGCCACATTGAGTCGCACACGTGGACGCACAACGGAACGATCGGATATCGGTGAATCTGAGGGATCTGGTGTGTCAGTTAGTTCAACAACAAACAGGTAAAATAATTTACCCTTCATTATACCCGCTACCCATAGGGTAGAAGGGTATTATAACTTTGTGCCGGCAGGAAATGTATGTAACAGGTAGAAGGAGGCATCTCCGACCCTATAAAGTATATATATTCTTGATCAGCGTCAACAGCCGAGACGATATAGCCATGTCCGTCTGTCCGTCTGTGTGTCTGTGTGTCTGTCCGTCCGTCCGTATGAAACACTGGATCTCAGAGACTATAAGAGATAGAGCTATAATTTTTTTTCGACAGCATTTGTTATGTTTGCACGCAGATCAAGTTTGTTTCAAATTTTTGCCACGCCCACTTCCGCCCCGCAAATCAAAAAAATCGAATAACAAGCGTAATTTTAAAGCTAGAGTTGCGAGTTTTGGTTTATACAATAATTACTATAGTAGTTATGATTCCTGAAAATTTGGTTGCGATCAGATAAAAATTGTGGAAGTTATTAAATAAATACTTTTGTATGGGCAAAAACGCCTACTTACCTGGGATCTGAGTTGCTTTGGCCGACAATCTGGTACATTGTGCCGTCTATGGTATATTTTGAATGGTGTACTATATCGATATACCAAACATATCATTCGGTATATTTTTAGTATTTTCTGTATATTTTGAAAATGATACCGCAATATTTTAGCTTTATTAAATTTGGTTAGCGGGTATCTCACAGTCGAGCACACTCGACTGTAACTTTCTTACTTGTTTTTATTGAAATGAAATCGAAATACAAATTACATTAAAGAAAGTATAATTTATTTAAAAAGTAAGTAGAACATTCATTTCAAATAGTAGAAAGAAATTCCATACTAGTGAAAATGTTTTATATTACAAAAAAATATTCTACTTACACAAATTAAGCTAATGAAAAACAATGTAAGGTATATTGTTTAAGTTTCTTTAAGGAAAAATGAATTTACTAGAGTAGTTGTTGACTGAGGAGTTTAAAATTCTGATTTTGTTGCATTTGTTCGTAGTTCACTATTACCAAAGACGGTTTAATATAATTATACCCTATACCTTTTTTTTTTTAACAGATGTATCACCATCGTGCATTCGCGACAGTAGCTTTCTTACTTATTTTTATATTGTTGTTTTACTTTGCAACAAAAATTCACTCATAATAATTGCCATGGAATTTTCATAACCTGACTTATAAAAGTTGTTCACTCTGATGCAATCAAATCATGCAAAAGTAGCAAGTAGTGATAATGTATTGATAATTAAAATACTATGGTCTATAATTGAGCTGTACTTATTATTTAAGCTTCGAATTATGTATTCTCAAAATTAGAAAAATTGTTTTTGTGCAATCGACTCCACATTTGCCAATTTCAATTAGCATATAAACAACTTGCATGAAATGCAAATAGAGTATAACTCAGTTTTTATGATGACAGACAAAACAACTGACATTGCTTGGGAGCAAAATTTTTAACATATTTTTGAATTACTTAGTGAGCTACCTTATTTTGTATTTTGGGCGACGAATATTTGCTACTACCTAATAAAAATTTATATTTATTAACAGATACAAATACGTTGAAAGGACGCGGCCAACGACGAGCAGCAGCGGTTCAAGGAATGCGGTGTCCGATGCCATTGACGATGAGGCTGATGAAGATGACGAGGAGGAATACGAGGATGATTCACAGCAGAAAAATGTAAAGTTCCAAAGAAATCAATTCACCACAAGCACAACACCAGCAACAACAAATACACGTAAATACGCGAGCATCGGCCGCAGAACCACAACAACAACAAGAACACCAGAAACAACAACCACAACAGCAACCGGCACTGAGACTGCCAAGGCGAGCACCGACACCGACACCAAAAACACCAACAACAACCGCCGCAACAACAACAACCACAACAACAACAATGCGAAAACTAACAACGTACCATCAGCAGCACAAATAATTACCCAAGAACCCGAAACAACAGCAACAACAACTACAATTACTAACGAAACCACTGAACCAATTGATAAACCAAACACTAGAATAACGCTCACAACGAGCGCTACTAACATTGAAACCACCACTGCAACCACCACAACCACCTCACCACCCACACCCACACCCACAACCACACCCACACCTACACCCACAATTTTACCCACTATCCAAACACCAACAACCAGCATCAATTCATTGGAGTTGGCCGATGGCATTAACGATTTATTCGAGCCACAATTGACAACACTGTCGCCAGCCAATGTTGATGATTCTTTCCCTAACACAAATAACAACCGACTTAATAACCCAGCACAAGTTGCTTCTACAACCACGACGGAGTCCGAACAACAGGCAACAAGGACAACAACAACAATAACAACTACGGACAAGAGTGACAGCAACAACGAGAACGAGAACGAGAACGATGACAAGAACAATATTGATAGTGAGGTAACAACAACAACAATCAAAACGCCATATAAACGCATAAGAACGAACATCAACAACCAGAACAACAACAGAAACATCAACAAGATCAACAATGATAATATTAATAACAATAATGCAGAAGCAGTCAACGAAGCTAGTCCCAATGTTGGTAACTCGAAAGGTTTGAGTAGCGTTAATCCTAGTGTAAATAGCATAAGAACCAACTACTCCGGTAGAAGGCAACCACAAAGAACATCCCAACTTGAACTGACAACAACCACAACAACTGAGCTACCTAGCATTTCTAGTCCAAGACCTTTCGGTTATCCCAGACGTCGAACACGTCCTGTAGCAACTAAAACCCAAACCCAAACCGCACAATCCACAAGTACAACCACAAACAACAACACCACCACCAACAGCACTGTCAACGGCAACGAGAACGATAACAACGAGAACAAGACTTTAACGGACGTAGCTAAAACACGAACACGTTTATCACAAGTGGATAGGCCCAAGGTGAGTGACATTAATAGTCAAAAGTTGTTGGACCCTAGCACAAACACCCAACAACCAACAACAAGAAACCAAACCACAACCACAGCCACAAGTAAAACTCAAACTCAAACCCAAACTCAAACTCAAACCCAAATCAAAACAAAAACAACAACCACAAGCACAACAATCACAGCACCTAAAACAACAAACACCCATCAAACAACTAGCACCCACAATGAAGTAGTCGTTAATCTAGTTGGTAATGGTGACAATAAATTAAGGCATGACGTAGTTAGTAGTACCTTTAATTTAAGCACTGATGATGATGATAATGATGATGACCGTGACGTCCACGACGAACAAGACAACCGCGAACATATTAAGTATACGTGGCGTGATGCACGCAGACCAACAAAACCCACAAGACCTTCCTCTATCAAGAGCAGCATCGATCTGCACAATGCACTCGTCGACAGCAACGACAAAGACACTCGCAGGTTTGCCGGCAAGCGTTTGGCCAGCGACAATGAGAGCGAGTCACGTGGTCGACACTTTAATTCAATTCGTGGAGAGGGCGATGTTGCAGCTGCAACAGATGAAACACCGACTGTCCACAAACGCATCTATCAAAATATAGCACGTACTTCTAGTCAAACTGAGGATGAAAGCGCAACGAGCTCATCGTCAAACGAACATAGCAGAAGAATCTATCAAAATATCGATCATTCGTCCAGGCAAAAGAGCGGACAGAACGACGAGCAAATACACTACAATGCCATAACTCGCACTAGCAGCGGCGTGCAACTGACTGACAGCGGTAGCTCAAGCTTTGTGCGTCATGTGAACACATCACAGAATGGAGAAGCTAAGCATCAGCTTGTTGCAGAATCGTTAACAAGTGAGGATAGCAGCACGGAAAAACATTTGGCGAGCTTTACAACTGAAAGAGAATTGGCGGAATTCACGACTGAAAAAGATTTAGTGACCACCACAACCGAAAGAAATTTAGTGACCAAAACAACTGAAAAGGATTTAGTGACCACAACTACTGAAAAGGATTTAGTGACCACAACAACTGAAAAGGACTTACCGACCACCACAACTGAGAAGAATTTTGTGACCACCACAACTGAGAAGCACTTTGTGACCACCACAACTGAGAAGGATGCGGAGAAATCAAGCACTGAATCAGTGCAAGAAATTAACGACGAGCTGGCAGCTGAACTGCCCGATGATGATAGCGATGCCGTTGTAAGCACCACCACAGAAGCAGCATTCAGAACAACAACCCGACAGACGACAACGAGAAGAACCACTACAGAAGCTCCTCTGACTACCACTGAGATACCCAAGAAACAAAACAGGAAAACTAACTTTATTCGCAGACCTGTGGCCTTAAGCCGACAAACAACCGAAGGTAAAGTAGCACTTGAAGGAGAAACACACTCTGTTTCAACAGAGACGAATGATGAAGCCAAGGAATCGACGACAGCGTTGCCCAAACGTCGCGTCTTAGTTAGGGGAACCTATCGACCACGCAAGGAAGGCGATCTCTCGTCGCTTTTGGCAGTCGATGCCAACAAACGTGGACCCGCCTACAAGCATCAAGAACCGCAGCCGCGGCCACAACTGGCGCCATTCAGAGAAACACCAGAAGCAGTTGCCCGTGAAATAAATACGGGAGCAGCAACTGCAACCGCAACCGCAAACTCAGTAGCAACATCGAAACAAGAGAGCGACAGTGAAGTTGAAGTGGATAAAACTAGTCAAGTAGATGCCAGCAGCAAGCGAAAGGATGGCCGAGTTCTGCACGGTCCGGTGCGGAATCGCACCACCAGTCAAACGGAATCCTTGGGCGGTGGCATTACGCGAACGCGCACCACATATCTTCGCAACATTGACGGTGGCAAGGTGGTGAAGCGAGTGCACACGAAGACTGTGCACGAGAAGCCCGCTGAATATGAATACATCTACGATGAGATCACTGAACAGCCGGTTAGTACAACGCCCCGCATCATAACACGCAATCGTGGCGCGGTTAAATTCCAGAGCAACGATCTGTCCTCATTGCTGGCATTGGACTTTGCATCGCGGGCACAGCGCACAAAGACATCGCAGCCCACGGTGAAGAAGACGCGTCGTCGGCTGCTGAAGAAGCCCAAGGAAACCGTTGAACAGGAAGAGGTCGAGGAGTTTGAATACGACAATGTGGAGCCTGAGATCGAGGATGAAGCACCCACCAGACCAACCACAACTAGACAGCCCACAAATCGACCAACCCCAAGCAGACCGAAACCAATTCTACGTCGCACCAGACCAACAACAACAACCACAACCACGGAAACACCGACAACAGTTGAAACCGAGGCGAGCACTCGTCGTTCGGCCTTCAGATTCCAGCAACCAACTTCTAGAACAATTCAAACAACGTCGACGACAACCACAACAACTACCTCGGAGCCAGCAACAACTGCAGTTAATGGCAAGGCAACAACACGGCGAGTTTTCAAATTCAGGCGTCCTCTAAGAACTACAACAGAATCCTCCCCAGTTGAAACTGATCCAACAGAAGCCGTAGAATCGGAAGCGCAACCCACGACTGCTAGAAACTTTTTAAAGTTTCGAACTAGCAGCTCGACAACAACAACCACAACAACAACAACAACAACAGCAGAACCACCAACAACATCCACAACACCAGCAGCAACAACAACGCCAAGTGAACTTGGTGATGACTTGACTGAGGTGCAACGCAAGTTGGCAATTGCATTGAGCAACTTCGAGAGCGACAACGATATTGCCAGCAAGGAAGTCAAACCAAAGGAGGATTCGAATAGCAACGATCAGCTATCGCTGCCGATATATCATCGTCGCAAATACTATCAGTACACTAAGGACTCGCCCATTACGTATATTGCCCAGACACAGCTGCCACCCGAGCCCGACACCAGTGAGGTGAGCATACGCCAAAAGATCCACGATGTGTTCAACGTGAGTGACAATGCAACACCGAATAACGCATTGGAAAATCAAGATGATGAGGAGCATTATTTGGCCATGGAGCAGGCACAAGAAATCAACTCGGAACTGAGTCATTTTTTATTGAAAACCCCCGGGTCAGTGTAGGTCACCTGGGGGCTCAAGTTGATGCAAATACTGAGGAGGTCGCTAAGAATGAAGATGAGCACGATATACAAAAGGAGGAAGAAACACGAGTTATAACGGATATATCGCAACGTCAGGGAAAAACTTTAACCACTAAGCTGGAAGTTGTAAAGGAATTAAATGAAACACAGCGCGCCAGAGGTTTTCGCACTTATAGTCAATTGAATCTCACAGCAGCTACAACCGAAGAGACTGCTGAAAGCGACTCGCCAAATAGCACACCCAAAACTATCTTTAACACAGCTCGTCGTTTTCAGAGCAGAACCACAACAACAACAACAGAGAATCCAAGCGAAGTGGAGAAGAATGACGGACTTGAAGCTGATATCGAGGATGAGAATGAGAATGAAAGCGGTGCGACTGAAGCAGTCACTCCAAGACTCAGGATAGATCTTACACGATCATTTTCGCTCCCCGTCGAGCGGCCGACAAGTCGACGACCGATTTCTAGTCGTCGCCCTCTTTTGGCGGGTTTTACAACAGCCTCTAGCTTAAAGGCAGATGATGATGAGCAGGATGGAGATATCGCAAGTCCTCGATCTCGAATTTCGACTACAACTGCCACAACAACAACAACTACTGAAAGACCAACAAGAAGACGCGTGCTTTTTGGAAGTCGAAATCGTTCGAGTGCGACAAATAGAGAGATTAACCAACTTGAAAATGAGGAGACAGCTAGTCAGCGAGAAAGTACTAAGGTCGATGGCGATGAGAACTTGAATGATTCTAATACTAGAACTTCGACCACAACAGCCAGAACAACAACCAATGATAGATTCACAAGACGTCGTCAATTTTTTGAAAATCGAAACATAAGAAATAGCACAACTAGTCAGAGTGAAAGCACTAAAGTCGACGAAAACGAAACAAATGATAAAGAGCAGGATGAGGAGGATATCATAAGCTCTCGTTCTCGAATTTCGACCACAACAGCCAGGACAACAACCAATGGAAGGCCCACAAGACGACGTCAACTTTTTGGAAATCGTAATCGCTCGAGTGCGACAAACGTGAAAGATGAAAACGAGGAAGGAACTAGTCAAATTGAAGATGAGGATCAGGATAGCTTGATCGATACCACAAGTACTCGTACAAGATTTTCGACGTCAACAGCCAGGACTACAACCAATGGAAGTCCCACAAGACGGCGTCAACTTTTCGCCAATCGTAATCGTTTTAGTGTGACAAACGCTAGAATAAATACAGAGATTAATGAAGATGAGGAAACAACTAGTCAAAGTGTCGATGAAGATGAGGATCCGGATGACCTAATCGATACTACGAGTGCACGTACTCGGCTTTCTACCACAACAGCCAAGACAACAACCAGTGCAAGCCCCACAAGGCGACGTCAACTTTTCGAAACTCGGAACCTAAAAACAAACACGGAAAATGAAGAGAAAACTAGTCAAAGTGAAAGCATTAAAGTCGACGAGGAGAATACTAATTTAGATACAACAATTAGTCCCGATGATAGCGAGGACATTACTGAAACCACCGAGTCCGGTCGCCGAGTATTAATTCGTAAACGAATTATTTCAACGACAGCGAGTACGACAACTGTTTCTGATCTCGAAGAGGAATACAAGGAACAGGAAACTACCCAGTCTCCAACTGTAACCAGTGAAAATAGCAGTGGAACTCCTTTGCCACGTCGAAGGATTGTAATACGCCGTCGCCTTAATGCCACAATAGTCAACACTAACACAACCACCGAAAACAAAGTAAGCGAAATTAAACAGGAAGAGGCAAGTTCCGATAAGATTGTTAATGCCAAAGAAAGTGAAACAACCGAAAACGTCAGCACAAGAATCATTCAAACCAAAGTCAATACCACCGAGCAGAATGAGGATACCACCGAAGCAGCCAAGAAAAGTGTATCTGTAAACGAAAACACTACAGAGACTACTACAAGAACAATTTATTCAAGCCGTAGACTTCCGATTCGAGGCCGTTTGAATGGCTCAACCACAACAAAACCCGCTCAGCCTGAAGATGGAAATAGTTCAGATGAAGTCACGACAAGCACAACTAGTAAACCATCGGCAGCGCGAACGGATATCTTCCGACGTGGCTTCGGAACAAGGTCAAGACTGGTCACAACTACAGTTAGCCCAAGTACAGTGTCCAGCACAACTGCTGATGAACTAACAACACGACGACCATTTGCTCCTTTGAATCGTTCACGCAGTCGTTTTAGGACTCCATCAACAACAGTAGCAACACCAATTGATAACGAGAATGAGGCAAGCATAGATGATGATGAAGATGAAGTGGGAACTTCAACAGGCCAAAGACAATTCCAGCGAACGCAACAGCGACCAAGAGTTCTGTTTGGCCAAAATAGAGGCACCACATCGACAGTGAGCCAACAGAACAGAAGACTGCCTACACTTGATTCATATGCAACAGCTGCACCTCGAAGAGTGAGCTCGACAACGAGACGCAATATTGTTGCCTTCAATAGAAATCTCTACAGTCGCAATAAGCCAATCGAGGATGTGGATGATGAAGAGCCAGAGAACGATGAGGAAGAGGACGAGTACGAAAATGAAAACGATGTGGAGGAAGAGCCAGAAGAAAGCGTGGAAGACGAGGAGGCGGAAGAGGAAGAAGATAATGAGAAGAATGTTAGGAATTTTTCGAACAGCAGAAGACCTGATCCGCTTCTCAGCCAGCTGCTTGCCAAAAGACCTGCGACGCAATTGCGAACAGACACAGCAAATACGGGAACCCAATTGGGTACAGAGACAACAAATGCTCGTGCCCAATTTGGAACCCAAACAGCAAAGACTTTAACCCAATTGCGAACAGAAACAGCAAAGACTCGAACCCGAACACAGACTGAAAGCCAATTTGGCGACAATGAAGATGATGAGAACGATGACGAGAACGAGAACGAGAACGAAGACGATAACGATAACGATGGAAATGATGTTGAAGGCAATGTAAATGATGATGGCAACACAGTAGAGGTATCTTTAAATAATAAAATTAACAATAATAATAGTACTAATACTGTAGATATACGTAATTTGAGTTCACAACGTAGTACGAGTAACAGCACCGTAGCCAATTATTTCAATAATCGTTTTAAGTTTTCCAATGTAAATGCTAACAAAAACAACATCAGCAACAACAACAACAACAAAAACACCACAAACGACGGCAACAAACAAAACATTTACACAAGAAACTACATCAAAAACAAACTAGTCACAATCACTGTTAATGCTAACGATACAAATGGCGATGCGAATAGTGTAGAGGCAGAGGCGAGTGATAATGATAATGAGAATGAAGATGATGATGAGTTATTGGATGAGAATGATAATAGTGATAAGAAAAAGAGCGTGGTGATAAGTGGTTCACCAGAGCGTGGCTCTGGCTTAAATGACTTAGGTAATGACGTTAATTCTAAACGACGTTTTCAGAATCGGTATCAATTGAGCCGCACTCGAGGCAGCGGCAGCACGACCTCAAGAACAACATCAACAACAACCACAACCACAGCACCACCAACAGCACGTCGCTTTGCATTTGGTACACGCAGCCGCACACAGGTAACTAAACTAGCCACACGTGATCCGCAGACAAACGATGAATCCGATGAAGAAGAAGATGGTGAAGAGGGCGAAGCCGATAGCGGAGAAGATCAAGAAGATGCAGCGACTGAGACAACAACCGCTAAAATAACACTCACAGCAACAACCACAACAGCTCCACCAACAGCAACAAAGCCAACACTTAAACGCGTGCGCGTAATCAAATATCGACGACCGCTGCAGTCGATCGATAGTAACGATAGCGATAACGATAGTACAAACAGCACCACTAATAGCGTCGCCACTCGCACACACACTGAATCACAAAACACAAATACAACCACAGCCACAACAACGACAACAACAACTATCCTTAATAGCGAGAGCAACAACAATGGCACAACGCGTAAACGTTTCCGTAAAATTGTGCGCAAACTGCGACCCGTTGATGTTGCACAAGCCACAACTGTTGAGCCCCAGATCAAGGTGAAAACCGATCAAGATCAGCATGCTGTTTTAGGTTCAGAGACTACAACAACGACACGCAAACCGTTCCATCCAAGTCGATCACGTTTCGAAAGCTCCCAAAAGCAGGAGCCGGACGAGAAGGAGGTGAGTGATGATGACGTTGATGTTGATGTTGAGCAGAACAAAGTGCTGTTGCCCCAGCGACGACCAAACGATTTGCAGAGTCTGCGCAATCGCCTCAAGGCGCAGCAAGCTCAGGGCGAGGGCACCGATGGTGTCATCAGCACCCGACTGACGGGTGGTAAATCGAATGAAGCCGCTCACGCAGGTGAGGAGTCGGAATTGCAAAAACTACGCGACAAGGTGAAGGCCGAGCAGGCACGTGGCAGTGGGGAGCAGGGTGTGATCAATGATCGTCTAAAGAAGGTGCTGGCCGAGAAGAATGCCAACGCTGCTGATAGGCCTGAAACGACAACAAGGGCAGGACTAACTCTTGGCACAGGTTCGTCACCACGTCCATTTTTCCGACGCAAGCTGGTGGCAAAGCGACCAATCGCCACCATTAGCACCATCAATAGCACACGCTCGACAACTACGACAGCAACTTACAAGCGCCGCAAGAATGGACGTTTCGATCCCTTCAACTCGAGTGTGCAGAACAAGGGTGAGGGCTTTGTGCGCACCGATCCCCGAGGACGACTCGATGCCAATCGCTTCAAGCAACAGCAGCAGCAACAGGAAGAAGATGGCGATGATGATGATGAAGAGGAGGATGATGATTCATACGAAGCGCAACAAGAGCTGCCACAGACCCAAGTGAATGTTAGGCCAGCACTCGCCAATCAGGAGATTGTGCGTCGACCATTTGTGCCCATCAAGAAGCTACCACAACCGCCAGTTCGTCAGACCGAGGAGAGCCAAGAAGAGGACGATGATGAGGATGATAACGAGGACGATGAGGAAGACGAAGGTGAAGATGACAATGAAGACGAGCAAGTGGAAAAACAAAGCCAAGCCCCTCACTCCAGCCAGGAGCTCGACAGCAGCACCAATCAGCCCAAATCGAATTCTCCCTATCGCCCTAATCGTGTGCTGCCCGGCAGTCGACCCAATATCGCCCCAACTGCTGGCGGCAATGCTGGCAATGTGCCATACAATTCACGTAACCGCAACGCTTCCAATTCCTCTGCCAATTCCTCTAGCTCCACCTCGACGTCGTCGTCGACGCCAGCCAATCGATTTGGTAGTAGCAACCGACCACGTGTCGTGAATCGTCCGCTGGGCGTTGCAACACCAAATCTAACGTTGCGCCCGGTGGCCAACAATTATGAGCGCACCACACCGTTGACACCGCTGAAACCGGCGCCATTTATTCCGAGCAATACGCGCAGCTATGAGCGCAAGTACACAGGTCCATCGACAGAGACACCGGAGATATCTCTAGAGAATTCTCTGATCGAGGACTTGAACATTGATGCGCTCAATGCGCGCAACAAGAAGATCTTTGATATACACAGCAAGAAGCACACAACGCTTAAGCCAAAGGTAGCAACGAAAGAGGCAGAGACAGAGCAAGAGGCAGGAGCAGAGGCAGAGGTGGTCAATAAGCAACAGCAACAGCAGCAACTGTTGGAAGAGAATCAGGGATATGTGACAACCACACCAAGCACACCAACAGAAACAACAACAACATCTCCAAATCCAACTCAGATAACACAACAGTCAACAGACACAACAGTCACAAACACTGAAACCGAAACAACTATCGATTCTATCGATAACGATACCGCACAGCCACCAACAAACGTGTTCAATGCCAATGCTAATGAAGCCACAAACATCTCTTCACTCTTCACACAGAACCACAGATCGCCAGCATCAGCATTATCCTCAACCACCTCACCACCGCCCCCGGCAACAACATTGCTGCACGTGTTCACCCTGCTCGACGGCGAGACGAACGATGGGGACGACCACGAGCCAACGGGTCGTCCTGCCACTACCAGCAAAAACCGCCATAAGATCATCGCTTCTGTTGAGCCAAAGCACAAACTGATCGAGATCAATCGCATTGTTGAGATCAATTCGAAGCAGGCACGTCTCGCTCAACGCAAGTCGAAAGCAAATCAAGAGTTTACTCCCGGCATTTTGCGTGTCGAATCGCTGCCGCATGTCGAGCAGCTGGGCGAGATTAGTGTGGTGAAATATGTACATCTGGTCGATGGCAGTGATATACAAGTGAACGATGGTCACAGCACCGTTGCCGATTACACGCCCACCGAATCCATAATACCCAAGAGCGTCAGCTCATCGGCGCCGGTTCGCAATAGTCTGCCCGAGACAGAGAGCAGCAGTGTGGGAGACAGCGATAGTGAGCGCAATGGTAAATCCCTATTGCCGGAGGTGATACGTGAGGCGTTCGAGACATCGACGATCTCGTTGGAAGGTCTGTTTGATTCGGCGCGCAAGGCGAAACTGCTCAACATCAACAACAACATCAACGGCAACAGCAACAGTGAGGATGAGGAAGTGAAGAGCAGCACGATACATCAGGAACTGGAAAAGGAGCAGGAACAGCAACAGCAACAGGATAGCACAGAGACAGCGATACCAGCAACATACGTAAGACCCATTGTACCCCTATTTCGCCCCGAATCCAATGAATCCTCACCCCTGATCATCTCGATAGCGAACCTCGACAAGGTCATACTAAGCAAGGTGCCAGCGTCAGCGTCGGCGTCGGATAATATCGATAACGGCAAACTGGCACTGGAAAGCACCACGGCAAGCAGCGAGAGCAGCACACTGTTGCCAAACTTCAATACGAACATTCCCGACTCAAACTCCGATTACTCAGTCCGTCATTCGACTGTGCTGCAGTCGCTTGACTCCACCACCAACAACAACAACAACTTGAATAATGCAACACGAACGCTAGATGGCGCTATTAGTGGGAACCATAACCAAAACAATCAAATACAAACAGCTGTAACAGGCACACTCACTGACGTCAGCAACCAGCTGATTAACAACAACAATAACATCACCAACATCACCAACAAACAAGAAAAACAAACACAAACAACAAGTACAACCACAGTGAACAGCATTGTCAGCTACAGCAGCGAAATGCATGTGGAGCGACGCAAGAAACCTCGTCGAGGACGTGGCCGACGTTTGCGTCAACGTCAGCGTCAGCTGAAAAGCAAAAACAATGCAACAACAACAGCAACAACCGAAACGCCAATTACAAGCACAATAACAACAATAGCAACACCAACAATAACCACAGTGCTGCCTTGAAGGGCGACACCACGCACACACACACCAACACACACACACTACAACAACAACAACATCAACACCAATACGAATACCAACGTAGTTAGTTATTTCTAGTCTTATTTTTGTACAGAGACAAAAGCACTAAGTTGATCAAACTGCCGCCCTGTAAATAATTGACTGCGTTGCTTTGTCCTCAAAAAATGAAAACAAAAACAAACAAAAATCAAACAATTAATTATTTAACAAACAAATCGTACAATTTTCTTAAAATTGTGCAACAAACATATATCTATATACATATATATATATATATACATAATTTAAAAGCAAAAACATAAAGCATATACTTTAAAAACAGCTGCCTCATTGTGCGGTCACTTAATTATTTTTCGTATGTACATTTTCAAAATTCGTATTCTTCAAGCTGCCATGCATAATTACAACATACAACATACAACATATACATAAACACACGCATATGCTAACACCACCACACATACACATCACAAACACACACACACACACACCCACACACCCATACACACACACACCAACACAACCAAAATTCTTACATACATATACACACGCAGTAACGAATTGCAAAAAAAAAAATATAAAAAATCAACAACAATATATCCAATTGGTTCAATCAAATCCTTTAACGACTCACAGCGAAAAAGCTGTAAAAGAACAATTTTTGTTTTATTTAAATCCCTTTAATAATTTTTTTTTATTTACGAATAATTTGCTTTTAACAATGCGCAGTTCTAAATATTTTTTCTCCAAATCTTTTCAACTATTTTAAGTTTATTGCAATTAGTTTTAGTTGTAAAATATTTATGCACATAAATAAACTAAAAAAAAAAATACTACAAAAAAATATATATAGTTATTTTGTATACAGAGTTCCTTCTATTATATAGATCCCCGATATGAACACCACATGAACACAAGAAAAACACGAAACAAATTTGTAAGGGACATGAATTTATTACACACCAATAATAATATAATTTGATTTTTTTCAACATGTAAATACATTTTAAATAAGTAATATTTATATTTTTACAAATGAAAAAGCGTAGATCTGTGTGATGGTAGACACATATCCAATATGGAAACTAACCCTTATCGTTACTGATATCAAGCGAATAATATGTTTAGACAAACGGACAAACAAAATTGGCATAACATTTAAACCTACTGAAGAAACATTTTTAAAGATAGAATTAGTGACTTACATTTTGTATTATTCAATACACTTTTAAATCTCGATAGGAAATATCCAATCCATTAACATTTTTGTATTCAAAATTAGACTATTTGGTTGACTTAAAATTGATATTTGATAGAATAAAAATTGAATTCGATGTGACCAAAATTATATTACGTATACGTATACATCTTGCTTATTTGTCCATTTGATGCTGAATGAAAACATTTACCACATTTATCTTCAACAGCTATGAAGCTTCAAGTCAATTGAATGTCATACGCTTTTATCATCGACATTTTCTTACCTTGCTCGATACAATTTCAATTATTTCATTGAGTTAGTAGGGCGAGGTCAGCCATAAAGTGTTTACATATTCTTCAACAAACAGATCTTTATAAAAATTTTAGATTGCAGCAGCAATCGTAAAAGTTAATATTAGTGTTAATTTATGATTTCGATCCAATGTCAGCTCTTGTCACAACTTTCTCAATATCATCAAATATATTTGAGCCATGAAATTCAAATCAAAAATCATATTTTACAAACTACTTCCTAGTAATTTTAGCGTCGAGCTTTTTAGCACTCAACTATTTTCACTAAAGCATTTCCGATTCCCAAAGTTGATATTCATAATTTGCAATATTTTAAATTATACTGTTTATGACCAGAAATTCAAGTAATTTGAATGTTTCTCTCTATTTTTTCTCCTAACATGTTTTGGGATTTTTTATTGACAGCCTATTTTGTATTCTTAATTTACATACTACATTATATAATGAAATCAAATTGAACATATTTTTGAGGGGATTAGAGTTAGTTAGGCTACGGGTTTTGTCTTTTGTGAATTTTTTATGTCAAACCACTTTAAGAGTAGCTTCGCTGTTGTTACGTAAGGGAAACAACTTTCCCATCTGCCGAAGATGACGCCCAGTTCCTTGTGTCTTAATATTACCAATCGTTGCTTTTTGCTCGATCAGTTGTACAATATTTAATTAAAGCCAACCAGTTTTGTTGACATGCAAGCCGCCACATTCAACTTCGTCTCGTAAGCTCGCTCGTAAAACTTGGCAAAAGGCAAACGACGCTCATCTTTTTTTTGCCTTTTTTTTGGCTTAAGCAAAGCAAGCCCAGCTATGTTAACTATATATACACGACTATTTATTTGGTATGATGTAATCGCAGTCGTCACTAAATCCACATCTTCAGTGGATTACGCAATTGTCTGCGTATGCGTCTCCGTCTCCGTCTCCATCTCCGTCTGCATCTTTGCGGGTTTATATGAGTATGAGCACACGCATGTCGCGATATTGACATTTAAGAAGTCCATTGCCTGACCGCAGGCATCGGCAATCGGCTTCGAGTACTGCCAAAGCTATCGTGTGACTTTTGCAACCTTCTCTCTCTCTCATTTGCGGTCAATGCCAACAGCAACAACAACAACAACAACAACGACAATAACAGACATACCTACTACAAGTACTTGTGGTGTCTCAAGTATACTCACCTCCAATGGTCTCTTATCCCATGTATACTCACCTCCCAAGTACCCAATTCACCAATGCAAAAAAAGAAAAGAAAACAAGTGAAACAAGCCTTTTTGTAGCTGCCTTTGAAGTGATCTTTAATAGTCTGCAACGTAAATTTGCAATGCTTGCTTTTATTTCGTTTATTCAGTGTAGTTGCATCTATTATTTTAGTTGACTTTTAGCTCTGCTCTTTATACTTATGTTATATATAATCCCATTCGACATTTCGTTGAGCTTTGGCACACATTCCGTTGCGGCTTAAAAACTCAAATTTGATTTACGAGCATGTGTGTGTGTGTGTGTGTGTGTGTGCTGGGATTACACCAAAGTCGTTCACTCTTGACTTTTGTTGTTGGCAACAACAATTTTTTACCGGTTCTCAGTTGCCATTAACGAGTTCGCTGCAAATTGTTTTCGTCAACTTGTTTTAGAGAGCGCTGCAAAAAAATGTTAGCAATTGCACTTAACCATTGACAAAGTCAATTTTGGCGGGTTGATGGACAGCCAATTGTAAGTTAGTAGAACATGCAATTTAATTAAATAATCTACAGTGGTTTATATTGAAACTAACTATGCTGCAAAAGGTTTCAACGATGCCTCAAGACATTTTCGATTACCTGTTTGCCAATCTATCCATTATTCCAACCACGCCTACTCAAAACGTTGGAAAACTAACTAAATTGAGAACGGAAGTTTTAAAGTTGTTAACTAGACTTGGACATAAATAGTCATAACCAGATGCTGAATAAACTTGAAACACTCTGAGTTGTCTTTGTATTTTATTAATATGAATTACAGGCTCACCATTACACACACACCCACACACCTACACACAAACCCACACACATACACATACACACACACATACAAATTTATTAAATGTAAGTATTCACTAATGTAGATGTTGAACCCTCGAAATTCAATCCCGTAGTCATCACTAATTAATGCTTCTTACTCGTATTTAGAAACTGATAAAAAAAAAACACATGGTATGGTAAAATTGTTTCTATCTTAAACTAAGCGATATTATATGATTTATTTTGCCGTGTAATTTAATTTAGAGCTTTAGATTTGTTGACTGCAACTGCAACTGCACTGATCGCGGATCATAAATAAAGAAATCGTACAACATTCACACTCACAAAAAAAAACACATGTCTGATGAAAAGCACAAGTTTGCACACAAATAAGACAAATCTCTTCTTGATGAGTGTCGCGTTCGCGCTCAAATGCATATAATTAAGTGAAATGACTATAAAATCTTTTTATCTTTGGCACCAACAAAACCGTATATACTAAATGACATTTGTTTACTTCATTTCATAAACTTAACAAAAAATAACTCGGAACTCTGACTGGAATCAACTTTCAACTGGCAGCTGCGAACACCAACTGCAAGCACAACTACAACAGCAACAGCAACAGCAACGACGACGACGTCGGCAACAGCAGCGCTGACTTCAACTGCGACAGCAACAGTGTCGCGACGTCCGGTGTTGAGCGTGCGCAGGCGCATAATAAACACGCCAGTTGCAAAGTCAGAGGCAACCACGCAGCCAACAGACGAGTTGCTAACGACGACCTCCAATAAATATATTCGCCGTGGTAGTAAGCAATCGACAGCAGCAGCAGCAGCAGCGGCAGCGTCGGCAGCAACAACAACAACGACACCAGCAACATCAACCAGCAACATTCATCTGAGCAAACTGAAGACGCAAAGCTCGTCAGCAACTATTTACAGCAACGGCAGTAGTGTTGGCAACATCAATGTTGATAGCACACAACAGCAACAAAAGCAACACAAATTCCAGGCGGCGAGTTTTGCGCTTCGTCGTCAATTTCAAACACGACGATTAACAACAACAGTGTCCCCAGCAAACAACGATGAGAGCTGTGAGTATACGAAGATTTGTACATATATTATACATACATACATGTACATAAGATAACATATACGCTGATAAGTACGAAATTTGTTGCCTGCAAATTATCAACAGTTTGCAATTAAATGGCTATGCGGTATTTGTTGATTGACGACATTCAGCCAGCGCAAGCATTATTGGTCAATATGAGTTTGAATACTTCTCGTCAAGGCTTGTTTATACCATCGAATTCCATTGAGATCGCTGACAGATCTTAGCTGCTTGGGATAATTTGTGTCAGACACAAATCGCATGCAAAAGGAAAAGTTCAAACATTTTTCTTAAAGCACTGTCATTTGAGACAACAACTATTAGAGAACGATTAAAATCATATAAATTTATGATAAAAATAATTTGTATTGCCATAGAAGTGAAACATTTTATATATAAGTATCCCAAACAAGAATTTAAATTACGTCAAGGAAGTATTAATCATTTCCAGTATGCACCTCAGCAGATCAATAAATGTGCTGATGTTAGGAATATTTCCAATGAACAAAATTCTATTTTTGGCACGTTTTAAGACAACTGCTCACAGATAACACATAATGTTATACTAAATCTGTAAGTTGTAAGAAAATTGTGCCAGACAGAAACAAATAAGAAATGAAATCTGAGTAATTTTGAGCATGCAAAAATATCATTAGTGGAAAAAGTGATTGAATATATCTTCGAACATCAAACGTACAAAAGTAACTATGAAAAAGCATTGCATAGGTCGTTGGTTCATAAAAAACAACACTATTATATCGATGATGACAATGGCTTTATACTTGGTACATATAAAATACATAAACAATAATTACAACCTACCATACATTAGTAATATAAAAGATTGAATAAGAAAACGCAGATTATCAAAGGGAAAAGGCGTTTTTTTATCATATAACATATACATGTACATGTATGTGTAGCTTTCCAATTTGATTAACGTAAGCAACTTGTTGTCTCAACTTGTTGTAGTTACCAATAAATTAATGTTATTTATTTTCCCTAACAGCCACGGAGGTGCCGCGAACACAGAATCCGCTCTTCAAGCGAAGACTCACGCTGACATCCACGGCTCAATCGCCACGTACAACAACAATAGCTCCAGAAATAACAACTGATTTCGGCATTGATAACGATGGCGATCAGGTGGCCAAGTCGAGCATACAAACGAGTCAATTTAATCAGATTCCGGAGCAAGTGAGACCAGCAAGCATCAGCACATCGGCACCGCACTTTACGGTCAACAATAGTACGCGTAAGTTTTCTAATTCAATATAAAACCTATTCTCTTGGTACTCATCGAAAGTAGGTAATTGTAATTGATAAAAAATTATCGAATGCCATGCAAATTCTTTGAAGCTTGAGCTTGAGAATTTACAAGAGCAAAGCATGCATTAGTGCAAAACTAAACTAGATATGTTGTACATATTTCCCCTTATTAAAAAAAAAAAATTAAGAAATCTACACACTCGACTGTGAGATACCCAAGAAAGAGATACCCAAAATTGAATAACGTATGTATGTATGTATTATATATTGTGTCCACAAAAAAGTGTCGACTTTCAATTATTTGGTCAGTAAAAGTGTTGCCTCAAGAAAAGTTTCAGATAATCACTCTTACAAATAATATATATTAATATTATTTATTTATATTTATATGCTGAATTATGCGCAGCCACAAATATGTCGCTCTAACAAAGTACAATACATACACACAAATGTTCTGATAAACTTCACTTATTAGCGGTGTCAGGTATACTAAATGGCAGCACTGGCAGTCAAATGGCAGTACTGCACTTTGGTGCGAAACCAGATTTGCACGCAAAACGACCAAAATTGGAGATATGTTCGGCGCTTTCGCTCACTGTGCAAGCTCTCAGCATATCCCTCGCTCGCTCACCCCACTCGCTCTATCTCGCTCTTTCAATTTCGATATTTCCATACAAATTTGCCTTCTTTTCTGTTGTTACGCTAATATTGTCAAACGCTTTCTTAGTACAAAGCGCTGCTCTGAGAGAGCTTACATTCAAAAGCTTTATCACGAGCTTTCTACCCATGATCCGCTGTTACTGCATATTTGTGACAAATTCGTGATGGACAACAACAAACACGATGCCAAGGGCCATTATTCCTATGCCCGCATTTCGCATTACAGTTTTTGCGCTTGACGTGCATGCTGTCTGTTGATATTTAGTAAATTTTATTTACACAGCTGGTCTTAGCTTAGTCGCAGGCTTACTTGCGCTTAAGGTTGTGTAATATGTATTCTTTTAATGAGAATTGAAATGAAGTTGATATTCAAAAACATTTGATATTAAATTATACTCTAAATATAATATTCAAATGATTATACAAGTTTAACAAAATTGCGATTTATAATCATTTTCTTAAACCTACTCAAATTAGATGAATTTTTCTTGGTAATTAGAATAGACGCACTTAGGTTTTTTAATTTACCCATTTTGAATAAAAGCAAAATATTGCGGTATTAATTTAAAAAATATACCAAAATAGTATATACTTCGAGATCCGATATTTTACAATAGTCTTTTTAAGACGATTATCTTTCAGATGTTCTTTCGCTATAAAAATTGCACTATTTGTCAATTGAACTTTAATTACTTTGAGGGATAGCAAAACCATAAATAAAAAAATATTATAGAATATTTTTTCCATAACCATTAGTTACGAGTTTAACTAAAATAGTTGAAAATAAAAAATAGTACTACTTTGGGTTTGGCAATTGTAATTAAGTGAACTTTAAAACATCAATAGTAATTGAAATTTACTGTTGCAGGTCGTCAACTAATTGCTCGTCCACGTAGGCCGCAATCTGTGACGAGCACAACGACCGCAGCACCGGAATTCGCGCCGCCTTTGTCCCGTCGCCAGCAGAGTCGTCGTCGTCCGCACAAATACATCGAGGTGTACAATCGGCCGCCAGGTAAGCCGGCGCTCACCACTCCACTTCCAGCTCCGACCAATCCAGCGGCTATTCGACGATCGAGTGCCTACAACGATTACACTGACGATGGCCAGCCGCAATTGAGAAAAAAATCGAAGCAACAACCACAGTCACCGCCCAAGGTGGTTTTACATGGGCGTGGCATTATCGAATGCCTGGATGAAGGCAACTTTCCGCATCCAAACAGCTGTCGCAAGTTCATATCCTGTGCCAAATTCGTGGAGACTGGCGGCATCGTCGGATGGGAGTACACCTGTCCCAAGGGGCTTGGCTATGACAGCTTAAGTGGCATGTGCACATATGTGACAACTAGCGATGGCAAAGCCTGTCGAGATTAAATATTAAATAGCATCAATTTGGAGTGCTTTTTTTTTCGTATATTGCGCTGATGCCCATGAAGATTTTGTGATTAGTTAAGTGAAGTTTGCAAAATTTATTAAACTTCATGCCCAAAGGGTAGAGAAGTATTATCTGTTAGCTGAATAATATGTGAGGCAAATTTTTATGAACAAATTCATGATTGATAATGAAATCAATCAATGAGTAATTGAATATGAATACTCACAACAATTTTCAAATAATTAAAGACATCTGCTTGTTACTACTTTAAAGAATCTTTCTGCATGATTTAATTTATAAAATCTTTATGAAATTATTTTCCAAATTGCCTTGTTTAAATACAGTTTAGAAACATTTGTTACGGCGATTTTCGAAAAATTTAAAATGCCAAACAATACACACATAAAAAAAAGAACGTCTTGCCAATAGTCGATGTTTTTACAGCACTTTAATGGATCATTATATAAAGCAGAGCTAAAAGAATAGAAGTTCAATAAAGAACTATTCCATCATATGTAGTCTTGATCAGGCGATTTAATTGTACCCTGTCTTTATCCTCGTTTGTGCCCTCCACTATTTAATCTCTTTTTTTAAGCATAGAAATAATGTCTTTTTTTCTCGACATCTCCCAAAAACTATAATAAGCGTAAAAAAGTTCATCTGCAATTTGTCGAATGGAGAACTTCGTCTCAAATTGCAATCGATTTAATAGTATACACTTGTATACATCATTATATACTTATCTATAAGTCTATAAGCTTATATACTGACTTAGTGCTTATTATAAAATTTTATATCAATAAATAAAAATGAAAAAACATAAAATTAAAATATGGTTTTCTTTATCCACATCATAGACAAATGTGTATTTAAATTAGATTAGGTTTCAGAGATTTTAGGTACGACAAAACAGTTAAAGAACCTCTAATTTTATTAAGGAAGAATCACAATATGTAACATACTTAGACGACAACTTGCATTAACATTTGCTCAATATTTAATATTTCAATGAAAATTAAAAAAAAAAAGTTGATATACAAAAACTTTAGGTATTTAATGATACTTTAAATCTATTATTTTTTATTATATTATTGCAATAACGAATACAATTCCTTATTGCAATGAGTTAAGCCAGAACGACTACTGACTTCAAGCTTACTTAAAAGATAATATTAAAATAATTATATAACTTTAAATTTTACTCCAAAAGCATTTCTAAGTAAGCATTTAGCTTAGTTCTTGTCTAACACTTTTTATCAAAAACAGCTACCGTCATGAATTTAATTATTGCAATTCAACTAAAATGTTGTAGACTTTATAATTTCGTAGACTGTAAATTCAATTTCATGAATTGCTACACCGAATAATTTAGCTGTAATTATATTTCTCGTTTTACAACGATCTTCTCTAAGTTTATACAAAAAGAGTTAAGGAGTTTTTTTGAAAAATGCAAAATTTTTATTACAAAACAAAGCGTAGTCTAGTCATTCGATACAGTAGAATAGAAATGTCATTTCGTTGGCTTTTCGCATGTCGATCGATCGTCGTCGTCATCGTCGTTGTTTTGTGGCACTGTCAATGTGACTTAAGCGAGGTTCTTCTTATCCTGCTGCTGCTGCTGCCTCCATGCCTCATGGACGGAGTGATAGCCGCTCTGGGTCTGGGCAGGAGTGTTACGGCCGAAAGGAGCCTTCGAGTTCACCTGCAGCATGTAGTCGCCGCGGATGTCGTAGCTGGTGGCAATGCCCATGTAGGCACGCTTGCCATAGCCATTGTTCTGCTTGTACTCCTTGTAGGAGCTGGCAGCGACAGCGGGGAAGTTGCGCTCATTGCCGGGACGGACCGATTCGGCGAAGTAGCGGGTGGCGCGCAGGGAAGCCTCGACAACGTTCTCGGCACCGGGAACACCCTCGGATGGGCCGTTGGGGTAGAAGTCAACATCGGCGAGACGCTCCTGGGTGCCCATGCCGTAGGCAGAGGTGTGGATGGCATCGACGAAATCGGCATCACCGCGAGCGAGGCCGCTCAGCTTGTTGTCGGGCTCGGCAAACAGTTTGGAGGCATCCAGACCGGTGATGCGGCGCAGCTTGTGTCCAGTCAGGCGGGTGTATTGACGACCAGCAATGCCAGCAACATGAGCAGCTGGACCCTGACCAATCAGATGGATGATCTCCTGGGGCACATTGACTTCGTTGGTCAACTGAACGAGACGATCGCCGATGATCTCACCAATACGCTCAACATTCAGGGTGACGAATTGTTCAAAGTCCTCGATCTGATCACCAAGCTTGATCACAACCAAATCACCGGTGGTGGTATCATCCTGTTCCTGGTTCTGCTTACGGCGCTGCTGCTGCTGTTCCTCGCTGCTGCTCTTCTGCTCATCGCTGTCGTTCTGGCCGGGGTAGGGCTGGAGGTTGTAACGCTGTTCGTAGGCCTGGACCAACTTGCGGTTGGCCTTGTTCACCTGACCCCAGGTCTGGGGCAGACCCTGGATGAAGATGGTCACCTCATCGTCGCCAAAGTTGGGCTGACGCTTCACGGTCTGCACAAAGGTGTTCAGGTTGAACTCGGTCTTCTGGCCGCGTGGACCAACAATGTAACCCTTGATCTTGCTAGCCTCTGGCACATAGTCGGGCTTGAAGACGCGGTTGAACTGCGACAAGTGGTCTGTAGAGACAGAAATGAAATCAAATATATAGTAAATAAGTGTGGGATGTGTGTGATCCAAGGGCTTAAGAGACTTACACAACTTGGAGAGCATGGAGCCACCCTCATCGACGGTCATCTCCTCGAGGCGACGCAGTGTCACATCCTTGAGCAATGGCAACTGCTCAATTTGGTTGGGGCTCACCCAGTTGCTGGGATCCTCGTAGTTGTTCAACGAGTTCGAGCGACGTTGTTGCTGTTGCTGTTGGTTGCCATTGTTTGGCGTCGCCAATGTCGCTGCCACCAGGCAAGCGAGAACACACAAAGTGCGCAGAGGATTCATTGTTAAACCAGAGAGAGCAGAGCCTTCTTTCCAAATTGCCGTTACGCCTCAACGAGCTGTACTGCATGTCTCAACCAAATCGAGCAGCGATTTTATAGCTCAGCTTTGCTTGCAGCATTGTTCTACTGTTCGACTGATACGTAACCAACATCAACGTTCATTGACCGCTCGAGCACACGTGTCATCAAAATAGATGATGATGATGCACTGCATCTTGGTCAGCATATTTCGGTGGAAATGAAACTGAAAACTCTTGACTTGATTTCATGACTTTAGCAATCAATCAATCGATCGATCGCCGACAATTGCACTACTCGACAATTTACACAATTCACATTTTTTCGCTTTATCAGTGATTGGTGATTGCCGGCGATTGGCAACTGTTCAATACTAAGCCCGAGCTTAGCGCAGTCAGCAAACAACGAAGCACATTAAGCGACATTTTGTTGCCACACAAAGCAGCAAGTAAAGTGCAAGTCCATTCGGGACAATGTGCGCCTTATGCAACTGACAATTATGCAATCAACTAAACTTTATATCCGCCAATGTATTTACATAGTTAAAAGAATAACTTTATATTTTATATTTATTTGAATAAGTTAAAAAATTCTTAGAATATAATATTCTGATTATTTTTTGTCACATACTTTTACCAATCACAATGAAATGTACTAATACGGAAGTTAAAATAGTATTCTATTCAATAAACTGTAACCTAGTTCTCTTTATTATTTTGTACATATTGATATGCATATTAATATTGAATAGAATATAATTCTCTTCATCATTTTGTAAATAGTGCACATATAGATACACCCAATTTATTTTTATAATCACATTACAAGTTGTAAATATGGAACCAATTCTAAATACAATGCAATAGTTCTGATTGACTGCAATAGCTGCAATATCGATACTGTTAATAGCAGCAAAAGATTTGTACGACCAATGCACGCTGCAGACACTCAGTTCTAACATTTGGGACATTTGGTATATTTGTCCCGAAATTGGGACATTTTTCTGTTCAGCGGTTCATTGCTTCGCTTTGCCGATATATTATATGATACACAAATTTTGTTTTTCATTCATTATTTTTGTTTATTTCGCTGCAGCAATAAAACACAATTATTTGAATATTTTATTAATATACATTTATTATTGAAATTAATAATGAATATAATTTGTAAACATTCAAATTCATTATATAGTGCAAATTGAGCAAAAATAAAACTACTCTTCTTTAGTACAGAATATTATTTTCATGTTGAATGAAAAAGTGCTGCTTACGCAAATTTTGTGTTCAAACTTCCGTCAGTTTCTTTTTCTTTGCATACCGATAAAGACACGCTATATTATATATGTACATAAAGGAAAGAACTAATAGATACGTGTTTGAATGAACTTTGCATTCACAATAAGTAAAATAACATCCGCAATAAGAAGTTACAAAATAAAAAACAAGAGCAAGTTTCCAAAATTGACTTGGACTAACTTTATTTGATTTGTATGTGATATATAGTACACCTTATAGTGTAAGGTTATACTAGCTAAAACATGTCATTGACATGCATACATATATAAAGGAATTATACAGAATCTGCTGAGGAGATTCTAGAAGTTCAATCAAACTTATTCAATTTATATATAACTTATTCTTACATTGTAACTCAGTGTAATCTAACGTAATAACTTGTAGATCAAATTGCAATCAATGCAAATTAATTCACAAATACTTAAAGGTGTTCTTATCAGTGGCTTAACTTTGTTGCGGGTGCTTTGCGCCCATTATCATTTGATTATGCACATTTGCTTATATTCGAGGCATGAGTTTGCAAGTATAACGAATGTTGCATATGCTCGACTGAAAGATACCCGTTACATAAAGGTAACAAACAATTCGGCACATCTCAAGAGTTCAACGAAATGTTTGACGAGTTAAGACTAAGACTGTTAACGTTGCTATTTTCTATTGTTAAATGATATGTATATATCATGTGAATGTTAGGTATACTTATGTGACCCTGAATTTCATAGGGATCTCATAAAATACTGTCTGCTTGGCATCTTAGATTCGAAATAGCGTCAAAATTAGGAAACACAATTGAACTGAAAGTGTTGCAATTAAGTTTAAAATAGTTAAAACCACTAAAATTGTATTTTCTGCTAACACAAAGTTAAATTACCCTTTTGTTATACGAAGCCTAGGTATACAAAGTAGACGGATGTCGTCTGTGTTAGCACGAGCAATATGTAAGCATTAAACTTGCTGAAATATATTTGCTGACAAACTGCAACGCTGCAGAAAATCGCAGCAAGTGCTGAATGGTCTGACAGTGCAACAAAATGCACGAATGCACAGTGCGAGGCAGACAACAAGTATAAATACTCAATCGCCGAGCAGTGAAAAGCAGTTCAACTCACAGCGACGCAGAGCAGTAGTTGAAGTCCATCCTGATCATTATCATCGACATGAATCCAATGAGAGTGCTTAGCCTTCTGGCCTTGCTGGTCGTGGCCGCCATGGGCAGCCCAAGCGGCAGGATGAACGACAACTCGGTCAACCAGGCGCTGAAGCCATCGCAATGGCTTTCATCCCAGCAGCTGGAGGCTATTCCATCTGTTGATGATCTGACGCTGGAGCGTTTGGAGCGCATGTCCTTGGAGAAGGGCGCTGAGCTGTTGCAGCAAGTGTGTAAGTAAACGAACATACATTTATATTGTGTATTGTATATGGAATGCTAATCTGAATCATCTTGACTATTCAGACCATCTGTCGCAGATCAACCACGATGTTGAGCCCAACTATGTGCCCAGCAACGTGCAGGTTTATGTGCCCCAGATCAATGGCGAGAAGATCGTTGCCCCCATCAACGAGATCACCCAGCGTTTGAAGCAGCAGAAGCAGAACTTTGGCCAGGATGAGGTTACCATCATTGTCACAGGTCTGCCCCAGACCAGCGAGACCGTGAAGAAATCCACCCGCAAACTGGTTCAGGCTTACATGCAGCGCTACAACCTGCAGCAGCAGCAGCAGGAGGGCCAGAAATACAGCCGCAGCTCGGAGGAGGACAACCAGAAGACATCCAGCGAGGAGGACTACAGTGAGCTGGCCAAGAATGCCAACACCAACACCGGCGACATCATCGTAAGTAGTCAGAATGTTTAATACTAGTATTAACAGTGGCTCAATTAATGCTAAACATTTCATGGCAGGTTGTTGACTTGGGCTCCACTTTGACCAACTACAAGCGTTATGCCATGCTCGACATTGAGAAGACCGGCGCCAAGCTCGGCAAATGGATCGTTCAGCTGACCAGCGAATTGGAATTGCCCTATGAGACCATCCACATGATTGGCCAGAACATTGGTGCCCATGTTGCCGGCGCTGCTGCCAACGAATTCACCCGCCTGACTGGCCACAAACTGCGCCGTGTCACCGGTCTGGACCCCAGCAACATCATTGCCAAGAACCGCAACACACTGTCGGGTCTGTCTCGCGGTGATGCCGAATTCGTCGATGCCATCCACACCTCGGTCTACGGCATGGGCACGCCCATCCGCAGCGGTGATGTTGACTTCTATCCCAATGGTCTGGGTGCTGGTGTTCCCGGAGCCGACAATGTCGTTGAGGCCGCCATGCGTGCCACTCGCTACTTCGCCGAATCTGTCCGTCCCGGCAACGAGCGCAGCTTCCCCGCTGTTCCCGCCAACTCGCTGAAGCAGTACAAGCAGAACGATGGCTTTGGCAAGCGCGCCTACATGGGCATCGATGCTGCCTACGACATCGAGGGCGACTACATCCTGCAGGTCAACCCCAAGAGCCCCTTCGGTCGCAACGCACCCGCCAAGAAGCAGAACAACTACCACGGCATCCACAACGGCTGGCAGAACGATAAGGATTACTAAATTCTCAAACAATTTAGGAATCCGCAATCCCAATGGACAAAATGATTCATCGAATGTCGCACTTTAGAGTTTAAGAACCCAAACCACACAATTGGATCTTTTTCTTGATAACAACGAGTAGTAATTTTCATATTATTATATAAATTCATGACAAAATAAACGCATATATTCTTTGTGAATAATATACTTAACGCTTAATGATTGTTTGGGATGGTTCAAATCAAGAATGTTGTAAAAATATCATACTACATTCAAAATTTACCATAGAGTACGAAATATAGCAGGTTTGAGAGTAGACTTTTTTACCATGGGAAATTATTTCCTAAATATGTTAACTTCTGCAATTTCTTTCTGATCCATAAGAATGTTTATCAATTTGTGTGGATTCCTTTAGAAATCATTAAAAATATAAATGTGCAGATACATATACAGATTCAACTCTATAGTACATATTTTGATTTACAACCAATTCAATTTGCAGTGCGCAAAACTTGGTAACTTTAGGTTTTATAGTCTCTGATATCTGGATATTTATTTGGTCGGTCAGATAGGCAGTCACAAATAGAGACACTGCTCGAGAATATATTCTACATAAGACAGATATGAATATATATTTTTCTCCTTGAATAAATCTTATCTAAACAGACGTACATACAGACGGACATACATGCCATGAACATTTGTAGACGCTATGCGGATTAAGTATACGCTAAGAAAATTTCATACGTAGCTATTCTTTGATAACATCACTCACACATCGCCTGACAACTTCGTATCGAATTTATGTTGGTTTCCGTTTAAAGTTTGCATTACTAAAATAAAAATAAAATACTTATAAGTATATGTACAGAAATAATTATAAAATGTTAATTCAAATGAAGTTTTCGTTGAGCCTCAATATTCGCAGATATTCCAAAAGTTGTTTTCAATTATTTTATTTATTTATTTTTATCAGCTGTAACCAGCTGATTTCAAAGGGAGGAAAATCAGCGAATGAAAATCGATAGATGGATCTAAAAATAGCTTTTAAAGCTCGCGATAAGCTTTTGTCAGCTGTAAGGGTTGTCCCTTGGCAAAAGCTTATCAGCAGGCAAAAACATCAAGTACCTTGGCAAGCCTGTCGCTGTTTCGACTTTTGGAATTTTTTGCAAGCATTTTCAGTTGTTGCTGTGGGCGTTCCACGCTCGACTTTCGATTGTCGACGACTTGGAGCCACACATAAAAATTTCGTACTAAAAAGTCGACTCCAAACTGCGTTTTCCAAAAGGAAATACTGTCTGCGACATCTACGTGTTCGTTCTCGCTCGCTCCAGTTCACATACATCTATATATATTCATATATATTGTCGTGGTCGTAGTCGTACTTTGATGTGACTGTTTGTTAGCCAGGATTTCATATGCCTTCAAGGTGAGGCAACATTTATATTTTTTGGGTATTTTTTTTTGGCAAGCTACAAACGAGTGTTGAATAAATATTAAATTTGTGAAGTAACATGCAGTGAAAAAGTGTGCAGCGAAGATTGAAAGCATAAAAAAGAAAAGCACTAGTAAATTTTCCTCCCTTTTTTCCCCTTTGTGTCCACTGAGTGTGTGTGTGTGGGGGTGTGTGAGTGTGAGTGTGAGTGTGTATCTGTGTGTTCGTAAAAAAAACAACAGAAATACCGAGAAATAAAAGCAGTTTTGTTATTGTTAAAGACAAGCTGCTTGCCTTCACTTTACTTTACGTGTATGTGTATATTTGCAAATATATATGTAAGTGTATGTGTGTGTGCATGCGCATATGTACATATATGTATGTGTGTGAATGTGTAACTCGTTATGTTGTCATCTACTATGCAAAGTAATTTGCTGAAGATAAAGTGAATAATATTGCAATAATTATACAGTTTAGCTATCGACGACATCGTCCATCGAACGCGGCATCAACAACTGTGATAGCACGAACGAAACAACAACAACAGAAACAGAAACAAAGGCAATTCACCCGATGACACACGGAAAGAATGCAGGGAAAAAATGGCATTGTCTGTCAAGGACAAAACAAAAAACACCCTGTACATACATGCATACATATGTAGCGGCGTGCGTGTGTGTCCCACTGTGATAGTGTGTGTGTAGCAAGGTAACAACAACAACAATAACAACAACAAATAAACAACATCGAGCAAGGCAAGAAAGTAGCACAAACAAATCTGCAGCTGAAATATTGTACACACAGAGAAACAGAGACACGAACACAGACAAACAAATTACATTACAAAACGAAGGAGGCTGCAGCAACATCATCATCATCATCATCATCGTCATCAACTTAATTATCATCAACTAACCAGTAGACAACAACCCCAAACCGAACGAAAACCCACGCAGCAACAAAGCAAAGCAAAGTAAAGCGAAGCAACCCCAAAGAAGAATATTTGGCGCCAGTTGGACAACAATTGCTGCTGCCTGAGCTTAAGCCACCATGTGGCTTCTTGCTTCTGTGATGATCCATTTGTTTCCGCTGCTTTTTCATCTGCTACTCTTGATGCCAGTTCATGTGAGTACACTTCATTTCCTCCCTTCTTAGATGTATGTGTTTATGTCCATACTATGTAATATACATTCATTGATTGTAAACATTTTATTCCAAAGATTTCATTAAGGTTAAAGACAGTTTATCATATGGTATAGGCTCATTATCTGAAAAAAACTTAAAACACTTTTTAGATCACAAATTATTCTCGGTCAGTACAAATTATAAGTTTTGCAGAATAATTTTACAATTTACATCTTGAATCGTCATTTACTATTCTATAATTAGCCATCAAAAAGTTTACGTGGTTTGTGTTATTAATTTTAGTGCTTCTGATGTAAGGAATTCGATGACAGAAGACGCCAAACACTTAAATTGAGCAGTTAACATTGTACCGAAAATATAATTTAATTGATATTTATATTATTTATATAGTAGACATTTAAAAATGTCTTTTTTTAGATCATTATTACTTATACCTCCAAATACAGGACCCTGTACAAAATTTATTGCATACTTCTAGGCGTTCCCATTGTCTTTCTACAAATTATCAAATTTATTTCAAGTCCTATAAATTTGAGCTGTCCAAATTGAAATCAAACTTATTTGTTTTCCGTATTCACGTCACTTTCAAAAAAAGGACATTACTGCTTTTCCTGCCTCCGCACTGTGGTATAGGAATATCATTTTCGGACTTAAACCTCGCAATTTTATTTATTTATATTTCGCAATTCTTGTTCGTTGCACCTTAGTGGTAAATTACAAGTGCTCAATTCATAGATCATGCCATATCGTTTTGATGGTGATCGGTAGGGATAAGCGATATTTACGATTCCAGCAATATTCAAATGCGAGATGATATTGGCGAGTTATAAGTTGACTTTGAAGAGAAACATTTATTTTGTTCGCCATAGCTTCGCAAAGACATACTTTGTAAATAAAAAAACAAATACAATAAAAAAGCTAGCAACTAAAGAACGATATTCATACCAACAATGTATGTAGATATTCATGACAATTTAGTAGATAGAAGGTTGTTAGCTTCGATCAAGAATGTCACATTTCTTCTATGCACATTATTATAACAAATTTAACGAAATGCTTATAATGAAATCAATTTCTCCTTGGCACAGGTGACAGCGCGTTTCTGTGAAGGTGGACACATCTGCTCGTTGCCACGTGAATGCTGCACCCAGGGCTGCTGTCCGCCGTATCAAGGTGGACCGCGTCAATTGCCCCCTCCGTCAGAGCACGTACTGAACTTATTCTTCATCAGCCATTGGTTCTTTTGGTAAGTGTGTGCGACAGACAGTGGGACAACAAGACAAAGAGGGCAGAGAGATTTCGTCAGTGTCAACATCATCACAATTGCTCGGGTCTCGGGTCTCGGGTCTAGAGGCTCAGGCTCTCAGGGTCCCCGATGACGATGATGCTCTGCTGCATTGCGTTCAAGGTTGCACAGCCGGAGCTAATTGGCATTGTGCGGCACATAGAGTGTGTAGTATACAGAGAGAGCAAAAATCAATCCGTTTCCAATTGAGCCATCACGATTCTTTTGCAATATATTAAAATGCCTTACTTGACCTGCATTCGATGTGATCTTAAATAATACATATTATTTCCTTTAGCATCTGTAGTAAGAGTATTCATTGCCAAAAGAAATTGTTGAATAGAGCAGAGTGAAAAGTATAAAAGATATTGTTAATTCAGTTTGATATGGAGTATTCAAGTCTTACTATTAATTATTTTTTATTATTGTTCAACATTATTAACCTTATTGTGAGTTGAGTATTTAATGCGTTAGATGATTCGTAGATGTGTTCCCTTTAAACACAATTTTATAATTTGCAGTTTAGAGTCTCATTTTTCTCTCTGTGTAGTATGAGAACGAGTATGGAAATGAATATTATTATTGGCAGCAAAAGGTGCCCCCTGACTTGACTGAGTTACGTCAAGTCAAGACCTTATGCAAGTCGACCGAGCCCCAAAGTCCCCAAACAGAACAGAACAGAACCGAACAGAACGGACCAGAGGAGAGCAGAGCAGAGCAGACACAGAGACAGAGACAGAGGCAGAGAATGCAAAAAGCTATTGGCAACTAATGAGGTACTGTCCATTGTGTTACCCCCCCGCCATACTTCATATGTTGGTTTGTTGGTGGTACATAATCAAATCTCAAGTCACCAAAAAGCAAACTACTCGTACACTAAAGCAGACCATTTAGTTGGCATTCGATGACGAACGCAGCAAGCAGCAAGCTGCAAACCAAAACCGTACAATACAAAACAAAAAGTTGCACTTTCAAATGGGTTTCTTCATACACAGCCGGCAGCTACAAACCGAACAGTTAAGGGAGACTCGCCAACCACTTGACTCCATCTCTAATCATAGCTTTGTCTTGCTTCTCATTTTGTAGGTGCGTTGTGGTTGCCATCATCCTAGCCATTCTTTGTGCCTATTCCCTGTGGAAGAAGCGACGCACACTTTGTGGCTGGGGCTTCAACGATCATCATCACACACAATCCGAGGGAGATTCCGCGGGTTCCTGCTATGCACCTCCGCAATACAGTCGCTGCAATTCATTTCATCATCCGCCGCCGCCGTACACAGAGGTAAGTCTATAGCATTAGCTTCCGGGTTGTGTTACGCGATTCTTAACCGATATGAGTATGCGAAAATATGCGTTGATTTGCTTTCTATGTTATGGCATTCAATATTGTTAGCTTAAAGTAGAAGATACACTGGAAAAAAAAGGCTGGTTGAATAAGCTGAATTTAATATGAAGCGGCATATCAATTATACCGAATAATACCCAATAATCCAATTGAAAATTCTTAATTTTTTTTCAATTTTCAAATTCTTAAATTTACTTTAAAATCTAATAGTAACCAATATAAAAGAACGCAAGAACAATTATTTGTTTATTTACTTTTTTTATTTATATAATCTAAATAAGAGACAACTTCATATTGATTTGGTATTTTTGATACAATTCGATGTAGACATTTTCCAATTAATGAATGAATGAACAAGAATTTATCCTTGATCTTATTTGAAATTATTGTCTTCAATATAACTTCAACATTTTTGTATTACGGAGTTAAGAATATATTCTTTAATTTCTAACACGTTCAAAATTGGCAATCTTGACTTTTTCAATTTCGAAATTCTTAAATTTAGTATGAAATATATAAAAAGCATAAAAACAATTATTTAAGTATTTAAACTACATTATCTAAATTTAAAAACGTTAACGTTAAAAACGTAATTTGAAAATATCGTCATTACTGAGTGAAGAATATATTCTTGAATGTCGAACATGTTCAATCTAGATTTATTGATGAATTTTAATCTTTATTATCTCTGATTGTCTTGACTTTAATTTAATTTAAACTTTTTTTTTATCTTGATTTGTAATTTTAACCTGTAATTATATATTCTTGAATTTCTAATATATTCTATATAGAATTGTTGTAGAATTTTGATGCCAATTTAAGAATTTATTCCTTAATTTCGTCATGATTTAAAAACTTTTTCTGAGCAACATTAACTGAGCATATTTTAATATCGTATTTATATATATTTGAAATATATATTTTATTTCATATCATAACTAATGTTTGGCAGTGAAAAGAGGCAATTAATGAATTGGAAAACTTTCTTAAATTTATGAATTTTATCTGCCTCTTTTCAGGTCACATCAAAACCGGATCTCTATCCTCTGGTCTTCACCTGCAACAGCGACAATAGCAAAGGCAACGCCGGCTCCAGCTACCTGATGGTACAATACTTCCGCAACTATATTGTGCGACCTGCGGGATCCCTGAGTGCGGCCAGTACCGAGGAATCCCTCAGCTCCAGCTTCATATGCAATGCCAACGAGGCGAACACCTTGGTGCCACCTCCATATTCGCGAGCCGCCAGCCCCGAGCTGAGTCTGCAGTATGCTGCCGGAGGTGGTGGCATCTCACATCCGGAGCCAGCACGCAATTCGCAGCTGGCGGCGCCGATGTACGGCCTGCCGCGATCCGCCTCGCAGCTAGTGGAGCTGGAGTATCAGCCGAGGCATCATCAGGTGATGCCGGCACATTATGCGACTGTGGCGCTGGGCGACAGTGTGGATGGGACGCATTATAGTACGCGTTTCAATGCAACACACGCCTTAAATAGTGGACACTTTTCACCAGATGATTCGTCAATTGGCGGCGAGTCAGGGAATCAAATGCGTCAATTGAGCGGAGTTGGGGTTGGAGTAGGAGTTGGAAGTAGAGGTGGAGGTGGAGGTGGATTTCTGCAATCGCGCAGCGATCAACACTTTCGCTATATGGCCAACAGCATCAATAGCCTTAGTGAGATATTTGTGAACAACAGTTGCGCCGCCGGCTTGGGCGGCACAGCGCCAACAGATGTTGGCGGCGATCAGGTTGCAAGTGGCGCCGCCACACAGGCCACATCATTGTGCAGCCTGGCCTTGGCAGCCGGTTGCACGCCTGTCATCTATAGCAATGGCTGTGTGCAGCCGAATCCATTGAATAGCCTCGAGAACTGCTGCCAACTGATGTCGATGTCCGGAGTGGAGGCGGCGGGTGCCACAGTCACCGCACCGACAACCGCAAGCACAGTCTCGGTCTCAGGTGTGAGCAGCCTTTCGAACATCGGCACACCTGGCTCACCGCCCCAGGCCACAAGTCCCACAGATGAGGTCCGCGAAATACTCGATCAGATCAGACATCTGCAGGCGGGCGTTAGTTATGAGCAATTGCTGCTTGCCAATGGCGGTGGCCACAAGCCGCGTCTGCAGCACACACTCTCCACACCCATGGCAAGACCCTCAACACTGCAACAGCAAAAGCAGCAGCCACAACAACAACAACAACATCAGCACTCCACTTCAGCATCAGCGTCAACTTCAGTTTCAGCTTCGGGAGCAACACCGATGCCAATGACCATAACGAGTAGCAAAAGCAAAAGCAAATTGAATGTGTCGAAGCCGCCGAACAAAGCGTTGTACATACCGATGGCTGCGATTGTGGCGCCCTCCTCATCCGCCCAGCGCTGTGTGCTCAAGAGTCCCGTCAGCAATGTGGCAAGCGGTGCCACCAGTTTCCTGGTCAATCGTGGACGCGTGGTGCGCAAAGGTTGGATCTCACGCTCGGCCCCAACAACACCGGCCAGCGGCTTGCCGCCGAATCGCTTTGGCGATGACAGCCCGTTGCTCAATGAGCACGATGAGGACGAGGCCATCGATGAGGCACATGGAGAACAGTATGAATAATGCGAAGAGACTCCATACTAAATGACCTTAAATACGATGTTTAGTTTGTAGAACTCTCGGTAAATAGATGGGCCTGTTTTTGAGGCCAACTGAGTCCCCAAAGATAAACGCAACGAGCTGCATCAAGCAAGGCAGTAAATTCCAATTTTAGCTTGGATTTGAACCAGAATGCGGTTCACGAAACGGATATTTTTCAATTGCTTGCTTTTTCGATTAAACTTGATTTACTCCGATAATTTGATTCTCAACAATTTTGTTTTGTTATTTATTAAAAATCAATCTTAAGAAAATAGTTATCCGGTTAATTTTATATATAGTTTACAAGTTTACAAGTTATTTGGCAACCCAATGATTGTAAAGATTGTGGAATCTGCTTTCATATTAGTTTCAGATTCGATTGCTTCCTTTAATTTTCTTCATTGTATTTACAAAGAACAAACTTAAAATTGGTCTGATTCTTTTGTCATTTATGATTTGCACGCTAGCATCAGCAAAATACTGTTTCACCGATTGTTCCTATGAAACAATTATAATACTGGACTTAAACTGACTACTTGGTGGTGCCTTTGTCATACGAAAAACTGGAACAACCACTTAATCTATGATAATCCAATTGAACATGGATCAAGGCGAAATTTGAAAGCAGCTGATGGAAAAAATCAAAATATAAGAAAACTATAATGAATATTGACATTTGGGACATAGAAAATCACGAATTGAGTAACCAAAGAAACAACTTCCACATTTAATACTTGCCGAAATAGTCAGAATAATTATCGCTGAATATATGATTTAGACAACATTCGCACAATTATCATACGCAAAAATAAAGAGAAATCAACATTATCTTGTTCGGAAGGATCAGCCCTAAGATACTCACACACAAATGGCCCAACATATTGCATCTGAATATTGAATATGAAAATACACGAATGTGAAGTCATAAGATTGCAAATTTCTTCTTTGAAGCTATGCTCAACTAATGATTAATATTATGCAAAGCAAAAATAGTTGAGAATAAATCGATGCAGAATATAATTGATTCATATAAATTCAAAATGAATATTTAAAAGTAAAATAATAGGTAACAATACAATCATTATGAAAGTTTGGTCGTCAGCAGTTTAAATATAAATATCGATATAAAATATAAATGTCGGTATTTGTGTTCGTGAAACAAAAAACTCTTCAATAATATCGGTTTGCGCAGAAAAGTATGCAACATTTTTTTTCGCAAAGAATTGCATTCCTTGAAGCAATCCGTGATTTGTGGTTTTTGTTGAACAGTGCTGTCAACAGTGATATTTATTTAGCCGAACTAATCTAGAAACAAATACAGAAGGTGGCTCTGATAAAATTGAGCATAGCATACAATCAAAGAGCAGAGATAAAAGAATGCTTCACATATCTGTTGTTTGTCATGTATTCTAATATGCTGATACTATATGTAAGATATACGTACGTGTGTGAGAAACAATTGCCAATTTAGAATCGCTTGACAAAATTACATTACATCACCGAAAAAAACAAAAAATGAATTTATGTATGTCAAATATGTACATTGTGAGACCTCCTTTTGAAGATTTTTCATATGTGTATGTAAATTATATATGTAGCTCTTTATCTTAGTGTATGTAGTATGTAATAATTTTATATTTTATTGGCTACTTTAACTTAAAACAAATCGCACATACATATTGTACATCTATGTGAGTGTGTGTGTGTGTGTGTGCATGTACACACCCATATGTATATATGTATATACATATGTAGATAGATGTTAATTTCTTAATTACTACAATTGAATCTTGTATTTGGCGAACTAGTCGAGATTGTTCGACTACCAGAATACTCTGAGGCCATAATGTCGATACTCTAATCAAATGGTTGCTTAAAATATACGAATGAAATCCTTATTGACTCAACGCACAGCCCACAAATAGAGATATTCCATACATCCTCAATTTAATAGTCCAAAAAAGCCCTGAAATTTCCAACTTCTAATGCAATTGCAAAATTAACTTCCAAGTCTAATTTTGTTTGACTTTCAATGAAAGGTTTATTCGTCTGATGCATTACGTGACGATTCATTTAAAATTATTTCAATAATATTTATTGTCATTTAAAAAATTATATTTGATTTATTTTATAACTGTTGCAGCAACATGAAAATAATAATCGAGCTTTTAATTTGCACTTTAAATTCACAGATAAAGTTTATTTTACAAATTTCAACTAAAAAGGGTAACACATGGGTTAAGAGTATCTTGTATTCGAACAGTTTCCACTAAATTGTTGTCATGCTTTTGTGAGAAATGCAAAATGTTGAATTAATGACTTGAAGCACTGATCACGATTAAAAGCTAATTTAAGCAAAATATGATAGGATGAGCACAAAATTTAAATGACAACAACTAAGCAAGTTGCAGTTGAGTATGCTCGACTGACAGATACCCGCTACTCATTTTTCGAAAATACAAACAAAAATAAGTCTGACCAACGCAAACTGAACTCGGTGCCAGCTGCAACCGATATTCAGTCTATAAAAATTGTTTCTTGAACAAATTTAAAAGTTCGATCGCCATATTAGGAGGATTCATACAGAATGTAGTGACTGTAATGAAGGGAGCTTGATCAAATTATACGAAGAAAAAACAAACTTGACCCACGTGCAACGCAAAAGAGTTTTGTCACCAAAAATTTTGTAGTTATAGATCTCATAGTCTCTGAGATCTAGGTGTTCATTCTGACAGACAGACAGATTACTCAAAAAGAATATAAAAAATATATATATAACTAGTATGTGCATTTGCTTTATAAAGTCGGAGGCGCCTCCTTCAGCGTGTTACATAGATTTGCGGTTGTCACTAAGTTATAATACTTGTAACACATGTACCCTATGGGTAACGGGTCTACGTACATACAAGAAACAAGAAACAAGAAAAAATGCAATAGAGTGCTCTCAGAAAACACTCCAAATTGTTGCTAGAACATTTTTATTACACATTTATTGTAGGGTATTGAGATAATTACATTAGATCTACAATAAACAAATATGTTAATCTAAACAGTTTTAATACAACACACACATTCACTGTTGCACATTCGATGGTGACAGACAGAAAACAGACAGAGAAGCCGCCTAAAAACTATGGAGAGAATAAAACCGGAAACAATTTTAAGTATAGTGGAAAGTATTATATACAAAAATTAATAAGATCTGAACAGAATATATAATAATATGGATAAAAGTGACGAATTACAATGCAGCAGTGCCTTTCAAAAAATAACAAAACAAAAGAAATGAAATAAAGCGATAAAAATATGTAAACAATCAATAATGATAATGTGCAACAGAAGAATTAATCGACGACATGTATTTCGAACAAGCTTAAGAATTATGATGAGAGCATAGCTAATAAACAATTGAATATGTGTATGTGTATATATTTCGAAATTGCAATGACAAACATTGAAGAGCAACTAAATTTCATTTGAAATTTCAGTCAGCCCAACAAATATTCCCATCACGAGCTGAGTTCATCAAATTCTTTGGTGAACAATGCAATGATGTTTACAAACTGACATGAAAATATAAACAAATAATAATAGATTTGCACAATTTGCCATTTTCGGGAATTTATTGTGAATTGCGCGCATTCTGAACGAATAATTTAAGTGCACATTTTTTGTATTATTTTATAAGATGCTTTACTGGTTAAAAATACTTATTTTTTTTTGTATTAATATTATACGTACAATATATATAATATGAATTAATTACAACAAGCAAAAGAAAGAACATAATAATATTACGTCAGAAATGTATAAATCGTTTTTTTTTCGGCTGACTGTATATTCCTGAAATTGATTGTAGCTTATCTAATTCTTAGCTATAGAACTAAAACAAGTTGTGCAATAAATGGTCATTCAAGATATACATTTGAAAATGCGAAAATGAATTGATGTAATAACAACTTATTTAACAATAACTTGACAACAAAAAAAAAAAAATAATAATAATAATATAAGAATAAAATACACAAATAAAGAAATATTAAAATGAAAAGCGATTGTTTCATTTAATATTTTGTAACAATTTGAGATTGACGATAGAGCAACAATTAACGAGAGTACTTACAAATTAAGTTAATTCGACAAAGGGGAAATAATAATAATAATTAATTTCAGAATAATTTCCATTAGCGTTTTGAAGATGCTGCCCCTCGTCTGTTTCTTTTAAATAATATTAAAATAACAACTTATATCCCACACTTCTTCCCCACTTTTATTCACTGCTTTAAGGCCTGAGCTTGCACTTCGCCTTGCCGCTGCTCCCGCTGATTGCTCTGCTTCAGAGCCGCATCAAACTGTTCCTGAACACTCTTGTAATAAGGTCCCAACTCATCGCGAACCAGATCGTACCAGCGTGAAAGCTTGTGGCGATTCTTGAAGGCGCTAAAGCCAACGCTTTCTGCAAGTTATAAGATGATATATTAAATATTTAGCCATCATTTTGACAACTCAAAATTCTACTCACTGGTTTGATCAATTTCACAAATAGCGCTTAGATCCGCAAATGAAATATTTTCACCCAAAATGAACTTGTGCGAACTCAGGAATAATTGCTCAAAGTCGTTGAGTGTGCCATCCAAATGCTTACCAGCCACATTAAGCTATAATTAAAGAATATGAGGGTAATAATGAATACCAATAATATTGAAGATATAATTGACAATCATTGCCTAAATATCTTACCGCATTGTCGGATGCACGCGTTTTCTGCAGGTGCGGAATTAGCCATTTTTGCTGAAAGTAATCGGTACAAGCCACATCCATGTTGGTCTGCTGCCAAGCCAGATACTCATCGGTTCGGCTGCGTCCCAATTGACGACGAGGATACCAATGTTCCGGCACAAGTTTCTCACGTGACAGATGCCGGAATATGGCCACACTTTCGGACAATTGATAGCCGTGATCCGTAATAGCGGGGAGTTTGCGGAATCGATTGACTTTATCACGAAATTCACCCGTCAAATGCTCACCTTAAAAGACAGTCAAGATTCAACAAACATAGTTAGTTGTTCTCGATTTGAGAATTCATTTTTAAAAGAGTGCTTGACCATGAATTAAGAGCTACGATTTTTAAGAAAATTAAAAACAAGTCAAGTGCACTTAATTTAGAACCTTTTAATAATAATTCGATCTCACTGAAATTCTTAGAAATTGTGTTCAATGCGCTTAAAATTCTAAACTTGATTTGTATTATTCCTGTTAAACAAAAATGTTTTTAGTATATACATACATATATGAATAATTATTATTATTTTAAAGTATACTGCAATTGGGTCTTGGCTGCTTTGGATGACGATCTGGTATATTTTGATTTCTATTATATATATATATATATATATCGAATAAAGTCCTTTATTTATCATATATACTGAATATGATATTATTTTAGCGTTTTTGTTTTATATAATATTTGTTTACACTTGATTTTTTTTTTATTTTTTTTTTAAAGTAGTCTGCTGTTACTTTACTTAATAATCGTTATATAGTAAATAGATCAAGTTTATTCTCTTTATTTCTTTTGTTGGAAGATATAAGGTAACATTTCTATAATTGATTACTACTATTACTTTACTTCATTGTTCTTACAATGAAGAAGATACATTTTTATAAAGCTATACTAATATTTTATACCATTTTACTTTTTTACTATTTTTCTATATTTCTTTTTTATATACAATATTTATACTAAAGTGAAATAGATGGGATTGGAATATTCATTGGTTAAATTTGTATGAAAATACTCTAATCTTTATATCACTTGTATATTTCACTTATAAATAGAGTCCATTGGTTAAACATTTACAAAGCCACAATAATCTTGTTGACCACTTCAAAAGTATAGAATGCATAGTAATAAATTGTTATATTACGAGTGTCAGTTGCTCGATTCGCACTGCAGACAAGTCGTAGTCTTTCATGTTTTTGTTTTGCCAAGGCTGGCATCGTTCTCAATAGCCGAGTGCCGAGAGTCGAGAGTTTTTCGAGACTTGTAACGTTAACGTTTGTGCTATGCGACTCAGGGGGCTCAATGCACTAACTCAGGGTCGTTTGATTGGCGTCAGTTGGGGCGTGGAAGCGATATAGCTACTTAAGTAAACCCGTTGCTATTAAATTTCTTTCGACTTACGATGTAAAGTGCAATTGCAACTGCGCTTTAAGGAAGCAACAATCGTAGATTTGATTTGCATACGGTAGAGATAGAGACTAGCAATAAATTCGAAAAATATATCTACAATAAATGTCGGTTATCTACGATTATATCTATTCGTATGTATGTGTGTGCATCGTAGTAAGTTGTCAAGGCTGCTTCATATTTAAGTACCTATTAAATGTGCAAAGTACGTCCATGGGTATACAATATACTTAAACACATATAGACGCATACCCACTCATACAGACATTTAAATATATATAGTATTCTGCTGTATGACTTCTTTGTTTACAGACAGAGAGTATATTTAGCCATATTTCACCTGGCATTAATGGCATTTGCGCACGCGCAGTTCAACAAACACAACACAATAATTGTTGTTATTTATCCAACGTATTATTCCCCTTATTTGGGGTACATTGTTTTTGTGCAGACGTTAGTAACTCATTAAGCAAAGTAGCACTAGAAAATTAGCTGAGAATCTGAATACAATAAGTTGTTAACAATAATAATAAATAAATTGTTCAAAATTAGAGCAAGCCTAAGTGAGACAGTTTTCAACTCAGTATTGAAAAGGTGTTAAATTTAATTCCAATATCGTAATTTAATATTGGGATTCGTGTTAAATTAAATTGATCAAGTTCATTGCATTTGGGCAAGACCACAGACCAACAAAATACTCTACCCACTGCTTTGGCGAGTGATATACTCGTTTTTGTTTGAGTCTTTTTTATATTTACATACATACATATCTATATCTGTATCTGTACACACACAGCTGCATTTGCAAATGTACAAAATCGACACTAAGAAATTCTCACACTTTGTGCTTGCTCGCATGTTCGAATTCGAGGGTCGTAAACTGGGTTTCTTGTCAAGCGACGAGATTTCGAACTTTAGTAAGTGAAAGTGATCTTGATAAAAAATATTATTTTTATTATTATTGTCTTTTATTTACTTATTTATTTATTATAACTTTTATCATCTGATTGTAGACAAAGCCAAAGAATTACTATAAAACGTGAAGATGGACAATTGTGACTGGATATCGAAATGAAAGCATAATAACATAAATAACATATATATACTATAATATTTCTAGTTATCGGGTAACGTGGAGGTTAATGTTTCAAGTTACTGTTACCTCCTGAGTGCAAGTATGCCGAATTAAGTTCATCTTGAGATATTTAAAAGTCAAAATATAATATAGATATATAAAGAGTAACCCTCGCAAAGAACCGGACCATACATACAAAGATATTTGTTGACAGAAATCTATTCAGTTAAATGAATGTGTGCATTTGCTCATAAACAAATTCGTTTGGCGCTTGTTTTTTATTAACAACTCTGTATGCGCTCTTTCTGATACTCATATGATAATAAGAATTACCAATGCACACATTGAATACAATTGCAAAATCATAAAAAAAAATAACTATCTATTGGTATAGCTTAATGTCGATCCATTGTAAATAAACAAATATTTGTAAGCAACTTTTCTAAAGAGGAAGATTATATTCAATTGTGGTAGCTATTTTTCTTGCTCCATCTGTATGCTATATGCATATGATACAAAGTTCGATATCAGTTATTAATTAAATACGCTTAACATATTTGTCAAATGGTATTTGGAAACATGCAAAAAGAAACCGGTAACTATTACGCAATAGATTTACAACGATTTTCATTTGCAACCGAATGGTAATCGAAACTCTTTTACGTTTCAATTTGATTTCCTGCAATATTATTAAAATTAGGTCATCGACATCGATCGGCTTAACCAAAAGCCAAAAACCAAAACACACAGGTTGTTTGTGCGTTTCGAGTGAGTATCGAAAATATAAAAACAAAAACAAAAACAAAATAAAAGAAAAAACACACGCACACAAATAATTCACTTTCCCTTTGAAAACTTGATAAGCGGAATATAAAACTAGTGGAAAATTTTTTCAAAACACTAAAAACCGTTTCCGATTGGATGATTGGATTTGCATTTGTATGCAGTAGTCAGTATTCAGTATTCCATATTCAGTCTTGAGTATTCATTATTCCAGCTGGTTGACCTTTTGACTTGTAACGTGCGTGCGTTTGGGCACGTACTCAACTCACCTTTGACCATGGAAATGGGAATCGCCTCGAAAGGGATTTTCGATGCCTCCAGAAAGATGTACAATGCCCGACTGGATTGATTTAAGAAATCAAAATAGAACTTCAATGACTGCGACATTTTGTGGTTTCAAATTTCAATTGCGCTTTTAGGATCACTGAATTTTTGCTTTTCCTTGCGAAGTGACGACTTCTCTGGGGCACAATTCACGACACACTGAATATAGCGGATAGTATTTTTATGTAAATCAAATACAAATAATGTATACAACAACAAAAAAAAAGTTCAATTTCAAATCAAAGAAATTCCTGTGACTAGTTTCAGCACCCTGCTGCGCACTTGGACTGGTTGAAACGAATACACGAATATCTTCTATCTATGACTGCTATTTTCAGACTGAGCTCAAAACATCGACGAATGCGGCATTTTAAAAGCAACGCTACGGCTACGCGACACGAGACGACGCAACGCAACGCAACGCAACGCAATGCATAGACAAAGCGCATTTCTCGATCTGTGCGATGGCTGCGCTTGCGCTACACAATTTGTGTTTTGGTTGTTTGTTTACATGTTTACAAGTTGACATGAATTTATCTATGGGCAGCGGCAGCAATTTCGGATTGTTGGTTGTATCTTCAAGTTCTATGAGACATTGAGTGTGGAAAACTGCACAACTTTACAACAGAAAATTCACCGAAAGTGTGTTGCTTTATTTCTTAACTAATCGTTGAAGTACTTCGTTTAGTTAATCTCTTTAAATTGAATATCCCACCAAGAAAATATATAATAATATTTTCATAATTTCTCAATACTGAATTTATTCATGATTTGATGATTTTTTTTTTTTTTTTTTTTTTTTTGATTGTATACTAAACTATTTACTCTAGTTATTCATGAGTAAAAAGTGATTTTATTATGGATATTTTATTTTATCTGTTAACTTTTTAGAGTCAACACTGTACTTCTAATATAGATGTAACAAATAGACTAACCTGTTGAACTCATATTTGCATATAGTAAAAACAGACATCACCTCATATTATTTCCAATCACACGCCGTATTAAATACACTTAATAGCTACACATCTGTGTTGGACAAGCCTCTCATTCATGAGAAAATAAATTCAAATCTGATCAATCAACTGTACCGGCACAGCAGTAGTTTAAGTAAATAATAAAATTAAATGGACTTTTGTGAACAACAATTTGTATTAGTTAACACCTTTCTGAAACTTGAGAAATATCAATATGTAGTTGCATTGTATGCCAAAAACAACATCAACAAGTCAAAAAGCTAAACCCCAACCCATTTTTAAAGAAACAAATCCAATAATACAGTTGCTAATATACCACTTACTGTTTATTTTTAACTTTAGACAACTTACTACGTATAAATTCTTATTAACATAATAAACTATTTAAAAGTATAGGTTAGGTTAGGTTAGGTAGGACCGGCTGCCCCAGTACGGGGCAAAGCATAGACCAGTGGAGGTCCGTAGCTGTACCGGTAGCTTATCTACGTCTCAGAAATCGCGCAGTATGGATGCATTTTTGGCAAAAGCCAGCAGCATCCTAGGAGATAGCCGTGAGACGTCCCGAAGATCGTTGTGGCACGGCGAATTAAGGTATTTCAACCGGAGTCGGGATAACGCTGGGCATCTACATAGAAGATGCTCAAGTGTTTCCTTAACCCCGGGTTCGTTGCATTTCCTGCACTGATCACTGTTCGTGATGCCCATCTTTTCAGCATGGACAGCTGACATGCAGTGGCCAGTTAAGATGCCTAGCATTAGCCTGCAGTCTTTCCTTGAAAGCTGCATGACGAATTTGGTTAAGTTTTTGTTAGTAGAGGCACACATCAGCCTTGCAGTTTTGCACGAGTTGGCATTACGCCAGCTCGCGTCCCACTGAAGTCTAGAGCGCACCTCAATTTCACTGCCTAGAGTTCGCAGGGATATCGGAACATTGCACATGTTACCGACATCAAGCCCCACTCCCTCTTTGGCGAGAGTGTCTGCGATCTCGTTGCCATCGATGCCCTGGTGGCTTGGGATCCAATAGATACGCACGACCGCAGATGCGTTCAGCGACTCTATTGCTCTTCTGCTGTCCAGGACAACTTTGGACTTGACCACATCAGAGTGCATTGATCTTATTGCAGCCTGGCTGTCAACAAAGATGTTAATAGAGGTGTGATTACGCTGTAAACCCCGAGCCAATTCGGCAGCCTTGCCAATGGCAAAAACTTCCGCCTGGAAGATGCTGCAATGGTCTGGGAGTTTATAGGATTGTTTGGAGACCGGGTCCGGGCAGTATACGGCCGCTCCGACACCATCATCCATCTTCGAACCGTCGGTGAAGAGGTTGAGGGCTTCGGGAATGCATAACCCTTCCCGCCAGCACTCCGGTTCCAAGAATATAGTGTTAATATGGTCAGTACTGGTAAGGGGGATAGTATAGTCCAAGTCTCTACTAGTCTCCCTACCAATGGCGCTGTGACCATAGCCTAGCAGACCCAAATTGCCAGTTGCGGCAATCCGTAGGGACGATTTTGCGGCTATGGATTGCGCGTATAGGTTTAATGGTTCCACACCAGCTATTACCTCGAGGGCTTTAGTTGGCGTCGACCTGAGAGCGCCTGTGATACACAGTAGCGCTTGACGCTGTGTCCTTTCCATGATGGATAGGTACGTCCTTTTTCAGTGGCCTGCCACCACACTAGAACACCGTAGGTGAGGATAGGGCGAACAACTGAGATGTATATCCACCGCATTAGATTAGGAGAGAGGCCCCAAGTGCAACTAAGCATCTTTTTCGCCATGTACAAGGCTCCGGTGGCCTTCTTCACCCTTTCTAACACATTGAGCTTCCATGTCAGTTTGCTGTCCAGGACCACACCTAGGTATTTTACTGCTAGGCTCGGCTTTAGCATAGTGCAGCCTATTTTTGGGGGGACCACGCAGGTACCTTATACCTCTTCGTGAAGAGGATAAGGTCCGTTTTATCCGCGTTAATGCTGAGCCCGGCTGATTCGGCCCATGCTTTAACTTCCCGCAAAGTAAGTTCCATTACGGAACTAAGGGTGGTTGGGCATTTCCCAGTTATCAAAATGCTTATGTCGTCAGCATAGGCAATTAACTTGGGGGCCCGTCTAGTAAATTTTAGAAGTAGGCTATTTACGACCAAATTCCAAAGGAGAGGCGAGAGAACCCCACCCTGGGGAGTGCCACCTCGCACTACCTTTGTAATGGCCGCATCGCCCCACGTAGCCACCACCCGCCTGTCACAAAGAAGGCAGTTGACCCATCTGTGGATCGCTGGTGCCGTGTTAATTGAGGTAAGGCCCTTCATAATAGCATCAGTGGTGACGTTATTGAAGGCGCCTGAAATGTCAAGAAATGCACCCAAGGCATATTCTTTATAGTGGTCCGCTTTTTCAATGGAGGCTACTAGAGCATGGAGAGCAGTCTCAATGGACTTGCCCTTTGTATACGCATGCTGATTTGGGGACAACAGATGCATTGAGTTGCTTCTGATGTGCAAATCAAGTAGCTTTTCCAATGTTTTTAGCAGGAAAGAGGTTAGGCTGATAGGCCGAAAGTCATTTGGGACCACATGACTGCATTTTCCCGCCTTGGGCAGGAAAATGACTTTCGAGGTCCTCCAAAGAGTGGGGATATGACCCCATGCGAGGCACGCCGAATAGATACCCGATAGCCACGGAACAATCGTGGGCTTGCTGGCTTGCAGCATTGCTGGCGAAAGTCCATCGAGACCGGGCGACCTGACCTTCGCAAAGGAGTCGATAGCCCAAATTATTTTGTTATCTGTAATTAGACTGGCAGGGAGTCTCATAACTGGGAGACTAGGAAAGAGCTGCCAGTCCGTGTTCTCTATTCCAATACATCCCGGGAAATGAGTTGAGAGCAGTGCTTCCAGAGTTTCAGCACTGCTCTCCGTCCACGCTCCATCGCCCGACTTGAGCAGACTAGGACTGGAAGCCTGCTTGGACAGCAGCTTCCTCAGTCTGGAGGTGTCTTTGATGTTATCCAGGTCCGAGCAGAAGGTTCTCCATGAAGACCTTTTGGATGATCGGATCATCTTCTTGTACGACTTCAGGAGAGACCTATACTCGTCCCAGACATATTCGTTGTCCGCCTTCTTAGCAAGTTGAAACATGCTAGTAAGCTCTCCACGTAGCGATGAGAGATCTGGGTTCCACCAGGGTGGCTTCGATCTTCTCGTCGGTCTTGAGAGTCTACAAGATTGGCGAAACGCTGAAAGTAGTCCTGCAGAAAGGACATTGACATTAGTTTCTAGGTCCTGCACCGAGTTGATGTTACCCGGCGAACCAAGAGACTTGGAAACAAGGCTAGAGAATTTCGCCCAGTTCGTGTTACGGGGATTTCTGAACGGCTGAGCCGCAGGTACCCTGTTAAAAGGAATGGTAAATTGAATGTACTTATGGTCCGAGAAGGAGGGTCTATCCAGGACCCTCCACTCATCAACATTGGTACACTCAGTTGAAATCGTTAAGTCCAGCACATTACTGGAGGTGGGACCTACATAGGTAGATACCTCACCCCTGTTGGCTAGTCTAAGCTTATGGTTAAGGATAAAATCAAGAACTGACTCACCCCTGTCGTTGATGTCGGGACTTCCCCAGACGCTATGGTGGGCGTTGGCGTCCGTTCCGATAATAATATGCTTATTGGAGGAGCAGACCATGTCCACCAGCCTCCGCAGCTCGTCAGGCGGAGCCGGCTTGTCGTGGGCCATATAACAGGATGCCAGCAGCAAACATCCTTCACGGCTCTCCAGCACCACCACGGTTACATCGTCATTGCTGTAATTAGGTAGTAGATGAGCTTTTAGCCCCTTCTTTACAAGGATGGCAGTTCTCGATCTGCTTACCAATGTCGGGACGTATAAATCATAGTTGGGCGACTTCAGTCCAGCCACCGTGTTGCCCGACGCTATCCACGGTTCTTGGACCAGAGCCGCGTAGGCGGACACTTCCTCCAGGGCAAGGAGTAGCTCCGCCGAAGCCGTTTTGGATTTATGGAGGTTGAGTTGCAGCACACTCATTAGAGGTTAGCAAACTCGCGGGGGGGCCCGTCTCCATGGACAGTTCCTCCCCCACCTCCTCCGTCTTGTCAGTCAGGCTGAGGTGCTGGGTGGCGTCGGTCACGCTCTCGAGACCGAGATCTGCCTCAACCTCCCCAGACCTCAGCGTGTGTGTGTCCTTGTCGTTCGGATGACGTTTCTTGAGGCGAAGGTACACGCTCCCTAAGCCCCACGCCATCTTCCCATTGCGTTTATATAGCAGATCCTCGGCCTCCTTGTTGATCTGAATGATCACGTGCTGCCCACCACTGGGTAAAGGTTCATCAACCTTCAGCACGGACCAATCACTCGTCGGTATGGCCGGGTTCTGCTTTTTAAGCAGCTGAAGCGCCCGCTCTCCCTGGACAACTATTGGGAAAAGGACTTTCGCCTTCGGCATGGACGGAATATTATTCCTGTCCACCACGTCCAGCTTGGCCCCCTCCCACAGCCCGTCCAGTTTGGGTACGGTCGCTTGCAGCCACTGCAATGTTGGGTCGTCCTTGCATGTCAGGATCTTGACACCATTCAGCCAGCCAGTGCCTTCGAATGTAGGCATTGGACTGTCTGGGACATTCTCCATCCTGACAAACAGTGCGTCGACCAGCTTACTATGGGTCAACCGCCACCGCTCTGCAGACATTTTCCCGTTAGGGTCCCCTCTGTCTATGAGAGCAACGGCGAGATGCCGCCTGGCAGTTTCAGCAACCGTTGCTCTCTGTTTCGTCCTGTTCGAGTCCGTGTTGGTGGAGCCAGGTGCTCGCAGCTTCTTGCTCACTGGAGCCCCTTGCTTGGGACTCTCAGCGGACCGTTGGCGCTTGCTTGCCATGGACTCCACCTTGTTGTTGGCAGGGCCGGTAGAACCGGTCTGCACTTTATTGTCTTTTGGAAGGGGGCTAAGTTGGTTTTCCCGCATCCACGTGTTGGCCCAGGCAAGCCTCTCCTGGTCCTTGACGGACAGGTTAGCTACGCCACTAAGCCTTGCGTGAATACGGGTCGCCGCCCTATTTTTGGCCTTCTCCTTCAGCCCCCCCGTGCCCCGCTGCGCAACCTTGGAGGTGCTGGCGATAGGCAGGGGTGACTGACGACTAAAAGTATACATAAATAAATGTAATCTCGTACTAGTTAAATGATCACTATTTTAAATGAATCTTAAATCTACTGATTTATGTAGTGGCTCATGATTTAGCTTTATTTGTGAAATTTTGTTGTTTTGTTTTGTTTTATTTGCATAAAATTTTAACAATTTTGTAAAACTATATAATTAAAAATACTGTTTTGAAAATATAATTATTTTATAAATAGCTCGTATATTTAATACCCATTTCAAATGCGCGCTGTATTATTTGTATATATATTTAGTATTTTTTTAAAAGAATTCGATTTTGGTACTAAAATCGATAACGTACATCAATCCAAACGAGAAGTATCTCGCATATATGTATACATCGAATGCAACCGTGTCATATTATTTTTAGTGTTACCGTTTTCTATACATGTGTTGATGTAAAAATACTAAACTAAGGGAGGGTTTGTTTTTCTTGCGATCTGTCGAATAAACACTTTCAATTCTAATTCTTTTCAAAAATTCATATTTTTACAATAATCAAAACAGTATGGAGAACCTGTAAAAGAAAATGTTTTGAAAATAGTCGCATATCACACAATAAATATCAAGCCATTTAGTGAAGTTAGTATATTTGTGGTATATTCGATTTGTCATTAAATTCTACATTTCAGAAGCCCTGTTTCGGTCACCCTTGTGCTGGTCTTTTTCTACAAGACAAAACGAATCCCATGGTCAATTTTGCGTTTGGTTTGCTTTGCAAATAAAGTATTGATATAAATGAAAACCAACGTGCCTATTATCGAATCAAAAGTGTATTGCTCAAAGAAATGTGCGGTGTCGAAAGTGATTTGAACTGTGAACAGCAATGTTGATGTTTTCGAGATGTTATTAATGCTGAGAGACCAGTTGTAAGGTTAACATAACTATCAATCACTTGCTGTGAAGGTGCCATGAAATGATAATGAAATGTAGAAAGTAAACAGAGGCACCCAAAGTGAAATTAAAGCAATATATTTTCATTTTCCCGTGTACTCATTTTATTTTGATATTGATAAATAAAAAGGCGCCGCCGCCGCCGCGTCGTTCTCGTCGTCGCCGCCACACTATCGTCGAGGTTGCCCAGAGATATGGCCTCCCTACATTCCAGTTGGCGTTTTGGTAAAAAGAGACCCAAATTTCAATTACGCATTAAAGGTACATATGAGTGTTGCTGTTGTTGATGTTATTGTTATTGTGACAAATGTTAATTAACATATGCATGCATCGAATATTATAACAGATAAATATCTAGCATAGCTTCTTACATACATATGTACATGCGTGTGTATGTGTTTTGATGTGTTGTGTATTCTGTTACAAGTACATTATGTACACAGTGTATTTATAGGTATATAATACCTATGTACATATGTGCATACATACATATATATTTATTTGTAGCTATTGCTGGTTGCGACACACAATGCACCCAATATATCAGCAGCTGTTTTTGATGTTGCTGCTGCTGCTGCTTCATTTGAGTGGACAAAATAAATACCTACATATGTATGTACGTGCACACACACACACACACACACACACACACATACATAAGTATGCATTTGGTTGTTTTCTTTGACATTACCCTTAAATCGGTGTTCACAACACTGGCTGTGGCAATGTTTGGGTTTGCATTTCGATTTCACAACGAAAAGCAGTTGCAGCTCTAACGGTATCGCGACTACCGTTTGCTACCAGTTTGTGCCACCAATGTATTCCTATATGTATGTACATTTGTACCATATCTCCGCTATATTTGTATATGAACTGTATTACATACTATATGCATGTACATGAGTTTCTTTGACCAAAATATGTGTGTGTCTACATGTTTAGTGTTTATTTATAGAAGACACATCGCATTTATAGAACCCCAAACTATGACGCAGCAAGCGAAAACAAAAACAGAAACATTAAATACAACAACAAACTATTTGTTGATCATTTGTTTTCCAAAAGTACATCGTCATTAACTCTGCGTTGACGCGCAACTATTTTACTTGCATCAGCAAAGAGGCAACTGCGACTGCGACAGCGGCTGATAAGTTTCACTTGTAGAATCTCAACCATTCGCCCACAAACATAGATAGCAGAGACGTGCATTGAGTATGATCGATTCGGTTTGATCAGCCTCGTTAAAAACCGCCACAACTCAACACAGTGGTTCGCTACAAATTGTTCGACCGAGCTTCGTGCACAAAACGAACAAGTACGATCAATTTAATTGTTCTGCTTATGTACAGATTTAAAATGATGTTTTGGTTCCGGTATGATGATCGAAAATGATTGTACAGAAAAAGACGATCGAGTCCAACAATGTACGAAAACTCAGACATCGTTATTTGTGTGTTGTAACGGAAAAAACTTGCAATGCACCAAATTAACCAAAACATTTCTTCATTTATTTCTCAATTTTTAACGCTTAACATTAAAATTCAATTAAAGCTTAAAATTAATGAACAAAGATAATGCTTAAAATATTAGGGAACACAAATTTCACTCTCTTTTTCATTGAGATAAAAAACTTAAAGTTAAAAAAAGGTTTATTTTCTGGTATCAATTTTAATTGCTAAAACTTTTATAGAATGAATTTAATTTAATAATTATAATTATGCTAGAATTTACCCCACCGATTATTGAGATCAAACTGCGAATTTGCAAAAAATTGTGATCGTTGCAGCTTTATGATAGATAGCTTTCTTACTCATTAGAATTTACTTTTGGACTGTATGCCAGTGGAATTTGTAGAACACTTGTTATACAAATGCATGCTGTCTTCGATATAGTAATTGAACAACATCAATGTGGATCGAAAGTTTCGAAAAGTCGCTTGTTTTGTTTACATTTGAAAGTTTACGAAGTTGAATTTCATCAAAAGTATGCTTTAGTCTTAGAATTTTAAGATTCAACTAAAGCTTTGGTCGATAGTATGTATGATGTGCTTGACCAAGATCTGATTAAATCCAATCCTTATGCTAAATTAAATTAAATACTTTTCGAACTGAGTGATTTCCTACTCAAAAAACATGTGTCGCTCTAAAACCCATTACTGAAATACTCAACTATAGTACTTGTCTATACAAACTAATCTTAATTAGATCATAACAATTTGTTCAGCTGGCTTTCGTGTGTTTTATCTAGCAGATAGCTATTCTGGAAGCTAAGACTTTTTAAATTCATTTGAACATTTGTCTAATAAATTATCTTTATAATCGATGCAAATGATTAAACATGCAACTATATTAGTTCAATTTAAAATAATCCTCTATGAAAATGACTAATTTGTTGACTTACTTAATGTCTAGTTTCCCAAGATCCTGAGGACTTTTATCGATTGGATTCAAAGAAATCAGCGGCTGAAAATGCGTACGATATCTACAAAATGCTCTGCATGGAGGAGACGCGTGACACAAAGCGTCTCTTTCTGCTCAATGCATTGGCCTCACTATGTCTGGCGGCCTCCAGTGGATCGCCGAACAACAACCTGCGATTCACAACTGAGGAGCTTCTCTTTTGGTAAGGAACGCATGATTTCACTTGAGTCGGAGATTCGATAATCATTTCTTTACTTACTTGCAGCCTGAGTGCATCATTGGTGCACACGTTCACACAGGTGAGAGCTGCTGCTCTACGCACCATTCGCTATACGCTGCGAGCATCGAAAGACATCAAGACATTCAATTCGCTGCAACTACAGCATCTGTTATGTCGCTCCATCGATCTGATGCTCAAGAATGACGATGAGCGCGTCCAGGCATTGAAACTTGTCCGCAAGATGCTGTCCATAGCACCCGAAGATATCAGTCCTGTGATAGTTCGATGTCTAGTTTCTCTGGCAGACAGCGGCATTGAGGAGAGTGACAATCTGTTGCGAGCCTGTCTCGCAACACTTGCGGAGTTTGCTGTCCTCAATCCGGCGCTGCTCATTGTTTGCGGTGGCGTCACTTCGATTACACGCAATGTTCTTGAATGCCACAATCCTAGGATTGCCGAAAGCCTTTGTGGTGTGCTGCTTTATCTGCTCGAATGGCCGCAAACGCGCAACATTTGCGGTGTTCGGCTCGATTGTCTTGCGGCACCATATTGTGACTTTACCTACAGACTTGGCATCATGGATAAAAACAAGTAAGTATTTGCTGTTGTCATTAGTTAATCCTTAAGGGGAACTATAACTACATCATTTCGTTACAGGGATGCTCGGGAACTACGTTATACCAGTTGCCGTCTGGCGCTTTTATCCGTGCTCCGTAGCTGGACAGGCACCCTCGAATTCTGTGATCCAAGCAAACCTTCCGGTTTGAAAGCAATTGTCGATGTTTTATATTTAAATCAAATTGAAGTTAGAGTAAGTTCTGAACTTCTATCACTATTTCATAAGAAAGATTTAGGCCACAATAGCAAGTTGTTTCAAAGTTTTTTGATCCCAAACCAACGAGGTTATTATGATCCGAATTTCATTCACTGCAGCTCCAAAAAAGGAGTTAATTATCAACACTGCTCATAATGAAAATGATAAATAGATGCTTCATTAAGCTTTAAACACTTTTCTGTGCCTTCTGCCTTTTCGCTCTATCGTTGTTTTACACGAACCCACTTTACATGTTTCCTTTCTGATCTATGTGTCGATTAACGTTATCGAGCAGAAATTTGACCAGTTTTACAAAAATATTGCACAATACTAATTTCAACTAATTTAAGCACATTTTTAGCGGATTCAAAACAACTTCATTTGATTTAAACACTTTTTATTGAATGTGCAAAACTAAATATGTACATATTATATCCTCAACTTATCGGTTATCATAGATCTAATGTTTCCCTTTGTCTTTTCTCTGATACAGAAAGCAATATTGGACTTGCTGTATGAGTTGCTCGCTGTGCCGCAACCCAGTTGGACTGATGACTATGTGGTTGCATTGCAAACGGTTGATCCGTCCGATTTTCAGGACACATGGTTGCTGAGCAACGGCTTTGTAACGGCCGAGGGACGTTCGATACTGCCGAGTCTAGCGGCACGGGCGCCCAATGTGGTTGAACAGCATTTGGCATTGCTGCTGTATTGTTTCCTAGAGACTGGTCTGCTCAATGCACTGGTCGAAGTCGCTGTCAACAGCAATCAGTTCGTCTCGGTGCGCACAACGATATTGATTGGCAAAATCGTACAGTTGATGCACACTCATCTGCCGGCGGACATCTGCAGCACGAGTCCAGCGTTGCCCACGCTTGTCGGCCATGCCACGCAAGGCAATCAGCAGGCAAATGCGGCAGTGGCTGCCTTGCAAAATTACCAAAATATGTTGCGCCAACGGCCGGCATCATGTAGTTTATTTCTCGATGGTATTATACAGGGCGGTGCGCTCATCCAGACGCGTCTCTTTCGACGCAACATCAATGCACAGGATCAAACCAGTGCGCTCCAGCTGCAGGATACAGCTGGTGCAGCAGCCGCTGCTGTGGCTGTTGCCTCCTCATCATCATCATCGCTTGTTCGACCGTATAGAGGCACAGCAACGCTGGATCGTCCGCGTTTGGATTCCGTCTCGTCCAGTGATGAATCCAATTCACAAGCATCAAGTTCGTTGCGCTCCAGTTTTCGCTTGAAGCGTAAATTTTTGCCCGTCTTCAATCTGGATAGCTTTCGTGCGTTCAATCGATTGCTGACTGGTTCGCATGTATTGACGCAATCGGATGCCAATGCATGGGATTGGGAAGTGGTTAGCTCTATACTTAGGGTAAGTGACAAGTTAATACAAACAATATTGCAGAACTGTTTTTATTTGGAATTTCTTGCTTTTGTGCAGTCGAATTTCATACGAAAGCTGGACTTTTCGCCGGGCAAATTCCTGAACAAGTTCCTAAAACGACTGGTGGATTTCTTTAAGCCAAGCAATAATCGTTTCTCGCATCAGGATCTAGTTCCTGGCCAACCAATTCCTGCGTACGTTAACGCTGGACTCGACCTCATTGACGTGTTGCTCAACAGCAATGAGGTAAGAGCATTGAAATTAGAAAATGTGATTTGCATGAAACCTGCATTAAGCATTCCTAAGTGTAACACTCGAAGTCAGAAGATAGTTTAGGATTTCAATCGTATTTTGTTGTGTCATTTTACAGCTCGAATGCATGCGCTATATAACAGACTACTTTTCGGACATAAGTCAACATCTGCTGGCGGTGACAACATCGAATCGAGCGCACGATTGTCTCTTCAGTCCACAGCATATGAACAACACAATGTGTCAACAGTATTTTCTATATATCGGACGGATGTGTCGCAGCAGCAAGGGCATTGAAGTGCTCAAAAACACCACAGTCTTCGAATAGTAAGTACCACATGTAATTTTGTAAAATATGCAAGTATATTCAACAAAATTCTATCTTTTTATAGTCTTATTACGCTAGTGAAGCACACAGATCATGTGTGTTATGTGAAGTTGATTGTCTCTGGCCTCAACTATAGTTACGAAAAAATGCCACGGCAAGTGCTCGATAAAGCGCTGACATTGTCGAAAACACGCGGTGGTCGTCTATACGCCACCCAGTTTCTGACCGTGTTGTTGCGCGCCCGATTGCCAAACTTCGAGGTATGGGGACTGCCATTGATAATACAGCAAACCAAGGATCCCGATCGCAGTGTTGTCCTCGCCGCCATGGATGTGCTCGAGGAGGCATGCCACGACAAATACTATCTGGAGGAGATTGTCAGCCTTTGGCCCAATTTGCGGCAACTGGGCGATGTGGGTCGGCTGCTGATGTCGCGATTCTACTCCGTATCGCGTGGCCTCAATAGCAGCAAGGCGCACATAGAGGAGGAGATCAAGTACTGGCGCAATGGCTATAACAAGCGTTATGTGCTGCTCGTCGAGGCCGATACGCATGCCAGCCTAACGCTTCACGTGCGCAACGAGGATGGCTATTACTCGAGGCGTAATTGCAACCAAAGAACCCAAACAGTTCCGCCCAACATAGCGCCGCATCTTTACGGTCAAATGGTGCAGACTACGCAGGGCATGACGGCACTCAGCAAGTATGCCGATTTGCCGCAACTTGTCGACATAATCACGCGTGGCAAATGCTCCGATGATGCCGAATGTCTGGAGCTAAAAGCGGCGATTTGGGCCATCTGTCATGCTTCCACACACTCCAACGGTATTACGTACTTTGTCGAGCTGTGCGCAAGGTAATTATACTGATTGTAACACGAAAGATTTCTCCTCAATACTGACTTCTCTTTTTTTTCGCTTCTGCTTTTGTAGACTCTACGAGAAGCTAGTTCGACTGGTGACACTCTGTGATGTGTATTCGGTGCGTGCCACTTGTTTTAGTGGACTGGGATTAATAGCTGGCACACAAGCCGGTGCTAACCTACTGTTCAAGCTAAGTAAGTTATGATTGTCAACTACGTGCTATATTAGGTTTCAATTGGTAGCATTTATTTTCTATTTATACTAGTATTTATTCGTCTTTTTATTCCCGGGTATTACACCTGCTAGAAATGTATTTAACAGGTAGAAGGAGTCTTCCCGACCCCATAAAATATATATATTGTAGATTAGCCAAGATGTATAGCCATGTCCGTCCGTATGAACACTGTGATCTTAGAGACTATAAGCGATAGAGACATCTTTTTTTCGTCAGCACTTGTAATGTTTGCAAGCAGATCAAGTTTTTTTTTTTTTTTTCAATTTTTGCCACAGTTTTTGGTACTTACAATAATAACTATGTTATAATGTTTTTAGATTTTTTTAAGACTAATACAGCACTGTTCAATATGGGTAGCGTGTATGTCACAGTCGAGCACACTCCACTGTAGCTTCCTTTTTTATATGCAAGTAGTCGAGCATATCTTGTATACCTTATAATTACTTACATAGCACTTGAAACAAGAACTCAACTGCTGAAACACGTTAAGTATAATTACATGAATGCAAATTCAAATTGTGTGCATGGAAAAGAGTGAAAAGGGTAGAAAAATCCATTGAGAAAGAGAGGAAAGAAACGTAAACGAATAAGAATTTAGCCAAACAGAAAGAGAGAGCAATACACAAGAGACGAAACAAAAATAGTCAACTAACATAAAAATCGAAACTTAAACTATTTCAGATTGGCTTAGCGTGCGACACGATCGAAATACAATGTGGCCAGTGCATCAGCCAGAGGATTGGATGTCCAGTCAATTTACGCCAGCTCGTCATCACTACGAAGAGGTGCCGCCGTACAACTACATGAGCATCGATGACCAAATCAATGTTTCCTACTACACCGGCAGCTGCTGGAATCTGGACTATGGTGTCGGGGCCAACACTCAGCAAACGCAGGATGTAAACAACACGACTACCACAACCACAACAACGACTACGACAGACAGTGTGCGAACAGCTGGCGAAGAGGTGAGTATCTTATTCTAATTTGCCGCATACATTGTTACTTCACATCTCTCCATCTCGCTCTCTATTAGCAAATGCCATTTATTCGCCCACCAACAACTGGCATTGGCGTGGCAGCCAAATCGAAAACGCTGCCAGAGGGCACAACTGGTCGCCAAGGCAAACATCAACGATCGCTATCGGAATCGAAGACAACGGATGTCATCAGTCTGCTGGGTGGTGGTGGTGGAGGCGGGACAAGTGCACCAGGCGTTGCATTCTATCCGATGCACTATCAACATCGAATACGCTATAATTCGTGCACTGACTCCAACACATCGGGCGTCAGTAGCTGTGAATCGGTGACTGGGCGCACAGCAGCCGCAGCCGCTGCTGCTGCCAATATGAGTGACTTTCAGCAGTTCGCGCTGAGTCCCATACCCAGCATGTCCAATTTATTGGAGCCACCGATTCTGCAGGCAGCAAAACTCTTGCGTCGCACCTCCTTGTTGGGCACCAGCTTTTTACCGCCCGCTCTCAGTCCGTTGGCCATGAAAGGCTACGCGCAGTTGCGCTGGTTGCGTGCTCACAGTCGACCGGTGTTTTCCGAATCGGCTGCTGAGCTGTACGACTTCATCGACATTGTCGATCGTGGCGAGCCTCAGCCACGTAAATACTCATGGGGAGAGTCAAATCGACGCATCAAGGTGCGCAGCTTGGATCGTCAGACGATGCTCAATGTGTTCTCGTAAGTTACCTTTGTCAATTCGTTATTATAATTATTTTATATACTCAATTTGAATGCTTAACTTAATTCCTATGGGTTGAAAGTACTTCTTTAGTTTGACCCAGATTGTTAAAATAACTAAATACGTTTAAATCCAAAATCTGGCTTCACTTCAATATTGACAATTTCACAAATTTTTTTCAATAAGATTTATGGTAACTTGAATAAAAAAAGAAAGTTCAATTTAATTTAAAAAAGATAATTAAAATAGCAGTAGAATAAAAACAATGTTTTAACGTTTAATCAATTGAAAAATCTAAAAAAAAAAAATATAAGAGAACATTTCGATTAATTGTTTTTATCTTTGCTTGCAGACGTCTTTCGTCGGAGGAGTTGCAGGTGCCAATACCATCGCTCAATGCACCCAAATTTCTGCCAACAAACGATCTGCAGGGTCCGTGCTATGCCGGCATCTGCTTGCCCAAAAATGTGCTCGACTTGTTCCCCACACGCAACTTGAGTCGTACTTACGTATCATGTGATATCATCGATCAGGATCTGACCAGTCTCAATCTGATGAATGTGCGTGCACAGTTCTCAACGTTTCTGAACGATTCGATCAACAATGAAGCGGGTGACGAGTCCTCCGTAATTTCCTCCCTATCCGATGTCTCAACATCCACGAGTCGCAAGCTGACCAAACAAGGCGCTGCTGCCTCCAAGCATGCGCGCAGTCACTGTCTGCATTGTACGCGTTCGCGTCGCCAGCAGCTGCTGCAGACACAAACGCACGCACAGGACGTGAACAGCGGAGGAGATGCTGTGCCGATGGCGCCCTGTGAACTTTATAGCAGCGCTGCAGCTGCCCTGGTGGCTGCTGGCATGCAAGCGGGTCCAGCGCTGTCGCGTAAAACTGCGTCGACGGGCAAACAGCATCTGGCGGACATAAGCTTCCACTCGCCAGAGAGCATTCTGAGCGAGGATAGTCTGCCGGATAAGCTAACTGCTTCCATATTGTACAATGTGCAGCGGCTGGCGAATCCAGTCAGCGCGAAACAATCGAAGATGGCACTGCTCGAGTTGAAACAAAAGCATCCGCATGCCTTTCAGGATATTTGCCTCTATTCGGAGGCTTGCAAGACGTTGGGACGCAGCAGCTATCGGATGAGTGCACGTCGCTTTTTGCAAGAGCTATTTCTGGACCTCAACTTTGATACGTTTTACGTTGAGCCGCAGCTGATAATACGTTCGCGCAAGCAGCCAGCGGATGATCAGGCAGAATCTATTGCGGCATCATTACTAAAGATGCCAACATCGCCATTAGTATCATCAACACCAGCCACAGCAGCGTCAGCGTCAACAACGTTAACTTCAGCATCGTTAACAGCAACAAATGCGCCATCGAGCGGAACAGCAGCAGCATTGTTATCGCATAAGGCACAACAGAAGCCGAAGCCGACAGCGCAGTTGGCCAGCGTTTATGAGACGAGCTGGGAGAATCTCTTGATGGAGCAATCGCCTAGCCTTGGCAGCCCTAAAACACGTGGCGAACTTTTCACGGCCGGCGCACGCAATGAGCTGCACATTGATGATACGACCGATGATGCAACCTATAGCGATGACAATGCTAAAGAAGAGAATGTCATCGGGACATTTGTCGTCAAAAACAGCAATCGTAACAGCACTGTATCCAACAGTCCGCCAACGCAACAGTCATCGCACGCGACAATACAACTAAACACTTTAGAACCAACAGCGAGCAATGCGACAGCTGAATGTCCCAATCCAAATACCAATTCCAAGCCCGAGAACGACAATCTTCAATATAGGCGTGGACGTTTCTATACGCTGGAGCTAGATTTGAGTTGTACCAAGAATAAGTTTCCTATAACCGATCGCAATCGCACCGCTACGTTGCCACTCAAAAAGGATCAAGACCTTGCAAGTGTAACTGATGGGAACAGTGGCAATGACACTGCCAATTTCTATATGAATGTCACCAAGAGCTTGGCAGCATCGATGGCAAAGCCTGTCGGCAGTCTTTTCTGTGAAAAGCGTCTGCAAACATCGAAATCGGAGGCAGTGCTTGGCGATGGCAGCGGCAACGGTATTAATAATGGGAATGGTATCAAGTGGACAGCGACATTATCGAAGCAATCGTAAAAAGAAGTCTGCAAAATGATTCCATTCGCAAACGTCGTGTGCCAAATGTTAAATCACGGCATTTGAATGGTTTCACCTTTACCTTAACAATAAACAAACTTGCAACAAATTTAAAGGCGAGATGATCGATGAAATCAAGAAACTAGTTGATTGGAATCGATTGATATCGAATTTTGCCTTTGAAATAAGCAACTACTTAGTTTATGATCAATACAAACCAAATACATTTTCTTTTTATCATTTCGTTTCAAATACAATTTAATGTTAATATATAGAATAGTTTTTAAATACTATATATGTATGTATGTATATTTATTCAAATTAAGCAAACGTTCGAATAATTCAAAAGGCAATCAGCTTTTTAGGCGTGTTGCTTTTCCAAAAGCAAACAATTTCGATTGAAATCCGATTTGTCAGACGAGAAATGTTTCTGCAATTTCAGTGTCGAAAGAAAATCGATCGAGGCTCAATATATAGCAATTACTCGCCGTTATAAAGTGAGTATACAAAACAAGCTATGCAAAGTACACCAAACTCGTCGTCAGCCCCTTGTGGCACAAACAAAACTCAGGACATCGAATAGGGAAGGACAAAAGCAGCATTGCTTTCCGTGTGTGTGTGGTGTACAGTGTGATTGAAGCAACACAAAGAGGTCGATAGAACGCAATCATATACATCATTGAGACATGAATATATGGGGATATAGCATTCCTATTACATATTTAATTTTTTCCAATTTTTAAGTTTTTTTTTCTGAAGTATATTAAGATTATTCTTACAAAAAATTAAATTAAATTATATGAAAAAAAAAAACAAAAAATTCAAATATATTTAAGTATGTATGTAAAATTAAAACTATCATATTTAAAATTAGTTATTTTTAGTAGTTTATTATTACGAATAGTGTTTGACTTTTTTTTAACGAAAAATGTAATTTTAAGGCGACAAACATAATCCAAAAATATTGTATAATTTTATATGTATAATAATCAGAAATCGAAAAAGAAAACAAAAACACACACACACATGATGAATACCCAAAAGTAACAACAACAACATCAACAAACCACCGCAATTTATTTATTCAACTGTACTTAAAATAAGTTTAACGAATTACAACAACAGGTACATTTAAACCAAGATTGTAAGAGCCTTCAAACTGCCTTTCAACAAAAAGAGCAACAAAAATGTAATAAATACAACCTTAACTGAAATAACCCAAACAAAATATTTATTTCATTGTTAAAAAGAAAAGCAGCAATTAACTAAAAACACAAAAATAATGAAAAGAAAAAAAGGTAGGTAGCTGACAGAAAATAAACAAAAAACTAAACTGCAAATATGTCAAATTATTAATGGGTTGGCAATTCTGAATTCTGATCGCTCTCCGCTGCCGCTGCTGCTGTCATTTGGCAAACAAATAAAAACATTTATTCATAGGTACAGATTAGTCAGCAGCGGCAATTAAGAACAGCTCACCTGTCCACGAGATTGTTGGAACACGCCTTAAATGGCACATTCGATGAATTTACATAAATAAATGGGAAAAAGTTCCACTGTTCTCTCGTTCTCTCACGCAAAAGCCGCTGGAGAAATCGGGCATTCGATGACGTAAACGTAACAGTTGAGCAAACTCTACTTAGAGAGTGATTTTTAAAGCGCCACTTTGCAGTTCTCGGGGAAAAGCGCAAGTTTTGCTGACCTTAATGCTTTTTATACCCGCTACCCATAGGGTGGAAGAGTATTATTATTATGTGCTGGGAGGAAATATATGTAACAGCCAAAAGCAGGCATTTCCGACCCAATAGAGTATGTACGTATATTCTTGATTAGCGTCAAAACCCCAGGCGATATAGCCATGTCCTTCTATCCGTTTAAACATTCAGATCTCAGAGATTGAGATAGATACTTGAAGAGATATAAGCTAGAGTCGAGTTAACTACAGATTTTATGATGCCTTCAAATTTGATTGTAATTGGATAAAAGGTGTCGAAAGTTATTTCAGAAATTCATTTGGATGGCAAGTAACGTCTACTGCAATCATGTCTAAGCTAGTATATTTATTAATACTACTGTATCGATATATCAAATATGGCCGTTGGCATATTTTAGTATTATTGCGGTATATTATTTTGGTTTACATATTTTAAGAATAATCTGCACTGTTTTGGTTTTATTCAAAATGGCTAGCGGGTATCTCACAGTCGAGCACACTTGACTGTGGCTTTCTTGTTTTTTTTTTTTTGTAAAATGCACTTTATACATTTCCCAATATCTTTAAAGCGGATGACAGCAATTAAGTTAATTTTATTATTTTGTTGAATGATTAATTTAGTAAATTTTGCTATGATTGATTAAAGTTCTTCTGATTGTATAGGATTACAGTTAATATCGAGCCGTTGGTATCGTTGATAAAGCATAAAAAGTCACGTAAGGGAAATGAAAGAGGGCGAACGTGTGCAAATAAGAAAGAGAGAGTTAAGCATTTTTTTTTGGGCTTTTTGAGCGAAAGTACAGAATTCAATTACCTGCCATATATAGTAGTAGCAGCAGTCTGTCTGCTTAGCTACTTATGGAGTGCGTGTTACCTTGAGTCTTTGTCATAATTGGTGCGAGTTCCTCTTTTAGAAGTTCTGTAAACTTTGGATTTAAACATCACGTTTCTTATAGACGATTGTGTATTTCTCTTTTTTTTTTATTTATGCATTGAGATACAAAGTGTGTGTTGTTTGTTATATAGAAGTGTTGAAATGTTTTCGGCTGCTACGATAACAGCAAATGTATATCATGATATACAAAAAGGTGGCAACTATGCCCGCTGTGTTCAGAGCCATGGAGCATCCCAAAATATATTTCCACTCTCCACCAATCGCCTGACAATTTAGACTATCGCTCTCGTTGCTGCAATTGTAAATAAGTTAATTACACACACACACACTACTATTGTTCTTTGCTTACGTTGACTGACTGCCTGTGTTATCTGTGGTTATCTCTGATTCTGCTTCTGATTCTGTAGTTGGGATTTCCGTCAAGCAGGTACAGTTGCGGTAATTTAATAACGAGCTTGTGGCGGGTCCACAAGCTGCATCACCCGATGCCAGCGATGAGTTGACCTCAGCAAACTCAATTGCCGCACAGACCAAAGCCAAGCTGCAGAAGATTAGCGCCAGAGTACAGAATACATAGGATTCGACCAATAAGACTTTGTAACAGTTGTGATAGGATCGCTGATACTCCGATCGTCGATTCCGTCCTAAAAGTATTAAACCGGCAATACTGGCCAGCAGAAGCTACAGCAAGAAAAGAAAAAAGCAATTAATAGTTTTAAATTTAGATAAGTGTGAATATTTTACCGATAAGCCACTTAGGTACGGATTGATCAGTATGGATGCGTTGGGTGCCAGGATAAGTATCCAAACAGAAAGACACACGATGAGCAGACCAATTGCTAGCTGAAATATCAGCAGCTGGCGTGACAAGTTCAAATTGCGTATATGTGAGGAATATGATTCATGTATACCTATAAAAAACAAAAATAAGATACATAAAAAACCATTCAAGGAAAAGCTAAACAATAAACTTACTGTGCCTTGTTTTATTATTTACAACAATCATGCGACTGTGTCGCAGACTATTTCGGGTTGGCGTATGTCGTCCGGCAATCTTCATGCCCTTAATGTTCTGCGGCACGGTTGTGCTCATGTAGACAGCCTGGTTATAGACAAGAGAGAATTGTTTATAAATATGAGATTTATGTATTGAAGATGACTATGAAGATCAAAGAAATTATAATCAATCATAAACTCAGCTATGATTTAGGGTTGTCTTACTTATATTGAATAACAAATTTACTTAAGTACCTGCGATGGCTGCGGAATATCAAGATCACTTAATGGAATCTGCTCATATGTGGTGCCATAGGGCAGCGCTCTGTCTGGTGTGAATGTGGAAGAAGTTGATGTTGTTGTTGTTTTCATCGGCTGCAAACCGCTTGCTTCCGGCAAAACGGAAACGGATATGGGACTGGCATCAATCACATTCGCATAGTTGGATGTTGCTTTCGTTCCCTGTGCCTGGCAGCCACTATTATTTGTATCATCTGATGATGGCGACAGCGACACAGCCGCAGCCGAAGGATGCAATGCGTCATACTCGTAATTGTTGATGCCAAAGAATTTGCACTTGGCATCGCTTAATGCCGCTCTCACTGCCGCAATGCTGTTGTTCGCTCTCGTCTCATTCAGATCCGAGCTTGACGGATTGTCTTGTTGTTGGTGGGTTTCAGCAGTTGCGTTCTGATAGCCGGAGATTCCATTATCGATAGTGCCGCTTGGCTGTGTTGCACTTGTGTTACTGCCTAATTGTTGTACTTTCGGTTGGGATGCATTGCTAATGCTATTGCTATTTGTATTGGTATTTGTGTTAGAATTAGTATTGATATTGCTGCTAGCTGCTGCTGCTGCTGCGGTTGCTGTTGCTGTTGCTGCAGCAGACCTTGCACTCAAATTGTCATAGGTGCTTATTGGACGAATGTTTTCTTGATTCATTGCTTTTGTTTTCTCGATTCGCGGTTGTAGATATTTTGATGTTGTTGTTGTTGTTGTTCTCGTTTTCGCTTTTCACTTTGTTTGTACCTTATTATTGGCTCATAGCGTGTCTCTCTCGATCACGGTTATCTTCTGTGTGCGCCTTGAAATCGATTGGCAACAACTTGGCATGAGCTATTATCTAAGAACACAACTGCTCCTCTATTCATTCTCATTTTGTGGCATTACCTGCGAAGTAAATTAAAATTTAAATAGTTTTCATTTTTCACGAAATGTACAATCAATATTACAGAAATATAGTTTATTTTGTTACATTATTTGTTCTGTCTTTTCAGTCACTCTGTATGAAAAAATACCCTAACGGATAAATGTACCAACGAATATAAAATGTCCCATCTGTCGCTCAAATCTAATTTTGTTTAAGGCATCGAATACTATTGAGTTTTTGCCAACTCTCCAATAGGAACGATCGATTACAAATGTTGAATTCACTTCACAAAGGTATTTCACATTCGGTGTGCTGGAAACTTTGACTACTACTCGTAAGTGATCATTCATTTGAGGCACATGTTGAAAATTTCGAGTTACTGACCACTAACTGAATCATTATATTTCGCTATCAATTATTCACGCAATTAATTTGATTACAAAATGTGGCTTTCAGTCCATTTCAAGTTTGTTTTGTATCTTTGAACTGCATACATTTGGCGTATGTATTTGTGCATGTGTGTGTGTATCTATGTATCTATGTTGTATGTACACGAATAAATGGTGTATTTCAAGAAGCTTAACCTATAAATACATATTCAAATTGTGTAAAAAACTTTGCACTTTAAAGATCATAGAAATTCACTGCAAACCTGAATACATACATTCATACATCTGTACATCTAGAGGCCTACATCCGCATGTACTGATGTATGTATGTATGTACGTTAGTTTAGAGCCAGAAAATAAGTCAGTTTAGAAAATAACAAAAAAACATTTATCCACAACAACAGAGAGCGAAAGACTAATGTTGGGAGTGAGAGCGAGCGAGAGCGTAAGAGAGCGAGAGCTAGTGTAAGCGAGGGAGAGAGAGAGAGAGAGAGTGCGAGAATAAACAGATCACGCTAAGAAGATGCCGCTACAACTGTACGCACCAAAAGGTGAAAACAAACTAAAAATAATTCTCACGAACACACTTCGATCGAGCGCTTTAAACAACTATTGTCCACACTCACCGCTCCCGGCCGAAACCAGAGAAAAAAACAGCAGCAACAACAACAGCAAACAGCAACAGAAATAAAATTCGCTCAGTTACCTGACAGCGCGCTTGAAAAGAGAGCGGCAAGAGACAAGAGCGGCAACCGAGCCGCTCTAAGTTTTAACCCGAGGCCAATGACGTTCAACTAGTTATGGTACATGTCTGTATGTCTGAATGTAATTATGAATGTACCCACAGATGTATATGTACTTATGTACGTATGTACGTGGGTGCTGATAGTTTCCATTGTTCAGAGAATGACGACGAAGTTGGCTTGCTGAATGTGGCTTGTATAGAGTCAGAGTCCGAGTCTGAGTTCGAATTAGACTCAGAGCATTTACATATGTATATAGTACATATTGTGGACACTTGGCAAGTCTCAACGGTATTTTCTTGAGAGCCAACAATGTCGCAGAGCGAACGAGCGAGAGAGAGAATGAGAGTCAGCTGGTGAGACCGAAAGTGGTAGCTGTGATTTAAACCAAGTCGACAGATCGGGAATTTTCTCATTTCTCTTGGCCCTCTCTCAGTTAACATTCCTTCGATGATCGTATCCTTCTAAAGCTTATCATCTAAACTTTACATATACCAAGATATTGTTTAGAGATTCTCTTAAAAAAAAAAACGTAAACATGCACTTTCGAAATCAAATTGCTTCAATTTAGAATGAAAACAGTTGCAACAAAAACTTTCTCTTAATTGTTTTCACATCAAACCAATTTGAGTTGAGTGTTTGTTTAATTAATTAAAATTAACATTTATACAGCATTCGTTTGTATTTACCATGCATTTAACGAGTAAATTAAATATTTACTACCTTACAAGACCCCTGAGAACTTGTGAGTGGTTTTTAAAGGGGAGAGAAATTAGCCAACCAGAACGCTTTTTATATGGCATGTTTCTCATTCATAGAAAGGTAGAATTTCCTGCTGAAACATATTAACTAAAACTATTTAAAGTTAAAATTTTGTGTGTAAGTTGGAATTTTAAAAGTAGTAGATTTTGTTATTTAAGAAGTATTTTAGTCAAGTGCAATAGATAATCACAACAGTATCTAACAGTGTTTGTTTCTAACATATGTTAGAATGTTAACATTTAACATTCATCTGCTAAGTTAACTTTAGCAAATTGAATTCCCAAGTTGTTGGTAATTATAAAAAGTAATTTATTTGGAAAAAAATCTCCACTTGTGGGAAGAGGGTATCTAACAATCGATCATGTTTAAATTTATGCTTGAACTGAGAAGACGAAAGCTTTTGAAATGTTTTGCGAATCATCTGAAAGAGTTGTCAAATGTGTCTGTGTGCATGCCATAACATCAATAAAATTTGCATTGTGTTTTCCACTTTATCACTCATGTTGAATAAATAAATTGCTGGCGTAAAATTAAAAGTACGCGCTAAGTTTCACTATTAGATTCAGCAACCACGGAAGACTCAAACGTTGGTTTCATAGCTTTGTGCAGAAAGAAAGATGAAGATTGAAGACAACGAATAATTTCTTAAGAAATAAGAAGGTTTGCGTTTTGCAAATAAATATTCTAATTAATATACTGTATTCACTGTTCAGAAAATTAACTTTTTTTAACGAGAAACTTCTTTTTAAATAGTTGCCTTTTCTTATAAATGTTGTAATATTTTTATAAATGTTTTACGGATAGTATCAACGGATTTGTATCGAGAGCATAGCAACTGCTTCAGTGCAACTGCACCTATTTTTACCCCATTAAATTATTTTTAAAGTAACTTTGAATTTTACTGTCCGAATGCAATTAAATTTAAAGTGCAAGACTTAAGCTTAAATACAAGATAATTAAATGTGACCATAGTAAATGAATCAGTGCAACTGCACCTATATTTTATTTGGAATATAGCTCCCATGTTTTAGAGCCCATAAAGAATAGATACATATGTACATACATACATGCTATATAAAAAGTATTCATATTATGTCTTGCTAGAAAAAGCTGTAACCAAATCTATACCGTAGATTATCTACCCATGTTGTGTAAGCTGAAAAGGCTTACACAATTATAGAACTAACGTCTACCTATTCATGATTCACATGCATTTTTGCATAACTTTCTTGCCATCTCAATGATGTAAAGTTAAATTGTATGTGAAAAGTGCAGAATATGAATACTTCATGACCATCAATTTTGTTTTATTATATGCTAACTATTTATTTACTTATTTTATGTATAAAAAGTATACTTTGTTGTATATTTTTGATGTAATACTATATTAATATACTAAGTATATAAGTAATATAACCAAAATTTTGTAATTTTGTGGTATATGAATTTTTATACAATAAGAATAATACCACGATACTGTGCCTTCATTAAAAATGGGTAGGGGTATCGCACAGTCGAGTACACTCGACTGTAGCTTCACTATTGACAAGAGTGTCCCAATATATATAGCTAAAAAATTTATAAAAAAAAAACTGGGCATTAAAGGGAATTCAAAAAATCAGACAGGTACAAAATAGATCTTAAAATAGTTAAATTAGCACACTGATTTTATCTAGTTTAGTGTTGAGAAACACATTTTGGGAAAACTCGTATTACCGGCAAAATCAAGCATTTGAAATAGTTTCGACATTTTTTGCATTGCCAGGGCGTGAATTCTAACGTCGACGCTATTATTTAGTTAATTGAATTGTATCACAACTGGCTTGTTAAATAATAATAATTCCAAGCTGAATTATTAAATACAAATTCGAAAATAAAACTATAAATGACAACCAAGAGTTGCAAAAACGATAGACCGTGTAACGGGCCATTGCGTTTGCATTGCAAAATTAATTGCTATGCTATGAGTACTACTAATCGTATAATAATCTATTGTTGGGCAAGTATTTATGGCCGCGACTTTTATATACCCCGTTACCCGAACGTTATTTGGGGGATTTCTGTTCCAAACAATTTGTAATTTACGAACGTAATTTAATTTATTTAATATTTTATTGAACTTTGATTATCTATATTTCTAACTTGAGAAAAACGCGAGATACATAAGTAAGTTATTTTTGTGATTTTATTGCTTTGTAATAAAAAGTTCGTTGAACACTTCTTTCGTAAATTCGAAAGCTGATTACTAGTTGGCAAGAATTCTTCCCTAAGTTGTTAACATTCGAAACGGCACTTGAAAGAAATTATACAATAAAACCAATGTTGGACAAGTACTGCAAGTTTACCAAAGAAAAAAATAAAAGTCATAACAGAATTAAATTTTGTACTTAAGACAACTGTCACTGCTTGGCTTTAAAATTGCCCTCGTCTGTGTTTGTGTCTGTTATAAGAATTTACTACAGTGAACGGCTTACGTATATTAACCATGCCAATAAGTAGAGTTAAATAGAACACAGCTTTTACTGTACTCCAGTTTTAGTACAGGTTTTTATTATTCTTTCGCTCATTTTGACAGTGGAAACATAAGAACAACAACAGCAGCAACAGCAACAGCAGCAGCAGCAAAACAACAGTAATAGTAACAAAAAACAAAAACAAGTAAGTCCGTTGCAGTTAAAAGCAAGCTTGACTTTGAAGATACCCTTTGTTCAACTGTCAGATGCATTTGCTTTCACCACTTTAGATTTAGTTTGTGCCAAATTCTATTTTATGTGCATGGTTACAGTTGGAAATCTTTATTTTATTTAAGTCAATTAAAATTGTTCTTGTTATTTTAATGTTTTCTATAGTCTGAACATATTTATTGATTGGCAACGATGAAGTCGTGATGAACGCATTAAACTTAAAAGCCATGAAAACTAGATAGTTTTACACACACACACACACACACATACATGTGGATATACTTTAAAGCGTCCTTGATGCTTCCTTGTGCCTTTTACCGGGTTATAATACCTTTTTTCTTACCTTTTTCAGGGTATAAACAGCCACTTTGTGCTATCCACAATGGGGCAGCACAGCCGTCACATAAACGCGTGGGTTACTCAAAAAGTTTGTAGAGAAAGCTTTTTAGTAATATGCAACTGAAATAAACATATAACTATATGTATATATGTAGATGCCTCTATAATATTTAAAAAGAATATTAATAATATAAAATAATAATGATAATATTCATATTAAATTTTGTTGAAGATAATCTATCGAGCTTTTCGTCTGTCGTTTTTTATTGCACGTGGTGCACAGTTTATTAAACTGAAAGTAACCATTTAGAGAATTGTGAAAAGCTTTCTGAATGCACTATGAATTGATCTTAGATTTATTTTGATATATGTATTTACATTTAAAAGCATATAATTATGTTTTCTTTATACAATTATAATTCTTATAAATAAACTATTTTTTTTATAAAAATATGTATTTTTGGTATTGTATTAATAATAGTATTTTCAAAGTGCAGGTTATCAAAACTGCTATTTCATAGAAAACACAGCTAGACACACTAAAGTCTTAAGTGAAAATTTTTAAGTGAATATGGCATCATTTTTATAAGTCTGTGCTCTATAATTTTAATATGAAGCATATTAACCTTAACAGGACTACAATAAATGATCATTTCATCGACAGCCTGAAGGAATAAGTGCTTAGTATATTTACATTACACATCCAAGTATGTTACTTTTTATTGTGTGTTTAAGATAGCATATGACAAAACATAAAGATAATATGTTGGAAAAGAGTTGAAGTAGAGAAGTTGAAGAATTTTTACAGCCACTCTAATTAGTTGTTCATTCTCACGACTATAATCGCTTGGCCCAGTTAGTTGAATGCGGTACTCATGGATCGGCCCTCGGGTAAATTGTGTAAAGCTGTGCGATTGCGCAGCTTGCTTGTATTTCACGTCGGCAACAATGCCACAACAATGACAAACAGCAACGCAGTCGCATAGCCACAGCCACAGCCACAGCTACAGACCGACCCCAGCCGAGCGACCAAATGCGACCAGCGAAGCCGAGCGAGCCAAGACAAAACGAGCATCCAGCGAAGCAAGCTAGCAGCCAATCAACAATATGGTGACGGCGACAGTGGTCGGTCCTCGGTCTTTTCGGTTGTCGTCGTCGTCGGTTGTTGGTTGTCGGTGCACACGCGCAGTGCTGCGAACTTCTGTAACTGAAACGCTAGCCAGCTAACAAAACCAGTTATAAGTCAACTTTCATTCCAAGCAGACGTGTCAGAAGTACGGATTGTATCGCATAGGATCGTGTTTTTCTGTTTTTGTGTGTTGTGTTTGGCAACAGCGAACTCCGTTCAAAATATATAGTGGTTATATGTATATGTATGTATGCTATATGTATTTGTATGTTGTACATACTCTCTCGTCTGCATATCTACGATTGCTATACAATTGCATATATGTAGATTGCATTCGAAATACATACACACATGTGTATATTCACGTTCAAAGATAATGGTTAATTTTAAAAGTTGCTTTCCAAGCTTAAAAACAAAAAAAAAAAAGCTACGCTTTTTGTTTCAAACTCTTTGGTTATTTCTTTTTCTGTTTTTGTTTTTGTGTGTGCACTGTTCCATGAGTGAATTAAGTAACAATAAACACAACACAACACAACTTGAATTCCCACTCTCTGAGAGTGGTGACTGGAAAAAAGCAGAAAATGTCCAGAAAGCGAAATCAATAGTTCTGACCATATTCATGACTCTACTCTATATAACATACATTTATATATGTATGTATGTGTGTATGTAAGCGTGTGACTTTGTATTTCTATGTATTCGATCGTACTATGCAAATAATTGAAATCGAGATCAGTTTCCAGTAGCTTTTGTGTGTGCGTTTGGTTGCCCCCAAAAAAGATCGGTGGAAAAAACAAACTTTTAAATTGTTTCGAGCGAATTGGACTTCATTTGGAGTCAATTAACACTTTATAAAATTTCTCGACGTTGGCTTAGTCTAGTGACGATCGTCCGCATAGTCTTTTTCCATATACGTACATACCTATGTATGTATGCATAGAGAGATGTACATCTGAATCTAAAACCGCAGCCGCTCACTGATAATAAGTGAAATTTACACACTCTGTGTAACGGCGCTTGGAGAATACCAGTCTCCAAAATAGAAAAAATAAACTTAAGTCTGCTATTATAAATCACGACAAATGTTTCTAAGCGGGAATGTCACAGGCCACGTTAAGCAACCAAAACTTGGGAGCCTTGAAATACACGAATAATAATAATGCATCATGTGGTTTATTCTTGTGAACAATACAAAAAACAACAGTCTATTCAAAAAATCGAAAACTTAACATGAGAAAACACATTGTACATTGTACGTTTTAGTTAATTATTTTTGTTTTTTTTTTTTTTCGTTTTCTTTACATATTTCAAAAGTCATTGTACGCGTATAGAGTGCATTTTAAAGATTACAGTATTTAATTTATGCAATCATATTCACATGCTTACACCAATTATACACGTACATACATACGTATGTATAGATAGTCATGAGATTATGTGGTGAAAATTCAATGTGAATGCCAAGTGAAAATCAAGTGATCAACAGTGGCTGCCATGCAACGTACAAGTAGTAAATTTAAATTTCATATATCATAGATAATACAAAAATAATAATAATATAATACATGTGTGGTATACATAACTAAAATAGAGAAGTGTTTGCATAAGTGTTAAACAGCGGTGATGCTTCAGCTTCAGCTTCATAACTGCAACGAATAATAATCAAAAAGCCAATATAACATCAACATCAACAACAACAACAATAACAATAGCAACAACAACTCGACAACAACAATGTTTGGCTTTTGCCACAAGTTATTGTTCATCTCAACAACACCTCGACTACTGGACTATAACAACAACAACAACAGCAACATATGGCAGAGAGCCATGGCCTTTTCAAAGCATATGCATATTCAATTCATAATGCTTATAATGATGATGATGTCGCTGATTACAGCCGGAAATTGCCACAGTGAGTTCCTCCTTGCCTGCCTGACTGCCTGCCATGCAGGTTTATCGATAGCATTGATATTCGATATAGTACATATTTGCATATATCCACAACACATTCATAATTGCCCTGCTCCGGAAAATGTCTGATGCCGGTTACAACTATATGATACGATTATGATTGTTGCGGATTTCCACACACTCACACTCACACATGGCTGGTTTTTTGTTTGTCTTGTTTTTCTTCTCTCTGTTGCGACAATTGTATAATTGCCTCCAAACCCATTAGCAAATAAACGTTTTCATTTGCTGCTCATTTTGCCGGTCGAAATACCGTTAATAATGCAAAGCAAATATTTACGACAAATCACATACCGAGTTCATCTGAATAAATGTGCTCAGAATAACAACAGGTCCATTAAAATGCACTCAAATACAAATATGTTCTATATATATTTGGCAAATTTATTTGATGAGCTTAACAAATTAAGCTGCGTGTGATTAATTGCAGTTGTCTTATTTAGTATTTTTTACAGTGTTTTATACTGTATGGTATCGATCGAGATCCCTATTTTAAACAGGAGTTCAAGGTTAAAACCTTTTTCGAACTTTGCCGAATTGTCTTATTTTACAAAGTATCTTTACGGTTATCTAAACTTAATAATTTTACGGTATTTTAAACTGTATAAACTGTTATCGATCGATATCCCTATTTTTAACAGAAGTTCAAGGCTAAAACCTTTATCTAACTTTTCGCATTTTGTATTAAGTATACGACTAGTGTCACTTTGAGTGTAGGCAAATCTTTTATTTATCGATTTGATAATAGGCTATTAAATCTTATTATAGAATGCTTAAATGTCAAATGTATATTTGGACATACGTAAGAATACTTTCCAATTCTTTTCTTTGCTTCATTTTGTCGCTCAATTTGCAAATAAACTGCAATCGCATTTGGTATTAAGCAAGTGAATGCTGAACTAGCAAACTGACTCCCGGATATGTTTATAGTATTCTTACATTAAAATAGCAGTTACGTTTCACTCCCGTTGCTCCCTCTCTGTATGTTGTTATCGAGCTTGGTCTTTAATAAAGCTTTTACATTTCATTTGTTGTTAGCAACTTTCAAGATTGCGTCCACCTACGTGAAGTGTTTTCAAATGCGGTTGCTGTTTGCTGTTTGCTGTCGCCTGACGTTGTCATAACGGCATTTGAATTCAAGGCACCTTCCAATCGGGCAATGCGATCGCTTAACCGCCCTACTTACCCATATACGATGTTAGTTCCTCGAACTTTGCATTCTGCATGTCGTTTGTTGGCCCTCTCTCAACGCAAAAAAATAAAATAAACATAAATATGCACACACAGCGAATGCTTCAATGCTTTTAAGTGATTAACATAATATTTATGAATAGAAAATAATTAGCTTGCAAGACTTTCATTTATTTACACACTCAATTCAGCAAATATCTGCAGCATACATTCGCTTACATATTTTGTGTTTTTTTGGAGGGGGCAAACATCGAGTTTGCAGGCAGTTACAATAAGATTTCGCCACTCCCTGATTGACTTTGTTCTCATGCACAAGAAACAAGTGACATATGCACTGGAACTTGAATGTATTGTACCTACAAACTACCCGCCGACTATATGTATATCATAAACACTGGTTAAACCGGATGAATGCTATTTAAGTGGCATACGAATAACTGCTTTTTATTTGACTCTTGGGCATAAATAACATCATCGAACACACACATTTTGCATGGGCTAAACAACAAAATAAGAAGAAAGAGAGAAAACCTGACATCAACCAAACAACCAGCTGCAACAGCGAAACAGCCACACAAAACATCATTGCGAAATATCACGAAAATGAATAAAATTCGCAGATCAGAATAAATTATAAATTTCTGCACATAACATATTCGTTCATACATACACAGATACAGATACAGATACAGATACAGATACAGATGTTGACCCAAACATCTTTTGAGATCGATCAACAGAAACGAACGAACAAAGAAGAAAAACGAAAGTAAAAGATGTAAGAGGTCTGTCTGTCTGGTTTGCTTTGCTTTGGTCTGCTGACCAATTTATTCTATTCGGAAGTGATTGGAGTTAGGATAAACCTAGTTCCCAGCTCTCTCAGCTGTTGTTGTATGTATATGCTGTTGAATTTATGCGCATAATTATCTTCATATACGAGTATTCCAACTCCTCCGAATGCCGAACCGGTTAATAATTCTATGCGCACCACAACAACAAAAAAAAAAGGAATGCCAGTTGCCAGTTTCATATGGGCGAAAGTGATATAAATAGATAAATGATTTTGCGCAACAACAAACGTATTTCTTTCAGGGTATCAGATTCGGGTTCTCTCTTCCTTTTCATTTCAAGTCATTTTTTACTTTGGAGTATTACGAAAGAAAGCTGCTTGACCTATTTTTCATGTGGTAGCCCATAAAAATACAGTGTGTGATTTTCGCCTTCGAAAAATAATTAACAGCTCACGCTGATCATGAATACATATAGTATACGTTGCTGCCGGTTACATATATGTATTTTCCACACTAAGTTATAAAATTTGTAGCGTCTAGAGTTTTTTGTACACTTTCTTAAGCATATTCTAAGTGGTTTCTCAGAATTTCATTACGCTCGAATTATAAACTTGTTATTCAAGAAACAATGGCAGCTGCACCGTCTCCAGTTTCTTTCAAAGGTTTGGTCACACTGAATTCTTTTGTGTGCTCTGTAGATAGAGGTAGCTCGACTGTAGTTGACAATCTTGCTAAGATTAGCTTTTTTTTTATTAAGTTCTCATAAACTTACTAATAGTAAACATTATAATTATTATATATTATATGATAGCATAAATTATAGTTGCCAGAGGTGTGTCTAAATTAGCTCAAACTCAATCCCCTGCATTCGAATTCTATGTTGCTTCAGTCGTGATTCACATCGAACACAGATGTCCGTAACTTTCATACCTGTTTTGTTTGCCCTAAGGTGTGAGAATCATCTAGCGGATCAAACGCTTGAGCAAAAACCACTTAAAACTGTTGATGACAGAATTAATAGTCTCGCGATTATAACTAATGTTGTCCATGTTTTTGCCGTCGATATATAAGTATAAACAAATAGTTAGAATTCTTTATCCTTCTCTACAAAATATATAATTTTGAATAGCTTCACTTTCATACGTTAAATTAGCCATGTTGATCAAGTTATTAAACCAGATACTTTATCGTACTAACAAGCCGTCTAATTACGAACAACAAAAAAAGCATTCGAAAGAGATGAAAATAAGTAAAAGTTTATACTAAAATATATACGTTGTTTCTTGTTTTTGTTTTCAGTCTGTGGTCCACCGGCTGTGCCGCTGAATGCCAAAGTACGAACGGTGAGTGGTGAAACTGGTATCTCGGAGGCTCATTACACATGCGATGCTGGCTACGAGCTGTTCGGTCCGTCAACGATCAAGTGTGACGCGACCGCCGGCTGGGAACGGGATCTGCCATTCTGTGGCGTCAATGTTGCCTACCGCAAGCCGGTTAATCAAAGCTCCTACACACGCAGCGGTCCTGCCAGCTATGCGAACGATGGCAAGCCTGGCAATAAGGTAATCATCTGATTAAAAAGCATATAAAACATTAGTTGGTAAAAAGCTTGTCATAGCATTCAAATTTCTATATTTATTTTCAATTCGTCATCTATTCTTAGAATGAGCAACAATTGTTATCGAATTTTTATTTTATAGCAGCATTAATTTCATTTCTGTTTAAGCAAACAATATTTCAATTTCAACCAGTACTTGTTAAACCCAGAATTTAATTCAAAGTATCAAAAAATAAGATATATATATACTTACTTTTTTGGTTTTTGGGAACCTTAATAAAATATGAAATATTACATTTAAACAGATAAAAGTTTCGGATAGTAATAATATTATTTACAAATACATACATTAAACTGTTATAAATTATATCTCAAATTATTGTTTATAAAAATATTTCCGCATTCTTCAACGTGCAGGTCTTAAGCACTGCTATTTCAAAGAACACAGCTGTACTATTTATGATGTATAATAACTCTGAAATTATTAGAATTTCCTAACATTGCATAAATTTTATATGCTTTACACATAATACAGTGAAAACTATCTAAAATATTGTGTGTAGTAGTAGGAAAAGAGATTACCTAAGCAAGATATCCAAATAAAAGAGGCGCCTACTTATAAAGAATGTTGACTGTTTTCTTTTCGCTACAGACAAATAAAATGTAGCTTGAACTGTGTCAATGCTTTGGAATTTCATCCCCCACAAATTTTCTTTTCAACCTAATAATCTTTAATATTTTAAGAACTTTTATCTTTTGAATTGTGTTAGGCTAAAAATTAATGTGTAACTTAACTGTCTAATAAATAAAATGTAGAAGCAATAAAATGAATTAAAAACAACTGATAAAGTTTATACTATTTCTAAGTATTTAAAATCATATTTTAGTTCTATGCCAACTAAATGTCAAACTTTATCTTTTTCGCTCTCAGAATCCCGATGGACAGGAGTGCTCGGAAACACAAAAGGAACCCTCGCCCTGGTGGCGAGTGGATCTCTTGACACCACAAACCGTGCACGTGGTCCGCATCACGACACGTGGTTGTTGTGGCCATCAGCCACTGCAGGATCTGGAGATTCGCGTGGGCAATAGCAGCGCAGATCTGCAACGGAATCCGCTATGCGCCTGGTATCCGGGCACATTGGACGAGGGCGTTGTAAAGACGTTCACGTGTGCCAGGCCCTTGGTGGGTCAGTATGTGGCCATTCAGCTGGTGGGTGTCGAAGGCAGTCTCAGCCTCTGCGAGGTGGAGACATTCACCAACGATGAGTTCTCCGTCGATCGCTGTCTGAGCCCCAAAATCGGTGTCGATACCGTGGTGACAACATTCTCCAAGACATGCTACGACTTTCATATCACGAAAGGAGAAAGCTTCGAAAAAGCTCAAGCCATTTGCAAGCAAACAGGTAATTGTTTGTCTTCGTTATAAACACAATATATAATATACTACATACATATGTACATAATTAACAAATCTTAATGATGCTCATCTTCGTTTTGCTGCAGGCGGTAACTTGGTGCATGAGTTTCGAGGCGCAACAAGTCAATATATACTCTCTCGGAGTTAGAACGACGCAAGTCGGAACTAAAACCTCAATTGGTTTGGATTGGCGCACAAAAAGAGCCCGGCATCACATCGCGCACATGGAAATGGGTGAATGGTATGCAATCTCTTTATTAGTCACCCCACTATGTAGTATATACATATGTATATAACGGAAAGAAACAACAGCTCTTTGTGGTCTTACAGCTTCAGTTACTGTATGACGTAAGCATCCGAAAAAGTAATCTGAATAGGCAGAGTAGCTCACTTGAATTTATTTCGTTGCCATAAAGAGTTCAAAGAGCCAACAACAAATTACGATTATTTGTTGGCCGGGTTGGAAAAAGCTTGCAAATATTTAAATTTTTAAACAGTTGGCAAACTATTGAAGTGTTATTCACAAGAGTACTTATTTTTAGTACACTTTTTCTGAAGCAGGAATCGATCTCTTAAGCATATTTTTGCAATTTAATCTGATATATGTATGTTTACCATAAAGAGTTCAAAGACTCAACAACAAATTACGCGTATTTGTTGTTCGCAAATATTTCAATTTTTAATCAGTTGGCAAACTATTGAAGTAGTATTCACCAAAGGACTCATTTTCTAAGATTCTGTTGGCAGTAATTTTAAGTAGTTTTCTTAAGTTGAAATCGATCTCTTCAGTAAACATTAAAAAAATTATTCTATCGTCAAATCATTTGGGAAACCAAATTATTATGGTTTTAATTACAAATTCGGTCTCCACTCTATGTCTGAAACATGGTAATAAATCATGTTATGTTATTTTGCTTTTCTAGGTGAAGTTGTGCAGAAACCCGCCTGGGGTAAAGATCAGCCAAATAATTATAATGGCGAACAGAACTGTGTTGTCTTCGATGGCGGACGGAATTGGCTCTGGAACGATGTGGGTTGCAATCTGGACTATCTGCATTTCATTTGCCAGCACTGTATGTACTCAGAGTTTGAATCCATTTCTATACATTAATTACATCAATGTCACATTCATTTGCAGCGCCTTTGTCCTGTGGTTCGCCGGATGCGCAGCAGAACACAACAGTATTGCACAAAAAGTTCACATTGGGAGAGAAAATCCAATACGAGTGCCCAAAGGGACATTCGCTGATTGGCTTCGCTGAGCGCGAATGCAAACCCGATGGAGTCTGGAGCGGATCAGCGCCCACCTGCAAATGTAAGTTGTTATACTAGATGCTAGGCACGATTGCCACATTTCAAGCGATTTTAACAAAAGCCGATACATTTAAGTAGATCCTTTTTTCTGAAAATGTTCATATTGTGCAACTTCTGTATTTATGGTACATTTCCTTTAAATCTGGAAAATGTCCTATGTATAAGGGACATTTATAAGTCAATTTTCTTGAATTGAAGATATACCAATTCATTCAGTATAATATTTATTACATTTTCCCTAAAGCCGGTGCTTTTTTGTAAGCCAGGATTTTCCCGTTATAGGTTAATTTTATCACATCATTTTGCAATCAGTACATTTCTATAAAAAGTGGAACATTTTGTGAACATTCTTTGTGAAAATGTAAATTTATTAAATCAAATTATTTTAATTAAAATTAAGTGTCGCAGTTAACACATTTCTCCCAAAGAGAATTAAGCTTTAAAATGCTTATTAGCTAATTAATTATTTAGTCAATAATATGTTTTAAATGACAGTCATTCCCAAAAAGAACTTAACCTAAAGAAATATTAAAATGTTGGCTAAATAAAATTAAAAATAAAAGTTGGTACACTTTTAGCCAATTATTTAATTTAAACCAATTTTGCAAACCCTTTTTTCATATCATTAACACGATTTACAGACGTTGACTGCGGAGAGTTGCCCGATCTGAAATTCGGCTCGATACATTTGTCGGAGGAGCGAACCAGCTACAGTGTTGTGGCCACATACAGTTGCCACGAGAATTACACGTTGATTGGCAACGAGAATCGAACATGCATGCTCGAAGGCTGGAGTGGCAAGCAGCCAGAGTGTTTGGTCGACTGGTGTCCAGATCCCCAGCAAATCACCGGTGGCATTGTGCGTTTCACGGACAAAAGAGCTGGCTCAACAGCCACATATGTTTGCGAACCCGGCTATGTGCTTGTGGGCGAGGCAGTAAGTACAATGATTTTAAATAAAATGTATTCGATTAAATAACTCTTTCGATTTGTAGATCATTTCATGCGGATTGGGTGGCGAATGGTCGAGCAAAACGCCGTCTTGTCGCTTTGTCGACTGCGGTGCACCAGCTCGACCTGATCGAGGTATTTCGATACTGATCAACGGCACAACGACCGTCGATTCGATTGTGAAATATGAATGCGATGACGATCATTGGCTCGATGGACCCTCGGAGTTGTATTGCACCAGAGATGGCAAGTGGTCAGGTGAAGCGCCCATCTGTGAACTCGTCACATGCGAAACACCCCAAGTACCCGCCGGTTCCTTTGTGATTGGCTACGACTACAATGTGCACTCGAAAATACAATACAACTGTGATCCAGGTCACATAATGCATGGCACACCAGTGCTTGAGTGCTTGGACTCTGGCGACTGGAGCTCTGAGGCGCCCTTCTGCGAATGTAAGTTCCCAAACTGTTGTCGTCAATTCGGAATTTCTCTTCAATTCATCCATAATTCAACTTCTGAATCAATAGGCTCATCAAGAGTAGTAGATCATCATTACAGAAATCTTAACATAAGGTTATTCTCTTTTCACTTTTCCTTTCGACAAAAGTTCTTTTCAACGGATAGTAACAATTACGTCAGATTGCATATTGAGATTTTCTTTTTGTATCTATTCTTTGATGCTTTATAACACCTCGAAGCAAGGAAAATTTTATCATAAGTTAGCAGAACAAATGTTTACGGCAGTTGTAAATTTTGATTGCATATTGATTCACTCATAAATGTTATAAGTTATATGCTTTGAATTTCTTTTTAACGAAAAGTAATAATTATCTTAAATATTAGCTTATAGCCGATTGGATAGTAATTCTTTCTTCACTTTTCGTAGCCAATCATAATCGAAATCTTTGCATAAATTAGCCTTGATTTTCAATAAAAATTCGAAAAAATGCAATCCCTTCTTTTTACAGACATTGACTGTGGCCCCACACTGCCTATACCATATGGTAGCATGAAGTATGTGTCCAACACAACCTACGTTGGATCCGAGGTGGTATTTAGCTGCACGCAATCCCACAAACTGAGCGGAGTTGTTAAACGCAAGTGCCTCGAATCGGGCACTTGGAGCGATGCGCCGCCCAAATGCGAAGGTATGCTTGATGGACTGTACAAGTATATCTTAATCAATATTTTCTTTACTAATTGGAATGTTATTGCATTAGAAATTCGCTGTCATGAGCCACTGCTGCCATCGCATAGTCTGCTCTCCGTCACGGGCAACGATCGCATGTATGGACGCACTCTAATACGCACCGCAGAATCAATTCAGAATCCGGCACAAACATACAAGTGAGTTTTTGGGAAATTCATATAATAACAGACACAGTTATATAATAACAGACACAGTTATATGATCTTTGCATATCTGAATAGCATAGAAAATCAAGAAAGCTACAGTCAAGTTTGCCCGACTCTGAGACAGCCGGTTTTAATTTTCAATAAAATCATATTATATCATATTATCATCATATAGCGATCACAATTTGATCGTTTCAAAATGGAGTAATAGAAAGATAACAATCGTTTCATTGCTAATTACACAATAAAATAATATTACATATTTTAATTTTGTAAATTCGTACTTCTTAAAGATAATAGAAATCCTTGAATAGTTACGAATTTTTCGCTATTAACGCTAATATTAATACTCTCTTGATAACATACTTTATGAATAATTTTTGCATTACAGAATTGGCGCTTTGGCCAAGTATCGTTGCGAGCGTGGCTATAAAATGGTGGGCGAAGCGTTGGCCACATGCACAGACAATGGACAATGGAGCGGAGTAATTCCGGAGTGTGTATGTAAGTAAAGAGACATGGTATTAGTATTAGACATATCTCATTTGATAGCTCAACAACATTTCCAATTACCAACAATCAACATTAAGCTATAAAAACTTCTCAGCTATAAAATTGAATTTTCCCAAATCGAGCTATCTTTAGTTTTACAGAAATGTTTATATTTATTTTAAATTTCCAAATTAGATGTGGAATGCGGTACACCTGAGAACATAGTGGACGGCAAAGTGACGCTGGCCACAAATGCAACGTACTATGGAGCCGCAGTGCTCTACGAATGCAATGTGAACTTCAAGTTGAACGGCGTCTCGAGACGTTTGTGCACCGAGCACGGCAACTGGAGTCATGAGGCTCCAAAGTGCACCGAAGTCGTCTGCGATACTCCAACATTGACTGACAGTTTGCTAGTGGAGGCGGGAACTCGTGCTGTTGGATCCATGGCCACCTTCAGTTGTGCCAAGGGAAGAATTCTGGTTGGCAACGATACTCGCACATGCCAAAAGAATGGCAAATGGACGGGCAAAAGTCCAAGCTGCAGACGTAAGTATTCAAGATTACATACCGAAAAAAGTAAAAAAACAAGAAAACATTCTTGAGTCATAATTGAATACAGAAACTAAATTCTATTCTATTCTATTGATCATTCTTAAAATACAAATGTTATCGAAAGGTTCAAATTTTTAATTGGCACCGACATTTGTTTTATGAATTTATTTTTTTAGATTGAGAAGTTCTCAAGTCTTCTAGTTTCTAGAACTCTAAATATTTTTTCTTTCTATGTACTACTATAAATTCGTATTAATTTGATTATATATTGACAGCTGTGGACTGCGGTCGTCCATTGGCCATCGACAATGGTCGCGTCATTGTGGTCAACGATTCAACTTTATATGGAGGATCTGCCGAGTATCATTGCATTCCCAACTACAATCGCATCGGGCAATATCTGCGCAAGTGCACCGAGGATGGTGCCTGGAGTGGCAAACAGCCGCACTGTGAATTGGCCACCGTCGAGGGACAGGAGAGCTCGGAGTTGGGCACAAGTGTGGCGATTGGTGCCACCATCATCATTGGACTGCTTGTGGTCGTCGGTCTTATTTTCTTGTATCGCAATAAGGCAAGACCTGTTAAGAATACTGAGAATATTCAAGCGGCTGAAACGAAGGATGAACGCAACGCTGCTGTCATGTCATATTCCACACTCGAGGCCAACAATCGAATGAATACGTATAACAATAATTCAACTGCGACTTTTAACACGTTCCAAGGCGGATCGGCGGGCGGACGAGGCGCCAGCAACAATAATAATAATGCCGATAGTGAGCAAATGAATAATCGCTCCGGTAAGTGAAAGAATTCGTGAATTGAATTGACTTGTTATATAGAAAAAGTTGTTTAAACTATGAGGCTATGAAGTTGTTTAAACTACGACCTTTGGTAGTGCGAAAAAGCTGGGTTTTTTTTTAAATTTACGCTCCAAATTAAAAAGTGATTAATAATGAGTCCAAAAATGTAATAATTCTAATAAAATATATATATTTACCAAATTAAAAATGTATATACAATATCAAGTGAATTGCAATCATTTCATCGTACAATAAGGCTGGGTTTAAAATTTATGACAAATCTTTTAGTTAGTTTGCCTTTGACTGAATGGTAAATGCTAGGAGGATAAAATCTTTACACACTACAAATTTATGATATTTTATCCTGCAATTAGTCTAGGTTTTTCAAAATGACTTCTCTAACTTTGACAAATTTAAATATTTACATCAAACAGCAAATGTTTAATAAATTGTATATACTATTTATATTTGCAGAAAACATTTACGACCAAATACCAAATGAACAGTTTTACGATGCACCCTACGAGATGCGAACGAATGATGAGGTCTATGAACCCGAACCAGTATCCAGTAATGTGATCACAATAAATGGCATCTCTGTGCGATGAAAAACAGAGAATCATGCAAATTCCCGAGATAGAGCGGGTTCAATTAATTGATCGATCAATCGATTGATCGATCAATGTTAATTTGTGTTTATAAATGTGTATAGTAATTTTAGAAAAGGACATAAGTAATTCGTAGTTAAAAGCAACAAATTATCGCCAGCTGTCCACGCTTCATACTCAAATACTATGTTTATTCATATGTGTATATGTATATATAGTATGTAGATACATTCATATGTAGTATATACTAATCGTATGCATACACACACACACGTAGTATAATGGTTGAGTGTGATCACGTACTGATTTCATAAAAACAACAAACAAAACAAAACAAAAATCAACTCCTTTTTTTAAAGTTTAACATGGAAATTAAGTCACGAGGCCACTAAATTAAAACAAAAAAAAATTAGAGCACGATTTCCGTTCCATGTTTTCTTCCTTAATTATTTTTTTTTTTTTTATAATTATTATGTATTATATAAAATGTGTATGTATGTATAATCAGAATGTAATATTTTGTTATGCAATGTGTAAGTACTCGTTAATGCTTAAGTAAAAAGAACATGTTTTACTTAAATAAATATGTGGTTAACTAATTTATTATGATTAACATAAACTGCGCCTATTTATTTATTCATATTTGCTGTGGGAACATTTCTTTAGGTTTTTTTAAATTTGCAATGCAAACAAAATGAAACAAAAAGAAAAATCAATCAAAGCAAAAAAATCAACTTGTCTTATTAGGGTATCTTGTAGTCGAGTATTCTCTGCCAAAGCATTTGCCCCGTAATTTTCAAGTGTTTGTTTGATCAATAGTTCCTTGAGAAATGTGTTGCCTAGAGCATAAGCAATAGTTGAGAACACAAATTCAATTATGCAACATTTTAACAAAATTTCGGTCATTTTATTAAAATTGTAATATTGAAAGTTTGGATTTTAAATTGCATACGTATGAATCAAATTATAAACGCTAAAAGCAATGGCCAGAAAAGGAGGAGCACAACAGTTACAGACTGAAATTAAGACTGACGATGAATTGGAAAAGTTTTTAACTCGTCCTGGATTGCTAAGTAATATAATATTTGCATAATTATTAGGATTATTAGGATCTTCAATATGCCATTCACTTGTAGTTTTGGAAGTCTATTCAGAATGGTGTGGACCATGCCTGGGACTACTTGGCACATTGCGACGAGTTAAACTTGAAATGGGTGGCGATAACTTGCATCTGGCAACAGTATGTAGTCATAGAAAATCAACAAAAATTAACTATCGATTGAATAACTAATCAAATTCATAAACTTAGTGCCGCGCAGATACGATAACATCTTTAAAGCGTTTCTACAAAAAGAGTGAACCCACTTGGCTATTTGTTACAGTAAGTTCTTTTTATTTGTATTTATATTTTTACCTTTAAGAAAAAAAGTATTTAAAACTTGTGTAAACATGCAGTGATTTTAAAGCTAAGCTTGGGATTTGTAGAACACGATCTGGCCTTTTAAAGCATTGCTTTTGATTTGCTTAATTATGGAAAAATATATTCTTTTTTTCTGTTTAGTACATAAGGAATGCATAGAATGATTTTGAATATATAGTTTTGATATATAATATAGTATATAAAGCTAATAATTCAGTTGGATCACGTAAATTGGATAAACTTAAACTAACTTTATATAAAGTTTGTTAAATTTACATAATTCTTAGCCTGTTTTTGTTATTGTGTTTATCTCAAAGTTTCACGTTTTCAACTATTTTATAATTCAATGAATCCTCATACTGTATTTAGAATGGTCGGGCTGTTAATCTATTTTTCGGAGCTGACGCTCCAAAGTTAGTGGATGTGATAGTGAAAGAACTAGAGAAGGCATCACTAAACATATCGCGACCAACTTATAACATAAACGATCTTCAGCCCATTGAGGCTGAAGCTTTGCGTATCAAAACGGAGGCTTTACAAAAAGCCGAACGTGCCGAATTTGAAAAGAAAGAGAAAAAGCGTCTCGATTATCTGATGCGTTGCACCGATGTGATAATGGAAAACTTGCCGGATATTGGCGTCACAGTCTTTGGACCACAAGTATCTCGAGATATGTTCAAGAAGCTATCCGAACCCGCCGAGCATCTGAAAATGCAATGCAAAGATCGCAAATATCTTGAAGTGTCGACAGCTGATTTCGACGTGGTTAACTTTGCCTGCAAGAATCCTTTATCGCCCGATATTATTGAGCAGTTGAATGGCAAAGAGTTGCTCATGTGCTTCTGGAAGATCGACGAGTCAGCGGGTGCCATAACTAATGTGCTAGCCCAATATGCCCACGAGCTGACAAAGGAGAGAGTTGCGCCGCCCGATGATGAAATCAATGTTCCGCATCCGATTCCACCCATTATAGCGCCCCTCAAGATTAAGTTCGAGGTCGAAGTGGAAGGTATGTATGCATTTTGGTTCGATTTTACAGTTAAATATTGACCGCTATTTTAAGGAGAAGGTCTTGCTAGTTTCTAATGCCAGTTACATCTGATAAGATAATGGATATAGATAGCTATCGCAAATTTAATATTAAACATACATATATATAAAGTACATTCTATATAACTAATCCAGAGATTAGAAAAAAAATTTATTATTTCTAGAAAAGGCATCGATGTTTAATGCACATTAGAAATGAAGAAAATTCAATGATTTCAAAATTATTTGAACCAATAGATTTGTTTGTTTTTATATCCGCAAATTATTTATTAGAGTCGTAGTGGAAATTTATAGACATCTTGTCATTCAAATAATAAATATATGAAGGTATATTAAAAATTCTCTCAAATTATTACAAAAAACTTAAATTCTATTTTCTGAAAAGTTTTGAGCTTTTATTGTAGAAAAATGATTATGGAAGAAGTTCTCTATCTCATTATTTCACTTATTTCCATTTCCTTCCCTTAGATGGTGAAGTCTGGGTGGAAGAAGTGAGTTCCGAGGAGGAAGCCAGAAAAGCCGCAGAGCGCAAGCTGGCCGAAAAGAAATCCGTCACTCAACTGCACGACGAAACGCGTGGCAAGGATCAGGACGGCGCCGAAGACATTGACGAAGAGGAGGGCAGCGAGGAGGAGGAAGTAGTGCAAACGGCACAGCCAGCGGCGACCAACATGGGCTTCGACATTGACATGGGACTCGATGTCGATGCCGTCGTCAGCGAAGAGGAGATGGTCGAGGAGGAAGAGGAGCCCCCGAAGCCATTGACTCGAACGAAACGCGTCAAGATTCCCCCAATTTGGGTGGCAAACAATCGTCGCACTCACGCTGCCCTGATCTTAGTGTTCTTCCGCGGCCAAACCGGCGGATTCTTGCCACCAGATCCGCCACCAGAGCCGCCGCACATTGTGATGGCATTCGAGGCAAATAAACGCGACGATATCATGGAGGTGGTCGATGGAGTTCGAGAAGATGTGCCGCAATATGGTTTCTTTACCAACGATACGCCTGGTGAGGCCAAACTGATAACCAACTCCATATACAAATATGATGAGCTAAAGGATTCAACGCCGTAAGTCACCAAAGATGATGATATAATCGTAATATATAATAATATTTGTATTAATTTTCAGCAACGACCGATTTGTGCTTAAAGTGAACAAAGTTCAGTCCTATACCATGCTGTCGTTGGTACAATTCGAACCCACTTATTGTAGTAATGATGTTAAGGTCGGTCGCACGGATGCCCTCAAATTCTTCCCAGAAGATTATAAAGTCGACGAGGAAATTCCAGCGGATGAGAAGAGGACACCCAAGAAGGTAAAGATATACAATGGTTACCTTATTTTTCGATTGATTATGCAATGATCTCCCTATAATCTATAGAAGAAGAAGACACCAGCCACAGTCGAGCCAGTCGAAGAACCAGCTGGATCACGTAAGCCGTCCCTGGATCAAAGCAAATCCGCTGAAGTTCCCGCTAAGGCAGCCATCGAAGAAGCACCTAAAGCATCCGAAGGTCAAGAGCCGCCAGCCGAGGCAGCTACGGCAGAGGGGCAACCGCCGACTGAAGCAGCAGCTGCAGTCGCCGATCCAGCTGCTGCTGCTGCCGAAGCCGAGGGTGAAGCAGCGCCTGTCACTGGCGAAGCTGGCGCAGCAGAGCAGCCAGCACCCAAAGAAGAGACACCAGCAGCAGCTGAGCCAGCAGCTGAAGCACCCGCAGCTGACACTGCTGCGCCTGCGGCTGAAGAAGCCAGCACTGCAGCGGCGCCGGCGCCGGCGCCAGCTGAACCGGTTGCAGCGGAATAGACTGTTAACGTATGTGTAAATATCCCGCTTTGTATGTGCCATTTATTTAAAAAGTTCGATCGAAATAAAATTAAGCGTCCTTTTTCTCGGATAATTGAGCAATTTTCTTTAATTATACACACGCGCATACCACAACTTAAACTATATTTGTTAGAAATGCAATAAGTAATTTTGCAATTATACCTGATTGAAATGACGCTGTCAAAATGTAAACAAAAAACAGCTGATTGCATAGAGTTGCGGTATTGCAAAAATGCGCTGCTCCAATACTGCTCTTGCAAATATCGATAGATGATCGAAACGGAAGCAATTAACGAATTATCGAAATGACAGAAGCTGAAATTTACAAGCAATTGAATTAATTTCTTTACTTAAATTTTATACATACAAGGGCCTGCACTAAACAATGAAATGCATAAGCAAAAGAAGTTGTATAGCGACAAAAAAAAGGTTCAGCTTAGTATTTTGCAGGACAGTGTTGTCCTTGTTGTCAGCTGTTTTGACGCGAATATCACATTGGATGGAAACACTTAAAAAAAAAATACTGCGCGGTGAAAATGCATTATAAAATGTAAACAAAAATTACTGCAGCTTTTTAAAAACATTGCACTGCCATCTGTATATTTAAAAGTGTGTTTTTCTTGAACTCTAAGTGAATGTGAAAGGAAAGCAAAGCGGAACAGAATAGAGAAGTGATGAAATGATGAAATTGTATCTTACAACAATAATACTTTTATGCTGTGAGCAATTCGCCAAAACCACCACTGCCCAAGGAATGCCAATAAGTCCGTGTCCCAAAATGTTTCAATATCGTTTCGATGGTGTCGAATGGTTTGGTTTAATTGCGGTACGAAATCCCGAGGTACACGGTCTCCAACTCCGCGTAATCCTTTCGATGCGCGGCAAGCCAACAACTGTAAGCAAAGTCCAGTTATAAACATATGTATATATATTCTGATTCCTATTAATTCATTATACATTTTCTCCAGAACTATCTTGGCGAAATTGAGCTGCTTACTCGCGGTCAATTTACAAGTAATGCGCCTGTTCTATATAAAATTCGCTTTCCCAAACATCATTTTCCTCCCAAACTCGTTCTCATCTCAACAAATAATCGCGTTATTTGTTTTGGTTCTGCCGGTATTATAATCACAATAATGTCACCTAAAGAGCGAAATTATCATCGAGTTCTTTTTTGCAGATCATAGCATCTTCATGACACAAATTCAACTGGAGCATACCCGTAAACTTTCATTCATACCCGACAAGAAAACGTCAAGCCTGATTGTTCCTTCTGGGGGGGAATTTGGAATCCGAAATGGCAGTTGGTAAGGAGATGCCAGCGAATCATGAGTTTGGCTCTAAACAACTGCCTCACATCCAGTTTAAGAAGTATGCATCTGGATTGTGGTCGGTTTTCAGTACAATTTGCACTTCTTATATTGTCTTTATATATCGTAGCATAAATTGAAAATTTTATGATCAGAATATCTTCAACAAATATTAATAGATTTGTACATACAAAATTAATCTATCCAAAAAAAGATAATATTGTTTAAGTACTCACAGTATAACAGAGGAAATAATATCATTTCAAACAATTTCAAATGCAATTTAAAAGGTAATTAACGCAACGTTTCATCTTTATTACAGAAAACCATTTCATTCGCCTGTTGAAATTTGCGGCAAGATTGATAGAAGTCTTGACTTTCGATTACCCAAAAGTGATTTGAATGATGAGTCCAGATTCACCAGCGTCGGTGACACTAATCGATCGCATTCACAGTCTCCCATTTTCGTTTCACCCGGCGATTATGACTATGATGGTGAGAACGTTTTGGATGAGGTCGAAGTGGATGCGGATGACTCGGTAATATTCATTGATGATCCACCCACGACGACAACTAGTAAAACGCTGCCATCGCTGACACGTGGAGCTTGGCCATGGTTAGCGGCAATATATGTGAACAATATCACATCATTGGACTTTCAATGCTGTGGCACGCTCGTTTCGTCACGCGTTGTCATCAGTTCGGCGCATTGCTTTCAAATGTTCAAGCATCGTTTGACGGCAAATGAGGTGCTCGTCTTTCTGGGCAGACATAATCTCAAAAACTGGAACGAAGAGGGCTCTTTGGCAGCGCCCGTCGACAGCATCTACATACACTCCGACTACAATCAACAGATCAGTGACTACGACGCGGATATCGCTGTTCTCGTACTTAAGGATGAAGTGCGGTAATTACGTTTATGCCAATCGATAGTCGCTTGTTTTTCAGCTAGACATCAGATAAGATTTAAATTGGCTTAGCTGAATTTCTAAGAAATTTGATCATTAATCGTATAATTTATTACTTTTGAATTTGAAAATCTTTTATTATAAAAGTATGCCTAATGTATTGTTAACTACCGATAGTATACGTTGAATAATGAATTCTACCGATAGTGACCGCGATAGTTTATTTACGTCTTTATTATCTATCGATAGTACAAGTTTGGCATTGATTGATAGTTCATCACTTCTGTTTTTTACTAAATTTACATTTCTAATCACCCAGATTCAACACTTTCATACAACCAGTCTGCCTTTGGTCGGGTTCCAGCAAGACGGAATACATTGTGGGCGAGCATGGCATTGTGATTGGCTGGAGTTTCGATAGGAGTGCTGCAAATGCAACGAAACACAATTCCGAATTAACCGATACGTCAAACAACGAAGCGGATGTTAACAACAGCAAACCAAAGGTGCTCAAAGCACCCATCGTTTCCAATGAGGTCTGCGTCAAGGCAAACGCTGACTTCAAAAGCCTGCTGTCCAGCCGAACATTCTGCGCCGGCGTCATGGTGGACACGAGCACTCAGAGGCAAGGTGGACGTGCCATACACTCGGGTATTTCGGGAGCTGGATTAATGATCATGAAGAACAATCGCTGGATGCTTCGTGGCACTGTTTCAGCTGCATTGCCTTCTGGTCGCAAGAGATCACCATCCGGCAACAATTGTTGTGGTGATCAATATCTAATTTACGCAGACGTTGCAAAGTTCATCGATTGGATAATGGCCTTTATTATATAGTGTGAAGATATTGAATTGAATTTTGAATTTGCGAATACTACGTATTTATTATGTATGTGCTGTGATAACTCTAATTGAATATGTATCTGCAAGTTGTCAACGTGCTGGAATTATTCTAAGCTATTCTACCTAAGATTACCTAAAATGGCGGATTTATGTGTATATTTTTATTGCAGTGCCTACCATAAAACTAACGCTTAACTTATTTTAAATTGCTTTTATGACAGGCCCAATACAGTCGACTACCTAACATGATTAGTTTGTTGGGTTTGTGGGTTTTATACCTGGGCTGACTGACTGACTGGCTGACTCTCTGACCGCCTCTTTCGCTTATAAAGGACACTTGTTACGGAGATTACATCATTATTAAACGAGACGTTGTTGAGAATGCTGCGATTTTCTGTGCTGCTCTTCTTCATCGGTGTTGCACTTGTGACCGCCAACGATGATGGTTGCAACGAGATGGTCTGTGGATCGGTGGTCTCAAAGTGTTTGCTTACGCAGAGCTGTCAGTGTAGACTGAACGATTGCCACTGCTGCAAGGACTGCCACAATTGTCTGGGCGAACTGTACACAGAGTGTTGTGGCTGCCTCGATATGTGTCCCAAGCACAAGGACGTGCAGAGTTCGATGACGCCGCGATCGGAGATTGGCGATGTCGAAGGCGTTCCCGAATTATTCGATACCCTGACGGCCGAGGATGATGAACAATGGTCCACCATTCGTATGCCAATGCGAGCGGGCGTTAAGCAGCGTCTGGAGGGAGGAGGTTCGGATTTCTTCAATCAACCCACTGGCGGCAGTGCTAACTGTACCGTTATCTATGTGAACACCTGTGTGAGATCGAACAAATGCAAGGAACAGTGCGAGAGTATGGGAGCCAATAGCTATCGCTGGTTCCACGACGGTTGCTGCGAATGTGTGGGCGCCCAGTGTCTTAATTATGGCATCAACGAGAGTCGCTGCAGCGAGTGTCCGGAGGATCAGGATCAGGATCTTTTGCTCACTGATGATGCTGCTCATTGGGAGGCGGAACAGGATCTGGAGCGTCTGTTTGGCCTTGAGGACGATGGGCCAAATGATATGTGGGACTATGGCGAGAACGATGATATGATGTAGATTCTAGTAGTCACTCAGTAAACTGTAAATATTTATGTAAGTTCATTTTTTTTTAAAGTGTCAAATAAATTATCAATTGCATCTAAATTTTAAGATATTATTTATTATTTGTGCAATTGTCGAGGGTAACGTAGTATTTACAAATTCTCTCATATAGATTTCAAATATAACGGGCATAGCTTTGAATGGCTACCTTTCATACTATTTATCGAAATCTATCGAGCTTACAAAGTAATCGTTTTTAGTTTTCATTGTTGACCGCCCAAGCTCGCTGAAACAGACGGCAGCACTGATAAGTTATCGATAGTTTCATTTTGGGCCGACGTTATTGTAGCGGAAAGTGAAATCAGCTGCTTCAAAAAGTAAAAACAATAACGCGCGGGATGCAATAAAAAACTGTGTATATTTGTGTGTGATAAATAAAATAAAAAACTACGAATTATGAAATATCGCCTTTACAAAGAAAACAGTTGGGTAAGCTGCAATAATGTATATACATATAAAATAAAACATATGTATGTGGCTATATACATACATATGTACATACATACATAAAGTACATTATTGGTAATAGTGTATGTAGATATTAATATACATACATATGTATGTGTGTATTTAATATCATTCTTTTAATAGTAGCTTTTTAATAAATATGAAATTTAGCTCTTAATTAGTTGCGTAAAAAGGCTCCCAAAAACGGTAAACAAAATCAGATCATGCAGGCCCATTGAATAGAGAGAGCTAGAAGACAGTCTATGCTGTTTTCGCCACGCATTTTTTCGATTTCATTTTGCTAGTGCCTTTTGCGTATTCTTTCGTTGCGACACTTCATCTGCATGTGTGTGTGTGTGTCTTCTAGATTGTCTATGTGTTTGCATGCATGCTAGAATGTGATGTCATCGCTTGCCTATGATCGTTCGGCGATGCATTCAAAATTCGTGTTCTCACTTTCTCACTTACAATATCCCTTTCTGCTTTGTGTTCGTTTACCGACCCTCACTCGTAGATGTCCCCAAATTTGTTGTTGACGAGCCGAACGCTAAAAGCGAAGAGTGCAAAAGGTACTGAAAAGTAATGGTCTTACTGTGTGCTGGAACATTTTAAGGAAATTCTAAACCTGAATCAGGTTGGGCTTCTCTACAAAAGTACCTTGGTATAAATGTGCATACATATGTACATTTGAACATATGGAAGTACGTATCCATATGTACATATGTATGTATAGCAATGAACACTAGGTGCACAAATATATATTACAGACTGAAAAAAAAGAATATAACCATATAATCTGGTAGCTTATCTAATTGCTATTTTATTATTAGTATTGAAATTCCTACTTTGAATGCTTAAAGTACATTTTGTTTAGTTTGAATTTAGATGTTGAAGCCTATTTCAATTGTACACCTTTAATTTAGACAATGTTGCTTACCTTAAAGGTGAATGTATTGCGCATATGCTGGATGCTATCGAGCACGTCATCATCATCTGCTATCGCTGCTATCACAATTAGCTTCGTACTTACGTGTGTGCGTTAAACATGCGCATATCTGTTATCTAACTACTCGTATCTTGGCTAGCTGAGGCATAACAGAACACAACAGGACAAAAAGAGTGTTTGCCTAGCTGGCAAATTTGCTAGCTGGCATCAGTTTTCTTCTAAAGGTGACAGCGACAGCGTCAGATTTATTACAAACTCGCAAGTTTCAAGTTACAAGACTGCAATAATTCCGAAATTAAATTGGTGTAGTGTATTTTTAAACAAAAGTGATACAGATCTACTCAGGTTCGTCAGAAATAAAGTGTGCACAATAGGCAAAAGGATTCAGCATCAATAGCAGGATTAATTTCTATCTGTCAATCCCCGTCAGCCTCATTAATTTAAATTAAATTAATTAAAAGTAAAGAAAACAATATTTTTGTACACCATTTTGTTTTGTTTTAGAAAATTTATATGATGATATGATAAATTTAACAATTACAATTTCTATTTCAATAATAACAAACATTTTCTATTCAATATTAGAACGATCAACAAAGACATATTGAGAATAGATTCAAAATTCAATTCAAATTCAAATTTTTGATCAAAAGTAAATGATTTAACAAGTGGTATAAAAATTTATTTAAGTTTCTATAAGGAAACACTATCTAAAATTTCCAAAAAGAACACATTTGTTGACAAAAAAAGTCTAAATTTATTGGAATTAAAGAATACATTTAAATTCTACTCCTATTTTTATTGTGTATTATTTTTGTTTTTTTAAATATTTTTTTTTAAACGTGAACCAATTTTGTGAACAGTGCATCAAGCATTTAATCGCTAAAATAAATTAAATTACATTACATTACATTCAGTGCTACATTACAAAATGTAGTTAAAAAAAATACAAAATAACAATCTGAATAAATAAAAATATTACCATTTTATAACTGAAGTTTTTATACAGTGTTCTTTTTTCAAATATTTTTTAAGTGAAGAAAAATAAGTTTAGAATTGTAAACACAAAAGATTTAAAAAATGTATCATTTTGTAAATAAGAGAATTGAAGTTCTTTAAACAGTGATTTTTTTTTAAATATTCTTTAAAGTGTACCAATTTTGTGAAAGTTGCACGATGATATTTAAATAGTTTTCATTTCGGAAGAAAGAGTTCCAATATATCAACTCAGAAGAAATGTATAAGTTGTTATAATGTACTTTTTTGTACAACCACAACGAATATAAAATGCAAGTGATGGTGAATTCTACGCGTAACTTTATGAAGGTGGATAAATCCACGACTGCGTCTGCGACTACGACTACAACTATATATTGTGATCGATCTCGGAAAAAGCTGTTGCAATAACGATAACGATAAGCAGTAAGCGGGAATTGTTTTAATTAAGCATTCATAATCATTCGTGACGCTCGATTCTATATCATCAGGATGCTGGGTGGAGTGGGAGTCCGACGCAGAAGAAGCTCGTCACCGATGACGCGCTTAACGAATTCGAACGTATTTAGCTTAGATGACAACATTGCTATCATTGGAGATGGCATCACCCGGAGCTGTGGACCTTCCTCCGGCCCACCGACGACTGGCAAGCTAAGGCACACAGCCACAGGCAGAGGCAATGAGAGTTTTCCATTAGTTCAGACACGTCTCAACTTGGGTGATATAATGTAAGTATTCATGCATATCATTAGCAAAATATATCAACATGTAGAAGTAGCCCCATGGTTTTTATGTCTTCTCTCTAGAAGAGTGTGCCAAAAATAATTCGAGCATCTAAATTCATGGTAAAAATGGCAACATTTTAATGAAGAAACTGTATCGGATTTTTCATTAAAAAAAAAAAACAGTCATACACATAACTTTTTTAACTAGTTGTATACAATATCATAAGTAAAGATTTAATTTTAAAGCTAGTCGCTTTACTTATGTTGACAGGTAAATTAAATAATTTTCTTTGAGTTTATAATAAAATCGACATTAATACTCACAGGAAAAAAATGAAAAACGCAGCCAAATTGTATGTTGAATATATTTCAGTAGGCATTGGTAGTATTCCAATTCTTGAGTAATTGCAAAACTAACATAATTTCAATTCAATAAAAATTAATATTTCATGTAAAATAATTTGTTCTAAAAAAATCTAAAATTATTGCCTAGTTTTCGGCGCAGATCATCTTTATTCGATTATAATGTTGTCCCTTGGTTCGGTTATATTTTAATTCCAAATTGAAATTTATCCTAAGTCTTAGTGTGGGTTAGTCAGTAGGAGATGTAATACTTGGACTTATTCTTCACTCTATTCCAATATAAATACTAAACACTTAAGTTTAATTATTCCGCCCTTATCGCTGAAGCTTTACGCCACTCGCATCCAGATGGCGTCTCGACACTTGCAACCCTGAGCGAAAGCGATGAACACATCGATAAGAGTTGAGTTGCCAATTGCCAAACTTGTGTTTTGACACTTGGTCGCACAGTGCTGAGACAGCCAAAAGCTTACGCATGGGGGTTGAAAAGCACTGCATAAAGCTCTCAGCTTTATCGTTAGTCAAGAGAGTGCAATAAAATAAAAAAAACGACTGCGACAAACATCACAGAAAGTTGGGCAGGACACACGGCTATAATTAGAGTTAAATATACAAAAAAAAAAAAAAATGTTGCATCTTTTGATTTGATTAAGAATGTCGCCGCCAACAATTGCGATTAGAAAAGTGTGCAGTACTTAAGAAAATTGCTAAAGAGTCGAGTGTGTCGAGAGTGTCGAGTCGAGAGTCGAGAGTCGAGTTGAGTCGAGAGTCGAGTCGAATCGCGGTGTCCATGTCCAGTGTGTGTGCCAGCAAAGCAAGTTCAACGTTACTTGTGGTGAAGAGCTTTTTGTTTTCGATCCAAAGCGCAGGACTGTTTGGTTAGCTGCTTGGATGGTTGGTTTGGTTCGTTCGTTCGTTCGTTCGTTTGTTCGCTCGCTGGTTGGCTGGTTGTGCCATGTTGTGTGTAGTTGTGCGATGTGATGTAGTGTGTAATGTGTAAAGTGTAATGCAAAGTATTTCATCGACTTGCCACTTGCCACTTGCGACTTGCGTTTTGTTAAGTTGTTTTTTTCTTCTTTCCAACTAGTCCAACTAGTGAGACAAATTCGTTGGTCGCATTGAGTGGTTTTTGTTTTTTACCTTTTTTTTCCGACCGAGTGCCCGATAAATGATAAATGTTTTAAGCATTTTTCCAGTGCCGAGCCGAAGAAGCACAGTGCATATGTATTTGTGAATGTATAAATGAAATGAATGTATATATATTTATATATACATAGAGAGGAGTATATACATATATATGTATGTGTGTATATATTTCGCTTTGTCGCAAAATTTTGTTGGGCCAAGAAACTCGACATTTCGAAGTTAATGTGTGGTGGCATGTGTATATATATATATATATATGTATATGTAGCTAAAAATCGGGTCGAGTGGTGAAAATAAAGTTACAAACATTCAAACCAAGAATAATTGCGAAATTTTTGTGTGCTGCGAGCAAATGCCGAGGAATATCATGGAAGTGAAACAAAGACCATGAAAAGTGAATTTAATCAGAAAATCGAAAGAAAGGAAAAAAGAACGGAAAACGAGAAGCAAGAAAAGAATGAAAATGAAAATGGAAAATGGATATACAAGATATTATAAATACTCGCCGTTGCCGCCTCTCACACATTCACATTCACATTCTCAATCAGAATCACATCACTTGTCCCTTCACCCCGCCCCTCTCACCGCCCCTTCGCCACTGTGGAACGTTGTGTTCCTTCCACATGTTTTGTGCTGTTGTCTGTCGTCTGTCTCCACTGCTTGGCTGTAATTGTTTAAAGTTGTGCTCTCCACACAGCTAAACACACACCCCCCTCTAATATACGCACTTTACATTTGTATATGTAGATGTACATGTACTTGTACTTGTACACACACACGCACACATACACGCGTCGTCGTGCATGTATACATACATACTAGTGTATATGTACTTCTACGTACAAATGCGACTATGACACTCACAGTGTAAACGCGCGTGTGTCAGAGTATGCGTGCTTATACGTCTGTCTGTGTGTGTGTGTGTGTGCCAGTTGGGTCAGCGGGTTAGAAACACAACACAACGTCGCTTGGAATGTTGCGTGGGGCGTGCGGCGGGGCTGGCTGTGTGGCGGAGCAGTGTGAGGCGGGTAGCGAAGGCGTCAGAGCCAGAGCCAGAACCAGCGTCAACGTCAGCGTCAACGTCAGCGCTAGCTTTGACAATGGGCAAGTGAATTTCGGCTTCGGTTACTGCGGCAATCTCTGTAGTGACGTGTATGCTACGGAAGGTGAATGAATTGTACTAATTGTACCAAGTACCCCGTACATAGTACAGCATCCGCGGTGGGTGGATGGAGGGCAGTGTGGGGCAGGAGGGGGCGGGGGTGGAAGTGGAAGTTCACACATTTTTCTTTCCCCATAGCTCTGGCACAAAATTCATTTTCAAAATATTGACCTCAAATGCAAATAGCATATACCATGTAGAATACATATAGATTCATGTGTGTCACTAGGTCTTAAAAATTTGTAATTCTTGCTCAACATTATTCTTCGGGAGTACAAATTGTTTCTCTTTGCATGTGTGTTTGTGTATGTGTGTTTGTGTATGTGTGTGTGAGAGATTGAGATGAATATCAATGAGTACATTTCGCATGCCAAATGTGTGTGGTGTATATGTACAAATGTATGTCATTCTACATATATGTATGTACATACATATGTACATCTCTATGTACACAGATGCATATGAATAATAACAGTACAATGTGCTTAAACCAATTAAGTTTGCGTCGCTCGAAATGTAAAAAGCTTTATTCATGCTCACATGGAACGAAAGTAGAGTGAAGCGCATAAAAATAGGCAACGTTACGTCTCCTGTATGCTATAAGCACACACAAACCCACACACACACACACTCACTCGTACCATGAAAACTTCGACATATGTTTATAAGCACACATGTATGTAGATATGTATACATTTGTTTGCAAATACAAATATGTACATGTGGGAACATGTTTGCAGTTTATCTTTATGTACAATAGTTCCTAAATATAGCAGCTGAACGTCTATCAGTTCGCTTGTTTATTTCGAGCAAAAAATACGTTCAAAACTTTGCCAACAAATCTCATTAAAAATGTGTATGAATATGAAAACGTATACGCAATATGCATGAGACATGATACCAAAAATAATACTGCAGCATTCGTTCAAAGAGGAACATTCTGTAGAAATAAAAAGGCCATAAAATAGCCTAGCACAATCGTGTATTTTTGTGGCGTTTCAATTATTAACTGTATTTCAAACGTATATGTATATAAATATTTTTTTTATTTCCGTCTATTTCTGATAGATAATTCCTAAAAATCCCCTAAAAGCGCAAAAAGAATAAAATACTATTAAAGAATAAATATATTAAAGCCTATTTTAGAGGGAGTTATAAGCAGTTAGTTAGTGTACCATTCCGAAATTTGGTGTTTTCTGCATATTAATACCAGCCACTTAACGAAGCGCAAACAAAATAAAAAGATTAATATACTATTAGACAATAAATATACCAAAATCTATTTTGGGAACACATTTTTTGGTTTGGATAGTACTCTGAAATTTCGTATAGTCAATAGTATTTAATCATCGTAAATGATGAACAAATCTTACCAAATACATTTGAAACACAATCTAGTCATGGATAGTTAGGAAAATGATTGTAAAGTTGAGTTTCCTCAGTTTCGATTCCACACAACAGCAAAAAGCTTTGAAGAAACTTGATAACGTCAATGATTACCCATACTTTGATTCAAATTTAATAGATCCAAGTTACTTATTAAAAAAATTTTATGAATGCAAACAAAATATTGGAATTTCAATAAAACATAAAAGATAATTACAAGTCAACAATATCATCGCATTGAATAATTGTAGCTATCAGCCATACCGCCACTAAAATTATAAATACCAATCGATTATGCTGGGTGTTATCGATATATACATATCTACATAAGGATATTAAAGAAACTGTATGTGCGGCAGCTTTAATTGGCATTATAATTGTTTATGTAGTGGAACCGAGAGCCGAGACCGGTTGGTCTGTCGGTCCCATTTAATAGGATACATTGTAACGGCATCGTTTATGGGGGAATTCCGATGCATAAACAATTCGTTTACAATTACAACATGCGCTCTACTTATGTATGAATGTCTGTATGTATGTTTGTGTAATCTGGAGAAACAGCAATATCCCAAATTCCTACAGTAAAACGTAAACACGAAGGGTTGCTGCAGTGCGCTTTCATCCTTATCTGTGTGTGGAGAGTTTTAGTTGGCACACTACGCAAGCGAGTGTGCTATGCTGTTTGCTTCTTGCTTCTTGCTTCTTGCTGCTTGCTGCTTTCTATGCCGTCAGTCAGTCAGTCAGGCTTTCCTTTCCCATTTCCAGTCAAGCCGAAATTTCTGTTTAGCGTTCCACATTTCACCACAGTGTGTTGAATTTTTTCATTACCATTCTTATGTACATACGTATACGTACGTACGTCCGTTTGTATGTTGTGTGAGTGCATTGTGCAGAGCGTTTCATCCCCTAATTTTTCATTCATAGCGTGTTCCAGTAATGGAATGTTATACTGATATTTAAAAATGTACAAACATACATATACGAATGTAGAATATATTAGGTATTTAGGCAAACACTTACCAAATGTTTTCTACATCTGATGTAGAATGTCTTACATACGTACATATTTATTCATGTATGTATGTACATGTATAAAGTAAGTCTATCTATATTTATACATGTACATATGATTGGGTTGCGCGCTTATGTCTGTATGTGTGTGTGTGTGTGTGTGTTGTTGTGTTTGTGTGTGCATTTTGATAGGTCATGAACTGAATTGACCCGAACCAAAACGAAACCACTTTCAAAGCTTCAAAAGGCTACATTCACCATCAAATGTAACAAAAATAATAAACTAATGTACAATCCAACAACATAAATAAATGATACAACTTATCAACCAAGTGATGTGAATAATACTATGTGATGAAACATACATACATACGTTAATATGTATATAAATACTACGAAAGAATCATTTAAGCCAAATCAACGGAATTCATTTACTCCGATCCGATCCAACGCACAAACAAATATATTAATGAAGTGTATAATAAATTTTAATCATAGAATTTGGTGTTCGAATAGCATTTTGTGCAATACTTGTAAGAATAATTGAAGAAAAACACGACTTCATCAAGCAAAACGCAAGAGAAAACGAAAAACAAAACAACAGCAACAACAAAAAAAAAGAAAAACACAAATAAAAATTCATAAAAAATAAAAACAAAAAACAACAGCAGAATAAACACATCCCAGTTAAAGTAGCAGCATAAACAAAACGGTAGATGAAATAAACACAAAACTAGAACAGCAAAGCGAGAGACCGACCGACCGACCCAGTATATATATATATATATATATTTATATATATAACACCCCAGAGAGCGAGAGGAATTCGCAGTGGTGTTTCAATAGTCCTCGGACCTCCAGAGCGCGTCGTACACTGTTGCCCCGACTGTTGCCAAAATACAGTGGCTTCCCAATTAAATGTGCAGTTGCCACTATTGTGCCATGCGGACGGCGTGTCACTCCCGACAAATGCGTATTGTGGTTCACCTTGTGTAATATAATTATGGCCGAGCGGTCGTTACAAAAGTATCAGAAATTGGATATAGTGACGGTATGTTGTTAATCGCCCACCCGAATTAGAGTTCAATTCAATTCATTGTAGCATTTGTTTAGTGGTGAAACCGATATGTGCATTAACCACACATAAGTTTATTCACTTCAAATGCTAAAATAAGTTATCTACCTCATCAAATATTCTTTGAATGGTCAAGTTTATTTTGCTTAAGATCAAACTGAGAAATGGCGATTCAAATCAAATTTGTATCCCATTTCGTTCATTTCCTTTTTTGTATGCCAATCAATAGTTACTAAATATTATATACGTAAATTCGAATTAAATATTTAAGCAAACTTTCGTGTACTTTAAAATGCAAACGGTTTTTGGTGCGTATGACCTTTTGAAATTACAATTTGAATCGATTGCCAAGTATAAAATCAATGCTCCTAATCAAAATAGAGATTGATTTAACTATTTTGAGCTCGAATGCTTTTCTGAAATTGATTGAGATTAACTATCATAAGTATAATATGAATGTACTGCGTACAAGTATGTAATAACAAATTGAATATTTCATCACGTGTTGTAGGTTGGAAGCAGCTCAGGAAGCAGTGCTAGCAGGGCATCAACAGGACTCCTTAGGCGGGGGGCACTTGGGTCGAAAGGGAGCCCATCGCTTAGCTGATAGAATGGGTGGCCCAAAAAAAGAGGAAAACCCACCAGGTGGTGGTCCGACGTCATTGTTTATCCTAACCGAGGATAACCCAATTCGAAAGTACACACGATTCATCATTGAATGGCCGCCCTTTGAGTACGCTGTGTTATTGACAATCATCGCCAACTGTGTTGTGTTGGCACTAGAGGAACACTTGCCAGAAAGCGACAAGACAGTATTGGCTCAAAAACTGGTAAGTCATCAGCATTCATATATATATCTTAAATATATATATATATATATTCATTTCATTCTCAATTGCATTTGTAGGAAAAAACGGAGGCCTATTTTATATGCATTTTCTGTGTAGAAGCATCGCTCAAGATCATTGCCTTAGGGCTTGTTCTGCATAAACACTCCTATCTCAGGAATATTTGGAACATCATGGATTTTTTCGTTGTAGTGACGGGGTAAATATGCATTTGAATTTAATGTTTATTTTATTGAGCCAATTCTTTTGTTAGTACTTATATATATATATTTTTTTGATGTCATCAATGCTGCAAAGCAAAGCTTATTATTTACTATGTCTGTATCTTGGCATAATATTTATTTTGAACAAATAACGAGATTTTCCACAAGTCAATAAAAAAATTTACTATATTAAAAAAGAAAAAAATTATATTTTGAAAATCAAAACAATTTATAATAAGTTTTTTTCACTTAATTTAAAACACATGAACGTATTTTTTTATTTAAAAATGATTATTTAACAATGATTAAGATGATCACAAAGTGATCGTTGTGGGATGTAATTATATTTATGATTAGTCGCAAAAAAAAAAAACAAAAAAGGTGGGCAATTGGTTGTTGGTCTTAAATTGTTGTTGCTATATTTAAAAAATATGCAATTTAAAGAATCATTAAATTCACAATTTACCCATGTGTACACCGACTTTTCAATGGCAAAAAAATCCCCAATGCCGAACAGTGTCATGACGATATTTGCTGAGGCCAATATAGATGTTGACCTACGCATGTTGAGATCTTTTCGTGTATTACGGCCGTTGAAGCTTGTATCCCGAATTCCAAGTAAGATTCCGTTGATTGACACAATAAAAACTATATTCAAATAATTATGAAATTCCTAGGCCAGATATCTAAATACATATTTCGTATTTCAATTAATATGTACAATTATTCTAGATCCATAGAACTTAGGAGCTAGCTCAACCAAAGTTCGCAGAAAACATTCAAATTCGTTTTGCTCATTTTAACCTAGGAGCATTATTCTAGATAAATATTCTTTAAATATTCATTCTACTACGTACTAATCAACAAATGCGTGTGCGTCTTTCGGTGAGACGTGATTACGATAAAAGTATTCATATTTACATATTAGATCTACATAATAGTACAAAAGTATTTGTGCGATTTTAGTGTTTAACAAACTCGTGAGTAATATGTGTTTAAATAGACAAAGAGCTAAATTTAAGTTTTATATTTGTATGGGGCTAGAATTTACATTTCACATAATTAAAACAAAAAAAATGTATGTATAAATAGAGATCATTTTTGTTCTTCATAACTAACTGACTAACTGAGCTAAGCTCGTAATATGTGTCTGAAAGTTTATCCGCCTATCAAGCGGACTTTCTAAAGCACATCATTGGTTTAGCTAATTATAATTTAAAAATAGATAAAATTCTTTATTGTTTCTGTTTTAGCGACAAAATTACTGGTATTAATCGATCTGGAAGAATGAACTAATACTAAAAATATATTTTTATTTTTCGAATTACTTTATTATTTTATACAATTCGTAAAATTCTATAGAAGCAACACATAAAAATGCATACACTAGATGAAAACTCATTCACACTTCATAGAACAATTTAAAGTCATTAGATACTCTTAGTAATACAGTCATGTTTATAAAAAAAGTCAACAATAAATTTATTTCATGCAGCAATTTTTATACATTGATTTACACAATTTAGTCTAAGGTTCTTCAAGCTCTTTTTTATTATATATTGAAAGAATAGAATAAAATAAATTCAGATAACAGCATAGATATGATCTGGACGATTGGAAAAACTAGACGATTTACTATTTATTACGATTTCGTTTAAAACATTCACTAAATTTTTAATTGAATACATAAAGTTCCCCTTAGTGGACGGCAGAAGAATATGCTATAAATATATACATATTTATTTATAATTCAAAACAGAAGTACAGATGCTCTTATCGCTGACAAATTATAAAAGAAATTTGCATTTGCAAACGATCTTCTTTCTAACAAAAAGTGTTTAGTTAATTAATTTGAACGTAAAATTTAACTCAAGTGATCGTAACCGAATAACATTTAGTTTATATGATTCAGATAGTATTATTAAATGGTTTCTTAGTGCTATAGCTTAACGATTAGTTTTATTAGTTTCATAGAAATTCAAAAGCGAAAATAATAATAAACATATATTAATGTTTAGTTTTAGTTTCAAAATTTGGTCAAAATTTTTTTTTTTCGTATTAATATTTAAAATAAACGTTTCATCTCAATTAATTTGGTTTATTTATCGAAATTGATTTAACGAAATATTTTTCTTTTACATGTTGCACATTTAAGTAGTTCAATTTGAACAATATTCTTTTGAAATATAATGAAAAAACTAGTAATTGTAGTATAATACATTTAAACTCTTGTATATTGCTAATAAACTGCTCGTTTCGATCGCTTAACGTCTGCAAACAGATTCGTGACACTGTACCCAAATTTGGGGCCCGAGGTAGACCTAAGAACACTTAGAGCCATTCGTGTGCTACGGCCCTTAAAATTAGTGTCTGGAATTCCTAGTGAGTAGTACTTTTGTTTAAGTTTTACTTGCTTTTGTTTTCTATCAATCTACAATCTACAAATCTACGCTAACCTAAGTACTTATCAATGTCTATAAAGTTACGAAATACGGATTAGCGTATTCTCTCATAGATACCTATGTATATATACTAAATAATACCTAGATATACTATATACGCATGATTTACCAATTGTATGCTTTATTTACCATACATACATACTTTGTACTGACAATGCTAAGCATTATCGGATTGTATGTGTGAATGAGGAGATATATGTATATACATATATATATCGCTATTTATGTAGATCTATGTCTTGAATGTGTGTGTAATTATGTAGATACAACTAACAAGAAATGCAATAACATTTTACTGATTCAATTTTTGTGTGTTCTCTCTCCCAAATCAACCTGCCAACATGGAACTTGAAACTACAAAATGATGAATCTAGGTTTACAAGTAGTTTTAAAATCTATAATCAAGGCGATGGCACCTTTACTGCAAATCGGTCTCTTGGTGTTGTTTGCAATCGTAATATTCGCAATCATTGGACTCGAGTTTTATTCGGGCACACTGCATAAGACTTGTTATAGCTTAGAAGATCCAAGTATATAACCCTTGAAATATATATTTGTTTTAGCCAAACTCTGCCTACACTAATACTGTATTTTCTCTCTCCATATTCGTCACAGACAAACTAGTGAAGGAAGGTGAAGTAGAGACACCCTGCAACTCAGATAACATCTTAGAAAAAGCGGGAGGCTCCTTTGTATGTAATAATGCGACGAGCATGTGTCTGGACAAATGGGATGGACCAAATCAAGGCATAACAAGCTTTGATAATATTGGATTTGCCATGCTGACGGTATTCCAGTGTATCACAATGGAAGGCTGGACTGCAATACTATATTGGGTAAAGCATTCGACGAATGTCTAAGACTAGCTTTAAGATTGTGTATGTATTTGTGTAATCCATAATAATACATATTTTCTTTTACTATTGTAGACCAACGACGCATTGGGTTCATCATTTAATTGGATATATTTCGTGCCTCTTATAGTTATAGGCTCATTTTTTATGCTCAACTTAGTTCTTGGTGTTTTGAGTGGGTAAGTTGTTTTTAACGATTTCATTTCTCTTGCCTACATTCTGTCACTTAATGTATTTTACATTTGTAATTATAATTGAGGGAAACTTTCAAGTATTTAAACATACGGTGTAAAAAGAGATTATTCAAAATGTTTACGGAACTTCAATTCCATGTTTGTACATATGACGGAGTGAGCTCTGTTGCTTGTACCATGAACTTCCAATGTGACTATTTTCTATACTCAAGGGCGTCTTTTAATCATATGATTAAATAACATAGCACAAGTCACGTTCTTATTGATGCGTCCCGATGCTTCATATAAAATGATCAAAAATTAGTTCTATCAATGTACAAAATCCAATATGAAGCTTTCTTTCTAATGTACATAATATACATATATATGTAAATAAGCATATATATAGATACAAAATATATTATATGTATTTGAAATACTATCAAAATTATTCATATAATAGATGGGAAAATAAAGATGTTCCGTTTCATTACTCAAATTGAATCTCACGTTACTCCACACACAATACAATTCAAGGCTGCTAAGCGAATAAATTGAGAGTGTTTTGTTTCAAAATCTTTTGCACCTTTGCAGCCTTGAAATTAAGAAAACACATCAGCCACTTATGCGCTGGCATTATTTTAAAACACTTTAACATGTAATTTTTTGTATCTTAATTTGTTTTTGTGTTTTTTTTTTTATAACCAAAAAAAAAAAAAAATGTTTTTATATTCTTGAAAATTCAGAGAGTTTTCAAACGAGCGAAACCGCGTCGAGCGTCGCATGGAATTTCAGAAATGTCGATTTCGTGCCATGTTTCAAACAGCAATGGTCTCATATCTTGATTGGATAACGCAAGCAGGTTCTTAAATATGAACACACTATCAACTGAAACCAATCCCAATAAATTTGGCATTATTATATTCGTATTATATATCACGTATTGGCAAATATATTTCCCCCTACTATATCATTAGAGAACGCTATTGTTGATCGCAAAGAGCGCAAGGATTTACCGAACCAATAAACCAACCAACCAACTCCCCAAACTGTAGATGAATTTAAATAACTCAATTAATTACCGAACCAATCCAAGAAATCAAATAAATATATAGCAAATAGATTTTCTATAAACAACAACAAAAAAAAAAAAAAACAACACAAGTTCATAGCCCCGTTCCTAACTCACAGACGTACATACATACAAATAAACAGATTACGCAAAATACAAAATACATATTCATATGTGTATGCATAATTATTGTATGTACTAAGCCCAAAACATATAAATAATCAGTTTAATTGCATTCCAACTTATAAACGAACGTGTTCGAATTAATGCAAGTTAACAATACGCAATATATTTACAATATTTTTACAAATAGAACGCAAGCTATTCCAAAATACTCCCGACAAAACGAAAGCTAACATATATCGTATCGTATAGCCTAACATACGAAATACTGTGTTTGGACCCCCCGTTAAACCACCTTAAACCAACAATAACAACAATCATTTAATACGTACTCCTAGAAACAATTTTAGTACGTATGCTAAAAACAAAAGTTCCATAACATATATTTCTATGCATTATGCTACAACTTACAACTCCTCAAATTTAGCGACCGTTAATTAACTTTTCCTCCCAATTAACTTTCTAGAGTATTTCCCCTCTCTTCGTTCTCTTCTACACTTTATAACTTTGTCTATAATCGTGTGCTTGTCTAATAAAAATTAATATTTATAAACGTATATCGATAAACGAAAAAAGACTATATATAATATTATTACCAGCCATGTTCCGGTTATTGCAATTTTGAAAAGTTTTCTTATTATAATTTTGATTAATTTTTGTCTTTGTTATGTGTATGTTTGACGTGCGCAAACAAATGATATTATAAAACAGTACTTTGAAGTACTTAATAATACATTTAGAAATGAATTTCAAAATCAACGCAATTCTATACAAATTTGCGCTAATTAAGGCCGAAAAAATGCTGAGTGGTCACACTCATATAGTATTTATTTATACCGAAATATTTTTCAAAAGTACTTGTTGGCCACTTAAATGAAGCGACTAACTCATTGTAACTCCCAGGCTATTCAATTTGAATTCAATTGTGTAATGGCTCAGTAAACTGTGATTTTTATTTATTTTCATTGAATTTATTTTGAGTTTTAAACATATACACAGGCATATATAATTTATGAAATATTTAATTATATTATTCCTTTCATCACTCCAAATACTACACAATTACTTTTTTATACAAATAAACTAAAATATATATACATATATCCACAAAGGTAACGAAATTTTGGGCATTGCATTTTGCTAAATATGCAATTACATACAATTGTTCATTTGATTGTTGATGTTTTTGGTTTATCATATTCTATTTAATTATTTTTTGTAGTGAATTCGCAAAAGAACGAGAAAAAGTAGAAAATAGACAAGAGTTTCTTAAACTTAGAAGGCAGCAGCAACTAGAAAGAGAGTTAAACGGCTATGTTGAATGGATTTGTAAAGCTGGTATAGTATTTACCCCTTTCTTTTTTGTAATTTTATATACTTCACTGTTTGCAACCAAATAACTCTTACTCTTACATATACAAACAAAATTTATACGCATACATACTACATCAAAAAAAAAAAAAAAAAAAAAAAAAAAATTAAACAAACAATCATACAGTAATATACTTTCCAACCTACTTTTATAAGTATTCAGAAATGTGTGTACACATTAATTAAAAAGATATTGCTGTTCAAATGTTCATAAAATTTAAATCTAGTACGTATTCATAAATTACCACATCATAATAAATTAAATCGTCCAGTCAAGAAAAATCATTAAAAAACAAATAAATAGGAACTCTACAAGTTTCGCATTTTCATGTTCTCATTATATATGAATTGTATGTAAGACACTCTCTCTCTCTCTGAAATATATGTATTTACATTGTGTGTACATTATATTTTGTGAGTATTACATACTGACATGTATAATAAATAAAATAGCAAACTTTTTGTTGGATGCCAATGATGCCATTTCTTGCCTTTGCAGCATTACGCAATTACTCTAGATGACCCTCAAAATAATATAAGAAGCTTGTATATGATTACATACATATATGATATATATAAATATATATTTACCAGTTGACAGCACTTGTGGCACTTTACTAGTTCCCCTTAGAGCATTATTTTACGACCGTCCCGCCTTCCTCCCCTCCCCCCAAACAACACACAACAGAAATACACACGTTCACGCTCATCCAAGTTAAAAACTAACTCCTTTCATCAAATTATAAATATATATTATAATCGTTTATATACTCATCTACAATATATAAATGTATATTCGATACGCTTTATTATCAACTTGCTTTTTATTGTTCATCTTTCGAAATTAGATAATCTATGTGTGAACATGTAACAATCGGTTTTTATTTTCAATAATAATATTTCAGAGGAGGTTATATTAGCCGAAGAAAGAACAACCGAAGAAGAGAAAATGCATATTATGGAAGGTTTGCTCTTACATTATTATTTATTTATATATCCGTCACTAAAGAAAGTTCATTTTTAGCCCGTAGACGAAATGCAGCCAAAAGAAAAAAGCTGAAAAGTTTGGGCAAATCAAAGTCAACTGACACAGAAGAAGAGGAAGCTGAGGAAGATTATGGTGATGACGGTAATATATTTCTTCATTATCTCAAAATATTCTAATCAAATTTGAGTTCATTATTATAAAAAAAATATGATCATTTATGAATAAGATGGTAAAAAAGCAGGATTAATTCTAGACAATGTTTTTTGTTTTACTAAATTATTTTATTCGACTACAAATTGCAAAATTATATATTCTGATACGACTAGTATATATAAATACGTCAAAAATATATAGTTATATATATATTATGAAGTTTAAATAGTCCTAAAAATATATGAAGAATCGTTTAACCATTTTTGAAGTAGAACTTTGAGAAAACTTATACGACAGATGTTGGACAATAATCAACAATTTCGATCAACGAAAGAAATGTGATAAAAAAAAGTGTTTGAAAAGATTTTTTTTATTTTATTAATTTTCATTTAATTTGCGTAAAAATTGAACTTGGTTTGTTAATTTCTATGAGCAAAGCGAACATAAATATTATTATAACTATTGTGCATAGGTGCTTCTAATATATATCTTTAATCATATATTTTATACTCATTGATTTTATGAATTTTACCAAAATGAAATTCTTTTTCTTACATTGAACATATTCAAAATGTGTAAGTAAATTATAAATTTGACTAATTATTTGATTTAAATGTCAAATATTTGCACCAAATCGTGCTGCATATGTTCTGCATAAAGTAACTAATTTATTTATGTTAAGTAACTATCATCTCCAACTCACAAATAACGGCTAGCCACTAGTACTAACTAACGTCCCTACATATATTACACGAACATGTGTTTTGTTTTTCATCGCAAAATAATTTAAAAAATAATTAAGTTAACGTAGTAAAGAAGGCTGTGATTTAATTCATTTGTTTTTCATATTTAATTTAATATAATAATTTGCACTTCTATTTTCATTAATTTGTGCTACTTTTAAGTAGTTAAGTAACAATTATTTATAATGGCAATTCATGTGACTATCAATGTGTTCGTGTTAATAGGATAATGAAAAGCATACGTACCTGATACATCTATATTAATATTGAGGCGATATATTTGAAGAAAACTCTATTAAACGTAGGACTAATATTCATTGATGCAATAAGTTCTAATCGACGGTTCATCCGATCGTAATGTATTACTTAGAAGAGTGATATTATTATAATGCGTAGTATATATCAGTTATTCGCTCACAACTTAATAAGTATTAATATTCATTTTCAATTAGTTCATCGGCAATCGATAGAATGGTTTAAATATCTAATTAGAAATTCTTTGCACAGAACCATAATGAGTCTAAAGCTTAGTAACCAATCCCAATTCTAATAAATCGGTCTATAATTGTTTACACTTAGATACGTGTTTGCAAGTCGCATAATCATTCAAACATCGTGCTAGTAAAAAAACAAGTAAGAAAGCTACAGTCGAGTTTGCTCGACTGTGAGATACCTGCTACCCATTTTGAAGAAAATCAAAACAGTGAGGTACTATTCCTATAATATATCAACTAATATACCGCAAAAATACTAAAATATACCAAAGATCATATTCGGTATTCGAAATATACCACAGAAGCCAGCCAAAGCAACTAAACCCCGATTGCAGTACACGTAATTTGCCATTAAGAAGATTTTTATCCGATCGATTCATTTTGACTTTTTCATTTAAGCTGATCAAGAAAGTAGTAAGTAAAGTAAAGTATTTTTTAGGGGTCGGAAATGTATGTACCAGGCATGCAGGCGAGCACAAAATTATAATACCCCTTTATCCTATGGGTAGCGGGTATAACAAACAAAAAATGAAAAAAAGTAGTAGCAGAAATGACCATGACGTTATCGCTACCAATGAGTATAAGAGCACTCAACAGCAGTATAGCCAAGAAGTAATTAAGTGTGTCCTAAAATGAAAACTACTTTATATTCAATTATTTACATTGCATTGATTGACTCAATATTCTCTTGATTTGAAACAGGTTATCTAAAAACTCGTTCGAAACCCCAAGGCAGTTGCACTGGATTCTGGCGAGCCGAAAAAAAGATTCCGCTTCTGGATACGCCACACAGTAAAAACACAATGGTTCTATTGGTTCGTCATAGTTCTGGTGTTCCTGAACACAGTTTGCGTCGCTGTCGAACACTATGGCCAGCCAACATTTCTCACAGAGTTTTTATGTAAGTTCACGAAGCACGATTTATTTCGAGGAGAACTGAATCGTAATGGAAACATAGAGCTATTTAGATTTAACGTGCTATGTATTTGATCGTTATTTTTTTACAAATTTTCTTATAGATTACGCGGAATTCATATTCCTTGGCCTATTCATGTCGGAAATGTTCATTAAGATGTACGCACTGGGACCTCGCATTTACTTCGAATCGTCGTTTAATCGATTTGATTGTGTCGTCATTAGTGGTTCGATATTCGAGGTGATCTGGTCCGAAGTTAAAGGTGGCTCCTTCGGGTTATCAGTGTTGCGTGCACTGCGACTGTTGCGCATATTCAAAGTCACCAAATATTGGTCGTCACTGCGCAATCTAGTAATTTCCCTGCTGAACTCAATGAGATCAATTATCTCGTTGCTGTTCCTGCTCTTCTTGTTCATACTCATATTTGCACTGCTCGGCATGCAGTTGTTCGGTGGTCAATTCAATTTGCCAGGAGGCACGCCCGAAACCAATTTTAACACCTTCCCAATAGCACTTTTAACCGTATTTCAAATCCTAACCGGCGAAGATTGGAATGAAGTTATGTATCAGGGTATTATATCGCAAGGTGGTGCAAAGAAAGGAATGATTTACTCTATGTAAGTTTTATTTTGATACTTTATTTTCTTCATTTGTATATTGTATAGATAATATTTTATACGAGTATGTAGAATATACGTTATTACGAGTACATTTTTCGCAACAAAAAAAAAAAAAAAAAAAAAAAATAATAATAATTATAATAATGTCTACATCTTGTGTGTGGTGGAATCATTCTACAGAATCTAACTCTGTTTTTTACTACTCTTCCGCTTAATGTTCTAGAAATATCTAGTCTTTCAATATAATTTGTTCATAATTTCGTTTTTGTTTTTGTTTGTCTATCCTTTTTGGGTGTGTTAAGAATTTAAGTATGATTTGATTATAATATCAGCTATAGACACATACAAAATTGACGATTCAAATACATAATTACTAGTATAAATTATGCTCTTTGTAGAACAGTTTGTAAAATAAGAACATTTTAAATACAATTCATTGAACGTCGAACCATTAATATGTGCAATCGACCTTGAAAATCCAAAGCGCTTACGTTTTGGTTTCATAATGTATGTGTAGGATAGGACTTTAGAGCTTGAAGAATTTAGATTTATCTCATTCTCAAATTCTGCAAGCCAAGCCCTTCCATTTTACCAAACAAAAAATGAAAAATAACGAAAACAAAAAAAAATATATCAAGTCCCGCAATCTCCCTCGTATCGTATATAATAACGTAAGTCCAAAACATATAGCTATTGCTAACAATTTTCGCATTTCCCAGCTTTACCTACATATGTATTTTATCACTCTATATTTTTTGCAGCAATAATTGATTATCTTACTACTCTCAATTGGCTCCGTTGTGATATTACGTCACACGTTCCTTTTTTATTTTTGTTCTCTTTTTGGTTTTGATAATTATTCTTCGCATGGAATTGCAATTGAATAATCATAGTTATTGCAATTTTAATGCTCTGTTACGTTCCAGAATTCATATTGATTATAATCTTAAACAAGCAAGTTAATCAAATGAAAACCGGAGCTCGACAGGTTCAAATTGTTGTTTTTAGTACAAAATTTAAGTGTTTAGTAGATAGTTTTTACCATTTTCGTTCAGGTTTAGATTAGCATTAGTTTTTCTTCCAACAAAAGTTCAAAATCTCCACAACATTTTCATTTTGTGATAAATCTAGCTCGTTATGATTATATAAATAATTATTTAAACTAAGCGCGACATTATTAATCCTGAATCTACAAACAACAATTATTTAAAATTTTAATTTAATGAACTGAAATATGATGAAAGTAGATACAGGATATGATTAATGTCAAAGCAAATATGCATTTTAATTAGCAGTAAGATTAACGATAAGATTGTGAGCTGAACTAATTTGGCGTGATAATTCCTTTCGCAGATACTTTATCGTTTTGGTACTCTTCGGTAATTATACACTTTTAAATGTGTTCTTGGCTATCGCCGTCGATAACTTGGCGAATGCGCAAGAACTTACAGCAGCCGAAGAGGAACAAGTCGAAGAGGATAAAGAGAAACAACTGCAAGAGCTAGAGAAAGAAATGGAAGCCCTTCAAGGTGATGGGGTTCACCTGGAGAATGGTGAAGGCACTGTTGCCACTAGCAAAGGAAAAGGCAAAAAGAAGGTCGAAGAGAAAAAGGAGGAGGAAGAAGTAACGGAAGGGCCGAAGCCAATGTTGCCATATTCATCGATGTTTATACTTTCACCAACAAATCCGTAAATATATTATTGCTCACTTATAATTCTCCTTAATATTCTACTCTAACATCAACATTTTATAATAATGAGGGGAAGTTTTAAGACCAGCGATTCTTAAGTGTGTAGTTTTAATATAGACATTCAGATAGAAGAAAGACAATATGCAAGTACTATATAATTAAGTTTCTTTCCAGCCAAAGATGACGGTTAATCTCTGCAAGCTTGTAGAGAATTTTGAGGGGCAAAATAATATGCAAATATTGTTTTGAATCTTACTTGCATAGGTTTATTTTAGTTTTCTTAATGAGAACAGGTTTCGTCTAAATAATGTGTGTTTTTAGCAACTAATATATTTAAATATACTACTAATGTTTTTAATGATTGCTAATAATATTGATATCCTATATAAAATGGAACATAATAACAATCTCACTAACTCAATTTCAATTTGCTCTTTTATTTTTCTTTTTGGATTCTTTACAATTACAATTACGAATTACTTAATTGATTTATTCAATGAATCATATGTTTGTAAATATTTGCATTACAAATATCAACGACTACAAAATTTGATTACTCAACTCAACTCAACTCAACTCAATTCAACCAAATCACCCTCACCACGAAAAACTGCAATTTATATCATATCGATTTCATCATCATCTTCAACAACAACAACAAAAACAACAACAATAACAACAACAACAACAACTACAACAACAAAATCCATAACAATGACTACGACGAACATCAAATTAAAAACAAAATACAAAAAAAAAAAACCAAAAAAATCAAAATTAAATATCGAAAAAATGACCACAAAACAATGTTTAATGATCTCAAAATAATAATTGGACAAAACAAAATCAATTAACGAAATGAACCGGATGATTAAATAAAATTCAAATCGCAATCGACAAACCAACAAATATGAAATTCCAAATCATGCAAAAATCTTATAAACAACTTGAATCGTATTATATATCTATATCTATAAAAATTATACCTGCGAATACGAAATAACTGAATCTGGATGAAATTATTTGCGTACCTATGCCTAAAATCGTATAACTACTAATTGACATATACAGCATACGACGTGGTGCCCATTGGGTCGTTAATTTACCATATTTTGATTTCTTCATAATGGTCGTCATCTCAATGTCATCAATAGCATTAGCAGCCGAAGATCCCGTTCGTGAGAATTCGAGGCGAAACGAAATCTTGAATTACTTTGATTATGCATTTACCGGCGTATTCACGATAGAAATGTTGCTGAAAATTGTAGACTTGGGTGTAATACTACATCCTGGCAGCTATTTAAGAGAATTCTGGAATATTATGGATGCTGTGGTCGTTATATGCGCTGCTGTTAGTTTCGGTTTCGATATGAGCGGTAGCAGCGCTGGACAAAATTTGTCAACCATTAAATCGCTTCGTGTATTGCGTGTACTGCGTCCACTGAAGACCATTAAACGTGTTCCAAAATTGAAAGCCGTCTTCGATTGCGTCGTGAACTCATTGAAAAATGTTGTTAACATTCTAATCGTGTACATATTGTTTCAATTTATATTTTCTGTTATTGGTGTACAATTGTTCAATGGAAAATTTTTTTATTGTACGGACGAAAGTAAACATACTTCCGAAGAGTGCCAGTAAGTAACGTTTTTTTTCCGAAAAGATTTTTACCAGTTACTTTATTCGCTTTCGTCTGAATCATTTTCATTTTCCCTTACAAAATATCATTTTGTATTTTTCCTACTTTTGATAATCTCTGTAATACTATTTTTGCTTTCGTTTTTTGGTTTTGGTGTTATCATTTCTTCGTAGATCTTTTACCCAAAATGCTAACTTAGACGCGTTACACAAAAAACATCATAATATATTCTGTCTGGTCTAACATACATATATGTATATAGCTCTCCCATCTATCACTCTCTATCTCTCTCTCTCTCTCTCGCTCGCTCTGTCTATTTCTCTCAGTCGATGTTTGTCAATGTCTATCCCTCTCCCTTTAACTCTCACTCACTCTGTCTCTCTCTCTTTCACTTTCAATCTTCATATGTATGTGTTCCATATGCATACATATAAATAATAAGCTTGAATGTATATGTCTATATACTCAGCGGACAAATTGGAGAGCTAAAAAAATTAACAATTTCCCAAAAATTATCTTTAAAACAATGAACATAAACGTAGTGTACATAGTTTGTAGTGTGTATACAGAATTCTAATGAGAGTCGTGCTGCAGTTGATGCATTTTAGGATTTTCTTTGGTCCGCTGGGTAACAATTTTAACTATAAACTCAAATTCTTAATTTGTTCTTCAAATGTTCCAAACAATTGTTGTTATATGCATACATACATAGACTCATATTTACATATACATAGTTGTTAGTTTATTACTTCTACTAAATACTACACACAAACCATAGGACACAACTATCTAGATTCTAGAACAGGGTTCTCTCATTCATAATATAACTTAAACTTATTTACTGCTCGTACAATATGTATTCGATGTGTGTATTTATGTTTTCCAAAAATAGAGGTGTTCTATTTCGTATTGAATTAACAAACACAACAATTACTACCCACTATTTTTCCTTAACAACAAAATCATTGGTAAGGTTGCTTACTATACATACATATACAATATATTATTGTGATAAATATGTTATTTATCATTTGCAATCCTTACCTCTTAAATCTTTTTGTCAATGCTCGTCGTTGGCAAATCTAACGCTTTTCTTTCCCCTGCATATGTATAGTATGTATTATGAACTCTTATCAGACTTCTTTTTATGTGATATTTGTACATGCCATACTACATACATACTACGAACACAACACAATGTTTAGGGTTTATTTACATATATTTTTTTTAATCTACGTGTAGATCTCTTGAGAGCTATGACTAGGCCACATTCACATCGTTCGAATTACATACATTTTCTTCTTAAGATTGGAATATTTGCTGCTTATATGAGTGCACACATATATATAAGTGAATAATTCCAGAGAAACTCAAGATGCGCCAATATATATATATATATATCATGAGACGTGTTTATTTTCTATCCTTTTTATGCTGACGATTATGTTTATCCTTTATTTTATTTACATATTTTCTTAACTATATTCGTTTCGTTGTATCTTGTTTCTTTTCAAAGAAAACAAAAAAGGTGCACTGATTTAACAGAATGTAAGAGTAGCATTTTAAAGTTTCTACCTAGTTTTTCTTGCTTGATTTGTGCCAAGCAATCAAGCAAGTAAACGGGTTAAAAACAAACCAGAAAAAAAAAACAAAAGAAAAAAAACAAAGAAAAAACGAAAAACAAAATCCAAACATAAACAAAACCTATTTGAAATTAATAACAAACCAAAAAAAAAAAAAGCAAATAGAAAACAATGCGTATTAACCAACAACAACTGTGACAACATAGTATAAAAAAAAAAACATAGAATAGAACTGAAATGCGAAAATACGATTACCACCTTTACCATTTCTAGTTTTCTTCTATTTCGGTTATACAAATAGTCAATTCATTCAGTCAAATCAATGTATAATTGTATGTGTTACCTTCTACACCAAAAAAATCAATTATTTTCTAAAATCAAAATTTTATACGTACTCGTATAAGAGGCAACCTTCGACCTTCGACCTTCGATCGCGCATAGCATGTATAATTGGGTATTTTGCAATACCAAAGAGTCCATATTACTACCAGAAGATTTCTTAATAAGTCTGTATACGCGTACATACTTAGAGAGGTATCAGGTATCAGATATTATTTACTTAACATATAATAAGACTGTATTAAAATTTAGAACAATTTATTTCTTCTGATTGCACAATTGGCGATTAACTTTTCCAAATCTTCATTCTTAATCAACTCTCTTTTAAATATGAAACTGTTTTGTTATCTAGTAAATATCCCATTCCCTTCTCAGTTGCAATCATGATATAAGAGTTTTCGATGTGATTTAATGAAGATTAATAATCCCGCTTATTTAGATGTCTAGAATTTCGTTGTAAGTAGTGAAAACTTTAATTTACCCATTGATAGGAATTGAGAAATACAACGCAGACTTTTTGCACTCGACATTTGTTGACCGCGAAAGATGGCAACAATGCCGAGTGCACAAAACAACATACTATAAATATAAACAAAAGAGACACGCGTCTTACACTCATCGAGCCGAGAAGTAGAAAAGAAACAAAACTAGATACTTCACTCAGTATCTTTTTGTTTTAACTGTTTGACCTTCGTATGCAATAATTACTATGACTGCTTAAGTATGATTGATTTTATTTGAAATTCACTAAAATACTAATTCATATGTACACGTACATCGATTACACACATCGGTCTTCGCAAAATGTGGCGATTAGAGATATATTTCTAAAATAGGTTAAAGGTTGTGGTAACTATAGATTTAGGTATTGAATCGGACGGACAGACGAACAAACAAATAACAAAATCAATAATTGGGTAAAAATAAATATAAACATTTTCAGTATTTTTAATCAGCAGTATGACAAACTAAATATTTAAGATTTACACAAAAATATAATATTAGTCTTCTTCATTTCAATAATGTGTTGGAATTACAGTCAGTCAAAAGAACATAACAAGATATATTAGCGTATTAGTTGATAATAAACAACAAACAAGGGAAATATTTGTAGGTGGGAACTTTTATCATTGTTAAGGGCAGCGCTGCCTTGTTACACATCGCCGAACAAACAACCAGCCGAATAATTTTGAACTTAGTGTTATACAACTCTCGAATACTCGCTCAGTTATATCGTTTGTTATATCGTGCATTCACATACATTAATGCATTCGCATTGAGAATCGAATGTAAAACAGGATGCGTTTATTGCTTATAGTATAATACATACATAACTTATCTATCTATGCAGATACTTACTACTTATTTCAGCTCTGCTCTGAGTTAACTGCAGACACGACTATGTGTTTGTATGTGTTGGTATATACTAAATGTATTATGTTGGTATTTTTTTGTACTCCCCTTAATTGTACAGTATTTATTTGCGTTAATGTGGACTTACAACTACTACTACTACAACTACTACTACTATTATATGGTGTAATATCGAATTCCCTTACCAAATTCAAATACTATTGTAGACACACACACACACACCCACAAATACAAACACGGAAAACTTCACCTCACTTCTTTACAGACAAACATAAATACCAAAAGTACATGTTGATATGTTTTTTTGTGTGCAATACTAACTCTCCTACTACTTAAACTGAAAATAGGTTTTACATCTTATATCGTTATGATATGTATGTCCTATCATATACATATACGTACATCTTACATAGTCACATATACATTTGCATACTCTTGTGTTCATCAACAATTCTTGTACTTCCATATTTACATTTCTCTCATTTACACTTAAATATGATCAAATTGTATTACAAAAAAAAAAAAAAAAAAAAAACTTATTTAAAATTTACTATTTTCATATTGTTTTATGATTGCTATTTTTGTTTTGGTTTTGTTTTCTGCCAAACTTGCTTCTTACATTTTATAATCTATTTACAAATTACTAATAATTCCAAATGAATAACCACAAATACAAAAAAAAATAACTAAATAAAAAAACAAAAAAAATCATTACCCATAAACAATAAATAAATATAAATGCGACAACCATCATCACAACCTGTGAACGTGAAGGGGCTCGTATTTCAAATACGAGGAAGACGAACTGCTGCCTAAACAAGAGAGGCGGGTGTGGAAGCCACGAAGCTTTCATTATGATAACGTCGCCGCTGCCATGCTGACGCTATTCGCTGTACAGACCGGCGAGGGATGGCCACAGTAAGCAATATTAATTGTTAATTGTACTTCTTGCAAGTGTTCTTCTACTTTTCCATTGCGTCTACCTATCTATCTTCTACAAACATACATTATTGCACGCAATTGTGCAATAAATATATGTATGTGACACTTTATGGGAATATGTTATATGTATGGTAAATAACGAAATTTTGCTTTGTTTTTTATTTACTTTTGTCTCGTGCGAATACTTGAATCATACTTCTTCATGGGTGTAATCAACAACAAACCAAACAAACCAAAAATAGGGTCTTGCAACACTCAATGGCTGCCACATACGAAGATAGGGGTCCAATCCAAAATTTCCGGATCGAAATGTCCATCTTTTATATAGTATATTTTATTGTATTTCCATTCTTCTTCGTCAACATATTCGTGGCCTTGATTATCATTACATTTCAAGAGCAAGGCGAAGCTGAATTGCAAGATGGCGAAATTGACAAAAATCAGGTGAGCTAGCCAACAAATTTGTGTGTTCGTGTTTATCCAAAAACAAAATCAAAAACCAAAATCAAACATTTCAAAATACCTAATTCTTTTATATGTGTGTGTGTAAAACCGATAGTAGTCGTAAAGCAAAAACCAAAAACCAAAAATAAAAAAAAAAAACAATTTTCTATATGCACGTTAATGTACACGCATAGTACAATAACACCTACTAACAAATCATTCCCGACTAATTAACCCTTTACTGCCCACTATCGTCCTTAGTCGGCTTACATTATGCTTTTTATTGTTTGATCAAATATACAAAATTCGAAGAATATCTTTTAATGCTGATTATTTATATTAACGCATTTTGTTGTGCATAAATTACTATTTGTCAAGATTAAATTAAAAATATCTTTACTTTAAGCTTTTTACCATTTGATTTATATACCAAATTTATCTAAAGCGAGGCATTTAATTGTGCCGTCTAAAGACGGTCTTCAGCACTAAAGGGTTAATAACTACTATGTGCTTACTATGCGCCAGTCACATAAAATACTACAAAATAAACACAGTATGACAAATGCTTTAGCGCAGACGTCGCAAATTCAGACAAATTATACATACTCCAATATGTACACAAGGTACTATGTACTGCTAATCTGTATCTATAAATGTACCTGTACCTTTCTGCCTGTGATCGTTTCCTATAAATATACTACCTTCAACACACAAAATACTACAAACATATAATGGTAGAATGTATGCCAACTGTGCTGAGTAGCAACATTTAGTATTTTTTACACACTGTCGTCTTGTGCGATACTATAGATACCATTAATATTTGTATTTACTTTTAATAATTCAACTCTATGTGGTGTTTTCTGTTTAAATGCATAATTTAGAAACATCCAACAAAACAAACAAAACCAAAATACCTAAGTTATATTTAGTGCTTTTCTTGTGGATTGCTTTGATGTATTATCCCAGAAAATCGTAGAAGGTTTTACCAAATAGAGTTTTCTTCGTCTTCCTGATGTACATACTATACATCAACAAATAGCAAAAAAAAAAAAAAAAGAACAAAAAACACTTTATGATATGGCATGTTTCGAGAGGAAATATCCCATACATACATATAGATATAGTAGTAGCCCCTTAAATATAAAAACTGAACATTTACCGGAAAGTAGAGATTATTCATTGAAATTCACGATAGTCCTTAAATATTCAGAATTGAATATTTAATGATTGCTATCGTTAAATCATCGTTGTTGCCAAAATCGAATTAAAGTACGCTACAAGAGTTACTGTAAGTATGTACTGTAAATGAATCCAACCGTTGTCATTTCTTTAGTCGAACTAATTCATTTTCAATTCATCTAAATTTTAATCTAGTTCGATTCAATCTCTTGATTTCCAAAAAAACAAAAATAAAACTGGCAAATTTAATTTCATCGACTGCTGAGTATTGCACTAAAATTATACATTTACTATAATTATGTTATTTCATTTCGTTTAGTTATCTGAAAGTGCCAAACAATAAGTTTAAAAAGATTTCATAAAATTTTGGTATCTGTACCCTGAGCCCTCAGCATTTTTTGGACCCATAAAGTCTATATATTCTGGCTAATGTCAATTTGTATTCGATGACTAAAAGATCTCAGATTCAAAAATTGTATGTGTAACAAGTATTCAGCGACATTTTCAAGATGAACCAAAATTTAAAACTTCGCACATTCTTTAGTCTAGTTTTGAACCTTTATCACCAAGATTTTTAATAAATGTGTACATAGCTCGTTCGTGATTGTAAATATATTTGAAAATTTCCATATGGCTAGGCTACTGTTGGGCTCAGGGTATATCATAGTCTAGCACTCTCCGCAAAAGTGTTCGGGCCATGTACTTTAATTATTATATTGAGACCCTTATAATAATAACTCTACTATTTATTAAATATATATATATTTTTATTTTTGTAAATAATAATACTTATTTTATTTTATTTTGAATAAAATAATCATCAGCGATTTTTCCCAAAACTCTTAATGTTAGTTTGAATGTGTTTTCAAAAACGTAACAGACCTCAATTTAAACTAACTATGGTAGTTGTTGATATTGTCACTCAAGGTTCGAGATTTGATTGTTAAATAATATTAATACCAAACAACAAAAATTGTACAATACTTTTTTCTATAGAAATCGTGTATTGATTTTACCATCGGAGCTCGACCGCTTGAACGTTATATGCCGAAAAACCGAAACACTTTCAAGTACAAAGTGTGGCGCATTGTTGTGTCAACACCATTTGAATACTTTATCATGATGCTTATTGTGTTCAATACACTGCTATTGATGATGAAGGTAATGTAATGTATCTTTATTTCTATTCGATATATTAAGTACAAAAATAAATATATGAGCATACTATGTAAAATAATTCCCAAAATGCGAGGATTAAGAACTGTCTTGAATTCCGTGATTAAGAAATATTATATTTTAAAGAGCTAGTTGTCCGCTTTCTGACTTTTCCTAGTAGACCAATTTAAAGATAAAAAAAGTGTCTGCAAAGAATCTATTAATTTTGATTTTAAAGGTTTTACCGTTTAAGAGCGGTTAAGTTATTCTTTAATATGCATTCTATCTAACTTACTAATCATAAATATAAATCTTAACAGTACCATAATCAAGGTAAGATGTACGAACAATCACTCAAGTACATCAACATGGGATTCACAGGCATGTTCAGTGTTGAAACGGTATTGAAGATAATCGGATTCGGAGTCAAAGTAAGTGAATTATTCTATTACCCTTTGTTATATTATTTGAGTTATAGAAATAAAGTTATGGTATTCGATATCTGGAAAATATGGCATTACAAATTTTAATATATAATATGTTGCAATACTTTGCATTAATTGGCAATTAATAGTATTAACAATGTAATCAAAAACAGATTAAATTAACTTACTGTAATAATCAAATATAAAAATATATATATTTTTAGATAGTTGTATTCTGTCAAAGGATTTCGTTTGCTCTTTGACAAACTTGCCTTTGTAATTTTCAGTGGCTCTAATTATGATTGCAATCTGCAATTTAAAGGGCATAATATTATATTATATTAACTGCAATTATTTTCGATACGAAACAAAAACGTAATTTTATTCGAACTTTAATTTGAACATGTATGTCGGATTTTTAAAGACACTAAAGGCTGTTAAGGATAACCAAAAATGTTTTTATACCCGCTACTCATGCAATAGAAAAGTATTACAACTTTGACATCTCCGATCCCATAGAGTATATATGTATATCTTGATCAGCGTCAACAACCGACACGATATAGCCATATGTCTGTTCGTCTGTTTGCATAAACAATTGGATCTCTACATATGAGAGATTCAAGATTCCTGTAAGAAATACTTTTGTATGGGCAAAAACTACTTACTATGGGTATTAATTCCTTTGGCTGACAATTTGGTAAACTTTGAACTCTATAGTTTATTTTGAATGTAGTACTTAAATGTACATGGAAATATCAATAAATACACCAAAAATAGCCAATGGTATATATGTATATTTTTTTTAGTGTTTTTCGGTAGCAGGTATCGCATAGTCGAGCACACTCGACTGTAGCTCTTACTTATTTTATACTACGATTGTGTAATGAACAAAAATAAAGGAGAAATTAGCCAAACCCGACATACATGGACTATAGTATTGAAATCTTTAATTAATTAATACACAATTCGTATAATAATATGAAACTATTTATTTTATAGAATTTTTTCAAGGATCCATGGAATATTTTCGATCTGATTACCGTATTGGGTAGCATTGTGGATGCACTCTGGATGGAATTTGGGGTAATTATCTGCTGCTTGCATGCCAGACAATACATATTTCAGGGCATACATATTGTTGTGTTCCTCCACTTATGTAGGCCGTTTTGCAAAAGAAACAAAAAACGAAAAAAAAAAAACAAAAAAAACAAAACAAATACAAATACAAAATAATCAGTATCCAGTTTTTATTTTGTCTGATGATTTGTTGTACCCGTGCAATTACACATTCATATCTTTACAATTCCGATATACTTACATATTCATAAATATTCACAGATATGTACAATTATTTACGTGTTTATACATATTTTCTTATGCAATATACAGATTATATCAATGCAACAACAGATATATGTATGGTATTTTAGAATAACATGTACGGACGAAAATTGTTATAAAAATGACCTTTTATAGACCCCAATCTCAAAACCGCTGTCGTGTTTTTCAATTCCAATTATTTAACTTCTAACGAATGCGTGTTTCGAATATAATCGGAAACAACACTTCTTTGATTTATTGTTCTCAGTGGTCAGGAGTTTGTTGAAATACTAGAAATCGACGTCTGTTTTGCAATCTAATATATGTATATTTAATGTTATGGGAATTCTCTTGCCAAGTGAATGTTAAATTCATTGGTGACACCTGTGTGTATATAATAATTAAGTATGTGTGTTTGGGTGGGCTTAAGATTTAGCAATATATATTCTAATATAATATTGAAAAATTCTCGTGGGTTTATAGGTTTAGGTATAATTTTGAAAGAACGCAGAATATACTAGAATAAGCTATACAATATTTAAACTTACACTTTGAATATTGATTTGAAAATCTCTTACAGCCACACAAGACAATATTTTTGTTGAAATTCTTAATCAATTTTATATATTTAATTTTTACGCAATTTTATATATATATATACACACACACACACACAAAATGTTTCTTTTCGAAAGCCTCAAAAAAACTACAGAAATTAATAATCATATTTCTTTTTGATTTCCTTTTTCATATTTATTTGTGTACGAAAATGAATACCAAATACGAAATGTGGTCTCAAAATCGGGAAAAACCAATCCGAATCAAACCAAAAAACGATGAATGCAAAAAAAAATATATAATAATCAATCAATCAAATAAACACCCACGTAATTAAAACATTCACACCCCTCACATATGTTAACGTATCAACTTTTGTAACACATTCAAATGTTTTCATGTACACGCATATGCAATATACATATGTAAATGTACAAAAAATGCGTTTATATAATTGTATATATTATATTCCTTCGATTGACTATCAACCAAACAAAACAAAAATACTCCCGAAATTGGCCGTCGGGAATCCAAAATTCATCACGCAATCACTACCCAACATGAAATTAATTATATTATAAAAACCAAAACAATAACAAAAATCATTGTACTTTGTAATTACAAATCCAAACACCAAATGCCAAATACTAAATGCAATGAAAATTCAAATTCAATCAACTTATTCATCACAATCACAAATTCAAAAACAAAAAACCAAAAAAATACAAAATCAACCGAACGCAAAAACAAAAATAACACAAAATTCAAATTAATTATGAAAACAATCAAACCAAAAAAAAAAAAAAAAAAAAAAAATACAAAAAATCAACAAATTTAATTGTATTACGAACATGTTGTCATTCAACAATTATGCATGTGTATGTGCTGTCTATTATGTGTTGTATGAAAAACACACACATTGTGCACATACATATGCATATTATATATCTCTCTCATCTACAACTACATCGACATGTACAACAAAAAATATCAACACCAACAGCACGATGTAAGTACGAAACACAATTACACAAAAATTGCATTAATAAAATTCTTATGTGTCCAAATAAATGATTTTAGATTACGCTTTTATTGCTAATCACACTTTCCACTTTCACTTTGTAAGCTTATTCAAACATAATACTTATTATTATTGCTTTATTTTCTGGCTAACTTCAAATTCTTTGCGTAACCTGCATTATTTTCCTTTTTCATTTGCGTACCCAACACAGATACATGTTTTCCAAAACTATATTAACGAGAATTGTCTGTTGAAATCATTATCAAAAGCGCCATTTGAAATATATTCTAATTGTGAATTTTTGCAAACAGTATCTGTTTGGGTAATGACAATTATGGTTCTTAATATTTATTATATATATATTATTTTTTAATTGCGAGTACTAAAGTATCTGTAAGTTTCAGTTTTGTGTTACATGGCACACATTACATTACGAACGTACTTTCTTCCCTAATCAAAAGTTACGTGTGTAAAAGCTTGTAGTCAACTTGGTAGATAAATAATATACAAAGCGGTTGGATGAATTGCCATTTTGCAACAAAAATCTATTCATTTAATGAGGAAATTTTTAACGCAAATATGTAACAGAATGCATAACGTTTAAAGGGTTTTCCTAATCTTGGAAATAATAACAGAGAATTGCAAATCACATTTATATTTTCGAAGTATAATTTTAATGGATAGCCGATATTCGATTATATAAATCTCTGAACAAGTCAAAGTTATGCAACTGTTTTCTATATTTGACGTTAATATTTCTAATTATTTTCGCATGGCTTTAATTTGATGGGTCTAACAAATTTGGATTTACTTATAAAAATCAATTGAAATCTTGCCTTAAAAACAAAAATGATATTCTGAAATCCACACAAAGAATGGAGAATCTTTTCAAAAGGAAGGAGCTTTAGTATACAGTTCTAAGCAATCTCTGTTGCTTCTATCTTTTTGTCGATTGTTTATTTTAATTTAGTTTCTTGAGTGAAAATTTTACGTGGTCAGTTACAAAAGTAAGTAATTTACACACCATTTTCAAATTTAAATTGAGTCAAAGCGAGACAAATTTTAAACAATTTAGCTCCTACGCATGATTTAAGTTCCATTTCGACTTTTTCGCTAATGATAATGTTTCTATGTATACATACATATATAACATAACATAACTGACGATTCGTAAAGTCCTCTTCTATTTCACTATTTTTGGGTAAACTACGTGCACTTATGAATAGAATTTTAGATTTCTTTTTAATTAGCCACCAGCTCTTCTTTGGCTTGCGACATCTTGTCTTGTCTGATTTCTTGCTGCTTACGAATTTAAATCTATTTTCTCTCAGAAAAAAAAACTTTCTCAACTCAACATGAAACTATATATAGTACACATATATCAAATAATAATGCAAGCAATTTGCATAATATTTAACAGACTAGCGTCTTATAATTTGAATTGTATTTAACTAAATTAACAGCTATTACTATAGTAGTGCATATTTCCGATATATATGTACGTATGTATTCTATATAATTTGATATGAATACGTATGTATACATAATTGGCTTTTTTGAGCTGCATGACGCAATAATTAAGTTTACAATTAACTTCGATCGAAAAGAGATTCGATAAAGTTTAGCAAACGGTGTATTCTGGATATATACTTGACATACTATATACTTATATGTATGATCTCTCCTGTAAGATGTTTTTCATTTTCTACAGGTATGTAAGAAATGGTCACAAAGTAATTCTCATCACTATCATCGATGATTATCAATTATTTCAATCTAATCTATCTGACGATTTTAATGAGAGTCCAATTCAATTTATCCAAACCGTTTGAATACGATTTCTGCCTGATGCTTAAACATTTATTATAGGAACTGTCTTCAGCTGTCTCTATATGTAGAACATATCTCAAAACACACATTTACTTGCTGGCAATGACTATTAGTCGTTAAATATCGTTTATACTTACAACGTAACATACTATGTTAATGCCAAGCTTCTCCATCTTATCAACCTGAAGTTACATAGAAAGCTAAGGCCTTTGTAGAGCAACAGAACTCCTTTTTCCATTTTCCTTGAATCACAAAAAAAAACATGAAATCATGTCTTCTCGTCTATATACATATATATATAAACTCATTCTGCTAACTAATGCTCAATACTTAATCTTTGGATACTGGAAGAAAAGATGTACAAAATTAATTATTACTACTAATTTTCAACTCTTTATTCATTTCTTTATTTTTCTAAAAATATACGAAATCTCGACTATTTGTAACGCCAACGCCAACGTCGCATGAATCGTAACCGTAATTCGTTTAAACTAACTGATATGTTCTCGTAACCGCAAATTATCAATAAATTAACCCAAAAAAATACAACTAAAAATATGCATAACAATAATAAAATCTACAACAAAAATATGTATATAAATTGCTTATAAATTAACTAACGACCAACTGCACTGCAAAAAAACCAAATCACAAACATTTCATTTTCGTTGAAAATTTATGAATACTTCTTCTTTGGCTGCTGTCGATTCGTATTGAATGTGCAACTGCAATTGCCCATCATCGCGTTAAACAACCAAATGACATTTGCTATCTTTAAATACCAAAACCAAAAAAAAAAAAAAAAAATCAAAAAACAAAAAAAAAAACAACCAACAATTGTGTCATCAAAATGCGGTGATAATGCGGTATATGAGTTATGTAAAACATTGATTTCTTTCAATCGAATCAAAAATTTCAATTGAACATGGTTTCTGATTATCCTACAGGATGTAAGTAAACAAATTAAAACGAGTATAGTTCTTTTCAAACTACAAAACACCCACAAAAATATCAAAACAAACAAAATTCAAATCAAATAATTCCTATCCATTATTATTTTAGCTAAACGTTTACAAACTTATGTACTTTATTCTGTATTCAGATCGCGTTGGTCATGTCTAATCTTTTTCCATAGTAGATTCCATTACTATGATTTTAACAACAAAAATAATAATTATAATAATAATAATAAAAAAATAATACATATTTACATATATGTATGTATTTAGCGAATTATTAAGCACTTTTTCTAGTTAAAATGAAACGTGTCTTTGTTAATTTTTCATAGTAATCGTACCCCATATCCACGTTGCTCTAATTTTTGGCTGATTCAATTCAATGTTCCATTATAAATCGAAATACTCGTATACCATATACTACTACAACATATAATATATGATTAGAATTCTCATTACCGCTTATATCCCATACTTTTAGTGAATACAATACAATTCCCTTTTTATCCAAATCCAAAACTAGGCATATACAACAACAAGTGGGATAACTGCAAGATATTCCCCGAGTAGTTTACCGTTTACAGTTTATCGACAAACCAAACCGTGAAATTCGATACCCGATACCCAAATCTCATAGAAAATAGATGCTTTATAATATTTATATATCAATAGCAACAACAACAATAACAGTGCATAGTTGGAGTCTACTTACATATGTACATATTTAATCTACGCTACTTGTATTTTTATGATGTGTATTTTAACCATTATGTAAATCTACTTAACATCTACTACTATTTACAACGATGTTCGTAGAGGCCACGGCGAGGGCAGTATGCGTCCTTAAGTCAGTGTGTTTGCCTCAGCATATTTTCACCAATGTACCAAGTATTGGCATATACATATATGTCTGTACTTTTGTACATTGGTGGGCATAATATTTACATTGAATTGTATTCTATGCCATATGCGACAATGCAACAGCTGATGTGTAAAATATGTTGGTCAAAGTTCCCCTCGAATTGGTCACGAAACCAATGACGACTCTAACGCTCTACAAACGAATCGCTACTTTCACTCTCTCTCTCTCTCTCTCTGACTGATCCATAAGTAATTGAAAAAAAAAATGTAATAACATGTAAATAAAACAAAAAGGAAAAACATTAAAATTAAATGAAAAAGAAAAACAACGAAAACGAATACAAAATGTACAAATGTACTGACAGCTGTACACGTATTATTTAATTATATCTCTCTATATACATATATATATATATATTATTTTCCTATCGTATTGTTTTCATTTCTTATGATTGCAACAAATTATGATTCACTCAAATTAGTTTAGTGCAGTACAAAGACGAAACATCAAAATTTTGATTAGATTTCAAATACACTTAATATTCGTACTATATAATTAACATCCTAAGGTCTCTCTAACAATTGACGCATTTTCGAACTGTTTTGTAATTAGTATCAGTATCTCAAAACATGAATCAAACATGCACATGTTACGCTGTATTGGTGTGGTAGTCAACACACACACACTCACTCACTCACACACAGACACAGAGACACAGAAATACAATCAAGCAAAAAATTTAATACTCTACTACTAATAATTATCTAATTAGATTTTTTAATAAATTCATAAATACTGATGTTTATTGCATTTCTTGTACTTAATTAAGATACGAACCGTTAAAAAAAAAAATCATTTTTATTTAGCATTTTGTATATTAACTTATTTATATTTATACTTCTATCATTATCATCTTCCAATAACTGAGTAAATACTGTGCAAATTTGACTGTAATTATTTTGTATATATATATATATATCTATCTTTAGAACAAAAAGGCAAAAAAAAACCAAAACAAAATTTACATATCTTTTATGAATTGATCGTTACTAACCTAAAAACATAATCATACAACCTATTACCGATTTATACTATATGAATTTGTATGTACCTTTTTATGTACAACTAGTACTATTACTTATTACCACTACCACTGCACTACTGCTAGTATAACAACTCTACTACTACTACTACAACTTCTACTGCGAGTACTCTACTATGTACTACTTACCTACTACTTACTTACCTACTACCAACTACTACTAACAAACTACTTACTACTACTCTGCTACTACTTCTACTACTATTTCTACTATAACTGTAACTGTAACTATGTACTAACGAACTTAAAAAAAAAAAAAGATGAGAAGCAACCTAAGATCATATTCGAATTCAATTTCGAATAAATCTGAATTCGTTTGTAGAAACGGGACAACACCACTCGCTCTAATACTACTCTCCTTACTCTCTCTGTTTCTCTCTCTTTTTCTTCCTTTGACCAATAATATTTTACAGTCGAACTCAATCAACGTTGGCTTCCTGCGTTTGTTTCGTGCGGCGCGTCTCATAAAATTACTCCGTCAAGGATATACAATACGCATTCTACTTTGGACATTTGTACAATCATTTAAAGCACTTCCATACGTCTGTTTGCTTATAGCAATGCTATTTTTTATATACGCCATTATTGGCATGCAGGTAAGTCTTCGCTCATGCTCAAAACACTACTCTCTCTATCTCTCTCTAAATTGTGAGTGACGCAGAAAAAAAGATATATCTAAACAACATATGAACTATGGATCGCAAATATAACACACATGTAACACATAAGGCTATATGTACTATATATATATATTCTTCATGATCGAGTTAGCCTTCATAATATTTGGGATCTTTAACCTTATTTCAATTTGTAGCAAACGGAACAGAAGAATTTCTTATTTTCACAAATATATATATATTTTTTTGTTTTGTTATTTTTTTTGATTAGTTTTTTTGAGTGATGAAGGTCAGCATTCATCACAATCAAAGCATCTTTTAATTTTTTAATTGAGGCCTATTTCCAAAATTTCGATGCATAGATGAAAACAATTTGATTTCGAAATTACTTTTTATGTTCAATACGAGTCTAGGTCATTTTGCATATAAATTGTAGTAATAAATAGCAAACATTTACATGAATAAATCAGTGTCCTTAGCAATAGCAATCTTTTCACATATATATTCTAGTGATGTACAATACGTATGTACATTAACATTTATAGATCTATTATTCTAGGTTGAGTTGTAGCTCATAAAGCTGCAAACTCAATATTCATAGGTTGTTTTTATAGTATTATCAATAATGATATTAGTTGCTTTAACTTAGTTTTAAATGAATAGATAAATCAAAGTTTGTTCGGTTAATAATCATAGGTTGATTTGTGAATAAAATATATCGATATGGCATAATGAATAGGTCGGGAAGATAAGACAAATACGATATTCAGTTGTCCAAGAATTTTTCTTCAACATGATGAAACTTTTTCTATTCATAAAAAATAACATATTCAGCAAATATTGTGATCACAGATTTGCCTTTTACGAATTTGCCAAAACAAACACTCTAGAACAATCGAATTTTTAAACTAAACGAGTACATAATATAAAAAACGGTTTGTATTCATTGCTACAAACATTTTTGTGTCAATAATCTAGCTGTAGAAGTTTTTATAGTTCATTTGATAAGGATAATAACACAAACCAATTATAATATCTCACAAACTAAAAGGTTTTTGGCAACATAAAATATGACCCGGATACGCAACTGAATCGTCACAATAACTTCCAATCTTTCTCTGGAGGAATCATGCTGCTTTTTCGGTAATCGAAGATCTAAGTTACATAGTCTTGTATCGCTTTAGTGATTATAAATGATGGCACTAACAGACAAGCATACCTACATAAATACTACTACATTCATACTAGCCAAACTGTATGTAATTTCCTTACTTTAGTAAATCTCCAGTGTCCATACACGACACGACAAATATATCGACGTGTTAAGACATCATTATTATAGTTTATACAATCAATCGTCGCACTCTGGGGCCTTCGACCTACATAAAAGAATATCGAGATGTGAGACTATCAAATAATCTCTTTATATATAGAAATGTAAAAATGATTACTAACACAATTCAAATCAAATCAAATTAAGATCCAACTTTGCCACTTCATGTAGTTTTCTATTAATTCAATAGTCAATTTAGATCCACATGGCAAAAGGTCCCACTGTGCGTCAGTTTGTCAGTTGAAAAGTCACAAATGTAATCGATGGAGACTTTTCAATCAGCGTCGTTTGTGACTTGCGATAGTTTTGCACCGATATTTAGTAAACAAAACGTACATACATATTTACTTATTTAAGTAATAGAATTCGTTGAACCATGTTAGTAATTACATCTAGATGAATCAGCTGTTTCTACCGAACTGCCGATATATGCATACATACTTATATGATAGTACTATTGTTTGCAGTAGTTACATACTATATAGCAGTTCTTCTCACACACAAAGTTTTCTTATGAAACGCTTAGTACTTTAGTATTGAACTGTTTCAAGTATTAGTTGCAGCTACAGTTAAGACGTTTAATATTGTAAATGTGCGCTAGATAAATAAAACTACATACATACTATATAATACATTAATTGTAAATGTAATTTTTCTTTAGTGTTACGATCAATTTTGCTTACAAGCATTTGTTTGAAATTCAATCAAAACAAATGTATTATACACTTGAATACTATTAGTATATCTCTTCAGTTGTAATAACAGTCACTACTTAGCAAAGCCGTAATTTAATATGGTTTACTGTATTAGCATATTATCAGTTTTCGCACTGATAATTACTACCTATATGACAGCGTCAATTTATACTGTTGAGTTAGCGTTTGTTTTAAATATAATACCCATTTTTTTTTTTTTTGTTTATTTTGGTATAAAAATCATTTAGTTGACAAAATTTAAATAACATACGTTGTTTGACTGTGTTCTTGATCAGCTAAAAGTGAGCTCAGTTTTATCCATTTGTTTGACTTTAAAGTTATATTCTTCGTCAATTCACAATACTCCAGCAATAGAGCTCCTTATAGAGGCAAATAAAGGGATCCAATACTATTGTGACATGATTTTAATGTCTCGACTGTTAGTGCTGATCAGGAACATGTGTTTTTTATGGTAGTGAAGACACCTCCTTCTACCTGTTAAATATGTTTTCGGCTATCGGGTAGTTAGCATCTAAACGATTTATTTCTTTTATTGATATATTTCTTATCATATTACTTATATTTATTTTACTCCATATAGTTATAGTTAGAAAATTCATATCGAAACATAAATTAATATACATTACAATTTTATAATTTGGTATAATTTTGTTAGTCGCAGTTAAACGAAAAAAAAAAATAACAAAAGATCCCGTATCCACACGATTAAACGAATTTATCATAGCCAACATCCATATTCCCGTAATGCATTGTTTTGAAAAAATACATGTATATGGAATTGAATTTGAACCCTAAAGTATGATCATGAGTTGTTGGCAACATAACATAAACTTTTAGCTTCTGTGTTCCGTGGGTCTTATAGTTGTTTAACCAAACCCAAAAAAAATAAAATAAAACAAAAAAAAAAACAAACAAAAATCTAAATATAAAGAGACAAGCGAATGGAGCTCACATCCAACTTCTAAAGGATAATACATGGGTGGAAAATGTTGTGTTTATCTTCTTCATTTTATAGCTGTTATGTAACATGCAAATTAATGACTATATATTATTTACCGATATCTAAATCGTGCATAGGTATTTGGAAATATCAAACTAGGTACATTGGAAAATTCTATTACTAGGCACAACAACTTCCAGTCATTTATACAAGGCGTCATGTTGCTCTTCAGGTATGTAAATTTTAGCTGATCCATCGCCTAGAGTTAATTATTCAAATCTAAAAAAAATAAATTGTTTTCTTAAACAATGTTTCGATTTTTCAATAATTAAGATAATTATTAAAAATAGATACATGCATATATGTATACATACATAAATATAATAGATATATATTTCCACCTTTACAAGCTACTTTAACACTATTAAATATATAATGTTATAATAGATCAAAGTTTTTCGTATTATACGAGTCGTATATTATTTATATGCCCTTTAACGGGTCGTGGAGGGGATAGATACCAAATCACAACTGTAGTATATTTTTATATAACTGAAATTTATAAGTGGGAAATATATTGTTTTCTTTTTCCCCTAGAAATAGATAGATACGAGCAATTACTTTTAGGTTAGGTTATCTCAATAATAGCAATTTAGAATCGTAGAGAGAATACATTTTCAGCTGATACACAAACTAATATATCTTATATTAAGTGTTAAACGAAATAAAGAAACAACGAGAACAACAAAAAAAAATTAAACCAAATACGAAAGTCGTTTTTTTATTACTCAGTTCAATAATGATCATTAATCCTTAAAAACTCATTTAGTAATTTTCTAGATTTCAAACTTTTATGCTTCAGATGCATAAAGTACTATACTACAGTCATCTTTAGTACAACATTAATGTTTATTGTTTGTGATATTCAATGTACGTAGAGGATTTCCTCACAGCAAATATTTAATGTACATACATCTATACTATATCCATATTTAACATAGAATTGAAAACCAGTTATCGTTTTTGTAATTGTATGTAGTTGTTCATCTTTATCATTCCACAGTGTCTTGATTTGATTAGAGATTAGAGTTGTTTTAAGTCTGTGAAACAAAAAAAAAATTGTGAAAGGCCAGATTACATAACATAGTGCATTCAAGTTTTATAATCAAAAATGTGTTCTAGGTGTATACGTATCTAAAATACATTAACTAACGTACATACCATACATATGTATGAGTACTCGTATGATTGGCTTCTCTCTGTAAATCTCACCTTGTATAGTATGTTAGTATAATACAAACATATTATTCTCAAGAGGATTCAACAAGAACTCCATTCTAATTATAATCGTATTAAGATTAGTTTGCAATTAAATAATAAATACTTCTGTATATGTGTAGATCTAAGAATAATATCTTAAGCTAACTGTATGTGTAAGACCGTTGATCAAGTTAAATACATACTAAATACAATTTGATATAAAAATTAGTTATTTATGTATGAATGTGACTTTGTGTAAAATATACAATTTGTGACAGAACTTAATTTGAAAAAGTTTGCACCTTTGCCGTTGCAGAAGTAGTTGCCGTTAGTACTTACATATTTACTATATAATATTTTAGAGTCAGAATCTTATTCATTTTTTTTATAATTCTTCTGACAGCCAATTACATTAGTATTTGATCGGGTACAATATTATATAACTTTTTAAAAGCGTAAATCATCAATAGTCCAGACAAGTCAACAAGTAAACACAAAAACACTCATGAGTCAAGCTATATATGTATGTACTTTTCAGGTCGATCGGTAGTTTGAAATGACTTGCAATAAAATTATGTGGATGCATTGCCTCAATTCTGGCAACTTATTATTTGGTTCAACATTTTAATGTAGTTGAATCGGATGATGAACCGAACCAATTGCATCATATATGTCAAACCCGAATCGAGCGATGAATATATTCTTAGTTTAATACATAAACCGAACCCAAGCTTCTTTAATTATTCTGTTCGAATGATGAAATATCCATGGAATATATGCTAAACATACATATGTATGTATTTATATGTATATATATTTATCTACATGTATGTATAAGTATGTACATGTATATGTATTTCATATATGTACATGTATGTATATGTATTGTACATGTGTGTACATGTATGTATGTACATCAATGTACTTGAATATGTATTTACATGTATGTTTATATACATATGTATGTACATATAAGTATATATATGAATGTATATGTATGTACATCTATGTACACTTACATGTATGAATAGATATGTATGCTATGCATATGCTTGCTTTTCGCAGTTTTGTGGGCTTGTTGATGATGTGTTTGTGTTCCTATGTTTGTGTTCAACTACCGTTCAGGCGCTTAATCAACACATGTTATGTCATACATATATTTCTGATGTTAGAAAGTTAATGCATATAATATTAAGTATACGACATGTTGTATGCATGCGTGCTAGATTCTCAAAATAGGCAAAGCATTGACAGAATATATATTTTTTGTCTATATATATATATATAAATGTATACACAGAAACTAGTTGGTATAATGTATGCATGTAAGTATGTATGTAGATAGCAAATTAATGTGTGAATAAACTTTGAAGTGATACATATTCAAAGGGACATACATAGATACATGCATACATACCTAAGTATGTATATGTAGAGTTATTTAGTCAATAGTCATTGTCTCATACATTCAAAAGTACTTAATCGTAGTCCATAAATACGTAACATATATATAACATATGTAACATATATACTAAATATATTGTAGATAACATCGAACGAAAAATTCGCGTACAAAAAGAAAAACAACACACACATTGTTAATTCTCTTCAATTGTTATTATTTTCGTCCATGATCCATGATCCATGATCGTCTCTTGACCATGATGCCAACCAATACCAACCTTATCCATCCTCCGCCCCTTCCTCCAACGTATAGATGTGCGACGGGCGAGGCGTGGCCAAACATAATGCTCGCCTGTCTGAAGGGCAAAGCCTGTGACGATGATGCCGATAAGGCTCCCGGGGAATACTGTGGTTCGACATTGGCCTACGCATATTTCGTATCGTTTATATTCTTTTGTTCGTTTCTAATGTTGAATCTGTTCGTGGCCGTCATCATGGATAATTTTGATTATCTCACAAGGGACTCCAGTATATTGGGTGCTCATCACTTAGACGAATTTGTGCGCATATGGGCGGAATATGATCCAAATGCGACGTAATTAATAGTTTAAATATATAAACAAACAAAATAATATCTTTTATATATGTAATTAGTTATGTTATTGCATTTCATTATATTTTGCCAATCTGTGCTCGATCCCCAAAATTATCATTTTGTATACACAATTTTCACAAACTACAAACTTCTATGAAACGAAGAAGCAAGCTCTATGCTCTGCATATGAGACTGGATGATCAATTCCTTCTAGTTGGACGCCACTTACACTTGTTCAGAACTCTTCTTTCACCGGTTTTCTTTCACAAACACTTCAATGTCGAACACTGTTAGACTCTTCAATTTGTTTTCAGATTCTACTTCTCTTCCACATATTTTTGTATTGATTTCAATCTATAAAGTTACTCTTTATTATTATTTAATACCCAATTTGTACTTGACTCACGCCTCACAAGATAATTCTATTTAAATTAAAGTAAAATGTTTGAAGTATTATTTTCCATTACAAAATCTGTAGAATAGAATATGGTATGATGTGAAACCATTTTGCACCATTTGCATTTTATTTATTTTATAAATTAAATTAAGTTCTACATTGATGATGAAGAAATTATCTTGTGATTGGTGTCTGCACCTTCGATTATTCGAAGTGAATATTTGTGTGTTGCAAAATTTTTATGATTTACAGGCGATTGAAAACTGATTTAATTATTTTTCTGATTCTGTTTGGTTTGTTACCAAAACAAACAGTGGTAGGATACATTATACCGAAATGTATGATATGCTGAAAAACATGGATCCACCACTGGGATTCGGCAACAAGTGTCCCAACCGTCTTGCCTACAAAAAAACTTATACGAATGAATATGCCACTCGATGATGAATTAAGAGTACAATTCACTACAACATTGTTTGCACTGATTCGAGAGAATCTGAGCATTAAAATGCGAGCTCGTAAGTATTTTCCAAAAATCAGATTGAGCATTTACAAAAAATAATAATTGATTATTTAGCTGAGGAAATGGATCAGGCGGATATGGAGCTCAGGGAAACGATCACAAACATTTGGCCGCTGCAGGCCAAGAAAATGTTAAACTTGTTGGTTCCACCCATTGATCAGTTGAATAAGGGAAAACTTTCAGTTGGTAAAATCTATGCAGGTTTCCTGATATTGGAATCCTGGCGAAATACGAGATTTGGTCAAATTGATTCAGGCATGCCGGTAAGTTTTTCCAAATATCGTTAACGATAATCCACAAAAATATGTTTGTTTGTTTTTTTTTATATTATATAAACGTACTTCAGTTACGTTGTAGGTTAAAATAGGCTACGACTCATTTATGATAAGTCTGTTTTTCAAAAATGATTTAAAATTTCATCGTAGTTTCGAATTTTACTGTGAACATGCTTAATGGTTAAGTATGTTTATTATGACGAATCAGAATAGTATTAAGTTGATTCTTATTGGAATTATATGGTTGGGAAACTTTATAATATAGGAACTCAAGTTAATTGATAAAATACCATTTTTATGACTTATCACACTACAACGAAAACTAAAAAAAAAAAGAAAACAAAAAACATATTGCTTATTTTGCTTACAATTTTGGACTATTGCACCACTGTCTTTCGATCAAGAGGTCATCGTCTTATTTATGTTCGATGTAATATGAAAACAGAAAAACCTATTCAAAAAAATCGCAAACATTTCATAGGTTATCTATATAGCATAGAAGGCTTTGCCAAATATTTGCATTAGACACTTTCTTAAATAATTGAATAAATCTCAATAAATTCAAATTTACTATTACAATGACATTAATGACATATGTTAAGAAATTGAAATAAATGAGTAATGAATATTATGATTTTTCTTCTCAAATGTTTGAACACTCAATAATAATTATAACAAACATTTAAATGTACCACAACAAAACGTATTAATTATGAACTAAACTAAATGCAGAATTGGAAGGAGGTATATAATTAATTTATATGCAACCTCACGTTTAATATATTTGTTTATATGTTGGTCACATATGTATCTATGTGAAACAAATATATAGCAAGTTTTTCACATATACTTACTCAATTAATTAACGTTCAGTAAGCCCCAGAAATAAAGCTTTTTCCATCATATGTGCCATGTACAGACATTTATATAGATTTATGTATATTATTTACTTTAAAATCAAAATTTGACGCACACGACAACCAGAATTTTTTTTTGTATACTTTAGCCAAAAATTAAATTTTCAGTGCACTCAAAAATAAGAAAATGATTAAACCTTTCTCCTGTTATTATATTTTCGTATATTCTAGAAAATTACAGAAAAAAACTGTTCACACCTATCAAATGAATTTCCTCTTCAACCTTATACATTTATATGTAAATCAATTCAGATTTTAATAGTGTGATCTTTTCGAACTTCAATCTAATTTAAAGCCGTTGAATTTGGCATTCGACCATATCATCCGATTCTTCTATTAATATGTACATAGGTTCAATACGTTTGCCTTTAATTTCTATTATATACAAATGCAATTTCATATGATGGAAAAAGTTTTGATGGCACTTCAAATTTCTCTTCAAAATCTCGTGTTCTTCCCAATTGATGCACAATATTAGCTCTTCTTAAAGAGCAATCTCATCAGATAGTACAGATACGACAAAAAGAAAAAACAAAACAAAACGAATGGTGCATTATTCGGGAACAACGCACTCAAATATATTGATTATACGAAATCAGTTGGTTATATACACCATTAGTAAAGTATATTGGTAGACTTAAAAATGTTTTGTACTTTTACTATCAAGTTTGTGATTGTACTCGTATTTGTTGCGTTTATTTTAGGAAGTAGTTTCGATAACAAAACAAAACAAAAACAAAAACATCGACAGAATGTATCACATACAAACACACTTTTTATCATAACATATACAGGTATTATAAAGGAATTTTCATACTTCTTATTTCACAAATTTTTCGACAGAAATTCAAAATCAAAATTTATATATTACGATTTTATTTTCATCGATCTTGCTCGTTAACAGGGTTCTCAGAATTCTCTGAGATTGTCAGATAATATAGATAGATAGTATTATAATAATGACAAAGTCATTTATTAAACTAAAAAAACTCGCCTAGTCTTATAAAAAGTTATTAAATGACACATTGTTTTATTCTTGTTAATATGCACAAACGATTAACTAACACTGACAAACCAAAAAAAAACTAAAAAAAAAAAAATCTGATAAAATTTAAATTGTCGTACAATACTTGTAATTGGATAATCGGGCAATGATAGCGGAAGAAACCTGAAGATGATGATGATCGTAAATATAGCCCAACGGCAGTCGAGGAGCCGGTATATAATAAAAACTTTTAAAATATCTTTCGCTTGATTTTACTTTGCCTTTTAATAAGCTCCTCTTTCACATGTTTGCCATTACAAAATGTCTGCAAATATTTACCAACTTTTTGGCTAGAGGCATGTGTACATAATCGCATAGGAACGTGCATATATAGGAACCAAATAATAATACACTACTACTAGTATATAATGCCAACTCAATTCTCCAAAGACATCCAATACCAAATCTCTCAAATACTATTTAGTTACAACAAACCACCTAAGTATGTAAAAATCTTTGCAATGCTATGGTTATATTTTCGCTTATCACATTCACACCACAATATCTATTTCCCAATTTCACATGGATACAAGTAAAAGGCTTAACCCAAAGACTTCAAGATTATCAAATGTACATATATGTACATACATATAAATCACTCAAATTAGGCCTCTTGAAAACAATATTTATGAATTACTATGATAAACTAGAGGAGTAGCGCCAACATATTTTCCAGACTCCAGATTTTCTGCTTTAACCTTTACGAACTGATTCAGCAATTTCCTAAGTAATTCAAGTCGATTCTTTTTAACAATTTCAACAAATTGCGCGTCTTCTAAAATCCTTGTGCCTTTAAAATGCACATTTTTTATGCTTATAATGAACGAAACTAGAGCAACATTTTCTTTTTATTTTTTGTTTATCTTTGCCGATTCTGATTGCATTGAGAAATTTTAATATCGCACATAATCAACAAAAAGATTTTGCACCATTACACTCGCTTTCTTAAAGACAGGCCTTGTAATGAATTATGATACTATAAATACATATATTAGAGAAATATTTACATAACATATTTAAATAGATATATACGAACAGCAATTTATTAGTATGAACATTATTGTAGTGATTTTATAATGCATCACTAACAGCAGTACACTCACATATACATATATATGCCAATAATGGTTATGATATTATTATTCCCTATATACCCACATGTGTAATAATCAAATATCAATAATAAACAAATAACGTATAGAAAAATGATAAATTGAAAAACAGAAAAAAAAAGAATACAAAACTAAATCAGATAGTGCGATAGTGGTGAAAAAAACCATGGCAAATGTCCTATATTTAATACATATATTATTTATTTGATTTGAAAGTTTTGCCATTGAGTTTCCTATACTAATTTAAAACTGATAGGCATGCAACAGATTGTATTAGTCCATACTCTTGGGTAAAACTTAAAATGTTTTGCATATTTTTAATCTAATCACAGACCTTAAGCTTAAACGTTAGCATGCAACAAAATACTATCGGATTTAAACGTGTCATTAAGATGCAATCTTTTTCAGTTGTACACTTAGCATATATACTTTTAAAGACACACACCTCCTTTCTCTCTCTCTCTCAACAAAAACAAAAAAATATTAATAATCACAAGCAACAAAAAAAAAACAAATTTTAAATCGAAATAATAATAATAACATATTAAAAATATTCAATTTCAATTCACTTGTACCGTCCACGTTTTTCTTCAATTGGCACACACAACTCTAATAATAATATTAACAATAATAATAATAATAATATCATTAACAATATAATAAATAGACATACTTCTTAGATTTTCTTGAAACCTAGTGATTTGTAAAAATGTTTGCGCATGTTTTTACCATATCAAAACCAAAAAACCAAAATCTCAAATCTCTTCTAAGCAAATTACTACTACTACTAGTACATTTTACTATATAAAGCGAAAGCATCAATCGATTCATATATACAGACACATTAAAAATAAATCGCATAGTGCTTTCAAACATTTCTAAATGGTATATACACATCACACACAACTTACTTACTTACTCTATATAACATATACATATATAACATACGTACATACAATGAATTGAAGTCAACAAAACCACCGAATATACCGCTATTTGCCCTTTCTACATATATATATACATATATATATTACTACGTATGACATAAACATATTTATGTATATGTAAACATATATTATACATTTATATAGCAATTGAGACTTTAAATCATGTGTGTATATATATATAAATACACATATGCCTATACATATACTACATACTACAATATATAAATTGTAATATTTTTTAATTTACACATTTATTTGTTCTTCTTACCTACTTATTATATTTTCAATTATTCTATAATAATTCTTACATTCCATTTAACGTTTAACTACAATACCACAAAAAAAAAAAATGAAAATAAACAAAATCAAAAAAAAAACAATCCTAATGCGTTGCAATAAAACCATAACTTTCGACACTCATCACTCACCCAACTTCAACTAATCTACAACAACAACAACAACAACAAAACTACTACAAACAAAATTAATACAACGTTTGCAATCAACATAATAACAACAACAATGAAATACGCTGAATCCAAAATCACTTAACTACTAATCTAATGAATATAACTCTGATAAATGGCACCCGTAAAAATCTGAAAAAAAAAAACAAAAATGGCATCGGCAATATTGACAAAACTGCACTGCAAACGCAATCGCAATCGCAATTCCAATAGAAACAATCATTCTTTAACTGTTTGCTCGATATGGCCGCCCTTGACAAAGGAGGATCGCGACAGGGCTCCATAAGTTTCGAGCAGAACGGGGAAGGAGCCGCCAACTCACAGACACATTTATTAACGAGCACTCATCACGCTAACGGTGATGTCGAACACAACAGTTTGGCAACACTAGCACGTCGGACGACGATCAGAAAGCGATCTGTTAGGTAATTTACAACTAACTAACTTCACTTTAAGATTTACTCGTCAAATGCAAAGTAATTCCAACGCCATCATCAAAATAACAAACTCATCATTGAATCTAAACTCATCATCACCATCATTATTATGTACTACTAACAACAAGCTTTTAAGAACATTCCGATTGTAATATGTCTGTCAAAAGTAACGATAATTGTGCTCTGTGAAGTGTCCCTTGAAAACGTATTTAGCTCATTCAATTTCTTACACAAAAATACGATTGATTTTCCCAAGAAATTGGTTTACTGTGCCACAATAGGTTCTAACACAAAGTTGTATATTATGGTGATTCACTCAAATATTTTCTTGCCATAAATTTCTAATATATCACCAAAACAAGAAAGGAATATTCAAACATAATCGATTAATCAGTAATTTCTTTTTACGAATCCAATCGAACCTTCTTTTTATTGATATATGTATGTATCTCCTCCGAACTACATTTTATGTATCTCTATAATCTAGCAGAACTTCTTTACAATATTTTTCAAACCAAACCAATATTAATAAGACTTATTGAACAAATGGGAGCCAAAGGCACATCAAACTTAAGTATCATTCATAATCATTCAACATTTTAGAATTCGCTAAATATTATGTATGGGTCTGCAAAGTTCAAGCAATACGTGTTAACTATTGTGTTTTTTGGTTTCCTTTGTTTTTAATTTGAAAAACTCACAAAACAATAACACACTAACACAAAAAAAAAAGAAAAATTGAACAAAAAAAACAACCACTTAACAAATTTTGTGCTTTGTACATTTACATAAGTAAATTGTTTTTTTCTAATTTTTAAATAATTTCAGAAACAAAAAGGTGAATAAGTTTGATAAACTCCAAGCGGTAAACCAAATTATCGATTTATCGAAAATTTACTAAAACAAGAATAAATAATTGTATATTATATGAATATATGTGAATAATTTTTGTGTCAATAATCCGTTTCCGATATAAATGTTGTTCACAACCAATTAATTAATAAGTCGAAGTAAAACACTAGTACCTTTGAATATACTACTACTACTACTAAACGTTCACTCATTTACGTAATATGTATAACTTATATACTTATTTATGTAATACATATATTTAAATATGTATATATGTATACATATATATATGTATGTGTGTACAACTGTATGTACACGTATATGAATGTATGTATGTGTATGTGTGGCAATAATTCAATGTACATCGATGTACATCATCATGTCTGCAATAATTTGGCATTTTCTCTCTCAATCGAAGAATACTTACAATGCATACATACATATATGTTACATAGCCAATTTTTAAACAGTTAGAGAAGCTTAGTACCCGTACTCAATGTTGTAATTTTGATCGTTGATCGTATGTATAAGTACTTACATGTACGTAGGCAATTCATCAGCAAGTCTTGCAAGTTGTTAGCACCGCAGCATCGCGGGAGAGCTCGATACTGTTATTGAATTAGACAAATATATGTTACATACATACACATGTATGTATATTGTCGATATGTCGATGTTGAAATCAGAGCAACATATGTAAAACTGAAGCTGACTTGCACAACGATTTGTTGATCTAAACGATTTCTCAATAATTCGTGTATCTCAATCACCAATTCAATTAGAAAGCAAAGCTATAGGTTCAAACTATAGTGCTAATACTGTCACGTGTATAAGTAGCCTCTTTCCACATTGCTCACATTACTTTTGGGTTTTCATTTTGTATTTTTGTACTTGCTTGTTTTCCTTTCCCCCCCTCCTCACAAAAATATGCAACACTAAATTTGATTATCATTTCTTTCCAATTATGTATGTTATTCATTTGATTTTCATTTCATTTGAGATTCAATTATTTCTTACCTATTGATTTCTCAAAAAGCAAACCTATTCCAAAGTGTTATCATATTATACATACTACATACATACATGTTGATATATCTCTGAAGTACAAGATGCTCTTCTCTATGTTGTTGCACTTCAAACAAAAACTAAGTCTGGCTGGCATACAAATGTGTGTACACCACAACTAACTAACTAGTCAAGTTATATTTACATATTTAACTATAGTATATTTTGTATTTAATTTATGTAGACCTACACATATATACGTACGTACATACATATATACACACTGAACTGTGTACATCTGTATTTGTTTTGTTTAGCCATATGTGTATGTGGTTAGAGATAATATTTCCGGGTGAAATGTTAAGATCAATCAAGAATACCTGAGACAGTATATACTCTCGTACTCGTACTCGAACTCGTACTCGAACATATATTTATTTGCCAAAGTGGTAAGTACATACCATACATCGGGTACATCGCTCAATCATGGACAAACTCACACAGCCGATAAACCACACCACAGCATTTGCACCAAAGACAAAACTGGAATCATCCAACAACAACAACAACTTTTTGTATATATATGTTATGAGCAAAAAAAAAAAAAGCAACAGCTAAAAACACCCTTCATTTATGCATATCTTAATCAATTGTTGCATGTATATAAACTATGATTAGCATAAGTAGAATGTAAATAAGCATATGAACTCTGGATTCAACTAGATGCACCCCAAACACACACACACTTTGAATATAATATATATATATATGTAAATACTTGTAGTAACAATTAGTTGATGTACTTATGCATACGCTTAATTTTTTTAGTTTAGATTCGCTGACTATCAATCTTTCCTATACTATATACACTACTATAAACTACAATAATATAGTATTACATAAACTAGCATCATACTATTTAAATAGTTTTTAACGGTATAGCTGTGTAATGACATTAAGTTTGAAATCATTTCCTTATTATTACACTTGATTAATTTTAATACGAGAATGTCACTTGGTTTTTCATAAATATAGGACAACATTTAACTACAATTATATAGATAAATCTGGGTATCAATTGGCATATAAAAACAACAATCAAAAAAAAAAAAAAAAAAAACATGAAAAAGTCACACAAATAAAACAATAGTCAACATGATAAAATATAAAATGATATGTATATATATTATATGTGGTATATATACATATATCGTATATATACGATAGAAACAAAGCCAAATAACGAAAAATCGACAATAATTTCAAAGTGTTCGAGTATATATACATATATACAACATAAATGTATTCTCCTAAGTAGTGTATGAACTTGTTTATATGTTACACGCCTTAAATAAGGTTATCCTGCATTTAAGAACCTTTCGATACTTCAACCTAGCGCAATTTAATCCGCATTTGGAAATGTATTTTGTTGCAGTGAAGTAATATTTGTTTTTAATTTATTATATACATACATATATAATATATATATAATCCTTTAATATCTACGCAAGTATATGTTTGCGTATATATACGTCATATATAGTACATATATATACACATACATATATTTTTTGTCGCTTTTATATATACGTATGTATTATTCCCTTCGCTCCCATATTGGAGCCTTAGCAGAGTGAGCGAAATGATCAATCTAGCACCGTTTATTTTGAATAAAATATTAAATACCAATTTTAAAATCAAGTGAGCAACTTTATTTGAAGGTGATACGAATTAAACGATACAATATCGATCGATCATTTCGCGCACAGAGCATAGGAAACATTAGTAGCTTTTATTGTACACTAAATATATAAATAATTCTTTGCGCAATGAATGAATCCATGCGAAATCTGGCCCATGTCTATTTGATTGTTTTATTGTCAATTAAATGCATCGTACTATCGTACAGATAAAAGTCATCAATATTGTGCCTGATTTCAAATGGGTATCGTTCATTCGTTTTGATATTTCAAATGAGTATTTCAACCTCTGAACTCTCTTGATAGATGCTGGAACTGCAAGATGCATCGAGGCATCCTTCACAAGAATCGTTGACTGGCGCCGATGCGGGCCATTTACATCCTGGACATTCGTACATGAATGGCCATCGGCATTCGCCTAGTTTGAGGTAAGATTCGATTTTTCGCAAATTAATATCAACTCTCACTTAATCTGCACCAATGGGGAAGACCAAAATAAGTCTGTACTCTTATACCCGCTGCTCATAAATGTAGGGTCCTAGCTTACTAGCTCACCAAATGTTGCCTGGGGTATCTATAAAATACTAAATGTTTTGGTATATTGTTATATTTTTGGTAATAGCCTTCTGAATATTTTAGAATTTTTCAGTATATTGTTATATTTTCAGGAATAGCAATTCGATATACCAAATTTAACCTTCGATATAATATAGTATTTTTCGGTATATTGATTGATATATTTTCGATATACCAAATATAACCTTCGGTATGGTTTAGTGTTTTTTTTTTTTTTTTTTTTGGTATATTATTATATTTTTGGTAATAGCATATCGACATACCACATATAACCTACAGTATAATGTAGTATTCTTTAGTATATTGCTATATTTTCGATAATAGCATATCGATATACCAAATATAACCTTCGGTATAATTTAATAATTTTTCATAATATTTTTAAAATAATACCACGGGTTTATCACAGTTGAGCTCTTTTTTTAATATCCAATCGCATATTCTAATAAAATATTAAATAATTACCAAACTAATTTGAATCTCAATTATGTTTTCTTCCATCACATCACAGACACAACGGCTCTCCATTAGCAAGATCTCCAAGTCCTAGACGGCGTGGCCATCAATACATACATCATGATATCGGATTCTCCGATACCGTATCTAATGTTGTAGAGATGGTCAAGGAGACTCGCCATCCAACTAGGCATGGCAACAGCCATCCACGGTATCCAAGAGGTATGAAATGATTGTTCCACTTTAGTATTTTCCATCATTATATTACATATACATAGTTTACTCATATGTATGTATGAACTATAATGTATGTATTTAATGCACTTCTGAATGTATGTGTGAGTCGGTCGCTAATCTAACCATAAATAGTAATAATCTAAAGCGTCCTTTACTACTACTACTTAGTACTTACGAAGTACACTGATAGCAATGTGTCGGCTAAGTTTTTACATCATTTCAAAGGCGTTTCAATGTTTTGCTTGAATTATTCTTGTTCAGTTTTTATTGCCTTGGTTTTATCTTCGATTATTTCTTCTTTATTTTTGTGTTGTGTTTTTTTCTTCTTTTTTTTTGTCAACAGACATTTAAAGTTGTGTAATGGAAATATTGCAGAAATGAGGAAAATAATTTAATAAATGTGAAAAATATCAGTCATATTGTACAAACGCTATTGTTAATACTATATATATATATATCTATATAAAGTGCATACATTTTTTATTCGGTGAATCCGAAGTTTTATCTAAAATATTCAGTAGTTCATAGTCATATAAAAAATAAAAACACATATGATATGTCTACAGCTTACTTATCTATCTTTAAATTGATACTTGTATTTCATTTCCGTTTTCCATTTATTACAGTTTCTTTACAAATTTTATTGATTTTGATTTTGAATTTCAATGAAGTATGCTTTTACTTACCAACAAAAAAACAAAAAACAAAAAAAAAACCAAAACGAAACGAAAAAAAAAAACTTTATATTAATGCAATTCTTACAATACGTAAACTGTTGTGCCCCGACATCCTTAATTATTGTCGTTTTCTTTATTATTGTTGTTATATGTACAATATAGGTTCATGGTCAGCATCGACAAGTCCGGCCCGTTCGCCTTCGCCTTCTCGTTACGGTGGTCATTTATCTCGCAGTAAACGCACTCAACTGCCTTATCCCACATATGGGACAACAAGTTTATGTCAAAGATCACGATCGCCGAGTCCCGCTCGACTTCAGGAGATGCGTGAACGAGACAGACTTGGTTATGGGATTGATATGGGTACATCTTTAGCACATGCTATCTAAAGCTGATAACTCAATCAAAATCAAATCAAAACACAATCAATACAAAATCAAATCAAATCAAATCAAATTAAAAAAAAAAAAAACATAAATTACATGTTTTCTCTATATATGCTAGTACTTTCTTCTACACAAATTTCTTCAAACATTTCGACTTATACACATCAGTTATCAAAATCAGTTCAGACATGCTTACTCGTACATACTAGCTGCCAAATAGCTAAAAAAAAAAAAAAATAAGTTAATTAAAAAACAAGTACATGTATTGTCATGTCATGCCATAAGAAGTTATTTCATTCCACAAAAAAAATAAAAATAATTAAACAGTTTTCTACTCTACTACTACCTTTATAAACTCTACACAACATCTCTCAGTTGTTTTCTGAGCATTCTCACATTGAACATTACTTATGTATATGTATGTATGTACTTGTACTCGTACTCGAAAACCAATAATACTCGTAATAGCAGCTTTCATATTTCATATATATCTCTTGTGCCCATAATACCACTTATACATTATGTATACTATGTACAAACATTCATCCTCATCAATCTACACAATTCAATTTGGCAACAAGAAATTTTCACTAAACGGTTGTGAGATATATGCATACAGCACAACTTTAAAGACTATAATATTATCGTAATCCAATATTAATATTTATCAATTATGCAGACCCACCACCAATATATATGAGAAATTTAGTACGGACAGTAGACTGACGAATCTAAAACAAAAAGAAGAGAAGGAAAAGAAAAGAAGAATATACATATGTATAATACAAATAATAATACAAATAATAATACAATTGAATTGTATGACCATCTTAAGACAGTTCTTCAATTCAATTAGTATACCTATAAGTCATTCTCCGCCAAATTTACTGACCAAGAATCTATGTGCTTTGTCCTTTTCCATAATTTTACTTCGCTAAAAAGAACAACAAAAAAAAAAAAAAAAAAAAAAAAAAACACCCCTCAATATGGTACTTTCTGAAAAACCTTCTTAGATAATCAAGCTCAGCAGCAATGTGGGACTCGATTTCTAATTGTCATTCTGCTCTCATTTCGAGTGGCAACGGGTGTAAAAAATTGTTTATGACTTGCAGCAGCAAAGAAAAATGATTCAAATTTGTAAAATGAAGCAATTAGGTCGCAGTTGATGACAAAAGTTGTAATATGTATATATTTCGTATTTGGCACTGTTACGTTTATCCTAGTTTCATTCTCTCTACCTCTCTCTATCTATCTATCTATCTATCTATCTGTCTCTCTCGCTCTGTCTCTAAGCCGTTTGTACTATATATAGTCCTTTTACTTGTATGTATTCCATAGTTGACAGTCATGCATGCCACCACAAAAAAAATAAAATAAAATAAAAAATATAGTTACTGACCACCCTGAATCATCTTAACCAACTGTGCATTTTGATGCATTAAATTATGAGACCATAGTTGTTTTGTTTTCTTTTATTATATATGGACATTCAATAAATTTGATTAATGTTTTTCTCTTTATTTCAAATTTAAATTTTGCAAATTAATATAATACAAAGCAACAAAAAAAAAAAAACAAAAATATATGTCTATTTAATGTTCATGTATAGTTCGTATGCTTATTATATGCGAGGTTTTCTTTCCGTTGTTGAATCAAAGACTGTACGTTGCACGGTCCATTACATAGAGTTATGTTTGGATTTTGAAAGTATATCTAACAAAATCTGAACATTGCCACAAATTAATCAATTTCGAGTATAAATCATTTATTAGGCACATACTATGGTTTCGTTTACTATCATAACTAAAGTTACTTGTATTCATTTGCATTAAGTGCAGTGTGTGTGTGTGTGTTTGTCATCAAAAACTAATCGCACTCTTTCGTCAACTATATTTGTTGTAACAACAGGTGGCACCCATGTGCAGCACAGCTACCCGACGCTAGCCTCTCGGAGGGCTGGCATTGGGCGACGCCTACCACCGACTCCAAGCAAACCGTCGACATTGCAGCTTAAGCCAACCAATATTAATTTCCCCAAACTGAATGCGAGTCCTACGCACGTAAGTTGAAGTTGATAATTAAAATCGCGAAAATTGTGAAAATCATATTGATTGATAAAATTACAATTCAAATTACAATTACAGACGCATCACTCAACACCTCACAGTGTTCACTCGCTGCCACATCACCGCGATCTACTGCGGGACCCAAGAGACGTGTATTATAGTAGAAGAGAGCGCGAGTGTGATCGAGAACGCTTTAGAGATCGCGATCGATTACATGAGTACGATCTGCGATACGAGTATCGAGATCGGGAACGAGAGTTATACGAGCGTGAATGCGATCGTGAACGGGAAGTGGAAAGAGAAAGGTAATTGTGATTGTGATTGTGATTACGTATATTAATGCATTGTAGTAATTTTGATCTAATATATGTATTTACATATATATATTTGCATAGACTGGAATACATAGCACCGTTATCGTTTGAACAAGCGCTAGCTATGGGCCGAACGGGTCGTGTACTGCCATCTCCGGTTCTTAATGGTTTTAAGCCAAAGAGCGGACTTAATACTCGACACTCCGATTCGGATGAGGAGGATTGGTGCTAGCAAAGGCTTTGATTGCGATCGCGTAATCGAAACGAACAGATCTGGGTATAGCATCACGCCATTTGCTCATCGTTATCAGCACCAAATTTAGATCACAATTTTGATACGATACGACGACGAAATGAGAATCGTTATTATAATACCACCATGTCAACAACAACAACTGCAAAAGCAACAGCTACAGCAACAACAAGAACACCAGTAACATCAATAATAGCAACAGGAGCATCCAATATCAAATTGTCTCTAGAAAATTCAGATCCAAATCGTCAGCCGCAATCGCAAAACAAAAACCTAACGAAGAAACATCCAGTCACATCCAGTTCCGAGTATTACTCGTATAGCGACGCTTCTCCATTGAAATTGACTGTTCCAATAATGACAGTGTCATCATTACCAGTAACAAGAACGACATCATCGCAATCGGATATATTAGTAAACAAGCAACACAGAGGAAATATAGCAACTGCAAATGCAACTGCATCAACTGTAACACCAATGACACCAACAAATCAAACAATGATATTACCAAATACAATAACAACATCAGTAGATATTAAAAGGGTTTATTCGGATAACAATATTAATTATAATAGCATCACAGCTAACGATAGATTTACCTTATCTGCCGACTTAGAAGATCATCATTATCACGAGCATTACCAAAATCAGGATCATCACAATCTAATACATCAAGAACGAGAACAAGAAGAACACCAACAGGAACATCAAATGGATTGGTATCATACACTTTAATAGTAAAAAACAAAATACAAAACAAAATCCAGAACCAGAACGCGCTGAAATGTATAAAAAACAAAAACAAAAACAAAAACTTAGAACAAAAAAAAATACAATGGAAAGGAAAAGAACACAGAAAAGTGAATAACTAGTAAATGACAGAAAAGATGTGAAACAAAAACAGAAAACAAAACAAACGTATTGTATGTAGGTAACACCTAAAAATCTTTTGAACATATTTAGAATATAGAATATAAGTAGGTAGTATCTATGTATATGTACAATATGTAGGTACTCGCATACATTATATACATAATAAGTCTAGTAGTCATCTAGTACATATTTACATGCATAAAACTTGATGAATCTGTAATCCATTTACAAGCGTTTTTGTCTTGTTTATATATATTTAAAGTTAATAATTCAATTATGTACATTCAAATGCAGAACTATGTATATTTATTATTATACGATTGTGTATATTAACAAATATTATTATTATTGTAGGTATCAAATTTTTGTATTATGTATTATGTATTTATGTACGACTACGAGTATACTACATAGCAGCAAAAAACAAAAAACAAAACCAAAAAAAAAAAACAAAAAAACAACAAGTGAGCTCGTTTTAATCACCTACGGATGCATTCGATTCGATAGTATATACACATATACATAAATATATATATATATATATAGAAAGAGATAGAGAAAGCAGCGGGGATATTCTTTTGATTAATAAGTACATGAGATAAACACTTGCCGAAGTGTGCATGAAATAATGTTAAGAGTTGATCGATTTGTGAATTTGGTGACTGTTTTGTGTGATTGAGTCTGTTTTTTGGAATATTTGTGATCGAGTGAGTGAATGAGTGACTTGTGTGTAAATCTTAGGCAATGTATGAGTATAAAACCAACTATAAATGAATTGTTTGTTTTTTTTTTTTTTTTTTTGTCATGTAAATTTAATTTTTTTTTTTTTTTTTTTTGGAAATTGTTTTTCTGACTTTTGATCACTGCGAAATCAGCAACTATAAATTCCATACACATAGAGAGTAATATAGATTTTTCTGTTGCTGATTCCGATTCCACAAATAGAAGTGCATTATGTTGTTGAATTTTGTCGTCTTCCTTTAACTAAATACTACAAAACATATATAGACAAACAAATGAAGGATCTACTCTCATACAATATGTAGGATGATAATACTACAAACATACATACATATTTATGTTATACTATTGTTAAAAGACAAAAACAATCCTCTAGAATATGCAAATATATCTTTTCGCGTCATTCATTTGTTTCGTGATTCGCATTTCGCGTTTCATCGTACAGACCTCTTTGTATGTTATCTTTGCATATGCACACAAACATATTCTTGCGTACACACATAGACAATGTACATGCATACATACTTGTGTGTACATGGTATATAAGTATGTATTTGAGTACATACTTATACGACGATAATATGTATAGATACATTTTTTCAGCGAATCTTGCAATAGAAATGCAGCTAAGTGACAACAAAAACAAAACAAAACAAAGCAAGCAAAGCAAAAAAAAAAAAACAAAATAACAAACTTGAACATAACTTTAACAGATATACATACATCTATAACATATAGACACACACTAGTGACATTCTAAATCAAAAACCAATTAGCGTATATATAGTTGAATCTATAAATCAACATCTGGATGTTGAACGCCGGAATATTAAAGAGCGCACAAATATTGTACTTTAACAGATGAAATCCATAACTTAAGTAAATAAATAATGCAAAAAAAAACAAACAAAAAAAATCGTGAAGCAGCCATGCGAAATTACACAATACGTATTCTTAGCTCATATGTATGAAAGCAAACACCAAAATGAGTAAAAAGAAAAAAAAAACAACAAAAAACAAAAAACAAAAACAAATAAGGACTCACTTCTCTGATAGTGCATACGATAAATTTGTATGTAGGTTAGTCAAATTAAATACTATTTACTTCTACATTATCAAACCAAAAATACCAAAAAACAAAAACAACCAAAAAAAATATTCAAATAATTAACAAAAACAACAAGAACAACAACAACAACATCAAAAATCAAACATAAATCTTTAAATTGCACTGTATACATCACCCACATGCAGGATTAGTATGCATACATATTTACATACGTACATACATACATACAAACAACCCACATATATACTATATATATATAAATATACAATAGACAAGTGGATAAGTGTGTCAAATGCCATGGGTTAAGTGATCAAAGATAACATTTATGTAAAACATAGATCAAATCTCACTTGCTTGCAGACTTCTCCATCATAAGCTTCAAAATACGAACATTTTGTAACTAATTCATTTTTGCTTCAAAAATTGCAAAATTCACCCAAAATTATATAAAATGTTGATTTGATTTTCTTGTTTTTGTTTTTTTTTTTTTTTTTTTTTAATTTTAAGAAACCTAGTCAAATATACACTTGTATAAATATAAAAACAAAAATGTAAGCTAAGGAGCTTAGGAGTCTTCTACAATTCATTTCGCATGTAACACAAGATATTTTAATTGAAGCGTAATTTATAACATATGCTGGATAGAAAACGTTGAATTTTTATTATTAGCAAATAATTGGGGCATGTGTTTGGGTTCAACTTGCAGATTGTTTCCTTATAATGTTCATACAAAAAGCAAACCCATTTTTCCATCAATCGTTTTTGTGAACCTTGGTCAAGGTACATCACATATATATATATATATGTATATAGAATATATATATATAGTATATATATGTATATATATATATATATATAAATATTGAATTTGTGTTCAATTGATATTTGTATTTGCAAAGGCCACAAATTTTTGGTATAGGATAATTTATTTTTCGACCAATTGTTCCTTTGATGGCTATATATTATGTAATAGTGATCCGATCCAGCTCGTTTCGACTAATATATCCGAGTGTATGAAATAATTACTGGCTTTAAGTTTCCTCACAGTAGCTTCAAGACTGAGGATTAGTTTGCTTAGAAAAATGAAATAAAAATAAAGACAGACACTCGAACACTGGCTAAAACGATTCAGATTATTTTAGCAATCTGCAAACAGCATGCGCAATACATACACACACACACACACACACACACTAATTTGTATATAGAACAGATATAAGAAAATAACATTTTCGAAACCAACAAACAAATATATAGTATTATATATCTACTCTTGATCAGCACATGTGGATCCGATTGTTGTCCGAATGGTAGAAAAGGGTTAAAAGTTTGTCTCAATTTTTATATGGCGACCGTAGTGGAAGGAAGAATCATTACTGACGACGCTATATAGACGTACATAACTGCGTGTTTGTTAATGTGTGTATGTGTCTTAATATGTTTATATGTGTGTGCGAATACTTGGTAGGGAACCTGAACCTGAGAACTGGTCACATGGTCACATCCTTGCAGTCGAGCACTCTCGACTATATAATTCAAACATTTTCTATTTTCTATTTGTTTCGATTATCCGAATACTTTGTAATTGTCTATTTCAATGCAGCTCGCTTACAATGAACAGCAGTGAACTCTTTTCAATTGTATTGTATAAATAATAAGCGCGATTTGTAGGGATCAACTTTGACATCACTGCGACAACTCAGTGAATAAAGCTACTTCTATTTAGCATAAAATACATATATTTCTCCTTTTCACAACCAAAAATATCATTATACTTATTTAGAACGAATCTTTTTATATATATAAACAAGCAAACATACATACATATATGAAAATCTAACGATTGTTTTTTGTCCTGCAAAGTTAAGGCATCTAGTACAATATTTCGTCATGAGAATATATATAGAACACTCAATAACTCTTAACATAACTTAACTTACGAGTACAGCTTGAAAACGTTCAGTTCAATTCTTCCAAACCCCCTTTGTAATTTCTTCTTCTGACATTTTGTACATTCATAACTACAAAACGGTTTCGTATTGAATCGTGAATCAATACGTGTGCACTGTACAAAATACAGATTTTTGCAACTTCATTTAGATCTAACTACACCTGGGGTGCGAAAGATTGACTGTAGATTTGTAAAAATATACTTGCATATACATACAATACATACAAACATACGTATAGTCTATTTAGTCATGATATAGTGAAGAGAATGGCATTATCTTGCTTTACATGTGCCAGATGACGGTATGATGCTTATTCTGTTTTTATTTGTTTTGTACATTTTGTCTTGTTTAAAAACTGTCTGGTGTATAAGTCACATGAGAAATCGAAATCTAAATAGCTCTTAATTTTGTACCAAAAAAAAAAAAAAAAAAAAAAAAAAAGAAAAAAAAAAAAAAAAAAAAAAAAAAAAACAAAAAAAAGCTAAAAGTCAAGAAAAAAAACAAGACGTACTTACAATATAATAATTTAAATGGTAAATGCAAAAATTTAATTATAATACTTATACATACATAAAGATTTCTTAACTGAATACACTAAGTAATAATGCAGTTTAAATATATAAGGAATAATGATAACTGAACTAAATTTAATAATTAATAAATAATTATAAAAAGGACTTGTAATTTATATACAAGATATACATAAGCAAACATATAATAACATAAATACCTGCCTTCAACAAATTTGTTAATAAAACCTATTAATACTTTCTTATTTTACACAGAGTAAAGGAATTACATAATAATAAAAACCAAATGAATGCCAGAAAATTACAAATAAGTCTTTTGAAAAGGGTTTTCAGGGAGACAAGGAACAACAACGCTTTCGAATTACAGCTTTCAAGTGTGCACTAAATGTAGCTTGTCTTCAAAAAAAAAACATTCGTTTAAATAAGTTCTATCAAACCAAAAGCCCTTAGTATAAAAATTCAATAGTAATTTGTATCCTCGTTACCAACTGCTTAGTGGCGCCATCTATGGTTGGGCGGTGACTGTCTGATGGCTAACTAATGGCTGTCAAATTTATCTTGGCATACTTTTAGGATGTGCAATTAAGCCTAAGCACTAACCCACGGATTTTGTGTTGGGCACAAATAAAGCATTCTTTTGATGCAAATTAACGCATGTTTTATATACAAATATTAAAAATGCGTATATCTAAACCATATAATGTTCCATTATCAAAGGAAATATATTGCAAGGATTGCGGGAAACAACTCTATTAATTAGTATCTAATTCTTCTAACGTTTCAGCTTTGTTGGCCAAATGAAAGATACTTAAATTAGGATTGTGCCAAGGGACATCACAATCGACATTCAAATGGCCGAAATACAGAACACTTTTGGGTGGGTGTCAGCGCCTGACAATCGCGCGACAATTGCGGTACAATCACGGAATCAAAAACTCTTGTAACTTTTCAGTCGCTTTCGGTATAAATTTGTATTTTTACTGTAAATAAGCAAAATCTTACCGGTTTCTAATTATTATTTTCATAAAGAAAAATATATCTCTGCGCAAAAAGCAAAAGTGGAAAACACTGAACACAAATTCGAAATCTAGCGTAGCTAGATTATTGACAATAAAACCGCATTGTACATGGTACACATCAATGTAATCTGTGGTTGGTGAGAAGTGTCAAAGCTTAAGATGCCATCAACTTGTAATGGTTTGTATTGCGGCTAACAAGTTATCGTTTCCCTAGCAAACTTTACATCCCAAAAGCTCAGGCAAAGCTATGCGCAGTGTAGAGCTTTTCAAGTTTTGCGCCAGTTTGAGTTGCATGAGTGTGAAGCCGTTTAAACAGAAATCCATTTGCTAAAATTAATTAAAAACAAAATAAGCAAATGTTTTTAAAAATAAGCAAACACAAAGTTAGTAAACACAATATTAAAACACTTGCAAATATATTTTTTTGCATTGCATGCAATTCATACAAGCCGAAAGCTCTTCAAACATGTTGCGGTTGCGTTGCAACCGTGTACAGGACAAGTTCGCTGTTAGCAGCGCTGTGTGATGGCGCAGCTTCAAACGCCATTTCAGTTGACATTTGCAAACGCGACGCTGCAGTCGCTGGCGACGCTCGACTCGGATTTCAGATCGGTTCGTTGTGGGCGCTAAGTTTACATTTCGCAGCAGCATGCTGCAGCAGCAGCAGCAGCAGTCGCAGAAACAGTAACAGCGGCACCAGCAGAAACAGAAGCAGCAGCACCAACAACAACAACACCAACGCGAATCAAAAGGCAAAAGCAATTTGCAATAGGAGAACAAAAGTCGTTTAAGAAACTGAAAGGACACCTTGCCAGTGCAGCGCCTTTGTTGCTGCTGCTGTTATTGTTGTTGTTGTTCTGGCTAGTGTAGAGTATTTCATTTGTTTTTTCTTGTGAATTCATGTTGTTGCTGCTGCTGCTGCTAGTGGCGCGTTAACATTTTCGTCTCTCGCTCCACACGCCATTTTGTCGGCAACGTGCGCTGTGCTGTGCTGTGCTGTGTTGTGCTGTGTTGTACTGTGGGTCGTGTGTGTAGATGATGGAGGCGAAATTTCCGCTGTGTGCGTGTGCGTGAGCGTGCGTCTTGGTGTTTGTTTTGTTTTGTTCATGTGTGTGTGTGTGTGCTGTACATGTGTAGGAGCGTGTGTTTGTGTGTGTGTGAGAGCTGTGTATGTAATCTCCATTTTGTTTTTGTTTGTTTGTTGCTGCTGAAGTATTTTTAGTGCTCGCGTGCGAAATTCGGTGTCAAAGTTAAACATTTTACGTGAGATGTAAGTAGAAGTAGCCTTGAAATGTCCTAAAACAGGCCAAAAAAAAAAAAAGAAACAATCGACACACACACACACACACAAAACATCAACAACAACAAAACAACCGAAAAAAATAGACGGAAATATGAGAAAATCAATGCGCGTAAAAAGCGAACGGTGTGTGTCTGCTACTCCAACTGTATGTGTGTGTGTAAATGTGTGTGTGTGTGTGTATTTGTTTGTATGTGTATGTGTATGTGTGTGAAGCAAAGAAAATCCATAAAATGCGCTGGGAAACTCGTCGCAGTAGAGCTATGCGAATAATTTATAGGATTGAAATTAAAGACACAAAGGACGCTAGCAATGTGTAACAGAATGTATGTGTATGTGTGTGTGTGTGAGTGTGAGTGTGTCGCATGCCCAGAAGAAAGCAACCGCAAAAAGCAGCAAAAAAGATAGGCAAACGGCGCACAAAATAATTTCTTGGCAACAGCCAAAAGCAGCAGCCAAATGCATGAGACGCCCAAAATGCCGAAATGCCTTTGCACCCCTCGCCCCGACTGCTTGCCTCTCCCCTCTTTGCACGCCTCGCGCCCCTTTGGACCGTTGCAAAAATGTTGTAAACATGCGAGGCCGATGCCAACGTCGACTGCGACTGCGACTGCGACTGCGACGTTCATGCTGACGTCGATGCCGATGGCAACATCAGTGAAACACGGAACAGCTGATCTGCCTCTGGGGCACATTGGCACATGCTGCAATATGCATTCAACACACACACACACACACATACACACACATAGTTAGAGAGTATTGGCTGTCAGCAGGCTGGGCACTGCATCACAAAAAGGAAAAACACTTTAAGCAGCGAGTTAATAAATAACGAGTGCTCTCGACCGAATGCATTTTTAATGAGGATCGACTCTGATTTCTATACAAATAATTTACTTAAATGTCATGGGAATGCCGTGCACACACACACACACACACACACACACACACACACACTCTCACACTCACACAGACTGTCAGTCTTGAGTCTTAGTAATGCTTCAAGTGGCTTACCCAAGACAAGTGCAATACGTCGCTGTACGACGCCATATTACGTATACGCAACGTACGCTCGTTGCTACATTTCTATGAATGTATGCACATAGTATATACATAGGTATTTCGATGTCTATTCACAGCAACTAAGCATCTTTGGCATACTTAGTGCAGTCACTGTGAGCTGCTTATTACACTCAGCGAAAAGAATGTGATGAAGCATTTGTGTTTATTCTGAATATTTAGACTGTGCCTAATTGATGGAGTACTTACTTACTTTTGTGAATGTTTTGACACGTGTTTAGTTCACAGCTTAATTTCGTGAATATTTTGACAGCTTCATTTGCATTTCAATTTCAATTTGAACTTGTATTTTGCTTGTGTTCAAGATACAAGCTTATGTAAATGCGTATTTAATAAAAGAGTTTGTTCATTGATTTGAAATGTTTGCAATTCAATCAGAAGAAGAAAGTGAAGTGCAAATAAAATAGTCTTACCGAAGCGATTAATACATTTATCGATAACAAAAGGATTCACTAAGTATATTATTTCCAGCAGTTTCAAATATAATTTGTTCGAGCTTTAAGGTCGTGTATGTGTGTGTTTTAGGTATTTTGTCTATGGTTTGTTTGCTGTGCGAGTTTGCGAGTGTGCGAGTGTATAAACGAAGTGAAGGCCAAGTGACAGCTGAGCGAACCCGTGCCCTTATGCCAATCAACTTAACTATGTTTAACTTTCTGCAGCTACCCGCACAGTGTGACGCGAACAGTGCCAGCACAAAAGGAGGAGGTGGAGAGGTGCAGCAGCAGCAGCAGCAGCAGCAGAGCAGAGCAGCAGCCAAGTTCAAAATCAACGCCTGACAATGACAAAGCGCTCCGTTGGGCGGCCAACTGCAGCAACGTGGCGCCCGCCAACAGCAGCAGCAGCAGCAGCGGCAGCAGTAGCCCCAATCAAAACAACAGCAGCAGCAACAACAACAACAGCAACTGCAACAACAACAATAGCCACAGTAGCAGCAACAACAACAGCAGCAGCAACAACAACATCGCCAGCAATTACAACAATCAATGAGCGCAGCACGAGATGGCGACGTTGCCAGCGTCGTCGACGCTGCATAACAATGCGGATGAGCCGAGCCTCGCTGTATGCCTCGTTGCCGGCATGTGGCATGTCCTGGCTGCTGTTCGTCCTCTGTCTGCTCAGCTGCCTGTGCTGTTACACAGGTAATTACTAACACGCCACTCGCTTGACACTTGATTAGCATGACTTGCCTTTTCCCCTTCCCTTTCCCTTTCCCTTTCCCTTCCCCTTCCCTTTCCTTTTCCTTTCCATTGTCTTTTTTAATGCAAATCATAGCCAACAGATCAGCGACCACTTTTCAGTGGTGCGCATAATTATGCGATTACGTGATTACATGCTTATGTAATTCTGTTGCCACACACACATTACTATACTGTCTGGATCAGCAAGAATTTAGTGCTAGATAATCAATTGTTTTACTTATTACGTATACGCAGCGTATCTACAAATCTTTGAATGTTGTCTGGATCCTTAAGAATTTAGAGACAGTTAGGATTTGTATTCAATTTAACTCGTTAATCAATAACAATTTTCAGTTGTAAGTAATTATTGACAAAAACTTTGCTTATTACGTATACGCAATGTGCCCATATATATAGATATGTAGTTTGGATCAGCAGGAATTTAGTGATACGTTGCTTCGAACTTCGTATTTGATATAACAGAATAATCAATAAATAATAAATGTTCACTTAACTAATTATATTCAAAGTCTGTTCGTATTACGTATACGCAACGTAGCTGTAGTACTATGTTGACTGAATCAGATACAATTTTGTGAAAGCATGCTTAATACATATTAGGCATTTGATATAACTCGATAATCAATAAGTGTTTCCAATGAAGTTACTATTGATAAACAAACACTGTATTCATTACGTATACGCAACGTATCTCTATTACTATATTCCCTGGATCAGCAAGAATTTTGTGTCAGTCTGCGTAGTATTTCCTACTTGATATAAGGCAATATTCAATACAATGTTCAATTAACTAATTATTTTCAAAGACTTTACATATTACGTATACGCAACGTATATATGGCACTATGTTGAATGGATCAGCAAAAGTTTTATAACAGCATGCTTAATATTAGGAATTGGACATAACTCGATAATCAATAAATCTTCTCCATGTTTTTATAAGTTACTATAGACAAAGACCTTACTTATCACGTATACGCAACGTATCAGCTTTTTCTTATATATGCATGTACGTATATGAATGTAGTCTTGATTAACAGGAATTTTGTGACAATTTGTTGAACATTTTCAGTTTGATATTACTCGTTGAATATTTTCAGTGTTCAATGAACTATTAACAACTACTTATTACGTATACGTAACGAACCTATAATATATATAAATATGATAATATTGTCAGGATTAGCAAGAATTTTGTGACAATCTGCTTAGTCTTTTGTATTGAATTCAATTAACAGACAATTATTACGTATACGCAATGTATATAGACGTTGCTTATTACGTATACGTAACGTATATTTTTACCTAAATACAGACATACATCTATATAAGAGCCTATTGATCAGCTGAGAACCATTCCATGCTATAGAAATTATTGCAGTGATATAACGAAAGAAATATTAAGTAAACGAGTATTAAAATACTTTTGAAATATACACCTATAAATTTGAAGTAATTTTTTGATCGAATTGTTAAAGTGCAGCAAATAATTTGATTTGAATTAATATCAAATAGTTGCTTATGAAATCAGAATTCATTATTCACTGACTAATTTTCACAATTAGCATAAATCGAATAGCGAATTATGAGTTGAAAATAACACAGCAATTAAAACATATTAGAAATTTTCAATAATCGAAATGCATTCATATAAAATATATAATATCAACAAAATTGACAAATCAATACATAGCCAAATTTCCGGATCTGCTTGCGCTTTGCTTGCCAAAGAGAAAAATCGCATTGCCAAAACTTTTTCGACACTAGAAATTGAAGTGGTAAGCAAGCAAGTAAGTAGTGAGACCCTCTAAACAATTACTGACTGCATGACAAAGTGTTTTTTTCTATCGCCCATCTCTCACACTAACTCGAATACTAGAGGTCAGATTAAAGGCTTAAGCTGGTGTAAATGTGGGCAAAACATGCATATGTAATGGGCGCCTTATTCGAAACCAAAACAAACAGAAAAACAACAGCAAAAAGACCGCCGCAAGACAAATAATAAATAATAACCGAAACAATTGTTCGAGAAAAGGGCATTACAAAAACAAAACAGCTGACAAGTAGGAGGACGAAGGGGCGTGTCGTGCAGGATAACAATGGCAAAGTAGCCTTGACTTTGCACATGCAAAGTCGAGTCATTGGTACGTTGGGGGTTTCTATTTCTCTTTTTTTTTTTTTTTGAGGCCGGTTTGGTGCATGTTTTTTTGGTTGCCATGTCGCCATGTCCCAAGCACCTGAAGGCACTTTCATTTCCAGTTTGCAGTCCGTGTGGCAGTTTCAGTTACTGCAAATAGAAGGCGTGGCATCCCAGACGAGCAACACTTAAATTTTTGCACTCGTGCAACACACTGCAACACAACATTCAAGTTTGCAACCATCGCTGCCGCACAATCACACAAATGTTACCATATTTTCTTCGCTCTTCGTTTTTCTTTTGCTTCTTTGTTGAGGTACTAAAAAAGAACCATAAAAAGTTTTCATTCGAGAATCGAATAGATAGAATACTCGTACATACGAGTAGATGACAACTTCTGTGCATACGCTCACCACACTTAAAGTACATTAGCTTGCTCATCAGCAAAGCAATTCTATTCAACTTCAACTTCAATCGACAATAATTTTAATATTTATATATTGCAAAATTCCAATATTACATAACGAACGCTGCCAACGAAACTTTTAGCTCAATATGAAAATTCTATAAGATCAATAATATTTACTGAGTATTCTTTTCTTGTTTCTTGATTGGTTGGTTGTTTAGCGTATTATTTTAATTAATACAATAAAACAGCATCAGAAAAAGACTCCTAATTACTCCACACAACTTTTATCAAAGGCAGATTGAATAGTAATAAACAAACTAAATATTTTGTTATATTCAAAGCACCATCTCCAATTTTTCATATTGCAATGAAATGAAAAGCAACTTATTAAAAACACTATCTTTAAAATATTTTATATTGTATATTATATTATATTATATTATATTAAATTATAAGCAAGTTTATTTTAAGTGCGAAAATTTACAGCTTTTTGAAAACTTGTACGCCAGAAGTGCAAAAGAAACATTAAAGAAAAATTGAAGAGATATTTCATTGACTAAGGTTAGAAGAGAGAAAAAATGGATTGCAAATATTGATTTAAATTTTTTTTCGATCTTAATAAAAGAAAATTGAAATAAGACAATTAAGTTGAAAAAATCTTAAATCAACATTTTTAATCAAAACTTTCATTTTAAGATTAAAATCTTGCTTCAATATTTTATTATGTACAGAGATAGATAAATATATAGCTTATTTTGAGTTCTATTTTTTATAGCATTAAGCCAGCATCTTTATGAAAAAAGATGAAATACAGATAAGGAAAGGGTATTAAAACTACGTTGATATAATAGCAATAATTTTTGCGGCTTCTGTGTGTTGGCTTCTGGCTTTGCTTCTGTTGTTATTGACGCATAAAACTTTTTGCCAAACTATTTTGTAGTATGGATGGCATAACGAGTCGCAGCTCCCACGTGGCTGCTGCTCTCATTTCTTGTTTCTCGATTCTTGTTGTTGTTTTTGTTTTCCTATATTTTCCTTTTTTGTTTTTGCTTTCTCATTTCATTTCGTTTTCAGTTTGGTTTCATTTTCGGTGTGGTTTTCTTGCGTCTTGCGTCTTGCGAGTTGCGAGTTGGACTTCCGCCTAGCAGCCGAAAGTTGAAACTGCAAAAGCTTGGCCAAAGCCAAGTTTTATTGCCCAGTTAGAGGGAATTGAGTTATTGGCCGCAAGATTGTTGGACAACGATGTCAAGGCATTTGAGGTCGAGTTATCTCTTATAAGTATGTATGCATGTAGTCAGCATATGAATATACATATCATATAGTATAGATTACTATGAGTGTACTCACTCGTATTAAAAGTAGTTCGAATGCTCACTTATGGCTAACTAATTAGTTGGATTTTAGCCAAAGCATTTAGCCGATGCATCTTATATAAACAAAAGCGGCGAGACAGCGTCGAATCATTTCGGATCGATAGTTTGGGGGCCAGCTAAGAGTGTGGTTATATGGCTATAACGGGCTAATTATACCCAGCCAACAGGCCAACAAGCAAAAAAGGCAAAACAGTCAAAGAGCCAAACGACTTACACACACACACACACACATACACACATGCAGTCATTGCAAATGGCCATTAGTAATGATAATTGCGTTGATAGACGGGCAATCAAATCCTTTTCACAGCATGTGCAAACCCCCATGCAAAATGCATGCCTTTGTGTCAGTCAAAAGTCTCGCCTCTATGGGTGTGTGAGTGTATGTTATGTTTGTGTGTGTTTGGCGAGTGCGCCCATCCACAGCCACTCATTAGTGCTATATCGTAGAATTCGAGTGCATTGCTTGGGTGTGACGTCAGAGTGGCCAATGGAATGTAAAGAACAAAAAATATAAGGGTGAAACCTTGAAGCGCATAACGACAAGTGCAAAGCGAAGGACGTGCAACGAGTAGCAGAGTATATCGATAAGTATTTCGAGTAGACATCAGCAAAAGATGCGAATGTTCGTCGTGATGATTATGCTCAACAAGAACCAAATTAAGTGTGAGTAATGCAATAGTTGAAAATCAGATATTAGCGAGTAAACTTAATGAAAAGAATAAACAATATTATGAGTTCTGATAGTGAATTATGAATAGTAAAGTGTAACGAGAAAATAAAGTACTAAAAATAAAATACAGCGAATAAAAACGGTGAGTAGCGAATGGAATATAATTAATAAAGGATAATAGCTAGATACTAAAACAAACGTAAGACAAATTACACTACACACAGAGTAAAGAATTGATTATAACGAGATTACTCGTTATAACGAATAATCTAACGAACGAATATAACGAATAACGAGTAGAGCTTAGTTAATAGAGAGTATAACCATCAATTAGAATAAACAGTGGAAAACAGCAAACATTATATAAAAGTGACGAGTAACGAGTGAAACATAAATTGTATTTTATACCATGTATTCTATAACGAACATAATATAAGTAACCTTTAGCATAACAACAAGAAGTAACGAGTAACGAGTAACGAGTGAAACATAACACGTATGTATGTACCATGTATTCTATAACGAACATAATATAAAATGCAACACATACAGAGTAAATCATTAATCGTAAAATGAAATGAGTAACTTTTAGCATAACAACAAAAAAGTAACGAGTAGCGAGTGAAATATAACAATTAGATCACAATCACTCAATACTTACCTTTAATCATATTGTGTAATACAATAAGACTAGCTTAGCTAGTTAAATTATTCTCGCACAGCTTACGAATTAAGCAAACAACGAAGGATATGTAACGAGTTTAACAGTCTGCATCTTGTCACACGTAACAAGGAACGTTCGAGATTATTGCATAAAAAATGCAGCGTTATGGTGACAACTTCTGTTAACTCTTTGTTTGTTGCAAAATTTGCGGTTTTCCGTTTTTGCGGTTTCCACACTGACAAAACAATTGCTGTTGCTGTTTGGCTTTCGGCTTTGGGCTTTTGGTTTTTCGTCGCCTTCCGTTCGACAGATTGTCGCATCGCAGTGCTTATCTCACGAAATATGGTCGCATCTCGCGGCCATTCTGACGACAGTCAGGTTTGCACAGACTTCTGGTAAACCATGCCATGCCATGCCATGCATATGCATATGCATAAGCATATGTACATATATTGCGCATACGACACGTTGACATTGCAAGGCGCTGAAAAGTGAAACGGAAGGGGAAATGGGAAATGGAGGAAATGGCAAGTGTAGGAAATTTGCATTGCATACCGAGCAGGGGCACGTTACACGTTACACATTCAACGCTTTACGTTTTGCCACTAATTGCATTGCGCACAACATTCACAAATGCTTTTATAATCTTTGCTTCCGTTTACAATTGAACAACGAAACAGCGACGGCGGTGACGACGCGACGTTTTTGGCATCGAGCAGGTTTCCTTTTGCTTGTCACAAGCTATTTTCCCACACACACACACACACACACACACACACACATACACACACACAACGCAAAGAAAATCTCATTAGTGACGGCCGATGATTACCAAGACACAAACACAAAGAGAAAAAGCGGGAGAGAGAGAGCGGCACTAAGAGCCAGGCACAAGTTGCCAAGTTGATGGCTGCACTCAGTCAACGTCGTCGCCCTGACACTGCCTGACACGCCCCCTTTTGCCGCCCACACTCATGCCCAGCACTTTGCACTTGCCATTGCGTGTGCGCTTGTTATACCCGGTAAACATTGAGTGGCCGGGTGAGCTAATTAAGCAAAAAGTCAGAGACCTCTTTAATTTCCTCCTGATCTGAAATATCTTCAACTCACAAATCATTTGATGCTGCATCAGTGTAGAAGCTCACTGATGAAGTGCTTTTAAGAGCTTATTTAATTGCAAACAGAATTAAAATTATTTTGGATTATTTTTTATAGTTTTTTCTATGAATGTTTATACATTACTAAACGAGCTTTCCGAAGAAAGCATTATAAAATGAACTAAGTGTAAAATGGTAAAATTAAATTGCAATTATAATTGAAATTATTCTGAATCATTTTTTAAAATTTGTATTATATTATTAGTCGTACTCTTTGACACCGATTTGACATTTAATGGATGGAGAAAATTACAAAATAATAGAAATATTCAATTTCTAATATAATTAAAATTATTTTCGAGTATTTTTTTGAGTGTTTTTCTATTATGAAATTATGAACTTTCTTATGACGATACGGTACTTTTAACTAGCTTAAAAATTGAGAAAAATTATACAATAAACTTAGTTTATGTATAAAATTTGTATTCTCATTAATAGATCCAACGTATTACAATTTGCTATACTTGGAAAAATGAGAAATGCGAAATCTGTTTAACAAAAACATTTAAACACAATAAGAAAATAGTTATCAGGTATTTCGCAGTCGAGACATCCTCCACATTTGTCCTGTTGTTAGCATTTGCAACACACAATTGTTACCATTTATGAACTATTTCGAAATACATATCTTTGCTGTGCGGTGCTGATGACCATGATGATGGGCAATTTCACAAATTGCTGTTGAAATGGCAAGCGAAACCAAAATTGAAACACACACCAACCTGCATTCAAATTGTGATTTAAATACAGATTCAAATTGAAATGAAAATGGAAATTGACACGCACACACACACACACACACACACACACACACACTCACAGAGAAGAGTTGATTAATCAGTTTATAAGTAGAAAGCAGAGCATAATCCACTTGCACTTTGCACAAAGTTAATTGCGTTTGCCTAATCACAACTATTTTCAAATCAAATTATGCATACTGATGTCAGTAGAGAAGCGTAGACGGCAAATTAGCCAGCGATTGCAATTGCAATTAGTTTGACTAATTAATAGGATAAGCGCAGACTTAAGTAAAAGCCGTGCAGCAAATGCAATTTAATTGATATTACTGCAATATTGCCAGCGGGGAATTAACTCAACGCGACAGAGCGTAATATTAACTTGGCTACAGTGGTTGCGATAGGCAAATGCCAACAGCTGATATTTACGATGATATAAAATATTTAACTTATTTACTCTGTCCTTCTGTCTGTCTGTCCATTATTTAGAGTAGACAGATCTTGAAAACTATATGAACTAGAGTTGTGAAATTTATGCTCAGTACTTTTAAGGTATATTTGTTTGATTACTGAAAATTTCATTATAATCGATTGAACAATTCTGTCCGTCTGTCTGTCTGTCCATTATTTAAAGTTGACAGATATGGAAAACCATGTGAGCTAGCGTTGTGAAATTTATGCTCAGCACTTTTATTAAATAATCGGTTGATTAATGAAAATTTTATAATAATCGATTAATGAACTCACAAGTTAATGAAAAAATGACGAGACTCATATAATTACAATAACACCATATATTCATATTAAAATGCTTTCCACAGTTAGTATTAGTTGTAGTCTATTATATATCTCTTTCTGTACAACTAACAACTCAATTTATGAATGTAATGCAATAAAATTCTATTAAATTTAAGATAAACTTAATATAAATCACAACAAAAATATCTTTAAGCGCTTTTTGGCCCTTGAAAATTGTTGAAGATGAGAAGGAAAATTGATTTTACACTGAAAATAGAACACTGGACGCCATACTTAATCAGATTTACGCTTAAGGTGGGCGGGCAGAGAAGTAAAGGGGAGGGAAAGGTACCCAAGTTAAGCAGGTTCTACTGGCTGGCTGGCTGGCAGTGAAGGTGCCTTCTGTTTTCGAGGAGGTCACCAGCTAAATGTCATAACAAAAGCTATTTATAAGTAAGCCGCATGGCTGCACATAAACATTCCGCCAAGCCCCTCCCCACACTTTTAAGACTCTCCTCTGCACAAGTCGCAGGTCCGCCGAGTTCGAATCCCAGTGCAGGTCTAATAACGAACAACCGAATGGGTCAGATGCAGGTGCAGTTGCGAGAAGGGGGCAGCTGGCAGGCTGGCAGGAAGGCAGCCAAGCGGCGGCTCACGCAAGCCAACGGGCATTAAAAAGTAATAAGCATAATTGTGAAATGTCGCCATAAAAACGGAGCGAAGAACACACACAGCCAAAGCCATAGCCATAGCCATGAAATCATGCAGACAGAGAGAGTGAAAGAGAGAGAGAGAGAGGGGTTGGCATGAGGCGTGACGTATACGGCACGTTGGCCCAACTTTGACCCAGGACTGGCTAAGTTGTTTGGCCGACAGCTGGCACAAAAGTCGAGTCAAGTCGAGTCGAGTCGAGTCGAGTCGAGTCGAGCTCTTGTTTTTAATTATTCAGCGATCTCAAAACACGGACACGCTGACAGCAGTGACGTCGACGAGAGCACAAAGCACCACCAACAGCAGCAGCAGCAGCAGCAGCGGGCAAACAAACAAACAAAAGGCGAAGGCAATATACAAAAACACAGAAAACACGACACACAAAAAACACAAAAAGGAAAGCAAACGCACAAACAACTGCAACGGACAAATGTCGCCATTGCCCTTTCCACTATGTTTGCCTCCTCTTCCTCCTCCTCCTCCCCCTTCCACCGTACAGCACCTTGAACACCCTGTGCCAATTGTCCGTTTTGGCAGCAGCAGCAAAAATTGAGCAGCAGCAGTTGCAAGTTTTGCGGCACTTTCACCATTTGCCGCATGACGCGTCAGTGGTTCGGCAAGTCCGTTCAGCCGTCCGGAAGTCGCTTACAACTTCGAACCATGTTTCAAGTGCCCCGCGACTGCCGCAGCAGCAACTGTTACTATAACTGTGCAAATGCACTTGACTGTGCGGTTGCTGCTGCGGCACTGCAACAGTCAAACAGTCGAACAGTGGAGCACTGGAGCAAGCCGTGTCGAGTTCACACCACACCGCACCGCACCACACCGCACCACACGTCACTTCTTTAGAGGGGTAGGTCGCGGTTCATCTAAAAAGCTGTCGACGTTCCAAGCTGCACTCTCGAACCTGGCACATGCCACATGTCGCAGGTTGCAGGTTGCATGGCGAAAAGCGCAAAAAGCTTACCCACTGCAAAGCTCATTGCAACGAACATGCGGCGAACATGCAACATGTTGCAACCTTGCTGCAGTGCAACCAACGTCTTAAGCCTCTAATTCGAGTGCACAAATGTGATTGATGCAATGCGAGACTTAATCTTAGAGTAAACTAAAGAGTTTCCACAGCAACGAGTGACAGAAGACAATTAGATGAAGAGCAAATAAGTAATAGTGATAGCCTAGTGAATAAAGTGGACTAAATGCAATAGATAAATTGTGAATAAACTAATAATTCGATTAGTGAGCAGCAGAAGTATACAGCGACTAAAGACATTTTAGGATAGGAACATGTATAGAAATAACGAGTAGATCAATAGCGAGTAAGAAACCGAGTAGATAAATAACTCGTAGAGTAACTAAAATAAAGAAATACTGAACGCGAAGTATTGAATATAAAATTAGCAACTATAGTGCTAACGAGTAAATAAATAGCGAGAAAGGAACCGAGTAGATAAATAACTGTTAGAGTAACTAGAATATACAAATACCAAATACAAAATAGGGAGTATAACAATAACGAGTAGATAAATTGCGAGTAACGAACCGGGTAAATAAGAATCTTATAGACTAACTAGAATATAGCAGTACCAAAAACAATACAAGATAGCGAATATAGAAGTAGCGAGTATAGCAATAACGAGTAGATAAATATCTGGTAGGGTAATTAGAATAAAGCAATACTGAACGCAAAATAGCGAATATAGAAGTAGCGAGTATATCAATAACGAGTAAGTAAATAGCGAGTATGAAACCGAGTATATAAATAACTGGTAGAGTAACTAGATTAAAGAAATACTGAACATTCAAGGAGCGAATATAGCATTAACGAGAAGAGACTGTGATTGGATCAAAATCCAGTAATATAAATCAATAAAGAATAGAATAACATCTTCATCAAAAATCAAATATTCGATAGACAAACTTGGTTGTTAATTTTACTTCGCCTCTTAAATAATTATTTATGGCACTTCAAGTTTAAAAATATAAATAAAATGAAATATCTTTTTAAATTTTAAGTTGACGAAATGGTTTGAATTTCTATCGACTTTTTTATGTTCTCTCTTATCTTTCACTTTATATATAACATATATATCATTCACTTCTTTAACGAGTTTTATTTTGCAATTTGTATGTTATAGTTGCACTGGAGGAGGACTGCGTGGACTTTCAGGGCAACAAGGTGAACCACGGCATGCTGTACGTGCCCGGACCCGGCGTCTGCAGTCTCTGTGTTTGCTATCATTCCGAGCCGCTGTGGTGCAAGGCCATTTACTGTGATCCCCCTTATGTAAGTGCATCCCCAAAAGAAAGAGAAAAAACATTTTACGACTTGCTCTCTCCATAAATTTCTTTCGATTAGTTCTGTAAAAACTTCAGAGTGGGCGAACGTTGCTGCGAATTCGAGTGTCTCGATCCACCCGGCGAGGATAAACTCTATCAGGTAAGTGCGAGTTCCTCCGGAGTTTATATACATACATATGCAACTCGTTGTTAATGTTGTGTCATATAGGAACGCATGCGAAAACGTGCCGAAATTTTGGCTGGCAACAGCACCGCATCGAATGTGAAGGTGGCGCCTCTGGCCATGTCCACCATAATGCTCAGCTTTCTGGGCAACAGTTTTCTCAACTTATAACTTGAAGTGAAATAGCAAGCGAGCAACGGTAACGGTAACGGTGACAGTAACGGTGTTTAGCAATTAAGTACAGCCCGTCTTGGAGAGGGAGAGAGTGGGAAAGGTTCGTTTTTGTTAACTGTCCCCCAAGCTGGACCCTAAACGATACTTATTACAATGTAATAACAGCAGCTAACAAATTTATATACACTTAGGTGCATTACAAACAAAACAAACAAAACAAAAAAAACAACAAAAAAAAATTATAAAATTATATATATTTAACAAAACCAAGAAAAAAAAAGAACAAAAAATTGGAGTACTACAGAACAATACGTAGGTTTTCAACTTATACTTATGTATGTACTATATATATATATATATATATATATATATATGTATATGTATATTTATATCCCTAGTCTTATGTAGGTACAATAATACAAGCGAGAACAACATCAAGCGTACAGTCCATGCCACATCGCTATCGTTATCGTTATCGAAATCGAAATCACGCTCTCATCAAAGCAGTCTTTAACTAGCTCCTAAGTCGTAATATATGTATAAAACAATATTTATATATATAGACGAGTATATACTCAAAACTGTACATACGCATATAGCTGCCTAGCTCTATATAAATATGTATGTATAGTATAACATATATCGGATCAAAAGCAAACTTGTTGATTAGTATTTAGCTAAATGAAATGATTATGAATCGGTCGATCGATCAGTCAGATGGATCGATAGCTCGTTTATATGATACATTAAGGTTCTGTGTATGCACCTAGGAAATCTTTTTTAACAAATATATGTACTATGTATCTCAACATTAACACACATCACGAATATTGCTCGTACTAATCCATAACATTTCACACTTGCGAGTACCTCACCTAGTGAACAAATTGTTTTTTTTTAGTTTTAACTCTTTTTCACACATATGTAGATATAGCAAATTAGCTTATACGGGCATGTTCTGAATTTCAATTTCGCAGCACGTTTTAAAAAAGATATATTATGCCAAGAAATTAAATTATTGTTTAGTGATTAAATACATTTTCAATCTTTAACATAGAAGGCCTAAAGTGCCTAATTGTTCGCAATTTTTACGATAAACTTTTCGTTATTCATAGAAAAACTTACTTGGCGATAGTTCAATCACAAGGCAGCTATATGTAAGACACTACAAAATTTTTGGTAGTATTAAAAAAAAAGATGTTTTGTTCAGCCATAGATTATTTCACATTAGAGATACGATATTGGAGTTCAGAGCATGCTTAAAGAATGAAACCTTTAATTGCAATACCACTGTAGTAAATTACACATATCATAAAAGACACACACATACACCCACACACAGACACATACACCCTTACACTGTAGAAATTAAACAAAAATATAAAGAAATAAATATATACTATATAAATCGTATATATTTTGCATTGGTGCTAATTTTATTGTAGGCTAAACACGTTCCATATAAAATCAACACTCATAAAACATTTCATAACACATACACACACACACACATACACGATCATAAGGTTGCATCGTCCATCATAATCGAATGCATTTGATTCAAAATCAAAACCCATATCAAGTGGCGAATGGAGGGTGTCTAAAATGATAAAGTCTTTGTAATACCCATAAGTTCTATAGTCAAACTAATCCAACAAAAAACATTTTGTATTTCATTTGCAAAGCCAAAACAAAAAAAAATCAAACAAAAAACAAGTTTAAAAACCTAACTAATAAATTAAAAACAAAGTAATTGAAAAACAATATGAAAAAGAAAACATAATCAAGCGTTTAAAATGAAATCCTTAAAAACAAAAACCAACACAATTTTAATAGCAATAACAAATTTTAAACCTAATTCCTATAGAACGAAAGTTTTTTGGTTATGTTCACTTGAATTAATCGATAATTGCCGAGGTAGTAGAACTTAAGACTTAAGTAATCTGAAATAACCGCTATAACCGTCTCTTTCGATATACCCAGATAGCAAGATACCGAGATATATATAAATATTACAAAGAAGAATACTATGTATTTAGTTTTTAGGCATATTACAGGACCAGCAAGCAGAGCGCAAAAAGCAAAACAGACAAAACAACAAAAGCATTCAAAAGACCCAAACAATCGCAAACGAATTATCGATAGCTATCGATAATAAATCAAATAAAATGACACAACAAAATAATCGTACAGTAAATACCACAACTAACGGAAATAGATGTGTACATAAGGAGTACGGCTGTGACAATTTATTGTTTGCTTCAAACGCATTAAACACAACTGTAAATACGAAAAGATAAATAAACAATAATAATAATATTAATAATAATAATACGATTACAATCTATGGAAATCTCTATATACATTCATACTATTTAAAATGCAATAATTAAACAAAAGAGTCTCGAGCCTAATGAAGCAATTAACAGTTACAAGCTTTCTCTAGTTTATGATGTAACCGAAAGTATTTTAATAATAAAAGAAAAACAAACCAAAGAAGGAATCAAAGAAGAATATTATGGATAATCGGACTATCGATTAAAGAATATTCCTGCAGATAATTGGATAGATTTAGAAGACGTGAAGAAGGTCTTAAAAAAAAGTAAAGTAAATTATTGAAAATATTAATATTTCAGATTATATTTTTCATATTTTTCGATATTTAAGTTTTCGTTTTTTTACCGAGCTGTAAATTAAATTATCAAAAAATAAAAGATTGCAGATATTTTTATTTTTTTCCAACTGTAGGGGTATTCAAAAGAAACGAGTAAAGATAACAATAAACAATGATCTAAACTGAATGTACAATTCGAATGCCACAATATCTGACCAATATGCAAAACATATATAGTATATTTATGCATAAAGAAACCCAACTCGTATGAACTCATAAACGATGTGTATTTTTAAGACGACAAATTTGACAAATTTTAATAGAATCCAAAACTAATATGCAAACAAACAAAAAAGTAATGCTTTAAAGTACTAACAACAAATTCTAACAACAACAACAAAAAAAAACTATTATATAAAAGAAACCAAAAACAATTTCAATTTATAGACTAAATAAACAAACGCAAATTGGCTTTAATTGACAGTTAATAATAATTAATTAATAAACAACAACAAAAAGAAAGAAAAGTAAATGAAATCATTAGAAGAAAATAATATTAGAACATTTACCTTGAGGACGTCACGTCACGCTCATTTCTAAAATGGTACGAGTACGGATTTTTTTCTCGATTTTTAGATAGACCCACAACATATATTTGGGGTATAAGTTGTCAATAATATGATCGATTTACATGATCCGAACAAAAAAAATCCCGTCTTACGCTTTTGCCACTAAAAACCTCTATAAACAATTTTTTTTATATATATAAGCACTACGACTTAAAGTGCATTCTGGAAATGTCCCATTAAGCTAATCCAATGGGCATTTACCTATTACTTACGAATACTTAGTCTAAATCGAAACGATATAATCTAGTATCAGCTGTACGTATTTAGTTTTGAAACTGAAACACTTATAAACCAAAACCTTCAAATCTTATTGAAATTAATAATAAAAAAATGATATAGTAACATCTAAAATGAAAGCAAATGAAGATGAACTCAAAAAATCTATTAGAAATGTCATCAATAACAATCCCACATTGAATTTATTACAATTATAATCATTTATCAAGAGGATTTCGTATCATGTATGCATATATTTCAAAACTATTCAAAGTACCAGAGAATTTTAACAAAAATAAAACATATTTTCACAATAGCTTAACAACAGCCCCGGCTTTCTTATTTTCAACATCCCGGTTTCTCTTTCAGGCAAAAGAAAAGTAAGTATTTGAGGGTCTCTTGAAAAAGAAGAGATAATGGATATTTCAAACTGTTTTCTGAGCTGTAAACATAAATATTAAAAAGACAACTGACAATTTCCATATTCACATTTATTAAATACTATACAGTGAAGTTTTGTTTTTTTTTTTTATTTTGTTCAGCCATAGCGAAAAAATCGATTTTGAAAAAAGATGCTTAAATACTAGAAATAAAAAAAAATGTTATTGATTTTTCTTGATTTTTTGTTTTGTTAATGCAAAATGTTACAATTAGGTGTACAAATTGTAAGTAATAGTTTTGTAAGCTTAGTTCTTCAGTTGTTGGTTCGACAGTTTAGACCTGGTTTAACTCTCTCTATAGCATAAATGTCGGCTTAATAACCGATTCGTATGTGTGTGTGAGTGTGAGTGTCTGTGTGTTTATAAATTACGCATTAATGCTACCACAAAAAAAAGTATAATAATAATAATTGTGTAATCGTTATCGTTACATATAGATATATGGTAGTAATAATTATGCAACTATATCTATATATGTATATATATATATATGTATGTGTTTAGGGACTATGAATTAAATATAAATTTTGCGTATTGCTGATGATGCTTCTTCACAAATACTTTGTTCAAATTTTTCACTTTTCGCTTAACTTACACTGCTAAAATTTGCCTTAATTTTATAGTTATTTTAAATAGTAATTTAGTGAAGAATATTTGCCATGATCTCTTTTCTTCATTTTTTGTTGTTTGTTTGTTAAGTGAGTTTCTCCGAAGAGCAAAACCAATCTACAATTTTGTTGTCGTCTAAAAGTTATGCGATTAAATTGTACAATTCATGGGCGGGGGGAGGAGAGGAAAAGGGAAAGGGCGAGGAAGTGGATAGGTGCTAAGGGGTCATATAATCAGTAATGGACATCATTATATCATACAATTGGCCTTAGAAATTTTAAGCTACATTAAAATTACGTACAGAGTTCTTCAACAATTTGCTTGGTCATGCGCCAGCCAGACTGAGAGAGGAATTAGAAAGAGGCGGGAGAGGGGGAATGCTTGTGGCACGCAACATCATTGGCCTTGGTTAAACCAGTGTCCAGTTGTTGAGCTCTCACTTGGCGGGCAGCACAGGCGAATACAATGGCGGCGTCACCGAATACGATGGCGACAACAGCGACAGGGAACTGAAACTGGAGCTGGAGGAACTCGAGGAGCAGCTGTTCCGTCTGCTGACGTCTCCCCGCTCGGGGCAGTGTTTGCTTGCTGTTGTTATTGTTATTGTTGCTGGCGGCATGTAGCACTATTGCGCCATGCCCGCCTCCTTGCCAGCATCATTGATTGCCACCGCTGCTGCAATCACATTCACCTCCTTCATCGACTCAACTTTCGCGACAATTTTGAGTGCCGGCCCCAGTTTCATGCCCATGGCATGCACCAAATGATTCTCCTTGAGCAAGAGCAACGCCTGGCCATCAATCTCCTGCTGGACAAAGTCATCCACATAGTCCTGACAGCCGGGCAGATTGCGTATGAATTCGGCCACCTCATCGACACTCCAATTGCAAATGGGACGCTCGACAATGCTATTGTTGCAGCTACTGCTGCCACTGCTGCTGCTCGGCATGGGTGTGGCTGCTACCGGCACAGCGGCAACAACGGCTGCTGCTGGTGTGGCGGGTGTCGCTGCCGCAGTGGCAACAACGGGTGTTGCTGCTGCCGCTGCCGTAACCGAGATGACAGCCGTTGGCGGCAACTCGGCGAGTACAATTGGCGCCGCTGGCTCTGGAGTCATTGCATCCGTTAGCATCTTCTCCTCATTGGCCAGAGATTCATCGAGTTTGTCGGCCAAAGCCATAGCATCCGGTGCAACCATGCCAACGGCACTGCCGTTGCTGCCACCGACACCGCCGCCATTCTTCGCCAGCCGTGCACAACCAGGCGAACAGTAACGCTTTCGCTTTAGCTTGGCTCGATGCTCGGGTTTGCCGCACTGTTCGCAGGCCACCATATCGGCTGCCAGTGTGCCCACAGCAACCAGAGCACCACCAGCCGCCGTTGCTGTTGCATTTGTCGTGCCAGTTGTGTTGTTGCTTGCGTTGTTGTTGTTGACACCCGTTGGCTTGAGTTCCTCCTGCAACGCGGCTTTCTTCTCTGTAAACGTGAGTAAAACAACAAAAATTTAGTATGTTTGCAAAGTATGTGGGGTAAGTATTTGTGGCACTTACTGGGCGGCTCATCATTGCCATCCTTGTCGGTGTAGCGTTGCCTGGTAACGGGGAAGGGCTCATTGGCCTCCTGAATGATGAAGCCATCGATGACGTGCGTCAGCACATTGGGCTTAATCATTGCCTTGGGCAGATCCTTGGCACCATTGCTGCTGTTACTGTTGCTATTCGTCGTGGTTGTTGTCGTTGTACTGCTGCTGCTAGTGGTGGTGCTAGTTGTTGTCGTGGTGATGCTGGAACGCAAGCCGCTGCTGGCAATCCCATTGATTGCCGCCGTGCTGCTTACGGTTGTCACTGTGCTGCTGCTGCAGTTTTTGCTATCGTTACTGCTGCTGCTTGGCAACACTGCATTGCTCTGCTTCAGCGCTGGCATCTGCATAGCCGCCGCAACTGTGGCTGTTGCTGTGGCGGTAACTGCTGCTGCCGCTGTTGTTGTCGTTGGCACCTTGGCAGCCGTCGCTTCAGCAACATCACCATTCAGCAATGTTGTCTCCGTTGCCGTTGTTGAACTGCTCGCCTCAGCGCTGGCCTTGCTTGACTCCAGCAATGTGGCTGCTGCCGCGGCAGCTGCTGCGGCTGCTTGTGTTGCTGCTGCCTGCAATGGCGACTCTATTGGCACCAATGTGGCCGTCTGCTGCAATTGTGGCTGCTGTTGTTGCTGTGTCTGCTGCTGCTGCTGTTGTTGCGGCACCTGCTGCTTGACCGTGGTCGTGTCCTGTATGCTGGCTGTTGTCATTGTGGTTGCCTTGGTGGGTGTTGCCTGCAACGTGCTGATGCTGTTGCTGTTGCTGAGCGTCACCAGCGCCGTGCTGACCACAGCGCTGCTCACGGGCGGCGTCGTTGTTGGCAGCCCCACGGTGGCGTTCATCATCGATGTCATCGCAAGTATGGGATTCTGTGTGGGCGACGCTGCAGTCAATGTTGTTGTGTGCGGCGTTGCAGCAGCGGCAGCAGAAGCCAATTGCTGTTGTGCTTGCTGCTGCGCTTGTTGCTGTGCTTGTTGCTGCTGCTGCTGCTGTTGCTGTTGCTGTGTGGCCGCCGCAATGCTGGCCGAGATGAGCTGTTGCTGTTGCTGCTGCAATTGCTGCGCCTGCTGTTGCAGGCTGGCCACCGTGCTGCTCGTGACCAGCGGCCCAGTTGTCTGATTGCTGATGGTCACAACGCTGCTGCTGGGCAGCGAGTTGCTCGTCTTGGCTGTGGTCTGAAACACCGCACCCGATGCAGACAACGCCGCTTGCAACGCACTCGAGGTGGCAATGCCCGCGGGTGTTGTGGTCGACGACACGGAGAACGGGACACTCGTTAGCTGCAACTGTTGCTGCGCCGCTTGCTGTTGTGCTTGCTGCTGAGCTTGTTGCGCTGCCGCCGCCTGTTGTTGTTGCTGTGCCGCCTGCTGCTGCTGCTGCGCTTGCTGTTGCTGGTTGGCTGCCGCCGTTTGTTGCACCACAATTTGCTGTATGATATTTTGTTGCTGCTCGCGTTGCTGCTGCTGTTGTTGCTGTTGCGCGGCCGCCGCTTGTTGCTGTTGCTGCACCTGCTGCAGTTGTTGCAGCAATTGCTGGTTGTGCAGTTGTTGTTGCTGCTGCTGTTGCTGCTGCTGCGAGGCAATAAACGTATTCGGTGCCACTTGCAATATTTGCTGTGCCGTTGCATTCGTCAGTGTTTGCTGCTGTTGCGACTGCTGTTGCTGCTGCGCTTGCTGTGGAGCTTGCTGCTGCGCTAATTGCTGCTGTGCTTGCTGCTGCGCCTGCTGCTGTTGCGCCTGTTGCTGCTGCAGTTGCAGCGTCAATTGATGCTGCATAAACTGCTGCTGGAACAACTGTTGGTTCTTCACCAGCTGCAACTGTTGTTGCTGCGCCTGCTGCTGTTGTTGCTTATCCACGCCGGTTGTCTGCAACGTTTGTCCGTTCTGCAGCGTGATCGGCGTGCCCGACGTGCTCATCACAACCATTCTGCAATAGGTGAGAAATAAAGTTTAGTTGCAGTCACAAATTGATGCTGTTGCTGTAACTTACTTGTTGCCCGCCGTGGTGACCACCTGATGCAGACTGGCCGCCTGCTGCTGTTGCTGCTGCACAGCCAAGTGTTGGCTCAACGCATTGCTGGCATTTGCGGTCAACTGCCCAGCGCCCGCTTTGCCCGCCGCCTGTCCGTTTTCCGTCTTGAGCGTGGGCAACGCAGGACGCACCGGTTGCTGCTTCGTACGCATCTTTGCCTTGAGCAAACTTTGATTCTGTGCCGTCTGCGTGGACACCGAACTGGCTGGTCGCACTTGTGCCCCATTGTGTGGCAAGATGGGTGCTCCGGTGCGTTGCAGTGCCGCAGCCGTTAGCTGCTGTTGTTGCAACTGTGCCGTGGCCACCGCCACCGTTTGTTGCTGTGTCGCCAACTGCTGCTGTTGCTGTTGTGCCTGCTGGGCCGTTGCCTGCTGCTGTTGCTGCTGCTTTGGCGCTAACGCATCCAGCTGAGCACGCGCCTTCGTCGGAGTCTGCGTCACATTGCACTGAATGATCTCTGCAAATAGGGGAAAAACAAACGTTAAGTAAGCAATCCACTTCGTATATAACTAATCTTCTACCAAATAAGTGATCTTTACATTCTGAACCGGTTCAGTTTGTGGTTCACAGCGAAGCTACAACTTATTTGTTTAGTTGTCAACTGAAGATTCATGAATGGCTTCTAAAGACATCAGGCTAACATTTTAAGTTTTACAAACTAACTACAACGAACCGGTTCAGTGGAAAGATTGAATGTTTGCTTTTTACTTACGATTCTGCTGGGTCTGCAGCGCCTGATGCGTCGCTGGTTGCTGGATAAACATGCTGGAGGTGCCATCCGGCTGGCCACGCAATATAATCGGATTTGCGCCAAAGGGCTGCAAACCATTTTGCCAGAACCACGGCGCCAACTGCATCTGCTGCGGCTGACCGGCGGCGCCGCCCTGCAGCGGATTGATCAATTGTGCTGCCTGAGCGGCACTGACGCCCGGCAACGTTGACTGCGACACCTGAACGCACTGTTGCGTTGTCGTCTGTTGCTGTTGCTGCTGCTGCGCCTGGGCGACAACACCACCGCCGGCCGCACCGCTGGCCGCCTGCACCGTGTTCGTTGTGGTCGTCACCTTTTGCACTACCTTCTGTTGCAACTTGCCGGTGCCATCGCCCACTTTGGTGGCAGCCGCTGCACTCACCGCCAAGGCGGCGGCCTGTTGTGCGGCTGCAGCGGTCAACTGTTGTTGTTGCTGCTGTGTCAGTTGCTGTTGCTGTTGTTGTTGCTGCTGCTGTTGCTGCTGCTGTTGTTGCTGCTGCTGCTGTTGCTGCTGAGCGGCCGCGGCGGCCATCGATTGCAGCAACGTTTGTTGCTGCGGCGAATGCGAAATGACGTTGACGGGCGAAAAGAGGAGCGTCTGTGGCGATTGACTCGATGGTATGGCATAAGTTCCGCCCGCAAATCCCGCTTGACCACCAATCATTTGCTTGGCATTCTGTGTGGTTGTCGTTATCATCTGTGGGCCGCTGCCCTGAAAATGCTTGCTGGCCGCAATCACTTGTATCGGCTGCTGGCCCAACAGATTGCTCGACACCATGATGGGTGGATACAGAAAACTTTGCGGCTGCATCAACTGCACAGTCCGTCCGGCAGCCCAATCACCGGGCACACCGCCCGTGGCAGCCAATTGCATCGGTGACATTGTGCTAATGGCCGTCGAATGTTGCTGCTGCTGCTGTTGCTGGGCCTGTTGCTGCTGCTGGGCCTGCTGCTGTTGCACCTGCTGTTGGGCCTGCTGTTGCAGCGCTGTTTGTTGCGCATTCGCCGGACTGCCGGCAGCACCAGCGGCGGCGGCAGCTGCGGCTGCTGCAGCAGCAACCGCTGCATCGCCGCCCGTCAACTGTTGCAACTGCATCTGTTGCAGCTGCGTTGTCTGTGTGGCATCCAGCAGACTGGCCGCATGCTTCAGTTCGGTGGTGGTTGTGTTGTTGCCGCCGGTGTGTGTGGGAAACTCCTGCTTCACCTGGATGGCAGCATACGGGCCGTTGGCATAGAATTGCTGCAGTTGCTCCGGTGAGATTTGCAGTGGCACCGCCGCAGCGGATGCCACCTGTTGGGCGGGGCTCTGTGATTTCTCCAGCGTGCCGACGATGTGATGACCGCTCACTGCTGCTGCAGTGGTCAATGAGATTGCTGCTGTGGTTGCGGCAACGGCAACCGATGCTGCTGCTGCTGCTGCTGCTGCTGCTGTTGCTGCTGCGGGACGTGAAGTTGGTGTGCTGGAGCGTGAGCGAGAACGAGATACGCTACGCGAACGTGCAGCGGCTGCTGCTGCTGCGGCTGCTGTTGCAGGAGTTGTTGCTGCTGCGACTGATGTTGGTGTCTGACGACGTGATGAGGGCGGTGTCTGTGCTATAGAAGTGGGCGTGCCGCTTTTGACGTTATTGTTGTTAAGCTGCGTATTGTTGTTGTTGTTATTGCTGCTGTTATTATTGTTGTTATTGTTGTGAGTGGGCGTGGTTGCGCCTATACCCGGATGGGGGGACTAGCAAAATCGTATTTCTCGTCAAATGTGATGCCCGCTTTCTGCGCAAGCGTCTCCAGGCACTTCAAGGGCCGCTCAACACTCACAATATGCTGCTGTTGCTGCTGCGATTGTTGTTGCTGCTGCTGCTGCTGCTGTGGCTTTTGTACTGCTGCCGATGCTTGCAACTTATCACTGCCTCTGATATTCGAGTTATCTTTCAAGGGTTGTGCAGTAGTTGTTGTTGTCGTTGCTGCTGCTAAGGTTGTTATTGCTGCTCCTACGGTTGCTGCTGCTGCTGCTACTGTTGTTGATGTGGTTGTTGATGATGCTGCTGCTGCTGCTGATGATGATGATAATGTCAATGTGTTTGTTGTTGCTGTCGTATCGCTTTCAGTGTCCGCTCTGCAAAACATAAAGAACGTGAAAAACACATTTTGATTAGTAAAATGCATCAAAACGAGCAAATATCAAAAAACCTAAATACATTTAGACACACTTGGTACGTTTTCGGCGGCGTGTGGCATGCATCATTTTGCCAAAATTTCGTTTTGCAACATTTGCATCAAAATAACCAAAATAAAAATAAACGCAATCGAGAAACAACAAAATCAAACAAAAAATGAAAATGGAAAGCAGAAGAACAAAAATGCAACGCACTGTTTGCCCAAAAAAAAAAAAAAATAATAATAAAAAAAACAGGTTGGCAGCACCCGCCAAATTGCACAAAAAGCTCCGTCACAACGTGGACTCCACTCTCCCAATCATTCTCTTTTTCTTTCTGAATCACTCTCTCACTTTGTTATAAAAGAGAGCGACAGACGAGACACAATGGCAAAGATCATTCACAATATTTTGCATCATGCGAATAAATGAATACATTCTTAACTTATTATAATTTATGAAATTCTATATAAGCTCGAATCGAAAAAAATATTTTAACAAAAACTAATTTATTAATTGTTTTCAACCGTGGCTAAACTCTTTTGCATCACATAAAAAAATTAAACATGCCCTAGCCTATAATTATACTTTTCATAAAATCAAAAGATATTTTTCATTGAAAGCAAATTTGAGAACAAAAACAGTTTTTTAATTACTTTTAAATTTCATGCTGTAATAAAAGTTTAAAATGATTAAAAAATAAAAAAAAACAATTGGGCACAAATGTAAATCCTTTTCCTGTGTCTAAAAGTTTCCCATTAATCATATTTTATTGGATCTAATTTAAAGAAAAAAAACAACAACGTACAACTCCTATTTCCAATCTTTGATTAAAAATCTGTAACTTTAGGTTTAAGAGCCTTCACAAAAAAAAAAAGAAAGTTCAATGGGATTCTATTAAGTTCGATATTATGTGAATTTATGCTTAATGCATTTGTTGTGTCTTGGGAATTTGTAGAGCGGTTTCGGCCAAATCCAGCTGCTATCATTGACCCACATAATCGTCAATGTGTCTCACACACTAACAAGAAGCAGGTCATTTGAGCGGGACGTTGAGAGGAGGAGAACAACAACTGCGCATATGTGTTTGTGTGTGTGTGGGGAAGTTGCAATTGCAAAATTGCATGAGAAGACCCCCCTGGAAAATGTGTATTTATAGTGTGCTCGTCTATTGACGTCAAACTGTAAATTGTAAACAAGAAAAAGGAGTTAAAATGCGAATGCAAGAGCAAGACAGAGAGATAACGCACAGATGCATTTGCTTTTCCAGTTACATACTTTAACTTAAAGTACCAATAGAACAATGCAATGACATGCATGAATATTGGCAACATGGCAAAGAGAGCTGCAGGTATAATACAAATTTGACATGCAATGGGCTGCAGCGGCAATGAAATTTGGCAACACATGGCATTCGATGTTCCCGAATTGCATAAAGAGACATCTGATTTTGTTGCTATTTTGTGCGCGAGTTCAAGGAACTCAAAATGAAAAAAAAAAATAGTAACAGTTGCTGCCTGTCATGCTTTAAATAATGTAACAACAAAATGTGGTTAAAGTTAACTTAAGAGCACTTAGACCTATCCTCCACTCCTCGCTCTCTTCGACACAACTAATCCAGCCCATAGTCGTCGTCGTCGTAATGCCCGTGAGGCACATAAAAAACAAAATACGAATAAAAAAAAAATGAAGAAGAAAAATACAAAACATAAAAGGCAACTACAAAAATATACAAGGCATGCTATTAGAGAAGCGGGCACAGCATTAGGGTAACCCCTGGTAACAACAGGACACAGGACACACATGGCACAAGGGCGAGGCGGGAAGATGGCAAGGCAAACGAGAGTGTCAATAGTAGCAGTGGTGGAGGAAAAAGGAAGCCATCCGCAGTGGGCGTTCTGCTCTGCACTCCGAATCCGCATCCGAATCGGTCAGGGGTGTTTTCATGCCGGCAGGGTTGCTGCTGGGTTACGACAGTGTAACACAGGGTATGCAAAGGTCGTACGCCCCCACCAAAAGCACCGCAGCAAAACAGCAAAGAGCAAGCAAAAGCTGATGGCACGAAAAATAAAGAAAAAAATCATCAAACTGGGGACTAGACGTTGTGCCAGACACACAGCAGTGGCAACAGCAGCATCCTTCTCAACAGCAACTACAAAAAAAAACCTTGCAACTCAAGACTGGTTTTTATGTTTCTGTGTGTGCGTATGTTTGCGTGTGCGAGACATTCATAGCAGAGGGAGAAAGAGCGTCTGCTGCTGCTGCTGTTGAGTGGTTTGCCTGCCTGCCTGCCTGCCTGCCTGTGGCCCGTCTGTGAGTGGTTTGCTGTGGGGGTCCTCTCCAGTCTAACAACAATGACACCGAGTCATCATCAATTTTATGTTCGCCTTAGTCCAACAGAAAAAAAACGAAACGATTGATAACAATGCCGACGCAAAACAAAACGAGCATGCGTCGACGTTCGTTAGGCATTTCCAAAGGGGAAAGAGCGAACAAGCTATAGCTAGAGAATGGTGAAGAGCGCGCGCAGCTATTAGGCCGTTGGAGTTTGGCGTGCAAAGAAAAGAGAGCAACAGTAACAACAATAGCAACAACAACGACAACAGCAGCAAAAATAGAACAGCAACATCAAATTCGAAATTGTTGCGAGAATCATGCGTGCAAATTTTGTTTGGTGGCTATTGTTGTTGTTGGGGCATTAAACCTGTACGTTGCGTTGGGGGAGGTAACGGGAACAGAGGCGAGACGAAAATAGATGACTACATATTGATTATACGAACGGGTTTCATTTCTGCACGCCAGCCACAGCCACCAACAACAAAATACACACACAACCATACGTGTGTATGCGAATATACAAATACAATCGAGTGTACGCTATTGCTGTCACCCTTATTGCTGCCGCTGCCAAATGATAGGCAGTGTAAGCGAGATAGCAAAGCTTGCTTCGTCAAATGACGAGCGCAGCTCAGACACACACATTCACACACATACACTAAGAAGACACACAACCATATGTATAAGAGCCACAGAATAAGTTGGTGTAGGTGTGCATGTGTAGAGTTGCCAGCTATCCGCAAATTTAATGCATAAATTGATCACAGAGTCATCAAAAACGAACAAATATGCATCATAGTGTATATCATATCATATACTCTTTTTATATGGGGATATATATTCAATACGTTATTGTTATGCTATTTGTTCTAAATGTTGGCAACACTCTTTACGCGCCTCAAATTTTGATTACTTCAGGCTCAAAGGAGCCCAACGCGGCCAGTTGAGAGCAATACAACTGTTGTATGAGAATGAGAGAGTACAAGAGAGAGAGAGAGAGAAAGAACAGTCCACTGGCTGTTCATGCTGCTTGCTCTTCTTTGCTGCTACTTTATGCCGCCTGCAGTTTCGGTTTCGGCTAAAAAATGTTACTTTTGGTTTAGAACTTTTGCTTTTCAATACTGCAAAAAAGTAAATGAAAAACCAACCACCACAAACACACACACACACATGCTCATTGGCATGCATTGCGAAATTTGCTGCCAGCGCGTGTGAGTGTGTGAACGCGCTTATGCAGGCGTATGTGTATGTGTGTATGCTTGTAGAGACTGTCATTGCTGCAGCAGTGTTGTAGTTGTTGTGACCGATGTATTATCAACACACACAATGCATGTACTAAGCAAAAGCAAATGGGGAAGAAAACTCGTTTTGGGACTTTTGATTTTTTCTCTTTTCGCTTGCTTTGGCTTTGAGCTGAAGAAAAGCATTAAAAGTACAAATACAATTATGATGGGATGTCAAACACACACACATATGCAACCATTTAATGTTTGTTATTTGGGACAGTGTTGGAAAACGTAGCATGTTTGAACTGCGCGCCAAACTCAATGCTGCATATATAAACAAGTATACATGTATGTATGTGTGCGTGATTGTTGAGCAAACTAAAAAATAAATATTAATTAAATATAAATAAATAAATAGCGAGCATAGCACAAGAAAATTGAAAGGAGCACACAACTGAGTGTGTGCACACCGCCACATGAATATTTTTCCTGTGCTGCGAGGGTCACACTTGAAGCAAAGCGAACCTGAGACGCGAATGCGATGTAATAATAACAAATGTGGAGAGAAGTAGAAGAAGACTACAAAAGCGACGAGAGAGTGCTGCGTGTGTATTTGTGACAGTGGCAAAAAAAAAAACACTCACACAACATACAAAGTTAAAGTTAGAGTAAGTAAACTAAGCAATTAAAAAGCAAAGCGAGTGCATTGACACACATATACAAGTAGCTACAAATACATGCGCATGTATGTATGCGTGTCTGTGTGAGTTGGCAAATGAAATTGTGAATTAAAAACTAAAACAAATAAGTAAAAAACAAAAAAAAAATACCTTTTTTGCATAAACTTCAATGCACGACGATCCATTATTTAAAATAAAAACAATTTGTATAATAAATTAATAGTATGCATGCGGCGGCGACGACGTCAGCGACGACGGCAGCAGCGACGACGACGACAGCGAAGGCGGCAGCGATGTTTTGTTGTTGTTGGCTGCTGTTGTTGTGACGGCGACTGCGACTTCGACTGCTCTGCTGTGGCTGCGGGTGCTGATTGTTTTTATTGTTGTTGGCAGCATATTGCTGCAGCGTTGCTTTTTATTATTATTGTTGTTGCATTTGATTTGCTGCTTTTTCAGTTGATTAACAAAACCAAAAACACACACAAAAACAGAAACGTTTTACGGGGTTACAAATATATATAGTAAATAAAATATATAAACAGGCAAAATTAACGTAAAACTTTGTTGCAAACAACACAATGAGAATAACAAGGAAACATACAAGAAGAATGTACACAACAACAACAAAAAATGTCTCGCCGAGCGTCAGCGTCAGCCTCAAAAGTGTCAGTGTGTTGTGTTGCGTGTGTGTGTGTGTTTGTGTGCGTATATGTATGTAGTGTGTGTATAGTAAGTGTGTGTGTGAGACTGCGACTGCGACTGAGGCGTGTAAATGAGCGTTTCGTGCACGAGAGCAATAATTAGTACATACTCCACACTCGCTGCAACGGCTGCGTCGACGGCGACGTCGGCTCACAATTAAATGCAGTCAGTATTTTTGGTTTTTAGTTTATTTTCAAACGCGTTTTTGTTTTTGTTGCATAGGCCAAGCACCTGTACACGCGATATGCGTGGGCGGCGGAGGGGGAGTAATGGGGGTGGGGGACAACCGTCGGCTTTTGACTCTTCTTCTTCGGCTTACATAAAACGCGACGGCGACGACAACTCTAGCAACATATTTTTTGTTAGGCGGCACAAATTCACTGCGCGCGTCGGCAGCGACTGTGACTGCGACGCCGGCAGCATATCTTTTCACTTTGCAGCATGTATCTTGCAGCTTTTTATTCCTTTTTGTTTTTTTTTTTTATATTTGCTTTTCACTAAATGCAATTGCACAAATGTATGTATGTATGTGTGTGTGTGTAACCGAAAAAAATATATATAAATATCCAGATCCAGATGTTAATCAGAAGAAATTGCGGTTCGCGACTTTCTCAGCATGTGTTTTATTTTATTTTCTTGTCGTTGTGTGCGTAGCGAGTCGCGTCGCGTTTGTATCTTTTTTTGTTGATCAGATCGGCGCGAGAGCGAGTAGCGTTTTTTGTATTTTGTGTGTCTTTGAGGTCGACCCAAACAACACAAACCGTTCGCTGCCAAGTTGAATTTCAGACTAAACCGCGCGCAGACGGCGACAACTCTGCCGAAACAAAATGAAGCAGTAACGCGCATGAGTGTTGGTGTGTGATTGTGTGCGTGTGTGTGTGTTCGAGGAGGGTTGGTAGGCAGCTGGATGAGGAAAACCAGTTTTATCACATACACGCACACTCAGACGTGCGCGCTCGCTCGCCGAACAACATTTCTCTATAACAAATGCGGGCGTGCGAATGCGATGCCAACAGCGAATCATAAGAGACGCAACGTTAGCGAGAGTGCGATAGCAACAGCCCCCTCGCTGACTCGCTGTTTGGTATGTTTTGTTCTATGCGCTTTGGGGGTGTGTGCGACCGAAAGAAAAAATGTACAAAGCAAGAAGTAAAAGAAAAAACAAAACTGAAACGAGGCTACACAGCTGGCGGGTATGTGTATTGTATTTGCTTTTGCTTTCGCGCCCGTTGTATGCATGTGGCTGTATGAATGTGTGTTTGCATGTATGTGTGTGTCTGTGCTGTCAACCACCCTGCCCGCTGCCGCTGCCCCCAACCACTGCCGCGATTGCCATCAAGCGGGGATACCGACCAGTTTTCTGTGTCTGTATACTTGAATGTGTCGTCTCGTCGTGGTTGTTGTTGCTGTTGCTGGCTTGCTTGCTATACTTCATCTTCTTTTTTTCGATTTCGCATTTGCCACCACCACCACCATGCATACACTACATAGATACATACATACATACACAGACATACTTACATACCTGAGCCGACTAGCAATCGTCAGCGGCTTTATTTTATTATTAGTTTTGCTTGTCGGCCTCAGCCGGGTCGTTTTGCTCGACTCTTGGAGTGTGGAGTGGAGGGGGGGACTCTTGAGCGTAGCGTATGCGTACCGCAATAGCAATCGTAGCGCAACGACAACGAAATGCTATTTCGTTCGCTTTCGCTTGCTCGTTCGCTCGTACAGTGACCAGCGTATCATTGTTATTGTTTGAATTTGAATTTTTCTATCTATTCCATCTTCTCTTCTGCATTGTCACATGGGATGTCGTTTTGTCATTTTCATATTGCAATCCTACACTACGTTTAGCGTGGATTGCACTGTTGCAGTTTCGTGGTAGTCATGATCTTCAGTTGCTGTTGGTATGCACTATAACATGTGCACAGTGGAACATAAATTTATATTTTCCCTTTGGTACTAAATTTGTTGTTATTAATAATACTAAATTAATATTAATTATTAATACTATTAAATTAATAAAATTGATGTTATAAAATAATTCTTAGTTTTATTATGCATATTAATTCTAATAATCCTATATTTTCCAATATATTTACATATGTTAAACATTTTATAGTGTCACATAAATAATATTAAAAATGTATGCCAGTAAAATAAACTTGTTGGATTATTACTTTTGCATTATACTTTTAGTATTCATTAATACTGTCTTTTTTCGGTCAAAGTAATATAAAAAACCCACTAAAACTTATAACTTGTATTTTAGCCGAACAATTACATTTGCTCCACTGTGCCTTGACAGACACTCTGGTATTCCATTTTTCATTTTGTTGTTGCTGCCCCTGTGGAGTGTGTGCCTGTGTGCTGCTGTCACATGTATGTACGTATGTCGTTGTAAGTAGTAGTGTGCGTGCGCCGCTTTGGGCTGTTCTTGTGCGGACGACGTTCATAAATGTTCATTATAAATATGTGTGTTTGTATGTATATATCATTATCTGTACAAGTATGCATGTTCGTCTCTCATTGCTGTTCTTGTTGTTGTTTTAGGGGTCTCTGCTAGCAATGACAGGCAGTGTTCGTTAATGTGTGAGACTCGAAGTTTGAAACGAACGAACGAAGAAGGAACGAAACATTTTCGTATTTCTTTTTTTTTTTTTTTTTTTTCATTGTTGTTGTTGTTTCTGTTTTTGTTGCAGCCGTCGCCATATTATTTTTACGCTTGTTAAGTGTTTTTGCCTGCTGCTTCTCTCTTCTCTACTATGCCTTTTATTTGGTTTTTGATTGCGGCCTGCCTTTTGTATGCGAGTATGTGTGTGTGAGAGAGTGTTGATCCGGCTTCATCTTTGGCTGGACTTGTGTGTATTGGATTTTTTATGGTTGGACTTTTGTATTTTACTCTTGTTTTTTTTTTTTTTTTTTGTTATTTTTATTATTTTTGTACGTAGTTTTTTCTTATTAGTTGTTGGAGTTTTCTGGCTCTTCTTCATGTTCGTTGGCTCTTGTGCCACGTTCAACTGTACAAAGAGCCATGCGGAGCATGCGCTCTTTTTTTGTTTCCAATTATTGCCTCAAAACTCGTTGGGTCTTGCTTTAGTCGAAGTTGTTGTTGTTGTTGGCTCTTCATTTGTGGGTGGGAGGGGGTCGTTGGCGTTGGCGCCGCAGTGTGAGCGAGCGCACAAGTGTGTGTCCCACGTCTTCATGTCAGCATGTTAGCATGTGTGTATGTGTGCGTGTGTATGTATATTTCGAACAAAAATGACAAATGTATAATCAGCGTAAATTGCTTTGCGCGTGCTTTTTTCCACTGGCATCAATTTGTTTAGTGCTCACTCACTCATACACACGCTGTCACTTGCTAGCCCGCTTGCTCTCATTAGCACTTAACTTCTGTGAACGTGTGTGTGTGTGTGGTTCGATGTAATTGCCTCACACTCACACACATTAGCACTGGCATTGTTGTTATCGCTCTGTTGCTGTTGTAGTTGCTTTTGTAATTGTTAGAATTTCCTACACCATTTTTGAAAAAAGAAACCTTGGAATTATCAACATCTGCATACAAACACGCACAGACATACAAATGTACATACAGACATACATACATATGCCCGGATCCAATGGCTTACTGGGGTGTCGTTCGGGGCGTGTGAGATTCCGTTGCGCCTATACGTGTGTACATACATACATACATATGTACGTATGTCTCTGTGTTGATTCAACTATTAAAATGGGTTGCTGTCGTCGCATTGTTTTTGTGCCTTTCGCTTCAATTGTAATGAAGCTGGCGCTAAGGCGTGGTCATCTCGCCACCACCATCAAATGCTTACAAATGCCTTTTTGGCTCTGCGGGCAACTTATTCAAATTTCGCTGCATCATTTCGCAATATTAGCGAACAGTTTAGGGCAACCTAACCTCAACTCTCACCAGAATACCGTTAGCTAAGGTAGAGCATATTCTCTTGAAATGAAGTCGCCCAGAGCGACTTCTGAATACGCTACAATTGAAATCATTTTTAAATATGTGTAGCTTTAAATGTTATGAACACTATATACAATAGATACATTTGAATTTTGATTAAAAAAATCAGTTAACATTTTTGTTTATTATTTATATTTAGCTTTTTCTCAACACAGATTTTTTTGTGATTTGATTTTTATAAATCATAATTGTTATTTGCGGTTACTGATTTATTATATTTTTGACAACAATATGCAACCGGAATACTAATTAACAAGAACTAATCTAAATTGTTGGCTTGATTTGAAATATGAAAACAATGAAAACTATAGAAATATTAAAAAAAAAAAAAAATTAAAATATTTATACTTATATAATTATATAAGAACTTCGGCAACTTCTAATTAGACAAAATTTTAATATTATACCTTAAGGCTTTTGACTAATTAAAAAAAAAAATTACACCGCTAAAGAAATTTTTTAAAAAATTCTTATTATTTTAAGACTGTAATAGAACATTAGTATGACAATTCTTTAATAGACTTCAGTCTAATCACTGTCTGCCCATGAACCTCTCTCATCTACCCTTAAATACAACGAAATCGAATCAAAATCAAATAATGACAAAAAACTGTAAAAAGTTTCAAATTTCTTGCGAAAATGGGAACATTACGACTAGTAACAATCCGATTCCCTTCACGCTACCCCCTCAAATAGTTTTAGCTGACCCTCTTCACAATTTCACGAAAAATCCATCCACGCGAACTGTACCAGAGGTCGAAACAATGCAAAGGGTAGCTAGTTGAGTTCCGTTTCGGACATGGGAAGGGTTGAACTTTGACACTAGGCCAAAAACTATGCCGACCTCGACCTCCCAGTTTAAGGATAACACACTCCCTTTTTTGTTATATTTCTCCATTTTACGCAGTGTAGCGAACGCGCGTTTCCAAATCCAAATACTCACAATTACCCCAAAAAAAATGCAACGATTTTCGTGGAATGTGTAAATTGCAACCCCTAAGCTCGTTAAGGGCTGATCTTACGAGTTGCTATTTTATGGAAGCAGCTATGCATGAACCGGAAGAACGATCCTTAATGAAGAGACCGTGTAGTTTGCTTTGCTCACTGTAGGGTTGGGGGTGACAAGTGCGAAATAAATCTGCTTAAGCTTAGGGATGGTGAATGCGGACACCATATGTTACCATACCCAAAAACCCACAAGGGATTTCGGGCCGATGTTTATCAGAGCTTATATTATCAATAGTTATCAATTGCTACTTAAATCGCACTATTTTATATTTAAATAACATATTTTTGATCTATATTTTTAAAAAGGATATGATCATAAAAGTGCATCGTATTTGACTCTTCACATAAGAAGAAGACTACAGTTTAGTGTACTCGAATGTGAATTACAATTTCAAAAATATACTAGGTTTAATACCAAAAGACAGAATTTGGTATATCGATGTACTACTATATTCAAAATATATCATACAGTACAAAATATACCTGATTGTTGTAGGCGTTTTTTTGCCATACAAAATTGTTTCTTAAATATCTTTTACAATTTTGATCTTAGCATAAATAAATTGCCAGGAATCATTAATACTCTTGTGATTATTGTATGTACCAAAAATCACTCTACCTCAAAATTATGCTTACAATGCGATATTTTTCGATTAGGGGGAAGAAAGTGGGCGTGGAAAAAATTTGAAACAAACTTGACCTGCGTCAAAAAATTATATCCTTACTCTTATAGTACCTGAGATCTAGGTGTTCATATGGACAGACAGACAGAAGGGCATGACTATATCGTTCCGTTTGTTGGTGCTGATCATATATATATATATATATATACTTTATGGAGTCGGAGAAGCCTCCTTCTGTCTGTTACATACATTTCCTGCACAAAGTTATAACAAACGCAAAGGTATAAAAATATGAATTCTTTTTGCGGGACAATGCCACGATCAGATACCCTGCACGTTATATATTATTTAATTTTCTAATTAGATATTCGTCTTAAGATATTCTTGCGAATGTTTAAAGAATAAAGATATTTACAAGTTATATCCAGAGTCAAAAGTTGTCTAATCATTCGCTGTGAAATTCTTCAGATTCAGTTACGTTATTTTAAAAGTTTTGCAATGGTAAACATTTTTTGTTTCGTGTGTAACATGAAAATAAATTTGATTGCGATGGTTTCCTATGACAAAGCCTTGGGTTTCAACATTGATATTAGTCAAGAAGATATAGTATATTTATCCTCTTACACCCTTTTATATTTGAACAAATTTTTTTTTATGAATTTACACAAAATTCGTAAAAATTACTAACATTAAAACTAAAAATGTGCCCAGTATAGTAAAAATATAAAAGAATCTATTTTTTCTCGAAAAACTATAAAATATTTATTATTTTAATCGCATTTTATAATGGCCTTGAGTTGTTAAACTAGACTTTGTCCGTGATAAAGTCGTTTTGTTAACCAGTTTTAAACTGGAGACCAACTCCATTAAGCTGTTTATAAAACCGGTTCGGTACTTAAAATGATGTAGTTTTAAGCCGATTATATAGTAGATCGGAACAATATTAAAAATCGATAAATAATCAATTAACTGTGCTATGATTTCACAACGAAAATAAAAAAATGCAATATTATAATTCTGGTACGAAGATGCTCAAAATAAAACTAATCAAAGTATACATTTTTAATAAATAAGAAATTAAAAAAACTACCAAAGTTCAAGAAGTTACTTCATTCATTCAATATATTGGAAGGCTCAGCGAAAACTATATTTTAATCATGGCTTCATAACGAATTTTATACAGTAAACTTTATTAATATAATCTTAGTTAAATCATTTTATTACGTTTCAAAAATAGGAAGATATTATATATTTGTATTCATATACAAAATAAATGTACTAAAACATTGCACTATTTATATAAAAATTCTTAACAAAAAATTATAAATTAATATAAAACATTGATTTGTTTTTCTAATTTCAGAAAAGCTATCGAAGTATTAAATCAAGCCTTTAATTATATTATAAGGCTTGTAATAAAAGAAAATGAAACTATTATATGGATTTAAATTTTAGAGTTTAGTCATTTATTTCAAAATTGTTGTATGTATTTTTCAAGGTTATTTGCTTTTTTTTGCAATTAACAGTAAAAATTGTTTTTATATAATCATGGGCAAAAAATAATTGAGGTTTCCTCAATAGGAAAATAAACTTTTAATCATTACTGAGCGATTTTTGTTGATAATTACGTCGCCATTTATTTATATCGCATTGCCCAGCTATAAAATATTTCATACTTCTATTATGCAATGCCATCAAAGTCGCAATACATTTGCATTAGTACAATATTTGGTTATCTTTCGAATGGTTGCAAAAAGTGTTGCGCACTTCACAGTTATCTTGTCGGGACGTTTGCGAAAAAGATTAGATAATCGTTATAGGAAACGCGTCATCAACGAGACCGCTAGAAGCGTTCGCCATTTTGATTTAAATGTTCGCTGCGTCGCGCTGTCGTCGTCGTCGTTGTTGTTGTTGTCTAATTGCAGTCAGTTGGTATCGCGACTGCGTCCAATACAAAATGCCGACGGCGAAAAATGGGCGCGCTGCTTGCTGGTTTAGGGTGGGTGTGAACCAAAGCGACAGCGTGCTTCGGCACACTGAGCAACATTGCTGCTCAACGAGTGCGAGCGAGATACTTATACATACACACGTCTGGCTGGTGGTGTGCTGCTTTACAAAAGGGGCGGTTCGTGGTGAGTTACGAGGCCAACATGGTGAGCGCGTATAACACTTAAATTTTTTAAAAAATCAAAGATTAATTCTCTTACACCAATGTTTAATTAATTCAATTCAATAAATTGCTTATTAAACTTATCGTATAAGGCAAAACATGAAATTATTTAGAATAATTTTGCAGTAATGAGAAAATCTGAAACCAAGATTCTTTTTTTTTTAAACGTCAAGTTTGTTTATGTATATAATTTTTAATAGAGCAACAGTTATGAGGATGTGCATTTTTAACGAAATTTCATATTATTGAGCAAATATAATAAGAAATATAAGAAATACTAAGAAATACTTAGTGTATAACATAAAATCATTACCTTTTTGGATACCATTCACGGTTTAAGATATATGTAAATAGCATGTTGTGTAATCGAAATCAGCATAAATTAATTGAAAAGATAATGCACAATTTTTAATAGAAATATATATTTAATAATATTGCATAATACACAAAAAACTACACAATTAAAATATTACTCCTAGATATATTTAAAAAATGCGCATGACCTAAAATGTTGATTAACAAAAATTTTAATGAAAAAAAAATAGATTATAATGAAAAGTACAAATATTATTTTGTGCATATTAATAAATTATGCTGTAGACTACGATCAAGAGTGTATTATAAATATTTGTGGCATTGATGATAAACAATTTTATTGGTATTTGATAAATATTTGGATTAATATTTTAAGTCCTATGAGGAAGTCACAAAGCAAAATTAAATTGTATAATAATTTGAAAATCTTTTGTATAAAGCAGCAGCAATAATTAGCAGCATTTCAATAATTATAAATTTGAAACATCAAATTATAATATAAAAATAGCAAACGAAAAACTTTTGTTTCATTAGCACTCTTATCGCGCTCGCTTGCTCCAACAACCAACAAAACACAAAAGCTCAACAGCTGATCTGAGCAAGAGAGAGAGAGAGAGAGATTGGAGCTTTTGGCGCTCATCAGCTTTTGCGGGTATTCTCTTTGTTGGCATATGCTTAGCTCGCTCTTATTTTGAGCATGCTGCCAAGTGTTCGTTGCTTTTTCGGTTTGCGCTTTTTAGTTTTAGTTTTCATTTGTTGTGTTTACGATTAACACGATACAAGCAATCAAGTGGCGAATCAAAGGAAATTAAATCGATTACGGTAGGTCAACAAAACGTACAAATAAAAACATAAATACTTTCGCAGTTAAGAAATCAGAATTCGTGTTTGAAATATCAGGTGCATAAAAAGCTGCGACCAACTTGTTTTTTTTTTTGTTGGTTATTTTCCACACAGACTGTAAAAGCTATGCAAATTGCTGGCGCGTGCGGCTTAGCTGTATGCGTGTGTGTATATGTATATGCATTGTGTATATGTATGCGTGGTCACTTGCTGGTCTAGTTGCGTCTCTCTTTGGGTTGCGTGTAAGGCGCGTGTGCGAGAGCAGATGCTAATGACGCCATTGTCTCCAGCAAAGAAGTGCAAGTGTGCGTGTGTGTGTGTGTGAGCATATGCTAAAAACCTAGCATCTGAGAGCGAAAGATATATTTTTAATTAAATACATGTATATGACTACGCTTTAGAAGTTGTTAATTATTTTATTAGTTGTTTTAAAGTAATTTGTGAATTTTCTTATATATTTGCTTTGGCAATTATAAGTTTTCGCATTTGTTTTTCTTTTTCGTTTTTTTTTTATGGTATTTCGTTGCTTATCAGCTGTTACGCAGTTGACGACACACACGTGCACTAATACCAGCGCAACTTTTGACGTAAGCCTGAACACAAACCAAAACACAAACACACTTGTATACTGACATATGTTTGTAAATGTGTGTGTTTGCATATACGAATACAGGGCATATGAAAGACGACAAGCACGAATTGTAAACAAAACACAAACGTGGGAAACGTCAATGATCATTGAGAGAGCGAACGCAAAAGAGAGAGTGAAAGAGAGCTTAAAGCTCTCAATACTGCAATATTGAACGTGTAACACGCTCTTCTTACTCTTTGCTTTTTACAATCTATAATCTATAATCGATTCTATAAATTAAAAAAATAATAAATTATTATTGCACATATTTGTATGCCGCATTAATGCCAAATTAAGTTCAAATCTATTCTTCGCAAAGCTCTTTGCGTTGCGCATACAAAAAAGGGGAAAAACAAATTTGTTTTCCGCATTTCTTAATGGATTTACTTTTGAAGATCGGTAAACTTCGCTTTCGTGATAATAATTCCCAGGCCCAGGCATTTCGTTCTACCTGACGCGAGCCCAGGTAAAAACTAAAAACTAACGCGATGGAAAACTGAGGCGTAGATAGTCGTAAATGAGTTTATGATTATGCAGTTTTGCAGTTCATATTCATCTTCATCTTCATCCGTCAGTCAGTCAGTCCTCGATACCTGGAACTGTGACAATGTAAACCCCAGGCCGTGGTCATAAAGATATTGACTTTAACAGCACTTGGCCAAGATCGAGATCAAGATCGTTCAAAGTAAATACAACCTATGCTAATTCCTTTTGTTAGACCCAGGCAAATAATAACCATACAACTTGTGGCACTGATAGTGCGCCGCTGTCGTCGTTGTCGCCTATAAGCGATATAATAAAGCTCACCACCCCATATAGATTGCGGAAAACTTTGTGATCCCCCTTGGCGCTATCAGTACCCAGTCTGCTGTTCGCCACTCAAGACCACAAACAGTCTGGGAAAGGAAGTGAAACGACACGATCTTGGTAAGCAAAAGACTTATAGATCAAAGATGGAGGTTGCCTGGATCTTAGTAACCGCATTAAATCTATAATTAATACCTCTCCAAGTTTTGACGTGCCTTTTTCTTATCAGCTGAGGCATGGCAGCTGATAAGTAAAGTTCTATACATAGAGAACTAGACGGGAATCAGACGATTCTCTGTTTATTTTGGAAACAAATAGATTAAATTGACTTGGCAAGGATTTTACCACACAATTGATATAAATATCGCAGATAGTAAATTAATGTTACAAGCAAAAGATACCTTAGAAGATCGTGTTGATATAAAAAGCATTCCTATTTCAATAGAATTAAAAAATGTTAAGGATTTCAAGGGTTTTTTTTTCTTTATTTCTTAGTTTCTCCCAATTTGTTGCATCCTTTAATTGATTGACATTAAAAAATTAACTTATGTTAAAGTAGAACACTTTAAACTAACAAAACTATATTTATAATACGAACAAGTTATATAAGTCAGAGTCAGAAATATGTAGATAGCGAAAGTAATGCTATGATTAAGTAATATTAAATGAACTTTTAATTTTCCACAACGAGCAAGAAAATACTCGGAAGTGTGGATTACATAAAGTTATTTCAAAGATGTGAATTTCTTTAATGCACTTTCTTTTAAATCAATTTTGTAATGGTAATTTGTATTGATCTAATATCTCAATAAATCTAAGTAAAGAAAAAATTAAATAAGAATACATGTCACTAGACATTTTCTAGTTCAACAAATTAGAAAATATTCAATCAAATTTATTTAAGGCGAATATTAGGTGAACGATTATTATTTTGAAGTTCGTAATTTGTATTAAAAGAAATTAAAATAATTGATTGAAAATTTAATTTTTGCATTATTTCTATTTTAGATCAAACTCCAAATTTTATCACAACACGAAAGAAAGCAACGAGAAGATCAGCTCAGCTAAACTTCAATCCCAATCCTCCCCTGCCACCCATCCGCCACCCGCTCAGACAGTGTTACCACCATGCGTTTCCAGGGTCTCTTGCAATTGCGCAGATTGGCGACCGCTGCCACCCTAAGGCAGAGGCAGAGCTCACACATACGCACACTCACAGACACAGGCATACACACACATGGACACACAGTGGTGCGCACTCTGGCGAGCAGCGCATCGCCGTTGCCCGAACTTACACAGGTAAGACGAAGAGTGGAGAGAGGGAAACACACACACACACATACGTTATTATTATTATTACTAAATGGTGAGATGCACAGAACAAAATCAAAAGGTGGGGAGACACACACAACGAGAGGGAAAGAGAGCGAACGAGCGAAAGGGGGAGAGAGAGAGCGAAAGAGTTTAGAGTGTAAGAGCGCGAGAGGGAAAGAGAAAGAGAGTGAGTGAGAGTTTCACTCTGTGGTGAGTTGACTTTTGTCACCTCCTGGCCCAATCGCCGTCGAGTCTGCAACACTTTACAAATGGTGGTTGATGCCAAAGTACCGCTACGTACAGTTGTGCACATCGTTGCGATTGTCACACTGCTAATTAGCAAGCTATGAGACAGAAAGCTTATAGCAGGTGCTTATCGAATTTAAGTTTAGAACAAAATCGATAACAAATCGAACTTCAATTTTGCTAGAACATGCGAAGGGAAATTGCATTGCATCAATAAATGTGTTGAACTTTTTAGTTAGCTACTTCAATTATTTGCATATATATTTTGGGGTATTCAAAGCACAACTAGATATAAGCTATTGATCAAAGTAAATGCAAAAAAGATAAAAGATTCGAAATAAAGGAAAGTAGGAGAATTGTTGAAATGGTAAATCAGAGATTGCATTGAATTAAAATTTAAGATTTTTGCAGTATGGGGAATATCTAACAAAATAAAATGGCGTCTCTAATACGAAAGTTGCAAGGACTTATTTATTAAAATGAAAGATTGAGAATATAAAATATAATAAGAAACAAATGTAATGGTTTGTTATTACAAAAAAGCTTTCCCAAAAAGTAAATGAATGGACGCATAGGAAATTACAATTTTGATAAACATTAAACATTAATAATAAATTTTTATAATTTAACAAACTTGTGTAGTCCATTTCTGTAATAATCTACTCAATTTAAACTGTTGGCTAAATTCTCTAATTATTTATTTTTAAATGAATCCCTCTTACCATCTTCATTAATCATCTTTTTAATATGACTTTTAAATGTTCTTGTGAACATCTCTACCAACTTCTCTAATCGTGATTAACTTTTTTGCTCATTTCTTCAATACAGACTTTCTTGCGAACTTCTCTTACCAACTTCTCAAACTTAACTCTCTTGACTAGTTATGTTTAGTCATCTTCTCAATTTAGGCTGTCGTCAAACTTTTTAATAAACGTTGTTGTTAACTTTTTTATTCATATTCTACAAATTAGAGCTTTTTTAAACTCTCTTTCTAACTTCTCAAATCATCTATACAATCTAAACTCTCTGCGTAACTTCTCTTATTACCTATACAAAGTAAAATCTTTTGTTTAACTTCTCTATCCATCAACTTCAATTTCCTTTTGCAAACTTCTTCTATCAAGTTTTCATATAAAATTCTTAATTTAAACTCCCTATAACTTATAATCTACTCAACTTAAACTCTCTTACAAACTTCTCTAATCAACCTCTCTGTCCATCAACTTCAATTTAAACCGTCTTGCAAACATCTTTTATGCACTTTTCATATAAACTTCTCAAATTAAACTCCCTGCTATAACTTAACTTTCATTAAAATTCTCTATACAATCCAAACTCTCTTTCTAACGTCTCTAATTATCTATACGAAATAATCTCTCTAATCAACTTTTCTATTCATCAACTTTAACTTAAACCTCCTGGCAATCTTCTTCTTTCAACTTTTCATATATCTCTTTTGCAAACTTCTCTACAATATAAACTCTTGCTAACTTTTTTTTATCAAACAACTTCAATTTAAACCGTTTTGCAAACATTTTCTATGAACTTTTCATATATACTCTCAAACTAAAAGTTCCTTGCTATGACTTTTATTATAATATACTTCTATTATAATATAATATACTTTTATTATATATATATATTAAAGTTTCTTACAAACTTCTCTGATTATATAAACCCTCTAATGAACTTCTCTATTAATCAACTTCAATTTAAACCCTCTTGCAAACATATTCTTTTAACTTTTCATATTAATTATCAAACTTAAAGTTCCTTGCTATGATTTTTATTATATAATTCTCTGATTATATAAACCCTCTAATGAACTTTTCTATTAATCAACTTCAATTTAAACCCTCTTGCAAACATATTCTTTTAACTTTTCATATAAACTCTCAAACTTAAATTTCCTTGCTATAACTTATGTTATATTATAAGCTACCCAACTTAAGTTCTCTTACAAACCATTCTCTAAACCATCTCGGCAGATCACTGATCATGTGCAGCGCGGAAACTATGCGACGCTGAACGACAAGGACGTGTCACACTTTGAGCAGCTGCTGGGCAAGAATCATGTGCTCACCGAGGATCTCGATGGCTACAACGTGTGCTTCCTGAAGCGCATACGCGGTAACTAAACAATGATCTATATCGCTGACTTCCTTAACTAATCTTACCACATCTTTTTTTCCACTTGGACAGGCAACAGCAAGTTGGTGCTGAAACCAGGAAGCACTGAGGAGCTGGCTGCTGTGCTGAAGCATTGCAACGAGCGCAAGTTGGCTGTGGTGCCACAGGGTGGCAACACTGGACTTGTGGGTGGTTCGGTGCCGATCTGTGATGAAATTGTCATTTCGCTGCAGCGCATGAACAAAGTGCTCTCCGTCGATGAGGTGACGGGCATTGCCATCGTCGAGGCTGGCTGCATATTGGAGAACTTCAGTTTGCGGGCTCAGGAAGTGGGATTAACAGTGCCGCTGGATTTGGGTGCCAAGGCCAGTTGTCACATTGGTGGCAACGTGTCGACAAATGCCGGCGGATTGCGTGTGGTGCGCTATGGCAATCTGCACGGTTCTGTGTTGGGTGTGGAGGCGGTGCTGGCCAATGGTCAAGTGCTCGACTTGATGTCGAACTTCAAGAAGGATAACACTGGGTATCACATGAAGAATCTGTTCATTGGCTCCGAGGGCACGCTGGGTATTATCACGAAGCTATCGATGCTGTGTCCACATGAATCGAAGGCGGTGAATTTGGCCTTCATTGGTCTGAATTCATTCGACGATGTGCTAAAGACTTTTGTGAGTGCCAAACGCAATCTTGGCGAGATTCTCAGCTCTTGCGAACTGATCGATGAGCGTGCCCTCAACGTGGCGCTGGAGCAGTTCAAGTTCTTGAAGTGAGTGGCGAGAATATGATGAAAATTATGATATATATTAAAATTCTTTTTCCTTTTTATTAAAGCGCCCCCATTTCGGGTTATCCCTTCTATATGCTGATTGAGACATCGGGCAGCAATGGCGCCCACGATGAGGAGAAACTGAACCAATTCATTAGCCTGGGCATGGAGCGTGATGAGATTCGTGATGGCACCGTCACCGGGGAACCCGGCAAAGTGCAGGAGATTTGGAAAATCCGTGAAATGGTTCCACTTGGTCTCATCGAGAAGAGCTTCTGCTTCAAATACGACATCTCGTTGCCATTGCGTGATTTCTACAGCATTGTCGATGTGATGCGTGATCGTTGCGGCGATTTGGCTAACGTCGTCTGTGGCTATGGCCATTTGGGTGATTCCAATCTGCATTTGAATGTCAACTGCGATCAGTTGACCGATGAGATCCACAAGCGTGTCGAACCCTTTGTCTATGAGTACACCTCGAAGCTGAAGGGCAGCATTAGTGCCGAGCATGGCATCGGTTTCCTCAAGAAGGATTATCTGCATTACTCCAAGAATCCGGTGGCCATCCATTGGATGCGTGACATGAAGAAGATGTTCGATCCCAATGGCATTCTTAATCCCTACAAAATGCTTGCCTAATTACACCTCCTTTTCACTGCTCGATTCGATATCGTTTTTAACTATTTTTTTCTTTCTTTTTTTGGCTCGTAATGTATAAAAAGTTTAAATATAAAATATGTGTATATTCTATGTGGCATTGTCGTTTTCATATGCTTTTTTGGTTACTCTAGAGGGCGGCTCAAGGTGGAGTCAAGTTCGCGAGCTTTTAAGCTTTGTATATGAGCTTTTTATACACGAAACTCACGTCTTAACGAGACGGCAAGTTGGGCTTTTGGAAAACTTCAGAAATATGATAATTTGTTTGTTTTAAATGACGTATAACTTAAAAATCTTTTAAATTTTTAAAAATAATTATAAGTCAAATGATTAGAAAAATAAATAATCAAAACACACAGGAAACGTAAAAAATACCTAGCTTTTTTGACACTACAAAATGGCGCACTTATCCTAAACATGCATTTACTTAAATAAAATAGAATGATGATGCATAAAACAAGTTATTTTTGTGATATTTATTACTGTGTAGTTAAATATTCAGACAATTTTATATTAATAAATTACGTAAAACTCATTTAAACTTTTATATATTCCATTTATATATATTAAGAATTTTGATTAGAATATTTATTTTTAAATTATTGTTGAAAAGATAACAATTTCCTTAGCAGTAGCTTGATTGAACAAGGTTTCGTGAGCTGATTGCCCAGCCCTGAATGCGATTGCGTGACACGATGAAAGTTCACGCATCACGCACAGATCTAATATGCGGCGAAAAGCTTTTCGGCATTTGGCATTTATCATTCGTCTTTCGAATGTTCGTTTTTGCGCAAACTTCGTGGGGCAGTTTTAGTCGGCGAACGCAAGCGACGAGCCACAAACAAAAGCGGCGGCAAAACGTCTACAGCAATCAGTTCACGCGCTGAAAGCGAAACAAATCAAGTTTTTGTGTCGGTGTAAAAAAAATTAACAAAACCTCATTACTCTTTTTTTTTTGACATTTCTTTTTATTAATCCGAAATCGAATACAATAAAAATATGAGCGGGTAAGCAAAATAATTTGATACTTTGCCATTTAGAAAGGTACGAAAATATTTTTATTTGTTTGTTATTTTTTGTGTTGCTGCAGAAAAGCTGATATTGCGCTCATTGGATTGGCCGTAATGGGCCAAAATCTGATATTGAATATGGACGAGAAGGGCTTTGTGGTGTGTGCATATAATCGCACTGTGTCGAAGGTCACTGAATTTCTAAACAACGAGGCGAAAGGCACCAAAGTGATTGGTGCTGACTCATTGAAGGACATGGTCGACAAACTGAAAACGCCACGCAAAGTAATGATGCTAGTCAAGGGTGAGTTACTGTTCTCGATGTTGTTGTTGTTGTAAATGGCGGAGTGAGTGGCGTGTAAAACACAAGCAACCGATCGCCTCATGTTTTGCGTGCACGTGTGTGTGTGTGTGTGTGTGGAAGTCAAAGCAAAGTCACACACGTACACGCTTACATTTTGCAAAGTAAGTTCAATGCATTGCGGCACATTCCAAAAACAAATGCACAGCTAAAGAGAGCGAGAGAGCGGAATTTAGAGACTATTTGCTGTTTCGGTTGTTTACAACTTCGATAAACGCTGGCAGCGCGAAATTATCGGCTATCGGCCGATAGGCTTAAGCGCGATACGCAGCTCACTTTCACAACGCACATCAAAGTGACTTTCATAATAGGTCGAAAACAATACACAGGTACTAGAAAGAACGATAGTATTAGTCAGCACTTGGCCGGGTCGTTGTGATCTGTGCATCCGATAAGCGTTGTAGTCGTCAAGCTATATCACAATTCCAATGCTATCAAAGTCGCCGTTATCTCTCTGTCCCATTAACGACTTTGGGCCGACCTCAGCTCAAGGTCAACTTTAAGCAGCACTTCTAGAACACTCACACATACATACAACGAACGTGAACACGCACACTAGATATGTAAAGTGAAATCACGGCTGCAGCACGAACTTAAGCGCTAACCTTGCGCGTATCGTTTCGGTTAGCGTTTTTTTTTTGCCATCACTAGCGAATTGCATTTAACCTTGCTCAATTCTAATACTGGCTTTCTCTTTCTAACACACAACACACACACACATACAGCTGGCAGCGCCGTGGACGATTTCATACAGCAGCTGGTGCCTTTACTATCACCTGGTGACGTTATCATCGATGGCGGTAACTCCGAGTATCAGGATACATCTCGTCGCTGCGATGAATTGGCCAAACTCGGCCTGCTCTTTGTGGGCTCCGGTGTCAGCGGTGGCGAGGAGGGCGCACGTCACGGTCCATCTCTAATGCCCGGCGGACATGCCGCCGCCTGGCCACTGATTCAACCCATTTTCCAGGCGATCTGCGCCAAGGCCGATGGTGAACCCTGCTGTGAATGGGTGGGCGATGGTGGTGCCGGACACTTTGTGAAGATGGTGCACAATGGCATCGAGTACGGCGACATGCAACTGATCTGTGAGGCATACCACATCCTGCAAACTTTGGGCTTGACACCTCCCCAAATGTCCGACGTGTTTGGCAAGTGGAATGAGGGTGAACTGGATTCGTTCCTCATTGAGATCACACGCGATATTCTGAAGTATAAGGATCAGAAGGGTTATCTCTTGGAGCGCATTCGCGACACAGCTGGACAGAAGGGCACCGGCAAGTGGACAGCAATTGCTGCCCTCCAGTACGGTGTGCCCGTCACGCTCATTGGCGAGGCCGTCTTCTCGCGTTGTCTGTCCGCCCTCAAGGATGAACGTGTGCATGCGAATGGCGTGCTCAAGGGACCCGGTTGCAAGCCCCGTCTCGCCGATGCCAACAAGTTCCTCAACGATATTAAGAACGCCTTGTACTGTGCCAAGATCGTCAGCTATGCTCAAGGATTTATGCTGATGCGTGAGGCGGCGCGTGAAAATAAGTGGCGTCTGAATTACGGTGGCATCGCGTTGATGTGGCGCGGCGGTTGCATCATTCGCAGCGTCTTCTTGGGCAACATTAAGGATGCCTACACACGACAGCCGACGCTCTCAAATCTGCTGCTCGATGACTTCTTTAAGCGTGCCATCGAACAGGGTCAGGAGTCGTGGCGTCAAGTGGTCGCCAATGCCTTCTGCTGGGGCATTCCGGTGCCCGCTCTATCCACCGCCTTGAGTTTCTACGATGGCTATCGCACTGCCAAATTGCCGGCGAATCTGTTGCAGGCGCAGCGCGATTACTTTGGAGCTCACACCTACGAACTGTTGGGCGATGAGGGCAAATTCCATCATACCAACTGGACGGGCACCGGTGGCAATGTCTCTGCGAGCACTTATCAGGCCTAGGCGAGAAGTTACTTAAGGACAACAACGCATTCCCCCAAAATTCCCCATTCCCTTCCCACATGCATTCCTCCATGTCAATTAATTGGATTATCTTCGATACTAATTTTAATGATAGGCCCTTTTTTTGCTTTTGCCCCGAAAAGTGTAAAACGGGTCTAGCAATGCTAGTAGACTCTAGCGGGTCTATTAACTGTGTTTTGTTTGTTACTTTTACATTAGGGTAGCAGAGTATAATATTACTGATTAAAATTCATTGTAAACATTATTAAATAGAATTATTAAACTGGTGTTTTTTTTAAAAAAAACTACAATTGATTTTTTTTTAAGAGTTATTAATATAGTAAACCCTTTTTATTAATGGGGAATTCTCTTGAATGCAAATCGTGTCGTCATATGCCTCAAATGTGAAAAGGGTCTAGCAATTCGAATGGACTCTACCTGTTAAAGGGTAAGTCGGGCGTATAAATACATGGAGGCTCTGAAAAAATTTGAAATGATCTTTGGAATAGCAGAGCTTAAGATTAATAAAGAAAATGCATTGTACTCATAGTAAATATAATTATTTAACTGGTATGTGTTTATTTGTTTATGCTACAATTGATTTGGTATTTTGTTGTCGGCGGCGAAGATGGCTAACATAAATAATTAAAACAGCAAATAGGGCAAAGCAACATGTTGTGTGTTGTTGAATTTAATAACTAGTCTTTCGAGTTTTTTTTTAAGGCCGCCTAATGCGCCGGCAAATTGCAATGTGCCGTGGTATGTGAGTATGTGTATGCATGTGTTTGTGTGTGTGCTTGTTGCAACATAAAATCTCAATCAAACAAAACAAATTCTCAGTCATCCGATGGCCGCAATGTTTTTTTCTGCTCGATAACCAGCTTATCCGTGGTATAGAGATGGCCGATAATCACCTGAAACATGTCAATTGCATTAAATTAAAGTGCCACCCCTTGTTGTTGTTGTTATCGCCGTCAGTGTAGGGATGCGATAACACAGACGCAGCGTGCATACAGCTGATTGCAATGCAACAACAACACTCACCTGTCGACGAATCAATTCGAGACTTTCCTTGCCGCTGGCAACAAGACGATCAATTTCCTTGAAATCATTAATCACTCGATTTGCCCGAAATGTATCACGTATCTTGCGCGCCGCATACATTCTACGTGTGTAAATGTCAAAATGAAAATACAAGCGGTATTATGCATGTGTTATGTTATTTCACAACAGATGGTGGGAGATGGGGGAAACGCACCTGAAATTGTACGCTGGCAACTTCTCTGATTCGCGCAGCAAATTTCTATATAATGTTATGGCCTGGCGACGTGTCGACATCGTTGTAACTTCAGTGTGCGAACAGCAGGACAAATATGTTAATTTTAATTGATAATATGCTTGTTGATTATTTTGATTCAATCATGCAATTTTAGTGATGGTTAAACAAATAAAAAAAAAAACCGAAAATATTCAACGACGGCAAACCTATCGATTGTGACAGCGATGCAGCCCATTTCAGTATTTTCCATAGAACGCACGTGCTTGGTCACATTGCTGTTGCTACTGGTGTGCTGCGCGCATTCATGTTTTCGATATAAAAACTATCGATAGTTCTGACAATAACTGTCAAAACTTTACTTGCAAACTGCAAACGAGGAGGACCAATACAGTGTTTATTTCTGTGTCCGTGCTGTTGAACGAGCGAAACATTTAGTTAACTGGTGTGCAGTTTGCTAATTGTTTGAAACGAGAAGCAAAGCCTCATCATGTAAGTAGTAAAACACACAACACACAAATCAATTCCATTCGGTATACTTTGCAATAAACGTCACAAGGTTGCTCACAAATTTGCCAAAAAAGAAAAGAGAAAAGCGATTCGAACTTGCGTCTGTCTGCAGCTTTTTTTTTTGTTCGACCTAAGGCCGCCTTATGCCGGCGTCGCACGACGTGGTGCCTGCCGCGTGTTGGCTAACAAAAAAGAAAGTAGATTAATTTTGCGAGCAATGTGCTCATACTCTCGGCATTCTGTTAAACTTTTGCACAATTTCCGTTTAAAATTGTCTCAAAAACAAAAAACAATAAAAACACAGGTCTGCAAAACGGGCACTCGGTTATTTTGTGAGGTTAAATCAGAATTGCAGTTGAGGGGAAAAAATATTTGCGTCATGTTTCAGACTCTGGCGCGTGTATTGGCGTCTGGGCATGTGTACGTATGTCGCAATGGTCTTCTGCTTGTCTATGGCTGTGTGCGTATTTACGGGTGCGTGTGTGTGCTTCTGTGTTTGTGTGTGATGTGCGTTAGCATTTGTTCGATTTGTATTTGATAAATAGGAAAGAATAATACGGTTTTGCAATGCACAGCATATATTCTTGCGAATTACAAAATTCCCCCAATGCGACAATTATGTGTAGTTCTTTGTTCTTGCTTGGCTTGCATTTTGAATTTTCGTTTATTGTTATTTCTCATTCCTTATATTTTTTGGCGCGCTTTAGTTGCGTCTTGTTCCGAGGCTGCAACGAGCAGCAGCAGTAATAGCTCATTTGCCTACTCGCTTGCACTCCCAGGGTTGCTTCATTCTTGTGTGCGTGTTTGCCAAAGCTGCTGTATGTGTGTGCTGCTGCTGATTCAGCTGGGCAACAACAACACATTTCAACAATTTGGGCAAAACATTCTCAAACATTCTATGCTGGAATGACACATGCCAAAAAGATGTGGAGGAATTTTCGATACTTTTGCAGTGTATAGAAAACAACAGAATGAAATATGCCGCATTATGTAGTTATTTACACATCTGTATATATGTATGTGTGCTATATGCTATACATGGGTTGAAAGTATCATTCTACAATAACTACGCTTACATAAACGCAAAGGTATTGCGTATGCTGCTCTCACGGCATCTTCGCATGCTACCTGCATGTACATCACACACACACGCATTGGTCACATTGATAGCAGCTGCAGTTTGTCGGCTCTCTCTTGCATTTCGCCTCTCTTCAGTGCAGAGTGCAAGAGCGCGACAGAGAAAGAGAGAGATTGCGACAGTGAGCAACAGCTGTTGTTGTCCTTTGGCGCGCTTTGCAGAGCCGCCTCTCTGCCTGCGCTCCTTGCGCTGCTCTTCTTTTCTCCTATGTGTTGTTGTTGACCTTTACCTTTTTGCTACTGTATTTTTTGCTTCTTGTGCTCTACCAGCGCTGAGCTGTTCACATTCGCATTTCGCTCGTTGCACACTCAACAACTAAAGAAAAAAAAAAGAAAACAAAACAGAAATCCGAAAACTAATATCGTGTTATTCATTCAATCGTCAAACAGCCAAACGAAGAAAGTGCAAACCTCAAAAGTGCAAAAAGAAGCGCGCAACTTCTTGCTCTGTAGTACAGTGTTCAACTAGAGGCAAACAACAACTACAACCACAACAAAGATGGCCCAAGAAGGACAGGATATGCCCACATTCAAGTGCGTGCTCGTTGGCGATGGTGGCACTGGCAAAACAACATTCGTGAAACGCCACATGACTGGTGAATTCGAGAAGAAATATGTTGCCACATTGGGTGTGGAGGTGCATCCATTGATCTTTCACACCAATCGCGGCGCAATTCGTTTCAATGTTTGGGATACGGCCGGACAGGAGAAATTTGGCGGACTACGTGATGGCTATTACATCCAGGGCCAGTGCGCTGTCATCATGTTCGATGTAACATCGCGTGTCACGTACAAGAATGTGCCCAACTGGCACAGAGATCTGGTGCGCGTCTGCGAGAATATCCCCATTGTGCTGTGTGGCAACAAAGTGGACATCAAGGATCGAAAGGTCAAGGCCAAAAGCATTGTGTTCCACCGAAAGAAAAACTTGCAGGTGAGCATCATTGAGTGAATAACAATCTATAATCGATATACGAAACTTCATCTACTAACACGTTTCTTTCATCATCATTAGTACATTACAAATATTTACTTACTATCGATAACATTGTTTAAAGTGCGCTCTCTCTCTGTCTAATAGCGCATTTGTTTCATCAACATCATCAATACACAAACATTTACTTACCATTGATAACTCTGTTTACTGATAATGATCGTGTTGATGTTGATCATAAAAAACTTTTGTTACTATCGACACACCTATCGATCTTCTTAATACACGAAGTCTGCTCTCTATTAACACACGCATTTGTTTCTATATTCTGTTCTCGCTTTGATAGTACTACGACATCTCGGCTAAATCGAATTACAACTTCGAGAAACCATTCCTTTGGCTGGCCCGTAAACTGGTTGGCGATCCCAATCTCGAGTTTGTCGCAATGCCAGCGCTGCTGCCGCCAGAGGTCAAAATGGATAAAGACTGGCAGATTCAAATCGAACGCGATTTGCAGGAGGCGCAGGCGACCGCCTTGCCAGATGAGGACGAGGATCTATAAGCATTAGTTAACAAAACAAAAACAAAACACAGCAAGAAAAAGAAAAACAAAATAAACTAAAAAATGAATAAACAACAACCAACCAAGCAACAACAATTATAAAACAGGGTTCAACACAGAGCAGCAAAAAAGAGAAAAGTCGTCAACAACACTAGGTTTAAACTATAAGAACACACACACACACACACATACACAAAACACACTCATACACACACAGTGTACACTTTAAGAAAAAAGGAAAGAAGAATGAAAAACCCAGCACATTCATGTTTAAATAGAGTTGCCCAATTTATGATTATAATATTATGTAAACGTAATTATTAAATTTTTTTTTTTTTTTTTTTTTGCGTAAATTATCTTTTGTTGTTGTGTGAGATAGAGAGAGACAGAGAGATAAGAAATGATGAAATTAAAACAACAACAAGAGCAGCAAAATATACATTGCCAGAGAAAGAAAACAATTACGGGCTTTTAGCGAGTAAGCACGAAACTAGAAAAACAGCTCGACAGTTACAGCAAACAAAACTACCACAACAACAAAAGAAACTACAATTATTACGATTCAACATGGATTTAAAAAAAAAAAAACACAATAAATAGCTAAGACAAATAAAAACTAAAAAAAAATGGAAAAAGAAATATATAAAGAACGAAAAAAAAAACTGAATATGAATGTGGAATACTAAGTAAATTGTTATTAATTTCGAGAGCTGGAAAACAATCAATGAAATGTGTCGAAAGATGTCCAAAATCCTTACTTGCATTTGATGCAACAGGCGGGAAAGACGCCCGTATAACGCTGTTTATTGTGGCACGTCACCTTCTGCTGGGCACAGCTGAAAAGAAAATAAGACGGAGCGAGATCAGCTGAAGATCGAGTTACACACACAAACGCTTTTTGGGAACTTACTCCTCCACGACTGTTTTAAAGGTGTCTGTGCAAATGGCACGTTTGAGGCATTTGCCGTCGGTGCCAAAATCCACATAATCCTCTCCCTTTCTCAGCAGTGACATATACGTGAGGAATATGGTCTCACCCTCGGAATTGCGATACGTGCACAGTGGCTCCTTAGCTGCAACATGTGGAAGCAAACTTGCTGTGAGAGTCCTTCAACTGTAAGCTTACTTACCAGCTTCAGAGGATTGTGGAGCAGACATCACCAACAGCAGCAGTAATGAGAGCGACATCAGAAATGCGTTGAGCATCATCTTGTCTAGCTTAAAGAAGAATATGGACTTGATTGTAAACTGTAGTTTTCTGGATTCTCGACTGAGAGTTGGCGTATGAACCTGTTTGCTATTTATACCTCGCATCAAACGTTATGTGTCATGTGAATCTGAATTTCTAATTCACAAATCGTTCCAACGCTCTCCGATCATTGCGACTTGTTGCACGTCCCCTACGATTCTCACATTGTATATAACAGACGTATTTCAATGTAGCGCATGCGAATTGTCTAGTACGTTTCATCAAGCGGTTGTTTTAGTTTTGCATTGTTTTAATTGCATAATTGTCGGACTATTTAGCAAAGACCCCTCACAGCTTGTGATTAAGTTAATTGCATCAAAGCCCATCAATGTTTGTTGGCGTCGCCATTCCCCAAATGCAAAGTGTCACACTCTTTATAAAGCCTTCGATCTAAAACAGTCATGCATTTTAGATTTTTAGATTTGTTTTGGTTTCTTAGAAATGTCATTGAAATATGGTTCGGTTTCTTAAGCAAATTTTGTGTAATCTTTTATTTTAGATATTTTCTGATTTATTTTTAATTAAGTTTTCTTTTTCCAATCTTTCAAAATATCTTCTAGAATACTTTCTATTTAAGATATTCCATTTGATCATACTCTCTTATGAAATTGTAGTACTATAAAGTGTACTTGTAAACTGTGGGATTACAGCTCTGATTTTAAATTTAATATTCAGCTTTCTCAATAAGCAACAATATGAACTGCAATCCAAACAAAAGCGTTGTTTCATGCCAGTTGAAAAATCTTTTTTGAAATCGCTGTAATATTTCACTTCTGTGGACTTATTTGTATCTTAGGGGTTACAGCTACAGATGTTGAATTTAATATTTAGCTTTCTCAATAAGCGAATATATGAACTGCAATCCCAGCAAAAGAGTTGCAAATTTAAAAATCTTTTTGAAATCGCTGAAATATTTTTTAGCATAAACTTAAGGTGTATATATATGACTTTTATGATAAAATAACAGCTGCAGCTTAAGCCAACAGCTGTTACAACAATTGTTTATTAAGGTGGCTAAAGCATAACAATGGAATAATATTACAATAGAAGAAGGCTAGATGATATTGGTATCCGTGTCCTTGCACAAAAGTTGTGGACAGCAATTGGGAAACGTGCGACGCATATCCGAATAAATCTTGCAGTTCTTGCTCGGCACAAGATTGTGGCGACCACAGCTGGAAATTAAAGAATAAAGAATAATGCATTTAAAGATCGTTTCAAAAAAAGTTGTGGGGACACTTACTATTCAATCTCGAGCACATAGTCGGGGCGACAATGGATGGAATTGCAGAAACCTTCGCGATTGATGGGTTTGTATGACTGATGCTTGGGTATTGCTTGCTTCAGCTCCTCAAAGTAACACTGACCAGGATAATCTGAGGGCAAGGAATGTGAGCTTTAACTACGCTTAATATTGCAAACTTACCTGGATGAATGGCATTGGCTCGATACGCCAAATCGGCATCAACTCCCAGGCAGATCATCGCCAGCAGCAGCAACATTGGCACTCCGTATCCATAGCTGACCCTAGTTCGGATGATGACCATAATGCTTTACTTGTTCTCGTTTTTCTTTTTTTTGGGTAGATTTCGAACTTTTTGCTTGAGCGTCGACGGTGCGACTGAGTCAATTGCAATTAATTGTTGTTGCTTTTATATAAAATTAATAATAATAAACAACGACGCGCTCACACTGTCTTGTGTATCTACAAGATACTGTAGCTGTAACTGTATCTGTGAATGTTGCTGAATATGGGGCATGTGGCGTCGTGAATTTTAAGCTTTTTTTTTTAGCTCTAGTTTCAATTAATTAAACCATTAAACAATCCCCAGAAACACCGCTTCGCTCTTTTTTGCCCCGCCACAAAACTCGAAGTCCATGAAAGCGAGAGTTCATTGAAGTGCGGGGGCGTCACAAGCTTGTCACCAGTGATGCCCAAAAAATACAGATTTTAATACAACCGCTAAAGAAAATACAGCTGCTATACTTCGTTAAGATGACATGGTAATGTTTTTAAGCGTTTCCCAGAAATCTCAAGATCGGAATTGATGTCTGGAGCATATGAACGATTTTATGCGTCACTTTTTTTATGCAGCCTTTGTATCTTCAATGTTAAATTTCGATATTCAAGTTATGATGTCAGTGGCAACATCGAATATCATTTACCTATACACAAAAGAGACATCTGTGCAAAGTTAAAATTAGATATTCCAAAAATTGTGGCAATTACTTTTTAAATTTGCCACAATTCTAGACAATTATTTTGTGCTAAAATGAGAACGTCTTCGATATACAACCTATAAAAAGATTTGTCAGCTCCTGGATTAATACATAAACCACTTAATTCTTTCATCTTTCAACTCTAAAACTTTTTTATTATATTAATTAAGAACCTTTCCAGCTCTCATTATACATAATATATATTTTTTAAATATATAGCTGAAAAGGTTTTTATTTAATATTATAATGAAGTTTAAGAGTTGAAGAGGTTAGAGAATTATAATACGGTTTATATATGTACATATGTATGTATACATATTTAATTTTAAGTCTTCGCCAGAAAAATAAACAGCTAAGTGCGGCATCACTGCTGCCTCGGTTCAGGAAACTGTGGCAAGGTTGCAGTGCTGCAATTCTAGACGACTCGTAAATGTAAATTAAATGTTTTTCGAACTGCGACAAAGCCAATTTACCGAGATTAACAAGTGCAAATTCACGCACAATGAAACAACTGTTCTTTACTTTCATTTACTTTGTATTTATCAACTTAAAAATAAAAACAAAAATGAAGACTGTAAACTTTGAAATATAATTTTCATTTTGGCTGTATAATTTGTAGACTATAAATGCTGTATGACTCGTAGTCAGTAATTATTTATCACCAAGCATTATAATTATTATTACTATAGATTTGAATATTGTTATTTTTGTTTATTATTGTGAGAGTGTTAATTTGCATAAATCTCTGGCTGACATAAGCGACAGTTCTATGCCCTAACATAGCTAGGAAATCGTGAAATAAATATAAGTAAATATAATTGATAAAGTCGCCTTGAATAATTGGTAACCTTGAATGGCCCACAAAGTGATAAGATGGACTATTAACGAATAAACAGCATCCAAAAAAAAAAAAATTCCGGTCAAACACAAGATGCTCCTGAAAACACACGGAACTGTGCTGGGAGAGTGAGAATGACAAAAAAATAAATAAAAAAAAAAATCCGGAGGGAAGCTGATAACTGTGAGAACTTAGTCGCCTTATAAGTTGCATCGTTTCCATCTATTCACTCAGACAACACTCACGATGCGGCGCTGGAACCTGGATATTTTTTTCTGCCTAGTTGTTGTGCTCATGTTCATTAGTCAAGCGTTTGGTTACCAAACTTTACAATATCGCGGCCATGCCAAGCATCCGAGTAAGTTTCTCCGGCTTCTTCGAGTAAATAGTTGAAAACTATTCATTTCTTTAGGTTTACCGAATCACTGTTATTACGAGGAACTGGAGTTGGATGTACCAATGAATGAAACCCTCTATCCGGTAAATCAACACGGTTACTGTGTCCATGTGTCGTGTGAAGAGGATTATTTGCTCTTGATCAAGCAGTAAGTAGTCGATAGTAATCAAGTATACGCTCAAGTATAACTTATCAAATTTGTTTGACAGCTGTGAACACCAGAATTTGCAAAGCGGTTGTTTCTTTGCCCCCTATGACTATACGAAACCCTATCCAGATTGCTGTGAAAAACACATTTGCCCAACGTAATGCACTTTGCTAAATATTTACAATATCTTGTTAATAATCAATGCATACAATAGTGACAAGTGACAAGCCTACATTTATAAATAAAGTGCGACTGCTAAATACCCAGTAAAAACATTCCATGTGCAGCTAAGTTTTGACCCTACCGGAGTGACCTTTTGATAAGTTAAAGAATCTACAACTGTTGTCTGAGTGAAAAAATTGAGCTCAAATTTACAGCAATCCAATATAGCATTGCTCTTTTCGTGGAAAAAAAATTAAAATGCAGCTAAAATGTGGTGCGCTTATATAAAAATATGAAAATAACAAAAAAACTGAACAAATCCAACAGAGTTTTTGGTAGTTTCCTATCTCTATGTTCCATTTTACAAATATAATGTGGGATGTGGGATCAACTAACTAAAAGTAATATGCAAAAAATCAGTTGTTTGGTTTTTTTTTTTGTCACTCTGCTATTTCAAAGTTCACAGTTGTAGGATTGATAACATATTTCGACTTGTAAATTTCTATTGCTTCGCGACCTTGCACTGCACTACCAGCTGAATAATTTTTAGGTTTACAAAACCCATCTAAATTTACATTTACAGGATATGAACTAAATGACTATGACTATGAAGTTATAAACTACATACTTAAGGTTTAAACAAATATTTTGTTTTCTATTGATCGGCCTTGCATAGCACTACCGACTGTGAAAAGGTTATCGCTGATAGTTCCCTTCCATTGATTAGACACTGAGGAGAGAGTTCAGTTGAGCTGAGCTTCTGGCTGTGCGATCATTACTCAGTTCACAATGCTGCCAGTGACAATAGTGCTCTGCAGTTTGGTCTTGGGGGCGCACCTAATCTTGGTACTAGGCCGTAAGTAGAAGGCTTGCCTAAATTAACACGCTTTAAGCTCAAATATTGCAGTTAAGAACGATCTTGAAGGAGGCGCTAATAACGTTGTAGTTGAATCGGATGAGTGCAAAGAAGATGATTGCCCTTGTGCGACCTCCAGCTTAGGGTAATTACCCTCGATCGATTTATATAATGCATATGGAAAAAATTGATGTATTCACAATTATTATTGCAGTTGTCCTGCGGTGGTTCGTGCCTTACCCTGTAAACAAATCGATGCTGTCAACTAGAGTGAATAAAATACAGATTACAATTAAATAAAACCAAAATTTGTGTTTATTCCGATTTTGGTTTGGTATACATGCTTGAACTTAGCCAATAAATCTCTATATATATATATTTGTATACATATAGGTATGCCTCTCAATTTGTGATTTAACCAGACCTTTTATTCAAATATATGTATATATATATATGGATTTATGTATATATATAAACCGAGTATATATATAATATATGTGTATATTGTTCATATATTTGTATAGTTCTCTAAAATAACATCTTTCGATTTCTACACACGGTCACGTAACGAGAATCGAATCGAATGTGCAACTTCTCCAGCGATTGCTCTATAGAATTGTAACTCTATATACATGTACGTGTATATATCTGGTATATACATGTATATATAGAGCTTGTTGTAGTATACATATTGAGTAATTGGGAGCGGTATGCTACTTTAAAGCTGCACAACATCAATACACACGCACAAACAGCAGGTGCAAACTTACGAGCTATATCTTATATACTATATACGAGTTCTACATCATATATATCCAAATACAAATACGGGTGTGTGTATATTTGTGACGTGTAAAAGTTTGAAGCCATCTCACAATGTGTACTTCAATTATTCTTCGTATACAATATCTGTATGTATAAATTTATATACGGCATAATATTTATATAAATAACTTGTATAACCTGAGCTAGTCTAAACATTTTTAACTATGGTCCGGCGGCACAAATTTGCCTTGTTTTTCTTCTTTGTGTAGAGTATTAATTTCTTCGTCATAGTTCAAGGAAACGAATAGGCGAAAATGAATCTAAAAAAAAAACAAAAATAAACCTTTCTCTTCACAATTTTACTATTGTTTTATAATGACATTTACATTTATAGTAATAATAATATTAGAGATATGAACTTAAATCATAAAATGACGGCATCTTAAGTGTGAAAAGAGTGAACGATAATAATGTAAAGCATTAAAAAAAAAAGTAACTAATTGGGTATCTCGACACTCTTCTTTACGGCATAGTGAAAATAAACAGAAACTCTACGGCGTTACTAATTTGAACTTGAAATGGGGAAAGACAACTGTATACACAGATTGTCAGCTTGAATATCTGGTCACACTTAAATGCTAATTGTTCTTGTCGTTTCCATTTCACCATGCCCATGTGTGCCAAGTGTTTATATTCATATCATATGTCTAGTATATAGTGCTTATTAATCCGGCGTTGTTGTCAAATGCGGCATGCCGCATTCCTCTTCTCATTGACGCGCCGCACGCTCCGTCTCCATGAGGCACTCACGCACCAAGATGCGGGCATGGACGATGCCCCGCTTCAGGCGCTCCGTCGAGCTGCGCGAACCCGTGTATGTCGGCCGGATGTCGCGTCCCATCTCCTCGATGACGGCCAAGAGTTGGGCGTACTTACTCAAACCGTTGCCGACCGTTTGGCTACCCACCGTTGGCAGATTGGCAGTGGAGGTGAGCGGCGTGGTGATGTTCGCCGATGTCTGTGTGGTCACCACAGCTGGCGATGTCGATGGAGGTGGATACTTAAGCTGTGATTGCGATAGATTCAAGCCCAGATTGCTTGAGTTGTTGTTGATGTTATTGTTGCTGCCATTGATATTGCTGTTGATGGTGGACGACGACGATGACGACAGATTGCGACCATTGTTGCTGGCTGCAGCAATGTTGGCCAACGACAGCGCTGCGGCAGCAGCCGCTGCAGCTGCGGACGATGGTGTGGCAGTTGTGTTTGATTGCTGTTGCAACAGCGCCAATTGGGCTTGCAGAAATTGCGGTGAATATTGCAGCGCAGCAACTGCAGCGGCTGCTGCTGCCGTTGCCGCTGCACTGCTCTGTGCATTGTTGCGTTCTCGCTTGCTCCCGCCGCCGCCGCTGCTGCTACCAGTCGCGTAATCAGTGGCGCCCATATTATTGTTATTGCTGCTGCTGTTGTTGGAGCTGTTGTTGTTGCTGCTGCTGCCGCCGCTGCGTGAATGATGTATGGCGGATATTTGGATTTGGGGCTGCTGTTCACGCTGTTCGCGCTGCTGTTGATAGTTGTAGAAGTTTTGTACTTGCGAACGTGGTATTGGTGTCACTGTGACGTCACTTAGCTTTGATTCGACAGCTTGTATGTCCATGATGTCCATTCTGCTTCTTCAGCTGCTGCCTATGCAAACAAATACGTTTTGACACTGACACTCACTGCAACTACTGCAAAACTTACCCAAAATTGTCTTTGGTGTTTCGTTTTCGCTTTTTCCTTTGCAGTTTTTCTTTCGTTGCAATAATTTACGCTTTCTACGCACAAACAAATGTATTGCAACCACCACAAACAAAACACGTACACACAGGGTTAGTGTTAGCTACTGTCATCGCTGTGTTGTTATCGTTATCGATGCATATTTTATGCACTTGTCATCAAAATACCAAATAAACATACTAAAAGTATATTACCGCAAGCAGCTGTTGCTAATTGCCAATATCAACCAAATTGAATTTGGCAATAATTGCATGGAATTTATTATTGCGTAATAGTTGTAAGCTTTGTGTGTGCGAATTGTCACAAATGACATTGAGTTACGAAAGTTAATTTTTAAATATAAATTAAAGTTTAACGGCCTACTCAGTGTTGTAAAATGCTGCACTTGAGTAGTTGGCTGACTGGCAGACAGAAAAAACAATGGCGAAGCAAACTGTGAACTAAATGTCTCTGTTGTTGACATCTGGTCGCTGTGTAAATTTTATTTCGAGCACATACTCTTGTGATATCCTAGTTGTGATTAATTTCCAAAAATTATAAAAGCAACCTTTTAGAATTTTACGTATAGTGCTATCAAATAGATGCAAAAATATAATAAACATCATCGTGTGTGTTCAATAATACCGTGGCGAGGTGAGCGTAAAAAGTACACAAAAAAATTGCGTGAAACGACTGCAACGGCAGCCAACAAGAAGAGTCACGAAGAGTAGCGTTCGTTTTTTTTTTTGGTCTTTGGCAGTTTTGCAAAATTCCCAATTACATTTCCGCGTCTGACAAATGTGCGTGTGTTCGTTTGTGCATGTGTATGTGTGTGTATGAAAGCCCTACTCTGCTGGCTCTGTGCTCTTGATGCCAAATATCTTCGCCTGCCTGCAGCTGTGTATGTATGAGTGTGTGTGCGTCTTTCTATGTGGGAGCCGCAGCCGTCAGCCACTGCATGACGTAAAGCTGCTGCTGTGGCCGCCGATACAACAACGTAACGAGCATACGTTTGCACATATTACATACATTTGTGTGTATGTAATTAACAACGTAAAGCTTGCTGGCATTGATTAACTGCTGTTGTGCTCGCTTTTTTCTCTTCTCATTTTTTTTGGCACTAACACATGCCTTATATGCATATGCACATGCATACGCACACACAGATATGCCTATATGCATGTCGGCATGTATGTGTGTGCTTGTGGAACTGTCGCTATGTGCCGCATATGAGAGAGCAGTGTTGCACAACGCCGGTCGTGGCCGCGATGCATGCGAAAACTTAGAAAAAGCAGAGCGCAAAAAAAGCAACGCACACAAAAATCGCAATTGAACAAAAATTGTCTAGAAGCGGCGGCGCGTTGTTTGTCTGGCGGCATTCCATTAACGCACACACACACATGCTTACCTATTCATGTGCGGCACATATGCACATCTGTTTTAATTGTGTTATCGATAACAGTCAGCAGATGAATCAAAAGTGACGGTTAACCATTTGAATTTTGTGTGAATTACACACACACACGCATAGGCATTCACACGACACGCATACAATAAGAAAACTGACAAACGACGCCGTGTATTTTTTTGCGACCTCGACATAGAAGAAGCCAAAGCCAAAGCAAAGCAAAAAGCAAGCGCCAGTCGTCGTCATTCCTTAGCAGCAGCACAAACAGCAGCAGTAGCAGCAGTCGAGTGAGCGCAGCCATTTTTGATGTGTTGCTGTCTCGCTTCGCGATAGTTTTTGTTGTTGTTTAAGTTTTTATTTTCGTTGGTGTTGTTATTGTGTTGGAAACGAAGAAGAAGAGAGAGACGAGCGCTTGCTTGCTTCATACATATGTGTGCGTGTGTTGTGTGAGTAAGCGGCAACTGTTTTGTTCCTTGGGCTGCAACTAGCGGTACTTCATTAGCAAGCTTTGCTTTATTTGTCAAATAACAAACAAACAATAATCTAATAATCTCTCAAATTTCTCATTGTAGCAATCGACGCTTGTAACAAACAACTATAAAACAATAAAACAACAATAAGAGCAAAAAGAACAACACAGAGGAACACACGCTTATTGAAACCAAATCACATCGACACAATACAAATAATTATATCCAACACTACCCACACACACACTACACACACTATTACAACCGCACACACAAAGTCACACACACACACATACGAGGCACACGTCTCACACCCAAACACAGACACGCACACACACACACATCAACAACATCACCATCCTCATCATGGAGATGATAACGATTGGCCAAAGCGTCAAAATCAAACGCACCGATGGCCGCGTCCATGGCGCCGTTGTCTCCAAATTAAATCCATCGGCTCGCTGCATAACCGTCGAATGGTACGAAAGGGGCGAGACCAAAGGCAAAGAGGTTGAACTGGATGCCATAATTGCTCTCAATCCGGAACTGTCCACGCCTGACGCAGCAGTGGAGACGCAGCATGCGGCTCCCGAGCCAAAGAAACAGGCAACAGCGCCCATGAATCTATCACGTAATCCCACACAATCGACAATTGGAGCTGGCGGAGGAGGTGGCGGCGGTGGTGGCGGAGTAAGTAGTGCTATCAGTAGTGGATTAGGCAGTTTAACAGCACGCATGACCATGACCGGTAATCAGCTAAACAAAATTAACGAGACAAGCGGCGGTGGCGCGGGACCGACACATTTGGGCCAAAGTCAAAGCTATGGCAACATGTCGGCAGCGAACGCTGGCGGTGCAACCAGCGGTGTGGCAACCACCGGCATGCTGCGGCAACGCTATGCACCACAAGTCAGCACCAATGCACCACAGACACGCATCGCTTCCGCGAGCGCCAATAATGTCAACAATGATCGTGCTGGCGGTGGCGGCGGAGGAGGAGGAGTCGGCAGTGGTGGTGGCGGTGGCGTTGGTGGCGCCTCTGTCAACTCCACACTGACAAACAACTCGACAAACAATTCAATAAATCCAGCTGCGGCGGGCTCACGTCGTTCGCATGCCCTCAAGGAGGTCGAACGTTTGAAGGAGAATCGCGAGAAGCGACGCGCTCGCCAAGCCGAGATGAAGGAGGAGAAGGTGGCGCTGATGAATCAGGATCCCGGCAATCCCAACTGGGAGACGGCGCAAATGATACGCGAATATCAGAATACGTTGGAATTTATTCCCCTGATCGATGGCCAGATGGTCGATGATCATCAGATCACCGTGTGTGTGCGCAAGCGTCCGCTCAGTCGCAAGGAGCTCAATCGGAAGGAGATCGATGTGATTTCGGTGCCACGCAAGGATGTCCTCATGGTCCACGAACCGCGCACCAAGGTCGATCTCACTAAATTCCTGGAGAATCACAAGTTCCGGTTCGATTATGCGTTCAACGACACTTGCGACAATGCCGTCGTTTACAGGTGAGTCCGGCTACTATAATCTACTATATATGATCGATCGATGTCAACTATCGATTATCAAGCTTACGGGATTTGCAGACCCTGTAATGGGAAATCTTTTAAGTGTATTCAGTTTTATTAGAAGCATACCTTTGTCGATAGAAAATAGCCTAGGGCTTTTATTCGGATAACTTTATATATTATTAAGTTTGACATTTAAGGGAAGTAATATCGAATCTAATAATACTATTAGATGTTGTATTTCTATAGCTTGTGTATTGAAAAATTTACGAGTAGTCTATCAATATATGGATCAATTAAAAAGATAATAATTGCTACTTAATAGAAAAACCTTTATAAAGCAAGCTGATTGATATTCATCATGTTATGAAAGAGTCAATATATATCCAAATCAGCAATTAGTTATATATATAATATTTCTAGATAAGCAACAAATGCATTTCTATAGCAAACAAAGCTTTCTATAGAACAATAGTTTTATTGGTTCTTTGTGAACTGAAAGTTTATAGTCCTTTTATTGTAAGAATTTCTGAAGTTTAGTCTCTTTATTTATTGTAATCTTAGAATGATATTATATTGCACAGAGTATCTTAGATTCTATGACTATTGTTTACTAAATAAATATTTTAGGTGTAGCATTACTCAAAGATCATTAATTGCTTTTAAAATTTGGTTTTGATTTATCGAATATATATTGAAGGATAAAAGATAGCTTCAATTTTCATATAATAAGTGTTTTGTCAAGTAATAAATTAATTTAAAATCAACAGACAATAGATTTGGAATTTATGCGCAACTAATAAATTCGTGTTACGACCTTCATAAAGTTTTATTGGATGTTTAAATAAAAACAAATAGTTTCAGTTGCCATAATGATAATGACATCGAATAGCTATATTTAGAAACCCGAAAGAGTTCTTTAAAATTCTTTGCATAGTTTTAGATAAGTCAAATTCCCATTTGAAATGAGAACAAGTTCTTGTTTTTTGTTACTTTCGTTTGTTTTCTTTTGGGCCAAATTGTAGTTTTCTCCACTAAGAAGCTGATTTTATGATTCATACAATATGCGGTGAATTTTTAAAGCATCCTTAAGCTGTCCTTATCAACAGCTGTTGTTATTCTAGTTGTTGTTGGTTGTCTACTTGGTTGGTAACGTTGGTTGTTGTTGTTGTTGTTGAGTTGAGGTTGTTGAGTTTGTTATGTTGCGTTGGCGACACACACGAAATGCGCACAACTTGTGCTCAATAGCAACAGCAACTGACTCACACACTACCACACACACACACACACACACACACACACACACACTCGCTCACACACACGGCGCGCAAACTCAAAGCGTTCGCTCCCGAAATAGCCAAGTTTCGTTGTATGACTAAACACAAAAGTTGTTCCAACTGTCCGTCCGTCCGTCCGTCTTTCTGTCTGTCCGCTCGCTTTGTGCTTCGTCTCGATTGGCTTCGTTTGCTGTTGCTGTTGCTTTTGCGGTTGCTCTTGCTGTTGCTATTGCTTGTGCTCGCCTCAATGAACTTGCCCCCGTCGGTGTCCAGCTTTTGATTTTCCATCGAACTCTCTTTGTTTTTATTTCGCACTTTTTTTTTGCATTTGTTTTTTTTTATTCGCCATTCTTGCTGCTTCTCTGCGAACCATTTCAAAACTTAACCGTCGTCGAAACAAGCTTGTTGTTAGCCCGTCTTTATTATTCAATCTGCTTCCTTCCGGTTTGTGTCACAATATGAGTCAATGGAGCAAATTAATATTAAAAAAAAAAGAAGAGAGCAAAAAAAATACTGCTGCGCCACATACTTAAGCCAGCCGGTGAAACCTAATCGCATCACTCACTGATAAGCAAACAACACACTCAACACTCATCATCATCATTGTTTGCTTTCATTATTAATAGCCGTAAAAAACCGCTGGCAGCTTTATTAATGCATTTCACAAACAACAACATTGACAATAAATGACGTTGAATCTTAACCGTTTTATTTCCATTGAACCTGATTAGCTACTCTCTGGCATGACTCATCTGCAAATTCCTCGTTTCAATTGATTCAAGATTAGATTCCTTCTTTCTTTTTAAATATCTCCCTTTTCATATAGAGTAATTGACGCCAATTAATGTGAACTTAGAAAAGCTTTGTGTTCGGTTATAGTTCTTTAGATATCAAATCTAATAATAAATGGTTGCTATCAGGTTCGTCATAAGCCACAATTTTTTATTTACCTTCAATGTTTTTTTTTTAATTTAATAATTTTTAGTAATTTAAGTGTAATCGGAATATTTAATTTTCATTCAGAGCTTAAAGCATATGAAATGTACATGGATCATTCATTAAAAGGAATTTAGTTAGTTAAAATGTTGATATTTATTCATAAAGCATTAAGTATCACTTTATTGATTCATGTAATTTAAGATTGATGAATATTAAGTAAAATTAAGTTTATTATTTGAGTCACCTGTTTAAAATACTTTGAAAATCATAGTTTTCCATTTTCATGGAATCGAATTTATTTTATATGGCACCAAAAAAAAAAAGAAGAACATTGGTTGACAAATTGTGTGAACTCTAAATTTTTATTTTCGATTATAGTAGTATATTTATATACCAAGTATGCATTTCTTTGTGTTTCAGTATTTTTTGGTATATTATCAAAGGTATATGTATTTAAATTATCTATTACACAGTACACTTGACTATAGCTTTCGGACTTGATGTTTTCATTATTATTATAGGGGAAAAAAAGGAAAAGATTTATAAAAACAAAAAAAAAAAAACACTTGTATCTTTTCTACAGCAGCATTTTCTTATAACTTTGAAATGTGTTTTTTTGTCGCTCTTACAATTGAATTGATATTCTGATCTAATAATCTTGTTCTTCTTCACGCAGATACACAGCCAAGCCGCTGGTGAAGACCATTTTTGAGGGCGGCATGGCCACGTGCTTCGCCTATGGCCAGACTGGATCTGGCAAGACACACACCATGGGCGGTGAGTTCAAGGGCAAGGTGCAGGACTGTAAGAATGGCATTTACGCCATGGCGGCTAAGGATGTGTTTGTCACATTGAACGGTCCGCGCTATCGTTCCCTCAATCTGGTCGTTTCGGCCAGCTTCTTTGAGATCTACAGCGGCAAGGTAAGCAGTCAAAAACAGTTAAAGAATAAACGATTCAAATCTAATCAATTGCCTCTCTTTGTTTGTTCGCTAGGTCTTTGATCTGCTCGCCGATAAGCAGAAGCTGCGCGTGCTCGAGGATGGCAAGCAACAGGTGCAGGTCGTTGGCCTGACCGAGAAGGTCGTGGACAGCGTGGAGGAGGTGCTCAGTCTTATCCAGCACGGCAATGCGGCACGCACGTCGGGCCAAACGTCGGCCAATTCGAATTCATCGCGTTCGCATGCCGTATTCCAAATTGTGCTACGTCCCATGGGCAGCACCAAAATCCATGGCAAATTCTCGTTCATCGATCTGGCGGGCAACGAACGCGGCGTGGACACATCGTCTGCGGACCGTCAGACACGCATGGAAGGTGCTGAGATCAATAAATCACTGTTGGCACTGAAGGAATGCATTCGTGCCCTTGGCAAGCAATCGGCACATTTGCCATTCCGTGTATCAAAGCTGACGCAAGTTCTGCGCGATTCGTTCATCGGGGAGAAGAGCAAGACGTGCATGATTGCAATGATATCGCCGGGATTGAGCAGTTGTGAGCATACGTTGAATACGCTACGCTATGCGGATCGTGTCAAGGAGCTGGTCGTCAAGGATCTGGCCGAAATTGGCGCTGGCGATGCGGATCCCATTGAAGTGATTGAGGTGATGGACGATGTCGATGAGGAGGAGCTGGAACAGCAACAAGGAGGCATGGGCATGGCCCAGCATTCGTCGGCCCATATGCATCATAATCATCATCAGGCGCTGCAGCGTGGTCACAACAATAACAACAACAACAGCAAGAACGGAAACGCCGCCCACATGGATCTCGCCATGCTGAGTTCGCTGAGCGTAAGTTTTATGTTTTAAGCAGGCTTTGACATGTCGTGTTTATAGATAGAAAAAGAGAGAGAGAGAGAGGGAGAGCAGTGTCAGTTTATTTGTTTCAGTGCTAGCAATCAAGCATCAGTTTCTAGTTGAAAGCGAGAATTCGTATTTCTGTTTTATTTTATATTTTTATTTGTATACTTTGTACACACTTTCAACTCGCGTTTTCGTTATGAACAACCGTAAGAACAACAATGGCAAAAAGCAGCCCATTCAATGGGCCAAGGATTCGCGGACCATTGTCAAGTTGCCGCCGCTGCCGCGACAACGTTCGTCTGTGGCGCCTTTCTACTGTCGCGTCATCGCCAATCGCTACGTCGGGCAATCGCTGTCCGAGATTATGGCCAACAATAAGCCAAGGACCACACCATGGCTGATAACACGACGCAATGCCGAGCAGAGTCTGGAGCAACGACAGCGAATGCTGGTCAATTATCGTGATGCCAATCGGACGTGCATCTTGATGATCAAGTTGCTGCCCCTCGGCGTGTTGCCCGTGTTGACGGTTCCATCGAAATCGTACAAGACCAACGAATGCTTCTTTGTGCCCTGGACTCAAGTGCCGGGTTCCTCGGCATTGGTGAGCAAACGTTATGTGGCTCATGATTTTCAACAGCTTGTGCCCGCCGGCGAGCGATACACTACGGAGTTGGCCAATTTGGTGGCAGAGACGCGCTCGTTGTTGCCACGCTGGTTGCCACAAGAGGATCATGAATTTGTGTTACCGCCTCCGATGCAATTTGCCGATGAGAATGCACCCAAGGGGCATAATCCATGGATGTGGCGACACAATCGCAACGATACCATCACATTGTGCAACTTTCCCATGCAAGAGGATCAACCCGTGTTGCACAAACACGCCGGACGATTGCCACGCAAACATCCAAAATAGTTTCGATGCGAGTATGCCAAAGGCTTCTCTACATAAACAATATATATTCGTGATGCTTAAATGGAGTAGTTCTTGTAGTTAATATTCTGTATAGCGTATTATTTTTTTAGAAACTACAAATCTACACTTGTGATTATTACTGGGATATAAATTTAAAGCTATATAGAGTCGAAATTTCTTGTCTAATATTGTTTCTTAGAATACGAGTCTAGTTAATACTGAAAAGACATCAGATCTCTATTTCCTCTCTCTCTCTCTCTCTCTCTCTCTCTCTCTGTGTGTGTTGTTTGTGTGAATTGATCTATCTATCTCGTTCTTTGTCGTGCTGTTTTTTTTTCATTTTATACTGACATTTTGTCAAATTTATGCTTCAGGGATAAAAACACTAGTAAAATCACAAAATTATATAAATTTTCACTTCATTGAAATCATGTTGAATTTTCAGTGTTAAGACAAAAGTTGGTTGCAGTATTTCAATCAGATTTCACAAATTATTCTTATAAAGTCTATACTTTCTATTGCTAGATTGAGGACATGCCTAGCACCTCACAAGCTGCTGCCAAGAAAAACAATCAATAAATTCCCCATAAAATCATTTTCTTAAGCATTATTTTTTTTTCGAAGAATATTTTCAAAATTATCAAGTACTAAATTTTGGAGCACATACTAGAAAAGCAAAACAAAATTCAAAGTTACTTTGACAATTTATTTTCTATTGATATTGGAAATATCGGTGGCTCTTAATTTACAATTTTCTTCATCATCATCAAGAACAAATCTAATTAAGTCTAGTATTAAATATGCAAATATCAAGGATATACATTTAATAAATCAAAATCTTAAGTCTAGTACTAAATAGGAATATTAATGGATAAGTAAATTTATTGTCAACTTACAAATGATTAAAAGGAACTTTATTAATTAAATTTTTTTGCTGTTGCAGGAACACGAGATGTCAGACGAACTGATTGTGCAACATCAGGCGATTGATGATCTGCAGCAGACTGAGGAGATGGTCGTCGATTATCATCGTAATGTGAACGCGACGCTGGAGAATTTCCTAGCCGAATCGAAGGAACTTTATAATTTAACAAACTATGTGGACTACGATCAGGATGCGTATTGCAAGAGGGGCGAAACGATGTTCTCAACGCTCTTGGATATCGCCATACAATGTCGTGATATGATGGCCGAATATCGCAACAAATTGGCCAAGGAGGAGATGTTGTCTTGCAATTTTAAGCCACCAAATAACAAGCGTTAGGCAAGTTCAAAACAAAAACAAAAGGCCCAACCGATAAAAATACATAAAGCAAAAAGAAAAAAGTATAACACTATTACAACAACAATAACAATAACACAGCAACAACAAAACAACAAACAAAGGATTAACAAGAGCAACAACAGCAAAAGTCCGGCTATTTTCTTCTTTTTCTCACTTATAAATTTAAAATTTATGCCCAATTTGTAAGCTCTTCCTTCCAAGTGCTTAAAAATGGCAACTAGTTTTCTTTTATCGACATTTGCGTTAAATTTCCATAGTGTTATTAGCCGGAATTTGCATGTTGTTGACAAGAGGTAAAAGCACCCACACACACACACAACTACACACACTCAACCACACTCACAATTTTACACTCACGTACACTCACCAATCAAATCAAAAAAGAAGAAATCTTTTACCTCTCCAATCACAATTAGTATGTATTTTTTTTATATAATATTTTGGATCATTTTTTGAATTGCACTCAATAAAAATTTCATGTTATCATTTTATATTAACGAATTTTCTGCATTATTCAAAAAAAATATCCGTTTCATATAAAATTGCAAGCTTGCTGTTAGTAGACAAGGACAGCCAGCTGCAGTTTGCACTTCACTCATTCACTCGCTCGCTCACACGAAACATTCACACTCTCTCACGGTCTGTCTCTCTTCTCATACTAACTCGTTCACACACACATACAGCACCCAACACACAAATATGCATACATATGTATGTAAACTGAGTCAAGCTTAATGAAAAAGCAATAAAATTAAATGACAAATTATTCCGCAAAAAGCGAAGAGAAAACTATATAAAAAGACAACAGCAAAATTTAAATATTAATTAATTAAAAACATGTTTATCAACTTCTAAGCAAATGCAGCAAAAGAGAAACATATAGAGGAGAGAATATTAATCATGGCGGCGTTTATTTTCTTTAATTTGTGTGAATGTGAAAGCAATGATAAAGAGAAAGAAAAGGGAAAGAAAAAGACATTTATTTTATACAATAAAAACACATTTATTATATGGATACTATAATATACATACATAATTCTTAACACATATTTTAAATGATATGAGATTCCATTACGATGATTCTGACTACATTTTACAACTATTTGATAATTACACACACACACACACGCATTGTATTTATTTGAAAAGGCCACAAAAACTGTATTTAATTTGTATTAATTTATTAGAAAACAAAACGAAGAAAATACTACCCGCACCAAAACCAATTTACCTATGTATTGCTATATAATTTTTATACTTATTTAACATTTAAACAAAACCAACAACACCTAAACATTAAAAACTAAAAGAGCTGAAATGAAATGAATTTTTGAGAAATGCCATTTTCCAGTTGAGCTTTTTTTCTTATTGTTTGTTTTGTTTTTAGTTTTTTTTTTTACATTTTTTTTATATCATGTTTAATCAACGAGGACTTTTGATTGAAACAATTTAAGTGCAGTTGAGATTGGAGATATGTTTTTTGCATTTCTTTCGTAGCATATAATTTATATACTAATATTTATTTTACATTTAATTCTTATCTAACAAAGACGAATAAAAAAACACAAAAAACACACACACACACTGATACAATGAATACAAAACTCTCTGCTTATAAGATACAAAAATGAAAAAGATAAAAAAAACCAAACATAAAACCTAAAATGGAAAAGTCAAGAAAAATGTTGTAGCTTAGCCTTATCGTGCATATGTGTGTTCTAACATTCATATGTATGCGCTTCTCTTAAGATACTTAACCAATCCAAAAAAAAAAAAAAAAAACAAGAAAAAAATGTTTAGCTATTCTGTTATTTGATTGCATTTCTCAAGAGCACTAAATGATAACCCACAGAAAATGGGCAAGAAAAAAGAAGTCCTACTTACTACGTACATATTATTAAATTAACCATATTTTTTGACCCAAAATGCTAATTTAAAAAGCAAAAAAAAAAAAAAAAAATAAAATTAAATTAAACAAAAAAATGAAAACATGTTAAAAACAAAAGGAAACGACAAAATAATTATAATAATAATGCCACTGGACAGAGTGCTTCGATATTACACAGTATAAAGAAAAAACAAAAATAAAATGTTAGGACTCGGACTCTAATAATGTATTATTAAATATAAATATTAATTTATATTGTAATAAAACTGAATATAAACAAAGTTGCATTCCATTTCTTTTATTTTACTGAGGAATGTGTTCTATTTGAACTTTAAATATTTAGCGGCTACATTTTGGCGATTTCTAGTGTTGAACATCACAAAGTCATTTATCGATAAAAGTGTTATTGATTTGCGTGTGCTGTGTGACCAAACACAGTATTTATAAGTTACTCGACATTTTGGCTGCTGGCCGCATGCGGCCACACTTTTCTTGTATAGTCGCAAAAAACTTTCGTTGTGTTTTGGTCTTGTCGTTGCCGTCGTGTTGCGCGTTTCGTAGACTGCCGCTGTGTTTATTTTATTTGCGTTAACGTGCACTCACCATTCCTACAAGCGTAGCGTTCGTTATTAAATCGTAATAAAATCATCATCAAAAAAGAGAAGAAAAATAAAACAGTTACATACGCAAACGACACATTTGCGCTTTACGGGTCGCGGCAAGCGAACAACGAAGTGTTTTTTTTTCGAATGTTTTTGTTTGTGAATGCAAGCAAAGAAATAAATATCAAGTGAAAAAGGAAATTTGTAAAATCAAAAACAACATACACAGACCGTAGAAGACGCGGTGGGTGACAAGTGCAAAAATTTAGGGGTTGCAAAAAAATATTTTCAGCACAGGTGAGAGCGGGAATTAGTAAGAGAGCAAGAGTGTGAGAGAGCAGCCGTTGTGTGTGAGTGTGGGTTGAAAAAGGAGAATAATAACAACAAATCTTGCAAAACAACAACTCTTTGCTAGCTTTGACTCCTACTTCGTACCCTCAACACTACCCCCTCAGCGTGTCCCGCGTGCCATGCGTGACCTCGGCACCAAAATGGCCGAGCTAAAATTCGAGGCTCCATTAGCGAAATTCGAGGAGACGGACGAATGGGGCGGCTGTGACTTCATCTCCAGTCAGAATGTGCTCAATGATACACTTAATTTGAATTTGAACGCTTCCAATCGGAATATCAAGGATGCGGCAACGAAGCAACAGCAACAGCAGGAGAAGTTGCGCCTCCTCGAAGATGCTGTGCGTGATGCGCACATCAGTAAAAATGGTGTTGGAGCTGCAGCAACTGCAGCGGGCAGTGGCAACATTAGTCCCAATTGCAATACGCACAATAATCTCAATTTACTAACTGGCGATTTGGGATTAAACGATGTGGCCGCTGGTCTAACGTTGGGCGATGGCTTGGAAAAGCGTAACGGCGATAATGTGGATAACTTTACGGAGACATTTGGGGGCAGCTTGGAGGATTTGGTAAATACGTTCGATGAGAAGATCACGAAGTGCTTTGGCAACTACGAGGAGAATGTTGAGGAGTTGGCGCCGGTTCAAGTGCGCAGTCAGGAGGAGATTATGAATGAATGCCAGTGAGTACAGCCTTTTATAGATACTACGTATAGTAAAAATCGAGTATTATGCTTGGTATTATTTTGGAGTGGTTCGCAAACCGGTTTGCAACATCCCATTAGTTATATAAAATGCATTGCGCGATTTCTATTTTACTTTTGGCTTGCTAACTGCGCATGTCTCAATTTCAACCCCCCTTTTGCCGCCCACCCTGGCGCCATATAACGACGTAATCCTGGTAGCGAGGGGGAAAGGAGGGGGTTGTTATGTTGTTGGATCGATAAAAGTGAACGGCGTTCTCAGACGCATTATTTGCATCGAAGTTTAGCTTAAAACTGAACGCAACAGCCCACAAAAACAACCCTTGACCAGCAGCATCTAGCGGAAACAGCAGCCAACCCCCCGCATTCATCACGTACGCACTACACATCGGGGGGGAAATCGCAATCAGCGCCAAGTGGCGTTTGTCAAGCAAAGCAATTCACACTCAACAGCCAATTGCATGCGTAAATCATAAAAATGAGGAGCAAGAATAGCAACAACAACAATGTGAAGTCGCAGCAGCTGTTGAAAGAGCGAGTTGACCGCTGATACAAAAAAAAAAAAAAAAAAAAAACAACACTTGAAAGTGCATTTGCCTAGAGTAGTGTCCACTAATAGAGAGAACATAGAGTAGAGAGGGGAGTGGAGCTTTCTAGTCTAAGGAAGCGCGTAAAAGAGTGAGCAAGTTAGCTAGCTAGTTAGTGAGCAGAGCAAGTGAGCTTTCGACACTTACTCTCTCGCTCGCGCTGCTTGTACAATGCAAATTGAGCGAAACGAATTTGTTTTTGTTTTTCTCTTGTTGTTTTTTTTTTTTTTTTTGGACAATGTTGTGTCGCCAGTCGCTGACATCAGCTAATAAATTTGATAATCGCGTGCAATGTGTGTGTGTGCAAATAAACAATTATTTGGAATGCACATTTATATACATATACACACATATAGCTGCCGTGATAAATAATATATATTCATATTCATATTCATCACGCCAATATGAATAATTAGGCAAAGCAAACATTCACTTCGTCTCGAAAGTAAAATGCCGAATTTATTCCACTGCATTCATATTATTTTCTTTTGAGCATATGGCAGCACTGGCTCTGCTCTTTGCTTGTTTTTGCAAGCTTCCCACGCCTGTCGTCTACCTTCCTCCCTCCCACTTGGTATCCTCCCTTGTGAACTGCACTTGGAGTGCTGTTTTAACACTCTTCTCTTCCGCTTTACGCACTGAAAAGCGCTGATGCAATGTCATAACTGTAATTGTCACGTTTGTTATACATTTGTTTCGTTTGTGTGCTTTGTGTGCTTTTGTTCTTGCTTACCAGTGCATTAAATGCAGAGTGCGTCTCTTGAACCAAACACTTGTCAATATTTACGTTACCCATTAGTCAAATGCTGCCATCTTGCTTGCTCTCGACGAAGGTCGCTTGACAAGTATTCTATGTATAAGAATGCGAGAGTGTGTGTATGTGTGTGTGTGTGCATGGCTTCCAGCAGCCGCATTTGACGAAGGTCTGCAACTCGAAAGTGCTAAAGAAGCTGCATGGAAAGGTTTTTGTCAGCTCAGACTGTGGCTTTAGATTTCGCGATTAATTTGTTTTCTGTGTTGCTTTTGAACGCAGCAAGAACACGTTTAATACGTCTGCCAACGGCAAAAATAAAACAGCAAATGCAGATTCTTTTTTATTTTCTTTTAGCTAAGAATACACTGAACGAATACCTGGAGTGCAGAACTGAACGAAGCTCAGATCGATTCAGATTTTAGCCAATTTATATATACAAGAAAATTGTTTTGAATTTATTTATGTGGCTTTCATTTCTCGAATACAAGAACTAAACGAAGCAAAATTATTTTTAAATCGGTCAAGATTATAAATTATGATTAGTAAGTGAATCCCTTGAGACTAGTTATAGCAAAAGGCAATTTACCGAACAAGGTTTTTTATGTTTTTGATAGCAGGAAATTAATTAAATTAAAATCTAATTATAATATTACCTTATTTATGTACTTTATGATTTTTGTTGGCCTATTTCTTAAAAGCTGCACTTGTGTCATAAATTAGTTGCTTTGATGCCAAAAATGAAATGAATGAGACTCGTTATAGCGATGGCCAACTGTGATTAGATCGATTTGTGGGCATACATATGGATGCATAAATATTAAATCTGCTCGTTTTAGCTTTTATTGCCACTTAATATTGTTTGTGTAGTGTATTGTTTGGCATCGTTGCATGCGGCGGCGACATAAAAACACAACACGAAAAACTAAAAAAACAACAACAACAACAACAACAACAACATCAACAACAACAGTTGCCGCATTTGTGCCACTTAAAGACTGACCATATGTGCCATGCAACGTTGCGACGCGTCGCATATATGGCCAAAGCATTCAGTCAGTCAGGCAATCGGTTGCTTGTTGTGGTCCCCACTTTCCGGTTTTTTTTTTTTTTTGCTTCTCTCTTCTATTAACTGTCATTGACAGCCATTTGCATGAGAGACGCGTGGGACACGCGACCACAATACGTCTTCCCCCACCCCCTTTGGTCCCGTTGCAACGTGCTGACATAACTGATTTAAGCGTTTGATTTGACCAGCTGGCCAGCCAGCAACTTTTCATTTCGATTGCTTTTCATTTTACATTTCACAATTTTTTTTTTCTTTAGCAATTTCTTCTCGCTGCAGTTGTTGATAATGCATTTTGTGGCTGCCGCATGCGGCAACCGCAGCCTGTTCATAACTGTCACTTACAGCTGCAACTTGAGCTGGGCGCATGCCTTGGCAAGCGACCTAGTTTGCCGTTAAGTTCAATGTCCTGTCGCCAGATCCTGCCACCGGAATGCAGCTCAAGTTGCCGCTAAACCCAATAACAAAACTCGTTTTCAAAGATGCGCTGACAATTTGACTTGTGCCGCAGTTATCGCGGTCTCTCTCTCTCTCTCTCTCTCTCTCTCTCTCTCTCTCTCTTCCCAAGCCGGTTGCTGTATTTGCTTTGCTCTGCTCTGGTCACACTGCAGCCTAGCGCAGTCTGTCTGGCTGTCTGTCCGCGTACTTTGTCAGCTACAGTTCAGTGGCTAAAAGAGCTAAGACTACCAAAATTGGTGGCTATGCTTGTGTAGTTAAGAACTTTGCCTTGACGCATTAATTTGATCAACTTTACACTTGGAAAGTGCAGTGGAGGAAACCCTTGTAAAGCTCAACTGAATTATGCAATACATTAGCCAAGCTATAATCAATTTTAAAGTCAAGCACACACAACAGAATTGAGGGGGTTTCAAATTTCCATTCGGTTTAATCAATTATGAAAGGCGTCGGCTCGCTGCTTTCAACTATAAATAATCAATTGAGTGACAGGATGTTGTTGCCTTGAAAATATGCAGCAAACACATATCCTGGACAGTAGCAATAATCAAATTGTATGTGCTATAAATATAGACTGGGGGTAGTTTCGCAACTAATGACATCCCCCCGGGTCGTATGAGTCATGCCTGAGGCCGCACAACATGGCGTATGCGTGTTAGCGAGTGAGCATAAGAGACAGAAAGAGAGAGAGAGAGAGGGAGGGAGAGTATAAAGGAAACAATGTGACACATGTGAATGCATAAGGTTGACAGGCCTCCTCCGGTTCCCGAGGCTTAATTGTCATTGGGGTTGACTGGTCTTAGGTCTTGGGGGTTGCTTGAAAGTCATTTCCTGCAGCGAACTGCAAAAGGACATTAACCTTTAGCCAGCTAATTGAATGCGAGGCCCAAACACAAGGCACTGTCATAGCTACAGCCACAGCTTCAGCTTGAGCTTGAGATACAAATGACTAATAAGTATCTGAGGAAGACAGAGCACACCCAAAAACGACTGCGAATCGACTGTGAATTGGACAAGTTGACTGCCGCAGGCTATTACATCATCAGCAACACAAAACAACACAACACAAACTACGACAACAGTAAACAACATTTTGAGTATTTGAGTGAGAAGTAGAAAAACACACACACACACACACACACAGAAACATACAAAACACAGTCAAGGACAACGCCAAGCCGGCGGCAACAAAACGGAGCCAAAACCGTTGAGTTTGTTTTATATATTTGTTATACCCGGCAATTCGAGTTGTTAGTCTGGCATGAATATACTACAATGCGGAATATTTCACAAAGTAGCAATTGTATACAATGACGGGTAGCGTCAAGTCGAGCATGCTTCGCTTCGTTTTTTGCTTTCGAATATGAATAAAAATTGAATAAGAAATTGAAAAGGGGTTTGAGACGAAATTGAATTGGCACGCGTCGCTCTGCTTCTGCTTCTTCAATCATGTGGCACGCCCCAGGTTTTCACACCATCAATCGAGTCCTTGAAATGACAATCGAGGTCAATCGTCATCAGGCTGCTCTCGCAGCTGCTTTTTCACTCAACACTTTTCGCTGCACTCGATTCAACGTCGATGATGATGATGATGATGAGGATGATGATTCACAACATGTCGAGAGACTGGAAAATTGCTGCAGGAAAAACAAAGCGATTGCCAGAGGTAATTGCATTAAAATCAAATTCGATTATCATGCAATTTATTATATGGCAGAGCAAGAAATAATAGCAATAAAATGCCATTAGAGGAGAGACAATGCTGTTTTAATAAACGTCAATAGGGAAGTCAAGGATAAGTTGGATGAAAAGCAATTTCAGTTGCTGCGGAAGCAATTGGGATTACACGATGAACATTAGGGACATGACATTATGAATAAATCAATCAATCAATCAATAGTACAATAATAAAAGTTACTAGCAATAAAAGCACAACAGTGCGGTATTATCATCTAAATATACCAAATTAATAATACAATACACTGAAGTATGCAGAAATGTATATTTGGTATTTTATTTTTTTTTTTAAGAATAAAGTTAGATACGGAATTTTGTACTTTAACTAGTACAATAATAAAAGTAACTAGCAATAAAAGCACAACTGTGTGGTATTATCAGTTAATTATACCAAATAATACTAAATTATACCGAAGCGTATATTTGGTATATTATTTCTTTCGTTTATGCGGTGTATTATTTCTTTAAAATATTAATATCACTTAAATATACCGAATTATTGTATATTTATATATTGAAAAATATTGAAAAATACCAAAATGTAAATTTAGTATAAATACAATAATAAAAGCAACAAGGAATAAAAGCATAACTGTGTCGTATTATCAGTTAATTGTACCTAATGAATATACCAAATAATACTGAATTATACCGAAGCGTATATTAGGTATATTATATCTTTTAATTATTATTATTGTGAGTTAAATATACCAAATCAATATATTTGTATGTGAGTATTGAAAAATACTGAAATATAACGAAAAGTAAATTTGGTATTTTATTTCTTTAAACAAAGCTATAGATTAGAAATAAATTAAGAACAACTAGCTAGAAGATTACAAAATAAATTTAAATTGCAAATCAAAACTGTGAAAGAAAGATAAACGAGAAGTTTTCCAATTTCATAGAGTAGCAAAGTAATTCAGGAATTTTTCTACCACTCTTGCATAATGAATAGCTCAGACAACAAAAGTGAAGTTGGGAACGCAGTAAATTTGCAATTCATTAGCAATTAAAGTGTAGATGGATGACGCGACAAGAGTTGTCTGGATGTTTAAAGAGGGAAATGAGTGAGATCAATGACGAGGTTGCATAATAAATTAGCCAATGCAATCGAAAGCAAAGTGAAGCAGTTGCAGCAAAAGGGAAATTGTAACTGAAGAGAAAAAAAGCATAAATAAAAAGAAAGTTTGACAATTGAAAAGCGACAAGTTGCAAATGGGTTTTGAATAAATGCAAGAAACTTTTGCTTCAAGTATGTTGTTTGAGTGTCTTAAAGTGTGTGCAAAGGGCGTGTGTGTGTGTGTGTGTGTGTGTGTGTGTGTGTGTGTGTAGATTGTGTGCTTTGGCTTGCTCTGCTTTTGGCACTTAATGATCATTAGCTGTTTATTTTGCAGATACGTTACATTGATTGCCTTTTCGACTAGTTGTTGTTTTTGGTGTGCTCGACTGTGTGTGTGTGTGTGTGTGTGTGTTTTTGGGCCGTTTTGGCCGCTTATTTATGGGCCACATAACTGCCAACAAAACGCAATTCGTTGGCGTTGTTAACGCTGTCATGGAAGCCATACACACACACAACACACACACACACACACACACCGCTATATTTCTTGCCCTCTGCTGACTTCGCTTCTTTGGCGCGCAAAGAAAATAATTAACGCATCAAATGAGGCCAACTGAAGCCACACACTTTTCTAGGCGAAATTTGATAAAAATAATATAGTTTTACATACACAACAACCAACAACAAACCAAAAAAAAGGGAACAACTTATAATCAACCTTGAATGTCACCCCCTGAGGGACTTTAGCAAACACACACACACACACACACACACACACACACACACACACACACACACACACACACACACACATACACACACACATAAATTGTCAACTGTGTCCCCATTTTGTTTTGTATCTATCAGATGCGTATCTGATGTAGCTGATGTGTGTATCTTTAGGCGACTGCAGCAGCATTGTGTATCTGAAAATTTGTTGGTTTGCCAACGCAAAGTGTGAACAACTAAATTTAGAATGCTTTTGAAGTGTGTTTGCCACCGCAGCATTTTGTGTTTTAGTTGAGTTTTATTTTGTTTTTCTAGTTTCGGTTTTGGTTTCGGTGTCGGCTTAAGTTACACTCTTCATGATGTACCTAAAGCCTCAGATGCTTTGTTTTGTTTTGGTTTCGGCTTTTTTTTTTTCGTATATTTGCGTGTGAGCGTTTGTGTGTATAATCATCATCTTTGCGCCCAGCAAAAATACATAAAAAAAAACAAGAAAACTTTCACACTCGCACAATGCACAATAAAATGAAACGAAGTCTTTCCTGCTCTCTTGGCTACTCTTCCTTAAGGGGGCCAAGCACAACTCTCTATGCCATCGCTTATAGATTTATAAATAACATTTCAAAGACGTTTTTCAATCGTTGAGTTTTTAGGAATTCATAATTTGTGGAATTATCTAGTATGTATTTAAAAAATTTCAACAGTTTTCACACTTTTCACTCAACTAAAGGGCATCTAGAGTTTCATATGCTGATGATGTTTCATCTCGTGTTTTTATACCCGCTACCCATAGGGTGAAGGGTATTATAACTTTGTGCCGACAGGAAATGTATGTAACAGGTAGAAGGAGGCATCTCCGACCCTATAAAGTATATATATTCTTGATCAGCGTCAACAGCCGAGACGATATAGCCATGTCCGTCTGTCCGTCTGTGTATCTGTCCGTCTGTCCGTATGAAACACTGGATCTCAGAGACTATAAGAGATAGAGCTATATTTTTTTTTCGACAGCATTTGTTATATTTGCACGCAGATCAAGTTTGTTTAAAATTTTTGCCACGCCCACTACCGCCCCCGCAAATCAAAAAATCGAATAACAAGCGTAATTTTAAAGCTAGAGTTACGAATTTTGGTATATATAGTATATATATATACTATATACTATAGTAGTTATGATTCCTGAAAATTTGGTTGCGATCAGATAAAAATTGTCGAAGTTATTAAAGAAATACTTTTGTATGGGCATAAACTCTTAGTTGCTTTAGATGACAATCTGGTATATTGTGCCGTCTATGGTATATTTTGAATGCGGTACTATGTCGATATACCAAATATACAATTTGGTATATTTTGTAGTATTTTTGCAGTATATTTGGTATATTTTGAGAAAATACCGCAAAATATGTTTCTTTTATTCAAAATGGGTAGCGGGTATCTCACAGTCGAGTACACTCGACTGTAGCTTTCTTACTTGTTTTTTTTTAAACATGTGAATGTTGGCGCTGCGCTTGAGTAAAAAGAGTCGTGTGAACGAACCGCAGCCAAAGCCAAAGCCAATCCTCAAGCGTTTGCGCAAACCACAAAGAAACACAGTCATAGAGAGCGAGAGAGGGAGAGGGAGATTGAGAGATTGAGAGGGAGAGAGGGAGAGAGAGATAAAACAAAACATAAGCTGCAAACAAAGTGTTGCACATCGCAAGAGGCTCGTGCATAATCGGGTGAATCAATAAAACTGGAATGTTGATTGCCAATTAATGATCAAACTCGAAATTAGCTTGAACATTTAATTATGATTTGTAATCAAATTGAAGAGGAAACATTTTGAGAGTTATAAGGCAAAACAATGCAGTTGATAAAGTAAACAAGAGACTGAAGATTTGAGAGGCAAATAGAAGCAGGAAGTATACGACAGAGCAATGAAATATTGTTTATACATTTTAAATTTAATTTTAAATAAATTTGATTTTATGATTTTAGATAAAAGTTGGAATTCGCAGAAAGACAGAGCAATGAAGTATTTTATATGTACATTTTAAATTTGAATTAAATTTTATGTACATTTTATTTCACTAGTGAAGGGAGATGACTATAAATATATACTACAAAAATTTTAAATTTATTTTAAATAAATTTTATTTCACTAGAGAAAGAAAAAGACTAGAAATATATTTTATAAATGTTGAATTTAATTTTAATTTAAAATAAATTTAATTTGTGAGATTAGAGACAGACAGAGCAATAAAGTATATTTTATACATTTTAAATTTGATTTTAAATACATTTTATTTCACTAGAAAGGGGAGAAGATTAGAAATAAATTTTATAGATTTTGAATTTAATTTTAAAATATTTTTGAGAAAGATAGACCAATAAAATATATTTATACTTTTTAGTTTTTTAATACATTTTTTTTTATTATAAATATATATATTTTTTGCTGTTTTAGCAATTTGAATATAGAACTGTTCACTTTATTATTAATGGTAATTACCTAATGACAAATTTCTTACCCCAGAAAGAAAGATTAAATGAATGCAGACATAAATGGAATCAGCTTTTGTCGTTCTTATTTTCCACAAATTAGTTTGTCTAGCTTTTGTAATATTTTCCGTTCTGAAAAGAGCATTTCGCTGATAGGGAGAAATGTAAAGGCTGCGTCTATAGATTACAGCAATCTCAATTTGCTTTACAGTCGTTGCCAGCAAATGCGTCTAACTTTTGTGCTATCTCTGAAGCCCTTTTTTCCCAAGCGCAGATTAAATGCTGGAGCTACAGTGCCTACAATAAGTTACTCGTAGTTGCCAGACTGCAGCATCTTTAGAAAGTTGTTTACGACACAAAGAAATAATCACAACAATATTAATATTAATAATGTTAAGGGGGAAAACTGAAATTCAAAGTCCAAAAATACTACAAAATAAAATAAGTAATAATAGAAAGAAAGGTAAAAAAAAAAGAAAAATAATGTGAAAAAAGCAAAACCCAATTAAAATGTAAAATTAAAGTCGAAACGCCGCGTGGGCGAAATGAAGTAAAGTCAAGTGAATAGCGAATGAGTGTGAGTGTGAGTGTGAGTGAGTGTATTCAAAATGATGATGAGCAAAACGTAATGAAGATCAACTGAAAATATGTCATGTCGTTTGGTCAGCGACTGTCTGAAATGACTGATTCATCAGTTGAACACACACAAATTGATTGCGTTATCTAAGTACCGCAATTAAAATTCATTAAAATATTTATACGCATATGGAGAGAGTGAGAGAGAGAGGGGGGAAGTGAAGAAATTGTGGAATGTAGGAATAGGAATCGAGTTTTAGGAATGAGTTGGGGGAATGAGCTCATTTCGTGGGCGTTGCTCGGAAATTGAAATTGAGCCGCTAATTGTCCGATCTCGACGACAGACGACAGATGCGCCATGCATATCATCAACACAGAGAAAGAAAGAGGAAGACAGCAAGAGAGCGAGAGAGAGAGAGAGAGATAGACATATCGGTCAGGGTTAGAAGCCAGAAGACGATAACGACAGATCGATCATCAAACAGAGGCTGGCGCTATCATGTCGTAAGAGTTCAGAGTTCAATCTGCATCACAATGCGTTGATTTCACGCTTATGATAAGTGTGTTCTCCCATCTCCCATCTCGTCTCTCTTTCTACACTCCAATAATTAAGAATTATTGTGCTGCCAGGCGAAATCTCTTAATTGCTTCGCTCGATGATGGAAATTTCAATCCAATGTGGAAGAAAAACGAAACTCTGCCTCGTTGTGGAATTTGTATTCTCGCGTTCTTAGTTCAGTGTTTTAGTTCTATTTCGAATTATTAAAGTGGACCAGCTCGATTAATGATATCATGCTTGACACATTGCTCATTCCCCATCATGTTATATGCTATTAAAAGAGTTTTATATTTATTTCGTGCTGTCAAACTTAAATTGTTTTCCAAGAACTAAAAATATTCGAGAAACAAGATAATGATGCTTAGGAATATTAAATACTAGGGCCTGTAATTAACTGCAGCATAAAAAGTTAGTAAAAAAAAAATACTTCAGCTTCTAAGATTTAGAAGAAATATTTTTTTAAAGCAAGATTTGATCAATTTTTTTTTAATTTTTTGTAAATGTAATAATAAGAATAAACAAAATTTGACATTTTTATAGCAGAATTGATATTTATTTGTTAAATATGTAAATTTAAGAACAAAACAGATTACAAAATTAAAATGGAATTTTGTAGAGCACAATTTTAAATATTTATGTGAATTTTGTAAATCGAAAAACAAAGATTTCTTAGTAAAAATAAAAGAAAATGGAAATTTTCAAAGAAAGATTTTTTATTTTTTTTTGTTTAATTTGTAAATTTAAGATTTAATAAAGATTTCTTTGTACAAAAAAATATATTTCATCTTAATCGAATTTTATTGGTGAATTTTGTAAATTGAAAAGCAAAAATGTCTTAGTAAAAAATTTATTATTCAGTTGAAAGATGTTCGAAAAAGAAAATGATAATTTTTATATAGAAAATATATATATATTTAGTTATTTAAATATTTAGTGATCATCTGCTTGCAAGTTTTCCAAGATTGAAATCTTAGAAATATGATTTACAGAGTATTTGGTGGTCGTTGCGGTGTCAAGTGTTGTGAGCATTTAATCAGCTAATTACACGAGTTTGTTTCATTGAAAATAATTCACTCGATTTGTGGTCTGCGATTGAACGCGTCGCCCACTGATCGTGTCGCTCCAAAAATGTAGCCCACAAACTAAATACAAAGACTATAGTCTATGCTATAACATATATAATACATATGTATTTACTTGCGACGATGGCAGATATATTCTTGTATATCTGCAGCTTTAAAGACCTAGATAACAAGATTTATATGGCGGCCTCGACACATCCACATTTACATTAACATTAACAGCAGCCCATGCACCATTTATGTACGTGTGCATATACGAAAATATAGCTAAACATATATAGTATAGATACTGCTGTGTGTAGGTGCGAGTGTGTGTGTGTGTGTGTGAATGTGGAGATATTTATTTACCTGACGCATTTTCCGAGTGTCGCAAACGATTTGCGCGCTTCGCTTGTTTCGCACATTTTTCATCTTTGGCCTTTACTTGTTGTTGCTCCTTTGCATACCCTGTAATTGTATTGGACGGGTAGTATTTATTTTTAAATGCAAATGGATAGTTTTTATGTCAATTTAAACTTTAAACTTTATAAATTCGAAAACTTTAAATATTGCCATATTAAAAACTTGTTGGTTTACAGGGTATAACTAAGTCCATCATTTATAGACTGCCTGCTGTTGTCTTTTTCATAATTTTGATTTATTTGTTTGTGTAAACAATTTAGAGGGTATTATTAATTGGTAACGTTATGTTTATACCCAATCATTCAGATATATATACACATATATATTTCTTCTTGTTCATGAGCTAATCGTGTATACTTTGATTTGCTTTCGATTTGATAGATTTGGCAGAATAAATTACTACACTTTTCTATGACAGATCTCAATTTAGTTTTAATCTCACAACAATTTGTTTCACAATTCGAAAGAAGCGCATTTAATATTTTCCATTTTACGCTATTTTTGTGTTGCCAACAAAAAATGAATGGCAACAAGTTGAAAAGCAAAGTAAAAACATAATTCATTTCCAGTCAAATGAAAACAGCAGACGGCCAAAAGAAAAGAGGAAAAAATGAAAGCAAAAACATTAAAATGATATATAAGGAAATACCATAAATTCCTTACACGAACGTCATGAATATCGACAGAAATTGGCACAAGAATAAAGAAAGATCTCGTGTTCAATCTGTCGTTCCGCTGAACTGACAGTCAGAGCAGCGATATTCGATTGTATCTCATTCTATATGGCACAATTTTAGCATTTCCTTTACACTTTGGACTCTCAGTTCCTTCTACATTTTGTCATTAAGCATTTCCGGTGTTCCTAGAAAACTATTTACGATTCCCGATTAGGCAACTCATTAGTGGCTGCATTTGTATTTTTCAAAATTATTCATAAAAATTGTCACCGGGCTTTTGCAAATAGCTTCTGCTCTTTTTTTGGGAATCAGCACAGCGATTAATTTCCGTTTAGAAATTTATTTAATATTCCAACTAATTACTCATTATCATATGAATGTGATTTAGGGTATGGCAGGTACTTTATGTTGTTTATTAGTACTCGTTAGAATTGTATTTCTATTTAATTTATATTGAATTGTAAACTATTTACTCGTTAGTTTACGAATGGTATTCGAAGTATAATAAATTCTTGTTTACGTTAAGTATACGTTACTCGTTAGAATGTAAGTAAGTACTTGTCGTAGATATGCGTTTTGTTCGTCTTTAATTTAGAAAGAGTTAGAGTTAAACATTGGAGCAGTGGAAATTACTAAATTAGTCAGTTATAAAAGTTTTTTTATGTGTTAAGTAAACGTTACTCGTTAGACTTGAAAAATACTCGTTGCTTTGTGAAGCGTAACAACTTGAAGCTGCCATTTGTTATTCATTATTTAAGCGAGATTTAGAGCAAAACATTACAGCACCTGCAGATTCCTATAATTCTTACACTCGTTACTCGTTGCGAAAAGAATGCTCGTTGATTTGCTTTGAGCGAGATTCAGAGCGCAGCGCGCGATTCGTTTTGCTCAAGGCAATTGAGAGTGTGCTGTTAAAGCGCTCAAGTGCAAAATGCTCATCATCACGATGATGAACAACAGCATCGTTCACATCATCAACGGCTAATCAACGAGAGCAGCAGCAACAACAACAACAGCAACACCAACAAGGGCATCATTCAATTGCTCAAATGTAGAGCATGAATAATTATGGGAAAAACAACAACAAACAGCTGTGAACTGACAGTAAGACAAAACCAAAACGTCTGCAAATGCTGCTGTAGCAATTAAATGATTGGCATTGATCGTGAAATTTGATAGCAATTGTGTGCCACAGAAATTTACATACATCTCGCTCGCATAGTTTTGCCCCCAGACAAACTGTCTGACAAACTTTGCTCTGCTTTGCTCTGTGAAATCGGGCAAGATGCCAATTGCAACTTGAGCTACACTCAGCACTTAGCACAGGAGAAGTGAAGAGAAGCGAAGATAATAATTTGACATTTGGCGGCTGCTGTTGCTCCAATCTTAATCTTAATTGCATCTCATTTGCATTTCGCCTCGTGCTGTGGCAAGCTAATGAGGCATTTTATCTGCCAAGCAGCACCGCCCATTTCCTATCAATCCACACACAACTCCTTACGAAGCACTGCAGCTACTTATTCGTAGTACAACTCAGCAACAATGCCACTTACTCCATATACGTATGTTCAGCGTGTGCTATATAGTAAGTGTATAACTAGTCATCATCTGACAGGCAGTCGGTACTCGGTACTTGGTACTTGGTACTTGGCAGTTTATTGTGCCAGTTTTGTGCTGTGCTTTTCGTTGACTGCGTTGCGCCACACAAAAATCGCATAACGAGTGCACTTTGCATACCCTGTAATTTCGATGTGGAGTGAGTGTTTAAAGTGTATTTCGTAATTATAGTCATTTTATTTGAAGTTCTGTTTGTACTAATTTTTGGGTTTTTAAACAGAACACTATTAGAAAAATACCTTTTGAAATTTATTTTTAAAAAAAATCTTCAGTTGGTCTCTATTTGATATTTTTACTCCAACATATGTATATCTTTCCTACGTTCTTTTTTTTATAAGCTTTTAACACTTATGATTCATGAAAAGATTACTTAGCAATTCTTTCAAACATTTATTTTGAATATTAGTAACATTATTAACTATGAAAGAAGTATGAGTAGAAAAAGTTTGATATAAAAAGAGATGAATATGAAAGAATATAAATACGTATAATATATGTAAAATAATATAAATAGTGAAGAGAAGAAAAACCTTAAAAGGAAATGAAATGAATATATCAAAAAACTGGATAGAAGTATAAATTGAAGGAAAATGTTTTACTAAAATAAAATAAAATGTTTTACAAATGAGTATGAAAGAATATTAATTATATTAGTAATTCAAATTCTAATCTTTAAATAATACTAAAAAGTTGATAGAAGTATAAATTGAAAGGAATCGTTTTAGATTGAATATAAAATATAGATCTGAATATTATTAAGTAGTGTATGGGTTAATCGATATAATAGGTTTTCAATTCTTAACCCTTCGCTTGCATAGTATCTAAAAGTCGTGTATGCCCGCGTTTTTGTGCGCACTCTTACTCATTGCATATTGCCTTTTGCCTTTTGTTGTTGCTGCTCTTGAAGAGGGCGGAACTTGTACCATTTGCTGATCCATTTGCTTTATATATCCAAGAAAACATTCTTTGTGCATTCGTCCATCAACAACAAAATTCTGTGTAAATTTTCTCGAATTGCTGGCGCTTATGGCGTATACTTATTTATTTGCTTTACTAGGCTGACTGTGCCACAAATCGATGCAGCTAATGCGTCTTTGTGCTGCAAATTTGCGCATTTTTTTTATTTTTTTTTATTTTTGTTTTTTTGCAAAAGCACTTTAAAGATATAGACACAGATATGGCAGGCGATATAGTCAACATTTTATTATTATTATTATTTATGTTTATTGTGTGCATAAATACTGATGCAACACTCTTGGTGTAATTACTAGACTTTGATAGTATTTAAAGTGTAAAACGAAATTATATTTTGCTATTCAATATGGGTAAACATGTAGAAATTTCTAAATAAGATTAAAGAATGTTGATTTCAAATCAGTTTCTTAAAATCGCAACAAGTAAGAAAGCTACAGTCGAGTGTACTCGACTGTTAGATACCCGCTACCCATATTTTGAATAAAGGCAAAGCAGTGCGATATTATTCATTTAATTCTTATACCAAATTAGTATACCGTCAAAATACTTCAATATACAATATTTGGTATATATTGAAAACATATCATAGATGGCAAAATATACCACATTACCAGCCGTAATAAAGTTGGCTGTTTTTGCCCATGCAAAAGTATTTCTTAAATAGCTTTTAAAATTTTTACCTAATCGCAAGCAAATCATAAATACTATAGTCAGAAATTAAAGTAAAATTATATGAAAAAATAGGAAAAACTTATTGAGTTAATGCATTTTAATTTTAGATCAATTTATATATATAGTGAAAAATTACAGGTCAATGTAATGTTTTGTAATTAAAGAAATCTACGCAATTAAAATTAAATGGTATATAGCGACAAAAAATAAAACTATTTGAGTTATTGCTTTTCAATTTTCGACCACCTTTACATATTTAAAAGTTATGATTGTATGTTCCATAAGTCTATCTTTAAAATTACGTTTGTTATTAGATTTCATTCGATTTGCGGCGGCGCCAAAAATTTGAAACAAACTTGATCTGCGTGTAAGATTATATCATTAACTCTCTAACTAGTCTCTGAGATCTCTTCTTTACCCTTCTACCCTATAAGTAGCGGATATAAAAATGTTAATTTGAAATTCAAAACACGCAAAGAATGCAACGATGAAATGTAGTTAAAGTATAATTAATTTTATAGATCAAATCAAATCTAATTTGTGTTAAATCTGATTGCCTTTTTCAGAATGTGGTGGACCATCACTGGCAACTTTGGCAACATTCTGCCCATCGACTGGTCCAAGTCGTACACACGCCAGATGCACATGCCGACCCTAAATCTGGGTCAGAATCGAACAAAGCAACAGCAGCAGCAACAGCAGCAACGCAACCAACAGCAACAGCAACAGAATCCACAACATCAACTGGATGCACAGACACCGGGCGACGAGTTCAATGACTTGACCAGCGAGGATGAGGCGGTGGCCAATGATTTGGATATGCACGCCTTGATATTGAATGGCCTCAGCGGTGATGTCGATGAGCCCATCAAATCGGTCGAGGAGGTCATCAAGGAGATCGATGACATTATGGATGAGGCCGAAAGTCCGCTCGATGAGCCCGAGAACTGTGACTCCGAGGTGATTGAAAAGGCGCGCGAAGTGCTCGGTGCGCCTCTCTATGCAGAAAGTGAGTTTTCGGAGAGTCCCTCAACATTGTAATTCAACAACTAATTGAGAATCTTTTTGTTTTGCCCTGTAGAGCTACAATATTTGAGCAGCACACAGCTGAATGAGCTGTACATGGAGATGGAGATGCTCATCCAGGAGCTGAGCGAGACACTGATCAATGAGCTGGCGCTGCGCGATGAGCTCGAATTTGAGAAGGAACTGAAGAACTCGTTCATCTCGTTGCTGCTTGCGGTGCAAAACAAACGTCGGCAATATCATGTCGAGAAGAAGCGTGGCAAGTTCCAAGGTAAACAAAATCAGCAACCACCGGTTAACATTCAGAATTGTTGAGAGTAATGTTTACACATTATATTTTTGCAGGTCCAGAGCCAAAATACTTGACCACTGTCATACCGTATCATCTGGAGAATGGCACACCCAACAATCAGTCCCTGCAGGTGCTGATCAAAAGTAAGTGGACACGAGTTGCGAGTTGTCAGTTGCGAGTTGCAGGTTGCAAGTTGTCAAGAGCGGAAGAGCTGAGCTGAGTAGACGACTGCAAGCTGAGCAGAATAAATAGAGTTGACAGCAGGAGAGCTTTAATCCGACTTTAATCAAAAATATGCCAAGAGAAGAGTGACAGATTAAACAGAAATAGACGACGAGAAGTAGAACTCTTCACTCCAATTCAGAGTATTGTAGTCGTGACTGTCAGAGAGATGCACTTGTCAGCAAAGACTAAACTTGGCTACTTCCCTCTTGAACGTTTCTTGTGATGATTTCTAATTAACACTTAAAACCATCTTCTGTTGCAGTACTCAAGGCCATTAATGAAGACAGTCCGACGGTGCCGACGCTGCTAACAGATTACATACTGAAGGTGCTGTGCCCCACATAAACAAATGTCAAGCTGCAATAATAAACAACACTACAACAACAAGAAGGAAGATGAAATAGAAGATGAAACAGCAAACAACAAGAAAAATACGCTGTATCTCTCTGTCTGTGTTTATACGAGTATATACTTTATAAAATTAGTTATATTACCTACAATATATATATATACATATATGTACTACAAGCAAAGCACCCTATAAGCAGCAGCAGCAGCAGCTAACCAGCACCCTGTAAGCCTCCATCTAAAACTTACCCCCAACTCAAGCCATAGCCACAATTAGGTCAGCGATTATAATGCTAACACACTGCTTGGAACCAGACAGATAATTGCAGTACTCAACAAATGAAAATCGAGAAGCATAGATAGAGATAGAGAGACAACAAAACCGAAGAAGCAGATGGTTAAGTAGACAAAAGAGAAAGAGATGGAGATAGAGACAGAGATAGTATTGCACGTAATACTCAATCTATTGAAATTCTTCACTTACCAATTACCAACATTATATATAGATGTATACACCCATCCCGCTTCAACATTGAAATGATCATGATCATGATGATATATGCGTGTGTAATAACTAGAGTGTAATGCCATATACATATTCATATACATATAGAGAATTGATGCACTTCTTTCGCAATTTCCTCGACTTCTCTCGACTTGCCCCTCAGTGTAATTGTTTGTGTTTGTCGCTGCTTTCCGACTGCAAACCCAATTGATTTGTGGTGGCCAGTTGGCTAAATTATATAGTAAACATAAGTGTGCAGAGCATCCAATATATCTGCTATATAACTAAATAATACAAACACACATGTAATCGTAAATTGTGTATGTAACGAAAGCAAAAGGGAGATCAAAAAAGAGATATAATTTAAGCGCCAGTTTATATACCTGTATGTTGTACGTACCACAAGCACACATATAAATATCTATATATGTATGTATCTATATAGACTATATATATAGAAATATGTGTGTATATAATTGTAATTCGCTTTTTGGCTCTTGCTTCAAGATGTGCTCCCAACGAGTTTGCATTTTGCTATCATCATCTCAACTGAACGTCAGGTTTATTATATTGTATTCTATATTATTACTATGATTACGATTACGATTACGAATATGATTATGCTATCACTATTATTATTATTATTATGATTATTATTGTATGTATATTGAATGCATTCGAATCTATGTGTAAATTAATTGTTTTCCATTTGTTGCAATTCTACTTCGATTTCGTTCTTTTTACGCGCTCCATTTCTGCAATAAGATTTACATTACTATTATTATGATTATTATAAATATTATCGAATATTATTATTATTGTGTAATACGAATATTCATATTCATTAATGAAATTGATCATGTTTTTAGCTCGACAGCGTGGCGAGTTGTGTGCGTGGCCATAAAATGCTTTTTGTTTTGTTTAAAACTAATTTTTGATTTAAAATGTAATTTTAATTTGCATGCAAAACGCTGTGTTATTTACTTTTACCAAACATGCATAAATACAAAATACAATTACAAATACGAATACAATTTAAATGTATACATATAACTACAACTACATCTACTATATAAAATACATACAAAATATATATATATATATAAAAAATACAAACAAAATCGAATAAAATCACAAACAAAATAGTTTAAATTTCAGTCAGGCGCACAGTGCTTTTACTAATTATTTTACTTATTGATTTTTTTTTAACCGCATTAAATAGCAAAATAATTAACCGTTATATCGGACAGTCCAACAAAATGAACAACATTTATATCATATTTCACATTTCACCTACATCAAAACAAAATATATGAAAAGCAAACAAATCAATGAAAATTTGTTAACTTCGGTGAACCGAAGCTTGCAAGCAAAATATTTTTCCAAAAACATTTCGGAAAACTTGAGTACACACCACATTTAATGCAAATCTTAGGTACCTTTCAAAAACAAAACAAAATATGAATTCATACCTAAAATTAACTAAATCTCTACCAAAAAAGACACATAAAAAAACAACTTTAAAAAAAATGCATAAATGTTTACGATTCATATAAATATTTATATATACAGATATATCTGATATATGATCGCGCTTTATAATAAAATATAAAAACAAAAACATAATATTTACTAAAATGCGAATTCAAATTCATAGCAAAAGAAAATACAACATTTTTTTAGGTCCTCAAGAAGGCAACCAATAAATTGCTATATAATAAAACGAAAACAAAAGGAAAAACCAACACGTAATTCAAGTGTATTTGTACATTTATTCGAAGAGTCCATGTTAATGTCGAAAACGTAGGTGAGCAAAGTATGGAAATTATATTTATTTGATAAATTAGTAAAGAACAAAAACACAAATAAGATGCATTATATATATAAATAAATGTATATGTATACATGCAATGCAATGCTCTATATACAAAATGGGAAAACTTTTAAATTGCTTAAATAAAAACAAAAATACAAAAGCCAATCTTGTCGTTTTTCAAATTGAAATATGGTTTCCGATATCCTAGCGTAACATTCTTATCGATAACACGCTGAGTCAGTGTTGTTCTATGTGCGTCAGATGTTCAACGAATATCTTGATAAACTATTATACACGCATTGAATTTCTTCAATGGAGGTAAGCCGAAATAATGAAAAAAAATAATCTTTGCTTTGATTGTTATATAGTAAACTGTATAGAACAAATATTCAAATTGGAAACATCAGTGTGTACACAACTTTACGACTTCGATAGAAACTGTTACGGATGGCTCCAATTGGCTCCACAGTGTGGCCATTTAACGTATATTGTAGTTTTTGACATCAATATACCACACAATGCAATGCAAATTTTTGGTATATTTTGATATTTATTACTTGCAATGGCACCCTTGCTCATATGCAAGTAAATAACAGAAATCATTTAATAATTTTCGTATTTTTAAAAAAATTACATTTTTTATATGTAAATAATGAAACTTTAAAATGTTTATTAAATAATTACATACATTTCGCATATCATCAATCTTTATTTTAATAGTTGGAAGTCCATTTGAAAAGTAGCGCCCTTTGACACGCCTTTTTCACATATTGCCTCATCACTAATCGAATGGGACCAGCCATGTGCGTGCGATTGCAGTATATTTCTGTTTTTGGCGTAGCTTTTAGTATTTAGTATATTTTAAAATTCAGCTTGCGGTCACGCTGCCTTGCCTATCCATAGTTTTTTTTTTGTATCCAAACAGTAAAAATAAGTTTAAACAAAAGCATATACATATAAGTTAATTTTTTTTTTCGTTAAGTGTAAAATTTATTTATTTTTTAAGTGCGCGTTCAATAAGAAAATGTCATCGCGAAGGTAAATAGGAAAAACGACAATGTACACACATACACACATACAAGATTCACGCACACACACGCTCCAAACCCAGATGTACCATGCTCACATACACACTCACACACTTACACACACATTCCCCAACACACACAGGCACATACACGCGCGCACAAGCCCAAAAGCACACACATAGCCACACACATAGATACACTCTGGGGCTATTTACATATGTATAAGTATATACAAAAATCAAAAAACCAAAGAGAAAGAAACAACAACATTGAGATAAAAAAGTGCAACAAAGTGCTGAAAGTAAATTGCTCCGCAGCAGCCGCTGGCGCAGCCCCGTTGGTTGTCCCCTTTTCCCCCTTTCCGGCCACCCTGCACTCTTCTCCTCTCGCAATAATATCGCAATATCGGTCCCGCTACAGCCAAAGCTATGAAGCTAAAGCTACGGCTACATCTACAGCTGTTGCGGTCTGCCTGCCACCTCTGTTTCTGTTGCTACCGCTGTTGCTGGTTGGGGGGGGACGATGGGGAAAAGGGGAAGCTTGGTCAGGCAGGTGGCTGGGTCAGCGGCTGTTGCGGTGTTTGCAGGGTGCCTTTTGTGTGTGTGTGTTTTTCGCTGCTGCTGGAGATGTGCAAAATGAAACGAGAATTTCCCTGCTCACGATCGCGTTCGCGTGCACGCGTGCAATTTGCACGATTCACGACATGCGCAACCCCAAAACAGGGGGGAACAACTCGAACGTCCCATGATGATGATATTGGGAACTATGCATATTTACACACCACTTGATTAGCTGTAATGAACACACACAGACACACATTCAAATCAAATACCTCTACACTAAATATTTGTGCATTCTCACTCACACTGTTGATGATGATGATTATGAACTATGACCCTAATTTTTACAGATGGTTCCACCCAACGATAACGGGCATCGAAGCTGAAACATTACTACAGGAACAAGGTTTCGACGGTTCATTTCTAGCACGTCTATCATCATCAAATCCGGGCGCATTCACACTTTCCGTGCGTCGGGGTAACGAGGTAACACACATTAAAATCCAAAACAATGGCGACTTTTTCGATCTTTATGGAGGTAAGTGGATAAACTGCACTATGTTATGAACTGTCATCCAATTTAAACTAATCACAATATGATCTCCCCTTCTGTCATGCAGGTGAGAAATTTGCAACATTGCCGGAGCTGGTACAATATTATGTGGAGAATGGGGAGCTGAAGGAGAAAAATGGTCAGGCCATTGAGCTGAAGCAGCCGCTCATATGCGCTGAGCCCACAACGGAAAGGTGAGTGCCTCGGTTAAATATCCTTCTTGTTTTCCAATTGGAACATCACTCTTCATAACAGCTGTTGCTGTGTTTGTAATTCGAATCAGAGTTCTTTCCCCCTCCCATACATACTATGTACACACATTGTGCAGCTGATGGCTCATTCGACCGATGATGATGTCGCCATGCTGTCTATAATATACACACACACACACACACACACAGGCGCATGCATTGAAATGGTGTGCGTAACATGCATAGATATGCTATAGCTCATCATTTCCTTGACCCAATTCTGTATTCAGCCTTGCAGAGGGTATTTTAATTATGCTACACAGCTGCAATCGTCGCACGTATTAATTATACTATATGTATCCATATATTCTCGATCAGGACGTTGAACTTGTTCGTTGATTATTGCGTTCTTGGTGCTGGGTTGTGTATTTATTTATCTGTAATATCAACAACTTAAATATATACACACACACACGCACACTCACACACACATGCATTTTTATAGCATTTCTCGGTGCGCAAAATTGAATGAACTCCTTACAGGGTATTTGCTTAACGTCACCTCGAAGATTGCAACTTACATATGTATGTGTGTGTGTGTGTGTGTGTATCAGCTCTATCTGCTTTGTTTTGTTTTTCTTATGCGAGAGTGCTGCAAATTTTTGTTTTTTTTTGTGTACTCAAAATCGAACAGTGCGTTGAATTTTCGAATACACTTTTGATTACATTCATACATAAAGTATATATAGTACATTATATATTGCATAGGCAGTTGGGGGAAAGTGTTTGAAATTTTAAAGGCGATTGGCTGAATTTCCAATCAGATTGACTAGACTATCGATTGCGGTTTCAGACTGCTTCTTGTAAGAAACATACAAATTAAATGTTATGTATTGCAATAGCCACAAATGCGATTGTTTGATAAAAATAAACACTTGTGCATTGTGTCGTCGATTATATGCTGGCGAAAAGAAAGCGTACATAGATAAACCCACACACACACACAAACATAGATATGCGGGCATGTATGTGTGTATGTGATCGCACGCGACGCGCTGTCTGCTATGTTAACAGCACCGCAAACAAAGCGACACGTGCAAATGTTGCGTTAACAGCGAGCTGTTAAAATTAGGCAAAGCACATGTTAATATGCTCATGTTTGACAGCGGTTGTCTCTCTGTGTGTGTGTGCGAGTGAATGTTAACCCAAATTGATAGAAATTTGGTGTGAATAATTTCTAAATACGACTTAACGCAGCAGTGTCACACATACACATATACATATATACATATATGTACATTAAGTTACACCCACAAGTTATTGCCCATACAAGTTAATGCATTGTGCGATTTCTGTTTGTTGTTATTGTTGGTGCGCCGCTGTTAATGCCTTTTGCAACCCACACACACACACACACACACACATACACATACAGTCGGAGAACACGCACACGCTTAAGTATTTTTGTTATTTATTGCTTATTAACATTTTTGTTGTCTGACTGTCAAATATTTTATTACAATGGCTTCTCCTCAGTTTCAGTTTCAGTCTCAGTCTCAGTCAGTCAGCCAAACGTGCTCTCCCTCGCACTTGCACTTCCTAACACCCACACTCATGCTGCCGCCTGCCATCTCGCTCGCTCTTTGTTTAATGTGTTTCCAATTTGTTGTTGTTGTTGATGTTGTTGTTGTTGCTGCTGCTTCTGGTGTTGTGACTGGCGTGCATTGTTTTTGCATTTTCCGCATCCTAACGGTCAGCCACCTTTTGCCACACCATGCCACGCCCACCTGACTTTGACCGTCTGCCTTTTTTCGCTAATTTTGGTAGCCACTTAAAAATATCCGCAACTGAAATTCAAACTCGAAATCGAACTGCAAATCGATAAACAGACTGCTCTTAAACTGTGTTAAGTGCTCATCGCTGACGTTAAACACAGCGACTGCTTCCCCAAACGCAAACGCCCCCCCCTCCCCCCTCACCACACACTTCACCACACGACACTTCAATTCAGGCAATGCACAATATTCAATAATTCGCATATTGCCTGCGCTGCTGTTGTATGTTGAATTTCGCAATGTGACGTTCTGTGGGTCGAAGTATTGAAATTATTGGTTCTTCTCGTTGTGTGTGGGTTATTTTTAATTTTGCCAGCAAATTATATTTGTTGTTATTGTTGTTGTTACTGGTTGGTTGTATTATGTATTTATAAATCGAATTTGATTTGTTCCCTTAACTGATCTCACTGGGCCGGTCGGTCTCTTTCGTCAATTCGTGACGCTCTTGTCCAGATGACGTTCGCAATTGATTTCGGCACGTTTTTTAATGAATCTAAAATTAGTCTTAGTCCATGCCAAACAAACAGGAACAAAAGAAAGCGCGCAAACTCTATCGCCGTCTCTGTTGCTCCCTTGCTCCCTTGCGCTTGCTGCGGCGCAACTTCCTCATTAGAGAGACAACAACTTTTGAGTCATGCTGAAATTCTATGAAGAGCTTTCAACTCTCACTTCTTACACATGCGTATGTATGTACATATGTATGTGTGCATGTGTGGAGGAGTGATCTGCTGTGTGGGGGGAGTTGTGAGCTTCCGCCTTACATAAAAGCTCTGATCTGTATGCATAGTACGAGCAGCGTCCGCCATTTTGTTAGTGTTTATTGTAATTGTTATTCCAACGGTTATTGTTATTGTTAATGTTACTGTTGTTGTTGTGTTGTGTTGTTCGTTTGTAACGTGCTTTACAATGTGATGTAACGCAACAGCAGCAACAACAAAAAAAAAAGAACCTCAATAAAAGCCAATTTTATGCTGGGATTCCCTTGCTGACAACGAGGAAGTAAATTTGGGCAAAGTTGCTCTTTGTGAGGAAAGTTTCCGAAGATTTCACGAATTTAAGCCACTAATTAAGTTTATGTGAACGACAAATTTATGTCTTTATTTCGAAATTTTATTTTGAAACCTAAGCGAAAAGTAATTTCTACCTTTAATAGTTTATGTTGATTACTAAGAATTGAAGAAATGTATTAAAATTCTATTTTTATGTCCTTAACAAATTTGCAATATTTTATGTTCATTGTATCTTCAGTTATTTCCGATAAAATTAAATAATTCAATATACTTCTTAAGCCACTTTATCGAAATAATAATTAACAAGTAAGAAAGTTACAGTCGAGTGTGCTCGACTGTGAGATACCCGCTACCCATTTTTAATAACGGCAAAATATTGGTATTATTTTCGAAATATACCGAAAATACTGAAAAATACTAAAAATATACCAAATGATATGTTTGGTATATCGGTACAGCACTCCATTCAAAATATACCATAGACGGCACAATATACCAGATATTCAGCCAAAGTAACTAAGATCCCTAGTAAGTAGGCGTTTTTGCCCATACAAAAGTATTTCTTTAATAACTTCCACAATTTTTATCTGATCGCAACCCGATTTTCAGGAATCATAACTACTATAGTAATTATAGTATATGGGCAAATCCCAGAAACAGTCCACCAGCGACCAATTTTTAAATTTCACATTTTGTAATTTTTCTTTGTATGGAACATTAAAGTAGATATGGCATTTTAAGAATTTAAAGCAAAAAAGAAATTTCGATCATTATAAATGCACAAATTTGTATCAAACCCAATTTTATTTATAATTTTCATAATTTTACTTAAATTCGTGCTCTGCGCAAACCTTCAAATCCCTATTGTATTCTTCACAATTTTTTGCCTCTACTTGGGCTCACATACAAATCTAAAGTAAATCACGTTGAAATAATTGTGAAGCACATTTATGAATATAATAAATAATGTTTAGTTCAAATTAAAAGATTTTTGTCTTATGTTAATGTCAGCGGAAAAAGTGTAGCGTGCGACACAATGGGTTTACGGCTTTGCTAAAAATCTATAAACATTATTAAGACCAAACGATCGGTTTTTGTCTTCTAATATTCTTAACTTTCTTTAGGATATTAACTTTCATAGGGTTTATTTTGCAGAATTCGATAAAAATTGCGTTTGAAATTAAAATTTTGAAACTAACTTCCACTAGGTGTAGCGTGCGACACGTCACAATTTTATTAATTATTTTCAAAACAGTGACTCCAATGAAATTGAATCTTATACCCTCCGAAAGTACTCTCAATTCTCTCTAAACACATAACAAAAGTTTACGGTAAATCTTTAAAAAACCCCCCAATGGGATTTGCCCATATACCAAAATTCACAATTCAAGCTTTAAATTTACGCTTGTTATTCGATTTTTTTGATTTGCGGGGGCGTAAGTGGGCGTGGCAAAAATTTGAAACAAACTTGATCTGCGTGCAAACATAACAAATGCTGTCGAAAAAAAATTATAGCTCTATCTCTTATAGTCTTTGAGATCTAGGTGTTCATACGGACAGACGGACAGACACACAGACGGACAGACGGACATGGCTATATCGTCTCGGCTGTTGACGCTGATCAAGAATATATATACTTTATAGGGTCGGAGATGCCTCCTTCTACCTGTTACATACATTTCCTGCCGGCACAAAGTTATAATACCCTTCTACCCTATGGGTAGCGGGTATAAAAACTTGAGTTTAAAGTGAAAAATTCCACCATTTGTAGGAATTGTTAAACAAATTTAATAGTTTATATATATATATATATATATATATATATATATATATATATATATATATATATATTTTTTTTTTTTTTTATTTAATATCCTTAACAAATTTGCAATATACTCTTTTGAATATTTCTGAATTTCTCGAATAATTAAAATTAACTACTTGAGGGATTGGCCTATTTATGGCTTCATTTTGCAATCTTTTTATAATACTTGAATGTACATCCATAAGTATTTTCATTATTGTTGAACGAAAGTGATAAAGTTTTGTATATATGTATATTTTTCCTAATTTCTACGGTGCTCGGATTTACCGTAAAGAAGTTTTGAGTGCAAATCGATATTTTTCTTTTTGAATTGCATATTCAACAACAACTTATTAATTATAGTGGCGTGAAAAACAATATGAATAATAACAGCGACAAGTGTTATTCACATGCTGTTTATCTAGTTGCAACGCAGCAAGTTGTTTAATAACATAGTTGTAATTAAAAAATGATAATTGTTAATTGTGCATTACTTTCTTCTCGATTAATGCGAGATACATTCTCCATTATATAGTATGTGTATATACTCGTATTGTCGCAGTAGAGCGTAGAACCACTTGAGTAAATCTGACAATAATCAATTAAGTTTTCAATTTGTTTTGTGTTGGCGGTTGGTTGGATAATGGGGGTTTGGTGAGACGCTTTCTGAGCTGTCTCAGGCTCATTTGAAGTGTAGCTTGAAATGCTAAATGTTTACAATTTTCGCCATTAAGACAAGCCTACAAAATGCTTTATAAATTATGCCGTGCACGTTGACAGCCTCTCTGACTGAATGTGTTGTATCCGTATCTGAGAATTGAAATCTGTTTGCCGCACAGTTGCCACAGTTAAAGTGGCATTTGTATCTATGCCTTAGCGTCGCTATATGGTTCATATATACTATATACTATATACTTTATACTATATGGTATATATTGGCATATATAATTTTGTTGCCGCCCCACGCTAATTGTATTTTGTGAGCTGCGTGACATCCTGAGCAGGCACTTAACTATAACGATGCGATCAGGCCATAAGAATTTTATCACCTATTTATTTGGCCCATTTACCTGTCTCAAGCAAACAGACAGACAGACAGACAGACAGACAGTCAGGCAGGCTGGCAATCACAGGGAGAAGAGACATTAAGGCTGGCAGCATCTGGATTGTTGATGTTGTAACGATCACATGATCGCCAGTGTGATCGAAACGATGGTGTTGGCTGAGTCTAAGTGTAGTTCCCCAAAAGGCAAACTCACTCACAACAAGATCACTTTCTTATATAAACAGAACGATCAAGCGATCAATCCATCAACTGTGATCAAGTGATCTATACTGTTCAGTTAACGATGCTATGGTGTGATCAAGATGAGGTACTTTTGTTGATCTCTAAATGCAATTACTTATAATCACGCACAGCACGATCAAAACAAACTCTCAACTGATTTACAAATTGCTAGTTATTGTTTTTAGATCTACAGTTAGACGCATTAATTTATAAAGATTCTATTTATTATAAATATCTGATAGTTATTTATTCAGATCAGTGATCTTATTAAAGCTTAGATAATAATCTTTTTTATGAAATTCAAAAATTTGATTGAATATTCAAATCAGTAGCAGCACAAAGCATCAATTATTATTTATATTCATACGATACGATGCAGCGTTATCTTCGCTGTGTTTGATCTTCGATGCTTGATCAGATCTTGTGCGTTCAGTTGACTTTAGCAATTGCATTTGCATTGCGAACAAGTACGAGTACTTCCCTTAAGTCAACTTCTACAATGTTGTTCTTGCTGTGTCGTTGATGTTGTTGTTGTTAATCAAATGTGCACACGAAGCCAGAACAGTTAGATGCTTCGAGCTTGTCGTATGAGTTGGATCGTTATATGGCTGGGGTCTATATGGCTGTGTGGAGAGACGTGTATAAATTATATCCTAAATGGTCTGGCCACACGATTTAAAGCACACATCACGAACGTGCGCCAAACCGCAAATGGACGCAGAGAATGAAAAGACGGACAGAGTCTGAATATTATTGATATTTGATTTGATTCTGGTTAAAACCCTCACATGAGATCTGAGCATTCAGCTAGAGCTTGGCGAAAGGTTGTCCTTCACATACAATATCGTACAAAGTCAAGTCTCACATCCCGGAAGCAAATAAGAGAAAGCAAATCGTAATTTCAACTATTACTTACTTACTTACTTACATACAACTTTGTTGCTTTCGTTGTTGTCTGTTCGAACACAATAGAAAATTGCACTTTTTGACCTGGTTTACATTCACTTGACTTGATTGTGTAATCCCTTAGCGCACGTAGACCCAAAAAAAAAAACCGATGAATGTGAATATCAATACAACAACTCCGCCTCCACAATGTGACATAGGCCAGTCATAATGCAGCTGTGTATAGCTAATAATAGTTATTTTCGTCGTGCCTCATAATTCATCGCCAGCCAGTCAGACAATAAAAGAAACGGAATTGTAAAAAGTCTATAAACTACAGATTCATTGTCAACGGACGATTCGGAAATATCCAGTTGTAGCATTTGTTCGTCGTCGTCGTCGTCGTCGTCGTCGTCGTCGAGAAATTCCCAAGAGAATATAGATTTCAATTTTTCAATATTCCCCGCATATTAATTATTTATTAATTTATTAACTCGCTAGTTAATCTTATTTAAATTGCCACCCCCAAATATCTATGATTATTTGAAAAAATAATAGTATAATTATTATTTTGCTGACCTTGTTAGCTGCTCGCTTATTGATCGTTAGTATTTATTTTTAAAAACTATAAAGGAAAGTTTTTAAATTTTTTATATTCATTGGAATGTTATTTCACTGCCTTTGAGAAACTAACGATAGGAACTTATTGATACTCTGTAATTGGAGAAAAATGGTTTAAAAATTAAATTTAAAAGAACTATTGAAATTTAGAATTCTTTGGTAAATTCAGTAAGAAAAAAAATCTAATTAAGAAAGAGTATTTTTTGGAATTATTTATAAATATAAAGCGACTTAAAGAGTGTTAGAAATATATTCCAAAGATATTTATATAGGCTCTTGTTGATACTCTGTAAATAGAGAAAATGGTTTAAAAATTTGATTCGTTAGAACTTTTGAAATTTAAAATTCTTTGGAAAATTCAGTAAGAAAAAAAAAACTAATTAAGAAGAGTAAATTTTTTAGAATTATTTAAAATGATGAATCAAAAAGATAGCGACTTAAATAGTGTTAGAAATATATTGAAACCCTGTAAATAGAGAAAATGTTTTAAAAATTATATTTGATAAAACTATTTAAAATTCTTTGATAAATTCAATAAGAGAAAATACTTATTAAGAAAAAAAGAATTTGTTAGATATATTTAAATTTACAATTCTGAAAAGAACGAAATATCTTCCAGAGGCATTTATATAAGTTCTCGTTAATACCCTGTACCCGTAAATAAAAATTAGAGATCAATTTAATTTCATATAATTATTTAAATTAAAAAATCGAATTTAAAAGGAAATGTACTTAGGAAGTAGCTAGAATTAGATTTCTGTGAAATAGTTATCAAAGATGATATAGCTTTAAATACTATATATCACATCTAAGCTATCGATTCTACGTGGTGTATTGCTCAACCAGTTGAGTCATGAGACTTACTCACAAATATGCACATATGTCTACTATATATAGTATAGTATATTTATGTAAATACATAGTTATTGCTTCATAAGAATTATGCAAACTATGCTTAGCATGTAAATGGCGAGTGATTCACTCGAGACTCACTCACTCAAAGCATTGCTTGTATTAATTTTCTTTATAATAAGGGTTTCGAGCTAAGCAGAACCTTGAACTTGGCTATCGATTGATTAGAGCCGATAACTGGCCGGCTAATAACCTCAACGTTGGGGACGCCTCAATGCCAAGTCCCACTGAACATTTGTGAAGCTCCAGAGAGTGTTTTTTTTTTTTGGTATAACAAAAGTACAACAATAAAATACGAGACGAAGAGGAAGATTCGCTGGAGCTGTGTGGAGGGAGGGGGAGGAGGAGGATGGTCGCAGGTTGGAGATTGGGGAATGGACAACCGAATGCGTCGCATAGTTTCGCGCCTCGCATATTAAACGCCGACATTTGCGCACAACACAAAATCGTTATTAACAATAAATTATGTTTATTTTTATATGAACATTTTGTTCGGTTTCATGTTGTTGTTGTTGTTGTTGTTGTCGCTCGCTCGCTCGCTCGTCGTGCCCAAATGCGATCGCGCTGAGGTTTTCTTATTATTATTATTATTACTTTTGTTGTTACTGTTGTTGTCATTGTCGTTGTTGTATAGCGGCTGTTTTGGGCAGCACTTTGGGTAGACGAAGGTCGTCGCTTGAATGCTCTTGAAATGGCTCTGAATGAATATACGAATCATATCTCATACTCGTAAAACTATTCATACACTTGAAAGCAGTAATTATTCTCGCCTATATCTACAGATCTTTAAGATTGCAATTACTCAACTTTTACTTTGGCAGAACTGTTTTCAAAACTATTTGATAATCTTCTTTCTGAGATTCACTTTTTCCATATTGTTTTGTGTCGAACTTTCATCTCATTATGCAGTTTTTTATTTGCTGGCAAATTACGTGAAACTCTGAAAATTAAGCTGACAAAGTAATTCTCTGAATCACTTGCAATTTTATATCGAAAATACGCAATTTGGAAATTTTGATTGCATCAAAAAAGTTCAGGTTCTAATTTCTGTTGAATTTCAAATTGCGTTGGCTCTCGACTTCAGTACATCGACAGCTCACAGAATCGGCTAATAATTCAATTTAAACTAATGAAATTATTTGTACAGTGACTAACAGCTTATTTCGTACTGTGGTCTCCGCTAAATTAAACTAACAAATTTATTAAGTCAACGCAAATTGATTTTTTTGTGGTTGTCCTTTTTTGTCTATCAACAAAGCAAACTTAAAAGTTTATGTAATCTATAGAAATTCTGCTTAATAGCCACGTGTTTTAGAAAACACTAAAAATAGTAAACAATGTTTATTAAAACTTTACATTGTTTACTATTTTTAGTGTTTTAAAAAAATTTAAACATTAGTTTATTGTTTTTTTTTTTCTTTTATTATGTAATTTGGAATCTCACTCTTTTGTCTTTCATATTATGTGACAATTGTAAAGTAAAGACTTTATAGTTTTTAATAAATTATCGAATACTTTTTTTTTTGGATATATAACATTTTGACTTTAAATGAAATTTAAATTGAACATAAATTTTAAAATAATATTTCTTAAGTTTGAATTATATTTGTAGTCCAAATATTATATTCGATAAATATTTCGATATTTTTGATAATTTTCTTATATTTTCTTAAATTTGTTATTCGTTGAGTACAATAATCATTAGCAAGCTGTTCATCATGGATTACGTAGTCTTTAAGAGGATATTGTTTGTATAGATTCTTTGGGATAACTTAACAATGATATTGCTTAGACAAGTTCTACGCTTTTCATCAACTTGTTATTGTTTATGTCAAACAACGTGGTTGTAAGTTGATTGTTTTTCAACAAATATTATTGTGGTTGCTGCTTTAAGACACTATTAAAGCTGATTAATGTTATGGCCTGCTGGCTGTTGTTTTCAATTTGTGACGTTGCGAGAGTTCCAGCGAAATTCGATGATGAGGCGTTCACTGAGACTAAGACTATCGTAAGCCAAATGTTTGTCATCGCCAACAACTCCCACAAAGCGAGTTCAGTCCCGATTCTGTCCGTCTGTCTGTCCGTCCGTCTGTCTGTCGCCAAGAGTGCCCAGAGCTATTGACTGAGAATGAGACTGGGACTGAGACTGAGAATGAGCACTGTCGGTGGCGCACGTCGTCACAAGATGTGAACGCGAAACCAAAGCCAAAATTGGCTGCCAAATATGCGGGGCACGTTCGTCTCTGACGTCTGCGCGCCTGCGCCATAGAAGAAGAGCTGTTTCGCCGTAATTCTCTCCCTCTCTCTATCTCTCTCGCTTTGTGTGCTACCTATCTCCCTGTATTACGGTTTTGCAACAACAACAACAAAAACAACAACAACAAAATCCCCCCCTACAAAAAATTGCCCGCATTGTTAATTCGGTTTCAATTTCATTTCCGGTAGCAGGTAACTGGCGGCGCTTACACGCTGCTTTACCATCTCATCCACATTATGACCATATATACACACACTCACTCACACACACACAAACACCTATATGATACATAAATGAGAATTCGGTTTCTGATTCATTTGCCATGTCGAACGCTTAGCATTCAAATAGCTGTTAACTAAGTGCATGCTGTCACATGCAAGCAACAATCAACAAGCAGCAATCATGTAGTACAGTGTAGTACAGTACACACATCATTTCAATTAACTTAGTCATTGTCCACGACATGTGCAATAAGTACAACGTGTAAAAGTAAAAGTGCCGTCGCTGCATGATGGGCAACTTTCAAATGGTTCTTGACTGGTGCAGTGCTTTCACTCTAGCTGCACTACGATCAATTCTCTTCAAATATCGTGGGTGGGCCACCCAGTATCGGGTGTTAAACTGAATTATTTACTGAAAGTCATTCACGACGAATGCGCAGCAAATCTTATTGTTAATTATTTAGTTGTAAAATATTGCACTTAATGTAGGGGCGTTCTCCTTACGATAATAACAACATTTTAAAGCTCAGTCGTAAACAAAATTCCAGTTAGGGTAAAAAAATCTGTAAATCGATAACAACAACGATAACATCGCTTGCGGCACATCTCTATTTACCACTGCTTGTGCAAGAAGCAGTGCAAGCCGAAAGTCACTTCTTGCATGTGACAAGAAACAACAAACAGTTGTTGTCAACACACAACACACAACAGTCATCGGGCATCAAAACAAAAACAATATCAATAACAATAACAAGAGTGACGACGACGGCGCCGACGGGAACGCCAACGCCAACGCCCTCGTGCCCCTCCCCCCCTGGCACAACAAAAAAAGGCGGAGAAGAACGTCAGTGATTACATTAGGCTGACATGTTATGACCAAGATTAAGACGAGTTCGAGTTGTGAGTTCGAGTTAAAGTCGCTTCGCATTTTCGTGCATTTAAAACAAAAAGCGGCGCACGCAGTCAGGCAACATTCATTCATTCACGAGCACACGATCTGAGCGCTTAGAACAGAGCGGCAGAGCAAGCGAGCACAAGCAACAAAGCAAGCAAGAACCCCAAAGCAACCTCCAGCAGCAAAAGAGACAACACGCGAGTCAAGAACAACGACGACGTCGACAACAACACCAACAACAACGAAGCCGAGAGCAACAGCGAAGACGACAACAAACGACAGCGACGACGACACGAAGTAGCCAGAGACTTGAGCAAAAAGCTTAACACTTGGCTGCTGGAGCTTCATTCTCGAGTTGCGGTTCAACGGCGCAACAACACGCATTATCAAAGCGAACAAAGCAGAAATACAACAGCAGTTTAACGAGCAATTCGCGCCCAAGCAGTGCAACAAGCAGTCCAAGTGCGTGGGCGGCTTTTTAAAAAGAAAAAGAAAAACAAATATAAAATCAAATTCTTCGATTTGCGAAACATTCGATAACACAGTTATTTTTGTTAACTTCAATTAACGCGATAAACTAGATTATGCCTTCAGCCGCATTCGTTTTCGAGCATTTGATTGCAGCACAAACGCGACTGGACGACGCAGCAGCCAAAACAGCCGCCAAATTGTCAACGAAATCGACAACAACAACAATTCCAACACTAACAACGACAACTTTAGTTAAAGAAAAGAAATTGCTGACGGTTTTTAAGAAAATTGTGCAATAAAAACCATCGTAAAACATAAAAACAAAATCAAATGCAAAATAAACGTTATTGTTATTCCTATTAAGAGAACACAAATAGTTGCTATATACTACACACATTTGTATATAGATTTACAGCCCACAAGCATTAACACATTAACAGCAACAACAACAACAACTTGTTGTGTGGCTAAGCAAGTCGTTACATAAACCAGAACAACAGCAACAAAAACGTTAATATTAAAAAAAAAACAAAAACAAACAACTTTTATCGCGTATTTTCCGCTGTGGAAGTTTTTACAATCGTATTCAATTTATTTTTGTTTTTTTTTTGTGCGTGCTGAGAAAGTTAGTGCGGGAAAATTGCTAGAAAGTGAAAACCGCACAGAAGTAAGGAAAACAAGAAACCGCAACATAAAAGTGCAACAAGTCGCAAGCAGTGCAAAGCAAATCAAAAACATACAAAAAAGCAAGCAGTCAAAATGCTGTTCAACAAGTGCCTTGAGAAATTGTCCAGTTCGCTGGGCAACGTTGTCAACAACAAACTGCAGGAGAAGCAGGTGTACAACAACAAGAACAACAACAACAGCAGCAGTAATATTAACAACAACAACAACAATAACAGTATTAATGAGTACAACAAACAGCGCAATTTCGAATACGAGCGTGCGATACAAGCGCATTACGGCAACGGCGGAGGAGGTGGAGGTGGAGGAGGAGGACGCACGTCGAGGAGCAACAGTCACAGTTACAGTCGCAGTAACAGCTACACCCCGAGTCACATTCAAAGTCACACAAAATCAAAGCCCAGCAAAGGTCACAAGACAAAGGCAGCAAGAACAGCAGCAGCAGCAACAGCTGCATCCGCTGCAACCGATGAACGACAGTGCAAAAATTGCATGAGCAACGATGAGCTGGCCATGATCATCCGAGGCGTTGCCCACAACAACAACAGCAACAACAACAATCAGTTGAGAGTTCGCCCCGTGTCAACGACAGCCTCATCGAGCAGCTCCTCCACAGAGTCGCTGCATCTGCCACTGACCTCGCCGCGAGGCAGCCATAGCAGCAGCAACAGCTCTAACAGCATCACAATTGCCCCGCCCACCACCACATCCGCCTCTTATCCCGTTACGCCCACATCGTGGTCAGCATCGCCGCCAAGCTTTGCGACAACGCACAACAGCTTTGGCGGCTCCAGCGACACACTGGCGCTCCTGGCGGCCATGCGTGTGCAACTCCTTGGCTTCAAGTAAGTGTTGTTTGTGCAAACAGAAAAAACAGAAGAAGAAGAAGAAGAAAAAGGCCTTAAATTAGGCGCATCGACAAAACGCGCGCACACTGCTTAACAAATTAGGCGCGACTTAAAACGCGCGCGTCCCTTGTTTGTTGTGTCTCTGCTGAGGCGCGTGCGCCACACAAATTAAATTAATGCTGTTGCTGCTGTTGTTGTGCTGCCATTAACAACAATCTAATAAGCAACAGCAGCAGCAGCAACAACAACAATGGTAGTAATAGCAACAAATTGTCATGTGCCCAAAATTGCCACGCAAATGAGTAAATATTTAAGCTAAGCATCAGCAAAAACAACAGCAACCGATTGAGTGGGGCTAGTGACATTCTAATAGATAGACATATGACAGATACAAACACAAACACACACACTTACACATTTATTTATACATATATGGTCAAAATATGGGTAAACAAAACGCCTTCACGTCTGATTTTCATCTTTTTTTTTCTGTTCTCTTCTTCCCTCCTCTTTGTTTGCACTCCTATTTATGAGACATCTCTCAACAGTTGGAGCTTCAGTTATGCATATACCCTAGAACCAAAAAAAAAAAAAAATGAAAAAATAGTCAACAGCCAGGCATTTCCGACTCACCTCAATTAAGTGCGGTTTTATGACAAACTCGCTAAAAAATACTGCGAGAGATAAATTATATTTCGCATCTATCAAGTTATAGAACATCAACTGTTCGTCTCATTTTAATGGTATTATAGTCTCATATTTATTATGGCATTTATTTTTCGATGTTGTTATTGTTGTTGATGTTGTTCAAGTTGATTTTTGCGTATTGTTTGTTATTGATTTTTGCATTTAGAGCTGCCGCAGAGAGAGAACTGCGACATAAGTTCTAATGAAATGATCCACACCATTTAGCGTTGTGCTACAAGCAAAATGCCAGGCTCATAAATAACTAAATACATATACGGGCATCTGATAAACGACAAAACACAGAAAAAAAACAGAAAAAGATCGCATACCTGGGAATCGTAACTGGCACACAACAGACAACGCAGCCTCTTCTCTACCCTGGCTAAATAAACGTGCTTTTATTATCTGGATGTGGGAGTACACACACTTTTGTAGAGCTCCCCCCTCCCCCACTCTTACCCACCACTGTTTACACACATGTGGTGTGTAGCTTACAGATTCTTTCAATTCTTTGCATTGTCGTCGACTGTGTGTTCACTGCTTATCAGACATTTATCCCGCACTTCATCTCCCCTCCCCTTCCCCTTCTCTCTCATTTGGCAATGGAATCTTTTCAGCACAGACCTTGGAGGTGGAGGCAACTAGCTCCCCAGGGTCGCATTGTTGCACTTCCGGCTGTGCCGTTTAGTGGGTCACTTTTGCTGTTTATCGTTAGAGCGTTAACAGAGTGCGCACTTCAATTAACACTCCTTTCTTTTCCCCCCCAAGCCACTCCACTGCTTCGCACTACACTGCTTCATCTGTGTACTGCTTGCCTTGACAGCTGCAACCGCATGTTAATTGATTTTCGCCAGCGTATAAAGTAATCTCACTTTCTTGAAAATATTACAACTTTTTGTAGCACATTATCGTTAACTTAATAGCTGCATAAATCATGCAACTCCAAGTTATTCAGTCTTATCTATTTCTGTGCTGACTTGATGAAAACTTTGGCTGCATTTTGCAACTTAACTTAATCAATTATTTGCAGTCAATGCTGCTTATTGATTTATCTTCATGCAGTTTGATTAATTAATGTGAATGAAGAGCACAAAACGCAAAAGCTTAATGAGTTGTTTTTTGGGATATGTGAAGTGCTTTAGCAAACGCTACAAGCTAACATATGAATGAGTTTTTAACAACCAAGTGATTTGCAAAAGGGCATAAAATATGTGCAATTTGCTTCGTCCCCTCCTCTTCTCAGTCACAGAACTTGAATACCGTGGATACCAGCCTCCAGTTTGTTTTGTTTTGTTTTTTGTTTTTGTTTTTTTTTCGTGAGTTTTGCGAGCGCACAAATTTGTTAAGCTGTGACAAATGATAATTTATGCGATATACATTCGTATGTATGCATAATTATATAGAATATATTTACACACACAAGTAGATATATTTGCGATTGTGATTTAGATTCGAGACTCCAACTGAGCTGAGCTGAGCTGTTTGTTGACCTTTTTTGGCGTCGCCTCGTCGCATTCATGAATGGCCAACAGGTTGAGTTTTGTTCACGGCGACTGCTTCCTGTGTGCGTGTAACGGTAACTGTACTTGAAACTGTAACAGTAACTGTGACAACAACAGCGAACTGCTTGCCTTGCCAGATACCCTGGACTAAGCAGTGTACTTCATTTTGAAGTGAGCAACGAAAAAAGCAAATGAAAACAGTTTATTTATTATTTCTATTTCAAATTTATTTCAAATTGCATTTATATTTTCATATGACAAATGCTTTTTCAAGCTGTTGCTGCTGTCAAGTAAATACCCTGTATTTGTGTATGTACAAAGTGCCTACGTGATCTCTCCACACGTTCACGCAATTGAAACACGAAACATTTGGCACGATTTACAGGGTATATAACACTTGCACATGTTAAGTTAACGTGACGCAAACAGCAGTCAGATGCAAAAATACATTTTGATGGGGCAATTAAAACAAACAAAAAAAAAAAAAAAAAAACACTGAATACTTTAAGTATGTAATTGCCTTTTGCCTTCTGCCTTTAGTCCAAAATTAACAATTTTTCCGTTAATGCGAAGAAATATAACGACAACAGCGACGACGACGAACAGCAGAAATTATAATAATAAAAATAGACAGATGAGAAATGTGCTAATTTTGAGGCAGTCAATTATCGCATTGAATCACTTGGCAATCGAGCATAAGAAAAGCACGGGACGAAGATTGGCTGTCGGAGGGGGGCAACAAAAAGAAGGAATTGTAGGTAGATTCTATTAGCATTACGGGTTGTTCCCGAATCCGTTGAGTTTCCATCGGTAAATCGCAAAACTAGCCGCAGCAGAGCCAGTGTTGCGCAAGTTTGCAAAGTGTTTTGCTGTAATTACATACATATATGTTTTTTGATTAACATATTTTGTTCATTAGCATTTCCATGCAACCCCAACACAAGCGACAAAACTGCTGTGCATGACTTTTGCCAATGATCAAGTTATTTTTAGATCTTGGCGCGCATTTGATTGACAACTCTAAAAATATAAATACGCCAGAGATCAATGGGAATGGGATTGCAATTAATGATCTCTATCCGATAACAACTAGCAACAATCGACTATCGGCATTTCCAATGCCATTTCCGGTTGCTAAATATATTAAAGTTATAGAAAAATCAACAAAAGTTGCAAACATGATCAGCGGAATCGACATTCTTATCATTAGCCATAGATTCATTCCGGCTGGGGAGCCACCTTGAATATGTAACGAGAGAGACGCAGACAGAGAGAGAGAGATAGATAGAGAGAGAGTAACGAGTCGAGTAACGAGTTATTCGCAAGGCATGCTAAGTGCTATGCTGACTGACGGATCCAATAATGTGTAAAGTCGATATCTATAAATAGTATGTTATACAACCAACACACACACAAACACACACACACTTGCATATACGGAAGATAAATCGAGGGAAAACTCGACGCATACATAACGCATGAGTCTAAGTCTAAGCATTAAACCGCATGTTTTATGATAACTATGACCCCAAAACAACACCGACAACGACAACGACAACGATGCTCAACAGTTTGTTTTTAAATCGAAACCGGCTTAAGGACAACTCAAGTCAAGTCAAGTCAACTCAATTCGATTGATTTGTTTCGCAGTTGTTCGCTGTGCTCGATTTACGATTCTATTCTATACCATATAGACCACATTTGTAGTATACATCTACATATTGATGGCGACGAACTCTGCGAGGTGTTGTTAGTTACTACCTGGCTGGAGAAGTGTTTTAATAACTACCGAGCCATGTACATATGTACATACATACGACTGAAACTGTTCGCATTCGCATTTCGTATTCGTATTCGAATTCAAAGCAAGTTTTTTAAGTTAGTGTTATTTATGCAAAATAGAACAGGGCAATTCTAATTCCAAAGCCAAAGCCAAACGAAAACACGTTGCGACTAAGTGTATACCCTGTTAATTGATTTCATTTTATATTTAAATTTTTTTATGAAAATTAAAAATTATGCAAAATGTATTTGCTCTTCAATTTGTTGAAGTAGAAAGTTCTATCGATAACATCCGATTTTCGATTGTGTTCGAATTCAAGCTGAGACACACTGCTTGCTGTCATCGGTACTGCATCACAAGCAGTGCAGAGAGCTGTTGCAATAAACCATTTGACTGACAACAGCCGCCAGCCTTTTTTTTGCGTTTGTTTTTGTTGATGGCTTTTGCTTTCTGTGTCAGCAGCAACAGTAGCTGCCAATTGTTGTTTTCTACAAATACATATTATATACCAATATATATATATACATATGTATACGCAACGCCAGACGAGTATTACTTATAACTATGACTACTTCCATATGGCCTGGACAGGCGACAAATCAACAAAGCCTTATATGTAAGCAGAGTCCGAGTCCGAGTCGAGGCAGCAGTAACAACAACAACAACAACAACAACAACAACACGTCGCTAACTGTGGTTGTTGGTGTTGTTGTTGTTGGTGTTGCTGCTGCTGTTTGCCTTGCATTTGTCCGTTTTCTTCGGGTTGTTGCATTTTTGTGCGCATATTCGTTGCGATGCGAAACGATTCAATTCGATTTGTATTCGTATTTTGTATTTGCACTGCCTCACCTCCCCTCGCCCCCCCTTTGTCATAGTGTCAGCCTGTGTTGTCGGCATCGTTTTTAGTTGTTGTCATTTGGTGCTTTGCTTTGCATTTTACTTTTTACTTTTTGCTTTTTGCTTTTGCGCGCTTCTCGCCTGTGTTTGCATTTGTTGTGCACAGTTCATAGTTGCACTTCAAGCGCGCACGTAGCACGACAGACAGTCTTCAGCAGCTGTGTTCAGGTTGAGCACACATTAACAGACTACTTAATTGATTGATTGGTTATTAAACGATTGTATTTTGTTTCTTCGTTCATTGCAGATGGTTTCATGGCAATCTTTCTGGCAAGGAAGCTGAAAAATTGATATTGGAGCGTGGCAGGAGTGGTTCGTTTCTTGTGCGTGAATCTCAAAGTAAACCTGGTGATTTTGTGCTTTCCGTCCGCACAGACGACAAAGTGACGCATGTCATGATTCGATGGCAGGTAAGTGTCAAATTAATAAACTAAATGCAAAGGCCAAAACTTATAGACAGAGACATAGACATAGATATAGATATAGAATGCAAATCGATTTGTGGCTGTAAGCAATAATACAAGTAATGGCAGTAGTAATAACAACAACAATGACTACAACAGCAGCTGATATACAAGTAATGCAAACGACTGGCCGTAAAGTTCCTCATCGTTTGACCTTGAATTAGTAGTATACACTGTGTGCTTGCATATGCCAGCTTATAATAAATATACTCTACAACGTTTACATTGAACGTGTGTATATGTTAGTGTGTATGCGCGTGTGTGTGTGTGTGTTTGTAACGTGCAAATACGTGCACACACATTTGTTTATTGTCATCGCATTTAGGAGTTCATTTAATTTTTTTAGTCATTTCTCGCGCACTCGTGGCGTATGCGTAATGTAAATATACTGCTTGCCCGGTCAGCTGTTAGCCCAAAGCCTGTCGCACTCTCAACTGCTTGCCGACATCGCTGCTTCGTACTGTACTGCTTGTTTAACAGGCATAGAAATTCCCCAATGCAATAATATGCAAACTTAAATGTGATTTTTCTCGATCACAATGGATTTGAAATTGAAATGAGTTCGCTTGAAATTTCGCTATAAATATAAATAGTTGATTTACAAGCCAGAATTGTGCATAGCACTACAAAGTAGTATTATATAAGATTGTTTGCCAATCCACTAAACACGACAATCCCATATTTTTTTTTACCAATACGAAACTATTGTAAGTCCCCACAAAATAAAATATATATTTTTGTAATTTTGTTACTATTTGTTGTGTTGGTGCTTCTGATGCCATTTTTGTTGTTTTTGTTGTGCTTTTTACAATAATGTTATTTACATGACCGGTTGGGCTTTTTGTTGTTTTGTTGTTCACTTAGATTTGACATTGCGGTCACGTTTGCACTTTTATTAGCTAATTGTGTGGCGTTTTTTAATTAATTTTATTGTTGCGGTTCAACGCGAACGCTTTGTCGCGTTACCCTGTAGAACAGCCAATGGAGTTTGCTAGACTTATTTCAATAAGTTTTCTTTTCCAATGTCTTCATCTGTTGCATATTAGTAAGCGCTCTGCTTAGAACTTGTTCAATAACATTCCAAATTTATCTGTTGCTGTTTCAGGATAAGAAATACGACGTTGGCGGTGGAGATTCGTTTGCCACACTTTCCGAACTGATTGCACACTACAAACGCAACCCGATGGTGGAGACCTGTGGCACAGTGGTGCATCTGCGTCAGCCCTTCAATGCCACACGCATCACAGCGGCCGGCATCAATGCTCGCGTCGATCAGCTGGTCAAGGTGAGTGGGAATCGAATTCGGAGTTGGTATCGAAGATGTTAATCTAACTATCTGTTTGTCTGCCTCTTGCAGGGTGGTTTCTGGGAGGAGTTCGAGTCGCTGCAGCAGGACAGTCGGGATACTTTTTCGCGCCAGGAGGGCTACAAGGATGAGAACCGCCTGAAGAATCGCTACCGCAACATATTGCCCTGTAAGTCGTCAACTGGTTGATAGCTTAAAACCTCGACCAATAATTGCAAAAAGAACCCTCAAGCAATTCCTTAATAACTCGTTGACTAACCGTCAACTAATCGAATATACATGTTAAGGAATTTCTCAAGTAATTGAGTCATTACATTACATTCCACAACAATTTCCACTTTCAGTTAATCCTTCATATCAAAATTAATTCCTTAACTTATTTCCCCATTCACACTTTCTCAATGAATCCACTTGTCATGCCACATTAAATGTCCTAAGGAATTCCCCAATTTATGACATACTTGTTTCCTTAATTAAATCTTGAACTAATCAAGCAAATCTTTGGCTGTCTTTCAGATGATCACACGCGTGTGAAGCTGCAGGATGTGGAGCGCAGTGCACCGGGAGCCGAGTACATAAACGCCAACTATATACGCTTACCCACCGACGGCGATCTGTACAACATGAGCAGCTCCTCGGAGAGCCTCAACTCGGTGCAATCGTGTGCCGCTTGCACCGCCGCGCAGACGCAACGCAACTGCCCCAACTGCCAGCAGCTGAACAAGACGTGCGTCCAATGCGCCGTCAAATCGGCAACGTTGCCCTACAGCAATTGTGTGACCTGTGGCCGCAAATCCGATTCGCTGAGCAAGCATAAACGCAGCGAATCGCTGTCGACGTCGACGGCCTCGCTCAACGGTTGCCTTGCCATGCTGCTGAAGAAGAACTGCGGCGATGCCTCGCCCCCGCCCTCGGTGTTGTCGCATGCCACAAGCAGCGGCGTCTCCGGTTCGCTGCTGAGCGTCGAGCGTGACATGTTCAAGACGTACATTGCCACCCAGGGCTGTTTGGCGAACACGAAAACGGACTTCTGGAACATGATTTGGCAGGAGAATACGCGAGTCATTGTGATGACCACCAAGGAGATTGAGCGCGGCAAGACCAAGTGCGAACGCTATTGGCCCGACGAGGGACAGTGCAAGCAATTTGGTCACGCCAAGGTCCAGTGCGTCAAGGAGAACTCAACCAATGACTATACGCTGCGCGAGTTTTTGTTCTCGTGGCGCGACAAACCCGAGCGCCGCATCTATCACTATCATTTCCAAGTGTGGCCCGATCACGGTGTGCCCGCCGATCCTGGCTGTGTGCTCAACTTCCTGCAGGATGTCAACACCAAGCAGAGCAATCTCACGCATGCTGGCGAGAAACCCGTAAGTACAATTAGACATCGAATTTTCCGCCCACCATGAGCACTGTTAACATTCGATTTCAATTGCAGGGTCCTATTTGTGTGCACTGCTCGGCGGGAATTGGCCGCACGGGCACTTTTATTGTCATTGACATGATACTGGATCAGATCATGCGAAATGGTAAGTGTGGCTTCGGTTCAACTTGTTTAATATTTGCAATTGAATGCAGCTCCAACAGGTTAACAGCCAAAACACTGCCAGCAGTGTTAACAGTGCTGTTAGCGTTCTTAATATGTAAGCAGTGTGCTGTTTTAGCTAAGCTGTGCAAAACTGCTTGCCGTGAAGCTTAACTTATGCATTATATTCTCTTCTATCTTTCACACAGGCTTGGACACCGAAATTGATATTCAGCGCACAATTCAAATGGTGCGCTCGCAGCGCTCGGGCATGGTGCAGACGGAGGCGCAGTACAAGTTTGTCTATTACGCCGTGCAGCATTACATCCAGACGCTGATCGCACGCAAGCGGGCCGAGGAGCAGAGCATACAGGTTGGACGCGAGTACACCAACATCAAGTGAGTTGCAAATTGTGCACAAATGTATATGAAACTGTATTTAACTGAACTTTGTACGTGTCATTTGCGCAGGTACACTGATGAAATTGGCAATGATTCACAAAGATCTCCACTACCACCAGCAATTTCTAATCTAAGTCTAGTAGCAAGTAAGGCAACGGGAGCAGCAGCAGCAGGAGGAGGAGGAGGAGGAGGAGGTGCAGCAGTAGCAGCGGGCACAACAGGAGATCCATTGGCAGCGTTGAATGCTGCAAATGCGGCGAGCGGCAAACATGTCTCGAAATTGCAACCACCGTTGCCGCCGTTGGGCGCAAACAACAACAACAATAGTGCAGCGAACAGCAGCAGCAACAGCAACAATCATTGCAATAACATGAACGGCGGCAGCGGCAACAGCAACAGCAATGCCAATGGCAACGGCAACATTCTTGGCAGCAATGGCGGCAACAGCAATTTGCGCAAATCAAATTTTTATAGCGATTCGTTGGCCGCCTTCAAGCAGCAGAAGCACATTGATCAGGCAGCCGCAGCAGCGGCGTCGCAGGCAACAACTGCAGCAGCAGCAACATCAGCAACAGCACCTGCAACTGCAACTGTAGCAGCAGCATCTGCAACAGCAGCCGCAGCAACAGCAGCAGCAGCAGGTAAGCAGAAACAGGTCATGGGCCGGCCGGGTTTACTCAAGTTGCTCACCAGTCCCATCATCTTTCAGCCAAATACAAAAACATTCCCAAAGACATGAACAGTTTGAGGCAGCCACATATTGCCGCATATGCTGCTGCGCCTGCGCTGCCGCCGCCACCGACGCCGCCGCGCAAAACATGACAAATGAATTTCTAAATCATAAGCCAAACACAAACACACACACACACACTTACACAGAACATAAGCAGATCATGTACAGTTGACTCACTCGCACTCGCACAGAAACAGCTTATAAGCAACAGCCCAACAGCATCAAGCAACAGGAGCGTGAGAGCGAGAGAGCAACGTATGTATGTACAGGAATGATTGCTAATGTTATCGACAGCTGCATTTGCACTTGATGCACACACAGAAACACACTCTCCCACTCACTCTCACTCACACACACATACGCACGCAAGCACTTTCTTACCTCCAAAACGAACTTGTAACAAAGTTAGCGCGCCATTTTGAAAAGCCGAAACTTTTGTTTTCAAAACAATTATTTTTAAATCGTCAACTGTTTGTATGTAATCGCACCTATTTTTATTTTCTTTTATAATTATTTTTACTATTATGTTCATTTTTTTTTTTTTTTTTTTTTTTTGTAATTGTATCAATTTATACCCGCCCTATGCCCCCGTAGTTGTTAGCATTGTGAAAGTTGATGAACCATCGGCTTAGGAGCAGCAAATATTGTTTTAGTGTTGTAAGTGTTGAAAAACGAAATGAAAACAAAACAAAAGCGTTGATTGTGATTCAAAAGAAAATGGCGTCAAACGGAACAGAATGTTAAAAAAAAAACAAAAACAAAACCCCAAGAACAGAAAAGAACGGAATAGAACAGAACAGAACAGAATAGATCAGATCAGAACAGAACAGAACAGAATAGCATAAAATGTGTGTAACAGAATAATCGAACAGATAAAACGTAGAACAGAACAGTTTAGCGGCAAGCGCATAAGAAATCAATCAATTCGCAGGCAAGGCAAACAAACACCAACCAACAACAAAAACCACAAGCATAAACATTTAAATAATGAAAAGATAAAGAATTATAAATTTTATACACATTTGCCTTGTCTTAACAATTAAGCATAAACAATTAATTTAAGCTGATTATGTGCATAAGTTTCTTATTGTTAACCTTTTACCTAACTTGTAATCCTCCCTCCCCGCGTCAATGTCTCTTGTTTGTACTTTTTGTGTATTTTTATGAAAAATTCGTAATTTGTAATTGAATGCTGTTTCCATTTTTTGTGTGTAAAACGTGTAACGTTCTTTAATTTTTTTTAAATATATATATATATATAAATATGTATGTATGTGTATGTATAACGCGTAGCTAACTGTATTCTGTATATTGTTTCTCTCTCATTTTGATTGAATTAATGTATTTTGCTTTAATTTTATATACGGACGTACGAATATAACTTATCAAATTTATTGTGTTACATTTTAAATGATAAACTCTCGATGTAGGCATTATTATTATGATTATTATTATTATTAATTTTATTATTACAATTATAATTATTATGCATACATAATTATATATATTACACTATACTTATACATGTGCTTTTTTTTGTAATTTGTAATTTTACATTGTCATGTTTATGAGTGAGACTGTGTGTGTGTGTGTGTTTGTGTGTCGTCTAGTTTTTCTTTTATCGAAATGTGAGCCAATTTATTTTATATGCAATAAACAAGCAAAACAATTGTACCTTAAGGCGAATGACCTATGTGTGTGTCAACAATTGACATCCACACACACACACACACACACACTCACATGTACTCACACAGAGACACATACAGAGCAAACATTTTGAGTAATCTTGATTGAAGAATACAACAAAAACAAACAAACAAACAAAACAATTGTAAATGAAATTAATTTTGTAATTTTTATTTTACGCTTTTCGTAAGTGCTTTAAATTGTTATTAATTTTGCAAAAACGAAAGAAAAAAAAAACAAAACAAAACACAACAAAAAATATGAATGAAAAACACAAATTATATTTGTATTTATACATGAAATAAAACATTTTATATGCGATCATTTCAAATGAACACAAAAAGCAATATTAGTTTTTGTTCATTTCGCTTATTACTATTATTTCTTTTCATTTAACATTACTCCTTTCTTTAGCTTTAGTTTTTCATTTCGTATTTGAGTAAATGCAGCATGCGTGGCCAATGTTGCCACATTGCATTAAGAAATATCAAAAAGCGAAGCTGCCAAATTTCACTAACCAATATTTTGCACAAATAAATGAAAGTTTTAACCAATCATCTAGCTCTATGCTAGGCCTTACTAAGAATCTTACACCCAACACTTCCACACATACATATATATATATATGTATATATGTATATGTAAAACAGACCAACCATACATACATACATGCAACTGGAACAATGAGCAAAAATGATGAATGAGAGCAAAACACCAAAAACTATAAGCAAATCAACAAAATGGATATAGCAACGATCTAACAACAACAATATAACAATAAGCATGAACGTGTTCAGTAACACCGATAGATTTTACATTATAAATAGTTTAACTTTATATACAAAAAAACGAAAACGAAACCAAAAAAATGCGAAAATCTAATTATATTATATTGTATTAAATTAGATTGCATTGCATGCCTGATCTCAATTCGATTACGCATTGAGTTATATTTTGATTATTGCATTAAAGATATTATTTTGAAATAATTAGATATGTATACATATATAACTTGGCCTGACCTCTACGATATATTTCATAAGCAATGTCCCCCTTTACAATTAAACAACTTGAAGATAAATGAAATGGAAACACACAATTCGAATGATGCTCGTATTCGACTATATTCAATTTAAAAACATACGCACATTCATAGCGAATACGAGTATATAACTGATGCAGATACAGATACCGATACAGATACAGATACCGATTCAGATACAGATTTATTGAAATTGTAATGCTGAAGCCTGTCTTCAAGCTCGGAACTATCAAGGAGAGGATGTTTGTTAATGAAGTTTGTAGCTATAGTGTTAGTTTTCAACTGCCCTGATCCTCAAAATCGAACAAAAACAAAACGCAACAACATTTTTTAAAAATGAAACCACTTAACACATTGCAAGAAAAATGAATAAATAACGATATGATGCTACTTAGTGTACAGTTAACGAATACTCTATATACATTTACATATATAACATATATATATACATAATTATACCATAAATTATTGAAAATTGTGCAACTTGTTAATAGGGCAATCGCACGGCCTTTATTCAAATTGAGAAAAAAACAACTTAGATATAACGAATATAATCAATTAATATGGGAATGGATATAGCAAACCAAAATAGAGCAGGATAAACTGGATAAGCTGATTTTTCAAATTGATTCAAACTGGAATGAAAGTAATGCCAAAGCACAAGCAAATACAACAAACAAATATAGAAACTTCGGCAAGCCGAAAATGAAATGCCTTAGCAGAGGGAAGACATCTGAAGGAACCGCAAAGAAAAAAATGAAACTAGGAGAGTATCTTCAATGGAAGCAGACCGAAGGAGACACATTTATCTCTGCTAGGGTGTGATAAGGATGTCAGGTAAAACGATGTCGAATGAAGAAGGAAGAAGAACTCCAAGCTTCAAATAAATCAAAAACACCAATTACCAAACGCTTATACTAATAACTAATTAACAAATTAAACAATTTAAAGCCCGCACATAGTTGTACTTACAAACCAAAAAGGATTCCGGGTCTTCAAATAGTATTTGAGATTTAAACAAAAACAAAAAAAAAAAACAAAATAAAAACGAAAACGAAAACGCAATGCAAAAATGCTAAATGCAAAACGCAACAAAACCAAACTCAGCAACTAATTACGATGATACAAATACCAAACACCAAGTAGGCAAAACGCTTTATTAACTACTTAATTAGACATTTTACAATTGTAATTAATAATAACCAATTCGTACATAGATCGAAATACTTAAATAAAAAATGGTGAAAAACAAAAAAAACTTAATAATGAAACAAACGAAATGTTATTAAGGGCCAAAGACCGAATGAGTAAAGGCATACATACATACATTAATATATGATGAAATACATTCATACGATATATGCAAACATACATATATAGTATTTAACATATAAAGATATATATATATATATATATACCATAGTCATAATATTTAAACGAGAGACGCGTTCGTGATATCCAATTCCATAATTAAGAGCGCGTCTCTCGATTATCGCTAACAAATTGAATACAGAGCAGAGCAGAGTCCTTGCTTCTTCAACTGTTATAAACCACAGCTATGAATGAATATCATATAATTATCTATGATACTATACTATTTACGTGGAACATCAAGCGCACTAAACTAAAATACAACGCAAGTATTAACAAACAAACAACAACATCAAAGAAACAAAAACCAAATGAAGAAATAAATATAATTATGATAATTACAAATCAATTACTTTTGCAAATAGCTCTTATCGAATATTGAATATTCTATATCGAATATGAAATTATATATATCTACAAAAAAAAAACGAAAACAAAAAACATTTAACTTTTATATAACTATCAAAGTATTGTTATAACATTGCTGATTACAAATTGAACGAATTAAGAAAAACAACCAAATAACAACAAAAAAACGCAAACCAGCCCACAACAGAAAGAAGAAAATACGATGAGGATGTGAAGTAAAACCAAGAAAACAGAAAAAAGAAACCAATGAGTTATTGTAGCTTTAATGAAAACATATATATTATATATAATTATGAACGTGACGGTAAATCAAATCGATACACACACAAATTATATTCGTTGTAAATGTTAAAATATGTGTTAATGAAATTGCAAATGGCAAATGAAACAATTCTCAACAATAAAATGAAGCGAAAGGTTCATAAAAAAAACCCCAAAAACAACACGAAAACATTGAAACATACATAACAAGCATAGCTAATAAAACAAACGAGAAACGAATAACAAATATATATATTAAAAACTAAAACCAAAAAAAAAAAAAAAAAAAAAAACATGATAATAACGATAACTATTACAAATTTTTGTGTCTGCATATTTGAAAAACATACAGAAAAACCGAAAAAGTATATATATATACATCCATACATACACATATTACTGAATAAACAATATTACAAAATGTATTCCAGTAATTTGCTTAAGATCTTTCCATTTCTTTGGCGGTTAACAACTTGTTCAAGTACCTTTGAGTGCATTGCAGTTGATCAAGGTCACGTTAAATAATGTCTGGCCCCAAGATTAGATAAGTATTCAAAGCCACAAAAGAATCATTCTGCACATTGACTGATTGCTAATCATCAAGTAAATAAAACTATAGTCGACTGTGAGATACCCTTTGTCTAATTTTAAATGATTCATTCATTATTGATCAAGTCACTTTAGTTTCTTAACTTCGCGATATTTATTGATATCCATCAATAGATATCGATCCCGTGGACCGAATGCACCAAGTCCTATCAAAATGTTTAAGGATATGGCCAAGAAAGGCAAAATTTTCTAATTTCTCAATGCGCAGCAAATACATTTTTTTTGTTGCATACTTTTAGGCTGCTCCAATTTAAATCGTCGTTGACTTACAGCACTTCAGCTTACTGCTGATTTATGTTCGCCTGGTATTTCACTACCTGTTGTAGCACTTTTTTTGCTGTTCGGGGCGATGTGTGTGTGTGTGAGGTATGTATGTATGTATAAAGGTTTCATGAACTCTTGAATGAATTTCCTTGCAAACTGCCGCGTAGAGCAATTGAAATACCAGGCGAACATAATGGATGAGCAAGTGGATTTACAACAAACGCAAACAGCAGATATTTTATGCAGCATACTTTCATGCTGCTTTTGAAGCAAATTTTAGGCAAACTATGCCTATTACATGAAATTGCAGAAGTTTCGATGTACTTGTTTTGTCATACTTACCAGTACTCACCTTGAGATAGCCCAAAATATAAGCTTTTTGTTGCTTTATTTAATATATTTAAATTATTTAATAGTCAGTACATTATTGTCATTATAAATAACAAAACATTTGAGTATATTGAAAGTAATATGCATAAATAGCATGCATTCTAAAATATTTACAATGCACTTCGAAGATTAGCCAATAAATATTAAAATTTCAAATTCTTCAATTGCCAATTGAGTCAATTGCTCTTTAACAGCGTTGACATTTAGCATAGCTAAACGCTGTTAAGCGTACGCTGCACTGCAACCCAAATCCCAATTGGATTTATATGCATTGATATCGCATGTTGATTAGCAGCAATCAACAACTGATTGAGCTCACTAGCTGCGACCACTGTCGCAGCATTTAATCAGTTCTCGAAGTGTGCGACAAACGTAAAGTTCACGATGGCGCTGCTGTGGTTGCTGTTTAGCTTGGTGTTTGTGTTGCTGTTGGTTTGGAGCAAACGTGAGCTGATTTTGCTGGGCAGCAGTTTGGCAGGTCCTTGGGCGCTGCCGTTGCTGGGCAATGCGCAGATGGTGGGCAAATTGAAGCCAGAATGTAAGTCACATGTAAGCAGTGTTTAGTGCAAAGCAGTGAAGCAGTTAAAGCAGTTCAAGCAGTTGGTTGTTGCAGTCATCTTTCTGGTGTTTACAGAGCTGCGCGAACGCTTTAACGACACCTATCGCCTTTGGCTGGGGCCACAGCTCTGGGTGTTTCTGCATACCGCCGAGGAGACACAGCAGGCGCTACACGATCCCACGCTGCTCAAGGCGGATACATTTCAACAGCTATCCCCATTGATTGGCAACGGCCTCTTAATTAGCCATGGCCGCTATTGGACCACACAGCGTCGCCTAATGACGCCAGCGTTTCAACCGCAGTTACTGCGCAGCTTTGCGCCAGCTGTGGCCAAGCATGTCGATCGTCTGTTGGTGCGACTGCAGCAAACGAAGGGCGTCGCCATTGAGGTGACCGATCATCTGTTTGCTTGCCTGCTGGATGCCATAGTGGACACCTCCATGGGCCATCAGTTGAATACTCAAGAGCAGCAGCACTCACCCATTGTGTCGGCGTTTCATCGCAGCGGCGAACTGCTCTTCAAGCGTATGATCAATCCGATGTTGGCTTCTGACTTTGTATTTAAACGCACGGCACTGTGGCGAGAACTGAGCGCGCAGTTAGATGTGATACACACGCTGATGGAGGGGGTCATAGAGCAGCGAGCCAAGCAACTGAAACAGGAGGAGGAGGAGGAGGAGGAGGAGCAGGAGGACGAAGTGCAGCGTAAGCCACGCATTCTGCTTGATGCACTGCTTTCGGCACCGCTGAGCAGGCAGCAAATACGCGACGAGGTCAACACTTTTGTGTTTGCGGTGAGTAACCAAGGCAATCGACTGTCGACATCGATATGCTGCACAGCTATAAACATTCAGGCAGTGTGACAATTCATTCATTTTTTGTTTAGGGCGTTGACACGACCACTGCGTCCATGAGTTTTGTGCTGTATGCGCTGGCCAAGTATCCTAATGTGCAGCGGCGTCTGCACGTCGAAGTGTCTGAGTTGCCACCTGGCGGCGCCTCTAATTTGGATACCCTCAATCAGCTGGTTTATCTGGACGCTCTCATCAAGGAGGTACTTCGTCATTACACCATTGTGCCCAGCACTGGTCGCCAGACGACCAAAACTACAACAATTGGCGGTCGTCGCTACTGCGCCGGCGTCACGCTCTGGATCAATATGTATGGCTTGGCCCATGATGCCAGCTATTTTGCCGCACCCTATGAGTTCAATCCAGATCGTTGGCTGCCTGATAAGCAGCACAAGGAGACGCCACCGTCACCGCCTCCTTACAGTTACATACCCTTCTCGGGTGGTCCACACGTGTGCATTGGACGCAAGTATTCGCTGCTGCTGATGAAGCTGCTCACGGTGCGCATTGTGGACAGCTTCCGCTTACAGCTAGCTGATCCCTTGGAGGAGCCTGTTCTGATGGCGCAGATGGTATTGCGCTTTCGCGATGGCATAAACATCAAATTTCTGCCTCGCAACGTCGAAGAATGTCGGAGAACCTTAAATGTATAAAATTATAGTTTACTACATCATATTGTTGGTATTCAAATAAAGCTTAATGTGTTGATATATTTATTTGAAAAAGCAAACATTACCTCGGTATATTTCATGAAACCATTTGGTATATTTAACGTTCATGTTGTGTATGTATCCCTGGCACCAAGTTTGAACGACGCGCCTTTTTGATAATTTTGTCAGTTCCTTACACACGTTGATTTGTTTTACACTTTTGTTTGTTTGTATATTTTTGATTATCTTGTACATTGGGGCATTTGTATTGCGGCGCATCATGTGGATGAAACGTTCAAAGATACACGACCAGGGCTGCAGCAGCACACAGCTTAACTTTCTGCGTGAAAACAATCTGTTATCGATGCGTCGCCTGGAGCGGCAACGGCAGCCGGTACCCCGCTATGAGCTGCCCACAACGGCATCCATGGGACGTCGTGCCGCCACACCGCCGCTAATTGAGACGCAACGTCGACTCATCGAAGGTGGGCGCATGGGACGTGCCTGTTACGGATTAAGTGCGGCTTCTACCGGCGAGAGCGTCGGCGGACAGCGGTCTGAGAAGCAAATCCAGACAGAGGACATTAATGATCAGCAGTTCCTCAGTGCGGCGCTGCTCAAATGCACTGAGCAGCCACAATTGTTGCGTCCTACTTGCAGCGAAGGCGACGAACCGCCGCCGTTGCCAGTAACTGCTGCTTTAGGTAATGAAGCGGGTGATCAACTGCGACGCACTGCCTCCAACTTTGAGCTCGGCAAGAGGTCGGCACAACGTCGCTGCTGTCATGCTGCTGACTTGCCGTGCACACGGCAACAGCATCTACAAAGGCATTTCGACGATGTGGCGACCGCACTGCCACGTGCCAAACGTGCCTCGACAGTAAAAGTGCATCCAGATAACGAAGAGCCTGCTGACAATGGCCTGTCACGTGCGTTGCAGTTGTCCATACCCGATATTACAGACGTAGAGCAGCATCCACAGCTGGATCAGCCGCTGAGCACGCGCAGCAATTCCTCATGTGTCACTCACAAATCGCAAGCCATCTCTTTAAGCTCCGGGCCTGAGGAGACAACAACAACAATATGCCCGCAAACTATCGAGCAGGAGCGGAGGAGCACTGAGCAGCAGGTGCTGCTAACGGAGCCGCAGCGTTTGGCATTGCTGCAAGCGGCGCAGGCGCGATACAACGATCTCATATGGCAGTACAATCGGTTACCTATCTCGATGGGCACGCTGCGTGTGCGCAATCTCAAGATCGAATTAGAGAACGAACTGGATCGGCTCGATGGCGATTTAAATATGCTGACGCTACCGAAGATCTACATCAGACGCGACCAGTTGCAGCAAATCTCAAGTATATCATGCTGTTAATTAATCTCCATTCTTTTTATCGATAAACATGTGATAGAAAGCATTCTAGTCAGTACAATTTCTAATCTATCTTTTTCGTTATGGGCTAGGGGAATGCCACTATGCAAAGCGATTACAATTTAAATTTCGACAGTAGGCTTATCGACTACTACTGGTGGCTATCGGTTGCATCTATACCCAGCGAATGCAACATTAGTAATTAAAATGGTTACATTTTTCTTAAACATTTTCTTGCATATATTGATGTATGTGTATATTCGTTTAAGCTTGCGGTCATATAAATTTTGTTATCGAGCAAGTAATAAATCCTTATAAACTAGTGTGTACACACTTTTTTTTGTTTCCAACACCAATCGGCCGACGCCGTCAAATTATCGATGATATCCCACCATTTTTCGAATTTTTTTTGCAACAGATCTGCTGGAGGAACTCTTGCTTGCATTTGTTTTATTTATGTGTTTTATGTTAAAACGTGTGTATTAATTTAACTTGCATCATTTTCGTCGTCTGCGTGTTGCATGCCGCAAATTGTAGCATAAATCACAAATAATACAAAATAATCCAGGTATGCGGTCGAAGATGAGAAAATAGGATCACCATTTTTTTTTCTATGCCTACTACATCGTGCACATATCTTCGTCCTATCTTTTGTGACAGTTGTTCACTTAGTGTAAAATCTCCTCGTCATGTCGGATTCGGTGGCTGTGGCATTGCGCGTGCGTCCGCTCGTTAAATCGGAACTTGAGCGCGGATGCCGCATTGCGGTGCGCCGCTTGGTTGACGGCGTGCCACAGGTAACGGTAAATCGCAACGATTCGTTCACCTACAACTATGTATTCGACAGCAGCGACAGCCAACAAGGCATATACGAGAGCTGTGTGAAAAGCATGCTGAAGAAATTGCTCAACGGATACAACGTTACCATCTTAGCCTATGGCCAAACAGGATCTGGTAAAACGTTCACCATGGGCACAGCTTTCGATGGTGTGATGGATGAGAATGTGGGCGTAATACCTCGTGCTGTGCACGACATATTCGAGGAGATGGCCGCCATGGAAGATGAGTATAACTTTGAAATCAGCTGCTCGTTTGTCGAGCTGTATCAGGAACAGTTTTTTGATCTGTTCTCGACAAACAAACGCGAAGAGAGCACTGTCGATATACGCGAGGATAAGAATCGCATTGTTATACCAGGACTCACCGAGGTGGAGGTAAAGAATGCCAAACAGGTAACCGATCAACTGATGCGTGGCTCCTCGGGACGTGCTGTTGCCTCCACAGCCATGAATGAGACCTCATCGCGTTCGCATGCCATCTTCACGCTAACTGTAGTCGCTACCCGTAAGACCGGCCAGTAAGTATCCAACGCAAATAGTCAATTTAATCGCTTTACATTAACATACTTTAAAATACATAGAAAATCGGTGACCACGTCCAAGTTCAATTTGGTGGATCTGGCGGGCTCGGAGCGGTGCTCAAAGACACTAGCGAGTGGTGATCGCTTCAAAGAGGGCGTCAACATCAACAAGGGTCTGCTGGCGCTGGGCAATGTCATCAATGCACTTGGCTGTAAGTATTGTATTTCCTGCTCGATTCGCGAACCGACTACTAATCGTAGGTTTTCTCATTGCTTAGCTGGACAGTCTGTTGGCTACGTGCCCTATCGCCAGTCGAAGCTAACGCGACTGCTGCAAGATTCCCTGGGCGGCAATTCCGTAACACTGATGATCGCCTGCGTCAGTCCCGCCGACTATAATGTGGCCGAGACGCTCAGCACGCTGCGCTATGCGGATCGAGCGCTGCAGATCAAAAACAAGCCCGTCGTCAATTTGGATCCGCATGCGGCTGAAGTAATGATGCTAAAGGATATCATACAGAAGCTGCGCATGGAATTGCTGGCGAGTGGTGGCGGCGGCGCAGTTGCTGGCCTTGCAACCACTCTTGGTGCTGGCATTGATAATGGTGACAATGCGGCGCTGGAGGGTAAACGGATTAGCGAGCAACTGCAGCAGCTGCAGGAGACGAATGCGCGCATTGAGAAGATGAATCGTCGACTGCAGCAGGAGCTGCAACAAACACTCATCGATCTGGCCGAGAATGAGATGCGCGCCCATATTGCCGAAGTGGCCCACGAGAAGCTCAAGGCGCATGTGCACGAGCTGAAGACAAAGCTGACGCAGATGGAACAGATGGCTGCAGAGAAATCGCAGTCCGAAGTGCAGTGGCAGCAGCAATTAGGCAATATTACGCAGCTGGTGACGTGCATGGACGATGAACTGCAGCAAGCGGAAAGCGTTTTGCTAACGCACCGCAACGAATGCCTCAATGGAAGCGGCGGTGTCCATGATGAGGGGAGCTCTGGCTCGAGTTGTGGCGATGAAACACATGAGCTGCTGCAGTCGGCGAATGAGGAGCACACAATGAAGCAACTGAATCTGAATGGCGAACTGCGCAGCATCAATCGCCAGCTGAATTTGAAGCAGGAGCTGCACGATCGCGTGATGCGCAATTTCTCGCAATTTCAGGACGATGGCATCGATGAGAAGTTCAAGCAATGCGAACAAAAGATCGAACTGCTGGAGACCGAGCGACGTGAGCTCTTGGATCAGTTGCGCAACGTCAAGTCAAAGGATGCATCGTGCAAGCTGGCAGAGGAGCGGCGCAAACGTTTGAAGGTGTTGGAGAACGAGGTGAGCGAAATGCGTCGCAAGATTGTCCAGCAGGCGAACTTGCTGAAGATGCGCGAAAAAGAGAAGGAAAAGATACAGAATCTGAGCACCGAAATACGCGCTATGAAGGAGTCCAAGGTGAAGCTGATACGTGCAATGCGCGGCGAATCCGAGCGTTTCCGCCAGTGGAAGCTGAACAGTGAGAAGCAGATGACGCAGCTGAAGAGCAAGGATCGCAAGATGCAGAGCGAAATGGTACGCAAGGAGACGCTGCATGCCAAGCAGCGGCAGGTGCTGAAGCGCAAATGCGAGGAGGCGTTGGCCACCAACAAGCGGTAAGCTAGCCAACAAGTCGATATACAAAGCGAGACAGGTATTGATCAATCTCTCTCGCTCTCTTTTGTGTAGTTTAAAAGATGCCCTAGAGCGTCAACGCGCGGCCCAAGCGCAACGACAGCGACACGCCAAGGATCAACCGGGTGCGGCCAAGCTGGATGCGCTTGTCGACCGCGAGCTTGAGGTGATACTCTCGCTCATCGATGCAGAGCACAGTTTGGAGCAGCTGATGGAGGACAGAGCTGTCATCAATGCGCATTGCAATGAGATCAAACAGTCGGCACAGACGCAACCACAGGGCGAACAAGCACAGCTGCTGGCCAGCCTCGAGGAGGAGCTGGAGATGCGTAACGCACAAATCGCCGATCTGCAGCAGAAGGTGTCCACCATCGATTTGGATAGTCGAATGCGTGCGCTTTGCGAGAGTGTTCAGAGCATTGGTGAATCGCGGGCGATTAACAAGCAGCTGCTAAAAAGTCTGGTGCAACAGCGACGCGAACAGTCACAGGGCATCATGGAGCAAAAGGTGCTGCTCGAGGAGCAGCGCAGTCAGCTCAACGAGGCGCAGCAGCGCCACGAAGAGATGGCCAAACGTTTGCGACAAGCCGAATACAAGCATCAGGAACTGTTACTAAGCCAACAACGCAGCTACGAGGAGAAGGTAGCGCTGCTATTGCGCACAACACGGCCAAAGGGCGATGACGAGAACAATGATAAAGCTAAGGATGCGGTGCGTGAGCAGTTCGTGGAAGAGACACTGCGCTCCATGGAGGCGCTGCAGCAGGAGGTGGACGCGCTGAAGGCCAAAGCACAAAAGAAAAAATCACGCATAGAATCACTAGTGGTCGAGACCGTTGAATTGAATACTAGTTATGACAGTGAAGAGATGGAAGATTTTGTGGACAGTGATCCCGAGTGGATACCAGAACCCAAACGTTCCAGAGGTCCGGCTAAGCATAAATCCAATTCAACGGCACCATCTGCAACTTCGTCGCCCGAGGCAAATGCCACAAACATCAGTTCGACAAGCAATGCGAATTTTACGAGCACCACCGACTCGAGTTTGTTGACAACTGTGACTGAGACTAAAAAATCCTTGCGCTGCAGATGCAGGCGCTTTAAATGCAGCACGAAACGTTGCAAGTGCAAGGCAACGGATAGCGGATGTGGTCCTAAGTGTGGCTGTCACGCTGACTGCCAAAATCCCTGAATGGTCGCGACAGTAATGGCGGCAAGGAGAACGATTCGCTGGCACCGAATTTGACTACCACGCTCAACAGCCTGTCGTCCAAAGCCATCATTGGAGATATCGAGGAGCCCAACTCAACTCCCGACTCTATACGAAATGTTAGTCCATTGAAGAACGCAAATTCGATACAGTCAACGCCCAACGTTAAGTTATCCATGTAAGTGCCATCATTATAAACAACAAATTTGCATTTTCATTGACTTTTCTACTTTTTCATGCCCCAGTCGTCAATCGCAACTTACTTTGAATACACCATCCGCCAAACAGAAGTTTTTTTGAGATGCCTCCTCGTATTCGATTCGATCAATAATTCATTTTCTCATACACTATTAGTTAAGTTAGTTGGTTCTCTTAAGTTATTGTCTTAGATTTTAGTATGTTTATCTATTATTTGAATTTTACTCATTAGCCCTTTTAAAAATTCCTTTCGAGTTATAAAATGTTATACGTGAATTTTTTGTGGCCCAGAACTGAGAGTCCAATACCTATTCAATATTTCTTTGTTAATTTTAATAAAATGTTTCCATATACGCAGTTCGCATTGTTTCTCATTGATTAGAAGAATTTATTTAAATAAGTCCCATGAACTTTGTCGATAAGAATGATCGACAGAAAGTTGGTTGATTGGTTTTTCCCGGGGTATTCTTGAATTCGTTGCATAACTTGGACTTTTGCACGAGTCGTCACATTGATAATTAGAGCTACCAATTTATCTATCAATCGTTTTTACAGTCCACTCACACTATATCTTATATCTACTTGTTCAAAATTGTCCTTGCTACTTTTTCGCTTGCTGTTTATTAAAGAACTAACTTTCATTGGCACTTGAATCGAGAAATTTGAATTTTATTTTATATTCATTGTGATTTATTTGTTTGAATAAATTCAGCATTGCTTGATTTTTTTTTTTCTTTAAAAAGAGATTGAGAGTTGTTTTGTTTTTTAATTTTTCATTTTATTATCGTTTTGTATTTGGTTCTTTTTTTCCATTTGCAAACAGTTTTCTTGTTTTGTTTTTGTTATTGTATGTGTTGTGTGGATGTAAGAAGTGTAACTATGTGTGGGAGGGAGAGGTGATGTTTTCAAGGGGTGGGGGTGGGGGGAGGATCACGACTCACTTCTGGCGGCGGCTTTGGGCTGTTGTCTATGCAAATGTGTGTGTGTGTGTGTGTGTTTGTGTGAGCGTGTGTCTGTATTCGTCTCTTAAAAGCACCAATAACAGTAACATAAAAAAAAAGGTAGAGATATATACAGTTATGTATATAAGTACATAAGTTAATAAATGAATGCAAAAATTCGACGGGGCCGCGACCAGAACAGATCTTAAAACACGATATACAAAATATCATTCACACCATGTGCGTGTGTGTTTGTGTGTAGTTAAAGCCAACTTTGATCGGTTTTCATTAGGGTTAGTGTGTGTGTGCGTGTGTACGTGTGTGTGTGTTAATGTGCGTGTAATAAATACGAAATGTTTAACAAATGAAAAGCAATTGTTGCTAGTTTTTGGTTGTTTGTTTTTTTACGCTTTACGTTTTTTTTGTTTTTAGTTTTTTGTTGCTACTATTATGGCGGTGTGTGTGTGCGTGTGTGTGAGTGTGTGTGTGTTGGTTGCTTACAGCTATACATACATATACAATAATTAGGCCATACATAAAACATACATATAATATGTAAGTACACAAAAAGTCTAAGATTGTTTCTCAATGTTCTTGTTGTGGGTGGATTGGTATTTTGGTGTGAATGATATTTAACATTTGTTGTTGTTTTTCTCTTTTTTGTTTTAGCAAATTTACAATACACTAATGTACACAGATTACATGTAGCTTTGTTTTGTTGTTTTTAAATAATAATAATAAAGATAATGATAATAATAATAATTCTACATAATATAGTACATACAATATATAAATATATAGCGTTTCTTTTAACTCTTCTTCTCCTTTAAATTTACTGCTGCTCCGCTGCATCGCTTTTTCATAGTTTTCCTTTATTATTTCTCAGCTTTTTCTACTAATGACTATCAAAAAAAAAAAAAAAATTACACTTAATGGAGAGGTTTTTGCATTCTTCGTATTTGTAAAGATTAGAACGATTTCTTCTTCTTGTTGTTGTTGCTTTCTCACGCTGTGTGTGTGTGTGTGTGGGTGTGTGTTAGTGTGTGTGCATATACAAAGCGTATATATGTATATTTCTATGTGTAGAATCTATTTGTTCTAGCGATTTTGGCAATTGCGTTCCATTTGATTATTTTGTTTGTGTTGCTGGAGCCAAAAGATTATTCAAAACGAACTTAGATGCCGTGTGTTTGTGTTTGTGTGTGTGTAGATGTGCGTGTGTGTTGGTGTGCAACTTAAGCTTACAAAGTAACGAAGATCAGATGCTGCGACTGCTGCTGTTGATGACGATGTTGATGTTGGATGTATAAAGTTGTTGCCGCTGCTGCTGCTGCTGCTGCTGCATCAGATTGTGCGATTACATTTTGTTGTTTTGTTTCATTTGGTTTGCATTTTGATTGTTTTGTGTGTGTACGTGTGTGTGTGTGTGTGTGTGTGTGTGTGTGTGTGTGTGTGTGTGTGTGTGTGTGTGTGTGTGTGTGTGTGTGTCTGTTAATTACAGTTAATTACTGTCAAAGCAATTGTTGTTTGCGCACTTAGACCGTCTCGAGGACACGCACATCCTTCTGCACCACATAGAACTTGTGCTTCTTGCCAACAAGTCCCCAAATAACAGCCACATTCTCGATAACAACATTGACGGGTATCGTGCACACAGCGCCCAGGACACACGCCAGAAACTTGAGCAGTCCAAAGCGATACAGCGAAAAGGATTTGATCACACCGAACACATACATATAGATGTTGATGGCCGCAATGAAGGCGCAGACGAAATCAACGAGATTGGGACACGGTATCGGATAGAGGCCGGCAAAGATGATGTTCGATGTCGAGAGCGGCATGGTCACCCACGAGTAAACACTAATGCCCAGCAGCAGCTTGTGCTTGAACGGTATCATCTTTGAGTGGACAACGAGAAGGATGCCCTGAAGCCAACGCTTGCGTTGCTGCAACAGATCGAGCAGGGTGAACGGTGACTTCTCGTACATCTCGCCCTCGATGAAATTGAACGTGTAGCCCTGACTGAAGGCGCGCATCGCAAAGAAGCAATCCTCGGCCACGGAGCCATCGATGCCATTGTCAAAGGAGACCGAACGTTCGGCGCCAACCTGCAAAATGTGAAATCAATGAATTCGAAATGTAAACAGAATTGAAGCAGCAACCAAGAGCAGCTGACTCACCTGAGTGACCACATAGCTGCCTTTCCAGCTGAAGAGTGGCTTGTGGAACAATTTGAACTGCAGCCGGAGTTTGCCCATGTCATCGGACACACGAAAACTGTCGGCCAACGTGGTCAGCCAGTTGACCACATTCTCGTTGGCATAGGTGATGAGACCCTGGCCAAACGGATGCTTGCCATCGAGCACAAAATTGATGATGCCACGCACCGAATTCTCGGTGAGGAGCGTCTCCTCATCCAAATGCACAATCCAATCGCTATCGTTCAGCACATTCACCGTATCCTCGAGACAATACTGAAGTGCCCGGGACTTGAACAAGGCGCCGGTCCGTGTCTTGTACTCCTTGGGCACAACGATCTCACGAATGCGTCGATGCTGGGCCAAATGCACCGCCTTGTCGGTGACCACCTCGATGAGAAAGTTCTCGAGGCCGGTGTCGAGGCACGTGTTGATGTTGCGCAGCACATTCATCTTGACGAGATCGGGGAAATCGCCCCGTGTGACCACACGGATGCAGATGAAGGGCGCCAACAGTGGGCTGCCCTTGAGCACAACCTTCTCGGGGAAGGCATTGTAGAATACGAGGCCGCAGAAATTGAAGAGCACCTGGGGCAGGGTGAGGAGCGTGAGGAATCGCAGTAAGTACAGCAATACGGTGGCCACCTGGCCATACTCAGTCCATGGATCGACAATCGTAAAGGAGTTCTCATCGATCTTAATACCGCCGGAGAATACTTCGCAGATGACTATCACAGTGATGAGGAGCGTGCAGTGCAGCAGATGTTTAGTGGTCGAGTTCATCATATCGAGTGCCCACTGTCTCTCTTCCTCTTTCTATATAACTAGCTATATGTATAAATGTGTGTGTGTGTGTGTGTGTGTTGTGTGTGTTGTGTGTGTTGTGTACTAATATTTAAACGTCGTTTGCAACTTTCACTGGGTGCCTTTTAAATCCTTAATTTTATGTATTAACTTCTTTTTTTATTTTATTTAGTTTGTGTTCCAGGCGTAGGCTTCAAAAATGTGGGCGTGGCTCCGTTGTGTGTGTATGTGTGTGTGTGTGCTTTGTTCGTAACTTCGTATCTTTGTGCCTCAGCTGAGAGAAAGGAGTTTTACTTTGTTTTATTTTGATTTCTTTGTGCCAGCTCTTCTTTTTGACTCTTTCGCAAAAAGGGAATTTCGTATCGTATCTTAATCGTAATCTTCTTCCTTTCTTTCTTTCTATTTTCTTATAGATTGTATCTCTAGGTTATGCTATATGTTATATGTTATACTGTTATACTGTTGTATCTTTGTGGCTCTTCTCGCTCTCACTCCTTCTCGCTTCGTTTCGTTAAATATATATATCTTTTGTTTGTATATATATATATATATATATATATATATATATATATCTTTTGTTTTCTATATCTTCTTTTCGTTGCATACAACACCCACAAGTTCGAATTCGACTTCGACTTCGACGTCGACTTCAACTGTTGCCCTTGGCTGTTGCCGTTGTTAATTCGCTTGGATTCGAAACCGTCACGGACACTGATGAGGCACTCATTTCTGCAAAAGCAAAAGAACACAAAATATAATACATACATATAAATAAATAAATACTCGACTCGAAATCAAAATGAATGCTATTCAATTAAAGGGCCACTCTCTTTCGTCACACAGATATAGTAAATGAAAGAAGTGATATATGTCGCTATAGTTTGACTGAACTTAGATAATAGCCAAATACAACAAATCGAACGCAAGACTTTATCTCTCTCCCTCTCTCTCTCTCTCTCTCTCTCTCTCTCTCGTATCAGTCAATTGAGTTTTTTGAGATTGTGTTTTGTTGTGCGTTGCCAACCACCAATTGCCACATGGAATACCGTTAATTCTATTAGCCCAGTCATCACTAATCGCTGGTCGTCGGCATTATGATATCAGCAGCAGCGATTCAAAGTGCCACCAAAACATTGCGTCATTCAAGGATATTGCCAATAAATAGATTGTTGAGTCCAATACAAATATGAAATATGAAGAGAGTTCATAAAAAGAATTCACATCTAGTATTCATGATTCATTTGATTTAAATGCACTTGACTGAATTGAAAAGAATTCCATCAATAAAAATACAAATTTAGTTTTAATTAAAAATCAACAAAAAACGAATGAAAGATCGATTGTCTGCGACTCGAAGGCGAAGAAAAGATTCTTTATACATATTGGAAACTAAAGTCACTTTTAAGTACAAATGTTCATAGATTTTAGCTATACTTGAGATGATTCCCACTCGTGGAAAAACCGGTTCAACAAATTATTGTATTTAGTTTACTAATATTTAAAATGGAATAGCAACAATAACTTTGGGGGCGTATTGAACTGCAAATCCGTATAATTTATGTAGATTAATGTGCGAAAAATACTTGATACGACAGATCTAGCCAGTTAACTGTACTCTCTCCTCCCTCTTGCCAACTATAGATAGTTGAGACTCGATATATAGATGATATCGTCGTGAGCACTTGCGTCAGATATCAAAGAGAAACAGTCGTAAAAAAAAAACAAGTAAGAAAGTTACAGTCGAGTGTGCTCGACTGTGAGATACCCGCTACCCACTTTTAAAAAAGGCAAAATATTCGGTATCATTTTCAAAATATACCGAAAATACTTAAAAATACTAAAAAATATACCAAATTGTATGTTTGGTATATCGATATATTACACCATTCAAAATATACCATAGACGGCACAATGTACCAGATTGTCGGCCAAAGCAACTCAAAGTAGGCGTTTTTGCCCATAGAAAAGTATTTCTTTAATAACTTCGACAATTTTTACCTGATCGCATCCAAATTTTCAGGAATCATAACTACTATAGTAGTTATTGTATATATCAAACTCTAGCTTTAAAATTACGCCTGTGATTCGATTTTTTTGATTTTCGGGGGCGGAAGTGGGCGTGGCAAAAATTTGAAACAAACTTGATCTGCGTGCAAACATAACAAATGCTGTCGAAAAAAAATTATAGCTCTATCTCTTATAGTCTCTGTTCATATGGACGGACGGACAGACGGACATGGCTATATCGTCTCGGCTGTTGACGCTGATCATGAATATATATACCTAGTAGGGTCGGAGATGCCTCCTTCTACCTGTTACATACATTTCCTGCCGGCACAAAGTTATAATACCCTTCTACCCTATGGGTAGCGGGTATAAAAAGAAGAATTAAGACAGCTTCTAATTTGACCAATCAGTCAGTCATCCAAAGAAATTTTATAGAAATGCCAAAAAAAAAACAAAAAAAAAAAAAAACAAATGGAAAATAAATAAATAGAAAACAAAGCTAAACAATTGCTATAAGAAACAGAAATGGAAAGAAAATAAATTGACTGAAAATAGCTGCGAGTTTTACGACGAAATTTACAACTGTAAAGTGTGAAACCCACATGCCAAAGTGTGTGTGTGTGTGTGACTGTGTTTATCAGAAGCATCGCGTGTGTATCAAGCCATAACCGAAGTGCTTAAAGCGCTCTCAAAACCAGCAACGTTTTTATTTTTGGTTATTGTTTTTGCTGTTGTTGTTTGCACCGAGATTGGCGAATGAATGTTGCCCGCATAACTACACACACACACACACATACACATAGAGAGAGAGAGGGAGATCATGTCACCTATTCGCCGCAGCTGGACTCGCGGTCGTATGCTTAATATAAATTTACATGAGGTCTAGCTCTATTTGGCCCCAATAATTATCAAAGTTCAAATGCCATCGATTAGATTCAAATTGCTTCAATTTCGTTTTCGTTTTCATTCCCATTCTCATTCTCATTGTTGTTGTTGTTGTTTGTGTGGCTCGTTTTTCAATAATTAAACATTTTATATTCATCCAGAGTTAAGAGAGGCCGCCGATGTCACATCGCATTTGAGTGGCGTGCACGCCAAGCGAGGGTTATACAACCTATATATGTAGATATATATATATTCATAGCAATTAGCCTTCGCGTCAAGTCAATACAATTAGCTCGGCATAAATTGGGCAAACGTTACTTATACTATATTTAAGAGTGAAGTACCAAGACTCACTCGCTCGATCCGCAGCACAAAACCCGCCCGAACAAACAAAACGCACAACAGAAAATTCAACCGAAACAGAAACTAGAAAAAAAAAAATAGCCACAAATATCAAAAGTAAACGCAACGAAACGAGGTATTAAGCGTCGTTTATCGCGATTGTCGGTGGAAATTTTGTATTTCGTTATTGATATTTGAAGGCATTAAACACATTATGATTTCTAAAGAAATTGATATGCATATATATTATACATTCCTTTTTATATAACATACATTCGATGCGATGCGATGACTCCTCGGTCATGACTAACCGGAATTAATAACAACACTCTATTCTATTTCGATTTGGTTTGGTTTGCTTTGGTTTTGCCACTCGTGCTTTCCCTATCCCCAAATCTTAGACGACAGTTTGTCCTTGTCAAGATAGCGGAGACAAACCGCAAAGTAAATACTCTCTACTCCATACTCTACTCGAGTTGCGAGTCTTGCGCTGCGCTCATCTGATGAGTGACGCATTTATCATTTATTTACGTTATTCTGGCTCATTAATCAACGTTTGATTAAGTGGAAATCAAGATTATTTAAATGTGACACACTTTGTGTGTGCGACAAACTTTACGTCTTATCTAACGACAACAAAGTATTCTTGTCTATTCTATTTATTTAAAGCCTAATTATTAGCACTAATTTTATGGGAAAATACCGTTTTGCAAGTGACTAACAAACAAAAGAGAATTATTGGAATTATTTGTTAAAGCTAATTTATTGAGTATTCCGCAAATCGACGACAACTTGTTCGCTTTGTTTATTGTTTCAATTCGTGATGGTGACAAAAATGTAATGACTAACACAATTTGTTTAACAACTTCAAAATAAACGTAAGATTTTTCAAAAAGATTTCAAGAGAGCGGAATAAAGTTCATTTCCTGCATGTTTGCAACATAATAAAGTGATTCACATTAAGAGAGTTAGGTGAGAAACGAAATATAAAAATGTAAAATGTACTTTTCAAGTTTACAATGAACTACAGTTTAATTGCTAAGCATCTCCCAAGTGCACACAGTGCACAGCTCAATCAATTAATATGAAATGAACATTGATCGCTTGACACAATCAATTAAAGAAGGTTGCTAGTTGGGTTCAGCACAGCACAGCACAGCACAGCACAGCACAGAACAGCACAGAACAGCACAGAACAGATCAACACATCAGAGTAATACCTCAACAAGCAATCCTCCATATTTCTATTTCCATTTCCATTTCCATTAGCATTACAATTTGAACGTCCAGTTTTGCTATGATTGCGATTACTGAGAATTGGCATTGGGTATTGAAGTTGGCACGTTTCGCATTTGCGATTACGAGAGATGTTCATATAACTCAAGAGCCAGGCGACAACTGATAAGCCAAAGCGAGTGACAAGAACAACATCTGGAGTTCTCTATATATATTTGTGTGTATGCACCTCCATATCTTTAAGTTTGTGTGTGTGTGTTGAGTATTTATAATTTAGTGATTAATTGCGAGTGAATAACGATGACGATGAATTTGAACCGATACAAGATTTACTACTACTACTACACATACATGTATAGTACATATATTTATATTATATATGCACACGCATACAATATATATTGAGTCGAAAGTTTATCAGCTGCAAAGCCCCGCCGCAATCATTATTCACATGATTCATCTCGCTTTTAACTGAGCGCAAGTTCCGGCGAGATAAGTGAATAAGTAAAAATGTCTCATAGACAATTCTTGCAAGTTCCCTCCTCTGCTTGCAATCTGTCTCTGTTGTGTTGGGGGGCGTAATGAACCTGAATCACTTGCGATAAGCTATATATGTATGTATATAAGCTATACTATATAGTATACTCGAGTGCAATCGTTTCAACAATAGACTTTGTATTAACAACAATAACACTTCGGGGCGAGAGAGTAGCATTAATAATAGTGCAACAAGTGCATTGCAAACGTTTGCTCGACTAGTTGCATACTCTGTAAGATAAGCTACAAATACACATCTGTTATATACAATTAATAACTATTATTGCTTTATTGCCTGGCTTTTTCCACTCACAACTCAACTCATTGAATGAATTTACGAATGCGATAAGCCCAAATCTAAACTCGTTGTAGACGAAATTCTTTTCCCCATCTTTCTCAGACGGCAGTTTAGGTCACGGGTTGCAAATTCGTGTGGTACACGCTGCGTATGCTTAACATTTGCTAATCAAATGCTGATATACCCTGTAAAATTGCACCACGTGTCGCTTCACTGCACACACATAACAAAAAGAGGTGAAAAACAATGTGTTTTGTTGTTTCGCACAAAACAAACAATAAGTTGCAACAATTGAGAACACACACTCACACACACACACACAAAAAAAGAGAGTCGGTCGAGTGTTTAACATGGGGCAGAGTTTAAACAAAAGGATTCGAGTACTATGTAGGTTATCTACATAGTTTCTGGTTAGTTAGATAATGCGAACTGCAACTGAAACTGATTCGGTTGCTTTATGGAATTCCCTCCACCACCCCGAATCGAAAAGACGGGTGCAATTAAACTGAGAAGGGAACGTCGCTCGTAAAGCCAACAAAAATGATCGTAAACCTTCCCAGTTTACGGTCGTTGTATATTATACACATAGTGTATATATAACTCATTTGGTTAATGCGTGCGAATCGTAATTGAAATCCAGACTGGAGTCCACACATTGAGTACAACACACAACACTCGAGTACATGTCGGTACATGTCCGTACATGCGAGTACATGCACACACACCTTGCGCTGCCGTTTGTCGTTGTCGATGACGATGACGATTTCGATGACCCCGTCGCGTACTTTGTAAGTGTGAGATTTCTGTTGATTAGCAGCAGCGAAAGAGGGGCACTTAAAGTACAAAACCCCTTCTCCACCTTCCCCTCCCACACCTTGAGGAGTTACCCACCCGTGCACTGTAGATGTGTTGTTGTTTACGTTGTTAACAATCCATTGCAGAGATCTGTCTGTTAACTTTTCGCGGGCTTCGTTCACTTGCTTTGCTTTGCTGTTATTTTATTTATTTTTTATTTTTACTTTTTAGTTTTTACTTGTTTTTTTTTCGTTCGTTTTGTGAGGAGCTTCGAAGCTCGAACTTCGAAGGCAGCCGTTACACTGAGACGTAGACGAGAAGAGAACACAACACAATATGCCGACTGCGCTGCTACCAACAACTAATGAGTGTGTTTGGCTGTGTGAGTGAGACGGCGCGATATTGAGCACTTACTTAGTATGCGTGCTTACGGCTCGTATGTGTGTGAGCAGGCTGCGGGCTTATTGTACAAACACACACACACACACACATGCCTGCATGCATACGTGTGTAATTGTGAGACGCCGTAATAATAATAAATTAAATATGTATCAAAATACAACACACTATTATTATTATTGTTTTTATTATTGAACCATACAATGCAAAAAAACGTAAGTTCAACTATTATCACACGCTCAATTCAGCTTTTCTTTTCATTTACTTTTTTTCGGTTGCATTCAAAATGCCGGCTTCCATTGCATACAAACACACAAGCATGCACGCATACTGCAGTTTGTGTGAGTGCAAATATTAAGCGGTAGCTGCGTTGAACATTTCTTGCGGGGGGATTAACAGGTGTCCACTTGGGGCCACTTGGACTTGGAATGCTACCTAATGTTGCTGTTGTTGCTGTGGTTGTCACGCGCTACCGATGCGATGCGAGTACATTTAGCGAGTACAAGAGTACCCTCTCCCCTCCCTCACCCAACTCCTCTCCTTATCGGAGTAGGTTGTTCAAACACACACGCACACAAACGCACGGGCGTGGTGTTTGTGTGTGTGTCTGAGTGGCTAGATAAGCAACCATCGCATATACAATCAGGGTACGTTAATTATGCCTACAAATAATATATACCGTAAGCAACATTTGTGACGACAAACAACAGCAACAAGAAATGCCGCAATCAGCAGTAGCCAGAGTAACCACGGTGTGTCCCAACTTCAATTATCGATTAATATTTCAAAAAATGCGTCATGTCAGCTTTAAAGCACAATTTATCGATTTGTGTTTGCATATCGATATCGCTTGGGTGGGGATACATTGAACTTGCATTCCAAAACTCAATAGGGATACATTGAACTCGCCTTCACACGTACAAACACGTACATAGCACATAAAGTAACGTATAATAAAACCGCTCCAGAACAAAACTACCCCTCAAAAACAAACGTGTGTCCCGGCTACCTCAGCCACACCTTATTTGACACACATATGGCGCTTATTTAATGTTGTCACACTAATGTACAATTAATCCAAAAATCACAATGCTAGGGCACCCACATCTCCCAAACACTAGCAGCAAAATGCAAAGCGAGTCTCGTGCACGAACACACATACATTCGTGTATATGTGTGCGTGTGTATTACGTACTAATGGGCCGGCGTCGCTAGCAGCGGCCTTGTATGCTCAACGAATGATGGGCAGAGACAAAACGCCAAAAAAGAAATGAAAAAAAAAAAATAGTGCTAATACTAATATACACGAAGGTGCAGGTGCAGGTCCGTTAGAAAGCTCACGCTCTCGCTCTCACGACCATACACTCCCTCTCTCTTTTGCTCTTTCGATTTTGTACTCACCATGCTGTTGGTCACATAAAAAAGGCTAATGGTTTTGCTTGCTGCTATCAAATATATGTAACAAGGAAGAGGAACTGGCAATGGCAATGGCAATGGCGTGTTGTCGCTTGTCTTCTGTTTTTCTATTTTTTCGCAGGAGCGGTCCCCGGTCAATAAAATCTCTGGCGTTTTGTTGTGGTTGTTACTCTTGTTGTTGTCGACGACGATAAGGCGCCAGACAAGCAGGCACTAAGCTTACGCACACGACACGCACACGCGGGGGGAGAATGGGTGGAGCGCTTGGCTCTCTTTTTTCGTTACTTGCTCTTGTTGTTTTCTTAAGCACAGGGTGTGTCGTTCGCTCCTCGCGTAAACAAAACGTGAATATATCGATGACGCCCAAAGAAGAACTGATGCTGTATATTTGTATGAGTGTTTACATACATATGTGTGTGAGGCGGGGGCTTTGGGCGGATGCTCAAGTGCCTTTGGGTGTGTGTGTGATTCTCTCTTTGCCTCCGCTCTTGTTGCTAGCCGTAGCGACGATTTGTTTGGTTTATTTTTATACTTAGAAAATGTATTTCAATGTTTCCTTGGCTTGCACAACAACAACAAATTCATTAATACTAGTGATCTTTATTCAAATCAACGTACACATGTATGTACATATATATTTTTAAATGTGCCTTGCTAATTTTTTGCGCTCCTCTCTCTTCGCGTCTCACACCCGGCAATGATGACGAGCATGCGACTTTATGCACCTCAAAAGTGCTGCTTCAACTCTCAAAACTTTTTTTTTATTGCTTTCCTTCTTCACTTCTCCACTTGTGTCGATAACGAAACGAAAAACCAAAAAAAATATATAGAATAGAGTCACACACGCTAAACAATAATTTGGCCACAGTAAGCTCTGTGGTATCGATCGAATTTTTGAATGCAGAGTGCAGCAGCGACCAGCGAGTATTTTTCCGATTAGTTTGTAAATTTTCTCCTATTTTTTTTTTGGTACGTTTTGTGAGAGAGCGGCGACGACGACGACGGCGGTGGCGGGCACAATTTTTTTTTTTTTGCAAAAGTGATTTTGTTGTGCGAGTTCTGTTCGAAATGGAGTTTGTTGAACGGATGAGTTATTTACTTATATGTTACTTGCTTGGCGCGCACATTTTCGATTAAGCCCGAAAACAGTGACTGTGTTTTTTCCGAGTAAAAAAAATTTATTAGTTGTTAGAGTTGCCAAATTCGCCAGCACTAAAGTTGCCAACTACCCCAACAAGCGTGCTGACGCTGCCAACTTATTGCAATTTAATAAGAATTGCCAACTGATTTAGTTTCTGATTGTGCATACATTAACCGTTTTTCATTATTTAAACTAATTGTGAAAAATTTGATTTAATCAATGGTATGTCGTCACTTTAAAACTTTTTTTTAAAGAGAAAAATATAATGTTGGAAAAAAATACAGTTATTTAAAATGAGCTGTATTTTTGTATGAACTATGCATTTTGCTGGAAATGTTTCTCAGACAAGAGCTGCTAACTCGTTTGCAAATTGGAGTTTAAATATTTTCTTTAAATGAGCATTTATCTAAAAAATATTAATAAAAAACAAAAAAATTAAAATATACGCTTAAAAAGCTTGGACTCAATATTTTTTATGTGTTATAGCCTATTTCCACTGCAAAAAAAAAACCTCGGCTATAACAAGTAGTCAGAATACAATGCCAGTGTGACCATTTGTTTCATTTGGGCTTTCATAGCAATTGCAGTTCGGTCGTACTGATTTCATAGTAATCGCCACAAGAATATTATCGATAGGCTTGATTTTATTAGCGTGCGTGCGACCGTGCGCTGCGAACGTGTGTGTGTGCATGTTACGTGTGTTTTCGGCTTGTTAATTTTTTTTGTTTCCTTCCTTTTTTGTTGTTATTTATTGTGCGTGTGCGTGACAGCTGAGCTTTAGCAGTGGTCTTCAAAAAAAATATTGAAATTTACAATATATTCAAGAATAGAGGTTTGCACAATATTTGTGTCGTCCACTGACGAAATTTTGTACATTTTGTAGCGTTCCACGGTCGGTGTGCAGAAAAAGTTTAACAAACAAAAGAAATAACCGACCGAAAGAAAAAAAAAAAAACGCGTGTTAAGCCCCGACGAGGAGAGCAGAGCTGCAGCCGCAGCCGCAACTGAAGCGCGGAGTTGGTAAAGGCAGCTAAGAGAGCCAGAGAAAGAGATCTCAGTACGAGTTGTTTGCTTGAAGTCGAAACAATTGTTTCATAGCCTGCTGGCAATTCTTATTTTTATATATATTTTTTTTTTTGGTGACCGTCTGTTGTTCGTCGTCGTAGTCGCTGTCGTCGTCACATCGCCATTCGTCTCGTCGCCTCTTTTCTTTTTTTTTTTTTTGCGAAGCGCGCGCGTTCTCGGCTCTTCCTCTTCCGGCCAATCGTCAACGAAGTTCGCAGAAAACAACAGCAGCCAGAAATTACGATACGAAAAGGCAACGGCGATAGCAGCGACGAGAACATCAAATAAAACAAAATGGTAAGTTTGGAAAATATTGCATTCGTTGTTTATTTATTTGTTCTCTACTATGATGACTTTTGCATTTCCTTTGTCACATTTGATGGCCAAAATATCAATGGCCACACTCTGCCTGCCGCCTCTCTTTTTTTTTCTCAGTCAGCAGTAGCGGCTGTAGCGACAGCGGCAGAATAAGCAGCTGAGTGTACACATGCTAGCCGTCTCGCTTGCTCCCGTTCAATGCGTGGCCAGCCACATGGTGAAAAAAACAAAAGCAAAAACAAAAACATTTCAAATGTGACAAGACGCAACGAGAGCGAAATGAAGAAGAGATGCGTGTCTGAGCACGTTATAGAGTCTGGCGCCCTCTTTCTCCCTCTGCCCCGTTTTTGCGAATTTACTCAGCTGTGGCCGCAGAACGACACAATTAATTTGCATTGTTTGTTTACATGTTGCTGTTTTATCAGACAATTTTATTCATTTGATTCAATCGTTCCCGACATGTAACTCTCTTCTCCTCTACACACACACACACACACACACCTCTATAACTCTATAACTCTAACTCATCACGCTTAATATTTCATCACACAATGCAAAAACAAAAAGGCGAACAAAAAAAAAAATGTGAACAAATTTTTGTGCTAGGTTAGGGTTAAGGCCATGCGACCGTTGCCATAGAAACCGAAACCACGCTGCCATCCGTTCCCCCTTTTCCTATTCCACGTTTGCCATTCGGGGAAATGCTCACGTTTTTTCTCAGTTCATTTCAAATCGCCATGTGAATTGCTTAATGATACTCAAAATGAAATTAAGAAAATTCTTGAGAATATTCCTTAAATTCGGGAATTACATATAAACAACTTCTATTTGTCGATAATGGATCACGATATTTTTTTATTATACCCGCTACCCATAGGGTAGAAGGGTATTATAACTTTGTGCCGGCAGGAAATGTATGTAACAGGTAGAAGGAGGCATCTCCGACCATATAAAGTATATATATTCTTGATCAGCGTCAACAGCCGAGGCGATATAGCCATGTCCGTCTGTCCGTCTGTGTGTCTGTCCGTCTGTCCGTCTGTCCGTCTGTCCGTCTGTCCGTATGAACACCTAGATCTCAGAGACTATAAGAGATAGAACTTTAATTTTTTTTCGACAGCATTTGTTATGTTTGCACGCAGATCAAGTTTGTTTCAAATTTTTGCCACGCCCACTTCCGCCCCCGCAACTCAAAAAAATCGAATAACAAGCGTAATTTTAAAGCTAGAGTTCCGAATTTTGGTATATACAATAATAACTATAGTATTTATGACTTCTGAAAGTTTGGTTGCGATCAGATAAAAATTGTCGAAGTTATTAATGAAATACTTTTGTATGGGCAAAAGCGCCTACTTACTAGGGTCTGAGTTACTTTGGCCGACAATCTGGTACATTGTGACGTCTATAGTATATTTTGAATGGTGTACTATATCGATATACCAAATATACCATTTGGTATATTTTTAGTATTTTTGCAGGTGATATAGATTGTGTACATATGTATATGAATCATCATTTGAATGGTGTACTATATCGATATACCAAATATACCATTTGGTATATTTTTAGTATTTTTGCAGTATGGTATATTTTGAGAAAATACCGCAAAATATATTTCTTTTATTCAAAATGGGTAGCGGGTATCTCACAGTCGAGTACACTCGACTGTAGCTTTCTTACTTGTTATTTTATTATTTATTTTTAAACTAATTTCTTTAAAAATCCATATTTGCAAAAAAAAAAATCAAATTTTTTATATTGAGTTGAAATCGTAAATGATGTAAAATTTATATTTAAATATTGAAATCTTAAAATGTGGCCAAGAATATATTTCTATGCATTTATATTTGTTTATAAAAATAATTCTATATTAAATTGGATTTATTTTTTAAAGATCCAGAGGCTGAAATTTCTATTAATATTCACAAATAAAGTGAATTTAATAATTTCATAGTATTGTATATAGTCGCAACAGAGAATTTTATACATTTGTTTCAGCAGTGTCAATCCGCTAAGCACACGTTGAATGGTAGTTTGTTGATGTTTAAAAACGAGTTTGCGCTTCGACAACAATCACGATGACAGCGTAAATTTAATGTGACTTGCGTTTAGAAATAGTAACAGTTAGCGTAGAATATTTGTGACCGACTCCGTTTGATCTATGAAAGACGTAAAAACTATGCAAATGACTAACAGTAGATCAACTAAAGATCAAGTGTTTTTATTTTATTGTGGAACGTGCAGAATTTAGCAAAGACTGCAACCATACTATTAGCAAGTACGCAAACCCAAAAGTGAATTTGACTATTCAGTGTTCGTCCTTGGCATGATTTCACTGTATTTACTTCTTGTCGCTGCAAATGTGACTTGAGCAGCAACAATTTGGCATGTGACAGAAGCAGATTCAGAGTCAGAGGCAGAGGCAGAGGCATCGAGCAGCATCCCAGCAGCAAGTGGGAGTGGCATCGGTGGTTGACGCTGCCGCTGCAGCAATTTCCCCAGCGGCTTTCAGCGTATTTATTGTTGTCCGTTTGCTTTTCCCTAATTCGCTGCATTTCGCTGTGCTTCAGCGCATGCGTTCAAATGCAATTCCTGTTCCTGTCCCTTTTTCTCTCCGTCTCCTCCTCTCGCTGTTGCAATTCCCCTTTGCGGTGCATACACACGGCGCTCTTGCTCCACTTGGATTTTCAAATATATGTATGTTTCAACTTTTATTTTATGCAATTTTTATACCCGCTACCCATAGGGTAGAAGGGTATTATAACTTTGTGCCGACAGGAAATGTATGTAACAGGTAGAAGGAGGCATCTCCGACCCTATAAAGTATATATATTCTTGATCAGCGTCAACAGCCGAGACGATATAGCCATGTCCGTCTGTCCGTCTGTCCGTATGAAACACTGGATCTCAGAGACTATAAGAGATAGAGCTATAATTTTTTTTCGACAGCATTTGTTATGTTTGCACGCAGATCAAGTTTGTTTCAAATTTTTGCCACGCCCACTTCCGCCCCCGCAAATCAAAAAAATCGAATAACAAGCGTAATTTTAAAGCTAGAGTTACGAATTTTGGTATATATAATAACTACTATATTAGTTATGATTCCTGAAAATTTGGTTGCGATCAGATAAAAATTGTCGAAGATATTTAAGAAATACTTTTGTATGGGCATAAACGCCTTCTTACTAGGGGTCTGAGTTGCTTTGTCTGACAATCTGGTATATTGAGCCGTCCATGGTATATTTTGAACGCGGTACTATATCGATATACCACATATACCATTTTGTATATTTTTAGTATATTTGCAGTATATTTGGTATATTTTGAGAATAATACCGCAAAATATATTGGCTTTAATCAAATTGGGTAGCGGGTATCTCACAGTCGAGTACGCTCGCCTGTAGCTTTCTTACTTGTTTATTGGTGTGTGTGTGTGTCTTTGTTGCTCTTGTCATTTTTTGTGTGTGCGCTTCTTCTTCGGGGCTGTTGCTTTAATTGTCATTTTGTTTTTGTTTCACTTTTATCCATCAGTTTTTGTTTTCGTTTTTATTTTCGCCTCAATTGCGATTGCAACCCTTAAGGGTCTTTTGCTCACAACAATATCAAATGTGCCGCCCCTCCACTTCTTCCTCTTTCTCTTTCTCTTCCTCATCATCCTCATTTTCTTTGCACTTTTTCTCCCATTTTTGGCAAAGGCAACAACGTGTTGATGTATTTCCTTCACACACACACACACATGGGATAAAACACATGTTTTTGTGTGCAAAATATTTAGCATTCTCTTTGTGTGCGTGCTTGTGTTGCAAGGTCATTCGTTTTGGTTTTATTTTGTGTGTCAGAAGCTTGCAAAAATCTGTTTTGAAGAGGGGGCGGGGGAGCAACAGAGAGTTAGCTGGATTGTGTGCGCAACAATAGGATAACTGGCAGATAACAGGATATGTTAATTGGCTTTGACGGGAAATGTTAAATTATTTTGTAAGCACTCTTATTCTGTCGCTTTTCACAAGAGTTAAAATTGACATTGGAGTGTTTATTAATCTACGACTGGTATATCGATTATTGGTATATCGATTATTTTTATAAATTTTGGATTTGTTTCCTTATATAGAATAAACTTCACTAAAGAAACCAATTTATTGTATTCTGTTTAAAATCTGTTTTAGGTTAAATTTAAAAAGATTTCAAATGTATATTTATAGAAATTTTTATTATAGTTAAATAAAGAGGTATATATTATTATTTATAATTACTTATTCTTATAGTTACTTACAATGTTCTAAGAAGGTTTAAAATGTATAGTTATACAAATTTCAATTATAATAAAATAAAGAATATTATATTATTATTATTATTATTTTAAATGAGTATTGTTCGCATCTTTGAAACATCGAAAAGCTTTTGAAAAAGTTGCCAGCTGAAAATTTAAATAATTTAAAGTGAAATTCAAAGCTGCAACCATTAAATATTTTGGTTCTGGATTAAAATTATTCTATTTTTGCTATAACCATAATTTGACACATATTTGAAGGGTTTCACTTTTATATTCTCTGAAAATAGTTGTGTACAATATTTAATTTTTAATTGAAGTATATTAAATAATATTAAATTTAATATATAATATACAAAATTGAATTATATACACATTAAAATTGTTTTACTTTTAGAAATGATATGAGTTATTTTTATATTTATATACTATTCTCTGACTATAGTTGGATATATTTATTTAGTATTTTATTATACTAAATGCATTATTAAATACTAAGTTGCATTCTACGGTAAAAAGAGTACTGGCTGCTGAGGTTTCTGACTCGATGTGAACACTTACAGTATGCTACCACTTAACATTGTACTTCACTATAGTGTGGTATCGCATAGTGTGTGATTTTACTGTAGCTGTAGTCGGGATTGAGAGCGTAACTTCGAAAGGGGGCAAGTGTCGATGTTGTTTTTGGGTTGACGCAAACATTTTGGCACATTTGGCGCTATTTGCTGCTTCTGCTTCTACTCTGCGTTCGATGTGGTCGCAGAGTGTGTGTGTGCTATGCTGTGTGTTGTTGTGCCTGCTGGCTTCGAAAGTTGCCAAGTTCCAAGTTCCGTCATTGATTTATCTCTATCCATAGGCCAGGACAGGCCAGGCCAGGACGCAGGACAGCCAACTGCTGTGGCAACTTCCAGGCAGCTTGTGCGCTCGATGTGGCAGAGGCAGCGGCAGTGGCTGTGGCAGTGGCAGTGGCAGCCAACCAACGAGGCAGGCAACCGGTTAACTCTTGCTATCTTGCTCTAATTGTCGCTGTGGTGTACATGCCTCATCCCGTTGTCGTCCTTTGCCTGGCCAAAGTGTAGACGAGAGCGGGGGGTGAGGCAGAGAGAGAGAGAGGGGGGGGGGGCTTGCACCCCTCTTCCTTGCCCACTCCACCATCATCACATCACAACGCCACGAACATCGTGATGATGTTTGTAGGCTCGCTGTGTGTTAGTTAACCAGGCAATCCTTTTGTTTCACCAGCTCTGATGGGGTAGCAAAGTGTGTCGGTGGGGAAGGGGAATGGGGAGGGAGAGGGAGATGAGTACGGTTATGGTTCACTGGGGGTTGGCACATTGCACATACTATAGTCCTATAGCGTAGTTTCTCTTGTGCTTGTTGTTTCGTAGTTCGTCGTAGTTATCGTTCGGTATCTCTGCATGCCAAACATTTTCGACTGCTTCGTTGACTTGCTTTATGGGTGTGCGTGGATGCGTGCGTGTGTGTGTTCGTCAGAGTGTGAGTAGTCAAAGTGTGTGCGTGTGTGTGTGAGTGTAAGGTGGAATGCTATGTTCAACCCTTTCTCGAGTTATGTGTTACAGTGGACAGTGGTTCACAATTGCTCACGATATTTATTTGTGTTGAGCATGCGATAGTTTGTTTAAAAGAAGATTGTACAACACGAAAGATAAGAATGAAATAAAAGCATAAAAATATGTACGAAATTGAAAAATCAAAAAATACATCTTAATAAAGGAAGTTCTTTTAACAGTTGACAGTTTTCTTTTCATTTATTAAAATTATATCTATCTGAAGTTCCTTTCAACATATTTAAATATTTTACAACAGTTCCTCAAAATCAAAACAGAGTAGCTTACATTAACAGAGTTCATCTCTGGAATAGAACATACGACATGTATGTACATATGTGTGGCATTACATTACAAATATGTACGTTGTTTTTAAACAAATATATCGAACAGTTTTAATACATTTAAATATTACTCTTTTTTGGTTGGACTTTGTGCACTTAATGCTTCCTAACCGAATTACATCAATTATGGTGACTTAAATATTTATATCGTATTAAAAATAATAGAATTATGCTTAAATACGTACAAAAATAAAAGCAGGTATTTGAACCGAAATAATAATGGAAAGTGTACAAATAAAAAAGTATCTTAGTATTGAGCAATATATTTGCGCCTCTGTTATTGCAATATAATGAAAATGCTTGGTTTAAGCATTAAGTACATTTACTTATTCAATTATATGTTATTATCCTAAAGTATTTTGAAAAGTACAGAATAAATTTGATAATTTCGTTAAATCATTTACATTTTACATTTTAATAAACATTTACTTAAAGCAACAGAATGTTTATGCTAAAAAGTATTTAAAAGAGAACAGTATAAATTTGATAATTTGAATGTCACATGATTTTGCACCACTGTGCAGTCAGTGGCAGTTGAACGTTGTTATTCAAATGGTGGTTGCCCGTTCCTCTGACCGTTCAAAAGTTGGCCCATCCACCCACGGTCCCCAAACTGTAGAATTTGACAGCAAGGGGTGTTTGCCACGTCAATGCTGCTGCTGATGTTGCTGTTGTTCTTGTTGCTGTTGCTGTTGCTGTGCCAGGAACAGGGGATGGATGGAGTTTTGAGTACACAGGTACAGGGGATTTGGGGAATGGGTGATGGGTTATGGGTGATGTGGGGTAGCTAGGGGTTGGGTGTCGGATGGGTGCTCGTCGTCGGATTTAGGGTTTTGGGATTGGGTTGTGCACACGTCGCCCGTCGCCCGTCCCCGTCGCCTGCCGAAAAACAAAACTGCAAGCGCTTTTGCTACGAAATGTGGCGTTGTGTGTGTTGTGCGGGCCAAACAAAGATACGGACTCGGCACAGCACAGTAGTTGGCTTCAACACGAGCGCAGGAACAGTCGCAAAATTGCAGCAGCAGCAGAAACAGCAACATTAGCAATATTTTGTGGCAAGTGGCAAGTGTCAAGTGGTGCCACCTGAACTGACCTAAGCACCGACTTTGACTGCGAAATTCCTCCGACATCCATCCAATCCACAACGTCGCCGTCGACGACTTCGTGCTGTGTGAGTTTTTTTTTTCTTCATCCACCCTTTTTTTCTCTCATTTTCTTTCGCATTTTTTTCGCTGCTATTTTTCTTCCTTCTTTGTGCCGTTTTTTCTAAACAACAGCGACGTTCTCGCTCGCGCTCGCTCATACTTTTGCTGTGCGTTAAATTCTTGTTGAGCGCTAAAAAGTGTGCTACATTTTTTTTTGTTGTGCTTCGCTTTTTTTTTTTGGTGATTCCCCGTTATTTTGTGCGCATTTTTATGTGTGTGTGTGTGTGTGTGTGTGTGTGTGTGTGTGTGTGTGTGTGTGGCACAGCTGTTTGCGGTTTGTGTGCATGTGCGTGTGGCAAATGGAAGAAATGGTGTTGTTTAATTCGTTTATCATCAATTTTAATTAAAACGTACATTTTTGTTGATTGTGTGAAATCAATTAATTAATCAATTTGATTTCCATTTTATTTGATTTGCAGACATCGAAAAAGCGCAAAACCTTTTTGGACGCCGACGATGATGATGGATTCGACGATGATGATTCCGGCTCTGATTTCGATGATGATGAAGATCCAGATCAAATAGAAGTGCCCGGTAAGTTAAATATGCCATGTACATGTACATTTTTGATAAATGGCCTTTAAATTGCCTCAACCATACTCAATGCACACACACACACACACATACAAATTGAATGTAAAATGCAAAACTTGTAGTAAACTTTTTGGCCCAGCTCGCTTGAGCTGCAACTCCCACAACTGAGAGATTTTTGGCACAAAATGCTTGTCTAATAATTTGAATAGTTTCTGCAAACGAAATTGTAAAATCGATAGAGTATGCAGCAGTTGTGAGCACTTTAAATAAACTATGTCTCTTATATATGGACAAAGAAGTACGAAAAGAAATTCAAAATTAATATAAAATTCATACATCATAGAAAAAAAGAACATCTCTAATTATTAGAGATGGGGCAACTATCGGTAGGATAGTAAGAAGTTGAAAATTAAATTAAAAGTGTACATCTAAGGGAAGCATTCATCTTTAGAGATGGATCAACTATCGGTAGGATAGTAAGAAATTAAAATGTTACATCATAGAAGAAAAAACAAACATCTGTAATTATTAGAGAAGAAGCAACTATCGGTATAACATTTAGAAATTACATTAAAATTGTACATTTTAGAAAAAAAAAAACATCTCTAATTACTAGTTAGAGATGAGGCAACTATCGGTAGAAGAGCATTTGCCAGTCACTTCGATTCCTTTTTATACCCGCTACCCATAGGGTAGAAGGGTATTATAACTTTGTGCCGGCAGGAAATGTATGTAACAGGTAGAAGGAGGCATCTCCGACCCTATAAAGTATATATATTCTTGATCAGCGTCAACAGCCGAGACGATATAGCCATGTCCGTCTGTCCGTCTGTGTGTCTGTCCGTCTGTCCGTCTGTCCGTCTGTCCGTATGAACACCTAGATCTCAGAGACTATAAGAGATAGAGCTATAATTTTTTTTCGACAACATTTGTTATGTTTGCACGCAGATCAAGTTTGTTTCAAATTTTTGCCACGCCCACTTCCGCCCCTGCAAATCAAAAAAATCGAATAACAAGCGTAATTTTAAAGCTAGGGTTACGAATTTTGGTATATACGGTAATAACTATAGTAGTTATGATCCCTGAAAATTTGGTTGCGATCAGATAAAAATTGTCGAAGTTATTAAAGAAATAGTTTTGTATGGGCAAAAACGCCTACTTATAAGGGTCTTAGTTACTTTGGCTGACAATCTAGTATATTGTGCCATCTATGGTATATTTTGAATGCGGCACTATATCGATATACCACATATACCATTTGGTATATTTTTAGTATTTTTGCAGTATATTTGGTATATTTTGAGAATAATACCGCAAAATATATTGCTTTTATTCAAAATGGGTAGCGGGTATCTCACAGTCGAGTACACTCGACTGTAGCTTTCTTACTTGTTTTCCCTCTCGTTTGCTGCGTTGCAAGTTTGCTGTTGCATGTGACAGAGATGGCAACTGCAGAGTCCCAAAACTTGCAATGACAATTTTAATCTCAACAGCAAGATAAAAAGTTAAGGAAACCTGTGTAAAATAAACTTCTGTCCAGTCTATAGAATATTTTCGTGCTTTAAAATGTGAATTTGAGATGCGCATTCATTAGCTAATTACGAATGCACAAGTGGACGATATTCTGTAATTGTAAAAGTAATTGTGCTTTACAGCGTGGGTATTCCCCAGACTTGATTTCAGTCAGTCCGAGAGACGTAATAAATTTAATTAAAATTCAACTGAAATATTAATGAAACAGAGCAAAGCAGCAGCAGGAGCAGCGAACTAGAAAAGAGAGCATGCCAGGAATTATCTGGCTGAGCGAATGAATAGCTAGCGGAACACATCTCGCACACCTGGTTAGAGGGCGGGGTGGTAAGTGGAATGGAGGGGAAGGTATAGAAGGAAGGGGGATAGATGTTCATAACATATTTGCATTGTGATTGCATTCAATGTGCTCTCTATATGGTCAATGTGTGGCTGACAAAACAACAACACATCATATCCATCCACAACTATATAATTGATATATACTCTGTATATATACTCTGTATATATCGTGTCTAAGGTGCTGCTTAAGTCACATCAATCATACGTATGTGCCCCGATATGCTGCCATATATAGCATGTCTCTATATACTATTATTTATGCCTTATGTGCCAGCTTGAGCATGTAATTGTGGTTGTATTGTAGCTGGCGTCCAGTGCGTCATCATTAGCGATGTCGTCGTTCGTAATTCAATTTAATTCGATTGAATGCATTATTATTGAAGCTTGCTCTCTGCTCCGTCGTCGTCTTCTTCTTCTTCTTCTTCTTTAATGCATATCAAACAGTAGCAGCAGCAGGCAAATCTCCCAGCCCAGGCCAACCAGCTGCCTTAAGCCCAATGAAACATTAATTAACAATCTATTATTGATGAGCAGTGCAGCGGCAAATAACATTACAGCCATCAAGAATGTAATCAATTTGCATTTGCTGCTTCAATATCACTTATTGCTAATTTCGAACACATTTAAATTGGGGGAACAAAACACAACTAATGATTATTTGTATTAAATGCAAAATTTAACTAGGAAGAACAACAACAGACTAGTAAGCAATCCTAGTAATTAGTATTTAAGCAATTCTAAATACTATATATCGATAGTTTAAGCACGCATTCGATAGTTTCTATGAGCTAGCACTTAAATATGAAGAGGTTTAAATGGGGGAAAGTAATTATTGGTTATTTGTATTAAATGCAACGCCATAAATAATTTATTCAGTTAATCCTTGGCAATTAGTATTAAAATAATTGTAAATACGATATATCAATAGTTTAGGCACTCATTCGATAGTTTGTTAGATTTAGCACTGCGCAATATAAAAAGAATTTTAAATGGGGGAACGTAACTAATGATTATTTGTATGACATGCAAAATGGAATAAGATCGAACTCAAGCAGTATATTTGGTATTTAAACAATTGTAATAGTTTCGATAGTTTATTAAAGTTGTTAGCATTGGGCAATAAGAAGAGTTTGGAAGCTCGCCGTTAAACGAGTGTCAGTCTGTAATGAGGGGTTGAAAAGGAATGCATAACGAGACTCATTAAATATTCGCATTCGATTGTAATATCTTTAATATAACTTATAATCATTCCTTCTTTTAACTTAAGTTTAAACCGATTTTTAAAAGAGAAAACTGATATTTGCTATACAGTTAAAACTCCCTATTAGTCGGAAATTCTTCTTCAAACACTTTTTATAAGACGTTTATAGTTTTCAGAGCAATTTCTGTAAATTAAATGTACTATTTTAATATCATAACAGTTCAATAGTTTGTGTAAGGTTACTACTATTTAAATTTACTGACCAAGAATGCTTCAGCTGAAATATTTGCTAAATTTAGGATATACTTTGATGTAAAAATGATATAGTAATTTATTATGTTAAGTTATTTATATTATTATATTAGTATTTCTGTATACTATGTGTGCCTTTAGGAATACCAAAATCTATCCATGCGATTTAAATTCTTATTATTATTATTATTGTCAGTCTCTGGTATTTGTAGTCTCTAAAGTCGAGGTCACATCATTTAATTCTTTCGCCTCTAACAGCTGGGTATCAAGCAAAGCGGCAACAATGTCTTGAGAGGAGCTCTTTGCAAAATAACATAAGATGGTATAAGATTTCGAATTTGTTGTTTAATTTGTCGAGTGTTGGCTTTCAAGTGCTGCTGTGAGCAAAGCTGACAATATTTAGAGTAGCGCAAGAATGTATAGAATGCAATTGTTTTTAGCCTTATGTTGTTTGTATGTGTTGTAGTTAACAAAGTATTATTCGGGAGTAAACAATTCGTAGGAGAATTTGCGCCACGTAAGCAATAAATATTATGCCGCGTTGCGTTCTACGTCGACGCTGTTAATGCGACTCAATTTTCATTTTCAATGTCACAAGACGACGTCGTTTGGGATGTGGTGGGGTGAGGGTATGGTGAGGAGGGGGGGTGTGGGGGATGTGTCCACTTGCCCACCGCGGGGGTTGTTTAGGCATTAACGGATGGAGAACATCTTGAGGTGTCTCAGCTGCACCCTCGCAAAAGCAGGTAGCAAAGACTTGACTCCACCTCCCCTTCTCTCTCCCCACCACACTGCAATTATACACACACACACACACACATACACACGCAACCATTTGCTAATTATGTACTGATTATATACAACAAGGGGGAAGGGAGATGGAGACTGTAAGGTTGAAGTGAGGCAGAAGGAAGGCAAGCGAAGGGTTGGGTTGGGACTCCTACACATAAGGCAGATAGCGTTAAAACAACAACTGCAACTGACGAGCAGCGGAGAGAAAGAGAGAGAGACAGAGACAGAGAGAGTAGGAGTGGGAGTGGGAGTGGGAGGAAGCAATTGAAACAGCAACGGAAACAAATCGATTTGTTGTTGTTGGCGTTAGCGTGTGTGTTGTGTTGTGTTGTGTTCTCAACGTCTCGTCGGACATTCCAGGTTGCAACTTCAGCAACGGAGCACAAACAGAACCTAAGCTCGTTATTATATGGTAAATATTTTAGATGTCATTATGGTTAGATAGATTATTAGATTTCCCTCGAATTCCCAACAGCACAGCAATTGTGGCATTCTGTCTCTCTTGATCCTTAGGATTAATAATATTTCCTCTTCAATCATTTCTTTATTTTATTGCCTGATTTAAAGAGCATAAAATGTCAAAAAGAAAATGTGCATTTGAACTTTGATCACGCTTTTTTTTATTTGTGCTGTGTTTATAAACTTTTGCACCATTGAAACATTTTTATCAGCAAGGAAAAACAAATAGAAGAAAAATGGCACGTGCCACTAGCAGAAATTCTCACAATCTGTGCACCGTGACAGCAGCACAGTGATTAAAAATAAGTCAAATAAAAGCATTGTGTTAAATTGCGATAAAAAGCTTCGAACATTTTGAAAATTATTGCAAAGATATCAACAAAATATTACATATTTTGTATATATATTTTTTTTAACATTTGTTTTTGTTTTGTACCAATTTTTGACCACTGTGCGGTGCAGGTATTCATTGTGTTTGAAGTATTTGCTAATGGTTATTGTCGGTACGTGCTGCACGTTGTTTGGGTTGGCTGAATAAGAGTCAAGGGATGCTATAAGTTAATTAAAAACTTTAATACTTGATATATAGTAAGTTAAATACTTCATATATAGTAGGAAAAAAAAAACAAAAACACAATTATTTTATTTTATGACTTAAAAGATATTTGGAATGAGAATTTGTGTATTATCCTAACTAATATTGAAGATATTGAAGGACTTTTAAGGAAGGACTGTAACTGAAATATGGATAAAAATTAGACGATAAATTAAAATTATTTTATAAAAATTAATAAAACAAATTGTAATGCATTTTATTTACCGCTATAATAACTATAAATTACAATTTATGTCAATTGAGGACTTAAATACCTAAGATATATTCACAAAAATAATCATATACAATTTAATAACAATAAAATACAACGATTTAAAAATAAGTAAGAAAGTTACAGTCGAGTGTGCTCGACTGGGAGATACCCGCTACCCATTTTGAATAAAAGCAAAAATATTGCAGTTTTTTTTAAATACTAAAAATTGACCAAATGGTATGTTTGATATATCGATATAGTACCACAGAAATCAAATTATAGTTCTATCTCTTATAGTCTCTGAGATCCAGCGTTTCATACGGACAGACACACAGACGGACAGACGGACATGGCTAGATCTTCTCGGCTGTTGATGCTGATCAAGAATATATATACTTTATGGGGTCGAAGATGCCTCCTTCTTACATACATTTCTGCCGTCACAAAGTTATAATACCCTTCTACCCTATGGGTAGCGGGTACAAATATATTGTATTAAACAATCAGCAGTGCATTGAAATTGAAGTTATCACAACTGATTTGATTCTCAGCAGTTTCTATCAATTACGATGTTATAGGATAATGAATAACTAATATATAATTTTCGGTATATTTTGAATATAATGGTACATCAATATACTAAATAATGATAAATATACGAAATTCAGTAAATTTGTAGTAATATAGTATATATAGTATATAGTATATTTTTAGTATATATATTATATTATTTTAATATGTTTATTATTATTATTATTATTATTATTATTATTTAAAGAGCAGACATACAAATAACATATTTCACAACAAAAAATGTCTTAAACAATTTGATTATCTTAACTAATCACCATTTGAAACATGTATTTTTCTTGCAGGAGGCGGTCGAGACTTGAACACTGCAGTTACCTATGCCCAGAACATTAGAAGTGGAGTTGGGATTGCGACGCCAAAGCAGCAGGCAAACAACAGTGGGGCGAGCAGCAGCAGCATCAGTAATAGTGGCGGCGAAATATTTCTCAAATTGAGCAACAATAACAATAATATAAATAGCAACAATAATATCAGTAAAGTGATTAACAGCAAGCCAACATCGTTGCTGCTTAGCAACAACAACAAAGTGGGCAGCATAATTGGCAACAAGATTGTCACCAACAGCACCACCAATAACAACAATAACAACAACAACATCAGCATCAACAACTTAAACAACAATAGTAATAGTAACATCAACAACAACAACATCAGCATTATTGGTCGCAACAACAACAGCTTAATTGGAGCAACGCAACTGAGGCCAACAATAACGCATACGGCGAAAGTAACGGGCGGCAAATTCACCGCGTTGCCAACCACAATCACAACTAAAGTGATCGTCGACAAGAACCTTAACAGCAGCAACATGCCAAAGAAAGTGACGGGTAAGTGTCAAACACACACAAGTGCAAATGCAAACACACACACAAACACATACGCATAGAACGCACACTCACACTCACACGCACACACACACACACACACATACATAGATAATGGGCAGACAGACAAAGCTCTCGAAAGCTCTTAATTAATAAGCTGTGTTCTTGTTCTCTTCTCTCTTTCTCTCTCTCCCGCTCACTTTCAAACTCTCTTATCAAATCGGCTGCTGCTGCATAATTGGCTTGCCTGCTATCTCGCTCGCTCTCATACACATGCATTGTATGGTATTTGTTTTTGTTCCTCGCTCGCGCGCCCCTCTTTTGTTTTTCTGTTTTGGTTTCGATTCGTTTTGTTTGCTTTTAAACCAACTCTCTCCCCCCCAAACACACACACACACACACACACATAAACCACCTTCCCCTTGCCATGGCCCTGTAGCTGCAGCCTTGGGCAATGTCAGCACGACAGCAACAACAACGAACACCGCTTTGGCAACGGCCAGCACAAGGATCAATGCAAACAGTGGCAACGCTGGCATCATGCGCACAGGCATTGGCAACGCTGCTGCAACAGCGAATCTAAGCTCGGCCAGCTCCTATTTGAGCAGCGGTGCTGGCAATTATTTGAACAGCCTGAGCACCAACGATCTGATGAGTCTCGCCGCTTATGTCGCCTCCAAAGGTGGCAATGCACCCAACACCAACATTACCGCCACCAACAACAGCAGCAGCAGTAATAAGAATAACAACAACTATTTTGCGGGTGGAGGCGCCTCAACGTCAGCCGCCTCTGCTGCCAATTTCAATATGGCCGCGTCTTTATTGGCGCAGAGTAAGTCCTGTAATGTTGGTAACAACCAAGAATATGCCTATAAAAAACAATCACATAATTCCATTATAGTTCTTTCTCTCTAACACTCAGTGCGTGTCTGTGTGTGTGAGTATATGTAGTTTGCGATAGTCTGGCAATGCTCAGTTAACATTTAAGCTGTTCAGTTAACTTAGCAGCGTCTGTTAAGAGCACTCTTAGTGTGTGCGTCTGTTAAGCTTTGCATCTCTGCTAACTTCGCATCAACTGTCAACAGCGCTTTCGCAGTTCGTTTTACAAATTTAAATTCATCGAAGTAGACTATGGATTTTTAAGCTTTGGGTCAAGCATTCGTTTCTATTCAGTCTTCACAAGCATCAAATAAGTTCTACACTAAAATTTGGATAAATTCATAAAGATATTGAATTTGAATTGATTTTGAGGATGGAGAATAATTCGCCCTGCGCTTCAGAGACGGTGTCCGATGCATCGCCCCAATTAAGCATTGATGTCGATCAGCTGCAGAGTTTGGTTGCCCAGCAGGTTGAAGTGGCCATGGACAAGTTTTGTGCCATGTACACCAAAGCATTTGGGCAATTGGAGCTAGTGATTTTTCAGGATTTGCTGCCAAGGTTGCCGTCGAGTCCAGCAAATGGACATTTGCGTGTTGTGCGACGTGTGCAGCGTCGATTGGACCGACTGCGTCCGTTTGTTGTGAATTCCCAGCGGGAGAGTTATGAGAAATTCATTAAGAATTGGAAGCATGACAAAGATAACCACAAAAAGAGGAACTCCTCCGAGTCCGATTCGAAGTTCATTTTGTCCGACGACGCTCTGGGGCCGCCGGAGTGCACGCCTTGCGATAGCTCCAACGAACCGTTGCCGATGAAGAAGTCCATCGATCGCAAGGGCATTGAGCTAATCTATAAAAATAAATTGTTTCCCTTGATTCCCGCAAGTCTCATCAACTTGCCAACGAAGCATGGCGATTTTATTCCCTTGTCTTTGTCGAAAAATCAACTCCCTGACTCGTCCACCGAATCTGTTCCTGTTGGTGATGCTAAGCATTGTGAGAGCGAAACGCGTCTGCTGCAGGTGAGTGTCATGCAGCACAATTCGTACTTCTCGATTCACCTGGAGCGTCAAAAGTTTCCGGCCATATGGAAATACTTCAACGAGCAGAAGTTCCGCAAGCAAGTCAGCAAAAATCGTATACCGTTGAGTGGCAGGCGACTCAACTTCCCGCCATGAATGTTGGCTAGTCTCTCTAGATATCTCAAGCTATTTCGCTATCTGTAACTCGAACGATTCTCTGCCAAATCCTAATTCCCAATCTTTTTTTTAAGTATTGACTTCGAAATGTGAATAAAATTATATGATAATAGCTTTGAATTCTGCTAAGGATTGTTGAATATTCTAGCGTGGAATTGTTCTCTTTTGTTCCTTAGATTGATAAATGCATTTGGGATCTATTCTTTTAAGAACTTTTATTGCAATTCTATAAATTTAAGTGATAATCTCAAAGGTCATTCATAGCTCTGCTCTTCGATATCCTGTTGATTTATTTAGGGTTTCTTGCGATAATGTGAAAATTTGAAAACGTTTTCTTGGGATGATAATATTTAAAAGTTTGGCTTTTGGGTAACTTTAACTAAATGTTTATTTTAGTTTTGCAACCTACTAATCACATGAACATTCTCTCTTTTTCTCGCCTCGTCTGTCTCCCTCTCACTCGCTCTGCATGTGCATCGCCATCTCTTTCACACACACACACACACAACTACACAACTACACAACTAACACCTGCAACCGACATGCAACATGAACAACACAATTCCCCTTCCCTTGTCTTGCAGTGAGCTATGCGGGCGCTGCCACGCCCATGCGTACACCGTACAAGCCAGCCGCCCCCGCGAGCGCAACGCTCAAGACGAATGTGCCCACAGCTGCTGCAGTTGGGGGCGTGGCCGGAGCTGGAGCTGTCGGACTTGGAGCAGCAGCTGCAGTTGGCGGCGGCGCCGCTGCTGGCGGGGAGGCGCCATGAAGCTGATGATGGACAAGCTGCAGAAGTTGATTGACATGAAGCCCGAGTACTTGACCAGCGGCATTCCCAATCATGTGATGACGCAGCTGTTCATGCAACCGATGCGCATGCCACAGCCGACGCAGCAGCAGCAACAGCAACAACAGTTGCCCAATGTCGCAAACTCGGTCGTTGGCAATGCCGCCAATGCGCTGGCAAATGCCTCAGCAGCCGCCGCCTATGTGCAGCAGGCACAGGAGGAGGACGAGGTCGACTACGAGGAGATGGGTGTCGCTGAAACCTATGCTGACTATTGGCCAGCCAAGCGTAAGTTCAACTCTTTTCCCTTTGATGTCAGATTCCAATATAATATTCTTATACTTCTCTTTTTGCAGTGAAGCTCGGCAAGAAGCATCCGGATGCGGTGGTGGAGACCGCCTCATTGAGTTCCGTGGAGCCGTGCGATGTCTACTACAAGGTCTCCATACCCAACGAGACCATCAACAGCGGCCAACTGAGCGCCCTGCAATTGGAGTCGATTACCTACGCATCGCAGGCTCACGATCATCTGCTGCCCGATGGGAGTCGTGCCGGTTTCCTCATCGGAGATGGCGCTGGCGTGGGCAAGGGTCGCACCATCGCTGGCATCATCTATGAGAACTACCTGAAGGGGCGCAAGAAGGCCCTCTGGATATCCGTGTCCAACGATCTCAAATACGATGCCGAGCGCGATCTCAGCGACATTGGAGCCACGCGCATCGATGTCCACGCTCTCAATAAGGTGTGCAATCTAGATATACATATCTGAATAGTTTAGTACTACTTTCTAGGGAATAAGTGTTATATCAATCAAACAGTTGTTAATTAACTTTACCGCAACCATATTTGAGTCTAAGTTGTTGCTCTAAAATAATAGTTTTTCATAGTTATGTTATATTGAGATGAATACGAATGTCGAATATGTTTATTATGAGCTATCATATTCTTTAATCATACTTCTTTCTAGGTAATAAGTGTTATATTAATGAAATTAATGTCTATAATAATTTATAAATACTTAATATTGCTAAGTATAGCTAAAGTTTCTTAAATTATAATACTAACCAACAACTTAACTATTGAGATATACTTCCACTTAACTTAACATTTAAATTATTGTAATAACTACGACATTTTTGCCATCAATATTAGTTGTTAACTCCTATGCGTCTCTTTTAAAACGAATGACGTATTAGCTTTCTATTTTAATAATGTTATGTAATTTAAAGCTACTATTTTTTAAGTAATAAGTGTTGCATTAACGAAGCAGTATTTAATGAACTTTAACATCTGTTTGAACATTCAGTTTTATGTCTAATTAGAGTGTAACATTCCTATTACACTAACAAGTACTTGTTAAAATAATATTTACTTAAATCCTATTGTGAAATTCATATTGAATTAGCCTAGCAACATTTAAATTGTAAATATTTGCTTTTAATCGCGCTACTCTTGAAGTAACAAGTGTGAAATTTAGTAAGCTTTATCGAGATGTACATACATCATATTAATTCGGTTATTTTTGATTTACTATGATAAGTCTAGTCTCTTTAGGTATCAAGATATTTGTGTAATTAATTTGGAACTATTTAAATTACTATGATGAGTCTAGTATTGCGATATTTGTCTCTCATTGAAATTAATATAATAATTTATGAATATTCAGGATAGCTAAGTATAAGTACAGTTAAATAGAAGTCCGAAACTACCATTTTAAGTATTCAAATGTGTTTCTAATTAACTGAGTACTATTTGAATTAAGCGTGTTGCTATCTAAGTGCTTTATTTTAAGTCGCAAATAATGAAATTTAAGACCAACCTTAGGGCGTTGAAATACTCAATAATACAATATCTTGTTTTCTACTATTTGCAGTTCAAATATGCCAAGATCAGTTCGGATGCGAACAACAACTGCAAGCGCGGCGTCATCTTCAGCACATACTCGGCGCTGATTGGCGAGTCGAACAACAAGACCGGAAAATATCGATCACGTTTCCGCCAGCTGTTGCAATGGTGCGGCGAAGACTTTGAGGGTCTGATCATCTTCGATGAGTGTCACAAGGCCAAGAATCTGTGCCCCGTTGGCTCGGGCAAACCGACAAAGACGGGCCAAACGGTGCTCGAGCTACAGCAAAAGTTGCCCAAGGCACGCGTTGTGTACGCCTCAGCGACGGGCGCATCGGAGCCCAAGAATATGGCGTATATGGTGCGCTTGGGTCTCTGGGGACAGGGCACGGCTTTTGCCAATTTCAATGACTTCATTACGGCCGTGGAGCGACGGTGAGTTAATCAACCTACCTACCTATAAACTGTTTTTGTATTTATTATTAATAAAACCCTCTTTTATATTTTTTAGTGGCGTTGGCGCCATGGAGATTGTGGCCATGGACATGAAACTTCGCGGCATGTATATTGCACGTCAGTTGAGCTTCAAGGGCGTCAGCTTTAAGATCGAGGAGGTGCCGTTGACCAAAGAGTTTCGCAAGATCTACGATCAGTCCGTTGAACTTTGGGTGGAGGCCATGCAAAAGTTCACCGAGGCAGCGGAGCTGATTGATGCCGAGAGTCGCATGAAGAAGACAATGTGGGGACAGTTTTGGTCATCGCATCAGCGTTTCTTCAAATATCTCTGCATTGCGGCCAAGGTGAATCATGCGGTGCTCGTTGCCCGCGAGTCCATCAAGTATGGCAAATGTGTTGTCATTGGTCTGCAATCAACGGGCGAGGCGCGCACTTTGGATCAACTGGAGCGCGACGATGGCGAGCTCACCGACTTTGTCTCCACAGCCAAGTGAGTTGTCGAGTGCACACGATTTAGACAGAGACAGGAAAAGAGTTGTGTTTACTAATTGAATTTACACCCAAATTTTCAGAGGCGTCTTCCAGTCGTTTGTGGAGCGACACTTTCCGGCGCCCGATCGCAATCGCATCAATCGTATACTCGGTCTGTATGATGACACGCCGGCTGTTAAGACGGAGCCCAGCCTGCTGTCAGCCAGTAATAATAACAATAACAACAACAACAACCAGAGCAGCAGCAAACGCAAGGGAGGCGCTGCAGCAGCAGGCGCGGCAGGCAAATCGAAGAAAAAGAAACGCAGCGGCTCGTGGCCATTTAGCGATAGCGACGATGATGCCACACACACTTCGGGCGGCGATTGCAATAACAGCGACGATGCCGACGACAGCGGTGATGCCTACGATGAGGACAACGATGACGATGAGAATGACGATGACGACGACGATGATGACGATGATGAGGACAAGCATGACAATGATAGCGATCGTCATAGCGTTGCCAGTGATGCCAGCTCTGATTTCAATCCGTTCTTCAGCGGCAGCGATAGCGACATCGATCCCTGGGTGAATGCGCGTGCCAAGAAGTCAAGTGGCAGCGGCAGCAAGAAGACCCAAAAGAAGACCAAGAAGAAGACCATCAAAAAAGAGGCGAAGACGGTGAAGAAGGAACCGAAAGAGTCGTCAACGCCAACGGCCACGAGCAGCAGCAGTAGCAGCATGTCTGCGACTGTGGCAGCCGCTTTGAATGCGGCCAAGAGTCGCAAGTCGCAGCAGCTGTCGACGCAGGACAAGATCCAGGATCTGCTGCAGAAGAAGCAGGAGATGAAGGGCACCATGACGCCGGTGGGCGTGAATGGCGTCAAGCTGAACTACGGTCCGCCGCCCAAGGATGCTATCGAGCGTGCCTGCACCATGAAGGAGGAGCTGTTGCGCAAAATCGAACGTCTTGGCGCTCGTCTGCCGCCCAACACACTCGATCAGCTGATCGATGAGCTGGGCGGTCCCGACAACGTTGCCGAGATGACGGGTCGACGTGGTCGCGTTGTCCAGAGCGACGACGGTTCCATACAGTACGAATCGCGCACAGAGTCGGATGTGCCGCTCGAGACGCTGAACATCACGGAGAAGCAGCGTTTCATGGACGGCCAAAAGGATGTGGCCATCATCTCGGAGGCCGCATCCAGCGGCATCTCGCTGCAAAGCGATCGCCGTGTGTTCAATCAACGGCGTCGCGTTCACATCACCCTCGAGCTGCCGTGGTCCGCCGATCGAGCCATACAGCAATTTGGACGCACGCATCGTTCAAATCAGGTCAACGCACCCGAGTACATATTTCTCATCTCGGATTTGGCGGGCGAACGGCGTTTCGCCTCCACGGTGGCCAAGCGTCTTGAGTCGTTGGGCGCTTTGACTCACGGCGATCGTCGGGCCACCGAGACGCGTGATCTGTCGCAGTTCAACATTGACAACAAGTACGGACGGCAGGCGCTTGAGACGGTGATGCGCACCATTATGGGCTATGAGACGCCGCTGGTGCCGCCGCCCACCGATTATAGCGGCGAATTCTTCAAGGATATTGCCGGAGCGTTGGTGGGCGTGGGGATCATTGTGAACAGCGAGAGTCATCCGGGTGTGCTCAGCCTGGACAAGGACTACAACAACATATCGAAGTTTCTCAATCGCATTCTCGGCTGTCCGGTGGATCTGCAGAATCGTCTCTTCAAATACTTTACCGACACCATGACGGCCATCATCAATCAGGCCAAACGTGGCGGTCGCTTTGATCTGGGCATTGTTGGTGCGTAAACAGTGAACTTAATTTCTAAATGAAATGTGATTTCTAATGTCGAATCTTATAGATCTGGGCGCCGCTGGCGAGAATGTGACACGCGTGCGTCTCGTGCGCTTTGTGCGCAAACATGCCACGGGCGTGGCACCCACCGAGCTGCACACGGTGCGCGTGGAGCGCGGCATGATCTGGCAGGAGGCCATCGACAAGTAAGCACACAACTCTTGCCACAACCGTTTATTATATGCCATTCATTGTTTGCGTATTGCAGATATGCGGATCTATTCAATGAGCACGAGGGTTTCTATACTTCGCATCATCTGCGCAATCAGAAGCGCACCGCTATCCTAGTCGTGATCATTGAACAGCAACCGACGCGCGGCTCCAGCTCAACGGATGCCGACGGCAGCAAGGCGCAAAAGAAAAAGTCACGCAGCAAAAAGGAGATCATGTGCCAGATCTATCGACCCAACACGGGTCTTCAGGTGCGTCACGAATCGCTCGCCGAGCTGGAAAAGAAGTATCGCAAGGTGCCCAGCGAGGAGGCCGAACCGCATTGGACCGAACAGTACGATGCCTCGGTGCACACATGCTCGCATGCCTATTGGAATGGCAATTGTCGCAACGTTAGTCTGGGCAACGATTGCGAGGTGAGTTCTCGAAGACAGAGACAAATAAATTACCAAGACAAATAAAAATAATTTCTCGAATCATTTTGCAGGTTGGTCTACGTCAGCGTTTGTATCATGTGCTCGCCGGTTCGGTGCTGTCCGTTTGGGGACGTGTCGAGCACATTTTGAACACACGCTCCAACAGCAAGATGCAGGTGATACGCATGAAGACAACCGAGAGCGAAAAGATTGTCGGCACCATGATACCCAAGTCCTGCTATGAGCCGCTCATGAACGATCTGCGCAGTGATTCCGAGAAGCAGGAAGAATTCAACTATTAATAGGCTCGGCTCCTACCCCGCCCGAAACATTCATAAAGAGAAACAACAACTGATTCCAAGCCTCCACAACACACACACACACACACACACATACACAAAGAACATCATTTCTCATCAACACTCACACATACACACACTTAGATGGAGGCAACGTTTGTTTTACATTTTCAGGATTTGTTCGCTACTATATTTTTTTTTAATACTATTACTATTTTAAGAACTGTTTATAGTTTTACACTTGAATTGAATTAATGATGTAATTTAGTTGTAGACGCTCGTAGATAACGTGCAACGATGTGTTTAACAGATGCATCCAAGATGAAAGCAGAACCATCTTTTTTTGAGTTGCGTCTTACACTCACTGGCACACGCACACACCCATACACACACAAACGCAAACACAAACAAATTCATACACATACACAAACACACGACATGAGAAAAGATATAGTGAACACAAATGGAAACGCTTATTATATGGACTTCTTTCTTAATGATTTACTCTTTAATTAATTTAATTATTTTTAACATAAATAATAATATGCAGCACATCTATACACAAGCACACACCTTAACACACACACACACATAACTCACACACCTCTCACAAGAAACAATACATACGTAATGTGTACGTAACGCACTTTAATATATATATATTTTTTATTTTGGCTCCCACTTATATTTTGTAAAAACTAAGAGGCTGCAGCACAGCGTGCAACTTTCTTTAGTTTGAAGCAAATACGGAAACTGAAAACATATTTAAACAAAACAAACATAAATGAAAAACACACACACAAAAAAATAAAAACAAAAACAAATAAAAGCAAATCCAAGAAGAATTCTAACGAGAATCGAGTATGAAACCGAGTTAAGGCATTTTTTTTTTCGTCATAGTTGCTAAGTGAAAATGAAGTGAAGAAAAGTCAAACTGCAGTTTGTAAAGTAAGGTCCTCTAACTGTAATAAAACTTAATTTAAGTTTAGCCATTAAAGGTGTTAATATACATATATATATATATATATGCATATGCATATATGATTAAAAGATACAAGTAAATACATACATATTACATACATACATATACCAAGTTACCATACATAACAACAAATGCTGTATGCGCCCGCAACCGCAACGGCAACGGCAAACATAATAAACGCGGAAATGTGGCATACAAAATGAATACACAACGTGCACAACTCTTGTTTTCATTTCGGGTGGGAAAATTGTTCAATTGTTGAGATTACAATTTCAACATCTGAAATTGCACCTTAAATTCGTGGACTGGTTCAACTGCTTAATAAATCAAATCTAGAAAGGTGCAATTCAAATTTAAACTCAGCCCCAAAGTATGCTACATAAAATGTAATGCATCTAGATGCATCTGCCAGTTGTAGATAAATGATCTTGGCTTGGTTATATCCTGACGGATATTGACGGGACTTGTTGCAATCGATTCGATATCGATAACTATCGATTGGCCTCAAAAAACGATGGTGTTATCTAAGAATCCAACGCCTTAAAATTTCAGCTTCAGAGCGAGTAGAAAATGGTCGAAATTACAAAATCCTGAATATCGCGCAAAGTAACGGGACGATTTGGATGTCCTTTGGATGGCTTACAACTCTGTTAAATATAAATTGATTGACACCAATTTCAGCGTGATCCTGCCAAGGACTCTAGAGATATAGCTGATTTTCTCTAGAGCAAAAAGTCGTTTTATCTCAGCTGTTTGAAGGACTTTCAGGGATATTGTTTAAGTTTCTGCATCCTTTCATAACCACCTATCGATTTGGAAAAGGACATCCGAATCGTCCTTAAAATGGCGAAGTTACAGCGAAAAATCTGAAATTAGGACGATTTTTCTATGCCACCCCCTTGGAAAATTTTTCGAAAAAATTTTTAGTATAATTTTGCAAATCCTTGAATGCAAATCGATAGTGCTGACATCTGTGAATACAAAAAAGCATGTCCTTTCGAGATCCTGCCGAGTTATAGCTATATTTACGATAACTATTTACTTTGGCGCATCCTCAAAGTATGCAACAAAAAATTTATTTGCACATTAAGAATTATTGTATTTGAGAAGTGATCGTAGCTTAGCCATTTCCTTACCTATTTTAACGGGACCTGTTGCAATCGATTCGTAGGATCGAAATCTATCTGTAAAAATTACGACTAAAGTTGGCACCAAACAAGAAATAATATTGAAGCGCTTTCGTTTGTATCATGTTTAACTTTTATTTTCCTTTTGAAATTTGTATTATATATTTTTTATTTATTTTATTTTTAATTTATTTATTTATTTTCTTTTGTTAAATTTGTGTTTCATATAGTGTTGTTGTTGTTGTTGTCTTGTTTTGTTGTTGTCAATAACATATATTGTACAATTTGCTTAAGTAACTATTTATAATGCATAATAATAATGTATGTATATAAATTAAGTATTTATATATTTATGTTATTATGAATTTCCATTTTCGTTGGATCTTGCAGCGCAAACATTTTCAAATTTCAATTCTTGATTAATCATAATAAATTTGCTAATATTCATTTTTAATTTTGTTATTTTTTTTGTTATACTTGCAGTTATTTTTTCTTTCCTTTTTCGTGTGTAGTTTCTTTGAGCTTTGATTGTCTGTCAGCTGCAAGCACGCTGCCCCCTCCACCCACTTCATTTCATCATTGCTAAGACATTGACTTATTAGATTAGTGTTAAGCTTACGATTAATGTAGATTTCTTTTCGTATCGTTCAACAAAACAGTTTGTTGATATAATTACATGCATGTGTAGGTGTAGGGTAAATATTTAAAACAAAATTTTCCCATGGAAGCTAACAAAAATAGATTACATTCACATTCACATTCACATGACGTTCACGTTCACATTTCACATTTAGTTTAAACATTTACATACAATAATTATAACGCAACAGTGGCTAAATATACACATTACACATTCTACAATATGTGTGTAAATATTATTACTACGACGATACGTTAGTGTTTTTCTTTTGTTACTCTCTGCTGTCTCCTTGCAAACTTTATTTATTTTTTTTTTTAATTTTTTTTATTTAACTTTTATTGTCAGCAATTCTTTTTTTTTTCTTTTTAACAAAGCGCAATGCATTATTTAGTTAAAAGACACACAAAAAAAAGAAAAAAAAATTATGTTAAAAGCTAACAACTAACGGTAATTACATGCTTGCCATCTCTGTCGCACACACAAACACACACAGATACGCATACGGACGGACAGAGTGCTATGTGTGTGTGTGTGTGGGCCACACTGCCTGCTAAAACAATACATACGGAAGATAGACTCGCATTATTATTGTTAATTAAACTAAGCCTTACAATGTCAACAGCTCTTAGATACTTAATAAGCCTATTCGCCTTTTATTTTATTTATGTTTATTTTGCGTAATCCTGTGTGTGTGTGTGTGAGTTTGTGTTTGTTAGTGTGTGTGTGTGTGTGTTTTCCATTAACATTTACATTAGACACTCATATACGTTATGCGTAGTATGTTTATATAGTACATATGTATATATATATTTGTTTGTTTTCTTTTTATATATAGTTGATATATAATATATATATATCCATGTATTATACATTCAGTCAATTTATTGCAACAAAACACATTTATTAATATATAGTACTTTCTGTTTTTTTTGTTTTTTTTTTGTTTCTATATAAAAACAAAGTTAAAGGCTCTCGAAAATCGCAAGCAAAACTTTCACTTTACTTTAACTTTGTATAACATCGACTACATGTAAATCGTTTCGAAATTTATTTTCCAGTTTAAAAGCTCTCTTCTGACGTTTTTTTTTTTTGTTCTTTTAAATATATATAAATATATATTTATTTTTTATAGTAGATTTTCGTTTATTTTAAAATCAGGGCAAAATTTGTTTTTAAAAACTATTCTTTGAGCTTGCAGGTTGAGATTCTGGCACCCGAAAACGGAAATAACTTTACAAAAAACTGAGCCTGCTTTTCTGTACAATCCAAAAAAAAAAAAAAAAAAAAAAAAACTAAATTACAATTAATGAATACACAAAAAAAAATGTATATATAGAACACGTATAAAAAAGTATTGAAAAAGTGCCAAAGGCGTTGTATAAAAAAAAGCTAAAATATGCTAGTTACATATACATCATATATATATATAGGGCTAAAGCTAGTTAGGGGAGAGAGGGGGGGAGGGAGGGGTAGGGGAATGAGGGTCTTGGATAGAGTAGAGTACTTAAGTGGAGCGTTAGCAACCATTTGGTTTTATTTGTAATCGATTTAATAGTTCTTTAGGTGGCTGCAACTTGATTTCTTTTTTGTTTTTTTTTGTTTTTTTTTTGTGTACATCATCAGCTACATCACATACATCTCTGCGTAGTTATATATCTGTGTGTGTGTGTGTGTATATATATATAGATAGTTATGTATGTTTGCTGCATTTTGGTGCACACATGCAACACTCTAATACAATTGCAAATTTATGGTTGTGTGTGTCTGTGTGTGTGTGTGTGCTTTGTCATCTCGTGTTGTGTGTGCTTCAATGCCTGCCGCGTGGTAATCTGATGGGTATATGCGGATATCATGTATCCTCCAATGCACCGATGGCATACTGCTTGTTGTTGCCGTTGTTGTTGCTGTTGTGCTTCAGCTTCTTCTTCTCGTTGTGGTTGTTGTTGTTGTTGTTGTAGTTAGACGGCAGCTGCTTTATCGTTATGACATCCTTTGGCTTTTGTTTTGACTGCAACAGCTGCTCCTGTTCCTGTTCCTGCTCTTGTTCCTCCTGTTGTTGTTGTTGTTGTTGCTGTTGTAGTTCCTGCTCCAGATCCTGTTCAGCCACTTGAAGTTGTTGTTGTTGTTGTTGTTGCTCTGGCATTTTATTGATATTCTTGTTGTTGTTGTTGTTGTCGCTGTTCTTGTCAATGGCATTATCTTCATTATTATGATTATTGTTGTTGTTATTGTTGTTGTTGTTGGTATTATCTGTCTCATCTGGCTTGGTATCCATCTGCAGCACTTGCTTCGCTTTACTTTCCCACAGCATGCGGTTGGCTTTTAGCTACAATATTTCATCGAGAGAAAGAGAAATAGAGAAAGAGAGAGAGAGACACAAATGAGTAATGGCAAAAATACACCCACCACATAATACAACAGCTTGGCATTATGCTACTTAATATCATAAAAATCCATATGCACACACATACACATATATATATATATATATATACTCGTATATACTGTATATATATTAGTATATGTTTACACGTATTCTCGCCTCTCAATGCATAAAACGTAATTCAAGCGTTCTACTAGATGCCAATGCCCGCTGGTGTCCCATTATTTATAAGCTGTCATTATTTGTTGTTGTTGTCGCTGTTGTTGTTGTGCATATTAACCAATGGACATTGTAAACACTCGCCCCTCCGCCCCCGCATCATAATTGTGATCATTATGCATGCAAACAGCAGATGCACATTAAGTGTAAATGCAACGCGTGTTGCACACAGCCAACAACAATTTTCGGGGCATAATTATATTATATGCTCTTGCCACAAAATGCACCACACATAATGCTTGCTGCAACACACTCACACACTCACACACACACTCACACACATCGAATCAAATCTTCGCTAATTCTAAGCGACATTTTATGCCGCCTCCGAAACACGATTTGACGTTAATTGCGAATGAAACCTCTTTTGGGGTCGCGAGCGTCGCTTCATTTATCATAATTTTGATAAGCTATAAAATTCCCATTGATTAATGATGCAGCTGCTCTGATTCCGTTGCAATTTAAACGCTAAATAAATGATACAACATTTGTGGCCTAAGAACAAAATTTAAATTCAAAAGATAAGCTAAAGCTTAAAAAAAAAAAAATAAATAAAAAATATTGCAGCTATTTTCATTGCAATTTAAATGCTAAAAAAACAACTTTAGTTGACTTTAGTTTGACTTTTTGCCAAACAAGAAGAATACAACTTTAAAGAATATTGCAATTCTTTTCATTGCAAATTAAACGCTTAATAAATTATGCAACATTTAACTAAAATGTAATTTAACTGATAGACTGAAGCTTTAATACAATCTTTGGATTTATATGTATGTAACAATGAATATAAAAAAGAATGAATTTTACAGCACTTTTTATTAAACACCAAATTAATGATTGAGCATGAAGTTTTAAATTTAAATGCTAAGCGGAAGATTTAATTTGACCTTTTGGCATATTTTAATAGGCTGGCAGAGATGAATACATGAAATTATTGTGTTCACAATCTGTATATAAAAACAAAATATTATAGATCTATTCATTGTAATGATTCAACATTTTTGGCTTAAGAAACATTTCAGATTTGAATGAAATGTATAAATTACATGAATTTAAATGTATACATTAAAAAAGAATATTGCAACTCTTTTAAATTTAATTTGAAATTTCAATGATAAGCTGAAGCGTTAAGTTGACTTTTAGCTCTTTTAAATAAAGCAAAAAAAAAAAATAAATAAAGCAAACGTTAAAATAATGATTACACATTTTGCTCTCCTAAGTAAAATTTGAAAATTAAATCGTAGGCTGCAGCCTCAAATTGACTTTTTGCCAAACAATCCAGATTTATATGCAATTTGAACATGCCCACAAAAGTATGCTACATTTTTTTTTGTTGGTTGCTTGCTTAGTAAGCAAAGTGCAAATTCAAATTTGTTTATTCAAAATGCTAGTTTTCTATGCGAATCCTTTGCGATAATCCTAAAAAGTTGCATAAAACACAAAACTACATAGAATTTATATGAATTTATGTATTGTGGCAGAGGGGAGCGGAAAAGTGAAAATCATTTGCATTTTCGGCATGCACACACAATTGATTCGACATTACGGGGAAAACGCAACTGTGATTGCACAGAGTCGCGGCGCAAAAGATAAACTTCCACTAAATTGGCCAGCTCAATTAATTTTTAATTTTTGCATTTTGTCGATAGCATATTAAAATGCCAAAAAAAAAGCAAGTTATGCATTTGCAACACGATATTAAATTCTGTTCGGTTCCGTGTTGCTTTGGGCTGATGGTCAAAAAGGTAATTTATTAAAAATATTTGCAATTAACATAAATTACGCGCATAAAATAAAATTGGCGGCATTTCAATTGATTATAATTGCCTTTGATGCTACAGCAGCAGCTGGAAGAGCAAGGGGCGGAGGAAGAGGACAAAGAGAATGAACAAATAGACAAATCGACGCACGTTGGGCGCCCTGCGGATAGTAAACTCCAGCTGGAGGCGGGTGTGAATAAGGGGGGAAGCGGGGGAGGGGAGGGGATGAGGTGGCACATGCAACTCGAGGCTCTTTGTGTGTTTGCCGTTCTGTTGTTGGCATTTCAATTGCGCATATGTACACGACATGCGAGTGCTAACGGGGGGGTGAGGGGTGTCGTGGGAGCTGTGAGAGAGAGAGAGGAAGAAGAGGGGTGAAGGGGGAGACTGGGTGAGAGTCTCTGTTGTGTTTGCAGGCGTATCTCTCGCTTGTTGGAAGCTTAAATTGGCATTTATGGCGAGCTGCTATGCAACCTTCTCTCTCTTTCTTTTCCTCCTACTCACACACACACACACGCACACACTCAACCAGCTGTGTATAGCGAATTTGGAGCTGTCAGGTTGTTGGTACAAACAGCAATTGCAGTTGTGACAGCAAACGTGGCGCAACGTGACAGCATCGAAAAATCAAAGTTGCAGTCAAATGCGAGTTGAGGCACAACTCGCTTTTAACCGCCCCACTGCACCGCAGCGCCACCTGGAGGGCAACATCAGCAACAGCAACAGCAACTGCTGCTTGTCAGTTGCTTGCAATTTTAATTTATGAGCAGTCCTCGAGCAAATGTCGCCCCAACTAATGGGCAATGCGACAGGTCGACGACGACGACAACACAGCAATGGCAACCGCATCAGCACTTGGCTGTCCCCCACTCGTTGCCACTCCACAACTGCACTTGGCATTCAAGCAGCCAGTCAGCCAGTCATTCAGTCAGTCAGTCAGTCAGTCGCCAGCTCAACTCATCGCAACTCAACTCAACTCAACTCGAGTCGACTCAACTCAACTCAACTCGACTGCGCGCTCAGAGCTCTGCTCTAATTAATTAGCCGCTAATTTAACGCGCCGTGTAAAGCGGCGACAGCGACGACGACGGCAAAAAGGACTTCACAGGATGTGGACTGCTTGCTGCCACGCCCCCCCCCACTCGTCCCTTGCATTTCTTTGGCCAGCTGCATGTAAATTAAGCGTCGCTTCTTTACTTTTGCGCTGTTTCTTTTGCTCAGTTCTTTTTTTTTTTCTTTCTTATTTAACAGTTTAGCCTTTGTTGTCATTTTCTCTTTAGTTTTTTTGTTGTTTTCTTTTATCAAATCAGGAATTATTAATATTAAATTAACCCAAGTTAAATTGCATTAAGACACGACATTTGTTTAAAACACTAACAAAAGCTGCTCTTAAAGTTTACAGCTGCATTTTCAAATTTCTACGCAAAGTTTTCTTTCGCGGAGCCAGTTGAGAAATCTTTTGCTTGCCAGCAACAAAAAAAAAAAAAAAAATAATAAATAATTTGTGTAGTTTCTCACGAGCTGTTTTCAGTTTTTCCGCTAGTTGAATTTGTTGTTTAATATTTGCTTTCGACTTTTCAAATACTTGTAAACTTTCGTTTATTAAGTGCCATAACAAACTGAGAGGCTCTAAGAATTCAAAATTAATATTATTTTTAAATGAATACTGAAAACTATACTGAATTTAGAATTCAACCAAGAAGAACCAAGAATTTAAAATTAAAAAACAATTTAATTCTTTGTTAATCTAGTTTAATTCTAAATTCAGTAGAAAATGTTTTTTATTTTATAGCATTGAAAACTTCAGTTGCATTATTATTATGGACATTGCAATTTAATTTTTATTTCAATTCTAAAACAAATATTCTAGTTGAATTCCCATTAAAAAATTATTAAATTCAAAAGCAACAGCAGTTGATAATGCTTAAAAATTTAATATGACATAAATTATTGTACTTAAAACTTGATACTGAAATTATGAATTAAGAAATTTTTAAGAAATTGAATCTTGAGTTTAAATTGAAATATTACTAAATAAATTAGAAAATCAATATAAATATTCAATGAGAATTTCATACTAAATTTACTAAGAAATAAAAATCAACCACTTAAATAAATTAGATTGCACTTAATTGATTAAATAACTGGTTTGTCAATTGTTGCTTTAATTACTTCACTAGAAAATGACACTGAATTTAAAATGAATATTTTGTTTAAAGTGAAATAATAATAATTACAATATTTATTAAAATTATGCAGTAAGAGTTGTTGATGGTTAGAAAATAAATTAAATTAAAGTGCATTTTGATTTTTCCTAGAGCTACTAAATAATGAAAATCATTGTGATATTATGTTTATACTGAAGTTAAACTTGCTGATGTTTAAAAAATAAATATCATTAATTGTAAATTGAATTAATTTAATTTGAATTTAGAAAATTAACATCATTATTTAATATGAAATTGATTCTGCATTTATAGTGATGAAAAATATTAAATTGAATTAAATGAATAACAATCTAATTGCAAAGATAAACAACATAATGGAACTGAAATTGTTAATGTTTAAAAGAAATATATAATTACTTAATTGGTAGTTCAAACTACATTTCGAATTGAATTAGAGTTTAGAAAATAAATACAACATAATTATTTAATAAGAACTTGACACTAAATTTATTATTCAGAAGAATTGCTAATTGGACTCGAATTAAAGATAAAATGAATTTTATGTTTAAATTGAAATATTGAATTGAATTATTTTGTTAGATATTGGAACCGAATTTAAAATACTGTATTTATAATATTGAATTGAATTAAATGAATAATAATTGCGAAAATAACCAAAACCAACGCAGCTGAAGTTGTTTAAATAATCATTTAACTAGAATTTAACTAAGATTTACAAAAATAAATGCCAATTAAATTGCAATGCATGCAAAAAAAAATGCAGACAACAACAAAAATAAAAAAACAATCAATATAATTGCAATAATTGAAAAGAGATTATAGCAATTACTTTTCGCTGCGCTCTTCAACTGAATGAAATGAGCTTTGAGCTTATGGCTTATAGTTGACGGTTGGCTCTTCGCTCTTAGCTCTTGGTTGTGTTGCTGTAAACAATCGCAGCACTGAAATTCGCTCTCGACATGCCCCAATATGTCCTTGACAGCGGCGACTGTTGAATGCAATATGTATTTAGAACAGCAGACAATTGATGGGAGCTTCTAGTTGGCAAGCTGGCTGGCTGGCAATAGAGAGTGCCACTTGTGCACAACAATTGAGATGGCTCAATTCATATTTATTTTATAAGCTGGCCCCAGAAAGTATGCTACATATTTTGTTGTATTCTCATTGATTTTCAAATGGCAACAGATAGACAGAGAGAGCGGCTGGGAGAGAGAAAGAGAACGAGGGGGAGACAAATGGTTTGTGCCTGGCAATATGTTGATCGAATTGGCTAAAGCCGAGCACGAAGCAGAGACAAAATAGAAAATAAGTATGCAGAATGCGAGTCACACTCACAGAGGCACTTTTGCAACAGGCAAATGAGCATGCAACCAAACTAAGAGCTTGCCGCCATTGTTTTTGCCAGCCAAACGTGCCCCAAGCTGTGTGTATCTAAAACCCATTTCAAGCGGGGCAAATTTCGTTCTTCCTATTCTCCTTTTTATACCCGCTACCCATAGGGTAGGAGGGTATTATAACTTTGTGCCGGCAGGACATGTATGTAACAGGTAGAAGGAGGCATCTCCGACCCTACAAAGTATATATATTCTTGATCAGCGTCAACAGCCGAGACGATCTAGCCATGTCCGTCTGTCCGTCCGTCCATATGAACACCTAGATCTCAGAGACTATAAGAGATAGAGCTATAATTTTTTATCGACAGCACGCAGATCAAGTTTGTTTCAAATTTTTGCCACGCCCACTTCCGCCCCCGCAAATCAAAAAAATCGAATAACAAGCCTAATTTAAAAGCTAGTATATACAATAATTTCTGTAGTAGTTATGATTCCTGAAAATTTGGTTGCGATCAGATAAAAATTGTTGAAGTTATTAAAGAAATACTTTTGTATGGGCAACTTACTTACGCCTACTTACTAGGGGTCTCAGTTGCTTTGGCTGACAATCTGGTATATTGAGCCGTCTATGGTACATTTTGAATAGTGTACTATATCGATATGCCAAACATACCATTTGGTATATTTTTAGTATTTTCGGTATATTTTGAAAATGATACCGCAATATTATGCCTTTATTAAAAATGGGTAGCGGGTATCTCACAGTCGCGCACACTCGACTGTAACTTTCTTACTTGTTTTTTTTTGCTCATAGTGTACATCATTATCATTGTCATCGATATGATTCTGCTCTGTGTTCGCATGCTAACTGTGTGTATGTGTGTGTGTGTGTGTGTGTGTATGACCCCAGGGAGTGCAACCCCCCCTCTTTTGGCCCTTTTCACTCCTTCCCCCGCCCATCAACAACAATGCTAACAACAGCGACAGCGATGCGAACCCATGTTAAAGTGGCTGAAAAAAAGAATAATACGAGAGAGTGCAAGAAAAAACAAGGAAAATACGTAACAAAATAGAAAAAATGAAGAAAATATATACAAAATGCAAAGTGCAAAAAAAAGGTGAGTGCAAGAAACAAACAAACAAACAAAACATTACATAAAAAAAAAAATAAAAAAAATAAAAAAAAAAATTACAAAACACATACAAAATTATGTGTAACAAGTATGCAATAGTATACAGCATGCTCGACTAGCAAACACCCTCTAAATACCAAAATAAGTATTATACAAATTTACATACAAAATATCGAGTTAAACTAAGACGAATAACTGCCTAAAATATGCTAAAAATTTCACTTCTTTTCACACTGTGAGGTTTACAGGATATCTCTAGCTTAACCCTTACTTAATACCCATAAAAAAACGTTATATTAATATGTGTGTTAGTTACAATTTGTATACTAGTATTATTACTACTATTGCCACTATATACCCTGTAAATACCCTATTAAAGTGCATTCTAATGCTGCACTGCATATACTTGGTAAATACCCTATAAAAGTGCCCTCTAAATACCCTAAGAAACGTGCATTTTAGTGTTAACACAAAGTGACAAATGGTATTATGTTCATGCCGAGAAATTACGTATGCGAAATGTGTGCAATGTGATAAATTTGAAATTGTTGTTGAACGGACATTTACAGGGTATGCGGTGCAAGGACAAAAAGCTGCATCTACGAATATGGCTGAAATGCGTTGCCACAAAGCAAAAGTTCAAAATATGGCAATGACAGAAGCCAGCAGCAGCAACTGCAATTGCAGCAACAACCACAGCAACAACAGTGACAGCGGGTTGCATGAAACCGAGGCACACACAAAAATGACAATGAAGATGGCAACACAAAATTGGAGCGACAACAAAAGGGATGGGCGCCATGTTGAATGCTTTTGGGGATATCCGGATCGGCGTGGCACGAAAAAGTGGATGAGCGGTGTGAAGGGAAGGGGGAGGAGAGGGGAATGCGGTGAACAGCATGTCGCGGTTGTTGTCTTTGTGTGTCTGTGCGTTTGTGTTGCAGCATTGCATTGCATTGCTGTCTGCCCGATTGACTGTCTCTGACCTGCCCCAAAATGTGTCTGACTCGACTTGCCTCAACTCGACTCGACTCGTCTCATTTCGTTTCGTTTCGTTGTTACTTTTGGCCCTGCCTCAATGGGATTGCCTTACCCACGTTACCCCGCCTGCCTGCCTGCCTGTCGTGTCTGTCTGAATGTTTGTTGCACATACCTTAGATGTATTGTCCTGCACCCATGCATCTGGCTTACCGTAGTCCGGGGGATTCGCATACGGATCGTAGCCCAGCACGGATAGCATGGGCGCTATGTTGGCCATATCGTGCACCACATCGCTCGGTATTTGGTCGACCCACTTGGACAGCGCTTCCAGATTGACCGGCTTGATAACCTGATCCGACGACCTTTCCACCCTGTTGATGTTCATATGTACATGTTGTGCACACAATTTCCAATTAGTTAATGCTGCTTTACCATCGCCATCGCCTTCGACTGACTCGTTGTTTATACTCACTTGGACAGCGGCACTCCATTGGGCTTATTAATAAATTCCTCATGATGCAGCACAGCTTCGTTCCATGGCACATCCAAAAATTTCAAGATTTTTCGCATCCATTCCTCTGGATGCAGCACCAGCTGCTCGTAGTAAACCTTTGGAAGACACAAGAAACATTCCCATTGTTATTAAGTCTAGAGTGCATAAGTGTGTGCTTAAGGCATTCTTATTTTGAACAGCGCTGTAAGCATTGCAATTTTCATCACCAGAACTTCATTTTTATCTTATTTTTAACTGCAATTATTGCTGCAATTACTTTGCAGAATTATGAAGTCGACTCAGAAAATGATTATTTTAATTACTGTTGGAAAATTGCACATTGACCATTTCATTCTACGTGCTCAGCAATTTATGTTTTCATTACGCTTGCTAATCTACTAACGAGTTGCTTCATAGAAAGCAGGGTTGTCACCTGTCTCGAAGGTAAATATACAAAAGCTAATTTATTTTAACTTTTAACTTTCTTTTTAGTAAACAAAATTGCCCACAAATTAGTTTATTTTTTGAAGATTTGCTACATAGGAAGCAGGGTTGTCACCTGACTCAAAGGCAAATGTACAAAAGCTAATTTATAATATTTTGACTTTAACTTTTAACTTTCTTTTTAGTAAACAAAGTTGCCCACAAAATAGTTTATTTTTGAAGATTTGCTTCATAGGAAGCAGGGTTGCCACCTGACCTTAAGGTATCTATGCAGGTAATATACTTAATTGTTAATGCCAATGCTAATTTATTCTAAGTATAACTTTTATTTTTGAATAATCAATTTATGTTTGAAACAGGGTTTTCACCTGTTTTTAAGGCAATTAAGCAATCACAACTTGATTAAAGTTGAAGCTATTTGAGCAGCTAAAATTGCAAGCTAATAAATTTAATTTTTTTGATTAGCAATTTATGTTTAAGGACTTGCTTAATAGTGAGCAGGGTAGTCACCTGATTTTATGTTGACTAAGCAAGAAATACAGAAAGCTATTTTTGTAAATAAAATTGCCAACAAATTTGTTTTTTTTTTTTTTTTTAATAATAATTTATGTTCAAAGCAGGGTTGCCACCTTATGTCACTTGAAAAACTGTGAAAGCATTTATAGTTTTTAAAAATAATTTCTATTGCTTTAAGCAAATTTCATCGAGTAATTATTTCTGTATTTCAAAAAGAACTGCCAGGGTTGCCGCCTACCTAAAAGCTTCGTGTGCTATGCTCAGCATGCAATTCATGCATCTTAACAAATTATGATTTCTATTCCAGCGAGTGCATTTTGTTTGCATCCAAATGCATTTACACAGTTATGGCAGACAGTATTCACATGGGAGTGAATAGGGTTGCCACCTCGGCTGTACTTGTTTCGACAAGCGAATGCCTGTTAGTGATTTTTGCTTTTAAATGCAATTACATGCTTGTTTTATTTTTTTTTTTTTTTGCCATTTGGTATGAAATGAAAATGAAAAATAAACGCGGCGGCGTCAGGGTTGCCACCCCACCGCGGCAACAACAACAACTCACCATCATGCAGCGGTCCTTGCCGATGTCACGGCACTGCTCGTGCATCAGCTCGATGGCATGGTTCCACTTCTCCATGCATTGACGATAGCTGGCCAAATCGAAGCCGGTGATTGTCACCTTGCGGGATATAATCGAATGAACCGTCGCCCGTCCATCGCGCACCATGAATAGGAATTTCGCCTGTAAGTGTATGTGTGTGTGTGTGTGGAAAACATATAGAAACGATGTAGAAAAAGAACATGAGTTGCTCGTACTTACGTTGGGAAATAGCTCGATAACATAGGAACCCATTTTGAGTGTGAGCGGATCCTTGTTACACAGACGCGGCGCCGGTTCGCCATGCTTCGCAATGATTTCGAGGCAGAACTGGGCGATGGCGCTATTCATGACCTCCTTGGTGATGCCCGCCTCCTGCAGTCGCAGCGACTCCTTCGCAGACTTTAGCCAATGCGAGCGCAGCTGCAGAATGCGCGGAATGACGCGCGTCTCCTGCCCGCAGCTAAATGGATGATACCGACGAGAAAAAGACAAAGAGAGAAAAAGAAAAACATATAGCAAAACAATGGTGGAAGCATGAAGCGAAGGTACAACACACTGAGGAAAATAACGTGCTAAAAACTTGAAACAAAATTGTAATTTGAAAAAGTTCTTGAAACAAGATTTACAATTTCAATTATCATTTTGCCATTACAAATAACGACATGAAACGTTATTTATGAAATTCTTTTATATATTTTATATTCTATGGTATATTTTGAATGTATTACTATATCAATATACCAATTATAGCCATTGGTATATTAAAGGAATAATATCGCACTGTTTTGCTTTTATGCTAAATAAGAAGCGCGTAGCTCAAAGTTGAGCACACTCTACTGTAGCTTAACTTGTTTGTTCTTTAAAAGAATTCTTGAAACAAGATTTCTATCATTAATAGTCATAAAAAATCGTTTTTTAAATTTGTCAAGATTCAAGAAATTTGTTCATGGTCATAAGAATAAAAATACCACCTAACAAAAAATAATTTTTTGATTTCTTTTAATCAATCTAAGTTCATGAATTTTATCTTTATTTGCGCTTGTTTGTTCGGGATTCAATTTTGACATATTTGCAATTTGGCATTTAGAAAAGTTATTATTATTGTTAAATTTGTTTTTGATTTAAGTATTTATCTGCTTTAATCATTTAAAGATTGAAGATTTTTTTCTATTTAGCACATGTTTTTCTTGTTGTGTAGTTTAAGCTGCCAAGTGGTTGGTAGCGGGAGAATGGCGAGAAACAGAAGCAATTGTAGCAGGATGTGGGATATGCTGCAATGGGAGGAAAGCGGGATACCAGGATACCAGGATACTAGGATATGGAGTGCTCGTTGTCGTATGTTGCATGAGATGCCATGTTACAAAATGGAGAGCAACACAATGATGTTTGATATCGCATTGCTTTCGCTTTGGCTTTGGATACGGCTTTGGCGCAAACGGATGTCGCATGTTGCCGCTGTCTCCGCCTCCGCCGTCGTCGCCCCAAAACCATGTTGCAGCCTGTTGCCTATTGCCATTGCCTTGTTTCGGAGCCTGTTGCAGCTGGTTGGTTGGTTGGTTGGCTGGCTGTTTGTCTGTGTGTTTTTTGTGGGCCTCCCGCTAATGCATTCGGCCAAATGGAAAAGGTTACTCGCAACTCAACTCGATTCAGCTCAACTCAATTTCAATTTCAATTCCAATTCCAACTACAACTCAAACATGCTAGCATAAAATCGAAATTGCGAAATTGCTTGTCGCGTTTTCGGGTTTTCTTCTTTCACTCCTGCCTCCTCGCCTCTCTCTTAACAGCACTTAAAGCACATTGAGAGACGAGGAGGCACAAAATGTGGAGGCTTTAATCAGTGAGCCATGCTGGCCCCCACAGTTGATTTGTTTCCCAGCGTCATTTAATTTGCAAATTAACAGCGTCAAATATGCAGCTGTAAATGAAGCTTAACTCATTTCTCTTTCCCTTTTTCTACTTTTTTGATTTTTGTATTTTTTTTTTTTTGTGTTTTCTTAGCTTAAGCAATTAACTCAAGATTGCTGAGGCAGATAAATCGATTAATCGATTATGCAACTGTGCAGAAATCTTGTGGAAATCCTTTGCCTTGCAGTCGTTGATTTGCAAATTAAATTAATTTCAAGTGGCAACAGTTGAAGTTAAAGTTGTGATGCCCGAATTAAATGCTCTAAATGCAGAGCTTAATTATGAATGTGATTCATTAGGCATTTACACAAAATATAATTCATAATTCAAGTATTCTATAATTGCTTTTGCAAAATAAACTAGTATTTGCAATCTAGTTTAACTTAATTGGAATTGAATTGCATCAAAATATTTCATTAGCATTTATATTTTAAGCAAGCGCTCTGAAGTATGCTACACTTCTTCTCTTTAGGCTGACCTCAAATATGAGCAACAGTCTTTGAGTATTTATACAAAAGAAAATGAATAAGTCAAGTCTGGACAAATAATCAAACAATTGCAATTGAAATTACAGTTAAGTTGTAAAATATTTGATGAGCTTTGCAATTTAAGGGATGCTCGCATAATTATGCAACATTTTTGCTCTTTTTAACTGAGTGCAATTATAAGTGTATTATACATTAAGCATTTAAACAAAAGAACATCAATAATTTGGACATTGCAAAATTATTCAATAGTTACTACACGTAATTTTCTAAATTGAAATTTGGAAAATATTTGCTGAGCTGTCTATTTTTGAGCTACACTTTTGTTCTAAAGATGTGTTGCATTATTCATATTATTAAAGCAAGTATTTATAGAAAATAATATTCATATATTAAACTATATTAAACAGTTACTTTCTCAATTGAAATTGAGCTCGACAGCAAAATATTTGATGAGGTTTGCTATTTTAAGCGAGCGCTCAAAACTATGCTACACTTTTGCAATGCAGCAAATTTGCGATTTGCAGCTTGGATTACAATTAGTTAAACGTCCTTTGATACTATGCGAAATGTATTTGCAGTGCGACACATTAGCAAGCTAACATCCCACTTCTTCTCTTCCCCCTTCACAACCAAACCCCTTCACATAGCTGGAGTGTCCTGTGCTAATCTGCCATCTGCTGCGAAGCCTTTGAGTGCATGAGTCACAAAGTTGTCTCGTTGCCGTTGTCGTTGCCATCGCCCCGCGCTGTCGAGTCGAATCGAGTTGAGTCGAGAGTCGAGGTCAGAGAGTACAAGGGTGCTCTCTCTTCCTCTTCCTCTCTCCCTTTCTCTTTGGCAAATATATATAATCTTGGGAGCTATTACATGCGCGTGTTTTATATGCAAATCGGACGAACAAAAGCTAACGAGGCCATCGCAAAAAAAAAGATGAAAAAAATAAACGTGAAAAGAAAACTGAAGCAAAAACAACACTGAAGCAATCTACATAAGAGACGCGTTGGATCTGCAGATGGAGCAGGGAGATGTATCTGTAAATGGTGGCACAAATTTAACTAAATACATTGCTGCCGCGTTGCTGCTGCTGCGATGCCACGCTGCAGCGCCGGAAGTAAGTTTTTAAATAGCGGAAATTGTGCTGTGCAGAAAAACTCAAGAGGAGAGAGAAACGAAAAAAAAAAAACGTGGCATTCACTGCTGTCGACAGGCTAGCGCAAAGACCACGATTCAGGATTCAGGACTCTCGACAGACAGTTTTAGAGCCAAGAGCCACAAGTCAAAACTGATAACAAAAAATATGTATGTATATGTATGTACATATGTATATAACATGTATATAAAAAGAGAAAGCGAAATTGTTAATAAAATAAGCAGGGAAAAGCTTTAAACTCATTGCTCACCCCGCTGCTCTCCCTCCCCTACCCCCGCCACCGTCCATCGCTTTGTCTACTCACTCACATCTGGCTGCACAAAGGACGAAAAATTCGTGGCTAATTACTCATGCGTAACGAAAACTTAATAATCTAATTCATTCTCTGACAGTTACGTTCGTCCTACACACGCAGCAAAAAAGCGTTAGACAGTGACAGCAGAAACAGGGACAGAGAGAGAGAGAATGAGGCTGGGACGTGAAGAGATACCCAATTGGCCAAACGATGAATCCAACCATCCATCATGTCATATAATAAACATCTCTGCTCTGCTCTCCTCTTCTCTTCTCTCGTTTCCTCACCAATTTATTTCAAAAGTTTCGACCCAAGCACAGCTCTTTTTTTACACACACACACGTATTCATTTTTTGTATACACACACACATACATAAGCATGTTTATTACGTGTGTTGTTCAGTTTCCTACAAATTAGCTCAACATCTGATTGGCATGATCCATTTCCACATCTGCTTATCGATTACATCATCAGCATAAGGTGTCACATTTCAAATTAATTATGCCCCTTTTGCAAAATGTAACGTATACGCAGCGTTTGTTTTTGCCAAGCTATCTATATATGTATGTATGTAGTAATTATGTTGGCTGCATTGAAACCTATGAAATGCGGTGCATCATTTATTTTTGGAAACTTCTTTTGCTTTTCGCATCTGCATATTTGGTTAGCATATATTTCGCTTCAATAAAAGTTATGGTCTAGCTTTTTGTTAACCGGTGAAACTTGACAATTATTTCGAATTTACATTAATTAAAGAAAAGTTGCTTTTGACAAAAAAACTTGCTCTTTTTAAGTTTTTTTTTTATAACAAGTTATATCAATCGCAGTTTTTGGAATATAGTTAAAATAATTGCAATCGAGTTACAATAAAAAATAATCAGAAAATTCTAATAAATTACAGTTATTCTTCAATAAAAATGGAATGAGAAATTTTAGAAAAAAAAAGTTTAAATAATTGTACTTGAGCTACATTTCAATAAGAAAAAAATAATCAAATACGTAAATAACTCAGGTTTTCAAAATCAAAATTGTTGACAGCTAAAGTTACTCGAATACAGTTAAAAGCGCAGATCGTAATTATTAAAAGATTAATTTGGTATATTACGATTGTTAATTAATTATGAGTGAGTTTATTCAAAATTATAAGTAATCATAATCATTTGATAAAAATACTAAAATATAGCGAAGGCAATATTTGGTATATTGATATAGTAAGTATACCATCGAGTATAAAATATACCAAATTGTCAGCTAAAATAGCTAAGCTTATAATTAAAAACACAAACCGCAATTACTTCAAGTTTGATTTGAAATATCACGAAATAATGATTATATATTGTTTTATTGTTTTCTCTGATTTTGTTCATTAATAAAGATTAATGTTGAATAAGTTTAAACAAAATTATACATAAGTGATCACAATTAAAAAAAAAAAAAAATATTAAAAACAAAAAGAATGAATATGAATCATTTTTGTTTTTTTTTTTTTTATTTAATTTGCGCAACGAATTGAAGAATTGTTATAATCGAAGAATAACATTTCACTTTGACATAAAGATAAATTATCATTGTAGAACTCGTTGCTTATCTTGCAAGTCTTTTATTAAAACACAAGTAAAGCAAAGCAAATGTAAATAAATGGTGATAGATAAATTATTAATATAAAAAACAAGTAAATGAATGAAATGCAACTAAACTGTTGATGATAAATTATTATTATAGAACTCGTTGCTTATTAAACACGAAGTAAAAATAGTGAAATGCAACTGAATTGTAAACAGCACTTTATGTCAATAAATAAATTCAATGCAATGGATATTTATGGTGATCAAAAGATACTAAATTGTAGATTAAACGTCAAACAAATTTGCGAATATTGAAAAGGATATGGCACAACTTCCTCTTAGTGCAATCAATCAACAATATTTTTGTGTGAGACGAAAGTTGTGCCTGGCATATGTAAATATCAAACAGGTTGTATGAATTACACGTATGTACTCATACTATATATGTATATAGTTGGATAGAGGATAGAAGGGGGGTGATGAGAAAGAACAGAAGGCTGGCGGAAACAGAAATGAGAAGGTGGCTTATAGATAAAAAGAACTTACCGCACATCGGGATGAGCATCAAGCATGGCGCGCATTAATGTCGTACCAGATCTGGGCACACCGCCTATGAATATTAATGGCATCTCACGGTTGTATGAATAGACGCGTTGATTGTCATCTGTGACGTATTTCTGGATAAAGTGGGCGTGGCACACACAGCAGCAACGGGCAACGGGCAACGGGCGACGAACAGGAAAAGAAAAAAAAATGAAATTAAATTAGAAAAAAAAAATACGTTGTAGGCAAAAAATTACGTGGCTCCCAGTTGTTGACGACAACGTCAACGACAAGGACGACGACAACGACGACGACGATGATGATAATGATAATGACGATAATTATGAAGCAGCTGGGGAGATGGGAGTGAACTTTTGGCTGGCTGGCTGGCGGCAGGTGGCAGATGGCAGGATAACGGATGTCGGGTGCCACAGGAAGGTGACGTTGATGCCAACTGAATTTGCGTAGGCTAAAAAAAAACAACACACCCACACATACACACCTGTCTGCCACACTATGCAAGTGTATGTGTGTGTGTGTGCTTTGTGTGTGAAAGAGCTGAGTTGCCCCTTAACCTTTGGCGCGCGCGCGCCTGTCGCATTAATGTCAATTTAAAAGGATTTGCCTACGCAGATTGTGAACAAAAAAGGAAAAGCGCCTCACTCTCGAGTATCTTGAGCCCCCATATAATACGCAATGCTTAAAAACGCTGCCTCATTGTGGTAAAATTTGCGTGAAAATTTCCTAAGCAGAAGATCCGATAAAAGCAACCAAATTAATATTCGAGGCGTGAGATTCGCCAGCTGGCCATAAAAAAAAAACCAAACCAAACCAAAACAAAAAAACCGCCTTCGATTAGTCAGCGATCGATTAGAGATAACTTGTATGTTATATATGCCATATGCCCAGTTGCCCACTTAATGTATGTGCTCTCTCTCTCAGCTCTTATCACTTGGTCAATAAAAAAAAAGTGATAAGAACGCAGCAGAGAAAGACAGGGGAAGGGGTGAAGGGAGTTAAAACAGACACAAAGTGCTGCGACCTAATAATATTGATCACAGCCAAAGTCGCTTGAAAATTCGAAATTCTTGGGCACAATTCGATAAATGAATTATGACAAACTACGGAGTGATCTTACACCTAAAAATAATGTTGAATGGTGTGACAAAAAAAAGTCGATATTTATAGCTATTGAATTATCAGTTACTTAGGCAGCAAATTAAGTGGAGCGTAAGAGAGAAATTTATAGTAAAATACAAATTATATATTTTTAATTTTAGTGTACACTGCTATTTCAAAGAACATATTTTTATATTAATCATATTTGTTGAAATATGGAGTTCCTCGGAATTAAAAAATGTTTGAATTATTTATAACTGCATTTATAATACAATTTTTCAAGCGCGTAGTTCGTAGCACTTTATATGCTATTTTATATTAAAAAAATATCTATATAGTAGATATAGTAGCTATATATAGAATCTATATGAGCATAAAAGCTGACTTCTGCTTTTTAACTGACATAATTTATGGCAAGAAATATGAAACTGCTTTTGGCAAAAGCAAAAAATGCTACACAAAATGATAATAATTTCCACAATTTTATTTTGCAGCTATAGCCAAATATAAATAGATATGTTGTATACATATATATTTTTTTAAACAGACATTTAATATTAAATTGCCAGTTGCCGAAATATGAAATTTATTAAATAAATGCAAAAAAAATGGCTTATAAAAAAGAATTTTCATATTGAGTAATAATTGAAATGATGTCTGCAATTTGTGTGGATTACAAAAGGTGATTGTGGCATTTAATTGTTTGTCATGTTAAAGAGCTTAAATCAACATTAACTCTGAGATATCATATTGAATTGCTTTTACTTATATAATGTCATATAACGTTGCTTTGGTAAAGGCAAACAAATTGTAAGAAACGAAAGGTGTCGTTTTTGATAATTATATTTTGCAGCTATTTTGGATTTAAGCAAAGCAGTGTGGTAGTAAAACATACTGAAATCTATATTTGGTGTATTTATGTAGTACTACATTCAAAATACATCATAGCGTATAAAATATACCAAATTGTCAGCCAAATCAATTAAGACCCATAATAAAAAAGGCTTTTTACCCCATATACAAGAATTTCTTAAATAACTTCTTCCCAAAAATAGCGACTCTAGCTTCATAGTTACGCTTGCTATTCGATTTAAAAATTTTAAACAAACATAACAAGTGCCGCCGTAAAATATTATAGCTCTATCTCCTATAATTTCTGAGATTTAGGGGTTCACACGGACGGACAGACAGACAGACGGACATTGCTATATTGTTGCGGCTGTTAACGGTAATCATAAGTTCGGAGATGCCTTCTTTGGTCTGTTAAATGCATTTCCTGGAGGTATAATATAATGTTAAAATAACCTTCTACCCTATGAGTAGCGTATAAATTGATGAAACTGTGGAAATATCCACATTAATATGTTATCCATGTGTTATTAAAATCAATTGCCAATATTTACTGTAAGAAATATAAAATAATGTTGCTTTGGCAAACAATTCTTTACAGTATTCAATTTACGTGTAGTATCTTTGACGTGTCTGAATTATGATATTCAATAGCCAATTACCGAAAATTCTGTATAAAACTCAATTTAATTTTGGGTGTCTGGATATTTTTGTTGATGAAAAGAGAAAATATCTGCATTTGAATAAACTATAAGACAAATAAATTAGAGACTGAAATAACACAAATTTATGAATTGCAATTGCCAATATTTGAGGGAAAGAAATACAAAGTTGCCTTGGCAAATGCAAACGCAAAAGAAAAAAATCGGAATATTCGTTTTTGGTGAAATAAACGAAGTGATGCCTGAAATTTGTGTTGATTACAAGAGGCGTTGCTTGCATTTAATTGCTGCCAAGTTGCTGCAGCAGCAATAAAAATAATCATCATTTTAATAAAGAATATGGCTTGCAATTAAGTTGCAATTGATTAAATCACGACTTATTGCTGATGTGAGCAAGTGAGTCGCAATTGAAAGTGTTGAAAGCGTTGTGTGTGAGTGCAATCAATAACTGCACAATTGATAAGCAATCGAAATTGTATTGATTTGTGCTTATCAAGTGTTTGCGTATATATTAAATTATTAAATTCACATTATGCATAGAACGGAATAACAAAACGCTGAGCTGCAACCAGCCATTTGATACAGAACAATATTAAATGTGAAGCCTGGCTGCCTAATTGATTTGCCTCGTGTTGTGTTGTGTTGTGTTGTGTTCAATGGGAGAAGAAGGAGGAACACATCAATGAAGTACTCTGCACACACACAGAGCACACACACTCTTGGCCATTAAGTGCTTAACACGTTGTGTTGTCTGTACAGTGCAGCTTGGCTAAAAGCAACCGTTTTGGCTGTGAAAATTGATACGTGGCCAATTGATTTGATTTCCTTCTCTGCTTTTGCTGCTCTCGATACGGAATTCTTTTCGAGTATCCGGGGCCAACAATCTAATTCTCTCTGCTGTCCAAGCAAAGGGAAGCCAGAACCGCAGAACCGAAGAGGGATGGAACGAGAGGGGGGTGGCATAATAAGAACTGTTAGTCCCGATGGCATTTGGCCAACTAATGTTTACAAAATGGTGTTCGACCATCCGATAACCAGCAAATCCCCCAATGACTTTGCATGGCTTGCGGTTAGGTCAGCGTGTGCAGTCAACATGAAATTAGTTATCCTGAATCTCCAGAGAGAGACAGAGAGAGAGAGAGAGCGAGAGAGAGAGAGAAAGGGAGAGCAAGCGATTGGTTGTTGCCACAATTTGATTTATCATTGCAATCGTCGCCTGGTCAGCGCGTTCATTTCTAACTAACATGGCCGCAAGTGTAAATAAACTTCAACTACATCTTTCCCCTCTTCACACACACACTCTCTCTCTATCTGGCCTTTGGCTTGTTTATTTGTCCACTTACCTCTACGTGCACCATTTGCGATGCCAAATCGTTTGTGGCATCCAGCTTGAAGAGACAGTTGGGTCGCAACTCGGTGAATTTGAATAGGAACATGGTGACAACAATTATGGCAAACAGCACCCAAAGGGTGACCTTCTTATTGCGATATGGCAGCCGCATCTTCATCTAGTATATATCTGTATATCCTTCTGTCTCTTTCTGTGGAACTGCCTTCGATTTTGTGCGATTTCAATCAAGTCCAGCCAAAGCCACTCGACCGAGCTGTCCTGTCTATTTGTTTAGCCTTTTATCGATTGATGCCACCTTCTTTCCACACTGATGACTGACTTTTGCAACCGTTGTGTTGCACACAGAGCTTAAATATGTAAATTGGTTTCTTCACAAAAATTTTGTGTGTAGTTTTGCGCCTCTCTGCTGCTGTTTACACTTAGATGCCTTTGCTTTGACTATCCTGCTGCTCTTGCTGTTGCTGTTGTTCTTGTTCCTTTTGCTGCTGTTTATGACGTTGATTGCTTTGCATTTCCTTGGCTTTTGTTTGCAGTCAAGCTTCGTTTTTCTGTGTTTTTTTTTTTTTTTTTGTTCACTGAGTTTTTGTTTCACTGACTCGCGCTGCGGTCAGTTTTGCTGCACAAAATTTTCAATTCTAACTTTGCTTCCGTTTTCACGTTTCCACGTTTTACGTTTATTATTTTTATGCGCCGCTTATCGCTTCCGTTGTTGCATAGAGTTCTTCTTGTTTAGCTCTCTGTGCTGTGCTGTTTTTATTGCATTTTAAACATATTTACTTAGGCAAATTATGTTTTATATAGCCCCGAGCTAGCTTGTGCTGTCTCTCCGCCAGAGATCCTTGTCTGCAAAAGTAAAAAACTTCAGTCATAAGCATATTTAAATAGTTTTCAAATTATTTGCCTGAAAGTCTCTTTCTCTTCTCTCGACGATAACGACGACGACGACGACGACGACGACTGACAGCAGCGACTGCCTTGAAATGACTACGCACCTTTTACAACTGCAACGTTCAACTTCAACTTCAGCTTGCAACTTGCAACTTGCGATGCAGACGAACACTGTTCTCTTTGGGATGCTGCTGCGTCTGCTGCTGCAACTGCAGCTTCAATTTTTTAATTCTAAAATTGTGATTATGAGTGCCTCGCTTGCTGTGTGTGAATGTGTGTGTGTGTGTCTGTGCCTGAGTTTGCTGCTGTTTTGTTGTTGATATTTGCTCAGTTGTTCACGAATAGCTGCCAGCCCAAAAACTTAATGAGCTGAAATGCCAAATAGACTGGAACCAATGTTAGTGATATATACACATAATAGCTCCAATTCCCGGTTATTTCCTCCGTCATAGCTGTGAAAGAAAGAAAAGAGATGCGACACAATGTCGTCGTCGAAGAAGAATAAGAAGGAGAACTATTAGAACAATTGGCAACATGCAAACACACAATTCTATTCAATCGAAACCAATCGAATTCAATACAACACAAAAAGTGGTAATAGAAAAAGATACAACTGAAGTACTTTGGCGACAGGCAACAGATACAACACGCACACACACACACACACACACACACACACACACACAGACACAACACTCACACAGTTAGATGACATTCACATAAAACAATTGCCGCTGATGGCAGTGCAAACAAAGCCCAAAACAACTTGAAATATATGCCAACAATGAAATATTATGTGATCTGTGTGTGTGTGTGTGTGTGTGGGTGAGTGTTGCACAAGTGTGTGTGTGTGTGTGTGTGTGTGTGTGAGTACTTTATATGTGTGCAAATAAATAGAAACATATTTATTATGTTTGCTGGGGATATTTGATTAGAAACATCTATAAATTCATGCCATGTTCTCGTGCGTGTTTCTCTCTATGTCTTTGTATGTGTGTGTGTTCTTCCCCCCACTCACTCTCTCTCTGTCATCTGACACTGTCTTGTGGCAAGCAGCAGCCCATCGAAAACTTAAGCTGCTTAACATCCCCCAACTCTACGACGACTAGCATTAAACCCTGTTTGCTTGTCTGCCACTGACTTGGACTCAAGTGTCGAGCATATAGTGGCCATATAGTGAGTTGAGTACGCGATACATTCGTCACACTTCTCTCTCCCCTCTTGGAGTGAATGGCGGATGTTGTTGAGGAGGGGCAGCTCTTGTTGCAACTGTGGCCAGCCAGCCAAACGTTGCGTATCCAATGTTGCAACATTGTCGCGCGCCATCTAATCCTCTCCCTCTCCCTCTCTCTCTCTCTCTCTCTCTCTCCTTCTCTCTTGCACTCCTTGTCACCTCTTGCAGCACACTTGAGCGGCGACTTTAGCTGGCTTGCACTCTGCACTCTGCAGATGCTGGAATGCAGGACGAAGGACACATCACCTGAACTGTGACTGCTCTTTAGTCTCTCGCTTTGTCGCAAATTATATTTACTGCTGCAAGAGTCTCTGTTCGCTTATCGCCAAATCGATACACAATTTCAATTCAATGCGAAGAAGATGTGTTTGTTGCTTGTTGCTCACAACTCGCTTGTCAATTTATTTCCTACAATGCTCCTTTTGTAGCCTCACTGACTGAGTGACTGACTGACTGACTGACTCAATGACTAACTGACTACCTTACTGCCAAAGTGATTGACAATTGGCGAGGCTGGAGTCCAAACCACAAGTGCTCTGCTCTGCTCTTCTCTGTGTGTGTGTGTGTGTGTATTGCTGCTGCTTGTTGTGGCTCTTCCACTGACAGTTCTGTTTAAAAATGCCAACATTCACAGCCTTTGTGGGGAAGCTTGTGTCATGTGGGCGGCACAACTATCAGTTATATGTATAGCTTTAAACTCATTTAAGTGATGCGCCAACAGCAAATTATTGCGCGCAGAAGTTAACCAATTATGTCTTGGCAATTTACAATTCACAAGTTTTCTCTCGCTGGCGGAGGGAAAACTTCTAGAGAGCTCTCTCAAAATATTACAGAATTTGCCAAGTATAAGAAAAATAAATCAATTTACTGCTTTTCAAATTATTGAATTTTTATAAAAATCACAATAAATTTACACCATACTAAAAACAGTTTGGTTTTCATTTTGAAATATACCTCATTAATGTACCACAAAAATACTAAAGTTATACCAAAGGCTATATTTGGTATATTTTTGGCATGTTGTACTACTTCAAAATATACCATATTTTCAGCAAAAGCATTTAAAACCCTACTTCAGTAGGCATTTTTGCGCATACAAAAGTATTTCTTAAATAACTTCGACTACTTTTATCCGATTGCAACCAAATTTTCAGGAAATGTTATTATTAACTAAAATTAAGCTTATTAATCGACAATATTAAAATTATATCTCCAACTCTTTAGTCTCTGAAATCTAGGTGTTCATTCGCACTCACAACAGACGGACACGGCTGTTTTCGCTGATCATGAATATATATTTACTTGACGGGATTGGAGATGTCTCCTTCTTTCCACTGGGCAGCGGGTATAAAAAGCAATTGACTCTACATATGTATATATTTTGCAATAATAATGATTATACATACATATGTGCTAATGCATATTATTCGATTTTAATATTAATCTATTTTAGTAAAATTGCAAGCAAGCAATCTGGAAAAGTTGTGGGAAGTGATTCACTATAGAAGAATTTGCCTACTAAGTAAAAGTATATAATCGTTTTATTTCTATACAATTGTTGCAAAACGGCAAAATGAAATAAATGTACTATACGACATATTTCTGATAAGCTTGTAATGCAATTTTAGGTATAATTTACAGCAAGTAAACTGAAAAATGTTCTGGAAAAATCAGTCATTTTATAAAATAATTCTTTATATGTATTTATAAGAAACCACAAAAAAGAAACAAAAGTCCATTCGTTCTGCATTATTAATGAAATTTAGTTAAATGACATGTTCCATTAACATTGACAGCCAGGCAGACAAGAGACATGTTCTTATATGCTTATTATACAATTTTAATATTATTGAATTTATTTAATGGGGGAAATTCAATAAAATCCAAATTAAATAAATGACAGCATTTGGCAGATGCTGTCTGACGATAGACCAACCAAATGAAATGGAATTGCAATTTGTTTGTTAAATTGTGCAGAGTGAAAAACATTTGTGTTCTATTTTTAAATCGAGTGAAAAGTTTATTTTATTTTTGGTATTTAATGACATTTAAATGTTGTTTATCAACCTCGCTTAATTGACAACATTTGGCTATGATATATAAAAGTTAATCTGTCATATAATTATCAAGAATCTCATTTGATTTACGTAAAGTTCTCATTCTATTTGGGTTAAGCAGCATTTTGCACGTCAAGCTGTAACATTCACATCTATTTTATTTTTGCTGAGGGTGTGGTGAGTAATGTGTAAAAGTTTTAAGCATGCACTTCTTATCACTTTGGCCGTAAGCAAATACTTGTATTATATTTAATCTTTTAATTAGCATGCAGGCAGACATAAGACATGCGCACAGCAACAACACAGCAACAGAAGAAGAACTAGCTTAAGCTGCCTTTTACATTTGCATATGGCAACTTTATGATGCTCCTTTTGAAATCCTTTCAATTGCAATGTTTCTTTATACCCTCTACACACCAGCTTTCCCCACTAGGGTCTATTCAATGGCGAGTGCAAGGTTGAGTTCGTGTAATCCCTATGAAGTGCGCAACTTTGTCTGAATATTTTACACACATTTTATAGGATAACGTGTGAAAAACTTGAGCGAACTATGGGATCTAATAGAGTGACTGAAAATGTTGCAAATGAATTGAGTAGTTGAGAGCACATTATCTATTTCAAAAAGATCATTTAATAGTAGTAAAATATTGTATATTATGTGATAAACGTCAACATTCAAAACTTGAACGGAATTTCTAAGATTTATGCTTTGAATTTTTTTCAACACTTTTAATTTGATGATATATTCCAATCATTTTAGAGATTTAAGTTCATATAAGATCGTAACAAAGGGAAATATACTAATCTAACTTCTTATAGTGAGCACAATAATATATAACATAATAATAATAATAAAAATAATAATAATAATAATAATAATAATAATAATAATAATAATAATAATAATAATAATAATAATAATAATAATAATAATAATAATAATAATAATAATAATAATAATAATAATAATAATAATAATAATAATAATAATAATAACAATAATAACAAGAATAAGAAGAAAAATAAAACTATAAATGATAATAGTAAAAGTAATTAAATTAAGTAGTAATAATAATGATAATAGTAATAGTAACACTCATCATCATTAATCCCTTTTTGCCTTGGGACACTCCCAATTTACGGGTCAACTTGCCCTTCGAGCACTCCGCCTTTTCTTTGCCATAAGCTGTTTTTTTGTGCCAATCCCCGAAAGCATACTCCTACAGTGAAAGCATGCAATTTGTTTCCTTTTTACAATTTTTTTGTTTTTTTATTTTTTCGGTACACCTTAACTGTGCAAGCCTTTATTCCCGATTACACATGCATACGCCTTCCTCGTCCTCATCCTCATCTTCGTCGTTGTCGTCGTCGTCATCGTCCAGTTGTCCGGCCAAACGTATTCTGTCTACTTGTTGGACATGCGACATATAACAGACCAGCTGCCTTTCAATGCCCATGATGATGGACAGGTCAGGACAGCAGAACGTCTGCAGGAGACAGATAGACGGACGGACGGACGGACAGACAGACGGATGGACAGGCGTAGGACAAACCTCAAGCATGCGGTGGGATGTTGTGTGTGTGCAAGTGTGTGTGTGTGTGTGTGTGTGCGGCCCTTTTAATGTTATGAGGCAAGCACACACATGACAGCAGCTCCTTGTTGCTCCCTTTCCATGTCCCTCCCTCTGCTCTTGCCTTGTGTCTGACGAAAGTTTCGAAATAAAGAAAAAATTGCTTTGGCCATATTTTGCATAGTAAAATGTGGCTTATATATTTACATGTAAACCTAAAATGCAGCAATAGCTTTGCCACACACTCACACACACACACACACACACACACATACATACTGCTGACCTCCCCTTTCTCCACCCCACCTCACTTTTCTCTTTTGGTCTTTCTGCTTTGCTCTTTGGCTCTGAGCTCGCTCTTATCATTGCTCATTCCTCAGCCAAAGCAACGCCCCGAGGGCCCCGAAAACTTTTTAGAGTAAAGTTACTAGAGCAGTGCTGCCACGCCCCTCCCTCCACCGTTTCCCCTTCGAAAGCCCTACTCCACCTCTTCTTTCTCTAGAGAAGAAACCAAAATAAACAAAAAAAATATATATATGTATATACTATATATTGTATGAAACAACAACAAAATACAAGTCGAATTTTTGTTTGTTGAGGTGCCTCGCAGCAGCTTCCCTTTCCCCTCCTCTCTCTTTGTCCCCCTTTGGGCAACTGTTTATCAATAGGCAGCACCCAAGTGCTGTGTGTGTGTGTGTGTGTGAATGTGTGAATGGTAAACACGATGGCAGCGCACAAAAGGCAACGTTGTTGTTGTTGTTGTTGTTCATCGCTCATGTTGCTGGCGGTTCTTCGCTCAAGTGTCGGACAAAGTCTTGTAAAAATTAATAAGCGTGTAAATTTTATTGTATTGCCAAACAGCAGTCCACTCTCTCACAAAGACACCCACATACACACACATACACGCACATAAACACACACATACACACACAGACGCAGTCTCTCACATTCACATTAAGTTTTATGCATGTGAAGAGTTTTGCTTTATTTGATGGGTTTTCGTCTAGCAGTTTTCCACTTCTTCCACATCCACTCTTCTCCTCCTCCCCCGGCTGCTGCTACTGCTGTTTTTTTTTTTTGTTTTTCTTCTGCTTCTTTTTGGCCCAACTTAAGCTTAATGGCATCGCATTTTGTTTGGCCCTTTACACAGTGTCCCCAAAGCGAGCGTATATACTACTCGTAATAACGACCAAATGCACTTCAGCGACTACTCTCAAAGGGTTCTCTCTCTCTAACAGCGAGTGTGTTAATGTGCTGCAATTCCCTCTCTCTCTCTCTCTCTCTTTATCTCTAACTCTTTCTGTTCATGCTTCTTTTAGCTGCTAAGCTAAGCTAAGTGTCTGTCAGCAACTGTTACTCAATATCAACTGCTATTTGTTTCTATTATTTTTATCTATCGTTTAATGCATCTGATTTGCTTTCAATCGCACTTACTTTTTATATTTATTTGTTTATTTATCCACTTGATTCGCTTTATGCGATTCCATTCTCTAATCTTTTAACATTACTTGCAGTCTACATTACCGAAACATTTCTTTAACCATCCATATATATCTATTTTCAGCAACAATTGTGAATTTAATTCTTTTGTTGTGCTTATTCTATTTATTCTTCTCAGATCCTAACAAATACAGTCATTTTGCACACTATTTGTTTCCATTTCCATTTTATTTTTGTCTCTTCTTATCTGTTGACCAAGTTATGCAAATTTACCTACTATCTTTATCTGTCATTTTATCTTTCGCCTTGTTCTCTGTCACTTTTTTCCATTGAACTCAGTTATGTCAATTTATACAGCTTGCGTTGATTATATATCTATATAAAACACATACTATAAGCAAATACTACTTATCAATCATTGCGCTGTTGCCTCTTAATCTTTCTTCTTTCATTATCATTGTCTGATCATGCAGCTTCCTCAATGAATGTCTCATTTTTTCTTTATTTATCATAATTTTTGTTTGTGTTCCATTCGAGATACTCATTATAGACAATTTGATAATTTATCTTATTGTGTTGGCTAATTGGGTAATTTATATTTTGTTGTGATGAAATTAAATGAACATTTTTATAGTTTCGGTTTGAAATGCGCATTTGTTAGAAGATAATTCTACGTTAGAAATAAAACTTAAATGAATTTCATAATTTAGCTTATTTTAAAACAAAAAATAAAAATACAATTATGTTGAACTTCGTATTCCTAAATAAGATGGAACGTATTTCACTCTTAAATTTATATTTTTAATATTTAATTATTTGCACTATTTAATAATTTTCATTGGCAACACCGCATTTTTTATTTTAATTAACTTATATAACAGTTATCGATATATTAAATGGTATTTCTCGATATATTTTGATTATTTGATATTTCACCAAATTATTTTCTTCAATTCTAATAAAACTTGTACATATTTTAATTACCTTTATTTTGGAGCACTTTTAGCTATAGCTTGCACCACTGTGGCGGCTATGGCTGGCGCTAGTTCTCACGCTTGTTGCGCTCGCTGCGTTGACGGCGACGTTTGCGACAGTTTAAGTTGGAAGCTTTTGTTTCAGCGCAGTGCAGAGCAGAGCAGAGCAAAGCAGCGCGCTGAGCAGTGAAAAAAATCTGCATAAATAATGTGGCGACACGCTCGGAGGAAGGCTGGGCTGGGAAGTGTTGATGATTTGATGGCTAGATGGCGAATACGGCGAATGCTGAGCCGTAACGCAAAAGTGCCTTAATGGCAGTCTAAAGACCTTGTTCTAAATTGCACTTCTCTTCATTTTTTTTTTTTTTGTTTTTTGTTTTATATTTTGGAGAGGCTTCATTCAAACATGCAAAAAAAAAAAAAAAAAGGAACGCAACGAAGCGAGACGCTCGGACTCGGACTTTACAAACTCGGGAGGAGCTGAGCTCGGACTTACAACACTCTACTTCTCCGCTCTGCTGTGATATGGTGTGATAAAGTATCTCCTCAGATTGGTTAAGTGAACGCGACGAGAACCGAGCGGCTGGTTAATATTTAGCAACTGGCGCAGCGACAGCTCATTTATCAGCACGTCGCTCATATTATAAATTACTTGGACAATATGCGCAACGTGCAGCAGCTGCTGTTGCCGTTTTTAGCTGCCAGCAGCATCAGCTTCAATTAAAGCGAAACCTACGGTTAGAGAAAGAGAGAGAGAGAGAGAGAGAGAGAGAGAGAGAGAGAGAGAGAGTCGCTAGATGTTATCTGCTGATGTGTGGCCAAAGCGACGGCGAATTCGCCCTTCGATACGCAGTGAAGCGTGGAACGCTTCAAGCCAAACAGCAGCCAGCTTTTTACACTCTCCTACTCTCTACCTTTCTCTCTCTCTCGCACTCGCTTTTCAACTCTGGTGGTACTCAATGATTCCGCAGAGCGTACTCCACACGTTTGTACAGTGAAGCGTGCCGAGTTTTTAAAGTGAATAAGTCGAAAGTTCGAACCACGAATGTGTTAATTAAAACTTAACGTTTCGCCGCATACACAACGGCTAAAAGCAAGCAAAAAACAACTACAACAACAACAACGAGAACGAAAAAAATTGGAATAATAATAAGTATAAAGACAAGAACAAGCATAAGCTCAAGCTTAAGAATGAGAACAAGAACGGCAACGGGATTGGGAATATGACATGAACACGAACTGTGAAGCCAAGAGCCATGATGTTATAATTCAATTTGTTAGTGTCAACCCATCGAATCATATTGAGTGAGCTATCAAATTAGCAGGTGCATTGAACCTGACGCTCAACGTGACTGAAGAAGTCAGACGAATGTGGCAATTGAATTGGAATTCGAGTGATGGGAGATGTCATTTAGGGCAAAAATTGGCAGTAAAGAAAGGGAGCACAATATATACTTAATGGATCACATCAATATTTTCATGCGATTTTGACCATTTAATATTTACTTTGCATATGTTTATTGGTTTTGTGTAATCAAATCAAATGAGTTACATAGCCCTCAGCTATTGGACATTGCTGGCCTTTGTCATGCGTGACATAGCAGCTAGCAATTTGCCACACACACACGCCTTGGAGCGAGCAGCCTTTAATTGGGTGTCATAGCCGTTAGCTCTGAGCACTGATTGAATTGGGAGCTTCTTGGTTGGGTTAAGGGTTTGAGAAAGGGAGCAAACGTTTAACTATTAATATAAAATGAATCTACATCTATATTTTCATTAGATTTATACCATTTAGTATTGACTTTGCATATGTTTATTGGTTTTGTGTTATAAATACATTTGAATTGCCAGCAAATCGACGTAATCAAATCAAATGAGTTACGTAGCCCTCAGCTATTGAGCATTGCTGGCCTTTGTCATGCGTGACATAGCAGCTAGCAATTTGCCACACACACACGCCTTGGAGCGAGCAGCCTTCAATTGGGTGTCATAGCCGTTAGCTCTGAGCATTGATTGAATTGGGAGCTTCTTGGTTGGTTTATTACTTTTGTTTTGGCAGTCGCCCAACGAATGACTTTCATTGGGTTACAAAAGCCGTTAGTTTGTGGCCAAGGACTTGGAATCGTTATTTAATTTACCGGTCTACGCAACGCCTTTTACGACTTCATCGAACTGATGTTGTAGTTGCTGTTGTTGTTGTTCGATCTCTTTCTGGATAAATTGACAATTAAAACAAAAAGTAATTAACACGCTGGCAACAGACGACGCCCCCAGCGGCAACAGCAGCAGCAGTAAAGCAGTAAAGCAGCAGAAGGGAGCATTGGAAAGAACATGAAAACAAATGCCCAAAGTCAATGAACCCCAACCAAGCGACCAAGCAGCCAACCAAACAACCAAACAACCAGGCAGACAGCCATCCAACCGAACAACCGACCAGCAACAACAATAACAAAAGAAAACGGGATGGCACAACTGTTGGATGTGGATCGATCAAGCGATTGGCGTCGCCATCGACAGCAACAACATCGGCGTCAGCTATTTTATTGCACTCAAAAAAATACAAAATACAAAAAATTTGCAGCAAAATAAATACAAAAAAAAAAAAAAGAAGAATGAAAGAAAGAAAGGAAATTGAAAGCCCAATCATCCCGCGCCCGCACAACAATAACAATAACAAAAGGCGAAACTGACTTTGAAATTGTGCAACAAAACTCAATAAATAAATAAATAACAAAATACATGAAATGTGTAAAAAAAAAGTGTAAGTACAAAATGCAAAACCAAAAAAAAAAGCATCGCTGAAGCCAAGTTGAAGCCGACTGCAAAACTGGCAACTACAAACTGCAAAACTGCAAACTGCATTGTATGCAAATTGGCAACAAAGTTTCCGTTGGCATTCAACGGCTTTTGTGTGCAAACGGCCAAAAGAGGCGGGGCGCCACACAAAGGGCTAACAGCTGCAGAGGAGAGAGCGAGAGAGAGAAGAGTGATAGAAACCGAGATAGAGAGAGGAGCGCTGAAATTGATAAGCGTGCACTATGCGTCGATTTTGATTTCATTTAAAAATTTTTCGCGTTATGTGCTCTAAATCGTACGCTTATCATTTACCCAGCTCAATTCAACTACGTCATCATCATGCTGATCATAATGCTTATCACAACGATGATGATGAGCAGTAGCAGTGGCTGCTTTGATGACATCGAAATGCCAAAGAGCTACGTGTCCCATTTTGTCGTCGTAGCCGTCGACGTCGACGCTGGCAAAGCGCGCGCGTTGCCATGAGAGCCCATTAAAACTTTTGGGCCACAAAGCAGCAGCAGCAGCAGCAGCAGCGGCATCGACGGCAACAGCAGCAGGAGCAATAAAAGCCGTAGGAGTTACTATATGCACTGAGAGAAAAGCAGCATTATTTCCTCACTAGAGTGCAATTTTATCAATTACAGAAAGTCTAGAAAATTAATATAATCTAATCAAACAAAAAAACGAAAGCTTAACATTGAATTCAACTTTTAATAAATATCGAAATTTAAATTATTGTAGTATTTATTCTCTAAATTGAAGTTAACAAGCATAGCAAATAATAGTCTGAAGGCCTTAGTCGATCTGGCTCATGTCATTGCAATAAGGAATTTTATTCCATATTTAAATAAAATAATAATAATTATACTCTAAATTTCGACAACTATTATGTTAAAATAATTTTGTAATTGCAGCCAAAATTTAAATATGAAAAGTTTACTTGATGTTTGAATCAACAACAAACACAACTAGATTTGAATAGACATTTAAATAGATTTTGTTTTGGTATTTTTGTGTACCTATGTATATTAAAAATCTTTTTTATATTTCGTTTTGATATTATTATTTCGGTGTCTATATAAAATTTCTTGTTATTTTTTTGTTAGAAATCTAACATTGATTTGGTTTAGATGTAGTTACGAAAATTTAAAATTTTAAATCTTTAAGTGACATTTTAACTAACATGAAATTTAATGCACATACATATTTTATATATTATCTATATTTATATTTCTACTGTGTGTTTTTATTTATTGATAACTGTAGTTAACTTCTATGTGCTATCTATATAAATAATTCTACTTTCTTTATATGATATAAAATCTGTCAAAAGTTGTCAAACATTGAACTGTAGTTTTGTTTTTTGGTATTAAAGATTTCCAAACAAAATGTTTAGGCGATTTTTGAATTCTTAAAGTGCAGTTTTTTTTTTGACTAGCACTTTGACTATAACTTTTTCTCGCTGTGTAGTGGTAGTAGAAATGCTGGTGCACAGAACTGGGAAACTGCGCCACAATCAGCAGCTGGATCAACGCGCAAAGGAATTTTCGCAATTTGCCCGAATCTATGTTGGGAAAATTTTAATTTGGGCAAACAGCGCATCGTGGAACACATAGAACAGAGAACAGAGCTGAGAGCAGAGCGGAACAAACTTCTTTTACGCAGTATCTGGCAATTGGCAATTGCACTTGATGTATTTGTGGTTGTTGCTGTTACTCTTTTTGGTCAGTCGATTTTTGTGTTAACTGGGCCAACTGACGCAGCGACTACGTTTGCACATTTCATTTCAATTCATTTCATTTCACGGTGCGTTTCTTGCTATTTTTTTTTTTTTTTTTTTTTGGTATTTCTGTGGCCCATCATTAATGGGCCTCCCTCCCAATGGGGCCCATTGATCAAAAAGTGCTGATAATAACTGAGCCCACACACATCACACTCCACACTCACAGTCTGTACTTACTACAGAGACATGAGAGAATGGGAATACGAATGAATGATAATGCGTGATGACTTCAAACTAACTAGTTCAGGGTTGTTGTTGTTTTGTGTGGCTGGCCCAAAAGGTCAAGTTCGTTGCGGAACTATATATTTAAATGGAAATAATGCGTGTAACAATGAATAGCCAGCCAGCTAGTTGTATGTGGTGGGAATAATTGCCAGCTGACTCGCAACATTAATGCTAACTGACTAGCAACTATCAGTAGCGTGTTTCTATGTCTCCATTTAGATAATCATTTCATGCATACGATTAAGATTTAAACTCTATTTTAAATAGAAGTTATTGCTTGTTTGCAAGGAATTGGAACTGGAACCGGAACGGAAACATAACCTCAAAGAACTTAAAAAAAAAAGAAAAATAAACTAACTATAAACTATCAGTAGCGGGTTTCTATTTAGATAATCATTAAATAAAGATATCACACAATTAAGATTTCAGCTCTATTTTAAATAGAAGTTATTGCTTGTTTGCAAAGAACTAGAACTGGAATCGGAAGGGAAACTTAACCTCAAAGAACTTAAAGTTGAAAAAAAAACTGACTAGCAACTATTTGTAGATAATCATTTCATGCATACGATTAAGATTTAAACTCTATTCTAAATAGATGTTATTGCAAGGAACTTTAACTGTAACCGGAACGGAAACTTTACCTTAAAGAAGTTGGAACAAAAGAAACTCATTAGCAACTATCTGTAGAGTGGTTTTATGTTTCTATTTAGATAATCAGTTCATGCAGATATCACACGATTAAGGTTTAAGCATTGTTTTAAATAAAAGTTATTGCTTGTTTGCGAAGGAACTGGAACCGGAACCGAAACCTTGCCGCAAAGAACTTGAAGGAGTTGCATGAAAAAATAAACCCTCAGCAAAACTCAAACGAAACAATGTTCAGAGAGATGAACAAAACCACAGAAACAAATTTACTAATTACAAAAACAGACTCAATTCTTTCATTATCACTCTGGAGATATATTTGTTTTTTTTTTTTTTTTTTTGTTTTTTCTTCCCTCCGTAGAGTGTTATATCTAAAGTTTGCAAAAGTTTCCTTTGGCGTAACTTTCCGGCAAAGGGATTAAAATGTGATTATACTTAATTAAGATGAAATCTACATGCAAATGCAAACTGGATTATTATACCCCTTTGGCCATTGGGCAAAGAAAGAAAGAACGGAACGAAAGTAGCAGCAACAGGCGAAAATGTTGCACTAAAATCTTTCATTTACGATGGATATTAAAAGGCGAACACTTCTCTCGATATCGATGGCAAGGAAGAGTGTCTGAATGAAGGATGTGAGTTTACTACGCATTTAGTATGCCACCACATCAGTTTGAGTTTCAGTTTCACTTTTAAGTTTCATGGCGATCGAACGAACAATAAACAGTTAAGTGCCAAGTACTTTGTAGAGCAAAAGAGTAATGGCTTGCGTTGTTTGTGGCGCCATCTAGCGCTCGTTTAATGAATGCCTTTTTCATTATCACCATCATCATCGTGCGCACTCGAGTAATAATGATTCAGCATCACTTTCAATTCAATTTCTAATCCATTACAAAGTCGTGCACACCGCTAATGGTCAATTTTCCAATCGAATAGAAAATTCTTAAAAGAATAAAACAAAAAAAAAAAAAAAAAACAAATGTTAACCAGCTAACTAAAGCCCCACATCACAGGATGACTCGCTCTCGCTCCTCTTTCACTCTCTCTCTCTCTCTCGTACTCTTACTCTCTCTGTGTCATTATAACACACCGGAAATTACTTTTCTGGCTTACTAATTTCCAACATGGTTTTTGTTTAGACCTGACCAGGAAATGGATGGTCAGCAATCCCCCTGTTCCCGTTTAAATCCCAACAACAACACAAAACACAAAAGTTGACGAAGTTTTTTTGAACAATCCATTAAAATTGTCTCGTTAAAACATATTTACAGCACAGTAATAATGCAAGTTACAAAGTTGAATATTTTATGGACATTTTTAATATATATTTTCACATTTTTTTTTTTTGTTGAAATTTGTTTGTTTGCAAACTAATTTGCAAATATCTGTGCCAAAAATACACAAAAATATGACTCAAGGTGCAACTATAACTCGTACATATTAAAAACTTATAAAAAGTTCTTGACCAGCTAACAAAAAACAAAGCGAACAAAAAAAAAAAAAAAAATGGAAAAGTGAAAAGCTATTAGTCGATGAACTTTTGTGTTTGCAATGGCAAAAGGGAATTGAAAATTATGAGCTGGCAGCTGATTTGAATGGGAATTAAATGCAATATAGTTTTAGTTTTTTTTTTTAAGGTTGACTCATAGTTTCCCCAAACTGAAATTTTGAGATATGAGATGGCTACGTGCTCAGAAGAAGATTAATAAAAGTCGATATTATAAACTTGAAAAGAAAAGGCTGCTGGCAAATCTCAAAACGAATTATTCGATTGCAACATATTGTAAATATAGAATTTGTTCTAATCAATCGCAGCAAATCATTATTTATTTGTCTAGCTCAATAAATCAATAATTATAATATATACTATATAGAGTACTGGCTTGTCTATAACATATCACATGTTGATGTCGTGGTAAATCAAACGCATATCAGGCAATTAGATTATTGGCCAATTCGCTTACAGCACTCAAGATATATCGCCAGATAAATACGCATATGCATGTGTGTGTGCGTGTGTGCGTGTGTGTGTGTGTGTGTCATGTATTTGTAATGACAGTCGAGAGTTGGACATTCAATTTGCATGGCAATGAGCTGGCTTATTGAGTTATTCAGTTATTCGTTATTCGTTCTCTCGACTTTCTCGGCCCAACAACAACAACAACAACAACAAGAACAACAACAAAAACATAGTTGAGGCTGCAGCCTAATTTCATTTGGGAGAAGGCAAATGTGACTGTGTGTGCTGCTGCTTCTTCGCACTTCTTCAAAGATGAAGTGACGTGTTGCACATGCCGCATGCCGCATGTGGCATGCCACCAAGTATAAATATAACAAGTGCCAAGTGAAATATGTACATAAATAAAATGAACACGCTGCGGAATGGTTGTCGACGGGACATGGACGCGCTGCTTCATGTTGATGCCACGACACGATGCATGGAAATCGAGTTGAAGTTGCACGTTGTTGCAGTTTCAGCCAGGCAAAAGCTTTTGTCTGCTTTTTAATACCGCGACTAATTGTTGATGTTGTTGTTGTTGGTGTTGTAGGCGACAAATGAAGCTGCCGCTGATGTTGCCACACACAGCTGTGGCAGGCGCTGCCTGTGATGTATTGAAGAGTTTTTGGCATTTCCGCGCTGACGTTGACAGGCCGAAGAAGGACCAAAAGCAAGCTCTATGTGTGAGTGTGTGACTTTAGTGCAACTGCGAAAAGTGCAACAAACTTTGACAAAATAAAACAAAAATGTGCGCCCCAAAGGCAAAAGAGTGCCCAGCAAATGGCAACAGCAGGATGGCAAATGAGGCGGCGGGAGGGGGAGGTTAGGTTGCTGGTAGCGAGGGAGGCGAAGGCGGAGGCGTGGCGAGCAAATGAAGCGCCAGCAAGTGCGCCAAGTTCCAGGCAGCCAGCAACTTCAAATCGTCAAACACACACACACACACACACATGCAAGCATTCACACACACACACACACATGCACAGTCTGCTTGCACTGCTTGCATTGAAGCTACACACGTTGCAAAAAAGAGCGCGTGCGAGAGGCGAGTGCATTGAAATTGAAGCACTCTCATTATGCGGCTGCAGGCACAACAACAGTGTTGACACCACGCACACACACACACACACGCTCATACGCATAGCTTTTTTTTTGCAGACAAAATAAGCGTATAGCAAAGAGCGTTTATTGTTTGTGACGCTTGATTGAATTTTGAATTTAATCGCAATTCGCGTCGCTTTTCATTTTTGTTGCTTCAACGAACTATTAACAAAAAAAAAAAAAAGAATCAGCAATGAAATGAAATCAACAAAAAACTTCTAGCTCCCACGAGCATTATGGAAGTGAGGCAAACAACCGAAAGCGATAAGCGGATTTGGCATGTGAGTGTGTGTGCATGTGTATATAATATTAACGCCAACATTAATATTTAACACTTGCCGCATGCCAAAAAAACAAAACTTAAACATGCAAATAAGCTATCTAACTTGTTGGTTTAGCCTCAAATACCGCTAGATTTAGCTTTAAAATAGCCACGCTGCCAGCACAGCTGCAAGCAGCGGGAGCAAAAAGCAGTGTAAAGAAAAAAAATGCGAAGCAGAAAAGCAAAAAAAAAAAAAAAAAATAAAACCGCAACTGAAGACGACATCAACAACAATACAAACAACAACATCAGCAGCAGCAGCAATAATAATATTGGAGTAATGGCAAACTTGGTTAAAGCTTGTGTGTAAAGATGACGTTGCCTTGCTGCTCTAAGGCGAAGCACCCGCCTCTCCCCCTTTCAAAATCATATCATTCGTTCAAAGCTTCTTTCTCGCTGCCCCCAATTATTATGATTATTTTTGATTTGTATTTGAATTAAAAGTAATATGTTAATGCTTATGGAAATTATTGACTAATTAACGTTGACTGCTGGTTGCAAGTAAACAATAACAAATCAATTGATATACAAATAATATTTACTTACTCGTGCGGGTTGTTGGCTCATTAAAATTGTGACTTGTCCGCTGCTGGATTCCACTTCTTCTGGTTCTTCTGCTTCTTCTTATAATTACAATAACAATCGAACAGCGCCGGGCCGTGTGTTTTGTTGTTGCTTCTTTCTTTTTGCCTTTGCGTGGCTTTGCTTTTGCTTAGCTTTGTTGTCGTGTCAAAGGAGTCGTCGTCGACTTGATTGAGTTTTGGTCAAAGAAGAGTTGTCACTTGCACTTGTTGTTGTTGCTTTTTGGTAATACTATTGATTACAAACACACGCATACGCACGCACGCACACACATGCTCAAACACACCGACGTGTATGCTTCACGCACTTATAAACAAATGCAGCACACGTATTTAATGTTTGCAAGTGTTGTTTGGCATTTACAAAAAAATAACAATAAATAACCACAATGCACGTCCGACTTTTGGAGCCGCAAATAATCTACTGAATAAATACGCGAACTATCGGCATATTCGATAGCACGCCAAACGTGCACAGTATCGGCCGGTTATCGACTACTTGTTAGCATCGTCAGCTGTTTGACATGTGTTGCGAACTGGCAACCTTGTGCTGTTAAGCGTACATTTACTGTTGCCAGGTGGCAACGCTACCCTATTGGCTAACCTGTGTTTAGCGGCTGGTTATGAACATTTCTTGCACTTATTTATTGCTGCATGACTACGCATTTGCATTTTCTTGTATTTTATAAGCGTTTATAACTAATTTTCATATATTGCGCGCTTTATTTGAAATCAGCTGTGTGCGGAAACTATTCGATAAGAGCACTAAAGTGGGAAGGCAGCAGCGCTGCCAGCTCGGTTGTTTGACAAAATTTTGCTTCGCTGCGCACAGATGGCGCTACAGCGTTAGTTATCCGCGTTGCCGACAGCTGGCGCTGCTGAGTTTTCAAATTGGCGGCTTGCTTTGAAATGCAAAACGTCAACGCGAAATAAATTATCTTATTCAAAGTGCAAAACAGCTTGCAAGTTTGCTTATCAGCCAAATTGCTTATTATCGTGTACTTTACCAAAATCACCAAAGACAATCGCACTAGTATACAAATATCGCTTAGCAGCCCTTATCAATTATGGGCAATAAACATTCCACAGACGTTTCCGTTCATTACAATTTATTTAATACTTGTACTGTGCCCATTCGAGGGCACCCACATTCATTTCATTTTACGGGCACCCAGCTAATCGATAAAACCACACCACACCACACCACACAACACATTCGACGAGTGCATTATGAGTCAGTTTTTACGTACGCACCAACACCTCGTAGAACTCCTGCTTCACCTCCTCCCCACCAAAGGGTATATAGATGCAGCCATGCGATGGATGTATCTTGCCCACCGTCACACTGTCACAGTAATGCGCCCGACCCACATACAATGTCTCGCCGTCGCAATTGGGTCCCGATGCCACCGCATTGGGCACCACATTGCCATGGGATGCTTGAACCCATTGATAGCCAGCTCCGACGAGCACCTGGACATCGGTCACCTCATGCTCGGCCTGGGCATAGGCAGCATAGGCTGTGGCCTTGGCAGGCACCACTTTGGCGGGCAGCAGATCGCCATTGCGAAAGACGCGACCCACATAGATGGCATCCCCATTGGAATCGTGGCCACCGAGGACAGCGCCCGGGGGCAGATTGCCGGCGGTGGTGTCGATCCAACGTTCGGGCTGTGACAGCACTTCGTAGGCAAAGATCTTGACCTCATCGGAATCGTAGGGAATATAGAGGCAGCCATGCGATGGATGCACTTTGCCCACGGTTAAGCTGCCCGCATGATAGCCACGTCCCGCATACAGATATTCACCGTCGACATTGCGACCCACTTTGACGGCACCGGGGGGAACGGCTCCGTTTTCGGCCGGCAGCCATTCATAGTTGTGGCCACTGAGCACCTCGTAGTTGTCGAGCTCAACCTCCTGCCGCGCATATGCCACGTATGCCTTGCCCTTGTTCGGTATCACCTTGGCTGGCAGCATATCGTTGCAATAGAAGGCGCGTCCAATGTAAATCGTATCGCCATCCGAATCATGTCCGGCAACAACCGCATTTGGTGGTACGCTCCCATGGCTAAATTGCCTCCAGATGTGCTCTGTAGTGTGTGAGAGTGCAAGATGGAAGATAGATTGCGTATGTGTTCTCTGTAGTCTGAAGTCGGACTTGGCACGCATTCGCATTCGCATTCGCATTTGCCGAGGCGCGTCACTCACCTGCCATTGTTGTTCGCTTGTGTTGTTTGATGTGAACTAACCGACTAAACGTCAACGCCAACAATGGCAACACCTTTAATGGCCATTCCGTGTTCCCGCATCGCTGATAAAAAGCTGCCTTCTCACTCACCTTATCGTCGTCGTCAGGTCGACCGAGATAAGACCTTTTACACTTTACACTTTACAGTATATAGCCATAGTCGCAGTTATAGTCAGAGTCGCAGTTACAAACATTACGAAATTTATTCAAGTCAATAAAAAAGTTTTAGGTGCAGCAAGTATTAAATATTTTCAAAGTATGGGAAATAACGAAAGGGTTAGCATAACTCCATCGTTCTGCAAAGTATTTTGTTTTGTATTAATTATTTTTATATGCGCTTCCTATAGTATCTCTTTGATTGCGAATGGACACAAATTATCAAAGTTCCTTGGGTTATTTAAGAAAAGGGATCTTCGTTGCTTTGGCTGACATTCTGGTATATTTTGACTTCTATGGTATATTTTGAATGTATGTAGTATATATACCAAATATGTTATTCAGTATATTTTAGTATTTTTGCCATATATTATTAGGCATATTTTAAGAATAATACCGCACTATTTTGCTTTAATTCAAAGAGTGTATCTATTATTATCTATTAGTATTAGAGTGTATCTTTCTGTTTATTTTGTACAGGAGAGAGCCAATTTGTTTCTAATTAAATACAATTAAAAAAGAACAAATAAAGCTCATTTATTAAAATAGTTGAAACAAGTTGTACTTAAATAAAAAAAAATATATTTTTATATATATTTATATATATTTAATTCTCTATAACCGAATGGGCATTGAATAATCGTAATATTTTTAAAAATTGTTGTTACCTCTATCTACGAGTTTTCCTTTAGAATTTATTATTAATAAAATTTAATTATAAAACAACAATTAATTTATTTAAATAGTTTACGTTTTACTTAAATTATAAAAATAAAGATTGTAAAAATCTGTTCTTTATTATTTAATTTTCTCCAAGTGAATGCTCATTGAATTATGGATGAATTGTATTAAAGTATGGTTACCTCAACCGAAGAGTTTGTCTTCAGAATCTATTAATTATATTATTCATATTAATTATATTTCATATGTTCCTCACACGAAAATAAGGAATAAAACTTTTTACCTTAAATGTCTGTAGAAGTTGCTGCGCAAAAAGTGCAGCATACTTTTAGGTGCATAATTTTATTGAAACTACTAAAAAATAAGCAATCAAATTTAATTGACTTGAACTTAATGTTGAGTGAATATATTTCTTGTTGCAATTTATGGGTTTCATTGAAGCTTTAGATTTGATAGTAGTATTTTTTTTATTTGAAAAAGTCATTAATCCGACTTAAAAAGCACAGTCAAAGTTTATATTTTCTCTTAAAAGTCTTAACTTTTAGTTTAAACAATTATTTATTATTTTTACATAGCTTTTATTTTATATTTGAATAAGTTTATTCCGCAGACTTGATAAGCAACAGTAACGTTTTCTTTTTCTCTAAAGCTAAGACTTTAATTTAAAAAAATTCACTATGAAAATTTGTTATATTTAATAGCTCATTGAAAAACTGCTATTTATGTTAATTTAATATTAATTATGCAATTTACTTATTGTTTAAATAGACAGATTGTAAATAAAAATAAAAAGAAAAAAATTCTTCATTATTTTGTAAAATGTATTTACCTTTAACCACACTGAGTATTAATCAAGAAGAGCTTTTAAAATCGTGGTAAACGCTTTCGGGTGCTTAACATGCTATTACCATAAAATACATACTTGTATTTTTACCTATTTTTAGCCTTAGAGGTATTTGTTAAGCTCACCACGTTTAATGCGAAGCATTAGGTAACCGAAAATCCAATTGGGAAAGCTATGTTGATCCTTTATTTGTTTGCCGCATTTTGCCTGTGTTTGTTTCTTCAATTCACGTTCCTTTTTTTACGCACTCCACTTATTTAGTGGCTGCTGCGTTTACGTTTCTTCTTGTTTCCACGTTTTTTTTACGGCTGTTGCCATCCATTGATTTTCCACTGTGTTTTCTTTGTGTTTTTCCACTTTTGCACAGTTGGTGCTGTTGCTGCTGTTTTGTTGTTTTGTTCAGTTGCTGCTTTTGTTTGTGATTTCGACAATTTACAACTATTTTCGTGCAGTTTGCAAGGATGAGCGGATGCGGGGGAAGGATGCACTCTGCACGTTCAATAGCTGCACCTGCGCACTGTGGAATGCAGTCAATTTGTTTGCAATCAAAGTTTAGATGGAGTTACATTCATAACTAAACATTGTTTAAGAGTTTAAATTCAGTTCGTACTAAATGATTTTTAATTTGCTGTTTGAAATATATAGGCATAACAGATAGTAATCACATATAGTAATTATATCGTAATTGAAGATACTAATACTAATAATAATAAATGTTTATTTTTGAAATATTGCCAGACTTATAAATAATAAATAAATAAATATGAAAGAATATTAACAATGGGAATAAGTAAGAAAGTAAGTAAGTAAAAAATATTCGCTAACGATTTTGAATAGAAGCAAAATAATGTGGTAGTATTCTTAAATATATGAAAATTAATATACCGCAAAATACTGAAATATACCAAACTTTACGTTTTTGGCATATAGATAGAGTGCTACTATATATACATATGTATGTATATCAGATTGTCAGCCGAAGCTACTGAGACGCGTAGTAAGTAGGCGTGTTTGCCCATATAAAGGATTTCTTAAATAAATTTTAAAATTTTTATCTGATCCAAATTTTCTATTACATGTACCCAAAAATTGACTTTATCGACAAGTGCTTTTTTATCTCTTATAGTCTTTGAGATCTAGGTGTTGATATGAACGGACAGAGAGACAGACGGGCATGGCTTTATCGTCTCGACTGTTGAGGCTGATCATAAATATATATAGTACACTTTATGGGGTCGGAGATGGCTTCTTCTGTTTGTTACTTAAATTAATAATACCCTTCTATCCTATGGCTAGCGGGTATATCAACTGAATTAGGGTATGTAGCGTATATGATTATTACAATATTGGAGAAGTTTTAATCAAAAACAGAAAACACATATATAAGTTTTTTTTACTAATATTTGAAGTTTCACTTAGTTAATACATAATATTAACTGTTGTAGACTATTTTTATTTTTCATATTCATTGGATGTAATGTGGAAGAATTCTAAATTTGAATGTAGCATAAATGGCAAAATATAATAATATTATACGCTTGAAAGAGGTAAAAGCTTTGTATGTTCAACTAAGCAAAACCGTTGCATATTTTATAAATGCCCCACTGTGAATGTATGTGTGTGTGTGTGTGTTAGTGAGATGATAGCCGCTTGTATGTAGTTGGGGCTACCTGTAACGCTTTTCCGCTCTCAATACGCATCCGTCGGCTGCTAGCTGGACCCGCAGCAGCAACAGAACCGCGAACAGGAGGCGCAGGAGCAACACGCCAACGTCGACGTCGTCGGCGACGTCGAGGCCAGTTGAGTCGTGGTTTTTGCTTTGGCCACACAATGCGGCAGTTTGGGAGTCGCGGTCTGACGCGGTCTCTTTCGGTCCCTCGGTCTCTTTCGGTCATTTACTTTGGTGCACCGACCAACCGACAACTGCGTAACTCTCAGCAATAGAGTTGGGGGAAACGATGGAGTAGAAGGTGATGGAGAGAGGCAGGGAGCAGGGAAGGGGGAGAACCAATTGTTGTTGTTCTGGGGAAACGCTGCTCGAGAGCTGGTCACTCACATTGGCCTGTGGTTGCGTCAGCTGTACGGCGTATCTGCTAATGGATGCAGAACCTGCAGCCACAGCTGCAAAACAAACAACAAAAACAACAGCAACAACAATGAAAACAGCAGGAACAACAACGACAACAACAACAACACTTTAGTCAAGCAACAAAATGTGCAGCATTCAGACGAATTAATGATGCGTACTCCGGAGTCAGCGCCACACTTAAAGATGCCTCCATTGACCAGGTTTTAAAGCAGTCGTATTGGCAGCTGCCATTGATGGGTGAGGAGAGAGAGAGAGGTGGAGCAGGAAGAGGGAAAGGGAGAGGGAAAGGGGGAAGGAAAGCTATTAACTGCCAGTCAGCTGTTAATGCGTAATTACGGCTCAGCCAAGCCAGCTGCTGCTTAAAGCCAAACTCCAATGCGCTTTCAATTCGCGCTGCGGTTTTATTTCCACAATTTGTGGCACGAAAAGCAACCTTTGTGATTCCCTGAAACTTTTCCCTGCGATGCTGACTTCTGGATTCAAAACATTTCGCTAATTAGTGATAATAAAAATCAGTCTAGATTGCAAGTTTTGTAATTCAGGTATTCTACATACATCTATATCTATATCTATATCTATATCTATATCTATATCTATATCTATATCTATATCTATATCTATATCTATATCTATATCTATATCTATATCTATATCTATATCTATATCTATATCTATATCTATATCTATATCTATATCTATATCTATATCTATATCTATATCTATATCTATATCTATATCTATATCTATATCTATATCTATATCTATATCTATATCTATATCTATATCTATATCTATATCTATATCTATATCTATATCTATATCTATATCTATATCTATATCTATATCTATATCTATATCTATATCTATATCTATATCTATATCTATATCTATATCTATATCTATATCTATATCTATATCTATATCTATATCTATATCTATATCTATATCTATATCTATATCTATATCTATATCTATATCTATATCTATATCTATATCTATATCTATATCTATATCTATATCTATATCTATATCTATATCTATATCTATATCTATATCTATATCTATATCTATATCTATATCTATATCTATATCTATATCTATATCTATATCTATATCTATATCTATATCTATATCTATATCTATATCTATATCTATCTTATGATTTTCTCATTTCTTTGAATATTTCGCTTTCGCTGATTCCCTGAGGGCGGAAATAAGGAAGGGAATCGACTCGAGGCGTGGCTGGAAATGGTAAGGAAATCGTCCTGTCGCCAACTGTTGAGCAACTGTGGCAATTTCAACTGAGTTTCGAGGGCATCCTGTCAAAATTGCTTATTGCAGAAGTTGTCATCATCGCTGCATTCCTTCCCGCTGTCCCGCCTTGTTCCTCAACATCATCACCATCCTCATCATCATCATCATCGTCGCTTTCGCCTTCGTCTTCGTCGTCGTCGACGTCATCATCATGATTGTTGTCGTTTCCGCCTGACTCGCACTTGGCATTGCGATTGCAGCTTGATTTCCATTTGCCGTTCGCAAATTGAGAGCATTGGGAAAATGTTTTTCCTGTTGCATTTTCGGCATGCCAAAATTCAACTAGTAGTTGTCTTGGGTAATATGAACATTTTTGTTTGCATTCGTGAAATTTTGAACGTGAACATGAACTCGTGAACGGGAATGCTGCAAATGCGGGAGTACAAATTAGGAAGTTCAATTAATGAAATGAAATTGCAGTGTAAAGCCAACTGCAGCGTGAAAGGGAAAGAGAATGAGCAACACACAGAAAGAGAGAGAGAGAGAGAGAGAAAGACAGAAAGGGAAAAGTTGCTTGAGACATTAACGAATATTTGAATATTCTTAGATTGCTCCATTGCTGCTTATGGCAGAAGTTTCAATTGCTTGCAAGTGCACATGGCAAATTTCAAGGGGGAAAAACTATTGTATTTTCTAAAATTATAATTTCAAAAAGAACTTTACTTCAAGAAGTCGAAAGCAAAAGCTCAAAGTAATGAAATAGAAATATTTGTGTTAACTCATGAAAAAGCTTGCAATTCAAATAATTAATTAAGCATGCGACGTGTGGTTCGATGGCAATATGAAATTAAATGAAATATTGTGTAGTTGAGAAACATTAAAACTGCTTCAGTTGATTTGTTAAATATGTCACAAAAGATATTGCTGGCACTTAAAATAATTAATTAAGTATACGTCGTGTGTGCCAATAGAAACTTTGAGTGTGTAAAGCTAAAGACTGGTTAAAAAAAGAAAATAGAAAATAGATGTTGCAACTGCGGTTCAATACATATAATTAATTAAGCATACGCTGCGTATGCCAATGGAAACTTGTCGACTTTCTTTTATATATTAAATATATACTTTATTCTGTAAACTGTGAGTGAAAAAAATACAAAAAAAGGGAAGATAATGTAATTGCTTTTAGACCAACTCTGGCTCAACTGGCATCCACGATTCAAAGTCCGACTTTGGCGGCGAGTCGCTAATGTCCGCCTTGACGGTGTAGTTGCTCTGATTGATGCTGTAGTGCACATTGAGATAGACTTCCTTGCGGAAGGGCAGGGCAAAGTATCCTTGCTGCTTGATGGCATCCTTCTCGTTGCGATGATAGAGAACGACAGCGTTGCTGAGCACCAAACGCAGCTCACTCGACCCATCCGCATTCCGTCTGACATTCTGTTTGACGATCTTGATTAGCTGCGTGTCGGGTTCGCGAACTTGCGGCAACGATGGCAACGACAACAACGGTTCACAGCGGCAGCTCAGCTTCTGGGTGAGCGGACAGTTTTGGCTGCCAGTTGCTCCTCCTCCTGTTCCTCCTGGCTTCTGTCCTCCCAGATTGGCCAGGTTACCGATTTGACCCAAACTTCCAAGATTACCCAGATTGCCCAAGGCGCCCAGTGTACCCAAGTTGCCCAGATTGAGGCCACCGACTGTGGTGCCGAGGCCACCCAGCATATTGGACAGACTCTGGAGCGGCAGACTGGTCAAAATGGGACCGACCAGCGGCAGATTCTGTGCAAAGGCGGGCAGAAAACCGGGCTGCTGTTGCACGGGTGCCACGACAGCAATCGGTTGCAACGGTTGCACTGGTTGCAAGCTTGGCAGTGGCGCCACTGGCAACAGCGGTTGCACTGGCTCCACTGGCGGATTTGCATTAAAATTGTCATAGTAGACGGGTATCTGTGTGTTGTGTTGTATTTGAAAATCAGTTAACTCAATTCGTTCCCCAAAATGCGCTCTCAACTGCTCTTCACTTACCAATTGTCGCTTGGGACGTTGCTCCGGCTTCACAGTTGTCGTTGTTGTTGTCCTTGGCATCGTCGTTGTTGTTGTTGTTGTTGTTGGTGTCTTGTCGGCAACTTCAACTGCAGCTGCCACGCCGATGAGCAGAATAAAACCCAGATAGTCTCGCATCTTTGCTCGTTGTTTGCTCTGTGTTCTGTGTTGCTCTGTTCAAAACTTCCAGCTCTTTTATATGCTTATCTTCCACTTTTTAGGCAGCTTTAATCGCCCCGCACTTCGAGTTCTTTAATGTGCACAGGAACCTGTTATCAGTTTGCCAATATTTTAATACTTTATCGATACTCGCATTGAATTGCCGCGAATGTGGGTCAAATCGCTGGGCGCAGCTTAAGAATGATTCTCTGTTGAAAAGTTTAAAGTAATTTCGTATTTTATTTCTGGAAGCGTCTTACTTTTGTGGCGCTTTATTAATAAGTGTATTTAAACTAATTTGGAGGGAGAAGTTAACCCAAATTCAAGTTAATATTTAATAATTTAATTTATAATTATGTTGCAATTGCAATAAAAATCTGCCTGAAATTATTGGTCGAAAATTATCAAAAAAAGGAAGCCTGATTTAAAACATTGTTTTGGCAGAAGTTGAGCAAAATTTGTAAAACATTTAATTTATCGATAAATGAGAAATTAATTTGAGTCAAACTGATTATAAAAAATATTAAATTAGCTTTGTTATTATTATTATTATTATTATTAATAGAAATTAAAACAAGTAACAAAGCTACAGTCGAGTATGCTCGAGTATGAATACCCGGTACCAAATTTGAATAAAGACTACATTCTAGAAAATATACCAAATTAATATACTAAAAAATACCAAGATAGGTCGAAAACTATATTTGGTATATTGCCATAGTATTCGGAATATACTGTAAAGTACAAAATATACCGGAAGTTATATTTGGTATATCTATGTTGAATTACATTTTAAATATACCATAGAGTAGAAAATATACCAGATTGTCAGCCAAAACCCGATTGCACCAGGAGTTTTTTATTTATATACTACATATGTATTTCTCAACAACTTTTCTTCTGATCGCAGTAATATTCTCAGGAATCATAAAAATGTTATAACAATAAAGAAAATTATCTTTATCATAAGCTTTACAATATAAAAGATTAAGTCATTATGATTTGGGTGTATTTCCAAATATATTCTCATCTTTTCATGGACCTTTCCAAAAAAGAAAATAATTTAGTAGTGAATTTTAAAATTCCATAAAAATAGTCTTATTATTCATTCATTAATAAAAAAAATATTAAAGTCAAGACGATAACAGGAAAAATATATATTATTAAACATTTTTTATAAGATATAAAAAGGTACACCTGAATTTGTTACTGAGAAATTACACAATTTTGCTAAGATATTAAATAAAAGACAAATTAATTTTAGATTCAAAGGTTGCATATATGGAGAATATATGTATTAGTCTTTTAATTGAAAATATGTAAGATTTTTAGTAGCAAACGTTTCTCACTTGGTGTTGGTCACTTAGTCATGCATATATGCAAATCTGCTCTATGGGGAATTATGAAATTCTAGAAGAATGTAATAGACATGAATGAATGAATGCATCAGGGCGAACGGGAAACTTAGTTAAAAATATGTATGCCATATGATGTTGATGATGATGTTAAAGCTGTGTTGAAGAAATTGTTAAAACAAGACTCAGTCCTCTGTCTGGCAAATTTGGAGTGAAATTAAATTTCAATCAAATTGAAATATGTAAATGGAATTAAGTGCTCACTGATTTTGGATTTTGCAGCTTTGCTTCCTTTGAGGCTGTCCAGCAGCTGTGACAAATCGCCAGCAGTCACATGATTAAAGTCCTTTTCCCCCTCTCTTTCTCTCTCTTCCGATTTGGAAAAGCGAGAAAATTAGATTAGGCGAAATCATGTGGCACACAGACCAAAAGAGAATAGGACGCAGGACACAGAAGGTCCTTGCCACCTTGTCGCCTGGTCACCTTGTTTAGCGAGCGTTCGTCTGGCTTTCACGAATCCAGGAATTGGTGGCGCACATTTCTTTTTTTTTTTTTTTTTTTTGTGGATGAGAATTTCAATTTGTTGTGCTTTAAAGTTCTATGTGCTATGGACGATTAGCAGCCATGCTGTGATGTCTAGAGGGGGGCATGTACTAGGGGGAGGGGGTGCATGGGTGTTGAGCTTGCCGATTGGCACTCGGGTGTTTTGCTGGAGAATTCCAACGGGAACCTGGGCGTAACTTTGTTGTTGTTTTTGGTTTGTTTGACAGTTCGTTGGCGGTGGCCGGGGGAAGCGGGAAGGGGGAGATTCGGTGGACATTCGATGTTGTTCTTGTTCTTGTTGCTGTTGCTGTCGCTGTCGGTGCTGCCGCTGCCGCTGTTGCTGGACTCATAAATCAAATAAGTTTTGACAAATTGCACATTAAAGTCGCATATTGTGTAATGTTCTTGCTGAAAATGAAATTGCCATGCACACAAATATTATGCAAAACGACGTGATGTCGCTGTCCTTGAAACTGCAGACTGCCAGAAAACTAATCCAAACATTTGCGTTGATTTATGACTTTGTATTGTGCGCAAATATTAATCAAGTACAAATTCTGTTAACTTTGCTTAAAACAAAAAAGTATTGCATCTATTTTCGGCAATTAAAAATGGCGGCTGCTGCTGATGCTGCTTCTTCTTCTTCTTGCTGCAGGCATTCACTTTGTTACTTTTGTCCAGTCTTGGAGTTGCCACATTGTCTGAATCACAATAGCTAGTGACGTCACAAGTGCAATTATTTCACGTTCGCCTGTGTGTGTGTACTTGTGTGCGTCTACCGAAAACCGGCACAAAAGTAAAGTTTAAAAATACTTTTCAACATAAAATATATTTTATGGTTACTCACAACAGAACAGCAACAAACTGCAATAATAACAACAACAACAATAACCATAATAACAAAAGCTAAACGAAACAGCAGCGATAGCGACAGCGACAGCGCGGCAGCCACGTCAACAGCAACGCTTCGTTAATGGTTGTTGTCGACTCTCTGCCTTTGCCTTTGCCTTTGCATCTGCCTCTGCTGCTGTCGACGTCGCTGGACTCAATGCAGCTGCGACGCAACGCGACGTTAGTTGAGCTCGCTGTCCAGCATGAAAATCTTATTATAAATGATGCTGTTCATATAACCGAAAGAATGGCGAAGAAGGAAGAAGAAGAAGACGAAGCAAACTGTAGTTAAACAAACAGCGTGCAAGTGTGAAAGAGAGAAAAAACGTGCTTGCGCTTTGAAGATCACTCATATAAATGACAGTTAACCCAACGAGAATTTTGCGGTTAGCCGTTGGATGGAGAGGGGGAAGCAGTCATGTTGTCCCTAAGAATTGCTCAGCATGACTGGCAAATTATTAAATTGATTACCTTTTAGCTGTAGGTACAAATGGCGGCACTTCTTAACAGTGCTTAGTATGGGTGAATACATTTTTTTAGCTGCTTACACGTATAAACCATAAATAACAGAAACAAAATACTTTTATAATACACCTTAAGCTCAAAGCCCTAATTTACTTCCATAACTAATATCTCTGCATGGTGAATTTCCTAACAACAAGCTAATTTGTCCATTAACGAAAGCTCAAAACATTGCACTCACACATACTCACAAACAATCTTGCATGCATTTGTGTAAGCGTGTGTGTGTGAATGCGTTAATCCTACGCTGTCTGTTGCTATCTCGCTCGTGCATTCGGCATTTGTATTTTATTGCTGTTCTTGCATTTAGCACATAACGGGAACGTTTAAAAGTGCCCCAAAATATAAAAATTCTGCTGTCTCTGTCGCAGTTGACGTCGCTGCCGCAACAACAACTGGCAGCGCTTTGCATTCTGGGTATAAATACAAAGCTGCAGCGAACAGCGAGAACAGCGTGGAGAAGGCGAGCGTAAAGAGAAATCAAAGCCCAAGTCCAATTCGAAGAGAGAGTCCCCAACGCAATTCCAAGAGCTGAGAAAATGGCATCAAGCATGTGGCAACAGCAGCTGACACTAATCCTGTTGCTCGGCGTGATTTGTGCTCGCTGCACGGCAGCGCCGTTGGCTGATGATGGGGATGAGGATGTGGATGAGCTGCTGCTGGTGATGACGACCACCGAAAAGCAGCATCGCATTGACTGTAAATTGGCTTTGGATGCAACAATGGACTCGTTAGAGCAACAGCAACTGCTCGAGGCGATGGGCTGCATCCGCACTAATAAGCCAGCAACAACAACAGAGATACCAACAACAACAACAACAACAGATGTGGAGCAGGATGAGGAGCAGACAGTGCCGCCAAGTGTGCTGAGACACTCGAGGCCTGGTGGCAGCAGTCAGCCTCTCTATGAATTACAATTGGTTGTTTGGCCAGCTGGCGTTGATGACAACGGCGACGATGGCATTGTGCCAGTAGTGGTAACGACACCCAGGACAACTCGTGCCACAACAACAACACGTACAACAACACCTACAACAACAACCGCATCGCCAACGACAACGACAACGACAACGACACCTTCTGTTGGTGTCCCTTTGTATGAGGATCAATTGGTCGTATTTCCGCAAATGGATTTTCAAGAGGAAAATTTTGATTATTTCTTTGATGAGTCCAGCTCGACGACCACAAAACGACCCACGAGCAGCAGCAGCAGCAGCGGCAGCAACGCAGCAACCTCATCAAAGCCAGTTTATGTGCTGGAAAACTTTCGCAAGCAGCATCCCAATGGCACCGAAGAGCATAAGTAAAATGTGACCAACCAACAGCCGCAAGTCTCTAGATTTAATATCTTTTACGTTTTTCTGTTCTCCAAGGTTGGTGCTGAGCAATGGCTTGGTCAACTATATGAAGCACTATTCCAAGAAGGTGGACGATAAAGTGATCAATGTGCAGGAGGGATACAGTTCGTTGCCAGTTGCCGGAGTGCAGCCACAGATCCAGACCCTTCACTATATAGCCGATGAGCATGGCTATAACATTCACAAAAGTAAGTTCTCACTCGCTCCTCATCGCATAATCATTATTATTCTTCTTCTCCGACACAGTTGAGCGCAGTCCTTTGCCATTGCTGTTGTCCCAACGAGCGCTTCCTAAAGCCACAGAAGCACCAACAGCCACGACATCCACGATGTGAGAGCGCTTCAAGCAGCATGTGCTGGCGTGCCACAGTGCCACAGTGCCACAGTGACACATTCCACATGCAGCATGCCACAATGCAGTCATCCTCTTGCCATCCTTAAATAAATTTTTCTTTTTTTTGTTTGGTATTTATTTCAATTTTTTTTGAACGAAATATTGTAGTCATAATTATAAAATAAATAAATGGAATTTTTTTAATATATATCACATTCGTTTTAATTATTATACTTAAAGTGGGAGCATCTGTAAGTTGTAAATAAATCAAATTACATATACAATTTGTATAAAAAGGTTTTTTTTTGCAAGAATTTTTCGTTAACTTCACATAAGACATGAACTTCATATATGTATGTGCGTAATTTTAAAACTGTATCAATTACGCTTCTAACTAATATGTAAATTAATTAAATTACTTTAAATTTATATATAAATTAAAATTTACATTTGAAGATGAATATTTGGTTTTCTTACTGCATTCCAAATAAATTATAAAGTGTGTAAAATTATTTTTAATATTTCTTAGTATACGTTTATTTAAAATATTTTCTGTATATCGGAATTCTTTTTCTTTATAATTAGAACCTAATTTCTTAGGTTGTTGCTGTTAGTTCATTAAGTAAAAATTCCAAAAATTATTGTGCTGTGGATGTGATCGTTGGTCTTGGGTTTAAACTCTAGTCGGTTCGTTTAAAAAAGTGGGAAAATGATGTTAAAGAAAATTAAAATAACATTTACTTTAAATGTGTAAAAAATATAAATAAAACAATACGAATATTTTTTTTTTTTTGTTTTCTTAACAATATAAATTTAACAACGTTTGATCTTCATTTAACATTTTGTCTTCCTGGTTTCAATTAAAGATTTTTCCATACTTGAAACAAAAATATTAACTTGAATTTGAATTTATAATTTTCGTAAATTTAAGATCTTGATTTAAGAATAAACATTATTGGTTCAATTATGACATCATTTAGTCTTGATTCAAGATTCTTTATTTTATCAGGTTTTTTTTTTTGTGGGCAACTATTAAAGAATTACATTATTTATACAATTTAATAGTTGAATTTTTTTTTTTGTTTACAAAATAAGTATATAAAAATAGTGTATAGTTTAGCTTGAAAGTATCTATAAATTATTGAAACCATTTATGAATTAGTTAGTATGCTTTCTTAATATTACTTTAAGAAATAAAAATAAAAATGTCTTTATTAATTTAAAGTAAAATGTCAAATCTATCCGTTGTTTACTATAAATATTGCGAGATGAAATTAAATTTCGTAATATCACATAATAATTTGTGTAAATAATCCAGGAATTGTTTCGATAAATTATTACGAAACTTTAAAAGTACGATTCCTCATCTGACTATGTATAAAGTTATATGATATTTCGATTGACAGTGAAAAGGCTATCACAACAAAGTGGAGCTACTTTTGAAGTTTAAAATTAAGAGATATTCTCTTTTATGATAAGTTGAAGTTAAGATGCCATTTAAAGAGTTAAACAATTTGGTACTAAATAAAAATGCTGTAATCCGCGGATAATGATTTCTCGCTGTTCCGCCTCCTTTCATCAACACGTCGTATACGTGATTTGCACACCTTCTGACCTTTTGGAGCACTCCGCTCCACTGTGCTCGTGCTGCTGGCTTGACTTTGGCTTAAGATGGCAAATAAAATGTAACGCCCGCAAAATGATTTGCAGTTTTCTCAGTTGTTTTTCTCATTTCTCTTTTATTTTTTTTTTGCTTTGCTTCATAGTGTTTCCTTTTTGTTTTTTGTTTTTTTTATTTGGATTTTCCGTATGTTGTGTTCTGTTGTGTTGCTTTGTTTTGCTGGCATCTTCTAGGAACTAGGATTTTGCCTTTGTTTGTCTCTCAATCGCATAGCACTTGATTGCTTTCCTAGTTTTTTGTATCCTTGTTGTTATCCTCAAAAGTTGCTCATGTTATTGTTATTGTTGTTGTCGTTGTTGCTGTTGTTGTTGTTGTTGTGCCATGTCGTCGCATTTGGGGCCCAAGTCAATGCTGATGATGCCATTTAGATGCATATCAAAGTGTTTCACTTTTGGCCAATCCTTTTGCAATTTTTGCATATGTTTCTATCGCAAAGGATGCTCGACTCCAAAAGCACTGACTATACTATATGGATATATATGTATTTATGTATATGTGTGTGTGCATATTTATTTATTTATTTAGTTTCATTTTTTCTTCACTTTGATTCCAGCTTTTGTTTGTTCTCTCCTCTTTCTTCGATTGTAGTTTATGGCTTCTGTTCGGTGTTCAGCCTTCTTCCTTTGGCAACTTTGCTCGAATTTCACCCCTTTCTCCCCTCTCTCTCTCCATCTCTCTTTTGGCTACAGCATTTTCACATATAAATCTTAGCCGCTTTTGTTGTTTACGCCACAAAGTTTCATTGTTCGTCAGCCCGTGGCAGCTGGCACCAATCGAAAGTTTATTTTCCCTCCCATTATACTTATTATTTAAGACATTTCGCCAGCATAGATAATACTCGACTTTCATATCTCTCGGCCAAACATCTCTAAGTGTCTTTTCGTGTGCCACATCTATTTCTACTTATTCAATTGTATTTTGACATTATCAAGCAGTAATAGATAGTATATATAAATTCGAGAGTGTTCTTAGCCATAATAAAATTTAATTCCAAAGTTTTGATAAGCATCACAAAATATTTGCAGAAGATCTTAAGTTCATTTTCTTGGTAATAGTTTTGTGTAGATTATAATAATTTTATTCGAAATGTAAACAAGAAAATTAAATTGAAATGCTCTCTGAAATTAAATATAGAAACATAAAGCAATCAAAGTTCACAAATTCTTCTTGTTATAATTAAATTGTTATTATTATCATAAATTATTATTTTAATTATTTAAAATTTCTAGTACTATTAACAACTTAATAGAAGTAGTGAAATTTAAGTTTCATTGTTGAAAAATGCAAAATGATGTACATTTTAATTTAATGTTCCTATTACTTAAACTAAATGATCTTCAGCTTGTTCATAGAATAAAATATCAATGCTTTATAGAACTGTTAATATACATAATTTAATTAAAGTTAGATAATTAAAAATACCGATAATGTATACTTCAATTAAATAAAGAAAATTCAAAGTCATTAAAGAGAAGACAGTGCAAAAGTTTTCATAAATTATCAAAATTACTTACAGTATTAAATTACAATGCTATAAATATTACTGCAAAGGAATATAGAAAAAAGCTGTACAAGTTCTCAATTTTTTATATTTTTAATTAAATTGTCAACAGCAACATATAAATAATTGAAATATAGTTAAATATATTAAGAACCTTTAAGCCTGTTAATAAAGTTATTCAAATTGAAGTTTCATCCTTATAGTTTATATTATCTACGGTCTATCTATAAAACACTTTTATACCTGTTTATTAAAGTAATTAAATTAAATTTATTTATAATATATACTTAGCTAAATAATGTTCAAATAATAAAAGTTTAATTTCATGACTAACGCTAATTGTCTTGTGTTTATCTTAAACGCTATAAATGTTATGAGAGTGAAATTTCAAAGGTTCTTATAAATAATTGAAATATAATTGAGTTTATTAAACACTCTCAATAAAGTCATGTAAAATGAAGTTTTATTCCCAGGGTTTGTATTAAATGAAATTAAATTAATTCAGAATATGTACATACTTAGCGAAATGATGTTAAAGCAATCAAAGTTCAATTTTGGAATAAACTATAATTGTCTTGTGTTGATCTTAAATAGATATCTATGACGATTGTGTAAATTATCGCTGAATTACTATCGATAATTGAACAACATTTGCAAGTGCAACTGTAACTGCAGCTGGGTTATAACTTTGATCTGCGACTAAAGTGATTTCCGTTCGGAATATCATTTTGCACATGGTTGATTACGTGACTCGAGCGTGAGCCGCGAGCCTCGTGGGCAATTTATTGCCAACGCTGCTGACAGTTCCGGAGTTGCAAAAAAGTTCACTAAAAAAGGCAGATGAAGTCAGTTACAGTTAACCGTTAACAGTTAAATGCATTTGTATTGGCAGAAATCTCATGTAGACATACATATATAAATGTATATATGGATATGTGCATAAGTAATGGTGGCAAAATTTAACCGCAAACAACTGTGGAAAAAAAATACGTATACGTACGAGTGTCCCACGCTCTCTCTCTCTGCTTCTCTTTGTTCATATGTGTCTGTAGCTGTATAAATTTTTAACGTAAATCCACTAAGAGCTTTACCAACAAACAGGCCCATTGTGAACTGAACTTCGGCATGTTGTTTGCCTGTTTGTTTGCTTGTTTGTTTGTTTGTTCATTCATTCGTTCATTCGTTCGTTCGTTCAGAGTAAAAGGGGCGTCTCTACTCGACGACGACGACGGAGTAAAATGTTGCGAAATCCGCAAAAGCGTCTGGCAAATTTTTGTGTGAAATGAACATAAAGCTATTTGTTAATTCAATGAATTTATTCGCAGTGCCCTAGGTTCAATTCCAGTTGCAGTTGCAGTTGCAAGTTCAGAAAGTCCTTTTTGACAGTGAGCACTTTTATAAATGCCCAAGCGGAACATTGTCAGCCAATGTTCACTCTGCGTGTGTGCGTGATAGTGTGTGTGTGTGTGTGTGTGAGTGTGTGCTAAATGTACACACTGATAAACACATTACAAGATATTTTGCATATTTTATGTGCTCGCCCAACCGCACCAAACCGAACTGAATCGAACAGAGCAGAACAGAACAGAACAAGCAGATATATCTGACACCCACACACACTCTGACACACACACACACACACTGACACACACACATTGTCGCTGGCACTCGGAGTGTGCCAATGTTAAAATCTGTTTTTATGATTAATCGCCGCGCGGCATGAAAAACAAAATGCCGCCGGGTGCATTTTAATTTTTCAGCAATTTCATTTGGTCGCCATTTTAAAAAGTGAAACCTTTTGGGAGTCAATGGTCATCCCCACCCCCCTCCGCTTGACTGTTTACACAATGCATATCGCATTTGTGTATATACATATACATATATATATCTATACTATATTTGTAGGTGTGCATGTGTCATAATGTTGTCACGCTTCTGTTGGCTTTCATATACACACATTTACTTTTTTTTTTGGGTTTTTGCTTTTGTTTGCGGCTGCCTATTAGACTTTGCAATTTCTCGATTTTACAGGTGAGAGCTTAAGGTTCGTTAACATTGAGCCAATCAGTCGAATACTCTGTTAACTGGACACTCTTTGAGTAGGGTATGCTGCAAGTAATCATTAATTTGATTCAGACAAAGTATTACAGTGAATTATATTAATTCGTGAATAATTTTAAAATAATGAATGCCAATAAATTAATTGAAAAACTCGTTATAAAAATATTCAAATAATTACTATTAAGTAAGGCAATAAATTGATTTCGAAATTCGTATAAATATTTAAATCAATCAAATAATTAAAATAACTAAATGTATTGAGAAATGCGTGGAAAAATAGTCAACTCAATTAAATTATTAGAGTCAATAAATTGATTAAGAAATTCTTATATAAATAGTAAATTCAATAAATTTAGAAATTCGTGAAACAAATATTACATAAATTTGATTAATAATGACAACAAATTGATTTAGAAATTCGTAAAATAAATAAAGTTTGCTAGCTTTGTTTTGCAAGTAAATTGTTAAGCAAAATTTGTTAATAAGATAATGCAACTTATACAAAAAATAGTTGCAAGATTTGAGCAATATGTGTTAATTTTATTTTAGAATAAATTGAATAATTATAAATTACAAATTAATGTTTTGCGATTATACTTTTCACTCAACTTTTAGTACTATATTTATAAGTTATTAAATGTAATTTTTCAAGATAACATAATAATGGAAAAAGTTTAAAATATTATATGTTAATTAACTTAAACAATGTAAAATAAGATATAATAACAAGAATTTCGAGCTAAAAACATATTGTTTAACTTAAACCAAAATCTTTTTGCATTACTTACAATTTATAATATAATATTAATTCAAATCTGTGAGATAAAATATCGAAATAATATCTTAATTTAAAATTAATGTAATGTAAGCACTTTATGTTTAGACATACAAATTATAAAATGATTTTCCAACAAAATTCATAATGTAATAGAAATTTATTTATTTAAAAAATATGAAACTATAAAAAATGTATGATGGCAATTTTAAAAAATATTTCAATTAAAGTATTAAATAAAGTTTGTCTATAAAAGAAGAACAAAATATATTAAAAAAATTAAATATAAATTATTTCAATTTTTATATGACATATTGTAACTAACAAACTAACATAAAAAGTTCAAAGTATTTTAGCCAGCAATTATCTTAAAACTAAATAGCAAACTCAGAAAAAAGTAGAAAAAACAAACATCAAAGTAATATTTGTAAATGATTGCAAATTAAATTTAAAAAGTTTTTAGTTTGCGGACTAAACTTTCAAGGTATCAAACATGCTATGTAACATGCAATTTGGACTACACAACCTAATTGATAAATGAAAAACGAAATTAAAAGTTTGACTGGATTGTTAAAATGGAAAATCGTTTTCGAGTTTTAACGAAGCTCAAACAATTTGCTGTTGCTATTGAAAGATTTATGAGTAAAGCCAGCTGATCGATGGATTTTCACTCCGGTATTTTACTTCAACGTACTTTCTTTTTCATCTTTGTTTTTTTCGTTTTCGGTTCACGCTTTTGTTGGTTTTCTTCTTTTGGTTGGTTGGTTGTTTGGTTGTTTGGTTGGTGGGTTGATGGCAAGCAAATTCAGTTCCTTTGGCTATTTAGCTGTCGTTGCCTTGGCGCTTCCTTGCAGAGAGAGAGAGAGAATGAAAGAGATAGAGAGAGAGAAGTTGAGGTAAACTGCTGCCTGTTGTTGGATGGAAATTTTCGCGTTTATCTTGTACTATTTTGCGCACATTCGTTTCACATTACTTTCTCGGCGGTGGGAATGGGGGCAGGATTGTCTGTTGCCTGCTTCATGCAACTTACAACTTGCAACTTGCAACTTGGCGTGCTCAGCACGCGCTTACTAATTTTATTCCTTAATAAAAACCGAGGCAGCGTCAGCACCAAAAAAAGGATGAAGGAGTTGGCGCACGTAGCGAAGCCAAGCCAAGGACATTCTTGCTCCTTTCTCTTTCTTTCTCTCTGACTCTGGCTGCTTGGCGACTCTCTCCGACTTGGACCGTCCGGTTAACGCCATTGTTTGCCCAGTGCTGGCTGCTATCAAAATAGCAAAGTTCATTAAAGTGATAATTACAAGGGCCGTAAAAAAACGCTGCACAAACTGAAAGCTGAAACGCTGCCTCTTTGCCCCCTTGGGCCTTCTTCAGATTGCATTTATAGTGCATCTTGTATCGTAAGGTAAAAATGCATTTATTTCCCTCTGTTTAATTTCACTTTAAGCGCTTTAATTCCCATCGCATTTTTACTAACTGCGAGCAACTAAACCTTATTATCTTATCCTCTTATTTATAATTTATATAGTGTTTTATGTGCTCATCAAATTTATTTCGTTTATCTATTGATTTCATCTGAACAATGGAGACTAAAAACTAATTAATTTAGTTTTGTATTTACAGCATTTTCTTAAACTTACTTGTAGTCTTTGGTTAGTATTGTGAGTCGAGTTAAATTATTAGATATAATCCTCTTTATTGCTTACCTATAAGTGCAAGCAATATTTGCGATTTACAATTTAACAACAAGTATTAAATTACTTGAAATATACATACATACAACATTTACTTATAAAGTGCTCTTTGTTCAGAGCAATTCCACAAACAATTTTAGCATCGATTTATCCATATTTCATTTTTGTATTATTCATGAATTGTTGATTGTAAACAATTATGTAATATAACTTATAAAAATAAAATATTAATTTCTTTATTTCACATAAATATGTACAATATATTATATAAAAAACAAGTTTCTATTTTCTATTTTATTTTTGTATTACTTGTAATTTTTCCCTTTTGCACTTTTGAAAGTTGCTTTTATTGATTGGTTTGCTCTTTGCTGACCGGGCATATGCACTAATATGACTTTTTTAGACTTTAAATTCGCTTCCTTGATTGCGTTGCATCGTCAAGTCGATAACTAGCAGAGTTGCTGAAATAACTGTTTCTGTAATCGGGTTTACAATCTAGTTATTTCTTAGTTATGGTATATTATGAATTTAATTATATATAAATATATCAAATTAAATTCCCTTCCCTGTTTTCGTTGTACCTTCAAGTCAACAGCTCGAAGCGACGTAGAAATAATTTCAAATGACAAAAATCAGTCCAGTTTACAATTCTAGATAGATAGATAGATAGATAGATAGATAGATAGATAGATAGATAGATAGATAGATAGATAGATAGATAGATAGATAGATAGATAGATAGATAGATAGATAGATAGATAGATAGATAGATAGATAGATAGATAGATAGATAGATAGATAGATAGATAGATAGATAGATAGATAGATAGATAGATAGATAGATAGATAGATAGATAGATAGATAGATAGATAGATAGATAGATAGATAGATAGATAGATAGATAGATAGATAGATAGATAGATAGATAGATAACTTAAAAGAGACTAACTTCAAAAAAGATTTGTACCGAACTATCGATACGTATTTACCAGATAAACACTAGCAAAGTTTAATAATTATTTTCTTATTTATATTAAATATATTTAATTATAAGTATTTTAAAACTTTTTTTATAACATGCTTTATAAATTTCTAAATTCAACGATTCTCCAAGTATATTTAAATGCTGTTTGAATGAGCACATATTTTTCTCCCAGCAAACTATTCTCAATTCGTAAGGTTTTATGTTTATTTAATAAATTATAGTAAATTATATTAATTATAAATTATATTTTACCTTAATCATCTAACAAAATATTTTTAAAATAAAAATGGAAATTTTCAGATTTAAGATTACAATTAGTTAATGTAACTTTTCTTCATTTTAATGATTATAATTTTTGCCACGGCTTAGAAATAATCATACCTCAAATAATCTTTTATTTAAACATTTTCCTATGCATTTTTGAAATAAACATAGAAAAAAGGTTTACTGTTAAATTATTATTTTCATTTTAAAAAACGAAAATATTAAATTTAGAAATCCACATAAAAATCTAGTGGAACTTTGTGATTTCCTCGAGTTTCCACTTACCGAAAGAGCTCTCTTGTGTCTTGGAGGCGAGCTGCATAATATGTTAAAGCATGTTTAATTATGCTTTTAATCTGGAATACTTAGCTTGTAACTGGACTTGAATGTTGAACGAGTTGCTCGCTGGATGCTGGCTGCATCAGCTGTGGCATTAAAATTGCATAGGAGAATGCAAAGGAATGTTTGGAATGCAATGCATAATTTGCGCAGGACACGTAAAATAATTAATTTCCGCTTCCGTAAACAAAGTGAGTTACTCTAGTTAGTTAGTTCAACTTTTTCTCTCCCATTCTCTTTACTCTCTTCACTCTATTTCTCTTCATCTATTTATAATATATGCACACAGTGGTCTATATATATGTTAGAGTACGCTATATATGTATGTATGTATATGTGATTCTGCCTTGCTTATGACTAGCACAAACTGTCATGCAAAGCTGAGGCTGAGAAGAATGGTCATGGAGTCTGGTCGAAAGAGAGAGAGATGGAGACAGAGAGAGAGAGAAAGAGAGAGAGATAGAGAGATAGAGAGAGACAGAGACTGAGAGAAAGAGATTCTTTTGGGAAGCGCGGCTTAGCTGCGACTTAGGACAACTTTGGATTGCAAATTTCATTACAAGTTGTCAGCGTGGCAGGCACAAAAAGCGCGCACAGCGACCCGGTTTCCATTTTACCGAAGGGGGCATGTGGCACGCTGCGAGGCAAGAGGCAAGAGGCGCCATTGAGGCACGTGTTTTTCGCGCGTCGCGTCGCGCACTGCAGAGGCGCATCACTGATTTGTCCAGGGCTGGAGCAAAAAGGGTTGTTGGCAGCTCACAAAATATTTCAAGAATTTACAGGCATTCAGTTTTGGCTCCGTTTTAAACTAACAAATTTCATTAAATTGTGAAAATTTAATTTAATTTGGTGTTTATATATAAAGATGAATAAAAAAAACATTTTTATTTACATTTATTTTACTGATTTTTTGTAGTATTTAAAACTAATAAATGAATTGAATATATGTAGTATTAATATACAAAGATTAATTTACGAATTTTTCAATACTTTTATTCGACTGATTTTTGGGATTATTTAGAACTGATTATCAAATTTGATACCATGGTAAAAAACATAATTTTTCTTTTGCTGTGCTTAGAAATTGTAAAAAAATGTAAATTTATTTTATAATTTCGAGTGTCTGAAGCTGATAAATAAATTTTAGCTGATGTGCGAATAATCCCTGGGTTATTTCGACTTTAGAAACCAATTTCCTAATTAAAAATAAATAGGAAGAAGTTTCCAAATATACTAAAATTAATTTTGTCATTTGATAAACTTTTTAAGAATTTTTTTTAATACAAATAAAAAAATTGTATTGCCAATGATTAATTTTATTTTTTTAAATTGTCAAATTTATTTATATTGTTGGCTAATATGGATTCAAATATTCTGAATAATTTTTAGTAATTTTTGACAATTTACTAAACAGATTTTGAGAATGTTACACATATATTTTCAAGCTAATTAATTAAATTTAATTTACAATTAAATATATATTTTGTGAACTAAATAATTTAGTTCTTAATAAAAGTTTTAATTATTTCATATATAAAATTGTATGTAATAATTTTGTTTTAAACAAAATTTAACAAATGTATTAAGGGAGGAAGTTGTTCAAATTTTTCATTATGATTTTTATTGAGTTTTAACATTTGTAAAAACACAAATCATGTTATTTTTTGTTTAAATAAAGTATAACTATTATTTTAATGCCACAAAAGGGTTGTGTTGTGAATATGTAACATATATAAATTATTTTTCTTCTTATTAATTAGTATAATTTATTTTTTATTTATTTTATATTCTATTAGAATAAATTTTGTAATTTATTTTCAATATTATGTATTATATTCCAATAATTTGTAACTCATCTATCTGAGCATTATCTGTCGTTCGTTTAATTAATTTTGTGGCATATTTTCATTTCATTTTTCAAATTGTTTTTTTTATGCTTCTAAAATGATCGTAACGGAGATGTTTTTAACTGTAGCAATTACAGAAAAATCTTGAGGTTAAGGAACTGCTTAAATGCTTAAATGCAGCCCTATAATTTTTGATGGTTTACAGCTCAGTTTTCTCTGCGTTCTTTTTTCATTCTTTCATTTTTTGTATTTCATGTTATTTTTTGTTGCTGCCGCTGTTTTTGTTGATGTTTTGTTTTATAGCCGTTGCTGTTGCTGTTGCCTTTTGCTGCGGTCGCTGATGAAGTGTACAAACACTCACACATACACACACACTCACACACACACACACACACACACACACACACACACACTCCTAACTCGTACTACAGCAATGTCCTTTTAGCACATCCTGCCGCTTGCTAGCGACGGTATTTGGTGTCCCCTGACACGCCCCAAACCGAGGCAGTTGCCTGTCCTCTCCTCTCCTCTACTCTCTGCTTCTCACCCCCTCTTCTCCCCTTTCTTCTCACACCCTCCCGGAGAGAACAACCACAATCCGCAGCAGCTGAAACGAGCACTAAACGCGACTTTCGCTGCTTAAAAGCCATTTTTGCATTTTATATTTAATTTTTTTTTCCTTTTCTCGTTTTTTTCGTTTTTTTGGTTGGTTGGCACACACACACCTTACTGCCCTCTCTCTCTCTCTCCCCTGTGCCCCGGCGACCATGTGCCATGTGCCACGCGCTTGCCACTTTTTTTTTATTGTTGTTGTTGTTGTCGTTGTTTTCTGCGCTTTGTTTATTCTTTATCCTTTGCTAGATTTGTTGTTGTTTGATGTTGTTGCTGTTGTTGCTGTTGTTGCTGTCGTGTTACCGCAGCATGCAAACATTTTGCAGCCATTTCCTGGCACTGTTTTCTCTGGTGGGGATTGGAGAGGCAGCAGCAACATCGACAGCGGCAGCTGGAGTTTTGGCTTCTGGGTTCTCGATTTTTTTTCTGTTGTGTTGTGTTTTATTTTAAGGTCCTCTTTCACTTTCATGCAGTGTTGCCAAAGTTTGTTGTGAAATAAAAGCTGTTTTTGACGGGAAGAACGATGCAAAAAAGCTGAAAAATTAGAAAAAAAAGCTATAAAAAAGCTGATTTTTCAATTCATTGGATTCTCTATATTTTTCACAGGGTGAGCTTACAAAATCGGTTATATTGAAACATATATATAGAATTTGTACAGCAGCTGCTCTAATATTCACAATATTTAGAGAATTTCATTAAAAGTATCCTAATTCTTCTTATTTTTATTGTCATATGTTCATCCAGTTTTTCTATCATTTTTAGGAATTTATTAGGAAGGTTATATATTTGTCAAGTCTACGCAAGCCATAATTGACAATGCATGATTTAGAATAAAATGAATTTCATTTTAAGTAGAAAACAACGAGTAGAAAATCAAATAGCGCTGATGTCTTCAAATTATTTAACAACTAGGTTTCCTAAATGATCCAATTGAACCAACAATGTATGCTCGGCCACAAAAAGACATAGCACTGCTTCTTGCTCCATCGTCTTGAACATCACAGTTACAAAATCTATTTTGTTTGTTTGCATAAAGGCGTCCCTAGCACTTTTATTTTTTTTTTGGTTAAAACATTGGCGCGCAAATCAGAGAGTTTTGGTGTGATTGTACATTTGCAGTAACTGTCATCCGTGTCGCCCTTTTGCCTTTAGTGACGCTACGATGAGAATTGGCGTGTTATTTGGCATTGCTTAACAACACTATACAATCGATTTATCACTAAAAATGTTGGCAAGCATCGACAGAACAGCTACAGCAAATATTGTTCCATAATTTTAGGCAAATAAAAAAATCTAAAAAAAGCATTTTAGTAAAAAAAAAGCCAGAATTCCCGCTGCCCGCTGTTTGCAATTTTTTCTAGCAAATGGCATTTGAAAAAAGCCAGTTTTGACGGGAAAAAAGCGACTCTGGCAACACTGCTTTCATGGGCTTTGGACGTTGTCCACGTTAAACTTTTGGCTGCTTTGTCGCATTTGCAATATTTATTGCGTTTTGATTATACGCGGCGTATACGAAATTTTTCAACACCATTCGCCTCGTGTCGCCGTCTCTCGTTCTTTGCCACAGCTGATGCACATTTAATAAGCATGTGGATTGGGACTAAAGGCCTTGACATTGCCATCGCTCTGCCTCGCTCTGTTTTTTTGCTTCCTCTTTCAGTTGCCCCTTGCCCCTCGCCAAGTTCTTACTAAGTGCCACAAGTTTTTTAATTGTGTGCCGAGCACACACAAAACTTGCCAAAGTTCAAACTTGTCGCTTGCTGCTCGCTGCTCCGCTGCTGTCCTTGGTCGTTAGTGTCCTTTTTTCTGTCCTTTCCGTCCGTCTGTCTGCTGCCACGTTTTTTTTTTCGCTTCTTTTTTGCCTGTAGCTATGTCGTGGCACCTTCTCGTTGCTTGTTTAGATGGGATGGATTTTGCTCTCGCTCTCGCTGGCAAAGTTAAACAAAGTTGCACTTTTAACTTTCAGCTCATTGGCGCTGGATCATTTCAGCCAGTTTCCGTTTTGGCTTCAGCTTCTTGATAAAATGAATCCTCGCTTCCCACCCCCCTTCCCCAAGCCAACGAACTTTAAGTTTCAATTCTTTTCTTTTCATGTCGTGATTGTAAAGTTTCATTGATAATTTTAACTACTGCAGCTACATGTGTCCATCTCCCCAATCTCTCAGTCTCTCTGCTGTTGCTGCTGCTGCTTCGTACTAAGCTCAAAAGGCGCTTTTAGCACTTTCCAAAGTTGCTTTTATTGTTAGGTTTGCCCTTTGCTGACCGGGCAAATGCGCTAACCTCTTTGGACTTTAAATTCTCTTCCCTGACTGCATTGCATCTTCAACTCTATAATTCCATGGCAAGAAATGGCTGTTGGGTATACAATGTTGTATATTTGTACTTTATAGTATATTTTGAATATAATAGTATAATAATAGACCAAATACAGCTATTGGTGTATTTTAGTATTTTTCACAATATGGTATATTTTGAACATTATTGTATATTTTGAATTAGTATATAGATATACCAAATTCAGACTGCGGTATATTTTTATTTTTGCATATTTTGGACTTATTGTATATTTTCAATATAATAGTACAACGATATTCCAAATACAGCATTTGGGTTATTTCAATATTTTGTACAATATGGTATATATTTTTAACACTATTGTTCATTTTGAATGTACTTGTAAACCAAATTTAGACTGCGGTATATTTTGAATTTTTAAAATGTTGCACACTATTGCATATTTTGAATGTAATTGTATATACATAGATATATCATATACAGACTGTGGTATATTTCAATATTTTTTGGAATATGGAATTTTTGTACTATATTTTAAAAGTAATAGTATATACCATATGTAGCATTGGGTTTTTTTTTCAGTATTTTTTAATGTAGGTATATTTTAAGTATTTAGCACATGTAGCGAGTATTTCACAGATGAACACATTTGACTTTGACTCAAAAAATACACTTGCGGCAGTCGGGTTCACAATCTGGTATTTTTTGTATAAAGCGGCATATAAATATACCAAATATAGCATTTAGTATATTTTGAAGATTTTTGGTATAATAATTTAGTACATTTTAAGAATAATACCGTATTGTTTTGAACAAGTAATGAGCTCGACTCATTCGATTGAATTTTTCTTACTTTTTAGTGTTTTGCTCTGCCCTTTGTGATTTTAAAGCTCGCCTCAGATTGCGTAGCATCTTCAAGTCTATAACTCGCAGAGTTTTCATTATTTTTATCAATGCAACTCTGTAGAGAACCAAGTGTTGCTTTTATGGCGGTGACTTTTGAACACTGTTGCTCCCAAATAAGTTTCTATTTGTACATCTCTTTTTTTAATTTAATTCAATTTTTTTGATTAGCTTACACGTTATACTGTTGTTTTGCCTGTTGTCTATTTTCTAGTTTTTTTTTTATGTTCTTTCATTTTTTCATTTAGTTGTTTTTACTATTTTGCTTTGTCGTCTGCAGACGGCGACATTTTTGTTCATTTTAGCACGCAAAGTTCTATTTTTGTTGTTGTTGTAGCCCCCGTTTTCACTTTCCACTTTCCACTTTCCTCACTCGACCCACTTTTGGGGTAATCCGAGCAGATCTGCGCATCGCAATTTCGCCTTTTTGGACCACTTCATGTCTTAATTTTATTGTGCGACCCGCTGGAATTTACATGCAGCTCTTCACTAGCCTTAGCCAGCGTTTCCCCTTCGCTCTTTTTATTTTTTTTGTTCGCCTTTTATTTTGTCAAGTGACAAAGCGAATTTTAATGGTACAAATTCGCACAAGGGGACTTTGCTTCTACACTTTAGTTAATTTCGCAAAAATAATTGAAGCGAAATGCCATAAAGTCATGGACACAATTTTGCTAATGAACTCAATTTCAGACTTATTCTTTATTTGCAAAGATAAGCTACTAATACAAAAGGGTTTATTATCTTGTCTCTAAATAATTAAATTTGACAAAAGTGAGACTTTTGTGAAGAATATCTATAAATATTATTTAATCAGAGGAGTGACTAACATTAGAAGAAAATTCCCTAAATAACTAAATTAAGCAAGCATTGCATGTAAAGAGAAGTATTTATATTTAGTATTATATTTAGTATTTAATAATGCAAGCATAAAATTTGATGTAAAGAAATATATTTATGTTTAGTATTTTATTTAGCATTACAATTTGTATTTTATCTAGTATTTAAATTGTGTATTATATTTACTATTTTATTTAGTATATTATTTAGAATTATTTATAGTATTTAAATTTATAGCGTTGCTTTTTGCGTTCTGCTTTTGCATCGTGAATTGAATGACTTGTATATAGAAAAGCTGAAGTAATTAACGATTTCAACTCATTGAGCTTTAAGAGAGCGAATGATTGATTTAATATGACAAACTATGGAAATCCATTAAAAATGTGTTGAACACATTCCAATATTGATATTTGTGCATAAATATTTACAACACACATTAATCAAATGAATGAAACAAATGTTCATTTCGTAAATTCGAATTGCTTTTTTGTTATATTTATGGCTGATAAATTGATAATTATTTATAGCAAATTAATTTTGCAATTTATAATTATTAATAAAAATTAAAAAATTTGTATTATTTACATAGAAATATTTGTGTATTTCAATGTGATTTATTCATATAATTTTTATGCTCCGCTTTTGTGCTTTTTTATAAGTTACTATAAAAAGATATAAATGTATATTTTATATAAATGGAATAAAGTATCAGTTTATGTATCTTATGATTTGCTTTTTTGAAGATAGCTACAAACTAAAACGGATATAGAGAAATTAATATTTAATTGTAATACATTGAAAAATATATTTATTATTTAAACTATTTACAATAAAAAGTAAATCCTATTCATATAGCCTTAGTTTAACGCTATATTTAGAGCTAATTTAAGTATGAATTCGTTCATCTACAATTAACTTAGAAAAGAAAAATAATACCAAAATCATTATTAGCTCTAACATAAGCGCTTTTGAAGTGCAATAAGTTTAATCTTTATTAATATTAAATAAATGTTTTTGCTTTAATTATGTGAAAATATATGGGGAACTCTTTCGCTTAAAAATATCGCAAAAATAGCCAAAGTGATAAATGTTTTTTTTTTACATGAAACATTTACGCCAGAGAATTATTAATATCTTTATATATATTTGTAACAAATTAAATGATATACTGTTCTCCATATTATAAGATACAATATCTTATGATCCGCCTTTATTTGAGTCATTTTATACCAATCGTTATTTACTACTAAATAGCTATTAAAGTATAAACAAAAAATAAATGTATATCTACTTGTAATAAATTTAAGCTGTGTCATTTTGGGTGTGCCTTCAATCCAAAGGATGAACTTAATATAGCTTAAAATTATCAGAAATATATTAATATTTATGTGCAATAAATTAAGTAATATATTTACCTGCAGATACAATATCTTATGTTCTGCCTCTTTTTGGGTTTTTCTATAATGCAGTGGATGAAATGAATATACATTATAATTGCTGTATATTTAACCAGAATTATTTGTAATAAGAATTATTTAAATTAAGTAATATATTTACCTGCAGATACAATATCTTATGCCCTACCCATTTTTGGTGTTTCCTCTCTAGTAACATATATTTAAGCAATCACCACCTTGAACTTGGCATCAGATTGCAAGTGCTTGAAACAAAAACCATATTTCATTGAAATAAATTTGCAGTGCTTAATCTGATTTGATATCAATTTTAACGATCGTTGTGGTTTGTATTTAATGTGCTTTTCGGATTGCAATTAAATGGCCAATCATAATATCTGTCTCGCCATAAGAGACTCATAATTTTGTTTTATGGCTTTATCGGCAGCATTCGCTTAGGCGCGAAGTTCAACATTCAACATTCAAGTTAAAGTTGAAGTTGAAGTTTGCTGCCACATGCTTTTTGCCCCGAAATGACTAGAAGGGGGGGGGAGTGAAAGGGGAGTGGAGGAGGTATTCCAAGCTCATGTTTACCAATTGGTCTGCTGTCTGCACTTGTAAATTTATGATGGACCTTCACACCTGGTTATGGGATACGCTTTTTGGGTTTGATTCCCTATCCCTCCCTCCCTCTCACTCCTACTTGTTCTACCTTCCTCTCTCTCTTTCTCCCTCTTTATCTTTGCTTTTGCTTCTGGCTTTTTTCTTGCTCTTCTCAATCTCTCACTCTTTCCCTCTGTCTCTGACCTTCTCCTGCTGGCTTCTTTTGCTGTTGTTGCCCTTAATTTTACTAGTAATTTGCCATCGATATTGCCACACACACACACACAGACACACACATAAATATATACACTTACACACACACATGGCTGGCAACGATTTGTGCACTTGTATGTTTTATTGCCTGAGCCGCTTTGCGGTGAATTTATTGCCAAATTGTCGACGGCGGCTTTCGAAATCTCGCGAAATATCGCGGCTTGCCTCGGATATGCAAGAGACAAGCGGAGAGCACTGGGCGAGAGGGGAAGTGGGGCACTGTGTTGTCCAGTGGCCATAAAAAAGCAAGCCGCAACAACAACAACAATTATAACAACAGCGTCGTCAATAATAAATTCATAATTTTTGCTTTGCCTTAATAAATTTTTATTATTTTTTAATTCCTTTTCATTGCAACAAAAAAATATAAAAAAAAAAATGGAAAATCACTTTTTAAAAGCATAATAATACAATATATAAGTAGTATAAGAGTTGTAAAAAAAATATATAGATATACATATATAAAGGGGGAGAAAGACAGCCTTTAATTATAGGGCAACCAGATCTCAGTAGCGGCCCCTGCGATTGGGAGCTCTAGGCGAAGTCGATGAGGATGTTGACGTTGAGGATGTGGACGAGGATGAGGACGAGGATGTTGCTGTGGCTGTGGAGGAGGATGTCGAGGATATGCTTGCCTGTTGCAAACGCTGGCTTTGAGCATGCTGTTGCTGTTGTTGTTGCTGTTGCTGTTGCTGTGGCTGCTGCTGAGCTGTCGTCGCCTCCTTGAACACGGGCACCTCAATGGAGCGTGGCAAATTGGGATAGGTTTCAGGTGTTATGGCTGCAAAGAAGGAGCAAAGAAACACAGTTGCATGCAACAAACAATAACAACAACAACAACTGGCGGAATGTGCAAATATGCAGACAACACAAATTACTCAGCTCTTTTTTTGGCCATTAAAATATTAAAGTTGCTACAAAAAGTTGGCAGCTCTCCTGCTAAACTATTCAACACTGATGAGCAATTAAGTTATGAATTAATTTCAAGTGAAATTCAAAGATGCGATATCTTAGTTTACTGCATTGAAAGCAGTTGAAGCAAGTTATTTGTGCAGTTGCCAAAAAACAAATTTGTTTATGGAAAGGGAACTTTAAAGAATTATGGCAAGAATTATAGAAATAACTATTACTAATTATGTTAGTTTATTTATTATTTTGGTCAGCCTGTAGGCCTTAATCGATCTGGCTCATCTCATTGCAATAAGGAATTGTATTTGTTATTTCAATAAATTAATAAGAATAAAATATTTTGGTAATTATTATTAATTGATTTAGGTATTTTGTCATTTTATGGAAATTAAATGAGTGTAAAATGAAGACGGAAATGAGTAGCAAATAAAGTGCATTTCAATTCAGCATAATTAAAAAATTATCCATATGTACAATTGAGAATTGAGAAAGCAGAGCTCAAACTGATTTTCATCATTTGCAGATAAAATTCTATTATAGTTTAGTTTTAAAAACGTCAGCTTAAAACTCTAAAAAAATTGTAAAGTCGTCTTTATAAAATGCCATTAAATGTGAATGTTTAAATATTATTGTATAGATATGTATATATTAATAATAATATATACTATTGAAGTGATGAAATATTGAAATAAACTATTAAGTTCAAAGCATGTAAAGATAATTAAAATTCAGGGGTGACTTTACTTGCTAGCAATATTTGAAGGAAGCTTAACTTTGGAGTATGTTTTTCTATTAATTTACACAGTTTTTAATTGAAAAAGTTTGAAGTTTATCCAAAAACTTAAGGAGTATGAAATTAATGCACATAAATAATGATGACTAACTTTAAATTTAAATACGAATTTGTATAAAAATACAGTTTTGATAAAAAGTGTTTAAGAACAATTCAAGATGGTTTGCATTATTTAAGTATTTTCAAAATGTAATTTTAGCCAATTCTATCTAATAAAACATAGTTTAATTTCTGTTTCTGTATACAATATTTAATGAAGAAATATTGCACTATGATTTAAATATTTTTTAATTCTGCTTATATTCAAATATCTTCACCTCACTTCCTTTGAACTACATTGTACATAGATAAAACATATTTAATCTTTACGATATTTTCCATTATTTGTTACTTATTTTATTTTTATAAGTTTTGTACTATATGGAATTTTAGCCAAATCTGCCTAATCGAACTTAGTTTCATCTTAATTTCATGACACAATATTTAAAGAAAACTTTGTACTACATTATGAAATGAAATGCTCACTAAATCTGCTTATATAAAAATATCTTCAATTTTCGATAAAACTGCCTTATATAAATTTAAAATGTTTCGATTACCTTAAGCCAACTTCTTCTACTCTTACTTTGCCTTTTCTATTTGCTGTTCCCTCCCTACAATATGTTTAAGGTTTACTTCACTTTCTGGACACAAATTGTAATAATTTAAAATAAAATATTCGCTAATTCTGTTTATTCTATATAACATATCTTCACATTACTTTGGAATTTTTGTTTTAATATAAATTTAAGATGTCTTCCATTCTACTCTATAACTTTGCCATCAGTCTTTACTTTTCGCTAGTCTCTCTCGATCTATCTCTACTGTTTACTCACATTGATTCTGTCGATATCCAAACTGATCCGCATTGTAGAAGACGGTAATGTAGCGTCCATCGGGCATGCGATACGAGTAATAACCGACGACCATTAAGGTCTTCACTTCATCCACATAGGCAAAGTATCCGCGTTCATAGCGCGCAGTGCCATCGTCCAGCTCGAATCGAAACTCGTAGCTGCCATCGGGATAGCGATGATTGAAGTGATCCAATAGACGTCCGCTTCTGCCCTCCACTTGATCGGGTTCCTCCTCCACAATCTTGTGTGGCGAACGCACAGGTGGAGCTGCTGAGCTCAATTCCAAGAGCATGACAACAAATCCCAGCATTAGGCAGCGGCTAAAGTTGGATAACATTTTGGGGGCAGGTAGAACGAGGTGTTTGGATTGCAGGTGCTGTTGGTGGTGCGGTGGTGCGTTGGTGGTGCGTGATCTGCCGTCGCTTCGCTGTGTTGTTAACTGTTTAATTCGGAAACTGCGTAACAATGCCTTTTTATAGCCAACCGCGACGGCTTCAGCTTCAGTCTCTGCTGCTGCTGTTGCCGTTGCTGCTTTGGTCGCTGCTGAGAGCGACAACAACTCAGTCGGGATGACAGCAACACAGCGTCAACAGACGCTCGCAGCGACTTTAGCGACGACGACGTCAAAACAAAAAGCACAAAAAAGATTCTCAACTCTTAATTTCAACTACTTACACACATATTTGTATGTACTTGCCCAGCCCATGCTGTGACCAAGGGCGTCACCTGGGGCGGAGAGCAGGCAGTGTCCAGCAAATTGACAGGTTCCTCTGCACAATTAGTCTCCCTCTCTCTCTCTCTCTCTCTCTCTCGCTCTCTGTCTTGCTTCTCCCCTCTGTTTGCTTTGGCATCTTCAAAGCGATCTGCAACGAATTTAACAGCTTAAATGCTTTATCTATTTATAAGACACGCGCACATGATCCGTCAAATCTGAAAGGAACCATCTGATTTGTCAGACAAAAGTCTGATAAATTCTCAACTGATATGTATTGTGATTTAGATCTCACGTTCAACTCAGCGGAGCTGAGGTGATTTGTAAGCTCGTTAAGCACATGAATCAACCGCTTGAGGCATTAAATTGTGACCATGGACAGGATTAAAATTGATCAATGCACTTTTCATCAATAAGTTGCCATAACTCTTGATGTTGTTTTAAGTGCAGCGCATTTACTTCCGTTTACACTGATTTAGGGCTGTTGGCAAATGTGACCATGGGGAAGAGTGGAGATTAAATATGTGTAGGTGATGATATAACAGTTAGTTCTATATGCTGAACAGTGACCATGAATGATATACAACTGTGCTCATTAAAATAGCAGTGTGACAGAAGCAGAACTACAATAACGATTTCTTTTGCACTTTCTTATTTGTTAGTTGATTGCTGTCACATTGTTTTTGGAAATTAAATATAATTATGGGAAAGCAGAAAAAAACCCCATTAAATTTGGTTTGATTTTCTGTAGTTCTCATATTTTTGCACATGTGCATTACTTTTTTTTATGCCGATATTAAAATAAATTCACATTTGGCATCTTCTGTAACTATTTTATTATTAAACTAGCTATTAAGTATTTTAACAATTGTTTTCATTTTTTTATTTTGAGTAATTCACAATAATTGATAATTGAGAAAGTTGAGTTTATGACAAACAAAATTTTGTAATTTAATTTATAAAGATAATTACTTTTGGAAAAACATGAACATTTCAATTCATCGACTGTGGAGAATTTCTATAAATGTATTTACTATTCTTCTTTAATATTAACTAATTAATAATTTATAATTATACCTAAAATACAATATTTAAACTTAGAATTATTTATTTTTCGTTGTAAATTTATTTGATCTTATTGTAGCAACTTTTTTTTTTAAATAACGAATACAATTCCTTATTGCAACGCATTCAGTCTGATTCTATCGTAATATTAAATACTAGTGTTAGAAATAAATTCTAAAATATTTATATATTTTTTGTTCTTTTTTGTTGCTAGTTAAATTTTGTAGTATTTTGTATTCTGTTGTTATTTATTATAATTATATTATCCATTAAATATTGACATTCGTTTCTGTTTCTATATTTGCTTATTTCTAGGTTTTGAATGAAGTTTACAATTAAAGTGTGAATATAGAATTAAAATATTTGCTTTTTGACATATTAACTTATTGTGTTCTTATTTTTCTGGATTTAGAGTTGGAATTAAATTTTGCAAAGTATTAACTATTAATATTTTTCGCTATTACTTGTATGTTTATTTGAATTGTGTTCAAAAAGGTTAAAACGTTAGAATGGAATTTTTAAGTATAGACTATTAAATGTTTTTTGTTTATATTTAGTTATTTTAATAAGTGCTTAAAATGAAATAGTAAAGTTTTAAATTCATTTTAAAATATTTAATATTAAATATTTATTGACCTAACAGCTGAAGCTCTCAGGCAGTCTGTTTTTAGGAAATAAGTAAATTATGATATAGTTTTATTAATATTTAGTATTTCATAGTGAAGCAGGCGGTACATGTCAAGTGCTGTTAACTCAACATAGTTGTTGACAAGAAAGAGAGAGAGAGAGAGAGAGAGAGAGAGAGAGAGAGGAAGAGGAGAAGAGATCATATCAATAATTGTGCATATGTTTCCACTGTAGTTGCCGGTAGCTAAAAATACACCCTAACGTACACCCTACAATTTGTGCAACGAGTTTGAGTACGTGCCGTGGCATGTGGCGCATCTAAAGCGACACAGAGAGCCGCCACAGTGAAGCAGCTGCAACAACAAGAAGTGGAGCTTTAGTTACAGTGCTCGCCTCCTATGGCCAATTAGGGCTAATTTATGATTTCAATCATTTCTTAATTGCATTTAATGTGCAGCGATTTAGCGAACAGAGAGAGCTACTCAACGAAGGGCTGCTGCAACCAGCTGGACAATAACTGGCAAAGTTGCCTAGAGGTGGCTGCCACTAAACACACTTGGTCACTCGGCCAAACTTAATGATGGTGGCGGGACATCAACTTGCCTCGGCTCTCGACTCTCGACTCTCGAATCTCAGTCTCGGTTTCGGTCTCTGCTGCTTATCGTCGATGAATTAATTTGCACACACACCTCTAAGGTCATTGTTGCATGTTGCTTTGGGGCGATCATTGATGCGTAGCGTTGATTTTGATTTGTTGTTGCTGCTGCTGCTGCTGCTGCAACTGTTGCTGTCAGCGACACAAAATTTATAACGTGCCGGGAAGTCAAAGTCACTGTTAGAGAGTAACAGTCACAGTTCACTGAATCGGTGACAATGGCAGTGACAGCGACAGTGACAGTGACAGTGACAGTCGCAGAGTCAGAGTCAGTGACAGTGACAGCTAAAGCGACAACAACAGCAACTGTGACAACATCAGCAGCTCTGACAGCAACATTTGCAGTCACTCACACAGTCACTCAGTCAGTCAGTCAGTCAGTCAGTCAGTCAGTCAGTCAGTCAGTCAGCAAGGCAGCTTGCTGCTTACTGTTCTTGCTGTTGTTGAGGCCACAAACAAACCAAAAAAACAAAAAAGAAACTCAAAAAACTGAGCGCAAAAGTGGCAACAAGCACATCAGCAACTGTCGTCGACAACATCCTGGCCAAAGGCAATGACATACTCTGCTCTTCGCCATCGTAAACTGATTTATTTATAAACGCAATTTACCTCTGACTCCCTCTCTCTCTCTCTCTCTCTCTCTCTCTTTTTCTTTTAATCTTTGTGCTTCGCATTTGCACAAAGACCAACAAAAAAAGAATACAAAATTAAAATACAAAAGCGCCCAAAAAATGTTTGGCAAACTTGTTGCAGCAGCAGCAACAGCAGCAGCAGTTGCTGGCAAGGTCATTTGTTTCACATGTCGATGACAAAGACAAGCTGCAGCAGACAACAAAGATGTTGTTGTTGTACTCCTGCTTGCTGTTGTTGTTGCTGTTGTAGTTCTCCTGATTGTTGTTGTTGCTGTTGTTCTTGTGCTTGTTGCTGTCGTTGTTGTTGGCGGCGTGACAGGAAGTGTTTCTTGGTACCGTGTCCGCTGAAGCTGTTGCTGCTTTGGCTGTTGCTGTTGTTGTTGTTGTTGTTCGTGCTTTAGTTGCTGTTGTTGCTGCTGCTGTTGTTGTTGCCTTGGTTGCTCTTCTTGCTGCTTTGGTTGCTGCTGCTGTTGTTGTTGTGCCCGCTTTTGCTTTGGCTGCTGTTGTTTCTGCAGTTGTTGTTGCTGCTGCTGCTGCTGCTGCTCTTTTGGTTGCTGTTGTTGTTGTGACTGCTGTTGTGTATCTTCTGTCTGTCTGTCGCCTGTTGTAGGCACGCTGTTTGTCATTACCTGCACACACACACAGCAGTTGCTTTTTGTTACCCTGTTCTCATTTCAAAGCGGATTAAAAGATCGCAAAGAGTCACAGCCAAAAAGTTTATATATTATTTTTTTAATTTGTAATTTTTAGCTTCAACTTCACAATAATGATAATTACAATAGAGTGCAAAAGTCATGTATCAAAACGTGTTAAAGATTACTTCGAATTTTGATTGCCTTTCTCCCTCTCTTTTGAAACTTATAAATGTTTATATATTTGTATATTAATACCCTGTTGTAGTTGACATTTTACAAAATGTTTGTTAAAGTTTAAAGATTTATTGGCATATTTTTTTCACTTTTAGTATAATGTTTTATTTGCTATTAAATTAATGCGGCTTTTTGGTAACTATCTTTTCTCCTAAAAATCAAATATATATTATTGTTTTACATTATTTTCTCTATAATTTCCTTAAACTGAAGTTAAATGTAATATTGTAAATAAATTTTAAGAAGTACAAATTCTTTTTTTTGTATTAAAATAATGTAAGAAATGTAAGAAAGGAATTTTAAAATATAGACTACAGTATTTTTTCAATATTCATTTATTTAATTAATTGCTTAAATCTTTCATATTTATTTTCTATATTCATCTAAAAATTTAAGCTCACAGGTAATATATTGTTTTTACATAATTTCGTTATTAATCTGTTTTAGTAGAAAATTTGTAATTGGCTTAAGAACTTTATTTCTGTCTTATAAATTTAATATTCCTATAATAAAGTGTAAGGTGTAAACTCTTTGGTTTGTATCTAAGCAAACTTTTAAGATTAATTACAATTAAAATAGAGTCGAAAACCTAAGCAGCCAGTACTGTATTTAGAAACTAATTAAATTTGACTTTTAATAAAGTAAATAAGTAAATAAAAATTAAAATAATAGCCAAAAGAACAGGGTATCTTTTATTTGAACCCTCTCCACAGGATGTTTGTTACTTTATTTTTTTTTTTTTTTGAGGGGGCTTCGCAGTTGCAACTGCTGCTGTTGCTGTTGTTGTCGACTTAGTTGTCGGCTGCTGCGTGCTTAGCCTAGTAGCAGCCACAATGGTTTTGTAGGTGTCGTCCTTGCCCTCAGAGCGACGCGTCGGCGACGTTGTTGCAGCTTCAACAGGGACTGCATTTAGCGTGCTACGTGCCACAGTTTTGGTAGCGTGCGAAGCTGCCACAGTGAGGCAAGTGCTAATTGCAGCATAGATGGCTGCTAAGATAAACGTTTTAAGAAGCTAACATTGCGTATACTTAATATTTAGTATACAACATATTTAATTACACTTTATTAGAAGTAACTACTATTTGTCAAATTAAAAAGGATTAAAGTGTATTTTAATGATTATTTAAAATTGTTTCTGTTATGACAGAACTTAATTTGATAAATTTTATTAGCATTAATATATGAACAATTAAAGACGGACATGTCTTTATAATCTCAGCTTTAAAAGAACTAATTTAAAAATGTGTCGAGCTATGTGAATGATTTACCATAATTCATACTTATCAATTAATTAAATTAGAGTTATTTCTACTGCCTAGAAATAAATATTGTTCTTTGCTTTAAAAAAGATTTGATACTAAAAGCATATCAAAGGTATTATTAATTATTAAAAAGAAAAAAATTAATAACATTTTTATTTAAGCACCGGACAAAAACAATTTAAAGCCTCAAAAGGGATTTCTTTCTTCTCTTTGTTTACTTTTGATACTTAGAAATACATTTTACGACAACTTCGATAAGAAATTTGTGAGTATATATTAATAAACCTCGCTCTACAGGTAAATCCCTCTCAGTGCTTAATGTTATAAACAAGTGCATTATACTAAATAATGTCAAAATTAAGCGATTGCATTTGTGAAAGCAAATTTGTGGTATCTTTTTGCACTCTTCGCTGCCTAATAGGATTGATAAATTCAGATGAATAAATTAATAGGATTAATACTAAAGCAGCTTTGGGTTGTTAAAAGAATTTTCGTTTTAATTTGCTGTTTATGAAAATATGTAATTTTATATAAAATTGTGAAATGCTGGGGGATTTGAGACCACTGTGCACACTGCACAAATCGCGTAAAGCCACGAGAACGAGAAGAAGAACAACGACACCCGCAAAAAAAGTTACAAAAAGAAGCAAACAACAAAAACAGAAAGGGGAACACACAGTGAGTCGTAGCTAAAGATACAGATACAGATACAGATACATATATATATGTATATATATTTGTATATAGACAGAGATACAGCAGACGAATGGGCAAAGTTACACACAAATAATGTATAAAAGTAGCTTATAAAACAAAATTTGTATGAATGGTCCATGTAGCGTTGGCTACGTGACATGACGTCTCTAGATTCAACTTGTTGTTTGCTTCTCTCCAACCAACTCGGTCTGCGTCTTTGAATTGCCTCCCCGCCCTCCCGCCTCCACGTTACCCCACAAAAACACCTTCCAACAGTGGCTAAAAGCTGTGGTTGCCCACTTTTTGTTGCCTCCCCCTTTTTTGGTTTTTTTTTTTTTTTTTGGGTTTCTGTGTGTGCGAGAGATTTTGGGGCTCGGCACGGAATAATTCGCATCAAATCACGTCGTTTTCTTTTGCGGAACTCTTCAAAAACTGATTCAGATTCAGCCGCATTTTGTGTGTGAGAATATACATACATATTTTTTTAGTAGTATATATATATTATTTTTTATCTGTTTTCTGTTTTTTTTTTTGTTTTTTTTTTTATGATATGCCGAGCATCTTGGAAACAATTTGTAAGACTTAAGTTGTGTGTCTGGGAGTTTGGTGTCTGGCATAAATTATAAAAGCCGCATGCTTGTTGCAGCGTAAGCACAAATTTGCCTTGTTACAGCTGCAGATACATGCTATACATACTCGTATTTGTTATAGATGCGATACATAGATTTATTAAGTAGCCGACCAGTTAGCCGATACACAAACACACACACGAATTGGAATTTGGCAATTCGTAATTCGCAATTGCCAATTACCGAAGTATGCTCAATTTAAACAATGCAACCGAGGGCCACAGGCAAATGCTGCTGCTGTATCTTCAAGATACATTTCATTTGGGCATGGCATGAACCCAAAAACGGGGCCAAAACTAATCCGAGTCAATAAAATTGCAAACTATAAAAGGCTTTTGCCTGCTAGCGACTGCGACTGCGGCAAGGCTTTGGCCATGGCCAATTGCAGCTGTGTCCCAGCCACGGCCTTTTTTCCCCTTGTTCCCCCTTTTTACCACAATCCTCACTTTCTGTGTCTCTGGCAACATTCATTAAATGAACATTTTGTGGCTGCTTTCGGGGAGTCAACAACAGCAACAGCAACAAAAACACCTTGTTTGCCATTTTGTGCGGAGTTGGCACAGCAATTGAAATTTACAAAAAAGCCACATTATTAATCTCAAGATTAGATTGAGTGTGCTCCCGATAAGCAAACCGAATGTTTATGTTATGTGCCTGCTGCCACACACTATACGAGAGAGAGAGAGAGAGAGAACACACACACACTCACTCACTTACCGTATCTAGGACGTGTGTGTCTGACATCAAATAAAGGCCCCTCGACTACACTGAGCGTATTCCACTAAAAACAAATGAATACAAAAAAACAAAAAAAAAAAAAGAATATCAATTTATTCAACGTTTATGCAAATAGTTGACCATCTTTACTAGTAACAATTAATTTTATTTAACTGCTTAAACTGAAGCATAATAATTGTATTACAAATTAAAGAAAATTAATAAATTGACAGATCATTTTCTATTCGTCTTACTTAATTATTTGAAGTTTATAACTACACATTTACTTTTTATGTAATTCGATTGGACTCGAAAATAAAAATTATGTTTTTATTAAGCATCATTTTGATTTAATTTATAGTAGTTTTAATTTACAAAAACTGTTTGAGTAATTCATTTTGTGAAATTTGTTTTATGCAGTAACTGAATTTTAATTCAATTATTTCTTAATTATTTCAACATTTTATATAAAATATTGATTGGCCTACGTTTAGAATGATAATTGTTTTATTTACATTTTGAGTTTTTATTTTTTAGCTGCTTTGAATTAAATACTAATTTTGTTTTACCAAATATTATATATTTCTTATATTATTGATAATTCATTGATATTTTGATGTAAACGTTGTTTCTTAAAAAATATTTAATTATGTCAGAAAAAGCAAACTTAATAGTTTACACACAATAATAATTATAACAATAATAGCTTAAAATAATTACTATTCGGTTTTTTTGTTTATATGAAATATTATCGAGTTTACATCTAAAAAATATTGTGAACCACATTTTTTAATCGTTTTCAAATTAAGTTTTACTACGCATTTTATAAATTAAATAATAGTTTAAATAAATGTTAAAATTAATTAATTAATATTGTGACATTTATTTTCTTGTTTATTTTTTTTGTTCATATTTTCTTTATTTATTTATAGCTTCGATTTCATATGTTTTTCTCCACTATAATAATTGTAAAATAAGCTTAAATAATGACGTATATTTTTATTTATTGTTTCTTTATTCAATAAAAGATAACTTAACTTTCATATTCAAAAACATTAAAGTAAATTTATGTAAAGTAATTATTTGTTTAGTTTTTTTTTTTAATGCAAGTTTTTACATATTTTTCTCTACTACAAAAATGTAATTCTTGATTTAATTTAATTTGCCTTTTTGGTAATTTTAATTCCCTAACTGCGAACTTCTAATGTCCGCCCTCTGTGCGGGTGTCTACTGATGATTGTATGTGCCCCGTTTACCAAAATAAAGAGTTAACACAAAAAAGCTAAACGAAAAAAAGAGAATAAAAAATGGAAAAAAGGTTCAAGCCTCTCGCAATTCCTAAGTTGCTTTTATTTGATTTTGCGTCTTGATAACCCGATATAAATTTAGATTAGGCACAAGTCACTCACATACTCAGACTCACACTCACAACACTCGCATTCACATGCTCCTGAGTAGAGCTCAGGCTAAGGCGAGTAACAAACAATCGGGTCAACGTTTTCAGTACGTCTGTTTTATATATTTTTGTATTTATTTTTATTTTTTTTTCTTTTTTTGGCAACATGAGATAATCGCACGTACGCAACGATGACGATGTCAGAATCCAAATGGGAAAGCTCCACTCGAGCTTCAGCTGCAGCTTCAAATTTTGGATTGCGTTAACCCCACTGGACCCCAAAAGTCTGTATGTGTGTGTGTGTGTGTGTGTTGCTTTTGGCGCATTTTGTTTTGGCCACGTCAATTATAGCTATTACTCAATTTATTTATTTATTTGTAGGTCGTTTATTTATTTATGAATTACTCCACTGCGATTGACCTTTCTTTCCCGTTCTTCGTCCACTCTTATGGAGTGCTAAAAGCCAATGTTACGCTAGGGAATCAAGAAAGGGACAGCAAGAGAAAGAGAGAGAGAAAGAGAGGGAGAGGGAGACCACAATGTAACCGAATCCGCTGTCAATGGTTGTGCCCATTTAACCCCCCGTTGAAGATAGATTAATGATGGGGTTAAGCATCCATCTGAAAATAGATTTCATCATGTGCTTACACCGGACTACAAGTATGCATACGAGTAGCTCCCTCTCTCTCCCTCTCTTTCTGCCTGTTGCTGACCTTTTTCCGTTGTCCCGATCCCCGATTTGAGGATATGTGTGTGTGTGTTTGTGTGCTTATAAATAGCCACAAGTGACCCAACGCAAACCCTTCCTAGCCTTCCTTCCTTCCTTTGCCAGCCAAAAATTATTATCTGACAGCATTTAAATCAAATTGAAATTATTTTGTTGACTTGAATGCTGAGTTTATTGATCCCCAACAACAACACAAATGGTTTCCATTGTGAACACGATTGAATTGAATTGCCAGGCCAAAGCAAAAGAAAGAAAGAATAAAAAAAATGAAATGTAGAAATAACTCGTTTTGCGTTTTCACTTGATTAGCATAAGTATACGAGTCAGTATCACAAAATATATATATTATATATACGGAATATTTATGTTAGCCGTGCTCCCAAAAATTCCTTTTGCCCATGTGCTTTACTCAAGTGTGTTTTAATGTTTTCTTTAGAGCTTTAAAATTGAAATTCAACTCGTTTGAATTTACTAGTATTTTAAATGTGGCGACAATTTTCCAAGCAACTTTAATGGGTATTAAGCGAGGTAAATCTATTATTCATTTTAGTAGTTTGAGATTTTTCCAATGCAATTTGTTGTGAATGAAATTTTTGCACAAAATCTAGAAATTCAATTAAATGTATGTAAATATTTTGTTATAAAATATTGATTAATTTAATTGAATTGAATTAAATTGAATTTAAAACGTAGAAATATGAACATAGTTGTAAAAAATTATTATTTGAATTTGTTGAGTTTGTTAAATTGATATTTAAATAAAATAATAATCAATATTAATAAATAAGTAAGAAAGATTGTGTCGAGTGTGCTCAACATTTTGAATTAAAACAAACAGTGCGGAATTATTATTAAAATATACCAAATTTTATACTGCAAAATTCAAAAATATGTCGAATATCACATTTGGTATATCGATGTAGTACTACATTCAAAATATACCGGATTTTCGATCAATACAGATGAATTTCGGAAATAATTTCTGCAATTTTTATTCGATCGAAATCGAATATATTTATTATTATCTGTACCAAAATTCTCTTCGACTCTAGCTTTAAAATTAAGATTGTGATAAAAAAAGTGAGGTGATAAAAGCATAAAAAGTGGTGTCGAAAAATAGTCTCTAACATCTATGGAGAGACAGACGAACATGGCACGGCTGTCGATGCTGATCAGGAATATATATAATTTATTTGGTCGGAGATGCCTTTTATTGCCTAGTACAAACATTTCCTGTAGGCACAAAGTTAAAATACACATGAAGCGAGTATAATAAGCAGATAATTACCTTAATTTAAATTTGTTATTTCTAATGTATTTTATTTTTTTTTTCAAAATTGAATTAGGTTAATATATTCGTAGTTTCTAAATTGTTTTGTCCTTCTTCAATCAATAATACGTTCTTGGTTTCTAAATTGTTTTGACCTCCTTCGACAAAGTATACTTTGTAGTATTCAGAAATTTCAATTGCATAGGAAAATCAAGAGAATTGCTGCACCGCAAACAAACCTCAGCTATCAATTTGTCTTTCACAAGCTGATGGCCAGTTTGTCATCAGCGATGATTAGCATTTGGTGCCAGAGATCTCGCTGCTGATTGAGATGTAATCAGAGCTGAGCTGCTTTGCCACTTGTCATCAGACGTAATCAACGACAAGCTTAAAGTAATTGCGTGCCACAATTCAATGAAAAAGCAGGAGGAGAACAAGAAGAAGAAGAAGAAGCTGCAGATGCAGATGCAGATGCAGTCATCATTTGATGGCCTAAACATGGGCATTAAGAGGCGTTGGCTAAAAACTGCATAGCACTTGAAGTGCTTGCAGCTGGCAAAAGTTCTTTTACACAAAAGCTTGGCAGGGCAAAGGAGAAGGACAAGGAGAAGGAGAAGGAAAAGAAGGAGGAGTGGATGGGGGAGGGGGAACAGCTAGCGGACAGTTTGTCAGCGGGCAAATCGTTGGGCATTCATAAAACCGAACCGTGTGGCTTACCTCTCTCCACCTTTGTCATCCTCTTCTTCTACTTTTTTCGGGAGAGACTGGGAAATGGTCGTAAAATGCAGCAGCAACGACCTGGTGCAGTTGCAGCTATTCATTTTGCCACTAATCCGATGCGGGCGTCGTCGGTTTATTTACGAGTCTCGGCCCATCTAATGAATAAGATGCCGTCTGAAACTGAAACCGAATCATGCTCCTCATCCTCATCCTCATCCTCATCCTCCTATTTCTCTTTCTCCTTTTTCGTTAGCAATGCGTGTGAATGACTGAAACGAGAAACGAACGAACGAATGAATGAACAAATGAATGAATGAATGAATGAATGAATGGTGGAATGGCGAAATGAATGGGCTGGCCCCTCAGGCATCTTTTGGCTTTCATGCACGAGCCGTTGCCTTAACTGGAATCTGCTGAAGCACAGCATTCGTTGCTCTCTCTCTCTCTCTCTTTCTCTTTCTCTTTCTCTGTATCTCGCTGTCTCTGTTTGGTCATAAAAAGCGCAGTTAGTTCTTATACAGTTTGAATTCTAATTGCGCAAATGAATTCGCAGCAGCAGCAGCAGCTTTTGGTCAAAGTTGCCATGGTAGTTAGCAACAGCAACAGCCTCAATTCAAGGTGCGGGCTCAACCGTCACAACCGCAATACTTCCCCCTTCCCCTACACACTCCCCCTCCTCCTTCCCCATCCCTAAAGCAGTTATGTGTGTGGCAACCCCAATTTCTCTGTCATCCTGCATTCCTTTCGCTTTTGTCTGCTAACCTTGTTCTCTATTCCGCTCACTTTTCAAAAGTAATTTCCCATCAATTCCGAAAACATTCCCATTCTAGCGCTCAGCATCCGACTTCTAATTGTTTCCTCACTAAAATCTACACAAATTGCCGTCTAACATGAAACTGATAACGTAGCTACAATATCAATTTGAATCAATGCTGAATAAATATCTAATATATTGACTAATTTTAACCACACATATTTTTTTTTTATTTTATTTCAAAAATCTATGAAATTATAAATAATTTTCCAAAATTACGTATTTTAAACTGTATTTAAAATTCCTTTAGAATTTTTTATTTAGCCCATAAATATATAATATATAATATGAAAGCTACATTTGGTATATCAATATACTATGGCATTAAAAATTTAATTATGAATTACAATAGAATATAAGTATCTACGTCTGGAATATTAATATTCAAAACATAATTATGAATTACAATAGAAATGAAGAAACTAAAATCTTAGAAATGAAAAAGTCATTTTTATACCTTAATTTTAAAAATATTTATAGTATTTTACATTTCTGCATCAGTCCATAAATAAGTGAAAATCGTGAATCCTATAATTTAAATTATGTTTAATTTTATATTTTGAGATTTATAATTTTTAATTAAATTATTTTTAATTTAGCGATTCTTTATAGTTTTTATAGTTATTATTTATTATTTAATTTTAAATTTTAATTGAATTTTTTCAATGTTAATAGCTCATAATCGGCAATAAATTAATTAAAATAAATTCCCTAAAATAGATTCCATTAAACATATAATTCTGACAAAATTAAATCATTAAAATCGGAAAACTACGCTTTAAAATTAAAATTATTAATTCTTCATTTTTGTATTTACAAATTTATTCAATGAATTCTATTATAAAACAATATTATTTTTATACAATTAGAACATTTTAGAGTTTATGTAAAACTTCTTATTTTCTTCCTTTTTTTTATAAATAGTTATAAAGGTTAAATATATTAATACTTTAAAAAGTATTGCTTTTCATAATGTTAAAGCAGTTTGTATATTATTCTGACACAAAAAGTAAAATTTTTTTTCTTCATTTCTAATAAATAAAAAGTTAAAAATAAATAAATTATTGCTTTTCATGCAATTGAAGCAAATTGTATATAATTTTTATCAATGTTCACACTTAAGGTAATACTTATATCATAAAAATATCAGTCAAAAAAAACACACACTTATTATAAAAAAGCTTTTTATACTTTAAGAATAAAACATAAATTTGAGCTGCTGAAATTTTGTTTGTAAAAAAGAGAAAAATAGATGCGCAAATCTGCAGCTAATTAAATTGAATTTTATTTTCAGCAGTACAAAATAGAAATGTATTAATGATTGATAGTTAATATAGAATGCCATCCATCACAATTACGAAATATTCAGCACATTGACGATACTGAAACTGAGAACAGTGTCTTGCCGCATAATCCAGAGAGTCTGATTATGCTGCAAAATGCCCCCGAGGCGCCTCAATGCATCAAAGTTATTTGCGTTGTCCACAAAGCCCTACAAAATTACGCAAAGGACAAGGGGGACGAAAAGGACACGAGTTCGAATGCGGTTAAATTATGAGAAATGGTTGCGAAATTGTGAAACATTTTGTGGCAAATGGCAACAACGACATCCGAGTATTTTTTTTCCAGTGCCAAATAATCAGAGAGTTCATGGTGCACACCTATCGTTGGCTTTGGCTTTGGCTCAGCCTGCATGTCACTGCATTTTTGGCTTTTGCTGTATATTGGATACAGACTGGAGCATTCCCATAAGCACATCAACGAACTTAACAGCATAGGAGTGAGGAGAGAGGGGAGAGAGTGGAGAGAGGAGTAAAAAGAACCGTTGTCACATGCTGGCAGTAGACATGAGCATAATGCCAAGAACCGAATCGAGTTGGAAGCTGAGCACTTATAACGAGATGCCGATAATTAAGTTGATAATGATGAGCATCTACAAATTGCCGGCATTGGATACAATGCGCCCCGCAGTCAACAGCAACAACAAACAAGTAAGAAAGCTATACTCGATTGTGCTTGACTTTGAGATACCCGTTAATCATTCTCAATAGAAGATGACCTGTGTGGTATTATACCTAAAATATACCAAACTAATATAATGAACAAATATTCAAATATATTGATGAAAACATTTGGTATTTTGATATACTACTACATTCAAAATATACGACTGATTGTAAAATTTACCAGACTGTCAACCAAATCAGCCCCTGAATGGTATATTGTTATACTAATACATTTATAATATACCATTGAGTGCACAATATGCCAGCCTGTTAACCAAAGTAGACCCAACTGCTGCAACGCTTTAATAAAAATATACCGAAAAATATTGAAATTTATAATTGCTATATCGATATACTACTACATTTAAAATATACCATAGTATACAAAATATACCTGATTTTCAATATATATTATATATCATAAAGTACAAAATATTCCAAATTGCAGGGGTCAATTCTTCCATCTTATTTTATTCTTATTTAATAATCTCTACAAGAATATGCATTTATACTTTAACATATATGGTCGGAGATGTTTCCTTCTGCTGAACGCACAAACTCATAATACCCTTCCACCCCACGGTTATCGGGTATCAAAATGAGAACCACAACAAGCATCATTTTTGGGTTCTTTTGTGCATCTCTTTTTTGCCTCTTGAAAATTTCTCTCTACAACTTTTCATATTTTATGTTATGTGAAATTTTCTAGCTTACGGACACACACGCACACACACATAGACGCACACAAGTGTGTGTGACATCTGATTGGCAAATGTGTGTTTGTGGCTTCAACATACACACATATTAGTATTCCATGTTACGCAATATTTATTGTCAAGATTATGAAAACCAATTGAATTAATTATATTTTAAACGAGATTTTCTCTACCAAATAGATTCTCTCTTATTTATGCATAACTTTTTTCCCCCTCGCTTTTTGGCAAAATTCCATTGATAAAGCAAAGCTGGGGAATTTAGCTAAAGTCCCAAAATTAATTTTATTGATTACTGTGATGGGAATTTAGCCAACATACAATATTAATATTATTGATTAAGGCTTGCGCCTTCTTGTGGATCCTCGGACACAACATCCCATAGCTCTGCATGTATCAGCACACTCTTCATTTGGATGCTCCAAGCATCATAATTGTTGTCCTCCAACTTTTCTATTTGATACATCGCACTCATTTTGCTATTTGCGTCACACCACAATTCCTTGCGAATGTCTTTATAATTTCACCACAGTTCGTAACCGCGCACTTCACTACCAAGCCGTGCCTGGGCCCATAACCTGTTGAACCGAGTTGGTTCGGCAAGAAAGTCTTGGCTGAAGCGTAAAATAAAACACGTCGTTCTGTTTTAAGTATTTATTCGCAACTGTGTATATTAAATGTTAGTTAACATAATTATGTGCAGTGCAGATGTTAATGTTAATGCACTGCTAATTTTATTTATCGATATTCATATGCGTACATTGATATTTTTAACACTCTTCCTCAATGTAAGCATATTTACAAATATTACTTCAATTTTAACAAATTTATGAAATGTATATGTTTCTGCTTTGACAAATTCTTCGTTAATATGTCTGCGACCATATCATTCGTTGAAACATACTTCAAAACTATTTGTCCCTTACTTACTACTTCTCGCGCAAAATGATATCTTATATCAATATGTTTTGCCCTCGAGTGATGCACAGGATTCTTTGCCAGTTGTTGCGCACTTAAATTGTCAGTGTGAACTACTGTTGGGGTGTCCTCTACGCCGCAACCAATTTCGACTATAAGTCTGCGCATAACAATCGCCTCTTTGCATGCTGTTGATAACGCCATGTACTCAGCTTCTGTGCTGCTAAGCGCTACACTCCGTTGCTTCTCCGATTTCCAGGATATCGGACCACCTCCAAGAAAATATACATAGCCCGTATATGACTTCCGGTCACTCTGGTCGCCGCCCCAATCCGAATCGACATAGCCTTCAAACGCATTTCCACACTTGCTGTAGTGTAGCTGAAACTCCGACGTTGAAGCTAAATATCGCAACACATGCTTCACTCCTGTTAGATGCTCCACATGCGGATCCTTATTCCGCTGAGCCAATTTTGCAACTGAATGCAAAATATCAGGTCTGGTCGTAAGAGCTAACCACATTAACTCTCCAATTGTTGACTGATATGACCTCAAATCAACTTGCTGACATTGGTCATTACCGCATGCCACTTGATGTCCCGCTTCTAACGGCGTCGCAGCCGCTCTGCAGTTCTCCATACCATGTCTTCGTAGTAGATCCTTGATGTACTGTGTATGACCCAAAGTTATCTCGCCGAGCTCGCCATCACGTTTGATTTCCATACCAAGAAAAAGCTCCAATGGGCCCTTATCAACACACTCAAATGCGTTAGATATGGCTGCCTTAATGTTGTTCAAATCCTCCTTTGACTTGCAGGCTATAAGAATATCATCGACATATACTAGTATTAGTGAAAGATTACCTCCTGTCTCTTGTTTGTACAAGCAGGGCTCATTGTCGCATGGAACGAAATTAAGTTTACGCAAAACTCCATCTAGCATCGAGTTCCATTCTCTTCCTGATTGCTTCAATCCATATAGCGCCTTCTTGAGCAATAAAACCTTTCCAGCCTGGTTGTCGTCTTCAAACCCTTGCGGTTGCTTCATATAGACCGTGTCGCTCAAATCGCTGTTCAAATATGCCGTGCATACATCCATTTGATGCAAATACAATTGCAACTCTGCTGCCAACGCTAAGACCAAACGCATACTCTCTAGTCTGCATACCGGTGAAAACGTTTCACTGTAGTTGACACCATATTGCTGCGAACATCCTTTCGCTACCAATCTAGCCTTAAATCGTTGAATCTGGCCGCACGCATCTCGCTTTAGACTAAAAACCCATTTGCAGCCAATTGCGCACTGGTTCTTTGGCAATTCTGCAAGCTTCCATGTTTCATTTGTCATCAAAGCCTTGTGTTCCTTCTGCATTGCTTCGCGCCAATGCGCTGCGTGTTTACTGTTGATCGCCTCGTCGTACGATGACGGAATAGTTACCTCGTCTGTAACCATCGCTCCCAGTATATTGTAGATCTTCTTTGGGCGTCCAGGCTTGCCCGTTCTCAGGATCTTTGGTCTGCCAGGACCAATTCGTACTGTCGGATTAGCTTCCACTATCTCCATGTCTTTTGCACTTTCAAAAGATTCATTGCTGCTACTTTCGTTTGTAGCTTCAAGTTCTGGGTCGCTTTCGTCGTGGTTATCACCCGATCCCAGCTGGTTATCATCTTCATCGTCTGAATTTGAAGATTGCCATTGACTTGCCGGTTGCATGTCAAGTACTACGTCGCTGTCACTTGCCTGCTGTAGGCCACTGAGCTCATCGAATACGACATCTCGTTTCTCGATCACCAGGTTTGACTCCGCATCATATAATCTATAGCCCTTCGCCTGCATAGAATATCCGACCATGCGATACTCTTTGCCCTTCGCTGCGAACTTGCTCCTATGATGCCCCTTGTCAAGTGCAACTGCAACGGAACCAAAAACTTTTAAGTGACTTATACTTGGCACCTTACCAGTCCACGCTTCCATAGGCGTCATATTGGGCAACGCTCGTGTAGCCGCACGATTACGTAAATACACAGCCGTATTTACTGCTTCTGCCCATAATGTCTGACTTAGTCCTGACTGCACCAATAGACATCTTGCCATTTCCACCAACGTGCGATTTGCCCTTTCGGCAACTCCATTCTGTTGTGGGGTATATGGCACTGTCAGCTGCCGATCAATACCATTGCTCTTCAAATAGTTATTGAACTTGTTGTTAACATATTCCCGACCGTTGTCGCTCCGAATACATTTAAGCTTCTTTCCGGTTTGCCGTTCTACCAAATTCTTGAATTCCACGAACTTGTCAAAGACCTCGTCTTTGCCCTTCAGGAAATACACGAAGATACGCCGCGAGCAGTCATCAATAAACGTCAAGAAATATCTGGATCCTGCAAGAGACTTCGCTTCAAATGGTCCACATACGTCTGTATGAACTAGTTCCAGCAACAATTGTGCACGACTTTCACTGGCCTTTTGAAAAGATTCCACATGAACTTTGCCCATCATGCACGTCTTGCATGAGGCAACTGATGGCATATCCAATTTCTCCATCCCACGTACCAATCCTTTCTTTGACATCTCCAGCAAACTTGTGTAATTAACATGTCCGTATCTGTTGTGCCACAGTTTTGCATCAGCCTTAACGGCAGCGTAACATCTGTTAGGCTCGGACTCAACCGTATACAGGCTTCCAGTTCTGTTAACTTCCAGAATTATTTCACCACGTTGTGAAATCTTTGCATTTTTCGGCCCGAAATGTACGACGCAATTATTTGCCACTGCTGTGCTCACGGATATAAAATTACTCGTCAGCTTTGGCACATACAATACATTCAGCAATGTTAATGTATACTTTTTGCTTTTTAGCAAAACTTCACCTTTGCCCTTGGCTTCCAAGGAACCTGCGTCTGCCAATCTAATCATTTCGCTATGTTCTGCGAACTTCGTGAACATCTGCCGATCGCAACACATGTGGCTCGTTGCGCCACTGTCCAAACACCAGTTTGATTTGGAAAAACTGCTTGCATCCAATGCATTTAACAAACTGCACTGCTTGTTTTCGTCTTTCGTCTTGCTCTACCGATCTCTTTTGACAATTCGCTTTAAAGTGCCCTTTTACGCCGCAATTGAAACAGACAACGTTTGTGTGCTTCTTCTTCTTGGCGTCTGTCTGGCGCCTTTGGTTGTGCGTCGCAGAAAAAACGACCGCCGTGTTGCTTTGCGTCTCTACACTTTTTCTTCGTTCTCCTTCTTCCTTCAGCTTGATACACAGAATTTCAATAGAAGGCAGAATGTCGCGCGTCTCTATGGCGACTACAAAATTGTCAAACTCTTCTGGTAAACTTGAAAGCAATATAATGGCCTGTAGCTCATTATTTAACTGTGTATCAACCGCAGCGAGTTGATCGACAATTTCACAAAACACATTTATGAAACTTGTCATGCTTTGACCCTCCGTCATGTGTAAGTTGAGCAACCTTTTGTAAAGCGCAACCTTACGTATAGGTCCACTTGGCTGATGGATCTCTTTCAGCTTATTCCATGCTTCACGTGCCGCTATACAACTTTTGATAGCACTCAATTGTGATGTCTTCACACTCAACATGATCATGGCCAATGCTTTCTTATCCATTGCCGTCCTATTGGCGCCTTCGCTTGCGCCTTCTTGTGGATCCTCGGACACAACATCCCATAGCTCTGCATGTATCAGCACACTCTTCATTTGGATGCTCCAAGCATCATAATTGTTGTCCTCCAACTTTTCTATTTGATACATCGCACTCATTTTGCTATTTGCGTCACACCACAATTCCTTGCGAATGTCTTTATAATTTCACCACAGTTCGTAACCGCGCACTTCACTACCAAGCCGTGCCTGGGCCCATAACCTGTTGAACCGAGTTGGTTCGGCAAGAAAGTCTTGGCTGAAGCGTAAAATAAAACACGTCGTTCTGTTTTAAGTATTTATTCGCAACTGTGTATATTAAATGTTAGTTAACATAATTATGTGCAGTGCAGATGTTAATGTTAATGCACTGCTAATTTTATTTATCGATATTCATATGCGTACATTGATATTTTTAACAAAAAGTGACTAAAAGTTGGCTCAATAAATGCTTAAACATTTTATAAAATTAATTAAATTTCAATTTAGTTTAGAGTACATTCTTTATAATGCAAAATGTTCTCTATAGAGAAGTTTTCAAATAAAATAAAGCAAGGAAAACCTTTTCTTTAAATCAAAATTATTTTTATTCATTAATATATTGTAATTTGTTATTAGAAAAAGATTCTGGGATTTAATCTTAAACTTTTTAAAATTTTTAATTTTTTTAATTTTTAATTTTTTTTTTTCTAACATATTTCTTTAAACAACTTTAGTGTTACTAATATTCACTTTAACAGTTAAATTGAATGTTAGATTTTTAGAAATATTATTTTTGAATTTTCTATTAATTATATACATATTATTAAAAAATTTTAACGCTAGCTTTCTGTCTCAGAATTTTACATAAATTGATAAAATGTTATTTTTCACATTTTTCATTTTTGAATTTAGTATAAATTTTGGACATTTTATTAGATAACTTTAATTTTATCAATTTTATGCTAAGAATTTTGATTTACTTAAAAGATTTTAATAATATTATATGATAAAATAAAAGTGAGACTTATTGTTAAATTTTCAAGAATTATATTTTAAAACATTGTAAATAATTTAAGCAACTTTATTGGCTTGAATTTAATGCTATAAGTTTCAGTTAATTTTATATATTTTTTTAAATATTTTCAAGAGTTGAACCGTTTTCTCTAAAACTGTCTAAAATTGTTTATATTAAATATAAATAAAGGGCAATTGACTTTGATTAATAGAATTGCAATAAAAGTAAAACACGTCTTTTGTTTATGAAGATATGTGCCAAAATATTTATTTGTATTTTATATAATTTTGATTGCTGTGGGCAAATCGAATTTGAAGTGTGATGGCAATGTGATGATGCTGGGCGTAATGTGAGCAGTTGATGATGATGTGTATCAGTGAGTTGGTCTTCGTCTTCGTCTTCGGCTTCGTCTTGGTCTTGGTCTTGCTCGATCTGCCAGAGAGTTTGGCAGTTGATTTCGTGGATAAATTGTGTTAGGCCAAATGCTTTTCGACTCGTCGTCTCCTCTAACTCAGCTCAGCTCAGCTCAGTGCTCAATGGCAAGTGGCACTGCGGCAATTGTTTCAATTTGATTTGGAACAACTGAAGCCTGGCAGTTGAGCAGAACGAATAGCTGAAAGCCACTAACTGTGACAGTGGCCATGGCAGAAGCAGGAAAAGGAATTGGAATGATGAAGATGGAGATGGAGTTGAAGCTGCTGCCACGTCACACGTGCAGCTATTTGATGTCACTTTACCCAGCGTCATTCACATCTTTATCCGCGCCTCACATTCACCTCCCTCTTCTTGTTGTGGTGCTTTCCGTCACATCATCATCATCATCATCATCATCATCATCATCATCATCGTCAGGAACAACAAGAGCGTCATCATCATCATCATCCGCCGCAGTTGGTTCAACTTCAGTTGCCAAAATGTCGTCGACTTTGGCCACAGTTGATGGCTTGGTTTTGTTCTCCGTCTCCGTCTCTGTCGCTGTCGTTGTTGTTGTTTTTGTCTGTTTCTCTTTCTGTTTCAGTTTCAGTTGCTGCAATTGTAACTCGCTTTTTATACTTATATGTGAAACATAGAGAGGAAGCTAGCTTACATTCCGCTTCTGCTCCTGGACTTTAGCTTGAACTTTGGCACTGCTTTCGCTTCGGGTTGCCTCGCCCTCTCCTATCGCCATTTTCGCCATCTCTTTCACTGTGGCTGTCGCTGTCTCGTTACGCTCTGGCACGCTTATTGAATTTCGCTTAGCTGCTGCCGCTTCAACTGCATCAGCCAGGTCATGGGGCAACTCCAGTGTGCGCGGCAACAGCGGTTGCTTCTCGGATAATGTGTCTGCGTTTTGGGCATAAAATTTTACGCTCGGTCACACACTGAAGCGTCAATTGTGCTCTCCCATCCCTCCCCTTGCCCCTCTACTCACGTGTGTCCACATGGTATCCATGGTGATCCGCTCGGTAGAAGACCGTCGAGTACTTCGCATTGGGCAATGGCACCGAATAATAACCACGACGGGCGAGCACCCAATTCTTGCCCACGGGCAGCCAATAGGTGCGCTCATAGCGAGTGTCGCCATTGCTTAACTGATATCTGGAACATGCAGAGAACAGTTGTAAAATGGGAAGAGTTTGGGATTGAATGAAAAGTTGAGACAGTTAACAAGGGAGGAGATTATTATGAAATGAATGATAAACAGTAAAAGAGAGAAGTGAACTTTTGGAAAGTAAAGACTCTAGAACAGGAAACAGTTCAAAAGGGAGAAATCTTATGAAATGAGGAGAATTCTTCTTTAACGAACAGTTCAAAAATGAAGAGTTAAGAACTGAAAAGAGTTTCCAAACAGAGTTGAGTAGTAACGAAATGAGTTGAGTAGAGAAGAGAAGATGACAGTTGAAAAGGGAACAAAAATGATTTTGTAGTAATAGTTTAGTTTAGAATATGTCAATTAAGAAGTTATCAGTTCGTATATTTTAAGATGGGTATTCTTATAGCCTCTGAGATCTAGGAGTTCATACGGACAGACAGACAAACTGATGGGGTTGGAGATGCCTCCTTCTGCCTGCTACATACATTTCCTACAGGCACAAAGTTATAATCAAATATAAAAAAAAACAAGAGCATATCAACTTTAGAATGAAAAGAGCTATTCAGAAATAGTTTATCATTGAAAATAAGTGAGAAGTGGTAAATTGATGAGTTCACATGTTTCAGGCACAGAACAGATGAGAAATGAAATGAGTTCAAAGGAACTCTTAAGACAATGGGAAGAGATAGAAAGGAAGAGTTAACCAATGAAATCAAATGAGAAACTAAAATTTGACTAGTTATATAGTTAAGAAGTGGACAGTTGAGTATCCAAAAAATCTAAGATGTTAGTAGTTGTGAAATGAACAATTGAATAAAATAAGATTTAAGAAGAAACAAATTGAAAATTGAGAAGAGTTAGCTACAACAGTGGAGTAATTGATAATGAGAAAAGTAAATATATATGATCTGAAAACAGCTTTTATGAAATACACAAGTCACAAACTTTTACGATATAAAAACTATCGAATTCTATGATTTAAATCTAAGCAATTAAACAGGAATATGTTGAGGACAACAAACGTCACCTGTACTCATGTTGTCCATCTGGAAAACGCTGATCAAAGGTATCGATCACGCGAATGCTTTCGTCCTCAGCTGGCTGCAACTCTGGCAACTTGGGAGCCACCAAAGGCGGCCAATGATGCACATGTTGATGGCGATCCACGGGCTGAGCTGTTGTTGTCCTCATCGTGTTGGGATGCCTAGGACGCACAGTCCAACGTGCCTCAACAGTGCTCGATAGATTGAGGAGCCCAAGCAGCAGCAGAAGCTGGCAGAAAATTATCCTTGCAACACGATGCGAACACATTCTAACGGAAGAACTTAATGATAACTTGATGCCTGGCAGCAAATTTATTAATTGATTCCTTCTGCCGGCTGCTGTTGGGCTTTTATACTCGTGGACGAAATAATAAACTCACACATCGATGGCAAATGATTTGGCAGTCTTCATGACTGACCATTCATACATTCCTCCTTCACTCGCCTCCCGAATTTGTCCATTGCCATGCTGCCCAATCCCTCAATCCTTAAATCTCTTACTCACGCGGCTCAAACGCTTCAGAGCAATTTATTTTTTTTTTTGGGCCAAACTTTGACTTTGATTCCGCTTTGTTCTGCATTTTGATTTTCATTCTGTTCTCGATGTTTTCGACATGTGTTTTGTTTCGTCGAGAACGAAATGATGTCGTCTCTAATGTGTGTCAGTCGCAGCTGCAGCAGTACACTGCAAGAAATTATTGTTATTTTAGAGTTTATATTAAAATGTTGCTAAAATTATTTTAATTCATATTGAGTATAAATAAAATGTGGTCACAATGTGATTTGAAATATGAATTCTCTATTCCATATTCTAATTTATGAAGCATTTTATATAAATATAATTAACCAAATTCTTTTCCACATTCTATTTTATGAAGCATGCTAAACTAATATATAATTATTAAATAATAATATTCATTTTCTTGACAGAAGGTACTGTTATTAATAAAGAGTCCAAATGATTAGATAGAAAATTCTAATAACATTTACCTTAAATCTCGAATAAATTTCTCAAATTTCTCAATTAACCTAATCGATTACAAAGTTCGTATTAAATACTCATTCTAAGTTGCGAAATCATTGTAAAGCTCTTCTGATTACCAGCAGCTTAGTTTGTCAACTTGTTGTATTTCTGCACAGCTGTTGAGCAACAGTTGATTAAAAGCGCACCCAATCATGCTGAGCAATCGTTGTCCAACTCTATCGCCACTTAGCTGATACGCTTTCATTATTATTTCGGTCGGGTGGATAGTTAAACACACACACACATGCATTTGACATACACACAGTCAAATTTTTGGCACATCACTCTTACACAAAATTCGATTACGGAATGACAGACTTTTTTTATTGACTGAATTACAGCTGTGAACTTTGAAATAGCAGTGCATGTACATATATAGCAGCTCAATATTAACGAGTTGCTTATATTAAATTGAAACAATATAGAAAATAATGAAATTAAAATCAGTAAACTATGTAAATTTGTCATGATTGAAATTGTAATTGGGATCTACTGAATATGTCGTCAAAATATTATTAATAAAAATACAAAATTTATTTCTAATTTTACTAAAATATATTTCAAATAAAAAGTAGTTCTATTTTCCTTAAATTTCTTTTACTTAAACTTTAGTCACTAACACAAGATAAATTCGAATAGAGACACTTGCAATTAATGTTAAATATGTTAGTGTCTTTTATTTTCTGCCAGTGCAGTCTCGATTGCCCCATTAAGTGGCAGCATTACGGTTCATTGACCAGAGCAGCCAGCCGCGTCATCGTCCCAGAGCCTTTGAGATGCTATCGTAATCGACTTCGACTTCGAGTTCGACTCGGACTTCGACAACAGCCGCTGTTCATATTATTGAGTGCAACGTTTTCTCGACAAGCAAGAAAAATGTAGGCGTCCTTTCTTTTCTTCCCTCTGCTTTTTGTTATTGTTTTTGCTGATTTATTTGCTGTCGTTTGTGTATTTTTCTTTTTTTTTGGGTTTTGTTTAACACTTGTGTGTGTCCTTGGCAATGGCGTCGAATGGGTGATAAATGCCAGCCAGAGGTCCAGAAGTCCAGGCAGTCCAAACGGAGGTCTCAATCAACGTCATCATCATTGTTATTATCGATGTGCATTTCGATTTAAACGACGACAGAACAATAACCTGAACATTTCCCCCCATTTCAATTGTCTGTCATCGGGGCAATCAAAATAATAATAATAATAAAAATAATCGTTATGTTATATTTGTATATTTACGAGCTGTCTTTTGCTATCGCTTGCAGCTGTTCACGTAGTTTAAGCAATCAATTTAGATACAAAAATAAATGAAATAAATTTCAATTGTTTGAATTGCTTGTCTAATTGAATTAAATGGTACTTTAATTTGAAATGTGATAAATTTGACACTTGACCACAAAAATATTGTTTAAAACAAGTAACAAAGCTGGAGTGGAGTGTGCTGGAGTGGAGTGTGCTGGAGTGGAGTGTGCTTTTCAGTGCAGTATTATTCTCTAAAATATACAAATTTAATATAACCAAAATTCTAAAAATACTGAAGGCTACGTTGGTATATTTATATAGTACCATCGAGTACACAAAGAAAACACTATTAAACAAGGAAAAAAAACTACTTTTGAGTGTGCTCGACTGTGAGCAATAAAATCATATCAAATCTACCGTAAATATACCAAAAAATACTATAATATAATATACTCAAAATACACCATCGAGTACAAAAAGAAAAGTTTAGATAAATAAGTAAATACTGTGTGCTGAACTGTCAGATTCTCGTTACCCATTTTCAGTGCTGAATTATTTTTAGAATATAGCAAAATTATATACAAAAATACTAAAATATGCCAAAGGCATTGTGTGATATATTGTTATAGTACTATATTAAACATATACCAAAATACACCAGCCAAAACAATTAACCGGGTCAAAAATTATGAAAATAAATAACATACTTCAATAAAAATTCGTTTTTTTTTCTTTCAATTAACAGAAATAACTCAATTCATTTGAATTGACTTGCTTATTTAAGCTGTTAATTGTTTTATTTGAGTTTTTCTGCAAATATTTATTGCTGTCAATCAAAACAATTGAATTGCATTGATTGATTGGTTAACTAGTTGTTAATTAATTAAGCAATCTTAATTATTGCAAAATGTTTATTTTTGGGAATGCTGATTAATGGCTAATTCTGTTAAATTGAAATTGAAAATAAACTGTTACGCATTAAAAGCCTTTCCGCATAAATAACTGATGGATGATAAGCAACAGCCACTGACCTCTCTCTCTTTCTCTCTCCCGCTTACTCTCTCGCTCCTTTGTTTGCGGTCTCTTTCGTTGCGTAGGTGCTATAAGAGGTTCTGAGGGATACCGGTTGATGTGTCTGCTCATTTAACGACAGCAATTATCAAACAGACAGACAGACAGACAGACAGCTGAGAGGAACAGACACTTAGTCAGATTAAATTCCGCGCCGTCAAAAACTCAAAAGCGCAATTAATAAATTTAAACGTTTTATTCGACGGCATTTTTGACAGTTTTTCGGTTTGAGCTTTCGGCTGCCCCCTCATCAAAATACCAAACCGTTAGCTGCCATAAAAATGGAATTCAAATGTTTTAGCTGAGTGCAGCGAGCGCGAGCAGCTGCAGATGAAAATAACAAACTAATAAATATTTGTAACCATATAAGCATAAAATATTGTTTCAAGTTTGTTCTCTGCTCTGGCACACAATGGACACAAACCAAAAATGGCAAACTCAGCTTGGCATTTTGCACAATATTTCATTTGGCAGCATTTCCTGAACCCCAAACCCTAAAGTCAATAGCAGAGACAGTCGACAGTCGACAGTTAAAAACACTCCGCAATGTCAGAGCGAGAGAAAGAGAATGAGACAGAGAGAGCTATGAGTGGAAAGTTGCGTCTGAGCCATGAATTTATATTGGTCGATTTCGATTTGAAAGTATTTCGGTTAAATAATCTCAACATTTTTATCGCATTCCAGCAATGTCGACGCACTGTTTGATGGCCTCCCAGCAGCAGAAAGTGAAAAAGGTCCTTGGACAGACACAACACAACACAACACAACACAACACAAATAGTTGTTGTTCTCTTTTTCTCGCTCTTTTTTGAATCTGTGGCATCTTGTGGTGTAAATTGCTCAATTATAGGCAAAAGCAACGAACGCATTTACAAACTTGTCTCACATGTGTATGTATGTGTGTGTGTGTGTGTGTGTGTGTGTGAGGGTCGAAGGGAAACGGAAAGTTTCCCTTTAACTTGATTACTGACACACAATTTTTGGGCTTCAACAGTTTTGCAGCAGCCACTTGAGTTATTTTCTTGTTTGCGCATCAGTCAAACACTTTTCGACGAGTCGAGCACACACTTCACTGCCCAAAACAACTGCACACAATTTAAGGCATTCATTCTAGACACTCTGCTAGCGAGTTGGAAAGTTTTTTAATTTCACTAGAGTAGAAGGGAATTTTTAACAATTTTAGTTATATTATTATGGTTCTTTAGGTAAGTTTAAAAGTATGGATTGAAATATAATATAACTGAAAACATATATAATATAATATATTATAAATATAATTAATATTCCAAAAATTCTAACATTAAAGTGTTTCTAATAAAATCCAATTAAATACTTCAAATTAAAGACTTGTCTACTAAATATCTATGACACGATTACGTATGCATATTTAGTAAATACTATTTTCAACTCTATTTCACAATTCTAATTATAAAAATATTAATATTCTAACATAAAAAGTATTTTTTAGGCAAGGGGTATAATATATGGGTAAATGTCGCGTGCGAACAGCTTTTCAGTGACAAAAAAAAACATAAACTAAAACAATTTTTAAATTTAGTGAAGGTTATTCTTAAAGCTTTGGATTAGCACTATTTTTAGAGCTAAGATTGATTTTAGTAACTTATTCTGTTTTACGATAAAATATATTTCAATTCGTTCATTTTTTGGTTTTGCGTTCAAATTTGTTAATTTTTGCAATTATCAGAGCAGAAAACAAAACAGAAGAAAAAATTCCAAAACCTTTCTTAGCTCTAATAAAAGTACTAATCTAGAGCTATAAAAATAACCTTTACTTATTTTTAAAATTGTTTCAGAATATGTTTTTTTTGTAACTGAAAAGCTGGTCGCACGCGACACTTACCAGAGAATTACCCATATTCGAATTAAAATATAATAAATTCCTAAAAGTCTAACATTGATGTGTTTTTAATATAAACAATTTAAGTTAATTAAATAAAAGATTTTTCTTTAGTACATATTATTTTCAACTCTGTTTAAAAAGTCTAAGTACAAAGTCTATCATTAAAAAGGTCTTCGATATCAGTAAATTAATTCTATTAATTGCAAATCTATTCCATTAAATATTCTATAAGAACACATCGTGTTATATTTTTAAACTTTTTGAGAAACATGAATACTAATAGATCAAGTAATTTACTTACATTTAATTTAAACTGTATCTATTGAATATTTTATACGATTAAAGTGCCTATTTACTGCATTAAATTTATGGACATATTTTTAAAATTTAGAGTTTATATAAAGAACGCAAATAGGCTGAACAGGCTGATAAAAAAAAACACTAAATGTTTTTTTTTAACTCACATTTACTTTGAAAATTGAATTCTAAAAATAATACAAATATGAATATATTATCTAAGTAATTTTATATTTTGTCTATGTACTGCATTAAATTCTTGAATAAATTTACAAAAAAAATGTAGTATTTACATAGAAAACATAAATTCGAGATGAATGAAAAATTTATCTACTATCCGCAAATAAATTAAATATTTAAATTAAGGCTTATGCGTTAAATTTTCTGTGGCAATTTAACATCTATCTAATTTAATTTTTATTTTGAAAATTGAATTTCAAAACGAAATATACTTAAAGCTTACAAATATAAACAGATTATTTATATTATTTATTTTATCTGAAACGTCTCTTTATTGCATTTAATTTTTAAATATTTAAAAAAAATGCAGTGTTAATATAAAAGCTCAGAATATAGTTGAGTTAAGAGAGTATATAATATCTTGGCTCAAGCCAACAATTTCAGCACTTACTTTTAAAAAAATTAATGATTTAAGTATAATATTTTATATGATTTAATATATAATATTAAAAAATTGAAATATTAAATTTGAGCTATTTATTTCAATTAAACTAAAGCTAGGCCTGTTAAATATTTTATTACAATCAAATTCAATTAATTCCTTATTATTTTAAAATATATTTTAAGAATTCCAAAACATATATGTACATACTTTGGCTTGCTAACATAAATATGCAATTTTAGTAGAGTGTATATCATTGTACTTTATGTTCATCATCAGACGCCTCACTTTCAATTTGAATACAAGCTTGCTGATTAAATTTACTCTCTCTCTCTCTATCTCTCTGTATGCATTAGCATGTTATGTTATGCTTATTTTCTGACAGTGTCTCTATCTGCCCCTGCAGCTGTGTGTGTGTCTGTGTGTGTGTGTGTTTGTATATTATATTCAGAACGAGCAAATGCGTGAAGCATATGCTAAAGTCCCCGGCTAAAGAGTGTGAGACGAACATGGACATGGACATGGACATGTTTTGCCAGTTGACAATCGCTTCAGTTTGTTGCAGTTTTGCGTTGGCTTTAAAGTTGGCCAACTGAGTCGATGCTTAGGCCAAAGTCATCTGACAAATTTGTCCCAGTCGCCAACTTTCGGCACAGCTTATGCAAATTGCATGTTAGACAACAGAGCAGAGCAGCAAGTGCGAAGCGAGATTTTTCTATAAAATAAAATAAAAACGAAAGTAGATAAAGAGAGGAACAAAGAGCGAGAAAATAGAGTCTTTAGTTGTTCCACCTGTACGTGATTCCCCTTAGCATTAGATTAATGTTTGGCAACAGCTTACCAGATATGCCAAACAAAAAACAGAAACAAAAAAAAAAAAAAAAAGTCGCAACATTTTAAATCACACTGAAAGTCACGTTCGCTTTTTGTTTTGCTGCTCAACTTGCTAATTGTTTGTTCTTAATTTACTTAATTTTCTAATTTATGCAATATTCGCATTAGTAGCAAATAAACAATTTGTGGAGATTAGAATTCTGAATGGAATTAAAAGCAATTTATTTAAATGTTGTAGTTTACTCAATATTTATGTAAATGATACAAAATGTAGCGAAAGTCTAATTTCCCTATACTCTTATATATTTTGAAATGTGAAGACAAAAAATTATTCAAATATTTAACTGAAATAAAAAAAAAAATAGAATTGAATCAAACTTTTTGCAATGCTTTAAATTTATTTTATTTTAAATTAATATTAATAGATTATATTATTTAATGTGCGTATATTTAATTTATTTATACACGGCTTATACATAATTTCATCTTCAATCTTTATAAGCAATATTTAAATGTCTTATACAAATAAGTATTTATCACAAAAGTTAAATAGTTGAAGTTAACACTGTGTTCTTCCTCTAAATACATTTGAATTAACAAATAGATAACTAAATCAGATGTACGAATGCTTAATTTATCAAAAATAAATTCATCACTTCTTAGTGTAGAATTGACATTTATTATATGTATATAGTATTACAGATATTTATGTACAAAAAATCAAATACCTAAAATTAACATTATGCATGTTTAAGTTATTTGATTTTGACTGACCTTCACAATATGAGAAATTTTATTCGTTATTTTAATAATATAATAATAATTTAATATAAATGTTATGATTATTTTGTCTTATGTGCGTATACTTAATTTATTCCATTTTAACTGACCGCTTGATAATATTGTTACCTTTATTACCTTAAAATAAAAACAATATCGTTTTTAAAAAAAATAATATTTAACGAATTCAAAAAGCTTAAAACACCATTTAATGTTTCTTTAAATATTTGGTATTAATAAATAAATAAACTGAAATTTTCGCTCCATCGACGTATACTTCATTTTCAACACTTCACAATATTGTTTTGAAACTTTTAGGCTATTGAATTTGATATGAGAAATTCTTGAATATTATATTTATTTTCGCTTAGATTGTTTTTATCCTTTTTAAAGCTCAACGTAGAAATAATGTTTTGTTTGCAGATATTAAATCATATCAACGTTGGTTTCAGTTTCAGTTTCAGCTTCGGAGTCAGTTTCGTGTTGTTTGCAGCAAGAAGTGGCACTTCCTTGTTGCCAGCATCACATCGCATCACATCACATCGCAACGCTTCACATCGCTTGGCATCGCAGCGGTTGGCGCTTGGCGCTTGGCGCGTTGTGTCGCTTCAAGTTCTAATTCAAATGGCATTTCAAAATACTTTTTATTTGCTTTTATTGTCTTTGCTGATTGTGTTTTGTATGTTCTTCTCTCGACTTCTTTTTATTTCGCGGTTGTTTCGTGTTTTGTTGGGAGACCGAGATTTCTATCGCTGCGCGGGTGTGTCGCGTGTGCCTCAGAGGGAAGGGGAAACGACGCGGCGGAAGCGAGTTCTTTGGTGCCTCGGAGATGTGCTGCTGATGCTCTGCTTTGCTCTGTGGTTCTGTGGCTTTGTGGCCAGCGCGTCTGGCGTCTGGCGTTTGGTGTCGTGTGTCGTATTCCCACAGTTTTCAATTTTTGGCGATTTGTTGCGGCACTTAACGGTTTGTTAGCTGTCATTGTTGCTGGTTGCGTTGATGAGACGCCTTTTGTGCCCGACGCCTTTTACCCCGCTCATCCACTACCACGTCCACGTCCACATCCGACGTCGACGTCGTCCAAGTCGCTCAACAAATTTCAAGCAATTGTTTCTCGTCGACTTTTGGTTTTTTGTATATTCATACCCGCTACCCAAAGGGTAGAAGGGTATTTTAACTGTGTGAGTACAGGAAATTTATGTAACAGACAGATGGAGTTATATTTGGCCCCTTAAGGTAAATATTATATTCTTGTAGAAGTTATTAAGGAAATAATATTGCATGGAAAAAGTGGATTTTGCAGTTTGGTATATTTTTTACTAAATGGTAAAATGCACTAGTATACCGTTATACCACTTATAGCCTTCGGTTTATTTTAGTCTTGTTTGCTTGAAAATCTGGTATATTTTGTATATAAGTTAGTTATAGCCATCGGAATATTTTAGTCTTACTTGCCTGAAAAAGAGGTATATTTTGTACCTAATGGTATATTTTAAATGTATTAGTATATCGATAAACATTACTCTATAGTATATTTTAAATGTGCTAGTATATCGTGTAGCCTTCGGTATATTTTAGTATTTGCTGCTTGACAATATGGTATATTTTAAAAGTAGTAGTATACCGATAATACCACTTTCACTCACTTTTGTCTTAGTTGCTTGGCAATTCGGTATATTTTAGTATATCGATATACCAATTACAGGGCTTGGTATTTTTTCAGTATAATAATTTATATTATAAGAATAGTATCAAACTATTTTATCTTAATTGAAAATGGGTAGCAGGTATCTCAGAGTCGAGCACAGGCGACTGTAGCTTTCTTACTTGTTTATTTCCTGTTTTATTGTTAAGGGGTAGTCACATCCGCAATTCCATTGTCAATATACTTCCCCTCCCCGCGTTCCCCTTCCCACCGCTGAGCTGCTGCTCATCTTCTAGTTGCGCTTGTTGTTATTGTTTAAACACAAATTTGCCTAAATCAACAGCGGAGCCAAAAACCAAGTTTTGTGGCGAATATCATCGCCGCAAGTTTTGTTTATTTCCCAAAAGTAGCATCCATTCGCTTTTATATTACAATCCATTCCATTTCAAACTGTTCCATTGCGTTTCATTCCATTTCATTCTCTTACATTTTATTTACATATTCCGCGCGTGGAGCTGTCAAACAGATAAACATCCAACACAGACGTGAGGCACAAAAGAAACCTGGCAAAGGGAATCAAGTTCATTTTGCTCACGTCTTTCAGTTACCCTGTAATGGCAGTGCATGGGGTAGGCTAGCACATCAGTTGTAGCTGTTAAGCTATATAAAAGTGTAGTGAAAGTTTTCCTTTTAAATGAGCTTTAAGTACGTTCTTTATGAAGTTTCCGAATATTAAGTATACGCACAAGTGAGTTATTGTTCGTCTTCTTATAATTAATGAATTGTTCACCAATTTTTAGTTTGCATATTTAGCTACTTCATTTTATTACGTGCACAAAAAAAAAATGTATAAGAAAATCGAGCTAATAAATTAAATATTGTCAACTATTGTTAGGCGTTTGTTCATCATCATCAGTTTCGTCATCGGCGCTGTCGACTGGCATTGAAGCAACTCACATTGGGCAGCTGGAAGCGTTGTACAATTGGCGGCTCTGCCAGATACTCGACTGCAAATAAAGCAAGTGTTAAGCGCAATTTACAAAACATCCGCTTGCGCGGTTGCATAACAAATTCTATAAACGTGATTTTTATAGTGGCAAAGTTTATACTCTTGGGCGGATGTGAAAAAAAGACGCTGCATTAAATTGTTTACCTGCCAGCGGATGATAGCCCTGGGCATCGGCGCGATAGCAACGCAGCTCATAGCGCACTCCATGGCCAGCTGGCCGGGGCTGTGCATAGAAACCCTCAACGACGAGTCCGTGCTGCTGGGTCGCTGAGTGAAAGCCGCGCTCCCAGCGGCGCACGCCATTGGGCAGCGAGTAGCTAAAGAGTCGAGGTGGAAGTCTAAAGTGGTAGCTGGCGAAACGGTTTTGAGCAACTCACCCATAGACATAGCTGCCATCTGTGTTTTGGTCATGGAAATTGTCGCGATACGGATTATACGTTGACTGTGTTGCCACTGCTACTGGCGGCGGTGCCTGAGGCTGTGACTGCGGCTGTGGCTGCGGCTGTGACTGCGGCTGTGACTGCGGCTGGAGTTGAGTTTGAGGTACAAGCTGTGGCTGTGCCGCAGGCGTTGGCTGAGCTTCCGGCTGCGCATCTTCAACGCTTTCCCCGGCACTATCATCATCATCATCATCGTCGTCATCACTGTCCTCCTCGCTGTCCTCGTCATCGTCGCCACCAAATTGCAGCGCTGCCTCCACGCCAGAGCGAGGCGCCACAATTCCAGGCTGGCGGCGTGTGAGACTCAGAAATGGCACCGCTGTCAGCGGCACCACAGCGCTGGTCAACTGCTCGCCCAGCAGCTCCCTCAGCTCCTCGCCCGTCTGCCGCATGACCTCCTCAACGTCAACATTGTCCTCTGCGCTGTCATCGAAGCGCTCAAAGCTCTCGGCAAAGGGCAAAGCGGGTGGCATTAGACGACGCGTGGGCACCGCCAATGTTTGGCCAAATGTGTTGGCAATGCAGCCAAATGCAACAAACAGCAACAAGAACAGCGGCGACAGCTTTTGGTTATCCATTTGCAGCTAGATAGATGAGGGGATGCAGGGAATGGAGTGTGTGTGAGGCTGTGAGGTTGTTTAATCCTGTGCTGTGCGGTGGCCAGCATTAAATGCGTTTCATTGCGCCGCCAGCAAACACTTTTATATGGCGACGTTGGCGAAAGCGCAAAACTGCGATGAGCTAGCCACAAATCAATTGGGCAAATGCATAAATCTGCGAGTGTGTGTGTGTGTGTGTGTTTGTGTGTGTGCAGTCCAATCACAAAGTCAGTTATTGTCAAGTGCCAATTTGCGTATCCATTGTGTTTGATTGACTAAAAGTTAAATCGCCGCCAACTTAAGATAGAACAAATATACAGATACAGATACATCTACAGATATAGCTACAGATACATCTAAAGATACAGATACAAGTACGAAATACAGTTGCGTTTAGAGACCGCAAGAACAGTTTAAGCATCGATGACACTGAGAAATTATTGCTTCGCGCTTTCTGAATCAAGCAACGAAATCAATTCGCGTTGTGGTGAGTGGGAAGTTAATGGGTGAAGGCAGAGGAGGAGGGGAAGAGGAACTCGCTTGCTTGCTAATAAACATTCCCATGCGGTTTGCTTATACGCTTAATTGGGTCAGTCAATCGACCGGTTCTCTTCCGTTCCCACTCCCACTTCCACTAACACTCCTGCAAGCACTCTCCCTCTCTCTCTCTCTCCCTTACTCTCCCACGCTCGATTGCTTCGCTGCTTTGCATTCGAAAAACTGTTGCATACTTTTAGGCTGTGCACATTTTAATCAACTTTGCGCGACTTGAAACAATTCAATTGCGTTACGTTTTCATTATTGAGTTGAGTACATAAGTAGATTTACAATTATAATATAAAAGCTATTATAATTCAAATTAAAAATAAATGATTGTGCTATGTGATAGCGATTAAACTATTTAAATAAATATACATTTATTTACAGCTGGGAAATTAAAGATTCTTTCGCTAATAAAAATTGACCAGATAAATAGACTTCACATAGCATCGCAATTTACCATTTATTTCACTAAGTAATAACAAAATTATATATAAAAATAATCTAACCATTAAATATATATGACAAAATAAGTTGAAATAAAACAGTTATTTGAAACCGTATAAAAACTTAATAGGCAGATGCCCATAGTTATATAACATATGTATATATGTCCATGTCAAAGTTATTAAGTCAATAAAACTATATAGAAAAAATGTCTGCTGCAATTTGGTATATTTTGTACTATGTAGTATATTTATGTATACTAATGCATTTAGTATATTCTTATACTACTTATAGCCTTAGGTATATTTAAGCTTAAGTCGCTTTTCAATCTGGTACTTTATCTATGGAATATTTTGAATGTATTTGTATATAGATTTAGTATTTACATTCTTGGTAAATATTTGTAGCATTTTTTCAGTATATTTTTATAATCATAACGCACAGTTTTGCTCTCATTGCAAATGAGTATCGGGTATTGGGTATTGTAATCTCTGTTGGTCTGCATGACAAAGGATAATTTTCTACTTACAAAAAAGAATCAGCTACTTAAATTCCAAGTCTACTTTAGAAATTTGTTTTCATTCGAAGCGAAAAAATTAGCAACTACAAAAAATCGCTCAACATTAACTGATTTTTGAGTTCATTTTTTGCCCAATTCCAAGACATGATTTAATTGAAAACTGTTTAACTAAAATTAAGATAAAGTGCAAGGAAGCAAGCAAAAATATATTCTATCATATAATATTGAGGAGTTTTTGATGAAAATTTGTATATAAAACAAAGAAAATTAACTTAAAAATTAATGCAGCAAATGGAAGCAGGGAAACATAATGAAAACGCGCGCTGCTGAAATGTTGCAAAAGAAAATGAATAAGCTGTTTTATAAAACAAAAAAAAAAAAAAAAATTAGAAATGCTTGTGGGAAGCGAAGTTTAGCTCACAGCTAATTCGCAGCTCATTTGATGCGGATGCGGGTGTAAAACAAAATAAAATACAGAAAAAAGGGGAAGGGAAAGGAAAGGAAATGCTGACCCTTTACTGAAACGTCATAAAAATGATAAAATAAAAGAAAAAGTAGAAGGAGGAGGAGGAAAATGAGGAGGAGGAGGAGGAGAAGAGGCAAGCATTCCCTAACTTAATCTCAATTTACATTTAACCGTTTGCAATTATTTGAGCGTTCATGGGGAAGAATGTGAATTTGATGGTGGATGGATGGAGTGGGAGTGGGAGTGGGAGTGGGAGGGGAAGGGGTACGGCAGTTGACAGTGGAGAGTGGCGAGCTGTGTGACGGTCGAGTGGCAGCTGCCACAGTTGGTGGCAGCCAGCGAGCGAGCGATATGTCATGCATCATTCATACGCTTGCCGTGTTAATTATGCTGAAATGCGGTCTATTAAAGTTTCAGCAACCACGGGTGGTGCCCACAAACCACCCACCCCCACTTCCCCCCCGCCGTCCTTGGTATGCCACCCGCTGTCTTTTCGCATCCCAGAGCACGAGAGCATTGCCAACCTCGGTGGCAAAACGTAATTAATGAAGGCGCACTTAAATCATTTTTGTGCGTGGGCGGTTGCCACTAACACAAAACGCAACAAAAGCATCCGTTGCGCAAGCATCAACAACAGCAACAACAACAGCAACATCAACACAGCAACAACCACAGCAACAGTGGCAACAACAAGCAGCAGCAAAGCGACGCTTGAGCAGTTGAGAAGACCAAAAAAAAAAAAAAATTACAATTAGTTAACTAACAAGCGGGAATGCCACCAACTGACATTAAAAAAAATCACACACACGCATACACATAACTGCTTTAGCAAATGCTCGACTAAAAGATGCTACGCAATTGCAGTTATAACGTTTAATTAGCATTGCAACTTGAAGTAGTTTTATGCAGAGATAACTAGTTTTTATTTAAATTGTTTAATTATATCAAAAATGTTTATAAATTATGAAAAAAATTAAACAAAAAAATAAAAAATTAATTTGAAAAAGAAAATTTGGTTTTATTTAAATTGTTTAATTTGATTAGTTTATATATTTAGTTTATACAAATTTAAGAATCCTTTAATTTTAAATTTTAATTAAATATGGAAAACTAATTGAATGAAAAAAGGAAGATTATTGAATAAACTAATGTTGAAAATGGTGAAAAATTACTTAAAACATTGTTTAATTTTGTAAAAATTAGTTTACAATCAGTTAGAAATCCGTTAATTTTAAATTCTTAAAGTTTAATTAATTATGAACGACTATTTAAACAAAAAAAAGAGATTATTGTTTTAATTTTATTCAAATTTTCAAAACTTCTATTATATGCATATATATTTTCTTATAGTTTAATTGTTTGAGACATAAAGAGAAGCAGATAAAATTTACTTACAGTAATTTAATAAATTATTTTCTTACTTATTGTCAGAGTTAATGTATTTCAATAAAACTAAACTAACTTTTAGGAATGGAGTTTTTTTTAGAATTCAATTATAAAAAAAGATTCAGATTTGTTGCAATTATATTTTTGTCTCTTGGATTGCTCTTTATTGCATTATATTTTCATATTTCACTGCTAACAAAGAGAAAATATTTATAGAAAATTGTTATTATTAGTCTTGTTTAAGTTGAAAGTAATTTGCATACCAAAAGAAATAATAATTACATATGTTAAATAAGTGATTAATTTTCACTTCTTGGGTGCAAATTTCTTGCATATGATTTTTATATTTTACTATTTGAAAGATATAGAGAGATGATTAACTTCCATAAATATTGATTAATTGAAATACAATTATGTATCCAAGAACAGATTTATTTATTTATCATTAGTTAATGTAGTTTTATTAAACTTAATTCTCATAAAGAATAACATTTATATATATTTAATTTTTTATAAAAGCTAAGACGAAACTATCTTTGATGAAAAGGAATTTTTCTTTAAAATAAACAAACTGTTATTAATCGCTTATCAACAAAAGAAATACAAATTTGAATGCAAAATTTGTGATACATGCAAATTGTATATTCGCTTTTTGGCTTACAAATTTATTGTTTGAAAATGTCAGGTATTTTATTTCACATACTCGTAACATTCATATTTGTTGCTAGGCATTTATTTATTCCTTCGAATATTGTTTTTATGTAAGCATATGTTGTGTACCATTAAAAACGAATACCATAACAACTTATTTTGTGCTCTATTAAGTTGGCATCAAACCGCTGGTATTTGCTGACGCTTTGTGTGGAATGTGTTTTCATTATGCGAGTAGATGGCGTATTATTTCGGCTGCATGTGTCAGGTCTTAGCTGGGCATGACCATTGTGCGGCATTGCCATGGCACAGGGTACAAAAGGGAACAAATCCGGGGCTGGCATCAAGCCGCGCGCTAAAACGTTTCAATTTTTCATAAATATTCAAAAAGGTAGCAGCAACATCAACAGCAACAGCAACAACAACAGCAGCAGCAGCAATGTGACAACAAGAGCCACAACAACAGCTGCTGGTGTTGCCTTCTTTCTATCTCCTTCTCTTTCTCTCCACCCGCTTGCTATCTCTTTTTGTGCTTTTCAGAACTTCTTGCTTGCTAGAAGCAAGCAAGAGGATTTCTCATTCAGCTTCAGCTAAGTTCAGTTGAACTCAGCTCAGTCTTCGTTATCGCCTTCGTAGGTGTTTGTGTTTTGTTATTCCTCGCACCAAAGAATATATAATATGTATTTTAAGTAGATGCATCTACTATATGTGGAATTATAATAGATTGCCTCTGGCGTTAAGAACGCGACAAGCAGATATTCTGTAAATCTATTTACATCGGGATAACACCGAATTGAGTTCGCCATGCGTCTAGCTGATAATATATTAAACATTTTCATGTTATCTTCTTAAAGTAAAGCATATGAATTTTCCTAAAGAACAGCTGTTAAACTTGAATTATTGATAGTTGATAAAATATTAGGATTTAATACACATTGACATTATATACATAAATATATGCAATTTAAGTATAACTTGACAGAAATAGATTGAACAGATTTTAATATTTTACTTATAAAAAAGACTTAAAGATTAACTAAAATTGTTAAAAAAAAAGTTATTAAGATATTTCAATACACTTTCACATTAATCTATTATTTAATAGCAAATCAGTGCGGTATTATTCTTAAAATATACCAAAAGAATATACTGCAAAAGGTATTAAAACATACCAAAGGCTTATTTGGTATATCGATACGGTACTACATTCTAAATATACCACTAAGTTCAAAATATACCAGATTGTCAGCAAAAGCAACTAAGATCTCTAAGAAGTACGTGCTTTGGCCCATACAAAAGTATTTACTAAATAACTTCTACGATTTTTATCTGATCGTACCCAACTACGTATACTGTAGTTGTACTCTTATAGTGTCTGAGATCCAGTGTTTCATACGGACAGACAAACAGACGGACGTGGATATATTGTCTCGGCTTTTGAGGCTGACTAAGAATATATTTCATTTGAATTTGGAAAATTAAAAACTTTAAAATAACCTTTTACATATTTAATAAGCATATATTCTACATTTTAAGCATTTTCATTAATAAATTAAATATTTTTAATAAAAATATTTATTAGATATTGTCTAAATTTAATTTAAAGTTTTTCCTCTTAACATGAGTTTCTATTGCCGTCTGTAAGTGTTGAAAATCAAATCGATTTGTAGCCAATAAGCAATGAATTTAAATTGATACGAAATTTATAAAGTTAGTGGACAATATTGAGAATTGACATTTCCTTCTCTGTATTTTGTTGTGCGTGGTAAAAAAAAGTAGTAAAACTTTTTCGATTTAAGCAATTTGTAAGTATGTAGCTGAAATATGAAGAGAGAGAGAGAGAGAAAGCGAACACTGTATGCATATTATATTTGCTAATTCCAGAGATGAGAGAACTGTGAGAGAATTGAGAATTGCAAACAGAGAGAACAGAGAACTCTTGTGTCCAGCGTCGTCGCAACAAAGGCAAAATCTAGCAAAGAGCGCTCAAAATTAATGCAAATTTATATCGTTGAAAACTTTTCAATTTGTTTTTACTTTTTTCTTCCACTTCTTTCATTCATTCGTCGTCGCCGAAAACAACCTGCAATGAATGTCCTTTCCCTTGTCCCATGTCCCTTTAGACGGACACGATTTCGTGTCCTCCGCTCTTCGCTTCTGTTCGCTCTTCTTGCCACACGAAAACCTTAACGTGCCACTGCCGGTAAGCATTTTGTATTTTTGCCTGCACAATTTGGCCATTTTGTGTGGCATAATTAACGTGCCGCCAGCGCTCGTGGCTGCCACAGTCGAGGCACAAACTGAGGCAGAGACTGAGCTTCAGCCCGAGACCTACAGCAATCCAAGGACACAGTGCCTACGACTAGTTCCAGTTTCAGTTCCAGTTCCAGTTTCAGTTCCAGTGCTGAGCATTTAAAGTACTATAGATGCTGTGCACAGTTTACGAGCACCACGAAAACATTGGCAAATACACTGAGCGAACAAATTGGTGATTCACATTAAAAGTGATGCTGAAAAATAAAATTTTATATACAACGCTTTAAATGTGATGAGATCGAATCTTTGAGCTGTTATAGTAGTGAAATCCACAATTATTTAGGGTTTACAAATTTGTATTAAATAAAACAATATATGACAAATATTGGAATGATAAAAAAATAATTAAAGTAAATAAAAGGCTTAAGGTCCTTGCTAGTGTTTTTGTAATAGTGTTAGTGTTAATTTGATTTATATCCAACCTTTTAAATAATTAAATTAAAAGAGAAATGCTTATAATTAAAAATATAAGAACAATGACAAGAAAATAAAAAAATGTGGATACAGATGAGTGAGAAATTGAACGAAAATTTCAACGAGTGCAGATGAGGATTCGGTAATTTGACAAGCATTTGAATGCAGATATGAGTACGGAATTGGATGAGACCTTCATGGGGATCGATGGAATCGGATACACATTCGTATAGGCGGATATGTATAGCAAGAAAAATGTAAAGGAAACGTCATTATAACATAGGTTTAGAAAACTCTAAAGCAGTCGAACAATAATCATTAAACAAGTAAGAAAGTTACAGTCGAGTGTGCTCGACTGTGAGATACCCGCTACCCATTTTTAATAAAGGCAAAATATTGCGGTATCATTTTCAAAATATACCGAAAATACTAAAAAATACTAAAAATATACCAAATGATTTGTTTGGTATATCGATATAGTACACCATTCAAAATATACCATAGACGGCACAATGTACCAGATTGTCGGCCAAAGCAAAGCCCATACAAAAGTATTTCTTTAATAACTTCCACAATTTTTATCTGATCGCAACAAATATATAGTAATTGTTATATATACCAAAATTCGTAACTCTAGCTTTAAAATTAGGTTTGTTATTCGATTTTTTTGATTTGCGGGGGCGGAAGTGGGCGTGGCAAAAATTTGAAACAAACTTGATCTGCGTGCAAACATAACAAATGCTGTCGAAAAAATTATAGCTCTATCTCTTATAGTCTCTGAGATCCAGTGTTTCATACGGACGGACGGACAGACACACAGACACACAGACAGACAGACACACAGACGGACAGACGGACATGGCTAGATCGTCTCGGCTGTTGATGCTGATCAAGAATATATATACTTTATAGGGTCGGAGATGCCTCCTTCTACCTGTTACATACATTTCCTGCCGGCACAAAGTTATAATACCCTTCTACCCTATGGGTAGCGGGTATAAAAATTAATAAAATATTCGTATTAATGTTGAATTCAATTATATTATGCAAGTATATAATTTTAAATAATGGCAAATTGAAACAAGTAAGAAAGCAGCTGTCGAGTGTGCTCAACTATAAAAGCGAAGCAATGCGGTATTAATTTTAAAATATACCAAATCAAAAAACACTACAAAAATACTGAAAAATACCAAAACCATGTATTTTGTATATTGATATAGCACTACATTCAAATTATGAATATAAAAACAATATTTCCAAAATATTGCTTCCATCTGTAATCATTTCTCGCAGTGTATGCGACACGGTCGCCCATTTAGCGGCGTTTTCAGCGAAGAAACTTTGACAGAGGCAACGGCAGCCAAATGCCGCAATCAAGTTATTATTAAGTTTTTCTATTTATCCAACATAATTCATAATTTGTTTACAAAGCGTATAATAATATTAACGTCTTGTCTTGCCGCCGTTTTGCGAGCCTTATCTTCCCTCCACCATCCGCCAGGCAGGCAAGCAGGCAGGCAGGCATTCTCTAGCTACCGTCTCCATCTCTGTCTGCGGTTTGCCTCTAGTCTGGAGAATTTTCCCTTTTTTTTCGCGCTCGTCCCCTTTTACCGTTGATGCGACTGTCAGCGTGGCCAGATAATCAGCTACAAAGTCGAGACGTCGGACTTCTGTTGGTGTTGTTGTTGTTGTTGTTTCTGTTAGTGCTGCTGCTGCTTCTGCTGCTGCTGGCTGCGTCGTAATCCCATTAGAGCCTCGACACGGACATGGGCCCTGTAAACTGGGCAACTGCTCTGCTCGGCTGCTAAGCAAAAGAGGCCCGTTGTCTAAAATCGCATTAGGCAAAGCGAACGCATTTTCCATAGTGAGGAGAGCATTTAATGTATTTGCCTCTCACTCGCACACTCAGCGGTTGTTCTCGCTCTCTCTCTCTCTCCTTGTCTTTTTTTGTGCCTTAACTTCCGGAGATACTTGTACAATGAACGTCCACGTTGCCAGCTAATTTTGCCTTTTCCTTTTTATTTTTTTTGCCCATTTACCGTTTTGCCATTTCCATTTTGCTTTTTGCTTTCTGTTTTGTTTTTTGTTTCTTTTTTGTTATTCTCCCCCCTCAGCTACAGTTTACACCTTGGCCAACAACCCACTTACATTTGACACTTTGGCCAAAGTGCACACGGTTGAGTAGTTTGCGCGGGCGAGCTGAAAATCGTTTAAATATAAAATAAATAAGAAATACATGAGAAATGCGAGTCGAGTCGAGCTAAATGAGCAGCAGCTACTGCTCTCTCTGTCTCTCACTCTCTCTATCTCTCTCTCGGCGATTTATGCAAAAGGGAATTAACTTAATTGAGTAGCATGAGAAGTGGAAAGTTGTCTCTGAGCACGCAGTCAAGTAAACCGTATACGTTAAAAGATGAACGACTACGGCCGCAAGGCGGAAGACGGAAGACGCACGACGGAGACAAAGTCTCGGGTTGAGCTGAGCTATAATTGCGCATAAAAATGAAGCGATTTATATGCGCGTATTTTTAATGTTTCATAATTGGATAAGCTCACTAGAATGCCGTAGTAATGCATACGAGTGCGAGTACGGTTTTGGCACACGGACCGGAAGTCGACGGTAGTAATAGGTGGTGGTTAAGTAGATAAGAATTACGTTGCCACAGAAAAAAAAGGGTTGCAGCTTACAGCTTACAGCTTACAGCTTACCAGAGTGCCAAGGGTGACTTTCCTTTTGACTTCTCAGACTTGACTTTGCTCCTGTTGCGATGCCACTGTGCTTTTCCACCAGGAAAAGACAGAAAGAAAGACAGCTCGAGTAATAAGTTTGTAATTATCACCTCCTTTGCTTGTGCTTCTGTTTAAAGAGTGAACTTTTTTTTTTTTGTAATTCATATCATGTACTTGCAGCATGTTCTTCTGAAGCGTTTAATAATTAAAAGAAACTCAAAAGAGCATAACTTTAAAATAAAATATTTTTTATAGGTAGAAGGGTATTATAACTTTGTGCCGGCAGGAAATGTATGTAACAGGTAGAAGGAGGCATCTCCGACCCCATAAAGTATATATATTCTTGATCAGCGTCAACAGCCGAGACGATATAGCCATGTCCGTCTGTCCGTCTGCGTGTCTGTCCGTCTGTCCGTATGAAACACTGGATCTCAGAGACTATAAGAGATAGAGCTATAATTTTTTTTTTCGACAGCATTTGTTATGTTTGCACGCAGATCAAGTTTGTTTCAAATTTTTGCCACGCTAATAACAAGCCTAAAGCTAGAGCTGCGAATTTTAGTATATACAATAATTATGGTAGTTATTATTCCTGAAAATTTGGTTGCAATCAGATAAAAATTGTCGAAGTTATTAAAGAAATACTTTTGTATGGGCAAAAACGCCTACTTACTAGGGGTCTTAGTTACTTTGGCTGACAATCTGGTATATTGTGCCGTCTATGATATATACCAAATATACCATTTGGTATATTTTTAGTATTTTTGCAGTATATTCGGTATATTTTGAGAAAAATACCGCAAAATATATTTCCTTTTTTTTAAAATGGGTAGCGGGTATCTCACAGTCGAGTACACGCGACTGTTTAATACTTGTTTAATATTTCCAGTGGCAAACCGAGTTTCTCAACATTTTGTGTTTAAATAACTGTTTCTCGATAGTCTACTTTCTATTGAAATCGATACTTGCACTATTGGTATTAAATTAGCGATATCGATAGTTATCGATAGAACGGTATATAATTAGATTCGCAAGCTGCCAGTTAATGATTTTGCGTAAGTGCACATTATGTTTGCTTTTTGTTGTGAAAAGTGCTCAAAATCAATAGAAATGTGTGGCAAAGTGCTTATATAAAGCACTATTGCCGTAATTTTCCATTTCCAGAGTGGCGCAATAATGAGTTGCATGATTAATCGAATTAGTTAAAATTCGAAATGTACGAACTCTAGTAATGCGGGCTCATTAAGCATTCGCAACATCAAAAGCGATTAAATCTCAAACTCGCATTACACCGAAAAACCGGCAACAATTCACAGTTGACGAACTGATAAGATGGTTTATTACCCACTGTGCAGAGAGTGAGAGAGCGAACGAGTTGGGCTTTATAATGACCGTAATAATAGTCGCAAGTAATAAGCAATAAATAAAGTGCAATTCATTTATTAATGCGGCGTATAAGCGGATCAGCATTGAGGAGATCCTTTGGCTTGTTTCGCACACTGTTTGCTTGAATGTCAATGGCTGAATGCGCATTTCCCATTGTCGGTGTGTTTGTGTTTGCCTTTGTATACGGAAAATGAGTGAGAAAGAGAGACAGAGAATGGCCTCCTGCTCATCATTAAAATTGAAAAATGCCACTTTAATGAATTTATTTGCGACACTTAACGCAAGTGAAAGCAAACAGAGAAAAATGATGTTCATTAACATAAAAATTGCGCTTTTCGCTTTTCAATGCCTAGCCTCATTCCCTCTCTCTGTCTCTCTCTCTCTCTCTCTCTCTCTCTCTCTCTCCTCTCCTGGGCTTCCTCTGCTGATGTTGTTATTGCTGCCGCTGCTTATTGACATTGGCAGTGCGACAATGTGGCAAGTTTGGTCAGTGGTTTGAGTTCGGTAGCTACCATTACCAATTTGACTTCTTAGCCTGAAGTTGATGACTCAATATGTCAGCAGCTCGACAAGTCACGTAGCCGCCCCATACGCCATTTTTAGCATTTGCCATTGCCGTTTGCTATTTGCTGTTTGCCATCTGAACACTGGCTTTAAATGCGAGCACGAGTTCAGCTTTCAAATGCAGAGACAAAATAAATAAATTGCGTTTAAAAATATCACAAGGACATATAAACGAGAAGAACTATGAATATGTAATTGCCAGAAATTCTAGTTTGATTTTGAGTTATGATTGCGAAATTGAAAGTTAATGTCTCGTTTGTTCTCCACGTTTTCCGCCTTCGCATCATTCATATTCATTTAGTCGTCAACTCGAAGACGATTCATAATCATTTCGCCTCGTCTTTTGGGTCGCGTCTGTCAGCTTGTGTTTAAAATTTGGTGTTTGATAAAATTCAATTACGATGAGCTCAAATGAATCGGCTCGAAATTGAAATAAATTATGCTGCAAGTGTTTTCACTTACAAAAAGCTGTATTATAAATGATTTTATGAGATCTTTTCTGTTGGATTTTGTGCATAAATTATAATACGACTAACAACCAAAAGCATCTGTTGGCAATCTTCAATTTGTAATCAAATAACTGCTTAACTGCTGTGCATTCTTGGTCAAAAAATTGGCCAACTATGAAATGTCATCAGCTGAAATGGAGCAATAATCAAACCAACTATTTCTACCCCATACGCAAGTGGGTGAAAGGGTGAAAGTAAATTGATAACAGTCGTAAATAAAAATCAAAATAAACAGGAAAAAGGCGGCGCAAATAAGACTGTTAACTTATATTTAACTTTAGAGTCTAAAATATAATTTCTTTAAATCCAATTTATTTATTTTCTGCATTCAAGGAGTTTTGTTTTGTTATGTGAATTTCATTTGATGAACATTTTTTTTATTAACATTATTTTTAACACCGTCTGTCTTGTCTGTCTGTCCGGTCTGTCCGCTCTGTCTGTCTGTCTTCTCTGTCCGTCTGACGTGTCTGTTTTACTGAGTCCACTGCAGTGCACTGCAAAAATATCAAATTTTTTGCAGTATACTTTGAGGGTGCAGAAACTTACATCGACATTGCGATTGATGGCTCCACTAATTAAGCACGTGACTTGCTGTATTTCTGCTCACTATTGGTTTATGTTCGCCTGGTATTTCTCCTGGTGGGTTGGAACTTTTCTGCAGCTTGTGGCGGTATCGAGTAGACAACAGCAACACTAACATAATTAGTAGTTGTTGTTGTAATTATTGATGTTATAGTTGTTGTTGTTGCTGGCGTTGGTTTCTTGCAACCGCCACGAATGTTTAAAAAGTGCCAAATGAAATACCAGGCGAACATAAATCAGCAGCAAGCGGTTGCTTTGAAAACCAGTTTCATTCGTTATTTTCAAAAGATATATAATTTGACAAAGGATTCAAAGGTATCAGACAGGATGTAGTCGAGATATACGCTATTTTATTGCATTTTGTAGCATACTTTTAGGGTGTTTCATTACTGACGATAGATGGCGCTACTAATACACTTGCTGTATTTTTGCGTACTGATGATATATGTTCGCCTGGTATTTCATCGATGGGTTGGAACTTTTCTGCAGCTTGTCGCTGCATCCGGTTTAGAGTTTATATGGTACCGTTCAATAAGGCAGGGTAATTATTACTCACAGCAATTGGTTGTTAAAGTTCCATATAATAATGCCAAACACATTACCATCCACTTTGCATCGCCACCCAGCAGCAAATAAAAATCTTGCGTGAAATCTTTGAAAGCTTCTTGTACGACAAAGTTCGCCCAAAGTTTGTCCGGTCTGCGCGGACAGTCCGCTCAGTCCAGTAAAAGAGGATCTTTAAGTATATCATGAATAGAATGTAGTATAGCGATACCTGTAGATCTCATCCAAGGAGGATAGTTGCGAAAATCATATGATGTATGTTGGTGTATGTGGGTTTATGTCAATGTATGTCGTTGTATGTCGGTGTATGCCGATGTATGTCGTTGTATGTCGGTATCTGTCTGTCTGTCTCCTACTACCCTATTGGTAGCGGGTATAAAAACAGCTCTCGATAGTATGAAACAGAAATTTAAGCGGAAGTTGAACGGCGAACAAAAGCGAGCAAACTACTTGGCAGTACTTCGTAATACATATATATGTACATATGTATGTATGGATGTATGTATGTATATGTATATACCTGTTCTGTCACATTAAGATTGCGTTAACGCGTCGATACAAGTGCAAGTTCGCTTCAAGCAGTTGGTAAACTGGGAACCTGAGGAAAAAGCGACCAAAATGGAAAGGGAAAACTCAACTTGTCGTGAGCTGCAAAATACATTGTTGTACGGCGACGCCCCCCGGAAGGCTAATGGGGCGTTTTACTGTTTTGCCTTTAGACTTGACTTTTCGAGTGGTAAATAGAACAAATGAACAACTAAGCAGCTGAACAATTGAGCAATTGAACAATTGAATGAATGCTCGAGTCGTCTTTGTGCGTGTGCGTGTGAGTGTGTGTGTGTGTTGTATCTATGTTTTGTGCCCTTGGGAGCAGCCACAGCTGTTTGCTGTCTGAAGTAATGACTGCGAGACTTAGGCAACTTGAAAAGTAACTCTAATCAAGTAGATACACAATGCAAATTTCAATGATCAGGCAGCAGTCCAGCAAGACAAGTGGAAATCATTTGGCCAAACCGACAGATGACGGCGCCTCTGTGTTGTGCTTTCTCTGTGTTGTGCTGGCATTGCAATTACATTTGGCCTTTTCCGGCTGTGTGTGTGTGTGTGAGTAGTTGAGATGAGTAGCTGGGTTTTGTGTTGTGTTGCTCCTTCAGTTCAGTTGTTGCTCCCCTAGTCATTGATGTGAAGCTTAACTTCAGCTTGCAGTTGGCTTCTTCAGCTTCAGCTTGTTGCTTTGATGCTAACGCCTCTTTGGTGCATGTTTGTTTTTAGGGCTAATTCGATTGTTTAAGCACAAGTAATGAAGTACAATGAACAGGCAGCATTTGTGGCCACCACACTCACACACACACACACACACAGACACACACACATTTACACATGGCCACACTTTGCTTAACGCTTCAAGTCACGTGTGTTGGCGGTCAACTTCCGCTCCTTCCGTCCCCGCCTCGGTTGCCAGCTCTTCTGGGCCTTTTGCGGTTAATTTGCGCCCGTCGAGTCCAAAGTCAACAATGGCGCTTGCAGCTGCCAGCTGTCAGAGCTGCTTGTGGCATTAGCTGCTGTTGCAAGGCACCATCAACAGGCAGCAGTCTCTCTCTCTCTCTTGCTCTCTGGTTGCCAGTCGGCACTTTGTTACTTTTGTTTGCCTCCTGCTGCAGCACAGCTTTTAAACAATGGGGCAAGTTACCCCTGGTTAGAGAGGCCTATGTGGCAGCAGCAGCAGCAGCAAGAGCTGCGGCAACATTGGGGCAGCGTTTTGTCTGCTGTGGGATTACACTTCTCCGTGCCCGACTTTTTGATATTTTTAATGCGCTTTTCCAGCAGCGTTTTGCCCGCTGCATGCCACACTCGCACACTGCCACTTCACCACTTTACCACTCAAGCCACTCGGGCACATGCCACGTTGCCACGTTGCCACTTGCCAATTTGCATGACACATAATTTTGGTACATATTAATTGCAATTTGCCATGCCGAAAATGAATATTCGCCTGACTCTCTGCTCGAGTTCTCTTCTCTCTGACAATACCAAATAATTGCACCACAAATTGGAGTTTTCGCTTTAAGCCTACGGGGTCAAAAGCTGGCTTGTTAACTCTAAACATGCTGCTGACCCCTGCTTTCATCTAATTAGCTAATGCCATATGCAACGGAGGCCAAAACGGTGCAGTTAACATGGCGTATACGTGTTTTTATCAAACAACATCATCGAATGCAATGAGAATGTTTTGTATTATGCTCTTGGCAAATGCATGTGCATATCCTGGATAAGCTTTTGTACTAGTATTAGCTTATTGTTTGTGAATATTTAATTGTAATTTGCAAATCAACGGAAATTGAATTAAGTTTGTTCAGAACTACTTAAAAGTTTCAGCAGCCACGTTTGTTTGAAGTATATTGACTTTAGGTAAAACTATATTTAAGATTGCAATTTTGGAATTAAATTTTGGTACCAATAAATTGTCTTCCTTAAGCAATGCAAGAATTTAAGCTTTGCTCAATATTTTGCATAATTACAAAATATTGTTCATTTTTTACCCAGTCTGTTATGTTCTTCAATCTAGTTAACTCAACGCTCGAACACTATTGATTAAACTTGCGGCAGACAGAGTTTGCTCAACAAATCGAATCAAAGCAAATCAGCAGCACGCTTCTACTTAATTTCATTTTAATACGACTTTGCGCATTCCCCAAAGTCAAATATTTGTCGAGATATGTTTTTATTTAACTTTCGGTCGGAAACTATTATTAAAGAGGAATTTATTTGCAAATAAATGCAACATTTGCATACCCTATGGTTGAGCAAAGATAGGGTAGTTATTTAGTTATTTAATCTAGTACATTTTAGAAATGAAGTGGAAAATTGCAAATCGATAAAATTGAAGAGAATATTTTCTGTAACCTTGTAGTTTTATTTACTTGTTCGAAGTGCATTTACTTAGTTGAAATATCAGCTCATTTGCAGCCTCTAATTAGTTGTTCAAGCTGATTACAGGACATCTGTAAGTTGCGTTCTTTGCAGGCAGCTTATTTGCTCTTTTTGATTGGGAGTTTTGCTGATGATGTGGTTGATTTGCGCCGCAACGGGAGTGAAGACTGAACTTGCCGCATCCCCTCGATTCCCAGATCCATTTATCCCTTTTTGGGCTGTAATTGGATTTGTCTAGGCGAAAAGTGAAGACATCGAATCGTCGCATATTCGAATGTATGTATGCAGAAGTCGACGGGGTCTCATCAACTTTGGCACTGTGTCAATGCCAATGACTTCTTTGTAACCTGCTATGGCGACTTCCAGCGAGAGTCTGTGTGTCATCCGGTAAACAAGCAGTGTCTTCTTATTAGAGGTCGACGCAGGTGAAGACGCAGATGAAGATGGAGCCAAAGAGGGCAACTGACTGGCTGGATGGCTGCGTGCCTGTGCACACTAATTGATCTCAACGGTCGGATTAGGCGAGCTAGTAAATTGATAGCCTTACGACGCGAAAACTTTGATGTCAAAGTGAGCAAAACTCTTTGAACAGAAGCAGAAAACTGTGCAACTCACACACAGTGCTGAAAAAGTTGTGGATAACAAACCAAATAGTCGAGTGTCGTGGCAGCTTCATTGTGGCACTTGTAATAGTCCTTAGAGAGAGTGAGAGAGAGAGAGAGCGAGAGAGAGCGAGAGAGAGCGAGAAGAAGCAAAATGCTGGAAGTTTTTGGCGCGTGGAGACATGGATTTCCACTTTTGATTATCTACGGCTTCAGGTCAACAATTACCAAACGAGGCGAGACAGCAACAATAACAACCGCAGCGAGCAAACACAAGACAACAAGTCAAACACTTTTGCTGCAAGACAAGGATACACACAACTAGAGCGAGAGAGAGAGAGTGAGTCAGACAGCTGAAGAGACTGCGACTGCGACTAAGACAGCGGCTGGGTTGAAGGCAAATCCGTCTGGGGATCAGACAAATGACTTAATTACTTTTCAAGTCTGTTAATTAGTGTGCGCAGCAGCAGCAGCCGAAGTAGTAGAAGCAGCAGCAGCAACAACTGACTGTGTTGCAGTCTCGGTTAACAGATAAAACTAGACAAAACCAACTGACAACATGGCGCCCAACCGGTAACAACAAGCAAACGCAACAATAACAACATGCAAACTGCCTGCCACACAAACACTCGGACAGACAAAAACACTATGCACAGTCCAAGGACTATTCACTTCCCTTCCACTTACTTCTGCTCCTCTTCTTTGGAGGCGCTGGGCAACCGCAAAGTTTAACATAAATTACAAGCAATAGAACAGGCAATAGAACAAGCTCATTCCAGTTACCAAATGACCTGCCATGGGGTCCATGGGGTCCATGGGGTTGACCCTTTAGCTAATTATGCTTCTCACTCTCTCTGCCTTCTTCTCTCTCTATCTTTCTTTCTCTGTATGTTATTTCCTTATTTTCCTCTTTTGCTTCGCTTTCTCACGCATTGGTTCCAAGGTTCTAGCACTGAGTTAGTCTTCATTTCGATGTGGTCTTTCGTTTTTTTTTCGGCTCGTTAAGCTGTAGCTTCATTTTGCTGTGCTGACTTTTTGACCAACTTGTGAAATGTCTTTGAAAACGGTCACAGTGGTCCATATACGGTTTTCTGCTCCTCAAAAATGTTATTGCTCTTTATAAGCAACCTAACTAGTGAGTCTTCAACTAACGTAAATAACAATGAAATAAATAGAAAACTGATTTATTTTATAGAAAACAAAGTAAATCACCTTTGATTTATTATACATATATTACTCTTATTTTATAGTAATATATGTATAATAAATCAATCAAAGATGATCAGTTAGCCTTTAATTTACAATTAATCACAGTCAAAAGCACTCTGATGTATATATTTTCAGTCAATCAAATGCCAATCCCTAATCAATCAATCTTGTTATATTAAACTTTATTGTATTGTGAATCAATCATTAATTAATCACACCATGAACTGTCTAATTGCACAATGCAATATCTTGTCCATCGCGTGTCAATCATCGATCTGTCAAATGTCAATGCCAAGTCGATTAATCGTTGGCTGTTGGTAATTTATATTTAAATAAATTGCCAATCGTCGACAATCAATAATGATTGATACTTCTATTAAATGAAATGAACTATATCAAAGTTTATCGTCAATCACGTGTCAATTATTAATCAGTCATCAATCATTAATTGTCAATCCGCAATCAATCAATCGTTAAATGATTTTATAAAGTAATGCTTGTTAAATGCGACTTCAATGAATTGTAAATCTTTAATAATCAAAAATGATTGATCAGATTTCTATTAAATAAAGATTATATTATATACCCTTTTTCAACAAAGTTGATCGAAAATCAATTATCAATCAATTGTGAATCGCTAATTAATGAATCTTTATATGATTTTATTTCTATTAAATTAATCAACTGCCTAATTACAGATTATATTATATACTTTGAAGTGTCTTTTTTCAACAAAGTTGATTCTCAATCGACTATCAATCAATTGTCAATCGCTTATCAATGAATCCTTAAGTGATTATATGTCTATTAAATAAATCAACTGCTTAATTAAAGATTATATTATATACCTTGAACTGCCTTTTTTCAACAAAGTTGATCGTCAATCGACTATCAATCAATTGTCAATCGCTAATCAATGAATCTTTTAATGACTGCATAAGGTAATACTAATCGAATAAGATTTCCATGAGTTGTCAATCTTCCATCTGTCTAAAGTTTTCTACTTCGCCAGTTAGAACAAAAAGCTTTGTGCATATAAATTTAAATTTGAAACACTGTTTACTTGTCGCATTCTGCGTAAATACATTGTTGTTAGTTGTTACAATTCACTCTTCCAAATTGGCTTCTACTCGTATCCGAAATATGAATGATGTGGCGTCGAGCCAACAAACTTAACCCACTCACGCTCACGTCGCAGCAGCTTTTCGGTTTTTAGCGAGTTACCTTTGGATGCACTTGCAGCGCATCGATGGCTGTTATTGCTACAGTTGCTGCTGCGATGCGGCGTTGACTGTGATAGTTTTGTTCCCGTCGCATGAGAGTTGTGTACGCCACCATGACGTTGGCATCTCTCTTGAACCGGACTTTGTAGACCTCGTTTCGAGCGACTATCATTGTTGATCTTGCTTCGAGCGACCTCCAGATTGACCTTGATATTGGCACGTCGCAGCTTTTGTTCCTTCTTGCGTTGCAGCTGCTGAGCAGCGGAATTCTCGCGCTTATGCTGTGCAACAAAGATCCCCTCACGCTTCTCACTGCCGGCCGCTGTTCGGCCGTAAACACTCGAGGTAAATGCGGGAGTTTTCTCCTTTTGATACTGCTCTGGATCACTGCTCCAGTACTGCAGACTCAGGCTGTTGCCCTTGTACCAAGTTTCGATGGGATTGATGGATCGCTTGCGCAGAACATCGAACAGCTGACTCTTGATCGAGGTGGGCATAAAAGCATCTTCCAGTTCAATGTAGCTGGAACAAAAGATCAGCGCATAATGCTCGCATTGTTGTTGCTCCTTAATCAAATCCCTTTCGCTGCCCGTTAAACTTGTGACACCCAAGTGCCACTGAGTATCGATTGCATAGCAATGCAGAATGTACTTCTCAACGCGTCGCGAAGCAGTCGCCGTAGGCGTAATCAATAGCAGGAGATTGCCCAACTTTGGGATGCCGAACAGCTTGTGAATGAGCAGCTCAGCAGTGGGCTGGATATGGCCATCGCTGCTCGCATGCGGACGCACAAAACGCTTCGATACCTCCAGTGGAAACACACAAACGACTTTGGTCATATAGCGGCCGGGAATGATGAGAGCAGTGTCTGTGTTGTTGGACTCTTTTGAAGGCAACTTTTGAGTGCTGCTGTTGCTTGGCTGCTCCTTGTAGATCATGTCGAGCAGCTCTTCGATAACTTCGCGTGCCTTCTCCTGATCCTCATTCTGATCGATGGCGTCGGTTCGCTCCACAAGATCGCACATCATTTTCGTTTGAGTAAATTTAAGTTCTGTGTGGAAGGCCGAAACAAAAATGTGACAAAAATGTAAACAGAAGAATTTTGTGAAATTTGTACAGTTAAGTCATAAAATCAACTAAATACTAAATATGATTTTTACACCACCATTGAGGAGAACATTTCAAAGGTTACTTTGTGGAAATTGAATTTATATAGTTGCTGATTTCCATTAGTTTTTATTCAACAATTACATATTATTGTAATCTATATAGTCGCAGTCTGCATGTGTGCGTGTGTGTTTGTTATTCTTCTCTGTGTGTGTATGCATAAACAATTTGATGTAATTATTTAATTATTTCATTATTAATGTTGTTGCGAACAAACAGTGCGAGGGTCGTGAATTAAATTGCAGGTAAATTGTTAATTTGTATTATTTTCTTTTGAAATTAGTTATGCAAATCAGATGAAATCACTCGCATGGAATTTGATTCTCTCTCACATTGAATGCAGTACAGCGAATGTTAATGCGACTTTGACAATAATTGGTAAAAATTGCATTAGCATTTGTACAAAAAAATACAATAATTATACCCGCTACCCATAGGGTAGTAGGGTATTATAACTTTGTGCCGGCAGGAAATGTATGTAACAGGTAGAAGGAGGCATCTCCGACCCTATAAAGTATATATATTCTTGATCAGCGTCAAGAGCCGAGACGATCCAGCCATGTCCGCTTGTCTGTCTGTGTGTCTGTCCGTCTGTCCGTCCGTCCGTATGAAACACTGGATCTCAGAGACTATAAACGATATAATTAGCTATAATTTTTTTTTTCGACAGCATTTGTTATGTTTGCACGCAGATCAAGTTTGTTTCAAATGTTTGCCACGCCCGCTTCCGCCCCGCAAATCAAAAAAATCGAATTACAAGCGTAATTGTACAGCTGGAAATGTGAATTTTGGTATATACAATAATATATATATATAAAGTAATTGTGATTTTTGGTTTGGTTGTGATCAGATAAAAATTGTGGAAGTTATTAAAGAAATACTTGTGTACTTTTTTACTTTGGCTGACAATCTGGTCTATTGTGCCGTCTATGGTATATTTTGAATGTGGTACTATATCGATATACCAAATATACAATTCGGTATATTTTTAGTATTTTTAGTATAATTGGAATATTTTAATAATAATACCCCAAAATATATATTTTAGTATGTTTTGAGAATAATACCGCAAAATATATTGCTTTTATTCAAAATGGGTAGCGGGTATCTCATAGTCGAGCACACTCGACTGTAGCTTTCTTACTTGTATAAAATTGAACCAGCATTAAATCGAAATGAGTCGTAAATGATTATCAAAATAAATTGTTTACGACATTTTGTCGGCACTGATTAAATGCCCAATACATTGATAGCTAGACAGATGATGGTATATGGATTTTGTTTGATAATGAATCGCATTAATTGTGTGTATAATATAACTTGAACTCATTCAGCTCGAGTGGCATTCGAGCTGTGTGCATTCTTATGTGCATCCATTGTTGCGCATTGTTGAGCGCTTATCCTTGAATAAATTAACGCAATTTTGGGCAACAAGCTGCGATATTGTTGCTAACTCAACTCCTTTCAATGTACCCAATTACCCTGTGAACTTTGAGTGGCAAGCAGTTATGAACGAGACAGAAAGAGCTGCCATTGAAAAAGTTCGACAGTGAATTGTTTGTTTGGAAAATATTACGTATACGCAGTGTTTGCAAGTTTGAAAAAGGCAATAGTATCGGTTATTGAAATCAAATAACTAATAATAGTAATAATAGTAATAATAGTAACTCATAATACACAACATAATAAATACAAGTTCGAGAGTGCGTTTTCAACATATTACGTATTCGCAGTGAACAAATGGGTTATTGAATACTTTTAATTACATATATACTAAATAATCGACTTATTTAAGTATTTCATCTTGAGATTATAAATGATTTATTTATTTATATTAATTATTAATTGAACACAATAGAAATAGTTCGAGTAAAGTAAATTACTTGTTACAATATGTTACGTATACGCAGTGTTAGAAAATTTTGAAAAAACATATTGGAAAAAAAATAATAATACCAGTAATAAAAACACAAAATACATAATAAATACAAGTTTGACAATTACTTACGTTTTTAACATATCAATCAAACAATTTTGTATGAAATTGTAGAAAATTTGGAGTACAAATTGTTTATGATTTATTTTAATTAGTATTGATTGAACATAATATAAATAATTCAAAAATATTACGTATGTAAACGTAGTGGGCAATCTTTTTTATTGTTTATAATAATATAATTTAAATATACACATGGAATAATTAATGAAATAATTTAATTTAAATATACACATGAAATAATCTATCCTGTTTAATTTTTGCAATATCAATAATTTATATAATGCTTTTATTAGTTTTATTTCACTTGTATTTCACTTTAGTTGAACATGCTTCATTTCCTTTTACATTTCTCTTATTATTTTCTCTTGCTATTTAATTTCTAGGGCATCCTTTTTGTGTCGTTGTTGTTGTTTTCGCCAGTTTTTCAGTTTGCTTCATGTTTGTTCTTACTTGATTGCTTATCCAAATTGACGCTGATGCTTTCGCTCGCCCCTTCGCTTGCGTTCGTTCTCTTGCGTTTTCTTCATCCTTCGACTCGTTTTTGTTCCACTCACTCGCCCCGCCCACTAACCATTCAGAGTGTGGTGGGCGTGGCATGCCATTGCGTGTTTTATGATACAATTAAATTGCCGCCATGCGAAACGGCGCTAGATTAATTGTGCGCCCAGTCAAATTACTCATACGCCCCGGTGCGTTGCCTCGACGATAGTTTCTCTGTGCGCTCTGTGCGCCAAGGTGCTGATTGAGTGGCGACCAGGAAAAACGGGGAGAAGAAGAAGGAGGAAGGTCAAAGGAGGAAGCAGCAGCAGCAGCAGTAGCAGCTTAAGCCAGCGCTCGGAAGAATGCTTTATGCTAACCGTTTGTGTCCATTTACAGTTACAGTTACACAGCTAAGGTGGTGGCCAGGTGCTGCGGAAGCGCACGCTCGTAAATTACTCGAATAATGAAAATTACAATACGCGAGTATTTACTCTTTTGTTGCCACTTCCCTGCCGTTTCTCTGTGTCCGTTTGTGTGAGTGTGTGTGTGTGTGTGTTTTGCCCATTTACATTTACATACAACTTCGTTCCAAGTTGAACAGACGCTTTCGCCAAACGAATTCTTGGCACTTTCGTTATCATAATTTAACCATGACCATTTATTCAAAATTTAAAGCCCCAACGCAACTTTTTATATTCACTTTCTTTGACACTTTTCTTTGGGTCTGACCGAAAAAGGTAAGCAACAAAAATGGTTTTCGCCAGGCGATCGAATGGCATTTTTGGAATGACTTCTCAATGCGAATTAACAGCTCGCTCAAATTGCCAATGGACATACACACAGATACACACACACACACACACACACACACAGATACACACACACACACACACACACATTCATTTGGCATATAAATAATGAGTTTCATTATGGGCGACGCGTCTTTTGCGATTTAATTAAAGCACAACTAGGAGAAGCAACCTGATTGCCTTTTGCTTTTTGCTTTTGCTTTTGCTGTGCAACTGTTTGTCTGCTGCTCGTTGCTGGTTGCTGGTTTCTGGTTTTTAAGGATGTTGAATCTGCGGCCGAAAAACATCATCGATGAATTGTCGCAGTCGCTGTTTGCAGACTGTCATCGTGCACGTAATTTCCGTTTCCGTTTGAGCGCACGCCAGTCGCTGACACGCGTCAGCTGTTTGCACATACTTCACCCACCCACACACACACACACACACACACACACATGCACACACCTTTATAACCACACACAACAGTCGCAGTCATGTAGAGCCATAAAAGCAGACAGGCTTACATGTGTGTGTGTGGATGCCATTGACTTGGCAGTGGAGCATGAAGGCAGGCAGGCAACGTAACAAGACTGATTATATTGAATCAAAGATTCAATATTTAAAATTGCACACGCCTACCTAACAATTTTGTGGCTGCCAACAACAACATAATATATATATTATCGCTCAGCATGTGTGTGTGTGTGTGTGTTTGTGTGTGTGTGTGTACATAAAAATGACTAAATCACGCGTAACTCCTGCGAGGGGATTGCAAGCAAGCAAAAATGGAATCGAAAGCATTTCTCTCCTCGATTGTGTATGGGAATTGGCAGCGAGTGCGAAGGGAAATGATTGAAAAGCAAACTAAGTGTTGTGTTCTTTTCTCTCTCTCTTTCTCTTTCTGTTTGCTTTCTTCTGCTTAAGGCAAACAACCCGTGAACTCATTTCATCAACTTAACATACGCGCTGAGTAATTGAAAGCAGATCTCGGCAGATGTTGCAAAGATAGCATAACGGATTGAATGCGAATTGAGGAAACTTGTGTTTGCGTGTGTTTATTGTGCGTATTTCTCAATTGATATTTTTTTGCGATATTCAATATTCAAATGCAAAAAAGTGTTCATAATAAAATGTGTCAAGATAAACCAATCAGGCAGATAGCTTTCCGTATTTAATGCCAACAATTTGCAACACACATTTCATTTTCATCGAGATATATTGCAATAATATCTAATGGCGAAAGAATATATTTTCTTTTACTTTTGAATATTATGCTTTTGGTTATTATTATTTCAAACAGCAAAAGTTTTAGCTTTGAAAGTTAATTTTGTATTTCTTACTATTCAGCAAACTAAAGTAGAATGTGTTCAACCTTGAAATATCCGGAACGCATTTTCAATGAAAACAAATATAGTACCGTTAAAATACTAAAATATATCGCAGCCTTTATTTGGTATATCGATATTGCACTACATTCAAAATATACCGTACATTACAAAATATACTAGATTGCCAGCCAAATAAAATAAGACTCAATTTGAAGAAAACTTTATTTGATATAATAAGTATAATATTAATTGAATATTTTTTTTTAAACTTGAGCATCATTAATTATAGATCATAAATTAATATTATTATGTGTTAAACATTTATCCTTTTAAGGAATTTCATAAATATCTGTGACATTCTCCGGTTGTTAGATGTTTTCGATAGTGTCTACATAATCAAATTTATGAATGCTTTTGAATGCTTTTGAATATATGTATATAAAATTCAAGAAACATAATGAACATCCATAAGCAGAGTTATAAAATATAAATCATATTAGTTTTATTTAGTTCTATATTTTACAATAAGTGAAATAAATCTTTTTCAAACATTATTTTTAAATTTTACAATATGATTTTTATAATTTAATAGCAGAAGTAATTAAGTAGTTTGTGAGTGTTGAAAGTAATTAAATAATTACAAATTATTTGTTGAGCATCGTATTCCCAAATAAGAAGTAAGTATTTCACTTTTGTTACTTATAATATTTTAAATATTTAACTATTTTCAATCTCACATATTTTTAATTTTTAATTGTAATATCAACATCAAATATGAAGCTAATACTAAAGTTATCAATGTTTGAAATGGTATTTTTGATTGCTTGAATAGGGATATTACAACACTCTTTAAACTATTGTTCATATATATATATATATCATATATTATATATCATATGTGTAATCGAGTTCAAATCAATACTGAATTTAGCCTTTTTTTATTAAGCGCAATTCGTTAGATGCTTCTCTGTGCTGTTAAAGGTGCAAGAGGACGAAACTAAGCACACATCACTGCGAAAAGTTACGTGTATGCTGAACTTGTGAAACTTTGTAATAAGCGTTGTCATTGCCATTATCGTTATCGTGCCGTCATAGCCATGCTTTACTTTAACAATTGCCATTTAATCACTTGAAACTGCGTTTTTGGCATGGCGGCAAATTTAATTACACGGCCTCTAAGCCACCGCAGGAAAACGGAGAAAGAACTAAGAGAAGGAGTCGAGTCATAAGCTGAAGCGCAAGTTTTGATGCACGAGACGAGGCAAGCAACGCTGTCTGTGTCTATGTGTCTGTGTGTGTGTGTGTGCGTGTGTGCGTGTGTGTGTGATCTGAGATCTGAGCTGAGGCTTAACACGCCACTTCAAACCGAAGCAGCGAAGCCAAAAGGCATGACAATGTCAACTCTTCAGTCTGTTCTTGTTCTTGTTGTTGTGAGTATGTAATTACGCATGTTGTATGTGCACACTTGCTGCTGTTGTTGTCGTTGTTGTTGCTGTCTGTTGCTTTTATTTGCACGTCATGTTGCAAGCCATCCGCCCCTCGCCCCTCGCCCTTCGCCACACGCTGCCTCCTTTTGCCTTTGCCACTCAACTTCAAATTAAAGAAACGCCAAATGGGCTTAACATCTTAAGGCAGCTCATTCTAACTGTCTGTGTTAGTGTGTACGCGTGTGTGTGTGTGTGTGTGTGTGTGTGTGTGTGTGTGAGTGTGTTTGTTGTGCGTTTACTAAGCCTGGGAAAATTATGACTGCGGTTTTCGGGTGCCACGCCACCTGCGACTGACTGTTGATTGTCTGCACTTGAACATTGTTGCCGTTTCTCCAATTGTTTTGCTGCCGCTGCCTTTGTAATTGTTTATTTGCATATTTGGCTGTGGCTGCCACAGATTAGCGTGAAGATTTAATGAAATTACATTTCAAGTAACAGCAGCAGCAGCAGCAGCAGCAGAAAACAAAAACAAAACTTAAGCCCAAAAACCCAAAACTCAAACTGAAACTGAAACGAATTGTAGTCGCTGCAATTACGAATAAATGCCAAGCACAAAAAGGACAATAACAACAGAGAGGCGAAGAGTAATAAAAGAAAGCAAAAGAATTACTTGACAGTGTTTGCTAAAAGTTTAAATGCGACCAGAGGCAACAATAAATGCAGCTGTCGAAAGCGTTTACTTCTAGAGATACCCTAAGTTCACTTGTATGAAAATGAAGCAAAAAAACAAGTACAGAAAATATACTTTGACTTACACTTAAATTAACAATAATCAAATAACAACTATAAACAACTTATTGCTTGAATATTTGTTCATTTTATTGATAGAAGAAAACAATATTGTAAAATTCTAAATTAATATTTTTTTTTACAAATTTTACAACGCCTTCAAAACAGAAGTGACAAACATGTATCCACATATGGAATTTGTACTTTTCACATTTTTAATTTTAAATTAATTTTATTATTATGTTTTATTTTTTTTTTTTGTTTATTAAATTGCTTTGAATTACGCAATTTATTTATTTTTCTTTTTTTGTTCTTTCTACTAAGTGTTTTATTTACTCATATTAAATAAATAATTTAATAAAAATCTTGATTATATTTTGAAATTGAAAAATTCATAATAATTACAGTCTGATAATTGAGTTAGTTATTTGTATAGATAAAGTTGCAAATTATTTAGTATTATTATTCAAATAAACCTAGCTGAACAAGAAATGCCTGCTTTATAAAATTAAATTTAAATTTAAAATTATCATTCCATCAGTCTTCGTTTTAAAATATAAATTTTTTTCAAGTTGTATATTAACAAAATAGATTTGCATCGTTAATTTAATTCAAATCTCTTCGGTTAATAGGTTAATGTAGTTCGAGTTTTCGTCATTTCATCAAATGTGTAATTTTGTAATAATGAATAAATATAATTTCATATTAAAAACTCGGCGCAACGAAGCTCATCACACCCGATTCGACTTGGCAATTGCAAAAGTATGCGAATTGTCGTTAACCGTTTCATAAACCTTTCTGGTAATTGAAAACCGCTGAACGCCGCAAGGTGCAGACGACTCGAAGCAGGTGAGAGCAGTCGAAAGCTGAGAAAGAGAATATTGTCGAAAGTGGCGTCTGACTTAACTTATCAGGTCGTCATATCCGTTTGGTAATCGAAAAACGCAGGAAGGACTAAGGACCAGAAATAAGAACACCTACACGCCTCTGTACAAATGTGAATAATCATATGAGTACGAATGCGAATGCGAATGCGAATACAAATAGTAGCACTCACACTCGTTGTATTTATATTCTTTCACTCGTTGAGCAGCTGCATCGCTTGGAGGCACCTTCGACACTCATTTGCATTCGAGGAAATGGCTTTGGCTTTGAGTTTGCTAGCGATTTCAATTCTGGCTTTAGATTTGCTTCTATGTTATTTCCCCAACCACTTAACTTTTATTTTCGTTTCGAGGCATATTTTTTAAGATATAAGTTTTTGCAGATTAGCCACTAAACGAAAAATATAGCTGAGCTCAGTGTAAATATATTACATTTATTACATTACATCATTACATTAATATAAACATTTGTATTATACATATGTAACATATTTACAATCTATTACAATATATTTAAAATACGCACTCTGAACTTTTCGATCGATTCACAAATTTCACTTTGATGAATTGAGTTTAGCTTACATACTCGTAATTGAAAATAGTAACTATGAAACTACATTGAACATTCATTATATGAATTTGTAGTACAACATTGCGTATACGCAACTTTACCTAAGCAAATTTTGTGCAACAAAATATTGCGTATACGCCACCTTAACTTTTCTGCTGACAATTCGAGCTTAAGAATATGTTAACCATGTAAGTTTAATAATGATAAATAAACACGTACACCGTACAGCATTGCGTATACGCAATATGTACTACAATTTGGTTAATTGAAAATATTGCGTATACGCAAAGTGAACGTTGTTCGTTTCGAAAGCTCGCATCGAACCTTTAAGAAGTGAGTTGTGTGCATTGAGTTGCGTCGAGTCGACGAGGTCGACTGGAAACGCTTTAGCGGTTCTTCCAATTAGCGCACCAAACTGCGCTATGGAGTGGGGAAGGGCGCACTGAATGGGCTGGACTGGGCTGGTGGGGTGTTGGCCAACATAATTGGCCATTGTCGGTGTCATTGTCATTATTATGGTCGTCATTATTGGCACCAGCAGCCTTTTGCTACCTCATGCGCCATAACATCTCTATATCGCTCTCTGTCTTTCGCTTTCAGTTGCTGTGCTGTGCTCTGCACGATGCTCTGCTTGATGGCGCACAATGTCATGCATATTTCATCAACTGTCGTGGTGACAACAACAACAACAGCAACAACAACTATTATAAAGGCAGCATTGCCTGAAGTAGCAACAACACAGCAATGCCAACGACAATGACAGCGTTAAACATCAAATAAAACAAAGAGGTATTTAAAAATTAAATTAAAGTTAAAAGCTTAACAAATAATGAAATGAGCAAAAATTGTTCCGCACATGAAATAAAACAAAAAACAACAACACAAAAGTGTGTGTGTGTAAAAAAATATTTATCTGTATGTAGAGTTTATTGAAATAAAAGTAAAAATCGCGGTGACAATTCAATTAAAATATTTTTACATACAATTTCATGGGCTGCCAAAAGCCGCTCGAGCAGCCGCAAATGGCAAAAACCCGCAAGTTGCCACAAATGATGCCAGACTGAACTGAACTGAACTCAACTCAACTCAACTCAACTCAATTGAGTTGACTCGACTCTGAGTTAGACTTAATGCAATGTAATGTGACATTTTTTGGTAGTCGTATATGCCATACTTGGTTGCAGGCTGCTGGTTGCTGGCTGTTGGCTGTTGGCTATTGGCTGCTGCATTGCTGGCCACAGACCACAGTTGTTCGTGTGATTAATCGACCATTCGATAGATCTATGAAAGCGTATTTAAGAATATGTCTGTATTTGCTTAAATACACATGTGTAAATGCTCAATTATCTGCTGACTGACTGAATGAACTATTAACAGCGATATTGAAAGCTGTCCCTTTTACAATACACAATAAGGCGGGATATTTTTTATCAATTCCAACATTTATCTTTTTCTACTGAAATTGAAAAACTTGAATAAGAGAAAGCTTTTGGCTTTTTACCTTATTTTCAATACTTTCGTCTTAATATAATTTCATTACGTAGTGCAATAAGACGGGATATTCTTATTTAATTCTAACATTTATCATTTTTAAATCTTGTCTTTTCAGTATGTTTTTCTACAACATTTTACCTTATATTAAATATTGCCGTTTTTACACTAAACAACTTTTGCAATTTCATAGAGTATTTTTTTCGTAATTCCAATATTAATCTTGATCTACTTAAATCGATAAGATTGAATGAAGGCCTTTTATCACAGGGCTTTTCATAAAGTTTTTATCGAAAATTTGACTTAATTTTCAATATTTTTCTTCTTACACTAAATTGTCATAGTTCAATAAGACGGAATATTATAATTATAATATTTAATTCCCACACTAATCGATTTCTACTGAATAGATTTAATGAGCGCTTTTTGCCGTTTGACTTTTCAGAATGATTTTGTACAAAATTTTACCTTATTTTTAATACTTTTACTTTACAAAGTTTATGCAATGTCGCAGTGCAAAAATGTGGGGTATTTTTTTCTAATTTCTACATTGATCATTTTACACTCAAATTAAAACAAGTAAGAAAGTTACAGTCGAGTGTGCTCGACTGTGAGATACCCGCTAACCAAATTTAATAAAGCTAAAATATTGCGGTATCATTTTCAAAATATACAGAAAATACTAAAAATATACCGAATGATATGTTTGGTATATCGATATAGTACACCATTCAAAATATACCATAGACGGCACAATGTACCAGATTGTCGGCCAAAGCAACTCAGATCCCAGGTAAGTAGGCGTTTTTGCCCATACAAAAGTATTTATTTAATAACTTCCACAATTTTTATCTGATCGCAACCAAATTTTCAGGGATCATAACTACTATAGTTATTACCGTATATACCAAAATTCGTAACCCTAGCTTTAAAATTACGCTTGTTATTCGATTTTTTTGATTTGCAGGGGCGGAAGTGGGCGTGGCAAAAATTTGAAACAAACTTGATCTGCGTGCAAACATAACAAATGCTGTCGAAAAAAATTATAGCTCTATCTCTTATAGTCTCTGAGATCTAGGTGTTCATACGGACAGACGGACAGACGGACAGACACACAGACGGACAGACGGACATGGCTAGATCGTCTCGGCTGTTGACGCTGATCAAGAATATATATACTTTATAGGGTCGGAGATGCCTCCTTCTACCTGTTACATACATTTCCTGCCGGCACAAAGTTATAATACCCTTCTACCCTATGGGTAGCGGGTATAAACATTGTATGAAAGCTTTTCGGCAGTTGCCTTTTAGTTTATGCAATTTTGTAGTACAATAAGAAAGGGTATTTATTATTTATTTATTACTGAAATTGAAAATATTGAATGAGAGCCTACGGCACTTTCATTTTCATTATACATATTTGTAGTGTGAGGAGACGGGATATTCTTGTTTAATTTTTACATGAATTGTTTTTGACTGAAATTTGCTTTTCTGAATATTTGTATACAAATTTTATCTTACTTACAATACTTACATTAATTTATGCACATATTCGCTGTTGGGTAAAATAATTTACCCACTGAACTTAAATTTAATACAATTACAATTGATTTTAATATTAAATTTGTTGAACTTTAAAAATGATTAACGCACTAAATTTATTTTATATATTCTGTATTATATTTTTAATCAAATGTAATTGATTACAAAAAAGTATATTCCATATATGTATGTATATAAATCATAAAATGTGATGAATTTCCTTGGAATTGTCACGCAATTCTTCTTTAAACACTTCTTCACTGTATTGCGCATTTTGTGTTTATTTATTTTATTATCCAAAATATGCTGGCAACATTTCAGCAAGCAAAATCCAAAAGAAAATATTCAAATGTTGATGTTTTCTTTCTTTTCAACAATTGTCATTCATAAATTATGACATCATACGAAAATGTGTGCGAAAAGTTTATTGTGTTATTGTTTTCAATATAATAAATTCAGTATACAAATGATGTGTTGTAGTATTTGAAATAACTAAAGAATTCTGTGAGTATGGCTAAATAGTTAAGCTGAAAAGTGTTGCAATTTGTTGTTTAATCCTAAATGAATTTTGCATTTTGCATTCGATAATCTTGTGATTTTATTTAGCAACACAAAATATCAATAATTGTTTAAAACAATGAAGGGAACATATCGTGCGTAAAATCCTTTATCATCCGACATAATCGATCACATAAACAGTTTAAGAGCGAGAGCAACGACGGTAAATGTTTAAATGGCCAAAGTGCTTCAATGTTGCAAGTGTGTTGTTGTTGTGGGGGGCTTAAACTCGATTTACAAATTTTTGAACAACTTTCTATGGTAGCTGTTGTTACCTCCTTTAACATTGTAAAGAATTGGCCTTATCCTTTTTATTTTGTGAACTTTTTTATGCTCTTGTGTTGATGCTGCTGCTGTTCCTGCTGCTGCGATGCTTTGGCGCGAGAGCGTGGATACGATTTTGTTGTATAAATAATAACAATAAAATGTACGTGCGTATTTTTGCAAAAATCCCACAAATTGTCCGCACAGCATCCGTGCGCGTTTTATTTGTTGTTCGCTGTTCGCATTTGCTTCTCAGGGTTGCCTGAATATCCTGTCCCTCACCGTTCAGCTCCTTTTTGCCCGCAATGACATTGTCAGCTGGCAATGATTGTGCAACACATACAACAGCCAACAACAGCCAACAACAACAACAACAATTTGCGGTTTCTGACAGTTCGTCAGACATGGTTGACAAACTGTTTTGCTTGCTGCTGTTGCTGTTGTGGCTGCTCCGTTAGTTACACATTTGTATTTGAATTATGCTATTCTAACAACGGTCAGCGGCAACAATAACATTCCCACCTTGCCACCTTGCCACCTTGCCACCGTGTGTCAGGTGAGATACTGTTTTGTAAACCCGCAAATACAACCATCTGCGGGCACTCAGATGCCTTTTGAGTTGATTCATCTTCGTGTCTCGTTTTTCATACAATCAGCAAATTAACAATTTGCTTCAGTTTTTTTTTTAGAAACTCTTGATAAAGGTAGCGTTGAAATATGCTTTTTACTCAACTTGATTAAAATTTGTTTACTATAACATAATTGAGGCTTAAAATTCGCTTTTTTAAAATTCGCTTCTTTTCTAAATTTATTCAAATTATTTTTTTATTGATTTATATTACAAGGCACAATCATATAGCTTTTGCATATTCATGCCAGCTTGTATTTTATTCAATTTACAAGTTTACTTACATAAAACTTTGATATGTGGAATCGAAACAATTTCTGCTTGAATATAAACTTTATAATCTTTTATTAAAGGCAACATTAAAAAATGCTTTTTACTCACAATACTTAATTTGATGAAACTTTATTTACTTATTTATTATAACTGTAGCATAAAAATAAATTAGTAGCCTTCAATGATTTCAAATTTAAGCAATTGTTTTAGTTTCTTTTAATTTTACGAATCTATAAATATTTTTTATATACAATTAATTTATTTATTTAGTATTAATATGCTTGTAAGCTTTCGTTTTTGTTGGATTTCCTTGTATACTTAAATAATATTTTAATATTTAAAATCAAAACAATTGAAGTTGCAAATAACTTGTTTATATAATCGCTCTATTCAGCTTAAATCCAAAAACATGCTGAGCTATAGCCAATTTCTAATTTATTTATTCGCACTCGCAATCGCTTTGAGCGTAACACACAATTTTTGTTTTGTTTTGTTTTGTTTTTTTTTCGTTGGTGGAATCACAGGTGACATTTGTGAGCAGTTAGTTATTCGCTTTCACATTCGCAGGTCACTTGATGCTGCATGATATTTGCTACGCTATTTTTTATTGGCTGCCATTTAACTGGTTGCATTGCTTTGCTTTTGACTCGAGATTTTATACATTTTTTAATTGCATATTTTTTGGCGCTGCTATCTCTATCTTTCCCCCTCACCCGCATCCAAAATGGCGTGTCTCTGTGCGTGTGAGTGTATGTGTGTTTGTGGTAGCTTGTGTGTTTTGTGGCATGCTTACAGCTTTTAACAGTTTCGAGTTCATTTTCAACATGACTGGTCGCACTTGCAACGATGCCATGTGTCCCCCAAAAAGGTCCATAATAACAAACATGCGACACGGCGACTGCTGAGCGTAGTCGACTAAAATGTACTGCAACTGACATAAAAAAAGTTGAAGGCAATTTACTTTAAAGTTACTATGTTCTCTTATGTGTATTAAAACTTAAACAAATAATTAGAAGAATAAGCAAATGATGTTATATTAAACAAAAGAAATAATATAATAAGAAAATATAATAATAATATAATAAGAAAATGAAGTAGTATTTAAATAAAGAAATAATATAATAAGAAAATGAAGTAATATTTTAATAAAGAACTAAGTAAATGAATACTTTATTATTTTATTATGTACTTCTTTATTCTTCTATTAGTTGTATTCCGTCTTCAAGTCCTTCACACACTTAACAATACAGAAATATGTTACATTTTTCATTTGATTTGACAGAGTCTTTAATTATTGTGTGCAGCTTCCCCATGTAAAACACTTACAGACTATATACATCGGATTCGTGTATTCACTTATCTTTTCAACACAATACATTTTATTCCCTGTAGCATTTCGTAAACAGTTGAATTAGATCTTTAGAAATTTAATCATTTCTCGGACTTAAAATGAACTTAAATATTATTAAAATGAAATTAAATAAATTTAAAATGAAAAATATCAATGAATATTTAAATATATTCTAATTATAAACTAGAAAAGAAATATGAATCGTTGGAAGAATAATAAATTGAGTCATTTTTCTATTTCTACATATATAATTCCTCTAATTCAATATATCAACTTCTTCACGGAGTAAAATGAATTGTTAATTTGGTTGGATAGAGACTTCTATTGTTCTATGAGAAATTTTAGCCTTTCGATGAACCTCAATCTGGTTCATGTATTCGCTAAACTTTTCAAGCATGTCGTAAGCAGTTGAATCTATGAAAATATTTTGTACATTTTCGGAAATTTTTAAGAAAGTTTCATTAATAATCAGAATTGAATATGTGCAGATATTAATCATTGAAAATCATGAAATGATTGGAAGAATAATACATTAAATTGCTATTCTAATGCTATATAAGTATCAGCAATTTCCATCGAAGTAAAAAGTAATTGAAAAATAGTTACAAGTGTCGAAGGTCCCAGCAGCCAGTACTTTCTTTACTCTAAACTAAATGTAGTATTTAATACTAGATTTTAAAATAATAAATAAATAAATATTAATCACAATATTGAGCATTGCAAATTGTTTCTCCCACAACTTCATCACACCCATTTCCCATTTTGAATGCAGTAAGAGGCAGGCATTTAGCATGTGAATAGACGCCGTGTGTATTTGATTATTTTAGCTTTTGTTGGCGCTGTCATTGTTGGTTTAATTGCCGTTGGTCATTGCCACAGTGGCCACTATCTCCACCCTTTCTCTCTCCACCACCCCACCACTATTACCTTTCACCTCTATTTCACACAGAGTCGAGTCGAGTCGAGCCTTTAATTATGAATGCATCATTCTGGTCATTTCATTTGATAGCTCTGTGCTTGTGTCCGCTTTTGGCTAGGTATTAGTTGATCATTTCTGAATGATTTGACAAAACTTTTGATTGCATTTGCTGCCAAACAAAATGCCAGCATTGCGCCTAATGAACAATGTTCTCATATTTAATGGGCCAGCAAATCAGACAGAATGCGTAGTTTGCTGTGTTTATTAAACATACCTTTGACGTGTGCTCGACTATCAAATAGTCAGAGGGCAGCATGAGCAGCGGCGACAAATAAATAATGAATGAACAAAACTGGATGGAAAATGGAAATTAAATTTTGTTTAATGCCTCAAAATTGATGCAATGAAGTTTCAATTTTAAAACAAATTCCCAAAATACAAATGGAATTAAATGTATTGACACCGTCAGCTGAATTTCGATTAATCGTATTTGATTTCACGCTTTTTTTATGATAGCCTTGTTAGCTGAAGAAATTTTCTGCTCTATAAAAGCGGAATTGATTGAAAGTTTTGTTTTTTATATTTTGTTTTTGGTGTGCCATTTCATGGCAGTCCAAAATAAACTTGATCATAGTATTAATCCGCATTTATTTTTTTGCATAACAAATATTCGATGCGTTGATTCGTTTTCGTTGATACGAAAAAATAAGTTTAAATATTTAATAACCAGTTGAAATTTGAAATAAATACAAAATTGTTGTAAATTATTTATCTGAGCTATAAAATATTTACTTGGCTCTCGAGCCAACCTCGCTTTGAAATAAATTCTGCACACTTCATTGATAATTATTGAATTTCAAAGACATAAAAGACAAAGAAAAACTTGATTCCTTTAAGGGATTTTATTCAATGTATTTTGCTAATTGCATAATAACTGCAATGTGATTATCAATTTGCTCATATTCGTAATTTGTATTTCGTATTTGTATTCATACTCAAGTGACTAATCGAGTGCTTTGTTTGCTCCAATTGAATAGACCTAACACATTTCCATTGGCACGTTTCTCAGTGTCTGTCTCTGTGTTGTGTATGTGTGTGTGTGTGTGTGTGTGTGTGTGTGTGTGTGGGTGTGTGTGGCAAGTTGCAATTGACGAAGGCTCATGTTGCATGCTAAGCAGCTGGCAGGTGATAAATATGAGAATATGCAGTATTCAGTTAATTAAATTGAAGCACTGAATTACTGATGATAATTGCAAAAAAAGTTAATGCTTTTAATGCTAGATCACTTTAAGAGAGTGTAATTAAAAATAAAATAATGAAATACAAGAAAAAGAAGAAATATACCGTCGAGTATATTCGAAAAATATACAAAAATACTGATATAAACCGAATCTAATATATATACAAAATATACCAGATTGTCAGCCAAAGAAACTAAGATCCGATTGCATACAAAAGTATTTCTTAACCACATATTTAGAAATCAATAATATTTTATGTATCAGTAAATATTTTATGAACCAAAAATTACGTCTCAAATTTACAAATTAAGTTTGTAATTTTTTGTATTTTAACAAAGCAATGAAATAAAAGAAAAGCAATGTAAAGGGCTGAACTGTACTTTGAACTATCTTGGATAATTTTATAATGTAACATTAATACAAATTCAATGAACTAATTTGCATTAATCTCGAATTATTGTTAAACATGCAAACATCAAAAAAATTATATTGAAAAGCTAATTAAATTATCCTATATTAAATACACTGCCGCTCAACTGAATAGGTTCATCTCAGTGGTAGAAATTTATCTATAATTCCCAAACCCGATTTCCGATTTACATAATTTTTTTTTCTCTTTAATTCTTAAATCATATTAAAATTAAAATCTGTAAAAGTCCATTTAATAACGTGAAAAATATTGGAGTAATAAGGAAAGGCTGTCTGTATTATAGATTTGTAGGTTTCTGCGTTCATTTTGGAAGTAACAAATTGCAGGTCACAAGTGCCAAAGACTGATACCGACCCCCAAACCATTACGCCTCCTTCACAGCTATGGCGACGGCTCAGGAAATGCTCTTCCTTTCGAAGATCGTGATAGTAATAGTTGTATCCATCGGGGCCGTCCAAATTAATTTTTTTTTCGTCGGAAAATACCACTTTCTGCCATTCACTTTACGTGCATCATTTAACGGTGGTTTTTTTTTTAAGTTTCATTCGTTTTAGATGATCAGCCGACAAAATCACTCTTTTAACTGTTGACACACTGGCTTTAACACCGCAAATTTCTTTAATTTTGGGTGCTGAGAGATGTGAGTTGGGCGCAGCTCGCACAATATGCCTCCTGTCTGCCGCAGAGGTGGCGTGTTTGACTCCGCCTTTCATGTTATTGCCATATTCTGATTTGTTTCTCAAAAAATTAATCAAAACATTTTGGCTTCGTCCAATTTTTTGAGCGATTTTGCGATGGCTAAGACCACTTTCACGATAGGCTTCAATTTGGCCTCTTTCATACTCCGATAATTGTTCTCCGCGTCCCATATTTCAATTAATTTAAAGGAAATATATGAAATTAAAAATTTGCATCAAAAATGTTTCACTAAACCGTCAAGTTTAATTGCAAACTAAAAATCGTTCAGCTGAACCTATTCAGTTGAACCAAAAAATTGCACAGAAATTAGCGAAATAAATAGCAAAACAGAAAATGCAAAGTAATGGTACATCACAAACGGTTTTTTACTAGCACACACTGATTGACACAAATATAATGATGAAATGTATTTAAAAAAAAAAATGCGTACGATCAATATGTGATGAAGAAATCATGAAAATGCAAGCGGTTTTATGTGAACCTATTCAGTTGAGCGGCAGTGTATAAGAGATTACGTATACTTGATATTTTTCATCTATTACAAAAAGAAACTAATTTGACAAGAGCTTTAACATAAATTGATACATGTTATTAAATGGCTTTATTAGTCGAACATCCTTGCAATATGTTTATTTTAGACATATTTCATGCACTCGTTGTAAACAAATAGTTGTAATTTGTCTGGGTTCTGGCTGTGATTTGTGTTTTGTGTTTATTTAATGAGGCTGACTGGCAGTTAATCTCTCAGGCCAGACTGGGCGTGTTCATCATAATCGTCTTGCTCGGCTGTCACTAATCACACTTGGCTGGGATTATAAATTTCAGATGGAGAGCGGGCAAGAAGCTCAAGAAAGAGATGAAGATAGAGAGAGATAGAGAGAGAGAGAGAAAAGGCAGGTGCAGAAAAGTAGTTGGATAAAAGGAGTAAAGAACTAAAGTAAAGCAAAGCAAAGCTGACAATCGTCATTGAACCAGAGAGCAAGAGCAACATTGCCTGCTGCTTTTACTGTTGAATGTGGCAACCTTTAGCTGTGCCACATTGTTGTTGTTGTTGTTGTTGTTACTGCTGGTTGCCCCTTGCTGGCTGCTGCTTTGTTGCTGGTTGCTCGGTTGCTCGGTTGTTGCTGTTGCTGTTGCTGTTGTCAAAAATGCAATCGAGCCAACGAACCAACTTCATCGTCTGTTGCTGCTGTTGCTTGTGGCCAAAATGAAAAGTATTCGCAGTATTTTGCTTCTTTTTTTCCGACTTGTTTTCAGCCCAGCTTTTGCTTGTTGCTCTCGTTTGTTGCTTAGTCCTAGTTTGTCCTGGTCTTCTGCTCCTTTGCCTTTTCTTCTCAATTTTTCTTTTTTTTTCATTCTTCATTTTCAATGGCACAATGCGGCTTCAGTTCCTTGAGCTCACACTCCCGTCTAATTGTTCAGCTGCAATCTTGTCTGTTGTGTTCGTGGCCCTTGCCACACTCTCTGTTAACAGCGTGTTGCACTCACAGCCAGATTAATTGTTGGTTGCACTGTTCTATCGCAGCCCAAGGGGCATTATCAATGCGGCAACACACATACGTGGCATGTGCCATGTGGCATGTATCCTCAGGCATGCATTTAACACCAAATGCAACGCATATCCATAGATCTACAGACTTTCACTCGAATCTGTTAATTGAATGGGACACTTGAGGCGTGTCTAAACACAAAGTTATCCACAACAAAATTGTTGCTTTTACTTTTTTGCTTAAAAAGAAATGTTGCTCGCTTAGCCAAGCAAATTAGTCAAATAAATGTGCTAACAGTTTATGATAAGTTATTATTTTAATCGAGTTCAATTTGCTTAAACCATTTTTTAATTGGTTTGCTACAATTTATATATTTTCAATAACTATTTTACTTTATATTTTTTTGTTGTTGTCTCTATAATGTTGGCAATGTTTCCAAAAATAAAAATAAAATCAGAAATACCTAAAAGAAAATAATATTATGGCATATGTTGTCAATTATAGATAATATGTTATATTATATATTATTATTATATATATTAAATAGTATTATAGAATTTTGTTGCTACTTTTGGTTGGTAACTTATTTCTGTTTACATCTTCACTCAAGTTATTTGTATTAAATTGATTAAAAAATTAAACAACTTAAATTTGAATTTAAATATATATAGTCATCATATTAGATTTCATAATATTTTTAATTGTAAGTATGTAGATAAATAATTCAATTATTAAATACATGCATAAGTAAATCCATAAATAATTATGCTATTGCTAATTATACAATATATATTTCAACAAAGTAAACTATTAATAGAAATGTATTAATCGTACAAGTATAAATACACCTAAAGTTTACTAAAGTAATATTTCTAAACCATTTAGTATGTTATCTTTAGATAGATAGATTGTAAATAAATAAAGAATATATATAAAAAAAAAAAAAAAAATTTAGTATGTTGCTGTGAGCATCTTTTAGTGAACTATACAAAAATAAAGTAACACATACACATTATTAAAGAGAAACAAAACTTAAGTCAAGCTTATTAAATGTTTTGTGCGATGCCTTCCTTGGAGCTTGTCTTTTAATCAGCTGCAGCTGCAGCTTGAGTTCGAGTTCGAGTTCAAGTGCCGCGGGGCAAGCTTTCTACTGCTGCAACTGCTGCTGCTGCTGTTGCTGCTGCGATCCATGGAGCGTCTTTTGACATGCCGTACAATAGCAGAAACAGACGTGCTCATTCCGCCTATGTAGTGCTTAGCCCTTGTCGTCGTCCTCGGCAGTCGCAACAACTTCCTTGGCTGTAAGACAGCGGATGTCCTACGCACGCCAAACGGAAATGAGCCAAAAGGCTGTACGACTCTCAGTACAACTCAATTCAATTCAACTCAGTTGAACTCGACATAGGGCGAAAAGCACTCACAACATTTTTACACTCACGCTCTCAGTGCATTATATTCCTGCACTACGCTCTCTCTCTCTCTCTCTCTCTCTCTCTCTCGCTTGCTCTCTCGAATATGGGGAAATTCTGGTGATTGAGTGAGCCGAAAATACAAGCAGGAAGCAAATCACTCAAATGTTGTCGCTGCATTCGCTTTGCCATTTCGACTCGTTGTGCTTCGTGTGATGCTGCAGTCGTGTCTGTGGGACTTCGTGTCGTCGGCGCGGCGGGGCGTCGTGTCGTGTCGGTTCGTGTGTCGTCGTGGCTCTGGGCAATAACTGCTTTGGCTCTGAGTCATTGTGTCAACGCAGGCAAGCGATGCGGACGCCATAAGCGGGACAATTCACTCCGTTGTGGGGCACACAGCCTCATTTAGTCAGCGTCGAGTTTGCCACGTGCACGGACACGAAACGCGCCAAATGCGCGTCTACGCAAACAAAAAATAAAACGTAACGCGCTATCGTAATTTCGTAAATACGTTTTCGTAACGTTTCGATTCGAATTCGCCGTGTTTCGCGTGTATTTGGGTGTGTGTTTGTGTTTGTGTTTGTGCGCGAGAAATCAAAACAAAAGTGCTGCAGCAGCTCTAACAAAATTCAATTGCAAATCAAAGCAAAGCAACAACAAAGCAAAGAGAAACAACACACAGAGTTTTAGCAAATCCCGTTTTTCGTTATTCTATTTCGTCTTCTTTTCGATGTTTGTTTATTTTTTTTTTTTTTTGTGAATAGTTTTTTTTTTAATGTGACAACTGTAAAGCACACGAAAGTGCATGTGTGTGAGTAACTGCGTTAGCCATTGGCAATTGCCGGCTTCTGAGTGCGCGCCAAAAATGCAAATCACGTTGCTCCACGTCAACAGCAGCAACAATAACAACAACAACAGCAACAATTGCAGTTGCAACAACAACAACAACAGCAACTGCAAGGCAATTACATTTCGCAATTAGGCAACGAAAACAAAGCAAATGCAAAAGCAAATCGCCCACAGTGAACATTCGCTAAGCACAACAGCAGCAGTGTCGCCATCTAATGCTCATCTATCATAAACAGATTCCACTGTACATTCACACACACACACACACACACATACACATGTATAAGTATTAGTTGAGCCACTTAGCGAATTGGCAGACATATTTTTAGCTATAGCCCAAAAAGTAAAACGAAAAGGCAAAAAAAAAGCACACGCAGCGAAGAATAACAACAACAGTAATGAGTAGAAGTAGAAGAGAACAACGAGATGGAGGAGGAGAAGGAGAGCAAAAGGCGCTTGTCGCCCACTGAGCATCAAAATTCATTAATAAAAACAACAACAGCAAAAATTAAACAGATGCCATCAACTTCTGTCGCACTTCTGTCCACCCCCTCTCTCGAGCCACCCACCGTGCCATGCATGTGTCTTCCGTCTTGCTCTAGCTGCTTGCTTTGCTCCTTTCCTGTTGACTTCCCTTTTTTTGCTGCTGCTGCTACGCAAAGCAAAGCAAAGCAGCGCAGCAGCAACTGACGCAGCTGAGCTCACCGAGAAATTATTACATGTGTGTTTGTGTGTGTGTGCATACAAATATATTATATATTATGATGATTATTATTATTATTATTAATATTTGTGTATTGTTGTTGCTGCTGGTTTTGGCAAAGCAAATCAGCCAACGGAAAGAAATGTAAGAAAACAATAACAACAAATTGATAGCGGCAACTTTGACGAAGGTTTCTCTATATGTGTGTGTCTCCCTGTATGCCCGTTTATGTGTGTGTGTGAGCCCGTTCTTTTCCGCGCTCTTCACCCACTCTTCTGCCTCTTTGGTTCGCTCTCTTTCTCTCTCCCTCTCTCGCGCTCCCAGACGCTCGCCTTTGTTTTCTGCCGCATTTCTCTTTCTGCCCAAAGTTTGCATTATGAACGTGTACAAAATGTTGTGTGAGTGTGCCTGAGTGTGTGTGTTGGTGTGTTGTTGTCTGTCTGTCTGCTAAATGTAGCTCAAGGCTGACACGCACTGTGCTTCGTCTTCGTCTTCATCTTCTGCAGCTGCTTCTTCTTCGTGCTCAGCGTGTTCTTCTCTAGTTTTTTTTTTTTTAATGCTATTTCATTCTTCTGTACCCTGCATGCCCAAAGGGCTTGCAAAGGGTATGCGCAACTACAATAAATTCAATTAGCATTATCATGTTATGCTCAGGTTTATGCTTCTCTCTTACCATAAGCAAATGAAGTTCATCAATCATTTAGAGACTGGAATTAAAACTACTTTAATTGAGTGTTGAAGCACATTTTTTGTGTATTTCTTGAAATGATTTTTTTTAATTCGAACTAAAACTTCTTTAATAGCGTATTAGGTCACAACTTTTTTTTGCTTCATTTTATGCGAGTACTGTATCTTGACTTATTTTGATGATTTTAAAAATAGTTTTTCTATATTGAAAGTTCATCAATGATTTAGTGATTAGAATAGATTTTTAATGAATTAAAGTTTTTAATGATTTAAAGTTTTTAATGATTTAAAAAATAGAATAAATATTAAATTTGTAGGCAGAACTTCTGCTTTATGTTTAGGATTTTTTAGTTGTCATTTTTACTCTATTTAAATCTTTTTAAACTGTAATTAAGTTTCAACGAACTCTTTTTGAAATTATTAAAATTAATTAAATTACACAACCAAATGTTTTGGTTGCCTTTTGATTCGCTTTTTTTGTGTTTAGCTGTCAAACTAATTTATAGATTAGAATTGTTTAGGACATGAAACAAAAAGCAATCACCAATGCAGTTATATGAAGCAGAGTAATTAAACAGTTTGCAGCTTTACAGGCAGGATTACACATAAAAACTGGCGGACACACACACACACACACACACACACTCACTCACTATATACTCAGTGTAACTGTGTGTAATCAGTAGGTCGTAGCTTTTATTCCATAAATTGTACGCAGACCAATTTGTGGTCTCCATTTATATAGTATACGCTATATACATGTATATGTACGTACGTACATTCATTTGTCTGTTTGTACTCGCTTTAAGAGAGCCCGAGACTCGGTCTGACCAACGGAATTTTTCACGCTTGAGGGAACTGTTGGCAGATTACGTTGGTAATTTCATTTGGTTAAAGCTTGGCCCGAAAATTGGTCAGCGCCTGAAACATTTGTGGCTATTTACGTATGTAAATTCTTGACCTACATTTGCCGGAAAATAGGAAGAGCGAAGACCAAGAATGACAAACAGCAGTAGTTTCTCTTTTTTTTTTTCTTTCATTTTGTGAACCACAATGTGCCACCGAAATTCATTTGGTTGATGTGCCCCGGACTTGAACTTGAAACAAGTTAATCAGTGAATGAGTAAACGAAAGAGTCAAAGACAGTTTTGTTAGTTGTATTTCAGGATTTATGTTAGAGAAGTTATTAACAGTATTAATAAATATACCATATTAAAGAAGCACTTACATCTAAAACAGCAATTGATTAGCAGATTGTTTGATTTATATCTTGCAATATTTGGTTTAAATATATATCGATAGTAAATTCAATAACATATGTTACTATCGATAGCCTCATCAGAAAGTGAGAGAAATGAGAAAGGGAGTAATAAATATACTTATATTAAATGAGTATTTAAAATGACAATCAAAATAATTATATAGAGCATATTGTAATTGATGTTTGGGAATGCATGAATAGAATCTACATCGATAGTTAGTTAAGTTAAATACTATTGATAGTTTCCTTGTAAAGTGAAAAGTTGTTAAAATATGAGAATTAAAATAAGTATTTATTGAGGCACTTTAATCAAAATATTTAAATTAGAGCAAATTCTAATTGATGTATTGCAATGCAAATCTAAAATCTACATTGAAACTAAGTCAATACTATCGATATTTTCGTATCGTATATCGTAAAGTAAGAAGTTATTAACCTTAAAGGATTAAAAGAGTATTTGATAATTAAAAATAGTTTTTTTTTAAGCAAATTGTAAAATTTGCAACGATAGTAAGTACTAAATACTATCGATAGTTTTATCAAGAAGTGAGAAGTTGGTAGCGTAATACAAATGTTTCAGTAGTATTTATTTATTTATTTACACACATCTTTAAGTAGTCTTAATTGATAGTTTACAATGTGTAGTTTAAGTATATATCAATAGTAAGTTTCACTAAATACAATCGATATTTTGGCAGTTCAAATTTTATTGAAATTATAGATTTCATGATGCAATCGATGAGCAATTAATGCTGAGCTGCGGATTGCAGTCATTAAAGCTTGCTAATTAGTAGCAAATTCTTTGCTCTGCAGGGTTAAGGGTTCCATAAGTGTGTGTGTGCACTTTCAATACTTGCAATGTAAGCACTTAAGGCGATAGACCCTCCAAGGCGTGTCTCAAGCATTCGACTGTGAGAGTGTGTGTGTGTGTGTGTGTGTGTGAGTGTGTGTGCGTGTCTGGAAATTACAATCTGTGTTCAGTTGTGCTGCAGTTGTAGAGCGCATCTTTGGTTTGTTGTGCCCCAATTTCTCAGTTGCCACAGAGAACTGAAAACCACTGCAAAGTGGCAAAGATAAAAATACTCTCACACACAGATCGTATCGTATCCACTAGGTACACACACACACACACACACACACACATTCAAAATATATATATATATACTATGCCATAGAATGCTCTATATATATATATAGATGGATGCTTGCATGTATGATTGTGTGTATAAGGCAGCAATTTAATTTCATTATTATGCAAAAGAAAAATAATATGAAAAGAACCTAAAAGGAAAGAGAGCGAAAGAGAGAGAGAGAGAGAGACCGAGAGCAATGCTTGTTGGCTAAAAAGTGAAAGCTTTTGAATTTTCTCAGCCGAATCTCGTTTGTTCCCCATCGTCCCTCTGTCCCATCAAATATATAGCTCAGTTCACTGTTCTCGTCTCTTGATGCGTTGATTTTTCCTTTTTGCTTATGGAAATTAAATTTTGGTTTTCCATTTTCATGCACAGAAGCAGCAGCAGCCGAAGCAAAAAAAAAAAAAAATCGTTCATATATATATTTTTTTGTTGTACTTTGCTCGCTATTTTTGCCATTTTTTGTTTCTTTCGGTTTTTTTTTGTCTTTTTGCCTTGTTTTTCAGTTTCAGTTTTGTTTTTCGTTTTTCTTTTCTACCGGCTCACTTTTTACTTTCTGGTCAGTTGAAGTGGCGGCTGTTTCTGTATTTCTTTTATTTTATATTATTATTATTTTTTTTATTTTTTTTTTTTGGTTGCTTTTCCACTTTCCAAGTAATGAAAGCCGCCAGCAATACGAACGATAATCACCAAACCCTCAAAACACAATCTGAAGAGAAGGGAGGTGGAAGTTTCGGGGAAGGAGGAGAGGCAGCTGCCTTTGTGGGACAGAAGTAGCAAACTCTTTAGGCATTGCCATTCTTACTTTTCATTCTCCTCAAAATTCTCATTCTCATTACAATGCTCTGGTCTCTCTCTCACTCTCTCTTTCGATTATCATTCTGTTGCTCCACTCAGCGTGCAATTTGTTAAGTCGTCTGGCAAATTTATGACATTTATTGAAATCATTTTTGTTTTCTTGTTTTTTATTTTATTTTTATTGTGCCACTTCAGACCGAAAGAAAGTCTCATGAAGCCGCAATTAGTTTTGCATTTTGGGGTAGCCAGGAAAAACCTGTTGCATGAGACTGCCAGAAAAACACACACACACAGACACAGACACACAGGAATGGTGCTTAAACCAGATAAATACGACTATTTAATTGCAGTCCATTCTGTTGCCATTCCATGGCAATTAGGATGCTCTGCTGCTGGAAAAACGGCAACGGCAACGGCAACGGCAAACTCAGTAAGCTTTTATTTTCGGTCTACGCATTGTGGCATTTGGGCAAATCTTTTGTGGGATAATTATCCATGTTTTGCCATAGTAAAATCAGAATATTCAATTGGCTTATCGAATCAATTAACACTGAGTAGAGTAGTCGTAATCTTCATGATATTTAAGTGAAACGTGATAGAGTAAACAACTTGAGGAGCAGGCGTAGAACACCTACGTTTTTGGTTGTATTTATAGCTTGTGTCTGTGTATAATTCCTTTTTCTGCTGAAATGTGTGTGTGAAAAGAAGAACCTGAATACATTCGCGTTGCTATGTAGTTATTTCCTGCATTTTCCAGCACTCGATGTTTGATTAGTTGTATTAAAGCATTTTGAGGCTTCACAAAAAGAATGACAGGCAATTCGTAGAAGAAAATATAAAATTTCAGTTGGGGAAAAGTCTCTCTAATTTCTGATAATTGAAAATCGAAACTATTGAGGAATGCTGTTGAATTGCGTTCATTCTTTGGTCATCATTTTAAGTCCTCACCTCGCCCATTTCACCGGCGTACCAATTAAAGGTAATCAATTTGGGAAATTGAAAGGACCGCAAATGTGTGTATGTTTTTTTTTTCTTTTGCTGCTACTCGAAATTGTAGTGGCATGTTGTATGTTGCACACACTCGTCAACACGTTTGAAAGTTCAATCTCTACTGAGAACGAGGACGAGAGTGAGATCGAAGAATGGATGCCAGGAAAATATGGTTTCGTAGCAACCTTTGAAATCAGTTCTGGGAAATATGTCTGCTTTCAACTATGTCTTTTGTTTGTACTTTTCTCCTACTGCTCTTTGCGTAACCCCAGCAAAAATCTAAAGAAGCGAACAACAATATATAGAAAAAAAAGGGTAAAACAATGAACTTGGAACTGGAAATGCTCAATGAAAATTCTTTGCGAACCTCGAACTTGTCTCTCTCTCTCTCTCTGAGGTGTGTTTCAATGAGCACGTGTGTTACATCGGTTTTGTTGTTATACACTAAGGATTTCTAGGCACGTTTTTTTTTCGGGGATTTAATCAATCAAAAGTCATATAGTCTTGACGGTTGGCTTTCATTAAAATTAATTTCGTTTATTTGCATAAAACATTTCGTTTCTCCAATCGTTAAATATTTCATCAGTACAATGCAGTCAATTTCATTGATTTAATACACTAAATATGAGCGAAGAGCTTTTTGGTTTTATCAAATTTCGCATTGAATTCGAACTTTGTTTCGCAGCCATTTCATTGGCTTTATGCTGATAATAAAGCATGCAAATCAAATAAAATTAGTAAATATAATACAAATTGAAGCAATTTCTAATATTTAATGGAAATCCCATTGAGAGCGACATTTTGATTTGTTTTTTTTTATTGTTCTATTTAGCGCATGCATTAAATGTTACAACTGTTTAAATTTGCAGTTGTATATTGCGTATACGCAGCGTGTGATAATCATTACTTGCATACGAATTATTTCACCCGAAGACTACGTTAATTTTCCTTTGATGACAAGCAAATGTTTCCGCTGAGCAAAATGGGAAACGTCTCTGTATGACGACAGCCTCCGAGCACAATTGTGAGATGCATTACTAAATATTACGCATACGTCAGGCTGTCGCAAGACCAAACCTATTGACTGCAGGCAATTTACGAGATAAATTAGCCAAATATAAACACACACACACACACACACATACACCCACACACACATTCAATTCCAATACGTTAGCGAGAACAGATTGAATAGATGTGTACAACATATAAATATTTGTGTGTATCTAGGTAAAATTATAGTGGCCGTTGTCGCCGACATCAGCGTCGACGTCGCCGTCGCAGTTGACGTCGACGTCAACCTTCGTCTGCGTCGGCAGCAAACTAAAAGTATTTGGTTCAAGTGCCAAATGAAATATTGACTAGGCAACGGCAACGTCGCCATGAGAGACGCCGCGACGCTCAAACTTTCAGCATATGCCGCGCGTGTCTGCAATGCCTATGTGTGTATGTGTGTGTGTGTGTGCAGTGTGTGTGTTCCAGTGCTCAATACATAAGAATAATACTATCGCATTGTTGCCTCTAAAATAATAATAATAATAATAATAACATGGCAAATATTTCACATATTCGCATAGCGTACGCTTCGCTAACCCCTGTCCCTTGTCTTAGCCCCCCTTCCTTGACCCCTTTGTCGCCTTTGGCGACAACTGCAAAAAACAGACACCCCTTGGGCCCAGCATCCTCAATCTTTGTCTCTCTCTCTCTCGCTCTCTTTCTCTGCTTCTCTCTCACGTTGTGGCGGCCTCGGCGTCTGCTTTTTTTCTAATAATAAATTGCCAAAGAATTTATGTACTCGTATGTTTGGCGTTGCTCGCTGCAACACCAACAACTTGTCCCACACACACACACACACACTAACACACACACACCTTGTTGTTGTCGTTGGCACTGCTTTATATGATTTTTATTTATTACACTTTTCCTGCTTAGTTTTGCGTTTCATTTTTGTTTCTTGGCATCGCGTCTCTCGCTCGTCCCTTCAAGGTGCAACAAAAACGTGTTTCACTTTCACTTTTCTCTTTCTTTTTTGTGCCCTTTCTCCCTTTCAATTCGCACCAGGCATTGTGGTCTACCCTTAACGGCCACTAGAATGCAAAGAAAAAGAAATAGAAAAACCACTCTTGCAATTTGAATGTGGACAACGTTTGACAATCTTCTGTATTAGGAGCATCAAATGCCTTTGCCAGATATTCGTGTAAACTAGCGTGTCTTGTTCTTATTCATTACCAACGCACACACACACACACACACACACACACACAAGCACATACTCATGTATTGTCAAGGTTAGACAGAGTGCCTATTTAATGAAGGCGCACATGCACACGCACTTGTCGCAGGGCGCACAGTGATGCGAGAATTATTTTGGTGGCTGCAAGACTTTAAATATTTCATAGAAAGTAAAAATGTTTAATTATGGATTCGAAAGAAATAAGCCAAAGACTACTTATTATTGATTGCAAAAAAGTGTAAAATTATTGGTAACAAATAATTATAAATATTTATTTTATTTGAAGATTCCAATTTCAATGATTTTAAATCATGAAAAAATCTTTTCAAAAAGAAAGGAGATAAATTATTAGTAACAAGTTTGAAAGCTAGATTCGAGTGTGCTCGACTGTTTGATACCCGCTACCTATTTTGAATAAAAGCAAATTAAAATATACCAAATTAGTACTAAAGTACTAAAATATTCCAATATGTTATATTTCGTATATTTACATCGTACAACATTAAAAATATACCATACAGAACAAAACACACTAGATTGTCGAAGCGTTTTCCAATACAAAAGTATTTCTTAAATGAATTTTAATTTTTTTTATTTGATCGTAAATACTGTAGTTGTTATTGTATGTACCAAAACTCGTTATTCTAGTTTCATAGTAACGCCTGTTATTCATTTTATTTTTGATTTGCGGGGGCGGAAGTGAGTATGGCAAAAATGATTTATATATTTGATGCTCCAAAATTAGAAAATCAAAATTTTGAAATCAAAATTAGAAAATCATTGAAGATGAAGAAAGAAAATAAAACAACAATGTGTGCATAGGACATGAAATTGAAATGTTTTTTTTTTGTTTTGTGGTTGTTTGACATTTACCATGCGTTTGGTGCCACTGTGCACTTGCTATTTTCGCCATTGTGAAGTGTTGAAAGTTTTCGTCGGGGCGCTGATTTGGAACTAGTTGCCGGTTTTGGTTAGTTTTAATTGAATTCAGCTGTTTGGTTGCCCAAAACGAATATTTTGAAAATATGTGAAAAATACGTATACAAATCGGGCCAAAAATTGCACAACTTGTGTTGAGCGAACCCCTCACTCCTCTTCCCACTCCCTTGGTCTACAGTTTGCCCCACTCCCAATTGCGTTGGCAGATGTGGCTAAAAATGAACTGCGCGAAAAGTTTTGTGCCGAACGTTTTTCAATTGCTCCGCAAAGTATTTTCCTTAAGTTCAACTTTCACTTGCAAATGGGCGCAAACTTTTTGCAGCAACTGTGCGTGTGCGTCTGTGTGTGTGTGTGTGTGTGTGTGTGTGTGTGTAGGGGAGAGCAAAGAGGTGTTTATAGTCCTATGAGTGTATGTATTATAACTTGTCTGCCTTGAACACTGCGTCGCATTAATTAATAATGAAAATAACTGCCAGACTTGCTAGATCATTGCGCCACACACATGATCCTGTGTACCTGCAGGATGTATCTCTATGTCTGTGTGTGTGTGTGTTTGTGTGTGTATGCGCTTCATTTAAACTTTAGTTGCAATTTAAAATATTTCGAGTGTAATTAAAAATTCAACGCGCAATTCTGCAAAATGAGCTCAAAATGTTTCGCCCTTCAGGGAGTTATTTTCCATTTTATTTCGCATTTCGTTTCAGTTCGTGCGCCTTTTTTGCGCTTATTAGTTTCACTTGCTCATGTTTCATTTATTTATTGCTTCTACTGTCAGAGCTACATCTAGTCGTAGTACATAGTTGTTATAGTTGTTGCCGAGGCAATAAATTCATAATCAAATTAGTGTTTCATTTAAATAGCTAAACGTTTGAAGATAGTTTCCGAGCTACAAATGTGATCTAGATTTTGGAAGTAAAATTCCTTGTATTAATATTTAATTAATTGAAAATTTCGATTGAAACCAATTAAATGGGAATTAGTATTAAGTCGATGCTGTTGAATACTTTGTAAAGCTTAAGATAATTGCAATTTCTTGAGCACAAAATTAATTTCGAGTATTATGTAAAAATTAATTTGTATTTTAGTGAGTAACTCTTTCACCTTAAGTGCACAGCAACTTGAGTAAATAATAAATCTTTGTAAAATAAAAATTAAACAAACATATGAGTATTTATGAGCTTTGCTGATTAACGCATATTAATAGGCTTAATACCATAAAGTAATTAATTTTGATTAAGTACATTGACTTGATGAAGCCACCGCGACTGCTGCTGTTGCCAGCTTTATTAAATCTTAAATTTATCAAATCCCTTTTAGGATACAGCATGAAGCAGGTGTCAAGTGCGAGTAATTGAAAATGCTTTGCGGTTTTCCCAGTCGTCGTTGTTGCTGTGGCTGCTGTTGTTAAAGTGTATGAAGCTAATGTTTGTGCGTGTTTTTAGTTTCATAAAAAGCGAAACGAAGAGCGACTGTAATTGAATTGAAGTAATCATAAACAGGCAAATAATAACTGTGCAAAACAAAACAAAAAACGGGTATAATAATCGCACTAGTGAAATAATTACAAAACGCAAACGTACTTCAGGCCAACATGGCGCATGATTAACGTCAAAGTGTTAAGCGCCCTGATTTAAGGTAAGTGTCATAATTCAACGACCAATTATTATTAATTATAATTGCATACAAACAACAACATTTACATCGCACAACAATGCGAATTTTTTTTTTAACTGTTTTCAACCGCAACTGAAATAAATATTTAAATGAAATTATCAAATGTCGTGCAAAGGAAACACAATGTCAGCTCATGAGAGATGATTGTAGGCGTGATATCGCGCTCCCAATGCGCACGTATTTGAAATATGCCGCATTATAATTAAATTGCAACAATAAACTCACACAACAGATACAAGTTGCAGTGCAACGTTTTGCTTTTAATCGCTTTGAAAGCGCAAAAAAAGCAAAAATTCAAAATTCACCAAATATTATGCTACCTTTTATATCCGTACCCTCGAGAGTTCAGACCTTTTACAGCCGCACACAATAATAACAATCATAATGCGCCTGCAAATATATTCTAATCTATGCGAGTTGTGTGTTTCTGCCACAGTGGCCACTCACTGTTGATGAACACTTGGCGATTTGAGTGCGCGCTTTGGCAAAAAAAAAAAAAAGCTTCTGTAGAATGTGCTCGATTTCGAATGTGAATAATGGCAAAACAGTGCGGTATTATTCTTGAAATATACCAAATTAATATATCAAAGAAATACTGAAATATGTGAAAATCTATATTTGGTATTTTGATTTAGTATCGGTAGGATCGAAGAAGACTCCTTTTGCTTGTAACATAAATTTCCTACAGACACAAAGTTATTATGCTCTTCTACCGTCTGGGTGACGGGTATAAAAATAATCTGCTTTAAATGAAAATAATTAATGTGCAGCTGTCATTAGCAGAATATTGTAGTTAATAAATAAATTTAATTGAAATTTTCTTCTTTCGAAATTATATAAAAATTTAATACTCATTTAATATCATAGAATCTGAAGAAGTCGCATTCGCTTTTCACTCTTCGCTAGCCATTTTGGTTGCTAGTTGCTCAGTCGCTCATTAATTATTTCTCCATCTCTGCTGTCACGCTTTCGACAAATGAAACAATTACGCATACGCACTCTGTCAAATTGTGTGTCAAACTTGCTGTAAGCATTTCCTTGGCAAAAACTGATGCTAAAGTATTCGCATCTATTCACATTTCTTATGTAGTTCATATGACGCAGCACAACATGCAACGCAACACAAATACAAAATCTCACAATTTGTTCATATTGCTGCCAACAAGAATTGCAACCAATGTGCAAGGCAAAGAAAAGCCATGCGACTGTGGAATACCCTGTAAATGGACAGCAATGATGAATAATTCAAGGTGGTGTTGCATGCCTCTTGGGCTGATGTTGCAGCTATAGGGTAATTGGAAAAAACGTGGCATAAAAAGATGACAAACGCGTCGCGTAGCCATTTTGCATTTAAAGTTACTCGGAGTTTTGTTGATTTTTATGCATTTTATTACCACGTCGACGTTGGGCCTTGTGTTTGCTGCTCGTTTCGCGTTCGTCTCTCGTTTACGTTCTGAATCCGAATCTGGCTTTTGGCTAGAGATGGAGATGCGACTGGGACTGGGACTGGGACTGAGGCATGGCAATGGCTGTTTGGGTAATGGTGAAAGTAGGAAACAGGCTGGCGGGAATGGAGAGAGAATATGGCGGGAGAATACCCAAGTGAAATATGATACAAGAAGTCAGTGAGAGAGGGACAAGAGACGAGAGACGATAGGCGAGAAGAGAGGCGTGAGCCCAAGCCCAAGCGCATTGCTTTTGATTTGTGTTTGTGACCCACAAAAATGCAAAATGCCGCAAACAAGCGAAGCGCAACGCGGCGCGGCGCAGCGAAAGCGTAACAAAAGCAAAAATCGACAGGCTCTGCCCTGGCAGGCGGAAAGGGAACTGCTGCCGAGCGTATACTATATAGTGGTATAATAAAGCACAAGCGGATATACGATAATACTTGCTGTCTTTTGAAGTTGTTGCGGCAGCGAGTTTCCACAGATTGATACCGAATGCACAAATCATACGCGCTGAGTGACTTCCCATTCTACCCTGATCTTCCCTTCGCACACCGCACACCATGCACCTTGCTCGATTTACTCGCTTTTGGCGTGTTGCAACTTGAACAATAACAAATAGCATGACATTATAATGCCAAGAGCACTAACTCACAAATGTCGCACTGTGATGGCGCCCAAAAGTTGACGCCTATAAAAAACCTATAACTGTAGCACTCCTTTTTCACACACACACACACACCCGCATAGTGAGAGCGAAAAGTTCGAGTACGCTCGCGGCGGCTATTGGCCTAAAGTGTTGACAAATTTATAGTCTTGTTTTGCCTTTGCCATTTGTTGGTTGATTGAAAGTCCTTTTCGGCTTCAAAAACTTTTCTCTCTCTCTCACACACTAAATTGATAGCAATTCATATGAGTCCACTTCTCAGCCTCCCATCATCACGGCCACTTTGGACAACTTATGGGCTGGCTGACTGACTGTCTGGCAGACAGCTTAATCGAGAGCTTAGCTCTGGATTTCTATTAACAAACACGACATTAATATACCAGTAAACGGCACTATTTATCAGCGTCCTGCAAATGGGAATGGCAATGGCAATGGCCTCAACTCGTACTCTTGAGCAAGTATTGAATCATTTATTCTCAGCTTACAGTTTAATTGGGTAGATGGGGCAAAAAAAAAAGGCGGAAAACATCTGAAGTTGGAACTGTGTATAATAGAATGTACTTTGTGCGTTTGTTTAAGAATTTGTTTTTGGTTAAGAGCACCCTGTGCTTTGGGTTATCAGCTCCAGCGTTCTTCTGTTATCCCACTGCACAGGGTGCTCCTCCGTATTCTACGCATTCAGTGTGCACATCTTAATTGCGACGAATCGGGCAGTTTCGCACCAACTTGCGTTTCAGGCAATTCTTCGCCTCACGGTCATACCATTGACCAGTTGGGCACATCTTGCGCTTCGGCTTATTCTTGCGGCACACGAAGTAGCGACGACAATGTTTCGGATCCGTCAGGACTGTACCATCAGCCAAGTTCATGCAATCATCGGCTGACAACAGCTCTGGATACGACACTGTGGCTTGCACTACAGCTGCGACAGAGCGGACTGTTGTTGTGGCTTCGACTAAAGCTGCGGCAGAGCGGACTGTTGATGTGGCGCATGTTGTCGTGGTGCAAGTTGTTGTTGTGCAAGTTGTTGTTGTACAGGGTGGTGTTGTTGTACAGGGTGTTGTTGTGCAAGTAGTTGTGGTGCATGTTGTCGTGGTGCAAGTTGTCGTGGTGCATGGTGGTGTGGTAGTACAGGGTGGTGTAGTGGTACAAGGTGGTGTTGTTGTACAGGGTGTTGTTGTGCAAGTTGTTGTTGTACAGGGTGGTGTTGTTGTACAGGGTGTTGTTGTGCAAGTTGTTGTGGTGCATGTTGTTGTGGTGCAGGTTGTTGTTGTACAGGGTGGTGTTGTTGTACAGGGTGGTGTTGTATCTTGATGCGCGCAAGGGGTCGTTGTAGTACAGGGTGGTGTTGTTGTACAGGGTGGTGTTGTTGTACAGGGTGTTGTTGTGCAAGTTGTTGTGGTGCATGTTGTCGTGGTGCAGGTTGTTGTGGTGCAAGGTGGTGTAGTAGTACAGGGTGGTGTTGTTGTACAGGGTGGTGTAGTTGTACAGGGTGTTGTTGTGCAAGTTGTTGTGGTACATGTTGTCGTGGTGCAGGTTGTTGTGGTGCAAGGTGGAGTAGTAGTACAGGGTGGTGTTGTTGTACAGGGTGGTGTTGTTGTACAGGGTGGTGTTGTTGTACAGGGTGGTGTTGTTGTACAGGGTGGTGTTGTTGTACAGGGTGGTGTTGTTGTACAGGGTGGTGTTGTTGTACAGGGTGGTGTTGTATCTTGATGCGCGCAAGGGGTCGTTGTAGTACAGGGTGGTGTTGTTGTACAGGGTGGTGTTGTTGTACAGGGTGTTGTTCTGCAAGTTGTTGTGGTGCATGTTGTCGTGGTGCAGGTTGTTGTGGTGCAAGGTGGTGTGGTAGTACAGGGTGGTGTTGTTGTACAGGGTGGTGTGGTAGTACAGGGTGGTGTTGTTGTACAGGGTGGTGTTGTATCTTGATGCGCGCAAGGAGTGGTTGTAGTACAGGGTGGTGTGGTTGTACAGGGTGGTGTGGTTGTACAGGGTGGTGTAGTTGTACAGGGTGTTGTTGTGCAAGTTGTTGTGGTACAGGGTGGTGTTGTTGTACAGGGTGTTGTTGTGCAAGTTGTTGTGGTGCATGTTGTCGTGGTGCAGGTTGTTGTGGTGCAAGGTGGTGTAGTAGTACAGGGTGGTGTTGTTGTACAGGGTGGTGTTGTAGTACAGGGTGGTGTTGTTGTACAGGGTGGTGTTGTTGTACAGGGTGGTGTTGTTGTACAGGGTGGTGTTGTAGTACAGGGTGGTGTTGTTGTACAGGGTGGTGTTGTTGTACAGGGTGGTGTTGTATCTTGATGCGCGCAAGGGGTCGTTGTAGTACAGGGTGGTGTTGTTGTACAGGGTGGTGTTGTTGTACAGGGTGTTGTTGTGCAAGTTGTTGTGGTGCATGTTGTCGTGGTGCAGGTTGTTGTGGTGCAAGGTGGTGTAGTAGTACAGGGTGGTGTTGTTGTACAGGGTGGTGTTGTTGTACAGGGTGTTGTTGTGCAAGTTGTTGTGGTGCATGTTGTCGTGGTGCAGGTTGTTGTGGTGCAAGGTGGTGTAGTAGTACAGGGTGGTGTTGTTGTACAGGGTGGTGTTGTTGTACAGGGTGTTGTTGTGCAAGTTGTTGTGGTGCATGTTGTCGTGGTGCAGGTTGTTGTGGTGCAAGGTGGTGTAGTAGTACAAGGTGGTGTAGTAGTACAGGGTGGTGTTGTTGTACAGGGTGGTGTTGTATCTTGATGCGCGCAGGGGGTCGTTGTAGTACAGGGGGGTGTTGTTGTACAGGGTGGTGTTGTTGTACAGGGTGGTGTTGTTGTACAGGGTGTTGTTGTGCAAGTTGTTGTGGTGCATGTTGTCGTGGTGCAGGTTGTTGTGGTGCAAGGTGGTGTAGTAGTACAGGGTGGTGTTGTTGTACAGGGTGGTGTTGTATCTTGATGCGCACAAGGGGTGGTTGTAGTACAGGGTGGTGTTGTGGTACAGGGTGGTATAGTTGTACAGGGTGTTGTTGTGCAAGTTGTTGTGGTGCATGTTGTCGTGGTGCATGTTGTTGTGGTGCATGTTGTTGTGGTGCATGTTGTCGTTGTAGTACAGGGTGGTGTTGTTGTACAGGGTGGTGTTGTGGTACAGGGTGGTGTTGTTGTACAGGGTGTTGTTGTACAGGGTGGTGTTGTGGTACAGGGTGGTGTTGTTGTACAGGGTGTTGTTGTGCAAGTTGTCGTTGTAGTACAGGGTGGTGTCGTGGTACAGGGTGGAGTAGTCGTTTCGAGATCGCACGGCGGATTCTCCGCTTCCAAAACGTGGGGATGACCTTCAGTACATGCTGCAAATGCAGACAGTACAATCATTGCTGCGAACAGCAATTGGTTGTCTGCAAGGATAAATGCAGATAGTTACTGTCGAGTACTTCTGTTCGTAGAACCGAGGAGAACTTACAAGCTCTCATTTTAGCAATTATATATGTGTTTTTGTTAATTGATAATAAAATGCCAGCTTTCGCTTCACCACTGAATGACGGTCAGAAACTTCGTCTCGTTTTATATAGTCAGCGATGGAGTTGTTATCTCTTGCAAGCACTTGTTGGTCATGTTTGGCTTAAACATGTTGGTACAACATCATGTCAGTCTTGTCATGGCCATTAGCAAATTAACTGCAAGTGCTTGGATATCATTGAAGATCGTTTGACAAACATTTCCTTAAAGACACGCAGCCATGAAAAATGAAAGTACTTACTTGAAAGCATGGTCAACCAACAAAATGATTTACAGAAACACACATTTTCCCATAAGTAATTGGCGTTTGTGAAAAGAATGTGCTCTTAGATAATTAATGGTAAATGTAGCTTACACAATAACTCTGAATAGTTGATCACATTACGTAAAACTGTGGCTATTATCTAAGAAACGTTTACTGGTTATATTATATATTTTTTAATTTTTGCGAGATACTCGCAACGTATTTTGAATAAAAGGAAAATAGTGCGGCTTTTATTTCAAAATATATCAAAATAATATACCACAAAAATACTAAAAATATAGCAAAGACTATTTTAGATTTATTAATACAGTACTTCATTCAAAATATACCAGAATGTCAGCCAAAGCAACTAAGACCCATAGTATCTTTGGTATGTTGATATACTACTACATGCAAAATATACGGGATATACCAAATTGTCAGCCAAACCAACTACCCCCTAGAAAGTAGGCGTTTTTTGCCAATTAAAAGTATATTTTTTTATAACTTCTACAATTTGTATCCTATCGCAACAATATTTTCAGGAACCATAAATACTGTAGTTGTTATTTTATATACATACTTAACAACTGCTGTTAATAAAATTATACCTTTATCTCTTATAGTCTTTTAGATCTGGTTGTTGACTTGGCAATAACGTTTCAGCTGTTGACCCTGGTCAAGAATATATATATATTGCAATTACTGCAAAGTAATTCTTAATTCTTTGCGTGCTACTTGTCTGAACGTGTTTAAGCATGCTTTGGTGGTATTTGGAAAATAACAACAACAAGCTTACGCCGTGGTCAACCGGAAAATGGCTTGTAGAATCAGTTGCATAGATTTGTGTATTGATAATGTCTTAGTTAGGTTCGCCCATTTTCCCCCATTTTCCCCCATTTGGACATTTTCATTTTCATCTCCATTTCCCCCTGCTCACGAGAAACAACTCGTATCCATTCCCATTACTGGGTGAGTCTTTGACCCCTGCTGTTGGTTATTTTCACGACTTGAGACCGTTGAAGCAAGCTGATGGTATTGACATTTGGCTCCAAACCATTTCACATTTGCCATTTGGCGAACGCTGCCTGTAAAAAATAGTTGAAATTGGCTGTTAACTGATTTTTCGAGGAGTGGGAAAAACGCTGCGAGCGTGTGTCAGTTGCCCGTTCCTGGTCAATAAGTAATCCAAAAAAAAAAAAAAAAAAAGAAACCCCGAAAAGGAGTCGCTTTATGGCCGCGCCAGGATGTGTTAGGCCCCTGGCCAACATGGGACGGCAGGACGACAAGTGAACAACTGAAGGAACGGACAATTGCGGAACTGACTGAGTGAACAAGTAGCCAAGTGTCGGCCATTTGGCAGCCGATAAAAATCCTGTGCGCTGTAAAATGCCACTGGGCCTAAAAAGAGGGCGTGCCTCTGCAATTGTGTGTGTATATGTGAGTGTGTGTGTGTAGATGTGTGTGCCTCATAATTTTGGAGCATAAAATGTCACTGATTTTCGGAACAGTTGTTGGCGCTGTGTGTTTGGCACGTCCAGCAACTAGCAACTAAACTTTCGTAATTAAATGTGGCTGTTGCAGTCAAGATTTATGCAACGCCTCTTCGCGCGCTTCTGCTCAATTTATGCAGCAAAACATGCTGGCAAAAGTGCAGCTAATTATATATGAACATTGAATACCCTATCGAATAATTATTGAATACTAGGAAATTTATTCACACACAATCTCTGCATAAATCGGAATGAATTATTCATAAAAAAAAGATTCAATCGGACTGGCATTTTGTTCATTGACGTTTTAATTAAAAAATCAATCAGAATCATTAAAGATTTCCATAATTTATTAATTCTTTTTAGCATTTATTTATTCTTATCGAAGCTTATCAGTTTATTTGTCACATTTCAATTCACGCCAGTTTTAAAGTATTTGATTCGCATCATCCATAAATTGCCTGCAACTCCGCATTTACTGAGAACTCTCTCTCTCTCTCTATTGGTTGGACTTAAATGCTCGCCATAAATTACAATTTATTATTTAAAGTGCAAATAATAAAATGTTCGATTTGTACAAAACTTTTGTGCGCAATTGTTGCAAAATGCTCGACAATCTTGTTGTTGCTGTTTTTGTTATGCATAAATTATTTTATTTCGCCTTTACTGCGAGTATTTTCTGTCGCATTTTGTGCATTCCAAACATCAACTCATGGTTGAGGTTGTCGGTGGGTCTCATTCTCGTTTATTCGGCTCAATTGTGCGCGACTAAGCCATTTGCCACGTACCATTTGAGTTATTGTTGAATTACTCATACGCCGCGTGACACCGGTAATCGATGGCAGTTGCCATTGGCATTCACATTCACATTCGCGTTCACATTCGCACTGCTTATCCCGATTGGAATGAGATTTGTGGTCTTACATTGTCGCAGCGACCCAATATTTTTCAACTATATGCTGTACTGTGATTTACTTGAAGTCATTAACCCGAAATGGCAGACAAAGCATTAAGTCTGTTGTTTTTAAATTTGTTAATCTTATTTTGAATAATAAGCACTGTAGGTTAGGTATTCTAAAGAATACAATTGAAATGTTCAAAGAAATAAAATAAAAATTCAGTATTAAAATGCGATTCTAAAAATTTGATGAATTTGCTCTAAATTTAAGAACAGCGAACACAACACATTACAGATCTTAGTTACTTTGGCTAACAATCTGGTATATTCTACACTCTTTAGTAAATATTAAATATAGAAATATACTAAATTTAATAACTGTATAATATAATACCATATTACTATTTTTAGTATTTTTGTGGTATATGAATTTTGCATATTTTAAAATTAATACCGCACTGTCTTGCGTTTCATTTATCTCACAGTCGAGCACACTCGACTGTAGTTATTTTAATTGTTTAAAGAGTACAGATGAAGTTGAATAACAATTGCTGTACAGCAATTAAAGTATTATATAATTACAAAAATATTATAAAATTACTTGTACAATTTTCAATTACTTTTTCCCTAAAAACGTTTTGTACATCTTTGAACGCGTGCAAGAATTAAACATGTAATAAATAATTAGCAAATCAAATTTACTTTGCACACTGTTGTCAGCTGTTGTGGCCGGCCAGACAATGTGTTCTATAATCTGAGTCGAGTCGGCAGAGCAATTGCACTCAATTTGCGTTGACAAGCGGCTGCAAATTAGACGCAATTTAAATGCTTATCAGCTAATAGGCACTTGAGTGGCAAACATGGAAAAACATGTCTAATTATCTATGAGATACTTGAAATTCTTCTTCCTGGCACACTCCCTTAAGATACGACCAGACTCTTAGTTGCAGTCTTCTTTGCGTCACTCTGAGTCTGGCTGCGAGATTCGAGGCGAGATGGAGGACTAATGCAAGTGAAGTGCTGCTAACTGAATTTGAGCAACGTAAATTAAGCACTTAAATGCCGTCAACTTGACTAGTGCGTCGCAAACTTTTCGCCTCGTCGTAATATGCACAAATGATAGCTTAGACCAGCAAAGACCCGAAAATCCAAAGACAAACACAGACACAGACACAGAGATGAGGAGCACAATGGCAGCGATAAGGACAGAGATGAAGACAAACAAGGACTTGGCTCAATGGCAATTTGTTGCATGCATATGAAAATGGAAATTAAATTAAGCCTACAACTCTCTGTGTGTGTGTTTGTGTGAGTGTGTGTGATGTGGTGTGCGTGGCACTGTTGTGTCAACAAATTTTTCTATGCTTCACATTGTAAAACTCATTAGGGAAGTGACCGGAAATCTAAGAAAATCTGCAAAGACACTAAAAGGATTCACACATCCTCAAGCTTTGTTTAACACACACACACACACACACACACACACACACACACACACACACACACACACTTAAACACACGCACGCAGAGAGAGTGTGACACCCACATAGGCACACGCACAGACATGGGCACTAGAGCAGTCATGCATATACTTCAATTTTTCAACAAAATGAGTGCACATTTGACAAACACACCTTCAGTGTCACGCCAGAAAGAGCAAATCCCGACAGGACCAGAACATATGTGCTATTGGGCGCCTTCTGTGAACCACTCTCCTCCCTCTCCCTCTATCTTTCTTCCTCTCTATACCCGCTTCTCGTACTCCTGCTCTATGGCTGTCACACAGCAGGGAAATGCCGGTGCTTGTAGGTTTTACACTTCACATGTTTTTTTATCAGCTCTTGGCTTCATATATAGAAAATGCTGGCCAAAATCTTCAGGCAAGAAAATATAAAACTTTGCGCAAATTTGTATGTCTGCACACACCGCACAGTGGTACCAACCGCATTTGCAGTGCATCCAAAAATATCTGCAATTAACTGCAGCTTTAACTAATGAACTTTGAAAATAGATTTTACCTATAATATAACATTAATATATTATTAATGTTATACAAATTTTCAATAAAAATGCAGTTGATCTTCAACAAAAATAATTGAATTGTTAATTGGGAATTTGAACAGTTCGCATTTGCTTTTATTACACCTTACAGCTTAGACGTTATTGCCAACTTACTAAGCATAAAGTTAAATACATATTTAAAATGTTGTTATACTTAATTTTTAGTTAATTTTGTCGTTAATCAAAAATTGTAAAAGAAATATATAAAAAAATGAATTAAAATAATATTTTAAATATATTTGAACTTTTCGCAACTGATTTGACTTTGATTTAATATATGCAGCTATGTGAAATGTGCACTTAAATGCAATTATTGATATTGATTGGTGCAAAGGGGAAAAATATGAAAAAATAATACAAATAATTATCTAAATATTGTGGGACTTAATTTCACTAAACATAGGAAAGAAAACTAATCTCTTTGCACCACTGTGCAGTATTGTGTTGCCATGTGTGACTTGGTGTGTGTTTTTGCAAACGTGATTGGCGTGTGTGTGTGTGTGTGTGCCTAATTCAAGCTCATATTTTACAAGAATAACAAAATCACTGCAAAGCTGACGCTGCCGGACAAAGTTTGAGTTTGAGTTTGAATTCTCTGCCTAGGCAAGCAAGTAGACTATAGTGAGAGCGAGAGAGAGAGAGAGGCGACAAGGCGGAGAGGGGAAATCTGTAAACAAGAGACTAGACAGGAACATGGAACATGGACATGGACAGGCAGAGCCAAGCAGCAAGCAAACAAACGAGTTGGTTTAGCAAACCCAACAGCTTAAGATTTGTGCGATCGCATAATAATGCAATGGGGCATGACAAAAAACTGAAAAACAAAGAAGCTAAAGCTGCAAAAACTGTGAGGCAACAGTAGCTAAACAGCTAAAGAGGGCTATAACCTGCGATGTATGAAGTGACAGAGTCAAAGCCAAAGCAAAAGCATACATATTACATTGATACACTACACTACGAATTTTGGAGCTTAGTTACAATACGATTTGCGTATTACTTTTCTATTATCTGACAACTTTGGCCTTATTTTGCAGCTTTGCAATTAAGATTTAAATATTTGTTTTCTTTATGAAAATAATGAAAATTCTAACATATGTTAAACAAAAGAAAAATGCGAATATGTGGCTCATTTTTGAAAATATACACAAAGACATTGTCCGAGCGTAAAGCAGTTGCTTTCTGATCAGAATACTATGAAAAGAATTTTCAAAAGTCATTTTCCTACACTGAAAATGTCAATAAAACAAAGAGAGAGAGCGAGTGGGAAAGAGAGAGAGAAGAAGAGAAAAATATGTGCACAACAAAAAGTGAAGAACAACAAATATCAAAACAGAGAGAAGAAAACAAAAGTAAATAGAACAAATGCAAAACAAAAAAAAAAAAAAAAAAAAAATGGAAAAACGAAAAAAAGTCTACAACAATTCAGTACACATTATTTAAGCAAAAGTTTGAAGCACTTCGGCCGTACAAATTGTTAAATAATTGCAGTTGCTCTTGTGCTTTGTTTACTGTTGCTGTTGCTGTTGCCGTTGCTTTTGCTTTTCAAGCTTTTCCATTTTTCACATGCAGCCGTCGCCGTCGCGTTGTTTTTCCTATGCAAATTTGCAAGTTGTTAGTTTTTATTATTACCCGGACTCGGTACTTATCCTGCCCGGCCTCGAATTCTAGGATCTAGACTCTAGGCTTTAGGTTCTGGCTTCTGCTGTGTCGTTGCTGCATATACATACAGACATATAGTATATGCTACATATTTCTCTTATATTTGTAAAATTATTTCAATTTGTTGCATTTCATGTTGCAGTTGCACATATATTTTGTATTTTGTATTTTTGTATTTTGCTATTTTATTATTTTGCTATTTGCTGCTCGCATTTTGCCGCTGCTTTGTCACGTTTTGTGTTTTGCATTTTGTTTTCTTTAAATTTTCACCAGATGCACAATTGCAGCATAGAAAAGTTTTGCCCCAAAAAACAAAAAATACAACTGCTCGAATGAAGTGTGTGGCCAAGGCAGAGAGGGAGAGAAAGAGAGGGATCAAGGGAGTGAAAGAGACAGCTGACCACGAACAGTATCGGACTGAAGCAGCCGAAACGAAATACGCTGCCAAAGCCAACAAGCTGGACAGCTTTAGCACAAAAGAACTGGCGAAGTCAAGCAATTAAACTTTTGCAATTGCACTCAAGGGACTTTTAGCGAGGGGAGCACAGCAATTGCCGGGGGAAGGACCGAGCGAAAGAGAAAGAGAGAGAGAGAGAGAGAAAGAATTTGTTGCACAATGCACACAACAATAACAAGCGATTTGCCGCACTTATACACGCAAGCAAACACAACATCGGCGTCCCTCTTGATGTTGTTCAATGATCAAAACGAAGGGATAACAGTGCATAAAGAAAAACAAACGAAAAATATCTGCAGGCTAAAAGGAAATGCCGAGCTAAAGGATACTTTATATTGTTAAGGAAATTACAGCCCAATAAATACTAAAGTTTTTGGTGATTTCTTTGCTCAAACAAATTATGAAATTATGTTGTAAGTTAAGATTAATGAATCTTCCATTTGTGTTGTTAACTCTCACTTAATATATCATAATAAAAAAGGATTGTTTAATAGCATTTCAATCATCATTAAAATACATTTTAGTAACAGCTTTATTTATGTTATATTATTCTAAATATATATTTTTGTTCATAAATTTTTTTATTTACCCGTTTTATTATAAATGGATATTTGCAAGAATAAAGGATAAGTAAAGAGAAAGAAAGAATTTAAATTCACATATTCTTGGTGCTTATCTTTATATAAGCCTTAACTCCTTAGATAATTTGCTAGACACTTAGATGTTTGACTAAAGTCTAAAACAAACTTTGTGTTTTCGCAATAAACCAAAATGTTTACAAATTTTTGCCTTTTGTTGTCATATTGTTTACGCAGAATGTGTAGTAGTTGAATTGATTAACTTTCGCGTCGCTGCCAAGTAACGCAGTCTTTTTTGACTTATAAAATTAATTAGATAAAAGTTTAGAGCATGGAGTCTAATGCATATACCCGCGACAGCAGCTGAGTGAAAAACTTATTATGATGTCCGTGTCAGAGAGAGGGAGAGAAAGAGAGAAAAGGGAAAAGGAAGACGAGTGTGACAACTTTAAAGTACTTTCATAGTTGAGCGTTTTCCAACTTTTACTTATGGTCTGTTTTTACTGTTGTTGTCGCTCAATTTAAGCAAATTGAATTGTTCAAAATGTTGAAAAGATTTTTAAAACTATAATACGCCATTTTACGAAATTTGATTTAATGCTGCAACGAAAATGGGAAAAAAAGAAGTTTCTTAATGGGTGCAAATCTCTTTACAATGTGCTAAAACAAGCGCATACGTATCGTATGCGTAATATTTTCACTACAAACTAGCTAAAAAGTGGATTTGATTGCATTACGCTCGTCAACAACAAGCCACAAATTTCATGCACATTTAATTATAGCCGCAGCCAACACAAAGCATCCTCGCTCATTGGCAGGTTAATGAAAAATACACATACATGGACAAGCAGTGTGCGGGCAACATATTGATGAGTGTGCAAACAAATTGATAAATGCAACAAGAACAACAGGTAACATAGAGCAGAGAATAGAGAATAGAGAGTAGAGACAGAGACAGAGACAGAGACAGAGAGAGCGATGGAGAATGAGTTTAAGTTTGTTCAGCTTGCCAAGCTCATCCAAATAGATTGTCCTTCGCCAAGGCAATTGCAAAAGTGCTGAATGTGCCTTTAGGTCGTCGCCAGGTGGTCCAGTAGAATGGCTTGCATCTGTCGTCTCTCTTTCCCCTAAACTAACTGTCGCTCATTTACTGGAAGTCCACAGGCAGAGAAAGAGAGAGCGAGAGAGCGAGAGAGAGAGAGAGAGACAGCGTAACTCACACTCAGCTATTGATTATAGTGCAAAGAGCACGCGTTGATTGATATCCTCACTTGGGCTAATTGAATGAACGCTGCTGAGATAGCCCGTTTAGTCCTTTGACCCGTCCCTTCATCGTTTGTCTTGGCCTTAAATTAAAACTATATTGTTGCAACCCCTGCAAACTTTATTATATGGTCTATAGTGAGTGCTCGCAGCGTTATTCAGTTATTCATTTATGCATACACGAATGTTTGCCCAGACAATCTAAACGCATTTCGATATGTATTTGAAAATGCATTGCATTTTTCAACGCGACGCTTGGCGTTTCCGTCCCCTTCCCTTCTCCACCCATTATATATTACATGGCTGCATTGTTGTTGGCATTATTGTCGGAATTCTTGTTAATTTTGAATGCGTCGAGTGCATACTAAATGCGCCGAACAACAATTTAGTTGCATGCAATTGTGGCAAATCAACATATGGATAATTCAGCTAAATGCGTCTACCGTCTGCTTCATTTAACAAGCCTAATCCGTTGGCATTCTACCAAAAATTGACCATAGCAAGTTCGAAAATTCTATTCATATCTAGTTATTAGAAAATATTATTATTATTCTCCCTATATTGAGAATTTATTTATTGATCAGTTTTAACTACTGAATATTTAAAGATTGTGTATTTTATTTAAATATTTATCTATAGACAATATGAAAATACTAACATGAATTTATCTTATATATTTCTCTAACTTTTAAAATTACATTTTATAATTTAAAATTTCAATTTTCTCTTGAAAGCAAGCATTAAATTACAACCAGCATAAAATGTTTGCTTAGCTTGAATAAATGCATATTAATCTGCACTCCAATGAAGAGCTTTTATAATAATGACAACCCTATTAGTAAATCCTTCAACTGTCAACGTGTCCATTAAGAGTCGTTCTTGAGAAAGCTAATCTACTGCAAGTAGACGAGAAAGGCGTGGCAAGAATAGCGAGTCAAGTTAAAGATACTTACTTTAATTGAATGTTTTGTTTCGGCGAAAGTGTAATTGAGTGATGCAAGTACTCGAATATCCCCAACCGGACACTTTGACAGAGCAGATGCTGCTGCTCTCTCCCTTTCTCTGTGTAAACATTTAGTTGGAGCATAACGATAAATGAATAAAAAATAAATGTGACTTCTTTCAGGACGAGAACCAAATGTGACTCGTTGTGAGTGTGTGTTCGTTGGCTGCAAATCCGATTATGTGAACAAAACGCTTTCCGTGCGCGAATTACTGTCGAGAGAAATAAAATGCAACATTATTCTTTCGCTCATGCCGTTGGCCATTGACGTTGTCCTTTCACCCCGTTATTTTCTACCCCGTTTGTGCATCTGAATACCACATATTACCTAACAGAGCTAACAGACCGCAATGTCGACAGTGCCACAACGTGGACACTACACACATTCCCGGCACACACACACACATAGAAAGACAACGAGTACGAGTTGAATGTGGAATGTGGCAAGAGCAAGATGCCACAACTGGCCAGCAAAAAAAAATACAGAGAGAAGGGGAAAAAGAGTTCGAGTTTGGTTTAAAATGAGAAGCGTTGGCAATTGTATGCGTGGCTGCCATTTAGACAAGTTGAGGCGAGTTATAAAATGCTCGAGCTTTTATTTATAACGACATCACAAATTAATCTTGCATAATGTGCCGTGTGTGCTGTGCTGAGCTGTGCTGTGCTGTGATGTGCTGCATTCGCGACGGTAAAGTGTTGCCAGCAAAAACAAAAACAGCTTATCCTTTCATGAAGTGCTTACTTGGATTTCACACACACACACACCAGCATACACCCACATACACTCCTATATACGCACGTACGCCCACACACCTGATAAATAACACATGCGAGTGCAAACAACAGGCGGCAAACTCAGCTGGAATGATCTCAATAAAGCAACAGCCAAAGAACTTGGCAACAAAATAATACGAGCATCAGAGAAGCATACTTAAAATACTCGTACAACTATAAATGAAGACATTAATAGCAAGCAGGAAGCAGGCAAAATACAAGTGTCTAAGCATTAATTCAAGTTCAAATAAATACATGAAAAATCCAAAGGGAGAAGATATTTCAAGCAGCAGTTCAAGTTAATAAATAATAAGTACTAAATACTAAATACTAAATACTAAATACTAAATACTAAATACTAAATACTAAATACTAAATACGAAATACGAAATACTAAATACGTAATACTAAATACTAAATACTAAATACTAAATACTAAATACTAAATTCTAAATACTAAATACTAAATACTAAATACTAAATGCTAAATGCTAAATACTAAATACGTAATACTAAATACTAAATACTAAATACCAAATTCTAAATAATTTTTCTCACAATTGGCTATGTAAAAAAATACATGTAACAGAAATAAAAATTAGCAAAAATTAAAAAAATAAAAATAGCAATATGCAATAAAAATAAATACACTAAACTTAAACCGAAGGCAAATATTTAATTTTAAAAGTAAAGTATAAAGCATTGAATTATGTTCTTTACACATAACCCAATCAATTAAATAATATGTCACTGAAATTCAAAACAACATTTCGTTCTTGATGAAGTTAATTGGTAGATATAATTAAAACTAAAACTTACGTATTTATAAAGCACTGGCTGCAAAGGCCTTCGGCTATAATTATTACAAAGAATAGTTATCAAAATGAAATGTTAAAATGTTATTTGTCTGAATTAAAATTGTATTAGTCAAGTAGCGATTTATCTAAGAAGCAGATACACACATAATTTAAAGTATTATATTAACTTTAAGATTTTAGTAAAATGAATGGATTTCTTCATAACATTATATTTTTCGAATTATGCATATTCACACGTTCGCATGCAATATAATTAGTCGAGTAATTTCACTTGAAGATTGAGAGTAATTAAATCAGAATTGATGATAACGTCTGAGCCATTTTCAACCGTAAGTAATTGTCCGTTTAATTGAAAGTGACGACGGCATTGTTATAAATTTAAATTTGCCGCCTTGGCATTTGCTTTTTAGTTGCCTCTCTTTGGCTACACTTCTTTTGTCGGGTGGACGACGCGCACGTTGTGCTGTCGTTTGTGGCGCCTCCTTGGCGATGGCTCAAAGTCATCCACATCGTTGGCATTGTCGCCCCATATCCATCTAGTGCTCTCTGTACGTTGTACGTTCTGTACTCTAACAGCTCTTCACTCTTCACTCTTTTGTTCTCTCACTCCTCTCCGTCCAGCGTCATCTTCATCGTCATCTGTTTGCGTGTGTGTTTCGCTGTGTGCGTTCATGAAAAATTACAACTCTCAGTATCAGGCGTATCGTGCGATAAATTCTACTACACACACACGCACACACACACACGCACATGCCGTAACACACTCATCATGTACGTATGTGTGTGTGTGTGTGTGTGAGTAAAGCAGGCAGGTTAATTTTGATACTCGTTGCGTGTAGGATAATTCATTGCTTATTATCTTTTTTGAGCTGCAATTTTTTCATTGCTATTTTTTTTTTTGTGTGTGTCCTGAAGATGGGGAGAGGGGGCCACAGTTTTTGGGGGGACGACGCAGATAGCAAATGCTTTATTAATTTAGTGTGTGCCAGGGCAGCAATATATAAAGGGCCACCCACGGCAAAGAAACGAGGAGACTGGCTAACAAACATGGGCTAGAAACAAGAACGTGTTAGACACACAATCGAGCCTAATGATTTATGAACCAAAACGCGCGCGCCTAGCCGCAAGGAGCAAGAAAGAGAGAGAAGCAGATTTAGAGGGAGAGCAAAGGGCAGAAAGAGTGAGAGCCTTAGGCTGCTAGCCAAAATCCTTTATGCTTTCTACTTGTTGTTGTTGTTGGTTGTGGTCTACCTCTGGGCTCTGACCTGGTCTATGATATATGAGAGCGCAGTTTACCGACTGCTTAAATGAATTTTTCACGCTGCCTGGGAAGAGATTCCATTTTCCCTTTTCCACTCTTCCTATTTCCTTTATTCTTTTTTTTTTTTTTTGTGCTTGTTTTGTGCCTTTCCACACTGTTGACTCGGAACAAAAGTCAACGTGTGTGTGCTCCACAAAAAGTAAAAAGGAGAAAAAGGGAATAAACTGAGGCTCAGTTTATGTGACAATTATGGGTCATTTGTACGAGTAGTAGAAAAGTGGGAAAGAGTGGGAAAAAGCAGGCGGCAGGCGGGGAAAAATCTATTTGTAGTCAAAGATTTGATCAACTTGAGGCTGTCGTTGTTGTTGGCTCTTGGTTCTTGGTTGTTGGCTGTTTGTTTGGGGGCGCCTCTTGTAAATTTCATGGCAATTAATGGGCTGTGGTTGTGGCTTTTGCACCTGACTCGCACACAAGGACACATGCACTTTATGACCCGTCAATTGGTTGGCCAGCCAAAGAGAGAGAGCGAGGTGATGGCATCAATTTATGCAGCAGGAAATAATAATTGCATTATCCTCAACTACTCTATATAAATGTGTGTGTATGTGTGTGTGGTGTATGTATGTAATACGGTTGCCAAATAAATTGATTGTGATGCCAAACCAAAATATACACAGCATATTGTATTATCTGCTCGACAGGATGCCATCCTGATTGATACGTGCGGTGTGACCAAATGTGGTCGATGCTGCTGCTAGTCAGTAGAAGAAGAACACGAAGAACAAGAACAAGAAGTCGATGGCCAAATAGTGGCAGTAAATTGAGTGAACTGACCAACGAAATATGGCGAACATTTTGGGTTTTATTGATTAAATAAACAGTTAGTTAAACTCGGAAGAGCAGCAACAATGTGAGCAGCAACTTTAGCCTTTCGATTTGTGTATTCACCACGCCTCGAGACATCTTTTCATCATTCGCAATGTGCAAAGCTGCCCGCGACGTCTTGCCAACGATGGCTCTATGAGACTTCTTATTGGCTACGTCACAATTGTCCATCGCCATATCAGCAATATATAAATGATAATGAAAGCAATAGAGTTGCGATCGATTAAATTGGATTATCGATTGCGTGTCACCCTCAGAGCATTGCAGCACATTGCGCTGTAAGATCAGTAGCTTGATGCACGAATGCAACGATGATTCCTTGATGGTGGCAAAAAATATTGTTTGGCTATCATCGATGAACAGCGTCATGGGATCGCCTTTTTTGATTAGGCTCGAATGTGTCTTCACGAAGATCTCCTCATTAATGTAACTGTGGCAAATGTAATGCAAGGCCACACGTCCATTCAGAAGATGCTGACAGCCATCGCGAGGCTTCACCGATGTTTGCTGCTGTGCTGCAAGAAGGCATCCAAAAAGCACATAAACTAAAAGCATTAAAGTGAAGGCAATCATTATTAGAAAACTAATAGAAATAAAATGAAAAAATGCTGTAGGAATTTTTGATTTTTAGTTTTGTCATTTGCCAGTCAAGCACATCAACGAATTTTATTGATAGTCAAAGCAAATATATGACGAGCAGTTTAGTCTTTAGTATGCACATTATTTGCCGATGCATTTAAAGTCTTTGATATATTTGGCAATTGACAATTGTTTGCACAAATTATACTTAATACATAAAAACAGCTTCTTGAGCAAAACAGCGCGATATAATTTTTAAAATAAAACCAATTAATATGCTGAAGGTGATATTTGGTATACCGATACAAACTACAAAGAATACTTCTAGAAGCCGTTTTATCTTTAATATTTTATCATTATATTTTTATCACTATATTTCCATTTAAAGATTTGCTTATATAAATGAGATTTCGTATATTTCTCCATTTTTTAATGCGAAATTTGTACAGATTTTACACTTTATAATAATTAACTCTGAGATAACCACAATCCAATTTTAATAAAGTAGTATTATTCATAAAATTTACTTAATTAATTAATTACTGCAACCGCCTTTTGCCTTTATTTTCTGACAATTACCGTAATTTTTGCAATTAAATAATTGCACAGAATTTACACTTAATAAATAAAAAGAAAACCTTTTGTTCTTTGAATTTCAAGTCAGATTTTTACGGTAATGTTTATTTATTTGGAGGCGAAATTTTATAAAATATTTACAACTGCTTTTGGAACATTTGCGTTGTCGATTTTCGCATAAATATAGCGAACTTTTAATGTGGTTGGTATGCAGCAAGAGCTTAACGGAGTGAAAAACGCTTACTAAAGTTATGGCGATAAACAAGCACCTTAGTGCCATAAAAAGGATGTACAAATTGTTGATAGATGACACCCCGAACATTTTGTGCAGCAGCTGCAGGTGGAGTTGATGCTGGAGTTGCAACTGCAGCTTGAAGCGGAACTGAAAGTAGAAACGGTCGAGTTGCTGTGTCATCGACTGCTTACTTACATTACTTACTGACTTGCGAAAGAGCGAGAGAGAAACAGAGAAAGATAGAGAGAGAGTGGGAGGGAATTATTGGCACAAGTTCATATTTCAAAAGTTTTGTAAATGTCATGGAGCGAGCGCCAGCAAAAGGTGGATGTAACAACTCGGCAGAAACGCATTTTACGGATACTGAAATCATTTATTAAACAGCAGCAAAAGCACAAGGATGCAAGCAAGAGATGCAGGATGCAGCCGAGCGATGCTCTCGATAATCTAGCATCGATGACGTTTGACATGTTTAAAGTTTGTACTTATTCGGCCATTAAAAGCACCTGCCAAGCAACATACATAAAATAGAGAAATGGATAGAGAACGCAAGAGAGAGAGAAAGAGAGAGAGAAAGAGTGAGGACATGCAACTCTTCTCAGCTGACCACGTTTATAGTAGTACTTTATGCTTGTCAATTCAAGTGTGGCCACTTGGTTGCTTGATTGGCTGTTGCTCCAACAACATCATCATCATCATCATCATCATCGTCATCGTCATTGTCATCGTCACCATCATTAGCCATCAAGTTTGCAAATTGAATTTAAAAACGTTTAACGTGCTCCACGAACGAATTGAGTTGTTGATGTTGATGCTGATGCTGCTGACTGAAGACTGAAGATTGAAGACTGAGGTGGACACATTTTTTCTTTGGCAAGTATCAACGTGTTCTTTGCGCCTGTTTCTTTTCCTATTTACTTAAGCTACAACTTTACTTTTATCCCCCGCTCCCCTACATCTAAAATCAAGAAGAAAAAAAAAGAACAGCAATGACAGGCAGCCCCCAAAGTTCCGCTCGTTGGGGATTTGTTTCATGTTTAAAGTTCACTTTAAGTAGCTTAAGCGGCAGCGGCAAAAACTTGACGGCATGTAGTTAGTTTTTATGCACAGCACACGCAAACTTGGCCATTAGTTGATAAATGGGCAAAGGCTTTAAAGAGAATGAGCGAGATAGAGAAAGAGAGAGAGAGAGAGAGAGAGAGAGAGAGAAAGTGAAAGAGAGGGAAACTCACAGCTCCCTCAACAGCGAGTCGTGAGTTGCTTTTAATGAAGCGTTTGGGCTTGCCAAAGCGCGCATATATTAGCTGCCATATATACTATATATCCTATATACTATGTACACACATACATATATAGCACACAGAAAGTTGGCCAACCAACACAGCAATCCGGAAGTTGCCAAAATGACGAACAGGCTTTTATTTGCTGTTGGTTGTTTTGTTACTTTTTGAGTTGTTGCTGTTGTTGGCGCTTTGCGCTTTGGCATTGACATGCCGCAGTTGCTGTCGCCGTTGCTGTCGCCGTTGCTGTTGCTGTTGCTGCTGACGAATTTAATTTAAATCAGCGACAGGCCAAGACAAGCCACACACAGTGGCAAATCAAAGTCCCCGCTGATGAAATCAAACTCAACGCCTCAGCCTCCAACTCGGCCTCAGCCTTAGAATCAACCTCAACCTCAACCCCATGCAAATACAAGTGCCTCGAAAGTCGAAGTTCAGTTCAAATCGTGAACTCAGCACAAAGGATCAAAATTGACATGACGTTGCCAAGAGCTAAGCAGCAAAGGCAACAGCAACAGCAACAATAACAACAACAACTGTAACAACAGTAACAACAACATTGAGCATTAACAATGCTCAAGTTGTAAATGCCAACGAGCTGACAGATTTATTACACTGTGCGACACAAACTTAATGACCCAAATCCTCATGCCAAATGTCCATTGTAATATTAACACTTCGTCCAACTTCTTCGTTAAGAATTAAAATTCAACTTTTTGATGCACACACACACTTCCCTTCTGACATATTTTTTGGTGAGTGATATGCCATTAGCATTTTATTGCTACGTTTACTATTCAGCTGAGTGGTCAGTAAAACCTTTACGATGATGCGCAAAGCAAAGAAAAGCGCAGAGAAAAAACAGTTTGACAGTTTTGAGATTATCGCTAATGGGCGAGAATTACATATATACATAAATAAATCGCAAATTGTTAATGATTACAATATTTATATAACAACATATCTGAGAACATATTTTCAATTCTTTTTAAATTCAAAACTATCAAAAATATTAAAATTTTTAATTATTATTATCATGATAAACATTTACATTTTTAAAATGTAGTTTAGTTTGTTTTTACATAATTTCAAAAATAAATATAATATAATTCAATTTCTTAGTCAGTTTTCAACTGTCACAATTTCAATAATTAAATTTCAAATTAAGCAGTTAAATTTTTCTCAATAATTGTAAATTTATTTTGTCTGGTAGTTTTTTGTATTTGCTTTTAAATAATTTAAAACTTAAATATAATTAAATATCTTATTCAGTCTTCAGCAGTTTAAAATTAGTCAACATTTCTAAATTGTTTATTCACATTTTTCATAAAACTATATCACTTTTATCTGCTAGCTTGAGCACACAAATGAATTTGAATGTTAAACATGAAGCAAAATTTTATCGTGTTAAATTTGAAGCATAAAATATGACAGCATTATTTTCGTCGAGTGTACGAGCTTGTCTAGGGTCTTTGTCTTGAAATATGCCACACTGCCATTTGCTTGAGATACAAATTGAAGGAAATTGCAATGCGTGCACTCTCTCCAAAAACATAACTCCAAGGCAGTGCAAATAGGAATGGGAGTGCGGAAAGCGGAAAGCAAAGGCAAAATATGGAAGACAAGTTTGAAGTGAACCGCAAGCAGAGTCTTTCTTTCATTCCTTCCTTCGCTGCCACCAGCATCAGATTCTAGATTCCCAAATGGGCGTGATGAGTGAGAGCCAACAGTTGGTTGGCTGCTTGGTTGACTGTTTTGCCTGGCTTGGTTTGCTTTGGTTGGTTTGACTGGGTTGGGTTCATGCTTGTTGTTTTTGTTGTTGTCCTGGTCACGATGTCAAACGTACGACAAATAATTAAACTGCGTGTGCATGTGTCGTCAATTCAATTCAGCGCAGTCTTGTTCACCACATTTTGCTGTGTCTATGCTAACTCTCTCTCTCTCTCTCCTCTCTCTCTCTCTCTCTCTCTCTCTATCTCTATCTTTGGTGTGCTGTGCTTTGGAGCTGCTTGATGGTGCCCCATTGGCAACCTTTAAATTTACAAATTAATTTCATGTTACAAGCAAATTCGTAAACAAGTCTTAATGTGCACTAAAGCGTGTTACCATCGCGGCAACGAGGCGGAGCCCCGAAACAGCCCCCAAAAACATCACCACCTCCCCCCACCCGATTGGGGTGGCTGCCACCTACCATCCATACCAAATAATGTTGGGCGCCCGCCAGACACGAATTCAGCATTTATCTAGCGCCACTTGAAATGCTGGCGACGACAACGTCGACGTCGACGACTACGTCGACGAAGGACGAGCTAATTTCAACGCCTCTTAAGCGCACCGTGGTGCCAAGCTACGCAATCTGTCAGCCAATCTGCAACTCAGCAAGTGGATTAGCTAGACGGGTGGCCAAACAAATTGAGAAAGTAAAGCTAGCTCTTTAGCGATTGTGTAGTAAACTTAACATTAATGAAAGTGACAGCTTTTTGAGTTAATACAATTAGGGAGAGAAGCATTTGCATACATATATTTGGCAAAAGTTTATGCAAAGAAACTGCTCAGGTTCGAAGTAATTAAAACATATTAAACTAGAAAGCTGCAGTCGAGTGTACTCGACTGTGAAATACCCATCTTAAGTAAAAACAAGGCATTACGGTATTATTCTCAAAGTATACCAGTTAATATACCGCAAACATATTCAAAATATACCGAAGGCTGTATTTGGTATACTGATAAAGTATTGCAATCTAATATAGAATGCAATTCAAATTAAATTCAATTGAAACATTGTTTAAATAAAACTTCAAGTGAAGGAATAATTCTTAAGAAACTAAATAACGAAGAATTTACATACATATATGTAAGTCTTCTAATAAAGGATACATTTTCTGTACGATTATTGTATATCATTTAATTAACCAACTTTATTGCAATACAATACGATTTCAATCATCATCATTGAATAAAAGTGGAATAAATTTACGTTAAAGTTATCGCCAACGACTTCAGAAAGCGATGAATTATTAATGACACTTTACTTTATTTTCCATTTAATAATTTAATATTGCATTCAATTCATTAACTAAAATTTTCTCAATTTTGCAAGTGTAACGTTGAAATATTTATGACACTTCTTTCAACGTTCGCATGATTTATTTGGTTATTTGACTAATTCATAATTCATTAGCAGCGAAAACACGAAATTGACGAGCCCAGTTAATCGCCAAAAAATAAACACACATTGATTAGGCCATAATAATAATAATTGCACATAAGTATTATGACACTCGCTATTGCAAATACATCTAGTTTACTGGCACACACACACATAAAACTGAAACAAATTAAACAAAACACAACGCAAACAATACACATTAATTATTTAATGAATTCTCACAGTTGTACAGCATTTTATTTGGCATTTTGCCTTTTGCATTCGATACTTAATTCATTTGTGTGTGAAACACATTTTCACCTAGCATTCAATGGCGGACACTGTGCGACGAGTGTAGGCGACTGTCAACACTGTCTTTGCAATGGTCTCTCTCATGTCCCAAAGCTCATTCCCATTCCCGTTTCCCATTTCTATCTTCATTCCCTTTCAGCAGCAACTGATGTTCTGATTTTGTTGCTGCTTTATGTAGATGTGTGAAGTTGGTTTTGGGGTTCTCTGTTTCGAGTTGTATGGCAATCCCATTGCCATTGCCTATTGCCTGGGGTATGTTCAAATTTGTTTCAATTCTATTCAGCGCTACCGCCCCTCCATATGCGACACGTAAGCGGCATGAAGTCATGCCCAAGTCGGGCAACAACAAGAAGACTGTTTGTTGTTAATATAAAGAAGGTAATTGAGATAGAGCTGAGGCTAAGAAGATTGACATGGAGACGGGCAGCAATGGAGGTGACGGACGGAAATAGAAATGGAAATGGAGTTGGAGTTGGGAGGGAGTGTGTGAGTTTTTTGGTTTCGATGGAGGAAAACTCTTGTCTGAAGCTTGATCAAATTAATCAAGTACATTGAAGGGCACTTGTGATTTTCTGCTGATTCAGCGTTGGGCTATAAAAACATGCGTGGTTTAAACGGGGGAAGGAGGGCCAAGCGAGACAATGAATGCACATAAAAATAATAATTGGAAATGAAAACAATTTTCATGGCCTGTGCGCAATGAAATCGCACAAAAGAGAGAGTCGAGTTGCCCATTCGACGTTTCCTTTTTTGAAATTGAATGGCCAGGTGCTGCATTACGGAAATACAACATACATATATATTCGTATTGATATACTATATACACTTTTATATAGTTAAGTTCGTGTGTGTTTGGCCTTTGTCCCTTTGTCCTTTTGACCTTTTTTTTTGGTATTTGGTATTGTTGCTGTGCGTTGATATCTTTGAAGGCAATTATCGCGCCTTTCAGGCAAAATTGACTGCAAACGCGATACAAAATGAGCAAAGATGCCAAAAAGGACAATGGCAATGCCAATCGAAGCCATTCAAGCTCATAATGCGCTTATCAGTAGCACGCACACACACACAAGCTACTTGCCACTTGCTGCTCGCTGCTTGCCACTTTGCTGCCTGCCACTTGCCACTTGCCACTTGCCACTTACCATTTGCCACTTGCTACTTTCCATTCACCAGTTGCCACTTTGCCTGTTACTGCTGGCTTTGCGACATTTGTGGCGTTTGCATATGCATGAGGCCCATGCGGCGTATGCGCAACATTTTGTGTAAGAACAACAACAAGAAGACGCAGCAACGCAGCACCAGCAGCAACAACAACAGCTCTTACTCTTATTGTAACTGTAACGCTTGTTACAATTACCGGGTCACAGCGAAGGACTCTGACACTGAAACAATGCCTAGCGGCAATAAAAACGCAAGCCATAAAATGAATTTTTATGCCGCATTTTCGCAATGCCTGCAGCATTGCGCACATAAGTATGCTACCTTTTCTTTTTCTTCGTTTTTCGTTTACTTTTGTTTTTGCTTTATGCTTTGCCTTCGCTGCAGCACCCAAAATGTTTGACTGCAAGTTGTTCACCGAGCATATGTGTTGTGTGCGACAGTTGGTGACATTTGTTGGAGTGCATTTTGCAAATTATTTATTTCTTAATACAATTGCATGTAAATAGAAATTCTATAGGACAATAATATTATATAACTAACACAACACTCAAAAATAAATTGATATTATAGGTAAAATAGCAATTTATATTTTTTTTTATAATTAAATTATTTTTATTGTAAAGCGTAGCGAATGGCGTTGTGTCTCGTGTCTCTTCTTATTTTTTTACTGGCTTCTTTCGAGAACAATGCCACTCAGGCCAAATAGATTTCTCGCTCGGACCTCGCCTTTACCGAATTTACCAACACTCCTTTCTTAACACTAACAATATTTCTAGCTTCTAATTCTTTAAAGGCCACGTTAATTTAACGATCGTATGCATTTAATCCTAATATATTAACTGTCTTCTCTGCGACATACATTACATTGTTAGATGCTAATTTATTAAGATATAATTACATTTATATTTCAAATAAATACAACATACATTTAATTTAGATAAGTTTCGTTTAATTTCATTTATTTCACCCTTTAATTACTTTTAAATATTTAAAATATATACAAAATTTATTTATTTGTGGATATTTTTAAACCATTTTAAAGTTGAGTAGTTCAAATGATTTACCAAACTTTTAATTAAACTGCCTTCTTATTGTAGAGTAACAAATTTATATTTATGAAGCATAATTTATTTTTTAATTGTTAATGTATTAAGCTATGTGTAAAGTAGTGACACAGTTTAAAAATAATTATAATTATTTACATTTTATATGAAATACATAAGTTAAAATTAAAGATTATTCTACAAGTAAAATTAATAAGTAATAGTAAATAGATAATAATATGTTTGAAAGCGATAAAATGCCGAAATAAAATATCATTTACTAGTCCATTTTATGTATTTTATACAAAAATTGTTTAAAAGCGTTCAAGGATGAAAATTGAAGATCAATCACTAATCGATTTTAAATATTTTGGTAAATCAAGAACTGAATTTACCCTTACATTTCATAATCATATGTACTTGAATTTCCTTTATTTATGGATATTTTAAAGTTACTTTCATATATTACTTTTCAAATGATCTATCAATATTCTAATTGATCATTATGTAAACATTCTCTTTAGAGTATTTTACAAGTCGCCCACGCAACTCGTGTGTGATTTTAATATTTTGGGCATCTTTTTTAACTTTCGCATTGACTAACAGCTAAAAATGTGTCTCTCGTTTTTGGCAGGCCCAAAAGAATTGTTCATGTATGCAGATGCAGCTTGCAGTCAGTAGAGGGAAGGAAAGAGCTAGAGGAGTGGAGAGGAGAGGAGAGGGAGAGATGTTGTTGCAGAGGGAGCGACGAAGATACATTTACACATGTAGTGCATAAAATGTTTATGAATTTCAGTTTATGGCGCGTAAAACACGCCAATAAATGTTCCCAGGCATTTAAATGCCTTCTGCCTTGGCAGCTGGAACCTCTCTCGTTGCGTCACTCCCTCCCCTCGCCCCCTCTCCATGTCAGCTGTTGCCCCTCTGCAACATGCCGATGCAGCTTGGCTAGCGGCTGCTGCTCCGTCCGTGTGTATGTCGCAATAATAAACAATCAGAAATGGCATAAAGTATGCGGAATCAGCGACGCCTTTGCCCCATGGCTCGTTGCCGTAGGTGTTAGTCGCCTCTCTCTCTTTCTCTCGCTCCCTCTCCCTCTGGCTCCTTGTTGTGGGCGCATGAATATTTATGCAAGGCATTTTCTTTACCATTTTCAAGAGGGTGGCATTTGCATTGCTTTTGTGTTGTTGTTGTTTTCGTTACTCTTTGCTGATTTCCGGTTAGTTATTTTTTTATGCGCTCCCTCTGCTGTTTACTGTCTCTCTCCTTTTCGTTCTCTCTCTCTCGACATTTTCTTCGCCAAGTGCGCTCTAATGCACTTTACGACACTTTATGGCCGTTGCGGTGTCGTCTGCGTTATAAGCAACACGACAGCTGTGCGTTCGGCGTGGGCGAGGTGTGAGACATGAGCATATGTCACACATAAGCATGGGTTATGGCAAATTGATGGAACTACATTCCCTCTCCTCCCTCCACTCATTCTCTATCTCTCTCTCTCTCTCTCTCTATTGAGGATGCGGTAGCTTAACAGTTGAAAGGTTTATGGACATTAATCAGCAAAGCGCTGCGATCTCTTGCCTCATAAACTTGAAATATTTTTGCAGCGAGTTCCTGCTGATTAGCTTGCCTCTTGAGTCATACACAGCACGAAGTTGTCTTCAAACTCCCAAACAGTTATTACTCTAATTAAAGTTATGTGCAGCTTCCCCAAAATGAGATTGATGTGAGGAACACACGTTAAAAAGAATTGCACAAATAATCTTTTCAAGACTTACAAAAAAAACAAATTTGAAATCCAATGTAATGGAAGGTAATCAATTAAAAAGGCAAACATTAAAAACTTAGAGCTTAAATAATTAAAAGTTTAAAAAACAAAACTTGAAAAATCGTGTTTAACTCGAATTTGGTAATGAAAATAGTTTCTTTTAAATAATAATAATATATAAAATAAAAGAACAAATTGAGCATATAACAAGTGTTTTTCGAATAAAAACTTTCATTTAAAATATTTCTCAAACAAATTTTAATGGAATGTTAAATCTTTCTTAGCTAAGTAATCTTACGAATAATTCAAAATTCTAAATTTGTCTTATATAAAGCTAAATTACAAGTATGTGATAGTGAAATATTAATGGAAACTGATTGGAACCAAGAACTAAATCTTGCTTAGCTCGGATTTGGTTATGGAAATAATTTCATTCAAATAACACAAATAAATTAAATCAAATAATGAATCAAAAATTATAAAAGTTATATTTTTCTAATAAAGAGTTCAACTTGAAATGTTTGTTTTTACAATTTTAAGTAAAATATAACGCAGCCAAATAATTTCAGCTAAAGTAATCCGAAGAATGTTTTAGGAATTTAAAAAAATTTTTAATGAAAAAAAAAAAAAATCTCATATATTTTGTAATGAAATTTCAAAAGAAAACATATTGAAGCCAGATGCTATATTTTCATAACTATATGTTGTTTTGCAATGAATTTTTTCCCCAAAGGAAATATAAATTTAATGTGTACTGACAACAAAGAATCCAAAAATATGTCAGTAATATAGAAAATATTCTTTTGTATAAACTAAAATATAGTAATAATTCAGTTCAAAAATTGTCTCTAAAATGTATGAGGAATCCAGAAACTTATGCTTTTATAAAATCAAGAATTTTGTATATACTAAGTTAACCTCATTTCAAACAAACAGTTTTAATGCAATATTTATTTACTTTTCTCTCCTAAGTTCAAGAAAATTGTGAGTTTATTGCTTAGTCTCTCAATTAAACCATAAAAACTGTTTTTGTAAATATTTTGAACAGTTTGCGAGTTTATTATAGAAATAGAAAAGACAGCAACAAACAAACCAAAAACAACGAATTGAAGTGGCAAATAAATTCATTAGTGGATGTTGTGAACAAGCAGTCATAATTCAAGGATCATTAGAGGCGCGGCAGTAAATACTTTAGAGAGCGAAGCGCAGATGGCCGAACTTTATGATGGTTTTGCTATATACAGGGTATCATTACATTACGCTATGCCCCATTCAGGATAAAATACGGAACGGTCAGCACTCGGACAAAAAGGGAAAAAGGGAAAAGGAAGAGGCGTCTGCTGTTAGCCAAATGGATTGTGCGCCTGCTTGTCTGGCACTATGCAAATGCCGTGGGTGGCACAGAGTACTTAACGCCACGAGCCGCATAAGACAAGCGAAGCGCAAAAAATTCGAAAAACATGCACCCACACTCCCCCCCCTCAAGGCACACACACATACTCGCATAGGAGAGCGCACTGTTGAGGCGTGTAATCAAAGTGTCTGATATCAAAGCAACAACAACAGCAACAACGACGACAACGACGACGACAAGGATGAGGACAAAGTTATGCATAAATTTTGGACGCCAACTCGACTCGAGCGCAAAATCAATACAGGAAATAAATTAGTTTCGGCTCAAGCGGCAACAAAAAAAAAAGTAGTAGCTAAAGGAGATAGATAGATAGAAAAAAATACGTAAAATACAAAAGAGGCGGAGAGCGAAATACAAGTAAAAACAGGATTCGCGCTGGTTGCGAATTCGGCAGCGGATACGGATACGGATTCGGATTCGGATTCGCAAAATCGCAAAAAGCCGCAAAAACAAGTAGTAAAGGTCTCTAGCCATCTGCCTTCTTTCCCCTTTCTCTCTCTCCTTGGCTGCTCCTGCTCCTGTTCATCCCCTTGCTACCCATTCCATCAGTAAGTGACAATGTATAGTTGTTACTACTGCTGTTGTTACTCCTCCTCCTTCGCCACCTCCTTCTACTGCTGCTGATGCTGCTGCTGTGGCATTGTTTGCCACACTGGGGACACGGCCCAGAGGGCAACGAGCCAGAGAGACACGAGAGCCTAATAATAGCCGCACATAAAATTTTATTAGCCGGAGCGTAACAATTCAATTGGGTCATGCTTTATGGCGCCACTGGCCGCATTTTAAAACCAAAGTCATCAATGTGGGTCAAACGGCAGGTGCCGGCTGACTAGATGCTGCCACCTAGCTATCTCTTTCTCTCACTCCCTATCCCGTTCTCTCTCTTTCAGGTAACACCTCACAATTTTCTATTTTTCGTTGCACCTGCTACACAAAAACTAAATTACATAGAAGCCAAATAGCCTGAGGCTAGAGTGTGTTACCAAAAAAAAAAAAAAAACAAAAATTGAGCAACCAAATGAAATCAAATTGCAATTCAATTCACAGCTCGATTATGCAATTTTCTAAGCCAATCATAACTGTATCTTACGCTTTTGCATGCATCAAAATGATCAAATCACTCATTCATTGCGTTTTGAATTCCAACTAAATTTGAACCGAAAGAGTTGAAAGTTGAAACCATAAATAGTAGTAGGAAAAACACTGCAACAAATAATATGAACAATATAATTATTTTTATATATTATTTGATATTTTTGTAAATCACTTCACCAGCAAAACTACTCAATATGAAGTGAAATAAATTTTGCAAAAGAAAATTTATAAGTGTCGGCAAGTTATAGATAGCAACTTCGCCAGGTGTTTATCCCATTTATAGTAAGTTACAATTTTTGCAATGCATCGCATAGTTTATATAGAAATTGAGACTTGTTAGCTCTTGCATTGCTTTGTCTAGAAACTGTTATATTGACACAGTTCTTTCACATTACATTACATTAAAATTTAATTATATTTATTAACAACTGAATTTACAACACACAATAAGGCAACTAAAGTGGCTCATTTGCCACTTCGGCACTTTAGAAACTTGCACAAGCAACCGAAAAATACACAAAAAAAAAAAACCTTTTACAAATTATGCTCGAAATTGGCAACAACATTCGCTCAAACAAAATACAATAATATTGCGATTGTAATTAAATTTTTGTACCGTCGACGACGACGATGTCGACGAGGAGTACGTTGAATTTTACTTACTTGAAGAACTGGGCGAACACAGTGGGCCAAATATAAATGGGGTTAAGTGTAGCAATAATTACTGGGTAAAGCGGCGTTATTTGCTTGGCATTTCATTTGGAAAAACTTTTGTTGTAGAGAACTTGGTTTATTTTGTGCTTTTCTTTAACTTGAACTAAATGAAACAAGTTTAATTTATTTGTTTAACATTTTGCTCATTGCAGATACACAACCTGAAGACCTGAAAGCGGAAGCCAGACACAGGTGTGTGTGTGTCTCTCTCTCTCTGTGTGTGTTTGTGTGTGTTGGCAAAAGAACAATAGGCAAACGCCGAAGTGGCGGGCAAAAGAGAGACGAGGAGAGCAAGAGAAGAGAAGACAAAATGTGGAGACTCAGCAGATGGTCGAGTGGTGGCTCAGTTGCTGCTACTGCTGCTGTTCCTGTGCCCCAGCCAAGCTGCTGCTGGCTGCTAATGCTGCTAATTATTGGCCAGACTGTTTATGGTAAGTGCAAAAGAGTGAGACAACGAATGTACCAGTAAAAGAGTGAAAGAGAGAGAGAGAGAGAGCGATGCTTATCAGCAGTCATCGCGCGCAGCAACAATTGAGATAAGTGGTTCGACTTATGGCAAAAGTAAGAGTGTCGAATATAAAGTATTCCATTGCTGTCCGCTTGACCTCATTAGCCCTTATTTATGCAACCACACACACACACACACACCCTTACAGCTGTGGCACGCATCTATCTATGGATGAGATGTCTCCAACTGCCTTGAAATAAAATGCAAACATTTTCATTTGAGTTTTGTTGTGTGTGGCATCCATAAAATATCGACCAATGTCTGTGATGATGTCGCCTGCTCCTCTCTATTTACTCAGCTGTCCCAAATTGAATGCCACACAAAAGAATCTGACAAACACGTACACACACACACTCCCACACTTTTGCTATGTTCATGTATGGATATGCGTGTGTTTGTGTGTTTGCGTTTGGTCGCTTGTCTGTAATTAATTGACTCGCATTTTAGCATCAAACATATAAAAACAACTCAAAAACTTTGCCAAACAACTTTTTGCTATGACTCCGTGTATGTCTGTGAGTGTTCAAGTGTATATGTGTGTGTGTGTGTGTGTGTGTGACCAAAATGGCCGACAATTGCATTGCAATGCAGTCAAGGTCGCGACGTGGAGAATAAAACTTTTTTCCCCCTCATTGCAAAAATTGTCGCATGTGGCAAGCAGCCAAATTGGTCAACTACTAGACACACACACACTCGGATAGCATGAAATTTTATGTGTATTACTTGCTTGGCCAAGCAAATATTTGTTTTACACTGAAATATTACCATATTTTGTGCCATAACAAGTGCAAATTCATTTAAATGCAGCGAGTGATAAATTTTAAACAAAAAAAATCCCTTAAAATTTCATTGAATTAAATGCATTACATAAATGAATGCTTTAAGTTGAAAAATCAAAATGAAGCCAACATTCAATTCATTGCGTAAAAAATGTTGTATTTAACGCACGTTGAAAATGAGCTGCTTTTGCTTTTTGTCAATCGAAATTCGAATATTTTTTTCAGTTTTTGAATGAGTTTTTCCAAAGCGTCAACGAAATATGTGTGCGCGAGTTTTCTTTTTCGGTATTTTTTTACTCTTGTTAATTGCAAACATTGAAAGCGTTTCATGATTTCTACTTGAAGTGCATAAAAAATGTTTGTGATGAAATGGTGGACAAAAAAACCGAAAGGAAATGCCAATGTCTATCGACATTTCGTGCCCATAAATGAAATGAAAAATTCTGTTTGATATTTGAATTTCAATAAAAGCGGAAGGACAAAATACAACAAAACGGTGTTAAAGGAAAACAGCAAAAAGGCTCAGCGCTCAGCTCAGTTATTTTGGGGCATTAAATTAACCTGTAGCCCAACAATTAAGCCCACACTCAACAACGCTCTTGACCAAGCCCCCCGAAAAGATTTCCCCCTGTCCTCTTTTCATTATTGATAACAGCTGGCGGGCGAGAGACGCGGCAGCAGATGCTCGGCCGGATTGACATTTCATCATAATTGAAAATTAATACATGGCAAAAACGCGACCTGAACGCAACAGCCTGCAGGCGACAGCAAAACAGCTACGAATTAGGGGAACAAAAGCAAATTTACGATTACATACAACCAAAAAACATCCGATGAGTGTTATGCGAACACAAACACACACAAGCAAACAAACACACACACACGTAGGGACAGATAAACATGGCTTTATGCATACCCTGTAAATACAGTTTGAGCGAATGTACATTAATTTTCGGGTCTCATTGGTTTTAATATAATATCAAGTATACGTCATGTTATTTGGCATTAATTCATAGCATCTGTAAAAGTTTATTTACTTTGAGAGTGTAAATTAATTACGAAGCTATTGTTTTTATAAGCGCTGCGAGTTGCTTTGTAGCTAGTGAAAATACAAAATTAATATGAAGTATACGCCATGTAACATTTACTTTGGCATAATCCCTAGCATATTCGGCTGTACGATAAATTAATGACAGATATATCATCCTTTAAGTTAGACTATCTCTATTACCTACGATTTTTATGTGTAAATAGCTTTAACAATCAATTCACAAAATATCAAGTATACGTAACACAATGTCCATAGACAAACGTACAAAATGAAAAATAATGTATGAGTTTACTAGCGCATAGAGCTTAAAGTTTACGCAATTTAGGCAAGGTAATGTTCAAAAAATATATTTATTGCAATAATTAACTCAATATTAAGTATACGCAGTATAGCCAAGTTCATAACAATACAAGCTTTGGCATTCTTGGGTGCTCTTTTCGCATTTTTCATGCACACACAGCAGCACACTCGGGTATGTATAAATTTTGTTGGCTTTTCTTCGCTTCACTAATAATTGAATAATTTTGACATGAAAAATGGTACTAAAACCGGAATAATTTCCAAGCCTTAGAAGTTGTAAAGATTGGGGCTTCCTTCTCGGATCTTTTCGCTTGGCAAGGGAATTTGAATGGAAAATTTCGTTTTTTTTTTCGGTTTTTTCTGTTCATGCCACACGTGTGGCATGTCAGTCAAGCGGAAATGAGGCGTAGCTTGCGCTCTCTTTCTCTCTCTTTCTCTCTCTTTCTCTCTCTCTCTCTCTCTCTCTCTCTCTCTCTCTCTCTCTCTCTCTGGTTCTCCCACGCTGTTTCAAACAAAAATTTAAAATGCAAAACTTAGCTGCACGTCAGAGAGAAAAAAAAACAGTGAGTCGTCCTTGGCATTGAATTGGAATAAACACAAATAAAATGTCATTAAATTTGCATTAAAATGCGAAATGAAATTCTCGCCAGCTTAATCAAATTGCAATGTATTTGGATTTTCAATGGAATCCAACAACAACAAATTCAGCTGGATAGGCAAACAAACATTTTTGGTTCGTTGCCTCTGGAAACTCACTTCCATCCGAACCGGTTGTCGGTTGTCGGTTGTTGGTCGCCAGATGACGACTGACGACTGTCCGTCTGTCCGTCTGTCCGACTATTTGTGTCGTTCGGTGTTGCGTGTGTTCCGAAGGGCGGAGGTGTGTGGAAGAGGAGAGGGATTAACTAGCAGCAAGGTCCTTACAATTGCTCATTGCGTTTCTCTGTCGTTTATTTATTTATTTGAAATTAGAAACTGCCAACTGTTCCCAAAAGTGGTCATTAATTAGTGGCTAAGCACTTTCGTTTAGCCCCAGACTCGACCAGAAACAACAACAACATGCTGAGCTCTCCGGGATTGTTTTGGCTCGCCATAAAATATGGACTCTCCGCTCGCTCGATACTACACTACAAAAATAGCTGACTCAATCATTTTGATCAAGTCGAATGCGAATGCGAATGCGAATGAATTTAATTTAACTACTGATTTAAGACCGCAAAGTGTTTTGATGATAACCACTCGCGAAATTATTGCAAACATAAATATTGTTTTGATTAATATTATATTTGATGGCCATCAGAGCAATCTGTCTGTCTGTCTCCCAACCATAAATCAATGGTCAATCAGCGATTCAGTGAATGGGTCAAAGTTGCGTCTTTATTGTGCACATTTTGAGGCTCAGCCAATCGTTAGCTCATTGCTCATTGCTCATTGCTGTTCATTGCTCATTACCTCATTAGTTGAACAGCAGACTCGAGTACATTTCCAACATGAAGTACTCTGTAGTGAATCGCACTCGTCTTGACTCGAGTCGGTTCAATGGCTCCATTAATCTTAATTGCTGTCTAGCGCCTTCTTTCTTTCGTTCCTTAGTAGCACATTCTTTTGCTCGGCTAATTGATTGATTGAACCAGATTCTCATTACACTCTATCGCCATATGTTGATATTGTGAGGGTGGATGCGCCAAGGATTATCAAGCTCTTTACGCTCCCTCACCTCAAATTGATGAGCAAAGTATAAAACCGTATATACAATATACTCGGTATATACTGAATGGATTGATGGCAGTCGAAGAAGTGGCTTGAAATGGTTTTGTCTAATTAAAAGCAACGTCTTCTGGTCACAGCTGCTTTCCACTTGATAGATATAACAAATGAAATTGTGTTGTCAAGGAACCGCAGACTTTGAAGTGGGTTCAAGTGCCTGATTGCCCACTTGGAAGCTGTAGCAGGCGAGTCAACATTTTGATGGCAGTTAGTTAAATAAGACTTTTCGATCCAACATCTCTAATGACATTGAGAATTGTTCGTTGTTGTCGCTCATTAGATAAGCCTATACAAATATCGTTGATGACACACACGCACACAATTTAATTTCTCAATTAAATTGGTATTTTAGTTTATCATAATCCATCCAGTGTTAGCATAAATAATGCGCAGAAATCATAATCAAATATTTGCCATAAACTTAGACAGGAAATGGAGAAATTATAAAGTGTCTTTTTCGTTTGAAGACAAGTAATAACAATTTTGTTCAGCGAACTTTAAACGCTTTCGGATGTGGCAAACATATTTTATAATGCATAACGACGTTCGCTTGCTAATTTAATAGAATGGGCTTTAAGGAAAGAGTTTTCGATGCGCAGCAGCATATCTGGAATAATTTTTGAAGCAGTTTTAATGCCTCTGTTACGGCTCGTCGCATTTGCCATTTTGTGCTCCAAATGTGAGCTGACCCAATTGCTGTGAAGGGGACGACGACAACGCATTGCCCCCCGGTCCTTCTCTCTTTTCCTCCGGGGACTCATATCTGTGCCTGGGTCTTTACTGCCTTCCCTTGACTTGTGCAACATCAGCTTGCAGAACTTGAACGAATTGGCTTTATGTATTTAACATTAGCTAATTTGTGTTTCTATATATTTTGCAGTCTCTGTGTGTGTTTGTTTTTCGCTTCTTCCTTTTTCTTGTGTTTTTTGCGTTTTGTGCTCCAGTCTGCATTTGCTATTGCCTCTAATTTTAGCTGCATTTTTGCTTTCTCTTGAGCTGCCTCTTGTCTTACGTTGGACAGTCGACTTAAGTGCCGGATGGCTTGCATTTGCCTCTGTCTGCATCAACATTGAAGCTCTTGTTGTTCCTCTTGCTTGTCCTCCATCTTGTTGTTTGCTTTTCCTCTTCTCGCCCTCTCCCATACTGTCTCTCCCTTTCTCTCTCTATCTCTTTCTCTCTGTTGCTGCTGTCTTGACACTGATTTCAATTATAAATTGTTTTCCTTTTGCGCTGGTTTTTTTTTTGTCGCTCATCTTTGCTCCTTTTTTGCCATCACAATTTTTCCCTCTGCCATTTAAGTTAGCAATTCTCTATGCTCCTATTGCTATTGCTGTTTATCCCTTTTCTCATACCCTGCATTTAGTGTTTATAGAGAGAATATTTTGTCATGATATATTCATTGGGTATTATAATTGAGTGTCATCATGCAATGATAAAAATAGAAGATTTTCAGTTGAGCTAGAAGTATCGGAAATTATGTATTCTGTGGTATATTTTGAATAAAATAGTATAATATACCAATATACCATGTACATGCTTTGTTATATTTCAGTATCGTGGTATATCAATTCGGTATATTTAGTGTTTTTGATACATTTATTTGACACATTTTCATGAAAATACCGGATCTTTTAACTTTAGTAGAAAATAGTTTGTAAGTTGGGACTGTAGCTTTATTATTTTAGTATATGTATTTCAGTATTTTTGGGCAATATAATTTCACATACTTTCACGATAATATCGCACTATTGAAAATCGTTAGTCACTTTCTCTGGTATATTTAATTATTTTTTTTTTGGTTTATTAATTTGATATATTTTCACGATAATACCGCACTTTGGTTGAAAATAGTTTATTAAAATAGCTTGTCGGGGTTGTGTATACTCGACCACACCTTTCTTACATATTTTGGTATATTTTAGTATATTTTCGGTATATTGATTTGATATCTTGTCTCGCTAATACGGCTTTCAAAATCTTTTACCTTGATTGAAAGTATGTTATGTGGCGGATATCTCACAGTCGAGCACACTCAATCTGTCTATCTGACTTGTTTAAATTTCAGTTAATATGCTATTCACCTGCCACCTTACAAGGTATCTGCAGGTTGTGACTTTATATCCATTTTGGCAGCTTGTTATTTACCATCTCTGCGTCGTGGCCTCAGTGCGTTTTTGTGATTGCTTTCTCAATTGGCGCGCCGCGAGCGCTGCTGGCTATCACTTTTAATCTAAGTTGGCAACAATGCGTCCATCCCACGATGCCACGACCTGTCACGCTCTCCCCTCGCCCGTCCCTTAGACTCCTTCGGGCTCCTTGCGCTCCTGCACGCAAGACAGAATGTTGCGCTGTTCTCTTTATTTATTTATATGTAACTCTACCTACTTTCATCCTCCTTATTATTATTTCTTTTACATCTTGCTGTCGCTGTTTAGCCTGGATGCCGTTGTTGTTGTTGCTGCTGTTGTTCTTCTTCTTCTTTCGCTGGTAATCCTTGCGGCTATTATTCTTAGCCATGCATTTATTTATCAATTTTTGCGTCGCAAACAAGCCATGTGCTTATTTATGGATAGACGCCTTCACAAGCTGACGAATAAACATTGCCAAATGGCCTCCATCCATTCCACTCCATTCCACCCATCCATCCATCGATTGGTAATTACAAAAAAATAAACATAACAAACAAATCATCTTCCTTTCCTACCGCCGGACGAGTTTTCTGTTTATTTGTAGTACAAACACACATCAAATACGCATATCAATAAACAAGCTTGTATAACATATGTGTATTTTCAAAAGTCCTGGCATCGGTATGGGAGATTTTTCAATTTGTCTTTCACTTTGGCGGAGGTGTAACGAAATATGGAGGAAACACGCATCGTTTTACAAATTACAGCAAAACGCTAAGTGCTTGACTTTTCTTGTTTCTTTAAAACGCGAGTCTGGTGAAATATGTAAGGAAGAGCCAGGTGATTGTTATAGTTGCTATTTTGTTATTTTCTTACTTACAGTTAGCTTATTTCTTCGTCATTATTCTCTGATTACACATTTTTGTGTATTAATTATTCATTATTTAAATTTGCTTTGAAAACAATTTAATAATTTTAATAATAACTGTTTAATAAATCGTTTTGCGTAATTCATACTATCTTGCATTTTTATACCCGCTACCCATAGGGTAGAAGGGTATTATAACTTTGTGCCGGCAGGAAATGTATGTAGCAGGTAGAAGGAGGCATCTCCGACCCTATAAAGTATAAATATTCTTGATCAGCGTCAACAGCCGAGACGATCTAGTCATGTCCGTCTGTCCGTCTGTGTGTCTGTCCGTATGAAACACTGGAAAAAACGTCTACTTACTAGGGGTCTTAGTTGCTTTGGCTGACAATCTGGTATATTGTGCCGTCTATGAATGCGGTCAATATACCACATATACCATTTGGTATACTTTTTAGTATTTTTTTAATATTTTCGGTATATTTTGAAAATAATACCGCAATATTTTGCCTTTATTAAAAATGGGTAGCGGGTATGTCACAGTCGAGCACACTCGACTGTAACTTTCTTGCTTGTTCTTTTGTAAGGTAATTCTAAATGCAAAAGTAGCAATACTTATACTTTTTATTGTCGACTTACTAAGTTGATTATAATCAATATTTTGCTTTAAACATAATCCAAATCGTAAATTGTAATTTGTGTTGCATATTTTGTTGCACATAGTCCAAAATGATAATTACTTTAAGTTGCACAGCAGCCCATAATTATCACATGACAAACTGCAGCAAGTTGTGTACTCGTAGAATACCTGCTATGAAAATGCTGCTGTGAGTAATGAGAACTTGCAATTGCCAGCACAAACATGTAATAAGTACACGAGAAAGCGAGAGAGAGAGAGAAAGAAAGTTCTCGATGCCTCTATCCCACTCGCTCTAAGCGTAAACATCCTAATCACATGTGCCAACGAACACCGTAAGTTTGTCAACATATCTACATTTCTGCTGAGAAGTAAAGAAGACGAGGTTAAGGACGGTGTAGAGTGAAGGCATCATTGAGCTCTATCGTGATGCAAGTTTCATGTCTGGTTAAAGAGTTTCATTCGTTCAACGTTCCGTTGCGTATTCTGCTGCTCTCAATTACACTGCAGGTGCAGTGAAAGAGAAAGAGTGAGAGTGAGAGAGAAACAACGGAGAGAGAGATAGTGAGAGAGAGAATGTGGGAAGTGTCCTCGTCCCTGTTGCACAGTGATTTAATTTTGAAATCTTTTTGCGCTTTCACGCAAATTAAAATGACGACAGTAGCAGGCAGCAGTAGCAAACCACGGCACTCCGTCTCCGGCAGTCGCACTTGGTCGCAGTTGGGGTTAATAGATCATCATCATCGTCGTCGTCATCAAGTTCTCCATCGCCCAGCAGCACTCAGCACTCATTGCCTGCTGCTGCTCGTCCCCACAACTGTATGCTGCTTTTTCGCCTCGGCAAAGTTGCCTTTGAGTTTGAGGTTTGGGCATCGCCTTTGGGCCTTGCCATAACCCTGCTCTCAATTTGCTTGACGCAATTCAATTGTCAGGCATTTCATTTCAATTTAACCATTTTGGAAATTGTTGTCGCCGCGACGCGAACCAACGAGAAGTTGCTACTGTAGAGTATTGCAAAGTTATTGTATTTCCAGCTGTCGGACAGTCAATCAGTCATCAGTCGGATAATCAATCAATGCAATAGTCCATCACCCATTAGTCAGATAATCTGTGACTAAACAGGTTACAATTAGCTAGATAGTTTGACAGTTAATATTTGGCTTATCAGTCAGTCATCAGCCACACAATCAATCAATGCAATAGTCAGTCAATCATTAGTCAGATAATCAGTAAGGCAGATAGGCAGCTTAACAGTTCATCAGCTATTAGTTAGTCTCTTTAACAGTCACGCATTTAGTTAGTCAATCAGTCATCAGTCAGACAATCAATCAAAGAAATAGTCAATTACCCATTAGTCAGATAATCTGTGATTTAGGTATTCAAACAGGTTACACCTAGATAGTTTGACAGTTAATAGTTGGCTTATCAGTCAGTCATCAGCCACACAATCAATCAATGCAATAGTCAGTCAATCATTAGTCAGATAATCAGTAAGGCAGATAGGCAGCTTAACAGTTTAGTGTCTTTGACAGTCACGCATTTAGTTAGTTAATCAGTCATCAGTCAGACAATCAATCAAAGAAAAAGTCAATTAATTATTCGCCAGGTAATCAGCATTCAATCAGCTAGAAAGTTCGTTAACTAATATTTGTAATATCAGTAAATCAATCATTAAGTTACTCAATCAGCCATCAATTAATCAATTTGATAGACAGTCAATCACTAATCAGATATCCATGGAGTTGATCAGGATTCCATCTACTACTTCGTCAGTTCATGTATGTATAATTTAGACTGTCATTCAGTCAGTCAATTACTCATCAGTCAGACAATCATTCAATGTAATATTGTCAGTCATTAGTCAGATAATTAATAATTCAGGTAATCAATCAGCGAGACTATCTATTTAGACTATTATTTAGTCAATCAATAAGTTCGTCAGTCAGTCAATCAGACAGCCAGTCATCATACTTATTTGACCACGCTTGACTGCCTTTTTGGCTTGGTGATACGTATTTGCCCATCGCTCTAAACCGCACTTTCAAATTATGGTCGAGCAAATATTTTGTTTGCCTTGCCAGTTTGACAATCAACAGAGGCGTAGGGCAAAGTGAGCACTGAGCGGAATGAGGAGGAATGTGGGGAGGAACAACGATATCAATTGGGGAATTCATCGATTCCCAATTGCAAAAATTGCAATTGCCATGCACAACAAATTGATGGCAAACACACACACACATACGCACACCAACCAAAGTCGAATATAATAATGCAAAAATAACAGAACTGACTAATAAAAAATCGAATGTGCCTGCCTGTATAGATACCCTGTACAAATATCAACTATCAACTGAAGGCAAATAATCAAACGACCCCACGAAACTTGATCTTAATTCCAGTTGCAACATGTGTCCGCTCCATTTCTCTAATGCAAATGTTTAAATGTCAATAGTTGAGAGCGCAGGGCAAAGGCAGAAAGTGCATATAATAAAAAGAAAGGAAAAAATCGAGCACAAATCATGGAATCACTGAACATCTATGTGCACATATAGCGTATATATGTATACTCGAATCGGTTTATGTCGCATCCAATTGGGATGCACAACATTTGATTGTCAAATGCGACCGCGAGCAATGAACTTGCAAAAAAAAAAAAGGATATTAATGCCCGTCAGTTAAAGGCGAAAAAAAGGTATAACAAACGCAGAAGCGTGTTATATTTGGTATATTTTGCACTCTATGGTATATTTTGAATGTAGTACTACATATATCAATATACCAAATAAAGCCATTGGCAAATTTGCGGTATTTTTGTTGTATAATGATTTGGAATATCTTAAAAATAATACTGCATTGTTTCGCATTTTTTTTCAAAATGGGTAGCGGGTATCTCATAGGCAAGTAAACTTTGCTGTAGCATTCTTACTTGTTAAATTTTACTCTATCAATACAATAACTTACAGGTATTCAATAGCCGGGCTAACACATTTCTATATTTTTTGCATGATTTCTTATTTTATGGCTTTTCGTCAACTTTTAATTGGGGCCTAAAACTAAATTACGAGTTTGCCAATTGCCAATTGGAATTGTATTTGAGTTGTGTTAACGCGTCGTTGAGCACGTTGCCAAAAATGCATAATATATTTTTTATATTTGGCACTCGTATGACAAACCAAACCAACAAAAAAATGTTTGATTGCTGAGCTAAAGTTGTTGTAAATTAATATTCGAATATTCCCTTTTGGCTGATAATCCTTGCTCATCATTTCATAACTTCTGCGGCTGTCAACAGTGTCAAACAAAAAGTTTGGTTTGATTGAACCACAATTTCCCCAGAAAAATATGACTCCGTATTTTTGGTTGTAATTGTAAAATTTGCAAATATTATTCGATGTCATGTAATGCGCTTGAAAATGTCAGTTTTGGGTAATCAACCTGGGAATAAAAATACGAACAATACTAATAAATAGTAGTTGGCAGTCGTGTTGCCATGTCGGGTAATTGTGACATCAGGTTGCATTGTGACCAAACTGGCGTGTAAATGTCACACAGAGACAGGCAGACAGACTGAGCTGAGCTGTGCCTTCAGTTGCTGGCAAAGTTGGCAACGAAGAAATAATAATAAAACAGATTTTATTTATGTGCTGCGCAAGAGCAAATTGAAATTCTGCAACACGAGCAGTATCTCCAGATCGCGCGGCGCCTTGCCAGAAGTGTTTGCCTTTGCCTTGGCTGCCACAGCTACATAGCTATGTATATAGATACATCTATAGATACTAGACACACACACACATAGATACAAATAGAAGACATCCTTGTCCACATCATCGCGTGTCGTAGAAAAGCAAACTTTGGAAATGCATTTGTCTGCTCTCTCGCTCCGTTATTGTTGTGCTCTTGGTGGCCCAATCATATTGCAGTCGACATCCTCGGCAACTACTTACCTTAGATAGATGCGGAGGCAGCGGCAAAGGTAGAGGTAGAGGTAGAGGCAGAGATGATGTTGTTGAAGCTGCCTTCTTATGCTTTCAAGGATGTGCCCGCCACTTACAAATAATGGCACGTCAGCCGTGAAAACTTGCAACAAATTCATATCGCCATGCAACTACCGAGATAGTAGAACGAGCAACAGCTCGCAACAGCTGCCGGATGCACCTCAGCAAATACACACGTGGGTTGCTCAACAAGTCACCCGAAATGATGTCAAACTAGAGCAGCCAAAAGGTGTGCAGCTATGCAAATGAAATCAATTGAATATGTGCTCAAGTTGATGTACTTTGTTTGCAATTTAAGGCAGCAAAAGACGCTTCAAATTGAATTTATAAATATTGAAATATTTATGGATGCAAATATTCAAATTAAATTCATTGAATATGTGCTCAAGTCGATGTACTTTGTTTCTAATTTAAGGCTGCAAAAGAGGCTTGAATTTATAAATATTCCAAAGAAATCAATTGAATATATTTTCAAGTAATTGATGTTAACTTTTTGCTGAACAGCTATTTATTAAATAACGATTATAGAAGCTTAACTAATTTTAGAAAAGCTTATGAATTTAATGCAGAAAAAGACGCTAACAAAAGATGTTTATACAAAAATATAGAAATATTTTTAATTGCCTAAATTGTCAAAATTGAGCAGACTATAAAAAGTAATTCATTTATTTTGAATAGAAAATTAATTGGTCAAATCAAAGAAAACTTCATCCACAAACTAAGCAATTCCCCTTGCAAATATCTAATGAAAGGCAAAAATTTGCTATCAATTGCCCAACTGAGAATAGCTCAAAGCTACCCTCGAGTTAAACACACAAACATCAATATCTCATTTGTAATTGCATTTAGCATTTCGGCATTTCAGCATTCGGCATTACGGCATTACGGCATTTTGGCATTCAACATTTAGCATTTGCAATTTCCATGTATTTAATTTGCACTTGTTAAATACATTTTGGGCAAAATATCTATAGACATTTTGCACGTTAAGAACAACCATAAATTGCCAAATGCTTCTACCTCGCTTCATTACCCCCGCCCCGCACACTCTTGTCGCTATCTGTTCTGTTTTGGTAATTATATGGCATTTTAGTTCTGAGCTTTTTCCATGTTAATTGCGAATTGCGAGTTGCACATTTTGCATGCTGCAAAACGAACTGTAAAATCTCCCCAACTGTGCTCTCGCTCTCACTCCCGCTCCTTCCCTCTCTTTCTATCTCTTAACCAAAAACGGCACAATTTCGAGTGCAATTAATTTTGCCAAAAAGTCCTTCAAGTCCGAGAGAAAGCCAACTGGAACGAAATAACTATAGAACAAAAAGACATGTTCATTCATGCCCAGAGAGCATATTGTGAATTGTGAATTGTGAATAGCTGTATTCGTCGTTGCCGAATGCAAAATATAAGCCGCAAGCGTAGCACTTGCTAGGCCTAAGCGCAGCACACACATTTTCCGAATTATGAAATTTGAATTTTCCAGTTTGACCAATTCCAAGAAAATGCCTCTTATCAATCCATCAGCAGCAGCATAGAGAGAGAGAGAGAGAGAGAGAGAGCGAGAGAGCGAGAAAGTGAGCGAAGAGAATTTCATCAATATTTTCCCTCAATGATGATTTATTAGCTTAAAGGTTCCCATTCATTTCATTTCAATTGAAATCTACTCGATAACAACTGAAAAAACAGAAATCATTTAATTGGTATTCTTGCAAAATCACTGTGAAAATTCAGCACACAACATGACGTATACGTAATGCTGTCAAAGTAAGCCGGTTTAGAGAGTGAGAGAGAAAGAGATTGTGTTTATCAGCCTTGCACATATCACTTTTAAAGCAACCTCAAGGTATGGCAATTAACATATGTATGTGTATGTGCTGTGGAGTCTCTGGCAATTAATTAAAATAGTTGACAAATTTGCCAAGCACAACTTTATGAGCGCAGAGTTGTGTCGAGTACGTGACTCATAATGGCACCAATTGAATGCAACTTACGCTGTGCTATTTCAATCTCAGCACACACACGTTTAACATATGCATTAACATCTAATTTATTCAAGAGAATTCGAAATGTTAAAGCAAATGCTGTTGCAGTCGCAAAGGGGCTAAGGAACAGGGGAAGAGCAATTAGTAAATCATGAGAGAAGATTATGTGCAAAGACAGCAGCAGCGACTGCGGAAACCAAATTGGGGCCAACTAACTAACACTCGACTCTTCCACTCCTTCCCTTCTTTTCGCTTTGCTGCTGCGAATGGAAAGCAGTAAAATAAAATAATAATAACAATTGTTACTCAGCTCTGCTTTGACTCCGACTGCAAAGCGAGGGGAGTTTATTAGCATCGTGCTGAAATGTGAGGGGAGGGACAAGAGTACTCTTTGATTGCATTTTTATTACAGTCAAATTATCTGCCACTTATTTTATGCACTCCTAAATTTGTAAGTTTCACTTACCATTTCTTTTTTTGCAGGGTATATGCTAGTCGAGCATGCCTTGTACTTCGAGCACTCGCCTTGTTTCAACTGCTAAAGTTGACAAACACAAAGTGCAGCAATAAATAATCCATTATTCGAACATTTTACTTATAAAAATGGAAGATAAATTGTATTATGCTGCAGCTAGCCAAGCACGACTACGAAATACCCTGCAAATGAATGTACAATGTTGAATGTACAATAGCTTATGTGCAACAGTCATAAAATTTGACTTCGTTGGAACTCGCTTACAAATATTACGTATACGTATGGTATGCTTAACATGAAGTATACGCATATTTAAAACATATTTGCTGCTGTTGACTATTCACCATAATTATATAATTTGATTTGCTTGCAGCTCACATACAAATATTAAGTATACGTGTGGTATACTTAATATTAAGTATACGCATGGTATGCTTAATATTTGTATTTTTTTGCAGATTTTAGCTGATTTTCCGGTAGTACATTAAATATTCGGCTTATAACTTTCTCGATTTGGTTTTGCAGATAATGGTGACGACGACAGTCAGACAATACAAACTATAAATATGCAGAGTCAGAGACAAGTCACAGTAACCGAATGGGGCCATAGCTGAGGCTACAACAGACACTGGCCAGAAGAAGGGTGGGGCGGAGGGAGGTGTAACAGGGACCGGGGAATGGGCGAGAGCATATAAATAAGTAGGAGTCGGAGAGCTGTCTGACACAAGAATGGAATGTACGAGGCAAAGCTATGCCAAAGCTGCTCTCAGTATGCTGCCTGCCCCGTTGCCCCGTTGCCCCGTGCCCCGTTCCCCGTTGCCTCTGCCACGCTGTCGTTGTCTCGCTGGCGCTGCAAGCAAAATGCAAAATTTATTGCAGAAAACTACAGAAACAGTGGGTGGTGCGTGTGTTGCCGCTGCCGTCGCGGCCGGATGAAGTGAGGCGTGCAAAATGTGTTAAGTCTATTGAGTGTATTAAAGCAAATAACTGCTGCGAATGAAATACATGCAACAACGACAACGATGGGCGATACATGCAGATGCCAACGGCAACAGCAAGGAGTGCGAGGGGGAGACGGGGGCGTGGCAGATACTTAAATGCCAAACACAGTGGCGCACACACATATGCAAATATGAATATAAATGAACAGCGACTGAGCGAGTGCCGAGTCGAGGCTAAATCAGGCGAAGCAGACAGCAGACAGCAGCGAGCGAGTCCGGGGAGAGGGTGAAGATGGGCGACAATCTGAAGTCGAGGCAAATGTTTCTATGCGTGCATGTGTGTGTGTGTGTGTATGGGTGTGTGTGCGGATGCCAAAAGTTGAAAGTTAAACTTATGGGCGCAAAGAAATCGACAAGGGTATTACAACTAAAACAAAAGTGTGAACAAGCGCAGCTGCTGTGGAGCAATAACGAGGCCACGACAATGTGTGGAAATGCCACGGGGAGTGTGGAGTGTGGAATGGAGTGGAGAGCGGAAAGGGGCGGGGGAGCACTGAACATAGTGAAGAGGAGTGTTGTAGTGTGTTTCAAGCTTCAATGATAACGCAAAGCATCGCTGCGTGTCAAATTTACAATTATGCGACCCAACGCCAAAAGTCTTCGATTCCCAGCCACAGACCCAACTCCAACTTCTCCCTCTCCTGCCCCCTGCTTCTTTTGACACAGTGGCAAATGGGCTTTTCACGTTTGCGACCACCTACGCTCCCAGCTACTCGACAGTCAATTCGATAAAGTGCCAGCGGGAGGCAGAAAACCAAAGAGAGAAAAGGACGAGGGCGAGGGACAGAGTGTCAATACAAACACAGAGACCTAAAAGCGCAATTAAAGGCTGAGACAAAAAGACAGGAAAATAGTGAACCCAACATAACTCAGTTGAACTTCTCAGGCGTAAGCAATCAAACAAACAAATTCGCAGCAATATTCGAGTTGAACTCCTAGTTGGGAGCTAAGAGTAGGATTCGCAGCTGAGTTTTGGGTTGGGTGTTAAAATTAGTAGCTGGAAGTGGAAATTCAGCTCATTCATGTGTGACATGCGTGGCTGTTGTTGCTGTTGTGTTATGTTATGTTATGAGTAATGAAAAGTTAAGACCAGTGTGTTAAATACCACACTAACAACTTGTAATGAATACAAGATTTGACTTTATTGGGGTCAACAGTCGCTGTCGATGTCGATGTCGATGCCCAAGTCGATGCATATTTGTGTTTACTAATTTTAATCGGAATTTACTTGGCTTGTTATTAGTTGACTTTTGCTTGTCACATGACTTACCTTTGATTAAAATTTATGCTTGACTTTGACACAAAGGATGTGTTATCTGCTCTCAATAATGATTTCATAAATTGAAATTGCTGCACAATAATGTTAGAGATGGGAAACAAATATGGATTGATAGGTAAATTTGCGATAAAAAAAAAACACAAAAAAAAAATGAAGTAAAATAAAATAAAATTATATATTCTATTATATTCTAGCTGATTTTATTGAGAGAAACTATTACAGGGAGATAAAATAAAATATAAAAAATGTATGTGTATAAATATTTTAATATTTTTGTAGATATTAAAGAACATTTGAATCACGTAAGAAAACTACAGTCAAATGTGGTCGACTGTGAAATACCCGCTACCCATATCAATTTTAAACCTTAAAAAGGCCAGTATTAAATTATATACATAAATATTCTTGCGAGCTTCATTTTAATTTAATATTTTTAGATATTGCAAAAATATATTTATGTAAATAAAGTAATGTCAACAACGCAATTCAGGATATTAAAGTATATCAAAAAATCAATAAATATATTTGATTATCCATTTTTTAACTTTAAATGAAAGCAGCAATTTTGAAATATATTTTTGATAGTAGAATAATATCAAGTAATAGTAGAATAATTGATAGTATAATAATATCAAAAATATTTTTCAAAATTGCTGCTTTCATTTATAATTAAAAAAAAAGAATAATCAAATATTCTGCACCCTAAAATATTTCACGAAATTGCTGATTTCATTTACTGCTGTTGCAGTAAAATTCCATTCTTTTTGTGATTCTATATTTTCATCTATTTTGATTGGTAAATATTCAATATTAAATATTATTCATCGATTAAAAAATAGACAAATATGCAATATGCTATAAGCCACCAGCATATTTTACATGCGATCCATCAATTCCATTCATGCCCAAAAGATCTCGGTCTGAAATGAGTAACGACATGTCCTTCGGCAGACAAGCAGAAGGAGAAGGAGAACTCCAACTCCAACTACAACTGCCATTGCCGTTGGCACAACTGATGTTGGACAAATAAGAATGGCATGCTCATGCTCGTGTGGCGTGCGACAATTATGTATGTCAAACATTTTATCAATTTCAAACATGTTGGCTGTCATTCAAATTTTACAAGTATTTGGCAGCTGCCTGACTTGGAAGTCATCAATCTGCAGCAGCAACAGCACCACCACAAACTCACACACAAACTAAATGAATAAGTATTGAGGGGGATTATAAAAGACATTTGAATTTAAAATAGACCTTAAAGTAGCGGTGACTTTCGTCGTTTGAAATATGCATAATAATAATAATAATGCTCACTAATTTTGTAATAATTTATCAAAATGTTTATATCAATTATTTCACTCTATCATTTGGCAGTCCAAACATATTAAGACTTTTGTCAATACACAAAACCACACTGAGAACAAGAGCAGAGAGAGAGAGAGAGAGAGAGAGAGAGAGAGAGAGTTCTAATTAACAAGCTCGAACATATTATTTTTGGCAACACGAGCAAATAAATTATGCATGTTTTAATTAAAGCATTTAGTTAAAGTTTGCAGCTCATTAGATCGAATTAGCTGTGCAGGCAGCAAACGTTTTAACATGAAATATGCTAAATAAACACTGCTCGCTCGTATATACATATTAAATATTATGTTGTTTCAAATTAATTTGTGTTTAATTCAATTTATAAGGCAAACGGCAACGGCAACGGGTCGGACAAAGTTGCAGCAGCATCCAAACGGAAGCATAGCAACTTTGACAGACTGCAAATAGTTGCCACACACAAACACACACACATGCACACACACACACATGCACACTCTATCACATACGTGATGCATTGAAATGCGAGTACTTTTGCCATAGATGCCACATGCGACCGGCACAACAGCTGCAAAGCGTAGCATACTTACGGGCGTTGCCACTGAAAGGGCAACAACATCGACATCGACAACAACAACTACCACTACCACTACTACTGTGTGGAAGAGGAAGAAAACTTTCACACACATACACACACACACACACACACACACACACAGACACGCACTCACACGGCGATTACAAAAACATCAACACTTAATATGTTTATTAAATTCGTTGCTACATCATTAGGCACTAGCAGCCATATAATGCGGCGCAAGCACTTTGCCTGGCAATCGCCTCCCCACACACATGTTCCTGATAGGAGTAAAGTGTATGTGTGTGTGTGTGTGTGTCTGTGTGTGCTCGCTGTGTGCTTTTATACCCTACGCTCCATAAAATGTCTACTAAGGTAATTCAAACTTGTGCAAATGCATGTTACACTTGCCGACATCATGAAGAAGTCGTAACACAGGCCATAAAGGACATGTTTCCAAGGCGGGGATAACACACACACACACACATATACAACCACTTTTGCGCTATAGAATAGAAAGTATACATATATTCATATCTTTCAGCCATAATGCATTTTTAAGATTGCTTTAAATCAAACCAATAAAATAAACACATATTCAGCAAAAATGTTCAAGCAAAGAAACAATTACTTAATTAATATTGCGTGTTCTTAGTTCTATTGTTATTTAGCGAACAAAAAAAGAAAATACAAATTTAAATTGCATATTCAAGACAAAGACTCGAAGGTTAATTAATAAAATTACAAATGATTATTCTCAATTCATTATCATGTAAAATACTTTGCTGCCAGCTTTTACAATAAAATTTCTTTTCAGTGTCTTTCGTTTTATTATTAATATGTAATTTAATTGTTGTTGCTCAAAGTTGTTGTTTACTTGTTGACAATCGAGCAACGCAATGTATTATTTGTTGGAATTATTAAAAAACGAAGAGAATTAATTAAGTAAATAAATTCATGCTTTAACAAAGTCCGTACTTATTCCCTTCATATAATATTTTTAAATGTATTTAATATTCAAAAAAGTAGAACAAATTTTATTGTACACACTTTAAATTTCATTGTAATTAAATATTAGCCTATGCTAGTTTTCTTTTTATTCTTTCTTAATTATTTAATATTTTATATACAAGTGAACATTTTAATTTTGATACCTTCCTATTACTTTATGAATCATTTTCTTTCATTCAAATTTATAATATGAATTACTTCATTATTTAAAATTCAAGAGACAATTTAATTATATTTGTATTCTTTTACTTTTAATTATTGAATCTGCTCTTTAGAATTTCGTAATTTCCCGATTTTCTCAGTAATTTCAAATATAACATGCAAGGAGAGAACAACAATTCCAGCTAATTTCTCTAGCTGATTTTCAGATGAAAATCTGCAAAAAGCTGCAACCTTTTACAGCTTAGTTCATTTCACTGAATCACTTTGCAGAATTTGAATTGTTCAAATGGTTGAAATGTAATTTGGATGTTTAGCAAGAGCCATAGACAGTGAGAAAGAGAAGGAGAGAAAGTGAAAAGAGACAGAGAGAGAGAGAGAGAGGGAAATGAAGAGGCGCTTATGCCCCAGCAGTCATTTACAGGCCACAAGCCGAGGCAATGCCCTGCAAAAAGTGCTCGAGGCACGCACACACACACACACACACACACACACACATATACACTCACACATATGCAAAGAGCAGCTGTGCCCGTGTATTTGTGTGTGTGTGTTGAGAGAAGTGTGTGTGCTTTGGGCCACTTAACTGAGGCTTAACGATTGTTATTTAGATGCAGTTACAGTTGCAAGCTGCAAGCTGAAAGTTGCAAGTTACATGTTGCAGTTGCACACTCACTCTTACTTGCTCGACAGTTCAAATACACTCAAGCGAGTGTGAGTACGAGTGTGTGAGTGTGAGTGCGCGAGTGTGTATTCATAGAGTTCATGCTTTAAAAATTTGCATTGCCTATTTTATTCTTTTATTATTTAATTTTTTTTTTTTTGCAGCTGAAGAATTCTCTTTGCGTTGCGTTTTTTGTGTAACAAGTGTGCGAAGTTGTTGCTGTTGCTGCAGTCGCTGTTAAAGCAAACACAGCATACAACACAGCACACTCTCTTCCTCTTCCACGTTTTTGTTTTTATACATTTTTAGCGCGCTCAAAAGTTATGCGCATTATTAAAAAGAAACGCGATTCTCGCATAAATTTTAATGCTCATGATTATTATTATGATAATAAATTTTATGGAAATATGCGTGCTGTGCGTGTGTACTTGCATGTGTGTGTGTGTGTGTGTGTGTGTGTGTGTGTGTGTGCATTGGTAATTCATGCTAACGTTGGCAAACAAACATCAAAACTCAAAGCTAAGCCTTCTTCCCCTCTCACTCACTCTCTATCTCTTTCTCTCTTGTTATGCAGCTGCCGCCAGCATCATCGAATCCAGCCGCCTGGAATCGACAGCAGCTCAACCACAGACAATAGCGCCAAGCAGCGAGCATCGAGTGCAGCAGCAGCGGCAACATCAACTGGAGTTCGGCAATGCCAGCAGCACCACTTCCGACTATCGAACAGCATTTGCTGCTGCCGCATCGACAACAACAACAACTACAACATCAACATCGACCGCAATCCTCAGCAGCAACGGGGAGCAGCATGCTTTAACGCTCGCTCGACCACCGCGCGGGGGACGCTTCAAGCGGCAGGAGGAGGAGGAAGAGGTTGATCGCTGTCGACTCTTTGTGGAGGGCTCTCCGAACAAGAATGAACTCTACAGTCCCGAGTATCCCAATCTCTATCCCAAGAACATCAATTGCACGAGAGTCATCACAGGTGAGTCGACCTAATATCTTTATTTATTGTACAATCTATCTAGTGATTATAAGTATATATTGTAAAGAAAATTATTGGCAAACTATACCCAGATAAATCACATATGCTGACTAATAAATAGTGGAAAAGTAATAATGAAAAATAGTAAGTAAATAATAGCATTCACTGAGGTTCGAAGTTTCCAAGTGGATAAAAAATTAAATAAATAATAAACTTGCCTGAGATCTTAAGCTGCCAAGAGGAGTACTTAGAAATAAAATAGTAAAAAAAAACAAATAATAAATAACATATAATTATATATAAAGTCAAATATCCTGTACAATCCAATCAATAGTAAGAGCTAAAAGGTTGAAATTTTTAGACCAGATAGCTTACGAAATATAATCGTACATTCCGACTAAATTTTCAAAGACACCTTATGAAATATTTTAATCCTAACTTAAAATTATTTAAGTATATAGTACTGACTTTCCTGAATGACTTACTGCCTAAGTTATTAATGCTCAGTATAAACAGTATGAGTTAGAAGACTGTAAACTTTATACTAGATAGCTTAGCAAATATAATCTGCTGGGGTTATATCGACTTCTCATGAAATGTAGTGTATCTAAATAAGTACAAAAATAATTTTATATATAAGACTAGCTGTCCTTAATGACTTACTGTTTAAGCTTTTAACGCACAATATAAACTGTAAGAGTAACGACGCTATAAACTTTATACTAGATAGCTTACGAAATGTTAATCTTGCAATAAGACTGAGTTTTTATTGAATACTTTGCAAAAATATTATTCACTAACTAAACTATCAAGGCACGACGTAAATGAAATGAGTTAGGAATCTGCAATTTTCAATGTAATTACACTAGATAGCTTACTAAATTTGAGCAAGCAATAAGACTGGGTTATATTAAAGACGACAAACAAATCCAAAATTCAAATAACAATTGAATAATAAAAAAGAAATAAATAGTAAATAAATATAAATATAAATGTCTCTTAAACAATAAATTTTAATTGTAGATAATGTGAGGCATGTAATAAATATTTATCATGCGTTTGTGAATACTTGCATGCTTGCAGATTGTAAATGAATAGAGAGTGCAACTGACCAGAAGTTCAGTGCATGTTGAAGGCGAAATAAAGAGATTAATCTTGATGAGTAGACGCACTCGAGTTGTTCAAGCTGATGATAGCGAAGTGAGTCTAGCCAAGCGATAATATGAGAATGCATTGCGACATTTAGCCAGCGGACAATATCAACGTTATTATGACGATGGCACAACGAAGATGCGAACTGCGAACTGGAAGTTAGAACTTGCAGTTCAGAGAGAGAGAGAGAAAGAGAGAGAGGGAGAGCCACAGAAGCCAATTCAGAGCGAACTTCCTGTGGCATATGAATGCGGCGAAGTGCGTGCATGAGTGAATAGTTGGGGTGTACTCGCAGTCGCAGTGAGTGAGTGAGTGGGCGAGTTGGTGAGTGAGTGAGTGCAATCAGGTCTCGTAAAAGATTATATGGCAAGCACTTTGCTGCCGGCGCAACTGACTGCAAATAATTGCAAGTCTTAACCAAGATGTGCGTTGGCAAAGAGAAGAAGTAAGAAAGCTACAGTCAAGTGTACTCGACTGTGAGATACCCGCTACCCATTTTGAATAAAAGCAATATATTTTGAGGTATTATTCTCAAAATATACCGAATATATTACAAAAATACTAAAAATATACCAAATGGTATATGTGGTATATCGATAAAGTACACCATTTAAAATATACCATAGAAGGCACAATGTACCAAATTGTCGGCCAAAGCAACTCAGACCCTAGTAAGTAGGCGTGTTTGCCCATACAAAACTATTTCTTTAAAATTTTCAGGAATCATAACTACTATAGTTATTATTATATATACCAACTCTCGCAACTCTAGCTTTAAAATTACGCTGGTTATTCGATTTTTTTGATTTGCGGAGGCGGAAGTGGGCGTGGCAAACAAACTTGATCTGCGTGCCAATATAACAAATGCTGTCGAAAAAAAATTATAGCTCTATCTCTCGTAGTCTCTGAAATCTAGGTGTTCATACGGACAGACGGACAGACGGACATGGCTATATCGACTCGGCTGTTGACGCTGATCAAGAATATGTATACTTTATAGGGTTGGAGATACCTCCTTCTACCTGCTACATACATTTCCTGTCGGCACAAAGTTATAATACCCTTCTACCCTGGGTAGCGGGTATAAAAAGAGAGAGAGCAAGCGAGCGTATTGTGTTGACATTTCAGACAGACAGAGAGACGAACAGACAGTGACAGTCATTCAAGGAGTCTGTCAGTTAGTCAGCTAGTCAGCTAGTCAGTTGTTCAGCTTGGCAAGAGAGGGTTGGCTTGCTTCAATGCCGCCGCCGGCTGTGTGGCCTATTAAAAGCGTTAGCGTGTTTCACTGATGGCCTCCAAATGAAATTAGGATTGCCGCTGGGATGCGCCATGCGTTCGCTTCAAGATTGCAAATGTGATTGCGATTGCGATTGAATTGGAGTTGAAGTTGATGTTGAAGTTGAAGTTACTCTTCAAGCTTGTGTTGGAGTTGGAAATTGCAAATTGTAATCGAAGCCTTCGCATATTTGCGCTGATCTTTCAGCTTCACTGAGTTTTAGTCTCTTGTTTTTTTTGTTTTATTTTTTTTTTTTTTTTTTTTGCTTATCGACGGCCAAAACATTTGTCAGTTAAGACAAAATGCGCTGCTGGCAGCATAAAAGCTAAGCGAATGAAATGATTGCCACACATCAGCGGTCACACTCAGTAACTGTATGAGTATCTGTATCTATGCAGCTTGTGCTTGTATCTATGCGCTGTATTAAGTTTACATGTGTGCTTTTCGCTTAGGCAGACAGCTAGATAGATGGTTAGATAGACACAGATAGATAGATAGGCAAGCAAAGCTGACGACTGCCATTGGGAGTGGCAGGCTTATTTGCATATCAATATGTGCCGTCAGGCAATAGACCGGCTCAAGTTGCCAACAGCAGCAGCTACAGCTACAGCTACAGCTACAGCTACATCTACAGCTGGAGCAGCCTGTTGGCTGTTTGCTGCCTCCTCATTCCCATCATGCGACACCCTTCGACTCTTGGCTCTCTTCACTCTTCGACTCTCGACTCTCCACATTCTGTGACTGTTGCCTCCTTCTCAAAACGTTAAGCGGCTGCATTAGTATTATTTAAGCTTATGCTTATGCTTGTGTGTGTGTCAGAGCATCCATCTTCCCTTTCTTCTCCTTCTCTTCCTTTCATCATCTCTCTGTGTCAGCATTTGAATCCGCCCTTTGGCTTGTGCTCTGATTCCATGTGTAGCTCAGCCATTAATCTCCATTTGTAATTACTTCTTATAAATCAGATTAGCCGCTATCTCCAAATATTAATAATAAATACAAATCATACAAATTATGCCATACATAAGCACGCATACTAATCGATGGCAAGCTCATTTAAAGTGTTTGCCGATTGAGTTCTTAGCTTTAGATTTAGCTTTGAGTCTGTAATTTTATTGCAGCAAATTCTACAACAATTGCGGTTCGCAGTCTGGGATTTTCTATGCTCTATGCTTTTCAGTATTTTCTTTACATTGCTTCTTGTTTCCTTTTTTATACCCGCTACTCATAGGGAATAAGGGTATTATAGCTTTGTGCCTCCACTAAATGTATGTAACTGGAAGAAGGAGGCATTTCCGACCCTATAAAGTATATATGTATGTATATTCTTGATTAGCGTCAACAGCCTAGACGATATTGCCATGTGCGTCTGTCTGTCTGTCCGTCCGTGTGTAAACAATCGAATAACAAGCGTAGTTTTAAAGCAAGAGTCGTTTTTTCGTAAATACAATAATATCTACAGTTTATGATACCTCAAAATTTGGTAGCGCTCAGATAAAAACTGTAAAATTTATTTAGAAAATAATTTTGTATGTCAATCTGGTATATTTCATACTTTATGGTATATTTTGAATGTAGTTTTATATCAATATTAAAAATGTAGCCTTTTTTGCGGTACATTAGTTTGGTATATTTTAGTATTAATACCAAAATAAGTAGCGGGTGTCTTGAGAGTCGAACACACTCGACTGTAGTTTTCATACTTGTTTTGTTGCTGTTTTTGTATTTTGTAGTCAAGGCCAATCAAACTGGAAATCCCAATTCACCAAAAAAAAACCAAGGAATACATTTTGTTTGCGCATATGTCTGTGATTCAGTCTTTCAATGCAGCTCCATTATGTTATGTGTACGCATCGTGGGCCCAAGGTTTGTCCTCTCGCCTGGTCCTTGGTACCTGAGGGTCCCAGTTATGCCACGTCTGGCCACAAAAGGCTTCGCGTATGTGTGTGTGTGTGTGTGTGTGTGTGTGTGTGTGTGTTAGTGTGTGTGCTTCTTTGTGTTATTGTATGGTTGGCCTTTCTTCTCTCGTTTCTTTTCTTTTCTTTTCTTTTGGTTTTTGTGTATTTTCAAGTGCCACGCGCCAGCCCATTGATTCATGCCAAGGATTCAGTCGTTATCATCCGTTTATCTGCCGCCTCCCCTCGCCTTCCCTTACCACCCCTTGTCTTGCCTTCGTCAGGCTGCTGTTTTCTTTTATATGCGGCCACTGAATGAGTCCCCAGCTGCATTCAATTGGAGCACACACACACACACACACACACAAAAACGACGCCGGTTAGAGTTTTAGCCTGAGCTGTTGTTAATCAGACGCCTCTGTCTCACTCACTCCCACAATCTTCCTCTCTATCTCACTTTCTTTATGCTGTGTCGCAAAGGAACAAGGCCAAAAAAAAACCGCAGCAAAGAAAAGCTCGAGACAATATCGCAGCCACAAGGTTTTCCAGATCCTTTTACAATTTCAATTAGTCTGCCACACTTTTGCCCATTTTTCACAATTTTGAGCAATAGCTGATCTCAGCTCTATATACAGATTCTTGCCAGAATGTGTCTCGTTAGCTTAATTAAAGGATGCAACTTCTTTAGAGACAGAGACGCATATTACCTGGTAAAAATCAAAGATATATTTAGTTCGAAATAAAATGCATTAAAAGTTGTAGCAAGAATTTCTTAGTTAATACTTTACGCAACAACTCTGCTTAAACTCAGCTTCGTAATCCATTTGGTGTCCAAGTAGAATAAATAAATTTACTCCTACTTCATTCACGTAATAATACCTCTTGTTGTTGGTGTTGTTTCTGTCTGTGTTAATTACAGCGCCAAAGGGTCAAATCATACGCCTGGACTTTCGCAACTCGTTTAACATCGAGGCCAAGGAAGAGTGCAAATTTGATTTTCTTGAAGTAAGTACGCAAACAAGGAAAAAAGAAACTACAATAAAAATAAAAAAAAAAATACAGATACGAAACTAGTGGCAACAACAAAATGCTTTAGCATAAAGCTCAACTTTGTTGCTGGCAAGCACAAAACTTGAAACGTTTTGCGTTGAAAAACTTTAGAAATTGTTTTCCTTTTCGGAGCAGAAAATGCCTTCGGCATTTTTCTATGCCATGCATTTTGCATGACAATTTTTACACGGTGTGCCCCCAAGTTTTAATTGAAAATTGGAAATGGACCACGCAGCCGCCTGCTACACATGTCGTATACGCAACATGCAACAACCAACTGGCAGTGTCATCAAATAAAAAAAATAGAAAAAAAAACAAAAAGCACTTTGCGAGATCCAAACCAAAACTTAATCAAAGCTTTGCCACAGCACAAAATATGTGCAAGTTTCATTCGTTTGAGCTGCCAGCTAATTAACAAACTAACTTATATTTTATTTTTTTTATAACTCGACAGAACTTATTAAATCAAAGCTGGCTTTATTTTTGCCTTTAACTTTGCTAACTTATGTACGAAAGTTGCATAATTGCTAATGTTGCTGCGGCGCACTTTTTATTAAAATCTATTGCAACATATTTTGCACAAAGTTTTTGTTAAATTTCATATGTAAGACTACGGGAAAAATATAAAAATTTAATTGCCATGAATGTGCAGTGAAGCAGTGAAGCTTTCTTATTTCTTTAGTTTACTTTTTTTATTTATTAGTATTCAAATTTATTTTTTATTTATTATATTAAATCTCTTATTGAAAACTACAAAGTAGTTAAATTGTTTTGTATTATGTTAGAATTTGAGCAAGCATTTTTACAAGTTTAGCTATCTAAAGAGAAGGAAATTGAAGAGTTCAAACCAATTTGGTGATTTCTATATAAGCAGATTTGCTTGGCAAGAAAAGAAGAATATAAAGAGCAATCTGTTTAATATAAGATGTTGTAAAACTTTAACATGTAAGATTTGAAGGAAAAACATATAAATTTAGTTGCTATATTTTGTTAATTCACAGATTAAAATGGAATTTTTTTGTTGCAATTTAATTACAATACTTTAACACATCGCAGTCTATTTTGTAACTTTAGTTTAATGTATTTTTTTCAATTTATTTCCCTAAACTGCAGTCCATTTAGTAATCTCAATTTTAAGTAAAATATTTTTGAACTGCGCTTTCTCAATACTTGGCTTTACTTTTGTGACTACCCGTTGTGAATGAGCCGAACGTATGACAAACATACTCGTATTCCCCACATGGTCGTAAATCGCCGATGTCGCTAGTCGTTGTCCAGTTAATCATTTGATAACTTGCCCGTTTTCTAAATGTCATGTGGTTTCATTCGTTTGTGTGTATGTGTTTTTGGCTTTTGGTAGATACGCGATGGACAATATGGCTTCTCGCAGCTGATTGGTAAATTCTGCGGCACAGATTTCCCACCGGAAATCACCTCAAAGGAACGGTATCTGTGGCTGCATTTCCATTCGGACGATACCATTGAATACACCGGCTTCAGTGCTGTTTACGAGTTTCTGGATCGCAATCGAGAGTCGCCCAGCACGGACCTAAACTGCACAATCGAAAAGGATGGTTTTGAGGGCTTCATCAACTCAACCGATGTCCCAGCTGAAATAAGGGAGCAGGTGATACGCGATAAGATTCCTCTCGATTGCATTTGGCGCATACAAGTCAAGGATAATTGGAAAGTGAGTTGAAAGACAAGCGAACAAAATCTGTGTTACAATATTTACATTTACACCAACTCACTCCACTCTTCGCTTTTCTTGCAGATTTTTTTGAAATTCCTGACCTTTCAGCTAAGCAAACCGAATGACTGTGAGACGAACTTTCTGGATATATTCCCAGAGCAAACAGTGATGCCATTAAGGTAAGAGTTGCAAGTTGGAGCTGAAGCTAAAGAGATATCACAGAGGGTGTTAGATATTGGCTGCTTGCTGGCTGGTGGATGATGGGCTAGGTGGCTAGGTGGCTAGGTGGCGTATACGCAATGTACGGCACGCCACAAACCAATTTCCGCTTCACGAATGCGCCACACAATGTGAAGTCACCCAAAAAGCAATGTAACGCTATAAAGATCAAAGCATGTACAGCAAAATTTCAATTTATTACCGGCCAAAGTAAATTGTATGCTAACGGAAGTTGCGGCGGCGCCTTTGACTCGCCCAACTTGAATTGTTTTGTGCCACCAACCGAAGCGCCGAACAGCACCCTCTCCCTTTCTCTCTTTGCTACCTTCACCGTAGTCAACCAGCTGAAACCTATGCAGACATAAGCCAGCCACACACACACACACACAGCCCACAGCCCATTCACGATTCACGATTCATGCATATCCCAGCCTCTTCCACCTCTCTCTCTCTCTCTCTTTCCCTTCTACCAATCACTTTTTGAACGCTGCCATTCAACAAATTTCCACTTGTTGCTGCTGTTATACTGCTTTCCCCCTTTCCCCCTCTCCAGCCAATGGCAATTGCAATGGCATTCGATTTAAGGCCTGCTTTTTGAAAGGCCAGACTACGGCTTTTGGCTTTTGTGTGCCCCACTGATGGGAATAACGACGACGTCGATGTCGACGCCGACGATGCCGACGACGACGTCAATGACAGCACCACTCAAAGTGATTGACTGTTCTTTCTATGTGGCTGGCGGTCTGTGTATAGCTTGACTCTCTGTCTAGCCAGAGTCGCACATTCTAGGCAGGCTGGCAGTTTGGCATATTCATTGATTTGCTGCTAGTTGCCATTGCCATTGCCAGGGCCATTGCCATTGCCCTTTTGCCAATTGCCATTGCTATTTCCACTGGCTGCGAAGTGGCCATAGCTGTCGCTCTCAAGTGTCCCTTCGATTCCCATTCGAAATCTTTGCCCCACACACACGTGTTTTGCAATGCGTGCAAAGCAAGTAAATCGCTTAAACGAGAGCGATTTCAAAGCAGTTGGCAATTAGTTCGCATTAGTTTTGGCTATTGACGTAAATATTATATATCAATTTAAGATAGTTGAAACAATTCAATTATATCAATTTAAGATAGTTGAAACAATTCAAATAAAAAGTCGCATAGATATTATGAAATATATATTTAATATACATATATATTTCTATATTTTTATTTATTATTAGAACTCACTTTATTTGCTTTCCATCGAAATATTAAATTGTAGCACAAACATTTGCTTTAAGGCGATACTCAGTGCGAAATTAAAAAGCATTTCTCTTCTCGCTCTTTATTGATTGTATTCTCTTCTTTATTTTCACTGTTGTCATTTATTTTATCTGTTACACATTTTCCTTTCCATTCACTCTTACTCACTCTCTCTCTCTCTCTCTCTCTCTCTCTCTCTCTCTCTCTCTCTCTCTCTCTCTCTCTCTCTCACTCTGTTTTTCTTCCACTTCTCTTTGTGTTGTTGCAGAGTGAAAAACTTTTGTGGCTCGGCGGGCGAAAGTATTACAACAGAGTCCAATATTCTGCACATGCGATTTTACGCCGAACAAAGTGCGATTACCTCAACGTTCGCCATTCTATACACAGCGTTTCGGGACCGCGGCTCAGGCAGTAAGTTCCATTCACAATTCAAACTGCTAACAACTTTCAAAAAACAAAAACAGCAAAAAAAAACAAAAGCAAAATATATATACATATATAGTATATAGTGTCGCAACTTTGGAGCATACTGCCACAGTAAAGTACTTTTGCTATGATGTTTTAACCACACACAAATAAACAAGCAAAATAATGAAATTATACGTCTTCGGCTAGCCGAAGTTTCAATACACTCGCCGTCTAAGAATAGAAAGTATTAAAAGCAAAAAATAAACACAAAAAAAGATGACTAGCAATGATTTAAGAATTTAAGTTCAAAATATTAAATGATGAATATAGCTAAATGGTTTAAATACTCGATGATGAATAGCTAGTATAAAGTGCAAAACATTGAAGATTAAATAGAATTTTAAGAATAGAAAAATTTGAATTTGAATTTGAAAAGAATATTTTAAATAGAAAATCTGATACGAAAAATGATAAATACAAACATTAAATAGGATAATATTCATTGAAAGAATTAAACATTAAAAGGAGAGAAATAAAAAGAGAGTGAAAATAATTAAAAGTTTTAAATAGTCAATGTTAAATATAAAATATTAAGAATAAAATGTTAAAATCAATAATTTAAAGCCATTAAATAGAAAATTAAAAATTTATTATTAATTAATAAATAACTAAAAGATTTGAATACGCAATATTAAATGAAAAGCAAAAAAAAATTGAATATTTGGAATGGTATAATATTAAACATTATCTATTATATTTAATTTGATACGTATTCTTTTAGTATTTAGAAACCGTTTAACTATATGATATATTTATATTTATGATATACTTTATAAAATGTAATATGTAAAATAGAAAATCAGAAAATGATAATATTTAATACAAAAATTAAAATAGTGAGCTCATGAAAGAGAAAATATTATTGATAGAAATATGACTCTTATTTTTTTTTATTAATTACATTTTGATTAATCGGGTTGGTTTTATTTATAAATTTTGCTTTAATCAAAATTCATTTATGAGCAATATTTCCAAGAATTCTACGAAAATGTATGCGTGTGTGATTAAGAAGTTTGGTTATTAAGACACTAACTCCTTCAGCGTTGAATGCGTAATGTGAGAAAATAGAGCAACCTCATGGCCAGAGTGTTGTTGGTTGTAGCTAATCCTTCAAATTTGCCGCACGTGCGATACGCGAACTTTTGAAAAAGGCAACGGCAACAGCAAGAGAAGGAGCAGCAAACGGAACTAGGACAATGGGCATGGGCGAAATCCAAAGCAATCCAATGTTAAGCTGCCACAATCCGAACTGGCTACACAAACACTAGAGTCCAAGTCCCATAACTGAATCCGAAGCGAAACCAACGGAGGCGGAGACGTTGGCGGCCTCTTTCTTTTTTTTTTTTTTTTTTTTTGTTCTGTTTCTTTTTTTGGGAGATGGCTTTTTTGGCAGACTTTCTGCCATTTTCACTCTTGGCCATTTGTAATGGCCTGCGGCGGCGGCAAACATCTTCGACGTCAACACACAACTGTCCATGTTGGTTGTCTCTGCGTTTACTTTGCGAAAGCTAGCTAAGCGTCTAACTGTGCCTCTGTCTGTCTGTCTGTCTGTCTGTTCATCCGGCTAGCTGACTGTCTGCCGACCAGTTTTGCGTGATTGCCGCCTGTTGCCAAAGGCTAAGCACTCTTTTGTCATTCAACGATTGTCCTTTGTTCCTGGGCATTGTTAGCTTCTCTCGCTCGTTCGCAGAGCGCGCAACTTCGACTTTGGCACTTTACAGTTTACAGCTATCGTCACATAGACAAAGACTGAGGTTGTACTTTTAGTTGTCACTGTCGCAGGCATTGCAATTATTGTTGCTCGAGGACGATTTATGTTTGAGATTATACGTATTTGTTTTGCTCCAGCTCCAGCTACAGCTTCAGCTACTGCTGTTGATTGCCGTTGTTTTTTTTTCTGTTTGTGTTTTTTATTTGATAATCTATCTATCTCTGTCTTTATTGTTTGTTTTAAACCATGTCTTTTACTCTCGATAGGTTGCGCCAGTGATGAGTACGATTGCGAGGATGCGACCTGCATATCACAGGAGCTAATGTGTAATGAGCGGGACAACTGCAAATTTCGCTGGGACGAGGAGAAGTGCAAGGTAAGAGTATGAGTAAGCGAAAGGATAACGAGTCCTTGAGCATGCCCACACACAGACACACACACACACACATTATGTAGGCCAAACAAACATGCATCTAATTATAGGGCAACGCATGTGCCACACACACACACACAAACACACACACATAAGACTCACATCATTATAAGCCAATGCCCAACACGTTCACACATATAAAGGGAGCCAAAAAGTTGGCCAAAATAAGTTTTGTTGCCAAAGTTTGAGGTTTGTATTTCAGGCGTGCTCAGTCACAGTTTACCCTGCCCCCTCACGCTCCCCTCTTCAGTTTTTTGTTTGTTTATTATTTGTTGTTGGCACAGCAATTGTGTTAGATCATTAGATTTGATAAAGACTTCCAAGCACGATTCGCAGCACTCGCTGGGCCCCAAAAAACTCGTACTTACTTGCTCTGCCATTAAAGTGGACCGCAAATAGTTTTCTATTGCTCTCTGCAAATCGCCAATGTTGCGAAATGCCCCAAAAACTCAACTAATTGTGCCAACTGCACTAAATAAAGAATAGACACAAAAAAAGGCAAACTAAAAGGAACAAACGCAACCGCATGTTGCTACTTTACGACATCCTTAAAGAACCCTTCACTTCAACTTAAGAAAGGATTTTAACTATCAAATCCACTCGAAAACTGTGCTTAACTTAACTCTTAACCCTCATATAAGTTTTGCATGTGCTTTAGCCTTAGACTGACAGCATAAATAGCCTGTAGATTTATTTATTTTCTATAAAATATATCATTTTAATTAAATGCAAATAAAAAAATATATATACATTGAGAAAAACAAATATAAATGACAGCAAATAAACAAATTCTGTTCAGAAAAACGAAGCTACCTTTTAGCAGCTTTTATAGGGTATCGAAATGGACACATCAGTGAAATAAATCTTTGCATAAAAAGTAGATTTTATGACTCTTGAAATTTGTTTTAAATGAGCATTCCAAGGGAATTTAGTAAAATAAAAAAATAAATTACAACTCGTCTAAGGCAGCCAGGCAAATTGTTATGTTAAATGCAAAGTTTTTTATAGCTATCTGATAAATCAAGAGAACATAAATGTGCTTTGGCTTTGCTGTAAAGAGAATCCTAAAAAAAAATTACTGAATACAACTTTAAACTTCAGCTGAAAATTCACAGAAAAACGCTCATTAATCACCGGACTAAATATATAGAATTTCAATTCATATATATTAGGTAACAATAAAGTATAAAATTAGATGATTTTGTTATGGAATGAAAATTGTAGGTAATGGAGCGATTAAGCGCTTTTGATTTAGAGTGGGCATCATCGATAATATTTTGATTGAATTACAAAATAATTCAAATGTTTTTTGGGGAGCGCCCATTCATTTTATAATTAGCCCAATGGGTCAATCATAAGCTCAATCATGTGCGTACACAAATTATGTTTATTTAATTAGTTCGCATTAAAATTTTGCGCTGAATCATTTGTTAATTGCGTGCATCGAATTTTGTTTTCGAAATTGGCCACTAAAAAGCAACAACCACAACAACAACAGCAACACAAAAGCCACCCATTCATCCATTTTATTAGCTAATCCTCAAATTTTAATGTGCTGCCGTAAATGAGCTCTCGTAGCATATTTAACAACTTTTACCTAATTTGTAAAGCATAAATGTTATTTTTAGTAGCTTACTCGCAATCACATTCGCATTCACATTCGCATTCCCATTCGCAATTTCAACAATCAACAAACGAGCAAAGTACGTGAATGACCTAACAATGACTTTTAATAAGCTTAAAGACATCTTCGCATTTCCACTCACTTCAGCTTCTTAAGAAATCTTTAAAATGCGCAAAGCTGATTTCAATTTATTTTTGGAGCGCACAATTTAATGCTACCATATTCGAGCTACTTTATTTGACAGTAATTAAGCTTATTTTATTTTCAGCATTGCTTTGATCATTAACAATCATCTTATTGGTTGTAAACATGTTTTCAATATTCAAAAATACATTTAAATTGCAGTTGTATTTTGAAAGACTAAATTGCATTTAATTCTAATTAACTTTTTAAGTCTTTTCATTTCATTTAAGATGGTGTGAAAACTATTGCACATCTGGTTATGTTAAGAAAACTTTCAGCAGATATGGTATATTTTGAATGTAAAATTATATTGATACACCAAATACGGAATTCGGTATATTTTAGAATTTGCCCAGAATAATATTTGGTATATTTTCAGAATAATAGCACATTCGTTTAAAGCTTTCATACTAATTTTATACATATTTAAAATATACTTAATATATATTTGCTATAATAATTCGAGAGCACTCGACTGTGAGATACCCGCTATTCATTTTCAGTATTACCATATTTTACAAATATACCAAAAATATTATGCAAAAATACTAAGATACAGCGAAGACTGTATTTGGTATATCAAAATATACCATAAAGTACAAAATATTCCAGGTTGTCAACCAAAGTTGTTAAAACCCGATTGCAGTAGGAGGATTAGGTTAAAATTCATTGTTTTGTAGAGCTTCTTCACTTCGTAAATATCTTTAATAAAAACTTGAAATTAATAGGCATTCACACAATTCTCGCTCTAATATTTAGTACACTCTTGAGAACTATATATATAAGTGATACTAATTACTTGCATTTAAATTTCTAATTCATTCACAGACTGAAACGAATGGACAGTCGGAGCACGTGGTCATCATTATCATTGTATTTGGCCTGATTCTCGGCGGCATGGTAATCACATTCATTGTGAACTGCATTCGAAAGATAATACGTGATCAGAAGATAATACGCGTAAGTATCGTAAAGAAATGAAAATGCTTGATTGTAATATAGGCAACATGTGTGCGCGCCTCTCTCTCCCTCCACCCCCGCTCGCTCGCTCACCCGTCCCCCCGCTCACCCCAGCTAAATAATCTCTCATCTCTCAGACTGTGCCTTAGCCTTAGTAATAGCCATCATATATAGATATAGGCTACCGTATATATCTATATGTATGTATGTATATGTAGCTATAGCTATATAATCCTACTCGTATTTGCCTTGCTCTCACAACTCTGACACTGACACTGACACTGCGTGTGTGTGTATGTATGTGTGTGTGTGCTCACGCTCTCAATATTATGCTCGTGCTGTGCTGCATCCGCTTGCATCGCCCCACACCCCACACCCTACTCCCCACCTTTCCCCTTAAATACACTCATTTCCTTACTATGTGTGTGTCTCCCTCTCTCACTCTCTATTTTGGTCTGTCTGGTAGAGCCTGCAGTCTACTATACGATTAAATTGCATTCAACGACTATCTGGCATTTCTTTTGTAATACATTCAGACACACACACACGTTCACAGGCAGCACACAAAAGCAAGCAGCAAAATTTAATGTATGTAATTATAAAACAAAAACAACAAAAAAATGTTTAGTTATTCCAGCTGAATAGATATGCAAAATGTAGCCAAACATGTAACCAAATCCTGCTGCTTTCACTCTGTCTCTTTCACTCTATCACCCTATCTTTCTCTCTCTCTCTCTCTTTCACTCTTCATTTCGCCATTATCTTTGTGTGTGTGTGGGTGTTCGTGTGAAACGTAATGAGCGCACGAAAGTATGCTATGATTTTTGTGGGTTGCCTTTTGTTTTTGCGTGCAGCTGACTCAAAATTGCCCCAAATTCGAAATTCGCAATATAAAAACAGCCAACGAATGAACGTACGAATTTGATTATGCAGATATCCTGTAAACAGACTAGTCAATAATAATCAACAACTAGTGCAACAACATAAGCTAAAAAGCGCATCAACATTTCGTTGTTTTCCACACTTTCTTGACTACTTAGTTAACCTCTTTGATAAGGCTGCGCATTTACAAGGTATAATGAGCTTTAATTGCAAACATTAAGCAGCGATATTACGAGTACTTTGAAGCAGCCAACAAGCATTAACATGGCCATCAACTTGAATTCATTTGGCTTAAACGAATCCATAGCAATGCCAGACAATTTTCTTTTTCGCCGATTACCTTTTGATGTGTGTGTATGTGTGTGTGTGCCTAAACTTTTCTTTGATATGAACTGACGCAGCGTTCGTGCGAACGCATTTCATTAGTGTACATAATTCCCACAACATTTTCATTGCAATTTTTATGCTTACTTTACTTTGATTTACAGCCGAGTTTGTGTTGCGTTTTTCGGCCGAAAAACGAAGCTGTTGATCTTTGCTCATTAATTTACATGAGTTCTGGGAAAAGACGAGTGTGCAAAAGTTGTACTTTGACTTTATTTTAAAGCAGAAATACCGAAGCCCGAAGAAATGCCTTCAACTCGAATGCTGGACACGACTTATTTTCATGGCTCATCGCACATCAATTGTGCTTGAGAAACTGAGAGGCAGACTGCGATGGCATTGGCAATGGCCATTGACAGCTCTTCATGCGCACACACACGCACACTTGCAGACGTTGCGTATACGCAATGTATGCGTGACACATCTAGTGGACACATTACTTTGGCATCTCTCAACTCTCAACTCTGCACAGTTCCACATTTCGTTGTCGTACTATGAGTACTTGAGCCAGCGGCTTAACGGCTGGCTGACCAAAACGCTGCTTCAATTTGTCTGCACTGTCAATATTACTTATACGCCACGTGACCGGCAAAATAGTTGAATGAATGATAGCATCTGCTTGACCTTGACTCTACACTCTCTCTCTCATGGCATGGGAATCAAATGCTCTAGATTGTAATTACAATTTATGATGGCACTGAGCATAAGGAATCAACAGCAGCGTTCGCTGTCTTTTGGTTTTTCTCTTCGTGGTTTGTTTTTTTTTTTTATTTGGCACTTCTCGAGAACTCTTTGGGGAACGTTGTCCACTGGCCGCGTGGCGTGCAACGGCATGTTTGCTATCTGGGGCAACATTTCATTAGCTGTCGATTTCAATACAACTCGCCCGATGTCGTCTCGCTCAGGCTCTCGCTATCGCTCTCGGTCTCTCGCCCGCATGACATGGCAAACCATTTTATTGTCATGGCATTGCCATCGTCAGCCGTCGTCGTCAGCCGTCGTCCAGTGGTTCCCTAGGGCATTACTTGCTGAGCCAGCTCACAGCAGAGTGAGTAGGAAAGAGACAGGAAAAAAGAACGCAGTCAGAGCGAGTGAAAGATTGCGTTTGACTTTGACTTTTGGAATATTGACGAGCGACGTCGAAGCAAAAGCTGAAGCTGATGGTGAAACCGAAACAGAAACTCAAGCTTAAATTGAATATCATTGTGACGCCAGCAGCTCATGGCCAAAAATACACTACATCTGCTTCGCAGCAAGTTAATTAAGTGTGTGCCCTGATGTGTGTGTGTGTGTGTGTTGGGTCTGGTTGTTGGGCGTTACCAACACTTGGCCATATTTATAGAGCGCGCAACCAGCTGCGCAGATGGCGGCAGACCGCTTGATTAAACACACGCCTCCCAGCTTGGATTTGTGTGCTTTGCTGTTTTCTATTTGCTTTTAGCAAAACAAGCCACGGCAAAGTGGGGAAAACGGATGAAAGAAATGCCAGAGCAGCATCAGCAGCACCTTTTTGGCCAATTTCATCCAACAAATTTCATTTGAGTTGACTAAGTTTGTCACACGCTTCATCAATGCTATGTATACGTCGAGTCTGTTATGCGCTGCTCTGTCTCTGTGTGTCTGTCTCTGCGTGTGTGTGTGTGTGTATCTATTTTACATTTCGAAATGTCACACGCCATTAGAATTACCAGACTGCCAACAGCAGACGACACCTACGACACCCAAAAGGATGCCAAGCGCAATCCAATGCGTTGCGTTACGATGCGATGCGTTGCCTTGCCTTGCGTCCTTGCCACGCTGTGTCTATTAAATTCCTTGACTGCCGACTACATAAAACGACAGCGCAGCCAAAGACAAGACAACACAACAGAGCAACAGCAACAGCAAAGTCAAAGACACGCAGACAATGACGACAACGCAATATTATTTTACATACATACATTCGTACATATAATATATGTATGTGGAGGAGCTTCTCCTTTCGCAACTTCCATCGCCCCATGAAACAATGCTGCTGCCACTTCAAATTGCACTTCAGTGGCAGCACTTGTGCCACATTGCAACGCATAAGAGTTTCATCAATGCTACAGCTACACAAATTAGTGATTAATTAGCATGCGTTAGCATTGCGAATTCATAAGCAACAATAAGCATACCCTGTAAAGCAAAATGATTGTTAGAAAACCAGAGTGGAGTGTGCTTGACTGTGAGATACCTACAATCAATAAGCTCCAAACAGTGCGGTAAAAAAATACATATTGAGTCAGAGATTCCTTCTGCCTGTAAATTTCAAACAATCACAAAATTAGCATATCGAGTATAAAAATATATCAATACAAGTGAACAAGTTGTAGAGAGAAATACTGATTAACTTATCAAATTAAGACGAAGACCTTTACAGCCAGTGCTTTAGAAATAAATATAATGAATTTTAATTATAACTAACCTTATTCAATAAATAAATAACTTATCAAATTATAAAACAATATTAATAACGTAAAACACAATCTTGCAGGCTTGAGGCAATTTTGTAGACTTTCAAATCGAATGTAATCAAAAATAAATGTATTTTATTATCAGTTATTTAATACTTTACCAAAACACATTTTGTTGATATAAATTTCTGAGTATTAAAGTATTCCATTCTCACTTAATTTGAATACCTCTATGGCGGCCGAAGGGCTTTTATCAGCGCACACGCAACACACATAGCAATCATGGAAGGTTAACGCATTGCATTGTGCTAATATATCTGTTTTGATTAGCTAGCGACCAATTCAATTAGGGCAACACAAAACAATAATGCGTAATACAAACACTCAGCTATCACACACACACACACACACACACACACACACACACACACACCCACACACACACACACACACATAGAGAAGCTATTGTACTATAGTATTCCTCATCGATCTATTATCTGTAATAGTGTAACACTTAAAGGCCATTCAGCGTTTACAAAATTAACTGTCTAACAAAATGAAACGACTCTTGACTTCTGACTTTTGGCGCATGAAAGGCATAAAAATAAATGTGAAAAGCAAAAAGCTAAAAAGCAAAAACAAAAAAAATTCATAGTAATAACTATCTATCGAAAGTTATGATAATCACAGAGGCGGCAACCACTTAAAACTTGTCCGAGAAAAAAAAGGAAAAAAATTGAGCGTTTTTTTTGTTGTTTGTGATGATTGTGAAAATTTTATGGAATTGCAGCAACTCATCGAATAGAATTGAATTTGCACAGCACAGTGTGTGCTGGCAGTATGCAGACACAGTGTGTAATTAAGAATATTTGGGCGATTGCATTTAATTGCACAATTAAATGACAATCAGCGGACAAGTTTCCGGATCACTCGTTAATCGCTCATCAGTAATCTGTGTAATCTGTAATCAATAATCGGTAATCGTAAATCGTAAATCGGTAATCGTTAAACGTTAAACGACGCAGTGAATTATAAACTTATGATTAAATCAACGCGCCACAAAGCTAAGAAAAAACTTGAATAACCCGGCGTATACTTAATGCCAAAGTTTAGAACACAATTTTAAACGGCTTTCTTTTCGGTATTTTTTTTTTTCTTTTTGTGGGTGGGTGCTTGATATCGATGCCGAATTGTAAAACAGCCGCTGACTATGCACGTCGAATGGTTCAATAAACACACACTGGCATTCCCCTCGCTTCCGTTCCTTCTCCTCCTTCTTTTCCACTTCGTATGCTTAGCACACGTGCCTCCTTTTGAGGCTGCTTTAAGTGGGTCAGGGGAAAAGGTGGCAATCTGATTATCGCCTCGAGTGTTTGGCACAGCTTCAAGAGGTGTGTGTGTGTGTGTGTCGGGTGTGTGTTTGGATAGATGGGATAACTGTGCGTGCCGCTTCACCTTTCTCTCCTTTTATTTTCTTTTTTTTCTTGGAGTCAAACTGTTTTCTGGGACGTGGGAAAATTATGCCATCAGAAAAATGATAAAAGTCGACAGACTCGAGGGGATTTTTTTTTGTGTGTTTTTTTGGGAGGAGGCTTCGAGATTGAAAAGTAAAAACTGTGGCAGTCTTTTTATTGCCGGTCGCATTTACGAAACTGCATCAAATAAATTTGCACAAAGCGCACATCGAATCAAATCAATTCAACGTCAGCGGATTTGATAAAAATCATTCAGCAGCAGTTTCGATCGATTGACGATTCCACGATGCCACGATGCCACGATTCACGATTCACGATGTGCGATGCTTGGATAAGCCGATAGCTTAGGGAGGTTTTTCATTCCTGACCCCCCAACACACACACACTCTGCGTGTATGTGTGTGCGTGTGTGTGTGTGTGAGTTCGGTATCTGGCCGAGAGCCGCAAGGAAATTGCTTTGCGGCAACGCCATCGTTGGCCACTTTAATATGCCGTTATGCCAACTAAATGGCGGCAAAAATCATGCAAAAAAAAAAAAAAAAAAAGTAAAATAAAACAAACCAGCAAACCGGTTGAAGAAAATATAAAAAAAAAACGAAGGGAAAGAAAACCCTCGACTCGAAATCGAAGCGTGGCAGGAAAACAATAGAAAAATCAGAGAGAAGAAAACGAAATATTCGTAGCAAAAGATAAAGGATAAAATATTCATACATACACTCGTGTTCTCAATGTCTAATAAAATAAATGTATGTATTTTTCCATATGTGTATGTTGCCACCGTTGCATGCAACGGCCGCGGCCGTTGTCCGTTGTCCGTTGTCCGTTCGCTTGCCCCATTCTCATATGCTACGTTATAGTAGAAGTATTTTATGTCTTTAGCATCTAGATTTGAGCATGTACTTGCAGATAAAAAATATATAGTAGCAATATACATATGTGTGTGTGTGTTTGCCACACATACTTGCCACATGCCACGCAATTTTGGCAGCGAGAGTCGCTCCAAGCGACTGCCAAAAAAATGAAACACAGTGCAGATCTTTGCAACTTTGGCAGGCAGGCGGGTATTTTTCTAGTTTTCGTTATTTTCTAGTTTTCCATTTTTGTGGCGAGCCACAAAAAGGTTGAGCAGACATGCGAAGTGCCTGCCACATTCCACAGTTGACATTGCAAACGTGTTAACTGCTCTGCTCTTCCTGACCAATTCTTTTCCACTCCAGACGCCACGCCCTGACTGACGACTCTCCATTTCATTTTGGCCAAGATTTGTTTCCTTTATGCAAAGAGAACTACTCAAAGGATTACTGTTGATGGCGGAATAGATTTTATACCTCCAGAAATCAATTGAATACCATTCAACAGTCTAGTGAACATTACATATTCGAAAAGCAGTTCGTAAGTTTCAAAAAATGCAATCCACATAAGTTACCTTGAGAAATGTTGAAATTCGTTCAAAAATATTACAACTTTGTCCATTTGACTTTGAAAATATTTCATGTGCCAATTGCCTTTTAAACTTCAGCTCAAGAGCTTAAAAATCCTCACAAATATTCACTTAAAAACACGTGAAATCTATAAATGATTAAATTAAGAAGAATTCAACTATTAAATTGCCAATAAAACTTTACCTCATGAGTCATTGAACTATTTTGAAAATGTTATGCTCAGCTACTTTTTTTTAGTCTAACAAGCTTTCGATAAGTGAATTTATGACAAAGTTAAGTTAACATTTTAAATATTCAATGTTCTAAGGTGTAGTCAACTCTTTATCACAAACGTGAATATCGTTTAAGTTTTATTAAATACATTTATAATAGACTTAATTAAACATCTTAAGTAATCGAAGTGCTAATAAATTGTGGATAAGATTTGAAGTGCAAGCCTATGAAATCTTCAAAATTTTGAGGTTAAATACTTTACATTTTATCAAATGATTGCAGAATATCGTTTATTCAACTTTTAAAAAAGAACAGTAAAATTATTTGCAAATTTAAAGCAGATTAGTTTTGATCACTTACATTGCAAAAGTGTAAATTAGAATCTTTCTAGACATGGTTTAGGAGATAGCTGACTAGAAGATAATACTTTTTAACTAGAGATAGTTTACCATAGTAGAAGAAACTAATGCTTTTACGCTGAGCATGGAACGCACCTCTCTCTTTCTCTCTATCTATCTCTTCCTGTGTGAAGTGTGCTCTATTGGCCTGGCCATAACTGCATCCAATTTGGTAACAACCGCAATGCATATTTGAACTACCAATGCACACAGACACAGACACAGACGGAGAGACACGCAAGCAATTTAGCCTTGAGTGATATTTTAGTGTTGGCTGCTTGCAACGGCAGCCAGCAGAAGCTGCTGATGTGGCCAACGATAACGTTAACGGCAACGGCAACAGCAACGGCAAGAGGCACAAGGCAAGAAGCAATGAGGCAATGGGGCAACACCGTTCCCTCCGCTCTCTGCTCTTTACTCTGTCTCTAGTCTGGCAGCATCTCATTGTGGTGGCATTTCGTGTCTTGGCGGCCGCCTGCGAGATAAACAGCTTAGGAGTAAAACGCGACACATATGCGTGCCACAAAAGCCAGCTAAAAACGGGAAGGAGGAGATAGTTTGATAGTTTTATTATTTTAGCAATTTTGTTGTCACTGCGCCGCCATCTGACAAATGCATTTTAGCTTAATTTGATAGCGCTTGCTTTCGCTCTCGCTCTCGGTCTCGCTCTTGCCTCTCTCAATTGTTGTCGTTGTAGCCAAGCAGCATTTCATATTTCATATAAATTAAGTAATACTTGACGAGAGAGCTAGGAAGTGGGCGAGACAGCCACTGGACACTTGAAGCCCAGCCGAGCACTGTCATGACGCATGGCAGTGTAATGGAAAAACTGCCATTTCCGCCAAAGAGAAGCAGCAAGCAGCTCATCCGCGTTGAGAGCTGTTTGCTCAATTGAGGAGCTTTCGGTTTCGTTCCCACTGGGGAGAAGTGTATCCGAGAAGCGGCTACTAACATATACAAGGCATACATGACACGCTAACCTCTCTTTCTCCTACTCTCTTGGCTTGTCATGCATTTGGGAGTGCAATATTTTATTAGAAACTGAATTCGCACACAGACATTGCGAGTGTGGAGGCGTGGAGGCGTATGGGGCGTGGTCCGTTCATGGACATTGGCTTAAGCAGCAAGTAATAACCAACTTATGTAGCTAACCGTATTTCTTTGCTCACATCAATTTCCCATTCTCCTGCTCCTGTCTCCCTCATCTGCTGTGCTGCATTGCATTCGCCCGAGCAAAATGAAATGAAATGAAATAAATCAAGCTGAAATGCAATTCGCAAAGAAACAGCGCCACGGCCATAAAATAATACATACAAGCAGCAGCAGCAGGCAACCAAGCGGCATTCGAGAGACAGGAGATGGAGCTGAAGATGGAGCTAGAGGCTTCAGGATTCTGGCTTCAGGCTTTTGCCTCATCGCTCCAATGCTCGGTGGAGGATGCCACTCGGCGACGTTTCACAAGCTGAACAAAGTGAAAAGCGAATTGTGAGCAAAAGAACAGGAAAAACAACAGCAGCTGAAACAGAGGGGAAAAAAATAAGTCGAGAAAAGCTTTAGCTTAATGCGAATTGAAATGCTTGCACTTTAACTTAACACGTGGGTGTCGATGCGATGCTCTTACCATTTGCCATTTCTTCACCTCCTTCTCCTTGCTCTCCTTCCTATGAGGTATTGACATTTTATGATGTTGCCCACCCTAGCAACCAAACAGCTTGGCTGTCAATCATTCAACAACATTCAGACAGTTCGTCAATCAGTTTGCTCTTTCCAAACGATTTTGCCTGGCGGCCTTAAAATTATGTTAGCACTTTGATAGGCTTTGCAAAAGCTTGCCTGCTTACCTCTGGACTGATTGATCAATCGTGCATCATGCTAAGTCAACTGCATTTTTATTGATCGATAAAACGTTATTGCTGATGCGCTTTAAACTGTTTAAGAACTTGTATGCAATAGTTTATAGATTCAACTTTTAATTACAATAAGTGAATTTAGGCAACTATTTAATGGTTTGTGCTCAATAACTCTCTGATCAATCACCATCAATCATTGTTTCGATATATGCAAGATTTCAATATTAATTTTTTGTTTAAAATGATAAAGAAGATTTCTCTACAGATATTTGCTGCTGACTGATCAATCACACATCAATCAATCCATCAATAAGAATATTCAAAATATATGTTCTTAACTTCTAATTACTGTAACTGATTTGTTGAAAGTATTTAAAAGTGTACAATATGTACTCTAAATTTCTGGTTAATCACAATCAATCAATATTTTTCATTTTTATTTAAATTTCTACAAAATATATAACGTACATAATGTTATATATCAATACTCTCCATAATATGCATATATTAATTCTTATTGTGATTGAAGCGATTAATATTACGAGTATATCTATCAAGTACAGCCAGCTGTCATCAATTGCGCACTCGAATAACAATACACTCGCAGTATTCATATTCGTATTCATACATAAACGAGTGTTCACAATGGAAAAGGACTCTTTGATGCTTTCTCTCTTTCTCGCTCTCTGTTGATATTTGCGTTGATTTTATTACCCGCATTCGGTTGGCACTATGACAACACTTTATTGCCAGCAGGGGAAAAAAGAGAACAATGATGAGTAGCACTCACTCATTCATAAGTACTCACAGCGTGTGCTCCCCTTTTTGATTGATGCAATTTAAAGACCTCAATCTGAATATCAGACTAAGTGAATTCAATTCGAGTAAATCAAAGAATTGCAATAGAAAATATTAGTATAATAAAATATCGAAATTTGTGTAATCCAATTAAGCTACTCTTGCTGATGCCACAATAGGTTGCATGCCACTCGAATGTGGCACATACGAAATACGAGTTGCTCTCGTTGCCTTCAATTGGCTTGGCGATTAACAGGAGTAGAAAGTTGATGCCAAGTTAATTTTCAAATGCCCCCAAGCCTTTGCCGCAACACAAAGCCAAAGCACCTACAGACTCTCACAAAAAAGACTTCCCCTGTCTCCGTTTTGCCCCCCTCCTCTTCTGAGCAGCCTTCGCATTCGTACCTGTGCCAAAAATTCCAATTAAACAAACGCCAAACTTTTGCATGCAAAGCAAAATCAGTGATGCGATGATCCCAAAACTTTTTCATCCTCATAAAATATATTTCAACCAACACACATACACACATACACAAATAATAAAATAAAATATATAAAAAAAGGAATCGCAGAGAAAACGATTTAATAAAGTCATCAAGAAGAGCCAAAATTGTTAAGAGTCAAATGCAAACATAAATCATTATCGCAAAAATGGTGAAATATGTGTGCCAAAAAGCATCTGATGAACTGTGAAACCAGCAACCAAAAAACAACATACAAAAATCAATAATGTGCTCGACTGCGAGGCACTTGCCACGATTTACAAATAAATTTACAGTTGTTATTTTAATGTAATTTAATGAAGTCGCCTTTTTAAACACTGCTCAACTACGCGACACTCTCGATTTCAAAAATTTATTTTATTATTTGTATTTATTAATCAGAGTTTCACAACTACATGTCCAATTAATTTTGGCTAGCACTGTAGGATATGTGAATTGTGCATGAAGTGCGCAATTTCTAACTCAATTGTGGCAGCATAAAAAATACAAACCAAATTGATGTTATTAAATTTAAATATCAAACGCAATGCGTGAAAGTCCCTTAAACAAAAAAATTCCCCAGACGTGCGAAATATTTATGAATTTTGCGCAGCAATTTTGTGGCCAATTAAAATGTGCATAAAAAATAAATTACAACTGTGTGTGTGTGTTTGTGTGTGTGTTAGGCACCTAAAAGTATTTGCATTTGCTGCTGGATCAATTAACGTTGCGGCAGCATTGACAATAATTGGAATTAAGCTTAGCGAAATCAAAGCCAAAAACCAAAAATCCAATTAATTGCATTTCAATTAATTCAACTCAAATAATTTATGCACCCCCAAAACAAATATGAAAATTTCAACAAGAAGAACTCCGGGAATTGTGAAGAGTGAATTGATTTATTCCTGGGAAAATATAAGCTTGATCTCATGCTAAATAAATCTTTGCCCTCTTATGCATTCATTCAAATATCTTTAGAGCAACTCATTTGAGTAATTTTTCTCACATTATCCTTAATTTGTTCATTATATTTATTACACTTTAAATAATTTAAGTGACAACGAACTGAAGTCTTAAGAAATTTATATTTCTAAAACAGAAGCTACATCCCAAGTTTTATTTTAAAAGGCAACTGATTTAATAACAGTTTATTATTTAATCTTAAATTCATTAATTATTTATTTTAAGCGTGTTGTCACTTGTCACAAATAGCAGTAATTTAAATGACAATAAATTTAAATCTTAAGGAATATATTTAATATAAAAGATAATTCAAATTTTTGCCTAATTGTGAAAGTAACTCAATTGAACACATTATTTTTATTTACTCTTTAATTTATTCGATATATTTATTAAATTTGTCTTAACTCTTATAATGATATTACCTTTATTCACACTTAAATGTATTTTTTAATTTAAAAGGAAACTCATTCATTATTTTATATGCTATTTTTTTTGTTAAATTTACTTTTTTAAATTCTAAAGAATATTGTAATAATTTAAAAAAACAATATAATGAAATCAAAGCAAATATAATTCAAAAGTTAATGGTTTTCTTTATTTTAAAAGACAACTCATTTAAAAACATTTTATTATTTAATTTATGATCTGTTCATTATATTTATTAAATGTATTGTAAGACTTTTCATGATGAGTAAATCTTTATTTACTTTTTAGTAAAAACATATATACCTTACACCTCAAATTCAAATATGTGCTTTATTTTAAAAGGCGAAAAAATGCAAATAAAACTTGCACATTCCTCAATAAAGAGACAAATATTAGAACAAAGTAAACTCACAGAGGAAACAAAGTAATAAATAGACCCAAGTTGGACAGACAAAACTGTGCAACAAATGGCTTCAATTACAGCTGCCACCTGTGCTCTAGAAAATCTTGAAAATGTTGTACAAATAAGCAAATCAGAAACAAAAACGAATAACAAAAACAAAAACAAATGACAAACAATAAAGGCAGCAGACAGAAGGGCAGCAAAAGTATTATTTGTGAGCATTTTACTGCACAATTACAACAAAATAATTTTGATGCCTTTCGGCAGAATTTGAAAGCAATAAAACAAAAAAAAAACTTAGCAAAACCGAATGTAAATTGAGAAAATTGAAGCAAATAAGCAAAAAAAAAATTGTTTTGTTCAATTTTGTTGAAAATTCAATTGAATTCGTTATATTTACAATCATTTATTTATGGCCAAACATGACAGTTTGATTTAAGCATTTAGTGCGTATTTACACAATTATTTTATTTAAATGTTAAGCAAATTCAAGTATTTATATTAAGCGAAGAGTTTTGTATTCATTATCGATATTCAGTACTTTGTGTAATTTTATTTTGTTTATTAATTAGTTCGTTCCTATTAATTAAATGAAATTATTGAGAGAAATAGATAAACTCACATTCTTTGCCCATTTCTATGGCGCAAATATCCCAAGCAAATTTTATTGCAAGTTGGTTATAATATTATATTTTATTTGATTTTAAATTTCAAATGCAGTCCTGCGATTCCACAGTTTTAATATATGCAGTTTCTCTTCACGAGAAAATGTCTCACGCGCTTTTTTATTCATTGTTTTAAAATTTATCATATTTTTGCATGTGATCGCTTCACCGATATCAGTGTGGAAAACAGGTTGTTTTTGTTTTTGTTTTTAATTTTATTTATTTTGTGCTGGGAACTACGCAACGAAATGCCGACATGAAAAAAACGTATACGTTTATTTAATGGATTCCGCTCATCACGGAACATCACTTTATAGCGAGCTATTATTTGAAATAAGTAAAAAATAACTTCTTACAGGATTTTTCATTTCTCAGAACGTAACAAATTTATTTATAAATTTATTACAAACATTTCCAATAACTATTTATAGTTAAATCAAATTGCGTTTAAACACTTTTATTTTATTACCTATTCTTATTACTTGTGTTATTTGATTTGATTTCTTATTGCCCCATTTTTTTTAAAGCGATTTTAATTGAAAATTGGATTAGCCGCAAGTCGGCAAGTAAACTCCCTGCTGGACTGCAGTAAGAAGATTACCTTGGCCCCTTATTGAGTTATAAATGCCTTTTGAATGCCACCAGCCAAAGAGTAAAACGAAGCACATGCAAGAGTTGCAGTTGCCAAGTGAATCAATACAATTGAAATTTAACTTACACCGAAAAAAAAATATTAAATTAAGATAAATAAAGAATGAAAGTAGAAAGAAAAGGAAGAAATAAAGAATATATGATATAAGAATTAATAAATAAGAAAGAAAGAAGAAAGTCAGAAAGAGAATATATCAATATATAATGAAGAAATAAAAAAGAAAGAAAGAAAGACATCTTGATTTCAAGAACATTTAATATATGTTAAGACCCTAAGTTCTTATTAATATAAGGAAAAAATCGTATAGTATTAAAATCAAAAATCTTATTATAAGATCCACAAAATATTACATTATGTTTTGTATTGTATTTTGTTTCATTTTTTATGACTTTTTTTTAAATTGAGCTATTTTATTATTAAATTAGCTTATTCATTTGAATAGAACTTCCTCTCTGAGCTATGAACCAAAACACTAAAAGCTAAATACAAAACTTTATAGAAATTCCGATAGATTACAAAATTTTACAACCTAAATTTAGTATTTTTATTCAAATTTGGGGAATTTGCAATTTTTGTAGGCTAATGTTCTAAGTTTTAAGAATATGTGCTTATTTTTATACCCGCTACCCATAGGGTAGAAGGGTATTATAACTTTGTGCCGGCAGGAAATGTATGTAACAGGTAGAAGGAGGCATCTCCGATCCTATAAAGTATATATATTCTTGATCAGCGTCAACAGCCGAGGCGATATAGCCATGTCCGTCTGTCCGTCCGTCCGTCTGTCCGTCCGTCCGTCTGTCCGTCTGTCCGTATGAACACCTAGATCTCAGAGACTATAAGAGATAGAGGTATAATTTTCGACAGCATTTGTTATGTTTGCACGCAGATCAAGTTTGTTTCAAATTTTTGCCACGCCCACTTCCGCCCTGCAAATCAAAAAAATCGAATAACAAGCGTAATTTTAAAGCTAGAGTTACGAATTTTGGTATATACAGTAATAACTATAGTATTTATGATCCCTAATAGAAATTGTCGAAGTTATTAAAGAAATACTTTTGTATGGGCAAAAACGCCTACTTACTAGGGGTCTGAGTTGCTTTGGCTGACAATCTGGTATATTGTGCCGTCTATGGTATATTTTGAATGCGGTACTATATCGATATACCACATATACTATTTTGTATATTTTTTGTATTTTTGCAGTATATTTGGTATATTTTGAGAATAATACCGCAAAATATATTGCTTTTATTCAAAATGGGTAGCGGGTATCTCACAGTCGAGTTCACTCGACTGTAGCTTTCTTACTTGTTATAACCCAATTTCGAAGACTAATGTTCTTGTTATTTTGTCCAGTGTATGCACACAAATCCTTTTCAATGTCTGTGCTGCGTTTGCTCAAGCTGCCTTTTAGTCAATATTAACATATATTATAAATATTAATAGAAGCGAACGAGTTTTATTGTTGCATTTTTCATATTTATTTTCCATGTTGGATTTTTTCTCTCAATTATTATTGATGGTTTTGCCTCGATTCGCTTGTCATCTTGCGGTCTATCTCTACTTTTTATACCCGCTACCCATAGGGTAGAAGGGTATTATAACTTTGTGCCGGCAGGAAATGTATGTAACAGGTAGAAGGAGGCATCTCCGACCCTATAAAGTATATATATTCTTGATCAGCATCAACAGCCGAGACGATCTAGCCATGTCCGTCTGTCCGTCTGTGTGTCTGTCTGTCTGTGTGTCTGTGTGTCTGTGTGTCTGTCCGTCCGTCCGTATGAAACACTGGATCTCAGAGACTATAAGAGATAGAGCTATAATTTTTTTTCGACAGCATTTGTTATGTTTGCACGCAGATCAAGTTTGTTTCAAATTTTTGCCACGCCCACTTCCGCCCCCGCAAATCAAAAAAATCGAATAACAAACCTAATTTTAAAGCTAGAGTTACGAATTTTGGTATATATAACAATTACTATAGTAGTTATGATTCCGGAAAATTTTGTTGCGATCAGATAAAAATTGTGGAAGTTATTAAAGAAATACTTTTGTATGGGCTTTGCTTTGGCCGACAATCTGGTACATTGTGCCGTCTATGGTATATTTTGAATGGTGTACTATATCGATATACCAAACAAATCATTTGGTATATTTTTAGTATTTTTTAGTATTTTCGGTATATTTTGAAAATGATACCGCAATACTTTGCCTTTATTAAAAATGGGTAGCGGGTATCTCACAGTCGAGCACACTCGACTGTAACTTTCTTACTTGTTTTTTTATTATTATGGTCTCTTGGTCTCGATCTCTTTCTCCCTTTTAGTGTGTCGCATTATGACAATTTCTTTTTATTATTATAACTATTTATTTCGTTTTTTACTGCAATATTATTTTGTTACTCGATTTTGATGTGAAACTTTTGTAGTTTGGCTTCACATTACGAGCTTCCTCTGTGTATGTTTGCCTTGCACATTAGAAGAGTCCTCTACGTGTGTGTATGTGTGCGTGTGTGTTTGGCTTTTGACGGTTGCAAGACATGACCGCTTGCCCTGCTTGAATTGTTAGTTTTGTTATGGTTTGTAATTTCAGTGACCAGCATCAGTTCTCCAACTGTGTGTGTGTGTTGTGTGTGTGTAGTTGCAACTGGTTGCCAGTCGTGTCATGCATGATTCTTTGCCAACACACAACAAAAGCAGCTCAATTCCCGCTCACTTCCTTTTGGCAGTCTGAAAAATACGCATACGCACTGTTGGTCATAGACCAAGTTTGTCACTCTCTCTCTCTCTCTCTCTTTTCTCTGTCTCTGTCATTGTGATTGTGTTGTGTATTGTCTCTCTCTCTCGTTTTCTCTCTCTCTCTGTCTCTGTCTGTCTCTATCTTTTTGGTTGTCTGTTTTCACATCACATCACCACACAAATTCTCTCACACAAAACACACACACACACACATTCTCTGTGTCGTCTCTCTCGCACACCATTCTCTCTACACACTGTCTCTCTCTTTCTTTCTTTCTCTTTCTCTCTCTCTCTCTCTCTCTCTGTCTGTTCTTCTGTTCTTTCTATATGTTCTATCCACAGGATGTGCCAGCGCGACGTGATAGCGTCTATCACATTGATTCGTTTGTCTTGGACGCTCCAAAGAGCGCCATATTCGTGGGATTACAGAATGATTTCTTGTGCGATTTCACCTACACTCGCCACAAGGAGCAACAACAGCAGCAGCATGCTCTCGCCAACAACAACAACAGCAATGGCAACGGCAACGGCAACGGCAGCAGCCATACGCATACGCATACGAACAGCAACAGTAGCAGCTGCAGCCAGCGGAGCAGCATCGATAGCAGCAACAACAACAGTCAAATGCAGTTGCACAGCGAGAGCAACAGCAACAGCTTTGAGATGCAGCAGCAGCAGGTGTTGCCGTTGGCCGATGATTACGATTGCGATTACGATTGTGACTACGATTACGATTGCGTTAGCAGCAATGCTCTCGACAATCTCTGTCTCTATCAGCAACAGCAACAGCTACAACAGCAACCATCGGCTGAGGAGCAGCAACTACAGCTGCAACTGCAATTGCGGCAAGATTTGGAGCAGCCAGAAGAGGAAGAGCTAGACGAAGAGGAGGAACAGGCTGAGGAGGAAGCTGAGGATGAGGAAGCAGAGGAAGAGGAGGAGTACGACGATGGCATTGGATTTAGCTGTGACAGCGACAGCGCCACCATCGCTGAGGATGATGAATTTGTGCAAGTCACTAGCCATTGTCTGCCACTGACCAGCAACAACAACAACAACCATAACAACAACAACCATGGCAACAGCAACTCCAACTCAAACTGCAGCAGCTCATTGCAATGCAGCACGCCCACAGGCATTGATGGCTGCTCATCGGCAGCAGCATCGTCGACAACATCGGATGTGGACGCCATATTGCCGGACCTAACACCGCCATTGCCACCGCCACCGCCACCGCCGCCACCTCGACACCAGCAGCCGCAGCTGACGGTCAAGTCGATGCCGAAGGCTAGAAAGGCGCTGAAATTTTTCAATAAAATCATCTAATGCGAAACGATATTCCCCCGCCTTCACTCCACTCCCCTTTCACTCCCATGTCATGACATTTCTCATGCGTTTATTGAATGTGGGCGTGGCCTCATTAAAAAGTCCAAAACGTTGCACAAAAGATCAGACACACACACAGCTCAGACAGACAACCATTTGACCACATTGGGCTTTTGAGCCCATTTCCATTTGTTTCCTGCCTCTCTTTCCTCCCCCACCCTCCTTCCCCTCGCACTGTCCCCATGCGAGCTTTGTACACGCTGCGCGTAATACGAGTTGATGCCTCATTAAAACTGCTGCTTGTTATTGCTGCAAATCTCTGGCATCGCTTCCACCTCTTCGTCCTCGTCCTCGTCCTCGTCCTCTTCTACCTGTCGTCATTTATCATTCACTCATTTTCCCGAATGCGACATAATTATGTGAATCCGTTAAGCATACGCAGTGTGCGCCCCACTGCAAAACAAACAACACCATTGAACGCAAAGCAGACGAGCTCAAAAAATTGACCAGCGCGATTTGAATCTAAAGCTAAGAAACAAAACAAAACATATTTTCAAATCAGCGAAATTGATGTATTTATAAGTAGTTAGTTATAATTGAAATTCAGCTTAAAATACCGAAATATTTAAACAAAATTTATTGAACAGTAATTAAACATATTAAGAATTTATGCATATTCATATCGAGCTGCAAATTTAATTGTTTGCCACTTGCCAAACTATTTGGACTTCAGTTGATATCAAAAGAATTTGCTCTAAGCTATTTTAAATTGCAAGAATGCTAAACATTTTGCACAGCATCAGGTGCCGAGTTTGCATTCCTTTGCCAGCAATAACAGCAATAAATTTATGGTTTAAATAATTGAAATACTCAAGGAATTCAATGCAGCAAATAAATTTGCATTAATCGCATTTTAATCCCCGAGTTTTATTTTCATATTTTTTTTTTGAAGCGACAACAACAAAACGCAAAAGAAACTAAGAGACTTTTGTCGCCTTGAATGAAAGTGAAACATAACCATATTGCATAACAATTTGTCACAATTCATAAAGCAAAACTAAAAGTGTTTAAACATTAGATGCAACAAATATGCTGACAACTAGTTAACTTTAAATGCCATTTCGATTGTCCTTGCAGACACAGAAACATATTTCAAATTACATTTTAGCAAATCAAAAAAAAAACATTCTGTTAAAGCTAGACAATCAATTTGATGTTTCGTTTGCTTAAGTTCAAAGTTTGCAAGGCTCGAAAGAGAGAGAGAGAGAATGGCGAATACCGAAAAACCTTTTAAGCGATTGCGACTAGCAAATGAGAAAATTTATAAATTGGCAAAGCGTAAAACCACAGAACATAAAGTTGACTGCGATTCAGCATTATTGGCAGACATATTAACTAAGAGCGTATTCATTATACTATATATCCGACTATATACATATAACGTTTTTTTACACACTTATATTATGTAATACTTATAGTTGTAGCTTTAGATGTAGTTGTAGTTATCGAAACCGCAGGCAGCTTCAAACGATAATAAAATGCATAATAAACAGAGAGAGAAAAATGAATGTAAAGAAAAAAGAGAAAAAAGAAAATGTGCAGCAAATGTTTGGCTTGTATTTTATTATGAATGCAATTTGAGGTGCCGTCGACTAAGGGCCACAATGCGGCAATCTTGGCAAGCACTCCCAACGACGACGACGTCGACGACGTCGACTCCACAAACAAGCTCAGATTCCAGCACGGGGAGAAAGGTCAAACCACCAGCAGTTGACCTGCCCTTTTTCTCCTGTCCTCTGCCCTCTTCCCACTCCTTGATCTCCTTCTCTGTCCACTTGCATCGCCTTCGCTTTCTTGCTTCATTATTATGTAGTTTATTTGCGTATTTACGCTTCCTTTTATGCACGCTCAAGTGCAACACAGCCAGCGAGTGCTCGAGTTTGCCTCTTTCTGTTTTTCTGAGAGGTGCAACAACAATCGGCGTATTAATGACTTCGACTGCTTCGTCCTGGCTTCGTCCTTGGCACTGATGAAGAATCAGGTGGCGCGGCACTTAATTGCTACCCCGTAATCCAGCTGACAATCGACACAGACAGAGAGAGAGAGAGAGAGAATGACAGAGAGAGAGAGAGCGAGAGAGTGAGAGAGAGTGTTGAGTATTAATATTACGCATACGCCACGTTGCACACACATTGCAATACACACACACACACACACCAAATTCCTTCCCTCCCTTGAAATTAAGGCCTTATTTGCATGATCGCAGCTCTTCCCCCCACCCCCTCTCGCAGCCAATCGCCATCTCGCCAGACCCGCCAAAATTAATTGAAAATATTTATTATTATGCTTATTACACACACACATATTGGATATACACACTATACACATACATTGTGTACTATATATATACTGATAACGTTAACGTCGTTGACTCTCGTCTCTCATGCACATTATTTCGTTTCTGTGGCCATTTCTCGTGGCATCTTCTTCGGTCATTGCAGGAGCACATACGTGAGTCCAAGGAGAGCAAACTGGACGAGATGGGACGCAACTCCAAGGCACGTTCGCGTGAGAACATATCAAGGTAAGTGCACACCTTTGCCCTGCCTCCTTTCCCCTTTCCTCTTTTCCCTTTCCACTTTTCACCTCCATCGCTTACACTTACCTGCCATCAGGCAAACTCATTAAGCCACATTATGTCCGCTTCATTGCCAACGAAAGGCAAAATCAAATTCGGCTATGCAACGCCAGCCATCGCATTAGGGTTGCCACCTCACTTGACTTGCAAGTCAACCCTTAAACTTTACTTCAAGTTGATGTTGCAGTTGCAATTTTAATTGGTGCAACATTTTTCCACAGTTTGTGGTATTATTGTATTACATATAGAGTTTTCATAAACAAACAAAGAATATATAACATAAATTGCTAAAGTAGAATTATAGTTTAGAAATCATTATAACAAATATATAAAAATATATAATATAAATTTATATACTAGAATCAAAAATCATTAAGCAATCATTATTAAACATACATATACCAAAATGTAATATAAATTGCAATATTAAAATCAAAGTTTAGTATACATCATTAAAAATATTCTTACTTAAAACAAAATATTCGCTTCAATAATTAAATTGCAGTATTCGAGACTTAGCTTAGAAATCATTATTAAACATATAATGTGCAGCATTTGCAATATTATAATCATACCTTAGAAAGCATAATTTGAAATATTCTATATAATGAGTATTGTCGCTTTAAAAAGTAATCATAATTATAAATATTCTTAATACTAAATATAGTTACTTTGAGAAAAGCATTTCTTATTTCATATTAAACAATAAATATAAACAAATAAAAAAAATATATACAAATATACATAAATAACAAAAGAATAAATATACAGTTCAGTTAATTAACATATTAATATATCTATCATATATATATATATATAATATAAATTTGTTTGTCCTGCCTGATTGACTGACTTATCAACTGAAAGACTAACTGATACATTGACAGACTAAACAAACAGCACAAAACTCTCGATTAAACTGCTCAACTAGCACTTCATTCGACTGTTGAATAAGTTGCGGAGATGAGCATTGAATCACCAGAAAGACCATTATCCAGGATTAAAATGTAAATAAGAAAGAATTACACCTTAAATAGTGGAATTGTGTAAACAAGTGAAAAAACTACATTCGAGTGTGATCGACTGTGAAATACCCGCTACCCATTGTAAATAAAAGCATAACAGTGCAGTGTTTGCTTTAAAATATACCGCAAAAATATTGGCCAAAAAGTCTTGCGGTATTTTTATTGAATTTTCAATTGTTCATAAAATTGGTTATAATAATGCGATTTAAGTCAAATATGCGCCATTTTGTTCGATGACGAGTTCCCAACGAGATGCCAACTTCATAATGCCCCTCTTATAGAAGCTCGCTTCCCTATTGGCAAAAAACTCAGAGAGCCAATTTTCACAGGACTCTCTTGTGGCCAAATTCCGACTACCAAGCTCGTTGGCCATGGACAGAAATAGGTGGTAATCACTTGGTGCGAGATCCGGACTATACGGTGGATGCAAAAGAACCTCCCATCCAAGCTCCCGGAGCTTCTGGCGCGTCACCAAAGATGTGTGTGGCCTGGCGTTGTCCTGATGGAAGACAATTCGGCCTCTGTTGATCAAAGATGGCCTCTTCTGCTTGAGTGCTGCATTCAAGCGGTCCAGTTGTTGGCAGTACAGGTCCGAATTGAGCGTTTGGCCATAGGAGAGCAGCTCATAGTGGATGATTCCCTGCCAATCCCACCAAACACACAGAAGAACCTTCGTGGCCGTCAATCCAAGCTTGGCCACCGTCTGGGCAGCTTCATTGCTTTTCGACCACGACCGTTTGCGCTTCACGTTATCGTAAGTGATCCACTTTTCATCGCCAGTCACCATCCGCTTCAAAAACGGGTCGATTTTGTTGCGATTCAGAAGCGATTCGCATGCATCCATACGGTCAAAAATGTTTTTGCGTCAAGTCGTGTGGCACCCATACATCTAGCTTTTTTTTTAATCCAAGCTTCTTCAAATGGTTTAAAATGGTTTGATGACTCATGCCCAGCTCTTGGCCGATGCTACGGGTGCTACTATGCCGATCTCTTTCGATCAATTCGGCGATTTTATCGCAATTTTCGACGACAGGCCTTCCGGACCGTGGCGCATCTTCGACCACCTCCGCACCAGAACGAAAGCGTTGAAACCATCGTTGTGCGGTGGAAATGGAAACTGTATCGGGTCCATAAACTGCACAAATTTTATTGGCAGCATGAGTTGAATTTTTGTCTTTATCGTAGTGGAACTGTAAAATATGCCGTATTTTCTCTTTATTTTGCTCCATGTTTGTGACGCTATAACTCACGAACGACTCAAGACAAACAACAATAAATCAAACACGTGTTAGCGCGGGAAAAGAGCTTTCCAAAAAAGGTATCGCATGAACCGATGCGACGAATAGAACTAGAACTACGCGCTTGCAAAAACACCTATCGGAAATACCGCAAGACTTTTTTGCCAACCTTATATATCGGTATATTGATATCTTGCTACATTCAAAATATACCATAGACTGTAAAATATACCAAAAATACAGTCAAAACTCATAGTAAGGAGGCGTTTTGCCCATACAAAAGTATTTCTTAAATACCTTCAACAATTTTTGTCTGATCGCAAGCGAGATTTCAGAGATCATAAATCATATACCAAAATTGTGACTCTAGCTTCAAAATTACACTTGTTCTTCGATTTTTATCGATTTTCAGGGACAGAAGTGGGCGTGGCAAAATTTGAAACAAAATTGCAAACTTAACAAATGCTGTCGATAAAAAATTATAAGCTACCTCTGAAATCTCGGTGTTAATACGAACAGGCACAAAGTTATAATACCATTCTACCCTAAGGTAGAAGACAAATTTAAAAATGAAAGAAATATACCTTAATATACCTTAATTTACACTTGGATTTAAGTATTCAAAAGTAAAATAGCTAGAAAACTTTGGTGTTTTTTTTGTGTATTCCAAATGTATATTTGAACTTGATTGTAAATGTATATTTAACAATAGACATAAAGATAAAATTCGAAAGTTGAAGCTTTTAAACACAGTATAGAAGTATTATATATGTTCACAGTATTTATGTTTCTTATAGCTGGTATAAACATTGTTATGTATAACTATGTTTTCATCACTTTCCTCGCCCCACTCCATCATCCCGACAATTTAATGGTTATATGTTTGCGAAATACTCTCGCATATAAATAATTAATTGCATAATGCACAACAACTTAATGCTCGGCATTTAATTCGTTGACAATTTGCAGACAAAAGCATTCGCAGACCTCGTTACAAATTCTTGATGATGTGTCGAATCGTTATTATCGCGAGGCTGTTCCCATATCGACGCAGTCGAGCAAGGCGGACTTCAAGGAGAAGGAGCACAGCATTCTGCGTCGCCATCCCGACATGACCCAAACGACGCTGTGCGGTGGCGTTGGCGGTGGCGGTGGTGATGATGGTGAATCCTCGTCGACGACGACGGCAACGCACGAGATGATGACAAAGGCGGCGATTGCGACCGCGCCGGTTAATGCCTGTGATATGGGCTGTCAAACAAGGTGAGTGTGTGGACAGAAGAGCGGGGAGGGGGGAGGAATACGAACCCGGGTTTGGTCATCATCGTCATTATCCATGGCATATGTGCAATAAACTAGACGCGAACAAATTGCAAAGTCAACGCTCAGCAAACAGCAGAAACAATGACACAATGTGTTCCCAGCAACATCAACGAGTCAAAACAGGATTTCTAATGTAGAGTTCGAGAAGGGTGCAGAAGGGGTAGAGGGGGTAAGGAAACAGGAATGGGAAACAGAATTGGAATGGAGCAGGAGTTGAGTACGTAACCCGGAAACAGTGCCTGCTGCTTGTACTCGTACAATACAAATCGATGCAAATATTTGTATTTGCATGCGTCTTCTCACACACACACAAACAGAGCTCTGAGTCAGAGTGTCTGCTAGAGGGAATGGCCAGAGGGAAGGCAACGGAACGGAAGAGGGACACGTGAATGGGAGCATAGAGCTGTCTACACAAGCGGCACAATCACAAAACATGACGCAATGCATGCACAATAGAGATGACTTCGAATTCGGGATCCGCATAAATATTTTATAAGTCATGAGGCCACAGTGAACAGTTGCCAGAAATGCGTTGGCCAAGAATAATCAAGAGTGAATAATGCAAAAGTCGAGTTTATGAATTTCTTTGATCAGTTTTACAACAAAAGTGTGTCTTAAATAATAATTAATTAGAGTAAGACTCAAGTTAGTAGTAACAGTTTTATTAAACAAACAGATCATTGGAAACAGCTATAGAGCTCCACACATCAGTGGGAACAGTGCAGCATTATGTAACTAAGCCACAGCTTACACTTTAAAGGGAAGAGTTGCAATAAGCAACCGCAAATTTATTACATTGGTAGAGCAGCAGATGTAAACGAGTTGAGTGGGAACAGCTGCTATAACATGTAGGGAACAGCAGTAAACAAGCGCCTACTTGAATGGGAACAGCTGCATCATAATAGATAGGGAACAGCAACAAATAAGTTAACAATATACAAAATATATATATATAAAGAGAACAGCAGCAGTAAACAAGCAAGTCACAGTTGACAATGCATGATTTTTCAGTGTCTGAATTAATTTTATAATTTCGTCATTTGCATAACGCAATTTGTACAACACAATGGAAAATGATTAGTGAAGTTAATTATTGGAAATTTACTAGAATAGATCATTTGATTGGACACAATATCAGCTGTAATAAATCAGGGGACAATTGAAGTGTATAAAAAGAAATAAAGTTTGAAACAATTTCCATTTTAAGCATTAGTTATTTTGCAATCAAAAATATATAAAAATGTTGTGTTATTCTTAATTTCATAACTATATTTCGTAACTCAAATATAGACATACAAATTATCGCTAAGAACCTCAACAAACTTCAGACGGCTCACAATTAGGTGGCATGAGAACAGCAGCAGCAAGTGAGCATAGACTTAATTGGGAAAAGTAGCTGCAAGCAGGCATTCTGCTATGTAGGAACTGTAGTAACCAAAAAAACATACAATTGAATGGAAACAACTTCAACTAAGCGAACATACAGTTAAATGAGAACAGCAGCAACAAAGCAAGCTTGTAATGAAATGAGAACAGCAGCAGCAGCAAGGATAATTAGAAGTGGGAACAGCAGTAGCAAGCGAGCATAAAGTAAAGTGAGAACAGTGGCTGCCAAACAAGCATACAATTGATAGGGAACAGCAACAGCTAAGCAAGTATTGAATTGAATGGGAACTGTAAACGTCCAGTTAAATGGGAACAGCAGTAACATAGCGAGCTTGCAGTTAAACGAGAATAACAGCTAGTATAGATAGAAGTAGGAACAGCTGAAGCCACTGAGCATAGAAAGAAGTGGGAACAGTTACAGCAAGAAAGCAATTTGTTGAGTAGAAAAAGTAGCACTAAATCGAACACAGTTAAGTGGGAACAGCAACAAAGCGAGCTTTCAATGAAGTAATAATAAGTAGGAACAGCTGAAGCAAGCGAGCATACAAATGAGTGGGAACAGCAATGTCTTGAATGGGAGCAACAGCAGTAACTAATAGATAACAGATAACAGTCACAGTTCGCAGTTTACAATACACAGTTCGCAGTTCACAGTTGAAGCTTTATTCAGTCACAGTTTTTGCTTGGCGCAGATCTCATGTTTTAGTCCATATGCCAGCAAAGGAAAAGGAAGGGGGAAGGCACGAGGCAAAGCGAAAGCCAGAGCAGACTCTGCAGGGTTTACTTAACGAGTATGAAAGACAAATATTGAAACGTTACAAACACTTCTCCTTTTCTCTCTCTCTCTCCCTTTCACTCGCTGTGGTCACCTTTTGGAACCCAATAGGGAATCGCTGTTTGCCAACAGTCCCAGCGCCGTTGCCACGCTAATGAGACAAAAGTCCAGCTCGTCATCGTTGGGCGGCGGCAGCGGAATGGGCGTGGCTGTGATGCCACCGCCACCGCCACGCTTCTTCAGCACATTTGGCTATGATCAGGGCCTGGGCCCGGGCATGGGAGCAGGCGGAGGTGGAGGAGGAGCTGGTGCTGGGATGGGCCTGGGCATGATTGCGATATCGCCAACGCTGCCAGCAACAACGCCGCCGCCGCCATCGTCGGCATCTGCGCAGCTGCTCAACACGCTGACGCGTCGCAGCCAAATGCACAACATGCAACATGCGCCGTCGCAACACGAATCCCTCGAGCTCGAGGAGCGGCACAGCGGTGTTGGCGGTGCAGGCGGTGGCGGTGGCGGAGGCGGAGGCGGAGGCGGTGGTCATCGCTCGCATTATGGTCTAATAGTGGCATCCGCCGTTAAGCCGCAGGAGATGTGCCATCATCATCATCAGCACCAGCAGCAACAGCAGCAGCAACAACAGCAGCAACGAACGCCACATCATGCACATCCTGCGCATCAGCATCAGCAACAGCAGCAAGCGCCGACGGTGGCAACGCGATTGCCGCACATGATGCACGCCCAGAAAGCACCAAGCCAAACGATGCTGCCCTTGGGCAAGACGGGAGCAGGCGGAGGCGGAGGTGGAGGCAACACTGCTGGACCGCATGCTGGCGGTGGTGGTGGGAAGCAGCTGAAGAACGAGGAATCCAAAGTGTTCATCGACATACGGAATTCAGCGCCAGACGTGATTATCATGACGTCCCATTGACATTTAAGGATTGCCCGCCAATCAACAGCAGCAATAGCATCAGCAGCAGCAGCAGCAGCAACAGCAATGGCAGCAGCAATAGTAACAACAACAACAGCAACATTGACCAACAACAGCAACAACGACGACGACAGCATCACAATGGTTGGCATATTAACCACAGCCACAACGGCGCCGCTGACACGACACGGACATTCACGCAGACAGGCGCACGAGCCAGGACACGAACAAGGACACAGACACAGACACAGACATGGACATGGACAGGGACATGAAGACGGCGTGGCGCAATCAGGCAAACGAATACGAATAGCAAAACGCCAGCTTTCCGGCCGGAACAAAGTGTCGCAGTCGCAGTCGCAGTCGGAGCAGATGCATTTTTTCGTTTTTTATGCGTTTTGTTTTGCACGTTTTTATGCAGCGACTTTAAGGCCAGGTAACGGCGCACCTTATTTTGCACTAGCACTTTAACTTTAAGCATTAACAACATTTTTCAATTCTTTGTAAATTGCAATTGTTGCTCAGCTGTTTGCGAAATGTCAAGACTAAAGCCAAGACTAAAGCACTCACACACACATTACAACTACACTTTTATACAGTCACTCACACTCACACACACGCTCTGATTACAACATAATACACTTGCTTACACAACGCACATGAAGTCAGCAAGGTAGACACTAAGCAGACGCAACATGGCGTATGCGCAACGTCGAGAGACGACGACGACGACGACGACGACAACAAGCAGCAAGCGACAGCAACGCGTTCTTTGGCGTTGACCACGAAACTAAACGCTGTCTGCTATCTGTTATCTGTTATCTACTACTATGCTGTCCTGTCTCACAAGCATACATATGCTGTCCCACCTGTCCACCAGCTGCTCTCCTTGCATTCCAGCTCGTCGCCAGCACTTCCTCAGCTACTGTTCTTTCTCCTATTCTAGTGCCACCTTTCACTACTACAGCTTCTCTTCCTCCTACTCCTACACCTGCTCTGGCCTTGTCTCCTTCCCCTGTCTCTTTCCCTGTCTCCTCTCCCATCTCCTCTCCAGTCTCTTCTTCCCCATCTACTCTCTCGACACTCTTCTTGCAGTTACTTCACTTGGCCATCGCATCGTGGCGGGTAACTTCTTCATTTACATGCATGCCAAACGTGCCGACAGCTTGCCCGCTCACTCAGTCCAACTCGAGTCCAATCCAGCTCAGTTCAGTTCAGTTCAGTCCATCCATCATCGCGTGGCACGTGCAACCAAACCGTGCAACGTCCAGCAAAGCAATTTGCGTGAAAATAGTTTTTTAAGTGATTTTCGCCCTGCATTCGTTACGCTGCGAGATGTTTTAATCATTTAATTAAATTGTTTTCCATTTACTTCATCCTTTTACACCCCACCCCACCTCTTAAATCTCATATTTTACTTTGATTATCTGTTTGTGTATTGCATTCATCTCTTTCATTATATTTTACTTGACTCATCTTGGACTTGGCTTTGAGTTTCAGCTTTTTAAGCCCTTTTTTGCAATTCATTCATTGGTTACTCAAATATCATTTCACCGTCAGATTTTCTTTCCATTTGCTGGCGTTTTGATTTCACTTTTCACTGAGCAAAACGACAAAAAAAACACCGACAAGCTGTCAGCTCACAATTAGCACGGTCACCGTATTGCGTTTTGGATTTTCGATGTTGCGTGCTGGCTTTTCTCTCTTACCTACCTATCTGTGTCAATCAGGGCGGAAAAATCACTCTGCGTGGGTATTCCAACGATTTTGTTGCCATAAGAAGAGAGTGTTTTTTATCGTATATCGAGATTGGAATTCAAATAATTCACTATCGATTTGCTATCGATAGCTTAGTTAATATAATTATATTTTCATTTAAATTCGCTGCGATTAGATGAGAGAATTTTTATCGTTTATCGATATTTATTTGATTTAAAATCGACATGATATCGATAGTTTTGCGATGTAGTTATTACAATTTTATATTTCAATTCTATCCGATTTTGTTGCGATTAGATGAGAGCATTTTTATCGTCTATCGATATAACCATTTCACTTACTATCGATAGCTTACGATGTATGTAATTATTACAATTTTATGTTCATTAATATTCCAATTATTTCGCCTATAAAATATTTCCTATAATATTCAGCTAGCTGAGCTTAGTTGATATTCTTAACTCAACATATGACTCTTTAATATTATGTAGACATTAATCACTTAAATCGCCCGCTGATACTATCGATAGTCGGCAATATATTTCATTTGGTAGACTTTAATAAAAACCACTATGAGTTTCTTTTCAAACATGCGATTAAATTGAAAGAACTCCAACGCCAAAAAAAGAAATAAAACAGACTGAAAAAAACATAGGAAATGAATGTTGGAACAATGCTGGATAACTGATGTCTATAGTGTAGAGGGGGCAACGGTAAGAGGAAGAGGAACTGGTTGTGGATGTGTATGTGAATGTGTGGCTGTGGAAACGAGTGCGGTACTAAGCTAAAAACGCCAGGCAATTTGATTGATTGAATTGAATGAGCAGCGCGCAGCAATGATGATGAACAATAAGAGAGGGAAAGGTAAGAGGGATGACACAACAGACACGTTGGAGAGGGGAGGAACTAGCGCGGATGAAGAGAAGTGAAGGTAGTGAGAAAAATCACTCATTACTCATAACATGCGCTGGGTCATGCAGTCTTGCAATTTGAAGCACAAATCATTAGCAAGATTAAAGGATGATTAAAAAGTGACAGCCACAAGTTGAAACCGAAACCAAAACCGAAAGCGAAACCGAAGTCAAAGTCAATGACCACAAGAAGAAAAAGATGAAGATGCGTACAACTTACTTACATAGATAATTTGTAGTCCCTTCTCAGCTGAGGCGAAGAAAAACGCAAAATACGATGATGAGATGTGAGAGGGGGGACTGGAAGAGGGGAGAGATCGCCATACCTAGCTCAAATAAGTCTTGGGAACTTGGACAGTTGGATGTGCTTTAAATGCCAGCCATAAAATGAATTTTCTACTCTCGCTTTTCATTTTTTTTTTGTTTTACCGCAAAACTCATTAAAAATATGAAAATGTTGAAAATGGTCAAAAAGTTTTTATCAAGAATAACACACAGACAAACACAAACATATACACATACACATAGTTGGTGTGTGCGTGCTTTTAGTCTAATTTCATTTGATTTGATTTGATTTTTATATTTCAATTCTATGTCATTTTGTTGAATTACATTCATTATTTATATGTATGTTATTTTATATTGTTTTTTAAATTATTTTCAGACCATGATTTTCAACTGGGAAAAGCTGCACAAGCGATAATTAAATTTAATTGATTACGCTTTTTACACCTTGTTGCTGGCTCTCACTCACACACTCTCTCTTTCTCTCTCTTACTTATTATTATTGTCATCATTATTATTATTATTATTATTATTATTGTTACTATGATTGTTATTATTGCTGCGACTACGCACATGCTTTATACTAGCCATTAATTGTAGTACGAGTTGATTTTCGTTCCCAGTCTTTTATTTCATAATTAATTTTTTTTTTTTGTTTGAAATTAAGGGTTACCTGGGTTGAGCAATTGTGCATTCAAGTGCACCGAAAATTGACAGGCAATATTCAATATACATATTATGTATACCCTGTAACCTAGTTGAGAGGATGTGATCAATTTGTATCCCGCATTTTAAAGAACTTCCTTTATGCCAACTGCCGGTTTAAATCGATTCTTTTGTTTTTTTTTAATTTCAAATTGAATTTGCAAAATTGTAATTACTAGTTACAGGGTATCTGGCAACTCTGACTCACACTTAGTTTCAGTTTAAACATTTAAATTTGAATTTTCAACCATTTTTTGACGAGAACAAATAATTGTACATACATAATAAAGTCGAAAACTTTGACAGTCATACTGCGAGCTATCGATAAGCTTTTTATACTTCGATATACATATACACACACACATAAATGTGCATACATATGTATGTGTCTATACATAAACTATCATACTTGTTAAAGTACAGAATCAGATGAAGTGTGTTTTTCTTTTCTTTTTTGGATTTGTATTTTATGTTTGTTTACAAAACTGTTTTTTGTAATATTCATAGCTAAATGTAATTTCAATAAAGTTCAACTTAAATTGAAATGAAAGCTAAGCTTCGGCTCTAGAATTAATCTACACTATGCTACTCTTTATGTTACTCTTCTCCCTTGCCCATCTATAGTTTTTTAAAACTTGACTATTAGTGAAATTATGTAAATACATCTAAATGAAAATACAAAAAACAAACGAAAAAACAAAACGAAAACTAACCAAGACGGTAAACGAACTGTCAGAGATTTAGCGATTTTACTACAATAATTGAATCGATTACAAGTATCGTACTCGTAATTGTCTACTAGATAAGTCTAATGATAAAAACTATACAGTTTTTTTGTAAAGAGAATTTTTTGTAAACGAGCAAAACATACTTCAAGTATAAAAGAAACAAAAACAAAATACTGATTAAAGAAAACAAACTTAAAATAAAAAAATGCAAAAAAAATGGAGAAAATAAAACTAAAAACAATTTTTATTAGATGTTATATTCTTAAATACACATTATACATATATATGTACATATATACTCGTAAATATATATGTATTACCTTTTTTTTTTGAATAGCATTAACACGCATAAATCTAACGACTGCAAGTATTGTATGTACTGTACTGTAAATTGCCCCGATAAAAATTCTGAATGGCGCATATTATGCATACATAAAATTTAAATAAAATGTGAAGAGAGAAAAAAATTTAATAACAAATGCATTGTTTAAAACGTGAAATGTAATTTTTAAGCAAAATTGTGTGTGTGACAGAAATGTATAAAACAAAAATACAAGTCGAATGTGACTTAATAAATTTCATTGTGCAAAATGAGCAACATGGCGTTTTCATTGCATTTTATTTTCAGCCAAAGCCCTATACTAAAAACCTTTATAGCGCCAATAATGCACATTAAGTGCGAGTTTATTTGTATTTAAATTGATTTCATCTAAAAGGTTAAAGATCTATACATTTTATCGCAAGCAACAAAACGGTTCAGTCAGTTCATGGGGAGTGGCGCCATCTATCGATAATTTCGGCAATGCCGAATTAAATAGACGCAGCCTGAAAGTATGCTTTCAAAATTAAAAGTCCAAATTAGAAATTGGTTCAAAAATAAATTTGTAAAGCATACTTTTAAGGGTGTGCCAGGGGTCTATTCTCAAAAACACGCTTTATTTTTTTGATGCTGTATTTCTGCTTCCTGCTGATTTATGTTCACCGGGTAATTCGCCAGCTGATTTGGCACATTGTAGCCCTCAGCTGTTCTTGCTATTCTTGACCACTTGAACCGTCATGAACAGCTTAAAATGCCAAGTCAGCTGGTTCAATACCAGGCGAACATAAATGAGCAGCAAGCAGAAATGGAGCAAGAACGTACTAAGTGAATGACGTCATTTTTTAAATTAGCGCGCAATGGCCACTGCATGTGTTACATATTTTCTAGCATTCTTTCTTTTCTTTCTTTCAATAAGCAAGTAACTTGCTGTGTTTTCGCTTTCTGCTGATTTATGTTCGCCTGGTGTTTCATCTGCTGACTCAGTACACAGTCTAGACCACTTAAAGTCGCCATGAAAGTCTAAAATCTGGCAAATCAGCTGGTAAAATACCAGGCGAAGATAAATCAGTAGCAAGCTAAAATACGGAGTCACTTGATAACTGAATGACGTCATCTTACGATCGTTATTTTAAAATTTTAGCGGATTGTTGTTCCATTGTCGGTAACTTTCAAATTTGAAATTGCCGCGAAATGGGCACCAGTGTTGCCAGAGTCGCTTTTTTCCCGTCAAAACTGGCTTTTTTCAAATGCCATTTGCTAGAAAAAATTGCAAACAGCGGGCAGCGGGAATTCTGGCTTTTTTTTTACTTAAATGCTTTTTTTAGATTTTTTTTATTTGCCTAAATTATGGAACAATATTTGCTGTAGCTCTTCTGTCGATGCTTGCCAACATTTTTAGTGATAAATCGATTGTATAGTGTTGTTAAGCAATGCCAAAGAACACGCCAATTCTCATCATAGCGTCACTAAAGGCAAAAGGGCGACACGGATGACAGTTACTGCAAATGTACAATCACACCAAAACTCTCTGATTTGCGCGCCAATGTTTTAACCAAATAAAATAAAAGTGCTAGGGACGCCTTTATGCAAACAAACCAAATAGATTTTGTAACTGTGATGTTCAAGACGATGGAGCAAGAAGCAGTGCTATGTCTTTTTGTGGCCGAGCATACATTGTTGGTTCAATTGGATCATTTAGGAAACCTAGTTGTTAAATAATTTGAAGACATCAGCGCTATTTGTTTTTCTACTCGTTGTTTTCTACTTAAAATGAAATTCATTTTATTCTAAATCATGCATTGTCAATTATGGCTTGCGTAGACTTGGCAAATATATAACCTTCCTAATACATTCCTAAAAATGATAGAAAAACTGGATGAACATATGACAATAAAAATAAGAAGAATGAGGATACTTTTAATGAAATTCTCTAAATATTGTGAATATTAGAGCAGCTGCTGTACAAATTCTATATATATGTTTCAATATAACCGATTTTGTAAGCTCACCCTGTGAAAAATATAGAGAATCCAATGAATTGAAAAATCAGCTTTTTTATAGCCTTTTTTTTAATTTTTCAGCTTTTTTGCATCGTTCTTCCCGTCAAAAACAGCTTTTATTTCTCAACAAACTTTGGCAACACTGATGGGCATAGAAAATATTACTCCAAAATACGATAGATGGCGCTATTAAATAAGCAAGTAAATTTCTGTATTTCGGCTTGCTGCCGATTTATGTTCGTCTGGTATTTCATCTGCGAACTCGTCAATTTTTAGCCCTCAGCTGTTTTTTTATTTTTGGCCACTTAAACCACCATGAACGGCGAAAAACTGTCAAGCCAGCTAGTGAAAGACCAGGCGAACATAAATCAGCAGCAGGCTGAGATACAGCATAGTCACTTGCCTGCTGGGTGACGCCAAACTAGATTTAAAATATAGCACCCTCAAAGTGTGCTACAAAAAATAATTCTTTTCATTCCTTCAGATGAAAAGACGCCTTCGAAGAAGAGCTATTCGTTCTCAAGATCCTGAGGACCGTCTTTTGTGGAACAGGGCAGCGAAACAACTACGAACCCTTTTGAGGGAACTCCGAAGTGATTTTTTCGAGCAAAAATTGTCCTCCATGGACTACACAGTTGACGCAAATTATTCACTTTGGAAGTGCACAAAATCGCTTAAACGACAACCTCTTAGACAGGTTCCTATTCGTTGTCCCGGTGGTGAATTTGCAAAAAATGAAATGGAGCAGGCCAATGCTTTCGGTCAACATCTAGAGGATCGATTCACTCCCCATAACTTTGCTTCAATAGAACAAAGTAGAGAGACCCATCAAAGTTTGGATACTCCACTGCAGATGTCATTGCCCATTAAGCCTATAAGGATTGAGGAAATATCCGAAGCCATTCAGTTTTTGCCAAAAAATAAAGCGCCAGGTATTGATAGGATTTGTAACGCAACGTTGAAGGCTTTGCCTACAAGAGCGATTATATATATAGCATTAATTTTTAATGCTATTATTAGGATCCAAGCGTTCCCAAAGCAATGGAAATTAGCTGCGATTCTGATGATCCACAAGCCCGGTAAACCAGAGGCTCATCCTGAATCATACCGTCCAATAAGCCTTTTATCCTCCCTGTCTAAGTTGTGGGAGAGACTCATCGCCAACAGAATTATAGTGATTTTGACTGAAAGCAATATCTTGCCAGACCATCAATTTGGCTTTCGAGGAGGACACGGCACTGTAGAACAAGTCCACAGACTGGTAAAGCATATATTACAGGCCTTTGACGACTTGGAGTATTCCAACGCAGTCTTTATAGATATGGAGCAAGCTTTCGATAAAGTGTGGCATGATGGCTTAATGTCCAAAATTAAAAACCTCCTACCTGCTCCCTACTATGGAATTTTCAGGTCATATCTGGATGGACGTGAGTTTAAGGTCAAAGTTAAGGATATATACTCTAATAACTATCGTATGAGTGCAGGAGTACCACAGGGTAGTGTGCTTGGACCGCTGCTTTATTCATTGTACACTGCTGATATACCCAGCCCAAACAGTCAACATATGGTAGCTCCTTCCAAAGCACTTATTGCAACCTATGCAGATGACATTGCAGTCATCTATAACTCCAGTTGCCGTAGAGAAGCAGCTAATGGAATACAAGAATATCTCAAAGCTCTTGCTGCTTGGTGTAAACGGTGGAACTTGAAAATAAATCCGCTTAAAACAACGAACCCCTGTTTCACACTGAAGAGGCTTATAATGAATACCCCTGAAATCCAACTAGAAGGAGTTACTCTGGAGCAGCCATCGCAAGCCAAGTATCTTGGAATTACACTGGACAAGCGCCTTACATTTGGGCCACATTTAAAAGCCACAATTAAGAAATGTAACCTAAGGATCCAGCAACTGCGTTGGCTTATTCAAAGACGAAGCACTTTGCCGCTAAGATGCAAAAGGGCAGTGTATGCGCATTGCATCCAGCCAATTTGGCTCTATGGCATCCAGATTTGGGGGATCGCAGCCAAATCCAATTATAAACGAATTCAGGTGTTGCAGAATCGGATACTACGCAACATAACAGACTGTCCTTGGTTCGTGCGTGGCACAACGCTTCATAGAGACTTGAAGCTACATACTGTAGAAGAACAGATTGGGAGACACACAAGCCGCTATAGCGATAAACTTAGAAGACACCGCAGCCTACTAGCCAGGAAGTTACTTCCAGCGAGACCATTAAGGCGTCTTAAACGGCAAGGCTTTGCCAAAACAATTAGGTGCCAATAACGCTGATACATATGTATATAATCCTCATATTTGTGTTGAGGTTTGGTTTATTTTTATATATTTGATACTCCTGTGATGTTAAGGTACTTTAAATTTGCTGTACACATTCTTCACTTAATAAATAAAAAAAAAAAAAAAAAAAAAAAAAAAATTCCTTCAGATGGTCATCCGAATTTCTATGAGGAGGGGGCAGTGGAGTATACACCACGGGATAGTACCAAGTACGCCACGATTGATAGGATGAGTTTGCGTCTTTACCTTTGGCCGACACCTGTCCCCTTATAGAGGATTTGTAACACGTTTTCTTCAACGTGCACATTTTTCCTATGTAGAAATATGAAATATCAATTACAACTGCTCTTCTGCACTGTGAGGTTTAAGTCGAGTTGTAGTCTATTATGTTCACATGATATTTTGACATGCCAAAGAACATGCCGATTGTCCTTAAGATTGTTCTTTAAAAACGTGACAGGATAAAGAAAATATATAACTTATTTTTGGAAGGGAACAATAGTAAATTAACTATATCTCGACGAAATGCCACATCATAACATCATATCGCAACGACTTACCTTTTTGTAATCACGTCAACTAGTACTATTGAATTACATTCTAAGATTTTAAGAATCTTTAATAAAAATGCCCAAAGTTGTATTTTAAATTATTAAAATGACAAAAAAAATTGAATATTTCGGGTTGTTTTCATTTATTTAATGAAAAGTCAAGGCTGAATAGCTTTCACTGTACGTTGGGTTTAATTCCGAGCGAAAATGTTCTAAATCTGGCAAAAAGCATCCCATACCTAAAACGGGTAACTAAAGATTTCGTTAAAAGAGAATCATGTGAACAAATTAAAGAGATAAAAGCAGCAAATAGAGTATAAGAGAATTTAAGCTAAAGGGAGCGTGTCCTAGTTTCGAAACGGGTTCCACTCTTAACGACAAGGACACAACGAATAGCATCGCATACAACGAGTTTTATTACAGATGGATTGTATTGTAATGGACGATGATAAGAAAGTAAAATAAAGAAATGAACTTATTTTCGACTAAAAAATAATATATAATTAATAATTTGACTTGGATTCAATTTTAAAGTGTAGCAAATAAAAAAACTACACCCTTCAAAGGATAATTGTCCACCTAAACAATCTGTTCCCAGTGGAACTTCGAAGAAGAGAGACCAACATGTTTTTGAACCGCTGCAGCGCGCTGAACGAATCCTTGCAATGCGGTGGAGTAAATATCGACGTGCGGAGCAAATAAGCTATCGATTAATGGTTTACTGTTATTACGTTTATTATCGGTAGTCTTTAACAATTATTCACTATTAACTATTACTTTTAATAATGGAAAATGGAATAAGACGATTAATAAACACTAATTTTTCTTTAAAATTCCAGAAAATTGCGAAAAATAATGTTTCGATCTCAAATGTAACCTGTCCATGGATAAAAACGGTGGTATATTTTAGTATATTTTGAAAATTAAAGTAGTATATTATGGTATTTCAGTTGCGGTCACGCTGGCTCCAGTCCAGAATATCCAAAATTCTCAACAAAAAAAAAAAACGAAAACATAAAGAACTCTAAATACGGCGATGTGCAAGTTTAGCACTTAATAACAACACAATAACTGTGCCGCAATGGAAGCGACGGAAGACCAGCTAATACTAGCCACTGGTGGCTATGACCACACCATCAAAGTGTGGCAGGCGCACACCGGCAACTGCATTAAAACCATGCGCTTTGTGGAGACCTCGGTAAGTGGAGAGACTCGTATCTGGGACATTGACACAATTAACTGCAATTACATTTTTTTTATCGCTTATGACCAGCAAGTGAATGCGCTGGATCGTACGCCGGACAAGACACGCCTGGCTGCGTGTGGCTATCAATGCATTCGACTGTATGACTTGGAATCGAATTGCACGGCGCCGGTGATCAATTTCGATGGTGTGCAAAAGAATGTGACACGATTGGGTTTTCAGGAGGAGGGCAAATGGATGTTTACCGCCGGCGAGGATCATCGTGTGCGCATCTGGGACATGATCTCTGCTCCGCCGCATTGTTCCCGTGTCTTTGACTGTCAGGCGCCTGTTAATGCGGCCTGTCTGCATCCCAATCAAGTGGAAATTGCAATGGGCTCACAGAATGGCGGCGTCTATTTGTGGGACGTCAAGTCCGAGGAGCACGAACAGTTGGTGCCCGAAATGGACGCATCCATACAAGATGTGGCCATCTCCCCGGATGGACATTACATGGCGGCGGCAAACAACAAGGGCAACTGCTACATCTGGCAGCTAAGCATTAATCCCCACCAGAAACTCAGCATCATTTGTCCCAAAAAGAAGATACAGGCGCACAGTCGTTCGATATTGCGCTGCAAATTCAGTCCAGACTCGCGATTGCTGGTGACGACATCGGGCGATGGCACCGCATGCATTTGGAAGACGGATGATTTCACCAAATGGCGCGAACTATCCATCGAGAACTATTGGGTGTGGGATGCTGCATTCAGTGCCGATTCCAAATGGCTGTTCACGGCCAGCTCCGATGGTATTGCGCGCCTCTGGAAGCTCTATACCAAAGCATTAGCGCGCGATTATACGGGCCACAGCAAGGCAATTACGGCACTATCCTTTAAAGACGAAATTGTCGCCGATTAGAGTCGTTCATGCATAGGTTGGCGAGGTAGGCCTTAGTGGTTTAGCAATTAATTTATATAGTATATATACATACATATATATGTATATGCATACAGAAAAAATATGCCAATTAATTGTTTGCGTCAGGCATCCATTCTTCTATTGAATATCTTAAGAAATCATACGAATCGTGAAAAAACGCAATGTTTACAATGAAATTAACGACAAACTGAAATTACTTCAAATTTCAACTGTCAATTAATTGTTTGAAGTAGTTACAGTTTTTAGTTAGCTCTTTCCTTATAAGCATTGCATTTATTTACGTTTTGTTTATTTCTTATGAATATTAATTCTTAAATTAATAATACTAGCAAACAACAAAATGTATAGACAACAAATTTAATGCGAGCAAACAATTAATTGACATACACAATTGACATGTATATAATCCACACACGATAAACAATAGGTCAAGATAATCGAGTCATTTGCATCTCCACGATCATCATCAATCCTGCTGGATGGCTGACCAGCGATGGGCCAAAAAAAAAAAAAAAAAACAACAAACAAAACAAAAACGAAGAAAACTGAACTGAATCTAAATATTGAGAATGTGTGTTGCACTTTTTTTTGGCCACCAACAACAAAGAACATACAATTTGCTGAATTACCAAAATTCCCTAGTCACAAGATTGAGAAAGGAAAACTTTTGGCAGCTCCGCCGCAGAAAATTGATTGAAGATGCACTTTGGGGAGACGCGAGGGGAGGATGATGGCAAGACAGTTTTGGGTCCGAGGCGACACATTTTGGATCAAAAAAAAAAAAAAAAAAAAAGAAAAAAACAAAACAAAACCTAAACACAGAACTGATCTGGTTCTACCTCTAAAAAATGCGCATATTGCTTTTGTAGCGACATTTTTGCATACACTTTTTTTATAATAATATATTATTGCTGATATATATATATATATAGAATTATATATAAATATATGTGTTTGTGGGAATGCGATTTAATAGAACCTTATAGGCGTATACATATATAATAATTATAATAATAATAATAAAAACGATAAGTACCGATAAGTACATCATAAATCATAATTTTTTTGGATGGGCACAATACAGACAGAGACAGAGAAAGGGAGAAACAATAAATATTGCTGCTCCGCTCGCACTTTTCGATATTTTTGGTTTAGAGAAACGAATTCATACACATTATAAGGAATACGAAATTATAGAATTGACTTGACAAAATTAGCGCACTTAGTCGACATAGGCAATGCCCTTGGCGACAATTGACTCCTTGATGGGATCGGGATCATCGCCCAACTTGTATCCCACAATGCAGGTAACATCGACCGGATTTCCCGTTGGATTCAACAGCAGCATCACCTGATTAATGGGTATGGCTGGTCGGAATGACTTGTGAGCTGCCATCGCATTATCCGTGGGCGGCAAAAGACGCACCTTGCAGGGCTATAAAAAAAGAAGACGATTAGTAAAAGGAATTCATACAGATATGAAGATTTTCAATTTGTCTGGCTGTCTGCTCACCTTCTTCACGCTCGCCTCGAACTGAAAGTCTTTGACTAGTTGACTGCTTTTATTCTGGGCCGATATCACAATGACCGAGACGTGGCGACTCGGCCGATCCTCGGTGAAGTTCAGGCTCAAGTGCATATCATCGTCGTCCAGCACGACACGCGTGACGCCCGTTGCCTGCACATTATCCAACTCAATGTCGATCTCACTGAGATGTTTGGGTGCCAACGGTGGTGCCTCAACCACAACTGAAGCTGTTTCTGTTGGCGTTGCCTCCACTGGCTGCTTCTGCTCCTTGGTTTCAGGCACAACAGTGGCGATTGCGTTTGCGCTCAACAATGGCACATCGTCCGTCACCTCAGCAGCAGCAGCAGCTGCAGTTGGCGTTGGCGTCACCAGCGCCTCCTGCATGCGCTCACGTGCCAAATCATTGAGTGTCAACTTCTCCGGATCACGCTTAAAGCTGGCCATACGATCCTGGGCTGGCAGTATCTGCTGGAACAGCTCCTCGCTCAGCATATCGATCTGTGGCATCTTGCGGCTGCTGACGCCACCAGCTGCTGCAGCAGTTGAGTTGCCATTGGCCAAGCTATCATCAGCATTGCCATTGGAATTGCGCTTCTTTGGACTCAACACTTGCGGTTCCAGCAGCTCGCTGCTGGGAAATGATTCGGCACTCTGTTGCTGCTGCTGCTGCTGTTGCTTGTCCTCGCTTTCCGCTAGCGCACTGCTGAAAATGTCACTCAAATCGGCCAGCACATTGAGTTTTGAGTTGTTAACTGTTTGCACGGCGGCAGCTTCTGGAGCTTGACCAGCTTGTTCGCCAATCAACAGATCACCCAGCAGCTCATTGAGCAAAGCTGCATTGGTGGAAGCCGTTGCTGCAGCTGTGGTTGCTGCTGCAGCTGCTGATGCTACCGGCGCTGCCGCAGTTGAGGTAGACTTGGTGGGCGACGGCACCAGCTGCTTGTAGCGCGTCATGGTGGCCACCAGCTCACCATTTGTCTCCAGCGTGTCCTCTGTGAATTAAAAAGAAGGTTTTAGATAAGTTTAAGAAGGAGTGGTAAGAGATTAAATGTTAAGACAGTCATTTTAGTTTGGAGTATTACAAAGAATATTCGTAAAACTTTAGTTTCGAAAAATCTACATTACGTATTAATTCTAGTTTTTATACCCGCTACCCATAGGGTAGAAGGGTATTATAACTTTGTGCTGGCAGAAAATGTATGTAACAGGTAGAAGGAGGCATCTCCGACCCTATAAAGTATTCTTGATCAGCGTCAACAGCCGAGACGATCTAGCCATGTCCGTCCGTCCGTCCATATGAACACCTAGATCTCAGAGACTATAAGAGATAGAGCTATAATTTTCGACAGCATTTGTTATGTTTGCACGCACATCAAGCTTGTTTCAAATTTTTGCCACGCCCACTTCCGCCCCCGCAAATCAAAAAAATCGAATAACAAGCGTAATTTTAGAGCTAGAGTTGCGAATTTTGGTATATACAATAATTACTATAAAAGATATGATTCCTGAAAATTACGATCAGATAAAAATTGTGGAAGTTATTAAAGAAATACTTTTGTATGGGCAAAAACGCATACTTACAAGAGGTCTTAGTTGCTTTGGCTGACAATCTGGTATATTGTGCCGTCTATGGTATATTTTGAATGCGGCACTATATCGATATACCACATATACCATTTGGTATATTTTTAGTATTTTTGCAGTATATTTGGTATATTTTGAGAATAATACCGCAAAATATATTGCTTTTATTCAAAATGGGTAGCGGGTATCTCACAGTCGAGCACTCTCGACTGTAGCTTTCTTACTTGTTAGTTCTTTAAACTTTGTTAGGGAAATACAGTGTATCGTTAAGGCCCGATTTGTCAAAATGACTATAACACAACTAGCAACCTATTTAACCGTAACTCACCTATAAGCTGGGAATCCGATTCGCCCAACAGCTCGGGCAGATGCTGGAAAATGGGCTTGTGTTTCTTGCAGCTCTTGTAGAGCTCGTGTATTGTTTCGTTGACGTCCTGATCACTGGGATTGTAGCTGTCCAGCATTTGATTGAGCAACTGCATCGTCTCTTGTACCTCCTGCAGCATAATGCGATGCTGTGCGAGCAAATCATTGCGTCGCGCCTCCTGCGCCATGCGATATTGCAGCAGCAGATTGGCACGCTTAAAATTCTCCGGATCCTTGCTCTTAATCAGCTTGGCAAACATGGCCTCATCTATGGTGCTAAGCACACTCTGACGCTTGGCCAGCGCCGCTGCCGTCTGCACATGATCGATGTCGCCCTCTTTGCGCAGCATATCATAGGCATCTCGAATTTTGACACGCTGTGGAAACTCGGTTGTCCAGAGCAGCAGGCATTCCATGATGCGTTGCTTCACCACATGCGGCGTGTCGGCGCCCAAATACTTCTTCGACACCAGGCGTATCAGTTCATTGAGAAAGCGAAATTTGCTTGCCTCATCCTGGAAGTCGTCGCCACACTGCATCATGCATTCCTCTAGCAGCTAAATGGAGATTGTATGACAAAGCGCAATCAGAAACCGCAAAACAGGCAAATTCGTTGTGTGAGTGTTTTTGTGTGTGGCAGTAAGCATGTCACTGCATGTGTGTGTCAGTGTATGAGGGAGACTTACCGCAATTGCTCGAGTTGCTTCGGTTACGTTGCTGGAGCGCACTTTGGACACAATCATTTCTTGGGCTTTATGCACCAATTGATTGTTGCTGCGCACCACAATGCAAAACATTTGCACGCCCAGCTCATCGACGCTTTCCTTAGCCGGGTTCGTTGCGCGATCTGCAAGCAAGCACAAAAAAAAACCAGCTGTAGTTGTTGCACTTGCGTTGCTTTGCTTTAACTCACCGAGCATCTCCGTCATAATACTTTCGTCGGTTGTCATTTTCACATTAAATGCTTAGCGTATTATCTGCGCCACTCTATAAACAATTGCAAATTGATATAAAATTAAGGAACCTACGTTATCCGGTGATTTTGAACAACAATCATGTTGTTTTTGTTGCTTTTCATTGTTGCTCCCAACTTGGAGCGATAATCTGCAAAACTATCGATAACTATCTGTTATCAACTGTATTAAGTATGCTGCACACACCATGAAACAAAACCATATAATTTAATAAAAATTGTTTAACGATTTTGCTAATTCTCTAAAATTATTTGCCTAAGTTTTTTATTAAAGGGAAAAAATAACTAACAAATAAATGGCTTGTTATTAAAATTTTTACACGTTAGAATAATTCGATATCGATAATGCCATAAAGACACAAATGTTTACACACATTAAAACATTCGATAAGTTTGTCATTTAGTGTTTCATTGCAGCCCTACACACTGAAATGCAACCCTGCTAATGTTAGCCGGAAATAAATTTTTGTGGCATTGACGCACACTGCCACAACATGTTCTTTTTCAGGCGTACGTCTTTGCGCATACATCGTACCCCGATTTCTTCCGTGAAAAATGTAAGATTTTTATATCAAAATCAAAGTGTATAAACATAAAAACATAAGCAAATCAATTAGAAGCGCAGTGGCCATCAACAACAAGCTATAATTTGTGCAAAATGCATTTACACAATTTGCAAAAAATGCAATATTACAATTTAATCACACACCATTGAGGTTAAATACGGTGCTCGATTTTTTTCTTCTTTTTTTTGTTGTTTGTGTGTGCTGTGTATGTGAATTGTGTGCGGTGGCTGCTGCGGTGTGTTGATCACACGTGTTTCTTTATTTTTTTTGAATATTTTGTTTTTTGTCGTAAGTCCATGACTAAAACCGTAGCAGTGGAATTATTAAGACGCCGTTGTGGTATTCAAATGGACGACATTAGACGCCATGATTAACTATTCCTCTTAAGGGCATTGGCTAAAAGATGCAATCCTTAATAAAGTTCAAAAATCAACAACAACAATAAATAGCAGAAATCTATCTATATATCATATATAAGTAAGTGGCTTTTACTTTACCCGCGTCTTCTCTGTGTTCTTTTGCAGCATGGCCGAAGTAGCTGAGAACGTTGTGGAGAACTTCGAGGAGCCGGCACCAATTGAGACCGAGGCTGCCGAGGCTGTGCTCGACACAAATGTGGTTGCCACCACCGAACTGCCAGAGATCAAGCTGTTCGGTCGCTGGTCTTGCGATGATGTCACCGTCAACGATATTTCGCTGCAGGATTACATTTCCGTGAAGGAGAAGTTCGCTCGCTATCTGCCCCATTCGGCTGGTCGCTATGCCGCCAAGCGTTTCCGCAAGGCCCAGTGCCCCATTGTGGAGCGTTTGACCTGCTCGCTGATGATGAAGGGACGCAACAACGGCAAGAAGCTGATGGCTTGCCGCATCGTCAAGCACTCCTTCGAGATCATCCACTTGCTCACCGGCGAGAACCCACTGCAGGTAAATGAGATAGATATGCATAGTTTGGTATATAAACATACTATTTATACTGTATAGTATATTTGCTTATAGCGTGCCATGCTAAACTGCGTCTATTGACCAATATAACCCACATGGACGACAGGTAGAATGTGCACGCAGATTAAACTTTGTTTCAATATCCTAGTGTTTGAAGCCACAACTCTTCTTACTCTCTTGGAACTTGAAACTACAACTGCAACTGCAATTACAAGCATATAGAAGAAACTTCCCCACTTTAGTCTACCTCAATGCTAGGCAACTTAAAAATTCCTTTTTGCACTTGGCATATTTCACAAATTAGACTAATAACAAATGATTGTTTTAATATCCTAGCGCCCAAAGATTAGCCTCCTTTCTGCTCTCTTGGAACTTAAAACTACAATTACGCACTCTTCAGTTTACTCTCTGTAGTCCTCCTCAATGCCAGGCAGTTTATATTTAATCTGCTGCAACTGAGCATCCTCTAAAAAGGACTAATAGTAAATGATTGTTTTAATATCCTAGTGCCTGAAGAATTCATAAACCTCTTCTTGCTCTCTTGGAACTTAAAACCACACTAAAATCAGAAATAATGGAAGTTTGCTTTGATGACCACAACTAAAACCGCATCAGTGATTTAAACGCTGGTTTTGTATTCAAATGGTCTACATCAAAGCCCATGATATACTATTCCTCTTAAGGGCATTGGCTTAAAGATGCGAACCTTAATAAAGTCAAAAATCAACAATATGACCGAAGAAACACTTATGTATATAGTCCTCCTCAATGCTAGACAGTTCAATTGCCAGACTGTAGCTGAGCATCTAAACTCAAAACGGACTAATATCAATGAGAGTTTTAATATCCTAGTGCTCGAAGATTCACAATTCCTCTTCCCGCTCTCTTGGAACTTAAAACTACATTAATCCAAAACTGAAAAACACAAATTATGTCCAGGACTAAAACCGCATCAGTGAATCAGACGCTGGTGTGGTATTCAAGTGGACTACATTAAACACCATGATGTACTATTCCTCTTAAGGGCATTGGCTAAAAGGTGCGATCCTTAATAAAGTTCAAAAATCAACAAAAACAACTATTGATCCCCATTGTAGTCCTCCTCAATGCCAGGCGGCTTGATTGCTGTGCCGCAAACTGAGCATAATCTTAAATGGACTCATATTAAATGAAAAGGTTTTAATATCCTAGTGCTCGAAGATTTATAACTCCCTCTTCCCGCTCTCTTGGAACTTAAAACCACACTTGATTGCACTTCCTTCATCACTTTGCTTGACATTCTGTACAAATTATTAATTCTGAATCTATTTCCGCTTGCAGATCTTGGTCAGCGCCATCATCAACTCTGGACCTCGTGAGGACTCCACCCGTATCGGTCGTGCTGGTACCGTCCGTCGTCAGGCTGTGGATGTGTCGCCCTTGCGTCGCGTCAACCAGGTAAAAATTGCATTCACATTCATGATTCCATTTGTCATCTGCCCACTACGATGGTGCGCAGTTCCCACTGCGATTGCGTTCTTATAACGTGGGCAATAACAAATATATATCTATCTTATCCGTAGCGGTATAATGTGTAAATTGCCGACATTTGCCGTATGAACTGAAGAAACATTTTCCATATTATCACAATTCGAATTGAATTCTTTTGAATGTCTTATTAAATTGACTCTTTTTACTTTTTACAGGCTATCTGGCTGCTGTGCACTGGTGCCCGCGAGGCTGCCTTCAGAAACATCAAGACCATTGCCGAGTGCTTGGCTGATGAGCTGATCAACGCCGCCAAGGTAAATATCATTAAAAATATACACTACGATATAGACTGCCTGGTTTCACACTACTTAACAATGGATTTCTTAATATGTCCAGTCTAATTCTGCGTCATGTCATTGGATATTGACGCAGACTCGCTTTTGGACGATAGCAACGATAAATGTCTTTTATTATCCTTGTGCCACATGTATAACACTCATTTGGCACACGAGAAACGTAAAAGAACAATTCTTCATAATTATTAGATCACTTACCAGTTGTAACTTGTGTCCAGTCTAATTCTATGTCATGTCACTTGGATATTGGCGTAGACTCGCTTTTGGACAATAGTAATTCAATGTCTTTTATTATCCTTGTGCTTGTTGTGCAACTCCTCGGCTTGCACACGAGAAACGTAGAAGAACAATATTGTTAATTGAGTAAATGAATCATCTCTTTATGTCCAGTCTAATTCTGCGTCATGACACTGGATATTGATGCAGACTCGCTTTTGGACGATAGTAATTAATCAAGTCTTTTATTATCCTTGTGCTCGATGCTAACCTCATCTGTGCACACGAGAAACGTAAAAGAACAAATAATCTTTTAACCCTTTTTAATGAATTTATTTAAATAAATGAGTATATCTAATTTGCTTTCACTTCCTTCTCTTTCAGGGTTCATCCAACTCGTACGCCATCAAGAAGAAAGACGAATTGGAGCGTGTTGCCAAGTCTAACCGTTAAGGAGATACAAAACAACATCCACAACATCATAAAAACTACACACAAATAACAAATAACGTTTTGTTTAATGTCCGATTAAAATTTGATACTTTACGTTTGGTGTAAATTTCTATATGTTAGCGAAAGCGTTTTCTATCAATTTTAAGCGTGCATTGAATGGAATTATGGTGTGGTGGGGTAGCGTGAAGAGCTGCTATATTTTTACACATGAAATGTTTATCAAATAAATCTGTGTAAAACAAAACAAAAATATTATAGGACATGAAGCTTTTTTTTTTAATACCTATAGAGATCTTTGAATAAATTTTCTAATATTTGTACATACGTACTTTCATAAGTAATGGGGACGATTCGACGATGCCACGCTTTCTTGGTTTGGCGCTTCTTGCCGATTTGAATTTTGCGTATTATCGCTGAAGCTGTTATCAGAGATTGCCATGTGCTCGTTTCGATAACGATTGCGATTGCAATATGTGCTTGCTAGGTGGCAGCATTGTTCTCGTTGAATAGTGCTGCCATACTTTACAAATATTTGCGCATAGAGCTGGATTCGAATTTTGTTGATATAGAAATAAGTAGTATGCTCAATTTTGTTGGCTGTTTAATGCCAATAAATTAAAAATGTTTAATGTTAGTACCTCGATTACAACGCAATCTTCGGATAATATAAACAGCAGCGGAAATACCACACAACGCTACAGCCAGTAAGTAAAGAGGAAGTTAAAGGAGTCAGCAATGAGTTAAATTCCAAATTTGAATTTAGATTTCATGAGCAAAAACTAATTGAAAAGTATTACCGTGATACGGAGTTGTTCGGCTTGATTGAAGAAGCAGTCGCAAAGTTTACGAACAATTACACGGAAACGCGCAAGCCGGAGGAGGCACTTGCTCCGATTTTGATTCGTCTGGATTTTGATTACACGGATCTAGTGAAGCACGGTCAACAACTGCTGCAGTTCATCTATCGCGAACCCTTGCAGTTTGACGAAGCCGTCAAATACTCAGTTTACGGCCTGGTGCGCGACTTGCTCAAGGCGAACAGCAACAACGGTCCCAAGGCCATAGATATTGCCCAGTTGCATACGCAGTGGCGTCTGCTGGACATTCCGCTCCAAAAGTGTCTGATCTTCTGTCCCACCAAGTACAATTGTCCTCTGGGCATCTCCTTAGTACACGGCATCCTTTCCGCTTACACACCTCCAGAAATATTGGTGTAAGTTGCTTTCTCTCACAAATAGTTGGCAATCTTTTTGTACAGCCGTACTCCAGGAAGGGTATTTATTATATGTTGTGTATAGAGTATATTTATTTGGAACTCCTTCGGTCAGAACTTTCTGTTTGAAGGCCGAGAACTTAAAGGTTAAAGGCTAGAAACACTATAAAATGGGAAATTACAAGTATTCTTATAATCCCATAATATATTTTACAATATTTCAATCTAATGAAATCCGTCATTTCGTTTGGAGTCTTGTAAATCAAAAGATAATGAAGCTAGAGGCACCAAATTTAGTGACAATATTTCTTTTTAACTTAGAAAAAATCGTTGCAATACTAGAATTTTAATAGAGGTATCAATATCTATTATTGAAAGGGTTTTTGTAAACTTATTAGTCATTTAAAAGTCTTATAATTTAATTAACAGCTTGCAATCTATTTGGTACTGCAGCGGCAATTGCAAACGCAACGCGATTCGAAGCAGTTCCACAGAAGGCAAGTGTTTTGCTAATCTCTGGATAGGCACTTTAATAAGTTTTCTTGGTTTTTCTTGCAGCGCCTTTGTGTCCCAATTGTTCACAGTCCATGAGCGAATATCAAAAGTTGCGTGTGACTGAGAATTATTGCATAATTGCTATTTTACCCAGCGCCTCTGTGGAGACAACGAACCGACAACCAAATCGCGTCTACAGGCCAATTCTAATACGTTTACGAGGTAAATACTAAACAGTCTTCTAAACAAACATAACTTAAATGCCGAATTGCAGCACATACCCATGATTGTGAACTGAAGTTGGGCGCCAGTTATCAAGTCACCGGTTATTACAATAGCACTTCGATCAACTATCAATTTGAATCATGTCACCTGAAAAGAACTTAAGGCAGGAACCGATCGAAATGGTTGGTGAGCTCACAAGCAGCTTTTCCAGTCTGTAAGCACAACCAATGAGTAAATCTATTAAAGGAACGCCCTTCTACATATATTTTACTTCATTGCAGTTCAAATATCAGTCCTTCAGTTAGCAGTTCCAGCAAAGGCGGCGTCACATCCTCCGTTGCCTCAACAACACCACCAATTGTTTCAGGCGGCAAGAATTTACTGTGCCAACCAAAACTCAATAGAGTAAGTCGCCTCCCCAACCAGCAGAGGATTAACAATTGGCTAGCATTTATAGATCTGGACGAAGAGCAGCCTCCAAAATTGATCAGCCAGCGTCTCAGCTGTCAAAATCTAACGCCCATCGAGAGTGTGAACAAGCAAAAGGTGCTTGCCGAATGGCTGCAATCCGTGGAGCAACCAGCTGCAGCTGAGCTTCAGGAGCTGCCATCATCGCCGCAAGCAACCAGCGCTCCAACCAACGCTGCTGTGGATTTCGTGCAGCCAGCAGATGTCGCCATACCTTTGACTGCTATTCCCATCATGCGAACTCTGTCCAATTCCAATGCCAATATTCCAAGGCTCGACCTCAATCGCAGTGATTCGTCTGAGAAAAAGCAAGTTGCTGCACCGATTACTGCTGCTGAGAAGCGTTTACAAGAGCGACGTTTGCATCGCGAACAAATGTCGAGTAAAGCGAGTTCATTGCCATCAGAGATCATCTCGAATGTTTTTGATGATGATGATGATGACTCGTTTTTCCAAGAGCTACTCGGAGCCATGCCCACGAACAATTCGCAAGCGCCGTCATCGTTGCCACTGGACAAGGAAATGTCAGTTGATTCGCAACTTGAATTCGAACGTGGTGATGCCCAGTTGCCTTCCAGTCGTAACTCATTCGATTTGGATGCATCTCAGCCAAACGCAGCGAAAAATTCTAAAGCTAGCGAAGCCGATTTCAATTTGGAGTTGTCTGCAGATAGTTTGACAGGCAGCAAACTCAATTTTAGCAGAGTCGACTTGGGTGCCAGTTGTCTATCATTCAATTTGGCAGCATCGCGAGCAAATTCAACGCCCAGTTTGAAAACCAACAAATCTTGGGTCTCGATTGAAGTAAGTTTTCTATACTTCAACTTTCTTGACTTACAAAATTCATTGAATTTCTTTATAGCGTCGTAAACGACAACGTTTAAATAACAGTCAACAGTCGGACGCAATGCTGGAGATGTTGTCGCTGCCATCGCAGGAGTTGCCATCGCAATCTGTGCTCAGCTTTCCACCAAGCGGCAGTGTAGCTAATGGCAATGATAGTCAGTTCATCAGCGAATCTGTTTTTCGCGTACCCGATGTGCCGCCAAAAGATTGTCCTCTACCCGCAACACGCTGCTTTCTGCTGACGACGACGAGGAAATGCCCTCCAGTTCATTGTGGAACTGTGCTTCAAGTCAAGCGAGCGACTTTACGCTGCCATTCAATGCCATCTCCTCAACAGCGCGTCAAATTGGCCCGTCAACAATAGCGTCATCATGTCAGCAAACTCCGCCGCTATTGGACATGGACGTGGAACCATCGGAGCAAAGTCAAGAGTCTCTGTTTCAGCTGGAGAAACGCAACGATGCCAATTGGCTGCCAGATCCACGATCTCACCCAATCGATCCACTGCCACGTGATAGAATGTTTGTTAAGGACAATGCGCAGCGTTGCAATGTTGATGTCGATTTGAAGTTTATGCCATCAAGCGTACAAAAGCTATACACTCTGATCTGTGGCAAATTCTCGGATTATGCATTCGTCTATGCGCTGAGCTCACAACTCAGTCAAGACTGTGTGCCCATGGAGTGTTATGTGTACCTGAAGATGGCGTTGCTGATCAGCCTGGTTAGCATTGAGTTGGACGAACTGCGTCCGCCCATTTCGTTGTGTGTCATTTGTAACGACAGCTGTGCGACGAATCGTCTGCTCAACAGCATTGGCCAATTGGCGCCGCGTTTCATTGGCCCCCACGAAGGTGGACAGCAGCCCACGTTCAACGCTTTGCCCGCCCGCTACAATTGGGTGCAGGCCAGTCCATTGATGATGGCGCAGCAGGGTGTCTACTATGCCGGCGACTGGAATCGCTTGACCCGCGATCAAACCGAAGAGCTGGAGAAGGCCATCGAAAACAATACGTTGCCGGTGCCGCAGCTGCAGAGCGAATTGCCATTGGAAGCAGCTATTTGGACGTATTGGCAGCCAGAAAATGCCGTCAATCAGACAACGGCCTTTGCCAAGCTTTGTCCGTGAGTAGAAGGCACAACATGATATGGATATATTTGTAATTTCCATTCCATTCCAGCATCTTTGGACTGCCCATTTATGTGGATGAGCCCACCAATTCGTCCATGTGGAATTTTGAGCTGCACGCGCACACTCGCGATGCCCAAAAGAAGCCCGAAGGTATCAACATCTGCATCGAGGATATGCGCACGCTTCTCGAATTGATACAACAGCGTCAAGTTGTTTTCACCGAGCCAGCGGAGCAGCTACTGAAGCGCTACTTTGTCATCTCTCGCATTCGACAGTCCAGTAAGTGTTCACTATCGCTCTCTCTCTTTCTTATTCACGTTTAAATCTATCCCTCACTCTTTCTCTTGCAGCCGCATTTAGCAGCAAGACGTACGTGGTGCTTAAACAATTTGCCGAGTCTCTGGCCAAGCTGGCCATGCGCTTGGATGTCATCGAATCGGATGTTATCGTTGCCATATTCCATTGTGAGCATTTTGTGCGCAGCATCTTTGGTGCCGGCGAATGTCCCCCTCCGGCTGTGGCCAGTTTCAATGTCATCTCTCGCGTGGATGCTTACATGAATGTTTTCTCCCGCTGGTTATTCCAGTACATCGAACATTTCGAGCAAAAACTTAATCAGTAACTTTCCTAAAACCATTTTGTATTGATATATTTTGTAATACATATCCAAAACCTAATCTTTATGAACAATATTTATAATGAAAATAAGTCTTTGTTTTGTTCTAAACAAACTTTAACTATGGTTAATATAAATCCTTGTTTATCTTAGCTATAATTTTTTTTTATTTCTTATCGAAATTAGTTAAACAACTTGTTACATTATGCATTAATATTTCAACATTGTTAGAGAACACTTGCTTACTTCGATGTATTAAATATAAAGCGATATGGATAAAATTATGACATTTTGTTTGATTGATATTGTCCAGTTGATCGAAGAGCCACATTAATTTCCTGTCACATTTAAAGAAAATTTCAAAGTTACTGTCATTGGGTTGAATTAGTTTCGTACACGTTGTTTCACTCGGTTTTTATTTTTGAAAGCAACTAAAAACTTCAAATATACAATTTTATTTCTGATTAATTTTAGCGCCTGTATCGGGAGAACGATTTCTCGATCCATTAGCGAATTACAAAATTACAATAGAATTGCAAAGCTTCTTTTAAAAACCAAAACCCCGAAACCCGTAGAAAAAAACATTTAATTCTTACAGTTCACTTTAAGTTGTTCAATTTGCGCGATGCCGACCAAAAAACATCATGCGAAGCTCGGATGGCGAGACATCAGCAATGAAAATGCCAATATTGAGCAGAATCCAATCGAAGAGAATTCTTACAACGGATCCCAGCCGCGTTCTCGTCGTGGAACGGTTCCACTCTTTGAATTCCTTGGTCCGAACTTACTGGAGTTCAATGCAAACGAGTAAGTAACGTCATATATTCAAGAATTTCCTATGATTTTTTTATAATTACTATTACTTTTCATTGCAGCAACTCGACGGAAGTTGACGTCAAGCGTATTTTGTCCCGTAGTAAGAAGGAACCAACTAGGCAAGTGTCTTTTAAGCCAACTGATGCTGACTTTCCCACTGTGGGCTCAATGCCCAACAGGAAAATAAAGACGCAAGCTAAGGTCGCTGTTGACGTGGGAGTAGCAACTGGTGCATCGATTGGTAAAGGAGCAGTATTTGATCCACAGTTTAATGATGGATTTCCAACTCTTGGCACCATTCAAGCTAAACCGCAATCTAAAGTGGCTAACGATGCGAAGAAAATAGCCGTGAATGCTGTTGATGGTCCAATAAATGATGCCATAGCATCGGGAATGCAGAATGAAGTCGCAGCTGAAGCAGCACCAGCTGCAACAGTTGCTGTTGTGACGCCACGAGCAACACAATCAGCGATTGTCCAGCAAATTCGTGAGCAAATGGCGCCAGCAAAACCTTTCCAAAACCGCAAGACATACAACAATCATCCTGGTCCTGGCTCTATGGAACGTCAGCCATCGAATACAACGCTGCCACGTCATCATGGTGCCAACGCTCAGTTTAATGCTTCATTCCGTCGCATGCCACAAGCACAGATACGTCCACCAGCTCCAGCCTCGATGGTCATGAATCGATCTTCGCCTTTGCTGCACGCTGCTCCAAGGCCATCGTCGTTACCTGTGCAGCGTTCTGCTCTCTCGTTGCCTGTCCAGCGTCCGCCACACTCTTTGTACATGAATCGCCCGCCAGCGCCAATACAACCATATTCAACACATCGATTGTCTGTGCAGCGTTCTCAACCATCTTTGCCTCTGCACCGTCCTCCTCCAGCGTTTGATGCCAGGCGTACTCCAGCAGCATTGCCGATGAATCGAACAACATCTATGCAGCCACCTCGAGGACATCTGCTGCCGACGCCATCACGCTCATATCTAGCTCCCCGCCACGTGCCTCGCGTCCAATAGTGCGCCATGTGTCCGACTTTGTTGTGGGTGCACCTAGAGTGACCTCCAATTCATTCGTTGGCCATCGTCCTGGCTTCAATGCGAATGAGAATGCATTCTTTGTGCGCAATCAGCCGCAATTGAAGACTTCACTCAATTGCCATGCCGCTGAGTTTCGTCCTAATTACATGATGATCAACGAGCCAATGCCTGAGCCTCCCATAGAGCCAAGAGGTCGCAAAAAATCCATGACAGTTAGTATTCCCACATAGGCGAAACTTCAAATACTTTAATTTGTATATCTTAAGCAGGAGCGTCGCAGGCGTCAACGTTTTTATCGCACTCTGAAGCCCAATGTGATGTTTGGGATCGGTGAAGTGCCGCCAGACTTGCCACAGATGATGCCGAGACCAATCCATTTACCAGCTGAAGTGTCACAAGGCAACTTTTCATCGACTGGACCACGCTCCTCTTTTAAGCCTGGCTACGGTTCCAATCGACGTAACATCATGTTTAAATCACTTTTGAATTTGGCTGCATAAGTTTTAGCAACCCTGTAATTTCACACTATGCAATTTAAAAATCATTTTATTACGATTATTCCTATATTTTATATAGTAGCAGAAAAATGCTCGCAAACATTTATAAATATAGTGTATAATAAATTGTAATAAGCCAAAAATGTAATTGTAATCCAAGAAAACAAGTAAGAAAGCTGCAGTGGAGTGTGCTCGACCGTGAGATACTCGTTACCCATTTTGAATAAAAGCATTATGGTGTGGTATTAATTTTAAAATATACCCAATTAATATACCACAAAAATACTAAATTATATATTTGGCATTATTACCATAGAGTGCTAAATATACCAGATTGTGAGCCAAAGCAACTAAGACTCGTAGTAAATAAGCGATTACGACTATACAAAGGAATTTTTATATAAATTCATCAATTCACAGAAATCAATATTATATGTTAGTTATTATTTTCTGCCCCAAAATTCGAGACAAAATTCTAGCTCCAAAATTTCGCTTATTAATCGTTTAGGGGGGCGGAAGTGGGAGTTGCAAAAATTTGAAACAAATGCGTCGAAAACAATATCTCTATCTCTTATAGTCTCTGAGATCTTGGTTTTCATACGGATGGATAAACAGACATATCGCTTCGGCTGTTGACTCTGATCAGGAATATATAAAACTCTTCTACACTGAGGGTTTGCGGATATAAAAACTTAGTTATGTATTTACGAATATTTAAAGAAAGTATAATTGAAATCCCAAAAAAAAGGCGATGGGCTATTGTGTCATATGTGAATAAACAAAAGAATGTCATTCAAATATATACAGAATATTTTTAATTTGTCAACTGCCTCTGTCTATTCTATTTTTCAGTCAACAATTAACTTATTAAGACGACAAATGCGCAGCTTCTGTTTATTTTTAGTTTTCCTTGAACTTTGTTGAACAACATATTCTTTTTCTAAAATGCAAAAGGCAGAAATTATTTAAACACTTTTTAGTGCAGCAAGTGCAAAAATATCTCGCACTCACAATTTCATATCTGGTTGAGTCACACATTAAAAGCACAATATTTTATTCCTTGTAATTAGCATTTAATTATGTTTTATTTTTATTTATTTTTTGATTATCATTTTCAGTTGCCTGAGCACAGAGTTTTGTTTGAAGTCCGTTGGCTTTTTTGTTTTCTTTCATTTGTTTTTGAGAACACGCAAAATTGAAAATCAATTTCGTCGTGTTGCTGCCTAAAAGTGGTTTTTATAAAAATACACACAAATATATCTGATATATATATATAGCTATATATGTATGTGTAGATGTATACTTTATAATTAAATTAAATTCACATCAAAACTTCAAGTATGTGTATATAGTTTTATATATAAAGTAGTCAAAGGTCCATTTGGTTATTAGTAATTTGTTGTTGTTAAAATAGTTGATGAAATGGTTTGCGCGTTATTATTGGCATTAGGACTGTCAACGATATACATATGTATGCGTAGATATATACATATATAGTTTTGTATGTGGGTGTTCGTAAAAATAATTGCTTAGCTTGCTAAAGTCTAGATTATGACAAATTAAAAGCATAAAAAAATACATTCTTCACTTTGGTCCAGTACTGAAATCTCGGATTTCGTTAGTTGCCAAAATTGGTTTGCTTAGTTTCTTGGGTTTGTTTTTTTCTTCTTTTGTTTTTGTTGGATACATACGAGGAGATTATGTAACCTTGGCTAAAGACTACCTCACTTCACTGTTCGATTGAGCTGGCTTACATGACTAAACAACTTTACAGTTTTACAAGTTTACAGAGTTATACAGTTTAGATTAGTTTACATCTTAATTGAGCTTTACATTCGGCTGATGGCGGCTTCTTTCTTTTTCTTTCTAACTAGTAACTATCTGGCTATCTATGTATATAGTAGTAGTATTTCCGTATTGCTCAATAGTCCAAATTGCCCTGGGCTCCGGTTATGATGGCATCAATCCAAATGCGTGCCGCTGCATCGGATGCAGCCTGTAGATTGTAGCTGCGCTTCTTCGTCTTCACAATGAATGTGCAATGCGGTCGACCGCTCTTCGAGGCATTCAAATGATCCAGATACACCTCATCGATGGTCTGCAAAGGGATTTGAGTTAAGTTTATTGTTGATGGTGAGTTATTTAGTTGAGTACTTACCGAAAAGTAGGCGCCTCCTCTTGGCTTGCGCTCTGATTTATCCGAATAATAGATGAGTGCACTGCGCTGACGATCGAGAACAAACCAACGACGTGACCACGCATGAAACGTGGCGCCCAATTTGTGCAGGTAACTGCAAAAAGCGAATGACAACAAATTAGAGCAACTTCTAATGGAAAGTTCACTCACTTTCTTTCTTACTCACCCGCGACAACTTTGTGCATCGACAAACACATGCGGACATAGATCGATTTGATGGCCAGCTGTTTCGATGTGATGCCGCAGATTCAGATCCGGCGAGAAGATGGGCAGGTAGCGTGTCAAGGGACGCTGATGCTTGGCCAGCGCACGTTTCCGTTCCCCATTCGCATTCACCGCATTGACGCTGGCTGTGCTGCTGCTGCCGGTGCCGGCGCCGCTGCTGCTGCCCCCGCTGCCGCTGCCCGCTGATGCCGTATCCTGTGAGTTGCTATTGCTGCTGGCTCGCTTGTTGTTCTCGCCTTGCTGTTGTTGTTGCGCTGCTGTTGATGTGCTGTCATTGGCAAATTTAGGTGCCTCAATCGAGGCATCACAGTTATTCGCCTCGGACAGCGGACGTGGACTGCGTGCTGTGGGCGCCACAACGCCTACAATGCCATGATGCTCCAGTTCCGGTTGCGAGTGACGTTGCTGTGGAGAGGAGCAGAAGATGCAGCCAACAAAAATGTTAGAAATTGCGTGAGCGTATGAATGGAGGAGAGCAATATTGTAAGTGGGTTAGCGTGTTGACCAGCTCTATAAATAGTAGATAGTAGAGACAACGCACTTAATTGTTTTTTTTTTTTGTTTGTTTTTGGTGTCAGTGACAAAGCTGCGCATTCCACTGGCCAAGCGCCAAGGCGTTTAACCCTGCAATGCCGCCGCCATTAGTTCTCATAATTAGTTCCTTTCAGGCATATATGCTATATTAAGATGCGCCCAAAATATCCTACAAATTTCACCAAGTTCGCGCAATAAACACAGCTGACATTCTATTCTTATATTTTGTCGAAACTACAATGTAAATTCTACAGCATTTTGAACCGTTTTTGGATCAAATATTTACATTTAAAAAAACCTGCTTAACCGAACAAACTATTATGTGATTCCACAACTTTGTGAACCATTTTTGGATATAATATTTATATTAATATGAATTCATCTTGTTAATCCTCAGCTTTTTTACAAAATAATTTGACTTTTTTCTTGGAATATATGTTACAACATTTAAAGTAAATATTGACAATTGATTTTTATTTCTTTATTAACTACACATCCTATGAATATTAATAAATGCATATTGATAATTGTTTTTCTATTATTAACATTTTCACTGCACAAAAATTTAACTTTCAGGAAATTCTTTAACTTTTAACACTTTTGCTGAAGCTTTTCTTGATTGAAGGCACGATACACATATTTTCGTTTTTTAATTTCTAACACAATCGTTTTCTAATAATGCAAAAATTAATGTTCATTAATGTGTTTCATTGATTGACGAATTTTGTTTACTCTTTAAATTTGTGTTTATAGCTGATTGATCGCGTTATTATTTTTATTTTTAACGTTATTTTTTGATATTTAAAATTCTCTTGCTAGCATTAATATTCAACTATATTGCACTTCATTCAATCATTTCCGATATATGATTGATTGATTGATTGATTACTCTATAACTTCCACTTTTAAAGGTTATTTTTATTTAAAATTCTCTTGCTACCACTAATAGTCAACTATATTGCACTTCATCTAATCATTTCCATTTGTTTTGCAATGCAAAAAGACTTTGTGGAATATGATTGATCGATTGATCAGCCACACACTCACTAGATAATAGAGTTCTGTGCGTTGTCGTGCATTCGCATCCATGCGACGATGCTGCACATATGTCATCCAGACGGACATGATTCTGCTGCACAGTGGTTAACAGGAATCAGGAAACAATTAAAGAGATTATATCTTCCCAAGTGTTACGCGCTATTGCAAAGAGAACGTGTGGAACTGCGAATGCGGAATGTAACCGCAGATCAGAGATCGTGCGAATCAACGCCCGACGCGAGGCTGTGGCCAAAAGTCGAATGAGGCGAACGCGAACATTGTCCAGCATCGATGGCGATAGCGATGGCGTCGTAGTATATATAGTATGTCGGGGAATTCTCGATCAAGATCGGCCAATTATAATCGTAATGGGGCAAAAACGATTTGTGGGTCTATTGGCTACTGCTTATTGTGTAAACAATATCCATCCAGCCTCCAAGGTAAACAACAACAATAGCATTAAAGATGCAAGAGGCGAGGAAGAGAGAAGTGCGCAAGGCGCGAGCAACGGACGCAAACTGACGACTGACCACAGCGAAGGCGGAAAAAACGATTCGAAGACTCGATCATCAGCTGCTGAACATTAAGGAAAATAGAAAATATTATTATAAACTTATTAATAAGTGTAGTCCATAGAGCACACAGCTGCTGGCATAGCCAAAGTCAGAGAATAGACGGCGGACGACGGAGGCGAGTCAAAAGCATTTTGCTTTAAAATAAACATTGGCAAAAATATAACAAATATAAAATGAAATGAGATGAGATGAGTAGCACAAAAACAAAAACAAAACACACACACGACGAGTTGTGGAACAAATCGGCAACTCGTAACTCGTGACTAACGATCCGACGATCGACAATATCGTGACGTTTAATGTTCTATCGATAGACAGACAGACAGCTAAAGAGAAAGAGTGAAAGAAGCGTGAGAGAGTGGCAGATTGATCCTTAATAAACAAGACCTCTAAACGATCTCTGCGTCATTTTTTTCGTCAAGTCGATTACTCAGCGCGAGATTTATATGGGGCATGCCGCGTCTGAAATACCCTGCAATGTAAACAGTAGTTAGGCTAAAGTTTACAAACACCTAAAAGAATGTGTTGAAAAAATCAAAAATTATGATCGACAAATTATGTTCCATCTTAAATACTATTTAAATGCTACACAAAATAATATACATAAAAGTTCCGATAAAAAAAAAAGAATACCTATTTGTGCACTTCAAATATGGAAATCTCTAGAAACCGAACCGAAATGTAGGTTAACAGTGATAAGAACAAATAATACTAATAATAATATGTGTCTGATAACTGTGCATAAAACAATACGAATTTCATTTGATTGAAAGTACTAGAAATATTTCAAAAGTCATTTCTCATTTATTCACGACCTTAACTTTTATGGAGGCCACATCTTAAATCTAAAATGTTTAGTGAATCTTCCAAAATAAACCACTTTCAACGAATTCTAGATAAATTGTTGTTTACCTCAAACAAACCATAAACTAGTTGTAAGCAAAGATGCATTACGCAAATGTAAGGAAAAAATGTGTTTGCATTAATTTAACGTAATTTCCTTAAAATTAATACATTAATTCCTGAAATCTTAACGTATCGTGTAATAGATTGCTTCCTTTATAATCCCCCCCAATTCACAAGGCGAACCTCTCGAGTTGAGTTTTATTAATATGCGATCGTAAATTGCGAGTATTAAATAATGATAACCACTTTACACACTCCGTTGACTGTAGCAGTTAGTATTATTAATTGTTCATTCGGACATCAGCATTATCGTATGCCATTTAACACATTTCCCAGTTACTCTGACTGTCTTTCCTAACGACCTTTGCTAATCTCACACAATTTGATAAAAAGCGCAAAATAAAAAGAAAACATTTTTGTATTTACTTGGTTACGAATGTTGAGTTATTTATAAAGTTGTTGGAATGCTGGCAATGAAAGCAGGAAACTCACATAAGATTACACTAAAAAACAATGCGGTTACTATAGGGATTTTTTTTTTGCAATTTATATTCTATTATAACATCGAAAATTATCGATCGAGGCAGATCTAGATAACAGCACAACACTCGCTTTGTATCGTTATATTATTTTCAACTGTTTTTTTTTTGTTTGTTGTTGACACGCACTTTATTTGCTTTAGCACAGCAAAATGTAATAGATGAACGACTAGACGATACCCTGTATTTTTTATATAACTTCATTTTAATATTCTATATTGCAAATTTTAAAGAAAATTTCTTTTAAATAAAACAAAACTAGGTTCAACTCTTTCTTTTAATAAAGGGGCTCAAGCAACCCCTTTTGTGCTTGAATTACAGGGTATGCTCGCCTGTAGTAACAGCTTGTAGTAATTGTATAGTATCTGTTTAGTGTCTATAACTAATCGTAATCTTTGCCAACGATCGCTGGCCATGTAAATCTATCGATTCAAGTATTTGTTGGTCAATAATTTGAATTGTTTATTTTGCGAATTGAGCGCCGCGCCGTTCAATTGTTTAAACAATTAGCGTGGGCCGGGCGTGGTCAATATTGCCTTCAATTTCCCGCCAAGACAACGATAATAACAATTTTGGAAAACAGAAACTTGAAAACGCTTTCGCTTTGCTTGGCCTAGGTTCGATATTTTTTTTGGGTTTTGTTCGATGACAACTCACCTGTTGTTGACCGGCATTTGTTGTTGCTGATGTTGTTGTTGTGGTCTTTGTTATTGTTGTTAATGGACTGCCATCAGCTGACGCATTAATTGTTTCCTTTTCGTTGAGCTTCTGCAATTCGGTTTTCTCAAAGAGTTTGGCATCTTTGCCGCCGCTAAAAAGATGAAGAGAAAACACATTCGATGTGAATATATTAATGAGTATTAAATTGGAAATGAATGTGGTGGTTTATTTTTATCCAACATATTGATTCACTTATCATCGATTTAGATATAGATATATACTATGTAGTAGATATATGCATACCAGCATGGAATCAGCGCATTTAGCTTATCCATGGCAATGACTAATGCAGTCACTGTCGATGCTGCTGCTGTTGTCGTTGCTGTTGTCGTTGCTGCTGTCAACTGTCAACTGTTGACTAAGCGAGTGCCAGGCAGCGGGAATCCGACTCGCTATCGAAATTGAACGCAGCCAATGCAAGGCGGTTGAATGGCAAATAAAATAAATACGCGCTCCCACACACAACAGAGAGCAAGCGAGCGAGCGAGAGAGAGAGAGAGTGCAAACAGCGACAGCTGATAAGCTTATCAGTTGCCGACAATTGCGAACGCAGTCGACGACGCGACGTCGTCGTAATTGCAACAGACAGAGGCAAGAATTCAGGTGACGTCGCGACGATGCCGCTTGACCAACTGAACAAACGCCAATCGAACAGATCTCCAACCACTTGTCGATTATTTAAGCGAACCAAATGGAGGAGAGAAGTTTAAAGAGAAGAAAAGTCGAAGTGAAGTTTTGGGAGTTGTCATCAAGTAAAGAAAAGAAAAAAAACACACACACTAGTTAATCAAACAAACGCACAATATTTGTGTCTGGTTTTGTTGTTTGTCGTAACAATATTTGAAAAACGACACGTAATTTCAAAACCGGTTTCCATTCCGAATCTCAAAAACACACAATCAGCGCCAATCGCTGTCGCTTTCAACGCTAAAAGCGACGTCGACGTCTTCGATGTTTACGTCGCTGTCGCTATCGTTTGCCGCATTGTTTTGCTATTAGCAAAATATTTGATTAATTATAGAGCCAATGGGTTGAATGTGCACGCCACCCAAAAGGCGTTTACACTCTCCAACACAACAACGGAAATGCTAATAAAGAGCTTATTTAGATAATTATTATATTTAACGAATTTAGAGGTCAAGGAAGTGTTTCTGGTTTTAGAAAAATCTAATAAAACTTATTATAATTATTAACTGTAGGAACTTAAACTTTAGAGATATAAGTAATTATTATTATTATTTTAAACTCAAACATGTTCCTGTATAGTGACGAATGTTTCAGATATTAACAATATTAAAATGTTTTGAATAATTGTCTATATTGGAAACTTCGCAAGAATATATCAGCATTATCATATTTTTAAGCAACTTGAGTTAAGCACTTGAGTTATGATAGTAAAGAATGTTTAAGATTTGAAAAATGTCAATTTGTTATAAATGTAGATATTGGAAACTTCGCAGGAATGTAAGAAACTTGAGTTTAGAAAAAATATTTCAAAATAGTTTAAAATATTATAATTTTTACAAAATCCCAAGATCATTTTAAACCAAGTATAGAGAAGAAGTTAACTCATATTATTTATGAGAATGGAAAACTCGAAATAATATAGCTAATTTATAAACCTTTTTAAGAAAAATTGTTGCTGAATAACGAAGAAAGTTTCCAAGTTTAAAAAATATCTAACACTATACACTATATTGCTACAGAATATGGGCAATTATTATTTGAGAAATATTATATGTAAATATTAAGAAAGAATATTGGCAATTATTATTATTATTATAATGAGTGCAAAATATCAAATACTATGCATTATAATTGTAGATTATACTTGAACGCAAAAAAAATTCTATCCATTACATATTATTTAAACATCTAATCTACATATTGATGTACATCTGTAGTTGGTTATACACATATAAAAATTCAAACTTTTGTCAAATCAGTAAATGTCTTTTTCGACTCTGTGTAATTTTGTAATTTACTGTCCAGACTTGAGTAATTTGTTATTGTTGTGGTAACGATTCAAATGGAAAACACTCATAATTCTTGATAAAAAGATAAATGCGCGGAGATTGTTGGCAACTTGATAAGATATTTGTACAAAGGGTGAAACAATATGAGGGCTATTTTGTAAGCGAGTGTAATGAGTGTGGTGCATTGAAGCGGTGTTGTTGTCAGCTGCAGAACTAATTAAGAGCGCCATGGCGATATAGCGATATGGATGGCGCTATAATCATATTGGATGGGAGGAAGAAGGGCAAGCATGTGGAACGAAGACGAAGACGCAGAACGCCTCGGCGCACTTTTGGGGTTAGTCAACTTGAACTCGGGTCGGGGTAAGGAGGAAGAGGGAGGTTCCATTGATTCAATTACGAGCTACTCACTTGGCATTCAATGGGGCATGAGGCAGCTGTGGTGATTGCGGTGCCTCTGTCGTTGTCTGCTGCGTGGAACGCAAGTATTGGGTGCGTGCCTCGTCGTGACTTTTCTTCTTCAGGTCATAGATCTTCTGACGCTCGTGCTCGATGACCTGGTGACCTGCAACCATAAGCGAGAGAAATAGATCTATTGAACTCTGTTCATTTGTAGAATTCGTAGGTGACAACTTTACCTTGTTGGGCAAGCAGCAGCTTGCGATTGCGCTCAATCTCTTTGATGCTGTCAAAGATCTTTGTGCTGGCGCCCTGGCTGGTCGAGATGGGTGCATCGTTGGCCACCTTGCAGCTGCGATCGATGTCATCCTGCGAGGGCACACGACGCTCCAACGGATTCACCTCGAATCTATCGCTGCGCAGCGATAAATTGAAGCTAATCTGTTCACAGCTGCCCGCATCATAGATCTGCAATGGCGGACGTTTGGGTGTGCTCGTGGTCACCTTATTATGATCACCACCGTGGGGCAATTCGATCTTATTATTGTTGTAGAACATGTTCTCGTTGACACTCTTCGACATCAGATCATCATCGTTGCGTCGCTTCGGGCAAAGCAATTCCGCTGAGCCAAAAAGCGATTGCGACATCACACCATTAACCAGATTGCTGCTGCTTCCGCTGCTGTTGTTGCCATTGGCAACGGGTGAACTGCGTCCACTGTGCGACGGCGTTGTTGTTGTTGTCGTCGCTGCTGTTGTGGACTCCTCGCCGGGTTCATCGGGTCCCAGCTGTATGCCCAACGATGCCAACTCGGATTCGAGTGTTAAACGCTGCTCTTGTCGCTTCAGTTCCTCGTGGCACGCATGATGCTCTGACTCCTCTTCAAAGTATTGAAATTCGAGATCCTCGAAGTTCTTACGATCGCTGTCGAGGGATTCGCACACGTGCTCCAGCTCCTCTTTGAGGCAGGCATTGTTCGGCTTTTGCTTCAGCATTGCGCGCAGTCTGTTTAAACAAAAATAGAAAAGCGAACAATTAGTACTTTATATTTCAATTTTAACTCAACTGAATTTCTATTTACTAAAATCTTCAAAAGATTTGCCTACTGCTTTTATAAAGACGGAAAGTTGTCAAAGTTTAAAGTTTGTCTACACAAATATTGGACCCTGAACAGATTTAATTGCAGTACTAATTTAAATACCGGTTCTGCAGTTGGAATTATACGACTCACATTTCATAACTTGTTTAGTTCTAAATTATACAGTTTGAGGTAGTTGAGAAAGTTTCCTGTAATAACTTCTACACAAATTGAGTTGCAACTAGGCAGCTCTGTTATGAAATATAGCACGCAATAGCTATAGTCATGAGCTACTATAAACGATTTATGTATATCTTAATAAATGTAAATATATAAACGTCTACTTAATTCATTTAAATATAGTCTAGCTATGTGCTAATGATAGCTGTTTCGATGAATGTTGTGCATCTTAGTAGAGTTCAAAATTCTTTATATAGTTTCTATACAGAATTTGTTATACAAAAACCTATCCTTCATCAGAATATTTTATCAAGAAATTATCAAAAATTCTATAAGAAATTCTTTCCTATTTGGGTATTATATACAATTTTCTATACAATCAATTCCTCTTCTTGGTGTAGCTGATGTTTTAACTAGATATTTTGTGACAAATCTTTTTTCCTATAATTTAAAATTCTCTAAATAATTTCAATACCGAATTTGCTATAAAATCTATGTATCTTGTTCGAATCTTTCGGCACAACATTTTAACAATTTTCTACACAATCGATTATAGACATCTGACCTTTTTCAAGTACTAATAACAGATATTTTACAGTTCTACAGTTCGATGACTCCTCTTAAAATTTGAAATATAATTTTCTATGCAATAGATTCCACTTCTCTGTCTGACTGATATCTTTAACATATAGCGTTGACAACTACTCCTAATAATATAAATATAAAATCCTCTATGGATGCTATCTTAACAACGCAACCTTACTTATTGAGCTGATCCTGCTTCATTTCAATGGACTGCTTGAGCTTCGCCTGTTGATTCTCCTCCATCACCCGCGTGGCATTGCGTTGCGCCTCCAGGCGATGAATGCGATTCTGCAGTGCCTGCAGCTGCTGCCTCGGCGTGCTGGGTCGCGACTTCAGCGACTGATGATCACTTGGTTCCACCTGCAAAAGTAGATACAGGATTACTTTCCGTTTGAATCGTTGAAAGCATTGCATACTCACCTCGATATGTTCGGTGTTTGGCGGCAGTTCGGCCAACTCGCGTTTGAGCTGCTTGCGACGCTGGAGCAGCTCACGACGTTGTCGCTGCTCCGCATTGATGCTTCGCGGCGCTGGCGCTGGCTTTCGACTGGGTTTGGGCGAGGCCTGATGCATTGTTTCTGATTCGTTGAGCTTGAGGGTGAGATTGTTGATATTCTTGTTGGTGCGCTTCGCTGGCGTCAGTTGCACTTGCACCTGACGCTGTTCCTGCTGCTCCAGTTGCTGTTTGCGTTCGAACGACTTGAAGAGCTGCTCGTAGTCGCGCTGTTGATTCGGAGGCGGTGGCTTTGGGGCCAGCGGTGGCTTCACCACAGCTGCAACCGGCGTCGATTGCTGCGATGCGGCAAAGGCATTGCCAAAGGACACATCCTTCTTGGGTGACATGCAGTTGGTGCGTATTTTGGTGCGCGGACTTTGTGGCACATATTTACCGCCGCCGGCGCCCATTCCACTTTCATGATTCGAGTTTGTTGCGCCGCTACCAACAGTTGCTGTTGCACCAGCAGCAGCAGCAGTCGAGTTGGACGCGGAAGCGGAAGCAGCAGAGGAGGACACGTGCAACTGGCCATTGATTTCGACACGATTTGGACCCAGCAGACGCACATTCTCATAGCCCGAGGTGCTGCTAACCAAGGCCAGATTGCTGCTGCTGCCGCCAGCGCTCGCATGCTGTTGGAACGGTGACTTCTTGTCGCGCGGCAACGAGCCGTTTGTCTTGATCCGATTCTGGACAATGGGCGACGAGGTGATGCTGCTGCCATTCGCATTGCCGGACGAGGCATTGTGCATGCCATGATTACTGCTGCTGTTGTGCTCACGATCACGCTCACGTTCCCGCTCCCGCTGCTGCTCCTGCTGACGATCCGCGTATTCGGTGCATATCTTTAGCATATCCTCCAGCTCGACGCCGCTGTTGAGCTCCGTGTTGATGCCATTCATCGCATAGATCTGCAGGCCGCCCGCCGTATAGGTGCCCGGCTTAGGATAGCGATCGTAGCCCACATTGTTCACCTTGGCCAGCAGCTCGGCAGCGGGCACAGATTGTGACTGTGGATGTTGTGCCTGCGCTTGCTGCTGCTGCTGTTGCTGCTTGAAGATCGCCGAATTGCTGGGCACATTGCAGTAGCCGGCATTGTGTCCAATGCCATTGACATTGCTGCCGCCTGGCAATTGATTTTTGGCATACTGATTGTTCAGCTGCTTGTCGCTGCGATGATTCTCGGCGAGATTGCGTGCAAAGCTCGCATACTTCTGGCCGAGAACATCGCGTGCCGGCATATTCACGGTGACCAGATCGGAACTAAACACCTTTGGACACTGCACACCATGCATATTCATCTCGGGCGCCGCCTCGTTGTGCTTGAAGGGATTGATGATGCTCTCGTAGAAGCTCTCCAGCTCACGCTCGCGGGCCTCGTGACGCGATTGCGATTGCGTCGACTGTTGCGTGAAATCGATGTGGGGCATCGAGATGCGCTCGTTGGAGCCCATGGCGGAGCGCATCATTTGCGCCTCGTCGGGATTGTTGAAGCGCAGATAATTCGAATTGCCAATGGTGATCATTGCACCCTGGCTGAGTTTCACCTCCTCGCCCTCGATGTGCGCCCCGTCGATCAACAGACGCGCCTCTGGCTCGGGGACAATCGTCACCTCGTTGCTGTCGCTGCGATAGATGGTGCAGTGCAGCGGACGCACTCCGCTCCCGTTCAATGAGATGCTGCAGCTTGGCGCCGATCCGATGGTCGTGTCACCTGTCAATCAATCAATCACATGTCAATCAAAATAATCGATCAGCAATGCATATTTCCACTCTAACTGTTGCGGTGTAAGTTTATCTGCAACTGCATTTGCAACTGTAATTGTTATTCTAACTGTAACTCACGTTGTCTCTCGCTCATTCGCGCACTATGAATGAAGACGAGCAAAGAGAGAAACAGAACAAAATGGAACCGAACCGAACCGAACAGAACAGAACATCGCACAGGGCTGCGTTGTTGACCTGGCGCTCTTATCTCACATTTTTCGGTGAAGCAACAGCAACGGCGACAACAACTACAACAACAGCAACCACACGGCGTCCTCATCAAGCCATGTTACCGTGGTGCGCTTCAAAAGATTACGCACAGTGGTTGTTGACATTTGTTGTACCCGAAATGCAACAACTTCAATCAGTCTACAATAATTTGACTATTTGCAATAGAAAAATCTCACTAATTATAATTCTCTAAAATTCGAATATATAATTGAAGTTTTTAAAATAATTGTATTGAATGTTTATATGTACTTGTTGCATTGATTAATTTCGTTTAATAAACTATGTAAAGAAATATGTTGTAGTGTACTAAGTTTGATTACAAATAATTTAACATAAAAAGGAAAATTTATTGTTCTTTTATTTAGGCACAACTTTATTTTTTTAAAATATTGTTCAAAATTTAGATTTTTTTAGAAATTGGTATTACTTTGATCTAATTTGCAATTATCGACAGGAATTTATAAATAACATGTAACTATAGCAGCCCATTTTTAAAGAAAATTGCGAATATTTTCCAAAACTAAAATTAATTGCATACAAGTGTCAAGCAAAGTCAGTAAAATATATATATTCAACTAAAGTCTTGTAGTGATATTCAATTTTGATATCATATTTTTAAGTAAACATAATGCAAGAAGAGACGGTGAAAACATACGAAAATAAGAATAAACTGTTGTAATAATAATAAATTTCGAGGTAAAGAAAGCTGTTTAAGCTCACGATATGATATGTGGCTTAGACACATATTTGAAACTCTTTATCTTTATGATGGCATACAAAAATAAAACTGCAGATCCTAAAAGCTCTCGGAAGTTCTATAGGATTTTTCGCGTCACACTGTGCGGCATCTTATCGCAAAGCGTTGCGGCACAAGCGTAAAAAAACAACCGTAAAACCAAAAGAAACCAAATTTGTTGTTGTTTCGCTTTTCTTTTCGTGTGCGTTTGTGCGTTTGCGTTTCATTTGCGTACCATGTTCGTTTGTTTCTCTCGCACAATTCTCGATTCCGATGAATTTTGATTATCGGCTTACACGCGATCGAGTGACCTTGTTTCTGAGAGCGGGGGAAGCGGGGCTTTTTACTCACCAATATGTATGTAGTGGATGGTGACGGCGGTGCTCAGGCGACCGCCTCCTAGGCTAACCAAATGTGGATCCGAGGCGGCAACTCGCAGCGATGGATCCTTTTTCGTCAATGACATCTGCCCAGCAGCAACGGGAGAATACCAAAAAGAGAACAACAAAAAAAGAGAGCAAAAACACGATGAGTAAAAGAACACAAACACAAACACACTCACATACAAATGCAAACACACGTCGGGGCAGCGAGATGACGCAGCGTGTGCATTTGTCAAGGCGTGAAATTGTCAACTGAGACACAAGGCAAGCAACGCCGACGCCGGCGTCGACGTCAGTGACAAATACAAATAATACACACACTCATACTATTGTACGCACACGCTTGCGCAGCTGCTCTAAATTATTATTGTTTTCTTTTGTTTCGTTTCGCCTGCCTTTCAATGCTCAGGACACTCATTCACTTACACATTCGCACACGCTCGCTGTTGGCTGCGCTAATGAAGTGAGCTGCGCGTCTGCCTGCAAACACATTCACACTCACACATGCATACACACGTGCATGTATGTATGTTCACCTCACAGCTGTGCGGTTTAGATGCTGTCAGCGTTGTTGTTGTTGTTTTCGTTAGTTGTTATTGTTTTGTGTTCTTCTTCCCGGTATTTGGTGTTGCCAGATCGTGGCGCGGTTGAAAATCAATTGGAAAGCTAATCAATCAATTTGGTTGGGCAAATAAATGAAGAATGCGGCGTTTGATAACGCACACACACATACGCATGCACAGTAGTGTGGCACGTGTGTTTGTGTGTGCGACGCACGCATTCAAGTTTTCACTTTTTATTTTTGGGCGCGGAAATGACTGCGTTGGGTCGACTGTGCGTACACATGTGTGTCTGCGTTCGAAACATTTCAATGAGCCAAATTGGGTCATAAACACCAAAAGTGGTCGACAGCATGGAGAGGAAGCGAAGTCAAAGCTACAAAAACAATAACAACAACAACAACAACAACAGCAGCAGCAATGCGATTAAGCTACATCATCATCATCAACATGATCCACAACAGCACTGCTTGCATGTGTGTGTGTGTGTGAGTGTGTGTGTGGTATGTGGGCCAAATGTATGGATAACCAGAAATGAGAGCACGCTGCCAAGCAGCCCTCTTAATGCTGATAAAGTTTTCCATTGGACACGCATCATTTTCATTTGCTGTCGCCGATGTTGTTGTTTTTGCTGCTGTTGCTCACTTCTTCCAACATTATTATCATTATTATCAGCAAGTCGTAAGTGTGTGTGTATGTGATACAATTCACCGGTCATGTTGACAACGTGAAGTAATTGCGTTAAGCTCTAAACAATTGCGATTGTGTAATAAATGTATGTGTGTGTGTGTGTATGTGTGTGTGACACGCATGTGGAACAAGCTTCGCTTTGCCAGCTTAGCATCCACACAAGCACAAAACACACGAAAAATATGCCAGACTTGCCAACTCCTGCTTAATTGGGAATGCCGCCTGTTCCCCTCTCTCGCTCTCGCTCGCACTCACATGGCCATTAGCCATTCTCATGCCCATTACAATAAACATTACGAAATGCATTTTTATCGTCTGCGTCTTTTGTTGCTGTTGCTGTTGTTGTTGTTTTCTTTTTGATTTTTGTTTTAATGCTGGCTGCCGTGCACCAATTCACCCGGCACGTCATCTTCTCTGCATCAGCGTTCAGCGTCATCCTCGCATTCTCTGTCTCGCTCTTGCATTCGTGTGGCAGACATCAAAAGTGCCAAGATTCAAGATGTGTAATAAATAATCAAAGAAATCAACGGCAACGGCCACAGCCACAGCAAAAGCAACAGCAACAAAAGCTAAACAATGAGCAGGCAAATGAGTCAGAGAACTGCTGCAATAATAATAATAACAACAACAGCAACAACAACAACAACACGTGTTCCACAGAAACACACATCACGGGATCCACAACTATAGCTATAGCCAAACAATTGCGCTATTCTATTTTATATGGCTTTCAAGTTGTTTTTGTTATTTTTCGCATTTCACGAAGCATCAAAAGTCACTTTTATTGTGATAAGATAAAAGCACGCAAATTCATCGAGCCATCCACAATTGTAGCTTCCGCTCATTAATCACACTTTTCATTAACATCAAAAGATGCTCAAAGTCCTGATACAGGTTCCTATTTTAGGCCTAGTCATAAAAAAATATTACTCTGCTTTTATGTGATGATGACTATTCAAATGAATTTGGGCTTAAAAGTTTGATTCCTCTGCGAAATAATTCAAAAGGTGAGGATAAGACCATTAATTAGTATAGATAAGTATATGAACTACTTATCGGTTAAGCACTTACATTTATTTTAAGAACTTTTTTGTTGACGTTTCAAATATTCGGGGAGAATAAGAAATAGCCACAAAAACCGCACTCGTCAAATGTGACAGACGAACTGGGAATCTGCGAAGCCAAATAAACTATTAAACAATGGGCCAGAAACAATGAGAGAAACAATTAATGAAAGCGTCAACGCAATTAACGTTTCATTTTTTGTTTTACGCTACAATGACCAAACAAGCAAGGAGTTTAATAATTTAGTGGAACGATATGTAACAGACAGCAAAAAGGGGTAAATTTGATAGTAAAGTTCATTTGAATTCCCTGATTTGTCGTATTTATTTTCATTACGATTTTCATAGAGCATCACAACTGCGGTCTTCCGCGTTTAGTGAACTCTTTTGACTTGCTTTATTTCTCTGTGCCCGACTTGAACAAAGTACCATAAACTTCCCCCTCAACACAATAACTATAACTATCCCAGAGAGTCGATAAATTGTTTGTGTCCTCACCCGCTCACTCACATTGTTTTGCACTTTCGATGCGTCTGTCGCTCTGAACTGTAAACATTACAGGAAAACTGAATAACCCATAGATTGCCATTTTTAGTTGTCTTTATTTATAGAGCGCAAACACAGCTGTGTATCCAACTTGAAAGCAAAAACACCGTTTCAATAATGCGATACTAGTGACAAGGCGGGCGAGGAGCGTCGTCTCTGGAATATGCTGGCAACTCATTTACTACATGAGAGGGAGGTTGAAAAAAAGTGACAGAGAGATGGTGCGGGGGAGAGACTGGTGTCTGAGACTTTATGCATTAGCGGCGGACCAACTCAACTGTCAATACTCGCTACGATTTTCAATTGGCAAAACCGTTCTTTTTTCTTTTTTTCTTTTTTTTTTTTTGTTGTCCCTGTCAATTCATTCAATATCTTTTTGTTTTGGCGATTGCAAATGTGGGATTGTGGGATTCTCTTTTATTTATTTACTTTTTTGCTTTTTAAGGGGGGCTGCTGCTGTTGCTGTTACTGCTGTGGGCGTGTTGCGAGTGTTCGCTAATTGAAATTGTCTGTACATTTGTGTTTGTGTTGTTTCGCCTTGACTTAACCCCACAAATGTGGGCAGTAAGCCATGTGGATCGTATGGTCATTAAACATTCCAATGTACCGGCATATTCTTCATTTTTTTTTTTTTTTTTTTTGGTTGTTCGCGAAATATATGTCAAAAGACTTGCGAACCGATGTGGAGAGTAGTTCTCAAGAAGCGTGGAATTCCCAAAACTATTCTTAAGTCAATCAATCTATCATGCGATTGATCAAATTAGGCTTTGTCTTCTTTCGTTTGATCTGTTGTTTTATTTTTGCTTTCGCAACGCCTTTAGACACACTCCAAGTGAAGATGAGTCGAACGATTTCTGAAGAAGTTGAAAGTTCTTTGATCAATCTTCAGCTAGGGTTGTCAATCTGTTTAAATTAAGGCAGCATTCTCTTTATCTGAGCATTCTGTAACTAAAATTTAAAATTCTTTCATTGCATTCGAGAAAATTATCGAGCTTCTTTGATCACAATCCTGTGAACTGAAGTCGAAAGCTTTTGTTGTGTGCAACAGTGGCTGACAAAGCTTTGCTTTTCACTTTGTCCCACTTTCAGTGTTTGTCTGTGTGTGTGTGTGTGTGTGGATCGCATGTGGGCTGTGCGGTAATTTACAAGGCTGCCTTGGGCCGCTGGGCTGTTGGCCAAAATTGTGGATGGCATTTTGGGCCAGACATGCAAACTAGTTTCGGCCGCCATAACAAACCGACAGCAAAATAAAAAAAATGGATATTAAAATGAAATACAATGTGACACATGGCAGACACAATTACGAACAGTACACGACGTGTATTTTGTTTTTACAATTATGTGTGCGCGTTTGTGTGTCTGTGTTTGTTGTATGTTAATAAAAATAAACATTTACCTACACGGGGACTGCGCATTTTCGAATTAAAAACACGCAGAGCATAGCCAAAACAAAAAAATATATCAAAAATTTCAATTATATGTGAATTTTTGTCGCTTTTTTTGTATTTTTGTTTCTTTATTTATTTATTTTTTTTTGCCGCTGGGGTCGCAAATCAAAATAAGAATCGCGCGCGATTTTATTCGCGTGCGTTTTTTATTTATACATTTTTTGTTGTATTTTTTTATAGCTTGTGAAGGTCAGTCGCTCCGGCAGCGCAGTCGACGTCGACGGCAACGTTGACACGGAGAGTGTTAAATTTATATTGCAATATTTCCAGTATTACGTGCGTGCCATAAACAACAAGGAAAGAGTTGATAATAATGCGGAAGGGGAAGGGAAAGCCAATCGAGGGGGAAGAACTGGTAACGAGCTGCATATTAAAAATGCAACCCACTTTTTTTTTTAAGTGAGCTCTTCTTTTTCTTCTGCTGCTGCTTCTTTTTGTTTGCTGATTCATATCGTTGACAAAGGGCCGCACATACAAAGGAAGCTCTTTCTCACACTCACACTCACACACATACACACTCACAGTTGCATGCGCATGTAAATGTGTAAGTGGGTATTAATGTATTAACCCCAGCTAACGGTAAATGGTTAGAGGGGGCGCCACTTGAAACTGTCAGAAATGAAGCTGTTTAAATGCCTGCATTGTACGTGTGCCTGTGTGTGTGTGTGTCAAGTGGCTTGTTAATTATGGTCATGACTCGAAAATTACCGAAATATGTGTGTGTGGAAGACGCAAAAGCAACAATCAGAACGTTGCCACTCGAGACCCTCTTAAGATGACGAAAATCTAATTAACACACACTCACACATAGATACTTCATTCGTCCCCCCTTCCCGATTCCACTCCTTCTGTGCCCACTTCATTGGCTGCTGCTCAAATTGAGTTCAATTGAACTAACTGTTTACCAGTTGACAGAAACAACAACAATAATATGGCATCATTTACGCATACTCACTGTAGCCGTCTCGCTTTCGCACTTGCCTCTCCGCTGCTTTTTGTGTGTTTGCAGGAAAAGGGTAGAAGCAATAACAATGCAAAATGCGCAATGCAAATGCAAATGCAAAAGGCGAAGCGAAGCTGTTGCTGCGTTTGCTGATGTCATCAACACACCAGCAAACAACAATAAAAACGCGAGTAACAGCAGCGGGCAGCACTTGTTATTTTGTATTTGTATTTTGTTTTTGCCTTTGAGCCAGCGTCATTGTAAGCTCAAAGCATGGGGCAACAATAACAAATAAAAAACTTGCTCTAACTGGATGACTTCATTAATTGAACACGAAAGCAACAAAATATGCAAAATACATAACTAACAAATACAATTTGCATACACTCACACACTTGTAATTACAATGATAGCGCCAACAAAACGCTGGCGTGCGTGCGCGCAGAACAAAAAAACACACACACACACACATATTTACAAAGCAAAGCCATAACAACAAAGCCGCATTATGCGCACTTGACTCGCTTACGCTCACGCGTGCGCGCCGCTCTCTCGCTCACTCAGTCTCCTGTTTGGTTTTTGCGCAAGTTGGCAGCATCTCTTTGTGGGGTCACATTGTATTGCGTTTTTTTGTTGTTCTGCATGTGTGCAAAGCGTAGGTGCACACTGTGCACTCTTATGAAAAAGACAATTCAATTGTTAATGTTAAGTGAAGTCTATTGATTCAATTGGATACGACTGCGTTTTTAATTAAGCAAAAACAAACATGACAGCAAAGCAAATACACACACACACACACACACACACACACACACACATGCGTGGGGTTTTTGAACTTCCATTCACTCACCCCGACCCTCATCTAACTCCTTCGGCCAGTGTGTCCACAAATAAGGGCCAATGTTGTAAAGTCTTCGCTTTTTTTTTGTTTTTGCACACGACCGGAAAACGGAAACGCCTGATTTGGTTAGCATTATTATGACTTTTTCGAGTTTTATGCTAGCTGGGCCCATCGTCATTATTATGAATGTTGCGTTTATGGCCGTGCCGCAGACACAACAGGCACAATTTATAATGACGGGCTGCTCGAAAATTCCAATTGGGCCATTTGCTGCAATGGGAGCAGCCTAGAAAGGTGTCGCCACACACAGACACACACACACACACATACATATGCCATTCATCAGGCGCTCACACACATTGCGATGCGCCATTAAAGATCAGTGACGGGCGGGTGACAAAGTGCGTCCGGTTTCGAGCATTTCGGATGCAAATGTCCAAAAGGCCTCCGGGTCTAAGTCTGAAGTAGTTGCGAGAGTCGTCGTCGTCGTCGTTGATGTTGTTGTTGTTGGTGGTGCCAATGAACGCAATGGAAACGTTATGGCCACCTTCAACGCACACAATATTGGCAATGCTGTTGCTGCTGTCGAAAAGTTTTCCCCCTCAATGGGAAAACTATGCAGCCGGCTGGCTGAAATGCGCACAGCTGCAACACAGCAAAACGTGCAGCACATAAAAAGAAGTGTGAAATGGAAAAACACATAAAAAAAAAACAAAGAGAAAAAAGAATATAGAAAGAAAATACGCGCACACACACACACACTCACGCACATAAAACGAGAACATTAGAGGAATTTCATTTAAATTTCATTTTTGGGTTGGGTTGGCAGCGCCGTGTGACCTGCTGACAATTGGCGGCTTCGTTTTGATGAAGAAAGCGCCGCTTTCAAAAAAACTGCAGGCAGGTTTTAATAGACGACCAAAAAGCTTCATAAAAGTCCGTCCATACGTCTGTGTGAATGTGTGTGTGTGTGTGTGTGTGTGTGTGTAACAAGCAATGTAAGCAAATTCCATAAAAGTTCTTTACAGACCTCCCATTGTTATTGTTGTTGCTCCAACTGTAATTTGATGTGACACAATCTCTTTCTGCATCAACTCTGCTGATGGTTGAGGGGACTCAGATTCAGATTCAGTAAAATTCATGAAACGAGACCCGACAGGCGAGAGACGAGTGGAGGCAAGGCGAGGCGAGACAAGAACAAAGCAATGGCAATATGGCGTTGATGGTGACGTCTGTCAAGCCAAATCAGATGCAACTTCAACGACTTGTCTTGCATTCCCCTTCAGTATTTTTACACTGCACTAGTTACGCACTAGCTACTTTGTAGATAGCTTTGTGTATAGCCCTTAGGTGGTGAGTGAATGGTTCTGGGATCTAAACCACCGTAGTAATAACTAAATATTTATATACCAAAAACTAGATTACACCAACTAGTGATTTCACTACTGCCTTACCATTACTGTGTACTGCTGGGGTATTAATTTGAGTGCATAGCAATATGAGCACAGTTTGCTGCGTTTTCCTGGCATCCAATTGTGAATGGATCTCGGATGAATAAAGTGCAATGTGCACAAAGGAATTGTGAAAAAAAGACACTCGTCAAATTTGCTTTTTTCTTATTAAGTAGAGTAAAAACATACGTGAGCAATACGAGTTTTGTAGCAAGAAATTAGGCATTAAAGAAATTGAGAGTTTTTGCCACTCAGTTTTATCAGTTTGATAATGTTTAATGGGCAAATGCAATATATTTTAACTAAGTAAACAACTCATGCCAACTAACTAGCTGCCAATCATTAAGCATAAAGTTAAGTTGGATGGCTTAAAAGGCTTGAAAATGTCGTGAGAGGTGCTTGGCAAAAATAAATAAAGAATTGGCAAGGGCGGCGACTAATGCTAATTTGTGTCAGAGCCCAAATAACATTTGATGCATAACACTACAAGAAGCAGTCGACAAACTTTTCGTCGTTCACTGTGGGCGTGTTCTATGCCTATCTCTATGCTATGTCCGTCTATTCGTTATTCTGTTGACACATAAACTGCATTTGGCAGCACTTGATTTTAGTGCTTCTGTGTCGTAGACACACACACATACACACACATAGACCTGTATTTATGCTTTTGGCAACATGCAGTGATGATGTTTTTATATGAGTCGCTGTCTAATGTCTTTCGGATATGCTGCTGACGTTTATAATGATGTTTGCTGGCCGTTGACAATGTTGATGAGGCGCCACAAAACATACAGTACAATTAATTGATTGTTTACGAAGTAAAAAGAGGCCGGAAAAATAATTATTTATTCATATCGTTGATATGTTTCTTATTTCTTTTCTGAAATGCTTTTTTCTCTTCAAGTCTATTATATATTTATTTTATTGATATTCTTATTTGAAAACATCGAAAACTATTTAATTTCTACTAATAATCTACTATATAATATGTTTTTTCTTTAATTTTAAGAATCAGTTTAAGTAAAAAAGATTAAATCTTTCTGTAATCTGCTATTGTGTTGTAAGAAATAAATATTTTCCAAAATAAAATGATTTCTGTTTTTAATTATATTATTAGTGAAACTATTTTATAAAAATTACACGAAACCTTCTTGTCTGCATAATTTTATACGCCACTGTGCGACTGTGCTCATTTCTTGGCACCACCTAACTTAACCTTAGCGCAACAATTTTGCGCAATAGAATAAATATAATACTAGCAAAAAAATGCTAATTAAATACACACACACAAACAAGCATTAGCAAACACATGTTCGTGTATTTATGTGATCTACAAACGCGCGACCGGCGAAACGCAAGCATTAAATGAATATAAGCCAATGGCAAAAAAAAATAAAAGTGAAAAAACGCCATCAAATTAAATCAAAATCGACAGTTTCGCCGGTTGCGCAGGCGTCGCAAATAAAATACCCAACCCACAAACAACTGCAAAAAGCGTGGCAAAAGCAAATAGCAATAAAAGCTATCTTTTCGTAGCTAGTTGTTTTTTTCTAACACTAGCTTAGGCTCTTTTTCACATAGAGAACAACGCAAGGATGTGACCAGACTCAATGTCGAAAACAAAAGCTGCCCTTTGTGTCTAAGTATGTGTAACAGAGACAAAAAACACGTTCAGCCGAAACAGTTGAAAAAAAAGAATGAAAAGCAAGCGCAAATGTCGAACAAAAGAACAAGTTCTCCAAAAGCAAAAAAATAATAATAAAATATGTAGCTTGTTATTGTTGTTTTGTTGGCTCATTATACAATTTTGGAATTTTGGCCAATTTATAAAATTTACATAATTTAATGGGGGTATCATTTTGAATAGTGTAATTTGTATTTTTTTTTTTTTGGCTTTGCTTTTCGCGTCATAGTCTAAAGTGTATGTATGTATGTGTGTGTGTGTGGAACCCAAGTGGATTTTAAAACTTTACACAGAAGAGAGCAGAAGAAAGGCAACAGGGTAAAGGGTAAAAGTTTAGCTTGCGTTGAACTTTCTTGGGCTGCGAAAGTCACAATAAGAAAAAAAAGCAAGGCAGCAAACCAAACTCAAAACAAACTTGCAGTGACTGCGCTGCTGCTGCGCAGCGCTGTGGTCGGTCTTTCTTTTTGCTGCCGGCTTTGCTGTCGTCAATAACTCCTGCAGTGCGAGCGACGACGACGACGTCGACGTCGCATTCACTTGAGAATTGCTGTTGCTGCTGTTGTTGTCTGGCAGTTTGTCTGCTTTTTTTATGGAAACCGGCTAAATTCCATTTGATTGGGATGGGATGCCTTTGCCTTGCCTTTTCTTTCTTTTTTTTCTTATGTTTTATGCTTTTTTCTCACTGCATTTCACTATTGTGGTCGCTCGCCAGTTTTGAGTTTCTGCTGACGTCGCGACGTCGCTGTCGGCGTCAGCGTCATTGTTAACTGTGCACAGCTGTCAAGGGCGTTGGGCATTTAGTTGTTGTTGTTGTCCTGCGCGGGCAGTGACAGCAGCAGCAATTTAAAAATATACATACATACATATGTATTTAAACAAACAGACAGCGTCTTATATGCATAATATTTATTGTATATTGTGTTAATTTGCATGCTTACCTTTTACAACTGTATACGTCTTCCTTTCTCGCTCTCTTTCTCTGTCTTTCTTTTTGCCGCCTCAACTGTTGCTACAGTTTACCAACTGTTATTATTGATATTATTGTTGTTGTTGCTGCTGCGTTGCCCGCGTTGGCGTCGTTGTCGCTTTGCTCACTTGGTGGTGGATGTTGTTGTTGTTGTTGCTGCAGTTCGTCTTGTTGTTGTTGTCGCAACAGGGAATGCATTGAATATAATTTAGTTCTTATTCTCTCAAAAATGTTGTCCATTCATTTTATGTGTTGTGTGTGGCATGAAATTTACATCTGAATGTGCCGCGCTGCTGCTGCTGCAGCGAATACAAACAAACAAAACACAGCGAGTAAACGAGTTTGTAAGAAGAAACCGCAATAACACCAACACCAACACCACCAACATCAACAACAACAAAGTCTGAATTCAATTTATCAATCGCAAAGCTCACGTTTATCATCAATTTACGAGCACACTTTTATTCAATTATTTAACGCACTAGTGTGTCGCGTTTCAATCACAAACAAATGCACAGTTTTCAATGCACAAACAAACAAAAACAAATTGTCAAAAAAAAGCAAAATAATAATAATAATAATTTTTAAACGCACGCAGACGCCGTTGCGCCAGCTCGTTCGATGGTTTTTTTTCGACTGAAGCTGAAAACGCGACTGTTAATGTTAACAGGTCTGAGCCTGAGCGCAACAGTTGGTTAACAGTTTGCACACATTTGCTGGGAAACGCATAGAATATGCCAATACCAATTGTCTGACGTCAGAAATGTTTTTTTTTAATTTATCGTTTATTTTATTGATTCTATTAATAATTTTAATGTTTATGCAAAAGCCGCAATGATATAAAAAAACATTGGCTCGACTTATGCGGTGCACCCGCTAAATGCGCTTACATTGCACGCGCTAAGCGCAAAACGGAGCGCACTTTACGTAATTTAACAGCGTTGTGAGCGCCAATTTGTGTAGTTTGAATTGAACTAGATAATTAAGCTCGATTAAAAACATAGTAAGTGGCAATGAATCCACAAGCTGTTTTATCTACTTGCTCTTTATTATTTGAGATGATTATACGAAATAACAGCAAATACTTTAGTATGCTGTAAGCAAACGTTGTTCAGCGTAAGTGAAACAGCAAAATGCGCAACATAGCACACGCTAAACGCAAAAAAGACCACACTTTACGTTATTTAACAGCATTGTTAGCGCCGAAATATATATTTTTGAACTAGTTTATTAAAAAAAAATATAGTAAACATATTAAGCTGTTACTACGCTTTTTCCAGCTTCTTAGCTTTCTTAGCCAACTTCTTGAGGTGTTCGCTCTTATCCAGATTGTTCTGGAAGAATGTGGTCTCCTTGCGCGCCTGCGACACCTCCGTCTGCAAACGTTGCTTGTGCACAGCCTGTTCGTAGTTCATACGTTCGGTGAGATGCACCCATTTGAAGCGTGGCAGATACTTCATGCTCCACAGCGAGTCATAGAACTGCGACTTCTTCCGCGTTGATATCTGCTTATTGTTGAGCAGTGGCACAATTTGTTTGGCAATGCGTTTCGATTCAAACTCAACCCAGCCCTCGGTGAAATGTATATTGTACTTTTTGCGCTTATTCTTCTTCTTTGCCTTGTCTGGGCCGCCTAAAAAGTAGAGAAATGTTGTTGTTATTATTGCTTGATGTGGCACGTGTTGTCCACTCACCTGGTTGCTTTTCGGGCTGCAAATAGATGCGTCCCACTTTGCCGAAGTCACTGAGTATTTCACGCATTCGCGTTACATTCATGTGTTTGGGGATATTTGATATATAGATGATGCCCTTTTTCCGTTTCTTTGGCACTGTTGCTGTTGCCGCTTTGGCGGATGCGTTGAAATTGGCCAAGTCCATTTCATCATCGTCGTCGTCGTTATCGTCGTCCTTCTCAATTTCGTTGTCTTCCTGTTGCTGCTCCACATCGTCCTCGCTTTCCTCAGCATTTTGTGGAGGCGGCGGAAGCGATTTTGTTTTCTTCCTCATATTTGTTTTTAATACAAAACGTGCGAACAGTGTGACCGGATTAATCGCACATCAAAATAACTTATTTCCCGCATTACTCATTAGACACTGCTAACTAACCTACTGCATTTACATATGTGCAGCCGCTACGTATACGTTAAATATCGATAACGGTTGACCAGGGCTGACCTATTTTGCGGCATACAAAACAATTCTTATTGATAAAAGCAAAACAATTGAATTGACTATGTTTAAATGTTAATAATGTTCAGTTGATTGCCGCCAGCGTAAAATGCCAGTAAGTAATGGCTGCCATGAAAAGTGCATGCCTAGTATGCGTTGACTAATGTGCAGTATTTTGTGTGATGATAATGTGTTGTGTGATTAATTTGAATTTTACAAAATATAACTTCTGTTTTTCTCTTTTGTTTTGTGTCTGGTTTGTAGGCTTATCATTCAGAGATCGAGGAATTCCAGCGGAAGGTGGGTAATATGGCCATTTTGCCGCTGCGAACAAAAGTACGGGGGCCAGCGCCCAGTGTGAATACTGATAACGACATCATTGATGACTCACTGAATTATTTCAAAGCGAACGTTTTCTTTCGCACATATGAAGTTAAGGTATGTTTACAACACAAACACACGCTCATAAATATTTTATTCCCATGTTCGAATTGTATCTAATCAATGTTTCTATATGCCATTGCAGTCGGAAGTGGATCGTGTTCTTATCTACATAACGCTCTACATAACCGAATGTTTAAAACGCCTCGAGCGTTGTCCCAACAAAGAGCAGGGCAAACAGGATTTATATTCGTTGGCTATAGCGAAATTCTCTTTACCTGGCGACGCTGGTTTTCCATTGAACTCGGTCTATGCCAAGCCGGATAATGCCGATTTAATGCGTGAATATCTGCTGCAATTGCGCCAGGAAACCGGTCTCCGATTGCTGGAGAAGGTCTTTAATACGGACGATGGTAAACCGAATAAATGGTGGATCTGCTTTGCTAAAAAGCGCTTCATGGACAAGAGCCTTTCGGGACCGGGAGGAGTCAATTAATAGAATTATGATTAATTGTTTGTTAGTCAATAAATTATACTTTTAGATAAGAACTCCAGTTTTATTTCAACGATCTCTTTATCGATAAAAATATGAATATGTTATTAAAACGCGCGACAAGCGGTGCTATATAGACTAAATTTCGATAAAAAGTAAAATCGATTAGCGATTAATAACGACAACTTGCTTTCAGCCCTGCGACAGTGCTGTAAAACGAGCTGCACTCTAACGCAAAAGTTTTTCGTTCGCTGGCGCCAAATTTAAATTGAAACGAAATGAAAACAAAAAGTTCGATGATTTGTAATCATTTATTAAAATAATAGATTTTTGTTGTTTTTATATATCGGTTGTAGTTTCGTTTGTTTTGCTTGAAAGCCAATTTAACAGTTGATAATTAAACACTAATGCCACATTCAAAAAAATATAGAAAAGCACGGCAGCAGATACAACTTAAAATTAATAACAAACAAAAAAAAATATATTTATATATAGATATATCGAAGGACAAAACAATTAATCTTAAAATACGAGGACCATATATGTATAACGTTACAAGATATTCACATGATTATATCATATTTACAATATACAATATTTGGCAAGCAGAGGAACGAACGATGATTGATGGTTTCCTTCAATCACACAAACTTATTGATAATCTCAACAATGCTCTGATACGTGCCTGTCACAATACCCAGCAGGGCAATGATCAATATGGCGATATTCTTCAAATAGACAAGGGTACCCAGACCCTTTGGCTCCTGGGCGCGTATAACGAAATCGATCAGCACTGGTATCACAAATGCCAGCGATGTGGAGCACAAGGCGCCAATCAGTGAGATGAATAAGCTCAGCTCAGGAACCACCAAAGCAACACCAACTGCAAGAATGTTTAATGCTGATTAGCATATTTTATATAAATAAAAAGGCAACATAGTGACTTACAGGTCAGCATGACCATGAAAAAGCGCAAGATCACCTGGATGGTGATGGGATTCTTTTGGGCGCAGTTGTAGCTGCGCTTGAATGGCGGCCAAAGGATCTTCATCATCACAAAGAACTGAATGGGATAGCCAAAGAAGACGCCCAAAGCGGCCACGATTTTCACCACCTGTGACATGCTGCACAGCAAAATGAAAACAATTAAAAAAATAGTAATAAAATTCTAGTATAGTATATAAATATAGTATAAATAAATACAGTTTAGTATATAGATTCAAAATAGCTAAACTTAACTTTAAACTACTTTAACTTTAACGTCAACTAAATAAATACAAATAAAATAAATATTAGTAAAGTTTATAAATATATTATATATAAATACAGTATATTAAGTATAGTTTATAAATGTATTATATATAAATGCAGTATATTGATTCAATATAGCTGAAAATTACTTTAAATTATTTCAAGTTTAACAAGAAGTAAATGAATATACATATGGAATATAAAGTTAAGTAAATTTGTTTACATAATGTGAATTATATAATTTATTTTTTAATTTTCAATGATTTTCTTTATAAAATAAAAAATTTATTTAAATTATATAATCCAAATTCCGAAAAATTTCATATTTAAAAAAAAGTTGTTGAGGAATTTTCTATGAAATTATTATTAAATTTCTATGGATGATATCAAAAATTTAATAATAAAAAAATTAATATAAATATATATACAGAAAAAAATTACAGATAGTAAATCTTGATTTTAAAACTTTCCGATCTTTAATCTCTTTAGGTGTAAAAATCTTAAATTAGATTAAATAAGATCTTAAAATAAGATTTTTATGCTAAAATTTGCATTTTACGATTGCAAAATCTTATTTAGTGATTTTTAGGTTGAAAAATTCCTAAATCAACATTTCGTTCTTCGTTCGTTTTATATACTAATTAAATAAATTCCTAATTTTCAAATGATTTTTCAATTTTAATTTGTAAATTTTACGAGTGATTTATATTTCAAATGATAATAAATTTTAAAAATTAAATTGTGTTATTTATCTGATCCTTTTGGTTAGAGAAAAGGAATATAAAGTTTATATACTATATATGAATGTATAATTTTTACACTTACACTTCCTCAACCTCCAGATTGAGCGTGATGCTGCCAGCAACGTCATCGCCCCAACGCATATAGCTAACGAATCCGGTGAAAATGAAGAGAGCGGTGATCAAAACCATGGTCACGTTGAGGACACCAAAACGGTTCGTGAACTTCTCTGGATCACGCATCGAATTGCGCAGAGGCAACACCAAAGCGATGCCTTCGTATGAGAAGAGAGCGGTGCCGAAGAAGAGCGACAATTGGGTGCCGCCGGTGAAGAGATTGCGTTCGGTTATCGATGGCATCGGACCCTCGGAGAAGGCGATGGTCAAAGTGGCAATGAGGCCAAAGAGCAGCGCAAAGTTGGCCATCATCGAGACGGGCGAGATGTACTTGAGATTGGTCATCAGCGATGGGATCATGGCGGGCAGCAGTGTTATCAGCATCACCATGGACATGCTGATGTCGACGCCATTTTGTTGCAGGACCTGTGCCAAAGGAAAGCCAAAATTAGTGTTGGAAAACGCATAATGATTTCAAATTTCAATTGTGTCTCTTAGAGTTAGACAATCTAAAAAAAATAATGAGGAATTTTATATTAAAGAGGAAATAGGTTAATAAAATGTTAATTAGTTCAGTTACTTGGGAAATATATTTTTTTAATATTATGGTTCTTATTTAAAATATCAAATAATTTCAATTCAAATATTGATTGATAGAAAGCATTTCAATTTAAATTAGAATTAGACAAAATAAAAAAAATTAGGAATTTTACATTGTAAATAAAAATATGTTTATAAAATGTTATTTAGTTTAGTGACTTAGGAAATATATGTTTTACTTTATAGATGAAAAAATAAAAAAAATATTTTCTAAGTAAGCAAAATGATTTGAAGTGATTTAATTTGATTTGATTTCACCTATTGATTGATGGAAAGACTTAAAATCAAATTAAGGCTTTTACAATTCAATAAAAATAAAATAAATAATAGAGAATTTTACTCTAAAAAGAAAATAGGTTTAAAAAGTGTCATTTATCTTTGTGAACTATAAATGAAAATGAAATATTTTCTAAGTGAAAAATAGGTTATTAATATGTTATTTATCATAGTGACTTAGAAAATATGCTTTTGAATTTTGGAACCATAAATTTATGAACTAAAAATTAAAAAAAATAACGTATTATAAACCTATTTTTGAAGGACAATTTTAAGTAGATTTCATAAATCTAGACAAAATGTTATTTATATATTTGTGTCTATTAAAATCATAAAAATATTATAGAATAGAAATTCGTATTGTAAAATTGCAAAAAAATAAATAAATAATAGGCAATGTTAATTCATAAATAAAATAGGTTTATAATTAAATCGGAATGAAGACTGGGATAAACTTTTAACTGTTATTTACATTTAAAAGATTATATGTATTTCATTTTTCTTTCTCTTTTCTTGTGAACTCCACTCACCTGGTAAAGATTCTCGGTGATGAACACAAAGTAGATGGCACAGAAACCGAACTGCGTGACACAGAGAAACATTTCGACGATGAGTTTCATGGCACGCGACATGCAGCGCAAAGGCCGCGGTCCGTACTCAAAGCACTTCTCGACCGTATCCGGATAATCGTAGAAGGTGGCGCCGGGCGTCTTTGAGACAGCGACAAGGGAACCCTTGATGAGCAGACGTTCACAGTGGACACACATGACGGCGATGACGGGCAGAAGGAGCGTGGAGCCAAGGAGTCCGCCATTTTTGAAACAATCGCCCATGGCAAAGAGTCCGGCTCCAACGCTGCCCTTGAACAGATGCACGGATGCCTCGAGCACAGAGGTTGCATGTCTGCGCTTTGTGGCACCTTCTTCCACATCGCCAGCTGCTGCTGCTGCTTGCTTCTCCGATTGCTGTGGCTGCTCCAGCTGCTGCTGTTGCTGTTGCGATTGCTGCAGCTGCTGCTCTTTGGGATTGGTTATGTTTAATACACGACCCATTTCGCCAGCTTCGATGGCTTTTTGCTGGTTACGTTGTTGCGTCTGCGACGAAATTTGGAAGCAAAATTTAAATATATAACGAAAAATTAAGGAGAAAACAAAAAAAAAACAATAAATTGCATTTTATGCAGCCACGAAATTGTAACTAAAATGCGAAAGTCAAAGCGAAGCCAAACACTAAAGCAAAGCAAAAGCAGCGCAAAGTTTGCGGTGCCTTCGATTAGCGGTTATTTGAGAGGAGTGAGAGAGAGAGAGAGAGAGAGAGAGGAGACAGCTTAACCCTAGTTAGCCGTTTAATAAACTAACTCACACACACAAACAGAAATTTGCGATTAATTACTTTCTATAATAAGAACGAGAATTATTTCATTTATAAGCGATTCTCCGAGGCAGCTTCAAGCCATTTTTTTTTTGTTTTTTTTCGAGTTTAATTGTTCGTCAAAAACAGGTACTATATGACGTTATATAGTATATGATGGCCACATCGAACAACTGTACGAAATCTTGACTAATTTAAAATGCGTGAGATAATATTCCAAAAATGTTTCTTGTTCCGTTTTTGTTTCGCATGCATTTCAAGAATATATTAATTTGCTCAATAATTTGCAAGTTTAATAGTCTCTTTTGTTCAATTTTATTAATTCGTTTTATAATAATTTTTTTTTTAAATATCATTTTCCCCGTGTTTTTTAATTATCAATGTTCATTTTTTTTTATTTGATTTTTTAATTTTTCGATGAATAATTTGCAAGTTTATTATAATGACTCTTTTTTTTCAATTTAATTAATTGTTTATACATTAATGTTGTAGTATTATTTTTGGGTTATTTTTATAATGTTCATGTTTGTGTTTTTTGATCTTTCGATTATCATATTTTTTTTTTCATGCCAACACTTTTTTCCCATTCCGACTCTTTTACTACATTACTTTACTTCTTCACTCACATTTGGAGTCAATTATTATTTCTATATGATTTGTTGGGCTTCATAAATCTTTTCTTTTTATCAGCTTTAATTAAGGTGGGAATTGTGCAAAGTTTTGGTTAAACTATTAATTTCTATATTATATTATATACACATGATTTTTTTGTGTTTTATTTTTAATTGCTTTATGACGTTTCTTTCCACAGAATGTTGCGTTTCATTGCCCCATCTGTGTGTGGTGTTAATTGATATACTACTATACAAGCAGATAATTATTAAATGCTTGTCGCAAATCAATCGAGAGCACTGAACACATTGCTAAAGTCCATCTGCAGATAGCAGATATACAAGCATTCTATAGATAAAGATAAGCTTTATCTGTAGAAAATCACAACGGTTGCACATTCCAAATAAAAAAAAAAATAAAGCAAAAAAAATCTAATATTGAAAATAAATATACACCTCTTTTTATTGATCACTTTGTGTGTAGCACAAAAAAGGAAACTTCGCGCTTGGATTTTGTATTTCGTTTTTCAAAAACGTTTTGCGAAAATGTTGCGCGTGCGTTGAGCGTTTTGAAAGAGCGTGTTGACGCGTCAAGAACTCAAACCAGACTCAATTCTCCGTATTCGAATTGGCCAAGAGCAGCGTGCGACGGCAACGGCGACAGCGTCACTGTGTGTGTGTGTGTGTGTGTAAGTGAACTTGCTGCAGTGGAGTGTGCTCGACTAGCAAATACGCTGCACTTCGTCAATACCTAAAGCGAAAACTTCACTTTTTCCCTATGTTGTTATAGTACCTTTCTTTTGTGTGCTGTTCAATATTTAATAAAGAAATTAAAATTGAAAAAAATATATATATACATATATGTAAATATAGTTTTTTTACTATTATTAATTTATTTTTATTTTTTTTATCTGTATTTCAAGCCATTAATATAATCTTTCCAATATAAATATTTAAACATGCTAATAACATTTTTTAAAAATTAATTTTTTGACATCTTTTAAATACATTTTGTTTAATATAAAATATATATATATGTATATATACTTATACAAAATTTTTTTTGAGTAAAGATAAATCTTGATGAGCACATTAATTTAAGCGCAGAATTATTTTGGAATAATTTTTCTGCTTTGAGATAATTAAAACAATTTATATATTTTATCGGAAAATAGAAAAGATCTTAAAATCAATCTAAGCTCTAAATAAATTGTTAATCCAGAGTTTTAAAAATAACATGAACTTTTTTAAATTTATATGTATTTTGAAATAATAAAGAAAATATTTATAGTTGAATTACTTCGTTTCATACCCAATATAGCATATTTTACAGGGTATTTAGCTGCATACCTTGCATTTGCAATTTCTTTCTACCTCTCACACTCGCTTCGTTTGAGCTCTCGCTCTTTCTTTCTCTCACAGATTTGAAGTTTAAGTTTCGTTATGTTTATCTTCTCATCGTTGTTGTTCTTTTTGTTATTGCTGTTTAGAATGCACTTTGCAAATTTTTAGCTTTTAATTGCTCATTGCTCTGATTGCTTTGCGAAGTACTAGCTGTGAAGCAGTTGTTGAGGCAGCGACTTAAAGACTTCTTATCAATACACGATTTTGGTTAATTTGTCGTGGCTCTTGTCGCTTTGACTAGTTTTGGACATTCAGCATGATTTCGGACAAACAGAGAAAAACAATTAATGTTGCTACTTAAAATGCAATTAAAACGAATTTCCAAATAGTTCAGACTTAAAAATAAATTAGAAAAATCTTGTTAATGGTTTTCAAAGTGCAAACAAAACAATAAATCGTTAGTTAAAATTAGTTTATTGACAAACAAAATACGCATTACAGATGTTACGAAGCAACCAGCGAACAACAACAACAACGACAACGAACAACAACAACAACTGCAGACGTAACTATCTGTTGAGCATCTCCGATCGTGTTATGTCAGGAACCAAAATGAACTGGGGGAATACTTTACGTAAGAGGAAGGAAGTGGTTCAATAACCAGAGCGAGGGTATGCAAATGCAAAATTGAAATAGAATAAAATACAAAATGTCAGGCGAAGGTGCGCACGTCGCAAGTTCAAGGAATCATTGTCGTGTACAATGCGGCGTATGAGCAATTTATGCACGTGCCGATCGACCGACAATACACAAACAAAAACAAAAAACGAAGCGAAGCGGGGAACTTCGATTATGGGTATGACAATAAACAAAAAAATTCAAATTCTTTGCCGAGCATGAATTTTCAAGCGCAACAAGTTCGTGATGGCAACTACACCTGCCACGCCCCTTCTTCTTCTTCTGCTTCTGCTTCGCGCACTGCATGGAAATTTACAGCTCTGATTGATTGTTGTTGTTGTCGTTGTTGTTGCTGTTGCTATTTGCGTGTAGCGCCAGTTAAATGAAAATTGCATCGAATTCATAACTCTTTCATACAGCGCTCATTGACAAACAATCAATGATCATTCGTTCATTCGATCGTTCCATCGATCGATCAATGTTTACGGAATTGCACAATTGGATTATATAAGTCACTGGCCAAATGCTTAACGGAAGCGCCATCAATCTAACCGTGCAACAAACTTAGATCGCAATCGCATCTCCAGCTCGAAAGTATAACAAAATATTTTATTTAAAAAAGGTATGATATTTTTAAGGTAAAGATAAATGTATTTTCTTTTAAATAAAAACGAGCTTACAAATAAATTTGTTTAATATCATAATACTTTTAACTTCAAAGTTTTAAATTAAAATAAAAGCGGTCTTGCAAACTTTTTAAATAAAACTCATTAAGAGTATTTAGAATACATTTTCTTATATTTTTAAATACAAATTCATTAAAAAGACTTCGTACTGCTTTAATTTAAATAAAACATTTTTTTCTTTACTTAATTTTTGTATAGATAGAACTATTAATATGATCTTTAAGTATTCTGCAAATTTCAGAATTATTTATTAATAAATAAAAAGTTATTTGTCAAAATAATGTCAATGATCTAAATACAGAAAAATCAGCAAATACTACTGTAAAAATGACAAAATATCTCTATCTCCATTATAAGTTATACTACAATTTTTTACAGGGTATCTTGCCGTGGTCAATCGCTCTTGTTCTTTGTCTGCTTTTAAGCAAGTTTTCTTCTTTGAAGGACGCTACGCGATCAATGGCAAAACAATTTCGATTAGATTGATTTCGCTCGTATTAGATTAATTTGTGAGGCTAACACACATCTACAGCCGTAATCAATTGGCCCATTGCACTATACTATACATATATCATAGTATTTGCGATAAAGCATGGAATTCCGGGAGAATTCCAATTAAGTGGTTTAGCTATCGTTTCAATTGATCGCTTGATTTCCATCTGCTTCCTTTGGCCATAAGAAATTCGCCGAACGATAGTGAAATCGTTTTAATCGAATCAATAGATTACGCATCAAATCTGATAATGATAATGTTGCCCCAAAAAAAAAATATATATATAATGTTGTTATTTGCAAGTGTTCTTGAAATTTTCTTACTTTACATAAATTATAAGTGTATTTTGATTGGGCAGCAGTCATATTTATACCCGCTACCCATAGGGTAGAAGGGTATTATAACTTTGTGCCGGCAGGAAATGTATGTAACAGGTAGAAGGAGGCATCTCCGACCCTATAAAGTATATATATTCTTGATCAGCGTCAACAGCCGAGACGATATAGCCATGTCCGTCTGTCCGTCTGTGTGTCTGTCCGTCTGTGTGTCTGTCCGTCTGTCCGTATGAACACCTAGATCTCAGAGACTATAAGAGATAGAGCTATAATTTTTTTTCGACAGCATTTGTTATGTTTGCATGCAGATCAAGTTTGTTTCAAATTTTTGCCACGCCCACTTCCGCCCCTGCAAATCAAAAAAATCGAATAACAAGCATAATTTTAAAGCTAGGGTTACGAATTTTGGTATATACGGTAATAACTATAGTAGTTATGATATTTGGTTGCGATCAGATAAAAATTGTCGAAGTTATTAAAGAAATACTTTTGTATGGGCAAAAACGCCTACTTACTAGGGGTCTGAGTTGCTTTGGCTGACAATCTGGTATATTGTGCCGTCTATGGTATATTTTGAATGCGGCACTATATCGATATACCACATATAACATTTGGTATATTTTTAGTATTTTTGCAGTATATTTGGTATATTTTGAGAATAATACCGCAAAATATATTGCTTTTATTCAAAATGGGTAGCGGGTATCTCACAGTCGAGTACACTCGACTGTAGCTTTCTTACTTGTTTTGATTTTGGGTTGAAGGCTGAATGGATTTGTTGATGATTAAAATATATAACTGACATATGTTTGTATATATTTTAATGATAAAAGAATTATTTTTTTAGATCTACACACACAAAAATTAGCTTCAAAGGCAATTTGGTTTATTTTGTAGTAAACCAAATTAAATTGTTGATTTGATTGTTTGTATTATTTTGTTCAGGTTTCTAACGAAATTTAGTGTATTTGTAGTATTTAACATACTTATTCTTAAAAATATATTTTAATAAGCGTTCACAGTGAAAAAAAGAATCTAAATCTAAAAAGTAGATTGCAAATCTTGTTTTAAAATTTTTCTATCGTAAAAAAAATCTTGAATTAAAATTTGTATGATGAAAAAACCTTAAATCAGAATTTTTATGTATAATTTGCAAAATATTTTATTTTAAAATTAAAATTTTGCATCAACAGTGTTTTATTCTAGATTGAAAAAAAGATTCCAAATCATAATTTAAGAACTTTTTCGTCATAAAAATTTCTTGAATCCTATTTTATTTTAAAGAATCTATGTCAAGTTTCGAACGTTTGATTTTAAGTTATGATTTTGCCTTGCTTCAATTTGGAGATTTTTCCATTCTTAAATCACGATTCTAGTCTTGACTCTTCAGATTGGCGATTCTAGAATTTTCCAACTATCCGAATTGATTTAATTTTAGCATCATATAAGGTTCAAGATTTTATTCTTGATTTTAGCAGGTTTATTTTTCTGTGTAATACAAAATAATAAATTAAATCCAAAATTCCCACAAATAAATTAAAGACCTCTTTTCGCTTGTTAGGCGACAAATAATGTCTTCATAATTTATTTACACTTACAATATAAATAAAAAAAAAAAAAAACACTTAATAGACACTTAGTCGATAAGGCGGATTTTAAGGCAAATTAACATACAACTAATAAATCATTCTCATAGATATAATATTTAAAGGGAAATTCGAAATTTGGACAAACACGATCAATGCGTTTCCTCCATACCAAAGTGCTTGACAATCTCCTTCAGGCTTTCATAGGAGCCGGTGAAGAAACCGAGCAATGCCAGCACCAAGATGATTAGATTCTTCACACAAATCCAAACTCCAGGTCCCTTGTTGGGTTCACTGCGTGCGATCAGCTCGATGACGGGCGGAAAGACCAATGCCAAGGCCGTCGAACACAAGGCGCCAATCAGCGAGATGAAAAGACCCAAGGCAGGCACAAGTTCCGCAATCGCCACTGTCATTAGTTAATGTTTGGCTTTAGCTGTTTCCTGTTTTAGTATTTCCACCTTTGCTACTTACGTGTGACAATGACGAGCAGAGTGCGAAAGATAAGTTCGCCGCACAGCGAACGTCCCTCGAGGCGACACATCTGCTTGGTGGCTGGCCACATGACCTGAACGGCGACAAAGAACTGCAGCGGATATCCGAGAAGCACGCCCATCGAGACCATCAGCTTAACGCATTGTGCCAGACTGTCATGAGATAAGTAATTATGTTCAGCCTTCCGAAAAAGTTTGAAAGAAAAGTGCAAGGCTCACATGGTATCGCCCAGATTGAGGGTTAGACTGCCGCCAACGTGTTCGCCCCATTTCATATAGCCAACGGAGCCGGCGAACATGAACATGATTGAGACGAGAAACATGCCCACATTGAGTACACCGAGCGTGCTCTCAAACTGGCGAGGCTTGCGCATGGCATTCTTCAGGGGCATCACCAACGCAATGCCCTCGAAGGCAAAGATGGCGGTGCCAAAGAAGAGCGCCAGCTGTGAACCATTCGTCCAGTAGGCGCGTTCCCCCACCTCCGGCAGTCCATCCTTCAGAGCATAATACAGCGTGATCGCCAGGCCAACAATCATGCAAACATTGGCGAACAGCGACACGGGCGTCAACCACTTGAGGTTCGTGATCAGCGAGCTGAGGAGCACGGGTATGAAAGCCAGTAGCATCACCAGATGCACATCCATTTGTATGTCATAAGCTTGGAGAATCTTTTATAGGGTGAAGATTTTTTTTTGAGTTCCAGTTTTAATTGAAGTTTCGGTTGATGTTGCAGTTAAAGTTGTGGTTGAAGTTGCGGTTGATGTTGCAGTTAAAGTTGTGGTTGAAGTTGCAGTTGAAGTTGTGGTTGAAGTTGCAGTTGAAGTTGTGGTTGATGTTGCAGTTGAAGTTTAAGTGAAAGTTACGGTTGAAGTTGTGGTACAAGTTGTGGTTGATGTTGCGGTTGAAGTTGAGGTTGAAGTTGAAGTTGCGGTTGAAGTTACAGTTGCGGTTGAAATTGCGGTTCAAGTTGTTGTTGAAGTTGTGGTTGCAGTTGCAATAATGTTGTGGTTGCAGTTAAAATGGTGAAAGTTGAAGTTATTGTTAGATTTTTTGTTAAAGTTGACGTCCAAGTTGTGGTTGCAGTTGAGGTTGTAATTGAAGTTCAAGTTAAAGTCAAAATTAAGCTAGTAAAGTTGTGATGTTTGCGATGCACCTAACTCACCTGCTTCACATTCGTGCTGATGAACACAAAGTAGATGCAACAGAAGCCCAGCTGTGTCACACAGATGAACACATCCACCAGCCGACCCATGGTGTGGGACCAACCCCTCAGCTTGATAGGACCATTCTCGAAGCATTGCTTCACTGTGATCGCATAATCGGCACAGACGGTATCGCCACGCAAATCACGCATCTTCTTCGAGCAGGCGATCAGCACATGCTGACAGTGGATGCAGATGATGGCAATCAGCACGGTGAGCAGCGGGGCAACAATGAGGCCGCCATTCTTGAAGGCATCTCCCATGGCAAAGAGGCCGGGTCCAATGTTGCCCTTAAACAGATGTACAATGGTCTCCAGGTAGCTGCAGTTGTTCATAAATCAGCATTATCAAAGTTGAGTGGGGTGGATGTAGGAGGAAGGTTCGCAAGCTGGGAAGCTGGGAGTTATCCGGAAGGTGGCGTTATTAGCAAATCATGCAAAAGCATTAGGTTGTCTTTTTTGTTGGTGGTTGGGATTGAGGTTCAGGTTGTGGTGGTAAAGTTTTGTAAAATAATTTCCGAAATTGTTTTTGCAGGTTAATAATGTTTGTGTTAGTTGTGTCCCAAGTTAGAAAAGTCCTTAGTTAATAAGGAAAAAAAGTCTTCATTTTAACAGTTTTAAAAGCGTTGAATATTCTTGATCCATTGTTGTCGTCCAATAGTATGTTAATTTATAGTTCATTAGGAATTAACTTAAAAAGGGTTTTTGGTGGAATAATTGTAGTTTGTTTTTCTTTTTGTAGCTTTTATTTGGGATAGTTGTTAGTTGTTATTTGGGATAGTTGTTGTTCCGAAAATGATTGTAGTTTTGTTTTAAATAATTTTTTAGGTAGGTGGATAGTTGGTTAGGAGAGTTTGAGTCCTTTGTTCCAATGCAGAAATTCCCTTAGTCAACAGGTGTAAATATTTGTTGTTTTATGGGAAGGTATTAAGGATAGTTGTGATGGGATAAGGAACTTAAATTCATTAAAGTGGGTTAGTTCCGATTGCATACGATTCAGAATAAAGGAAAAGTTTAAGTTTGATCATCCCTTGAAGCCCTAAGAAACTCCATTAGAAAATAGGTTAACTTTTAGATGGTTTCAGGGATCCAGGTTTTAGAAATACTTGTTGTTTTTTTTATATTTATTTTGTGGGCAGTTGGTTGGGATAGCAGGAGAAGGTAATGAAGTCCTTTTTTGATTAGTAAACAGGTGCAAATGTTTGCAGTTTTTTATAAGTTAATTTTATAGGGAGGTGCTTAGAATAGTTGTGGTTGGGTAAGGTACGAAAGTCCTTCCGATGGCGTATGAATTAGCGTGAGGAAAATGTTGTCGGGAAATTTGTTAATGCTAAGTATAGAGTCTCAAAGTGCTAAGGTCCGAAAGTCCATTTCCTAATTAGTTACAATAACTTGGCAATTTGTAAATTTAAGTTGGCAGGAATTGTTAGTGAGGGATTAATTTTCGCTTTGTTCACAGTCCTTAGATTATTCCAATTGAAACAAACAAGCAATAAAATGGGAATCGGAATTGGGATTTGTTGAGGATAGGTTAGTTTGGCTTTTTGTGTGGTTAGTGATCGGTTGTCCATTAGCCATACCTTGTGGGTGGATGCGTCTCATCCTCAGCGGGTTGCTTTCCATTCGCAACAGCGACTGTTGTTCCATTTGTTTCCGTCGCCGAATTCGTTGTCGTCGTCTCTGCACTGCTTTTATTTTGGTCTGTTGCCTGTGGAATGCTTGGCGCCTTTTTTTTAGAGTAACGGGGAGGGAAAGAGATAAAGAGAAAGAAAGAGAGAGAGAGACAAAAGCAATGCTATAGATCTCAGTTTCTTAAATGTTTCGCGCAGGCGAATTCGGCAAAACTGTTTGTTCAATTGACTGCGACACTGATGACTTTCAATTGCCTTATTTTGGGCAAATAATTCCGGTTTCGAAAGGCATTTTTTAATTGGCTCATTTAAGGCATTTCTATCGACGGGGTTGCGAAAGAACGCTTTTGAATTTCCTATTAACAGCTACAACACTTATGCAAGTAGGAACTATAATTATTTGCAAATTAACTTAATTAAATCTAATTTAAATATTTAGTTGTTATTGTGATTCCCCTCGCGGCAGTATTTTCCCTATAAACGTCACGACACGGGGAATCACGTCTAGATCATTGAAATGCAGTGAAGCTTATCCAATTTGTATTATGAGAATCTATATTGTACGATAAGTACTCAAAGTTCTACACAATTTATGATGCTTGGGCAATGATTTATGATTTTAATAGAGGCGTGCTGCTTATCGTAAACAAGGTAATAGCAGAGAAACCCAATTTCAGTGACTCCATAAAAACCAATGCTGATTATTGGGGCACTAATTAATTTAACTCACTTTGTCATCGTCTGAGTATTTAGAGATCAGCTAACAAACTAACAACAATAACGCATAAAAACGGCAAACAATTAATGCATAGCTCAAGGTAAGAGAAGGTCTAAAGCACAAAAAAAACTTCATTGAGATTTAAATAAAACAAAACATAAAAAAAACAAGTTAGGAAGCTACAGTCGAGTGTGCTCGACTGTGAAATACCCGGTAACCATTTTCATTAAAAGCAAAACAGTGTGGTATTAATTTTAAAATATACCAAATTAAATATACCGCTAAAATACTAAAAATACAAAACGATATATTTGGTATATTTGTATGGCAATACATTCAAAATATACCATAGAGTGTGAAATATACCAGATTGTCACGCATGGCAACTAAGGACTTTAAGGAATCTCTATTTCATAGTTATTATCATAAAGAACATACATAGTTATTTTTTTTTGCATAAGTCTAGCTTTAAAATTACGCTTTTTATTCGATTTTTATTGAATTGCGGGCCGGAAGTGGGCGTGGCAAAAATTTGAATTAAACTAGATCTGCGTTAAAACATAACAAGTGATGCCGAACAAAAAGTATATCTATATCTCTTAGAGTTTCTGAGATCTAGTTGCTCGAATGGACGGACAGACAGACAAATGGATATGGTTATATCGTCTGATCACAAATATTTATATATACTTATAGGGACGGAGATGCCTCCTTCTGTCTGTTACATTTCCTGCTAGCACAAAGTTATAATACCCTTCTACCCAATGGATAACAGGTATAAAAAGATTATATGAGCTGCATGCAAATGTATCTCGCAGTTACTTTTCGCCTGCCGGTTTAGCTGACAGCGCATGTTATTATGCTGATAATGACGATATCAAAAAACATGACTCGAGTTAGTTCATAAAGCATTGACAAAACTTTTAAATTATGTGTACAAAACGTGATAATAATTTTTGAAGTTTTATTAAGGCAAACTACGTTTGCAATATTTTAATATACTTGATTTTAGTGAGTATTTGATATTTATTAGAGTATAAGAATACACTGAAATTTTAAATTATGAATGGCATCTATGTAATACAAGTATATCTACTATAATTTATTTTAATTTTAAATGTGGATCACAGAACAGTTTCTTGTTAAGTATAGTTTAAATAACTTTTACTCATTGAAAAGTATCTGCATTGCATTGCAATCTTAACAAAAACGTTCAAATTTGTTTATGAATGAAATGAAAATTTGTCACTGCTAAAATTCATTAATAAAATCAGTTGGCAACTACCGATAATTGTGCATTATTTATGCAGCGGAAATTGATGATGTATAGACATATATTTCTTGTTGTGAAGTTTTCGAGTAGCACGTGACGTTCATTAATAAATTAAGAGTATTATGAGCGAATTATTGGACACACACAAGATAACCGTACAACGTGTCGTATAATTGATGATGATCATTGAAAAGGGCGGTGGGGGGCGTCGATAATGTGACGCCATACGCCACGATACGCTCAAGTGGCTGTAAGGGCGGGTGGAAGGGGCCTGTCCAGAAGTAGGAGGCGGAGAGGGCGCCAGCTAGAGAACTAGGTCTCGCAGCTCAGTGACATTTTATAAGCACCTTGTGTAAATCTAGACAACACTTTCCGTGACGCTTATCGGCAGCTACTATAAAAGCACTTAAAACAAACGCTGGGCATACATTTTGCGAATTCATTGTTGCTATTGCTGTTGCTATTGTTGTTGCTGTTGTTCCGTTTGCTGTTCTTCTCTCGCATCACAACACGGCCAACAACTATGCTAAAGGAAAAATACCCTGTGATAAGCTGCATGCCAATAACTAAGTGAGTAGTAAAATTCCTACACACGATCACTCGGAAATTCTTCCCACGCGAATTGTTTATATGCCCTGCGGAGAGGGGGGGAAGGAAGCAATCACCCTACGACACATCATCATCATAAATGCAGTGATATATTATATAGTATAGTGCTTGACTCGAGCGTGCGCGCATATTCTTCAGGCCATTCAGACTTATTCAAGTCAATTCAAAATGTCTTTGAGTGGAAATTTTCCATGCACGTCAAGGTTTTTTGTTTGGCCATTGTCAACGGAGAGGGGGAAGAATGGAATCTGGGACGGCGACGACGACGACGACGACGGAGTTCAATGTTTCCCCCCCATGTTTGTTATCATAAATTGTGCCGGAAAAGTACGAGACAAACTTCAACTGCAGATCATCGATATGATTTATCATTATTATTCAATTCACTGCAAAGTACAAAGTGCAAAGCCAAGGAGCAGCTGCAGACCTCAGACCTCAGAACTTCAGATCATCGATATAGTTTTCTTTCTGATTTGTCGGATTTAATAAACACTTTCATCTTGATACGGATTATGAATGAAAAACAAAAAGCAATTCATTCGCATAATATCTAATTTTCCGATTAGATTAATTTGTTTATTTTTAAAACAATAGTTATAAATACGAGCATGATTGCACATAAATTTATTCTAATCTAATGCGTTAATGCGTCAAATTTGTATTATCTAGAATTTCTGCTAATTTCTATAGGTAATATTATATCTTTGCCTTGTGGCAATAATATTTACCAACTGTGTACAATATTAGCGATATGATTTCGCGTGACATTTGAAGCAAGATAGTTAATTTTTTAATTTAATTTAATATACAAATTAAATTGGCGTTTCTTGTGGTAATTATATGTTTTTTAGTTATCTGACAACTTTTGACTGCACAATTAGTTCGAAAACCAAGTTGCAAAACAGCTTTCGAGCAATTATTAATTGCGACACACTTTCAATATGCAAGCTCCTGAGATTTTAATCTTTATTTTATGCGCTTTTTTAGGAAATCAATTAAATACGAAAGTTAATTTATGAAAATTCATTTTAATTCATAAATTGACGACGTAAGTCATAAAATTTTTTAAAATATATTTAATTATTTATTATATAATACTATAGTTGTAATTAATCTTGAAGAATTAATCTTGAATTGTAATTAATCTTTAAATTTAAATGTATCTTAAGAATGTATTTTGTACCTAACCTGAATAAAAGGATTTTATTCTACACCAATTAAATTGAATATTCATAAATCTGCCACACGTTAACTTAAAAGTTGCATTTGAGATACGAACAAAAATTTCAAATAATCAAAGATGCCTTTTGCACTTAAGAAAATTAATTTTGTCGCATTCAAAGAAAATAAAATAAATTTTCAATCGTTGTAGATGGAAGTCAACATAAATCTGATATACATTAAATGTTGATAACTTTATATGTTATTTATAATTAATCTAGCAGATACAAACTTCGCATTTACTTTGTCCGTATTTAAAATTCGAACAAATATTTTAAATGTCAATGTATCTTTAAGATGAACTTTCTACCTAAATGATCTGAATTATTATAGATGGAAGTCATACATGGTTTTTTGAAATTGATCACTGAGATACGAACAAATATTAACAATTGATTTTGTAACTTAAAGATGTATTTTGCACCCACCTAGATAAAAAAAATCTGCTATCAATCATTATAGATGACAGTCAACATGAATCTGTCAAACTTAAAATGTTACTAACTTATAAAATTACTTGTAAATCTTGCAGATATAGTTTTGAAAGTACCATTAGACGCATTGAGATACGAATAAATACATTTAAAATTGATGTGCACCTCAAGGATGCTCTTTGTATCTAAATTCATTTTGTGCCAACAAATTGAAATGAAAAAAATAAAATAGGCCCTCAATCATTTTATATGAAAGTCAACACATCTCTGTCAGATTTTAAATTTTGCTAATTCAAAAGATATTTTGTAATAAATCTTGCAGATACAATACAAACTAGCTGCATTTGATAGACATGGAAATTATTACATTTTCTTAAATATGCACTTTGTAATCCAAATGTAAACTGAATTTATTCCCACCTAACATACCTTAAATAAAATGGGCTCTCAATTATCAAAAAGAATATGTCAAACTTTAAATGTTGCTAACCTCTAAAGTTATTTGTAAATCTTGCATGTGAAATACGAACAAATGTTAAAAATGTATATGTATCTTTAAGATGCACTTTGTACCCATAAAAACATATTATTTTCCCATCTAAATTAAACAAGATTTGCTCTCAATCATCAAAGAAGACAGTCAACACAAATCTGCTTATACATATGTTAACTAAGTAGATGCAATTCAATTTGCTTTAATTTAATCAAACTTAAAAACGTTTGCACAGAAAATGCTTTTGGGTGTGTGTGTGTGTGTGTGTGTGTGGTGTGTGTGTCAGACTCAATCTAGTTGATGGCATTATATCATATTAGATGCAATTCACTTAATGTATCTCAAAGATACAAAAGTAACTAGCCCGACACTCGAGTGATCGACGCCTCTGTTGACATGTGCAACAGCTGAGTTTTATTGAGTGACGCGAAATGTTTGTTGTTTTTGTGTTTAGCTATATTTTAGTTGTTTTTGGTTTATTTAGTTATCGCTGTCTTTGCACTTGAATTTGTGTGTTTACGTTGGGAAAATGAAAACGAAGTTGCTTTTCAAGCATTCAACGTGAGAATCAAACATAACTGGTTTCTGTCTCAGCCAGAACAGTTATAATACATATAGTTGGTTGTATGTGTATACAGAGTACTTTACGTATTTATGGAAATTTTCCAAACTATACCTAAACGTGTACAAAAATAATTATGAAGGGCGACCACAAATTTTGTGTAAAATGAAAATTTATAAAACACATTTGATATGTTTTTCTTTTAAGATTTTCGAGTCTCGTTTTTGTGTGTTTTGTGTTTTTTTTTTTTGTATTTAATTTGGCACAAACGAGTACGAACACATACATAAAAAAATAAGCAAACACTCTACACACCTCTGCATCCATGTCGATGTTGTTTTTGTTGCTGTTGTTGTAGCGAGAAGTCGGTCAATGCACGAGACAAAATAAATGGACGCGTAATTTGGTAAATTCTTCTTGGCGGTATTCTTAATGATTTATTTTTATTGGCGTCTGCATTAAATTGCAAGCATTGCTTTTGTTCTTGTTGTTGTTGTTGATCTTGTGCCTCACTCCTTGATGCCAATTGGTGTCATCTATTGTTGTTCTTTCGGATACGGATGCGTTTGCCTTTGGATACGGTTTTCTTTTTATTTCTGTGTTCTGTGTTCTGTGTGCCTCGTTCTTATTTGTTGTTGTGGCTCAGAACGCAGCGTGTGTTAATCGCTTCACGAAATCATCAAGACTGACGCTGTCCGTGTTTACAGCCGGCTCTCAATGACGCTGACGTCGCTTTCGCCGTTGGCGTCGCTGTCGCCGCCGCTGCTGCTTCTGCCGTAATCGTGACGACGTACGTAAAAAGTTCTGTGGTCAAACAATTTCGGCTCTGTTTGCCATCTCCCTTTACTCTCTCTCTCTCTCTATCCCACTCTCTTTATCTTTCTCTCTCTGTATTTATGCAGACTCCTCTCCATTTCGGTGACATCCGTGCGCTGCTGTGGCTCATTTCAAAAATATTCATGTGTGACGTCGCTCAAGATCATTTTACGTCTCTTTGCTCAACGGAATCGGTTCTAATATCCCAACCGGTTTTATGTTTTTTTGTTGTTCTTCGTATTTCAATGTGTGTGTATGTGTGGCAGTCGCCACCCGCCACATGCCACCCGCCTACTCGACACTGTGGCGCTGTCGCCGATCGTTCCGTGCCGTCCAATTGAGCGGCTGTCCAACAGGTTGTCACTCAGCTGATGCCAAGTTCATCACCGCATCAGCTGCGAACTAAATTTGCGGGGTATTGTGGGCTATAAAAACGATACAAGCATAAACAACAGAGAATTTCAATATTGTAGGATATGTATACGCAAAATAATACATTATTTCTCGAAATTTGTTTATTTCTTCTTCATTTTATACAGATTATAATAGCCGCAAAATAGATATTGTAAATATATATGTATTATATCAGAGATAATGAAAAAGTCCTGAGACTAAAAAAGAGTCTTATTTGAAAATGTACACAACTAAGTTTAGTTACATTTTTTCAAATATAATAAATAATTGTTTAAAAAAATAGTGTTTTACTTTACACAAAAATAATCAACAGGGAATTTCAATTAGTCAATACTATAGGAATTATATTCAACATTATGAATTATTTATGAATTAAAATTAGGAAATTTCTTCATTCATTTCATACAGATTAAAATAGTCAGAAAATAGATATTGTAAATATAAAATATATATCATATTTAATGAAAAAGTCCTGAGACTAAAAAAAAAGATTCTTATTTGAAACGTTTAAGTATTTAAGTAATTTAAGTTAATACAGGAATAAGCAATGGAAAATTTTAAATACCAAAGACTCCAAATTATGCAAAAATGTAAACAATCAATTTAAGTTTTTTTTTATTTTTTCAATTTATAAAAATGTTAAACTAATTTTAGTTTTTTTTTTATTTTTAGAATGTGCGTCAATAATTTTTGTTTAATTTCTAACATTTTTAATTTTAATTATTTTAATTCTAAATAAATGATTATTTAAAATTGTATGTCCACTTGTAAATATAGATATATTCAATTTTAATTCAGAAATAATAAAAAATAATGATTATTTAGAAATGTATTTTAACATTTATGTAAATATTTTAATTATAATACATATATACATAACTTAAGAATTTTAATTAATAAATAATTATATTAAATGATTAATTAAAAATGTTAATTTCATTTCAATGCTAATTTAATTTAAATTTCTGGATTTATTCTTTCTTAAAAGTATATACTCAAAAAAAATTGTGTCTTATATTAAAAATCAGAAACTAATTTCATCTCAATTTCAGTTTTCATTTAAGTTAACTTTTATTTTATTTATACAGGGTATTATATAGCCATGACATCCTCTATTGAACACATTGGCAACACTTCAATCACTCGCAAAGTATGTGGAAGACAAATAATGGATTCGCCCAAAGGCAATTGACAAACAATAAAAACAAAAACCAAAATGAAATTTTCTATTTTTTATTTGTTTGTGTTTTTTTTTAAGAGAACGTTACTTGACACAGGGTATTTTCAATTCGTTACGTCAATATGGGGCGCTTCTTTGTTGTTATATTGAACAATAGACGGACCTTTTAATGAACTATTTCATTTCATATCTATTTTATTTTATTTTTAAAGCAAAAGCCGACTTTTGCCTCTTCGAGAATTGCATGCAAACAGACATTGGCACTTAAGAGTCGCGTTTTCTAGATTAATTGAAAGTGAACAGACCAATTGTGGCTCTGCCTTTCCCTTCATTGTCCCTGATCTTAACTTTTTTTGGGCAAGTCTTTAAAGGAATTCGATAATAGTTTATTGCATTGTAATCCAAAATTAGGATTACTTTTTAATCGCGCTCAATTTATTAAATCAGATATGAATAAATTAAACTAGTTTTGGATCATTAAAAATTGTTTTGAATTCAAATTACACATTTGCAATTTAGAAACGTGAAGTGTAAAACATCTAAAGTATTTTCTGTTCACTCCAAAAAGCGTAACTAATCAAAGTGTTTGCCCAATAAAAGATTATAGCAATGACTCTAATGCATTTTTTATTTTTCGCATATCATAGCACAACCTTGACCCTGATCCAATAATACACTGTTGTGCATATCAATAGATACAATTTATATGTTAGCACACACTTAAGTGTGTCGAAAATTGATTAATGGTTTAATCTTGAAGTTCAAATGAATTCAACTTAATAAACAAATCTCTTCAGTTGCGGTTTTGTCGCCTTCTTTTTGTCATGTCAACATTTCTGTTGATATTGCCAGATAAAGTAACTTAATATATTAATGTGCTTAGCATAGTAACAGAATTCCTCATTGATACTATGTATGTACTGCAAGTTGCCATAAAGTGCTTTTGTCGTTAATTATTTCTCATTATCGCAAAATTTATTGTATTGATACTCTAATAAATGGTGCAATAAGTCTGTACTTTATTTGTTGATTAGTTTTCATTAAGGATTTAGGAATTTCTTGGGAACAATCAGGGGAAAACCAACTAGAGTGTGAGTGAAGTGATGACGTTGAAAGTGAAATTGTCACAATGCTTTCTATAACTATATACGACTAGAAATTACCTTCCAGACAGATCTACAATACGCTTAAGCATATAGATTTGGTGCTTCATACTTATCAGGTTTGTACGTTTTAATTGATAGTAGAAAATATATATACTCGTATGTTATTAGCAACAAAGAGTTATTTCACAGTGATTAGTTCTACTTGAGAAACAATATCTATCAAGTATCTGCTTGTCAATATAGTCTATAATGTGCGTTTGTTTCCTCCCTCCCGATCGGTTATTAGAAGTCTACTCTTCATTACTTTTGTTCCGAATTTGATATGGGACACGTGCTCTCTTCCTTTCGTTATTAGTTGATAATCATATAAAATATATCTTAATACTCGAATTTAACTCAAACACTTGTAATCATAGAGTAGAGTTTTAGTTGGCAACGTGGCCCTTTTTTCCAATTGCCGGCATCAAAAAGAAAACATGTAATTAAAACAAAAGTGTTGCTTTTCGCTATACGTTGTATTGTCTGTTACGATATGTGACTACCTGAAATGTTGTTATTAACTTTTGCTCACCCGTGCCATATTCACGTTCTCTCTCTCTCTCTCTCTTTTCTCTGTACCTTCTGCTTATGACTGGAGATGGGTGTGCAACTTTCTTTCGACTAAGTTTACAAAAATGATTCAATTTTGCTTTGAACTAAGCACTGTATTAAATATGAAATAATGCGAAACCTCTATCAAAATACGATAGCTCGTCACGCGCTCATCTCTAACGTAGTTATCTTATACGTTGAGTTGTGAATCAAAAATATAATTGATGTTATTTTCAATAATATATCATTCACAAATAAAATAAAAGTAATCCCTTAAAGTAACTCTTTAATTTTCGTAGTCTATCCTTATCCGATAGTTTGTCACGCGCCCATCCCTAGCGTCGTTCTCTTGTAAATTAAAATTATAATAAATTCCACTCAAAACAAAAATCAATAATAAATAAAGCAACTTTTTAATTTTCGGTTCCCATACCTTTACGATAGTTTTTCACGCGCTCATCTCTAGCGTCGTTCTCTTGTGAGATGACTTGCCGTTTGAGCTTAAACGTTTTTTAGTAACGCTCGAGTAATTACAGCAAATAAAACTTGTTGCTGCTTACTGTCTCATATGTTAAATATATACTCTTGTTATTGTTGTTATTATTATTTGTATTATTATAATTACAGTCGTTGTTTGCCGTCTGGTGACAGCAACTTCTTGCGCGACGTTTTCTAAAGCAACAAGTTACGCCTTGGCGGTGCCTTACCTTTTTACCCAGGTGGGAGGGGGGGAGGCGGTGAGAGAGGAGGGGCAACAGGGCAAAGTTGATAACGGGTAACGGGGCCTGGCGTCAACGGCGAAAGTCAAAGGCCGTCACCGAGGGCGGCCGTCTCTTAACGGCAGAATAAATGTGTAGAAAGTGAAAGAAATGTCAGCGAATGTTATAGGCTTCTTTCTCATACGATAAGCGGTCGCCTCTCTATCAAGATGCTACTTCCAGATGCGCGTTTATGCGAAAAGTTTGTTCATTATTTTATTACGTGGACACCGTTCAACCAGTATTTAAGCCTTACACAGTGGAACAGTGAATATCCTCCTGTCTATGCGATCAATTTGTCGATAAGCGCAATCGATTCATTTATAGCAATCAGCTTTTAAGCGAATAGCTCCTTGCTACAGCACTGCTTAAGCAACAATAATGTAAATAATGATTACATTGATTACTCCATTATTTCCGGTAATGTGAATTCCACTCGGCTGCACTTAGTCTATTGCACCCACTGTGCAACTGACCGACTTTGGCTTTCCTTTGCATTGCCTTGCGACGGGTTTCTAAACTAGAACTTGCAAGGTGACAGCGGCAACCATAAAGTGCAAGCAGGAAAAGCAAACACATGGATTGTGCACAGTGGAACCAACTAGTTTCTGCAACATTGTTGTCACAGTAAAATCCATGACGCATTCAAATCACTGCTATTGACATTCAAAATACTACTAATGCATACTCTGTAAAATCAGCAATGCATTAGTATATTCACATGAATTTGTTTGTAGCTAATAACTAGTTAAAATATAGTTAATTTGTCTACGTTCGATTTTATTTTTTTACTTACAATTCGTGAATATAGCTTGAAGCAAAATATGATAAGTTGACAGCTCCAGGATTCCGTTGAAATACGTGAAGTTGGCTGCAGCTGTTCGCATATTCATAACAATAAGCTTTCAAGCACTTCAAGTTGGTTGCGCAATGCGCAATTTTGCAAAACATAATGAGTTGGCAGGATTTGGTTGAAGTACGCGAAGTTGGCTGCACGTGATCGCTTATTTACAATGATAAAGTTGTTAAACTGTTTGTGGGCGAGTAATATTATTAACAACAGGAAGTGCATAAATAGTATAGTTTTAGCATCTTCATGCATTTCACTTTGCTAACAGCTTATTAAACGCATGATTTGGCTATTTTGATAAATGAATTTTGTGCTTTCGTGCTGCTAATTTTGGGGTGTAATAAAGTAAACAAAAAATAAAGTTAAATATATTTTGTTTACATCTAGAAGTCAAGGTAAGATTTACAGTGCATTTAATGCATGTGTTTTATGACAATAGTTTATTTTGTATTGAGCATTGGAAAAATATATGGATTTTTAGGCGGCGGCCACTAAGTAAGCAGTTTGTTGTATACAAAATGATGTTTTCAAATGAATAGCTTTGCACTGCTTGTCTCGATTAGTAAACGAACGGTAAGCAGTGCATTTGGCGCGAATACAAAAAATGAGTTCTGAACTTTCTAATCGCGTATGGAGCACTGATTATAAACCACTGTGCATTACCTGCAGTCATTTCGTGATTAGATCGACAATTTGCAATGCTTCGATGACTATCGCAGGGCAACTAACCGACGACGACAACGACGATGAAGCAGCTCCAGAACTTTCGGTTAGCGGAGTTTTGCGGGGAAGAAGACACAGCACCGACATCTTCACTGAAACGTTACGGCCAAAAGTCAAGCAGCCGAAACTCTCGTATGACAAGCGAGGGGCGGCGTCTCTCGCTGTCTTGGCCAGCAAAAAAAAAAAAACCTCAATAGAGTTTCTCCAAATACGTTTGGCGGCTTTGGGTCGTTGTTTCATTTCGTTACGAGACTCGGTGGCAAACGGTCGCAATACGCGTTTTAATTCCCTCCAAAAAAAAAAGAAAAAAATAATCAACTTCAAAATCCAGTTGCAGCTACTCGCAAGCTAACTGCAAAAATAAAAACAAAAAAATTAATACAAAAAAAATTGAAAAAAATAGAAGGAAAAGCAAATGCCTGCCTTCCATATAGTCGTAAAACTGCTAATGCTTCGCCTGCTGTTGGCCAATTTATCGGGTCTGTCGCCGGGGTCTCTCGTGTGTGCCGGCTATGACTTTGGCTATCATCCCAGCGCCGAGGAGTTTGACAGTTTATTGCGCGAGACGCGAACCTGGACACGCGATCTTCTGGCCAACGGGCAACACCGCGAAACTTTTGTGCCGCGCTTCCAGAGACGTCACGAGTTGTCGCCACACAAATCAGAGCTGGACTTTCAGCTCTTTAGCGACGTGGATCAGGAGCAACAGGAACAGCAGCAGCAGCCATTTGCTGTGTTTGAATCGGTACCCGAATTGGAAATACCAACGACGCATGTGCAGAGTCAGCTGATTGAGATACAAGATCAACCACAACATGCAACCACAGCAACATCAACAACATCGACATCGACATCGCCTGGCAATGCCAGTTTTCCCATCTTCTTTACGAATCCCGCCACAGGCATTGTGTATGCCATCAGCGAGGTGTCCAAGTCGCATTCACAATTACCCAATGGCAGCAATGACAGCGATGGCATTGCCATCTATGTGACCAAGCAACAATACGATGCCGATCTGCAGGCGCTACGTCACAAATACGAGCAGCAGTGCGCCAGTCCAGCTCAAGCGGCGCCAGCTCAATCGGTCATCTCCTCAGTCAGTTCGTCAGTTTCCAAGAAGCCCGCTACGTTGACCACAGCGCGTCCACAGATCATACGCCTGCAGAAGCCGAAGAAAACACCCGGCACAGCGGCGGGCAACAACAAGTTGCCACCGCACAAGCCACCGCCGGTCATGGTGAGCAGCGGACACATTAGTGATCAACTGAAGCTGCCCACAAGCACAGCGCGTCCACAGCGTCAGCCAAGTCGCACTCCGAAGCCGAAGCGCGGCAAGCGCAAGAAGAAAAAGAAACCCGCCAAGCGGCGTCCAGGACACAAGTTGACCGCCTCCACCACAGCTGGACCGCAAATTGTGCTGGGCAAGCGCACCACAAGTCGCCCGCCCACAGCCAGCTTAAGTCTGGCCACGCAGCTGGAGAAGCCTCATATGCCACCACAGCCAACGGCAACGATTGCCGCCGGCACCATCTTCAATGAGCAGCCCTTTGTGGTCTCCAGTGGTTACATCGAGCTGCCACATCAACGGCAGCGTCGAGCACTTGCCTCGCAGCCGGAGATTGTGGCCGCCAGACCCATAAGCAGCGGCAAGAAGCGTCCTGGCAACAATCGGCGACATCCGAGCAGCGGAGGTGGAGGCGGCAGTCGCGGAACTGGCGGCAGTGGAGGACGTGGCAAGCCGCAGCAGGCGACGCCCACAAAGCCAACGCTTAGTCAGCAGAATGGCGAGTCTGGTTATCGGATACCAGTTGCAGTGCATCTGCTGCACAACAAGCACAAAGGCAGCGAAGAAGAGGAACACGCCACTATGCCTCGCATCGGCGAGGAGCCTGCTAAGTTGCACTCGGAGGAACACTACAAATTGTTATCCAAGGAACCAGCGAAGCTTCATTCCGATGAATCCTACAAGCTGTATCCTCTAGAGCAGACTAAACTAAATTCTGAACAGCATTCCAAGCTGTCTTCCGAGGAATCTTCCAAGCTGCCTGCCCAGGAACATTCAAAGCTTCATTCCGAGGAACGCTCCAAGTTACCTCTCCAGGAGCATGCTAAGCTAATTTCTGATGAACCCGCCAAACTCGAAGGCGCAAAGCCTCCCAAGCTGCATTCCGAAGATCCCTCCGTGCTGCACTCCGAAGAACCTTCTAAGCTACATTCTGAGGAGCGCTCCAAGCTGCGGTCAAAGTTCACCGCCCGACGTAACAGTGCCGAGTCGGACTTTGATTTATTTGATCTTTTCACTGGCGCAGATTACGAGGACGGTGATGATGAGTACTACGATCAGGAAGAGAAAAAGCACATCAAGTTGATCAAGCGACTGGCGAACAGGCGTAAGGGAAGCACAATCAAGCCACAGCAGGAGGAGATAGACAGCAGCTCAGCAGAGGAGGGCGCCGATTTTGGAGCTATGGAGGAGGATTCCTCAAAAGGCAACAACAACAAACACAACATTAGCAGCAGCAGTAAATCCAATACAACTGCAGCGCCTGTCACGCAGAGCGCAGAGAAAACATCTTCGGAGGAACAGGAGCACCAATCCTCAGAGGAGCAGGAGCAACATTCCTCAGAGGAGCAAAATGAAACGCACTCGAACACCAAGCAGAGCAGCAGCAAAAAGCGCATCAAGCGTCGTCCAGCGGGCGCTTCCGAAGAGTATGAGTACGATGACGATGATGACGACGAAGATTCAGAATCGGATTCGGAGTCTGGCATTAGCAGTTTCTTTCGCATGATCTTCTATCCGGTGCAAGTGGCAATGTCGCGCATCTTTGATGGCTTCACCGGCCAGTCGGAGGAGCAGAGCGGCGAGGCGAGTGCTAAACCAAAATATCCAACCATAACGCTTTATCATAGCACCGCGCACAGCAATAATGATTTGGCCATCGACGAAGATGAGGAGGAGGATGAGGACGACAGAGTGGTTGAGAGCAGTTCGTTGAGCGGCTGGTTTAGCTACTTGTTTGGCCTGGGGCGACGCACCAAGAAGATTGGCAGCACCACCACGGCCAGTCCAACGGCAGCTGCACCGGCACCTTTGGAGGCGCCACCGTCAGAGCCAAGCGGTTGGCTGGAGTCTTGGTTTGGTTTTGGTAAAACAACAACCCAAGCATCCAGCGAGGAGGATGACTATGACAGTGAGTACCGTTCATAAGTGAAATGAATAAAGTGCTAAGCTGCTGGTGAGAGCAATGTGATAAACTGCGGAAATACCCTACACAAGAAATTTAACCCTAGGAAGACAAAACGATGGGGGAGTTTCAGAATAGAATTAATCCGAGTATAGAATATTTAAAAATGGGCAGACAAGACCACTATACTTTACTTAATCCACTGTAAACCTTACAAAATTATTAAACTACTAAAGCGAAGGTGAAAAGTTAAAGCACAGCTTACTGCATAGGGTAACTGCAAGTCGAGCACGCTCACGGTCAATTGAACCCATAAAAGCAAAATCAACTCAAATGGCACACATAGGCTGGCCAACTAAGCAGGTAATTGCGCTGCGACCCACTGACCCCCTCCGCAGTGCTCTAACGGTAGCAATTGCCCCATCGGGAGTTAAGCTGTCCCCCGTCTCTGTCTCAGACAGTCGCTTAAGGGGCGCCACGCTTTCTGCACAGTGAGTGCGAGCAGCTTACCAGACTTGGGCCTGAAAAGCCTACGATTAACACGCTTTTAATGTGTTCTTTCTCTTTCTCTCTCTTTATTGCTCTCCACTCAAATCTTAAGAGTGGTTTTCCAGCTGGTTTGAAGGCACTGCAAAGCCGAAGGCACGTCGCCGCAAAACAACAACGTCCACAACGAGCACCACATCGACAACGACAACGATGCCGCAAATGCCCATCTTAACCATTGTGGATCCGCTGCGAAATCCCCAAAACTGGATTGGCATTCTTGCCCATCACATTTCGAATGCCACCGGCGGCGGCGGCGTCGGCACAGCAGCAACAACAAGTACCACGCACAATCCATTACTGCAAGCGCTAGTGTCGCGTGCCACAAGCACCACAACGCCACAGCCCGATGTGCCGCGTCGTATTAGCTACGAGAAATATCAGATCTGGCGACTGAAGCCGCAGGATGAAGCACAGGTTCGTGCCCTGGAGGAGTTCAAGAAGGGCGAGGATGGCAATAAGATGCAGTGGCTCAAGGGTCCCAGTCTCAGGTGAGTTACGATTCCCCCGAAAAGGGCCAGGAAACCTTACTCTTCCTGCCTTCCCGCAGAGGTCTGACGGATGTTCTCGTGCCACCCAAGATGCTAGTGGACTTTCAGGGCACGCTCAATTTTGAGAACATTGCCCACGAGGTGCTCATCTTTGATGTGGGCAAAGCAATTGCCTATGAGCGCACTAAGGAACAGTATTTGTATACAACACCTCCAGCCTCGAGGCGACCCACCAAACATCCAGTGACAGCGCCTGCTATGAGTTGGAATAAATACCATGAGCATGATGACATATTGAAGTATCTTGAAACAATGCGCATGCGACATGCTCAACTCCTAGAGCTGATCCACATCGGACGCTCCTACGAGGGTCGTCCGCTCATCGTGGTCAAGATTGAGTCGAAACAGACTGCGGCTGCAGCCACTGCGGCAGCTGCCGCCAGTTATAAAAGACCGAAGCACAAGCGTCGTTCAGGACAGGCGAATGCGGTATTCATAGAAGCGGGTTCGCAGGGTCTAGCGTGGATTGGACCAGCATCGGCTACCTGGATGATTGGCGAGCTGTTGCGAATGATGCGCACAAACAGTGAGTATTTATCTAAGGATTTAGTTATATGGTGGGACAAGAACTGAAGTCGTTGAGGGAGGAGCTTCGAGAGAAGGTTCTAGGTGCAAAAAAACAGGAACAGAATTCTTAGGGGACAGCTCCTAGAACAGGGAGAGCATGGACTACGACGATATACATAGGATAAACTTTTGTAAGGAAAGCATTCACAGAAAGTCTTTGTGATCTGAGATCTAACAGCCAAGAATATTTTGGAGGATAAATCCATGGAAAGTTGCTTTATCAAACCATTCATAAATTCCTGCAAGGTAAATTCTTGGGTGATAGTTTCCTGATGAGTAATCCTCCGATGGAGATTTCGTAGTAGTTAAACTTTTGAAGGAAAATATCTTAAAGTGAACCAAAGCCTTTTGATATTTTTGTTGACTTTACTTCTCCACAATTTGATTTTATATGCCCTGTTCATGGCTTCGACTTTGAATTTTACATTAATTGCGAAATCAGAAGAATAAAATAAAGGTGCAGATGAGGGTTTACTGTCTATGGAAGAACTCATGAGCGCTGTCCCGCAACCAGATGAGCCAGGTTGGCGGTTGTTTCATCTCGATGAGAATCGAATTGCGTCTCGATCTATCGAAAATTGCGCGACCCTGACAATCGCTATAGACGCGCTTGGACTTTTGAGGCTTGGCTTTGGGTTTCGAGTTGGATTTCATCCCCAGTTTAGCTGCACAGGATTTGCCACTCGAAGGTTTGCTTGTGATGGCTTTTAGTTTTGGCTTCGCAGACGTTTTGCATTTGTGAGCGCACGCTCTTTTAGCGGCGGCTGTGACTGCTTTGTTGCACTTGCTACAGCTGGAGGTCGAGGTGGTGCCCGAGGATTCGATGCCTTTGCGTATGGCGATAACACGATGTCGGCAGGTGCCCTCGCTGTGCGTGACTAATGTGATGGCAAAGGCGAGGACCAGCAAACTGAGAACGGTGCCAACCGCCACATGCACATTGCGATTCGCGTTCTTCAGTTCGATCAGCAACTGTACAATGTAATAGCCCAACGTAATCCAAAAGGTGATGGTGCAAACGGCAAAGAAGCTGAAAAACCGAATGGGAAAGAAATTCAAATAGGATTGAGATGTCTAGAAGTTGTACTTACACCAGTATGCCCAGTACCTCCATGAGAAAGGTCAGTATAGTATTTATGTACTCGTTGCTGCAGATACGAATTCCCGCAGTTTTTTGTCCCGCTGCTGTTGCTGCGGCTGTAGAGCCCTTATTGCAAGCGGCACTGCAACCGCGACCAATGCCACAGAATTCATCGCAGAGCATCGTGTCGCGACAGAAGCCACCCGTATTCAAGATGCCCGCATTACCCTGCAGTATCACCGGCAAACCGAACGTATCCCGTCCTAGATCCACATTTGCCATTATCATATTGTCATCATCGTCCAATTCATCGTAATCCTTGGCCGCGCAACCCGAGTGTGGAAATATTATTTGTCGATAGCCATCTTGGGTTATACTCGACTTACGCTGCGTCACCGCACCGCCAAAGATAAGACCTGTTGGACTCTCAGTCGAATCTTGGCTAGAAGCCTCACGTTCAGCGTCCAATTGTGCACCCAGACATTGGCATTTGGGATCGTTGGATTGGACGTCATTTTTAGTGACCTTTTGAGGACTGCAGCCTTGTTTTGGTGGACTGCGATTAATTGCTTCCATGTCAGAATTTGTGTGACCGTCAGGTCCCATTGCCGGTCCCATGCCAGGTCCCATACCACGACCCGGTCTATTGCAAGCTCCCACGATGGGGCCCATGTCTGGATCCGTTCTAGTTCCGGGTTTACTGCTGGGTACCATGCAAATTCCCTTGCATGATCCCGTTCCTGGTGCTTTTCCGACTCCCATTCCTGGTCCCATTCCCGGTCCCATCCTTGGACCCATTTCTGGTCGCCCACACTTCCCTGAATTGCCTACGGGTCCCATGCCCATTCCCTTGGCCGCTCCCATTCCCGGACCAGCTCCGCTTGGGGCAATCTGGCCACAAATGCCCAACTTGCTCTGTGCAATTGCTTGGACGCGCGCTTCGTGCTGTTCTCGTGCCCGCTCTTTGCATTTGATACACGGACAGGGCGGCTGGGTGAATTGTCTGGATGTCATGCCCATGCTCAAAGGCGGCGCTGATCCTGGACCCATGCAAATGCATTTGCCAGCCGACATTGCGCTACGCTCTTGACCTCCAGAGAACTCTTCTCGTCCAGAGCTGAATTCTATTTTATACAAAATTTGGAGTGTAGAGTTAGCTGTCGAAAGTTGCTGTGGAAAGACTATTCCCAATGGCCTACATGGATGAAGCAAATTAAGAATGTGAAATGTATAAGATGGCCTATAAAGATTCATAAATCCAATTGCAGAGACCGATGTGGAGCACGAGTTCATACGCAACACAACGTGGTACATAATGCCAGTGCTCAATCCGGATGGTTATGTCTATAGTCACGAGTACGATCGATTCTGGAAGAAGTCGCGATCGCAGCACGTGGCCAAACCAAGTGGCGGACTGTTGGATACGGCGATGACGTGGCTGCAACAGAAGCAGGCCAAGGAAAAGGTGTGTTATGGTGTAGACTTGGATCGCAATTGGATGCATCAGTGGGGAAAGCGAGGCAGCTCAAAGGGTCCCTGCAACGAGTTCTATGCCGGTCCGGCGCCCTTCTCTGAGCCCGAAACGAAAGCAGTGTCCGAGTTCCTCATGGATTATCGCACCCAAATCAAGGTGAGGTCTATTTAAACATCATCCAGTCTCCTACTAGCAGATTTTATCATCACTTTGCTCCTTTGTAGCTCTTTGTATCACTTCAGGCGTATGGTCAAGTGGTCTCGTATCCCGTGAAAGCGAACTCCACCTTTAATGCGGAGCGTCTGGATGATTTTCTCGACGTGGCCATGGTGGGTGTCGATGGATTGCGCAAAAAGGGCAGCAAGTCGCGTTATAAAGTGGATTCAGCCAACGATTTAATTGAGCAGCGTTCGGGTAAATTTCGAACAACTTTCATTTACTTTACTTTATACAAATATAAATGCCTTTGATATTTGCAGGCTGTGCGGATGCCTTTGCTGCCTATGAGATTGGCATACCCTTTAGCTATACCCTGCAGCTGGCCGATAACGGCGTGCACGGCTATTTACTGCCCAGCAGTGCCATCGAGCCGACGTCCCGCGACGCCTTTGAGATAATTAAGGGCATGTTGGACTATATCTAAGGCCCAATATCTCGCTTATGAAAAAATTTTTCATTGGATTGGACCTATGATAAACACTATCTCGCTTAACGGCCTCAACAAGCACCCAAAATATAAATAAAATAGGCCGCTAAGCGAGAAGACCTTAAATATAGCGAAGAGAATATTTTAGTTTTTTTTTTGTGGCCGTTAAGTGATATGCCCCTAAGTGAATAATGTGAAGGTTAAGTGTATTCAACGAGGTATATTTCCGTTTTGGGCGCTACAACAACTCAAACATTAGTTCCTTTTCAATGGCGCATTATATATGTATTACATAGTACATAGGATATTTTTTTTTTTTTTTTTACAGTCCTTAATTTATATAATACATTGTTTAGTCTTAATATTTATGAACGTATGTGTGTAACTAGCAATTAATAAATATTAATTTATAACACAACTTTCAGAGATTTAGTTTTAATTACATTCAACATAAAGAAAAAAATTATGGAAAGTTAAATATTTATAGCATGGATGCCATGCAAGTCTAGTTTTTGCAACTAAATTAAGTTCCAACTGATGGAAACATAAATGCTTGCTTCAAATAGCAACAATATTAATGTTAATATCAAAGAATTAAAGCTTAAACAAGAGTTGGCAATATACATTTCTATATCAAAGAGTTGCAACTGAGTGAGGTTTACAAAACTTTACATCAAATTTCAACATAAACTTTTGCATCAATAAGTTGCAAGAAAATTAAATATTTTACAAAAGTTTGCCACAAATTGCAACATAAATTTCTATATCCAAGGGAAATTTATGTGAGGAACATTCTGTTTTTTTTATATATCCATTTTTGCAAAGCTAGCTTAGGTGCAACTAGCAGTTAATCGACAGGCACTTATCGCAATCCTTGCGAGACTCGAATGCGCTCTGCGAGCTCCGTGAAATTGGTGAACAACTTGTTGCCATAGAAATAGAGGCCAATCAGAAGCTTAAATTGCGCTGCCGACAATGGATATGTTTCGCTGGGCATAATGACAATGGTGTCCAAACGATGTTGCTCCGGCTTGGTAGACATGCGCAACATTTCGCGGTAGTTACAAAAGGCGGCGGCACATTTGGCAATGAGACGCACCAGCGTTTCACGTGAACATTGCTGCAACACGGGTCGACAGATAAGTTCGGCGATTATTGAATGCATGTCGAAGACAATCAAATGGGGACGCGGCGCACAATCGACGAGCTCGATAAGGCGTCGCGGGGCGCTCTCAATGTCCTTGAATGTGATGTGCAGCCAATGCTGCAATTGTTGCAGCGAACGCGGTTTCTCAAGAAAAATGCTCGACATTTTCCGTTGTGTCAGCAACAGCACTTTCTTCTCATGTTGCACGCATCGTTCGCACAGCTGATTAACAAATACAATTTAGTGAGATTCATAGAGCGAGAGAGGGTTAAGGGGATTTCTTACCCGAATCAAATGGCGGCTATAGTCGCCGTTAGGCGTCAAGAAAATATGATTACGGCTTAGCTGCAACATTTATGTAATTTGTAATTAAAACACTTTATTTATAGCGCTAAATTCTAGCAAATGAAGTAATTTGGACTCTTCATTGTCACTTACGTCGTCATCCTCAGGAATATTGTGGTGCATAATATCCGCGGGCTTTTTTTAATTTTTTGTGAGAGGGCGATAGGTTTTTTATGTTGGGTTTTTTTTGCTAGTGTGCGTGTCTCGTAGAGATGGGAGAAACATCGTTGAAATTATCGCCACCTCGATACTTTTGCCATTTCTGTTAACTTCGATTTTAATCAATATAATAATAAATCTCAGAATTTTTGTTTTTAACTAACAGATTTAGTCATGCCGTTTTATTCTGGAACATTGTCAAAAAGACGAATATATAAATAATATTGGTATATTTATAAATGTTTGCCAAGTATTTAAAACTTTAGAAATATTATCATATATTTTTAATTTTGTTGCCTTTCGTTTGCTTGTGTAATATGATCGACATTGAAAATAAAGTTTTTCAGAAATACAAATATTAAAAATATAGTAATAGTAATTTTTTCATAGGAATAGAGAGGTGAAGCAAAAATTAGTCAACTGTTAAAGTTCGGAAAATACCAGAAGACTTTTCTACTATATTGCAGTATTTTCTTATCATTTATTGTGCCGATGCAGTGTAGTATTTTAATTTTTATTATGTCTATTTTATTTATATTCAAAAAACGTTTTGATTTTTCAACAAAATACATTGATTGTAATGAAATCACATCAAGCAAAACACTTTTCACTATTTTCGCCTCGTCTGACTGAACAGAAATGGTTTTGCAGTTATCGAAATGTTAACCACATGTTAAATTCAAACTCGCGGCATTATTAAATAAACGTTTTTAATACAAAATGATAATTTTTAGCAGTTGAAATAATTTTTTTATTCAATATTTCAAATGAAAATATCAATTGTTACAAAAAGGTGTCTTTTTTACAATAATTATGTGTTCGTTTGCATAACTACTCACCGTTTTAACATTACAATAATGTTTTGAGCGTAATTATCGAGTTAAAAGTTCAATTGAGCATTAACAGTGCCTTTTTGAGTTAAAAATTCGCCCGTTACTCACCACACCGATAGTTTAGCGCTGTTAACGGCCGGCAGTCAGTGAGATGCCTTGCTTTCGCTTAAGTCTGAAGGGGATGCATATACAGTGTGCACGAAGCGAGACAAATATATGTGTATGGTGTGTGGAACTATCGGCTTGAATTCAACACAGCCGTGCCGTGCCGACACGAACGAAAGAGCGCACAAAGCGTAATGTGGAAGAATTGAAAAAAATCATCAAGTATAGAGGCCAAAAGCAAACGCAGCAGTTGGGCGAATTATAAATTTTTTGTTGATTAATATTTGCACGCATATTACGCTAGCTGCATCGACAATAAAGTGAATGCAGGCGGCATCTCGATTTGGGTAAGATAAACCATCCAAATCGAACAGCAGCAGCAAATAAGTCCAAATAAATTCAAAGAAGCGACGACGACGACTACGACGAAGAGCCATACACCGACACACACACACACATACACGGCGCAGACACACAGAGTCCAGTGAAAAAGTGCAAGCCGCGAGCGCTTTGGAAGGCGTGTGTGAAACACACACACACGTAGAGGGCCAGCAGCTTCCAAGAAAAGTCGAAGAGGAGCATGCAAATGTTGATTGCAATTCCAACAGCGGCCAGATGCTGATCTGATGCTGCTTGCAACCACATTTCCGTGTTTTTAGGACTGGCAAAAAACACCCAAAAATTAGAAAAAACATCATCGAATAGCGCGGCGACCGCAAATAGAGCTCATACATACAATAGACTCACACTCACACACATACACATACAGTGAGCAACACGCACACCAGCAGCGTTACTCACACACACATACTACAAACGCACTCCTAATTGGGTGCAGAGGAGCCCCAGGGACAGGAGAAGGCGAAACCAAGAACAACAACAACGAGGCTGGTGGCCTGGAAGTGTGAGCGAGAGAGGAGAGGAGCCACTGTTGATTTACAGAACAACAATAACAACGTCGTGATTGCAGAAACAGCAACAACAATAGCGTCATCAGCAGCACCAACTACAACAATAAGAACAGGAACAACAACAAGAGAAGAGTATTGGCGAAAACTTTGCATTGATGGTAATGCATGCTAGAAAACCGCAGCGTATGAACGATGGGTAAATTATATTTGACAAAACTTACTTTATTCACAGTATTTGATAACATGCTTACAATATTCTGAAAAATGTACTAACTCCTTCCTTCGTCAACTTTTGTTTACATATACATATGTGTATGTGTGTGTGTGTACGCACGTTCCGTCTTGCTGCACACACACACACACACAGCACTCCATTTACGTTGCTCCCCCTTCCGCACTCTGACTGTAAAAAGCAGACGCTTTTAGATACATACATACAAACACACATACATTGCTGTTTTGTCTAGCTGTGTGTGTGTTTTGGAATTATTTGTGGTTGCATGCGCAAATTGAAAGTGTAAAATCAAAACATTTCATTCCATTATAATTCTTGCATTTAATGTTATTATTACGAGTTAAATATTGTCATATGTGTCTCATGTTATTAGTATTTTGGTGGCCTGCTGCTTTTGTTCCATTTGCTGCGTTGCTCTCGTTTAGCGCGTTTTCTCGCCCATTCTCCAAACGTTCGTCGGCCTCTCTGTATGTCTGCTGCTGCTGCGCTGCTCCCCATTTTGCTTCGTCGTGTGCCTCGTACGTCAAGAGTTATTCACCACACTAGTGGTGTGCTCTCGCTTGCACGCCCGCGCCTTGCGCTCAGCTGGTATGCTTGCTCTCGCTCGTTCACTAGCTCTCTTCTTCATCCATCGTTCGCTCATTTACCGCTTGCTGCATATCGGCACTACTACAAACAAAACCACAAAACTACAATAAGAAAAAGCGAAAAAAAAAAATTAGCAAGAAATACAAAAAAAAAAACATAGTTTTCACCTTCCCAATTTACAAGAAAAGAAGTCATTTGCACTTCCAATGGTGCATCTAATATGTTAAACAACTCGCAACCAACGCAATTTTGGCCAACAGCTGACCTGTTAAAAGCCGAAAGTTGAAGCCAAAGCGGAAGCTGCAACTGGAAGATGAAACAAACGAATCAACTAATCAGACATAGCTTTTGTTTTGTGCTGATCGCTGGAAAGTGATTCGCCAAGAAGCCGGTTAGAAGTGTAAAAGCGGAAGTGTTAAGAGCCAACTACATTCCAGATCCCATCCTGAATGAAATATGTGGCCCATGGAAGAAGGCAACAGCAGTGTATTGACCCAATTAAGGCATGTGTGATAAAAAAAAGTGCAGTGCAGAGCGTTCTAAATGAATCGGCTGAAGATTTGTCCCATCTTGACACCTCACGTTTTGTTTATTTGCTATTGTTTTTTGTTTTTGCTTGCATGCCCATAATTGTTGTAACAAATTGTATTTATACACAAGTATATTAATGTGATTGTAATCTAAAGATTTGCTTTTCTAATCTCGATTTTCTCTTCATTTCCCATTTTCTAGGTACTTTGAGAAGCATACCAGTCACACATCCTACCAGGTGAGCCAAGAGACCATCACACGGAACTCAAAACCAATTCAAAGACCATCCTCAAAGAACGTCTCGCAACGAAAAAAACAAACTCCCCTAAGTTTTTAACTCACTAACAAAAAACATTCAGCTCTTAGAATCTTATTTGTTAAGTTTATGCTTGTGTTGTTTATAGTATATTTGATCTAGTTCGTTATTGTTGCGACCAAAGATGATGATTATTTGTAGTGTCCATATATCTTAACTATTGTATTCAATATGCTTGTAATCATTTGTGTCCCGTGTGTGTGTGCGTGTGTGTGTGTGTGTCAATGCATTCGACATTCATATTTCTGACCGGCTGTCGACATAGTCGTCTGTTCGGATGTCCGTCCTGTAGTTCTCTCTGATTGTCTATATTTTTTTTTGTTTGTTTGTTAGTACTGACGCAACTTTCATTTAAAACCCCCCAAATCTCTCTCCACCACTCTCTCTCCGCATTTTTTGGGCACGCGGCATTGCAGCGAATCTCAAACGAACTGATTTAACTAACGTACACATAAATTAGAATATAACTTAAATAAATAGCATACTGGATCTTCCCAATCGCAAAAGCAAAGAAAAAGCAAATTATGCAAAAATAAAACCAATCGCGTCTAATAATAATATTATTAATAATATTGATAAATCAATTGCCCGACCAAAAACATCAGCAGCCTAAGCAATAAACAACAATAAACAGTTCGAACGTAGCCTTAAAACAAAATTAAAAATAAAATGAACATAAAACTCGCATAACAACAACAACATCAACAACAAGAACACAAACGTGCCTAAGCCATAAACGACAACAACAACAACAGCTAACAACGACAACGAAATAAATCATCCAAACATCATTGCAAACAATAATTCGAGGGTCTCTCCAAGTCAATACTTCAGCAGACTGCATTGCCTGAGCAACATTGAAGTGTTGTTGCTGCAGCAACAGCAACAGCCGCGACAGCAGCAGCAGCAGCAGCAGTAGAGGAAAGCAGCAGCACGTTCTAGGATAACTTCAAATCAATCGCCATCTATGACGAGCGGCAGCAGCAGCAACGCCAGCAGCAGCAGCAGAAGCAGCAGCAGCAACAACAACAACAATAGCAACAACAACAGCAGCAACAGCAACATGGCCGTTGATCTCTCCATGCTGACGAACAGCAGCAACAGCAACAGCAACAATAATCATAACAATCACATAAGCAGCAGTAATAGTCACAACAACAATAACAATAACAATAACAACAACAGTAATCACAACAGCAGCGCCAGCGGCAGCAGCAGCAATAAAATTGCAGCAGCAGCGACGTCGACAGCGATCGGAATGTGTCGTGTTGATGTAAGTAAAAGAGCAACAAAATAAAGAACAAAATAGTAAACAGAATATAACAAACAGAAAATGAAGAAAAAAAACAGAAAATTATGAACATAAACTATGAATAAAAATGATAACACTGAAAAAACTGATAAACTGAAAAAATATTTTAAACGAAAATAAAGAAAAACAAGTTTCAGAACACAAAAACAATAATTTAAACACGAAAATTGACATCAAAGCTAATGGAGACCAAACACAAAGACCAAAAGTTAAAAGCAAAAAATTAAAAAATGCAAATAAACCAAGTGAAGAACGTATTGAATTAAACTGCAAAAGCTAAAATGAAACAAGAAAAGAAATGCAAAGAAAATCTAAACAGAAAGTGTGATAAGCAAAAGTGCAATAAAAGTAAAATACTAAAAGTAAACATGTAAAGAGACAAAATAAACAAGTTGAGAGACTCGAGAATGTGAAACAATTACAAGAAGAAGATGAATATAAATCTACTAATCAACGTGTTTAATTGACAATGCAAAAGACAGTTCCACTTTAATTACGTTTATGATTGTGTTTCCGTGTTTTATGTTCGTTTTGTGTTCGTTTCGTGTCGCCCATAAACCGCTCTCCACTCCCCTCCCCTCCTCTCCGTGTCCCACTCCACCCACACACTCTCAGCTTCATTAGCAATCACACACACACACAGAGACACAACACTCAACACCCTCACACACACACACACACACACACAAAGTTGGAAATTCTTTTTTTCGAAAAATTGGTCCCATTGAAAAGTCGACAACTAAAAAACAGCAACAAGAATCAATTGGCAAAAAATCATCGTAGCACTCGTTTTCTTTTTCTATTTGTAGTTTTAATTTCCATTTCATTTGACGTTTGTTTTGTTTGTTTGACTAATCAATACCCTGTCCCCGAAAAACCACATCAAACCTTCTCCCCGCCCACTTTTATAGTTTTATAGATCTTGTTAACAAATTTGATCTGCATAACAAATAAATAATAAGCAAGCACATCGCCAACTAACCAACAACAACAGCAGCAGCATCAATAACTACTACTACTACTAATGAATAACAATAACTAAGAAAATTAACAACAAATCATGCAGAATTTGCCAACTAAATTTTGTGTGTGTTTCTAGTTGATCGATTGCTAATGCAAATTTTTCTTGATTTGTCACCATACAGAGCTCAAAGTACAGCAGTTCAAAGCGCGACTATGAACGCGATCGTTCCTCCAACTATCGCGATCGTGACATCTCCCCAGGCGCTGGCGGTGGCGGCGGCAGCGGTGGCGGAGGCGGTGGTGGCAGCAGTGGCGGTGGCGGACCATTGAATAATGGCAATAGCTATCGCTCACAATCACCGGACATAGATTCGCCCTCATCACGTTCGCATGATCTACGCGAGCGCAGCGATCATCGCAGTGGAGGCGGAGGCGGTGGTGGTGGCAGCGGTGGAGGTGGCGGCGGCGGTGGTAGCAACGATCGTTACAGTTTCATACAAAAGATGCGCGATCGGGAGCGTGATGTTTACAAAAAGGACAAATATTCCGGTAAGTAAATCAAACTACTCTCGACTACACATTACAACGATTGCTAATTATTCTGTATTGTGTTGTGTGCGCTTTGCAGACAAACGCGATCGGCGTGGCAATGATCGAGACTCGGAGTCGTATCGCACGAATCATGATAGGGATCGTCGTGGTGGCGGCGGCGGTGGCGGTGCCAAGCTATGTTCATCGCGCGACAACGACAAGCGTTCCGGCTCCGATGATCGGGATCGTGAGCGTGAGCGTGATCTGCGCGACAAGCGTGACAGAGGCGCCGATCGTGATCGGGACATGTACAAGAAGGACAAATACGCAGGTGAGCAACAACAAAGAAATATCCATTATAAAGTAACGTAATTAATCCACTCTCTAATTCTCTAGACAAGCGCGAACGCAGCGATCGCGGGGAACGTGTTGCTCGCTATGGCGACTGGAGTGAGCATGTTAGCTCATCTGGTGAGTCTATGAAATGTTTTCTTTCTTGTAATACATTTCTAATTAATTACCCCATTTCGCTTTGACAGGCAAAATGTATTACTATAACTGCAAAACTGAAGTCTCCCAGTGGGAGAAGCCTAAGGAATGGGTGGATAGAGAAAGGTAAGTTGAACGCAACGCAAATCTCAGCTGAGTCATTAAAGGAAAAGCCAACACAATCAGTAGAAGTTAAAATTTATATAGTGTCTTCATTTAAAATCTACAAAATGCATGCAGAGTCTGTTCGCATTTTATTTTCCGTACCTAAGCAATCATTTTTGTTTATATTCAAATCTTTATACTTTGAATTGAGAGAAATGTTTGTTAATGAAACGTTTCTCAGAAACATTTCTTGTTTAGTGCTATTTATTATTATTATTCTATTGAAATACCGACTATAATTCCTTACAATGCAATGAGATAAAGGAGAGCGACTAAGGCCTTCAGGCTACTGTATGCAATTTGTTGTTTATTCTAATTAGAAAGCGTAATCAAATGAATTTCCAATTACATTTGTAATCTACAGAAAGTGGTTAAATACTAATGCTAATAGTTTTATAAACTTATCGATAGTTCCATTTGTGTTATTTGGTTTGTTACGCTTAAAGTTAAATTTGAATGATGTCCAAATTTATTTCAAATTTATTGAATTATATAGCTTATATAACGTACTTATCGCATCTTCTTGCAGGAATCTGCCGCGTGATCAGCATCGTGAGAAGGATTACCGTGACAAGGATCGGGACAGAGATCGCGATGATCGCTTCTCAAGATCAAGTAAGTCATTGATGCCTTGTTTTTGTTTCCGCAATATGATTAATTTCGAATTTCGTCACACAGCATATAAACATTCCAATTCATCGCGCGACAATTCACGACTGAGATGGAATTACGACAACGATGGCGGCCCACCAAGTCATCGAAGGCGCTTGGATGGTAAGCATATGACAATAACAATATTAATATCAATATTTCAACTGATTATTCTCGTCAATTAGGTCGACATAACGACAACGCTGACATGGATATCAGCGGCGACTCGACGCCCACCTCGGAGGCCAGCTATTCGTTGAGCGGCACACCAACCACACACGGTGGCAGCGGCGGCGGTGGCGGGGGCAGCGGTGGCGGTGGCGGTGGTGTTGGCGGTGGTATACAGTCTAGCGAATCACAGAGCGCATTAGGCAATGCACTGCCACGACTCGCCTCGCATCCAAATCCCAGCGCAGTCGTCACACCAATGGGTGCGCATTATGGTGCCGCATCCGTGGGCGCCACAGGTGGCGGCAGTGCAGCAGGTGGCAGCGGCGGCAGTGGCGGTGGACCTGTTAGCGGTGCCACAATGCTACCCACCAGCGGATTGGCTTCGGTGCCAGCCGGCATTGCCAACAGTAGCAACAGCAGCCTTAGAAACTCAGTTGTCGGACACATTGGCTCCACCTCCAGCGTAAGTTCTACTATATGCACTTGGTAAAGTACACTTCCTAATTAAAAGCCTTTCGTATACTTTTGTAGACGACTGTTCCGACGCTGGCGAACCAGGAGCATCATCTGAACTCGAATGCGCCCGGACCGCCCGGGAAGCTGGTTAGCGGCGGCAAGGAGCAATCAATGATGATGCGACAGAAGCTTCATTTAGGACTAAGTGGCTTAGATCATCATATGCTCGTCGCCGGCAGCGGGGTCGGTGGCAGCGGTGTGGGACCCACAGGCGCCGGCAGCGGATCCGCCGTCGATGCCGTGAATCATGCCTACAATTCGGTTAACAATGTATCTGCCAGCAGCCTAAGCAGTTTAAGGTAAGTCTTTATCTTTGTTATCAACCATCAACAACAACAACAACAACAACTTATGAATGTTCATTCGCAAACAGAGACAACAGCCAACTCAACTCACCACTGTGCATGCCGCATGCACATCACAGTATGTCGCCATCGCTGAGCTACACAAAGAGTCCGATACCAACGATCGTGGGTCACACGAATAATGTGAATGCCAGCAACGCCTATACCTGCAATGCCCCATTCGGTCTGAAGAGCGTCGAGGGCGGCGTCAGTGTTGTGTCCTCCTCACCGGCAGCAAATGCGATTGGCAATAGCAATGCGATTGTTGGCAGCGGCGGCAGCAGCAGCAACAACATTAGTAGCAGCGGCAGCAGCAGCAACAGCAGCGGTGGCAACAGCAGCATACCCGGCTTGGGGACTGTCAGCGGTATCAGCGTCATCACCTCCATGGGCAGCAATAGTTTGTGCGGTAGCGCATTGACTGGCGGCGAGGGGCCGCCAACGCCCACGCAGGAATTAGATTTAAGTGGCTCAGCTTTAGAACAACACCAACAACAACAAGTGGCCGCTGCCGCAGCAGCAGCCGTCGCCGCAGCAGCACTTGCCGTCGCTCAAGCGACGCAACAGCTAGCCGCGCAACAGTCTCAACAGCAGCGTAAAAGTGAGATCAATATTTTATTTAGTGTAAAGTAAATGTTTAATTATATGTTGTTTGCTTCTTGCAGTGGATGGCAGCGGTTCAGCCACACTCAGCACGCTGCAGAGTTGCGTCAGCTCTGTGCAGGCATCCAATCTGAGAGGTCCCGAAATATCGCCTAAATTGGCCAAATACTTCCGCGCCGATTTAATTGCGCATGTGACCAACTGGCAGGCGGAAGTTTTGGAGCGTCAGGTAAGTTTCTCAAGTGAATTGCAGAAGAATCAACTAAATAAAGTTGAGTCTTAATGCTGCAAATGTTACGAAAGTTTGTTAGGAAAGTTTCATGTCTTGGTTACTTGAAGTTGTCCTCATTTTTATTCATACTAAAAATCATTTGTAAGCATTAACCTGTTTAGTAACAATTGCAATAGATCATTTATGATTTCTTTTAACAACTATCTAAAGCAGCTATCAAAATTCAATAAACTTTTGCTTAGAACAGCGTTGGGAGAAGATAAGCTTTATTTAGTTGTTTACTTAGAATAGTTGTGGTCGCAGGTTTATTTTAATTTCCTTAATTACACTCAAAATTAATTTTAATATGCTCTCTAAGTAAATTATCTCTATAGATGTTGGAAAAGTTTCGCATATTAATCGTATATGCTAATATGTTTTGTTAGCTTGAAGTTTTCAACACTTATTCATGCTGAAAATCATTTTTAATTATCAACCTGTTGCAATAGATGATTTATGTTTTCTTATTACAACTGTCTAATTAACAAACTATTCAAAATTCACAGTTTATGCTTAAGAATTACATTGGTAGGAGACAAGTTGTATTTCCTTACTTACTATAGTTGCAGACAGAGGTTTACTTTAACGTTCCTAATTTTGTGTGTATATGTAAATATGCTTCCCAAGTAAGTCGTCTTTATGTTTTCTTATTTAAATTAACTAAATAAACTGTCTTCAAAAGTAGGCAATTTATGCTTAAGAATGGCATTGATATGAGGTTTTTTTTGTATTTTCTTATAATAGTATTAGACTAAATATACCTAACCGGTGGCCAAAGCTGCGCCAGAAACTTTACGCTAGGATATAAAATTATTTGTAAGCTATGCTTTAATAATACTAGCAATTTTCACAAATTTTGTATATTTTAAAATTTTTTTCCCAGTAAGTGATCTCTATAGATATTAGTTTCCCATCATATGAGTCCATTGAGTATTCAGCTCCTTGCACTTATTCTATTACTGATACGATACGATCTTCTAGGAAACCTTTTTACGAGTCTCTTGAGTCAATCAAACATGAACACTTAAGTGTATTTTATCTAAGCTTGAGTCTTGTACGGCTTTATTCCAACTTTGGTTTATGATTGCAGGCACAGAAATGCTGCGAGGACACGCATGTATTTGGGGACCTCACCTGCACTCGGATATGCGCTGAGCTGAAGTGTGCGCGCAGTTTAGTGCGAACCACGGAGATCAACGCTACGCTGCAGGAGCAAAAGTGAGTGCGATATCAAATCAGCAATTCTAACTAACTAAAAGCAACTCTTTAACTGACGGATATGCATATGCATATTATTTTTCATTGCAGAATCATGTATCTGCGACAGCAAATTCGACGCATTGAGGAGTCGAAGACTCAGAACGCGTTCATGTCGGACGATACTTAGGATCAGGAGCAAGTTAGGCTGCGCGTGCATCGCAAGCTGTCAGTCAGGCTCAAAAAGAGCACACTCTGGCGCAGCTGATGATGATAATAGTAATGCCCCACCTGTCGCCGTCGTTGTCTCGCCCGTTCCCAAAAAAGTGCGTGATGATGGCTAGCTAGTCAGCTGCTTCTTTATATTCAGATCAATGGATCGATATCATCGATTTGAATGCATTGCTTTTGGGATGGGTGCGGGGAGACAGGACAGTGTTTTTGGGCTGGGCAATTAACGCGTGCATCCTTCTTCGTCCTGCGGCTGGCACAACACAACGCTTGTCGACTGGTGTCAAGTGTCTTTGCTGGTGGCAGGCAAAGGTTGCAACACCAAATGGTCGATGAGCCAAACACAACAACAACAGCAACAGCAACAACATCAAGAACTGTAACGGAAACAACAAAACAGAAAATATAGAACTCAATCAGCAGCTACAGTGAAATCGAGAACAACAACAGCATTAAGATGATGTTGATGGCGATATGATAGAGAAGAGAGATGAAGATGGAGATGAAAAGAAAAACACAAAAATAAAACATAATTTATAATTAGCAAAGCGTAATTAATAACTTAAATAAGCATGAACCGAAGCGGCAATGCTGGGCCTATGTTGCCGTCGTTATCTAAGGAAGAACATCAACAGCAACAACAACAACAACAGCAAGAAAAACAAACCAATAATAACACCCAATTAATAACAATCGTAACAAATATTTAGCAAAAACAAATTCAACACACAACAACAACAAAGACTACAGAAAGCAAAGGAAAAATAGTGAACGAAGCAAAAAGAAACGGTAAAAATAAAAGGGAAATCAATTTAAGAAGCAATAAGATAAAGAAGCCTCCTCGTATCGAATCGAAGCAACAAACAAAAATGAAAAAAACAACAAATTTAATTAAAACTAAACAAAAACTAAGCAACAAACACCAACAACAAAAAAGAACAGAAATAAAAACACACACAATGAATGCAAAAACAAGTCAACCTAGTATACTCAACTGCAATAAAATGCTAATTTAACTATATACAAATTATATAAATATATATATAGAGTATATGAAAATTGTATATTTACAACAACAACAAAAGAAAGAAAGAAACAAACCAACAGAAAGAAACACCAACAACAACAACAAATATCAAACAAACAAACAAAATGTGTGGCAACCCTCGGAAAATCCCTCAATTTGTTCTCAACTCGAACTCAACACTCGAAACATCTAAAACTCTTAACAATGGATCAGACAGAGAGAGAACGAGAGTGTGCGAGCGAGAGAGCATGAGTTAGCATAAGATAGCAATTGATTGATACATTGATTGTTGTGTAAAGTAACCACATTTTCATTACTTTTTCGTTTTCTTTTCTTATTTATTTTATTCACTTGAAATGGAAATGTAAAATATTAATATCAAAGAGGTTATCAAGGAGGGGTGCGAGAGAGGGAGCTAAGACCACACAGAGTTAGCCTTCATAGTAGATGCAGTGAAATCCAATAAGTTTATTCTGTCTCCATTTGAACTGTTGCATTGAGCTTCTTTATTCCGTTGTTTTCTTAACAATTTCACTATTTTATTTCTCGATGTTTCTTAAGAGCCGTCATAACGCTATTTGTTTCATTTCCATATTGTGTGTAGGAAATGAGGAAAAGTATGTGTACAATTTTTTTACGCGAAAAATATGCAATTTTTTGTATGATAATATTTAAAGAAAACTTATCGACTGTCCTTAAGTAAATGAAGAGTGTGCTTTGTAGTTTAGCAGACACACTCACAGTCACCCACACCCACACTCACACACACACACACACAAACACGCTCATACACAGACGCAAGTAGAGCATCTCGAGTTCGCCTGGCCGATTAGGCTTCATTTCTAGCTTCATAATTCTTATATGGGGGATAAAAAATGTATTTATTTGTTCTTTGAAATTGAATTTTGCCTACACTTGTTTTTTTTCTACGCATTAATTGACATTACTTTTTTTTTCTTAAATTAAAATATAAACATGCATATATAAAGAGGAAATATATATACACATTATATGTATATGTATATTTGTATTTATATTATATACAACAAATATATGAAAATAATTTTTCTGATTTAAGCAAAAAATGAAAATGCAAATGCAAATTAGAAATGAAAGGAAGAAAGAAAGAAAGAAGAAAGAATACCTAATGCAAACATGCGCAAAGTGTGTTTGCTTTGTAATTTGAGTTTTTAATTTAGAACTTGTCTAAAATGAGTAAAAATCGAGGAAGAATACCTAAAAACAACAACAAGAAAAACAAAATAGCAACAAGCAAGTTTAAAAATATAAATAAATTTAAATAATAATAATAATATTAACTACTGTAGATATACATATAATTAAATACAATGGTATATATAAATATATATATATCTATAAATATATATATATTTAAATACAAACAAAAAGGTAAAAATAAAAAATTTATATTATTTAGCTAAGCGTCAAAACCGAAAAATATAAAAACTTTTATGATTAAAACCGAAAATTTCGTTTCTGCTTGGGCTATGGATATTTCTAAGACAAAATGGTGATCTGTAAACATTATAATATATATTTATCAACTAGAATCAAATTTGATTGCCATTTTAAGAGGGATATTCAAGTAAAATACAAAACTTTAGAGACCGTAATTTTTGTCCCATTTCAAAAACTCGAAAGGAAAGGAAAGCAAAACTTCGAAATTAATAAAATAAATAATTTAAAACTTTTTATTGACAGTTCAAAAACAAACCTGAAAATTCTGAAACCAAATGTGAAGTGAATAATAGTAATCAAGATTCACAGCAATATATAATAGGTTCACATAGGATATAATTTAATTCTAAACGCCAAGAAATTCAAATTATTCAGATATGCTTTGTGTGTTATAAGTAATCGTGTCAACAAACTCTTAAACTTGAAGTCGGGATAAAGGGATTCTTATTTTTCGCTAAGCTAAAGATGCGTGTATGCTTGAAGCTTTGTATCTTCCAAAATTAGTTGAATTTGCTTCTTCAACTTAGTGGACCTACTTTTGAAGATATTAAGAATCAATTCTTCTAGCTTTTAAGGATTCCGTCCTGTAGATGCATTCTGTGGATTATCTGCGAGGACATCCCCATGTAATTGCCACAATTATTTAAGTTGGCAAACTAGCAAAAAAAAAAAGGACTCAGTTTCATACTCCTACGCACGAAAGTATGTAATATTAAGTGACCTGAAACTAATTGTGATTTGCCTGACACATGAGAGAGAAGCAACAATATGCCGTTGAGCTTTTACTCGAGATGAATCAAATTCCAACTGCCGGCTGCACAGAACGCAAAAAAGCTTTACGCGCATATTTGCCGGCTTAATGGAAGAGCAGAAAGCCGCCGAAGAGCTTTCGTCTGCAAAGAGGCGGTAGATGCAGAGGGGGCGGGGCACATTTAACCCAGCAGACAAAGCGCTGCGCAGCGAATTCGCCATGACAAATGAATGCTGTACGAAGGAGAAATCGCGAATGAACGCACGCCAGAAAAACACGAACACGACGCGACACGAACAGAGCCGCAAAAAGCCGACGAATGGGTTTTGTATCACACACACACCCGCCACTCTTCCCAACGCTATCCTCCTTGCGGTGTGTGTGTGTGTGTGTGTGTGTGTGTTGCTTTGGCATCTTTGGGTTGTCAGAGGACAGCGAATGCCAACAAGTAGCAGTTCAGCATCGACAACGCCAGCGTTCGCTTGCGCCTGGCTCATGGCAGCGCAGTGTGACAGCTTTTTACAACAAAAGCAACAACAACAACAACCACGACAACGACGACGACGGGAATCAGTGAAAGCAGCAACCACAATAAAACATCAACAACAATATTTACGAAACGGTTCGTCCGACGCGACTTTTCAAATTTGTGTAACGGTCAAAACATTTTAACATTTATGAATTTAAGTGTTGTGTTTTTTGTGCGTGTGTCTTTTTTTTCTAATTTTCAAGTGCAGCAAACAAACTGAATAATAGATCATTAATAGTGCTAATTAGTGCAGAAACCCAACAGTGTTAGTGCTCTAATAATTTCACAACAGTAAACAAAGACAAAAGGCAGAATATTAATAAAAAAGGTAAGCAAAGTGAAAGATTAAGACACAGTGCTTTGATTTCCAGTTTCATCTTAAGTATTTTTTAATTAATAAGTATGCTAGACATAATTCGCAGAATTTGCGTGAAATGTGACAAGTATTTCAAATGTCTTCTTGTGAACTCGAAAATGATTCCTATGCCGAATCACACGGATTTCATTTTCCTCTGTCAAATTCGGCAAATAAAGTGAGCAAAATGCTTTCTGATCGGGTTTGCCTGTGGTCATGTTTTGTGCAGTTGCTTTGTCGTGTTTCTAGCAGTTGCATTTCGTAATTTGTAAGCCGTCAACAGCAGACACTACGAATAACAAACAAATAACTCCTGCAATTTTATTTCTCTTCTCTTCTCTTCTATTTTTTTTTTTTTTGTAACTTAGAATGTGGTAACACACATTCACTTGCATCATATCGTAATGGATACATTTAAATGTGTAGAAGAATGAAAGAAAGAACGAAAATAAGCGCAAATCGCTTTTATATTTATATTTATGAGTATGTAGAAATATTTGGCATTCACTCAGCACAACTAGCGAACTAGCGAAAGGACAAACAAAGGATATTTTCGTGACTGACAAACGGCATTGTTGTGATGATCTGGATTCGAAGTTTGCGTTGTTTTGCTCAGCGAAGCGAATGATGCTTAAATTATTGCGGCTATTAAATGTAAATTATCAATTTATGGAATCAATTTCATTTTGCTTTTCTACGTCACTTGGCTGTGGGCTTATTTAGTTTGAATACGCAGAAAACTCTGCATACTTTAAGCTAACAATTTCGGAATTGAAATTTTAGGTAACAGCATATGGAATTAAATTGTAATTTTATTTAATGAAATTGTGATTTTAATAACATTGAAGTTGATGAAACATTTAATATTTTTTTTCTAATATTTAATTATTGTTGCATTATTTGTGAAAATAGATGGAAGGCAATTTAGCTGAAAAATGTTACACTTTTTCACCTAGAATTTAGTTGTACGTTACAAATAATAGATCAAATATCATGGACAAACAAAAATTACTTTTTGGGTAGCGGAAGGAGACAATTCAATACAGGAAATGCAGTTCATAAATATATTTTGAATTTAACATAAACATATGTACAAGTTTAAATATTGATGATTAGACCAATTATATCTTTGTACCTTCAGTAACAGGCAGAAGGAGGCATCTCCGACTTTATAAAGTATTATAATTTGAATGTATTAGAATATATATGTATATACCAAATATAGATATCGGTATATTTAAGGAATAATACCGCACTGTTTTGAACTTATTTAAGGTGGGTAGCGGGTATCTTTCAGTCGAGCACCCACTTAAACAGAGAAGTTTGAACACTTAATTTTGATATTTCTTCTATAATTTAGTATCTTAAAAATTACTTCGCTGTGGAGTTGAAGTACTCTTACAGGATGACACCTTTTATCAGCTATGTGACCCTTAGCAATGATTTACTTGCGGCTAGGCTCAAGTAATTGAGTCTGATTACCAATGGGATGGAGTTAGAAGCTTGTGTTCGTTGAGAGATCAGGGCAAGGTCGCGTATTTCGTACAAAGTGCAAAATATTATATGATTTGTGTGACAAACTCGAGTTGCGAGTTTGCGTTGTGAAATAGCTGCCTTATTTCTTTTGGCGCTTTATGCATTTCTGGCGCTCTCAAAATTGCTGGCACTTAAATGTGGCGCGCGCGACAAGCATTTGACGTTTGCCAATGTTGACAATTTGCATTGCGCTCAATGCCAAACAGCCATAAATTTGACGCCATCCAGACCCGGACTCCGACCCCGACCCCGACCCCGACCCCAACCCCGACCCCGAGCCCGAGTTATTTAACATTTAAGCGGGGAAAGAGAAAGAGGAAACTCTAGTGGTGAAGCCCAAAATGGATATGATGGAGTTTGAAAGTCGAGAATGCGTTTTAAAGTCACTTTGGCACTTATCCTCGGCAAAAACTACTTACATACTTTTGCTTTTCAAGTGATTTTCGCGCCAAGCAAATGCAAAAATTGTCGCATATATTTTTGTTGATTTAAACATTGCGCATGCAATTCGAAATGTTAGAGAAACCAGAACTAAAAAAAAAAAAAACAGAAAAACGAAAAATTTGTTTAATGCTTCTAACACAATTGCTTTAGTTGTGCGTGATGACAAAACTTTTTCATGTGCCATAAAAATAACATTTTTGATTGCTCACCAAAAAACGTTGATAAGTGACAACCATTAAGAGTATTTGAGGGTATGCAGAAGATCTGCTCAGTTATGACCTCAGCGATTAAGGAGCGTCTTAATGCTGCTTAATACTTTGTCACATTTACATTTTGTATGTAGAATTGATTTAACAATTCCTAAAATTTATAATGAAAACTGCGTAATACATAAAATGAAGAATAGTCTTGAAAAGTTTACAGTTTGCGGAACAAATATTTAAAAAAAAAAGGTAGAAAAATTAAAAATATGAACATAAAATTAGCTTTTCATAAATGGAAGAAGTTCTCAACAGTTAATAGTATTAAAAAAGCTTTTACTTCTGCTCAAAATGAAGTCGCATACAATTCACTTTTGAATATTTGGAAATAACATTTAACATTTATTATGTATTAATTTATGAAAGAGATTATAAAAAATTAAAAACAAATAAAAGAATTTATCTTTTAACAGAATGGTGTCTATAGAAAAAAATATACATATAAAAAGGGGTAAACAATTTAAGAAATTAAAAATATGAACATAAAATTTGCTTTTCATAAATGGAATTAGTTATCAACAGTTAATATTATAAAAAAAGCTATTAATTCTGCTCAAAATGAAGTCGCATACACTTCAGTATTGATCGATAAAAAATGAAAAATATGAACATAGAATTTACTTTTGCAATAATGGGAATACTATAGAAAATGCTATAAAAAATGATTAACAAATCTGAGCAAAAAATTAAATTTAAAGTTACATATTTTTACATATTTACTGTTAAATAAATGGAATGTTCATGAAGTTCAACAACATTAAGAAAAAACATATTCATATACAAAAGATACAATTAACAAGTAAGAAAGCTACAGTCGAGTGTACTCGACTGTGAGATACCCGCTACCCATTTTGAATAAAAGAAATATATTTTGCGGTATTTTCTCAAAATATACCATACTGCAAAAATACTAAAAATATACCAAATGGTATATTTGGTATATCGATATAGTACACCATTCAAAATATACTATAGACGTCACAATGTACCAGATTGTCGGCCAAAGTAACTCAGACCCTAGTAAGTAGGCGCTTTTGCCCATACAAAAGTATTTCATTAATAACTTCGACAATTTTTATCTGATCGCAACCAAACTTTCAGAAGTCATAAATACTATAGTTATTATTGTATATACCAAAATTCGGAACTCTAGCTTTAAAATTACGCTTGTTATTCGATTTTTTTGAGTTGCGGGGGCGGAAGTGGGCGTGGCAAAAATTTGAAACAAACTTGATCTGCGTGCAAACATAACAAATGCTGTCGAAAAAAAATTAAAGTTCTATCTCTTATAGTCTCTGAGATCTAGGTGTTCATACGGACAGACGGACAGACGGACAGACACACAGACGGACAGACGGACATGGCTATATCGCCTCGGCTGTTGACGCTGATCAAGAATATATATACTTTATAGGGTCGGAGATGCCTCCTTCTACCTGTTACATACATTTCCTGCCGGCACAAAGTTATAATACCCTTCTACCCTATGGGTAGCGGGTATAAAAATAGGATTATAGATTAAAAAATATGTAAATAGTGTATAAAAAATGAATGGGTCAGTCTTCAGTATTCAAAGAAGATATGAAATTAAATAAATTTTAAAATTAAAAGTAAAAAATTGGTAAACAAAAAAAAAAATAAATAAATAAAAAAAACTTAAATATGAAATTATTCAAGATGTACTTTTCAGAGAACGCAAATAACGTTCAACAGACATAGTATTAAAAATATAAATAAAATAAGTTTAAAAAAAGATATAAATACTGGTGAGCAATCAATGAATGGTTGAGTCTTTAGTATTAAAAAAGCTATAAAAAGAGGTAACAAAATTAAAAATATGAACGTAAAATGCGCTCTCAAATAGTAGTGTAATAAAACCCATCAAATTTATGATAAAATAAAAAGATCCGGAAAATCGGTAAAACATATATAAACATTTTGTAAAATCCTCTCGTTTTCACTGAAAAAGAGGCTACCAAAGAGCTCTTGTCATTTGGCTCGAATTTATTTCATTTCCCCCTCCCCCCCAAAAAAAAACAGCGACAATGAGTTTGCCGTTTTTTGTTTTTTTTTTTTAAATTGCGCAGCACTCAGCGGGAAAAAACACAAAAATTTGAATAAGAACAAATATTGTCAGTGGAAGCACGATGCACGTTTTGCAATCGGTTAAAGCGAATTAAGGTTCCATGACATGCCACGAAATTGGCGGCAGGAATCCGCGCAGCGTTGCCTGTTGCCGCGTTGTCGCGTTGCAACTGCCGGAATTAATAAATGTGAGTGCTTTGAGATGCAAACAGAGATCAGAGATGTGGACTAAGCTCATGCTGTGCACAGTTTTGTTTGCATTTGTATTTTGGTATTTGGTATTTGGTATTTGATTCACAGCATTCGATACGAATCTGTTTTGATCGTGAGTACATTCAATTGAATTGTGCGATTCCATTTCATAGATAAGCATCTCATTTGTGGACCCTTGAAAACAATTTCAAGTTAGTCGTAACAAAGTTATTGCTACCCCCTTTTTTTCGGCTTTTTTTGTTGACCTTGTGGCTTAATTTTCTGCGCTTTTTATACCCGCAACTCATAGGGTAAAAGGGTATTATAACTTTGTGCCGACAGGAAATGTATGTAACAGGTAGAAGGAGGCATCTCCGACACTATAAAGTATATATATTCTTGATCAGCGTCAACAGCCGAAACGATCTAGCCATGTTCGTCTGTCCGTCTGTCCGTCTGTGTGTCTGTCCGTCTGTCCGTATGAACACCTAGATCTCAGAGACTATAAGAGATAGAGCAATCATTTTTCGACAGCATTTGTTATGTTTGCACGCAGATCAAGTTTGTTTCAAATTTTTGCCACGCCTCCTTTCGCCCCTGCAAATCAAAATAATCGAATAACAAGCGTAATTTTGAAGCTAGAGTTACGAATTTTGGTATATACAGTAATAACTATAGTAGTTATGATTCCTGAAAATTGCGATCAGATAAAAATTGTGGAAGTTATTTAAGAAATACTTTTGTATGGGCAAAAACGCCTACTTACTAGGGGTCTTAGGCTGATGTCAGAGTGCGCGCGAGAAGCGAAGCGAAGCGATGCGAGAAGCGATGAGCAAAGCGAGAAGATGTCAGAGTGAGAGCTTTGCGAGAAGCGAGTTACATTGTTATTTTGTAAGGTTTGAAAATAAACGGTAATTAAAGCACAGAATGCAAGAAAACAATCGTACGCTCTGAGAGAGTTGAAGCGATAAAGCAGGTTGCAAACTGCTCTCTCGCTTTGCTCTCGCTTTCTCGCTTGAACTCGCAACTCGCTTCGCTCTCACTCTGACATCTTTCGAGCGATTGCATATGAAAAGGGTTGCAGTGGTTTATCGCTCGTTCTCGCCCAATATTATCGCATCGCTTCTCGCTCGCACTCTGACATCAGCCTTAGTTGCTTTGGCCGACAATCTGGCACATTGTGCCGTCTATGGTATATTTTGAATGCGGTACTATATCGATATACTACATATTCAATTTGGCATATTTTCAGTATTTGCACTATATTTGGTATATTTTGAGAATAATACCGCAAAATATATTGCTTTTATTCAAAATGGGTAGCGGGTATCTAACAGTCGAGCACACTCGACTGTAGCGTTTTTACTTGTTTCTTTCGACTTCGATTTTTTTTTTTTTGTTTTTTCGCATTCAAATTATGTGAATGTATTTCAGTTTCATTTGCGACTTGCGCTTGTTTTAGATTTGTTGTGGGTTTCTCTTCTGTTGTTTTATGGCTTGACCATTTGCCAGCATTGCGGTTGTTGGCGTTGGCAGCGGGGGAGGAGGCGTGGCTTTAAGGCGGCCTATAGCTGCGTGCCTGGCAAACATTTTCGATGGTATTTTCAAATGTGTTTTCTTTTCGTTTTTGTTTTTTTTTCTGTTTTTTTTTTTGTTTTTTGGCAACTGCACTCAATTTTTATAGGCTAGAAACTCGCATTTCTCTTAGCTGCTGGCCCCGATATGATTTGAAGCATCGTCACGTGAAAGTTGTTTTGGTGTCGAGGGGGGAAGTGGGGAGCGGAACATTGGCAACTGTTCTTCACTTGAATCTGCCTGCCTTTCACTTCATTTCCCTTCACTTCACTTCACTTCACTTTACCCATACACACCACTTGAATTCCCTACACTCCACTTTACTCAACTTGGACTTTGACTTGTCGTTCCCTTCACTTCATTCCTCTTTCCTCTCTTTCTGCTGTGCTCTTGCCTTACTCCCCTTGCCTTCACTTCTATCCTTCTATCCCTCTTTACTTTACTTCCCTCGCCTTCACTTCTCTTCTCTTCCCTCTACTTTCACTTCTCTTCTCTGTCCTCTACTTTAGTCGCCTTGCCTTCACCTCTCTCCCTTCCTCCCCTTGCCTTTACCTCTCTCCCTTCACTCTACTTTCCTCCCCTGGCCATCACTTCTCTTCTCTTCCCTCTACTTTGCTCCCCGTCAATGTTTTTCGCCTAGGCCTAGTAGCCAGATTTGATATCTCCCTCGGTTCTACCTTCTGTCCCCCTCTGGTTATTATTGTTAACAATGCATCTGTCTCTCTCGCTCGGTCTCTCTCTCTCTCTCTTTCTATCTCTACCTCCCTCTCTCTCGTCGAGCACCTACACAAACTTCTACTCTCACACGCACTTGCTGTTATAATTTCATTTGAGGTTTAGGCAACGGCCTCTGGTTACATTTACATTTTTATTTCCTCTCGGACGCGTCCATTGGGGTCAGCAACGACGACGACGACGACGACCACCACGATTTTGGTCCATGTCCATGCAGCGATGTCGCTGCTGCTGCTGCTGCTGCTGCTTGTTGTTGCTGCTGTTTTCATGACTTTTTGCCTAATGCTTTTTGTAGCTAAATCTTTTTGGGCTGATTCAAATGAGCGAGCCTCGTATCAGTGCCTTAGCTCTGCCCCTTCCCATTCTCTCTCACTCTCTCTTACTTTCTTAGCTGCTACTTTTCGGCCACATTTCAATTTCATACGAGCCGCGTGACATTTTTACAAATTGCATTTTCTCGTTCCAACACACACACAGAAAAATATGAGCCAAGCATCGAAAAAATACAGAACTCGCAGCAAAAAAAAAACCTCAACTTCAAACATCGTCAGCAATAATGTCGGCTGACTTCAGATTTACTCATCCCATATACACGCATATATACAGTTTCATACCCGTTCCCATTCCCTTTCCCTTTCCCATTTCCATTCCCATTGCGTTGCCTTTGCAATTGCCACAGCAAAAAAAAAAAAAAAAAAAAAAAGAGCGGAGCCCAAGTCTGAACTATGCGCCAGCCGTTTTGCCGTGTGTTTTATGAGGGTTTATTCTAGCTTTTTGGCTAAGTCTAAGGCGACAAGCGACAACAGCAGAAAACGGCAGAAAAAAAAACAACTGCACAACGAGAACAAAAATGGTCTAAAATAAAAGAAGAAAAACGAAAAAAATATAAATAAAAATGGCAACACGGCTATGAAATCGTAAACAGTTGATTCTGATTTTTCGTTTGCCTCTGTTTTTTGTTGTCGTAGCTTGACTTACTTATGAGAATATATGCACATACATGTGTAGACGTGTTTATGCGTGTTTGTAAGTAGGCAGACATATGTGTGCGTGCGTTCGTCTGTGTGTGTGTGTGTGTATGAGCGCAACGAATTGAAGTTACTCTTTGGAACTGGCTTTTGCTGTTGCTCTTCCTCTCAAGCTTTGCAGTTCAGCAATAAATTGTAGCATACTTTTTAGGGCATTTTAAGTTCGCTTGCTTTTTAGTTTTTATACATTTTATATTCATACAAAGGTAACTTTTAATACGAATCTATATGTTTACTGAGTTTGATTAGCAACAAAATGCAGAAATTGTAAAATTTATGTTATAGGCCTAACATAGAAAGGTAGAAAGCGTTTTAAGGTTGAACATAAGATTTGACATTCATCATTGTTGAAAAGTTTACTGGGAAAATAGTTTTGAAAATTTATTAATAAGAAAATAAAAAATGATTACTTTTAAATTTTGAAGTCTATATGAAAATAATAATATATGAAGCGTTTTGTCAATTTTTTGGTACTATTATATTATCTCATTTCCTTAGCTTAAAACCTAGGTAATTAATTTAAATATAGTTTTTAATATGACAACTTGTTAGGACATTAACGTCCTAATAAATAACATAAATATAAAACCTAAAGTAATTTTATATGATAAGCTTATTTTCTATATGTTTTATATATACTTATAATGGGATTTTATCTAATTATTTGATTCCCATAAAATACAAGTTAGATCCAATAAATTATGGTGCTAGTTATAATATTTTATTTCTATTTAAAATGAAATACTTAAATTCCAATTCAGTTACTAAATACTAAAAGTATTTTGATTTTTATTTTCGCATCATGATGAATTATAAATCGATACTATTCCCAAGTAAATTTCTAGCAATTTAATTTTCTTTTCTAAATATATATAAATTGCTAAACATATCAGTTCAATGAATATAATACCACTCATAAATATGAATATACTGAAATACTTGATTTGAAAGAATATGACAATCATCAGATAAATATAAAAACCTGGCTAACAAACACTACCAATCGATAGGGACTTGATCGTATTGCTTGACAGTCTCTGCAATGCGTCTCTCTCTGAGTGCAGCCCAGTAAAGTGGGAGAAATGGGAGAAGTTGTCGGAATAATTCTCCATGGTCACATAATTCGCATTTGCCAAGCTGTAAGCAATGTTCGCTTTGCTCACAGCGATAAATTGTGATTTCTTATTTACCTTTATAGTATCTCTCTCTCACACACACAGTTTGCGTTCGCTTTGTGTGCGCTGTGAATTAATGGGACCTTATATGATTAATCTGTGTGCAACGAAAATAAATAATAACCATAATGTTTCTATTCTTTGCGTTTGCAGGTAAAATTGAAGTGTGTCGCATCGATTGTAGCAACGAGAATTTGACAGGTGAGAGTTAAAGTTCCTCTTATCGCATATGTTTCTCCAAGGCAAATAATTCAATGCATATAAGGAATTATCTTGAGTTTAGATCTTTGGGGAGGTACTTTTCTGTTTTTCTTCTTTTTTGGCAATTTGCATTCGTTGCTGTTGTTGTTTTTTAAACACACTTTGATTATCTTTGGGGCCCGTTCTCAAATACGTTTTGTAGGCCATCCGTCCGTTGTCTTTTTCCCCATTGTGGACGCACATTTCCCTTAGCGCTTAGCGTATCACAACAACAGGAACTCTGTGTGTGCTTCAATGGTATTAGGGTAGGAGAGGGAAAAAGATAGGGGGTAACTGCTGTAGAGAGAGAAAGAGAGAGAGAGAGAGGGGTTCTCTTGTCATTGTTGCCTGGCATATGTCACCAAGGTGTTACACCATTTTTTTTTCTTTTTGCACTCAGTACTTATTTATTTATATGCATGGGATGGCATTAAGTTTAATGCGTGCATCGAAACAACGTTTGAACAATATCTTGTATGTTAACTTTTATAGGGCATCTGTTAGTCGCTTTAACTTGACTAATTCCACGTGATTTCTCTTTAAAGCACAGCTATTATCATAAGTTGGAATCACCGAAAAAAACTTTGTACAAATTAAGTGGACAGCCTGCTCTACTCTGTTCTACTCTGTTGTTGTTGTTGTTTTAATAAACTCTATGTTTATAGTTTCTAACATTTAAGACTCCTAATGGGCCACTTCAAGTGAACGAGAATCTTTTCTGGTTTTTCTTTCTTTACTATATTTCGTTGTTTTGCTTCTTCTTCTTGTGGTACCTGCTGCGGAAAAGTGCAAAGTTAATTTAAGTATGAAAAGTTGACAGTCGGCAAATGAAAGAAGCTTTACTCTACATACTATATATACATATAATTCATAGCAGCAGTCAGCAAATAGAAAGCTAGTTAAAGGCAGCGCAAAGTCTCTTTAAGATTGCCGCACAGTATTTGCTGTAGCGCATACTAAAAGTTTTATTTTAGTTTAAAATAATTAAAACTTTTTCGACTCTAGCTAAGAATGGCATAAATGAAATTAACTCAAATTGTTTAATTCAATTTGTGAGACATTTTGCTAACTAGGGAAGAATTTTTTACGCATTTACATATTGGCGAAATAGGTAAATTTATTTCCAATTTTGAAGGCAGCTTTACCATAAGTAAGCTATTCAACTTATGAATAAATTGTGGCTAATTCTATTTAATTTATTTCATATAATCTACACAAATGCAAAAAGTTTAGTTGAATTCATGCGTTTTCTTTATTTTAAAATCACTTAAGTATATTAAATTTAAATAAATCAATAATGGCTAAAGAAATTAGAGATATTTCCCAACGAGATTAAATTAAATTAATTTCTCCGTTTCAAGGATGAATTTATAGTACGTATATCTGGCAAATAAAATTAGTTTTAAATTATACGACGAATTTTAATGTAAAAATAATAAATATTTAGTATTTCATTTATACTTTCACTTAAGCTATTCATATTTTTAATAAGTATAGGCAAAATGTGTTGAAGTTATTTCTCTATTTTAGAAAGCGTAATTTCAAAGCTAGAATTTTGGTCAGATAATAATAACTAAAGTATTTCTGATTCCTGCGATTTTTTTTGCAATCCTATAAAAATTATAGAAGTAATTTAAAAAATCAGAATATTTTAACCTCTTTGGTATATTTCGAATGTAGTTCTTCAACAATATACCAAATATGGCTTTCGGCATAGCTCAGTATTTTTGCAGTATATTATTCGGTATATTTAAAGTACAATGCCCAATTGTTATGCTATGATTCAAAATGGGTAGCGAGTATCTCACAGTTGAGCACACTCAGTTGTAGCTTTCTTACTTGTTAAATACTCAATTTATTTGAACTATGTTATGCGTATTCTTTACTATTCCAAACTTTTTTTTTCAACTGTAAGAAAGTGTTTTTCAGTTATTGTTTCAAAGAAATGCGCAAAAGGCAGCAGAGGTCGCAACTACTTATATTGCAGTATTTGGCATAAGCAACTCCTAATCCGCTGTTTATAGACAAAGTGTAAGTCGTCTGTCAAAGTATTTATTTGCATATATATTTGTTGTTGTTGTTGATGTTCTACACTTTTTCTTTTGCTACTCTAGGTTTTTGCATAGCATTTAATGATGTTAGGCAACTGTGGCGGAGGCTTCAAAAAAAGCAAAACACTTTTAGCCCTTTTTCCTGTGAAGCGAACGCGTCAATGGCAATGGCAATGGCAATGGCAGCAGCGCAGCGCGTATTTGGCATTCACGCCCGCGTTTGACAGTAAATTTATGTAAATAACAAAATCACAAAATCCTTAAATTGTCATTAGCTAAGCCTTTCGAGATTTGCCCTGTGTGCTGTTTTTTCCAAAGGTCCTTGTTTATTTTGGCGCCCAAATGCGACACCACAACGACTCCTGCTGCCAGTTTTCAGCTTCACTTACTCCATTTGCCTCTCACTCTATTCTCCCTCTCCCTCTCTCTCTATCTCTCTCTCTCTCTCTCTGTACTCGACACTGTCACCTTTTAATGGCTTATGTTCGTTTTAGCCTCCAAAGCAGCTTTCCCCTCTTCAACCTCCCTCGAAACAAGATAAAAAAATCGAATAAAGTAAGCAACACTTTTTACACTTTATTATTATTGCTACTCCATTAATTGCTAAATGCCAGCAGCAAATTTGCAACTGTTTGCAATTGCTTCTCTTAGTCTTCGTATTATTTCTGTACAATTTACAAATTTGCCTCTGGCAACAAACTGCACAATTTCCAATATGCAACGACAAAGCTTTATTCGATGCTTACATATGCTATGAGTGTGCATTGTTTCTCTGCTGATTTCAAAGCAAAAGTATTTTAAGTTTAAATGTTTAAAATATTACTCAAACGATTTAACATATTTAGCCTTAAACTGTTTAAACGAACGCCAAAGTCTTGCCAGTTACTTATGTGTTTACTTTAATTGATTAATTCAATGAAGAGATATTGTGTTTCGATTTTCAGATAATTGTTTTCCTTCTTAAATATATAATATATTCCGATTATTTTCTTGAATATCTTTTAAAAGCTTTCCCAAAATTATTTTGCATTTTCAATTTCCAATTTATTTATTAGTTTCCTTTCAACAATTTCTTTTCTTTTTTTGTTTATACTTTAGTTATTTGCTATTTAGAAATGCCTTTTGAAAATCTTTTACATAATTTCATTTATTTTTTTTTAAATTAGATGAAATAGTATAGACATAAAAAGGAACAAAGTTATAAGATGTTTTAATACAAACACAAATTAGCAATTGATTTTTGTGATAGCAAATCAATAGAATCGAAAATCGAAAAAAAAAACAATTGTCACCAAAATGCAAAGCATTTGAAGTCAAGTTTAGCTTTCAACTTTTATTTGGTTTAGAGTTTTCCCTCTATAAGCTGTTCTCTTGCTATTTTCGCAGCTTGTGCTTTTAGAGTGTTGATTGAAGGGGTTGTTAAATCGTCCAATGCCATTTGCAACATCTTTTGGGCTATAACTCACAATTCAGTTGAACCAATTGCAACAAAAACGAACGCAAAACTGTTGCCAACTTAAGTGCCCCATCCGGTTGGCATTTGCCATCCTCCGTTGTACCCTGCGATAAACATTTGTTGACGCTGGGTATGCCAATGCCAACAGACAGTTGAGTGTACTATGCGCTATTACAGGGTATCAGCTGGGTGATCAACGGTTGTTAGCGTGTTTATTACAAGCTATTGCATGTTTTGTTTTGTTTTGTGGCAGTGGCCTATGCTTTGTGCTTTGAGCTCGTTCGTCTCTTGTTTATCTGCTTATCATTTCGCCAGCCATTTCAGTGCGTGTATGTGCGTGTATGTGTGTGTGTACGTGTGTGCATTTCCGTTTCCGTTAGTGATAGTTTCCGTTGCGTTGCCGGATTGCTGATGGCTTGATTGCGACTTTATGGCACGCAACGTTCTTGATGGGGCCAAGGGCCAATACACAGAAGAAGGGGGCTGAGAGGAGGAAGGGGAAGGGGGAAGGGAAGAGGAGTGCCTGCTGTTGTAAGATGCTTTCGCTGGTCATCTATGGCGCACAAATGATGTGCCAATAAAGTTGGGCGCCTCTCAATTGTTCCCAATAAAATTCATCTTTGCTTTTATGGCCAACTCTGTTTGGCATAAGGGCGTTGTCACGCCCCTCATTCATTACACACACACACACGCACACACACACATAAATACATAAACAAAAGCAGCATCGAGAGCATCGACAGCTGGCGCTTGCCTTAAGCCCTTGTCAAATGTCATGAGGGTTTAGCTTTTGGCAGCGCTTCAATTGTCATTAAACTTGGCGCTCGTCGCTCTTTAAGTTCTCTCATTCTATCCTTGCTGCAACGCTGCGTATGCTTAACGTAACTGTAGTTGACTTAATTTGCAGCGTGGCTCATCAACAGCTGAATAGTTGTTGCAATCATTTTGGAGGCACAACTACTTTTGGCGCCCAAAAACTAACAAATGCATGGCACGTAGCCCCGATCTGCCTGAGGCACAATGAGATACAGATACAGATACAGATACAGACGCAGATACAGATACAGATAGAAATAGAGATGGAGATGAAGATACAGTTGCAGATGGAAGAATGAGATTGCAAAGGCGTCAGCGTAATGGAGCTTAGAGAAAAAGTTAAGCGCGTGGTTTGAAGCGCATTAAATTGAATAGTCGAGAGGCGAGACAAGGCAACAACAGAACCGAAGACAACGAAGACAACAACAACGCGACAAGCAGAGCTAAGCACTAAAATGTTGTTCCATTTATTCGTATTTCGCACTCGGAGTCTCGCGTATTGTTGTCTTTTGCTCCAGTTGCTGTGCTGTGTTGTGGCTTGGTACTCAAGCAAAACGGATTCGCAACAAATGACGACAACGCTGGCAAAGACTTTATTTCATCTCTCTCTTTCTCTCTCTCTCTCTCTCTCTCTCTCTCTCTCTATCTCTGACTGTGTGTCCAGTGCGCAACAGGAACTGTCGCCGCAGTAATGCACCACACACACAAATACACATATTTCATTCGCATCATCATCATCCTCATCATCATTAGCATTCTCACTCTCCTTCCTCATCGTCATCATCAGCTGCTGCACTGCAATGCTGAAAACTAAATTGTTGTTATTGTTGTTCTTCGTTGCCAACCGCCTCTGTTTGTCTTTTTACCAAATTAATTGACCAAGTTTGCGCTTTTAAAGTCCGCACAAATACTCCTCGGCAAGCTACTCAAATTATGTTCGCAACACGTTGTTTACAAGCACCTAAGTGTGCAAAGAAACACTGAAATAAATACACATATATACATACATAGAGTGTTGTCAAATTTGCCCTTCAAAATGCTTTAATAATTTGTTTACTTTGTTGCACGGTGCGTATACTTAATTATTATTATAGAATTGCTGCAAAAAGAATTGCAATGTGAATAAAAATTATTCAAATTGTTATACTATGCGTATACTTAATAATAATTGCTGTGAATAAATAATCACATAGATATTTAATTATTATTAACATAACGTTACGTATTATTTATTTTTTTCATTTACTATATTTTTATATAATATTTACGTTATATATGTATATTTAAATTTTTATTTTTTAAATACTATCTGCAGATATATTTTTTTTAATTCTTACGGTGCGTATACTTAATATGTATACATATTAATTGCCATAAGTAAATCTTTCCATTTTAACAAATGCTACAAATCAAGGTATTCATTTCACGTTATTTCTATATATTTGTTGATGTATTTATTTTATCGCTATACGGTACGTATACTTAATTTATATTATTTGGTGCAAAAAAGTGTTCACATGCTTACAACTGCAAAAAATCGTAGAATATAATTCAAAGTACTATTTTTATCACTTATTTTGTCTTTCTAAGTATCTATATATATGTTTACTTTATTGTTGCACGGTACGTATGCTTAATGTACATACATATATTAGTTGCTGTAAGGCGAAGTTAACATTTTAGCATATGCAAAGCATTTTCAATTATTTCTATATATCTGTAGCTAGATATTTTACAATGCTACACGGAGCGTCAAGAAATATTCTTATTAAAAAATCTAAGTATTGAATTAAATTTTTTATGTTATTTATAAAAGATAAATTCTATAAATAAATGTATAAATTAATTTAAAAATTGTGTGGCCACCTTTTTTATGCACTTAAGTCACATAATTATTAATTATTTTAATTAAATGAGTTTTCTAACTTAATTGAAAGTTAATTTGATTAAAAAACATTTTTTGTTTGTTATCCCAGCGCATTTCTATCAAAGTTTTGCATTGTTTGCAGCACAATAGTATTACAATAAGTTATTTGCTTGAACATTTTTATACGCAGTGTCCGAGCAATTATGCTACGACTTTTCGCATTTTTGAAGTGGCTTTTATTCAGCTGCACTTTTCATTCTCTACTATATTTGTGCCTTTCTTTTGCCTTTTCACTATTCCATTCATTTTTATTGATGTTGTTGTCGTTGACTGTTGTTGACTGCGCTTTTGTTGCAAAATTTTTGAGTTCTTGTTGCTGTGACGCAATTAAAAAACTACAACAAAAAATTTGTTCAAGCCTTTTGTCTTGTGTAAAAATGCTGATGCCGCTGTTCGTCTTGTTGTAGTTCTTGCTGTAGTTGTTGGCGGTCTGCCATTTGGCACCATTCATTTTACAGTCTTCAGCTTACGGTTTATAGTTCACAGTTCACAGTTTTCAGATTGCAGTTTTCAGTTGTCGACTTTCGGCTTTCGGCTTTCGAGGTGCTAATGACTGGCGGTTTAAAGCCAGGAAGCCAAGTCAAGCCAAGCCACGGAACTTTTGTTGTATTTTGTTTTTATTTTATGGAGCAGATTTTCATTTTGGTTTTCAGCAGCACAAGTTCCAAGCGATTTAAGCACGCATTGAGAGAGAGAGGAATTCTTAAATACATGTGTATGCGTGTCACATGTTAATAAACGCACAAACACACACACACACACACAGCGACAGACACACACATACACTTGTAATGTGCCGGCAAGTGGTGGAAACAATGAAGCACTTTTAGCCTAACTAAGTGCTCGACGGCCCCAATGTGGCGGCTATAGAATTTGCTAATATACCCTGTACACAAAGTGGGTCGCTTGATTGTGTTACCCTCTCACATTTTAATGTGCATTGAAATTGGCTTTAACAATAAATTATTAAAAGAGTTGTTGTAGTTCTTAAATAATTTAAGAAAATTAAAAAAGCAAATAAATAAGGAAAAGTAAGTTAATAAGAAAAGTATGCGGCACTAAATAAATAAAAACAAAAGCTGAAACAATTTTACAAATATGTAAAGGTTGTTCGTGATTATCACTTACTTACTTATCACTGGATTATTGCTTACTTAATTATATATATATAGATATAGATATAGATATAGATATAGATATAGATATAGATATAGATATAGATATAGATATAGATATACATATAGATATAGATATAGATATAGATATAGATATTTATCTATTTTTATATTAAGGAATAACTAAATTATATACAAGAAATACATTATACATTATTTATTATATTGTAGTAAAACTAAAAATGGCTTTTATGTAAATTTAGGTTATTATTTCGTCTATTTATTTACAATACTTTGCCAACTTTTTAATTGTTTGATGGAATTTTTTTTTTAATAATTATAGGATATAATATTCTGATATTCGTTGTATAATAATTGCTTCACAATTCTTTGTTTTTTTTTTAATTGTTCAATTTGCTTTACTTACTCGTTACTTATTTACATTGCTGGACTTATTTTGCAAACCTTATTTCTAGGATATATTTTAGGTTGCATTCTCGCTGCACACAAAATTTTCTACTAGCCGTCTTGTTTGTGATTATGTTTTGGTCCATGACTAAGTTTGTGTGGGTGTGTGTTTGTCTCTGTGTGTGTATGTGTGTGTGCGTGTGTGTAGGTGCGTAGTAGATAATTATGTTGAAGGACGAATTGTTGTCGTTGTCATTGCTGCTGATGCTGATGTTGTTACTGCTTTCAGGGCAGTGATGAAATCGTGATGTGACATCTAGAGGTTATCGTGATTTGTGTCGTGCTAAAAGAATGTTTAATTATTGCTCGACTGAGATAATTAGGAAGACAACTAAGCATTTAAAAGACGACTTAATTCGTGGACTAAATGTTGCAGACTAAGTTGGAAAGAAAGTCTTGAAAAAAACTGCTTGAATTTAATTTGAATAAATGATAATTGTTTCATTTCATTTAAATTTCGTTGGCTTGCTATGTGAGCTCTATAAATGATATACGAAATAAATGCAATTTAAAAATACAAACATTATTGTACTTTGAAAAGTGCACTTTATGTTTTATTTATGACTTAGTTGAAAGAGGATTACAAACTATGAATTGAGTGACCGACAAAAACTGAAATGTCTCTCACTCTCCCACTCTCGCTATATGAATTCATTTGATGTGTGTTTTGCTTTCGGCTTGAAGTTTTTGCATAAAAAGTGTGAAAAAGGTAAAAATCCATTTGCAAGGCTCTTTCGCTTCCTCTCTCTGTTTCTGTTTTATGGCTAAAAATTGAAGAAGAACTCCAATGGGTGCCATAAATAAGTGAGTGTGCAACTAACAATGTAGCTAATGTCTTGCCGAGCATGTAAATAACTTGCTTACATTGTTAACACTTGGCGAATGGTAATAGGCCAACACTTCTAGAGATAGAAATTGGTTACTAAACTCAACTCACATAGCTGGGAATGAAGTAATTTCGTTGCCTAATGAGAACTCACAACTGGCAGACAACTTCTTGTGCTTTTATAGCCCTTTTTTCTTTAGTTACTTCTAGCTACATGAGATATTATCGATTGTTTAAAGTTCGCTATTTCGCAGCACAACAATATTTGCGAGTTTTTTGCATGAGTGGTGCCAAACTAACAGAATATCTAATGAGCGCAGCTTCGAGTGAGAGTGAAACAGATTTGCAATTGCCCTGCAGTGCATTAAATATACCTGCTAAAATTATGTTTGAATTACAAAAAAAAAAAACAACAATCTGGCATTCTTTTTCTGGTTGTTGTTGCGGTCGAATGAACAGAGTTTGGTTTTTAAATATGCAAAAGGATTTTGCATTTATTTAAAGCTCGTTTTGTCAAAAAGTTTTGTGGCAGCAATTAGGTAAAAGTCAAAACAAAAAATATGCACGAAAATGATTGAAGTTCTTCAATGCAATTCAAATTGATTTCAATTGGCAATGAATCATGCTTAAGTTGAACTGAAACTTGCGTTCGAATTTCCATTTAAATGCGGCTGTTTTTAAGAGGTCATTGGGGAATTAATATACAATTTTAATGCACGCTTAATGCCGATGATGAATATCAAATGGCAAATCAGCATTAAAGTGTCTGCCAACGTTAATGTTTTGTAATGCTCTGAAAATTAATAAGCATTCGTTTCCAATTAATTACATTCTTGTTAAGAGCTTTGTTTTTGTATATTGTTTTTTTTTTTTTTTTTGGCTTTTGCACAATTATTAATAAATAGTCGTTGTTTGCTTTTGAGCTGGCAATTTGTCTGCGAGTTGTTGCAGTTGCTGCTGCTGCTTGACAAGTGACAACTGTCAGCTATTTGATTTGTTATGCAGCAGAAAGAGAGAAACATCAGAAATTGGCAAACAACGACGACGAGTGCAAACGTTTTGGCATTAATCAAGGCCAAACAACAAAGTGTCAAAAAGTCAAGTTACTGTATGGACGCCCCGTTGTCCTTGTAGCCTGCAAAAGCTTTACAAATGAGCTTAAGCACACACACAAATACCGCACAAACAGCACACACACACACACACACGCACACACCTGTGTATACACACACACATACCTCCTCTGTTGTGCCTGCAATACAAATGATTGATTATGGGAGGTATTGGCTGATGTGCTCTCCTTCTCCTTCCCACTCCGCTCTCTCCCTCTTTCTGTCTTTTAACTGGCATTCACCTTTTTATTTTCAGCATTGAGCGCTGAAATTTTAATGAGGTTTTGATGTGAAATACACGTTAAGCTGCGTGCCGCATTATTTATGTTAAATACGTTGAATATTTAAAATTTTGCCAATGCTGCATACAAATAAGACTGCCTGCCAACAACATTAGCACTTTGCGTGGCCAACAAATTGATCAGCTAAATGGGGTTAAATGGCATTTGCCTTTCACGTTTTTGAAGTGATCAACTAATTAGTGTTAAATCCATTTGAATTCCATTTTATCATAATATAATAGAAGTAAAATTGCTTTAATATTTCAATAACTCTTTTCGTTTCATTCTTTTGCGCTCTATGAAATGGTAATTTCAACATTGTAAAATGTACATGCTGATTACGAGCATAATATATATTATTTGGCTTGTGCATTTCATTTGCCTTCTAACTTCATAAAATGTTACAATTTCGCAGCTTCTGCATATTGCACGACGCTTCCATGTAAAATATGAGGGCAAACGTAATGCGCAACTCTGCGTTAGTGATGTGTGTTCAGTACGTTTGCGTGTCACGCGTGACACTATATAAGTACTCGCAATTAGTATAGTAAACAGATGGGATATTATAATTTATTAAATATATTAATTATTATTCATATTTACAATATTATTGGAACCCACGTTCCTTTAAATAATTCGATAAGCTTTCCACGCTCTGCTCTGCGTTAGTGATGTATGTTCAGTTCATTCAGTGAAAGTATTCGTAAAAAATGGGATAGATAAATAATACTTTTAATGGTACTATTAGTTATTAAATTGTTACTTTTATTCATATATATTTATATTACTATTGCAATCGCTCTACTCTGCGTTTTATGCATGTGTGTTCAGTTCGTTTGTGTGTCACGCGTGACACGATTAAAGTATTCCATATTTGAATGGAATTGATAAATAATTGTTTTAATAGTATAATATAATTTTTTTTGTATTTATTCAAATATAAAATAGTTTTGCAATGTGAATTTTAGTGCATATTTATTATTGATTATTTTTTATTTATTATTTATTATTTATATATAATTTATTAATAATTTATTATAGCAATTTTGTTTTAGTGCATTTATATCTTTTAAATTATTTGTTAAGCTTGAGTTGTAATCAGATACAAATTGTATAGTTATTTAAGATATAATTTTGTATGGTAAAAAACGACTGCTGCTTTGACTGACTGACTATCTGACTGACTATATTATTTGAATTTTGTTTTGCTCAATTTATAAAATCAATATTAAATAAATTACTCATAGTATTTAATTTTGAACTGAATCTATTATTCTTACTCGCTTTTAAAATATGTTATAAATTTACTATTTTTTTTTATATATTTGTTTGTTAGTCTTATTCACAATATTTAGTTAAATTGCTGTTCTTTAATGATATGTAATTTAAATATTTTGTTTTAATATATTATTATAAATACAAGAAGCTGAATATATTATAATTTAGATATTAATTTGAGTTTTTTTAATGTTATTCTATTTTCAAACTTAAATATCAATTATTGAACTATTAAGAAAATCTGTATTTAGTATTTGCTTTGGTTATTTTTTAATGAGACACTTAATTTAAATTTCCCACATAACTCATCCGCAATTCCATCTCTATTTGCTTTGTTTTCGTCATTGCTGGGAAATTTATCGGTGCTGATGCTTGGCTCTAATTGCCGTGCTATTAGAGCATATGAATTTGAGTTTCGCTTTCTATTTGCATTTTTAAAAGTTTATTCTTTCTTTTTTTTTTGAGCACAGCAATCTATAATTTCGTGTGGCCGAAAACAAAAAAAATTGATGTGACTTTCAAATTGTGTATGCACAAAAGTTAAGGAAGAATGGAAAAAAATTGAACACAAAAATTCCGCTTTACTCGTATCCTCGTTGAGGCAAATTGTGTGAATTTTTGTGCGTTGGTTGAACTGTAACCAACGATGCATATCGTCAGCTCGTTGGGTCATTTTGGCTCTTCAATTATGCAAATGCTGGGGCAAATAAAACAATGCCAATAAACCATAAATTATTAGTAGCGTTTCAAAAGTGTGGCATGCCTCAACAATGAGACGCAAAACCACGCCAAATGCATTTTGTCGCCAACAGCGAAAGCAGCCATAATAGCAACAACAACAACAACAACAACAACTGTGACAACAGCAACCACAACTAAAAGGGAAATGCAGCAAAATAAAAAAAATAGCCAAGTTAATGAATTTGGTATGCGTTTCATGCTGATGCTTTCATGTGAAAATAACCATAAAATCTAATTGTTCCACGTTGAGTTTGCAATGCATTTTGCAAGCTGAAAGCAGCCTCATCGGCAACATTAAATGGCGCAATGAATTAAGTTTGTACAAGTTTAATATTTCCGCCATATGTTCGGACATATCTTTTGCGTACTTCGGCCATATCATTACCGTTACTTAGCTACTTCTCGACATTTTCTCTATTTTTCCGATAAGTACAGTATTTTCAATATTTTTCCATCACTTTATCTTCTTTATCTTTAGTCCGTATTTCCTTTGCAGTTCTTAAGGCTTTTTGACCTTAAGATGATCTTCACAAGATAACTGGCATAACATTTTTTCTAACATTTAATCTCCAATATATTTTCTTCTAATCCCATCCGTTTAATTCGTTTCTACTTTTCTTTAAGATATTTCTGTAAAATTTCTTTATCTTATTTTCGTCATGTCTTCAACATTTTCTCACTATTTTGCTACTATATATTACCATATCTGCGACATATCGCTTCTATATCATCACCAAATTTTTGTTCATATCTTTAAGGTATTTCTGCTATATATTGTATACAACATCTTCAACATCTTTTTATCATTTTACTGTTATATTTTCTTTATATGTCGTCAATATTTTTTTCCATATATCGCCTATTTCTCCGTCAAAGCTTTGCTTTAATTTTGTTATATCTTTTTCGCATTATTGAGGTGTATTTCTAAAGTATATTTATATGTTAATTTTCCCATATTTACAACATAAATTTTATCTATATCATTAAATGGACTTCCTGCCTAATTTTCTAAGTACCATTCTTATATCTTCTCTATAGTTTTGTCATATCTTTTTTGGTATTTAATTTAACATATTATATATTATATATATATATATATATATATATATACTTACAAATATTTTCAATATATTTCTTTCATATCTTTATTATACTTCCCTTTTAATGCATGTTACATCACATTTATATATCGTCTATAACTCAACCATAATTTTTTTAGCTTAGCAATTTCTGGCCTGTTTGCTTTATGGGTAACTGCAACATACGAGTATTTAAGTCAATTCACAAACATTTAACTGATATATTTCGGTTATATCTTCCCCATATCTCTAAAAATATCTCCATCGATTCTGTGTTGTATTAGTACGTACTTTATCATAACTTCGTCAAATTTATACATCTAAAATAAAAGTGTTTTTACAACACCACAAAGGTTTTGCTAGTCATCAGCGCTGCTTGAAAGAAATTTGACCTTTTCATCTGTCTTATTACATATTAAAACGTTGATCAGCAAAGTGCAAGAAAAGCATTTTGTACGTCAACACTTAAAGATGATGTGACTGTCAATTACGGCTAAGTAAATGTTGTTGTCAGTTGGCAAAATTGCAGCAGCACAAGTTGCAATTGGGCAATAGCCAATTGGGCGCCTCGTTGTCGTCTTTGATGCTGCCGTTGCCATTCGACATTCCACATTGTTTACACTTTGACTTTAGCATTTTGGCTTTTGATATTTCTATTTCTTGATTTTTTTTTAGATTTGGGATTTGGCAAGTTTGGCAAGCAAAACGAATCGAAACTGTGGGTGAACATTTGCATATTTTGTAGATTTGCCCAAAAATAATCAGCATGAGTTGAGTTTTGGGGGGAAGTCTGCCCAAACAGAGAGCTAAGGCAAGCGGCATGTGGCATGTGGCAAGTGCAACAGTTGGAATTGGCAACGACTGCAGCGACTGTTGGCCGCCGCCAAATAGAATCAACTTGAGTGCTTTTGATGCGTGGGCCACGACGATGAGGATGAGGATGATGAGGCGCGTCCTTATTGCTTGCAACTTTTGTGGTGGGCTCTCGCATGCACATTTACTTTAATGGCGGTCGACAGTAGCAACAAACTGAGCACACACACTGACTCAGAGGAGGCCCAAAAAATATACGACGGCTGAAAGTGCAGCATAAATGAAATTAACTGGCAGATACACAACACATAAGCGAAAGATGCCAGCTGACATTTTAATGATTTTATGTAGTCTTTTGTGAGGCAAAATTGGGTAGAGCAAATTGCTTGCTTTACCTACCTGCTCAAGACTCAGCCTCAGCCTCAGCCTCAGCCATGCTTCGTGGCTACCTTGCGAATTCCATTACAAAACTTTTTATTTGGGTTTGTTGCGTGTGTCGAATGTCAAACAATTTCATGTACGACAAAATTTGTGAATACCCTTTGAGCAAAAGTTTGTGCGACGAGATTTTTTGTTATGGCGCCTGTTGCCCACAGCAAATAGACGAGCAGACACACAGAGAGAAAGAGATAGGGAGAGAGGGAGAGGAACTGACATTTACTGCTATCTCGGGTGGGTCAATATGCATATACTTATATTACGTATACGCAGAGTATACACATGCAATGCGCTGAAAAACACATTCCTCAACTGATTGACTTCACCCCTGACAGTTCATTGTGCGTACATCAAAGCAGCAAATAGAATTGACCTTTCACCTGGAGGTCAAGGCATGTCCTTTCGCTTTTTTTTATTTTTTTTTCTTTACATGCAAAACTTCACATTGTAGAGCAGTGTTTTGGCTTTCAACTTAATTAATTATCAACTGAAACTTGTTTTTAAAGTGCGCTTTACTAACGAGATTTCTTCTTCTCAAGTTTGCTTCAAAGTTTTAGTTTAGTTTTCCATTTTAATGCCAATGATGCAAATAATTCTGTAAAGGGAACAAAAGAAAAACTGGAATATTGTGTCCATGTTGATTACACTTAATTATTTACACATAGCTTATCATCATTATAGCGTTTCCTCAAATGATTTAAAAATGAGTCTGGTTGAGTTTTCTTTTTTTTTTTGTTGCTGCTGCTGCTGTTGCTTCTGGAATGTGTTGAACCGACAAATTAGATGCGCAGCTGTAGAATTTTGTAGTCTTTGCTATGCCAAATGCCGAATGTTAATGGAATTCGTAAATTAGGGACGACCACAGAGGAGGCAGAGGAGGAGTGAGAAGAGTTCAAGGGTTGAGGAAATTGTGATGTTGAATACTGTGCCACAAAAGACGGGGAAAAAGGGCGCTTGAAGCACTTTTAACTGCAACTTCATTATGGCTTGGAAAAGGGCCAAACAAACGCAGAAAAAACAAAAGGCAAAAGGAAAAAATTGTAAAAAATATAAAAAGCAAACACAAAAAAATGTGAAACAAAAACAATAACAGCACGACGTAGTTGCCTTTTCTCATTTCTCATTCTGGAATTTTCTGTTTTTTCTGTTATTATGTTTCTTTTTTTTTTTTTTTTGGTTTTTCGGAAGCAGTTGGAAGTCGTTGGCTTCAGGGGCAGAGTCATCAAACAGGTGTTACTCGTACATCCTTTTTTTGTGCCAGAATTTATGATATTGTACAACACTCAATATATTCGGGGGAGTACATACAATCTTTAAGTGTTTTTGATTTATGATTATATTATTATTATTATTATTATGATTATTATGTACGAGTCTCCGGGCCCTGTTTCTGCCCTTTTGCGGCTGCCACGAGCAGCCTAAAGTGGGTCGCATTTTATGGACTCGCATGCCAGCTAACGCCAAATCAGAGTTACGTAGGCGCAAATTGCCAAGGACACGAGAGGAGCAAGAGTTGAGAGGGAGTGGAAGAGAGGGGAAGGGGGAGAGAAAGGGAAAGGGAAAGGACGCTTCTTACCTGTTGGCGGCTGCTGCGATTTCAATTATTTTTCGCACATTGTTGACGTTGCTCGCAACGCACGCAAATTGAAAGCAGTTGTTTAAAGTGCGACACTTTGCCTCGCTCGCATATACCCTGTAAACGCACTCAGCTAGAGGGGAGGTTAAAGATGAGGGTTGTATTTTATTGAATGAATCACCAATTGATGCAAAGTTGTGGACTACATTTTAAAATGTGTAAATTCATGTCTTAATAAGTTGAACCTTGGCGCCTTCAAAATTCATTAAAAGAAATTTCGATTTATAATCCTTAAACAAATAATGAAAATATGCTAAATCAGATCAATGAAATAACAAATTTGAATATAAAACAAGCAGACATCAAATATACTTGTTTTTTAAATTTAACAACAAGCAAAATCAATTCAAGGCTGTGTTTGATATTTTGGCATTGCTGTTTTAATATTCATTATAAATAAACAAAAATAATTACATACTTTTATCGTTTCAACTCGTAAATGTATTGAAAATATATATATTAATAAATGTTGGTATTTATTAGTTGGTTTGCTTTTTAAATTTAATTACAAACAAAATCAATGCATGGCTGTAGTTAATATTTTTGCATTACATGTTTAATATTTAATATTATTTATCATGTATAATTACATACTTTATTCAAAAAGTGTTTCCATATTTTAATAAAAGTTGGTATTCATTAGCTGGTTTTGACCCTAATGCAATGAGAAAGTCTTTTCATTCAGCCCGAACTGATTAGTGATGACTTTGTTTTTAAATATTGACCTGATTAAGTAGCAAAGACTTTATTGGTCTGCACTCATTTTTCTCGCCTTTTTGAACACGTTCTTTTCTATGTTAAGTTTTCAGCATAGCACCAATTCTTCGGCATATGTGTACAGGGTATCAGCATGTTGCGTATAATTATCAAGGGCTTAATTTGTTGTTGTTTTCGATTGAGATTGCAATCAGAGCAACAAGCTGAACTCATGTGCTGCCCAATTTTCGTTATACATTGCGCTGCAACAACTGTCAAAGCTTGAAGGTTGAATGCTGTCGATAAAGTTGAAAACTTAACATTTTCGTTTTACCAATAACACATCTTAACAATAAAGAAATACTTTAAATGAGCAGCAGTATTTTCGTGTGTTTACATAAAGTGAATGAGTGAATAAAGCGCAAAGAGAATAATTTTCAAATTAATCAAATAAATGAAATCGTTTTGAGTAGCTGGTAGTCGGCGCTTTGTTATGCAGTGTGCTAGACTATTAAATTTCATTAACCCATTTAGTGGCAAGCGAACTGAGCTGAGCAGCGTATTAAATTGAAGTTTGTTCTTCCATTCATTGTTAATCTTACGCCACCTTCAGGCATCCGCTTCATTTGTCAATCAACAACATCCCCAGGCGCAGCAAAGACGTCTAACTGAGTCGAGTTGAGTCGAGAGTTGAGTTGAGTTGAGTGCACTTCCCAGACCAGCATGAATCCTTTACGCGAGTAACAGGCAAACTCACTTCGCAATCCGCAATCCGCAAACCCCCAATCTCAATTTCGATGGCAAAAGAAAATGCTAAAAAAAAGTGCAAGTCGCGCGTAGTCGTTGCCTTTTCACTCCACAACATTTGTGCTTGTTTCTTCTACTACTACTACTACTACGCTAACTCGTATTTATTTCATTTCATTTATTTCTGCTATCGCGTGTGGCTGCCAAGCCGGAAATACACTGAACTGCTGTTGTTGCTGTTGCTGCTGTGTTGTGGCAGCACTTGAGCACAAATCCCATTGTCTATGCCAAGTTGCCAACTAGTCGAGCGGAGCGCGCACAAAACTTGGCAGCGTCCGTTTGTCTCAATGCAAACGCTCGCTCGCTCGCTGCAGATGATGCACATTTCCCTCTCTGTCTGTCTCTCTGTCTCTCTCTCTCTCTGCTCGGCCACAAGTCAGTTGTCCCTCCTTTCACTCTTTTGTGTCCTTCGCGTGTCTTCATTGAAGGTCTCTCACTCACGCCTCCCTTGGTTCGTTCCCTTTTTATTATTTCATATAGAGCATAGCGCATCCTTGGCTGGCGCCCACTTAAGTATGCTAAGATTTCCGTTGCGCTGGCGTTGCTTTATTGCACTTACAACAACATCAGCAACAGCAACAGCAACAGCAACACAGCAACAACAACAGCAACAATAATAACAAATAAATATAAATAATGAAATACAAAGTCATTTCTCGCTGACAATGGCAACTGTCTTTGTGTCTGTGTGTGTGCGTGTAATTGTTTGAGTGTGTTTGTGTTAGTTTATAAGTCTGTGTGTGAGTGTGTGTCTGTGTTTCGTGTGGTTGCTTGTCAGGCTGCGTCACATCAGAGCACATTGTACTTGCAAACATCTGCCTTGAAATTTGTTCGTCTTCTGTTTTGCCGTCTCTCCCTCTCTCTCTCCCTCTATCTCTCACTCTCTGTTTCGATTTACCGCTGCTGTTTATTATCTAGACAATGATAACAAAAATACTGATATGCCACAGTCGAAACCAAATCAGCCACAATAGGCAGCAATAGCTGAAATTGTCTCGATTGCGGCGTAAATGCGGCTCAACTCTCAAAGGATGCCAAACAAAGTTGTGACTTTTTCGCTAAGATTGCGACTCAAATTGTGACTGGCATTATTTGTATATTTTATTCTATTCAATTTCTAGAGATGGCTCTACTTTGTCGAATATAACTATTACATATATATGTCGTATATAATTTAAAAATAATTTTGTTATAGATTGAAATACTTGCAAATAACTTAGCTAGAAAAATGTATTATTATTTTGATAAATATTTTATTTTCATTTTTTAAATTTATGACAAGTTAATCTTTATAGGCAGTAGTTTAATAAATTATTATATTTTCATAATAGAAATGTAAAATAATGCCTAAAGTTTTACCTATTACTCTGTAGATAAAATGTTTCATAAAAAACCTTTATTTTAGGCTTGTTCTTGCCTAAATTATATTATAATGTATATGAAATATAGTAAGAAAAAGTTGAAAGGGAATTATATAATTCTTATAATAAGTTAAATCGAGTTCAATTATCAAATATATTGCTCATTTTCACTTTTAATGAATAATATAAATGAAATCACTTTGCAGATGAAATTTAATAAATTATAATTATACACAAAAACGTGTTAGTACAAACCTAAACAAATCTGAGCCTAAAATATCTTAAAACACGCTTCACTTTGTAAATGTTTAATTGCTCAATATATTGTCAGAATTTAGGTATTTATTGAATGCTCAGTGTTACTCTAATAAATGATGGAAACATTGCCTACATCATATTACTCTTAATTCGGAATGTTATGTAATTGAAAGCAAATATAATAATATAATATAATTGTTAAATTGTTAACTATATAGCCAGAATTGATTCATTTATTTGATGTCCATTTCTATGTTAATGAATAATGTAAATTTGCCATATTCAATGTTAAATGCCATTTGAACTCTGAGACTGAGACGTGCAGTCATAGAGGAGGCATTATGTTAATCATGAGAGCCGTAACATGTTCATGTTCAAGTTGGCTGCGCATTCGACTTGTGGACAGTTGTGGCTGCCAGCAGTCAGTGTTGTGCATCTCTGGTACATTGTGATTATAATGCCAAGGGGGAGGAAGAGAAGGAGGGGAGGAGGTGGAGGTGGAGGTGGAGTATGGCTCTCATGAGTCCCCATACATATGCCTGACACGCACACACACGCAAATGCTGGGGATAATAGACACTTGGCTAGAATGACAACACGAGCGAGAACTGAAGCCGGTGCTGGAGCCGATGCTGCTGATGCTGTTGCTGTGTCCTTTTGGGTCCTTCGCTCTCACGGTTAACATGCCTGCTTGTTGGCATTTTAGGTTGTCTATGTGTGTGTGTGTGTGTGTCGATGGAAAATCAAAACCAAAAGCCACAAACCGACGACTTTAGTTTACCAGCGATAGCGACAGCGACAGCGACATTGAGGCGACCACGCCTACGACACATGCTCCCGCCTTAATCCTAGAGCTTGAGGCACACAAACTTGCAAGCGAGAGCGAGCGACAAACAAACAAAAAAAAAAAAACGCTATCTATGATTGAGATTGACGCGAAGAGGCGTGTAGCTAAGGGAATCGAAATTGTGTGGCAGAGTGCAGCATTCAAATGAACTAATTACTTATGCAGAGGCAGTGGCAGTGGCAATGGCAAAGGCAAAGGCAACTGGCGACAAACGAATGACCACAGGACACGCTTCGATATGCAAACACGAGTGGGAAGAGGGCGACAGAGAGGGAGAAGGAGGAGGGGGAGGAGCTTGTTCCCTGTTGACGAGACAACAATTGCACCATTGATTGGCGCATGAAACAAAAGGCTGCTCGAATCATGAATGAATTGTGTGCTGTCTGCCCTGCACAGAGAGCATCAACTAAATACACAATAAAAAAAGGAAAAAAAAAACAACCCAGAGAAAACATTTATGCATTGCTTTCAAAAACAACATGACAAACATACACAAGTACTTAGTTTTTGTCGCGATTCAATGCAAAAAAAAAAAACACGTGTGCATTTGAATAACGAACTTAAAAAACAAAAATATGTTTGTAAAAATCTCGTTGTATGCTGCAGGAAATTGTTTATACTTTACAAGAGTTTTTTGTTTCGCAACGTTGGCAAATGGGAATTACATGAGCTTTGTAAATAAAGTTTACCAAAAGCATAATGTGCTGCAAAAAAAAAGGAAATTTATGTTCAACAAATTTTTCTTGTCGGCTTATTAAATATAAAATAAATATTATAAAGATAATGGTTGTCGGTTTATTACATATAAAATTAATATAATAAATATAATACTTGTCGTTTTACCTAATGTAATATAAATAAAAAAGGAAGTCAATGTAAATTCCTAATAGAATTTATAGCTGAGCGGTATTTATTTCATATAACAGAGTAATTTTGTATTTGCTTCTATTTATTATTGTTATTGAAAACATTTTTATAGAAATATTGTTCATGTTGCTCTGCAGCTTTAATTTAAAGAAAACGAACATATTTGAATAGCACAAGTTCTTATTTATTTACTATTTATAAGTACTAGCAATAGTGCTTTAGAAATGTTGGTTTTCCTGCTCTGAAGTTCAAATTTAAGACAAACATTTATTTTGTAAAGTAATGAAATTTTAAATTTAGCTTCTATGAATCTATTATTACTATTCATAAAATTACTGCTTAAATTTAAAACATATAAACATTTAAAACAATATCGCAAAATTTTAGCTAAATAGTTTTCAATATTCATTTTCCTGAAAAAAAATTTATGTAACAGGCAGAAGGAAGCATCTCCGACCCTATAAAGTATATATAATATGTATTCTTGATCAGCGTCATTGGCCAAGTCCGCCTGCCTGTTTGTCTGATCGTATGAACACTTATATCTAAAAAAATTAATAATAGGTGTTATTTTGAACGTACATACAATAATTAATGTTGTTTTTATGATTCCTAAAAATTTGTTTGCGATCAAATAAAGTTGTAGAAGGTTTTTTTTTTTAAATACTATTGTATGGGCTTTGGCTGAAAAGCTGCTGTATTTTGCACTTCATGGTGTATTTTGAATGAATATGACTATGGTACTATGTATTTAAATTTACCAAATTAAGCCTTTTGTTCTTAATTTTGTCCTTAAGATATATTTTTGCTTTAGAGCTTAGAATTATTATCATAATTTTTCCAAATTTGTAATTTCTTTGTCTTTATGTCTTTATAAAAGTATTTGAAAATCTACCAAATACATTTAATTACGAGTCTTTGGATGCAAGCGCCAAACTAACGGAAGTAATCCTTACTTAAGTTGCTTTGCTGAAGTTAATAGAAGTTAGAAGACGTAAGCAACAGACAGCAAAGCCAACTGGGAGCGAGGCGAGGCGAGTCGAGTCGAGTTGAGTTGAGTTGAGTGCTCAATGCAATTAAAACTCTTGTATTTAAATAAATAAATAAATGGAAAGTGAGATTTAGTCGAGTACGCTCGCTCTCATCCCCCGGGGTATGCGATGTCTGTTTGCTTGTCGTGAGTGTGTGTTTACTTTGCTTGCTGGTTGGCGATCCAACGGAGAAGGAGGAGGAGGAGGAGGTGGAGCACTTGACTAGGCGAGGACACGCGTTAAATTGAGCCGCAAGCCAGGTGCGAGACAGAAAAAAAACGGGAAGAGAAGAGAAGGGCGATGCGATTGTCACTTGTGGCGCTGAAGTGGAACGACTTTAGTTGTTGCAAGGCACTCGCAATAGGATGCGTATGACGCTTGAACCAAATGCAGACAGACGGAGGCAGCCAGGGAGATAGAAATGGGAAGGCAGCTGCAGCCTCGAGAATGTGACTGTGGAAAAGTTGAGGCTGTCATGTGGCGACGATGGCGATGGCGATGGCTGCTCCCTTGCTGAGTTTGTTGCTTGTGAATAAGTAAAAAGGCGCAAATTAAATTTGAAATTTGTTGGCCTGGCTTCGCGACTCCGACTCGGTGGCATGCAATAGCGGGCCGATGACTTCTTCCTTGCTGGGTCAACGTGACGTATGCGCAATGCAAATACTCACAACGAATTTGCCGCTGTCTGTCTGCGGTTGTTAACAGCGATTATCGCCAATCGCAACACAGTCAACTTAATGGATTCACTACCGAGTGTGTGTGTGTATGCATGTGTGTGAGCGTGTGTATATGTGTGTGTGTGGGAGTTTTCTGCTTCACATTATCAGCTTGACATTTGGTCGATTTAAAAGCTGTGTACTTTTCGATAAGCAGCCAGTCTGCTGCTTAACTGCCGCAGGACATTCATTAGAGCCGCAACATCACACACACACACACATGCATACACACACACACATCGGCCTTTACACACGCTGTGTGTATAAATTTCTTCCTTTATTTATGCTTTTTTGTTGTTTTTTTTTTTTTTTTGGGTGCTTTACGAGCACAGCACAGCAGCAAATTTCTCACATCATTTTCTGCGCTTTCTTTTATATATTTTATGTTGTGTTTTTAGCTCTCTTACTTCATCTCTTGTTGTTTTGTTTTGTTTTGCTTCATTTTACCTTTAGTTGTGTTGGGGCTTTGCGACTAAAGCTTCAAGTTTGCAGCTTAGCGGCATTTAAATTATTTCAAATATATTCAATTAGATAATCGCCATAATTGAATTAAATTCCATTTTATGCAGACTGCAAGTTGTCAATATTTATGTGAAATAAAATAAACACTTTAATAAGGAGTTAATGCATTTCAATTAACAATGAATTGAATTTTAATGAATGCACAATTTTAATTGATAGCAAAGTATGCTTCAACAATTTCTCATCATTATTAAAGGCTTTACCTTTAACTATTTGATGTTTAAGTCGAAGCTGAATCGTAAAGTGTATTTAAAGTTCATCATGCGTGAATTATGTTTTGGAAATTTTGCTATCATTTGTTACTCTACTCATTGTGGTGCGTTATGAGCATCATTTACTTGGCCAGTTTGGCCTCGCACTTTGACTTGAGGCTGCCATTTGGCATCTGCTTGACTTGCTTTGCCTTTGCTGTGGCTTTAAATTAAAAGCAGTAAGCAGGAAGCAAGCACTTATACTTTTGGATTTCAAAGCCTTCTGCTGCTTCTGCTTTGGCTTGGCAGTAAAAAGCCAAGTTCCATATTGTGTATGACTTTGGGCCTGAACTCTCCGCACGCTCTTTGGCCTGAGCCCATGTTTAGTTATCAAGGTCACGCACCATTGAGCGTAATGCTCCAATCAACGTTTAGCTGCACTCCATGTGCATGATGAGACGACTGTCAGGCTCTCGCTTGCTCGTTTCTGAAGACCACACCAGCGACAGAGGACAGAGGACAGACGACTGAGGAGAGACGACAGGCGACTGACGACAACCGACGACAGGCATGAGAATATTTAGCTTATGTGCTGTGACATTCCATAAATTCATAGAAATAAAAGACTTGTGCCATACGAGTATATTACACTCTGCATGCGTGTGAGTGCGTTTTATTACACGCACACACACATACTCATACTTATTTATATACACATACTTGGCTAACAAGACGTGATGATCTTATCGTTGCAGGAACAGAGAGCAGTCAAACAGGCTTCAGGATGCAGACCAACGTGCAAATTGATTCGAAAAATCTTCGCAGCAATGATGACAATTTTCGTTCACGCAGTCATCACATAACTATTGAGGTGAGTGCCTCCCATTAACTAACTGTCTGACTGTTCCGACTGCCACTTGTGGCAAACATTACGATAGCAGAAACAACAACAACAACAAGAACAACTACGACTTCAGCTACAATTTGAACCCCGAAACTGTAGGCAAATTAGTTAATATTAATTGCACTTCAAAGTTTCTGTTTTCCCATCAAATTGAATGTTTATTATTGCCATTGTTTTGTTGTAGCTGTCGTTGTCGTTGTTGTAGTAGCTGTTGCTGAGCAGCTGGCAACTTTTGCTGATTGCTGGGCGGCAACGAGAGTCAAACACTGCGTATGAGTAATGTCTGGCACGAAGAGTCTAGGAGATGAAATTTGTCGGCTTGCTTAATTAATTGGAAGGCTGTTGGGGCAAGTAAACATTTATTACAGCACACACGACGTATGATTAATTTAAGATTTCTCCTACACTAAAGTGCCTCCATGTAATAACTGAACGTACCGAAAACTTTCGCTTACATTTTCGCTTGTAATTAAAGTTGACTCAATTTGAATTTAATGAATATGATGTTTTCATTGGCAAGAACTTTGTAGAGTTTACTGAAATATCGAATTATTGCAGTTTTGAAAGCAATCAACGTTGTATTAAGTATTCGATCAAATTGCATTAATAATTTTGGCACAACAATGTTTTTGAATATTTGAGTAAATTTCATCGAACTATTAAGTGTATAATATTATGAAAATAAAAAATAATTCAAGGGAACCAGGCAAATTAGTGCAACAAATATGTTGCAATTAATGTTGAACATAAATAACTAATTATAAGGTACAAAAATGCATAAATAAATCAAACTATTAAGATAAAGTATTTTCCTCGAAGCGAAATATTTGTTTGAGTTATATTATGTAATACAAAAAAATAAAAATAAAATAATAGTATTTGAATCTTAAGGGAGAAGTATTTTGAATTAATACCCATTGATATTCAAACCATCAATTATAATTGTAATGAAATCCGCCTTTATTATTTACAAACTAATAATGCGGTAAACACTTTAAATGAAATGAAAACAAAAATTATTCTAAAATTAAAGCAACATAATATAAAAATAAAAATAATTTCATAAAGAAAATGAATATATAAACTATTAAAAACTCGAATATGTTTTACAAAATTATTATATATAATATATATATAATATATATATATATATTGTATAGCTTATTCCACAGAACGTAAAAGCACAATTTAAAATGCTGGGCAAAATGATTGTTGGGTTACGGTAAAAAGCTCGCTGATGTTGGGAGCTTTCGCAGCTTTTGTGCAGACATTGCACAGCTGAGAGTGGACAAAAAAGCCGCTGCTCCGAAGCAAATTCAAAGTGTTGCAGAAAAGTATTAAAGCAAAACTTGAAGTTTATGTGTAATTTCATATATGAATTGCAGATGAATTACAAATTAAATTCTATTTGTATCAGAATTGAAAATGAAGAAAGAAACTCTCGTGAACACTTGCGGCATGCAACAAGTGTTGACATTTCTCTCGCCGAGAGCGTAAAGTGTTTGCTTTGCAGCTTCGGCGCAGGCGTTTTGCGCGTACAAAAGCTTTCAAGCTGAGCTTAAAGCTTCCAACTACGAAAGCTTTGCGCACAGCATCAATCAGCTGCGCTGCAAAAGTTAAGGCGAATATGCCAACTGAGAACCATCTGATTTTTGTTATGTTCTCCTCGCAATTTTCTCAATGAATATAAGCGCTGCTCCCTTTCTTCCCTTCCCTTCCCTTCCCTTCTCCACTCCTTCCTCGTCCGTGTGGTCCAGCGAGGGCGTGTGGGTTGTGTTTTGTGTGCCTTCTGTGTGCGTTCATCAGTTGGCAGCGTCGTCGTTGTCGTCAGTCGCTGGCAACATTTTGGCGCGTGTTGACATGCAAAAGAATTTCGGTTAACGCGACGAGACGACGACGACGACGACGACGAAGACGTAAACGAGGCGCGACGTTGACGCTTGTATTTTTTTTCGAAAACGTTAAACGCTTTAAGTTCTTTGGCATTGTTATGCGCTTGTAACACGCTTTCAATCTGATAGTAAAACACATAATAACAATACTGTTATTTGGTTTTTGTATGTTTTTTTTTTGCTCCGGTTGCAATTCTTTTATTGTTGTTACTGTTGTTATTGTTGTTATCGGCAACGCGGCATCGCGGCATCGCTGTTAAAAGTATATTGTTTATGGCCGTGAGCAGAGCTAAGAAAGTAATTAAAAGATACAAGCTCAAGAGTGTATATATTTTTAGTATATATGTATATGCAATAATTTATATTATTTTTTATATTTTTTTGTTGAATGCCGGCCATTGTGTTGTACGTGAGTGTGTGTTTGTGCTTGTGAGTGTGAGTGTGCGCCGGCATTTTGCTTGGCGCGTAAAAGCGAAGCAAAGCAAAGCAAAGTGAGTGCTTATCAAGGTGCGCAATTCACTAAATCATAACTCAACTCGGCAAACATGTTGCTGCTGCTGTCGCTCTGCCTGCTGACAGCAAACAGACAAAACGATTTTACCACATAAATATCTAAATATGCGTGTCACTGCGTGTGGGTGTCACTTTATCTCTCTGTGTGTGTTAGTGTGTGTTTGCATTGTGCTGTCAACACAATGGATGGCGTGAAGCGTTAAAATCTGTGACCGGAAACGGAAATCCATGTAATGGCATTTTTAATGCGCCAAATTGCCAAGTGAAATGCGTTTTTAATTTGACATTTGCCAGCCAGCCTTCAGTCAGCGAACGATTCAAATGACTTTGAGTTTTAGCATCTTCTTTGCTTGGGCTAATTACAGCCACTTCTAGACATACATATGTATATAATTTCTTGCATAGATAACAGCTGCCGTTGACTTGACTCCACAAATTATGATAAATATTATGCAAAATGCTTTGCTTACTCTCTTGCTCTTGCTTCTGCTTGCTTAATTAATTGCAAGCACACAAAATCCCAAGCAAACTTTTTGTTGCATACTTTCGTGCGCTCCAGGGGCAAAATTTTGTTGCTGCCCTTTTTTTGTGTGTTGCTGCTGCTTTTGCTGTTGCTGCTGCTGATGATGATCCATTGTTGTCTAAAGCCATAGAAATTGGCCACATTGTTAAAGTGATTAAAATTCGTAAACTATTTGGGGGGCAATAAATCCAGTGAGCTGGGCATTTCATGCACTTAATTGGATTTGCAGCTATATGTGGTAAGCCTTGACTTTGAATTTAGCTAATTAGCTGGCAGTAAATGCGGTTGAATGCGCATCTAGAAACCGCACTTTGTACACAAATCATTTAAGCTGAGAATACGCTCATATTGTTTGCTAAAGTTTTGACTTGATTTACATTTAAAGTTCGGCGAAATTCATTAACTCTTTCGAGTGGAGAAATGTGCGCAAAAATTGCGTTAAATTGGATATTAAGTATACGCATTTGCACAGTTTTACTCAGATTGCAAACAACGTCTCGATGGCGATTGGATCCATTGCTTGTTTAAGTAGTTTGAGTGAGTGAGTGAGTGAGTAAATGGCGGTTGGATCCAATTGCAAGTGTGGCATGACATTGACCTTGAACTGCTAAGGTCAAGCATTTGCAGCTTGTTGCATGCAGCAAATGCGTGTGGAGGGCGAGGGGGAGGGGGGGGGGGAGAAAGCGGTCTCGGGTTTTGTATGCGCTGCTGCAAAGCCAATGCCAATCAAGAGTGCGGCCCGAAGGCAGTTTACAAAAGCAACGGACGAGTGAGAGAGAGGAGAGAGGAGAGAGCACCTCCTCCTCCTCCTCCTGCATGTCCTCCTCTTTATGTATCTGTATCGCATCTTGAAATGTGAAAAGAAACCAACTGCCAATTTGCAGCAACAGCTATGAATGCGGCCAAGTTGTTCAGTTTACGCTGCCTCGGGTTGCATCTCGTCCTCGTCGTACTCAACTCTCTAGTTGTAATCACAGCACTCTTACTCGTGTTCCTTTTTATGCCATTTTATGCCCAGCCTTAAAAGCTTGTCCAGGCTCTGGGATGCCAAGTGGCTGCTGTTCGCTGGTTTGTTTGCAATTCAATTGCCTGGCCATAGAAATGAGGTTAGCCAATTGCATTGTGTTGTCATTCTGTGGCCACTTTTGTAATAATCTCTCACCTGAGCGGATACGCTCAGCCACACACAAATCAAACCACAATAAAAAGCGCCAACTTAATGATGATGAAGCATTCAGTTTATGCTGCAAACTGTAAACTGTTGAGATATTTTGTACGTTTGTACGCTCAAAAGATATTCACCACAGGCACGTTTTAGCTTACCAAAGATACTCTGGCATTTGCATAGCATTTCCATTTCCTAAGCAAACCACACACACACACACACACACACACACATAGAGAATTTTCTGCATTTTCTCCATTTGCTGTGCATAAATTACAAAAGCGTAGTTTGCTCTCATTTATGCACATTTCCAAATAATTAGATGAAGAGTGCAAATTTTTTTGTGGTTTGAACTCATTTATTTTCATTAGCAGCACAAATTTACGATTTTTGAGATTACTTTCCGAATTTTCGATAGAACAAGTTTTAGGTGATAGAAACAAATTAAATTAAAGCTACATTAAAGTGTTGTTGAAGAGAAATAAGTGTTAAATAAAGTTTTTTGAGAAAGAAATACATTTCATGTACTTAATGAAACTATGAAATTAAATGTTAAATGTTGAATGCTATACGATACAATTAAATGCAGAATATGTTATTTTGTTTAACGAAAAATTTCTAATTTTCTAATCAGCATGAATTTAAATTGCATTGCTTATGACAATTTATGTGCCTCATTCAAAACAAAATGCAAATGAAAGCAAACGATTAAACGACCATTATTAATGGTACGAGTTAGAATATTGTGGATATTTATAAGCTGAAACGAATTAAACAATATTCGTAAATAAATTTCATTCAACACTATTTTTGATCTTATTCAAAATGCATTCGCATTTTTTGATTTATATTTATATTGTTCTCAAATACATTTTTTTTTTTTATTGATTCTCTTATTCTATTGTATAAATATCCTTTATAAAATTCTTTATTGAATAATTGCTGAATTCAAAAGAAATACTTTTTTAAATTAAACTTTCTTTGTTGTTTTGAATTTGTATTTTCGTTCTCTGGTTATTTTGGAAGTAATTTTATTTAAAAATATATATATGTTAGTTTCTTACCTTTCTTGAAATGTATTTTCTTTAATCTATTTAAATATCTTTGCTGCCTATTATTATTTGTATTTTCGTTTTTTGTTTATTATTGTTCTGTGATCGGTATCAGTTTCAGCTGATATTCCCTCCATATATACATATGTATATGAGCTATTTTGAATGCTGTCGCAATCACTTGGCTAATATTCGCATTGAAGCAGCTGTAACAACAGCAGGCAGAGTTAATAGAGCCATCTGGTTGCCATTGGTTGCCATCATCATCGCCATCATCATTATTGTTCGCTTGCCCATTGTTTGCATCCGTCTCCGCTCTCTTTCTCCCACCCTCTCTCTCTCTCTTTCTGTGGAGTGGTTGCTGTGCACAGCAAACTTGCGAGTCCAAGTTAAATTGGACATAAGCATTTAAGCAAATAGCGCGAGCACCGCAAAATACAAAGCAAAATCAAAAGAAATTGTTTTAAATGGTTCTCTCTTTGGGTTTGTGAAGCTGCTCTTGGGATGTCGTTGTTATGGCCGGGTCACTGACTGCCCCCTCCCCCTAAAACCAACAAAGCTATAGTTGTGTGTAGGAGTGTGTGTGTGTGTGTGTGTGTGTGTGTGTGTGTGTGTGTGTGCATGTGTATTGCAGGCACTCAGCTTGATTATCATATTACATTTGGCTCTTTTATGAGAGTTTCGCTTTTGTTCATTGTTTAAGCAGTTTAAGATTGTTTTTCCTCTGCGCTCTTGCCAAGGTGTTTGGTAATACAGTTTAGTTGATTTGTTTGCATTGGATTTGACTGGCACACCCAACCCACACAGCCATCACACACACACACACAAACACAGGCACACTTAGTTTTATATAGACAGTTTACCTAAGGCTTAAGCTCGAATGCCCACAACCGCAAATCAACTTAAAGTTGCAAATTTTCTGGGCTTGCCTAAGGCACACACACACACATACCCCAAACACACACTCACATTTACACTTGTGTATTATAGTGTTTGCGTAGCTAAAAGATTGTCCCTTCAGAGTGTCCATATTTGTGTTGTTCTCGTTGTCGTTGTTGTTGTTGCTGCTGCGACGCCTAAAAATAAACGGTCCGAATGAGATGAGCACCAAAATTGACACAAAAAGTATGTGTGTCAGGCTGTGTGTGTATGCGACTGTGTATGTGTATGTTTGTGTAATTATGTAAGCCACTTATGGGAGCTGAACTTGTAATGCAGTTAAAACTTGTCACTATACCTCGCCAAGTATAATCGTGTTGATTATTAAACTGCGACAGCAGCAAGGATAACAATGTCATAGTTAATAACAAAACACCCTGGCACACACACACACACACACGCACACTCATACACACACTCGCACTCACTTATAGCTTGTCGTGGCCATATGTCAGGGCAGGGCCAACGCCCAACATCGACAACAACTTGGCCACAACTTTGCACAGGCAATAAAATATTTTGTAGCATACTTTTTGGCGTAAAGTGAAAGCAGGGAAAAATTAAAGCGTCACTGAATTAAACTTGTGTGTCAACACTTTAACTTCAAGCTTACTCTGTGCACAAATTTGAATTAAACACAGTTTGTGTTTGCCATTTATCGCCTCCTGTCCAAATGGAATTTAATATCCTGTCCAAGGCAACTGCAAGCAATGCCTAAAAATATCCATATAAATTGCATAGTTACTGCAGGGATTTCACTAATCGTTTATCCTAGCTGCAAACTTTGCCAAAAACGAAGAAGCACCAACAACAAAAACGAGGAAGGAAACAATCTTTAGCGCTCTGTGTAACACGAGACGCGCTACAACTTTCTTCAACTTTCACGAAATGTATGCAAGCAAAGAAAAAAAAAAGTGGCTGCAAACAAGTCTTCAAAGTGTTTTCAATTCATTGGAAATATTATATTATATGTAAAATGCCTCAAATAGTTCACTGGGTTTGGTTTCTAGGTTTTGTGTTTTGTGTTTAAGTAATAACAAACTTTTCATACACATTTTTTGTTGTTGTTGGCTGCTTTTGATGTTTCAAGTGGACGTTGATAAATGTGTGTGGTACCTTAGTTTCACACAAATGGTCATTTAAGATCAAATGTTTTGAAGACATTTGGAATTTAACAATTGCACTTAAAAAGATAGAGATGACAACGAAAATGCTTACAAATTTGATTTTTTAAAGCTGAATTTAACAAACATACTAAATATGGTAGAAGAATGTCTGCAATTGAATTTCTTATATAAAAATATATTTGATTTTTATAAGCTCAACAATTTTACTTAATAAAAGGGAAACTAAAATTTCAGATATGTTAAATTAATCAATTTTGGAAAATCTAATCTAGAGTTTGATAAAAGTAGAAAAGAGAATTTAACAATTCAATTTTCTTGTTTGAAACTTTTTCGATAAATAAATAATAATTTAATCGAAATTATCTTATTTTTTAAACTAATCTTTAAATAAACTAATTCTTTTTCGTTTTTGTTTAAGTACTACATTAAATAAGCGAGACAAATGAATTTCAAATTATCTTTAGTTTATTAAATAAATTTATTTAATATAATGTTTTGCGAATGTAAAAATAGCATTACCGAACATAACAATACTGAAAAAATGAATTTAATTATTTCTATGTTAAATAGGAAGAAAATACTTATCTTGTTAAATGAATTCATTTCGATTTTTATAAATTAAAAAACTACACTAAATAAAAATGTACTAATTGCCTACAATTCACTTTATTATATGAAACAACTTTTCTTAATTATAGTTAATCAAAATGTATGTACACTAAGAATAGAGAAACAAAACAATTTCCTATTAGAAATTACTTTTGATTAAAGAAAATCAAAATTGAACAACTACACAAGACAAGTGTAGAGATTGTCAACAAATCGATTTGTTTGAAATTACTTTTCTTATTAAATGAATTAATTCTGATTTTGTTTTCATGGGAAATCAGAGTCATAGATTCATTTGAATATACTATATACTATTTGCGATGCGATTCGATGCTGTGTATAAACACATACATATATATCAATTGTTTTGCATGTGTCTTGCCACCGCCATCACGTTCTAAGGAGGCGCCCCGCTGCGCTTGCCGCACACAAAAGCGTGTACATAAGAAACACATGTACATAGATATCTGTATATTTATATACATGTGTGTATATGAAAAGTTGTGGTCATCTATTTTGTCTCGGCTCAGGACGCAGGAGTCGCATTGTCTATGTCGTTCATTGTTCATTGTTGTCTCGACTATCTCGACCTCTGTCTGGGCCACCTTCGCTTCTGGCTGTTGCTTCGTTTCGACGTTCGAGGTTCGTCGTCGTCATCATCATCGTTGTTGTTGTTGCTAAGCGTTTGCCCATTGCAGCGACCCTCGCCTCCCCTTTGGGCCAATGTAAACAATTTAATTTGCTTAGTTGGCGTTATATTCGCCATCAATAAAAAGTAGCCCACAAAAACATTCGGACGGATGGAGGGATTCGCCATCAAAAAGAAAGGTCTTGACACGCCATGCAATCCCATAACTGTAAGTCTCTCTCTCTCTCTCTGTGTGTGCGAGTGTGTGTGTGTGTGTGTAAGTGCCGCAAACAATGACTATCGATAACAGCGAGGCACATCTTGGCCTTGCATTGTACATACATATATTGTATTATGCTGGCTTCTCTGCAATTGAGTGGCAAGAGCTCACTTGAAATAAATCTAAGCAACACACACACAGACACACACACACACACACACACACACACACACACACAGTTATACATAGCAAGATATTGTGTAGGCGCACATTAAATCGTTATGGACAACGCCTTTGTATTCGCTCGCTTCGCTTCGCATCGCCTGTTGCCCCGTCGTTGACCGAATTGTAATTGTTAATCTTCTGCATTGATTTTCCGCCCTTTGTTTGATATTTAAGCCAGCGTCGACGTCGACGTCGACGTCAACGTCGAGTAATCGAATTAACGCAGAGCTCTGATGAAGTGGCACTTCAGTCAGCGACCTCAATGCCTGGTCGCTTGGTCGCGGTTACAGCTCTCTCTCTCTCTCTCTCTCTCTACTCTATATCGCTTTAATTGCAGCCAGTCGATGGGCAACGTTGCGTATGATTAACACAACAACAGCAGCAAAGCACACACACATCATATGAATACATGCATGTCGCCCTGCGGCAAGAGTTTGTCATTAAGTTTACTGACACCAAATCGAAAGCCAACAACTTCATAAATAACTTATGAACTTCTTCCGCCTCGCCCACAAACTTTTAAATGATCGCACATAATGAGACAAAAAACGTTTACAGCCGCTCTGTGTGCAATCGATTGCAATACGTTGGCCAGGCTATAAATTTTGTTAAATGTGAGCTTCGATAAAGCCACCATAGAAATGTCAAACGACACTAAATGCATTTGCTTTCATAGAGAAAAATTTATGTCCGCTTTTATGTGATAGACTAAGATATAATTTTTTTTTTTAGTTTCAATGATAATAAAATTTTTCTTTAATTCAATATATCCATTTTATCACCTATTTATAACTTCATATTTTCAATCGATTTAATTTTCATGATTTGTTAAAAGTCTAAAAAAATTGTACTAAATGGTATTTAGATTTTATAAAGTTTGCATTTTTAATGGTTTTTATTTGTACTTTTTTTTTATTAAAAACAGAGTATAAACAAATATATATTATTAAATATAATATTTATTGGAATACTTATGTGAAGGAAAATTTACAAGGGTCAATGCTAAAAGATAAGAAACAATACAAATTATAAAGAAATTTTGTGCTTTTTATTTGAATAGATTCTTTCAAATGAAATTGAAATTGAATTGAATTGAATTGAAATTGAAAATATGAAATTAGTCCTAAATTATATCAATTAAGCTACTGTTTGCATTGAAGATATAAGATTTATTATGCATTACTTATATATTATATTTAATAGATGTTTAATTTGTATTTGTTTGAAGAAAATGTAAAAGAAGTAAGAAAGCTACAGTCGACTGTAACATATCCGCTACCCATTTTAAATAAATGCAAAACGGAGACTTGAAAAGATGATATATTTATATAGTGCCGAAAAAATGATAGCTTCATCTCTTGTAGTCTCTAAGATCTAGGTGTTTATGCAGACTGTTGGACATGGCAATATCGTCTCGGCTGTTGACGTTGATCAATAATATATTTCTCTTTGTGGGGTCCTTGTGCCTGTTACATTCATTTCCTACAGGCACAAATTATAATACCCTTCTACCGTATGAGTAAATGGTATAAAAATTATGATGAATGCATTATTATTGAAGTAATTTATTTTATTTATTTATTTATTTAAAGGTTAGTTATGATTAAAATTAAAACTTTTTATTTTTCTTATTTATTACTGATGTAGTTTTGTATTCAATTACTTATTGGACATACTTATTCTTCTTAAAAATATGCATAAGGGAAGTTGCTTTTATTTTGTAGAGTATTCTTAAGGCTGTGCAGCCCGCATGTGCGATTAAGAATGTCCATTTAAATTAACTGCTGAATATTTGATGGCTTGGACAGAGCTCTTGGGAGATTTCTTTGAGTGTGTGTGTGTGTGTGTATGTGTGTGTATGGGTGTTGTGCGTGTGCTTTCGGTTAGTTTGATTGAGTTAAGAACGTTGGCAAGGACATTGTACCAACATGTGTAGCTTTCTTGTACCACATGTAATACACTGTCTAAAGATGTCGATTTGGGATGGAGAAGTGTGATGGAGAGGGGGGATGTGGCGCAGGGCTTTGATATATGCGCATTTGCCGACTTGACAAGCTTATCATGAATCATTTGGCCAAATCATGAATAACAAGCAATTATGCGGGTCGATTCAAACGGAGAATTCGCAATCTCTAAGGAATGCAAATCGACAAATCGCCTCAGCTTCAAGGTGTTTCCAATGCACAGTTGTCTAAGTGTGTGTGTAAGTGTGTACGATAGTCCGATAGTGTCTGTGTGTGTGTGTGTGCTACAGACAGCTGTCAGCTGAGCAGCTGGAACTGATTTATGCATCGCATATCCCACTTTGCTCTTAACCCAAGCGCACTCTCAGTCTCAGTCTCTGTCTCAATTTTAGCAACAGACACAAAACTTGAGCGTTGAGCGTCCCTGCAGTTGTCTTCCTTCCCCCTCTGCTCCCACCACCGCATCTTTGTCTTTATCCTAGAGATCAAAGTCACTGACAAAGTGTAAGAGGAGGAGCGCTGGAATCGGGGGAAGGGGAAAGGGGGGAAGCTTCATGTTACTAGCTGGGATTCAACTTTTTCGCCTTTGTCATAAGTTGTTTAATTATGTGTGCAGAGCTTCGGCGTTTTCGTCTTCGTTTTCGTATTCGTCGGGGGCAGCAGACGAAGAAGAAGTCACCTAATAATTCATGCTAAATGCACGCCCCGCTCTTTAAGCAATTTCATTTAATTTTCATTAGCGAAAGCCGCAAATTGGTAGCAACACAGCAGCCGCTGCCAAGCAAAAAGAAAACTTTTGGCCCCAACATTTTTCATTAATATTAAAATATTCAAATTGTGAAAAAGCCGTCAGGCTTCAGTCGGGTTAAAGGGATGGCTGCTGATGTGGATGCCGAACAACAACAACAGCAACAACAACAACATTTCCTTGTGTTCGTCATGTACAACAAGCGGTTAGGGGCGTGTCCCTTTTACGCCCCCTTCCGCTCACACACATATTCAGCGAGTGCGAGAAATTTGAAATTCATAGATTGTTGTTGAGCCATTTTGGTGGGTAAATAAATGCAATTATTAGTATTTCCGCGATGAACATTTCAATTAGGGCACAGAAAAGAGAATATATGTACATATATATTCGTTTATTCGTACCTCGTTTATTTCGAGTCCATCCAGCCTAATTGAACATCCTCGGCTTAGTCGTTTCCTCTTTATTTTTTTTCTTTTTGCTGGACTTAAGCGCTCCAGCCTCCACTTTCATTGTCAGCAAATTGGCCAAAGCTTAGGCGGTTGCTTTAGTGTCGATTTTAATTAAGCGACGACGTCAACAGAATTTCACAATTCCCACAACACTCACTTCCTCGTTTCCCCCACCAAAAGACGCAAAAAACCGGCTGGGCATCCTATCAAAAAAAGCAATGCGAGTGCCCCCGAGATTCGTAGCACTGGATCGAGGCTTCTGCTGAAATCCTAGCGACCCTGGCCATAAATCAAATAAACGCCAACTAAGCCGAATCAGTAAAAAGAAATATCAAGCTGGCAATTGAACGCAAGCTCACACCGCACACTTGATGCTCTCTCTCTATTTCTCTCCTCTGAACATTTGAAACAGGCAAGATGGAAATTTAAGAAGTTCAAATATTATTTTTGTGGGTCTAAACCTCTTTGCAGGTTGCTTGTTGAAATTGAAATTGTATTCAATTACATTAAAACATAATGTAATTGTTTTCGCAAATAAAATTATAGCGAAATAATTATTTTATTTTAAATTTTTATTAAAATACATATATTAATTGTATTAAAAATTTCTTGTTTCTAATTTTATTTTTTAAATGAAATATAAAATAACTTAGACTTTGTACTTTGCGTACTTAACTGACTTACTTTATTAATTAATCACATTTTTTTTCTATTCAGAATACAACAAGCAAATTAAGATTGAAATTTAAAAATAAAATTGTTTTTGGATAATCAATTTATTTTTTATTAAATTTTATTTACAAAATGCAATTCCTTCCATTAAAACATAAATATTTAATTATAGTGCAAATTAAATTGCTACAAAAAATATAAATTTTCTTTGCATTTTAAATTGCAATATATTAGAATTATGAAGTTTATTGTTTATCTATTTTTATTGCCTAAACTTAATCTAATTGTTTTTGAATTATGACTGAGCCAACTAATTAATAAATTTTATATTTTAATTAAGGTATTTTCCATATTCTTCTCAATTTAAATTTATCACTATTCATTTTCATAACTATTCAATTCATTCATTTTCATTGAATTGTTTACATTTTTCGAGTTAATTTGGTATTTTACAATAATTGAGTTTAATTAACGCTATTTTAAAATCAATTTTCAAGTTATTAATTGCATATGCAGCAAACTTTATAAGTGAGTTATCAAACCCAATTTGTATTGTTTTCTGATGGACCGACAACAACGCAGAGCAAAAAAAAGAAGAAGGTGGACTGAGTGCTTAGTAGACGCTGTTTTGCTGCTGGCCACGATGTGCACGGTGTGTGTGTGTGTGTGTGTGAGAGAGAGAGAGTGTATGTGTGTGTGTGTGAAGGTGTGAGGGACAGGGCTACGTTTGGCGGCATGTCTTGGTTCACGGTCAGAGCACATGATAAAAATTGACACCATTGGTCGGAAGAGCCACTTCGACTCTCACTTGGCTAGCAGCAGCAGCAGCAGGCAGTCATTTAGTCAGTCAGTCAGTCAGTAAGTCATTCATTCAGTTAGTCATTCATTCAGTTAGTCAGTCAGTCAGTGAGGCAGTAAGTATTGTGAATGGCAACTGTTGGGGCACTAAAAAGGCCTCGCCTGCGTTTTGGCCTGTAATAAAAATGTCATTGCATTAGTGCGAGTGTCTCGCAAGTGTGTGTGAGTGTGTGTCTCAGAGAGTGTGAGAGTGTCCGTGAGTGTGTGTGCGGGTGTAATAAAAGTTTAGTATGTGTCACATTGTATGCTATATCCTGCTGCTGATGTTGTTGTTTATAACCTCTTGTTGTTGCTCTTGTTGTTGACCCCACATGCATTAGCCTCTAGACCGGAAGTTGGCACTTTACAGCAACGCGCCTCTTGGACATTGTGAAAGGCTTTAGAGAGATAAAGAGAGAGTGAGAGAGACATGGCAATATTTTGCCATTTGCCATGCAGATTATGGCATTGTGTGTCCCCATTTGCAAAAGCATCATCACACACTCACAACTTCGGAGTCAGCACACAGCTCTTCACTCTGCATTTCGTTGTTGTCCTCAGCTATCCTCTATCCCTCGCATTCTCGTATTTGTTTTGTCCTTGAGTCCAAGTGACCGTCAAAACGTCTGTTCAGCTGTCCATCAGAGCGCGTCTTTCGCTCTGTCTCTTGCTGTCTGACTGTCTGTTAGCGACATTTGCCTTGATTGATTCGATTTGACTTAATTTACGCATATTAATCATACGCCTCGTGGCATACCCAACCAAATAAACCAAATCAAAGCAGTTTTAGAGCGCGAAACGCAGTTAAATCAACTCTCAAACTTATTCGTGGCAAAGCAAACAACATTTCACTGCTCCGGGGCTGCTGCTGCGTGGAAAAAGTAATTATGCATAAAGTATACGCCAGGGTGGCCGGGATGCAGCAGCAGCGGCAGCAATGTGAGTTCAACGTCTGCGTTTGTCTTTGCCACGCTGTGAAATTGGGGCACGTCGCATAGGCCTAATGAGTACTAAGTACACGGGTACTCAGTTGGCCTAGCTGCTCACTGACTCGACTTTCAGTCTGCGTCGCTTTCCACATGATGCCTGCCGTTGGTTGCCTGCCTGCTTGCCACTTGCCACTTGCCGTTTGGCGTTATTTATTGATTACGTGTCATATCACTCATACGCTCCGTTATGTGCCGCTCGGTTTCGCTTCGATTGAAATGTAACGCAAGTGAAACGTGCCATAACACAGAGGCGTCGATGGCGATGGGTTATGACGGAGGACCGAAACTTGTGCAAATAATTAAGTGCGCTTAAGTGATTTGCTCGATAGGGACACAGCATCTAACTTTGACACATACACACCGAGGGAATGGGGGAGGGGCAGCTGAATGGCAGATGGCATCACACAGATAAATGATGACGATGACGATGACGATTCAGCCAGCGGCACAAATGGATCATCAATTTTGTCTCACAAATTATGTGACTGTGAATGCCGCGCGCCTCGTCGTCTTTCAACTCAGACCGATGACCCCCTCGAGGCGAAACGTTTGAAGTTCAACTGCCTTTCGCTTTCACAAATAAAAAGAAGAAGTAACATATAGAACATCATTTAAAATTCAACAAATTAAAAATAGACACGTTTTTACATTATACAGGAAAGTCACCAGCAATTTATTGGCCTTTCGCAATTTTTCCCTAAAGTTTCCGCCTTTCTCTGTTGTCCATAAATTAATAATTATTGTAAAATTATGACACCCACACCCAATGAACTGCCTGGAAATGTCATTGAAGTAGCAGTTTATTTCATTTCAAATTTACTTTTTTAGTGACCTTTCTTTATGTTTTATTATCATATTTTCTTGCAAATAAATTACTATATTGTTGTCTTCAAAAAGTTGCATATTTTTTCAATATTTTCTTACTTTAAATATTCTTTTTTTCATATAAAATGCTTTTACCTTTCATTGTTTTTGTTTAAATTCAAATTCCTTAAGTAGTTTTGTTATAAATTAAATATGTACTTATTTTTTAATAGAAAAGATAAATATTTTTTCGTTTTTATTTTTGGTTTCAATTAAAATTCTTTAAACATTTCTTTTTAAAATTATTTATATATTTATTTCATTTTCATTTTAATTTACATCGAAATAAATATATTTGTACATATAACATTTATTTTATTATATTTTTAGCTTTAATTAAAATTTTATATGTTGTCTTGTTATTGTGAAGATTGTTTAATGATTTTGTTTTATTTTCAATGAAAATTCATTAAACATTTTTGTTGAATATAAAATATGTTCATTTAATGTTGACTCAATTCAAAATAAGAGTGTTTGTTTTATTATAATATAAAACGAATATAGTATTCTTAATATAAAGATTTCATTTATAATGTTAATATATTTGCATTACAATAGTTTCTCCATATTCAATTTAAGTTCTTTATTTATTTCTATTTAATTTATCTTCTGTTTTAAATATCTTTGTTTTATTTATAAGATATATTTATTACATTATGTTGTTGGATTCAATTAAAGTTTTTCCGACGTCTTGCCAATACATAAAATATATTTACATATTTATTTATTTATTTTGGCTTTCTTCGAAATAAATTTATTTGTTTTATTAAAACATATTATTATTGTATTCACTTTAATTCAATAAGTAATTCATGTTGATAATGATACTCTATTTCGTAAGCATAATTTGCACATTATAATTTTAATTTATTTTAATTTGAAATCCTTTAATTTATTACAGTTTCTCCCGCCTACGCTAAAGGCATAAACCTCTCATAACTATGTATGTATATGGATATCAATTTATTATTTATTATATAAGCAACACTGAAAAGGGGATTTTAAATCGCATTTAATCTGTGTGAGAACGGTGAATTGGGTTGCACTTTTATGCCATAATTAATAGCTGAAGCAGAACGAAGCCTGCTTTGGCCCAGATAAGTGTTAATTTGGAAGACAGAGGACGCACAAAGGACTGCAAATTCAGAAATCAATTTGATATCTTGTCTACACCGTGACGAGAAGGAACGAAAGGGAGAAAGTGAAAGTAACAATTACTTTGTGTGGTTTCCTTAGGCTGTGTGTGTGTGTGTCTTATGGGCTCAGAGGCAGCAACAGAAGCAGAAGCAGCAGCTGTCTTTGATCAAAATGTGAAATTTTTCGGTTCTGTTGACTCAACAAATTTGTACGAGATGTTCAAACAATTGCTGAAGAACTAAGAACTAAGAACTGAGATGTGAGTTGTGATTTCGATTCTGATTCTGATTGTGATTGTGATTTTGAGACTCGAGATTTGTGTGTGTAAGTTGGTAAGTGGAAAGTGGAAAAGTGATTGTGGCTAGCTCTGACGCTTTGTTTGACTGCGCCCCCAGGCTCATCAACAAAATTGCAGCCGCATAAATCCCAATGGCCTGCAGCTGCAGGTAGCCAGGCAACTGGGCAACCAGAGACCCAGAGACTTCTGGCTCTCTGAGTCTGGGCAAGGGCAATGGCAAGGTCAACTTTCCTGCTAGCCAGCTGCCAGCTGCCAGCACACTTTGCTTTGGCAGTTGCAAGGACTGACTACATGTTGCCAGCTTCTTTTTGAAAGCAGAGCGAGGGAAGGTCGCTTGTAAGTTACCGCAAGCTGCAACTAAGGAGCAAGGTTTCAGCTGGCTAAACGAGAACACGTTTCGCCTGCTGCCTGACTGCTGCCCCTTTTTGCTCTCAAGGTTAGCGTGGCAATTAATGTTGCAATGTCTACACACACACACATATATACAACACAGTTACACGTGTTGTCTCCCCATTTGGTTGTGATATTAAAAATGCATTTCTCATATGCCGAGCCGAGCGCAAATAAATATGAATAACTCAAAAGCGCATTTTAATTAACTGTCCGCCATTGTGCTGCCCAAAACCACCTAAAACCCTCTTCAACTATCTCTCTCTCTCTCCCTTTCTGCCTCTCACTCTCTTTGGGGTTGACGCTGGCCTCTATTTAATGCAGCATTGTCAGCTCCCACAACAGTCAATTAAATGCCCCAAATGCAATGGCAGCCACTGTCACAGTTACACTTACACTTACAGTTACAGTTACATTCACAGTTACAGTTACAGTTACAGTTACATTCACAGTTACAGTTACAGTTACAGTTACATTTACAATTGCAATTGCAATTGCAGCGACAGTTAGCTGTGGAAACTGGTTGCAGTTAAGGTAACAGTTACAGCCTAAAATCTCCGGCTAATGAAATGAAACTCGATTTGTGTAAACACGAACTACACAAATGTGTAGTGTGGGATAACAGTGCCTGCTAAATGTAGGCCCACGTGTTGGTTAGCTGGCTCGATTAAAGCGCTGCAGTTTCATGCATATTCATTTGCAGCTCTTACATTTTTAATGGCCATCATAAAGATAGCACTTATTCAAATGTTTATTTACGTGTGCGAGTTCATAGCTTAAACATAAATTGCAGAATTAAATGGAATTTAAAATAAGTATATATAACTATTTCTTAAGTTACATTCATTGGCCAACAAACTGTACTTTAAACTTGAATTTATAAACAAAATTAATGCATTTATTAGAATTAAATACAACTTATTTAAATTTACTGAAACAATTTCTTAAAACATTTTATTTGTGGTCACCATAAATAGAAATTAAACTTTATACACAGAGAAAAAAAAATGTAGATTGATAAAATGAAATCTTGAAACAAAATTTTTGGCTTTTTAAAAAATTAAAAACAAGAATATTTAAATTGCAAAATTAAAAAATTTGTTTTTTGAGAGATTCTAGATTTTATTCTTAAATTTAACACGTTTTATCTTTCTGTATACAATTAATTGATTATAGCAAATTATACTAAGTGTGAGTTTATAGTTTAAATTTACATAGGGAAGTAATTCCAGCATTTTGGCATTTTATTGACATTAATAATAACTGTCAATTCATTAAAATTTACTACCTCCCATTGATTAAATATTTTATTAGAAGTCACAAGAAGATATCAATTTATTTGTGTACGTTAATTGATAACTAAAAACTATATTTGCTAACCAAATTGAAATCACTAAATAATTGCTGCATTTAATAGTTTATTACAATTTAGCTATAAATTGATTCAATTTTACTTCGCCTAAATATATACACATTTATGTGTAATTTAGAAGCTTAAAACTGCATTCATATTTAAAACACCTTTTTTATATATATGAATATTTTCCATTAATTTATAATCAATTTGAACACTCGTAAAACTGTGTTTGATTTCCATTGAAATGTGAATAATATTTACAGTTGACATTTCGCACAACGAGCTACAGGTTTTAGAGCAGTGAAAATCAGATCTAATCATTTATGCGCAGGCATCATAAATTCCGCTCAATGCGTTTTTATTTGTTGTATAGTAAATCGAGCTTGTGGGCCGCATACTTTTCTAATACGCTCTGATGGCTTTTGTCATATATTTTTTTTGGGGTAGCGCCATCAAAAAATGTGTCAATAAAAGTTGTGTTAATTTGTAAAACGCGCGAGAGCAGAACGAAAAAGTATAGTACAACAATTTCAATCACTGCAAGGAGGGGAGGTGGTGAAGTGAAGTGAGTGCTCATAATTATGAGCAATGGCAAAAGGAATGCTGCAGGAATCGACAACTTTGGCACTTTAAGTGCTTCGAGAATATTCCTCAATGTTGTTGTTGTTGCTGCTGTTGCTTATTGCAATTTAATTAAGAAAAACAAAGTAGAAAATTTTACTGCTGGCAAAGCGACTTAATAGCAGGCTGATGTGAGGGCGGGGTGCTAAATACGAGGGGGTGAGCACTAGCTTTGTGGAGGCGCTTGGCTTTTTGCTTGCCTGTACCTAACATAGAGGGGCAAGTGGTCCGAGGGAGATGGAGGAGGAGAAAAAAGACTAACGAAGCGTGCCATGATTTGCCTTTGGCTTCTCGCGGTCTTTTGTTTGTCTGTATGTGAATGTATGTGTGTGTGTGTGTGTGTGTGTGTGTGTGAGTGTGTGAGTGTGTCACTGTGTGAGTGCGAGTTCAAATACGAGTAAAAATTAGGAAAAAGAATATACTTGAACACAATAAAGTAAAAGCAAAGCGAAAAGGAAAGCGGAAATGATGTGCGGCCATTTTGAAGAGACAAAGCCGGCGGCCAACAAAGCGGCGAACTGAAGAACTGGAAAAGTGGCGAACAGTAGCGGAGAGAAAGAGAGGGAGAGGAGAGAAGAGACACAAAACTCGTTACAGCTGCGGTTGCCCTGTCAAACAACTCGGCCAGCTAATGGTTTCTTTATTATACCCGCTACTCAGAGGGTAGAAGGGTATGATAGCATTTGTGCCTCTAGACGATGTTGTCCATGAAGTATATTGTACATGTATATTCCTGATCACTGGATAGTCAGAGGTTCTCTTTTGCATTGGTTGACTATGTGGTATATTTTTAATGCAGTAGTATATAAATATATATTGGTATATATGAAAATTGGTAATACATTAAATTAAATATACATTTTGGTATATTTCAGTATTTATCAGCTCAGTAATATTTCAGTATTCCAATACATTTGGAATATTTTTATATATAAATTAATTATATAATTATATGGCACCAATTAGTATTTTTTCGGTATTCAAATTGGGTACAGTAAATATCTATTTTGACACATTTCAGTATTTTTAGTATACAAATTCAGTATATTTTTCGAATAATAGCACTCCACTTAACTTTTATTAAAAATGGGCAGCAGTAACTTACAGTCGAACACAACCGATTGTATTTATCATACATATTTTTTGTATTGCTTTTTATGCTTCCCACCCGCCATTTTACTTTTTACATTTTATTCACAATTTTCTTTTTGTTTTTGTCATTTTTGGAGCTTCAAGTCCATGTCAATTATTTGCATTTTGGTTTGGATTTGATGTGGCAAACAGACAGACAGATAACATAGACGGACGGATGAACAGTAGGTAAACGAGCGACTGTTAAAAGTGCTTCGATTGCAAGCAAGAAGGCGCACGGTCTGCAAACAGCAGCGGGGTCAAGCACAACCAAAGAAGCGAAGAGTGTGTGTGTGTATGTGAGTATGTGTGTATGTGTGTGTGTCGCAGCACTTGCTAGCGCATTGAGGCGCTCATGCATAATTCCCGTTGGCCGCGCTTGAGCAGAGCTCTGCTGGCCATAACCATTTGGCTGCCATTTTTAGCATGCCCGCAAAACTTTTTGCCCAGCAGCAAAACAAAAAAAAAAGTAGAACGAACAAAGTTGAATGACCACAAAACATGCTGTTTGTTTTGTATTTGTTTTGTGATCAGCATTGATATGAAAATAATTATCGTCGCAAAATAGATTCTAAATAATGTATATTTTTAACAATAGCATTAATAGGGGAAGACACAGCAATTAAATTTAAAAAAATAGCTACAATGTTATGTGGGAGAAATACAAAACTTTGTTTTGTCAGTGTTTGTTTTATTTATTTCTTCGATCAATACTGATCGCGTTGCTTTTTAATAATTCATGCGGATGTGTAGATTCTCAAAAGAGATGGAGGAGAAATAAAGGGAACTTAACTAACATCAAGAGAGAGTGTTGACAGAATCTGTATTTGTTGTCACTCATTCTAGTACAATTTATTTAGTTGCTACACAATTCTTGGCTAAACTACCCGCTAGTAATAATTATATTACGTGGCATTAAAAGATGGGAGCAATGCAGTAGGCGGAAGGTCGCAACATGTGTAAGCGAGACGCTTGAATTGCATAATTATGCAATGCGTTGGCGTTTTGCGGCCTCTGCTCTGTTCTGCTCTGCTCCTGATTCGGATTCTGATTCAGATTCTGATTTGCATATTTTTATGCTGCGAGTGTTATTCAACATTACGCATGCGTCCTCGTGTGTGTAAGTGTGTCTGTGCTCGCTGGCAACGTTATGAATATTGCGTATTAAAATGCAAATTAAAGCCAAATTAGCACGCCTTTCAAGTGGGCGTAAAGTGCCGGCTCATGGATGATGTATGCTACACTTATTGCTGCTGCTGCTGCTGCTGGTGATGTTGCTGCTGGTGATGTTGCCATAGCAATGGCAATGGCTGACATGTGAGTGTGACACGAGTCGCCTTGAATTAGTCGACAAAGTCGACCGACAACTGTAGCCCATGTGTAGCAGTAAATCCCACAATGGACACTCGACTGGGGAATAAGTTCGTTGCTTCCTTCCAACTCCTCCTATTTCCTTCTCTGCTGTGACAATGTGCACTTGACCGCAATCATTCAATTTCCAATTTCATGGATTGCCCCCCAATGGCAATTATGCTGCGTGTGTCAATCATCTGACACCAGCATAAATCTACTTCCCCTCTCTCTCTCTCTTGTTGTCTCTCTTTTAAATTCAAAAGTGTGTGCTGCCTTTTTTTACTTTGTGAATTTTTATGCAGTTTACGATTGTGAATGAGTTTCACATTCATTTATTTGGCACCTCGTAAACTTGACAGTCGCTCACACTCTCTCACAATTTTATGTTTACCACAAAACTCAAACACACATCGTTACTTATGTATGGGTTTGTGTGTGATAAAATTGTCACAAAGTGTGTAATTTATTGCCGACGCTTTTTATGGAACTCAATGCTGGCAAAAACTTTCTTAATAAGATCGATTCGAAAATTGCAATTTTTGCTTTCATTTCATTACTTTTTCCCACTCATTAAAAGCTGTTTTAAAGCGAGTAAAGATTGCGGCAAAAGATATATATTATTTAATGACAATCGGCATTGATATCGGTAATCGGTATTTTGTATTTAATGGTATATTTTTAATATAGTAGTATTTCAATATACTGATTATATATATTTATGTACATTCATTTTATACAAATTCAGTATATAAATTCGGTACATTTTTAGAATAATACCTTGTTGTTTAACTTTTAGTAGAATATTAATATTCAAAAGATAGCCTTTGGTATATTTTCGAATATATTGATAAATAAATTGAGTATATATACTAAATATACATTTCAGTATATGCAATTCATTTTCAGTATATAAGTTCGGCATATTTTTACAATAATACAGCACTGCTTAACTTTTATTGAACAAAAAGCAGCTAGTATGTTATCTTCTAGTCGAGCACACTCGATTGTAGCTTTTCACATTTTTTGTATTTCCTTTTATGTTAAGTTAAGTTAAGATTGTGACAAAAGTTGTATGTTTTTTAATGACGATCGATATTGATAGCTGAAATCACTGGAATTTGAAATTTATCTAACACCCTAAATGGAATTTTAATTGAATTCAAATTCATATAGAACAAAAACTTGTTCGTTTGTTGCCAACATTTTGAATTTGATGAATTTATCAAAAATGTTTGCAGTTCAATGCGTCGCACTTTTAAAGAGCAGAGCTCTGATGCCAAAGCATTAGCTGCGCTGTTATCCGTTAATTAATTTGCGGATTATTTGGCAATGGGGAGCAATGCAATTTGTTTTTTGTAATACATGCTTTAAAGCGTATGTATAACAATATCATTGAGTTTTTATCACAGGGCTGCCTTTGATGGCACATCAAGTTACAGGCATAAGCATAAGCATAAGTACAAGTGGATGTGAGGACAATTTGACTGTCTTTTGGTTGTCACCTGGCCAGGGACAGAGACTGAGACTGAGACTGAGACTGCGACTGCGACTGAGACACGAGACAAGGACAGCGACAGGCCAATGTCAATGCTAGCGACAAGGTGACGGCAGAGTGAGAGCTGTGCTCAGCTACCCTGACTGCTCGTAAAGCGCGTGTAATGCCGTTAATACCAATTTCAGTGCTTACAAATTGCGCATACGACGCGTGTGGCAGAGCATGGCATCGCGTGGTCTGGCATGGGTGACAGCAACAGAAACAGCGACAAGCGTAACTTATTTTTGCTTAGGAAATGGAAATTTCAATATGTCAGCGACAGCAGCAGCATCCGCGTGTTTGAACCCGAGAGGCAACACACACACTCGCACACATTCACACACACACATACGCTCGCTGTAACAGCAACCAATAACAACTTCAAACATCTACGCAAACCCTCAGCACTCTGTCAGCTGTCATATATCCTCCGGTGTTTATTGACAGACGTGTCTGTCAGTCTGCTCTTTCTAGTGTCTCCTGTCTCCCTCTCAATGCGAGCGCTGCATAACTTTCCCCAGCTGGCAACTTTAATTAGCATTCTGACTTATTGGGAATTGTAATTGTATTGCTCTCTCTCGCCTTCTCCTCTCTTGTTTCTCCTCTCCTCCGCTTGTGGAGATATCCAATCCAAATACAATAACGAAAATTGTTCGTATCTTAATCGTATTACTAAAGCAGTCGTCCACAATCACAATGCCACAAACTGCACGACAAGTTTTCGAGAGTAACTCAATTCTTTTAACACATTTCTTTTGTTGCCAATTTCTATTTTCTGGTTGCAGACCTTTCACTGACTTTTGCTACAACTGAAATTGTATTGCGATCTCTGAAATGAAGTATTTTCAAAGTCGAAAATGTTTTTGATTTACCAATTTATTTTGTGGTTAGCCTTCAAATGCGTTTGACTGCCATTGAGATTGTGTTTCGAGCTCTTTTACGAATATTGCTTAAATATTTTCAAAATTGAAGATGTTTTTCATTTCTCAGCTTACTTTGTGGTTATCCTTGAAATAGGAATGCGATTCGATACCAGTTGTTTACTTTAGAACTTAGATATTTTCCAAATTAAAAATGTTTTTAATTTGCAATTTATTTTGTGGTTCCTCTAGTTGATAATATAAAACTTGAAATAAGTTATACTACAATAAAAACTGTTATTCTATCTCTAAAATGAATATTTTTTAGGGCTGAATATTAATACTGGAAATAAGTTTAACGACAATTGAGATTGTGATCTCTTGAATGCTTATTGCTTAAATATTTTCAAGGAATTGGAAGTATTTTTGATTAAGAGATTTATTGTGCTTATTTATATTTACGAAATTAGTTTTTCTTCAATTCAAGTTGTGTTAGAATTTCGTAAATGAATGTTTTCAAAGTTGAAAATGTTAGTTAAAGTTAGTTTGAATACCATTGAAATTGTGACCACGATTTTGATTTATCTAATTGCTTGTAAAATTGTTGAATTAATGGTTTTCAACTGCCATTAAGCTTAGCTTAGAGCATTGAAAATTCGTTTATTCGATAAAGTTGCAAGCCAATTTTATGTAGCATACTTTTGAGCGTCGCCTGGTGAGAAGTACGACCAACTAGTGGTTGCTGCCTTGATTGGCGTTGGCACCAATTAGTAAATCAATTAAAAGTTTCGCTTGTCAACGAGTCCACACACACACACACACACACACACACACTCGCGCGACGAAAGGGGCGTGGCATTCAAAGCACATTTGCATGCACATTCCGAAAGTAACTTTTGCTGAGATCGAAATTGAAACGGAACGAGTTAAAAGAGCTAAAGCGTTTTGCGAGCTCCGAAATGTTTTCGCATTAAGTGAGAAACATAGTAATATATTAATAATAGCAATAACAATAGTAATAATAACAACAACAACAACACAGTTAATAACAACGAACGCGAGACGCGCTATTGAGTAATAATAAAAACGAAAGAAATAATAGAGACGCGCGTGCAAAATGTCGGTGGACTTGAGTGCCCAACAGGAGCCGACGATATCCGTGATAACCACTGTGCCGGTGGCTCAAAATGGTGGCGAAATGGACGCCCTGCTGCTGGGACGCATTGGGGTAAGTGTTGTCTGAAGTAGTCGTAGTCATAGTCGTAGTCGACATGCAATTAAACATGCTTACATCGAACTCGAACAACAGCAACAAGAAATACAACAACCAAAACTAAAACTATTCTCGTACTCTCGACTACAAGATACTTGCATTTATTTCTTCTTTCAATAAAAAATTACTAAACCAAAGCAAACTTACAAAGTAGCAAAGTGCGTGACGCCTAGCCAACAAATATATATGTATATACCATATATAATATATAGTAGCCATATACATAAATATATATATATATATATTTGTATGTATGTATTTGTCTGTATACGCACAAAAGTTTCAATTGGCGTGCATTTTAGCTAGACAAATATTTGACTTGGCTTTCGTTTCGTCTTGTTTTTTTCACTCTCTTGTTCTCTCTGCTTTTCTAGTATCTTGTGTCATTTTCTCATTCATTTCACACTTTACTCTAGTATTTTGCTCTGCGAAATAAGTGTAGAACTCAAGCAACTTTGCTTCTCTCTCTCTTTCTCTGTTGGCTGCGTGCGCGTAATTCGTCCCATTGAATTGAATTATGTTTTCTTCTTCATCTTCGTTTTGTCGCTATTAACTTTTATTATTAACTGGAAACGTAGTTGCAACCCGCTCTGAAAAGAAACGCTTTACCTCTTGACTAGGATACATCAAATATATATAGTATAACTATTTCTTAGCTAAACACTCGCTCGCTCGCTCTCTTTCTCTCTGAACTCTTAAGTGCTGACACTGTTTAACATCTTCACTTCACCTTCACCTTCACTGCCAACTTCAACTCAGTTCACAAAACTCAGCGTAAGTATCGTAGTGAATAATTAATAGTAAAGTGTTTATTCAACCGCACACAGCTGAAGGCTGAAGAGATACGCCCAGGTACAGATAAATACGTAGATATATATACCATATACTATATGAATATAGCTTAGATATATCCTATCACAAACGTTGCTTCGATTCAGTTGCTTCGCGACATTTTTCACAATTGCTTCAACAGAAAAATATAAGTGCCTTTGGCTCAATACAGAAATGGTTTTAAGCCTACACAACTATGTCGATGATGTGCATGAGCAAGCAGAGGTAAACATTATTTACTCTACACCACACACCCGTCGTATACTTAATATCAGCTGGCTGCAAGCCATTTTATTTGAATTAAACAAAACACAATGCAAACGCTGATGCACACAGACTTCAAGGTATTTGAAATGCTGTCTATTATTGTAAAATTAACTTTGAAATAACATTTCACACATATTTTCATAATTTCTCATTTACTGAACTGCAATTCAATAAACAGACTTTTAACTGACAACGAATCGATAGCCGCTTTTGTTATTAATAATCTTGCGTGTCCTTGGGATGGGAATGCAAAAGCTTTTCGAATGCATTTAACTTGCTTATAAAGCCGTTATATCATTTAATACTCACTTGGCTGCGTGTTAATTAGAAAGCTTACGACTCGCAGCACACGAAGAAACAAGCAACAAAAAACAATTGCTAACTTTTTGCTGCCGCTGAGCTAGTTTATTTCTATGGCTGCAATGAATGCGCATAAGAAGCGAAACGAAGCACAGTGCAGTGAGTCGTGTGTGCAGGTAAGTGCTGTCCTGATAATTAAGTGGCCAAATTTAATTAAGCCCAAAAACAAAAACAAAAACAAATGCAACTCAATCAAGCTAAAAGGCGGCAATAAAAAACAAACAGAGAATGCACATGCGCTTAGCACTTCAGTTTATTTTACGTTTCCTGCATTCCGTTTTCCTTTTTTTTTTCTTCGTTACATGTTCACACACCCTCGAAATGTTGCGTATACGCAGGGTTGTGCACTGCTCGCCTCATTATATTTGTGAATTAAAATTAATTCTGCTTATCAACACCCAAACGGAGTATCATTTAGTCGAGCGCCCTTATTTGCTCTCGCTTCGTTTCATTGCGTTTCGTTCGTGTTTGCTGTTTTATTTTATTATTTTGTTGAAGGACACTCACAATGACGTCGTCGTAGTTGGTAGCTCATGTGAAACAAGCTCATTAAAGTGCCAAGTGCAGCCATTTGATTATGCTTCATAAAAATGAAAATAGAAATTCGACAAAGCCGCCGCTGCACTTGCTGCAACAGCTGTCGATGCAGTTCGCTCACGCTTTCATTTTTTTTTTTTTTTCAACCTCTCTCTCAAATACCTCCACTTCATCATCACATTCATCCCTTTCGCCTCCGCTTGCTGCCTGCTGGAACAGTTAAGCCGTTTTCATGCCAACAGCAGCTGTGTTTTCTACACTAAGCCATAGCTCTATTCATAGTAGTTTTTCCTCCACTCATTTCTAGTTTTTGTTTTTGACATTTTTGTGTTAAACCTTATTTTTGACAAGAAGGCGTCAGAAATCTATAAATAAAAACAAGAAAAAAAAATGGGTTCCCCTATCGAACGGAGCTTGTTTTTCGTTTTACATTTTAATATTAAAGATACGACAGAGAAATGGCAATTGTTTAGTCTGGTGATTAAAGGAGGAGAAATGAGGTAATGCCGACTATGCTTTAAAATGTGTGCTTAACATATAAATTAACGAAAATATGCGCTTAGTAAGTGCATGTTTAATAAGTGGTAAGTACCTGCTTATAAAGTAAATATGTATTTACTTTGAATTTTTATTTGAAAATTTATATGTTACTTTAATTTGATATTCAATAAAAACCTTAAAAGGCAGGCATAAAAAGATGGTAATTTTAGTGTTTGAAAGTTAATCTGTTAAGATATTTTTACAATATAAAATAATTACAATTTAATTTCTTTTGCATAGTATTTTTTAACCAATGACTCTTTCAAACAATGATTGTATAATTGCTTAAATCAATTTTAAATAGAATTATGAAAAATAACTGAATAAGCAACGTGAACCGATTATTTAAGGTATTTTTATAATATGATATTGGTATCATATTGTTATTAAATTTTTAAATTTTTTGTATAGTTTTGAATTAAGCTATGAATTTTTAAAATATAATTGCTTTTTTTACAACACATTTAATATTCAAATTATTTCGTAAAATTACTTTTTCTGAAAAAATTGCTAAATGAAAATTTTATAATTTAAAATTTAATAATTTTATGTTATTTTTACAATACAATTTCGAATTAATGCTCAATTTTGATTAGCGCTCTTTTGAAAAATGAATGAATAAGCAACCAGAAAAAAGATTTTTCATATTTTTTACAATACATTTAATTTCCAAAACATTCATAAAAAGCTTTACTGCTTTAGCTGTTTCATGTATTGTATCAAAGTAAATAAGTTGTATGTAGAGTACGCAAAATTCGTTGTGGTATTTGCTGCAGTAATACAAATTTCTTTTGCTTGTTTGATTTTCGTTTCACATGAGCAAAGAAATTTTTCTGGAAAATATTTCTTATGAAAATGCGAGAGCAGCTTCTGCATGGCAGAGCAAGTATGCGACTGTGCATGTATGTGTCTGTGTGCATACGTGTGTGTGTGTGTGTGTGTGTGTATATGTGTTTTAGTGAGTTCCATAAAGGTAATCGAAATTTTTTAATCTTTTGCATCGCTAAACCAATTTGCTTATCGGGGAAAAGTGAGAAGCGCAAAAAAAAGCTTTAAAGTTGTTGAGAAATTGCAATCAGTTGGCCAAGGTGGCAAGCCATATATGAATTGGGGGCGTGGCAGGAAGTACGGAGAAGGGGGCGCAGACTGATGACTGTGACTGTTGCAATTTGGTAAATTGATTTGCTCAGCTGCTGGCGAAGATCCACACACAAACAATGTGTGTGTGTGTCTCAACATGGATAGACATGGATCAGTGCAGTGCAATTGCAATTGAAACAACGAGCATTTTGTTGCGCCGCATAATTGATGAGCTGGACAGATGACGATGATGATGATGGAGTGAAAAAGAGACGCATATATGTAGACAAAGAGAGGGAGAGAAGATGGGCGCGTGTAGAGTGACTGACAGTGAATGAAGCGTTGCGCACGTTAATCGAATTAAATGCAGGCCACGTTGTCTCCATAGTCACCGCACACACACACACACACTCACAGACATACATACACACATACACACATACTTACGGACTCACGTATGGTTGTGATGAACCTGTACAATATGGCGTAACTGTTAGCCGAGAGCGGTAAGCTTGATTGAGTTCAAAATCAGATTTGTTGTTCGCCTCTCACATTGCAAATTGAAATAAAAACGAAACGTGACATTTGGTTGTGGCAACAGGCGCCCGCAGGCCTCACACACTCACACACATCGTCACACACTCACACACATTCGGGCAAAACGGGGTATGTAAAATGTCTAACAATATGGAAGAGCAGTTAAAGCTGATTGTGGCAAAGGCACAGGGCGTAAACCCCTCGAAGCTATGCGTGTGTAAGTGTGTGTGTGTCTGTGTGTGTGTGTGTTTGTGTGTGTGTGTGTGTGTCTGTGTGTGTGTGTGTGTGTTCTCTTCTCCCTTTTTTGTTTTCTTTTTTATACCCGTTGCCCATAGAGTAGAAGGGTATTATAACTTTGTGCCTTCAGGAAATATGTGCCACAGGCAGCTCCGATTCTATAAAGTATTTTCAGATATTCTTCATCAACCTCAACAGTCGAGGCGATATAGCCATGTCTGTTTATTTGTCTGTCTGTCTGTCTGTCTGTCCGTATATAATACTAGATCTCAGAGACTTCAAGAGATAGAGTTAAAACTTTCGACTGCACTTGTTATGTTTGCAGATTTAGTTTGAACATTTTGCCAAGCTCATTTTCGCCCCGCCGAATAACAAGTATAATTTTGAAGCTAGAGTCGATTTTTTGTAAAATACCAAATAACTAAATTCTTCATGATTCCTAAAAATTTTGTTGCGATCATATAAAAATTTTAAAAGTTTATTAAGAGATAATTTTGTATAAGGAAGAAGGCTTACTTATTTACTTACTTTCGGTGACAATCTGGTATATTTTAGTACACTATGGTATATTTTGAATAAGCTATATCAGTCTGGTATATTTTGAACTCTATGTTATATTTTGAATATTGTACTATATCAATATCACATTATATTCTTTGGTATATTTTTGCTGTATATAATGTTGGTATATTTTATAATTAATACCACACTGTTTTACTCTTTTTCACAAAGGGTAACGGGTATCTCAAAGTCGAGCACACTCGACTGTAACATTTTTACTTGTTTTTTTTTTTTTTTGCTGTGCTGGGTGTCGTTTTTCTTTTGGGGTTGCGGGTGCCAAACAATCAAATAAAGTTTTGCGTTTTTACCCTTTTTTTCGATACTCGAGAGAAAAAGAAAGAGGAAAAGCGAAAGCGAAAGCGAGAGTGCGACTTGCTTCGTATATTTTATTGTCAAAATCAATAGATGTCAGCATTTAACAGTTGCCAATGCCTGCTGGCGTTCTATGCGAGCATAGATCCTTGCTTTTCCCTTTGCTCTCCCTCTTCCTCTTTCTCTGTTTCTCCCTCTCTTCCTTTCTGGCTGTCAGATGCTTTCGCTTTATTAGATTTTCTCGGTCGTTTGGCTCAGGTAAGTAATAAATATGTATATGTATATTTATGTAGTCGAGTCTAGTTAGTTTATCTATGCTTATTTATGCCCCTATCTACTAACTGTGTCTGTATTCTGTGTTCTTCCACTATCTCATGAATGCTCCAACACACACATCGAAACACACATCACACACACACTCTCGTATAAATAATATCCTAACATATATGTATATTGCGATTGAAGCGCTGCAGCGCAACAATCAAAAGTTTAATGTGCCATCGTTTTAAAATATATATTATTCTTTTTCTCTTCTACTCCCCCAACACATACACACTCACACTCACACACACACACACACCAACACACCCGACCACGAATTGTATAACAACAACAACAACTATAAACAAACAACTCATACATCCACACCCAAAAACCAAAACCAAAACCAAATCCAATATATACTTTATGTACTTGTGTGTATCTCTGTGTCTATAAAAAACTAAACTAAAAAACACAATAAAAAAAAATGAAACTAACAAAAAAAATATATACTGAACACAAAAAACGCTGCAGCATTCGGTAAGTGCAAAACTGATTAAAATCTTTAATTAACTCGTTGTCCCTTGTTTTTTTGTGTTCCCCTTTCTTTATTTCTTTTTTGTCTCTGTGTGTACCACATGTTGTATGCATAATATTTTAAAGTTAACCAACAAACTGCCTAACCACAAATTGTGTAAACTTTATTTATAAGTTGAGATGAAAACATGAAAACAAAAGTTGATGAAACATGAAAATAAACTTAAGTAAAAGAGTTTACAATATTTTCAAGAATTATCAACTCGTTTGTTTAAGTGCGAGTGCTGCATTTATTTCTTTATTTCCAAGCAATTAAACTTTATAAGCTCAACAAAGGCTTCGGCAAATTCCTAAAATAATAGTATGTGTCTGAGTGTGTGTGGCATACTCTTAATTAAATTTAGTGCACTAGCTTATTAGATTTCTTTCTCTGGAACTTACTTATTTTAAAACTCGCCTCAAGGTTAAAGGCAATGATGATGATGATGATGATGTTACGTATACCACTCGTTGTCTCTCCCTCCTCCCCTCCCCCTCGTTGTGTGGCTGTGGCTGTGTGAAATGTGAAACTCACATAAATGAGCAAAAAGCAAGTTGTGAGGCGAACAGCTGGACCAATTCCATCACAGTTTGTGTTATGATTAATGCGGCAAGGCAAGGCAAGCTCAAGCGTTGCGTAGTTCACAGAATTTATGAAGTTCAAAGCGTGGCTGCGACAGCATCCGCCTAGGACCATTCAAGTTGAAGTTGAGTGACTGTAAGACAAGAGACTTACCGCCCGCTCGCTCACCGCTCTTATTGCCAGCTGCTGGGCATGGTTCTTGGCTAATGGATGGCCAGCGGCAGCAGCAGCAGCAGCGATGTGACTTCTGTGGTTACCTGTGCACAGCCAAGTTCTAAGTTCCCAGTTCAGTCTGCTTTTGCCTGCTGGCTAACGATGCCATTATATTGTCATGAATATGATTATGTCTTGCTTTCACTCTCCCCCCTCTCCCCCTCTCGCTCTCTCTCTCTGTCTCTCCCACTATCTCTCTGTCTCTATCTGTATGTCTATTGGGCGTAAGAATGTGGGCGGGTATGAAAGAACAGGTATGAAGACGACGTCGACCATGCTCATAATTCATATAAAAAACTTTTATGCCTCTTAAGTAAATAGCACAGAAATGGAATAGAATTATGCGTGCCAAGCGCCAAGCAAAAGTATGCACAAATTTTTGCCTCTGCATGACAATTTATGCGACGCGAGCGTGTAAAGAATTTCTGTGTTGTGTGCCCCCTCGTTTTACACCTTATGCTACATGCTTTGTGGCTCGTTTTGCGTCTAATTGCAGTGGCCCAAAAGCGAAAAGCATGGCGTCAGGTGTTGTCTGCCATAATTAAAGCTGCAACTGCCGCGGCTTCTGCTGCTGCTGCTGTTGTTGCTGCTATTTGTCTTGGCCTGACAAAGTTCAAGTTCACTGGGGCCTGACCTTGCGGACGAAAATACCCTGCACATACGCCCAAAGGATGCGCCGCGACTGGGGACTGCAGCTCGAGTGCAAAAAATGCAATGCATGGCAAGGCAAGGCAAGGTTACTTAAGGTCCACAATATTTACCATTTACCATTTACCATTTACCATACCATATATACTCGCTGCTTGTAAGCACATCTCGCCGAGCAACGGCATCAAGTATACGTCATGTGGCGCCCAGTTATGCAAATAATTTCCATTATTAAACAAACGCACGCCTGGCATGTTCCCCCAATTTTAATAAAGCCGTCATGCTGGCTTCCCATTTTTTTGTGTTGTGTTGTGTTGTGTTGCTTTCGTGCTCTTTTTTTATTTCTCTTTTCCAGACAGACGCATCAAATGCGTTATGAATGGACGAACGACGAGCTGATAAAATGTGAAACGAGCTGTGAAAATAATAGTTTATAAGCTTGAGATTTATTTTGCAGCCTTACACAATATCTATTGAGCGCTAATCGAGTATTTAACGTTGGCGATAAGCGCAAATTAATTGAAACTTAAATCGTGGAATTAAATTATGCTTCTTTTCAAAACCGACCGCAAAGTTAATTATGCTCAATAACAATTAATCGAGTGCTGACATTCAAATTGCATTTAAAATATTCATTATTTCATTAGCAAAGTGTTAATTAATATGCATTTGGAAATGCCTAGCACTGAGTTGTTGTTACAACAGCATTTATTTCGACAGAGTTTTTAATGAAAACACGCGTATGGAAAAGTTAATTTATGTTTGTTGCGTAGACAATCATTAAAATAAAAATACGCGTAGACGTAGAATTCATTTTCTTGCATAATTTGCTTGTTTAAGAATCTCACATTTTCGCTTGGCAAAATAAATAGAAAATCAACAAATACAAATTCAGCAACTGGTATTTATTTTACGTTTAAATATTGTTTATTAGACCCGCTACCCATTGGGTAGAAGGGTAGGAAATGTATTTAATAGGCAGAAAAAAGCGCCTCCGATCCCATGAAGTATATATATATATATATATATATGTAAATGCTTGATCATCGCCAACAGCCGAGACGGTATAGTCAAGTCCGTCTGTTTGTCTGTCCGTCCATATGAACACCTAGATCTCAGAGACTATAAAATATGCTTGCACGCAGATTAAGTTTGACATACATTTTTACCAAGTTCACTTCCACCTACGAAAGTAGCGTATTTTTGAATCTAGAGCTACGAATTTCGATATTTACAATAATAGCTACAGTGTTTATGATTCCTGATTTATGACTTGGAAGAAACTTATTTAAGAAATACTTTTGTATGTCAAAAAACGCCAACTACAATCGCTTCTTAGATGTTTTAGCTGACAATCTTGTATATTATAGTACCCTATGGTGTATTTTGAAAATCCTATGGCAATATACCAAATAAAGCCTTTGGTATATTTAGTATATAATACCGCATTGTCTTGCTGTTATTCAAAATGTGCAATATCCGCTGCACAGTCGAACATACTCGACTACAGTTTTCTTACTTGCTTGAATGTAGTACTTCATTGATATACCAAATATGATCTTCGGTATATTTTAATATTTTTGCGTTTTATTATATGGTATATTTTAGGAATAATACCGCACTGTTTTGCTCTTATTCAAAATGCGTAATAGGTAACATATTATAGTATATTTGACAGCACAGAAAACTCGAATGTAACTTCTTTACTGGTTTTAATAATATCTTAGGCCATAAATATTAATATATATTTCTCTGCGACTTTTTGCTAAACAATATTAGCAAAGACATAAGAATAAATATTAAGTCTTGAGTGGCAGCTTTCCCATCTTGTCCTTTTTTTGCAAATAAAAACAGCTTGTGTTTTTATCGCAAGTGAATTAACTTTTTTTGCTAGCCGAAAATGCAAAGCAATGCAAAATAAATGGAATCATTACCATTTGCTTTGTCACTTTGTCCAGCTGAAATCGCATTCATAACGATTGGTGATTTGCGTGGCTTATGCGTTTTTTCTTCGGTCATGCTGTGACAACGATTGAGAAAAAAAAAGAAACAACTGCCGCGTCTGAGCTCGCATTAAAGACATAAAGACAATAAGCTTTGAGAACATGGCAATAAGACAAAGGGCGTCGGCTTAGAGCTAAAGAAACATTTTTTTTTTTTTTTGTGGGGGTTTATAAATCGATTTTGAAATCGCGTTTATCAGCAGAAATAAATCACAATATCCATGCGTAAGCTAGACAAAATGTCGACGTGTTCTCGCCTCTTCGCCTAGCAATGAAATTTGAGCCTGTGCCTGTGTAATTGTCAGCAGCCAGGATGAGAGACTGAAATGCTAAGGAGACGAAAAGAGAGAGAAGAGTGAAGAGCGAAGAGAAAAGAGGCGAGCACAGCGAGTGTGGCTCATAAAATGCAGGGCAGCGACAAGGCCCAAGGACTGACTGCCGTACAAGTAGACAAAAGGACACTTTATGTCACATGAGTGTATGTGTGTGTGTGTGTTACGAGTGTGTCGAGTGGGCGTGGCAACAGTGATGTAAAGCTTAAGTTAATAGCGAATATTTACAAATCGATTTTGTTGTGATTGCGAAAACAATTTGAAAATGGCTTTGAGCGATTTCCAAAGAACTCAAGCGGCAAGCTGGCAAACATGAACGCGCACTTGACGCACACACACACACACACATACACACACACATTCACATGCTGTCTACCACATACAACGACTAACACACACATGCGCATTTTGGGGACAATGCAAGGCTGTCGCTTTGAATCCTTTATCATTGTGCCCACACACAGTGCACGCACACACACATTCGCACACTCACACACACTCACACTCCTTCACACACACTAACACTCATCAAATGCAGTTTGTCGCTTGGTCTTCTTGCAGTTACTCTGCACTAATTTGTCAGTTGAGCTTCACAACGTCAACGCCAATTTATCAGCGCCAAACGAACTGCGAACAAACTCACAACTGACTGGCAAATCCTTTATCCTTAAATGAATGTTTTGCCAAATATATATGGAGAGTGATACCGATTATAATCCCTTTTATGACTAAGCCGCTAAAACTCATTGATTGATTGCCCATCATCCTAAAACATTCTCTGTCCAAAATGCTGACGTTCTTTATATTTTTTTTTAACTCCAAAAATATTGAAAATAAATCAAAAAACTCTTTGTGCTTCAGTTAGCTGAATAATCTTCAAATTGCTGCACAGCATCAACTTTGTTTTTGCCTCTAGTTTTCTTCTGTTTCACATCCGAGTTTGACCGAGGTTGATATTGATAGTCAGCCTCTTTTTCCATGTTGCTCTCATAGTCCAAATTGATTTCCATGTTGCTCTCATCCTGGTAGTTGAACATGTCGCGTTTAACTCCGCTTGCTGTCACAACAGCAGCGTTGCTTAGAGTTAACTTAAGTGCCAAGGGCGTGAAATAGAGCAGAATGAGACAGATTCTGATGTTCATTGTGTTGTTTTCAATAAGTGAGAACGCTTTTGGTGCTATAGTTAAGAGTGAGTTTCAATGTGACGCCTACTATGCTGAATTGTAGAACAAAAGAAGAGATCATTATCATTGAAAGTTGTATTTAAAAAATTTCCTATAATTAAAGTTGCAGAGTAAATGACAGGGAATGCAAACAATAAATATTAGCTTAATAATACTCTTTACATGGGTTAATTTTTATTTCCAATTTATTATTTAACAATTTGTTTAAACTCACAAATACAATTTATTTTATTTACAATATTTAGATATATGTAATTTAAATTAAAACTAATTAAAACTAATTTCTTAAGCGATGGCTGCAAAGGTCTTCATTTCATTTATTAATATTATAAAATTTAAAACACAGCTTCAATTATTATTATTAAGTTATACATATATGATAGTTTATATACAGAAAACTGCAAAAATCTTCTTCAGAATATAAATATTTTTTCTTATAGCTTGTGCTTTATGAAATTGAAATATTTAGTGTTTGAGAATTAAAATATTTTTTTAAAGCATACATTTTGAATAATGAAATTATTGTATTCTTTAAAAACTAAGATATTTTCATTTATAGTTTAAATTTTGGTTTAATGTAAATTTGTATTCTTTGAGAATTAAAGTATTCATTCTTAAAGCTGAAATGTTTGATTAATAAAATCGTTGTATTTTTTAAGAATTTAAATATTCTTTAATTTTTTGTTTAATGGAATTAACATTTTTATTATTTTACAATTAGAATATTTATTCTTAAATTTTTGTTTCATGAATGGTTTCGAATATATAATTTTTATTTAACTACTTTATTATTGTGTAACTTGTTTCTCCATCTCTGACAATTATTAGTGCATCAGGCAGATAACATGAATAGATGATAAGTCTCAAATTTGACAAATAGTTTGACAAGCATAAAAGCTGCAATATCAATAAAAGAAGCATCAAGTTTCTTGTGTACCGAAGACTTGAAAAGTTTTTCATTGGATGCCCAGAAGGGTTTACTGTACCACAAAGTAGTTGCGCTTTTCAGACTAATTCCTTTATGGCAAGCGTAAAATGCAAAAGGGCTACATTTAATGCCCAACAGCAACTGCATTATGAATGTCCGCTAGCAAACTCGTGACTCGTTGTTCGATGGCCTCGCGATTGGAGACGAGACGTCGCAAGTTCTCTTCGAACTCATCCATATGCTCCGGCTCCGCATTGTTGCGAGCTGCTGCCGCTGCCTGAATGGCTCTGGCCAATCGCAGTTCATTGAGAGCGTGAAGATAGCGACGACGCTTCATGAAATTCGGTGCCATGGACCACGAGCGACGATTGAACAAAGGCACGAGAAGACTACTCGTGGGCACCATAAAGGGCAGCTGCAAGTCGTCGAGAGGAATGCGATATGGTTGCTCCTGTTCCTGCTCCTGATCCTGCTCCTGTTGCAGGCACTCAGCTGGCAATTGCGCATTCGCCTCGTTGTCACTGGGCGCATGCTCGTAGTGATAATCAGTGTGATAATCCTCCTCATTGAGTTTCTTAGGTCTTTTGGGGTTTATTTTCTTGCACTTTGGCTTTGGCGTTGGTTTTGGTGGAAAGATACCCTCATCCAGTTGCTTAATATCCTCCGACATCGCTTTGGTATTGTCGTACAGCGTGCGCAGCAAGCAACTAACTCGAGCTGTGAATTCACTGCCTTTATCCTGCACCTGTTCATCATCGTCATCAGCGTAGTCCTCTTCTTTGTTGTTTGCCTTTGGCCTCTCATCGTCGCCCACATCCTTGGTCGGACAGATGCGAGCTTGTGAACCGGATCGAAACACTCTCTGTGGCTTGTTGTTAGCTTGGGAGTGGGCGTGGGCGTGACCGTGGGCGTGGGCGTGACCGTGGGCGCAATGCTTCATTTGCAAATGCAGCTGCTTCTCGGATTTCTGCACTTCGACTGCAGGCGAATGCTGGCCACCGCTGCCCATCGCTGGCATTGAATTTGATTTGCTTTGCTGCATTTGCTGGCGTGGCAGCGCCTCAATCTCATCCGCTTCGTTGGCTCCCACGTCGTGTCGCAGCAGCCAGAGCAAGCAAATGCCAAGTAACAATGTCTGGAATTGTATTTCCATCGCATTGTTTGCTTCTCAATTCATATCACAACTATGACGCACAATGCTCAGGCGAGTTCTTCTCATCAACTTTGTAAACACCAGCGCCTCATCCTCAGCCAAATTTAAAAGAAGCCAATTTAATGTATGGTTATTATAATTTAATTTAATTTATAATAACTACTTTACCACTTAAACATATATTACACAAAACCACAATTGAATAATTTGTATTGCTCAAAATATTTTATATGAGTGGTAAATTGTTTTTGTTCTTTAAATTAAATCTTTATTTATTCAGCTTTAATTTGAAAGTGGGTATTTAAAACCACTTTTATTCTTATTGATTTAACATTTTCAATGATTTGTTTTTAAATTTGTTGAGTTCTTTCTTTCGTTTAAAAATCTTTGTATTTATTCAACTTTTATAGGAAAATCAGTTATTAAGTATCGATTCTTAAGTTTCTAATATATTTAATTATTTCCCTTTGATTTAAGTATTTCATTTTCATTCATGTTCAAACTGATAATTGATTTATTTTATTATATATATATATATTAAAATGAGTATTTTTTTATTTTTTTTACTTTCTGCATTTTTGCGACTAAATTTTTGTGCTTTTTCAAAATGGAAGTATGTATTATAGCATATTCTAATTTTATTGAGCAATCAATTTATTTTAAAATTATTATTTTATTTGGCAAAGTTTTTCAGCAAATCAAGCATTCATTTCGAATACTTTACTCTTGTGGTTTTAAAAAAGTTTTGCAGTTTAAATTAAAGCGAGTTGCTGCACAAAAAGAATCTTTAGATCAGAGAGACTTTTGCAAGAGTATTTTGTTTGCAATTACCTTTTGCATTTCTTACTTATCCAATTACCAAATTCAATTGAATCCCTTTAAAATGCAGAGTGTGTGTGGCGTCTTCATTCGAGTGATTGCAAGTCCTATCAAATTACTCTAGTTTCTGCCAAAATGACGTAGCTAAAAGTGCAATGTGATTGTGTGGGAAGAGAAGGTGGTTGAGGGGGAGGAGGAGTATGTGAAGCACTGTGAGCATAATCCATTGTCATCATGAGTAATTCCCCAGTTAAGTTTAATTGTAAATTGCAGTGGGGACGACCAAATGAAATGTAATCAAATTCGCAGACTAAATGCAAAATGGGAATATGCTTGGTGGAGAGAGCCCAGAGAGAAAGTGCTGATGAGATGGCACTCAGTTTGCTTTTGGGTGGAGGCCACTTCGACGCTGACAGCCAACAGCAACAGCAACAGCAAACCATAACAACAACAACAACAACGACAACTATAGCAAAAGCAACAACTACATCTACATCTAGAGCTGCAGCAAAAGCAGCAAGTGACAGCTTGTTGCACACAACAAATGCATTTGCCATAAGTCCGATGGAGAGATGCCTCCAATGCCGTGTACCTGTCAACACATCCGGCCGTCCACAACCGCCCACAGTTGCCCACACAAACGCCCACACACAGAGCATCAACAGCAGCCGCATCGTCATCTTCATCCGCGCTCGCCTTCTCTCTCGCACTCGCATTTGCAGTTCGCCATTCGCATTCGCCTTTGCATCCGCATCCGTTCACGAGCAACCGCAACGAGCGATTTCCTACGCTGTGTGCGAGTCCCACTTTCTATCTGTGAGCGTGTCTGTCTGTCTCTGTGTGTGTGTGTGTGTGTGTGTGTGTGTTTGGATGCGTGTAAGTGTTGCTGTTGCTATTACTGTTACTCAGGCGTCTTGGCCTTAGTTTGCCATTTTTCTTCATCTTTTGTGTGCTGTGTATTGCGCTCTTGATGAATTCGTTAGACGCAGAACGGCAACTGCCATCAATCCCCTTGCCCTAGATACGCCCACACACACAGCGAAACATAGCCACACATAGATGCTCGCACAGCTCATGCTTGAATTCATTTCCTTGTTGCACCTTTAGGGAATTGTGCGCATCTTGTGAAAAGTAGCAAAAATGCCATAATAACTGAAAAATTCCAGCATCTTGCTGTAAAGAGGAAATGCCAAAAACAGAGTAGACAACAAACGAGAAATAAAAAAAATGTTAACTGATGACAAACCACCAGGACAACAAGAAGCAAAACAACAACTACAGTTTAAGCCATCAAAAGACGACACAAATTCCAACAAAAAAATATAAATAAAAGAAATATTAAATGATCAATTTTCCAAGTTCTTACACCTTGTCCACAATAGCGAATGCACCTCGTACATTCAACTTCTGTAGTTTCCTTGAGTCAAGGACACTTTACGACTACATATGCTCTTGAATAGTTTCATCGGCATTCGAAGTTCACTTTGATAGCGTTGCTAGCTATAAATTCGAGTATTTCGTGTATTTGCGTCTAATCTTTTGCTTGTGCCATGCTTGTGCTATTTGCTAATGTCGTTTCGTTCAATAATTCCGTTCCACAGCAATGAACTCGATTTTATGGTTTTCTCTCGCACATCTCTTTAAAAAACACTTCCATAACTATTGAATTTAAAAGAAATGCACACCATTAGCTTGAACTTTTAGCTTTATTTACCAGTGTTTGTTTTTCTTAACAAAACTTTTTTTTTTTTTTTTTTTTTTTTTTATTTATTAAGTGAAGAATCTGTACAGCAAATTTAAAGTACCTTAACATCACAGGAGTATCAAATATATAAAAATAAACCAAACCTCAACACAAATATGAGGATTATATACATATGTATCAGCGTTATTGGCACCTAATTGTTTTGGCAAAGCCTTGCCGTTTAAGACGCCTTAATGGTCTCGCTGGAAGTAACTTCCTGGCTAGTAGGCTGCGGTGTCTTCTAAGTTTATCGCTATAGCGGCTTGTGTGTCTCCCAATCTGTTCTTCTACAGTATGTAGCTTCAAGTCTCTATGAAGCGTTGTGCCACGCACGAACCAAGGACAGTCTGTTATGTTGCGTAGTATCCGATTCTGCAACACCTGAATTCGTTTATAATTGGATTTGGCTGCGATCCCCCAAATCTGGATGCCATAGAGCCAAATTGGCTGGATGCAATGCGCATACACTGCCCTTTTGCATCTTAGCGGCAAAGTGCTTCGTCTTTGAATAAGCCAACGCAGTTGCTGGATCCTTAGGTTACATTTCTTAATTGTGGCTTTTAAATGTGGCCCAAATGTAAGGCGCTTGTCCAGTGTAATTCCAAGATACTTGGCTTGCGATGGCTGCTCCAGAGTAACTCCTTCTAGTTGGATTTCAGGGGTATTCATTATAAGCCTCTTCAGTGTGAAACAGGGGTTCGTTGTTTTAAGCGGATTTATTTTCAAGTTCCACCGTTTACACCAAGCAGCAAGAGCTTTGAGATATTCTTGTATTCCATTAGCTGCTTCTCTACGGCAACTGGAGTTATAGATGACTGCAATGTCATCTGCATAGGTTGCAATAAGTGCTTTGGAAGGAGCTACCATATGTTGACTGTTTGGGCTGGGTATATCAGCAGTGTACAATGAATAAAGCAGCGGTCCAAGCACACTACCCTGTGGTACTCCTGCACTCATACGATAGTTATTAGAGTATATATCCTTAACTTTGACCTTAAACTCACGTCCATCCAGATATGACCTGAAAATTCCATAGTAGGGAGCAGGTAGGAGGTTTTTAATTTTGGACATTAAGCCATCATGCCACACTTTATCGAAAGCTTGCTCCATATCTATAAAGACTGCGTTGGAATACTCCAAGTCGTCAAAGGCCTGTAATATATGCTTTACCAGTCTGTGGACTTGTTCTACAGTGCCGTGTCCTCCTCGAAAGCCAAATTGATGGTCTGGCAAGATATTGCTTTCAGTCAAAATCACTATAATTCTGTTGGCGATGAGTCTCTCCCACAACTTAGACAGGGAGGATAAAAGGCTTATTGGACGGTATGATTCAGGATGAGCCTCTGGTTTACCGGGCTTGTGGATCATCAGAATCGCAGCTAATTTCCATTGCTTTGGGAACGCTTGGATCCTAATAATAGCATTAAAAATTAATGCTATATATATAATCGCTCTTGTAGGCAAAGCCTTCAACGTTGCGTTACAAATCCTATCAATACCTGGCGCTTTATTTTTTGGCAAAAATTGAATGGCTTCGGATATTTCCTCAATCCTTATAGGCTTAATGGGCAATGACATCTGCAGTGGAGTATCCAAACTTTGATGGGTCTCTCTACTTTGTTCTATTGAAGCAAAGTTATGGGGAGTGAATCGATCCTCTAGATGTTGACCGAAAGCATTGGCCTGCTCCATTTCATTTTTTGCAAGTTCACCACCGGGACAACGAATAGGAACCTGTCTAAGAGGTTGTCGTTTAAGCGATTTTGTGCACTTCCAAAGTGAATAATTTGCGTCAACTGTGTAGTCCATGGAGGACAATTTTTGCTCGAAAAATCACTTCGGAGTTCCCTCAAAAGGGTTCGTAGTTGTTTCGCTGCCCTGTTCCACAAAAGACGGTCCTCAGGATCTTTAGAACGAATAGCTCTTCTTCGAAGGCGTCTTTTCCTTTTATTAGTTCTCTTGCTTCCCTTGTGAGAGCAATACCGTAGCTTATGGGCCGAAAATCAGGATCAGGTGGCGTTGAAGCAGAAGCAGCTCTATGTATATTCTCAGTTAGAATTTCGACTGCATTCTCAATGTCTTCCTTAGTGTCCAGAGTTGAATTTAGTTGGAAAGAGTTATTAAGAATATGTTTAAAAGTGATGAGATCAGTACGACTTGTGATTAACCGAGGACTTGGTCTGACATTAGTACCATTTGTTAGCAGATTAACAATAAGGGCTAAGTGATCAGACTCCAGGTCCCAGCTTTGACATATATTTATTTGAGAATCCAGTATTCCATGGTATAATGCGAAATCAATGCAAGTAGCTGTGTGATTAGGTACGTATGGGTATCTCGTTGGTGATCCAGTGGCAAGTATTTTAGCTCTGCTAACTGAGATGGATTCGACTAGCTCACGCCCTCTCGGTGAATTATATGTGTCGCCCCACATCCAATGTCGAGCATTCCAGTCACCTCCAACCAGAAACCTCTGGCCACAAGAAGCCAATATTTCAGTAAAATGTCTTTCCTCAATTTTGTGCCTTGGAGGACAGTATATTGCGCTTACTTCCATATATCCCAAGCCTGTCGCAACTTTAATGGAAGACATTTGAATGGTTTGTGTTTCAATAACACGTTGTGGGAAATGACTGAGAGAGCTCCTCACCAATACCGCAGCTCCTCCATTACTTAACAAAACTTGGAGCAATTTTTGCTTTTTCTCTGTTGATTTCAAAGTTAAATTTGGCGCGCGATGCTGCTGTAAAAATGTTTCATTTTTTGTTGCATACTTTGGGGGGTCGTCAGATGGCGCCATTAAATAAGCAAGCGACTTGCTGCATTTCCGCCTGCTGCTCATTTCTGTTCGCCTGGTAATTCATCTGCTTACTTGGCACTTTTTAGCCGTTCATGGCGGTTTGAAGTGGCCAACAACAACTGCATACACGTGGTGTGGTTAAATATTTGCTACCCACTTATGTATGGTAGCCTGGTATTTTACATCACTCAACACGGTTTTTTTTTAAAGAAATCTCTTCGAGGGTTAACGTTATTTACAATTTTAAAGCAACCTACAGACAAAAAAAAATATGTTTGTAATTATTTGTTGTTTGAAATTTGTTTTCATACTATAACTCCACGAAATTCTTAAGGATCTACCAAAAACAACAAATCTTTTTGTAATCAGGCTGATAAGAGCTATCGTTTATCACGCAAGGATACTAAGGACATACATTTTCATGAAGACAAACTGTTTGGTGTGATCAAGAGAAACAATGTCCTTACAGGACCCGAGATGCAATACTTATAGAAAATTACGAATATTTCGGCAATTTCCTTTTTAATCCTTGCAGGTTCTATGCCAATCGAAGCATATTCGTAAGGACTATTGTACTTTCAAATTTGAGCCCAATCGTCCTTGTGGTTTTCGAGTTATCCTGGAATTTATGATTTTCGTATATTGCATTTGGCCAACGGAAGTGGAAAATTAGATGTGTTGAATGTCAGAATATAGAGTAGATCCTTACGATGCTAGCAATATGTGTCCTTTGAAAATGCTGCAGAATATGGCGGAGATATAGCTTGTTTTAAAAAAAGATCCGATGTTGCAACCTCAAAGTATGCTACAAAAAATGAAAGTGGAACAATTACAATAAATACAGTAACAACTCTTCTATTGTTGTAGTTGTTGGTCAGCGTATTTGACAACGAGCCCCAAAAATTGTCAAGTCAGCAAATGAAATACCAGTCGAACATGAATAAGTAGCAAGCTGAACTACAAAATGCCGCCTGCTTCTTTTTTGGCGCCATCTATGAATCATTGCAGCAACTAGTATTAAAATTGTTCCGCATGAAAATTTGGTACGTCCTAAAAGTATGCCACAGAAATATATAATCAGCAAATTATGCACAACCCCATAAGTATGCAGCAGAATTTTTATTTGCGAAATATTTAGCAAATTAAGTGCAGCCCCGAAAGTATAATATAGAAATATAAGCTTTACAAATTTGCTGCATAACCAAAGTATGCTACATGAAATTATTGGATAATGATTGGATTACTCACAAAATAGAAAACTAATCTTAGTTTGAACATTTTTCCACGCATTTTGTCATGAATTTGTGCATTTTACAAGTGGGACCAACATCTATCAATTGAAACAGAAACACAATGCAGTCATCTAATAATGACACACTTGTCAATTGTATTCTTCGTTGCGAATATTTCAAACGCAACTGACAAAATAACGAAATGTATTTGTGATTTTGATCAGCAGTTGCACTTAACGCCCTCTTTGGGGCACATAGAAAACTTGCAAGCTCTCGAGCTTTAAGCTGCAGGAATATTAAAAGTTCCAAGCTGTACGAAGTGCGACACCCAAAGCTTCGCAACACATTTGCGTGCTTCAAATGCAATCCACAAAACTTAAAAAGCTCTGTGCAAAGTTTTGTCGCAACCTTTGTTGAATTTGAACTGGCAGCAAAGCGAAAAGTAAAACAACAACAGAGACTACGGACGACGAACATCCTTTGGAGCACATAAATCAAGTGCTGTGTCCAGTGCAGGGTGCGTTAAGCATACGCCATGTTGCACAGCGAAAGAAGAACAAAAATATATTTCACTTTTCGCACTGCATTTAAAAGCAAACTCGACAAAATTTATGGTCTGGCCTGTTGCTGACTGTTCGCACTGTCGCTGTCTCGCTCTTCGTTTGCTTTTTATAGTCACCGAGTTTTCAGTTAGCTTGAAGTTTTGTTGCGTGAAAAACTTTGCGTCTGACTTGGCTTTGAAAAATGTTTTTCAATTGACTTGCAAAGTGTTGACACAGCGCCAATGTTGAATGGAAACTGCTTATCAAGCATGACAACAAAGTCCAAGCTGTCCAAATGTCGAATGCCACACAGCCCTCCAGCGATGGCTTTAGCTTTAGCTTTAGCTTTGGCTTTGGCTTTGGATTTCGCTTGGCTTTGACTATGACTTTGCTTATGGACTTGGTTAAATTTTATATTACTGTTGGCCTGGCGACATAAAAGGGTTCTTTGTCTCACTTTTCTTTTACGTTTTGTTTTCTCCTTTTTTTGCATACACTTTCATTTTGCCTTTTCACTTGGGGCGTCGCCTGTGGTGTGAGCTAGGCGGCAGCTGCGCTGAGTTATGGCCACAATCAAGTGACAGCAGCCATTGCCGTTGCCGTAGCCAGTGCCATTGACGTTGGCAAATGTCCCCAAGGCACACGTGGCGTATGCGCAATGTGAGCGTTTGATCAACAGCCTGGTTAACCGAGCACACTAACTCAAAAGAGATCCACTTGGCAGTTAAGCCCTTCGCACGTCGCACGCGTTGCACGTTGCATGGTGGCAGCTGGCGTGTGGCACGTGGATGCCACACACACACACAAACCCGAATAGACGAGCACACACGAAGAAGGCAAAGTTCATTTAATGCTGGGCTGCCATTGTCTCAGTTTTTTGGCACTTTTGTTTTGCTCGCCACATTCCGTGGAGCTTGCCACGTGACGCTGCTTAGCATGACACTTGAGCTTGCATGCCACACAAAGCTTTTACCTGCAGATGGCACGCAACAAAAGCTTTTGCTTACAGCCAGCCTGCCGCATGCTGTGATAACTGACGACGACAACGACAACGACAACGACGAGCGCTAAGTCTAACGCTTAAGGGGCATGCCACATGTGCGTTCTGCTCGTCTGTTCGTCAGTTATGCTCACAACGCCAACTGCTGCAGTCGCAGTGCCGCACGCAACGCTAACGCCAGATAAGCGCGATACGAGCAGCGGTTAAATACAAAACTTTCGTTCGCGTCCTGTCGCCACTCGCACTCGCAGTCGCAGTCGCTTGACGATCGTTCTTTCGGCCGTGTGTTGTTTCAAATTTTTGCGCGCTATGCAAATGAACTCTGCAAATGCAATTGCAGCAGCGGCATTGCAATAAATTTTCGCGCGGAATGTAATTGAGTGTACGTTATGCGTGTTTACTTCTTCTCTTGCCACGCCCCGATTGCGGTTTAATCTCCAACTGAGCGTGTAATTTTTTGCCATTTTTTTTTTGGTTGTTGGTTTATTTAACAAGCGACAGCTGCAAAGAACAATAAAACAGATATCAAGTTTAATTGTTTGCTTCACAACTTAAAAACAAATAAAAATAAATGTCTCTGGGCACAAGGGATAAGAGGTCACAAAAAGTATATTCAATTCTTGAGTCGTCACAAATAAATCAATCTCCTAAATTACTATTAAAACAACAAAATATGTATAAATGAATAAAAATTAAAATAAAATGAAAATATAACCGAATAAAATATGACACATTAACAATAAATAATGGGTACAGTTAAATTAAACAATATTTATTACAACTTGTAAAAATATAAATACAAAATTCTTAACAATCAGCAGCTTTCTATTTTATTACGTATACGACTAGTCGACTGATTAGTTTGACATCACATTGAAATGTTAAAACAACTAATATTAAAAACAAAATTTCTTATTTAACTGGCATTTTAGTATTTTAAATAAATGCAATATTCTTGACATTTAGTAACTTATTAACTAATCACGTATACGGCTGGTGGTCCGCTTAGTTCGGCATACAATTAAAATGCAATTAAAATAAACATATAATTATTTAAATGGCATTAAAGTAAAGAAAATAAATTCAGTTTTTTACTTTTATCCGCTTTGTCTTTAATTACGTATACGACTGGTGGCCTACCTAATATTGCATAAAATGCAAATAAATTAAATGCAAAGCAATTAAAATGAGAAATAGAATTTATTTATTTCAATGCAAATTATTTTCTAATTACGCATAGTTCCGCAATTAAAATGTAATTAAAATAAACAAAAATATAATTGTTTAAATTGCATTCAAGTAAAGAAAATAAATTCTGTTTTTTACTTTTAGCCGCTTTGTGTTTAATTACGTATACGACTTGTGGTCTACCTAATATTGCATAAAATGCAAAGCAATTAAAATGAGAAATAAAATTTAATTATTTCAAATAAATTTTCGATTTTAAAATAAATGCATTTTCTTGACATTTAGCAGCACTCTTTTAAGTTACGCATACGACTGGTAGTCCGCTTAGTCTAACATAAAATTGAAATGTCAAAGCCATTAAAATTAACAACTAAACATATTTATATAAATTACATTAACAGAGAGTATGCAAAAAAAATTTGCAAAAAACATATTGAAATCTAATTAATAAAATATAAGAAAAATAATACGAATACGTAAAGTTGACAAAGTTGCTAAAATAAATATCCAAGTAATTTAATAAGTTAATAATAATAAATAAAAGTAAAGAAATGCCAGAAATGTTAGTCGACAGATAGAAAGCTGCATGAATAAATAAATCGACATCAAATAGTAAATAGTTTATAATGCGATCAATGCAAATCAGATGAAAATCAATGAAATATATTTACAATGCGCACTTCTTGACTATTGTTTGGCCCCCTCCGCCCCCCTTTCCAAATAAAGTTAAGAGTTTTATTAAGTAAACGAGTCGTTGGCGCAAAGAACTTGGCCAAACTGGATATCTTTCGGGGTCTTTTGCAAAGCAACCTGCCCAATCAGTGACTGAGACACACATAGAGAGAAAGTGAGAGAGAGAGTTTACCGTGTGGTTGTGTATATTTGTGTGTGTGTGTGTGTGTGTGCGTTCCCAATCAAAGTCAAATCGCCATCTGATCCATTTCCAGCAAATGCCTCAATCAAAATTGGGTTTCTTTGGTTTTTGCCTGTTGCCTGTCGACTTGCGAGTTGCGAGTTGCGCCAACCAAAATGCAAACAGCCAACTGCTGCTGCTGTTGCTGCTGCTGCCAAAGATTGTTTAAATAAATGTAGCAAATTGCTGGCTGGCTGCCCGCGCGTGTTTCTACTTTTTGTATGTGTGTGTGTGTGTGTGTGTGTGTGTGTGTGCGTGTGTTTCGCTTGCCGCTGCAGCTAAAGCCAAGCCAAATCTTTGCGCTCTCTGGCCTCTAGTTTCGGTTTGGTTCGGTTTAGTCTTTCCTGATTGCCAGCGCCAACAAATCCGCCCCCGGGCAAATTCGAAATCTTCGCTACTCGCAAGCACTCCAGCATGATTTTTTTTTTGTTTTTTATTTGCTGGCGGGCACTAAAACGAAACGAAACGAAATCCATTGCTCCAACTGTCTCTCTACCGCAAAAGCCAAAAAAAAAAAAAAACCAAGGAAAAAAGAACCAAAAAAAGCGTAGCTCTCAGTTCGCCGTCTGCATGCTGATTTCTTACCTTATTTATTTGGGATTGTCTTGCCGGAGTTTGAAATCTGTTACGTTTGGTGTGAAATTCTCTTTGTTTTGTGTGGCATGCCCTGCAGCTTGAGTCTTCAACATCTGGGGTATGTTCGTTTCTTGCGCTCGAGCACTGGGTAGCTGTAAGTCGCAAATAGATTTTTTGTATTATTTTTCGACTTTGTCTCCGTCTCTGTCTCGTATTAGCATAGCGTTGATGTTGCGCTTATCGCTCGGATTTCATTTCTATCTGTGTGTCTGTGTGTGGGTGTGGGTGTTTGTGCTTTGTGTTGCTATTGTTGTTGTTGGTGTACGTGCGAAACGCTTTTGGGGCTGCAATATGTTAATAATGCCTAGTAATTAGCCATAGACAAATGCCTTTTAGCAGGCGCCTCTAATTGCCGGCGATGCAAACTAATTAAATCACGTAGCAAACGCATAAAAACAAAAACGTTTCGCAGTTCACTTTGAGATGCCTCTCACTCTACTTTTCCCCCTCCTACTCCCTTTCTCACTCTCTCTCTCTCTCTCTCTCTCTCTCTCTCGCTTTGAACCCTTGACCACTTGCCACAGAAACGTATTAAATCTCTGTGCAAACTTTTAGGCAAATTGGCAGCTAACAAAGGCATCTCTAACAACAACAACAACAACAACAAGAATAGCAACTGGGAGGAGAACAACAACGGCAATCAGTGCGCACATTTGGCTTATAGATGTCCAGTTCTTCGTACTCTAACCCCGACGCTGACCCTGACCCTGACCCTGATTACAATCAGTATCTGATTCTCACATGTGTTGTGAGAGCCTTTGTTGTTGTTGGATGTGCTTTATCAAAGGCTTGGGTCAACCCAGATAAATTGCCTTCATCATATTTTGTTTGGCTTTGCTTAGCTGGCTAAGCCTACATACATCTTATCATCTTGCTTTCTTCGCTTGCTATTATACTTAGCCACTTGTTTATTCTTGTTAAAAACTCAATTTCAAATCAACTTCAAATGCTACGTGCAAATGCGTTTCAGCCTTTTATTGTCCGCAGGACATTTCTATGCAGGATACAGACACAGATACACTCAGAAGGAGTTTATTAATATTTGATGTCATCTTGCAGACAGTAGAGCAAATAAAAATGCAAAAATATCTGTATTGAGAAATGCTTGTGTTCTTTTTATGATTGCTGTTTGAAATGAAATTAAAGCAAGTACATCGAGTTAGGTTTATTGCCTTCATCCTGTTCGCTCGCTTATTAAATTATTCGCTGCGAATCGACAGCGAAGGCAGCGAAAGAACGAATGAATGGGAAAACACATCAACTTTACAATTTGCCATTTGAAATGATTTCCTATAAATCGCTTCAAGTCTTATGCCAACAATTTTTCCATTATAAATTATACAAAATTTATTCAGCTGTCAGTTGAAACATTGAAACGAACTTGCATTAATTGTGATTTATTAATGCATTTTCATTCGATCGCAAATATTTCATCTGATTGTCAGAATTTACAACATCATTTTATGCGTTGTTCTTTTAATTTGATTAATTATGCTGCTGCAAACACTGAAAATGTTTCATTTATTTATTTATATAATTTGCTGTGCTGCGGCAAGCTTGTGTCAATTACATTCAGTGATCCCTTGAAAATTGCTTTCGCAACAGTTTGCTTAAAGTTTCGCTCAACGCTTTTCTTTGACAAAACTCTCAGCACTGTCAGCGACATATCAATAGAGACATAAAGCTGCCACATAGAACAATTGGCACACACACATAACACAAAACACACACCACACAACACACAACAACAGCAGCAGCAGCAGCAGAGCAGAAGGAAGAACTCATCTTTAATGTCCCTCAAGCGTTTCGGCTAAGACTCGAGCTGTCATGGATATCTGATCCAAGTGTCTTGGTTTTCGGCTTGTAGTAGTTGGAGTTTCAATTTGGGATGGAGCAAGCGTAGAGGAGGGGAGATGTGCTTCAAGTGCCCGTATATAGTTACATTATATCTGACACACAGCACTCGATGCGGTGGCTGCTACTGCTGTTGGCTTATTTAAGTTTCAACTTCGCTTGCTGACGCTGTCACTTGCCGCCTGTCATTGGAGCTCTGCTTGCCACAAGGGTGTATACATATACATACACATATAGAATATAGTACTATATCTATAGCTGTAAAATCGCCCATTGTCTGCTGCGAGACATGCTTAAGTGTTGGTGTCAATTCGCGACCAAGTTTTAGTTGTCCCTCATTATTAGTATGTAAACAGTGTCGCTCTCCCTCTCTCTCTCTCTCTCTCTCTCTCTCTCTCTCTTTCTCTGTCTCTCTTTCCCATCTCGCTCCCCATCGCAATGCAACTTGAAATTGCAAATTGAATTTAGGCGCGTGCCAAAGTGCAAAATAACATAAAAGTTAATGCCCCTTGTGCTCTATTCGTATATACATCACATAAAATCATATTATACATCCCCAACAAAAATAAAATAAAAGGCGCAATGTGACTCAATAATAATAATAAATGAAGCTTTAAACAGCAAATGTCGAAAGTCTATAAAAATTATTAGAAGCAAAAACCACAACTACGTGCGGCATTCAACGGCACATAAATTTCCATAGAAGGCGATAGACTGCGATCTGCGAACTGAGAACTGAGAACTGAGAACACAGCACTAACAACCGCAACAGCATCGCAGGAAACCGCGAGGATTTATTGCTTGGTCCGCATGTTGTGCCATAATTTGTGAGCCAGCAAACTACACGAGCAGCAACATAACATATAGTAATACTCACACACCAATACACACTACGCGAAGTTGTGCTATTAATAAACACCAAAACCAGAGAAAGCATCCTTCGTCCTCTTCAAGCATAGGCCGTTTGTTCAGCGCAACAGTTGCAGACACAAGACCCGACACAAGGATGAATGCCGCACAGAGCGGCGGCCACACGGGTGGCGGCTCCATGGGCAAGAAGGGCTCCCAAATGGAGGTAATTATATTAACTTTAAAGTGCACGATTTTCTCCCTACCCCTAAAAACAATTTCCCAATATGGTATGTGAAAAGTGAAAAGTAATTTCACATGTTTTTATATCTGCTGTGCAATCTGGTATTTTCATTCTATGGTATATTTTAAATGTAGTACTATATCGATATACCAAATATATAATTCGATATATTTTAATATTTTTTGGTATATTTATTGGTAAACCAATATGGTATATATTTTACGCGATGGTATATTTGAAATGTATTACTACATCGATATGCCAAATATATAGTTTGGTATATTGTTGTATTTTTTGTATATTAATTGGGAAAGAAATCTGGTATATATTGTAATCTAGGGTATATTTTAAATGTATTACCATATCGATATACCAAGTATTTTATTCGATATATTTTAATATTTTTTGGTATATTAATTGGTAACCCAATATGGTATATATTTTACTCAATGGTATATTTGAAATGTATTACTACATCGATATGCCAAATATATAATTTGGTATATTTTTGTATATTAATTGGGAAATCTAACTGGTATATATTGCAATGTATGGTATATTTGGAATGTAGTACTATATCGATATACCAAGTAACATATGCTTCGATATATTTTTATATATTTTGGTATAATATTTGGTAAATCAATTTGGTATATTTTGTACTCAATGATATATTTTGAAAGGTTGATATTCCAAATATCGACTTTGCTACATTTTAGTATTTTTGGTACATTATTGATTTACCGAATGTGACGTGTGTATTTTATAATTTTTTAGTATATTATTTTGATATAATACCGCAAAGTTTTTCCTTTATTGAACATGAGAAGCGAGTATCTCACAGTCGAGCATAATTTTTCCAATTTCTTTAAGTTTCTATCGATGCTTTTTTCGTCTGTTTTTTTCTTCTACTTGCTTAGAGGACCTTTGGTCACTTGAAAGTGTCGCTATTTGTAATTGAATTTGCTAAGGCAACACGACGTGCTGAGGCTGCCAAATGACAGTGGGCACAAATTAAAATGTACCAATTCGATTAGTACTTAACTCAGATAAATGCGCCGAGCGAGCAGCAGCTGGTCAATAAATATACTCGCAAAAAATACAAAATTAAACTGATAAAGCATATGATATTATTAGGTAAAACAGGTTTAAACTGTCATCGATTAAAAGTAGTTACTAAATAATGTTTGCTTTTCATTTGCCAAACAAAATAATTTAAAATATGCATCATAAAATTTATCAAAAGTTGTGAAGCCAGTTGTGCAAATTGTGATTGATATTAATTGAAAATTAGATAAATAAATCAAAATGCCAACCAAAACTAAATAAATGGCAAACACTTTGGAAAGCAAATTTATGTTTTGTTAGCATATTGATAAATTAAATTTCAATGCTCAGCCATATTACATTTCACAACATCCAAATGCTTTCAATAATAATGTTTGCTACTTTTTTTTGAATTATTTTGCACAAAAGTTGTCAATTCACAAAAATACGTGAACTTGGCTCAGTTACAGAAAAACAAGAAAAAAAAACGAAACAAATGCGCTTTGAGCAACAGTTTCGCTTGAGAACGAAACTGCGAATCGCTTTTGTCGAGTTGTTTAAAAAAGTAAGAAACAAAAACAAAGGACAAACAACTTTTGAATCATTTTCCAGAAATTGTGCGCAAATTGTAAATGACAAAACTTTTCGAGTACCGAGTGGATAATTAGGGATAAGCACGAAAAGAAATCATGAAAAGGGAGTCGACCACATTAAAAAAATAAACTAAAAATAAACAATAAAAACAAAAAGCAAAAAAAAAAGAAAGAGTCGCCTACTTTTTTTTAAGGCTAATTGTGTTTTTAAGCACTTTCCGAAAAAAATAACAATTCGAGGCGAAGGGAAATTCATTGCTTTGGGGCCAGCTTGAGCTTAATGAGAGTTGACGCCCGCGGACAACAATAACAACAACAACAACAATAATAATAAACAACAACAACAAATGCGAACATTAATTAAATTTGAGCGACAAGCAGCAGGAGAAGCAAAACAAACTAAAAGTAAATAAATGCGACAACAACGCAAATGCTAAAAATTGTGAAAAGCGCGCATTAAATTTTCCAAAAGCGGCAATCAGCACAAACAAAACGTTGCTTTCTCTCGCTCGCTCTCTCTCTCTCGCTCTCTCGCTCTCTCTTGAGTCGCAGCTGGTAAACAGACAATTAAAAATGGCAACAAACTCAAACACACACACACACACACGAACAACAGTTGTAGGTTGACAAATACAGGTACAAAGCAGAAGTGTGTGAGTGAGAGAGGGAGAGAAAGATCAGAGCGACATAATGAGCAAGGTCGCTCCCGCTGCCACTGCCGCTGCCGTCTCTCTCACCTGACATTCAAATGGTTGGCCATAAATGTTTTAAATGGCTATAAAAACACGAGCCGAGCCTAATGAGCAGGCAGACGACGACGAGCACAGCAAAGAGAGGGGCTGGAGGGAGATTTGGACAAAAGTAAAAGTTAGTGGGCATGTCAACAACAAAATGGCTCAATGCCCCCACCACACGCTGCTCCTCTGAGCCTCTGCTTCTGCCTCTGCCTCTGCCTCCACCTAATTAAGGTACGCGCGCTTTGGCTTTGTCCTTTGAGTGCAATTTGGTTAATTTTTCAGTGCAGCTGAGCACTCTGAGCTCGCTTAACTTCACTTGACTGCGGTCATGCACTGTCACGTTCCCAGCGGAGCGAGAAAGAGAGAGAGAGAGAGAGGGGGAAAGGGAAAGGGAGAGTGCTGACCCTACGCATTTGGTCGGTTGTTTGGCCAAAGAGCGACGTTGACGCGCGACTTCATCATCCATTAATGTCACTCAATCTGTGCGCATAAATTTGCATAAAGCGAAATCCAATTTCCAGGTAGCTCACACACTCCCTCACACACACACACACACCCTCACACATACACACTCACACACACCCTTGTGTGACGTTTGGCTTAATCGCTGACGCGCCCCTCGACGCGAGTTTTTGGACGCATTGACGCATTTTAGCTGAAACATTTTTGCGTGCCGAAATTTAATTTGTTATGTGCCAAAAGCTAAAGCTAAATCTACGCACACTCCCACACGCACACACACTCATACTCTCGCAATGTCCATATATGGTCAAAAAGCATTTGTGCCAAATCAAAATGAACAGAAAACAGAAAACAACAAGCAACAACAACAACATTTGCTGTACTCTGAGCTTCGGTTCACTTTTGTGGTTCGCACACACACATCATAATTCAGTCAGCATATATCCAATTAAATATCCAACTGTGCGGTTTTCTGAACTGGTTCCAGTTCCATCGGATCAGTCAAAATTTGCTCTAATTGCTTTCGAGTGCATTCAGATTAATACTTGATGCGAAAACGAATTTTAAATACGAACAAACGAAAATGTTAATTTGAGCAATTTGTTGGTTGATTGAAAATCTAACTTGAAGAACTGTTAAGAAAATAAACAATATAAATAAATAAAAAAAATAAATTAATAATAATAATAAAATACTAATTGAATCTAAAGTTAGAGTAAAGAATAAAATAACTTATCAAAAATATTTTGAATTCGAAAATCATATGCTATGTGTAGATCAACATTTTTGTATTAAATAAAAAGAATAAATAAAATACCAATTGAATCTATACTATAAATAAATTATCAAATAGCTGATTAACCTATCAAGTTTTTTTATAATCCAAAAAATCCCATATTTTAAGTTAGGTTCTAACAGCAAAGTTATTAAATAAGATAAAAGTCTAGGTCAACTTAAATTCGAAGTTATTCGAAAATAACAACAAGTAAGTCGATTAAGCTCGACTTTGAGATACCCGCTACCCATTTTAATAAAAGCAAAAGAATGCTGTATTATTCTTTAAATGTACCAAATAATATACTTCATAAAAACTAAGATATACCGAAGGCTTTATTTGGAATAATGATAGAGCATTTCATTAAAAATATAAAAATATTTCTAGTATAACTTCTACAATTTTTATCCGATCGCAATTACTAAAGAGTTTTATCTGACTATCAAATTTGTTAAGTGAGAGAATTGTTTACTTGTATTTTAATTTATTTAATTGCATTACAAACATATGTCTATGCTTTATATGTAGCACATAAAAAGTTGCCTTAATGAAGAGCATTAAAGGTGTTTGCCAGCAGCCCTGGCAAGCTTTTAACTTCACGTTACCGTGTTGCAATTTGAATAGTTGCCTCTGACAGGTCATCAGAGGTCCACAGTTACACTTATTTCTGTTTTTAGCACTCCACTCCATTCCACTCCCATTTCCACATCCACTGTCAGTCTTGGACTCCAGCTCTTCTGACACACACACACACAGACGCGGCGCTAATCGGTCATTAACATGACACCGATTTTTGAGGTTGCGTATACGCCACGTGCTGCCAACGTTCGCTTCACATCTCGTTTCTTCTCTTCCTTTTCACCCTCTGTTCCTTTGTCAGTGTCAAAGTGACTGTCCAACTAGGGCGTCATCAGCGCCTTTTGCTTTTCGGGGCCCCCTTTAATTAAATGTTGTGCTGCCTTTTGCGCTCACTTTGATGTTAAATGTGTGCAAAAATAAAAACGAATTCCGAGCTAAGTGGCTAAGCAGCTAGCTGCTGCTCTGTAAAGGCTTAATGGGGGAAATATGTAAAGAAATAATCCAACAGCAAACGAAATACTCGCTGGCAATACGCTTTCTCTTACAGGGTATTAAAAGTCAAATGCTAAACCTTGACAGCAGCTAATTAAATCTCACGCACAACGTAGACTTTTCTTTGGAAGAAAAGTAGGCAATGGAATGAAGGAATGCAAACTATGTGCAAAGGATGAGAGCAGAGCAGAATGTGAGCTGGCCGAAAGGGTCAGCTATCACTCGCCCAGTCTCTCTCTCTCTCTCACTGTCTCTCTCTCTCTCTCATTATGTAATCCCATCATTCCGGCGTAGTGTGCAATTGTGCGAGGAATCAAAGTGTCGCCCGGCTGCAAGCTAATTTCCGCCTGCTGAGTGCCAACCAAAAAGGGTCGCATTCGCTTTCGCCTCCGTTTTTGGTCATCGATTGCGATTTGTGATGGCGATGACGATGACGAGGACGATGTCGAGGACGATGGCAACCTTGGCCTCCATGTGCTGGCGTGCACTGGCTTATCCTGTTGCTCATTTCAATTGCAAATGTTTTTGGTGGGCAAGAGCTTTAATTACCACTCGAGGAGCACGAGAGCTGCCAACGTTCAAGATGCGCTTCATCTTCCTCATTTTTTCATTTTCTTTTTTTTTGCTCTTCTATGTTACTTCTGCTCATTGGCCTATATAAATCACATGCTTGGCCTTGAATGCGTTAGAAAAAACCAAAGCAAAAGAAATCATGCTTTGATATATGATGATAGAACTGGATAATCAGCTCAATTTGTTCCTCTTGCCAGAGTATTTGACTTTACTACGTTTTATAAATGCGCAAAAGTGTTGCGATTGTTGTTTGCTCTGTTCTACTCATTTTTGTTTATATTTATTTTGAATATTCTGTGAGTTTTATAATGATACTTTCATTGTTTACTTTATTTTATATTATTTTGAGGTTTCTATGAAATTTATAAATGTAAATATGCATTGCGATTGTAGATTAGTCTGTTATTAAATATACAACAAATATATATTTTAACTCATATTAATTTTGTATTTTCTATTATATTTAGAAATGAAAAATTGTTTGGCAATTATGGTTTTTCTTTTTGTAAATTATTTTATATTTTCTTTCGCTTCTATTATCTTGTATTTTCTTTATTCAATTTTTAGTTTTATAAATGAGAATTTGTATTTCGATTATAGATTATATTGTTAGTAATTTATTATTAAGTGTAGTTATTTTGTTTTATAGATTATTGGGTTAAATAGTATAGCATTTACTCTTACATTTATTGTTTTAAAATTGTTGTATTATAAATGAAAATTTAAATTGTACTCTCAGATTATTTTGATAATAATTATAATATTTGTTTTTGTTTGTAGTCATTCAGTATATTCTATATGTTTTACAAATGCAAATATGTATTGCAATAATAGACTGTTTATTTCTTAATAAATATTATTATTATTATTATTGCTTATATTATTTGCTGTTTTCTAGAAATTCTTAATAGATTATCATACTTAATTTCATTTATATTGTTTAGCAAATTTTATAAGTTTTATAAATGAAAGTTTGTTTTGCAATATGATGATATATTATTGTATTTATAATTATAATATGTTTCATTCCATTATTGCTGTTAAATTGGATATCTTCAAGTCAAGTTCCCACTTCACATGCAGGCACACAAATCTTTTGCGTTTGCCATATCAAGTCGCCTCGTTCACTCAGAGTCGAGTCGTAAAATTAATCGTTACCTTTTAATGTACTCGTTGTCGTTGTGCTCCACTCGTTACTTTTGCATTGACTCCACTCAACTCCCGACGAAGAAGCGAATAAATGGTCAGGGGCTGGTAATGTGCAGAGTACTAAAATGAAACTGAAGCTGAATATGCGTTGGGGATTGTCAGGGAAATGTGACATTTATATAAGCAATAAATGTGTTATGTGGCATATTGTCTAAAGGCTGACAGCTTTCACTCTCACTGGAATCCGGCTATTATTTATGTTACTCCTTTCTCTTGTTCCCTTTCTCACTCTCTCTCTTTGTCTCTCTCTCTCTCTGTCTCGATGTGTGTGTCGCAGATAAATCTTGAAGGTTTTAAATGGCGCGTGCGCATATTTGATAGCGTTAACCTAATCCTTTCTGGGTGCAAAATGTCTTTGCTGTCTGCCGTCCGCAAATCAGAACATCTATGAATTTTTGAATAGAATTGCCTCCAACCTCTGTTCTCCATTCTTCATTCTTCATTCTCCATCCATCTCCTTATTCTTGTGGTCCATTTCTTTGCTCCTTGCCGCGTCACTGCCAAAAGCGAGCCATCAATTTTGTTAAATCACCGAAAATGTACAACGAGCAAAAAGTACATAAATAAAAAAAAGAGCAAGACATTATACAAAAAAAAAAACGAAGAAAAAGAAAAATGAAAGAAAGCAAGCAAAGAAAAAATACGAAATGCTCATTTGAGAGTAAGAAGCTGGGAGCCAGAGCCGTGTCCAGCTGCCCGGCGAGCACTTAAAAGGCACAAGATGAGCTCGTCAAGATACGTCGAACATACGCCTCTCTCCATCTCTCCATCTCCATCCTCCTTCTTCTCCTCAACATGTCAGACGTTCTGTGCACGTCAAACACATGTTAAATTTCCCTTTACGGGCTCGTTTCGGCTTCTTTTTTTTTTTTTTTTTTTGTCTGTGTGTCCTCTTTCTATCTATCTGCCCACTCATCTGCTTGTCTGCCCACAAAACGGCACTTTGGACAGATACAATGTTCCACTAAATATTTGCCAACCTCATAAATGTTTTTCTGCCCCTGCCACACAAAAAAAAAAAAAAAAAACCGAAAGAATGAAAAAAGAACGAAAAAAAAACACGACAACTAATTGAATTAAATTTGGAAATTTTGTTGGGTCACAAGTGAATTCAAAATGATGGGCATAAGTAGTTCCGGATGGGTTTACGAGTATGTCAAACTATTTGCACAAAAGTTATCAAAAAAGAGCTGATGACACAACTTTGCCATGAATAGCAACAGATTTTATACCCTTACTCCATCCACTTGTTGTTTAACATATATGCTTTATGGCATAATCCTCTCGGTTTGTGCCAAAATATTATGCAAAGCAAAGTTTGACCTAAAACTTTTAATTATATTATCACATAGAGACACAAAAGGTTGCCATTACATTGGATTTGATAAATTCAAGGCAAAAGGAATTAGCACAAAACTTTAATGTAAATACGCATAATATGCATATCATAAATCTTTTTGCTTTGTTTTTTATTTTCTTTAGCACATAAATTAAGAATGTTGCTGGCAGAGAGGAAACTTTCTATTGGCTGACAATTTAGCATATTTTGTTATTTATGGTATATTTTAAATGTGGTACTATATCAATATACCAAATATAGTCATTGGTATATTATATTTTAATATTTTAGTGGTATATTAAATCGGTTAATATACCAATAACCAAATGTAACCATTGGTATATTTTAGTATTTTTGCGACATATTGAATTGGTATATTTCAATAAAAATACCACACTAATTTGGTTTTATTCAAAGTTGGTTGCGTGTATTTCGCAGTCGAACACACTTGTCTTATATATGATAATAATAAAATAGAATCATTTCTTTTATTTTTCACTTCAACTAAATTTTCTCGAAGTAAACTTCATATTTTATTTATTTATTTTTTTTTTATTTTATACTTCAATTGCAATCTTTGCGAAGTTAACTGCTGATTTTATTTATTTACTTTCTTTTCTTTAGATCTTTGCAAAGTAAACACCTCATTTTATTTATTTTCTTCGGTGTTCTGTTATTTTTGACACCAATTTGTAGACGAAAGGAATCCTTTATTTATTTGCCTTTCTTTTATATCTTACTTTAATTGTCTCCATCCGCAGTAAACTTCTTATTTAAATTATTTAGATTTTTTTTTTAATTTTTGACTTTTCTTGAATCCTTTCGAAGAAAACTCTTCATTTTAATTATTTACTTTTCTTTTCTTTTATTTTGTACTTCAATTGAATCCATCCGAAGCTAACTTCCTGCATTTATATGCATCTTAATCGATTTATGTAAAATCGAGTCAAGTTTTATTATGCCTCAAATAATATCACGTTGATTCCTTGCTCTCTTTCTTCAAGTCTTGGAGTATTTATTTAGCATCTCAACACATTTTACTTGCTTGTCTGCTTTCGTTATCGTTTTCTGTTTCTGTTTCCATTCTGCCATCGTATATTTAACTATTATGTTTTTCTTTGGCTCCTCCTGCTCGCATTGGCCAGCCATCATGTATTCCCTCAGGTATCCATTTCCATATTCTTTACATCGCATTCCATTTGCATTTTTCATTGTATTTATAGCCAAAACCACTTTGCTTCGAGTACTATTGTTTGTATTCACTTGAATTGGCCAGGCTTAAAATCAAATCAAATTCAATTCGAGGCCAATTTCAATTATTAATCCATTCCACAATTTGTGATGCTCCTCCATTCACAGTTTATTGCCTCGTCCTCCTCCTCTGCCTCCTTTGCTTTCTCATTCGCCATTCGATTTACATTAAATTCAAGTTACGTCCATTTGATTGTACGCAATAAATCACGAGCAGAAGTGCGAGTGGAATAATAATAATAAATAATAATAATAATAAGAGAAGCAATCTATATCCTTGCTCGCTGTGAGTATTCAAATGTGACCAGCGGAAAACGCGCCACAGAAAAATGTCAGCCGCATATCATTTGTCTCATGGCCTGCTGCTTGGTTCCTTGGTTGGTTCGCTGACTGGAATTGGAACCGCATTGGATCCCAAGCGAGATATACACCAAACTAGGCTGTCACTCAGTCAATCTCTCCATCTGTCAGTTTGTCGCTCTTGCTCTTGCACTCTCTCGCTATCTCTTTCTGTCTCTCTAACTGTCTCTTGTCAGCAGTTTGTGCTCTTCTCTGGACTCCATTTAACTGTCGCACTTTCGCTTATCGGGCGAACGCAAAGCGATGGAAACAAAAGCCATACCGAAATGCAAAATTAATGTAAAATGTGATGGCGGCCCGCTGAATTTATTGTGAAATGCGTCAACCGCACCGCATCGCACCGCAGCGCTGCGCTGCGACTGCGATAGTGAGTTAGATGGACAGTAAAGACAGGAAAGGGATGGGGAAGGGGAAGGGAATGGGAAAGCAAGAGACAGCATCTAAGACACGTTGTGGCAAGTCTCGCAAGTGCCACACTCTGTGCGTGGCTGAGCAAACAATGTCAACTGTCGCCGTCGCCGTCGTCGGCGCTTGTGGCTTGTCGCTTGGACTCGCTCGCGATTTATGTTTCACGCAAAAAACAAAAAACAAAAGATCTAAAAATGCCAACGTTGACGACGCGCTTCTTGTACGTGACAAACATTCGCCTTTGACCCCGTCCCCAACCCCGTGCTCCCCTCTCTCTTTCTGCCCCGTTTCCCCCTCGACACCTTTTGCAACGCGCAGTTGAACACCCTTGCAAAAGGTTTCATTGTTGTAGCCAAGTCTATTAAAGATTTATGATTGATAGTTTAGAAAACTTTTGAAGCGACATTACATTAAATTTAATTAAAGTGCCAAAATTTAAATTTATCTGCATCTATAATTGCTTTAAGCTACCTTGCAGTTGTTGAAACAATAATTTAAAATCAAGCAAAAGGCAATAAAAATCATTTAATTTGTTGATAATTAAGTTAAAATCAAAGAATCTAAGTCAGCTGGTACAAATTAAGAGTATTCACGCAGCGACCTAACAAAAAATGTCGTGCCTTGTTTTAATTTATTTCATTTTAATTTGAATTTATTTGCTTCGTACAGCGCGAAGTTAACAAAAACAGGCGTCGAGCCGCCCGCAAAATAAACTGGTCTCCAATTGACCTTCGTCTGTCTGTCTGTGTGTGTGTGCGAATGTGTGTGTGTGTGTGTGTGTGTGTGTGTGTGTGTGTGTGTGTGTGTGTGTGTGTGTGTGTGTGTTGTGGGGTGTCTGTGCGTGAGCATTTCACACTTGCTCAGAACGTGTGACAGAAACACTGACATCTACACATAAGTACTAAACACTTCAAGGATTCTAAGTAAAGCCCCTGCGAAAGCAAAGACAGCATTAAAATTGGTGTTGCATACATTCAGGCGCACACGTGACAAGCACCAAAATGAAGCCAACGCCACAGTTTAAGTCTAAGTCAAAGTCACAGGCAAATCCAAAATCCTCAGCAGACGACAACATCAGCATCAACATCAACAACGACAGCGATTATAATTAAAACGAATGCAAAGCTACTCCAACAGCAAAAATAACAAATAACAAACAGATTTCAAAAGCTATTGAAATTGTTTAAATTAAATCTAAAGAAATGCTTTATAATCTCAAATCAATGGGAACATTTAGAAAATAATATAATATACTTTAGTATTGATTTGATTAAAGCAGCTGAAAGAAAAGCCAAAATTGCAACACAATTTCTAGCAGCATTAAAAGATTCTTTACTTCATTATTAGGTTGCATAATTTTAATCAAAAAATACAATAAATCTAACGTAAATTGTAACATTTTCACTAAATCACTATTGAATTACAAATAAAAGATTTAAATGAATTTCTTGGGTTTATATTTTTTAATTTGTAATTTTCGCATTTATTTTGAATGTCAAATATTTCACTCAAAAGTAAAGCCAACTGCTACAAATATTTGTTTGTTAACATGTCTTAATAACAATTTGACTAAAGCAGCATTAAATTACAATCTAAAGTGCTTCTCGCATTTCCTTTGAAAGAAAAGTTCAAATTGAATAGGTCATTCCGAGAAAAGTCGACAGTCGACACCCAAAAAATCTCGAAATGAAATTTCAACAATTTGCTTTTATGTGTGATGCCATTTTGCGCATTAGCATCAATTAAACGTATTATTTTTATGGCATACACTTTAAGCGTGTTATAAAATAAAAGTGTTTGGATTGCTGGCAGGCTAGCGGGAAGGCAACTCGATTAACGCATAAATCAAGCATATTTATGCACTAATAAAAACTTTAATAAACTGCAAAACGTGCTCATTGCCGCAGGATATGAAAGGCAGTCGAAGAATGTTGAAGAAATCACCTGGCGGGAAAGCGTAGCGAAGGAAAAAGAGATGCGAACGAATAGAAAAGTATGCCACTGATAATAAAAACAATTTATAAGTTTTTAAGACAACGCTGCTGCTCAGTTCACTTCAGCTCTGGGTGTAGTTTGGTCTTGTGAACTAGTCAACTGCAAAGTCAAAGTCATGGCTCCCTCGAGCAGCAGCTCGTGCAGCAGCTGGTGCTGGGGCTGCAGCAGGAAAGTTGTTGCATGCATCAGGAATATTACTAGAAAGCAACTTTTCGCAACGAATTCAACTCAATCAGTGGCCAAGAATGCTGCAAGGACTTTTTGCATGGCATTTAATTGCTAGCAGCAAGACCAAACTAAACTTCGCCCCCAACTTGCCGCACAAGATAGAGAAATGTTTACACAAAAACCAAGAGAGAGAAAGAGAGAGAATTGTGGAACAAAAGCAGCAAAATACTTGCCACAGCTACTCGCTCTTGTTGCTGATCCCAAAAACGCCATAAAAGCTGGCAAAGCGCGTAAATTTCGCGCAATTCAAAAGCAGCGAAAAAGAAAAGGCAACAACAAAAACAAAAGCGAAAGCGAATAACGAAAACGAAAATTTATTTTAACGAGCCAAACTTTTGGTGTTGGCCAAGACAGGGCGGCCATAAAAGTCCCTAAATGCCACTTTGGCTGCCGCAGTCGCTGGCATTTTATTAACGCGGCTAATTCCATGTACAGCGAGCAGCGTTTGGCCACCGACGCGACGCAGCGAGTCACTCACTCACTCAGTCAGCTCAGTTCAGCTTGCCGATCTCTAAACATTCGTCCTGTCAATACGATAGCGAACGTGAGATAGAGATAGAGGGAGTGAGAGTGATAGAGAGAGACAAAAGGGCAGATAGACTACGAGAAGTGGAGTGAAGCAGACTCTGTTCGCCATGGCCGTCAATTCTGCTTAGCTAATCTCTGGCTGTGCACACGTAACCAGAGGGAGAAGCATCTCCTCCTCCTCCTCCTCTTCCTCCCCCAGCTTGGACGTGAGCTGTTGGCTTATATAAAAAGCCAGCGCCAAAATAAAATGTTACAAATCCGCTTGGGCTGCAGCTCTACCCCCAAACCGACTAACTAACCCCACAGCATTTTTGCTCAGTATTATCGTTGCTTCGTCTTTTTTTTTCTCTCCTATAGTATATTTTTTTTTGGCAAAGCAGTTGCTGGTTCACGGCCAGGTTTAAATGTGGTTTGTATATATATATTATATATGTATAAAGCTAAAACTCGCAATCGCTCTTGACGTTTTTCATATTTATTGTAATTTATTTTTACCGTGTCCGTTTCTAACAATGTTCAAATTTCTTTTCATCCTTATTTTGCACTGTACTTGGCTTGGCCATTAATTAACATGTCAAAGCAAGCAGCAGCGTGCAATGCGTCGTATGCGCAACGTGCTCCATTGCATGGCAAATGCGAGAGTAGCAGAAACTAATCTGCATTCGCTGTCATGCCTCTGCACACACACACACACACGCTACGTAATTATGTATGTGTGCAAGGGTGCAAGTGTGTGGGTGTGTGTGTTTGTCTTTTATCCATTTGCCAGTTAGCATCCAATCTCCTTTAGTTCATAACCTGACAGCAAAGATAATAAGCCTGCGTGCTGCATTCTCCATATAAAGCAAGTCGCACATGCATTTGCATTTTAATTTAATACCAACTCAGCTGATGTCTCGCCTTAGTCCCTTCTCATATCTACTGAATAGGCACATACATGCGTGAAGGTCTTGAAAAAATCCAATTACCATTCTACGTTTCAAAGGAGTATAAATTATCTTGCTTTCATGAGCATCGCAAAAAAAGAGTTGCTGCAATTTATCACTTTATTGAGAGCGTATTAAAGCAGTAAATTTTAAGAAATTAGGCAAATAGCATATAAATTTAAAACGTATTTAATACTACTATCAGTAAATAATAATAAAAAGGGAATACTAAATTTATAAAGTTTCGTCTTACAACTTCCAAAGACAATTAAAACATGTTCAAAAATAATAATACCAAACATAAATAATTCTAAAATATGACTACAAAATAATACTAAAATTAGGAATAGCAATGATTATACAAAAAAGAATACAAAATAATAAAAAAAAAACAATATCAAATAATACTGGGTAATTCTAAATACTACAAAACACTAATAATACTAACATTAAATTAATTCTCCTTCAACTTCTTCTAATTGTTTTAATAATTTATTTCTTTTTTGCGCTATATTTATTCAGTGAGTGAAGTGAACTTAGTTGTTATTCACTGTTGTTGCCATCAACTAAATCTATTTCGTTTTGAATGTTTTCCATTTGTATATTTTACATATTTTTTAATGTACTCGTATTTATTTCATTACTATGCACTTAAGTGATTGATTACATTCAGCAATTGCATTGCATTTACCTTTGTAATTACTTCAACAGCTTGGAGAGCAAAGCAAAGTCACTATTTTATTTGCTCTCTTATACATTTTTAAAATACCTGCAGCTTAATTTACCCCTCTCATCCACTTACAAAAGAATGCCTAAAATACAAACAATTTGCTTTTACACAAACACAAGCGCACACACAATTAGCAAGCTGTTTAAATAATTTAACAGTGAGAGAAGCTGTCAGTGTAGGTTGCTGCAATCTTCCGTCGTCATCTCTGTCTCTGTCTCTGTCTCTGTCTCTGTCTCCATCTCCATCTCCATCTCAATTTCTCTATCTTCATCTATGCCGCAGGCAACTGACAGCTGAGGCAACCCTTGACATGTCACTGGGAAGTCAAGTTTGGCCAACAATTATGCAACTTATGGTCATGTGATATCCGCTTGGTTAAATGCAATTGAAGTGGGCCAGAAGCCAGAAGATGAGGAAGAATCCCTGCTGTAGTAGTATAGTAGTAGTAATAGAAGTAACAACCATTAAACTCAGCTAGCTCTAGTCAAAAGTGTGTGTGTGTGTGTGTGTGTTGGCTCGTTAAGTAACGTGTCTGCGTTGTCCTTCAGCTTCCTTTGCTTGAGGCTTGCCCTTAAGTCCTGGATGCAGGACAACAATGTGATTAAAATCCAATTTGCTGCCATTTACTTGCTATATGTGGCAAAAGGAAGAATTGTTGAAAAACAGCAGCAACTCGTGTGTGGGGAGCTGCATACACAGAGAGAGCGAGAGACAGAGAGTGAAAATCCTGTGGATTAGAGATGGGCAGCCAGTCATGAAGAAGATGACCCTGTCTTGTGGGTTTTAATGAGTCAATTGCTACATTGATACCGAATACAAACACTTGTTAGCTTAGCAAACACTGCACAACAACAAAAAATAGAAGAATTTGTTTCGAAAAGTATTTCCAAGAATATCCCAGAAACAAAACTGCACGTGGCCGAGTGTCCTTATCTGCTCTGGCGTCTAGACCTTCTCGTTTTACAAAGAAAAAGATGTTTTTATTGATACTTGCGCTCAAATGAGACATGAACACAGTTGCTAGCTATCGTTTAGATAAGCTTTGTCAGTTTTATTTAGCTACAAAATTTAGGGAAACCAACTACAAATATTACTTAGAAGAAGTTGGAAACAAATCTTAGTTTTGTTTGATAAAAAGTTTTAAACACCAATATTGGTATATTTTCTGCTCTTCACATTTTCTGATAAAGCTCAATAAGTGTTCAATAAACTTAAAAGAACAATAATTTTGCTCTAAACTGATATAATCAATGCACATTGAAAAGCATAAATGCAAAAGCAAATTATTACAAGCGTTTGCCCATAATTATATGCTAATGAGAAATTTGTTTTGTGTTTATTTATTATAATTCAGAATATTTACTGTTTTTTTAATTGCATTTCAATGTGCATGTAAAGTTGTTTGCACATAGTCTGAAATTCAAAAACAACTGCATAAATTATTTGATATGATTCCATCATTAGTTTCAGGCGCAAAAATCAGCTACGTGAAATTATAAAATAAATTTGAATATTGCCCGCAGTAAAGTTAAAAAGTCCACTAAATAAATAGCATAAAAATTTAAAACTTATTTAAAAATTATACTACTACATAATAATAATACTAAATGTGGAATACAATATTGATTAAATAGCAACTTGCAAAGGAAATTTAAACATGTTCAAATAATTCTAAACTTAAGTAATACTAAGAAATACTAAAAAAGTAATCCTAAAATAGGGAGTACTAAATATTATTACAAAATACTATTAAATAATATTTAATAAGGAATACTAAAAAAGTAACACCACATAATAAAGAAAAGCAATACCAAATAATACTAAAAAGGTAGTACTAAATAATACTAAAAACTAATAATACTCATTTTATACTAATTCATATCTTCTTTTAATATTATTGTAGTTGTTTTCATTACACGAAATGCTGCAATTTTGAAATGTATTGAGAGCGTTTGCATTTAGTTTGAAGTGCAAAAATCAGCTGGGTTAAATAATAAAATGAATTTGAATTGAAATTGCCAGATTATCAGCTGAATTAATCGCCCAATGCAGCGAACACTATCGTTATAATATAATATCGCCACTTTTCTGCTATTTCTAGCTTGCTTCTGGTTGCCATACACACACAGAAATTTGCAGCTGCAGCTAAAGAAAACTCACAAGCCAGCTTCGACTATGATCCCCAGCTGTGTCTGCTTCATATGTTTTGGTATAGTGTCTGCTGTCTGTGTGTGTGTGTGTGTGCGGGAGTGTGTGTGCTGCACATTTGCTGCACGACATTCATTTCTGCTTTAAGCTAAAAAATAATAAAATTTTATTATGCACTTAGCAGTTGCTCGACGCATTTTTTTTGCGCCCTTACAATGATGAGAATGCTGATGATGATGTGAGAGCGCAAATAGCGAATTTGAATGGCGTCTATGTGAATTTGAGTATGTGTATGTGTGTGGGAGGGGGAGGTGGAGTGTGGAGTGTGGGAAATGTTGACAATATGGTGGCTGGAAGCGTATGATGTCAGCGTTGTGTCTGCGTAATTTATGGCACCAAGCTGAACCTCATCAAAAGGCTGCAACACTTTTTCGCCTAGAACAACGCAACAGGAGACGTTCACATATAGTACACAAACAAACAGACAGAGAGACTGCGAGACTCACATTGTGGCATCGTGGCCTGGATTAGGATCTGCCTTTAGTCTGACATGGCATACAAATTATGGGCACTTGCACTTGGCGAGTAATTCCCTTGCAAGATTCCTCGTAAATATCACGTAACAGGCTTTTGGGTAACGTGTGTAACGAGCAACTGCCATGTCTGCCATGCCAGCCATGATTGATGATGAATGATTGATGCATGATTTATGTGGCTACATACAACATCAAATTTACCTCTCGCTCTTTCTCTCCCTCTCTCTCTCCCTCTGCGCTCTTAACAAACAACAAAATTTAGCAAATGCAGCTAAAGGCGAATGAGCAAAATGCGTTAAAGTGCCAACAGATTTCACAAAAGCTCTTTCTCCCCCCCCAAAATATTCTACAGCTTGCAACAGCTGTGTGTGTGGTGAATGAGTGTGTGAGTATGTGAGTATGTGAGTATGTGTATGTGAGTGTGAATGTGTGTGAGAGTGAGTGTGTGCACATGTGCATGTTCTGTCATGTGACGCTTCGTTAACCTGACAGCTTTTCGTTACACTCCGAAGACTCGAGTTGCTTCACACACACACTCACTCACCCCCACACACATACACACATATACACACATGATTGATATATAGTGGATATATATTCTATATATCTGCTTTGTTTCATAAATGATATCCATCGGGTGCTGCATCAAACGTCAATTGCAATTGACAACAACAATCCCATTTAATCCATTTTACACTCATAATTGGCCAAAGGGCTGCCAACGTTCGCTTTTGATTGGAGCTGAATCAACAATTATTGCTAGGATTTTTACCAACATTTTTGTGAAGAGTTTTTCACAACAACAGAAAAACTTCAATTTAACAAATGCAATAAATTGAAAAGGAATGGACTTAAAACGTATTTGAATATTGTACAATTTTATTTTTATTAATGTGATTTTATTTGTTTTTATGCCGAATTTGATTATATAAAAAGTCTGATTTTAAAATGAAATAAACTAAAAATGATTTAATTCGAAAAGACTAAAGGAAAAAGTTATTTTTCTACATACTTTTATATTTTGTCGATAATTTTTTAGCTTCAGTTCAGCTTCAGAAATAATAAAAAAGCTAACTAAAAGAATGAATATTGTTCTTATTTTTGGTATTTTATATAATGTTTCATATAATATTTTCATTTTATGTAATTAAAGCCTTAAACAATTTGAAAGCAGATTTGAAAAAGATGACAAGGCAAAATCTTTTTATATTTTTGTTTTTAAATTTGTAATGATGTGAAACTAATATATGTATTTAAGGTAAATTTTTTATATATTTTTTTATATATTATTATTGACTCTGAAAAATTTCCCTTTTAAAAATGAAAAATGTTGATCATAAAATTTATATATTTTAATTTATATATTCTCCATTTATTTGTTTTATTGCGGATAACAATTCATTAACAATATATACTCGTATAATGAATTATATATTTTGTGAACTATTTTTTTGAAGTTCTTTATATTATTGAGCATAAATATCCTCATAAAATTTAAAGTAATCGCTTTGTCTATTCTGCTTTGAATTTGTTTTATAAATGTTATTTATTTGGCTTTCAATTCGAAATTTTATATTGATGCAACCTAATGACTTCCAATAAATATTTATTTTAAATATTTGTATATACTTACGAATAAATCTTAGCAAATTCAGAGAATATATACGAGTACTGAGTATTTAGAGCGTGCAGTTTGTGTGTGCATTTTGTGCTATTTCTTTAAGCAATCGACTGAGTGCACATCGAGGTTGTTGGTTGCTGGATGCTTTCAATGTTTGATGCTTTCACTCTGTGCTCTGTGTTTAGTGCTCAGTGCTTTAAAGCAGCATCGTCATGGCAGCTTAACTCATTTCTGCACACGTCATTGATTCACGTACCTTAATCCAACTATGCACAATAATTTATTATGCACCTCGTTGCTCGGACCCTTTTTTTTTTGCTCTGCTTTCTGCACATCTCTGCTTATTTGCGGTCTCATCAATTCGTCTCATCTAATGCAATTTATTCATTTGATTCATGTGCAACGTGATTGTGAATTGTGAATACTATGCGCCAAGGCTAATTTCAAAATTCTCACTCACTCCAGCTCTGTATGTGTTTTAAATTTTCTATTGCGATAAGCAATTTATTCAGGTCCCCCAACAGGTTGATTAATAATGTTGCCATGTTGAGATGAGAACGCAAAGTCGAAAAGATATTGTAGGTATTCATTTCTTTTGTTGAAGCGTGTTTCTGAGCCATGATCCACATGTAAATCGTGTTTGCTGAGTCCCTTAAGCAAGTGCTATAATTTAAATAAATATGTGCTTAGCTTATCATTTCAACTTATGAAAGCTAAGCTAAGCTAGCTACAAACTTGGTTCTGCGCGTTGTGTTGTGTTGAGTTAAGTAAGTTTACAAGTTTTGTGTGCGAACACACTCACACACTCACACACACTTTGTGCTTACAAATTATCACGCATACGCCATGTGGCCATGCGATGCCTGCAGGTGACTCCAAACGAGTGGATGGCTTACTTTCGTGAGTGTCTCTGTAGCTCTGAGCGTGTTTAGAAGTGTAAAAACATCATTGCAACTGACATACTCAGAGCGAAGAAGAGCTACTCTGAAATTGAGGCGCATTGTTGAGACTTTTACTTTAACTTTGAATTAATCTAGTTAAATGCGTAATAGAAAAGTGCTAAGATCAAGAATAAAATCTTGAATTGTGATTATATTGAACCAAGAAAGTAAATCTGAAGTCTGAAAAATTTCGGATTTCAAATCAAACCAAAATTTCTAATCTAAAATTCTACAAAAATTTGTAAATCAAAATCAATAATCAAAATAAATTATAGATTGGTCATTCTTAAGATTTAAGATTCGTATTCCCATTTCTTAAGTGGAAAAATATCGAAATTGCACCAAAAAAGCAAATTCTGAAATCAAATTGTAAAAAAATCAATATTGGGTATTGTAGAAATTGAAGATTACATTCGTATTTCAAGTATGGAAATATGTCAAAACTAAACCAAAAGTGCAAAATCATAAATCAAAATCAAATGCTTCAAGTCTTGTTTTAACATTTCTTTAACCTTGACTTATTATTTAAAGATTTTTGTAGATAGAAAAGTTCTCAGAATCAAAAAAGTATATTCATAAATTATGATCAACATTTTAAAAGAAATCTTGATTAAACCAAGAATACAAAATCTTAAATCAATATTAAAAATTCTTAAATTAAGATTGTTCGAAATTAAAATCTTGTCTTAAGTTTTGATCAACCAACTTTTTGATCTACAAAAATGTTGAAAAAATTTTTTTTTTAGATCGAAAAGTTGTCAAAATAAAGACTTCTTTTCAATCAAGATTTTATTTATTTATTTATTTAAAAGGTTAGCTATAATTAAATACTAACGCTATTGGAAAAGCAATGGCCTTCAGCATGATCAAGATTTTGTTATCGCACTGTGTATGTTGTTTTTATTTATATGCCATTATCTTTTATGTTGCACTCGGCCTATACTACGTAATATATTTGAGCCATAAAGTTCACGATTGATGCTGCACTTTGAATAATAATGTTAATTATGCCGCTCGTTAATGTCTGATGATTAATCGCATGTGGCCTGTCATGAAATTCATGAATAGCTTATGCAAATGCTTAACGATTTATTATTTCATACTAGCGAGAAATGAGAAAGAGCCTCAAGAGACAAAATACATTCGCATATTTTGGTTGTTTTTACGCGACATCAAAGGCGAGAGTGTCATGTATTTTTGTTGTTGAGCTCATTTTATCGCTTCAAGTAATGCCGAAATTCAAGCAGTTGGCAAACAATTTTGAACCACTTTGCGCTCCGCTGCATACTTGAGAGCGAGAAACTTGTCAACTCCGTGCATGCGTGTGTGTGTGTAGGTGTGTGTGTGAGTGTTGCCATCTAATGGCGGTTAACACAGTTAACACAGAGCAAGAGATAGCGATGTCAACTGTCGCTGCTGCTGTTGCTGCTGCATTTGAATTAACTGAAGGGGTGGCAAACGTTAATTGAAAATGATGTCTCTCTGCCTGCGGCTGCGGCTGCGGCTGCCACTGAACTCGAAATTGAGTCGTCACTCGATTTTGTTCACAACGTGTGGGTGTGTGTGTGTGTGGCAAGTATTTTTGTGGCAAGCAACGCTTGGCGTCGCGTTGTGCATATTTAATGTAGCGCATCGATATGCGAAATTGGCTTTAATGTCAGTTTCAGCTATAGCTTCAGCTTCAGTCAGTGAGTCAGTCAGTCAGCTGCAGTTCAAGTCAATATTTGAGCTAAGCTCACTCGTTCGCTCAATGTCTGTCTGCGAATGGCAAAATGGAGGTGTATGTGTGTATGTGGCTGTGTGTGTGTGTATGTGGCCGAAGCGTCTCATAGCATTCAAGACGTGCCTTTGGCAAACACTTCAACTGCTTCAATAACGGCTCTTATCAGCAAAGCAAACGCAATGAAGTGCGCTTCACAGCACGAATGCAAACAGAGACGACGACGACGATGTGGCACTCTGAATGTTAGCGAGGAGTGGAGTGGAGTGGAGTAGAGTCGAAGGGCAATGGAATGTCGGCTTATATTCCAAGATCTAAGTTCAACTGTAGTTCGCCAAAGTCAAGTGGCAGTAAGTTGCCCAACTGGCGCCAGAAAATCAGACATCGTTTCTCTTTTTCTTCTCTTCTGACTCGCACCTCACTTTAGACTTTAAATCGAATCAAATTCTCTGCGTAGCTCAGATTCTGCAGTCAAGACTCTCTAGGCTGTGAATGCTCACAGTTACATTGAGAGGATATTTTGATTCAATTACTTGGCATATGTGCATTAGAGATTTGCTTCAGCGCGACACAATTGGCAAGCAAATTAAGCGATGCTACATGAGGCTGATTACGACGAGTTTATTAAGCACTTTTGAATGCCAAATTGGCAATTCATGATTTTGACATATTTCGAACCAATTCAGCAGACAAGCATTTAATTACGCACGTGTCTGTTTTTGATAGCAAAGTATAAAGCATGATAAAAAAAAATTAAATGGAATGAATTTTGATCACAAACATTTAATCTCCTCAAAAGCAACATCAATTCGCATTGCTTTCCATACATTTCTTTTTATTTTCTTATAAGCTCATGTGTGTTTATGATTGCAAAGAAGAACGCAACATCAAACAGGTAATTAAGCTGAGGTACCTCTTTTAAATAAAAGCAAAACAGTGCGGTATAATTCTTAAAATATAAATGTATAATGTACCAAAAGGTGTACTTGGTATATTGCTATCCATTTGTAATAAAAACAAAACAGTGCCGTATTATTCTTCAAATATAACAACCTAATACCGAAAAGTTCCTAAAATATACAAAATATACCATAGAGTACATAATATACTAGATTGTGAAAGCTAAATCGATTCGTCTGTTGACGCTTATCAAGAATATATATGGGCATTTCCAAAATCGCGCACGGGACATTCGTACGCGTTCAAAGTAAAAACCCGGTAAAAAGGAAACTTTTTTTTTTTCAACTGAAACGCTTAATGTATAGCATTTTATTAGCTCTTTCATTGGTGCAAAGATTGATGTTGGGTGTTTTTTCATTCAGAAGATAATTGCAAAAGTCAAGTGATTCGCACGGGACACAAAACGGAAGTGGTTTAAGAGGTCAACCAATTCAAACGCAAATTTCAGCGAATCCAGAGGCAATATTTTAATGCAACTAATTTTAAATTTTTGTGCATTGATGCCTCTTTAAGAAGGTTATAATTTTTTTCAAAAACATCGCGCACGGGACATTTTTTACCGCCACTATTTTTATACCCACTACCCATAGAGTAGAAGGGTATTATAACTTTGTGCCGACAGGAAATGTATGTAACAGGTAGAACGAGGCATCTCCGACCCCATAAAGTATATATATTCATGATCAGCGTCAACAGCCGAGACGATCTGTCCGTCTGCGTGTCTGTCCGTATGAACACCTAGATCTCAGAGACTATAAGAGATAGAGCTATAATTTTTTTTCGACAGCATTTGTTATGTTTGCACACAGATCAGATTTGTTTCAAATTTTTGCCACGCCCACATCCGCCCCCGCAAATCAACAAAATTGAATAACAACCGTAATTTTATAGCTAGAGTTTTGGTATATAGAATAATAACTATAATAGTTATAAATAATCACCAAAAATACAAATATTTTTTTTCTCCAAATTTTTTTTATATATTTACTGCGCGCATAAACTCTGTTTGCAAAAAAATTTGATGCAATTCGAGCAAGTGATTTGGATTTACTGATAAGAAATGTTGTTTTTCGGTCGCGCACGGGACATTAAAATAAGTGATAAAGCAAATCAAAATTTTTACCGTTATTGATGATCCCATGTTACTTTTTGCGTTCTCTTTCGTTTCTTGCAATCTCCAAATGATTTTACAAAGCAAAAGACAAAGCATAACGCATTTATTTTAGAAGTTGTTATCAAAACAAAATATGCCCTACAAACATCATAATCACAACAGGTGCGTTTGCGGGACTTTGCATTCGAATATTTTGAAATCTATAAATGATAAATGCAAAATTCTTTCAAGTTTATTAAATTTGAATATTTCTTTATGTAACCATGTTGGAAAAAATCATTTTCAAGAACTTTTAATTTTTTGGTCGCGGTGGACCTTTCTGTGGAAATGCCCATATACAGTTTATAGGGTCGAAGATACTCCCTTCTGCTGTTACAAAGTTATTATACCCTATATAAAAATACATATTAATTAAATTAAGTTGCTTACAAAAGGCGCCGAATACTTAATGATTGATAAATGAAATCAATCTTTTATAGAGCAACATTTATACCACTGTTATGCTTGCTCCGTTCTGTGATAAGTCTTCGAGACTTCAACTTGAGCCAATTGAGAAGTTCAATTTGTTGAGAAAATAAACAACTATCAATATTTGTAGTATCATCAAGAGATAGAGAGAGAGAGAGAGAGAGATCTACTTGACTGCTTTATTGTGTCCATCACACTTGAGAAGCAACAACAGTAACAACAAGTTAAATCACAACAACATAAATCAGCTCACAAGCCAAGGCAATCATTTAACATCACAATCAACTTGCCACTCCGTTGGCAATTTATTTGCAATAATCATGGGAAGAGCAACTCGAACTCTCCAACTGCAAAAATATTATTTCACTCCTTGCACATTCTACGTGTCACCAAAAGAAGAAAAAGTGACTGAGAAAACGCTGCCAGCTGACAGTCACTTTTCAAGTAATACTAAGAAAGAAAAAATGAAGAACAAAAAACCATTAACAATTTATCTGTATAGTAAAAGTAAAAAAAAGAAAAACTTGACACTTTTCGCCAAGCGAAACGGAAGATTTTATGGTATAACATCGTCAGCAATTTGAAGCTCAAGTGCAAAAGAAGAGCGAAAAAAGTGAAATAAATCGTTAACATAAATCAAAACACTTTCAGTTTAGCCAAAGATGCTTTTATCTTTGTGTCAAGCCATTACAAATGCACTTTGACGGTGTATATAGTATATTGGTGTATTTTTGGTGTTTCGCTTTCATTTTTTCTTGTGCTGCATGCCACGTGGCGCGACGCTAGGCGACGGTAGCGACAGCGACGGCGGCAGCTTATATCCTCGATTTGTCTTCTTCTTACGCTTGTTATCTGTGTTGGCTTTACCCCAAATCAATGCCAAATCACAGTAGCAGCAGCAGCAAGAACAATGCTTCGGCGCGCCCAAAGGTATGCTACAAAATACTTTTCAGCCAGCCACAACAACAATAGCGCACAAGACGAACAAAAATAAAGCAGCCATCGTCACGCCTCGACATTATGTATCAAATAAGGAGATGGCATTTGATAAACATTATTGTACATGTCCGACAATTTTTCAACAATCGCTCGAGCGTGCCGGCATTTGATTGATCCAATGGCCATCGAAACGTGGGCTGCTGCCGTTTGGCTGCTGTTTCGACTGTTTTCCTGTTTTTCCTCTTTTCATGTTTGGCGATGGGGTAATGTTGCCTTTGCTGACAAACGGTTAGCGGTATAAATGACAAAGCATTTTGTATTTGGCAGCTGTGCTGTGCTGCTTCTGCTTCTGCTACTGCTACTGCTGCAAAATTGATTGATTTTGTTGCCAAAGAAACCAAGGAAGCCAAATAGAAGCGAGGAAACAGACGACGGAGCCGGGTGTTGGGGCAACGTGTCGGATGCGACGGCTGTTGAACGCATTGACAGCTCAGCCAGCTGCTGTGCGTCAGACTTTCTCACTCTCTCTTTCTCTCTTCGCTTAACATTTAATTGCACTTAAAAGCGCACAAGCGTAAACTCATTTCATTCATTGACTCATTCACTCCTCTCACTCACGCACTCATTCATTAATTCATTCACACGAAATACACAAAAAAATAAAAAGCCACCATCATAAATTTACAATTTCTCAACTTACATTCATTCAGTTGCTGTTGCTGTTGCTGGCTGGTTTTTCGCATATGTGACTTGTAATTACTTCAATTGGTTATGCATTCGATGCATTCATTTGTATCGCATTTAAATGCTTTTATTCAAAGGATTGGCCATTGCATAAAATTACACGAATTTCGCCAATTTATATGTACATACATATGTATGCCGACAACTGGAAAATATAAATAAATACATAAATATTTATTTCTCGTTTAACCGACAAACGAAAGACAAAAAAGTAAATCTAATACAACGGGAAATAGTTTTGTTTTCTACCTTTCGAAAAACAAAATTATTATTTTCTGCAGACACCAAACAAAAGAGTTTGTCAACTCTAATATCTAAAATTCAATGAAATTGAAAAAAGATTTTGTACTGGAATTCTTTTTGCATAAAAAACACATTTATCAATAAAAATAAATATGTATATAAATTTATTATTCGTTTAATTGACATTTTACATATGCAAAGGCAAAAAATAGTTTTGATTGCAAACATCAAAATAAATAATAAATAAAATAAATATATTGCTGACGTATTCTAAAGCAAATGCATCTAAAAATATTATTTGGATTTTATGCATCCTTTTATTAAAACAGAATTGTAAAATCTAATATTTGAAATTCAATGAAATTGGAAAAAAATGTTTTTATAAGCTAGTAAAAAAGTTACAATCCATTGTGCTCGACTTTGAGATACCTGCTACCCATTTTGAATAAACGAAAGTGCGATATTAATTTTAAGATATGCCGAATTAATATAACACAAAAATACTACAAAATGTTCCAAAAAGCTATTTTAGGTATATTGATGCAGTAGCAAAATTATACCACAAAAATACTAAAAAAAATATACCGAAGGATATGTTTGGTATATTGATAGTTCTTTTCGATATATTTGTAGAATATGGTTTCATTAAAAATGAATAGAGAGTGTCTCATAGTAGAGCACACTCGACTGTACCTTTCTTAATAGTTTGAATACTATATTTTTAATAAATGCACTTGTATAAAAATAAAATAAATACATCTCATATTATTTTGAAATATGTATACAGTAAATAAAAGAGAGTTGTTAATATTACAACAATTACAACACACACAAAAAAAAGAAAATTATTTAGCTGATTTGGCGTTTTACTGCTGATTTTGTTTTGCGGAACATGTGCATATTTTGTCACCATTTTAATTGCAGCCACCCACTATTTGTGTGCATATCACGCTTGGCTGTGTTTTTCAATTACTCGGCCATTTAATGCAACCACATTTTACAACCACTGACCCACCCAAGGCAGCAATCGAACATTGTGAACATCGTGCCACTGGCAGCCTGTTAAATGCGCCACATGTGCGCCAACAATAAGATGTCGATAGATGGCGGGAGATAGAGAGATAGATATACAAATTCGCCACACGTTTGCGGCAAAACTGGCAACCCAATTTATTATAGACATTTCCATACAAATTTGACAGATTTCCCTGCTCCGGATTTCATTCGCCTGCCAGATACACTTCATCATTCGGAGGGGATAAGTTGAAGAAGCGAGGCAGAGATTTCGACTCTACTGTTGGCACTTTGACCGCACAACTTCCGGGCAGTTCTCTCTCTCTCTCTCTCTCTCTCTCAGGTCTCTTTAGTCTGCGTGTGTTGATTGCTTTTTCGTTGGCCTGTCGCGTGCGTGACCGACATGTAGTCGCCAGACGGGGAAAATGTTATCACTCGGCTATACGGCTATTGAATTGATTAAGCTGTCTTCTTCTTGTCTGTCTTCTTTCACTTCTGCCGCGCCCCAAAAGTTTGCGGTTCGAACATCAGATCGTTGAACGAAATTGTAATTAGTTTTCCATACGCTAAAACTTTTTGAGTTTCAAACAGTTGTCAGAAGAAAACAATTGAAGTGCTTGCTGTATCAATGGCAATCATAAATTCAATCATGTGTTCAGCTTATTTGCCCAAAAATGAATCAATTCCAAAAAGTGTTTGCATACAATTAGCCAGCTATAGTCAGCAAATAAAGTGCTCGACTAATCAATTGATTAGCTAGTTAAACAAATGAAATGAGATGCGATTCATTCTCTCATTAGAGTATGGGTTTTGAGTTACATTTCGCAAATGCGCATCGATTCGCTTTCGCATTCACATTTCGTATTCACTTAGCGAACCTCACATTAGGCACACTCGATTGCCATTTGCACGCACTTAACTCGAATATACATGTATGTGTGTTTGGGATCGTTCGGCATATGTAAATATCAAGAAACGCCCCCGACAAAAAGAGTCGCAATACATTTGTTATAATAAACTGGATGGAAACTGCAAAAGATGACGAGAGACGTTTCCTTGCGACCTTCATAATTCAGCGTTGCCTACTTTTAGGCGACGCTCAGTCGCCTAATATGTGTATGTGAGTGTTTCTGTGTGAGTGTGAGTGCTTCTATTAATGAGTGACACGCCCTCTGCCTCAGTGTTGATCATAAAAACCATAATGGGCAGCCATGCGACGCGTCCATAAAATCACAGTCAGCTCCGCACATAAATACAAATGCTCGCAAACTCGCACTGCGTATGTAAATGCGCACATATGTCTCTCTCACACACACACACACACACACACACACACACATGCACACACATACATATGTGTATGTGTTTGTGTAACTCGCAAATAATGAGATGCCGCTCGCGTTGAAAATATGTTCCATGTCTATGGCCCTTTTTTCTCGCTTATTTTTCTGTACAGCAAAAGCAAAGGATTGCCCTTTTTGCACTTGTTTCAGCTGCTCTGCTCTCATTTTATCCGGCTGCCACTTTGAAACTTTCAAACGTGCTGGAATTTTGCGGTCCGCCCTACTAATAGAGCAACCGCACTTTATTACGCATACGCCATGTGAAGTGACCGATTTCCTGTGTCTCGGGCTCGGTCTCGACCTTCGATTTCGCTTCACAACTCTTTCAACTTTTGCGATAAATTGCGGCCTATTTAAAATTATGCAAAATTATGCCAACTGAAATAAAGCCACTAACAAGCATTGCAGCTTGTGTTTTTTTTTTTGGTATATAATCAGAAAAAAAGTTAGGGATAAATTCGCCGAATTAAGCCCGAAACGTTGAAAATATCTGAATAATCCTGAATTTACTTAATTCAAGTGCGAAAATGCTTCACTCCTTTCATCCCTAAATAGGCTTAAGCTGGGTATTAAAAAAATTAATACTATATGATATAAAAAATACTGAGTACATTACATTTATATAATATTTTTGCCATTTTATTACTATTATTTTTTGATTAGCATTTATTTCATCAATTAAAACTTTTTTGTTTACAACTGTCAGAGCTATGATCAAAAACACTGATGAGTTGATAAAAATTATAAATAAAGTATCGATTGATCCAGACATTTTGGGGACTAAATTTAATGTATTAGTTAGTTTAATAAAAATAAATTGTATTCCAAATACATACTTAAATGTTTAAGCCTAAGTCAAGCCGAAAATACTTGATTTTTTCAAGTTGTTTTTCTTTCAGTGTACAAACATATTTCCAGCATTTAATCTCGAAATTATGTTGTACACGTACTGCACAATTGTTTTGCATAAACGAAGCGAAACGAAAGTAAAGAAATGAAAATAGAAATGGAAATGTTCTACTATCTTTGTATCTACTCGTAATGTGACCATTTCAAAAAAAAAGTAATTTGCTCTATTCCCTTTTTGACTTTATATTTTTATACTCTCACTCGGCCATATAATCTTTGCCATTTTAATCTCTGCCGTTGCAGTTGAGTTTACTTCGGATGTTCTGGATGTTGGCTGGCCGAAAAACATCAACTGTCGACATTTGGGCTAATTTATTGTTTTGGCTCGTTCCATTTATGAGCAGCTCTCTGTCTCTCTCTCTCTCTCTCTCTCTCTCTTTACTGTCGCTTTGCGTTGCCAGCAACTTTACCTGCCACTCAGTGTATACATCTTTTTTCTTTTCTCGTTTTTTTTTGGTTTTATTTCGTTTCTTGTTGTTGTCTTGTGCGCCTAGCTTTAATTTTATTTCCATGCACTTTTGTCTTTGGCCTCGGCTCCTTGGCACACATAAAGTATTATACTTTATTGCATACTTTGGGGGATATTTGCCCGCCATTAAAGCAGAGCAGATTTCAGCACTCATTTGCCATTCCATTTGCTCCTTAGTTGGAAATCGTTGCGTAGCGCATCCGCTTAAGTATAACTGTGTTTGTCTCGTGCGTTCTTTGTGGCACGCATTGCAGCTTGTGTGCATAATTGGAGGCACGAGCATAAGCCCGACTCTCTTTCTATTTTTCTTGTTTCGTTGTTGTTGAGCGCAACTCAGAGCATCGCATATTTCACAAAAACGTGCCAATAACACGACGCTACCGGACGGGGACGAGGCCAATTTGAGTTGAGTTGTGTTGGGCAGCAGTAAAGTGAAGGCGACGCCTGCAACTTGCCACACGGCGTGCCGTGTTGCAAATAACACTTGCAAAAACATAAAACTAACAAACTCAAAAATAAGAGCAATCAACTGAAAGAAAGGTAGGAGCACAACTACAACAGCAACAACAACAACAACAGCAACTACAAAATCAGGCTGAAACCGAAAAGAGAAAAACGAAAAATGCTGCACGCGCTGTGGGGAAATTGCGAAACATTTTGAAACGTGACAACGCCTTGAAAATTGCCAAACGATTGCGGAAACCAATTTGTGGCAGGTGCTACACACACACACACACTCACACACTCACACGCACACTCGCTCACAGTTTCAACTTTCAACTTTCAGCATTTAGAGCTGTACTACGCCCAGTTTTGAGTTTCCACAGTTTTCCTATGCTCGGCCATAAAAATCACGAAGCCAAGTGCAAAAATAAAAATGCCTGCTGCAAATTGTTCTGTTTAACCAAGCCAACATGCAACACTCACTCTCACTCTCACTTTTAGTCTGTGGCATGCCACATTTCCGAGTGGCAAGAGCAAGGAAACGAATCCTTGGCAAGTTGATAAATTGAGCGCGTGACAAAATAATTCAGGACACGCAAAATCATAAGAGCCGGTGACCCAAAATTTATGCCCAACATTTATTCATCCTCCAGCCAAATGATTTGCCACATTTTCAACTCGACATTATGCACAAAGGCAAACAACACAAAACATCCCAGTTGTGTCACGCTTATTTGTTCTGCCAGATCAGCTCTATTTACTATATATACAAATATATGTGGCTTTCTTTGTCCGTGGGGTATTGGCCATTTATCAAAAGCGAGGCTCGGCTAATAAAGTCACTTTGACTTGGTTTTTAATTAACATTTTACGGAATTCAGTTGGCTCAAACTTCCACAAAAGGAAAAGCTTTAATATAAGTTGTTCAACTTTAGTTTTTGCTAAGCTATTCAAACAATTCCCACAATCAAATATATTAAGACTGCATTTCACTTCTAAAACTTCTAATAATGGCTTTATCAAATAGTTTTACAATTAAAGATTGCAATAAAAATATTTAATTATTCTGCATTTTGCTTCTTATTAACCCCGAATTAAATTTACATATGTTGAAATGTTGAAATGTTTTTAAAAATAATTTAAAATTAAATTGCATGCTAATACTATGCAGCTCTTTGTCAATCCAAAAGCTCAAAAATAGTAAAATATTATATATTGAGAACAATATTTGGTATATTGATAAGCCACTGCGTTCAAAATATATCATAGGATAGAAAATATACAAAATTGTGACTAGGTCACTTATAGACACTTTTGGTTCTCTTTTGAAAATAAACCAAATATACAAAAATATACCGAAGACATTATTCAGTATATTAACACCCATTTTAATTAAAAGCAAAACAGTGTGGCATTATTTTTATAATATACCAAATAAGTATACTGCAAGAGTATTAAAATATACCAAAGGCTGTGTTTGGTATATTTATATAGTAAAACATTAAAAATATACCATATAGACGCAATCTAGGTCTCAGATATTATATACACACTTTTAAAGAAATAAATTGTTAAACGAAAAATGTTCTATGTATGTGAATATTACTTTTGTGAAGCACAGCTTTTCTCTGATTACCTCTTTCTCTCTCTCTCTCTCTCAGCTAAGTTAACAAATTGAGATTAGAATTTGTTGCTGAATAAATTACTTAGCTTAAGCAACTCGATGCTTACGTTTTATTTATTCAACACAGAAATTGAGGAGACCATTTGACACTCACTTAAGTTGCTCTCTTCGAGCCCTGGAACGTGGCTGCTCAACACACCTACTAAATATCCATACACTACTCTGCACTAAAGTCAAGGCTTAAGCTGGCTATTTATGGCCAGGTGTCTGCATCACGTGTCCCACTTTAGTTTTAGCATACACGCATAGCTAGCTTTGGGGCAGACCGTTTTATGGCTGACATCATAAAGGTCTGTTTTGTTTGCATAGGTTTCCTTCGATTCGCTTTTGTTGTGTGTTTCTTTCGTTTCATTTGAGTTTTCTGAAAACAGTCTAATGATTGAAGCAAACAGCTAATCAGCAGTTTCAATTTTCCAACAATCACAAAAGAATACAACATCATCGACAACAACAACAACAACAGCAACGCACGACAGCGGCAATAAATCACTGCAAACTAACTGCAACCACGTGGCGTATACGCAATGTTGACGTTGCTCTGCTCTCAAACGACTGCAATTACCACGGCATGGGACGACTGATGTGATACTTTGTTTTTTTTTTCAGACCAACGGCGCCGCACAGTGTGCAGCAAGTAGTTTGAAATTTGTTAAATGAGAACTTATCAATGGGCTTATCAGTGAAAATGAAATAAGTTAAAAATAAAGTGATCGCAAATATTAAACTTACAAAAAAGTGATAATAAAATAGTTAGAGATTTATAATTAAAAACTCTAAAACTTTTAGTTTAAAGTAAACTAACTATTGATATTAGACTAGATAAATTAACATGGTTGAAGATAAAATAGTTGAAGTAATTTATATACTTTTCACATATTTATCACTTTCACAATTACCGACATATGAAAATGGTTTAGTAAAAACTTGGTTCATAGCAAAATGAAAAAAGAAATGAAAATAGCTATAAAGTTGTTTCCAATAAGCTAAGCAATTTTCATTTAAAATTTAGAGAGCTTAAAGCCTCATTTCTTTTAATGATAATTGTTTACCCCAAGCAGCGGTTGAATTTCTATGTGCTTTTCAAAAGTTAAGGAATTAATCTATGTAGGAGCTTATTAAGATTAAAACTTGTTTCTGTATTTTTAATAATTTGAATGCCCACTCTTAGCAGCTGTTCAATTATGATGCACATCATATAGGGATCCTCATTAAGCCAACTAAACACACACAGCATCCGCAGTTTTGTTCCACTGTGCGCGCAGCAGCTACACATGTGTAGCCAGTGAACCATTTGACAAGGGGGCTGATGTCCTTCGCTGATGTCAGAGTTGCTTTTAGTGGCCGCCACCAAAATCAGTTGAGGCCAGAAAATTTGTATGCAAACAAAGCTGACAAAGTCCCACCTCCTCGTCTCCCCCACCCACTTTCCTCGCATGTTCGCGAGAGTTTCAGAGCGAAGTCGCATCACAAATCTATTCTCTACATTCGCTCTTTCTATGTTTCTCTCTCTCTCTCTCTCTTCCTCGTGGGAACTGCGTCATATGATGTTGGACAATGAAATCGGTGAGGGCGAGAGGGGAAAGGCAGATGCTGCGGCTGCGGCTGCGGCTGATGACGATGATGACAAAATATTTGCGCATAGCTAAATGACCTAGTTGGCTAGAGAGGTGGGGGTGGAAAGGGGAGAGGAAGGGGGCGAGGAAAGCGAGGAAGGCGTGACCCACACTTTGATTATTTCTTTTATTCATTTTATGCATTCACAGAAGGCGCGTCGATAAAAATTTTCCCGCTCATTAATTTTTATTGCATACTTTTTTGGGCCAGAGTGAGTGAGTGCTCATACAGTATGTATGTATGTGTGTGAGAGTGTATATGTATGTGTGTGTGTTTGTGTACAGCAATTAAGTTCAACCGCGTGTTAACAAAAACCTCAATGACTGCGGCTTTTCAAGGGTTGCCAAGTTTAATTAAATAGCTTCGCCATGCTGTGGAATGCCAAATCGACAGTTTACATAATAATTACATAGGTCCGCTCGCTCGCTGCTGCTGCTGATGTTGCTGCTGCTGCTCTTGCAGCTTTCGATAATAAATTGCATTTGCTGCTTGCGGCCAGAGCTGTCACTCGATGTAACAACTAATTAACATCCAGTGGGACATTCGACTCGAAGACTCACACTCTTTTGCTCTCGGCTCTCGCTCTTGTTCCTCTAAATGGCATGCCATTAAAAATTAATTAAACACATAAACACACTCTCACTCCCACACACACACACACACACACATACACTCAAGTGTGTAGTTCATTCCATTTAGCTGCCAATTAAGACAAAAGCCAGAGCTGACTTTCAAGGCTGGCTGTGGCAACAAATCAATTCGAAGGCCCAGCCAAAAATAAAGTGTTGAGTGAAATGTGTTTTCCTTGCACAGAACACACACATACACACTACTGCAGCTGTGTGTTTGAGTGTGTATGTGTGCGTGTGTAATCCATAATTTAGACCTGTCTCTAGTCACGTCTTCTGCGCATTTCACTTAATGTAACGTGCAGCATAAAAATGCACTCGCTTTTCTTTAGTCACGGTTACACACTTTACTTACGCGTGTGTGTGTAACGGAGTGTGTGTCTGTGAATGAGCAGTGAATGTGTGTGTGTGCGTGTGCTGTACATGTGAAGTTGACTTTCGCGTGGTCTCTGCATTAATTGAAACTTTGATTTCGATTTATCGTGACGTGCGACCCGTTGGGAAATTTCACTTTTAGCAACTGCGCGCGACGCTTTTGTGCGAAACTTTTCCGACAGCAAATTGCAATGGAAGTTCCTTGATGCAACCAACTACTCTGTTGCTAGTTTGTAAAAGTCCACACACAATATGTAGTTATAAGTTGCACGTTTATCGACAAATTGTGCACTTGTTTAGCTAACAAAATGATACAATATTTGAGCTATTTTTAAAACTACTCTTAAATTGCAATAAAAACAAAAGGATACAAAATATCTTTCCAAAGATATCTTAAAGCAAATAAATTGTCTTATTTTCTGACTTAAAATGAATTGAATTGAAGAAATAGTAAAACAAGCTAATCATTAAAAAAAAAATATGCATTTATTCCTTATTTGTATTGTAGCTTAGCTATTATTTGTATATACATTTGTTACTTAGCTTGAGAGTAAAGTTAAATTGAATTGATTAAATAGTAAATAAAGTTAATTTATACCAATTTTAATATATATATATATTTTTAGATGAGGAAAATTTTAATATGTATTTCTAATTTAAATCGAATATTCAATCAAATGAACATCATATTACAATTTAAAGTGCTATGTTATTTCGTTATATTATTTTCATTGGATTGTACGGATAAACAATCAAAAAACGAACACCAAGTCCCAGTTTGTTTATTATTTAAAAATGTTTTTTTTTTAACTGCCAGAAAATATAAAAAAAAAACTTATTGGATTAATTGAGATTTTTACTATTTAATAGGAAAAAGAGTGTTAGTAAAGCATATTTTAAATCAATATGCTGCAAGCAAATACCTAAGCTATGTATTAATAACAAAAAACATAAAAAAAAGACAATAATTACCAAAATTAAACAATCATTAATTAATGGCACAATTGCAACTAATGCTTCAATGCTTTATTTGAATGTGTCAAATTCGTCGAATTGAAATTGTATGCGTAATTGCATTTAAAATTTCATTCGATTGTCGCTTATCGTTTGGGATCAAGAGCATACTTTAAAGTAATAAACACAATTGCGATTGCATAGCGCGCTTCATTAAGCAAATTAAGTGCGATTTTGGACGTAATTTGATGTCATGCATTGATTGAAGGTCGAATGGATAAAAGGGATAAGTCAACGAATAAACATTACTTATACGCCACGGATGCCTGACGCAGTCGCAGCAATCAATTAATCAATCTGTCAATTAGTTGAATGACAGCCAGTCAGAGAGGGCGCCCTTAATTATGCAGTAAAAATAATGAAAGCGAGAAATCATTAGCATATTATTTGCACAAAGTGTGTGTGTTTGGCTGGGAAAAGCAACTTAAAGGAGTACGAAAAGAAGCAAATACAATTAAATTGCAAGGGCAATAAATAAACCAAACGAAGCCAAGCCAAGCGAAACACAAAAAAGAACAGGGCAGGACATCACCGAGTAGAAGGGGCAAACAAGACCAAAGTTTTGCATACTGACAGATGCGGCTGCTTAACGAAATATGCAAATTGCCTAAAAGTATGCCAGAGAGATAGACAGAAGCAGCAGCAACAGCAACAGCATCAGCAGCAGCAGCAGAAAGAGAAACAGCAGCAGAAACAATGGCTGGCAGACGAACAAACAGCATTTCGCAATTAGTGCAACTGTCAACAAGACAGCGTCGCACAGTGGGGCAACCCAACCTTGCCACTTGCCACATACTGTTTGTGGATGCCACACACACACACATACACACACAGCCATACACACTCGCTGTACATGAGAAGAACATGACCAATGCAAGGCCACAACTATAGACTATGTCAGCCACCGTCTTCCAGTCGAGTGCCTGCCGACTACAACTTGCTTGTCTGTCTGCCCAGTCTGCTCGCTGACTGCTGCTCGCTGACTGCTGCTTGCTGCTTGCTGCCTGCTGCCTGCTGCCTGCTTGCATGCCTGTCAACGTCCGTCATGGGGCGTAAGTGGCACACATTTCTGGTTCTTGTGGTTTTGCAGTCCTCGTCCACTTTCAGTCGCAGTCGCAGAAGCAGCCGACGTGTCTCAGCCAGAGAGTAATAGCCGCAAAAGCTGCTTAGGCAGTAAACACTTCAACTGCCAGAATGTGATACTGAGGGCCATCAAATTAATATTCCAGGTGGAGACTTCCACGACTCTGCCAGTAGAGAGTATTTCAGGACTCATCCAGTTGAGTCTTCCACGACTCTTTCAGTAGAGTCTTCCACGACTCATCCAGTAGAATTTTCCACGACCTTTCCAGAAGAGTCTTCCACGACTCTTCCAGTAGAGACTTCCACGACTCTTCCAATAGAGACTTCCGCGACTCTTCTAGTAGAGTCCTCCGCGACTCTTCTAGTAGAGTCCTCCACGACTCTTCTAGTAGAGTCCTCCACGACTCTTCTAGTAGAGTCTTCCACGACTCTTCCAGTATAGACTTCCAAGACTCTTCCAGTAGACTATTCCACGACTCTTTTAAGGAGTCTTTTAGGAGAACACCTTGTCTGCGAAAAAAGAAATGGCTAAACAATTTTTTAATAGATAAAAAGGCACTTTTTATATAAATCAAAGCACACAGTCAAATGTGGAAATACTTAAAATTAAAAAAAAACAAACAACAAATTCAGTAGGAGAATAAATAAATATAACATTTGGGGCTGTCCATATATTACGTGGGGGTGGGAGGGGGTCAAGAAAATGATTATGTTTGATTACATGGGGAGGGAGGGGTCTTGGACAATGATTACGTAATCATTCTATAAAAATTTTGTTGTTAAAAGTATTTATTCAAAAATTGGATTAGCGCCGATTACTCTGTTGATAAGTACCGAATGCAATAATTCATATAAATGTAGCTGTAAGCTTCGATTGGAAATCAAAGAAACCCCTTTACCGTGTGGCTGGACGGCGATAGGGAGAATGCATAGTAATTCAGTCATACGAAGGATGTGAAGACCTCGAATGGCTTGAAGAAGATGACACCTGCGGATATAAAGAGATTTTGACAAGCCAACTTCCAAAAATAAAAAATATTAAAGATTGGCTGGAATCTCCTTTTGAAAATACTGATTAAGGAAAAAATTTTCATATTTTTCTTTTTTTGTGATAACGTAATCATTGTTAGGGGGGGGAGGGTATTCATCAAATAATTACTTTTGATTACCAGGGGGGGAGGGGGTCAAAAATGGACAGCCCCTTTCTATAAACACAATGAGAGACTCGACAAGTTTTCTTTCTTTTAAATGTATTAGGCTTGGCTGGATTTCTTAGAGTGTTCTTTTTTTGCCATATATATATAAGTATACGTAAAATAACTAAGATTGGATCTATGTATGTCAAGAGAAATATTGTGTACAATATGTGCAATTTCTTTTCATCTCGCCAAATCGTTTAGTAGCAAACAAAGCAAATAGAAGTATAGTTGAATACTTAAAAGTTGAGAACAAACAAATCAAGAATTTCTAAAGAAGAAAAATAAATAAAATACAGCGGGAACATATAAAAGACCGTATTGGAGGCTCGATTAGATTTGTTTCCTGTCTTTTTGTAAATATAAAACAAAATATAATAATGAGCTATGCTCAGCTTTTGTTACTTTAAATAATTGCTTCCTTATGTCACTTTCATATTAAGTATACGCACACGAACAAAGCGAACATATTTTGATTTTAAAAATATTGTCTAGAATTTTTTGCAACTTATTTTCATCGCGCCAAAAACGTTTAGTAGCAAACAAAATACTTTTTATACGCATCATAAATATAAGAAAAGGAAAAAGACAGACTCAGCGAGTATCGTGTGTGTGTGTTTTGTGGAACACGTGCGATTAGCACGTGATTTCATTACGAGTATGTTTTGGAATTTATTAGGCATCCCAAACAGCGGCGCATTCGCTGCTTATTTTTATGATGCCCTGTCATGATTAATTTGGCTTTATGTTTATAACAAGACGAAGAAGAAGAAGGAAAAGGAAAAAAAGTGCTGCAGCCAAAACTTGCCATTCAACTGTTTTCTCTTGTGTCTCTTTATCTTTGCAGGTAAGCATGGCTGGCATCTTGCCATCATCATCATCAACAACATCAACATCATCGTCGCATCTACGGAGGGCGGCGGCCACGCCCCTTTGGTCCATGTACAATTTCACGCTGTGTGCGCGCCCTAAAGCATTTGTGGAGTATGTAAGATATGAAAGGCAAATGAAAGCAAATAGCCAAGACCGAAATGAGGATGAGGCGATGGCGAAGACGACTACGAATAAGTATAAGAATAAAAGTAAGAATAAGAACAAGACGAAAACGAAGATGAAGAAGCATAACAAGCGAGGAAAAGGGAATGAGAATGGAGTGGAAAAAGACCTAAAGTAGTGAACTGATGAAAGAACAGAGAACTCTAATTGAATTTCACATATGTGTGTGTGTGTGTGTGTGTGTGTGTGTGTGTGTGTGTGTGTGTGTGTGTGTGTGTGTGTGTGTGTGTGTGTGTCGGAGTTAAGTATACGCACAGTATGTTTAAGTATGCAAGCATGTGTATGTGTGCGTGTGTGAATGTTTTTTGCTGTATTACTGTCGCTCTGAAAAACTTTCAATAGCATTTCAATTTGAATTTCTCTGCACTCACTTTGTATAAACAAGCCCAAAGCGGGGGATGTAGAAAGAAGCAATGGAATACTTCACACTCACGACGACTGCAAATATACTCTGCATAAATCAAAACTTGCTTGAGGAAATGTGGCAAATGAAAGTTTCAACACTTCCTTCGAGGAAGCCAAATTAATTTTCAAAATAATGCAATCAGCAAAAAGAAATTTGTTGTTGTTTGTCTCTAATATCCGAGATTAAAAGATAACACACACACACACACACACACACACACTCAAATATGAGCTGCAAGCAGCTGCTGCTGACGCGTATGCTTTGCATTTAGCCTAGTTAAAAATGTGCAGCAGGCGACAAAGACAGGGACAGAGATAGTGTGAAAGAGCGTGAACGAGAGAGAGAGAGCGAGAGGGCGACAAATAAAAACAAACTCAAACTACGAAACTCAATTAAACTGTGCAGCACATTTGGCTGCTGTTGCTAAAGCTATTTCATTATACGACAAACAAACACCACTAATGCAAACACACACACACACACACACACAGACATGCACACAAACTCAGTCAAACACACACACATAGTTTGAAAATATTTAAAGCGCTTTTCAAATGGCTGCAAAAAGCGTGACAAGAAAAAACTCGCCCCCATCTCTTTCCTCTCTCTATCTCTATCTCTCTCTCTCTCTTTTCTCTACCTATCTCTCTTTTGCTTAGCATTCTTCATTCGGTCATGCTCTTCCCCGCACTTATAGACAATTAATGGCTTTGCAAACTTTTAACGCTTTTCACAACATATTACAAACATTTGCGCGAAAAATTCGCGACGTCCGAGAAATTTCCCAAATGGAATTCCTGAATAAATTGCCATGGACGCGCCCACAACAACGCCCTCTAATGAATAGCTAGATAAATATCTCAAAAGCAGCAGAAAGCACCAAGCACCACATTACTGACAACTGCTTATAATAATAATCATAATAATTATGTATAATATATTAAAGTTCATAAAACGGCGCCCCAAAGCCAGACATAATTCTCTCTCCCATTCAGTCTCCCTTTCTCTCTCAATCATTCTCTGTATCTGTCTGTCTATGCTCCGTCTCCGTCTGTCTTGCTCTCATTCTCCATCTGTCTAGGCTCATTATGGGTAGCTGGCACTTGATAATAGATGCTTATTATTCAAGTACGCGCCGCCAGCTGCGACTTCCAGCTGCGAATACAGGTGGCAACAACGACTCAAAGCACTTGCCAGCATTTGTTAAGTTAATAAGGCGTCCCAACAGCAGCAGCAGCAGCAACAACAAATGAAAATGAAAATGAAAATGAAATACTCCTGCCCCATAGGCCTCCTCATCCTCTGGTGTGTGTGGCATGCCACAGTTGTTGCCTTCTCGCACCTCTCGCACCTGTGGCAGCTTGCTTCTCGCTGCTTGCCTTAGGCTCCACCTCGCATGTTTAGCTGAACACACACATACACACCGAGGGAGTTGTTTGGCATTTGGAGGCTGTGGGTTGGTTGCCTTGGGGTTGCCTAATCAACTGGCGCTTATGTATTTAACTTTGGTTTCATATTCGCCCAGCGAGCACAAGCAAATGACTCATGCTTAGTCTTCGCGACTAGCGATGTGCGCGTGCAACACGCGTGAATTCTCCAATCAACAGCAGCAGAAACAGAAACAGAAACCAAGCAAATCCAATTATGCATTTTTCGCAAATAAAAAAGAAATCTGTTCCAATCAAATAATCAATTTTTCTAGAGAGCCATAAAAATTGCATTTTATTTTTGCGACAAAATCGAAACGAAAATTTATGAATGTCAATAGCAGCGCAACTTTTTAGAAAGATCGAATTGGAACAGTTTTTTCGGGTTTTTAAAAAGGTACACAATATTTTATAGACAGCACTAAAATTGATTTCAAATTTAATTGCCATGTGTATAACATAATATTTTATGCAATTCGATATTGCTTTTTATTTATGTCGATTTCGAAACGAAAGTTGATCAATGTCGAATCGAATTGAGCAAGTTATCTATACTGTATTTTATAGACGCCTCAAAAATAGCTTTCGAATTTAATTCAAGTTGTTATGTGTATAACATCATATGTTATTTTCAACAATTTCAAATTTGTAAAAAATATTGTTGGAAGACCGAATTGAACATGTTATCTACGCTTTACAAAAGGTGTATAGACTCTTTGATATAAACCAAAATATTTAAATTCAATTTTAATTGAAGTCTTGTATATAATTTAAAAATGCAACACTTTTACGTCAAATTCAATACGTCAATTCAATACGAATCAATTTATCAATTTCAACGTTGAATTGAGCAAGTTTTCTATAATGAAAAGAAATGGTTGTATTAAAATATTTATTTATTTAAAAAGGTTAGCTATTATTAAAATTAATACTAACACTATTAGTTAAGCAATGTCCTTAAGCTTATATTAAAATATAATAGACGCCGTCAGCTATATAACCAAATATTTTTTACAATTTCAAAGTGCTTTTCATCGACCAATCTTAGCAAAATTTCCAAGCTTTATGTATATTCAATTATAGTTGAAGTTTTCTAAATTATACAAAAATTAAAGTGTAGCAAGTGAATAAATTGGAATACGCCCACAACTCTGGCAATGTTTGTTTGTAATTATTTAAGCCGCACATAAATTAAATTGCAAGCAATTTGAGACAGCGGCAAAGCCATCAAATCCAGGCCAAGTCATATCCTCGGAGTTAAGCCAAAAATGGTTTTGCATAGCATTTTAATTAAAACAATTGTTTACTTATTTAAAGCAGCATTTGACTTGAGTGAATGTCATTAGTTTTTATTTAGTTTTTATTCTTTTTTTTTCTTCTTCTGAGTTGATTTCATTTGAATAATGCTCGCGGGGCTTTAGAATAAATACACATTAAATGCAAAATAATTAAATGGCAATTGCATTTTCAAAATAAATATGCGGTAATTGATTTTATGTTCAATAAAATATGTTAGTTTTTATTTGCATTTCATATATTTTTTTGTATAATAATTTACGCATTTATTTATCATTATGCAAATGAGACAAAATAAATAATGCTATGCACGGAAAATGTCGAAAATAGAAAAGTGGGGAAAATTGAAATCACGTGGCCATCGTTATGAATGTGATACGAAAAAAATTGCCGCAAATTTTGCGAAAATACTTACACAAAAGTTGAGCGCATTTTCTTTTCAAAAAGTGAAACTTTAAGACCAACTCTCTGTGTATGTGCAAGTGTGTGTGTGTGTGTGTGTGTATGGCCTGAAAACAGAAATTCGCCCCACGAAACCCAAACTCAAACTCAGACTGAGGAAAACAACACTCAAGCGAACCCCAAGCCAAAGGCAACACGTGAAAGGCAAAGGCATAATTTTGCTTTTCATTTTTGCTGCGTTTAATGTGGAAACTTACTCATGTAAATGAAAAACGCAGGTGGTAAAACTTTTTGCTTAACTAAAAAGGCGGCCAAGGCACTAACACATACACACACGCACACACACACACACACACAGAAACAGAGAGCAACTGCTGTAAATGTATTGGCACTTGTATTTACATGATATTTAGAAAACACTCAGCTTCAAGTTGAAAGACTCGTCGTCGTCGTCGACTCGCACATAAATTAACTTTGTTGCTTAGAGTTTCCTTAGCACAGTTATTGTTTTTGTTTTTGTGTTTTTTTCCTAGTTCCTTTTGCAGATGTCTGCTTAAGGAATTGTTTTTCTATGCGCATAGCAATGCGGTGGCACATTCATTTAATTACAATCATACAATGTCTATATACATATGTTGATTGCAATGATTTATTCCTCAGCAGTCAGTCTTCAGCTGCCTTTAAGTGCCCCCCACCGACAAAATCCCCAAAAATATCTCGCATCAAAATTATTATGTAGTTTTTATGTAATTGGTAAACTTTTACGACTCACATCCATACAATATATGTACATAAAGCAAACGGTTTGTGCTCATCTGATCCTAAAGTTTATTGTATGATGCGTACGGTGCGTATGCGTCATATTTACTGCTCATGAAGCAATTCGGTTTGCATGCTGCAACTTTGTTTAAGTTTGCCAAACTCTATTAGAAATAGTATGACAGTCGAATTAAATTAGCAAATAAAAACGAAGAGTAAAATATTGGAGTTGCGCCTGGTGGAAAATTGTATGCGCTAATCTGAAAAATGAAATAAATAGAGTTGCTTAGATTTTACATTTATTTTGCATTTACATAAATCTTCAATCTGTCTGTAAACTAACTATATTGATATTAAGTATTGTTAAATAATAATCATTCATGTTTGTAATTGGTATATTTAAACAAAAGTTCTTTAGACGAACTATTGATTGATTTGTTTTTCATTTATAAATCTTCAGTTAGAGAAGCAATAAAATTATTGTTTTGCTCTTTCAGTAATCTATATTGAAATTAAAGTTTGTTTATTTATTAATAAGTAAATTACAATAACCGTATTTCGAATGAACTAATTATACATTTTTAATTTAAAGACATCTTCAATGAGCTTGCTTAGTGAACTGTCTGCTCAAATTTCATATTTATGCAAAAATGTTTTCTCTGTAGTCATAAAATTGAAGTTTTTATTACCCGAATTAAATTACATATACGGAATTAATTGGCTGACCAGCTGCATAAGTAACTAAAGTGTGCCAAGCACATTGTTAGAGTATTTTGTGAAATGAAAAGTTTTGACAAACTTGCGAGATTCCATGAATACATCTATCGCAATGGTATAATGAACGGTCTCTCGGGGTCGCTGTGTCGCTCCATATTATTTATGCTAATACAATGTTGATGCAAATACATACAAAATGTGTGTGTGTGTGTGTGTGTGTGTGTGAGTGTGTGTGTTTATGGGCAAGCACTTATGCAGAGATACACACACATACACAGACAGACGGCTGGCCATCAAATATGCATAAAAATTTGTGCTTTCTCTTCCTTCCTCTTTTACTTCCCCCTCTCTTTGATTCTCTTCGTGTTGCTATCTCGCTCTTGCTGGTTAGTTACATGTGTTATGTGGCATGTTAAGCAAAGCTTAAAACTGTTGCCCAAAAACGGACTGCGGCCATATTAAAAATGTAACCAGCCGAAATGAGGAGCAAGACTGGGTCACATCACAACACGAACAACACGAGAGCACAAAAAAAACCCACACACACACACACACACAAAGGATGTTAGGCTGCAAGCAGTGAATGATAGACTAATAGATACCCTATTCTATTTATTTATCAAATCTTTAAACAAGCAGCAAAAAGTAATGATTTCGTATTTCCTGCAATGTTGCTTACTTCTCATTTGATAAAGATAAATTACGTATACGTACGTTAAATTAATATTTTAGTGCATTAATTATTTTTCTATTCGATTTGCTTACTTATAATGAAGCAGCACACTCTAGTGCTGTCGTATTTGTTGTACAAAGCTCTGCTTAAGTGGCTCACTCTTCTTCTAATAAAAATATATTACGTATACGTAAGTTGATTTTACAATATTTAGTTGTACATTTGAAAACATGTTTTCTTTTCTATTTTATCAGCCAAAAACACGCAGCAGAAGCCACTGATATCGTTTTCTTATGCAATATTTTGTTAAAAGTGCTGGGCTCATCAGCTAGTAAAATAAATTACGTATACATACGTTGTAGTCAAAATTTAAAGCAAGTTTTCTATTACATTTTCCTACTTTATACAAACAGCATATTCTGCTAATAACGTTCAACTATGCAAAGTTGCCTATTAAAATTGTTTCACTCATCAGTTAACAAAATAAATTACGTATACGTATGTAAACTTAATATTATTGCAAGAATTGAAAGCAAGTTTTCTTGTCCACAAAAAATGAGTTCGTTTTGTAAATCGATTTAAGGATTGTTTCGATATTCGTACTATTTGTGACTTTTCAGTATTTTATTAACTAATGTTAATATGAAGTAATAAGCAGCAACTTCTTAGTCTCTACCTACTAAATAGTATCTAAACCTAATGTCTAATTAGCATCCGGCTGCGACCTCATCACACCCCTTTTAGCGTGGCATTTTATGTTTGCAGGGTGTGCAAAACAATAATATGAACGGTTGTTAGAGTTTATTGTTGTTGTTGTTGTTGTTTTTGTGGTTGTGGTTGTTGCCGCTGCGTGCGCCTGCATGCTGATTTCCGTTTGCCGTTTATGAGTATGCATACACGCACACCCGCTCGGACACACACACACACACACACACACACACATACACACTAGCACAGCCGCAGACACGTCAAGACACGCTTAAAGCCATGTAGCGTGAAAATATGCAGGACCATTTCTCGCATATGAAAACGCAATTTTTATGGCATACATTTTTAATAAACTCAGCAGCTCATCGATTGCCGCCGCCATCCATTGCAATGCCAAAGTTAACAAATGCACACACACACGCACACACACACACACACACACACACACATGTGTGCACGTGCTCATCGATAAACATACATAAATTCGAATAAATATGCTTCAAGTGGGTCAGCTGCCGATAGCTGAATGTCTAAGGGCTGCGCTAGTCCTTGTCGACAGAGACACCTGCCAGCTGCCAGTTGCCAGCTGCTAGTTGTTTGGTTGTTTGGTTGCCACAGAATCCCATACAGGGTGCAGCAACCAAGGTTAAGCAAACAGTTTAAAATAATAAATTACATTTTTTTGTACTCACATTATTTATTTACTAGAATTGATGATGGACAAGTTTTTGTGAACAAACCAAAAAAGAATAAATCATTAATTAGTTTTGTAGCTCACATTTTCCACTTTACATATTCTTAATCTTAGTAAAATATAAATTCTTTTAAGTCCATAATTCTTCTAGCTGCAGGAGAAAAATAAAGAAATTTACACAAATATTTCAAAATATAAATTAATTACTAACTTTTAGTTCCATATAAATTTTAATCTGCCGAATTTAAAAACACATTTTAAGGTAATTTTCAGTCTTATAAAAATAACATTTTTATGGATAACGAAATACATTTAAATTGAATACTGGCTTACGACTTTTTGTAATGATTTTCTATATTCAAAACTGACTTACGACTTTTTGTAATGATTTTCTATATTCAAAACTAAATAATATTAAAACACATTTGGCATACTCTCAATGAATTAATTCAAATTAAAAATTTGACATTTACCATCATCGACTTTTAAAAATATCACCCTGTATTGCTTTAAAATAATTTCCTTTTGGGCGTCTATTTATGATGCAATAATCCCACAATATATCTTTGCCAGACATCTAATATCAGCACAACAAATCAATTTAATGCGCCTTGACATTTAAATGAATAAATTATACAATGTTAAACAACAGCCGCAACTAGTTGCTCAAAAATGAGCTGCCAGAGTCTTAAAAATCTTTGAGTGTAGCTTTTGAATAAGAATACTGCAATTAAAAGTAATATATTTTATATTACATTTTATGCACGCTCTCTATAAAGGAATTAAAGAAATTTTTCAGTGTTTGGGAAAAACGCCTACTTACTAGCTTTGGCTGACAATCTGGAATATTTTGTATTATATGGTATATTTTAAATGCAGTATGTCAATATACAAAATATAACCCTTTGCATATTTTAGTATTTTCGCGGTATATTAATTTGAAACTCTAGCAAACTCTATTTCCTAAAGTTTCATAATAGTTCTAATAATAATAATAATTTACAGCTAATATAACAGTTTTTGTCTCTGACAAGTAGCGACATTTTTAAATTGTTTTTTATTTTTGTTGTATTTTTAGACACCCTGTAATTGTGAATTATTTGTTGTAGTTACAGTAACAGCTGCTTTCAACACTGTTAGAGATACTTCTGCTGTTGTATTTCGTCTGTCAATTACAATTATGGTAAATCAAGCGAACGCTGCGAGCCACAGCAAAAACAATTTTATTAAAAAAACGGAAAATAATGTCCAAGTAGATGAAATCGATGTTGTTGTTGCTTTTCTCTGTTTTTTTGGGGCGTCGAATTCACATTAATTTTGCACAGCACTTCGGCACCCACGAATGTGACAAAGTGACAGCTAACAACAGCATTAAGCAAAAAGGATAGCAACTTGGCACTTAGTCCCTTTACTATATTTCACCTCACATAATTTCGGATGCATGTAATTGACAGTCGATTACCATCGCACCCAAAGAGAGGAATACTATTTACTTTGAAGCTCCTCATTCAGTCTCAAATTCATTGTTGCGCTGCTTGAGCTTAAGATTCTGGTTGTGGTTTGCGGTTTGTGGCTGTGGTTTCGCTCGTCACGTCTATTCACATTCTTAGTTCAGCAATTGTCCTGCGTTGTCACTTTTGAAATTTAAAAGTGCTGAAGTCAGCACTTTAAACAAGACCGCAACACAAAATCTAAAGCTTTGCTTAGCATATGAGTTTGTCATGGAATCCACCGCAAAAAGCTCGATGCTTGAAACTTGAAACCACACAAAAGCTTGGGGAAAAGTTTCGGAGAAAACTTAGCCAAGTCCTGTTCCAGTCCAAGTCCTGTCCACCTGACTAGTAGAACGAAAGCTGTAAAAGCTAAGCTAAAGCTTTTAGTCTAGATATAAACTGAAAATAATAATCTTTTACCCTGTTGACAGCGGGTATAAAAACAGTTAGTTGTGATCCGTTAAAATGGAAGCCTTTTTAGTAAACGAAACAATGCAGAAAGTGCTTTACAATTTGCAACAATTTTGTTTGTTAAAGCAAAAGTTTCGAAAAGCTAAGCTAGAACTTTTAGTCCAGATATTAACTATTACAAACAGTTGGTTGTAATCTATTAAAATGAAATGGTTTTGCAGCAAGTACTATCAAATGGAAAATATGTTAAAAATATGCAAATTCCCAAAAACAAAAACTTAAGCATTCGCTAAAAGCGAATTAGTTATGATCTTTTAATTCAACGGGTCTTTTAAAAAGCGTGACTAATAGTAAAATGTCCAAAAAAAAAATTAAATGATTTTGCATGTCTAATTTTAAGCATTCATTTTGTAATTTAGTATTTTTATAAATATTAATTTATATATTCAATGTTGAAAAATTAAAAAATTATGTTATGGAAATTTAGTGAATATTTATGAATTAAAATTGTACATTCATTTAGTTGAAAAAATACGAATAAGTATACTTAGAAAGCAAGAATATGTAAATTTAGTTGCCTACAAATTTACATTTTTCAATCGATGTAGGAATATGGAATTTTGTGAATAACAATTATTTATTCCAAAATGTACATTCAGGTATTTACATTTATTTACATTTATGTACATTTTAAAATAGATTATTGATAATGAATTAGACAAAAGCTTCCCCATTTAAGCGAGGGTCTGTTATAAAAGCTCTCGAAGCGCCGTCGAAGCTCCTTCCGTCAGACAGCTGATTGGCAATGTATCTGTATGTGTCCCTTTCTTACAAACGTTCGCGCCCAAAATGGCGTGTAAGTGCGTGTGCGTGTGTGTGTGTGTGTACGCGCGTTTGTTTGTGTGTTTCGAAATGTAAACAATAACAACAAAGACGCCAACTAAAAGCGTCCCAAGTCGCTTAGCCAACGACCTACGAACGTCGCCGCCTGTCCGCCCGGCTTGCTCGACCCACACACACCAATAGGTATACACACACACACACACACACACACACACACACACACACACACACATACACACACACGCAGACGCAGATTTGCTGTTAAGCGTGTGTTTCATTCAGTTTCACTTTCAGTCGTCGCTTGACTTCCGCACGGAAGCGTTCGTTGCGTTCTCCTCTCTACTTTCTGTCTCTTCATCACACTTTAACTTTAATTTTTTTTTGTCTTTTTGTTGTTGTTGTTCTCGTTGTTGTTATTTTTGGGTGCGCACAAGACAACACAAAGTTCCAAAAAGAAAACAAACCGCAGCACACCAAAAAAATACAAAAAACAAAAAAAAAACAGAACAAAAGAAAGAGGAAAAATACTTATATAGTACATAAACAAAAACTCTACGTCTATAAGACGTGTTCGCTTTGACTTGAAAGTTTGTTAAGAAATTTCAATAAAAATGTTTCCATCGTAAAAAAAAATACAAAAAACCAACTCGGAAAAGGTCTCGCGGGAAATAAAGCAGCGAGTAAAACACAAAAAAATACATCGAAAAGGTGGCAAAAAAATAAAAATGAAATAAAATAAAATATTATATACGCAAAGAGGCAAAAGGGAAAATAACAAAGCGGAAAAAAAAGCGAAGAAAGAAAGAAAAATGTTCATTTCCCTGCCAAAGCTGCCAAGCTGCCAAGTTTTAGTTGCTGTTGCTGTTGCTTTTGCTGTTGTTGTTGTTGTTGCGCGCAATGAGAACAGCTGTTGTTGCCTTTTACTGTTATTATTATTATTGTTACCCATGCGTGTGTGTCTGCGAATGGGTGTGTGAGTGTGTGGGCGAGTGTGTGTGCGTGTGTGTTAAAAGTTACGCCATTTATGCCGCCTTCTTTTCAAGTAAAACAATGAAGCAACGTCCATGGCCAACAAAATGAGCAACAATGGTATGTGTGTGTGTTAGTGTGTCTGTGTGCGTATGTGTGTGTGTGTGTAAGCTGCGGCTATTAGCAGCATAAATCTATAAAGACATTTTTAATTTCCGTCGAACAACAACAACAGCAATAACTGTTGTAACTAACGTCAACAACAGCAGCTGTTTGAAATGCAGCTTAGATGCTGCCTCACTTTTTGCTCCCCTTCCCATTTACTCCTGCTCCCCTTTTCTCTTTGTACCGCACTCGACTGTCAGACGCTGCTCACACCCTTTGCTCAAAAGGCACAAAAAGACAAGTAAGAAGGCTACAGTCGAGTGTGCTCAAATGTGAGATACCCGCTATCCATTTTCAATAAAAGCGAATTCTTAAAATATTTCACATTAATATACCAAAAAAGTACTAAAATATATTGAAAGCTATATTTGGTATATCGATATAGTACTACATACAGGAAATACTCGCTTTCAATTTTAAATAAAAACAAAACGATTCGATTCAAGGCTATATTTGGTATATCAAAATAGTACCACATTCAATACAATTAAATATTTAATAGGGTATATCAAAAGCAACACTATGCGGTATTATTCTTAAAATATTCAAAATTAATATACCGAATAAATACTAAAATATACCGAAGGCTATATTTGATATATCAATATAGTACTATACACATTCAATGCCCGATATCCTTTTCAATAAATGCAAAACCATGGAATTTTATTTTTAAAAATACCAAATTAATATACCGAATGATACATGTGGTATATCGAAAAAAATACTACCCACATTCAAGAAATACTAGCAATCAATTTTCAATAAAAACAAAACAATGCAGTATTATTCTTAATATACCGAATAAATACCGAAATATTATATTGCCCTTGGTTTATTTCGGTATTACATCGAAATATACTTCTATATACCGATATATGTTAGTGCAGCATTCAATAACAATAACAATATTAAATATACCTGACTGGGATTCACTGCATCATACAGACAGAAAAAAAGAGACAGACATAGCCATATCTTTATGGGATCAGTGATGCCAGCCAAAGCTATAATACCCAACTGCGAAAATGTTAGCGGGTATAAAAAGCAAAGCAAAGCAGCAACACAACTATTTTGTTTGCCTGGCAAACAAAAACCTAAGCTAACTATTCGTCTGAAAGCCTAAATCCAAAAGCAGACCAGACGAGAGCAGGCCAGACCAAAGCGTAACCCATTCCCGTTGCCTCAAGCTGCTGCAAGACATTGTTTTCAATGCTGTAAAGGACTTGGCGCTGCCTTTGTTTGCACACAGCTTCAGGCTCAGCCTCCATATTGAGCGTGTGTACATGTCTCTGTTTCACTGTCTGTCTCAGCTACGTGTGTGTGATGGTGTGTATGTGTGTGTGATGGTGTGTGTGTGTGTCTAGATATAGCCCATATATTCAATGTGGCACTGGCAGGACATTGATATACTCGCACAATGTGTATCACTTAGTGGCAGCTACAAAAATGCATCGATTGCAGTTGAATACGAAGCGTCGCCTCCTTCTACCTTTTGCCTTCATTTCTTGCTGTCTCCTATTGGGTTCAGTATAATTTATTCGTTCATTCTTTTTCCTAAGGACACTCGCAATATTATGCCGAACAAGCGACACAAAAACAAACAAGACACAACTGCACAGCTCGAGCAGAGACATATATAGTATATATTTTATACTGTATACACAGTTGACACAGCTCCAATGCGTCCTCAGCATGCGCTGCTATTGCTTCATTCTGTTTTCTTATTAGAATGTTCTGTTCTGTTGGACGAGCAAGTTGTTCAAACTACTTATAGTTGGTAGTCTTTTTAGGCAAACTAATAAAATTAGAACAGTCTCGTATCTAACAAAGAAATACTTCCTTAATTTTAATTGGCATTCATTTAATGAAGAGTTTTATTTGGTCTAGAGTAAAACTTTCTTTTCTCTGCTAAACAAATTGAAATTAAATATTGACAAACTATGAAAATTATAACAAAATCTTATTTTAAATTGGCATTCATTTAATGAAGAGTTTTATTTGGTCTAGAGTAAAACTTTCTTTTATCTGCTAAACAAATTGAAATTAAATATTGGCAAACTTATAAAAATTTGGAATAAAAATTCTTATTTTTAATTGGCATTCATTCAATTGTCAGATTGATTTGGCCTTTCTTTTCTCTGCAAAACAAATAGTAAAAAAATACTAACAAGCTAATAAAAATTAGAACAAAATCTTGTGTCAACAAATTTTTTTATATTCCTTGCCAATTTTCTTTTTTCTAATTGTCATTTACTCAATTGCTATCTTTTTATCTATTACATAAAATAGTAGTAAAATATTAATAATTGCTAAATTTTAGAAATAGATTCTATTCTTTACGTATTTCCTTAGTTTTAGTTGACAGTTAATGCCAATATTTGGACTTAAGATTTGTTTTCTATAGGCGCGTAAAACTTTCTTCTTTGTAAAATAAAATGGCATAAAATTATTTAATAATAATTGAACTACGAACTTTGCATATTTTTATATTTTGTTACCATTCATATAAATAATTTTTAAGGCAACTAAACCTCATCTCACATATTTTTAAAAAATATACATAAATATCTCCAACTAATTATTATATATTTTCTATCAGCCGATTAAATTTAATAATTTAGGGAAACAAATGTATAATAAAAAATAAGGTATTGACAGAGTTACTTATACATGGATTGAGGTATAATAAGTAAGTTTCATAAAAACATAAAAACAATCAGTTTTTAAATTTTTGATTAATCATTCATTAAAATGATGAGTAAACCTTTTAGTTTTAAGCCCTGACTGCAAATAATTTCAAGTTCATTTGTTTAGATAACAAAGGGAAAATAACAATTTGGTCGTTTTCTTAATTAGTTGGTCAGCTCAAATGGAGTTTAATAGTATAAAAGCAATGTGATTGCATGTTGCATGCTTAACAGCTTAGAAAGCAATTATACTTTAGCATACATTACTATAATTAATTATGCTCTGACCAAAATAAGATAACACAATGGCAAAAGCAATTTGCAGGCAAAAGTTCCATAAGTGCAGCGCGCTGAAAGTCATGCAAATTTCGTAAGTTAGTTGTAGTATCAAGTCATGCATGGCGATGAGTGGAAATTCAAATCAAAATGCCATTAATAATATCATTACGACCCAAGAATATATGTGTATGTTAAAGTGGGTCACACAATAGCAAGAGATGAGATGTGATGAGATGAATGCGAAAGGAAGAAGCAAGGCCTAAGGCAGATCGCAGACAGTAGACAGCAGACAGCAGACAGCAGAGTCGCAGCACTTCTAGAATCCTTGTTGTCATATGTAGATGCATGTTGTACACACTAACAAACACATACGCATACATAGAAGCTATCAATCAAATGGCTTTCGAACAAAACTCAAGTGGTGCCCAACACTTGTGTGTATCGTCGGGCCACTTTAAATGCGCCTCGTGAAGAGTAAACTTTTCTTTTGCTTTTCCTATTTGCTATTTTCCTTTTTTGTTCATTTTTTTGTTGTTGTGTTGTTGGATTCAAACGGATTCGACCTATGCAAACACTGAGTCCACACAGTGGACGCTCAGCAAAACCACAACTAGAGAGAGAGCCAACAACAGCGGTCAGCACAGCCTTTTGCTCACATCAATCATACGCAATGGTGTGTGAGGCAAACATTTGCATAGGCCACATGTGTGCGGGTGTGCGGGTGTGCGAGTGTGTGTTAACGGTAATGTGTGCAAGCCGGCGGCAGAAACAACTGCTGCCACTTTTACTCAGCCACGAATTCTTCTTGGCTCAACTCTTTCTCAGCAATATGCAAATTGTAATGCGTCAAGTTTTGTGCAGCGAGCAGCAAACTGAAACTAAGTGTAGAGTGTGTTCGTTGAGTGAGAGAAGTATAGCAGTATGGTAGAAGTTTTGCAGCTGGCAGCTGTTGTTGTCTACTGTGTTTATGCTAATACCTTGCAGCTTTGCCACATACACACACTGCCTGCTGCTTGCTCACTGCTGCTTGCTGCCTAATTCAATTTTGGCGTTTGACTAAGTCGTTTATCTGTGGCAAACACAGCGCCAAAACTTGCGAGCAAATTGAATCAGTAACCAACCAAAAACAGCCAGAGTCATCCACACCCATCATCATCATCGTCATCTATGTTAGCATCATCCCTAACATCATCATTAACTCTGTCATTGTCATCGCATGATGTGTGCTTGTCTCTCACGCTCTCTGCGGTCATACTTGTATAACGCGCAGGTTGAGCAGCAAAGTTCAGCTAAACGCTTCGTTGCGATTATGCAAATTTCCATTGGCGTATTTATTGCGTTTTGCTGTGCGTATGCATTGCATAAACAGCTCATTAAAAAGCCAGTTGAGTGCCGGCTAACGCGACGTATGCGCAATGTGGTGCAAGGCAATTCGCCAGCCAATTGCTTATTGCCTGCATGTGTGTGTGTGTGAGTGTGTGTGTATGTGTGGGGGGTGATTAATGAGCTTGGCAGCTTGGCAGCTTCTTCGTTCTAACTTTGCCATAAACTAATCAACGCACACATAATCAGCAGCATCGTGAATTTGATTATCAAAGCCAAAACCGAACCACAAAAAAAAAAGAAACGAAACGAAAAAGAAAACATCATTAACGCGTTAACATGGTCGAAATACAAAAGCCGCATTCGGCGCTTAAGCGGCCATCGCTAAAACGTGAAACGGTTGTGGTTAACAATAGTGCGCCCACCATCAAGAAGGTGACGCTTGTGCCCAAGGATGAGGTGAGTTTTCCTTTCCCCGTCGCCTTTCCCCGTCCCCTTTCCCTTTCCCTTCTCGCTTTCCCATTCTCTGTTCAACTTTTAACGTTGAACTTGTTTGCCCTAATTACATAATTACACATTGCATAATCATCACATCTCTTCGCTTCATCTTTGCCTTTTCTTCCACCATTTTCTTTTGGGCTTGTCAAGCAATTTGCATACATTTGTTATAACCGTTTTCTCCCATCATTTTGTTGGCCAAAATACTCTTACTTAATTTAACATCATTTTTCTTGCTTTACACATTATTAAATCATAAATTGTCATTAGTATTTTCCATCGCTTTCACTTTGATGTGTGTTCTTTGTGTGTTGTGTCAACTTATGCAAAGCATCTTGTATAATCAGTTTAATAATATCAACATAAATTGCCACTATTACAAAAGCAAAAATGCAAATAAATAGAGCGCTTTTTACTGGCACAAAAATTGTGGAAAACTTTCAAAATAAATAAACAAAGAATTTCAACAAAAGTTAAATAAACAAGTGGAAATAGCAAAAAAATTATAAATAACGTTGGCCGGAAAATAACTAAAAATAATAATACGAAGGAATTTTCATAACAGTCAATTAAACTAAAGACAAATTAACTAATACATAGTATTTTATATAATCAGATTAATAATATAATATAGATAAATATTTTTAGAAACCAAATATGCCATGAATTCAAATAAAAGTGAATCAGGCTAAAGTCAAATAAACTAATCCACATCGTCATCTATAATCAATTTAATAAATTAAAATTTCCACAAAAAATACATTTGCCAATTACAAATATAATTAGACAATTTAATAGAATTCAGCTAAAATCTCTCTAAGTTCAATAAAAAGTGGTTTTTTACCCACGTATAAATTATAAATAGATATTCAAATAAAATTTAACTAAGCTAAAGTCAAATAAACTAATGCCAATCATCTGCTTTAAATTAGTTTAACATAAAGATTTCACAAAAATGCATATGCTAATTACGACTATAATTAGTAAATTAATTGCGAAAAAAATAAATAAATCAAAATAAATATACAAGAAATTTTAATTGCATTTTATTAAAAATTCAGCGAAAATCTCGAATAAAAATGGTTTATTCTCTATATTCCCCACACTACGAGCGTTTTTTATATTAAAATTGAGTCAGAACTTCAAGAGGAATTAATTACTACATTTTGGAAATTGAAATTGTGTTCACAAAATATTAAGAGCGTAATTAATTGCCTGTTGGGTAGATCAAAGTATCAATACTTGAGGCATCTCGCTCACAAAAATATCTGTTTGATTGGCGTTTGGCCTTTAAACGCTCGCTTTATCAGGCAATTCAAGTGCCGTTTTATTGGGCGTATCTTTTTTTTAGGAGCAGAAGGAGTAGGAGGAAGAGGAGGAGGTTAGAAGGGGGCGTGTACAGTTGTCCTTGACAAGAGGAGCGTGGAAAGCGCCACAATTTTGGGACAAGTTAATTAAGTATGCAAATGTTTTTGTCTGTCTTGCTATCGCGCTTCCTTTCTCTCTTTCTCTCTCTGTCTTCTCTCAATCTCTCTCTCTCTCTCACTCTCTCGTTGTCTGTGTCCTTCGCTTTGAGCTGAGGCCATGGTAAAATGGATTAAGTTGAGTCCTTTTTCTAGGCTCATTTAATTGCTTTTATGCGCGGTAGATAAACAAGTGCCCGAAATATCATCTAGCATACTTTGCCACGCCCCCAACCCTCCAACCCTCCATCCCCTAAGCTCAAACGCTTAACTCTAGTTACAAGTAGCAAAAACACTTTTGTGTCTGTGTCTTTGTCTTTGTCTTTGTCTTTTTGCTTGTCGTTGTCTCTGGTCTTTGTCTTCGTCTATGTCTTTGTGTCTTGCTTTGGGCTTTGTGAGTTGTCGCAGCTCATTTGCAAAATTCATAAATAAAAGCGTGCGATAAGCAAAGTGTTGAACGACTACCGCGATACCCGAACAAATTTACAACCCCACCGATATGCCCCATTTGAAAAAGGAGTGAATTGCTGGGTATCGGGGACACAGATTGCACAGATTTTAAGTTTATAAATGCAAATTATAAACTGGCTGCGGGCATAACAACTTTCGATTGGCATTTCATTATGAGCGTGCCATAAATAAACTCGATTTGCCATATCGATTGCCATATCGCCAGCGACTTGGACCCCGAGCCTTGGGCCATGCTATCAGGAGCAGGCTGTCCGCTTCGACACGACGTGGAGACGACGACGACGACGACGACGATGGCAAAAGTTAGCTAGCAAATCTTTGGGCCATAAATAAAGCCCCGGGCACTGTGGCAAACATTTTATTACCTTTTGCAAAGTTCTTTGGCACACACACACACACACACAGGGAAGGAGAGGGAATGAAGAAGGGAAGGCAGGTCGGGAAATAAATAAATAAATATAATAAAATACAAATAAAATTTATAGAGCCAACTCAGCAAGCAAGCGGCAAATAATTGAGCAGTCGCAGCCAAATGCTTTACGAGTCTCATAATTCTTTTTTATGTTGAAATTAAATTTAATTTGTCAGCCAAAAGGTAATTGCGAAATGCTTCAACTTCTGGTCTGCGTCTCTCGTATCTCGTATCTCGTATCTTGTGTCTCGTGTCTCTTGACTGCTGTCTGCTGTCTTTCTTCATTCCCATCATCATCATCATCATCATCATCATCCATGTTGTTGTCGTCGTTGTCGTTGTCGTTGTCCCATCCCAATTATCCTGCTCATCCTTGTCATCGTCAGCGCGTCACATTAAAAACGCAAACTGTTTAAAACTCATTTTTGACTTGCTGGATTTAAACTTTTGCGCCAAAGTTCTCTCCGGAGGCGGAGGAGGAAGGAAGCGCAGCGCCTCCGCCTTCGCTTACGCCAGGACACTCCCGGCACTGCGCTGATTTCCTTTTAATTATCATAATTATGCGTTGAATCGCAATTTGTGCACAACTATGACAGCAACCATCTTCTCCTCCCTCCATCCTCTGCCCTCTTCTGCTTATCCAATGCCCCTCACAACGTTGTCATTGCTAATGACAACAGACGTCGCCCGCCCTTCTCTCCGTAAACCGTAAACCGAAGACCGACAATCGGCGACCGGAGACCGGAGATGGCACAACCTCAACACCCACACACACACACACACACATTTTGGGTGTGCATTCTGTGCTTCTGCTCTTCTGCTCGTTCTGCTTCGGTTTGCCCAATTAGACTGGCAATCATTTAGCTCATGCGCTGCTTTCCAACCCATTAGATAACTTTTCATTTGTTTCAGTTTTTTGTTTTCCTCCTGTTCTATTCCATAATTTATGTGCTGACATCGCCAAACTATTTCCGAAACATTTCAAACAGCGGAAAGGAAAAGCTGCCGGGAATTCCCCACGTTTAATTGGAATTTAGGTTAACCACACAGTGGTTAATACTTAATAGATTAATACTCTATTGCGACACATTGGAAGCTCGATAAAAGCCCAAAAGTTTTAATTATGCAAATTCATTGATTGGCAATAATTAGGAAATATTCCATATAGCAAATTAAATTTGCTCCACAATTTTTAATTTCATAAATATCGCTTGCACTTTAGAAGTTTTCAAAATGCGAAAATAGTCATTAATAATAATATGTTCTTCAATTGAGTGAAGCGAAATTGACTTCTTATTTATTTTGTATTCATTTGGATTTGAAGCATTAGTTGCATTGAACTTGAAGTAGTTAAGAGCAAGTAAGAAAGTCGAGTGTGCTCGACTGTGAGGTATTTCTACCTATATCCAATTAAACCATATTCTACAAACATTCTAAAAATGTATCGCCAAAAATACTAAAACGTACCGAAATTATATAGGCTTTGTTTGGTATATTAATATAGAACTATACAAAATGTACCAAAGAGTATATTTGGTTACGATCAGTTAAAAATTGTAGTTAAAAAAGATATACTTTTTGTTGTTGTGGTATAATTTACACTATATTGTATATTTTAAATGTACTATGTCAATATGCCAATTCTTACCCTTGGTATATTTTTTGTATGATTCGTTTATTCAAAATATGCAGCGGTTATATCACAGCCGAGCACACTCGAATGGAGATTTTTTCGTTGTTTTCAGTTTAGCGAAATTGCCTTACTATTATTATATATTTTTTTAGTTATTTATTTTAAGTGGATTTAGAAGTTTACTTGCATTGAACCTAAGGTAGTAAAAAGGGAATTGATTGTTTTATTATATCGTAATAACAAAATTAAAAACATATAGTATGAGTTATGAAGTGATATTTAAGAAATTCACGGCAACTTAATACAAAAATAATAATACTTAAAATATTTAGCAAAAAGAATATCTTTTTAGTTTTATATTCACAAAGAAACCGTAATTAGGTATACAAATAATATGTTCAAAATGCAAAGCTAGCTAAAACAGCGAAAATAGTAAAACTTCGAGTAAAAAAATATTATAATTTATATTCAAAATACGAAAAGAAATGAATCGTATCTTAATCGCTTTGCATAATGGGTAATAACTGCCAGTTTGAATATCGTAACTTACGATAATGAAATAAGGCGATTAACGCCTGTCGACTCCGCAAAATGATGGCGTCTCCGGCATGTGTGTATGTGTGTGTGTGTGGGTGTTAGTTGAAAAAGAGATAAGAACAATTTATGGGCGCGATAAGAAGCTGACCAAGATGTCTAGGCAGCGAACAAGAGAACAAGAGAATGGATCAATAAATAAAAGAGCGGCAATAAATTCGCACATGCAAAAAGCGAAGGCAACAAAAAAAAGTTGTGTGGGAAACGGAAACGACGTGATGATAAAGGAAAAAACTGCGATAGTTGCCGATTACTGTTAGACTCGCAGCACATCGCTGAAGGCGCCACAAGGCGAAGCGTCGAACACGAATGACAGAATGACAGAATGGCCCAATGATGGCATGGATAGAATGACACTTCGCTTTGAAGTTTTCGAGTCAGCAATGACGACGCGACGTGGCTGAGTTTTAGCCTTTCATTAATAATTGCCAGGCACACACACACACACACACACACACACAAATGCACACACACACACAGAGAAGGAGAAACTTATGTCATTATGATGGACTTGGTCCCAGATCATTTATAAACTCAACGTTTCCCCAACTAACCCCAAGCAACTACTCGACAGCTAGATGGGTGTGTTTTTGTGTGTGTTCGACAAACTTTCTTTCATACTACACACAGACTACTCTCCCGTGACATTCCCCTCTGCTCCATCGTCGCGCTGTCTCATCAATGTTGCAAATGATTTTGGTTGCAACAGCCGCTTGGGGGCCATTTTGCAGCTGACCCTTGTCATCTGTTTGCTCTCTGGCTATTCTTATAGCCATAACACTTTTTCAACTTCCATCGACTGACCACATTCGACAAACCGAAAGAGAAAGACAAAGAGAAAGGAAAAGAGTGAGGGAACTACTTTTACTACTTGCTGCAAAATGTTGACAAATATTTGCTACACAGTCAGCAGACCGAACTTGCATTATTCATGGCGCGGGACTGCAACAAAAGATTAGCCAGCTAATGATTCAATTTAACAACAAGAATCTCGCAACAACTTGCTGCTAAATATACTACACTTGATGACTTTTTAAGTGCTGTTAATTATTTTTGTTTTTGCAAAGCTATGAAAGATGTAAAAGAACTTATTTAGTTCGTAGAATACTCCAATGTTTTAAAATGTTTTAATGTTTTAATAATAATAATAATAATAAATAATAATAATTATAATAATAATTATTATTTTTATTATTATTATTATTATTATTATTATTATTATTATTATTATTATTATTATTATTATTATTATTATTATTATTATTATTATTATTATTATTATTATTATTATTATTATTAAATAATAATAATAATAATAATTTTCCCAAACACAACATTGATCTACTCATCAGCTTGATTGACAATATTTTCATTAAAATTAAAGTCAATTAATAGCGTGTTTCCAAAATTACAAAACCTCGCTTTAATAGTTGAACAGTTTGTTAGAAGATGGGAAACTTACAAATAGCCAGTGTGCAACGAAGAAAAAATAGTTCTCACCAACTTGGATTATTTTGCTTAAACAGATAAACTTAGAGAACAAAACAACAAAAAAAACAGTGTGAGGATTACTATTTTTGATATAAGAATATTTGCCAGAACCTTAATTATAATTTTCTATACTACAGTTTAGCTAATATTCTAAAATATTCTTCTCTTTACTATATATCAAGATAATTATATTATATAATAATACACTTAAGGTAACTAGAGTACTAACAACTAATCTCATTAACTTTATGATGATTCCGAATTTGAATAGACACATAATGAGAATCAAAATTATAGATTTTAGATTGACAATTGTTATTAATTAGAGTAGCAGTATACCATATTAAAATATACGAATTTTACGAAATTATTCATAGAAAACAGGAAAAAATTGATTTTATTGGAAAGATATCGATAAGAAATTTGTTCGCAGATTAAATCTTTTAAAAAATGTTAAAATGTTCAAAATTATCTTAATTACATAAACGTAGTCATTGTTATTATTTTATTGAAATATCGAATACAATTTCGTATTGCACTGAGATGAGCCATAACGACCAAGGCCTTCAAGACTACTAACATAGTCGCATCAAAAAAACACGTTGACAATAGCAAACTTGAATCAGCGATTATTAAAGTGTCGCATAGTTTTGAAACAGGCTGTAGGCACATATATCCTGACAAAAACGTCAATTGATGGAGGGGAGGGTTTAGGCCCATGCTTAGGAAATATGGCCCAAAAATAAAATGAAATTAATTGCTATGACCGTCTGGGTATGTGTGTGTGTGTGTGTGTGTGTGTGTGTGTGTGTATGTCCATATATGTATGTATGTCGCTTTGAGTGTAGGTTCGTGTGCTGTGGCCCATGGCCAGGCAGCAAAACAGAGGCAACCGAACGTGGCCAAAAACTTTCACTGTAGTGGACACATCATAAATTTCTCTCCCACACACTGGGACATAAAGAAAGCGCGGGAGAAGAAGGAGAGTTTAGTGACAACAATTGTGAATTGTGTTAGTGTGTGTGTGTGTGTGTATGTGTGTGTGTGTGTTGGGCCATTGTCCACTGCCGTCCACTTATTATGAACATTGTGACTGCTGCTGTTGCCGTTGACCATTGCTGCTGCGGCTGTCCATGTGCCTTCATTAGCCATTAATGCGAGTTGGCCAATAAAAAGGTGTGACAATTGTCATGGTCAACAACAGCAACAATGACAACAACTGCGAAAAATGTGCGCGTAATTTATATACGTAATGAAGGCAATTTGTGGCTGAAGTTTGCGCAGTTTTCTTTCTGTTCATTCTATATTTTTTTGTTGTTTTTTTTTTTTGTGCGTCTGTTGTTGCTATTGCTGATGGCATTCTATTCTATTCCATTCCACATTCGGTTTATTTTTTTGAACATACTGCTGGCCAGGTGCCAAGTGCAGAGCTTTGAATGCGTTTACAGCTCATTAAATGCACATTTCAAATGGCATTTGCTGCCAGACAACAGCAAAACTAACTCCTAATGATTGCTTCAATATTTGCTGCCAGAATCGATCGTCGGACAAACGTATTTTCCTTCCCTCTGCACATTTTGATTGCAACTGTTGTTTTGTCTGGCAAAATCAATTGCAACTCGCGTTGGACATTTTGAAGTCTGCGCATTAAATGCCTTGGCAACACGACTTGGCTACTTCAAGTATTTTGCATATTCACGTTGTGCACTTTATTAAATCCTAGCTTATGTTATGTTCAATTTAAATGCAGCGTCAGCTCTTTGACATCAAAGCCAATTTTAAGATAGAAATGTTTATCACAAAGTGTTTGCTACTTTGTTAGCGAAAGAAACTAATAAGCAAATAATTTGCAGCAACTTCAGTAAATTCATTTTATCCCCTCTTTGACATACTTTGAATTTCATATTTGCATATTTTGCATTTTATTTTTCAACTAAATTACATACTTAACATTTAATTTTTCCACATTGAATACAAACTAACATTTAACTTGGCCAAATTCTTTATTTAATTTTTGAATACTTTTTTAAGCTGTTCTTTTTGCTTATTCAAAATTATTTTTTTCCCCTCTTTGCTGTTCTTTCAGTTTAATTGAAAGGTATTCAGAATTTTAAATTAACATTTATAAGTAACTAAATAAAATTCATAATTAGACATTAACTAAGATATTCTCTTAATTTATTTTATTAATACTTTAAGCTATGTTTATGCTGTTTTTTTTACATTTTTTATACTTCCGCCTTTTGTTGTTTAAAATTAATTTAAAATGAATTTGAAATTAAACATGAACTCAGCTATATTCTTAATTTAATATTTTAACCATTTGTTATACTCTTATTTTTTGTCATTGCATTGTTTCCTTTCTAAGCATAACATTCAATTTTAATTTTAAATTTTGAAATAAATATATAAGCAGTTAAATGGAATATGAAATTAAATACTAACTCAGATATATTCTTAAAATGATTTATTATAAATTTGTAATGCTGTTGTAAATTTTTAATAATACTTTTAATTGAAGTTAAACTTTTTCTTAATTTTAAAAGAATTTTTTAGTTAAACATTATCTCGGTTATGCTGTTATTCGTTGTCGTTGCATTTCATTCGTTTATTTAATGTTTTTTCGCAATTCGAATAGAATTTATAAATTTTTAGTTAGATTCCAAATTTTATTTATTGTCACTTTTTGAATACTACTCTTTTTTGCTGTCTCTATAGTCACCTTAGGATTATGCAAGTAAACCAATTCCAATTCCAAATGAATCACTTTTCCGCTGCCTTATCTTCGTGCATTTTTCTCGACGCCTTTTATATCCAATTCGATAATTTTATAGACGTCATGCAAATGCATTTCCAGCGGTTTTCATTAAAAAAAAACAAAACAAAAAAACAGACACACAGCTTGAATGCGAATTGTGCTCAGCTTTAATTGTTATTTTCTGTGATTATTCTTTCTTCGAATTGGTTTTCATTTTCATTTCCATTTTATTTTCGTCTCTTCCATTGTTTTTTGTGTGTATGTGTGTGTTTGTGGTAAGCGAAAATAAAGTCTTTTGTGAAAATGAAGCTGAAAGCGAAGTATCTATGGCAGCTGGATCGGCACGATATGAGAGTTTATGTGGCGGACAATTGAAATGTTGGCAAACTTATCTCGCACACGCACACAAGCCACAGACAGAAGACCCAGAGAAAAAGAGAGAGAGAGAGAGAGAGAGTAAGAGAGAGAAAGCAACTGTGCCTGAGGCATTGTAGTATATAAAGCTGGCAAAAGGCAAAATCCAATTAAGTACTCAACCCACGACTTGAAAATTAAAGACCAAATGCAACATTTGTGTTGCGAGCAAGTTTCTCAATTGTTTTCCAACTGCGATTTCCTCTGTGCTCCTGCTTCTGTGTGTGTGTGTGTGTGTGTGTGTGTGTGTGTGTGTGTGTGTGTGGTTTGAATTGTTTGTTTGGAGGAGCATAAAATGCCGAGGGCCAAGAGCAAGCAAGCACACTACCGACTGACGGACTGACGAACTAACTGACAACAATGTGTGCTGCCCTCTGCCTGGATTCGCCTCCTTCTCAAGGACATGCCGCTTGCTGCATTTGATGTTCGCATTTTTGATGCTAACCCGATGATGTTGCCAAGTACTTTTTTGTGTGCAGCATTCTTGTGTTGCTGCCAACTATTTGCGATAATTGCATATTTACCTCGAGTCCAGCTGCATCCGTGCATCATCATCATCATCGTCATCATCATCATCATCATCATCATCATTGTCGAACACTGCAAACAATGTCCACTTCAAGAGCATGGCTAAGAAAAGCCTCGAGGCAGCAGAAATGTTGTTTGTTTGTTTGTTTGTTTGTTTGTTTCATTCTTTCTTGATTATGTTAAGCAACAATTTGCAAAACAATTAGTGAGTGAAAACAATTTCTCGCAGTGTTTCTTTGCTCAGCCAGTGAAAGCCGTAAAATGCAATCAGAACTCCCAAAGTGCGGTTGTGTCTGCATGTGAAGCGTATCAAAACGTCTCCTTTGAGAGTCGCCTGCCTAGCACAAATAGTGAGCAGAGGGGGATATAGAGAGGGGGAAGGAAACATATTTCATTGCTTGCCATGGCATATTTATCTAAAGACAAGCAAACGAACTGAGTATTTTTCCAGGTGCCAAGCAGACAGACAGACAGATAGTCAGATAGTCAGACAGCTTAGTTAGTTGCTTGCCACATTGATTGCTTGCATGTCCACAACATATATAGAGCACATACTATATATATATCTCACTCAATTGATGGTAATCGGGTTAAGGGTTTAGTTTGCTGCTCTGACTGAAAATATTACGCTGAGCAATTAAGAAACTTTCGCACAAGTCCATAAATAATTTATTTGCTAATGAATGGTTTAGTTTCTGTACTCGTAGCAAAACTAACAAAAAACCAATAACATTTTCTTTAGACTGATATTTTAAAGTAATTAAGTAAGAAAAATAATTTAAGGTATTAAAACAAAGTAAGAGAACTGCAGTCGAGTGTGTAAATAAAAACAAACCATAACTTAAAACATACCTACATAACATACATTAAAAATACTACAAATATACCAAAATATACCATTATATAAAAATCCAGCCTTGTTACTTTACAAATTGTTTCAATTTTAAACACCAACCATTGCAAATATAATAATAATAATAAATACATTTCGATAAGTTAGTTAGAAAAACAAATTTATATAATTAACACAATTATTATTATAACCCAAAGAGTATAAGAGAATGATAACTATTTTTGAATTACTGAGAATTTTGTTGCGATCGGACATAAATCTTAAAGGTTCTTTATAAAATAATTTTGTATGGCAAAAAAAACGACTAATGGAATCAAGTCTTAGCTGCTTTGGTTAACAATCTGGTATATTTTAATATTCTACGGCATATTTCGAATCGATATATCAAATATGGCTTTCGGTAGTATTATTGTAGTATTTTTGCAGTATATTGGTATATTTTTAGAATAACACCGCACTGCTTGGATTTTATTCAAAATGGCTAACGGATACTGTTGAGCAAACTCAATTGTAGCTTTCTTACAATTGCAAACATAATAATTCAATTCACAATAAGAGCAACCAAGACATCTTTAAACAATTTTTAAATAAAAATGATTAAATAATCGATCTTCGTTAGTGAATTTTTCTTTATTTTTTGACGAATTGCAAACAAAATACACAACTGATGTTTACATTTACTTGCATTCGAATTTGATTGGTATTTATTATTTCAATGATGATAATAATAAGTTAATTTGTAAAAACATTTGGTATTTATTGCTACTTAAAATATAATATTTAAATCACTATACAAATTTAACAAAATTGGGTTTTCAAACATTTTCTTAATGCTACTCAAAATATGTTGCATATTTCATGGAGTAATTCAATAATAAGTACAGTCTCCTCTGTTAGTAATAACTTGATATATCCGGTCCTTTATAGAATTATACATGGAATCTTGAAGGTTCAAGGACGTCTCGATCCTAGTACGTTTAATAGATTCAGTTCATATTTTCTTATCTTCGTATTGCGTTAAATTGCGTCGTATGCTGAATATTTAATCATGAGATCGATAACCAGCTGCTTACTCTGTCAATATCTGTCAGTTATGCATATCTGTATATATAAGTGTATTAAACTCTTAGTCTTTATCAGTGCAAGTTGAACCAATCTAAAATCCATAGTGCTATTTTGAGGCATATTCCACAGCTGCAACTCGAATCGGGTCATCTGTCTGTTGGAATATAAAACATTTCCATGTTAGCTAGCTAGACAACTTGTGTGATTAAATATTTCTTTTCTTCTTGCAAAAGCGATGCCAGTGCACTCATCTGAATATATTATTTACAACTGTGAAAGCTCTGATTACAGAATATACCCTAGATCAACAACAAAATAGATTTCAGGCCAAGCGTGCGTATACTTAATATTATACAATATACTATATACAAGAAGTTTTGCTTGCTGTAACTACAAATATTTACTGCTTGCTGCTACAAGTATTCGAGCATTAATTACAGGGCGTCTTTTCGTTGAGCATGCACAAAATGAAAGCTGTTGCTTTTGTATAAAACTTTAAACATGAATTCTAATGAATTGTTAAACATGCTGCTGATGAAAATATTGCACTCGAAAAGCAAAAGCTAAAGCTAAAGCCAAAGCAAAAGCAAATTCAGTATTAAGCGTAATGGTTAAATAAAATAAGTTTAGCATATTCGAGTATACGAAATGGATGCAAGAAGTAAAAGCTGAACACGAAGACAGAGCAAAAAACAGAAATGGCGACGCAGCGGAAGCGGAAAGCATTCTCGTTAACTGTTGTAAGGGTTATATGGACGTAGTTAAAATTTAAGTGTTTGTGTACTAAAAAATTTGAGTACAAAATCACATAATTTACAACTTGTGCTGCCCAAAAAAACGACAGCTGTAAAAATATCATTTTATTGAGCCTGAGAGTTGGCTCACCACGTAGATACCACTTTTGAAACGAAGATACTTAAAACAACTCGAACATAAGTCGAATTAACAAATTGCAATCCTCAATTATGCGTAATTGCTTAAATAAAATTGAAATGCTTTTCAATTTTGCCCAAGTCTATCATACCACCTGGCATATTTCGTGTGCAGGGTATTGAGAGCATAGTTTGTGCTACAACATTTTAGCGTATACTTAATTTCATCATCCATCAACATTGAAGTGGAGCTGCTGCTGTATGAGTCAGTGCCAGAGTTATGACTGTCTATATATGTGTGTGTGTGTGTGTTTGCATACATATATAAAAACATTTCTTTTTAATTACAAGCGCGAATGGCCCGTGGCTGTTGCTCCATCGATGTGCTGGCCAAAAGATTTGTGTGTGCAATCATTTCAATTAGCAGTTTTGCACTTTTGCACACGCTATACAAAATCCTATTACCTAGCTTCCTATCTTCCAATCTACCTTGCTCCCACTTCCATTTCCACCTCATCTCCGTCTCTGTCTTCCTCTCGCTTTCACATGCAAGTGCATATAAATTTTTAATTCAATTTCTACACAAACACAGAGCATAAACTTGCTCTTGTTGTTGTTGTTGTTGTTGTTGTTGTTGTTGTTGTTACTGGGTGTGTAAGCACTTCTGGGATCAAAGCCCCAAATAAAGTTCACAAAAAATATAAACGAACGCAAATAAAAGCGAGCTTACGCGACTACAACATACGCTGTTTAACGAATAGTTAACAACAAACAATTAGATGGGCAACCAAAACAACGAGCAATAGATGGCGCTTTTAGCAATTGCATACTTTCTTGCAAGCAATATGGCGGCAAGCAATTAAAAGCTTGCCATCAGCTGATAGATGGCGCCAGTGTTGCTGTGATGTGAAGCACTTTAAATAAAAGTAATTTATTACATCAATAAACTAAAGAATTCGTATTAATTTTAAATGGTCTGGAAAGTTGCTGAAAAACTTTTATAGTTGCAGAGCCTTTTGTTTGGCAATGCCCAATGTTTACAGGGTATTATTGTGGTGTGCGGTGCTGTGAGGCACTTGAGCGTGTTCGAAGCAAATGGGCGTGGCAACACCGCAGCTGTTGGAAAGTGTCCAAGTGCCAAAGCGAATTCAGTGAGTTCTGCTAACTAAATATGCATGTAAATTGCCTGGCCCTGAACCAAAGCCCAAGTTGAGTTACTTCCAAGCCGACTGCGTTCCCTCCCTCCTCCCTCTATCCTTCTTTCTCCGTCCTCCTCTATCTCTCTCTCTCTCTCTCTCTCTCCAGTTGCCCTCTAGCCAAAGCAGCTGCACATGTAAAATGCATTAAAATAGTTTTACTGCAGTTATGTGCACTCAGTCATGTTGTGCCAGTTGTTGTTGCATATGTGAGTGTGTGAGTGTGTGTGTGTGTGAATTTTAGCCTTAATTTCATTGGCGTTCGCTTGTCAATTAAGCGCATCAAGGACGACGTGACGCGCCCCGCCACTCCGCCTCCGCCTTCAACTTTGCCTTGTTTTCGCCACACGCCTTCCACAAAATGCAATTCGAAATTCGCGCTTGATTGCGCTGAATACTGAGCGCTGAATGTGGGGAAAAGTAAAAAGCGAAAGCTGCCACTGCCAGAACATCAATTGCCGGCCTTTGTCCCTAAATTTCGTTTATTTGTTTTTGTTTTTTTAGGCAAACTTTTGTGCCTTCCCTCGGATTTGATTGGCAATTTTATTTTAGTTCTTCACATTGCTGGCTTGTGGCATTTGTTTTTTTTTTTATTTTTGCGTTGCTCGCTTGCAAAATCAATAGATGTTATCTCCGCAAATAAAACAAAGAGAAACTCATTAAAACGTCCTCAAGGCAACACAAGAATAAAAATGCAATTTTTCAGTTAGCTAGCGTCATAAACTACTTAGACAAACAAGTCCACAACAACAGCGAAACCAAAACAAAAGAGGTTAAAGCATCATTATTCTCATCTGCATCTCCATCCCCCTCCATCAACAACATCAACTTTATGCTCATCAACATCATCATCAGCATCATCAATTTCAGTTCTATCAAGTCAAAGATGAAACTCATTCGTTAGACTAACGAACGTTGACAAATGGCAGCAAAATATGCTTATAGATACCCTTCAAACAATCAAATATTCGGTGTATTGTAATGTTAAGTAAGTGTAGGGTATCTGGCAGTCGCATCCACTAAATTTAAACTACGCATATTTGATTATGAACAAAATGTTCAATTACATTGAGTTGGCCTTAAGTCGAATACCAAGAGTGGGTGCAGCAAAGGTCATTTGGCAAATTATGGACAATGAAAATGGAAAGCAGCAAATAGAAAATGGTAAATGGAAAATATAGAGAATACACGCAAGCACTTTGTAGTAGCAACAATCAGAGCTACACGTTCCATCAAGAAGCCATTAGCACTTCGAATGCGTCGACAACCCAAATGAATCATCATATAAATCATTAGCGGTTTTTGAAGAACGGGTAACAAATTTGCGAATAATGGCAATTAATCAACAACTTTGGAATAACAAAAAAAAAAATAAAAACAAGCAAATTTATTCATAGCATTATACTACATACGTATACTTAATATGAGGTGTAATCGTCCTTAAAGCATTATACAAATTAAACTTGTTATATTTAAATATATAGGAATATTTAATTGGAAACATGAGAATAATTTCTAATCATTATTATATACTATACTTACTTACGCTTTCCAAAGAATACAACTTGACGTATACTTAATGTGCGCAGAGTCAGCTTCACTAAAACTGATTAATTGAAACTAGTGTGAAACGTGTACTTAATATCTAATATGAATCTACATTTCTATTAATTTGAATGACGTATTCCTAATATTAATTATGAAGGAATAAATTAATATACTAATATTTAGAATGCATATTTTTAGGAATAAAAAACTTATACTTAATCTTGATTATCTTTACTTTTATTGTAAATAAAAAAACAAAATAAATATTTATTATAAATATTTTTGAGAATAAAGAAACGTTCATTTAATGTGAACATTATTAGGAATCATAAACGTATACTTAATATTTAATTTACATACATTTTTATGAAATACAAAAGGTATACATACTTAATATTTTATATTCATAAACGTATGCTTAATATTTAACATGCATAGTTTTCGGAAATAATAATATTTTAATGCATATTTTTGGTAGTAAAACTTATACTATATATGTACTTAATATGCATATCTAATATATTTATAGGAACAAATTTACCTTTTCAGCTATAATCGTAAGCAATATTAAACTATGTAAATGTATTCTTCAGTATTTGTAATTGGATGTTTTGTGTGTTTATGTTTTTGCAGGAATTGGTGGCCATATCTCCAGAGCGACGCAATTGGCGTGGCATATTCATAGCCCTGCTGGTGATCGCCGCCGTCTTCAGCTTGATCATATTCTCGATATTTCTGCTATCGCCTGAGGATGAGGGATTACGCATTCGGGGGCGACGAATGCTGCCCAGCGACATTCTCAGCAAAAGTTTGCAGTGGAAGCCCTTCAACGGCACCTGGAGCAATGGTAGAGCATGCGTCGAGTTCGACAACAAATCAGACTTGAAAGTAATTGTTCACTTTTGCAGATCACGAGCTTGTTTATCGCGATCCAACGGGCGGCCTATCGATACTCAATATGGCCGATTATACGACGCGCATTCTTATGACCAATTCCACATTTGTGAGTAAAACGCACGAGTTAGAAAGTACAGTTTTTAGCTTAGCTCTCTCTCTCTTCTCTCTCTAGCGCCAATTGAATGCGGAATCGTTTCTGGTGGCACCAGATCAGAAATACGTCTTGCTGCAATCGGACAGCAATGCAGAAGGTTCAAGGTAAGCAACTGTCTTCGCTTTGCATCTTCTCACTCGGAACTCTTACACTTTCTTTCTCTGCATTGCAGACACCACGTTTATGAGGTGCAAACGGCCAACACATTCCCCTTGGGACCAACGGAGAACATTGCCGAGGCGCCGCGTCTGCAGCACGTCGTCTGGGCGCCCATCAATCCGCCACCACCGCCGCCGCCTCCCTCGACGGCTGGCCAAGCACCGTCCACAACGACGATGTCGCCGCTACCCAGCGGCAGCATCATACTCAATAGTCTCGCAGGCGCTGCAGCTGGCGGTGCAGGCAAATCACCGCCCACCACCAGCGCCACAGCGAGCGGCAGTGAGCACGGAGGTCAGGCGAATGCTGGCGCAAACGGTGGCGCCTCCAAGGGTGCCTACTCTCTCAATCAGGCCATCGCATTTGTGCATCACAACGACATCTATTACAAGCCAAAGGTGCAGGGCGAGCTCGTCTGTCGCATCACGCAGACGGGCGCAGCAGGTGTCTTCTACAATGGCGTACCCGATTGGACCTACGAGAATGTCCCGGAGCTGGAGAGTCGCAGAAGCAGCATTGCCTTCTCGCCGGACAGTCATTTTCTCGCCTTCTTGAGTTTCAACGATAGCGAAGTCAACGAATACAAGTGAGTTGTCCATTTGAGGGGCCACAGGGTATATGCTAGTCGATCACATTTTAGAAAAAAATATATTTGAGTGCAATTGAAATGCTTTTGAAGTAAACACATACTCTTTATCAAGCTATAACTAACTCTTGTTGAACTACAGGGTATCGGCTAGTCGATCACATTCGAAGAAGAAAACGTTTGAGTGAATAGAAATATTTCTGAAGGAAACACACACTCTTCCTCAAGCTGTAATTAACTCATTTTACTCTACAGGGTGTCTTCCAGTCGATCTTTGAAGAGTATATAAACATTTCCTCAAGCTAACATATATCAGGGTATCTACTAGTCGATGAAATTTAATACTAACACTTTTGAGTAAAATTGAAATGGGTCTGAAGAAAACATTCACTTTTTGCAATATTTACAAATCTTTATAATGCAATTGAAGCATAACCGAGAAAAACACATACTCATCAACAAGTTACAAACAACTCATTTCGCAATGCAGGGTATCTATTTGTCGAGCACTTCCTTTATTTAACGGGTAAACTATGTTTCACAATTATGTGCCATAAATCAAACATTTAAAATGCTAATACTATGGTTCGGCTATAGAATACATTTCCTAAATAGTAAAGGATCCTCAGAAGTCGAAGCAGATGTATCTTTTCAATCCAAAACTAACTTTTAGTGGAGGAAAAGTCATACAACTTAAAATCGACTTTTCAATGCGCAATTCTAAAATGCATGGTAATATTTTCCGAATGAGTAAATATCGTACATGACTTTAACATCATATTAAAGGGTCTATGAAAGTCAACACAGATGTTGTTGGATTTCTAACTCAGACACAGCTACTAACTCAGACCCTCTCTGTTGATCCAACAGATACACCTGGATGGGCGACGACATCAAGTACCCTGCGGTGCTGAGTCAACGCTACCCCAAGGCTGGCGCTCGCAATCCCAATGTGACGGTGAACGTGGTCAATCTGGCGGTGACCAAATACATGTTCCCCACACAAATCAAACTGCCCGCCGAGCTGGGCAATGGCAGCTATGTGGGCGGCTTAACCTGGGCCTCGCCCATCGATCTGTCGGTGACGGTAACAAATCGGGATCAGACCAAAGCGACGACGGTAATCTGTCGGGCACCGCACTTTCACTGCCAGGTGGTGCACACAGAGGTGACCATCAACGATGGCTGGGTGCTGCCTGCCGAGCGACCCATATTCTCGGCTCGCATCGCTGCCCAGCTGCGCAGTGCCGGCGTGCTGCGTCCGGATGCCGATGGCGGCGGAGGAGCTGCTACAATTGCGGATAGCCAGGCGAATGTGACGAATGGTCAAACGACATACGAGATCTCCAACGGCGGCTATCTGCTCAAGCGATTGCCGGTGCGCGACGGCGAACATGGACACTATCGTCATGTGGTGTTCATTTCGTCACTGGATCGACGTCCGGTCCCCTTGACCATGGGTCGCTTTGAGGTGACCGAAATTGTCGGCTGGGATGAGGGACATGAGATCGTTTACTTTATGGCTGCTCCTGAGAAGCGGCCGGGCGAACGGCACCTCTACAAGATCAGCCTTAAACTAAACGTCACCGAATCGAATCGCACCTACATCACATCGACGCAACCCACTTGCCTCACCTGCGACAACACCGAGGCCACCTATCGCCTCCATCGGGCGCGCAGCACCAATGCCGCCGAATGGCAACGTGGCGAACGCTGGGAGGACATTGTGGCGCGTCTCGAGCCGGACGATTGCATCTACGATATACCCAAGAATTGTCTGTACAATCGTGTGCAATTCAGTCGCGACTATAGCTACTATGTGCAGGAGTGTCTGGGCCCCGAGGCGCCCAGCGTTTATCTCGTCGAGACGGCCAGCAATGACAAGATCTTTGTCCTCAATGCCGGGGATGTGCTGCGGCATCGTCTCTCCCAACTGGCGATTCCACAGATGCGCACTTTTAGTGTGGAGATTCGGCATGGATTCCATGCCCAAGTGCGGCTCTTTTTGCCGCCCGGCATGCGCGAGGAGGAGGAGGTCGCCTTTCCCCTGGTTCTGCATGTGTAAGTACTCAGACCCTTCCCTTTATTAATGCTAAGCTTAGCTTGAGGTTAAATTCCCAGAACGTTTGGTTTGATACTGGCTCACTTCAAAAATTTAGTTTGCTGCCTTAGCAAAATATTTGTCGTTCAAATTTTAATATTTCGAAATTTGTATATATTTCCTAAGAATATTTCAAAGATGGTTCAAGATTGGTTTCTTGTTTAGTAATTTATTTTCACAATGTAAAGTCTTATAATACAGATATATTGACAGCCTTGGGGATGCTGCTTTATTATTATGATAAATTGATGGGTCAAGGTAGAGACATTTAGAGACATTTTTCTTTCGAGCATTTATGATAATTACAAAGTCGAATACGTATACTCAACTTTGAAGTTGTTATATTTGGAAATTTTGATACATCATTAATTGATTGAATTGTTTTGTGAACCAAATCTTTTAGTATTCGCTTTGTTCGAGTTTGCTTCGGTTTGTGATGTGTTTAAACGGTTCGTTTCTAAATAAAGCTAAATTTCAAATCAATTCCGTTCTTAACTCTTCTTGTCAAATGTTTTTACAAATGAATCAGAAAAAAAGCACCTTGGTTTTCAGTTCGACTTTAATATTATAATACAATTATGCACTTCCGTTGATATAGCGACGCTTCGCCGGGTTCGCAGCTGGTGACGGAGCGTTTCCAGGTGGATTGGAATTGGTATTTGTGCAGCCAGCGCAGCTTTATTGTGGCTCAGATCGATGGGCGTGGCAGTGGCTATCAAGGCGAACTGTTGCGTACTCAAGTACACGGCAAACTGGGCACCGTTGAGGTCGAAGATCAGCTGGGCGTGCTCACGTAAGCGATCCTCGCATTAAGATCCAATATATTTTATACTACAACAATCTCTTTTGATTCTGACAGTTATTTGCGCGATAATCTCAAGTTCATTGATCCGCTGCGCATCTGCGCCTTTGGCTGGGGCTACGGCGGCTATGCGTCCGCCATGATGCTGATCGATGACTCGCAGCAGGTGCTGCAATGTGCCGTGGCCATCAATCCCATTGTCAGCTTTGGCTATCACTGTGAGTAGCTTGAGGACACTTGGTACCTGATCTTCAACTAACGCTTCTCTCACTCGTTGTAGACTCGTTCTTTACGGAGCGGTATATACCGCTGAAGGGCGACTATTTGCGTGCGCTACAGGAGGCAGATCTCACAATGAAGGCGGGCAACATCAAGGGACGCAATCTGATGCTGATGCATGGCACTGCGGATACGTTGGTGCATCAGGAGCACACGCTGATGCTGGTACGCGCTCTCGTCGATCAGCAGGTGAAGTTCCGACATCAAGTGTATCCGGATGAGGATCATGCGATTACCAGATCGCTGAGTCATGTGTACAAGACAATGGAATGGTATTTCGATGAATGCTTTGGACCCGTCGATGACAACGAGTGGGATCCCACGGGTCTATTTGTGTTTAAACAATAATTAAGACCCCCCTACGATCCTTATGACGAGGATCCGTTGGCCAATCAGCTCATCGACATTGACATCGATCCCGGTGATCGTCACAATCAAACGTCATCAATCATTGGCACGGCAACCGCCACAACAACGGCGCTCTCCGCACTCGATGAACTGGACAACAGCCTCCAGGCATTGGATCTCATGACGTCATCGGCAATGACACTAAGCAAGGTCTCCAATAAGCTGTGCAATTACAGCAGCAAGCGAAAGCTGCAGCAGACGGAGACAACGCTGGCCAAAAAGATGCGCATCCTTCAGCATTAGAATGTACGTGTGTGTGTGTTTAAGTGTGTGAATGGCAAATCATGTGCATTTCGGTGTGAATGTGTGGAATGCATGCAAACAAAAGTGTGACTGTGGCTTTAAGTTGTTTACTTTTAATTGTTGGTATTTTTTTTTAAATGGTATTTTCTGAATGTGTGTGTGAAAGGTGAAAGGTAGGAGAGAGAGGTGATGGGTGGTGCGTTCTATAGGCCAGCAAAGCGAATGTTTATAGCGCAACAACAAAAGCAAGGTGATTCATTTATGCGACTGATTATTAACATATTGTATATTGAAACCAAAAACAAACAAGGATCAACACAAATGCTGCTTGTCATGGGTTTTGGAATCGTAGGGGACAAAACGAAAATGTTTCGAAACAAGAAACATCAACCACAACACAACAACAACAAATGTCACAAACAATGATTGTAATTTTAATTATTATAATAATTAAGGTACAGTATGCGTACTTGTGTATTTCGTTTATGCCTCATATGTAATTGTTATGGAAATAATTAAATTTATGTATTTGTACAAGTATGTGTGTATGTATGTGTTCTGTGTTATAGATTTGTTTAGATCGATATTAATAATATAATACTATTATGCGCAACTGCATACATACATTACATACTATATAGTATTGTACACACATAAATATATATATACCACATACATATATATTTGACTGAGCCGACTTTTTTTTGTATATATTAATAATTAAAATTTTAAAACACAAACACATTCCAATTCTCATTTATGTATGTCCAATTACAACACAAAAACAAACTCACATGAAGGAAAACTATTTTTCGGCAAGCCGAATATTAAATACCCTTGAGCAGCATATGATTACTTAAATAAGAAGAGATAATATTCTTATGAATTTTATCTGCCAGGGTATAAAAACTCGTGCATAATGTTTTAAATAGAATGCTAGCAACAATTTAAGTGTAGCCGAAAAACTATCATAAAAATAGCAATAAAAATTAAAAAAAAAGAAATCATTTAATAACTAACTAAAGTGAAATGCTTGAAAATATAACAATAAAAAAGCAAAAACCACATATAAATTAATGAGATTGTTCAGCAGCCATAGACAGAACTTAGAAACCTTCCAATTGATTATTAATCATCATAATCATAACTGTTTCACGATTATCGTTCGTTTGCAGCTTAAAAAGCCATAGCAACATAAAAAAGACGTTGCGTTTGAAAATTCACATGAATTTAGGGCCAAACTCGATTGAAATAGAAATAAAAATAGAAATGTATGCATGTGCCACACAGAAAAGCCAAAAGAAACCCTTGCAAAAACACGAAAAGAAAGAACCACGGAAGAAATAAGGAAATTGGAATCTGTCCAACCAGGACGTCTAACTACTAACGAACCCTAGTAGAGTTTTCCAAAGTATAACAGAACTACATTATATATAGATATTATTTGTTGTGGCCCAAGCCAAAAAAGAAAAAAATACGAAACGAAAAATTAAAAGAAAATTATGAGATCGGTATGTGTGCTATATAGGAAACCCCCCCTTCAAAAACAAAGGGGATAAAACTTTTTTTTTAGATTTTTTTACATTAACTTTAATTAATTACGATACGAGTGTGCATGTGCAAATTGGAAAATGACAAACAACATGAAATTAATTACCAAAAAAAAATGCATACTATAAATAGGTGTTAAATGTTGCGTCAATAATGCCCTAAGAAGTGGCGAATTTTTATTGTAGAGTAATTGTGCGGCTGGTTTTGAAATTCCAGAAAACAATAAGTAACTCTAAAAATAAAGTATATATAAAACAAAACCCCAAAATACTAAAAAAAAAAAAAAAAAAATGGAAAAAATAGTCAAGCTTTAAATGTTGTACACGGCTGATGGAGATGCAAAACATGAGAAAGTTAATTGATATCCTAACTAAAAACAAAACTAACAACTTATAAACGAAGTCAAGGAACAGCTCTAATTGTTGAACATGCAGCTCTTAATAAATGTTAAACTTAACTATAAAAACAAAACGAGATGAGGGAATAGAAAATCGAAATACATATTTATAAATGTTTAAAACAAAATCTATAAACAAACAAATAACTATATACATAGCATTGTATGTAGTATATCTGCATGTACTAAATGTAACAGAACAATGATGATATATATGTATATGTGTATGTATCCAAGTTATATTCATGCATACAAATTCATAGGAACATATAGCATAATTTCAACATGACCGAAATATAACAACCATTGAATAATAGCGGTACGTATTTCATGTATTTTCAACTGAAAGAAACCTACACATAGAACAAAAAGAAAACAGAATAAAATATAATAATGAATGCTTATAAACGAAACTCAATATTTCCATAAAGTACAAACTAACTGAATTTTAGTTGCAACTTTAAAAGAAACACCAATAAATGCCCAACCCTTTAAAAAATATGAAAAGACCAAATAGAGCACAACTGAACACTTTTTATGTTGTCATTTGCAAATGACACACCCAACGAAGTTATTTGGTTTCAAGACACTAGACACTTTTGAATATACAAACACAGCAAACAGCAACAACAATAAATACAGAACTAAATACCGAACAAATTGAAACCTGATTCAAATACACACTTAAAACAGATGTGCTTACATTGAATTTCAGAAATCTAATAAGTATACCAATAATTGATAAACACTACAAAGAACAACAACAACAGCTAATAATTTAAGAAAATCGAAACAATAAATAAACATGAAATTTTTGTGTGTCTGCAAAACAAATAAAAAGTTCCTTCTTTCCTTCTATAAAAGTAAGTATACGTTTAGTATGCCAGTTTAACGGTTTTTAATTCGAATTGCTACTCGCCAGCTGCTTATCGATAAGTATGGCAATCGCAGCTACAGACGAGCAGAGCATGCCATATAATTATATATACCAAATGTTAGTTATGTTTTTCAAAAAAATAATCAAGAGCAGGCCCTATTTAAAAAGCTGAAACTATTTTGTATTATTTTGTAAAATTAAATATAGTATATCTACAGTTATAAAATGAAATACAGTATATGTCCAGTTGTAAAATGAAATATAGTATATTTCCAGAATATATTAGCCACCTTGGGTAAATATAATTTCATTCGTTATTGCATTTAAAAAAACGATTTTTTTATTTATACAGTCTAATCAGATTAAAATGAGAACATGTAAAACGTTGCGTTTGTCATAAACAAAAATACTACTGTGCTCGGCATGAAGTGTGGCCAGCTGACAATTGGGTGGTGGTGTATCTTTATACATCATCAACTAGTATTTTCGGGAAATAAAGTTGCGGTCACGCTGATCTCTAGTACTGCGTAGCCGTCGCGTGTTCGTATTGCAATTTTTGCTAGCGTTTTTTTTTTTATTTAAAAAACGCAAGTAAATCGAAACCTTAAGACGCTGGAAAAGTAGCGTATTGATTGTGTGAGCCAACAACTGTCAAAACAAATTTAACAACTTGTACTTGCACACGGTAATTTAAAAGAAAAAACGAATACATTTCTCGAAAGAACTAATTTGTGAGTTGAGTGCGTGTGAGTGGCTGTGTGTGTGCGTGTGTATGTGTACGCATGTAGTAGGCTGGCTGGCTGGCTGACTGCCTGCCTGCATGGGTGTGTGTGTGTGTGCGTGTATATGTATGTGTATGTGCATAAAAAGGCATAGCAACCAGACAAGCGGACGTTTCCCAAGCAATGAAAGTGAACGAGACGAGACCACTCTAAATTGTGCTTATAAGGACTGCCACAAAATATAGTCGTTGTTGCAAGCGCAACAACAGTTCTTGCCATACATGTCAAATGCGTTTTTCGGCGGGTTTTCATTATTTTCAATTTTTTTGAAAAGCGACGCAACGGGAAGCGAAAAATAGAGAACAGAAAATGAAAAAAAAAACTGATAATCGCATTGAATCTTCGTTATAGAGAGAAGCACATGTGTGCATGTGTAGATGTGTATGCGTATGTATATTTGTGCGTGTATTGTGCTAAACTTGAAATTGAACGCAAACGCAACGAGAACAAAACTAGTCAAGGTAAAGAAAAAAAAAATGTGTGTGAAAAATTCCAACGGAATTACGCGAGATATAAATCAGAGGCAGCGCAGAAAAACAGCTAAATCAGATTCTCATTTTTTTCTCATATGCATGTGTTTGTGACGTCGATTGCGTTCTGCTCTAATGTGTATGTATGTGTGAATTACGTTCTGCGTCTCTGTATTGGTAGTTGTATTTTTGGGCGGGGGCAAAGTGGGTGGCTCTTGATATGTGGGGGCAATTTGTAGTACTATGAAATGCATAAAAAAAATTGTCAAATACGAATAAGTCGACAATAGAATCTTTTGAGTAATCTACACAGATTTTTCGCTGTGGGTTATCGTGAAATTAATTTACTGTAATTTCTCATTGAAGTTGCAGTTATAATTCAAAATTTTCATCTCGGCTCACAAATTGCTGAGGGCAGTTGCATAAATTCATTGTTTACATGCTCGTTTCTTCCGTTGTTGTCGCGTTGCGCAGTGCTGTAAAACGATTTTAGATTAGGTGGCAACGCCGACCTATATATCTCAGCTGCTGGTGCTCTCAGCAAGCAAAATCAACCATTGGAGGAATATGTTTTCTAAATCGTCGGGGCTAATAATTTGTTTGCATTTATTGCATATATCAATTTAAAATAACTACATTATATTCGACAATGTAACAATATATGATTTAATACTGCTAATAGAATGATTTCCAAAACGACCCCAATTTTTGAATTTTAAGTGTCGATTGTTTTTCTTTTTTGCTTATCGATATAGTTTCGATGCTGTGGTCGATAGACACGTCCCTGTATGCGGCAACACTAAAAAGTGCTAAAGTGGAGCAAAGTCAGTAGCTGCTACTACAAAAGTGCAGGGCGAGTGGGAGCGAGACAGAGTGAGCGAGTACAACGATTTAAACAAATCGTAAGCGAATATATTGTATAATATATGTACAAATATTGTACATACAAATTTGTGTTGTGCAGCAACAGTCGCCTAAGCATAGACTGTCGTGTTTTTCCATTTACATACACACACACACACACATTCATGGGGATGTGTTGGTGCGTGTGTGTGTCGTGTGATATGTGTATCGTGTTCTCTCTGTGTGTCTCCATCTCTCCGAAGCTGAAAGTGTTAATTTGCCAAATTCTGTGCATGTGCATATGTCAGAGTGTGTGGTTATATGCATTTGTGTATGTGCAATACTGCTGTTGATGCTGTAGCCAAAATTCTGTTGGTAAATATAAAAAAAAAAAACAGTGTCGCGTAAATTTGATATAATTCCAATTCTAATTTTTCGATTGCAACTGTATAAGTGTGTGCGTACGTGCAATTGGTTAATTATTTAACGAAAATAACGCACAATAAGAGGTTTTTGCATAATCGACAGTGCACGAGTACTTGAGTGCTTTCCTACTTTTTGCCTATTCTCCGTCTACATGTGCGCGCTATATTTGCATTGCCCGCGCTCTTTTTCTCTCTCTTTCTCTATGTCTCTCGCTCGCACTCTTGCCGCCGGCACCCACGCCACAAGCCACCTGTACGCCCTTGCGCGCACACACGCAACTAGCTCACATATACATACTCACACACTTGCAGTACCACGATGTGATTTGCGGTAGTCTCGTGAGCACTGCTGCTGCTTTACTTTGCCAATGCGATAACGAAAACATATTTACACATACAGAGAGAGACACATGCATACATTGCTGTGCCGTCGTCGTCTATATGTATTTTATTGTCTTCTTTGGCCCATTTGGCTCTGCTTCTTGATTATTTCGGCTATTGCTAAACACGAAAAACCCACAAAAAAAATTTTCAGCGAAGAAAATTAAATTGAGTATTTTGCAGTTGCCTGCTAAAGGCGGCGCCGCCGCCGGCGTTGTTGTTGCTCTCCCTCTCTTGCAGTCTTTACGCTTCAGCTGCATTTGGCGCCGACTGCATTTGTTGGACGCCGGCGGCGATTTTCTATTTGTAGAAAAATAGCGCATAATTTGTAATGCCATTGTTGGCGCTTTCCATTTAGTAAACTGCACTTTTGATAACACATGCGATCGTTAGAGCTGCAAATACACACACAAACATATTTATTTATGCTTGTATTTGACATGGTACAATGAGATCCCGCATTCCTGACGTCACGACACGATCTTATACAGTCATATATGGTCGATCTCTCTTTGGGTTTCTTCTTTTTCGTTTTACATTTTGTTTTCGTAAATGCGCAGCAAGAGAGAGAGTTAGTTGTCATTGCAGTTTTGTATCACACAGGTGGCAACGCTGCACACCTAGCAAATGTGCAGAGAGCTTAAAGCTAGAGTTGGCAAAAGCTCAATACAAGCTTTCGCTACGGCTGCTGCAATAGTACTGTTTAATAATGTGTGTGTCTGTGTGTTTCCATCTAAATTCCCATTACAGTTGCAGCCGATTGAAACCATATACGACGGCCTTGTCAAGCATTTTATTATTGTCGCGCGCGTACTGAGCTGCCGACAAGAAAACAACTGAAATATACAAAATAAAACGGAAAGAAAAAAAGAAAAGAAAAAGTGAGTATATTTGTGAGAAACATCAATAGAAATTAGACGGACACGCTTTGCTTAGCTGCCCCACAGGCAACACACAACAGCACAGCAGCAACAACACGCAGCGCATTGCAATCCCCGCTGATGCTGCGACCGAGCAACACCTGCAGCTGGAGCTGGAATTAGCCACAAACAAATTGCATTAGCTAGCAGTTAGTCAAAGAGTCTCTCGCTGAAAACATCGCAGCTCAGCAGGAAAAGCCGGCGTCATCGCATTGATCAACACAAAAATATATCTCTATAAACAACAAGTTGAAAAAAGTCCTCTTAAAGAGAGAAAAAGAAAGCAAGACACAGGGGAAGAGGGACAGTGAGAAGCGGAGAGTCAGTGTGACCAGGTGACCAGGAGAGAGGGAGAGGCGTTTTCGCTGTGAGCAGCACATAAACAAATCGCCCATTTGAATGGATCCCTGTGTTGGCTGGTTTCAGGAGGAACAGGAGGGACCAGCGTTGCGCACATGGTTAAAGATTTGGGAGACGAATGCCCAGGAAATGGGTGCACTTCTCGAGCAGCAGCTACAGCAGAATAACAACAATAACAACAACGGCAGCAACAACAACGGCAGCAGCAACAACAGCAACAGCAACGCTGGTGGTCAACAGGTGGTGGGCACAAGCAATACAAATACTAGGCTGCTAAGCAACGGTCCTACAATCAGCCTGCGTGATCCCGACTCATTACAAATTCTTCTTCAGCAGTTTAACGGTACAGCGGCATCGCGTCACGGCAACAATACCAACAACACTAACGGAGGCAAGAGCTCAAGCAACACATCTATCGATTCCACATCGAACAACGACAATAACTCCTCCTCGCCAGTGAGCAGTAACAGCAGCAGCAGCGGCGGCGGCAACAGCAACGTCAACAATACAGCAACAAGCAGCACAACAGGCAACGGGACAACAACATCGGTAACAGCAACAGTTGCCGCTGCAACAGCAACTGCCGCAGTGACGACATCATCAAATACAGCAGCAGGAGCAGCAGCAACAGCTGCTGCAAACAGCACAACGACGCCGCCAGGTAGCGATAGCAACAACAGTAGCAGCAGCAGCAGCAGCAACAGTAGTAGCAATAACAACAGCAACAACACGACCACCGGCAACAGCAACAACAGCGGCGTCGGCAGCGGCGCCTTCAACAATTTCGTAGTGAATCCCGCGTCCAAAATGCCGCTGCATGAGCGAGCCAACACCTATTACAATCCATCGCGCAGGAAACGTGTGGTTGACAACAAATCGAGCACACTCAATTTGAATAAGCACGCCGAAATGATTGCCAAATACGGCGGTTGTCCGTGGCGAAAGCGCGACTTCATCTACGGCGAGGGCATCATTGGACTGCACGAGGAGATCGAGCATTTCTATCAGTATGTGCTGCCCACGGCCTGCGAGCATGCCATACGCAATGAGGTGGTCAAACGCATCGAGACCGTTGTCCATTCCATCTGGCCCCAGGCGGTTGTCGAGATATTTGGCTCCTTTCGCACCGGTCTCTTTCTGCCCACCTCAGACATTGATCTCGTTGTGCTAGGTAAAAAATACGTAAGCAAATCTCCCAATTGATTTCAGCAGTAGTTGTTTAAATTATAGAATTAACCATGTAACCATAATTAGAAGTTGATTGAGGTAATTCACTTTTATAGTTTAGTTAGGAGAGTTATAGATAAATTTGAAAGTTTCTGCAATAATAGAATGAAATTGATATGGTTTTACTTTATATAAGTCGATAAAAATGTTAAAAGGTTTTGTTAAGATCTTAAATCTACAAGTGTAGTTGCAGAAAACACAAACTAACTTAGTTGGAAGATATATAAGATATCAATTAATGCTGAAATCAATTGGAGATTCGTTTGAAATTGAATTGTAAAACACATTTACTAAACTTCTCTCTTGTTACTTCTCTAGGCCTGTGGGAAAAGCTGCCGTTGCGCACACTGGAATTTGAGCTTGTATCGCGCGGCATTGCCGAGGCGTGCACGGTGCGTGTGCTGGATAAGGCATCGGTGCCGATCATCAAGCTAACGGATCGCGAGACACAGGTGAAGGTCGACATATCGTTCAATATGCAATCGGGCGTACAGTCCGCGGAGCTGATTAAGAAATTCAAACGCGATTATCCGGTGCTGGGCAAACTGGTGTTGGTGCTCAAGCAGTTTCTGCTGCTACGTGATCTCAACGAGGTGTTCACCGGCGGCATCTCGTCGTACTCACTGATCCTCATGTGCATCAGTTTCCTGCAATTGCATCCGCGCGGCATCTTCCACGACAAAACGAATTTGGGCGTGCTGCTGCTTGAATTCTTTGAGCTGTATGGCCGGCGATTTAATTACATTCGAATTGGCATCTCCATTAAGAATGGCGGCCGTTATATGGCCAAAGATGATCTGCAACGTGACATGGTCGATGGCCATAGGCCATCGCTGCTATGCATCGAGGATCCCCTAACGCCTGGCAATGACATCGGACGCAGCAGTTACGGTGCCCTCCATGTCAAGCAGGCCTTCCAATGCGCCTATCGTGACCTTACCCGGGCCGTCAATCCGCTCAATCTTTGGGACACCGATCCGAGTACCCATTCCATATTAGGTGAGTGTGTGCGGGCAAATATTTTACGACAGAACGATGCAGTTTCTTAGTGAGTTCATAATAATAACGTTGTTTGGATAGTCTTAGTGAATCGATGCAAAAAGTTTAGCAAATGTTAAAGAACAGTCAAAGAGAGAATTTTATGAATTTTCTTACTAAACAAACGTTTGTATTACATTACTAATCTCGTAAATAGTGGCTTTTATTTATATATGGGTAATTCTCTGAGGGATGTCGCGTGCGACCAGCTTTTCAGTTACAAAAAAAACATTCTGAAACAATTTTAAAAATAAGTAAAGGTTATTTTTATAGCTCTAGATTAGTACTTTAATTAGAGCTCAGAATGGTTTTGGAATTTTTTTCTGTTTTGTTGTCTGTTCTGTTAATTGCAAAAATTAACAAATTCGTACGCAAAACCAAAAAATGAACGAATTGATATATTTTATCGTAAAACAGAATAAGTTACTAAAATCAATCTTAACTCTAAAAATAGTGCTAATCCAAAGCTTTAAGAATAACCTTCACTTAATTTTAAAATTGTTTTAGTTTATGTTTTTTTTTTTTTGTCACTGAAAAGCTGTTCGCACGCGACATTTACCAGAGAATTACCTATATATATACCAGTATTTTTCTTTTATTATAGTATTTATTTCATTGGATGTCCAGCTTCTTATTAATTGTAAGCGGTTTCCGATTACTGCAAGCAGTTTAAAAAAATGTATTATGTGTTGTCCATGCTTGGAGTCGCTAGACCACTTGCTGCTACTGTCGTTAGTACGTCAAGGTCCGAATAATAAAAAGAAGAAAGTGCTTCAAATGAAATAAAACCTTCAGTATCATAATTATTGTGGATATTTAGAACAAAATAATCAGTTTAGTATACATAGATCATGTTGTGCCGAATCTATTTTATGTGGTATAGTCAAAACAATCATTATTTCCGCTTCCTGATTTCTATGTAATACGAAGCAGAGATTAGTTTAGAAGCAGTCGAGCAGACTCGCTCGTCTCGTGCTGCGTTCTCGAAAACGTTTAAAAATACATTTATATACAGAGCGCTACATAGTAGTTGTGTTAATATATATAGAGCACAAGTGTATAAATAGATGAGAGTGTGTAAATATTGGCAGGAAAGTCGAGACTGCATCGTATTGTGTCTATTATGGGAAGAAAGCCTATTTATGGCAAATGAAATAACAGAAATATTGATATTAATTTGGTTTTGGTTTTGGTTTGCTATATGGTTTTTGTTTTTGTTTTGTATTGTTGTTGTTGTACATACATATGTGCTGGTGTGACGTTGTTTATTATATCTGATGATGATTATAGGTCGGATAATACACATCACCGATGACGTCATCGACTATCGCGAATGGATACGCGAGAACTTTGAGCATCTGGCTGTCGTGGATGCAGCACCGCTGCCCGCCGCAGCCGCCGCCGCCGCAGCTGCCTACACAAATGGCGGCGCCAAATATGTGATCATGCCCTCCGGTGCCGTAGTGCATCAGATATATCATCCGCATGCGGTGCTGCAGCCGCACGCCATCGCCCAGCCATATCATACGGCTGCAGCTGCAGCGGCAGCACAAGCGGCGGCACAACAAGCGGCGGCGGCGGCAGCGGTTGCTGCACAACACCAACACCAGCAGCAGCATCAACAGCCGCTGCAGCAGCAGCTACAGCCGCAGGCTCAATCGCAGCTGGCCATTGGCAATTTGAATCTGAGCGCATTGCGTCATCGGCGGGGCAGCACCTCATCGGGCGATGATTCCGAGGACAGCAAAGATTGTTGCGATGCCGATCGTGAGACGACGACGACGACGACGTCGGGGGCAATCAACAGATTGTCGAGGTCATTGACATCACATCGTCGCCCCCAAATGGACTGGAGAATGTGAACACAACAGCCATTGTGCCCATGCCCATTGTGGTGGCCAACAGCAGCAGCAACATCAGCAGCAGCAGCAGCAACAACAACAACAGTGTTGGGGGCGGCGGCAATGGAAGCAGCAACAGCTCGTCCACGGGCTCGTCGGTAATGCACACACCCACACGCATAGATACATGATGAATGGCTGCCGGCCTCATGCAGCTGCAGCAGCAGCCGCAGCAGCTGGCCGCCGGCTGTGCCATGCTGGCCGCAATTGCTCCACAAGCAACAAATGCAACGCGACAGTTGCGTAAAAGCAGCAACAACAACCACAGTAACAGCAACCACGTTGCAGCAGCAGCAAATGCGGCCAGCATGCCACCAGCCAAGCCACAGCAGGCCCAGCCAAGCCAACATACATGTATATCTTCTTCACAACTACTACAACAGCCAGACATGGATCACCACCACCACCACCACCAGCAGCAACAACAACAACTTGGTGAACTTCCTCCCGCGGATGCCGTGGACAACGAGGCGACAGCGGCACCGACGACGGCAACAACAGCAGCAGCAGCAACCACACCCACGGCCTACCACATCAGCAGCAGCAGCAGCAACTCAAGCAGCAGCAGCAGCAGAACCTATGGCCAGCATCATCACCAGCAGCAGCAGCAACAACAACAGCAGCAGCAACAACAGCAGGGAGGAGGTCAACAGCGAAGTCACACCAATTCCTATTATCGCCAGCAGTTCTATGTGCCACCGCCAATGCAACAGCAGCAACAGCAATTGAACAAGTCCATGTCCAATCCACAGCAGCAACAGCAGACCAACTACAATGGCCATCATCAGCAACAGCAGCAGCAGCCACAACAGCGACCACAGCATTTGCGGCTGTCGAGCAGCAATAGTAGTAACAACAATGCTGGCAACAGCAACAACAGTGGCGGAAGCTATCACCATCATCATCATCACCATCAGCAACAACAGCAGCAGCAGCAACATCATCACCATCAGCAGCAGCAACAGCAAATGCATCATCATCAGCAGCAGCAACAGCGGCGACATTATCAACAGCAATCAAGCTCATCAGCCTCATCAACGTCATCGAAAGCGGTAGGTTCGCCCACAGTGTCATCCACAACGTGCACAGCAGCAGCAGCTGCAACGGCGGCATCATCGGCAACATCGAGTAGCAACAGCCATAGTAGCCACAACAACAGTAGTCACGGTAGTCACAGTCATAGCCACAGTCATAGTCATAGCCATAGCCATAGCCGATTGCCGTCAATGCGCGAGACACTGGTTAGTTCACCCTCTTCAATATCAATCATTTCCATATCGTCTGAATCCTCAGTTGGCAGCTCAAGCTCATCATCATCCCGTTCATCGCGTTCCGGCTCGGGCGGAGAGTCCACCGACTCGGCTGCCGGGCAATTGGTCGCGTCTGACGATCGCTGAAGAATACAATTTCATGCAGTACCAGAGGCGTAATGATTGTTGATTGATGAGCGATTCGTTTCGATTTGATTGCAAGCGAGATTCGCACAGAAAGCCAGACCGAAAGGTTGATTGGGAGTGAAAGAGAAGAAGAGCAAGAGATAGCTAGCTAGCTAGTGAACAAGAAGAGATGACAAAAGTAAGCAATAATAGGAGATAGCAAGAGTCGTGTTTCAATTTTATTTATTTATGCTCTTCCTTTTTATATTATATTACACGTATACGATTACTCAAGTTATATGCACAGAGAATGCACGTTAGGAACTTGGAATATCTTGTGAAACATTTGCGTTTAGCGAGAGAAGGTAATCAAATATGGTGATAACTCGATTCCTGGAATCGCGTGTATTCCTATTTCAAACGAATGTGCCATTATTGATTTGTGGAATACATCATCAGAAGAATTACGTGAAGATGAAACTAGAATTCCCTCTTCCCAATTTGCTGCATTAGCTCCCTCCAATCGTAACAACTATATCAACACACGTTTAGATACCCATTTTAAATTGCAATGACACGGCAAGAAAAACCGCTAGTGAGTTATGATATCATATTTAAATTGTTCATTTTTTTCTTAATATATATGATTTCAATTAGTAAATTACAGTTTATTAATATTTTGTAATATATATATATATATATACAATGTAGAATATTAGAATGACGACAACGTGAAAACGATGGCACTTTCTGTCTCACTCTACTCTTTCTCTCCTGTACTAAAGAAAGTAGTGCCCATTAACAGGAGCAAGTTGTTGCTGTCTCGCTTGCGCCCACATCCATAAGCATTAAGATATATAAATATAGTAATAATTCGTACACTTTTCCCTACAATTGCTAATAGTTGGTCTATTTCATTTTGTTTCTAAAATGAATATGAAATAAAACTAAAACAGAATCACAGCAGAGATAAAAATACTATTAAAAATCTGAAAAGCAAAAAAATATAAATATAAATAAGAAAATACATTGTAGTCAGCTAAGTTATAATGTGAGCGAAATGTGAAGTACGAAGTTAAGTATATGAAATAGTTATATTAATATAATATACAATATTTAATTAGGGCAAACCACATGTGAAAAAACACACACATTAACACAAACACATAACAAAGAGTTTGTAAAGAAAATTGTATAATTCTAAGATTGTAAGATTACAAATAGTTTTTTTTTTTCGTTTTTTTTTCTAGATGTTTAAACAATGGAATTCTATTATCTATTATTATAAACGATTTAGTCTGCTGCTTATAGTTTAAGTACAACATATAGATACATACAATTATATATACATACATATATATATATTAACAACAAAAAACTAATAGTTGTAAAAATTGAGCTAAATTGCGTGCGCAATTCTCACGCTAATATTATTAAGTGAAATTGCGCGGCAACAAAAAAGAAGCATCAAAACACAGTTTGAAAAGAGTCAGAAAGGAAATCCCTCGAAATTCTCGAAAACGAAAATAATTGTATAGGAGAAAATAGTTTACACACATTTTACACTCACACACACAATTTTGTTTTTTAATTGATCAAAGTTTAGAGAATTATTATTAATATTAATATATACATATATGTATATATATATTTATATATATTCCCATGGATAAGCCTAGCTCTTAATGTTTAACGATAAGCTGCTTCTTTTATTCGGGCCACAAAACTGTTTTAATTATCCTATCCTCATTGAAATATCCCAATACTACTTCTGTACTATTACTATTATGATTACCATTTACCATTACTATTATTATGATTATACATATTATTATTATTATTACGATTATATTTAAAAACAATGTGCACCTAAAAACCGACAGAAAATAGCATCAAAAAATCGATTGTACAAACACATTGTCGTCGTCTCCCCCTCAAGACGATGATGTGTTTAAAAAGCAAACAAAAAAAAAAAAAAAAAGAAACGAGAAACTAAAAAAAAAAAACAGAACCGACAAACCAAAAACAAAAACGGTGTAAAATTATTCATTATCACGTACATATATACATATATATGTATATATATATTTGTGTATATATGCAATTCCTGCCATTTATTAGTGTACATACACGCGTACATCTATACGTAGTTATAGACAAACATCTATATAAATATATATTTATTTTCGTCTTATGGCCTTCCCTATCCACAAACACTACCCCTCTTGTTCCACCCCATCATTCTCTACACTTTAACTTAAACGTACTGCCATTTTGAGAGAGGTTTTTAAAACAAAAACAAGAGAAAAAAGAACTACAACATTTAGACTTTGTACATGTATAACATTTAGGCTGTTCTTCTTTCCAATTTAAGTGACAAGAAACCAAAACAACAAAGTAAAAAAAACTTAAGGATTGTATTAAGTATAAGAGAAACGAATTGTGTGCATGCCCCACTTCCCCGCCCCACGTCCACAACACTTGCGTATCGCCCACGCTCCACGTTCCTTTGGAATCCTCTTAGCGCTCCAGCACAATCATTTCTTGATAGTCTTTCGATAGCAGCTGAAAGCTTTTGACTTTCACAGCTGCTTTGAAGCCCACCTTACACATACACACACACTAACACACTTATAGAGAGAGTCGCACGCACACATACATAACACACACAGACACACACATATACTGAACACTGCTGCAGACGGCGAATGGTGAGAAAGAAAGTCGAAAGTGGAGAGAGAGAACGAGTAACAAATAAGAATTATTAAATTTATGCACTCTGTTGAATATTTATATATATAAATGTAGTTAATAAATATGAACTAATTATAATAAATACGCATACAGACATAGTACATTACACATACACCTACATGTGTGTGTGCGTGCGCGATAAAAAGTTAGGTTAGGTTTAAGCATTAAGACTTTGACGAAAACACACGATGCAAACAATTTACTAAACATATTTAAATATACATATAGTATATGCCTGTGTATGTGTATGTTAATAGCACTCACACACACAACAGAGAGAAACACGCAGACGATAGTTGATGATTAATATTTAATATTAGTGTTGAGGTTATGTCGTAACTTTTTCAATATCCGATCACTGTTTGCCTAGCCAAGTAAGCTGTAACTTGTAACGTGAAACTAATTCAAATGTTTTTTGTTTTCATTTGATAACCAGTTTTTTTTTTTTTTTTTTTTTGCTTTTTTTAATATGTATATCGGTGTATTTATATCGGCTAAAGCGATTGTTGTTGTTTAGAAACCGATCTAACGCGAACATAATGCATATGAGATATGATATATATATATATTTATTTATGTATATGTATGTCGAAACCTATATAGTTATATATATATTTAAATATATAATGTATGTACTATATGCATAACGTAAAGTAAATCGTAAATCAACTGATGTATAATGTATACTTAGCAAATTCGATGCGTAAGCCGGTCAATAACGATAATGATAACGATAACTATAATGATATTGATATTTGATGAATGACGAAGATGATGAAAAGCCGTTGCCGAAGATGCGCTGCAAATGCAAACCGAGGCAACAGCTCCCAATAAATGCCGTGTCTCCCACGCACGCAAAAAAAAAAAAAAAAAATGTATATCGAAGTACTCCCTATTTTTTACCACTTAATGTAGGTGAACTTGAAGGTCTTGGGATCACTGGCTTCACAAATGTACTGCATCAGTATCTTGCAGTTGGCATCGTTGATCAGCTCCCGAGTGCCAAACATGTGGACACAGTTCTCGTTGCCACCGTAATTGTCGGGCATTTGCTTGGGTCCGTTCCAGGGGGCATAGGTCATCGGTCGACCCGTGGATAGCCAGTAGAAGGCGCCCTCGGTGCCCAGATCGTTGCCCGATATCCAAAAGTAATCGTTATTCTTGAAGCCCTTCGTTTTGATGTACTTGACCAGTGCCTCCATCTCCGGCTTGTCCTCAATCGAGGCCAAGTGGGCATTCATCATGCGACAAGCGCCCGCCGCCTGGAACCAGTTCACCTTGTTCATCGGCTCAATGTAGTAATAGTTGTCGCCAATGCGTATAAACGGAGTCGTATCGATGTCCGACGGAATACCTGTAATCCAATAACTATCATCTATACCAAGAGAATCTTAGAGCACAACTCACCATTGTAGACCTCTGTGCGATAGTTGGTGAATATGTTGACATCCGGCAGATAGCCAAGTGCTGAAGGAATCAGGCAACAGCCGAGCAGCAGCAGCCGCAGTAATATAGGAAACTGTTCGTTCTGGGGATGCATTTCGATGGACTCTAACTTAGTAAGCAGACTGACATTCGTTTTTATGCACAATGACATGCAATTGGAATTCTTGCAATCAACAGCTGTTTGTGTGCAAGAACAACTGCATAAGCAGCGATGTTAAACAACATAAACTCCGAGAAATTTACAAATATTTCAAATTAAAGCATAGTGAGTAATAGCAATGAGAATTATAGAATAGTTGGCTAGTTATCAACTTTCTCATTATTGGCAATTTAAAACTAGCGCCTCCCAAATGCTGCACAACAATCGATAATTGTTGTATTTGAGGGCGCACCTAAAAGTAGGCAATAGAAATTTATGCCAATTGGATAGACGTCCACCGCATTTCAATAGACAAACATATTTCGAGCACCTAAAAGTAGGCAACAAAATTTTGCGTGACATTGCCAAAAGAAAGGCGCGTTAAATTCAAATCAACATTTTATTAGACAGCATTAACATTTTAAAATGTAGTCGTAGTGCTCATAAATTCGTCAATAAAAGTCAATTTATATGTTTACGTACTTGCTAAGGCAGTCGAGACAAGACAAGAGATGAATGTGAGCTTATGACGAATAGAATATATTATGACTAAGCTTTCTAATTCGCTGAAATTCCCATGCGGAGGGGAATTCACGCATCAGTCATTCATGCGCAAATCGAAAGTCGGCTGCTGGGGACCCACCTCAGCTTTGGGCCACACAATGCTCTCGATCCAATCCAAATAGCTGGAGACGCGCGTATAAATGCTCGGCGGTCCGCTGGCACAGCCTTGACCCAGTGATGTGATTCCCACCACAAACCATTGATTTTTGCTGTGCATGAGCAGGGGTCCACCCGAGTCTCCCTGGCAGGTGTCGCCGACTCCTCTGAGATCACCGGCACACATTTGACTGAGTGCCAAGCCTTGTGGCAAATCCTCCAGCTGATAATGCGGCTGACATTGTTGTTGTGTCACATGCTGCAGCGACACTTTGAGCAGCTGCTTTGACGACAGTCCCGCAAATTGGATCTGACCATAGCCAATGGCAGTGAGTTCATCCATCGGCAACTCTGGACTCTGCCACAGACACACAATGGTCCGTGACGAGGGTTGTGTGGCGTCCAGTTCGAGCAGCGCAATATCATTGTAGGCCCCGGTATCTGTGTAGTCGGGATGGGTGAAAACGCGTCGTATGGCATGATTCTCTCCCATGCCCTCGGTGAGATTCTCGCCACCCAGACGCACCGTCGCCGGCAGCTGTCCGCCAAAGTTGATGCAGTGCGCCGCCGTCAGCACAAACGTGGGTGCAATAAGTGTGCCGCCACAGCGATAGAGGATGCTGCCATCGAAGTTCGCCTGCCAGCCCAAGGCGGCCATGTATGGGAACTCGCCGTATTTTGCTGGTCTGCCGCCCACAATTGAAATGCCAAAGATTTTTGAATCCTCGCAAGCTGTAAACAAAAAATGGGAAATTTCAGCAAAATTACAATATAAAGTACAACAAATCCACAAACCTTGTTCGCTTGATCGCAGCTGTGGCTCTGGTTCAGGCTCCGGTTGTATGGTAGGCGTAGTAGGCGTGGTGCTGTTGTTGTCATGCAGATCGCAACACACAAACTGATCGTACTTCACAAAGTAGCATGTCTTGGGCAGCACACTTTGCTCATTCCAGCGTCGCAAGGCGGCGGGACAATCCTCGAGCAATTTGCAATTGCCCGGCACCCGTTGCTGGTCATCTGTGAAGCAATCATCGAAGGATTCCTTGGGGAAAATGATTCCACGCTGCGACAGTGGTTTAATTGCTGCATTAGCGACTGTAACAAAAATATAGGGGAAGAGGGAAATTTCATTCATTGAAATACGGGGAAAAAAAGTGAAATTTGCATTGTTATTTTATTTACCTGCAGCTTTTGCTTGTGTGCCCAGCAACAACAACAAGTACGACAAAAGTATTGCATTTATCATTTTGTGCGTTTTCTTTCCCACTTTTTCTTTTCCTTTCTTTTTTTTGTTGGGCTTTCTCGACGTCCCGCTCAGTTGCAAGCTCGACTTCTAAATGCGATCTGCGATTTTGTGTGGCTGCCACTAAAGTTGGCATGCGCTTGCGCCTCTCATAAAATACACAAAAAAAAATACAAATACACAACAATCGAAACCAGCCAGGCAACTTCAAATATCTTGTTGTATGGCGTTTGGACTTTTTTTAATTGACATCTCAAACAGTCGCGGTATCTTTTCCATTTTGGCAGGGGAAATTCTCAATGACGACAGCACGTGCTCTCGGGCAAAGGTACACCGAACCGTGACCGGTTTCGCGATTACTGTTCCTCATTTTTATTTGTGTAATTTTTTTTCCTGCACAAGCAATTGATTTATATTTGCTCATCTTCGATGAAGTGCTGTGTTGTTATTACGCGCCATTTGTTATTTGCGCAAGCTTAACAGCGTGTGTCATTGGCGCCATCTGGTGAGAGTCTCTTTTAATTTGTTGAACAACAGCTGTTGTTAGCAGCATCGATAAATGCGAGTGCTAGGCGCACTATTCAAACTGCTAATTAAACTAATTTTCTGCTGTTGCACATGTGTGTAAGTTGACTACTAGAACAAACTATTAATTATATAGTTAATACTAAAATATAAAATAAGCTTTTCAACTGAAACAAGTAAAAAATGTGCAAAATAACAGAAAGTATCTTAGCACAGTAGTATCGATTATATCATGCAGTGTGACCCTACATTAAAATGTATTTTTGGTATGTTTTAAACTTGAGCTTGCGGTCACGCTGCGTACCATTCGGCAATTCAGTCGAAATTAGTTCTTTGAATGCACCGGACGCGGTCGAAGCACGAGCTTTGTGTTGTATTTAAAATCGCCCTTATTTGGCCGGCATTTTACGCGCGCTCTGTATTTACAATTTTCTGCAAGCGACGCGTGCAACAGGACGTAAACAAAACGCAACGGTAAATAGAGTTACAAGACTGAATGTGAAATTAAAAATAGACGCGCGTTCGTGCGTAATTCAATACGGCGTACATACAACTTTAAAACGTTCTGTTCTGTTTCAGAAAAATCTGTTTTTTGTTATTGTTGTTCTTGTTGTTGCTTGTGTTTTGTTTTTAGTGCAATATTCCAAGTGTACGCGAATTTACATACACACAAACAATCGCACACACACGCTGAATAATTGTTCCAATTTGAATGGGGATCTCGCGCTAGTGCTGAAGGTGAACCAGCTGCTCGTTTAGCTGGTTTTGGGTTCAACTTGTAGCTTGTTTGTTGTTTATTGTTTTCAAATTCAAGTGCAACCCTTTTGTTTGATACCAAATACGAAAATGACGTCATGGCCAAATGATCGTCATCATTGTGAACATCATCATAATAATTAACACGCGCGCTTCCTCATTCGATTTCGATGTTAGATGAATCATCAGCTAACAACGATCGCTGCATTTCAATCGGTATTTTGGCAAATTTATCGAAAATCGACAGCTATTGAATGTAATATTCTGTTGTGACTTTCGATGACGTCAACTTCGATAGCAATTATTAAATACGTTAGTCATGAGCACGTAAATTGAAAGTATGACTTACTATGTGTATTTGTATATAGTTACAAGTATTGTTTCTGTCACATTAACAAACAATAACACAAACAGCAACAACAACAACAATCGATTTGTGAAACGCAGCCGCCGCAGTTCGCTGCTTGTTCTTATCAGCTGATAATGAGAAATTGTTCAAGGCAGCAGCTTTGATAAGATAAGATACAAATATGTGTAGATACAGATACAGATACACGCGTATCGTGGCAATGTGCCAAAAACTTTGTTGCCATTTTTTTTTTCGTTTTTTTCTTTGTGATGGTTTGTGGAAAAGCATTTCTTTGTCAAAGGATTTGATTTGTATTTTACAAGTTGTCAGTTTTGTTTGTTTAAATTTTAGAGCCACATCAAACGGATTTAATCGAAGTACAAATTAGACGAGTTACAGCAAACAAAAAAGTAAACACAAAAACCGGTTGCAAAAATAAAACAACATCACAACAACAACAACAACAACAACAACAACAATAATAAGCAGTAGCAACAGGTGAGTTCAATGTTACTACATTTTGTTTTTTGCTCTCTACTGTTTCGTGTGTGGGGGCAGATTGAACAGGTGGTTCGATGATGGGAGGAGGGATGGTAGGCGAAGGGGGGAGGGGTCACCCACTAACAGCTGTACTTTCACCAAAAGCAGCAAGCAATCGACAAAACTATTTATAGCGACAAGTACGCTTTTAAGTCATGCATATTCCAAGCATTAAAAACGCCACGAAATCGCCTCCATTCCAGTTTTAAATATTTTCTCAACAAAATTATTGTTTTTATAACAAAGATCTAGCATTACATTGCTCGTTATTACATTACATTAAGGTAACAAGCATACAAATTGATAAACTTTTAAGCAATTAAAATTTCTACGCAACAAAACTTACTAATAAAAGCTTAGAAAATTACAGTTATTCTTTGATATCATAATAGAGAGATATTCAGGTTCTAAAAAAATATGTATTAATAGAAATATATATCTATATCTTATTATTTCTTTAAATATAATAGATTTTCTTATTTTAATAAAATAAAAAAAGGTCAAAAAGCTCGTAAATTAGAATTTTTTTTGAATTCCAATATTCTAGAAATTAAAATTAAAGTAATTGAATAGCCGAAAACTAGAAAAACTGAACAAAAATTTCGTATTAAATAAAATGAAATTTAAATATTTTAATTAAATTAAAATCATTTATTTAGAAATCAAAATAGTTGTTCAGAAAATATAATTTTCAGCTGGCTCTAATTTGCGAGTGTCTACTGTAGTCTCCGAAAAGCAAATCAAGTACTTAAAATACATAGTATGATTATTCATGAAATAAAGTGCTTTAAATAAAAAGAACTCGGAAAATGAAATAAGTAACGAGTCCTTATCGAAATACACTTCCGCTCTAATTTGTTGCGATTATTCCTAATTCATACATTTTAACATAATGTATATCTGAGCGTGTGCGTGACCTGCATTTGAAATGCGTCATTCATTTTGGATTTGGATAAGTTTTAACGCAGCCATCTAATAAAATGATCTACGCCAATTTCCATAGAGTTCAGTTCTCAGTTCCAGCCGAAATGTGCTGCATGATCTCATTTTTCGGCAGGCAGTTTAAACAAACCGAAACAACAGCGACGACGACGATGACGACGGCGACGTCGAGAGTAATTCAAAAAAAATAATAAATGAAAACAAATCTTTGCTTGTTTAGCACAATTTTCGATTTATGTTACTATCGCCTCTCGACATACATAAACTTTTCAGTTTTATTCGCCCCGAAAATTCACTGGAAATTATCAGATTCATTTATATAGATGTGCTTTAAGTTTCTCAAATATTGTCAAGCTAAAGTCTTCTTATCCTTTTGAGGGGCTTTTCAAATTAATCGACAGCTTAATTTAAAGCTTTATTTTGTGCAACAATTAGATTTTATTTTCAGCGTAGTGTTGAAATAGCCCATCAATGGAACTAGAGGATTAGAGCTTTGTTGATGAGAGATTTATGGACTTGCAAACTGCTTCATTTGTTAGTCGTGTGTTAGACATTTACAGATTTATGCCATCAGCGATCGCTATAAATAATGAATGCACTTTCCTTAGCCAAAAACAAATGAGAATATAATGTGACAATGGCGAGGCTATTCAACCGGAAAGAAGCGAAAGAGTTGTAAGCTGAGAAGCGTAATAAAGTCAAATAGTTGTGACCATGCAGCAGATCAAGTGCAGCACAAAAGAAATGGGAAAGAAAGTGAATGGAAGACGGAAGATAAGCAGCAATTAAATAGAATACAAATTAAAGGTAATCTAAGATTGTTAAGCCACATCAAAAGAAAAGCACCGACAACAGGAAATGTTCTCTCTCTCTCTCTCTCTCTCTCTCTCTCTCAGACAATTTATTTGTGGCATATTGCAAGATATTTATTTTTTTTTTTGTGTTAATTATTTTTCCTTTTTCGCATATGAAATTACATTTGATGTGATGTGTGAGTTCTTTGTCGTCGACACCTTTTGGGAAAATGGATTTTTCTGCTATTTTTTTTTTCATTTTTTCTGCGGTTCTTTTTTTTTGTTTGTGGTTCATTCAACTTGAGAGGCTGTTCGGCCAATCCCGTTGGCTGTGCTTTAAAAATAATTTGAACTGTATATTTTGCTTGTCTTGGTGTTCTGGCTTTCGTTTTCCCTCCACTTTTTCACGCTCATATTGTATTTGTAACATATATTTTTTAATTTACATGTCGAATATATGGCGTGGGTGGAGAGAAAGAGAGTGGAAAGAGGAGAAGGGGGAGTGCGTGTGCCGCAATTGCTGTAAATTGATATGGAATTATGTGTAGATGTGTGTGCGTGTGAGATTGCGTGTGTGCAAGTGTGTGTGTGTGTGTAACCTCATTTGCATGGCGACAATCAAATGCAATTTGAGATTAGCAGGCCATTAAGCTCGATAGGTCGCCGACTTGCTCTATGGACTGGGATGTGGAAGTGGGCGAAGGGCGGCAAAAATACTTATAACATGTGTGATATGTCGTAAAAATGCCTATAATAACGTTTACAACATTCTAGAAATTCCGCTAAGATACAGTCGTCTTTCTTTTAGAATAAGAAGTTATTAAAAAAATACTTTTGTATGGGGGAAAAATACGCTTGTCTGACAATTTGGTATATTTTGTACTCTGTGGTATATTTCGATTGTAGTACTATATCAATATACCAAATAATAATTTGGCATATTTGAGGAACAATACCGAAATGCTTTGCCTTTATTCAAAATGGGTAACAGGTATCTCACAGTCTAGCACACTTGACTATAGTTTTCTTACATGTACGAAATAAAACTAATAAATAAATAAAATCCTTACGCAAGTTAAAAGAAGAGAATAATATATAATTAATATATATTCTTGAATGCATTTCAATATAAAATTAAGATAAAGGCTTAAAAAATATATATGGGATAAATTGTAGGATATTATGACTAATGAAAAATGAAAAGAACAAAAATTCTTGATCTTTACTTACCTCTTTAATTTGACTAAATAATGACAAACAAATTAAGTTTTAAATGCCTAAGAAAATAATAAAAATAAACGTACAGCAATATATTTGCAATCAATTGTTATTTTGATTTCATTAACAACTAAAGTACATATTTTTGAATTTAATTCAAAACAAAAATCCTTAAGCGTTTATATTTTTCAATCAATTCTTAAACATTCCAAATTTAAAATGTCCTAACTCAAATAATAATAATGTTCATATCCGATATTAAAGTTTTTTATATGGAAATGATTAACATTCATTTGCATATGGAAAAGGGAAAAACCTTATTAAGTATTCCTCGAACTTCATTTCCCTCTTTTTTTTTGAGCTACGCTCACAGCTGCAAACAAAATCGAGCTCAAACTATGGAACTTTGAAAGATTGTATCAAAGTTGGCTTTCTCCTTGCTTTGCATTCATTTGTTACACTTGATTCGCTTCGCAACATCCATTCCATCCATATAAAGTGGGTCACATAATGACCCGCTAATCAGGCTGCAACAAAAAGAAAAAGAACTGCTGCAAAATCGGGTTGAAAATGTCAAGAAAAATCCCTTATTCACTTTGTGTGTGGGGTTGGTTGCCATGGCAGGTAGTTGTGGCCAGCTAAAGGGGGGGAAAAGGAATGAAGAGAGAATGAGACTCCCCATTTTCGGCCCAGTTTTTATGTTGTGGTCATAAAACTGTCAGGCCGACCATTTGCCAAGTCGTCTAACGTCTGATTTATGGAGCAGAGACCCCCAGAGAAAACAGAAAACAGAAAACATTCTCGTAGAACGAAGAACGAAGAAGAACGCATCGCATGCATTGCGGCCATAGACAAAGTGCAGACTGTTGGGCAGCCGCAGTTATAACTATAGATCTGTGTGTATTATATGGCATTATAATGGCTAATTTGGCAGCATAAGAAATTGAGAAGGTTTGACTTTCATAAATTTCAAATACCCTACGAAAAAAGAATTGAATAATATTAATAAATAGAACAAGTTCTGAGCATTCTGTTTCATAAAAAAGAACTGAACATTCACATATTATATATAAATCTAATAGCCTGTGCAAAAATAATTGAATTATAGACAAAAATAGAACATTAAAATCCATTTAATATAACATTTTAGTTTATCTTTTATAACGTAAACGAAATAAGTGAATTTTGTGAATATAAAACAATAAATTTGTAAAATATTTATTACAAGTGTCATTGGTTATATGATCAACGAAAATAGATAAAAACAAGAAAGATAGCTACAGTTGAGTGCAGTATTATTCATAATATATATAAAATGAATATACCGCAAATGTACTAAAATATACTGAAGGCTATATTTGGTATTTTATTTATGGGTTGCGAGTATAATAATTTATTATACTAATTGCTTACTTTATTATTAATAAAACACATTTAGAATTCTGCATTTCAATTATGTTTATTTGCGAAAAAGGCTCAAATATTAAATGATTCATTAGATTTAAATATCAGTTTTTTTTAATATAATGGAATCATTTAATATTTAATAATATACACATTTTATTCTATATTTAGATGTTGTTTAACTTCGAAAATAATCAAAAATATTATATACCTTATTTTATTTTAAAAAAAACTTATATACTTTACTTTTCAGTCAACATGTCAAATAATTAATAACATTTTAAACACGTATATCAACACTTAAATCTTAAAACTAGTGAATAGTAATTAGTTAATAATTGCGTTCAAGTACTTTAAAATAAACTGTGATATTACATTTTGATACACACAACACATAATTTATTGTATAAGGCAAAAACTATTTCAATGTGTATTCGGACTGATTAGATTGGTTGTCAGGCGATTAAAAAATAGTCGAGTTCTGCGAACTATTTATACAATTGTGTTATTTATATGTAGTTACCTGTAAATATATAAATCAGCTAATCTAATCTCTAGTATTTATTTTGCTAGGGTATCTCGCAGTCGAGTTCAGCTCAGTTGCAACAAAGCATTGCGTGTAAATTGAGGGGGTGTTTTGTTTGGCTATTAGAGAGGGGGAAATGTGAGGGGGACGGCAGCGGCGGCGTCTTGCAATTGCCTTTTAAGTGAACTCCCCACGCAAGAAGTGTGTCAAATAGGCCTCAAATGGATTTCCCCTTTGACTGCATTGCAGTTGTCGCAGTTTTATTGATCCAAACACACAGCAATATAACATAATTGCCCCACTGTGCAGATGACGCATTCATTTGTGACGAAACACAAAAATGTTACTGCAATCGATGGCATCCAATTGTCCAGAACCAAATAAAACACTAAAAAAACACCAATAACATCATTATCATCAGCATCTTTCTTCGGTTGATCTGTCGCCCACTCGAGTTCATTTTGTAGTCGGCGCCAAAAAAATTTATGAATAAAACAAAACAAACAACAAACTGGCAACGTAGAATATTTCCAACTCAATTTGGCAAAATCAACAAGTAAGAAAGCTACAGTCGAGTGTACTCGACTGTGAGATACCCGCTACCCATTTTAAATAAAAACAATATATTTTGCGGTATTTTTCACAAAATATACCAAATATACTGCAAAAATATATCGAATGATATATTTGGTATATCGACATAGTACCGCATTCAAAATATTCCATAGACGGCACAATATACCAGATTGTTAGCCAAAGCAACTAAAACGCTTAGTAAGTAGGCGTTTTTGCCCATACAAAAGTATTTCTTTAATAACTTCCAACATTTTTATCTAATCGCAACCAAATTCTCAGGAATCATAACTACTATAGTTATTATTGTATATACCAAATTTCCCAACTCTGGCTTTAAAATTACGGTTGTTATTCGTTTTTTTATACCCGCTACCCATAGGGTAGAAGGGTATTATAACTTTGTGCCGGCAGGAAATGTATGTAACAGGTAGAAGGAGGCATCTCCGACCCTATAAAGTATATATATTCTTCATCAGCGTCAACAGCCGAGACGATTTAGCCATGTCCGTCTGTCCGTCTGTGTGTCTGCGTGTCTGTGTGTCTGTCCGTCCGTCCGTATGAAACACTGGATCTCAGAGACTATAAGAGATAGAGCTCTAATTTTTTTCGACAGTATTTGCTATGCTTGCACGCAGATCAAGTTTGTTTCAAATTTTGGCCACGCCCACTTCCGCCCCCGCAAATCAAAAAAATCTAATAACAAGCGTAATTTTAAAGCTAGAGTTCCGAATTTTGGTATATACAATAATTACTATAGTATTTATGATTCTTGAAAATTTAATTGCGATCAGATAAAAATTGTCGAAGTTATTAAAGAAATACTTTTGTATGGGCAAAAACGCCTACTTACTAGAGGTCTGAGTTGCTTTGGCTGACAATCTGGTATATTGTGCCGTCTATGGTATATTTTGAATGCGGTACTATATCGATATACCACATATACTATTTTGTATATTTTTAGTATTTTTGCAGTATATTTGGTATATTTTGAGAATAATACCGCAAAATATATTGCTTTTATTCAAAATGGGTAGCGGGTATCTCACAGTCGAGTTCACTCGACTGTAGCTTTCTTACTTGTTTGATTTGCGGGGGCGGAAGTGGGCGTGGCAAAAATTTGAAACAAACTTGATCTGCGTGCAAACATAACAAATGCTGTCGAAAAAAAAATTATAGCTCTATCTCTTATAGTCTCTGAGATCTAGGTGTTCATACGGACAGACGGACAGACACACAGACGGACAGACGGACATGGCTATATCGTCTCGGCTGTTGACGCTGATCAAGAATATATATACTTTATAGGGTCGGAGATGCCTCCTTCTACCTGTTACATACATTTCCTGCCGGCACAAAGTTATAATACCCTTCTACCCTATGGGTAGCGGGTATAAAAATACAAAAAACTAAAACAAAATGTTGAAGGCTGGCATGAAAAAAAAAGATGAAAAAAAAAAACCCAGAGCAAAGAAATAAATTGAGAGGTGTCTGACGAAAGATCTACTACAAATATTTGCTAGATTGCTCAATCATCCATCCTAAGATGATTTTACCAGAGACCAGAAATGATCTATCTAGACAGACTGTCTCTCGAAATCTCTTGACGCGAAACCATTAAGATATGAGAGATAAATGTTACGAAAGCGCATCCAACAAATTACTGAAATAATAATTACGCTCATGACTCATGGCTGGAAATGTGTTTATTTTTACACCTTGGAATAACTAGGCTAAATTTGAATTTGGGATTCGTGAATGCAATTTGAAAATTTATGATGTTTTTGGCTTAGATTCTGTGACCCTGGAATCAACTACAAATTAGGTTTAGTATTTATTATTTAATTACCTTTTACTATGTTGTATTTCGTTGTTGTCGATTTATACAACAATGAAATCACTTAAAAAGTAATGCTGAATTTTACTAAATTGTTCTTCATTCCTTTTATTCATTAGTATGTTTTTTTAGTATTATTTGTTGTATTTAGTATTTTACTCATATCCAATTTGTATTTACTGGGAAATAACTTTAAAAGAATTACAAATTTCTATTAAAAAGTTTTTTATATCTTATTTGAAGAATCCATGAAATGTTGACTACTTACTAGTCAAATAATCCTCTATATTATTTTTTATTCAATTAGTTTGGATTCGGCTTTTTTTTAGAACACAGAATGTGCTCATCTTGCGACTGTAACTCATGAAACAATATCACATTATTTAACTATGATTTATGAGTACTTCGTAGCTGTCATTCTTATATATAAATTACAAAGTGCGCAGATAAATTAGTTCAATTTCATGAACCTTACCTTTAGTATAATAATAATAATAATAATTGTAGCTGTAACTGAACACCTCGTATAAACGAGTCGTGAACGAAGCGACGACAATTTATTACTATTGTATCATCACTTGACAATGTAAAAAAGTAAGTGGCTAGGTGAAGAGGGGAGAGCGGGGAGCGTGGAGCGTGGAGGGTAGACTAGACCTTCAGTTAACGATCTTTGTTTTTGCCAAATTGCCCGTGAACTTTGACTTTGTGTGAATGACAAATGTGATTTTCAACTAGAAATCTAGCTCGTTGAATTTGCACATTGGCGGCGCACTCTTGGGTCATGTTTTCATTTCAGTTAATTGAATCATCATTCAATGTGCCGCCATCCCCTGCCATTCCCCTGCCCCTTCCTTCCCTGCTCTTTCGTTCCTACTGATCGTGAGCGTATGCAAATGAATATTGTATATATAAAATAGTTTGCCACCTTAAAAATCTGGTTTCCAATTCCATTTGCGTTTGTCGACCCTCAGACGCATTTAGTCAGCGGCCCATCAATAGAGATTTCGATGAGTAAATAGAACTCTGAAGAGCTGGCAAAGATAAAATAAAGCTGATCACATCGTCGAGAGCTCCTTTACTATGATGACGACAACGCTCCAATTGTTTGTTGACTTACTCATTTTGTTATTTATCATTTGAGTTGTTCGTTTTGTTGTTTGTTTGCGCAAAAATTGAATCAGCCACACACACAAAAACAAGTTGCAAATGTTCTCGAGACGTGCTGCGATTCGAATACTCAAAGATATCGTGAATATTTAGTGGAATATATGAATGTGATTTGAATAAGAGTTGCTGAACAGAAGAAGAACTTTAATTTAGAAAATGAAAAAAAAAAGAAATTTATAAAAGATAACAAAGAATTTTTTAAAAGCACAGAACTACTTCAATATCTTAATTTAATAAAGAAATAATTGTATTGTTCAACTGCTTACTAATCAGTCAGACAAATATAAAAATAAAGCATGTCTTTGTTCAAATACTAAGTATATAATAATAGCCTGTAAGTTTGATAAAACAAAGCGTAGAATGAGACAAGGAGGAAAGAACTTATTATGAAAAAGAAAACATACGTATTTATGATCCAATTAAAAGTCGATTTTATATAGAAACTTGACAGCAACTATTTTTAGTTGAACTGCAATTTTCAGTGGGAAATTTTTCATAATCTTTTAAAACTGAGTCAGTCGAATTTTAATATGCAATCCAAGGCGATAACTTTAATGTTTGTTTCAACGAACAATGTAGTTGAAATAATCGCTACTTTTGAATGCCACAGAAATGAATAACAAAAATGTGAACTTTTTTTTATCAACAATTTAAATTACCCGCATTTAAGATATGCGTGTTGCGTTTTTGTGTGTTGACTTAGGCACAACGAATAAATTGTTCCAGAACTATTCAATTTGAGCGAAACGCTGCTAGAGATATAAAGGCGAAAAAAAAGAATAACAATTTGAAATTGTTTATAAGCAAACAAATTGACTTCAAGTATTCGGCGAACAAAATTTCTAGCTGCCAAGTAAAAAAATTCAAAAAAATTAAAATGAAGCAAATAATAAGAGGGGGGGAAACGATAACAAAACAATAAAAACCGTTTTTTTTTGCTCTGAGCATAACCTTGCAACCAGGCGGCAAGTCGTGGCAAGTGGCAAGTAGCAAGGCAGACGACAATAAGCAGCCGAAATAAACAATATATTGTCCGGGTCCCAATCTAAAGATGTATTTTTAGAGAGAGGCAAAGATATGTTTTGCAGCTGAAAGTTGGGCATGTGGCAAGCATTGGCGGCGGAAACTGCAAAGAGGCCGCAACGTTGCTTGCCACTTGCTCAATCAGCACACAGCCAGATGTGTGCCGGAAAAAAAGAGAGAGGGAGCTAGTGAGAGGGAGATAGACTGACAAACTGACCACCCACACAACATATTGCAACAGTCGATCAACTTGTGGCTTTTGTCTCCCTCTTCTCTTATCGTCACATTTGTTTGCATGCCTACAACAACGATAACAACAACAACAACAGCAACAAGCTCAACTATGACTGTTAATTACCCATAAAAAGTTCAATCGAGCATTTGGCTTTCCCTTCCATTTGACCCCTCTTCTGATGCATGCAACGCAACACGAACGTGACTCATTTGTTGTCCAAGCTAAAATACACTACTTACGATTACATTGTTCCAATATACTCTATATAGTATATACTATATACTAATGAGTATGTGTCTACAAATCGCGTTCGCAGTTTGAGTTTGTGTCACGTTCGCCTTCCCTTCCCTTCCCTTCGCGTTGCGTTGCGGCTAATTACTTTAAACAAATTAACTGAAATGATGCGGCAATTAGTTGCCTTTATTTTGCCAACAATAAAAACGCGGCCTGGGAACATCGTTCTCAAGTTCAACCTGCCCAAAAGTGCTTTTGTCTCGCAGTCGTGTACTTACTTTACTTACCTCACTTTAAGGTCGTCCTCATTTTAATCATGATCTTTTATTGATCATGAAGGCAGTGGGGAAGTAGGCGGAACAGCTCAAAACATGTCTAAGCTTTATTATATAATATAATCACTTTATTATCTACACTCTTTTTGTGTAATTTATTAAATTGGATTTTATCGCATTTTAATACAGATACATATTCATAATTCGCATTGTAGTGTAAATTACAATTGTAGTTTGATATTAAAAATAGTTATGTTTTTATTGACTTCTATTTACATAAGGTAGAAACATTGGTACATACAATTATAACTACAGTAGTTGTCAAAGTTATAAAAGTTGTCAAAGTTATTTAAGAAATACTTTTGTATGACTAAATACGCTTACTGCAATCGGATCTTACCTGCTTTGGCTGTACTCTATAGTATATTTTGATTGAAGTGCTATATCAATATACCAAATATAGTCTTTGGTATATTATAAGTATTTTCGTGGTATATAAATTTGGTATATTTTAACATTAATAACGCATGGGTAGCGAGCACACTCGAATGAAGCTTTCTGTTTTGTTTTTGTATTATTCTTAAATTGCTTTTCATTTAAATGTAAATTTCAATTTGACACTTTTTACTACATCTAATTTTATTTCAATTTTAGATTACATTGTAAGATATTATTGCTTTAAACAATCAATAGTTAAGTTACTTCAAATGTTTAACTAACAATTTCGAAATTTTTATTTAATTTCATTTTAACTTTCAGTTCTGTATTTTGTTGTTATTTTACTTCAAAAAGTTGTATTATTTAAATATTACGTGCCATGTAAGTGAAGATATTTCAAATTTAAAATTTCAAATACAATTTCACTTATTTTCATTCATTTCGTTTCAAATTACATTTGTAAATTTAAATTAAGTATAACTATTTCAAATTCAATTTTCACACTTTGCTTATCTTGGATTGTAATAATCTCTCAGCTGTCTTGATAGCTGAGAACTAACGCTATGTGCTTCAGGGTCATGCCCTTTAATCGATTGCCAAGTTAAGTTCAAGTTTCGTACAGTTTTGCACAACCGCATAACAGTTTTTGCGATTTGTTTTTCATTTTGACTTTTCCGTTGGCCAGATCGGCGCCTACGAGCTAAAGCAAAAACAGCAACAGGCAACCGCAAGTAATAGGCGTCGTTATCTGTGTATATGTGTGTGCGACTGTGTGTGTGTGTGTGTCTGCCTGTGTATCTATCTGTGTGTGTGTGTGTTGCGGTTTTGGCTTTTAGTTTTGGTGCTGCCTTTGGCCTCCATCGCCCACCGTTTTTGCCCAGAACCCGCAGCAATATGTTGCAAATAACACAGTTTTCATGCTTTTATGGGGGCTGTGTGGGATGTGGGCGTGGCAGTTACAAGATACCACAACACAGACAAAGATGCGAGCCACTTGAAATGATGGACTTCAAGTTATGCAGCACTTGAAATTGGTGATGAAATAATGGAAATTCCAGCAATAAAATTATAAATAAGAACCCAAGGAAAAATACTGAAATTAAATACCAAATAACTAGTCATTTACAGGGGTTTCAAATAAACTAACATCTTTATAATGACGATAAAATATGTTATAAAAAATATGTCTTATACAATAAGAATCTATAATTTACATAAGAGTTAAATAATAATTTTAAAAATTACAAATATATAATTATGAATCGTTAGCTTATAAGCAAGAATCGAAGAAAAATATTCAAATAAAATACCGAATAAATTCAACTAGCTTACAAGTCTAATAATAAGCTAATAACTTAATGATGAGGATAAAAGTACTTATATAAGAAAAATATGCATTATACAATAAGAATCTATAATTTACTTAGTATTTTTAAAAGTCTAAATGCTTATAATAATAATATTGAAGCTTCTTTATAATAGATTTCACGCTTGAAATCAGGAAAATTCATTGGAAATTTCGATCCAAAACTAAAACAGACAAATTTAAACAAGTAAGAAAGCTACAATCGAGTGTTCTCAACTGTGAGAACACTCACAGTAAAATTGTGCAGTATTATTCTAAAAATATACCAAATTATTATACCGCAAAACTACAAAAATATACCAAGGTCTTTATTTGGTATATTGACGTATTACTACATTTAAAATATACCGTAAAAAAACAAAATATACCACATTGTCAGCCAAAGTAAATAGAAATCGTAGTAAGTAAGCGTTTTATGCCACCTTCTGTGTGCTGAATACTTTTCCTTCTAACCTATGGGTATCTGGTATAAAAATAATGATGCACTCATAGGAATAAAGTAGAATAATAGGCTACCATCGTAGTTAAAACAATTGTAAACTGAAATTTCTTAATAAATAATGGAAATATAAATTGATGCAGCAATTTGTAACACCCAATCACATGGTGTTAACAGGGTATAGTCAGCGGAAGTCTGCCCCCGCCCCTTTGCCACTCCCCCCGTCTGTTCTACTGCACTGCCAAATATGAAATGTAATGGGTCGCCGCTTAGACAGCACGTGACTCTCCAGTCCCAACTTCAACTCCAACTTCAACTCTGGCGACTTGCAATGCGCTCACCCATAACTCCTCAACACGTAAAATGTTATTGTTGTAGTTGTTGTTGTTGTCATCCCCCACTGCAAGGGGGCAGTGGGAGGGGAGAAGTTAGTGGTATTAGCGTTACGCATGGCCAAGCAGTTGGCATTGGAATTTCCATTATCCATTTCAATTTGATTACGAACGAAGACAACGCCCCAAAACAGAAAGATTTCAGCAAACTGCATACAGTGGCTTATGAAATTCTTGGCTCGCCTTGATTGCCCTTAACAACCTTACAACCTTAACAAATTAAGCATTTTATAACGGTGCTCTAGATGTTCAATAGCATCTCAATGGCACAGCGGAAGTTAAGAAATGCATTCGATGCTTCGCTGGATTAAGGGCGCGGCGTCAACTTTTACTTTTACTGCAGTGGCTGTCAAACTGTGCACAGTTTTTCCTTTTAATTGAAATTGCAGACGGCAAATAATTTCCGGCCATGAAATTCGAGTGCACCCTTTATTTTTTTGTACTTTTCGAATTAAGTTGTTGTTTCAGTTGCTGTTCGCTGCTCAGCAGCTGCTCGCCAGGGGAGATGCTCTTTAATCTAATTAAGCGGGCTGAGTTTTTGGTTCTGATGACGAACTTGAGGATTATGATGGCGACGATGACGATGACGCTGATGATTATGTCCCCTGCGTGTTGTTAGCTTGTGAGCTTCAGCATTATTTCCACATATTCGCAATGGAATTCTGTGCTAGCAAAGTTGTTGTGTCATCTATGAGTACGATATGACACTAGGATAGAATTTGCAAATTAAATGTTTGCTTTGCTGCCGCAAATTATTCTCTTAACAATCCTTAAAGCGAGGTCATGAATACCAAAGTTGTGCAAATTTCCTTTGTTTACAACTTTTTGTGCAATTTTGCGGGATAACTTTTATAAAGTTAGCTGTATGAATCTAAAAGGTTTATCATGATTTATTATAATCTTCAATAGTTTTGTAATATTGATGAGAAACAATAAAATAAAGTGATTTTTAATAGAAAATAACCATTAACGATGAGTCAACAAAAATATGTGGCAATTTACTTATTTTTAAATGTTTTTATCATAATAAATGGAATACAATGCCAACATAAAGAGCGCTATTAATCACATTGCCAAGAATTTGCTGCAGATAAAAATAGTTGTATTATATTATTTTCTTAACGCTCTTAAGCTAAAACTTATTTCTAATTAATGATCTTCAAACTATGAAATACTATAAATAGTATAAAGTATATACTATAACGTAATATATATGGTATATAATAAAATATAGAGTTTATAGTATATACTATAATATAGAATATACAGTATATAATATGTACTAACTCTCTTAAGATATAACGTTTTGAACACAACTTCGACGATTTTTCTCGTTTTTAATCCTCAAAATATCAAATACTATATATAATATACTAAAAGAAATAGTATATAATATATACTATTGACTTTGATTGAATAACCTTGTTTTGTTGTTAATGAAAATCCCAAATGCTTTTCTATTTCCAATTGTGAAAAGTTTTCCCGTCATTTAATTAAACTGCCAAAGCAACGATTGTGCTGCTTATTAATGTCGTTATGCAAATTAGCATCAAATTCATTAAAAATTGTTTTTAATTACATTTTGCGAACTCACAGTTGACGACGCAACAGTTTTTCGTAGTTCAAGTTTGGTGTGTGTTTTGAATTTCGCAGTGCAGAAGTTTAAAGTTGAAAGCTATTCAGCTGTTGTTGCTGTTGTTGCTGTTGTTGTTGTTGTTGCTGTTGTTGTTGTTGTTTCGAGTCATTTGCCTTTGGGGCTGCTTCCGGGTTGCATCCCTGCAATGTCCTTCTTCTGTTTACCATATGCAAATTCCAAGTGAAGTCAAGCCACCCCATTTTGTGGCTGACTGACCTCTGACTACCGCCCCCGTCCCCGCCTCCTCCCTCTCCCTCGTCTAAACGAGTTCAAAAACCTTTTGGTTGACATTTGGGCCGGAAGACGACTGTGACTTTAATTGCAGGCAAGGCGCGCGTTTAGGGTTGTCACCTCCCCTTGCAGGGCAGTAAAGAGTGTGGAAAAGGGGAAGGGGAATGGAAGGGGGAAAGGTAAGGAGGGTTGGCAAGTAATGTTAGCTGTATCTGTTGCAACGTCACGAAATTCTTATCGATTTTCTTGGCATATTTTTTGTTTGTTTGTTTTATTTTTTTTTTTTTTTGGTGGCAGAAGCAAGTCACTGGGTCGCTGCTGCAGGTGGTGGCATGTGGCACGGGGCACGAGACACGGGTAGGCAGGAGGCGCTTGGAATTTATGACACCAATTATTTATGAATTCGAAATTTGTTTGGCGCGTTGCCACACAGGCAGAGACACAGAGAAACAGACGGACAGACAGGTTGGGGAAGTAACAGACACTTGGATCGGATATGAAATGAATGCGAAAAAGGAAAAGTGGAAAACACACACAAAAACAAAAGCAAAAAAAAGAAAAGCAGTTGCTAAAAATAAGCATGTTGTTGTCTTTCCCTTTGCAGACAAAAACACAAAAAAAAAAACGTAGCGAAAACAACACGCTGGGCTCTCTCAAGGCCGCTTCGCAGAGTATAGTATAACGACGACGAATAGCTGAAAATCGCTTTGGAGCGCGCGAGCAAATCGGGAATTATGTCAGGGCGCAGAAGTCAGACACAGATGGCGCCACCGCCGCCGCCTCCCAAGCCAAACAAGGCAACGAATGGCAACGGTGCTCTGCCGAATGGCACCGCCAACAACAACAGCAGTTACAACAGCAATAATAAAAGTGTCGCAGTCACAACGTCAGCGGAGGAAACCCAAAGCCAGAGCCAGAACAGCAACGCTCCCCAGAGGAGTCAGACACCGCCACGGACAGAGCAGGTCGTGATGACGCCCCGGGGCAAAACCGCCAACAGCACCGTCATTCTCATCGAGCGCAAGCTCGTCGATCAGATCAATGATCGCGTCCATGTCGCTGGCGGCGATCACACTGGCATCATCATCAACAAGGACACCATCGCCGGACAGAAGAGCGCCAGCAAGGCGGCGGCCCTTTCACTCGAGTTCCGGGTCTTTCTGGTCAGCGCCAATACGGGAAAACATTCGCAGGAGTCGCGCACGTTGCGCTTCTGGTTCCGCGATTGGCTCACCAACGATGAAAAGCAGGCTCACATTGCCCAGGACTTCTTCAAGGAGCTCGTCAGTCCGCAGGACTTTCCCAGAGGTGAGTGCACATTGTTTTCTCCACAATTTCGACAAGTCTGAAAACGCCAAGTCTCAGCAAAAATATCAAAAGAAGAAAACTACAATTGTGTATAATGAAATATTGATTTCAGCTTAAAAAGCTTACCGAAATCAAATATATTTATAACTTTATTACCGTTCAATTTGTAATTATATAGACGACATATCGTTTTGTCTACAATTTCGTCAACTTTACATTTCTCTAAGTAAACATTGTTTTCTCTACAATTTCGCCAAGTCCGAAAACGAAATTCTCAGCAAAAATATACCTAAAAAAATTATAATTTAAAAAACAATAATGAAATATTTATTTGAGACTGAGAAAAATGAGAAAAAAATTAAATAACTGTATAAGCTTATTACTGTTAAATTGTAATTATATTGATGAAAATTCGTTTTCTCTACAATTTCGCTAACGTTAAATTTCTCTTTTTATTTGCACAATAAATAAAAAAAGATAATTGCAAGAATTTTATGAGAAAGGTTAGAAAGAACTTACTAAATTCTAAATAACTTGGATGGATTTTTATGATTTCAAAAAACAAGAAGTATTTTATTCATTTTCTTTTCAATTTTGCCAACTTTCTAAAGGTATTTAATATGCAAAACTATAAAGTAATTAGTATAATAAGTTTGATATTGGAAAAGTTTAGAATTGAACAAGGCAATTACGAATTAAACTAAATTACAAAATCTTTACATTATTTGTTAGAATTCTGAAAACGAAGAGAATTACAAAATCTTTAAATTTATTGTTAGAATTATGAAAACGAAAAGTTTCAATCATTTTCTCTGCAATTTCGCCAACATTCAATTTGTTTTGCATTGCGAACAATTAAGTTTTTTTTTCCAAATTGTATAAAAAAACATAAATTATTTAAATGTGAAATATAAAAGTCTAGGCATAAATTTGTAAAAATTCGTATTCTTGACTTTACGACCTCATTTAACAAAGAAAAGATTTCTTAAGCAACACTTGCGATAAAGTAAAGAAATGTGTGTGTAGAGTGCTTATGTTATTTACACTTGCACTCTTACAGATTATGTTGGCTTTATCAAGAAGATAATGAAGCTGTTGCAGCACGGTTACGCCGAGATACAGTCCATTGAGATCGAGCTGCGCATTCTGGAGGAGACATCAGCGCCGCCGTCACGTCCGCGTAAGTATTTATCAATGTATTTCGATATCTCTCTGAATCTTTCTCTCTCTTTGTCTATCTCTCTTATTCTCTGACTGAATCTGAATCTGAATCTGGCAAATTCTTTCTCCTACTATATATACTATATTTTGTGGTGATTTGTGTATGTTGGATGTTTGTAGCTCGCGATGGCTACATCATCTATTGCTATGGCGACTGCAATCGCAAGTTCGAGGAGGCGCTCTTGGCCCAGAAGAAAACAGGTGATGGCGACAATCTGATGAAGGCCATTTGGCTGGACATGTACACTGATCAGCTGAGCGCCCGACGCAAATGAATCTATGTATATAGCTAACGCCTAACTTCACAACATCCGCCTCCGCATCGCATCGCCTCGCCTTCCTTCCTCCTCTTCAACATTATTGTACTTACACTCAAACTGGAATCTCTTGATGATATTCTGTTGTTGTCACCGTTGCGTTTTGTGGTTGTTCTCAGTTTGTTTTGTTGTTTGTTGTTTCGTTTGACTACTAATGCAATGCACGCACCTCTCGTCTCTTAACTTGTTTGTTTGTTGGCATTAAAAAGAAAAAGTGAACAAAATGATGAATGCACCGAGTTTTCGTACAACAAAAATGTTTCAAAATATGCAACAATAAAAACAACAAGCGATATTAACGAACTAATTTCAAATTTTTGTGGGAAAAATGCCTTTACTTAGTTTTATGCTTCAAATGATGTGCTTAACAATGCCCAATCGCTCTCAAACTGCACCCTAACTCCTAGCGCAGTTTGTGTTCACTATGGTTGTCAAACGGTGTTACTAAGATGTTCCCTGTAAAAGTGCTGCCAGCTCTTGGTACGGTGTCGCGTCAGTGGCTACAAAACCAAAGTGCTTGTCAAACTGCAAATGCCTTTAATCTGCTGTTAAGCATTGATTTTGCAATATTCTTTTGCCTGGGGTCGTTCACCATGCATTTGCCCCTCGACTCTTAACCCTCTAAGGACTGCCGCATTTCGATATCCATTAACCCTTGGTTCACATGCAGTGGTTGTCAAACTGTTGTTTGGAGGACATTGGCATCTGCGTCATGCTCTTGCCTCGTCTTCACGCCCCTCCCGCACTCCTCCATGTGTGTTGGCTGCTCAGACAGACAAGGAGACGACAGTGAAGTGCTCAATTTGTCTGCTGCCGGCTGCAATTAAGTAAAAGCTGCTTGAGTTTTGAAAACGCAGACCCCAAGTGTCGTTGTTGTTGCTGTTGCTAACCATCATCTCTACTAATCTGCGCCCAGCTTCAGCTGCCACCCCGCCCTTTGCCTTTGCCCATGCAATAACATGCGATGTCGTCAAGTGCTTAATTAGATTTTGCATTGCATTTTATTCACAGTCTCGTTGGAGGAATCACAATTCGAATCTCCGCCATTAACACAAGAGAAGGTGCTGGAACTCATCGAGCAGGCTTATCCGAATCCTGTTTCTCCCGAGGACTTGGCCAAGTAAGTGGCATGCTACATATCATAATCTCTTATAGTAACCATTAATCTATCCATCTGTGTAACAGGGACTATGGCTGGAGCGAGCAGGATGTGCTGTTGGTCATACAATCGCTGCAGGAGCGCGGCCTCATTAAGCTGATGGAATACAATGCGTACACGCGCATTGTTTACGAGGACAAGGAGATCAAGGTGGTCAAACAGATGCCGACGATAGCCTCGAATAAGCAGCCCACCATTGCCATTATTACCGCGCAGTATTGCGAGAAATTGGCCGTCGATGCCATGTTGGAGAACAAGGAGACGTTTGTCCGTTATACCACAGTCGGTAGGTGGCGCCACATGCTAGCAAGTGCCAGAGCAATTAGCGAAATTCCAAAAAACGAAAACTCGCGATTACGATAACAAAAATTTATTTTGGAGAACTACGTTATTCTCGAAGTGTATTTTAATACTGATCTTTCTCTCTCTCTTTCTCTCTCTCGTTCTCTTGTTGCTCTCTCTCTTGCCCGAAACGAATATTGAATGCATTTTGCATAATTTGTTTTGTTTTGAATGCCAATTCCGCCCCCCGCCCACGCCCCCGCTACACACATCGAAAACACATACACACATAAATGCTCGAAATTATATAATTAATCGAAATTAATCAATTCCTATCCCATCGAATGTTACACGAACAAAAAAAAATTATATATATATGCGTACCCATATATATACATTTATATATATAACAGATTCCGATCCCAATCTAACGAACTCACTCAGAAAATCCAAAAAGAAAGGCCGATTTGGTAAGCACCCGAAAAAGTCGTCTAAAAAATTTACATAGAGTTACATTTTAGACATACTACCAACACCTCGTATTCGTATTTGTATTCGTATTGTCATATCAATTACATAAACAAATCAATTCCAGGGTCAAGTTCACATGCGTTTAACTTAACGACGAACTTCGCTATAAGATTTCAAACTATCTTTAAAACAGTTTTAGAGTGTCTGCACAGTTTGAGAGTAGTTTCACTTTCATAAAGTTTATTTTATAAAGTTTATTTTAAAGTCAACACAAAAACTAAATTAACATAAACATATTTAATTATATATGTAGAATAGTTATAAAGAAATGAAGATTAGTTTTAGAGTGACTGTACAGTTTTAGATCAGCTTCACTTCACATATGCGTACGTTAAATTCATCCTAAAATCAATGAGTTTACTTTGAAGTCAATATAAAAACTAGATTGTACATTTTTTAAAATAAATTTGGAATGTATTCCATTATATATAATAGTTATAAAGAAATAAGAAAAAAAGGCAATTCAAGTTAATTAAGTGAAAACTTTCTCTCTCGAAACTAAGAGATAACATTAATGCCATCGACTGCTATCAAATGATATAGAACTACCATAAAAGACAATTTAGGCCATTTATTTTGGTGACTATCTGCTTAATGTTCCTGCTTGGAAAGTGGGGCAAAAGCATTTGCAATGATTGTGAACTTGGCCTTTGGTTTTATGTTTTGGTTGGTTTTTTTTTACCATTTTATTACCATTCTATTGTGAATTCGTCGCAATTGTTGTTGTAAGCGTAAAGGTGCTTTTGTTGTGAATATTGTTTATATTGTTGTTATTCTTTTCGTTTTTTGTTGTCATGGGCCATACACATGTACGATAATTAAAGTTTGATTGTCGTCGTCACGCACACAACTCCACAAAAAATCTCACAGACACCTAAGGGAATGGGCAAATACAACAGCACACACACACACACATTGATACACCCACACACACACACACACCAAGCCACGTGTATACATATGTATATAGTCATCTTGGCCATGGGATGATCACAGCCAAATTGTTGTCGTAGTCATAAACTAATCTCCCCTTTTTGATATTTCTCCCTGCCGCCCACAGGCGAATCAAATGTTTATACCTTGGGCAACATTGGAGCACATCGAATTGTGAGCACAAAACTGCCATCGGTGGGCAGCACACGGGAGGCGATGACAGCGACTGGCAATACCACAACCCGACTGCTGGGCACATTCCAAAAGGTCGACTATGTCTTCATTGTGGGCGTGGCCGGCGGTGTGCCCCACTATACCGACTACAAGAAGCATGTGCGACTCGGTGACGTTGTCATCTCGTATGTGGACAAACAGCGTGCGCTGATCAACAGGTGAGTCCTCAAATTAAATAGATTTCGGTTTTGGAATTAAATCAATCTCTGCGCATTTTTTGTGCTCACAGCAAGGAGAAACCCTACGTCTATGTGTACAAGAGTGGCGAGGACGTCAAGACCTATTTCCCCATCAACGATTCACTGCAACAGATTGCCGAGAGTCTGCAGGCGAATATGGAAGTGAAGCGACCCTGGGAGAGATATTTGAATGATGCCCAGAAAACGCTCGCCCAGCGAACGGAAAGTGACTTTGGTCGTCCCGATGCCAAGACGGACAAACTGTTCATGAACATTGGCAACAACGAGGTCATCGAAGTGGCCCATCCGATTGCCGCCGATGAGGTTAACGGCGTCACACGACCGCGCCTGCATTTGGGACCCATTGGGTCGGGACGTGATCTGGTCCGCAGCGATGATTTGCGCACACAGTTTGCCCGCAAATTTGGTCTGCTAGCCACGGATGTGGAGATGAGCAATGTCCTCGACAGCATCATTGGCAATTGTCGCGAGAGTTTCATTCTGGTCAAGGGCATTTCGGATTACAAGGATGGCATGTCGACGCGCAAATGGCAGAATTATGCCTCACTCTCCGCCGCCGCCGTTGTCAAATCTGTCATCTGTGGCATGGATGCGCCGACCAACGTTTAAATTCTATAAAAAAAACAACTTTCCAAAACTTCATTTTCAATTCAGCGCATTTAGCTATGATTTTACTTTTACCACATTAGTTTTTTTTGTATTATTTTATAAATTGATGGATTTAACGATTTTCTTTTCTGTATTCTGTACGTCGTTTTTAACCAAAAGTGAAAAACCTCCAGAAGATGGTGGAGCCTGCAAGTAGACCAAAATGTATGCGTTGTCCTAATACATACTTCATACATACGAACTAATCCCATATGTATTGAATAATTTCTTGTTATTTATTTGTTATGCTTTTGTACTACATACCTACCATACAAATATATATAATATATATACATACATTTACACAATATGTATGACACAGGCACATGACGTATATACCTAATATAAAGATGTATATACATAAATACATATATACCTTATAAATAAAAATCAAATAGTATTTTTTCTGTTTTTCAACGTTTGAACGATTTTCCTACGAAATTCAAATTTCGAGGCGTTAGAATTTAAATGTTCTATGAAATAAATCGATATATTTAACAGCACGTTATCGGGGCAATTGAATAGTTAACGTGCTGTTATCTGTTAACAGCGCTCTGTAAAGTTACATTTAACTGCCTTTGTGTTTTGAAATAAATGGTACGATAAAGCAAGCAATATGCATATTTATTAAAAGGTAACTTCGAGAACTTATACAGAGTGTAATCTTTATATTTAATTAAATTGAATGTGCTTCTTAATACTAGTCGAACACCTACTGCTTTAGTTGGGGGAGAAAGTATTTGGCATAATTCTCGATGGCGGTACGGGCACGAGCGCCGAGGTCATCATCTTCGGCCATGCACAATTCGAGCAATTTTCCCAGAAACATCTCAAGGAGCGGTGGACGTAAGTAGACCAACGAGGCATCCACATCAAAGAGGTGATTAAGTACCGTAATCACTGTGGTCTGCGATTTAACGCGGCTAATCCTCATCAGCAGCAACATAAACGGTTTAAATATCTCATAACGATCGGCTATCTCCAGAATTTGTTGCTTTGTGGCCATAAATATAGTGGTGGCGACGATATCAATGGCCGAAGCATAAAAGATGGGATTCACATTACGAATAATTTCGGGCATTATGTGATAGACGCCTGCATTGATCACAATCTGAACTGCTTTCTCAGTTGTAAATATCAGGCAACTGAGCAACTCAAGAATTTTGATTCCCTCATTGTGGAGCTGTGTCCTCAATAAATAACATAACCAATTCACCACACCAGCATCCAGGATTGCATTGGCATATTTAGCATTTTGTTTGGCAATTAAGGTCATTATATCCAGTGTTGATCGAAGACTGAAACGGTTACGACTCAGCACCCGAACCAAACGCTTCGCACCATCCAGGGCAATGAATGCATCTAGCAAATCAGTGTTGGCCACAATGATCTCTTCAAGAGCGAGGCAGGCATCCCGGATGACCGACACGATCCGGCTGTCGATCATGGAAACGATAATCATCAAAAATGTATTGAATTGCTGATGCAGTGCTATCGATTCACGGTTGTAGCGAACCAATCGCAATACCAATTCCGACAAGTAGATTTGAATCACGTCGTCCGGGTCCTTGGACATTATGCATAATACAATGTCCGCCACATTATGCTGGAAAAAGATATGGCAAGCCATCGGCGAATATTTGGCAATATTGCGCAGCATCCTAGCAGCTCTTAGTACCAATCGCAAAGCATTCGAGTTGAGCATGTTGACGAGTTCTACCATCACGTCTTTATAGGACAGCAAAGTGAGCACGTGCTGCCGAGTTCCGGCTGCAAGAGCTGACAAGGTATGAGCAGCCAATATCTTCAATTTCAATCTGTGAGTATATTATTGAAGGGAAATTGTGCTAATATAAGGGAAATACCAAACTTGTGAACGTAGTACGTACTTTGTGGCGTTACGCAAAACTTGAAGGCATCGTGGAATAATCAAATGTCCAATAACTAGATCTATGATCACTTTTTTAGGATATCTGTTCAACTCGATAAAGCCTTTGATCTGATCATTCTCTTGGTGGCAATCCATAAGGCTTAATATTTCTTGTATTGGCATAGATTCATATTCAATCAAATCCTTGGGACGTACGACATTCTCTTCGCCTTGGTTTTCCATTATTTGTGGGGAGAAATGTAACGCCATTTATGCGAATTGTTGTAATAGTGTTTTCTATATTTAGATTTAATAAACTATTAACGCAATTGACTGTGAGTGACCAATGCTTGTTTTGACAAAACCAATACAGAAAATGAAAGAAACGGAAATGTTTGAATTACCAAGTACCAAGTACCGAAACTAATTGTGCAACTATCATCAACTGCAACTATCGATATTACTTGCTATCGCAGACACAAAATAACATTTATACAAATTCTGTTTCATAGAATATGTTTAACTAATTTGTACATGTTTTTAAAAGTATACAGTTGAAAATAAAGAAATATACAATTTTTTATAGACGATTATAAATTTTAGTGCACTCATATCGATATTTTTACGGTGTACGATAGCGCTGTTATACAGCAGCCGATGTGGCGACATAATCGCTACGCTGTTAAAGTTCGAATGTTAACGCTAGCTTGCAGCTTATCAGCGCTTACCAACCGACAGACTGAATCAGTCGACGAATTCTGTGATAGACGCCGGTTGTTCATTTTGAGTTCTGTCGCGGTTGCCATTTGCAATTTTCAATAAAACACGTGCATACGTGCTGTGCGACAAATTCGCAAATTTACGGGCAATTTACATTCATTCACGCACATTTCCAAAACAAAACATAGACGAGCTTGACAACGAAACGTAAGTGGTGTGAAACTGATACCATTTATCAATGTTATTCTTGTTTGCTCCCATTTTTCTGACTCGTCGTCTATCTGCAGACATTTAATTTTAACTGTATGATGTTTTGATAAATTTGTTAAATGCGGCGCAGAAAGTTGGCACGTTTATTGGATCTGTGACATTAGCATTGAACGTGTAGGCTCACCTATACATGCATGACTGTCTGGGACACACACTAGTGTATGTGCAAGTGTGTGTGCTTAAATGAACCGGTCTTAAGTTCAAGACGAATGCTGTACGCACATTTTTCAAAAAGTATTTCCATACGTACTTTACACACACACACACACACACAATATTTCTGTGGAAACATGTGTGCAGTTATTCTCCCAGTTGTACTACGTAGTTGGTTTATTACTTGCAATTGCATTTTACTTTCGATACCCTTTCTTTCAATGTACATTTTTTTAGCTCCCATTCCCTTTTTCCTTATTGACGTATGTACTTGCTCGCTTTGCTCCTTAAAGTTTATTAAATTAGCACTTGCTGGTCATTACTCCAATGTATTTCACATCCCTTTTTATGTTAGCATAGCAAAGAAACTAGCTCCAAAAAGGAGTATTGATGTACAAGATATCACTGATAAGCGACAAGTTAAAGTGTATTCCAGTTGAACTCATATTGGAAACATGTGTGTGTGCGTGTCTCGTTCCAGTTGGAGTTGAACTCCAACAAGTTGCTGAGCAACATTGAGCGAGTTTATGCCTCTCTTTCACTAAAGATTTTTCATTTCCCTGAATCCGTGTAATTTATAAAATAAACTTTGGCTCGACTGTAGCATATTCTTTAATTTTATAGACATTTATTTTTGTTTCTATTTGAATTTTGTTTATTTTTGTTGTTATTTACTCATTTTGAATTGAACTAATAAAAATGATCTACCAAGTTTTTCCCAATATATACATATGTTAGGGAACCTCATTTTCTGCAGTTGTATCTTCTTATCAGTTGTTTGAGTCGGCATTCAAGTTCGCCTTATTTATTTGGTTTCGATAAGAGAGAAAATGCAGATAAAAAAATGTGCCTCTCGAAGGGCCGATCGTGAATGGTAGAGTCAAAAAAGAAGACGCCACGTATTGATAAATAAAAGTATTTATTTATTTTTATTAAACGGCAAAACGTTGAATATCAATTTTCTTCATTGGCTATCGTGGGAATTGGCTCGTAGTCTGTTTGATCAACTGATGTATACAGTTTCCAAAATTTGTTTATTCAATTTCGTTGTAATTGAGTTAACTGAAAGGCCAACAAGACAACTCGTTGTCAACTGTTAAAGATGATAATAAATTTGTATAAATTAAAGAATATATATATATGTTTATTTCTTTATTGTAAAGAGAGTAACGGCAGCACTCTTTTTGGGCTATGCGATTTAACTGCTTGCTGTTTCACTAAGCTGTTTGCTATGACACTCAGTGCTGTTGAAACGAACATTATCTGCAAACCTACTTGCTATGGTGTGTCGCAAAGAACATTTTCAAAGCTGATTGCTATGATTCCAAGACTGCATGTTATCAGCAAAGCTGCTTGTTATGTCACACAAAGTTGTCTAAACTTAAAGTTATCAGCAAATCTGTTTGCTAGAATAACCATATAATGAAGCTATTTAAAAATAATTTAAATAAATATCTATAACATATTGTACATATGTACATATTTATGTGTGCTCCTCTCTGCAGGCGAGATGTCGACACCGAATTGTTATCTTGTGCTCGAGGATGGCACCATAATGCCGGGCTGCTCGTTCGGTGCCAAGAGCACACCCACAAGCGGCGAAGTCGTCTTCCAAACCGGCATGGTTGGCTACACGGAGGCGCTAACAGATCGCTCATACAGCTCACAGATTCTGGTGTTGACCTATCCCCTGATTGGCAACTATGGTGTACCCAATGTCAAGGAACTGGACGCATATGGACTGCCTGAGCATTTCGAGTGGTTCGAGGGTGCTGTGCAGGCGGCTGGCCTCGTTGTGGGCGAGATTTGTGAGACACCGTCGCATTGGCGCTCCCACCAGACACTCTCACAGTGGCTGGCCGAGCACAATGTGCCCGGCATCAGTGGCATCGATACGCGTGCGCTGACCAAAAAGCTGCGCGAACAGGGCAGTCTGCTGGGACGTATTGTTTATGAGGCGCCAACGCTACCCTTGGCTCTGCCCTTCGAGGATCCTAATCAACGCAATTTGGCTAAAGAATGTGCAGTCAAGGAGCCCATGCTCTACAAATCGCTGCAGCCAACTGGAGTGCGGATTGCTGTGTTGGATTGTGGTCTCAAATTGAATCAATTGCGTTGCCTGCTACAACGGGGAGCCTCGGTGCAACTGTTGCCCTGGAGCAGTGAGCTGAAAACCGACGACTATGATGCACTGTTCTTGTGCAATGGTCCCGGTGATCCAAGCAGCTGTAAACCGATTGTGGAGCAAGTTCAGCGAGTGTTGCAGGCGGGCAACAAGCCCATTTTTGGCATCTGTCTGGGACATCAGTTGCTTGCCACGGCTATCGGTTGCGACACCTTTAAGATGAAGTACGGCAATCGTGGCCACAATCTGCCTTGTTTACATCGTGCCAGCGGACGTTGTCTGCTCACCTCGCAGAATCACGGTTATGCTGTTGATCTGGCCAAGCTGCCCAGCGATTGGGAGGAGCTCTTTGTGAATGCCAACGATTCCACTAACGAGGGCATTGTGCACCGCACTAAACCATATTTCTCAGTGCAATTCCATCCCGAGCATCATGCTGGACCGCAGGACACGGAATTCCTGTTCGATGTCTTCATCGATGTCATACGTCAGCCACAGTTCACGGTGCCACAACTGATCGAACGACGTCTGAGCGCTCTGCGCCCCGGTCCACAGCCGCAGCCGCAACGGCCACGCAAGGTGCTCATCTTGGGCTCGGGTGGTCTCTCAATTGGCCAGGCCGGGGAATTTGATTATTCGGGATCTCAGGCGATTAAAGCAATGCGTGAATGCAATATACAAACTGTGCTGATTAATCCCAACATTGCCACCGTTCAAACCTCCAAGGGCATGGCAGATAAATGTTATTTCCTGCCCCTCACACCCGACTATGTGGAGCAGGTGATTAAATCGGAACGACCCAACGGTGTGTTGCTCACCTTTGGCGGCCAGACGGCGCTCAATTGTGGCGTCGAATTGGAACGCGCCGGCATCTTTGCCAAGTACAATGTGCGCATTCTGGGTACACCCATACAGTCCATCATTGAGACGGAGGATCGCAAACTCTTTGCACAGCGTGTGAATGAGATTGGCGAACAGGTAGCACCCTCGGAGGCTGTCTACACGGTGGCCGAGGCCCTGGAGGCAGCTCGACACTTAGGCTACCCAGTAATGGCGCGTGCTGCCTTTTCGCTGGGCGGTCTTGGCTCTGGGTTTGCCAACAACGAGCAGGAACTGGAGACACTGGCACAACAGGCCCTGGCTCATTCCAGTCAATTGATTGTGGACAAGTCCCTGAAAGGTTGGAAGGAGGTGGAGTACGAGGTGGTGCGTGATGCCTACGACAATTGCATCACCGTCTGCAACATGGAGAACTTTGATCCCTTGGGCATACATACGGGTGAAAGTATTGTTGTGGCTCCCTCGCAAACACTCTCGGATCGCGAATATCAAATGCTGCGCAGCACCGCACTCAAGGTGATCCGACACTTTGGCGTTGTCGGCGAGTGCAACATACAGTATGCATTGTGTCCACACTCGGAGCAGTATTACATCATTGAGGTGAATGCGCGTTTGTCGCGCAGCTCGGCGCTGGCCAGCAAGGCGACGGGTTATCCCCTGGCCTATGTGGCCGCCAAGTTGGCACTGGGCGAACCCTTGCCAGAGATACGCAACTCAGTGACGGGCAATACGACCGCATGCTTTGAGCCCAGCTTGGATTATTGTGTGGTCAAAATACCGCGCTGGGATTTGGCGAAATTTGTGCGCGTGAGCAAACACATTGGCAGCTCCATGAAGAGTGTCGGCGAGGTGATGGCTATCGGACGCAGCTTTGAGGAAGCCTTCCAGAAGGCACTTCGCATGGTCGATGGCGATGTGCAAGGCTTCGATCCCTATCTGTCGCCGGTGGACAAGGAACAGCTGTCCGAGCCAACGGATCGACGTCCCTTCGTGCTGGCCGCTGCCCTCAAGGCGGGTATGTGCATTGAGGAATTGCATGAGTTGACCAAAATCGATCGTTGGTTCCTGCATAAGTTGCAGCACATCATCAAATTCTATGGCCAGCTGGAGACGGCGGGCAATCAATTGACACCACAGCTGCTGCTGAGTGCCAAGCGTATGGGATTTGCCGACAAACAGATTGCCATGGCTACCAAGAGCACCGAGTTGGCGGTGCGACAACAGCGTCTGGAGCTCAACATACGGCCATTTGTCAAACAGATCGATACGGTGGCCGGCGAATGGCCGGCGAGCACCAATTATTTGTACAACACGTATAATGCAGCCGAGCACGATGTGCTCTTTCCGGGTTCGCACACCATTGTTGTCGGATCGGGTGTCTATCGCATTGGGTCGTCGGTGGAGTTTGATTGGTGTGCCGTGGGATGTTTGCGCGAACTACGACGTCTGAAAAAGTCAACGATTATGATCAATTACAATCCGGAAACTGTGTCCACCGACTACGATATGTGCGATCGCTTGTACTTTGAGGAAATTAGCTTTGAAGTGGTCATGGATATCTATGAGCTGGAACGTTCCGATGGCATTATACTCTCGATGGGTGGCCAATTGCCGAACAACATTGCCATGGATCTGCATCGACAGCAGGCCAAGGTGTTGGGCACATCGCCGGAGTCGATTGATTGTGCCGAGAATCGCTTCAAATTCTCCCGAATGCTTGATCGCAAGGGCATTTTACAGCCACAGTGGAAGGAGCTGACCAACCTCCAGTCGGCCATTGACTTTTGCCAGGAGGTCGGCTACCCGTGCCTGGTGCGTCCATCCTATGTGCTCTCCGGTGCCGCAATGAATGTGGCGTATTCAGATCAGGACCTCGAGACGTATTTGAATGCGGCCTCCGAAGTGAGCCGCGAACATCCGGTGGTCATTTCCAAGTTTTTGACCAATGCCAAGGAGATCGATGTGGACGCTGTGGCCGCCGATGGGCAAATCCTTTGCATGGCCGTCTCCGAGCACGTGGAAAATGCTGGCGTGCATTCGGGTGATGCCACCTTAGTCACACCACCGCAAGATCTTAATGCCGAGACCCTGGAGGCCATCAAGCGCATCACACGCGATCTGGCCAGTGTGCTGGATGTGACGGGACCTTTCAATATGCAACTGATTGCTAAGAACAACGAGTTGCGTGTCATCGAGTGCAATGTGCGTGTTTCACGCTCCTTCCCCTTTGTGTCCAAGACGCTGGATCATGATTTCGTGGCAACTGCAACGCGTGCCATTGTTGGCATGGATGTGGAACCACTTGATGTATTGCATGGCGTTGGTAAAGTGGGTGTCAAGGTGCCACAATTTAGTTTCTCCCGTCTCGCAGGCGCCGATGTCCAATTGGGCGTCGAGATGGCTTCCACCGGTGAGGTGGCCTGCTTTGGCGACAATCGCTATGAGGCCTACTTGAAGGCCATGATGTCCACAGGCTTTCAGATTCCTAAGAATGCCATACTGCTCTCCATTGGCAGCTTTAAGGTGAGTTTGCATTTCGCTTTTACTTTATATTTCTTGCTGAGTAAGCTATGCAACTTTTAGCACAAAATGGAGCTGCTGTCCTCGATACGCGACCTTGCCAAGATGGGCTACAAGCTGTATGCTTCTATGGGCACTGGAGACTTTTATGCAGAGCATGGCGTTGATGTGAGTAGAGAAACAATTTGTATTTATTTTGAATTATTCAAAGGGGTATTTTTTAATACCCTCGGTGCTTACGAACCTCGGTGTTCGTGTTGATAACATTTGTCCAGACAGTAGCTAGACAACACAGGCATATCTTATAGATAAACATAAAAGACCTTTTATACAATTGGGTTATTTTGATGGTTTTTATTAACTGTGCGTTCAAAACTGAGACAATGATTGGCGTGGAGTACCGATTGGACTCTGCACAAACTGTCAACTTTGTTTTCTGTCTGATGGATTGATACTACATGCTTATCTGATAGATAAACATTATTTAGTATAATAACATATATTGCTAGTACATTAAGTACGGAAAACACATAAAGTTAATAATAGTTGAGCTTTTTAAAATTGCGATTAGAAGCTAAGTCATTAATTTAACGCGGAGTGTAGAATTCTTTGGATTTCCTACAAACTCCGTTGACATTCCTTCAACTGATAATTATATGTTGCGCTAACTTAAAAGTACAGAAAAGTAAAGCTAATTACATGATAGGTCGTGTATTTTAAATTGTGATGAGAAGCAAAACTTTGTCAATGTTAGATGTATAGAATTTGATGCTCCATAAATTATCTACTTCTCTAATTGATTTTGAACTACACTTCTATCTGATAGATAAACGCCATTTAGTAGAATATATTGCTAATTTTAAAGTACCGAAAAACATCAAGTTAATTATAGTTAAAGTTATTTTTAGAAAGTGTTGATAAGAAGCTAGGACAATGATTGACGTGAAATGTCACAATGATTGATTACAGTTAATATGCTGAAATTTCACTGATTCTTAATTGAAGGCGCTCTTCAGCTTCTCTGTGTGTCGTTTGAGCAAGTCCCGCAGCTCAAGCTGCTGCACCAGCTGCTCCGTCTTGGAGCCGATGGCTTGCAGTGCCGCCGGTGGCTCCAGTTGCATGCGCTGCAACAGAGTTTCCAGCTTCTGCACCGCTGTTGCAGGGCCACCAGGTGGTGCCTCGCTCCCCGCTGAATCGACAGCTGCCTTATCTGTTAGGAGAGGAGTGGGAGGTGGCGGTGTTGTGGGGTTAGTGCTGGGTGGGGAGGAAGTGGGATGCACTTCTGCCGTGTGCAACTGCACCACATGCTCCACGAACTTGGGGGAAGCGACACTGCAGCTCTCTCGCGGACTCTCGTTGAGGAGGATGCGCTCCAGTTGACTAGCTGCCTGGCAAATGGCCTGGGCATAATGCTGCTGAGCGTGCTGCGAGCAGCCCAGCTGCTGATAGAGGCGACACAGCCGCTGCGTCTGCGCCAAGTACAGCTGGCCATGCTGGACATTGCGGTACTCGGTGGCTTTGGCCAGCATGGCCAGCTGATGATCGAGCAGCAGCTCGAGCAGATTGGTGCGTCGCAGTATCTCAACGCCATCGTTGAGCTGCGGTGTTGCGCCGGCGCCGGAGGGGGATGTGGAGCTATCACTCGATGCTTGCGAGACGTGTGACATTCGTGGCACGAACAGTGGCATGTCCTGGGTGAGGGATTCGTTCGAGTTGCGACGCTGTTCGGCCAGCTGCAGCTGCTGAGCGCGCAGCAGTTGCGTCTTGCGTCGCAACTTGCCGCGCGTGCGCTCCTGATGCTGTCGCATGCCCAGCAAACCCTGCGCGGCGCTTGGTGTTTCCTCCTCCTCCTGTAGCTGCTCCGCAGTCGCTCCTTGCTGCTCTACGCAAGTGGGCAACGTTTGTCGCGTGAACTTGGCTTTGCTGCGCAGCTGCAAGTAGTCGGTGGCCACAAGTGTGTCCAGCAGCTGGGCATAGTTGAGCTTGGGATAAAAGTCCGCGGCATGTTGAAGCTGCCGCAGCGCTTGCAAGACATGGACCAGCGGCTGCTCTGCAATGCCGGCCATGATGGCGCGCAGCTCCATCAGCGCATCCTCGGGCACATGCTCGAACAGATTGCGTCGCTCGATGAAGTAATGCGACAGCTGTTTCTTGGCCAAACATTCGGCAAAGCTGCGCACAAAACGCACCAGCTGCTCGCCCAGAAACTCCTCAGACCAATCGCTGTTGTTGTCGCTACTTCCATCACGTTCGCATTGCCAGAAAAGATGCGTGCGCAGCTGCTCCACAATGTGTCCCATGGCCTGGCATTTGTCGTTCACACAGCTGCGCACCATGATCTTCAGGACCAGCAGCAACTTCAGTTGCATGTGTGACAACTGCCGCTCCAGGAACTGTTCCGCCTGCGGGAATATGATGCGCCATTCCAGCTCCCGAAAGGGATTCCGCGCACGCTTCGGTGCATACCCCACGGGCACCACATGATAGCCAAAGGATTGAATGCGTTTCCTCATCTGCAGCGTGGGCCATGAACTCGATTCTGCCCCGCGCTGTCGCAAATTGAACTCGAAGGCGCAGTCCGGCCAACCGTGTGGCACATGAATGGCGGGCATCAGCTCCTCATTGCTGGTGTATATGCTGCAACCACGATAGCTGGCTGTGACCAGCTGCTCCATGCTAATGTCCAGTTGCTGGGCCAGCTGTTGGCGCAACAACTGACCGAAGTAGTGCATGAAACGCTGCGAGCTTAGATAGCATTGCTGGAGCAGCGCACGACGACGGAGTTGCTCCATGCGACACTGACGCAGCACCTGAACCGTCTCGTAGCCACTGCGATTGTTGTCCTGCAACTCCGGCTCGCTATCACTGGACTCCATTTCATCCTCGTCATCGCTCTGCTCCAGCCAGGCGGGCAAACAGCTGCCCAGGCGACAGACGCATTCTTCGGGCAGCACATTTCGCTGCAGCAGCACACGTCCTTCAAGTTGCAGCTCGGTCAACGAACGCTGCGTGTTCAAGCGTGCTATGTACACATGATCATAATCACCCTCATCCCAGCTGGTTCGCCCTGAGCCAGCCACGCCCACTCCGGTGCTGTAGCCACTGCTGCTGGCATCCGTGTAGATGCCTTCGTTTTCTGCCACAGTCGTCGGTGTCGCATCGCCTTCGGCGATCTCGCTCGTTGCGCTGCACGGACTGCGCGGCATGTTGGGCGCCGGTTCACGCAGCTTGAGTCGCACATAGCCCATCCAGCGAGCATGCTCCAGCAGCTGCACGTACTGCATGCGACAGGGCGTCGTTGTGTAGTAGTCCGTCTCCAGCAGCACCTTGCACAGCGCCGCTATCGAGTCGTAGTTGGCGTCGTTCGGACGAGCGACGTCCACGTTCTCGAACACCACGTAGGTGAGCGGTTTCTGCAGCGGTTCAGCGGATGCTGCGTTGTGGTTTTGTCCCTGACTTTGTTGCGAGGCATCGCAGTAGGGGAAATGCAACAAAAAAAAAAGGATTTAGTGAACCAGATCGAGGGATGGGAAGTAGTGGATGAAAGTGGTTTATAAAGTGCTCCGATTTCTTATCGGTTAAGCTAAGTGCTTTAAAGCTTAAAACGATTTGACAGTTGATAACGAAATCCAAATAAACTGATCCACTGTACCGGAATAAATGAGAAATGCTAAGAGAACCGCTTTGTTAAGCGATGCAATTGATAAAGCAAAGAAAAATAAACTGAGTCAATATAATGAATGTTAATCTGATCCATGTGATAGTCCATAAGAATACAAAGATAAGGTTAGTCAGTGAAACAGTAAAAGGAAGACCTTGAAATTCCCAAAGCCAAATGGTTCTAAAGGAGTATTTGGGATTGCTTTAGAGACCTGTTCAAGTAGTTTGTAAATTATCATTATAGAATTTAGCTTTCGTTTAGGAATGAAGCTTCCTTTAGAACAGCTAAACTTTGTTGATTGGATAAATCCTTGACAAAACTTGCTAAAAATGTTAGCGACAATTTGGAAAGATGATGTTAGTCAGTGGAACAGTAAATAACCAAACAGGAAGACCTTGAAATTCCTAAAGCAAAACGGTTCTTAAGAGGAATTTAAATTGGTTTGTAAAACTGTATTATTCAAAACTTGTTTAGAGTGTTAAGAATAATGCAGATATATATAAAAGGGAATGTAATGCAACTTACTTGGGCTTAAAGAGCAATCGCTTCGCCACCGCTGCATCTATGGCGTTGGCATGGAGCAAACTGTGCTCCGAGAGCGTTTGAGCGCAAGCGCGTTGCTTGGCCAGCAGCTGCTCATCGATGGCGGCCAGCTCATGCTCGAAGTGGCCAAAGAACTGCATGCCCAGCAGCAGCTGATTGAGAAGGAACGTGTGTAGCTGCCGCTCCAGCTGCTGTCGAGTGCGCAACTCAATCAGTCGCTGCTGCTCCTCGCGCTGTTGCTCCAGGCTGCGCGCGTAGAGTGCGCTGATGCATTCGGTGGCTGTGCTGCCGTTGCTGCCACCGCGCAGACGCAACTGTGGCGCCACGCTGCTGCCCGAGCCATGGCTGTGGTTGTGGCTGTGGCTGCGACGCAGGCTGCCGTTGGCGGTGCCCAGCTGGTGACGTCGCTTGCGTGCATTGCGCTTCTGCAGCGTAGCCAGCTGCCGTTGTCGCTTCTCCTCCCGTCGGCGGCGTCGTTGCTGAGCTCGTCCCCCCAACGCTGCTGGCGCCTCGACTGCCTTCAGCTGCTGCAGCGGATTGGTCAGTGCCTTGTTGTTGTTGTCCAGCTGCTTGGAGCAGGGACAACCCATCTCAAAAAAATCCACTTAGATGTCGCTATTGAAATGCGCGAATGCGAATTGCTGCTGTGGCTGTGGCTGCTGTTGCTGTTGCGATCGTGCCTCCTCCTGGCCAACTGATATCGATCACAATGATCGAATGTCATTTTCTTGCCATTGTCGTTGTTACTGATCTTATCAACAGTACTGCGATGCAGAGAGACAAGTGTTGATTCTTTCTACACTTCCGACTATCATCATCAGAGGGAGGCAGCCACACACAACGTTATCAGCAAGCGACCATGTAAACACGACAATGTGAAGAAAAAGTCCCATAGAGCAGCTTGCACAGTGGTGAACATCTCATAGTTGCACAATTCAAATTTGTATACCCGCTACCCATAGGGTAGAAGGGTATTATAACTTTGTGCCGGCAGGAAATGCATGTAACACGTAGAAGGAGGCATCTCCGACCCTATAAAGTATATATATTCTTGATCAGCGTCAACAGCCGAGACGATCTAGCCATGTCCGTCTGTCCGTCTGTGTGTCTGTGTGTCTGTCCGTCTGTCCGTATGAACACCTAGATCTCAGAGACTATAAGAGATAGAGCTATAATTTTTCGACAGCATTTGTTATGTTTGCACGCAGATCACGTTTGTTTCAAATTTTTGCCACGCCCACTTACGCCCCCGCAAATCAAAAAAATCTAATAACAAGCGTAAATGCAAAGCTTGAGTTGCGAAAATTTGGTTGCGATCAGATAAAAATTGTGGAAGTTATTAAAGAAATACTTTTGTATGGGCAAATCGCCTGCTTACTAGGGCTCTTAGTTGCTTTGGCCGACAATCTGGTACATTGTGCCGTCTATGGTATATTTTGAATGGTGTGCTGTATCGATATACCAAACATACCATTTGGTATATTTTTAGTATTTTCGGTATATTTTGAAAATAATACCGCAATATTTTGCCCTTATTAAAAATGGGTAGCGGGTATCTCACAGTCGAGCACACTCGACTGTAACTTTCTTACTTGTTTTGCTATTAATATTACTTTATATTTATTTTTGACTAGTAGTATTTTACATAATATATCTAATTATTTTTTCGGATTAAGTTGTTTAGCATCATTTTATTATATTTATATAATTTCTGGAAGTCTTTTATTTTTTGTTTTATATTCATTATTTTTTTTTTGCTTTATATTATTATTAATTATTATTATTTTTTTTTATTTGTTTTATTATACATACAAATATTTTTTTTAATTCATATTATTAATACTAAATAAATCATTTTAATTTCATAAAATATTTCCAAATATCTTGATTAATTTGCCCTGATTTATTTTATTTAGATTATTTCTTATTTTTATTTCATTATTTATTTCATAACCATTATATATTTATTTATTCATAATATTTATATAGTTTTTTATTAATTAATTAACATTAAAGTAAGAGTAATTATGAGTTCGATTAAATATATAAATTTTCATAAAGACTTGTAATTAATTTCATCTCAAATTACAATTGATTTAACCACTGTGCATTCGTAACCTATGTCGCTTTCTCCGTTAATGACATTACTCAAGTTCTTATTGATGTTATTGGCCAAATAGATGTACAATATAAAATGATGTACGCCCGTAAAATGTGATAGCCTTGTGTGGACTCTGCGCAAATATTTACCAATTTCTACTAGTTCACTGTGCTGTAGGGCTTGGCCTTGTCCTCGGTGTCGAACCCTACATTTATTAGCGATAATTATGAACTAATGCCAATTTGATGTTATCATTTTGCAGGTCGAGTCCGTGCAGTGGACATTCGATAAGACAACGCCCGATGATATCAACGGCGAGCTGCGACATTTGGCCGAGTTTTTGGCCAACAAACAGTTTGATTTGGTTATCAATCTGCCCATGCGAGGCGGAGGAGTGCGCAGGTAAGATGCGACCGCTAGATACCCTCTAATCTGTTAGCTTATTATACGAGATGACGGTGGTGTTTATTATCTTATCGTTTTCAAATTTGTAGTACTTTTTTTGAGGAAACTCCAGAAATAGTATAGTAAATATTGTGCGGGAACCTAATAAATTAATTCATTGTTTATTATTTATCTAATCTTCATAAAATTTGTAGATTTTCGAGTTTTACTATTGAAGTGACTTGGATTTAATTAAATGACTCTTTGTTTATTATCCGATCGTGGAATATTTTAAGAAAGATTACTCATTATATGTCCTGGAATTATACCTGGATAAGAATAATAATATAAAAACTCTTCATTTGTTATTCGATTTTTGTAGTAATAATATCAAGTAAAATTAAATTAAATTGAATATAGAAAAATATATGGTTGCTGATTCTTTTTCCATCTTTTCGCTACGCTACAGAGTCTCTTCCTTCATGACCCATGGCTATCGCACTCGTCGCCTGGCCGTCGACTACTCCATACCGCTGGTGACGGACGTCAAGTGCACCAAGTTGCTGGTGGAATCGATGCGCGTGACTGGCCGCAATCCGGGCATGAAGACGCACACCGACTGCATGACCTCGCGTCGCATTGTGAAGCTGCCCGGCTTCATCGATGTGCACGTGCATCTGCGTGAACCAGGCGCCACACACAAGGAGGACTTTGCCAGCGGCACTGCAGCCGCTCTGGCCGGTGGCGTTACCATGGTCTGTGCCATGCCCAACACGAATCCCTCGATTGTCGATCGCGACACCTTCAATCAGTTCCGTGAGCTGGCGCGTCTCGGAGCCCGTTGCGATTATGCACTGTATGTGGGTGCCTCGGACACCAACTGGGAGCATGTGCATGAGCTGGCCACCCAGGCGTGCGGCCTAAAGATGTATCTGAACGATACGTTTGGCACCCTGCGCCTCAGTGACATGGCCGCCTGGCAGCGACATCTCTCGCGCTGGCCCAAGCGGGCGCCCATCGTTTGTCATGCCGAGCGACAGAGCACGGCGGCGGTCATTCTTCTGGCACATCTGCTGGAGCGTCCCGTGCACATCTGTCATGTGGCGCGCAAGGAGGAGATCCAGCTGATACGCGCCGCCAAGGAGAAGGGCATACGTGTGACGTGCGAGGTGTGTCCCCATCATTTGTTCCTCAGCACCAAAGACGTGGAGCGTTTGGGTGCCGGCATGGCGGAGGTGCGTCCTCTTTTGTGTTCACCTGAGGATCAGGAGGCACTTTGGGAGCACATGGAGTACATTGATGTGTTTGCCACCGATCATGCACCGCACACGCTCGAGGAGAAGCAATCGGAACGTCCGCCACCGGGTTTCCCTGGACTGGAGACCATACTGCCGCTGCTGCTGCAGGCGGTGCACGAGGGGCGTCTGACCATGGAGGATATCAAGCGCAAGTTCTATCGCAATCCGCGCAACATCTTCAATTTACCCGAGCAGCCGCACACGTATGTGGAAATCGATCTCGATGAGGAATGGACGATCAGCAACAGCGAGCTGAAGACCAAGGCACGCTGGACGCCCTTCAATGGCACCAAGGTTAAGGGTCGTGTCCATCGCGTTGTCCTACGCGGCGAGGTCGCCTTTATCGATGGCCAGGTGCTCGTCCAGCCCGGCTACGGTCAGAATGTGCGTGCCAAGCTGTCGTTGCCGCAAAAATCGGAGACGGAGGGCAGCAGCGATCTGCTAAGCGACACCGATGCCAACGACACGTTCGCCCGTCTGTTGACCGAAGGTGGCGTTGCCAATCGCTCCAGCACCGTGCACTTTGAGGATGAGGCAAACACTTCGCCAGCAGCGGGCAGCTTCTTGCGTCCGGTGTCGCCGTCGCCACGCTTGCGCCTTGATTCGTCAAGTAATACCACGCTCAAGGAGTATTTGCAAAAGAACTCACCGAATCCTGTGGCCCATTGTCTGGTGGGCAAGCATGTCATCTCGGTGGACATGTTCGGCAAGGAGCACTTAAACGATATTTTCAATTTGGCGCAGCTGTTGAAGTCGCGCGTCACCAAGGATCGCCCCGTGGATGATTTGCTGCGTGGCAAAGTCATGGCCAGCATCTTTTATGAGGTGAGCACACGCACCCAGTGTAGCTTTGGGGCGGCAATGCAGCGACTGGGCGGACATGTGATCAATATGGATCAGGTCACGTCGTCGGTGAAGAAGGGCGAAACGCTCGAGGACAGCATCAAGGTGATGGCCAGCTATGCGGATGTGTTGGTGTTGCGTCATCCAGAACCAGGTGCAGTTGCTGTAAGTATTCGCTTTCTATTGCATTGCTTGCAAGCTAATCGTATTAACTAAACTATTCTAGCGCGCTGCTTCGTTCTCGCGCAAACCGCTCATCAATGCCGGCGATGGTGTGGGCGAGCACCCCACTCAAGCTCTGCTGGATGTCTTTACCATACGCGAGGAGATTGGTACTGTAAACGGCCTGACCATCACCATGGTGGGTGACTTGAAGAACGGGCGCACTGTGCATTCACTGGCCCGCCTGCTGACGCTCTATAATGTGACGCTGCAGTATGTGGCGCCGCCTGGTCTGGGCATGCCCGAGGCCATTATGCGGTATCTGGATCAACGTGGCGTACATCAACGCACTTTCGATAGCATTGAGCAGGCGTTGCCCAGCACCGATGTGCTCTACATGACACGCATACAGCGCGAACGCTTCCAGACTGAGGAAGAATACAAGCGCGTAAGTTAAATTCAAATTACGATAGATTTTAAAACCGTCGATAACTTATCGGTTTTTGCAGTGCTGTGGCCACTTTATTGTCACGCCCAAGCTGATGACGCGTGCCAATAAGCGTACAATTGTCCTGCATCCCTTGCCGCGTGTTGAGGAGATTAGTCGTGACTTTGACTCGGATCCACGTGCCGCCTACTTCCGACAGGCCGAGTATGGCATGTACATTCGCATGGCCTTGTTGGCCATGGTTGTTGGCTGCCGCAGCTCCGCTCTCTGAGCGCATTACTATACTTTTTTTTATATATTTTTTTCTACAATTTTCTACATTTTGTATGTACTATGTGATAGGTATAAATATACAAACGCCAACAGCGCGTTGACATAATTAATTTAGCAGTGTATTCGAAACAAACGCGCTTACAACGACTACAGCGTGATCGTGTATCGATCAACATATCAAAATATTTGCTCCTCCCGTAGTCTGAGTATCGAGACTGCTCCACACACACAGCATCGCTTACATCAAGAATTACCCAAGTTGGCAGCCCGACGCACATTTTTGATGCTAATCGTTAACTTTTAACCGAATTTTAGCTGCAGCGAAAAATGTGTTAAGTGAAATATCCAAGTGCATAATTATAAAATGCAAATGCTAAGCAAGTGAAGTGAACTTATCAATTACACACAAACATAACTGGTAAGTGAAAAATATTAAAAATATTCATTTGCAGCTGCAACTCAAATGAGAAAACATACACTGCACTCACTCATATAAATTTATGTACAATGATTACTTTCGAGTAGCATAGATATATAGATATGTATATATGTAACAAAAAAAAAAGCGAATATACTTTTTACTTAATTTTCTAAGTGGCGATGGCGGTGGTGGCCACCATCACAGCGTCAGTCTCATGTGTTCACAAACATCACGTGCATGCATTTTTCCTCATTCACAAATCGCTATTAATTCAACAATTGCCAGTTGTCCGATTAATCAATTGCTTCAATAGCGTTCCACAATAATCGCTGTGGATTGTTGTTGCGCATCCTTAGCATCGTCGCCCAAGTTGAGTGTGCTCTCAGCAAATGCGGCATTCAAATTGCCCGCCAACTGTGGCTGCGACACTTCGACACTTGTCATGGCCACAGCACCAGACAAGATCCTATTGTTATTTTCCTGCTGCTGTTGTTGCTTCTTGCTGTGGGTGGCGATGCAACATTCATTAGTTGCAAATAAAAAGTGTGTGTTGTAGGATTCACTTACGTTTTATGCTTGCGACAGGCCACCATGGAAACGAGCACTGCCAATATTATAATGGCTGCTAATAGGCCCGACAAACCTGCCACCATGGTCATCATGGCGTGTGGTTCTCCATCGGAGGTCACCTTAGTAACTGCGAGAGAGAGATATAGTGAGAGGGGGGAAACTGTAGTATGTGAAAGTGTTTAGTGTGTGCTCCAGTTTGAGTTTGTTTTTTTGCGTATGCCCCGAAGGCCTGACTCATGATGCGTTCGACTCGCAGTCTAGTCAAACACGCTGTCGGAGTCGCCGTCGTCGTCGTCGTCATCGTCGCAGCCGCAGTCGCCGTCACTGCCGCAGTCAAAGTGTGTCTCATGGCCACACGAGTTGTCGACTGGCGTTGAACTTCAACTGGTTGATAATCGGTCGGATTTTTTTTTTTTTTTTGTTGGTGAGTATGCCGGCCCAGCCACCTTTCCCCCAACTGTTGACAGACGGGGGAGGAACAACGCAACGCAACAACCCACACTTGAGACAAAAAAAAAACGCACTTCCGCCACACAGACTTTCTATGCCGGAAGCTATAGACTTGTTGACTTACTTGAGTCCTCGACAACAAAGCGTTTGCTGTTGGGCGACACCGAAGCCTGCATTAAACTCTCCAGCTCCATCGCAAAGTACTGTCGTCGTTGCAGTTGCTTTGATCTGTTGCAATCAGAGTTAAACAAAAAACGAAACAAAGTCGGAATCAAAGGCCATGAAATACTTGTTGAAATTTGTTATACTATAATAATGCTAACTCTAATAGTTTATCTATGTAAAATTGATTGAAAATGAAGCCGAGTTGCAGCAAACCAGCCCCACGGCCACGCTCGACTTCATCCGAATGTTGGCCAATCTCTTGCTGCAACTGCCGCCCTTCCACCTCACCAAAATTGTGGGTCACTTTTTCTGTTGCTGTTGTAATATGTTAAGAGCAAGCGAGAGAGAGAGAGAGAGAGAGAGAGCTCTAAGCAGCTTGCGCTAATTAATTGATTTGCCTCAGCGCATTAAACTCGCCTCTGTTATCAGCTCAGACACAATGAATTTCGAGTTTCATTTCGCTGATTTGATTTGCTGTGATTTCATTTAATTTGTTGTTGTTCAATTATTTACTGTTGTTATTGCTTATTGCTGGCAACAGCGGCTGTCACTTGATTTATTTGGCTTTAATTAATTTTTGATTTAATTGTTAATTGCTTGTATGCGTACGCATTAAATAATGCTGTGAAAGTCCAGCACAACACTCGTCTCTGTCTCTGTTTCTCTCTCGCTTGATGATCTACACTCTGCTACACAGACAGCTTGTTCTTGCTATACTTAATGTATATAGTAAGTATATATTTTGAATACTCAATCAAGCAGTGAACGATATGTTAATCTTGAAACTGAATATTCGACTGAATTTCGATTTATTTAAAAGCATATATCGTATATCACGTGTGCATTAATTGCCCAAGAGCCACTTAACCAGTTTTGGCGACGAGATCGCAACACGTGCTCAGCTCTCTTCAATGAAGATCAAATTTAAGTTTAAAAGCTTTTTTCTTTTTTTTTCTTTTTTCTTTTTGAACTGTCTATCAACGAAAAACTGTCAACTTTGGTGTGTTGTGTGTGTTTCCACGTGGAGAAATTTGATTTAGATCACAGTGATAAATCATAAAAAGCGACTACGAAACCTATATATAAAATACATGACTTAGTAACAACACAACTCAAGCTTCTTTAGTCAGCGAAATAAAAAAACGACAACATAAATTTGTGAACAGAATTGATTTATTTGATTGTCGGGCTGTCCTGCTTACGGGGATTTTACTGTAGCTGGGGGATGCGGAACCCAGAAGAGAACTTTACCAGTTCATGAACAGAATTATTAACAGAGTATATGGTTAAAGCGACACGCGCTCTGTTTTGTTGATCTGTGTAGAGTGTTTTATGGTATTTGCATGATTCGCATTTAAATAAAATAACTATCGAAATGCTATATTATAAACTTTAAACACAAACACACACATGCCACACTATCGTGATATGAGGGAAACTCATGCGACGAATCTACATAGAACATGATGATCGCCAGCTAATCAGAGGGAATGGGGAATGGAGAATGGGACAAGCTATCGAAATGGGAATGGGAATCGCTTCGTTTCGTTTCGGTCTAGAGAACTGCTTGGGATGGTTGGGGCACGTCTCTCTATATAGAGAGAGGGGATTATGACATCTCGTTCGCCTGGCGGGCGAAATTTAATGGAGAAATGCGAACACGAGCTCTGAGCACTTATCATGATGAGACTTTTTTTGTTTGCTGTATGAAGTACTATATGAAATTATTATTTATAGTTTAAGTTTAATTTATTTAATTTTAGTTGTGGTTTGTGCGATTTGCAAGTTAATTGCACAAATTAATAGTTATAAATAACTGAAAACGAAGTGCGAGGTGGCAAGTGAAAACTGGAAGTGGAAGTTGAAAGCATTGCATTGCACATAGTTAACATACTATATAGAAAATAAAATACCATATATACATCATATATAGTCACATGCCTTCGATTTGTGCGATTTGCAATACAAATGACACGCGCCCATTCAAATGTAACACAAATCAAAGCTCCCAAAGAGTAGATTAACTGTTAGAAATATGATATAATTATAGATAGGACATAGAAAAAGCAATAATATCAACTTGTGCAACATCATCGAGACAACTTCAAACAAATATAAAATATTTCTTTTTTTTTATCAGTATTGCTCTTTTTTTGATTTAAAAGATTTCTTCTAATCTAAAATGGGAATTTTGTTAAAAATAGTTTATTGATAGGCAATGATGAGTACTATTTGGAGTATATGGAGATAAGAAATTTTGCTGGTCATATTATATTAATAAAACATTTTATTCGCACACAAATCGGAAGTTACATTTTCTGTACTTAATATAAATTTTAAAGGCATTCTACGACTTTCGCAATAAGTAATCATAAAAAAAAAAGAAAGAAACACATAAATCACGTGAAGCAAAGAAACTGCGCACATTTCATGAAATGAATTGACGAGCACAAATTTTTGAAGATGGAATTTTGAATTTAGAATTTTGCTAAGCAATTTTTGTGAATGTTATTTTCAGATTTGTTTTTTTTTTTCGAAATTTTATGGACACAGATCGTTACAGGGTATGATGCTTGGCATATTCACATTTTGTGATCGCAATTTGGCAATTCTTTACTTCCTGAGTTGCACAATAGTTTGATCCAGTTTCGCGGTTCTAAGCTGAGCCGAGCGATGCTTGAACAAACACTTGACCAATTGACCAACTGACACAAACTCTGATTGATTTTTGCTACTCACAAGCACAAGTTTTCCGCCAAAAAAGTGTGTGTGTGTTTGTGTTGCCAATTTTGATAGATCTCTTGATCTCTTGACTTGAGCTTGGGCTTTGGGCTTTGATCTTTTATATTTTTGTTTTCTGTTTTCTGTTTTTTGAATTGGAAACTGTGAACTGACGTCGGCGACACTCAGCGTACTACTAATGCGGTCTACGTAAAGCCAAAACGTAACTTTCGATTGCGCCAAAAGCGAACACGACGTCGACGACGGCAACAGCAACGGCAACGGCGACGCTGTTGTAGACGTCGACGTTGCAGCTCAGAAGAGACGGCAGCAGCAACAACAACAACAGTAATCGAATGCGAGGGAATCGGAGAATCGTATATGGCATCGCAATTGGAGGCAGTCTTGCTGTGCTGTGTTGTGCTTTGCTTTGCTATGCGCAGTCAAGTTGAGCAGCTCTCGGCTTTTGGGCTATTAATTCGAAATTTAGTTACACTTTTGCGATATCGATTGCGTTTCGCAACACTCGATTTTCGATTCGAGTTTAATTATGATGGGTGGCAATCTCTGGCTGGAAAGCGATGCCCAGCTTCAATGTCAAGGCAAAGACAACAAGTAGCTCTAGCTTTAACTGCAGCTCTCTTGCCACATTCCCACTGCCACTCACACATTTCTCATACGCCCGAGATATCATCAACATCATCATCACCGTTGTACTTTTGTCGATTTTCGATTTCCGAACAATGCGAACCCGGAACGAAGAAGCATAAAGCAAGAACCGAGATTCCAGCTAGCCATCTTTTTTTTTTTTTTTCTTTTTAACTGTTTAGTTGTTTTGTTGTCGTATCTCACTGCCGCGCCCTCACTGTGTTCAACAGTTGTTTTTCATAGCGCTCCTCAACTGGGTTCTTTCTGCCAGTTTTCCCAGACAAAAGTGCCATTGGCATGAATCATTTGCAACCGAACTGGGGACTAAACCATGTTTGCAGCTGCATCCTCAACAAACATATCACACTAATTTCATTCTTATTGCATATTTACGATTAATGAACAAATTATGTGGAAACACTCGATTGGTTATAGAACATACTTTATTTCTTTCCGAATTCCATTAAATTTCTATTTTACGGAACAACAAATATTCGTATAAGTGAGTGATAATTTATCGTTGTCTTTATGAGTTGTTCTATGTATGTATATCACTCGACCTTTAACAGGTTTCACATAAAAATATTTGTCTTTTTCTGCTGTTACAACTAAAATTCATGTTAGTCTTGGTTGTTTTTCTTCAAAAGTATCTGTATTTGTCTATATAGTGTAGACAAAATGTATCTGTGTCTGACGTCTCAGGAACTTATAGATAAACAAGAAATGTTTACAGTTTTCATTTCAAAATAAAAGCAATTAAAATTACACTTGACAATCTACGAGTACCAGTATTATTACTTGCCATTCAATGTTTGCATAGAACACGAGTTAGAAAGTGAATTTTCAACAACAAAAAAACAAAAACAAAATTAAAGAAAATAACAAATGTAAATAAACAACAGGCTATTTGCCATATGGTAGAATTCTCCGAGTTAATTACATAATTTTCCAAATGTAAACACAACTTGAAATGCACTATTGTTCAATGAACGGAATATATGGAGAGTCATCGATGAAAATAATTTCATTTTCATTCATTATATTAATAATAATTTATGTTATTATCTCGGAGAGAAGTTTTCCGTTACATTTGTTGGAATCGTAGAAGAATATAAATGGAAGTTCCTCAGTATAGTTGAACCCATTAAAATAATATTTGTACTTTCATACAATATATATTTGGTCGATGACGTCTAAGACGATTCTTTTATTTTATTTGCCTTTAGCGCATGTGCGTTTAGATCGTATCCAAAATGTACGCAAATGCGTAGTACGCGCACTCGGCATATAGACAGATCTGTTATTGTGCCAGATACGCCGGTTCTGTACATACAATTATATACCATCTGTCATATACACTTATTAGATGTCGAGAGATGTGAATTTAAATTCATCACTATTATAAACTGATCTGAATATTCCCATTAGAAAATGTTTCCCTTTCGTTGATAGTCGTAAAAGTAGAGCACTTAAATAAAATCTGGTTTCTAAGGGAATTACAACGATATCAGATAGTAATATAGATTTGCATTTTTTTTTTTTTTTGCTATGAGTTTTCTAATTGTTCGTTCTATATGTTGTAATTGCAAATGCATTTTTATTGCTATAGAAAATTTGCCACATACTCGAAACGACAAGATTGTTATTTTCATATGAGCCACTGCACTTGGATTGTTGTGAATATTAATGGCGCAAGCAATTTGCAAAATATATTGAATTGGAAAATACAATGAAAATGTAAAAAAACACTTGACGAATCTGTCGCGAATTTGTCTCGTTTTTGGTCTCATCCGAACACTGAAAGGCAAAAGGCACCGGCCCCAAATGGGAGGCCGTAGAATAAACACAGAAAATTCGGATAAATGCCATATAACATATATGTATACATACATACATATGTACATATATGTATGTTTGTTTTGTTTATAAATAACTAAAGAGTAGAAAACGAATATGTATCGTCGACATTCGTATATGCAGATGTGGGAATGTTTAAATACGTCTGTATTTGTTTATTTGGCGTCATTACAACAAAAGAGGAACAGCGATAAACCCCCTTACCCCTCACCACCTTCAAGAAACAAAAAGAAATGCTGCAAATATTTAGCTTAATTAATCATATTTTTTCGGTTCTGCTAAAAACAAACTATTTAAGTTTATTGTTTACACTTTCGTGACGAAATGTGTGCTCGAATGTTAATTATGCCATTACTATTTGCCTGCTTATTTCTCGCTCAGACAGCCTCAATCAAGGTGTGTTTTAATTGCATGCTAATTAATTAAAAATGCTCTTACTATTTTAGCATGGCTAATTTAATTCATTCATTCGAATTTGAATTTCGTTTCCCTATTCGATCCAATTTGTGCGCAGTGTGACCTTAAGAATTATCGTTGGAGCAGGACTTGTGCGCAGTGTGGCTGCGCCGCTGCTATCGTTATCGATAACGATAAATGTGCTTTGGTTCCGCATAGCAGCAAAGAAACAGCTGCGCATGCGCCGCTGGTCGTGACGTCACGTGGCACGTGCAAAAATCGTGACTGAATTGGCAAATTGCCAGCGCCAGCTGCTTGGCGCATCAGCAACACTAATATATCGTGAATTTGTGTTGCTGATGTTAAATAAATAAAGATGCATGCACATATGGAAATGCAACGGTTTCAATTGTTACAACATTCTGAAGTGAATGCGTTTTTGTTTGTTTGCTTTTTTTTTTTTACTCAGCCGTTTCGCTTAGCTGCCTGCGTTGACGTCAACAGCCTGTTTGGATTTTGTGTTGCACTAGCGGCCAACGACAACAATAATAATTGATTTTGATAACAGCCAAGTTAATTTGATTGTCAAAAAGCTTGCCGCCCACGACAGATAGACAGACAGAGAGACATAGAGACAGACAGACAGACACCGACATACAGTAACACTCTCCTCCCCCTGTTTGTGTGTGATTGTCCACACCTACAAAAAATTCAAATTGCCGTTGCGGCTGATAAATTACACTAATCGTTCCGATGCTGACGGGCAGCGCTTTGACAGTCGCTTTGTAGTTAGTGTACATATTTAATCCGACTCCGTCGCTAGCTGTCTCGCTTCCTCTCCGCACGATCTCGAAAGCTCCACCAACTGTAAAGTGAAGCTTAAGTGCCGTTATTGAAATGCGAGCGATTACATACACAGTACATCTGAGTATTTTATTTTTTATACTTTATGTATTTGTGTGTGTGTGTGTGTGAAGAAATTGATGAGTCGCTTCCTGTGGGAGGAGGAGGCGGCGGCGGCGGCGGCGGAATGTCGGTAATTTTCCAAAATCGTCAATTGCAAAACGACAATAAAAGGCATTGCAGCTACCGTGTCTGCGATAAGTAATCGCCAGCCTAGTTGTTATATAGTATGTAGCTAGAAATGATGTAATTTTCATGCTCCACTTTAAAACTTCTGCCACGATCCCGAAAAGTATGCTAGCATTTTTTATTAACGGGAAGCTGAGTAAAATGGATCAAATGGTTAATTGATGTAGTTTACATTATAGGGAAGATTTCCATTTGCTATTTTCAGATAAATTTCATTACTCAGATAAAATTACAAAATTAATCCAGGAAGAGTTACGACTTAACTTGTTTAACTTTAACTTGACTATTCAGCCATAATTTTATTTGCCTAGATATCAAAATTCGGCAGATGCAAGTGATTCGGTACTTAAATCAATGTTGATCCCAAAGTTATCAGCATAATATTTCGATCATCGAAATCTGAATTTTGGAGCTCATTACATTGCAATTAATTGGATGCGTCGGGCGGATTAACGACACCCTTTTTGTTCCTATTGTATCCGAAGTATTCCAGCCACGATGAGAGTCTTGCCTCGGTATCCACAACATCAGATGTGGCAGCAGTTGGAGCAGTTGGAGCTGCAGCCTGAACTGGACTTAGGTTGCTTCTCATGCTGCCGTGGACATTGTCAGCCACAGCGATATCCAATGGTGCCACAGAATCTTTCTTGACCACAGCCATAGTCACGTTGTTGTTATTGTTGTTGTTGTTGATGTTTGTCGTCTGAATTGAGGCATTTGATTGCTGCGGCATTGGAGCCAAACTGCTCCGAGGCGTGGCAATGGCATTGTTGCGCCTGCGATTGCCACCGCCAAACAATTTGCCCAAATACGGCATGCACATGTTACAGAATTTGTATCAATTTGGAAGAGATCGAAACGAAACGAAACAAAACGAAAATGTTATAAGGAAATGTTATTAGTTTTCAACTGATTCCCATTGTCAAGAGTCTGAGCATTGAATCAGAGGCTTCTGGTTGGGGTAATATTCTGTAGGGCAAATGTTAAAGAATCGCCAGTCACGCACAGTGGGGCAAGATGTTATATTTTTTTAAGTAAATTAAATTCTCATGAGATTTTAATACAAAATATAATTGAAAATATTTATTAGGTCAAACTAAATTAGTCTAAATTCAATTTTCAAGAAATTAAAATTTAAAACAAGTAAAAAGGACGATTTTGTTCGACTCTGATATACCTGCTACTCATTGTGAATAAAAGCAAAATAATGTGGTATTAATTTTCAAATATAAAAAAAGCTATATTAGGTATATTGCTATAGTACTTGATTGAAAATATACCATAGAGTGCAAAATATACCAGATTGTCAGCCAAAGCAAGTAAGATCCTTTTTTAGTAGGCGTTTTTAGCCATTCAGAGAAGTATTTCTTTTATAACTTATACCATTTTTATCTGATCCGAACTCAATTTCTCATCTGTCATTCGATTCGATTCGTCGGAAAATTTTAAAACATTTGCGTGCAAAGATAAGTGCTATCGAAAAAAAAAATATATCTTCCATATATTCTCTGATATTTAGGCGTTCTTACGGGCAGACATGGCTATATCGTCTCGTCTGTTAACCCAGATCAAGAATATATATATATTACGCCTCTTTCCATTTTTCACATACATTTCCTGGATGCACAATGTTCTAATACACTTCTCTCCCATATGGTATAAAAGGATTTAAATGCATTTAATAAACATTGAAAACATTATTTTTGTATAATTGCTCACTAAAAATATATATTTGTATTTCGATGATATTTAAATGTATTTTATAACGTAACTTCTGTAATATTAAATATAAGTAAAATTAATTGTAAGATTTGTTGGCAAATCATTATTTACACCTTTTTCCACGTTAAATATCGAATTGAATTTGGGAAGAAATCGAAATGTGAAACTGAATTTAATTTACACATTTGTGAATTTATTATGCTAATTATTATGCAATATTCAAACCGAGTGAAATAAATGCAATCCATTTAAAATATTGAATTGCTGCGCGTGAAGTATTAAGTCCAAAAATAAAACTTGATTGTAAAAATATGTATTTCCTCGTTAATAACAATAAAAGGGGGTTTAACATTAAAAGCGTTTATTTAAATAATGACCTCGACATTCCATTCCAAATATATGTTTGTTTCAAAATAACAAACCAACGATCATTTGTGGTCCCTGATTTCAACTTCTATTCTACGAAGAATCACTGTGCGCAGATGAAGCCGCTTGGGGTGATCCTCTATAATCTATTAATAGACGTGTTGCATCCGCAGATGCCACAGATGTTGCATGCAGCAGGCAGCAGGCAGCTAGGCAGTCTTTGCCGCTGCTCTTAGTCTATAAACAAGAGGCAAACAATGAGGAACATGCCAAACTTTGGAGCGCGCAACATGAGTCAACCATTGGGCATCAAAGTATGTTGCTGCCGCGTCTTTACGTGCATCAACTTTGGCTTTGTTTTCTCCCGCGGTGGACTGCTGAAGTTGATGCAACTCGGTGTGGCAACTTTGATCGAGGGATTGCTAATTGAATTTGGTGTTCCATATGCCAACAACATTGGACAGGCGTTGACCAGTTTTCTGGCCACTTCTGGACACTGTTTCACCACAACCTGCATATTGTTACTCTGCTATTGTTTCTCGGACAAATCCTATTCCCTCATACGACAGTCGCTCTTTGTAGGTAAACTTTGAATTGTTATCGATTTGTGGTTTTAATTGTTTGACATTTCCTAGGAGACACTCTTCAATGCACTGGCCTGTTTCATGTACTTCAGCTCCGCTAGCTACATGGGATTCGCCTGCATTGTCTGGCTGCATCCGCAGTTTCTAATACGTCCCGGCTTCTGGGCGTATCCAGCCATGACAGCCGCCTACGTGAGTGAGCCGTAAATTTGTCCTTTGTTTATACCATAATATTAATCTATCTATTTCTCTGATAGTACATGGGCTTTTTTGCAGGCTTTCTGCATGCCATCGACGCGTTTCTGGCCTTTAAACACTTCAGGGGAGGTCGCTAGTTCGGATTTCAGAAATACATATATAACGGATTCATTTATGCTACAGTGTAAGTAGTGGACAACATTCTATTATTGAAACAAAAGATATTTTCGAACAAAGCACAAATTGCAGTTGCTTTGTTTGCAGTCGAAAGTACAGTTCTCACTCGATAAGCAGCATTTATAAAATACAGTAAACGATATTTCGCTAACATAGATTTGAAAATGAAAATAGCAAAATAGAAGTAAAAAAAATTTGGAATGCTCAACACTTATTGAAAAGAGACAGACTGATTCATTGACAAGAGAGAGAGACTGAAAGGAAATGTGTTCTTAAAGAGTAACTAACCATTGTAAATTGATGGAAGAACAATCAGCATTATTGTATTGTAAGTAGTTTTTGTATTTAAGCAACGCTAGGCACGGTAAAAATGTGTAATAATCATAATAAAAAAGCAAAATAATTACATGTACATATTTAAGGCACCATTAGTGTGAGATTTACAATAAAAGCATTTAAACTATAAGATAAATAAATAATTATATAAATGGACTCGTTGGACTGCGCTCCTCTGGATCTTCTCTTGTTACTCCTGTTCGAATTATCTATGACATTTTTTTGGCAGCTTTGAATTTCCTACGGAAAAGGAAGATCAAAAATCAAACAAAATCGAACAATGATCTAGTTAAAACTCACTTGAGAGCCTGGCTAGTCTCAAAGTCCGCTTTGAGGAGTCCGATGCGCACCCAGCGCGGTCTCTCATGTATCACCTTGTGTATTAGGAATTTGAGACCCAGCAGCAGATGCTCGAAGATGACAAATGACAGATCCGGTATGGAAGGCAACCAGTGTGAAAAGAATTGTCTAAAAACACAAATAAAGAAATAAACAAGGAAATAAAAAACGTAAACAAGCAATCGGTTCACTCACTTGACATTGGGCTGCAGGAAGAGGAGGCCACAGTTGCTCAACAACGACATGACCGAGAGCAGCTCGAAGGCCAGCTGCCAGGCACCGATGTTCTTCGCTCTACGCGCAAAGGGTCGCTTAAAGATGTTGCACAGCTTAAACATATCGATGTGGACGGCAAACACATTGTTGATCAGTGCACCGATCGCCGCGAATGGCGCCACAGCGGCAAAGAGCACCACGTAGCCAAACTGGATGCACACCTGCAAGTAGTCCTCGTATGTGGAATGATAGGCATCGAGACCGGACTCGTAGAACGATTGCTCGTAGCGTGGCTTATTCGTGATGGTGCGCAACTTCTCCGGATCGACTTCCTGATGGCGATACTTGGCGTACTTCTGTCGCAGCACTGCCATCAGGGGAATGCCAATCTCCTGGGCAATGCAGAGCAATTGAAAGATGAGCAACTGCATCATCAGCTGATACTTGAGCTGCTTGAGATCCTGCAGCACAAACGCGATATAGAATTGCGAAAAGAAATTGTTGACAATCTCGAAGAGCATCAGCTTATTGACCCGATGCCGTTCATACTGCGAGCGTGTGCGATGATTCTCCAGATTGGTGAGGAATGTGGCAAGCTTCTCGTAGGCCCACGAGAATATCGCTATCAGCACCGATTGCACAATGACCGGCACATACAACAGCCACGAATCGGCACCAAAATCGGCCAGAACTTCGGCCTCGATCTGGAACTGATAGAGAGCAAACCAGGCGGCGGCAACAACGCAGCCCAAGACAACCGGATACGAAATGCAATACATTTGCAGGTACGTGTAGCGCATGGGATAATGCAGTGTCATCTTGCCCGTGATGGGATCTGGCTTCAATTGTCCTGTGTAAGCGGCACGCGGCTTGTCCAAGCTGCTCATCTCGATGGTGCCCCAGCGATACGAGTATCCAGCGCACTTGCGTTTCCACAACTCCAAAAAGATCTACAAAGTAGGGGAAACCATTAGAATACTCCTTACAAAAGGGTTTCAACAACTCACTGTAGTCCAGACCACATAGAAGCTGCAGACCAGCGACAGATTGAGATCAAGCAGACATTGGAGTATACCAAAGATGGCTGGGAACACCAGCGCTTTGGTGTAGAACTCAATGAAGCCAAAGTAGAGACCGATGCCAGAGCCAAAATAGTTGCGGATCTCTTCAATGGGTAGCTTGGTGCGTTTGAGATTCAGATTGAAGCGTTCCAGATACAGCTATCAAAGTGAGATGTGAGATATAGACACAGATATATAAATTTCAACAAGATCGCTTACAATATCGTGCAGTGGAAACATGTCCTCGATGTAGCCCTTCTGTATGTAGGATCTGATGGGCGGCTCTACCACATCTTTGATCAGCACGGGCGTCTCGCAATAGTGCAGAATCTCTGCCTTCGTCATGCCCGGCAGCAGAAAGTCAGCGACGCATCCGTGATTGAACTTTTGTATGCTGCCCGTGGTCGTCATCTTCTCCAGCTCGGCGGCATCAGCCAGGCGGAGCAGTGTATCCAGCGTGGCTGATAGATACAAATACTTTTCGGTTTTGCTGCAATCGTGAAAGTTATCAATTAATAACAATATGCATATATAATTGTGCTACAAAGATTGTTGCAGATATACATATAATATATAACGATTTTAATACGATCATTTGGTAGACCATCATCTAAAATTTAAATTATAAATAAAGAGTAAATCGGTTGAAGTTTCAAAAAGTCTTAAAAGATATAAAATTTCGTATCCCATAAAGTTTGATGCAGAAATTTGGCCACATATAAATAATGATTTTAAAACGATCTTTTGGGAAAAGATAATAAAAATAATAATCTAAAATTTAAATTATATATGTTTGTACATATAACATATAATGATCGATTCGTCTGAAGTATCAAAAAGTCTAAAATTTCGAATATCTATAATTTTTATACCCGCTACCCATAGGGTAGAAGGGTATTATAACTTTGTGCCGGCAGGAAATGTATGTAACAGGTAGAAGGAGGCATCTCCGACCCTATAAAGTATATATATTCTTGATCAGCGTCAACAGCCGAGGCGATCTAGCCATGTCCGTCTGTCCGTCTGTGTGTCTGTCCGTCTGTCCGTATGAACACCTAGATCTCAGAGACTATAAGAGATAGAGCTATAATTTTTTTTCGACAGCATTTGTTATGTTTGCACGCAGATCAAGTTTGTTTCAAATTTTTGCCACGCCCACTTCCGCCCCTGCAAATCAAAAAAATCGAATAACAAGCGTAATTTTAAAGCTAAAGTTACGAATTTTGGTGTATACAGTAATAAATATAGTATTTATGATCCCTGAAAATTTGGTTGCGATCAAATAGAAATTGTCGAAGTTATTAAAGAAATACTTTTGTATGGGCAAAAACGCCTACTTACTAGGGGTCTGAGTTGCTTTGGCTGACAATCTGGTATATTGTGCCGTCTATGGTATATTTTGAATGCGGTACTATATCGATATACCACATATACAATTTTGTATATTTTTAGTATTTTTGCAGTATATTTGGTATATTTTGAGAATAATACCGCAAAATATATTGCTTTTATTCAAAATGGGTAGCGGGTATCTCACAGTCGAGTTCACTCGACTGTAGCTTTCTTACTTGTTCGAATTAATCTGATCAATTTTCATCTTTATTGAAAAACAAAACTGTAATTGCCGAAAGATGTAATAATTGAAGGGATATCATTATTTAAGTTTGAGTTTATAAATTATGGATTTCCAAGACTGTGGGACGTAAAAAGAAAAAACTATTTTGCTGCAGCAGAAGTGTTTAGCTAATGAATAAATCAAGTATCTGGAAGTCGAGTTGTTCATTACCTGACGAAATCCAGCGTCGTTTGTATGCCAAACTCCTGTATGATCTTCTCCACATCCTGACAATGGCGCAGCTTGGCCTTCTCCGTAAATATGATGACTATGTACGTCTGTAATTAGTATTTGAATCATGTACATAACTATAGACATACATATACATATGTATAATAGAAGTACAGATATGTGGCATTGCCCTTGCGTGGGGTGCATCTTTTATAGGCACTAAACTAACCTTGTCGAGCGTATCCGCTTCATCGTCGTCGGCGTCGTCGATGGTGCCATATTGGGATCGCTGTCGCTGCAGTGCCTCAAGCTTTAAGCTTCGCTGACGGCGAAAAAGTTGATTTTCAATAATGTTTCTGGTGCGTGGACCTGGACAAGAATCAGAAACGGAATCAGAGAATCGCCGAGAAGAACATTTTATATATATGTACATATGTATGTCTTTCTATTATATATATGATCCATAAATGTGTGTGTATGTGTTAGTTATGTACTCACTCTTGGCATCTTCAGACATTATTTATGAATCGTCGTCGCTGTCTGCTTTGCTGCTGCAAATGCGAATAACAATGACAGAATTTTGCCATAGCGTCGAATAAGTGTGTCTACTTTCCTACACACATACGTATACACACATATATGTATGTATGTAAGTATGGCTGTGCATGTGAACACAACATATGCCTGAGAGCAAGTGTGTAATAGTATGGGTGGCTGTATAATTATTAAGTTTACCCCAATGCCAGCAATAACAACAACAACAAGAATGTTTAATAACGCCAAAACAAAAATTTGAAAACGTGGCCAGTGGCGGCGACGTCGCTGCCAGAGATCGCGGCTATTTTAGCATTTCTCTGGTTATTGCCGGTTTGTTATTGGTGTTCTTGTGAAACACACACACACACATGTCTGCATGTCCATATGTTTGTGTTTACGTTAGAGCACGCATGTAACTATGTTTGTATGTGCATGTTGAGTCACCAATCATCTGTTCTGGCGACATTAACCCGAAGTCATAGCAAACAGCTGTTGACTGCTGCTTTTTTTATTGTTGTTATTCACTGTGTGCGTGTGTTTCATGGAAAGTACAACAAATACTTGCCATAGCCCGGAGCAGCTTGCGTAGCAGAGTGTAACTCCATTGTTATCGATTTAAATGACCAGCTAGCCTATCACAATGTAATTAGCCTCGCGAATGGGCAGTTAACATGTTGTGTTAGGCAGTTAACATTGCTATGTTTACTCGCTGTTGTGCTCAATGGAAACTGTTGCGTTGATTTTTAACAAATTTGAAAATATATTTGATATCTATAGCATTTACAAACATTATATATATGCATAAAGATTGGAAACATAATAATTACAAGCTAATACATTTATGTAAACGACGCGGACAAAAAATCATTGTATATATTCTTATTAGAGTAGTTTGTAAATTAAAAGAAATGTGAACAGAGGCCGTTAACCTTTTCTGTTACTTCTACTTCCAAATCACAGTTACATTTGTATCCTTCTCAATATCCTTCTCGATGGTGCACGGCGAGAGGCCAGTCTTGCAGCAGATCTCATCGAAACTAATGAGACCCGTGTACATCTTCTGGCGACCCGACGGCACCGAACCTGTAAACACTGGATACTTGTGTATGCAGCGTATGAACTTGTGTTGCAGCCCAAAGATGACCATTTTACGCTCATCGATATTATGATGCTGGGGGCACAAACGCTGGCAAATGGCACGCAGTGTGACGCCGTGCGTCATCGATGCATAGAACTGAAAGATGCGCTGCACACTCGGCAGCAATTTATCCGGTTGCAGGGCCACGTATTTGCGGCACGCGTTGCTTAAGGCGGCACTCTGGATGAGGTGCTTTAGGTTTTGCGTCATGTACACATTGCTATACTTCAGAATGGGCAGCAGCTGCACAACGCCATAGTAGACTAAATTCTGGATGCATGACTTGACCAGATCCGTTTCCACATCCGCCTCAGCAGCAATGCGCGCCACATGATTGATCCCATTGATGTACGGTAAAATCTGTGTGAAGTGATTGTGTTATCGATATCGATATGTTAGATAGGTGCATTCTATATCTCTCTCACTCTTTCTTACTTGCTGTGTGGTCAAATCCCAGTTCTCAAGCGGTGTATCCCTTAAATTAGCCAACAACAACGGCACCATGTGATCCTTGACCGATGGCGGATCCGGTTTATGCATGACAATCTTCAAATATATGGTGTTGTCGCCCTCCACAATCGTAGCGACTTTGCGCTCATTCAGATCCCGTAACACCGTCTGAAAAATATTCTGCAGTCGCACTTTGTCATCCTCGCGGGACAGAAAGCACGACTCCTCCTCCATCATGATGAGGTATTCGGATAGCTTCTTCACAACCGGCTCATATTGCACGGAACGTGCCCGCGAATCGCACACGAAGCACAGATTGAAGAGGAACGCGTTGCGTGCATATTTTTGCTGATCTTGGATGCCAACTGGATATCCAACGATCTTCACATCCATCGCATTCACAGTAAGAATGCAACGTTGAAGATGCTGCTTGGGTATGATGTACACATTGATGGCATCGAAAACTTCCTTCGATATGTAGTTATCCGGCACCTGTGAGTGTGCAATCAATCAGCATCAAACATAAATGATGTAGAAGAGAAGAATACCTGACAGCTGATCTTACACCCAGCTGTGGCATGAAATTCGCTGAGAAAGATGCAGCGTATCTTTCCCTCGGTGCTCCCGCCGTGTCCAGTGTGACTGTGTCCATGTCCGTGTCCGTGACCATGTCCGTGCCCGGTGGCACCTTCATTTGCGTGCGAGTGCATGCCGTTATCAATTATCTGTTATCAGTTGATACCTACTATCACCTTGGCATCTTCTTGTGCATCTCTCTTTAAAGCAGAGCTACTCCACAATTGGCTGCAATATGGTTACCATTCAATATTCATGTACTACAAAAGGTTATCCACAAGGGCAAATGCGCTCTCTCGCTGTTGTTCTTTCTCTCTCTGCGCACCACGTCACAATTTTTACCTTTTCCAGTGATTGTTTACCTAGTGCACAGAGAACACTTGGTGGTTTACTGACATTGTTCCTAGCAAGCGTACTTTATTTGTTTTCTAATGACGTCTCATATTGTTGTTTTAGTGATCCTCTCTCCTCTTTATTGGAAACGTCAAATCTTGAATTTGCTTTGGAACTGATCTTTACTTTACACGGAACTAGTTCCATGTTTGTATTGGAGCAACTGATAAATTTTAACATTTTTTACTAAATATTTGCTCAACGTGGTCATACTCAACCCACTAAATGGTTTAATAAGAATATTTTGCAAGTGTCGTAAAAAAAACCTTTTTGAAATACAGAAATTTCTGATAGTGTGCCCAGTTTGGAATTAATAAATTCGGTGTCGTATTTTGGTATATACTATCGTCGTTAAAACGTATATTTTAGAAATTTCGTCTGTTCACACCCCGGCACAGGTGTTAAAACAGCTTTAATTAGGAAAGCTCTCATTTTTAAGAAACAAAAAGTCACTTTGCCAAGTAAGTCTTAGTTTGCACAGTTTAAAAATTTTAAACAAATAAATAAGTAAAGAAGCCATGACCAACGAGAGTAGCACAAATGTCGCCGAGCGGCTCAAATTGGGGCCGCGTGAGAATGTAACTTATCCCATAGTGATGAAGTATTGCGGCCATTGCACGATGCCCATCGAGGTAAGAGAGAGTGAGAGAGAAAGAGTGCAAAAATTGTGCACATTTTTTGTGCAGAGGTTTTCCTCTTGTTTGTTGTTCGCTTAAACTGATGAGCGGTTGGTTGACAGTACTGCGAATACTATCCGGAATACGACAAATGCAAGGATTGGTTGGAGCGTAATCTGCCAGACGACTTCGAGCGTCTGAAAATTGAAGAGGAGCAAGCGGCCGCCGATGGCACTGACGATGACAAGAAGCGACAGAAGCGTGGCGGAAAGGGGCTGCTGCGTGTGAAGAAGAAGGAAGATGTGCCAAAACGCATCTGTGTCTCACGCGCTGCCCGCGGCAAAAAGAAGTCCGTTACCGTTGTTACCGGCCTCAGCACATTTGGTAAGCAACAGCTTAGAATTTAATGCCACAATTGCAAATACATATTTTTGGGTTGCAGATATTGATCTCAAAGTGGCTGCCAAGTTCTTTGGTACCAAGTTCGCTTGCGGCTCGTCGGTGACTGGCGACGATGAGATCGTCATACAGGGCGATGTTAAGGATGAGCTATTCGATGTCATTCCTGAGAAATGGGCCGAAATCGATGAGGATGTCATTGAGGATTTGGGCGATCAAAAGCGTTAACGTTAACCGAAACTGATGATGAAATGCAAATGACACGAAAATGAAAGTCAGCCATCCACGGGCCATTTCAATGTGCTTACAAAATGTTCTTATTTTATACGAAAATTACATCAAAATAGTGAATGAATTAAGCTATTGGTTATCACTGTGTGGCAGCTGCCTCGTCTACTGGTGTTGTTTCCACAGTTTCAGCTGTTTCGTCTGTTGTAGTTACCGCTGCCGACTGAGTTGTCGTACTTGTTGGTGCTGCAGTTGTTGTGGTTGCCGTTTGTTCCGTGTTACCAGCCTGGAAGTGTTTGTGCGTTAACTGAATTATGGCCTCGTTTTCCTCATCCGTAAGCGGCTCTTTATTATCATCGATAAGCTGGAAAGGCAACAAATTCAATTAAGATATGTAATTGGAACAATTTAATCTCGTCCGTCTACCAGTTGAGTATGAAGTGCGCAGGTTGGAGGATCGTTGACCATTTGTAGCACCTCGTGCGGCTTCAGTTTATACGTGGCCAAGTCGCGCAGGTAATTGGTAATGGACTCACGTGTTTGTGTCTTGCAAGGCGACTCCTCCAGGTACTGCAGTGCCTACTCCATAACAGTAAATCATTATTTACATTATTATCATTCATTATTTCATGAATTTACCTCGTAGGTAACTGTGGCCAAATTGCGCATGCCAAATTTCTTTTTGGTGCTCTTGATCTTCAAGAGAATCTGCATTACCTCCATGTTGGTGATGTACGAGTATGTTTCGTTTACTCTGAAGTAGACTTTTATGTTAAGTTTATATTTACAATGGTAATGTTTTATATTAACTCACGTTTCCATTGTTTTCCTAGTTATATTTTGAGCCTATACAATATGTAAACATGCCAACTGCAACGAGTATCAGCGACTGCATGAAGTATCGATAGCCGACAGCGAGTACTTCCCGCGCACTAACATTGATAAGTTATCGGGTACAAACAATTTTCAGCAAGGAAAAGGTAATTCTAAATGCATTCTTTACTTTTACTTTATAATTATCAATTTTAATGACAAAGATACAATTTCTCCGCTCAGCCAGGTATCTGAAAACGATCAAGTAAGCACTTTCAAACAAATTTCCTATTCGATATTAAACACAATGTGTAGAACATCGTTAGTTCTATCGGAATTTTGCCATCGCTAGTGTGCTTACTTAAAATTGAAATTATCAGAGTCTGTTTTTCGTGTTTCCCATTTTGTTTGTTTTGATATAGTTTGTTTCCAAATTCTAAATAGAAATAATAATGGGAATCGCTGTTGCAGATAAAGCCACTGCCGGCGACCTGGCCGCCGAGATGAAGGCGCTCAAGACGCGTCAACGCGGCATTCTAAAACGGCGCGCATCGCAATTCGGCAACAGCCATTTGCAGAACAGTTGGAACATTTGCACTGATATCCAGCGTCAGTGGCTGCGGCGTCGACCGCGTCGTCTATTTCAAGGCGGCAAGCGCACGACCGGCACAAAGAGTCAACAATCCGATTTGAAGCAGCGTGGCTGGACATTCTTCTGGTACACTCTGTTGCCGCTTCTCGCGGTCTTGTGTATCAGCTGCGGCATAACCATGTGGCAGAATGGAGATGCCGTCTCCAAATTCATGCAGCGCTATTCGTCACAATACCAGGACATAGTGCACAATAAGCTCAACTACTGTAATCGCTCCAGGTCCTTGCATGACATATTTAAAGAGATTCGTGCAAATGTGCTTAATCAGGACTTGGCGATAAATCAACTGGAACAAGTCTTTGCCAATCAAAGCTCAATACAATCGGTTGCATTGATTGGTTCATCGGGAGTGGGCAAAACGTTGACACTACGCATATTGCTGGAGCTGTACCCATGGGCGGAGAATGTGCAGAGTTTGGCGTGGAATGATTTCGATCCGATTGATGACAACACACGCGAGCAAGCCGTGGAGGACATGCTGCACAATCTGGCATACTGCGGTCGTAATCTCTTGGTTATCGACAATCTGACACCTTTGGACAAGGATTATGTGGCGGCCATCAATGCCATGCTTGCAACTCGCACTGACGTGGCCTTTGATAGTGGCGACGACAACACTCATACGGATCTGAAGCATTTGACTATAATCTATGTCTTCAATCTGAATCGTATGCTCGACGATGAACTTTATGATCTGCAGCGGGAGGCAGTGCAGCAATTGCCCAAAACTACGGTGATCAACTATCGCAATTTCAACTTGGACGATGTGGAGGAGTGCATGCGTCATGAGGCCAAAGTCGTGGGCATGCGTGTAGACGACAGGTATGCAAAGGAGATTTTACTCTCCGCCGATCCCAAGGTCTCTGGCTGCAAGACCGTGCGCTCCAAGGTCCTTATGTATGGCGAACTGGAGACGGATAATGATGCCACTAAGATGCCAGATCTCTTGGCAGCTAAGACTAATTAAATCAAAGACACATTCATTTTGGCATACGTACAAGTGGAGAGAGATTTAAATTTCATAAAAACACAATACATATAGTGACAAATTCAATACATATTAAGCAGAAATACTATATACACCTAGCTATAGATACCATCTAATATTTAGTTAGTTCAATTGAGATTAGTTGCTAAGCACTGAATTTGACTGACAATGGAATTTAGCAGACTTTAAGTAGAATTTAATATGTGTATCTATTTAATAGACTCATAATTAAGATAAACTGTAATATCCCGTTGTGACATAACTCTTAAGGTAATAAACAGTTTGGGACGATTTCCCTGCTGCAAGATGGGCAAACATACAAAATATTGCTGCAAAATTCATGTTTTTATTAGCAGTTGGATGACAACAAGTATTCAATTTGCGCGCTTAACGAATTTTTACACAAGGTGCATGATAGCGCCATCTAGTGTTTTTTGTAGCAATGATGACTTGAATGGTAATCCTAAAAGTATGCAATCAAATATTTGCATCTTGCAGTATTGATATTATTTTAGAAAAATTATCCTAGCTCGGCCGTATCCTTACGGATTTAGACTGGATTTGTTGCATTCGATTCGTGGGGATGAAATCTATCGATCTGCATCAAACAAACATGGGGTTATCTAAGAATCTAACACTTGTAATTTTTACGTCCGAGGGCCAAAGGAATAAATAGAAAATCATAAATTGCAGGATAACTCTAAAACTGCAAGGACGATCGGGATGAAAATTGGTAGGATAATAGTCCTTACCAATACACTTCGATTGACACAGGACTTGCAAGGATCAGACAGGATATGGCTAAGATATAAGCTATTTTCTCTATATAAAAAAAGTCCTTGCAACTCAGGTCCTATCAGGATATTCGTTATGTTTGATATGCCAATCGATTTATATTCCTTAGACCTATAATTTTGCCAAAGGACATCATGATCGTCCTTTAAATGGCCGAGATACGGCGGATTTTCTCGATTTTTGGCATTTTTTCTATACCTACCCTTGAAAAAATTTGAGTCGAACTTTTTAGAGATATCCTGACAATCTTTGAATGCCATTCGATAGTCCTGGTTGCCCCGATTACAAAAAGGTATGTCCTTGCCAGATCCTTTAGAAATTGTCCGAGTTATCGATAAAATAAATAACTCTTTTTTAGAAACAAGCATTATGGGTTTGTATTGCATACTTTTAGGGGCACCCAAGGAAAGCACGTAAGCTTAATTAAAATCAGTCATAACTTGGCCATATCGTGCTGCATTTTCAAAGGATATTTATTGGTAGGATCGCAAGGACTAACTCTATCGTATAGCATCAAAATTTTCTAGGGTTATTTAAGAATGCAACACTTGGAAAATGGCATCTTCAGGGTAAATGAAAATACTTGCATGAATTTTATTATATTATATTATTATTTTTGCATTAATATACACAATGCTTTATTGTTTAGAAAACATTTTTTTTTCGAATTCTTTGGTTAAATACTGGAAGTCCTTGATTGTGTGAACACAAAAATGCATATTCTTTTAAAATCTATTCAGATCCATTGTCACTTTGAGGCTGCAATAAATATAAAAGACAAATATTAATAAAATGTAAAAGAAAAAATAGATTTTTAATTAATTAATATTAATAAAATGTAAAAGAAAAAATAGATTTTTAAATGAAAATTAACCAAGATTTAAGATTTTTTTATTTTATGCAAATTTGTTAGGGTTTTAATAAAAACAAAAGATTACACAAAAACGGGTCTATTACAGTCAGAATGACTATAGCTTCCAGCATTTAGTTTCTTTATCTTGGTATACGTGAACCTTGAGCATTCATACAACAAAGTTACAAGTGATTCAAATGATTCTAATCTAATCACTTGCGACTCCTGTGGCATTCCCTGCATATAGAGATTGAACGGCTTAGCTATGCGACTAGCCAATACTCTATAGCTAACGCACTATTGTAGTTGCCATAAAATGAAACTGAGAATGTTTGCAGAGTTGTCTGCGCCACGCCACGCGCTGAGCTTTTGGTGCCAATGTTTATGGGCCCCTTTATACACTAGCCAAGCTTATCACAGGCGAACGGGCGTGTGGCCCAAATAATGTTTGCTTTCAGCCAAAAATACACCGAAAAACACAAACGAAATTGAGGAACGGTGAACGCCGAACACGCCGTTTGCCATGGCCCACAATTTCTGTGTCACGCCGCTTGGCCGCTGAAGGTCAAGTACGCCGATGTGTTGCTATACATATTATACATACTATATATACAATTTACTATATACAGTTGTGTGTCCCGCAGGCGCAGAGACGCGTGTTAAATGCGAAGTGATCGATATAGAGATGCGACAACACATGCGTATCGCATCGCAACTAACTAAACTGTTTCGCATTGAGCGATCCGCTTCCGGCCGGAGGATGGCCTCGTTGTCGCCTACGCTGCTGGCATGCCGAGCGGGACATCGATTTGATTGCTTTTGGGTGCCAAAGCTGTTGTGTCAGTGTATGTGTATGAAATCAGAGTGGAATTGCAATCAGCATGGCAATTATTGTACAAGTTAATCGAGCTTGCCAATTAGACAGCGATAAATCAACGAAACGTTTCTATTCAATGGCTAATTGTTGGACAATTAGTCCAAACTTTAGACTATAAATTTGCTCATCTGCTGTGCAGTTGCAGCATCTCTACTCAAATGGCAGCACTGTTAAATCTCTTGACGTTACTCTCGCTGCTGCTTGCCACCGAAGTGAGTCCTTAAAACTCCTAAAAATCCTACTTAATACTGCTCTCTCTCTCTTGCAGTCCACCAACTACAACATCGTGGCAGATGAGAAAATGTTGGTCTTGCCCTGCAGCAAAGAGGAAGATCGTGGCAATGCGGTACTCTCCGATTTTATGGACGTTACCGACCTGCAGCTGGAGCTCGACAAGGATCTTCAAACATTCCACATCAGTTGCGATATTAAGATCAAACCGCTGCCCAAGGGACCAATTAAAATGCAGGTGGATGTCTATCGCTGGGAGCGTGGACAGTGGACGCCAACAGTTTTCGCTCTGAAGCGTGAAGATATTTGCCGATCGCTGGAAGATCACTTTGAGATATGGCATCTATACATTGTTACCCAGATACCCAAGAGTCAGCGCATCTGTCCACCAAAGCTAGGAGTAAGTCACAGTCTTCTATTTAATAATTCTTGCACTATTTATTATATCAAATAATTCCCACTTTTCAGCAAGTTTACAACTTACGGAATATCACGAATCGCATGACGCTGAAGAATATGCCACGCTGGGATATAGAAGGTGATCTCAAGTCCGTGGTGCATTTTACAGTTGGCTCAAAGACCATTTGTGTTCTTGCCTTTGTTACAATCACAATTGAATGAATTCGGAACATATTATATTAAGTATGTGGATGGGACATATGTACATAATATGTAGGCTAGTCAGTTCTTGAAACTGTTTGCTGTGCTTTTACGATCTGTATTCCACCTAAATACTTCTATCTAAATGAATTGCAAATAAACAAGATTTCGTACAGCAACACCAAAAAAATGTCGCGTAATTTGCAGCCAAAGTTCTTCCATCTCATCTTTTGTTAAAGTGATAAGCAAAATACTCGTAATCCCCCAGCAAAAGCAAAGTAACGCTCTGCTCCCGTAATCCCCATTTGCTATTTGCCAACGGCTCAAAGTCAGCGCCACACAATTTTAGCAAATTGTGTTAACTCTGATGAAAAACTGAACTCATTCTTATTTGGCCGTTGGCGCGTGATGGCAAAAGTAACCCACTGAATTTATGATCCCATCTCCTCCCATTTATTTACTATATTCTCCCCTCCCCAAGAGCCGCGATCCTCTGACACATCGTGTGTGCTATCTAGCTGAATCTCACGTGGTGGCGAATTTCATTACCCCCGTTTGCTCATACTGCAACACAATTAAAATACTGAATGTAAGGCACTCTTCATGCAGTTTATTTTAAGCTATTATTTGCAAAGCTACTTTATACGAAAAACCTATGTACATAAGTCATTCATTCCCATTCCCATTTCTTTAACTCTATCAACAATAATATGGATAGTTTTATATTCTCCTCAAATAATCTAAAGATCTTAAAACTTGAGTTTATGCTATGCAGGCATTCGTAATTTTAAATCAACTTAATTTTTAGTAATATCTTGCTTAAATATATACACTTGTTTCCATTTGATGTGTTATGTTTTTTAAACAAAATAATTTCTAAAAACATAACTATCTAGTTTATTGAACTATACTACTTGGAAAATACACTTAAGTCTTTCAACAATAATAACAATTTTGTTAGTCTTCACAAATAATAGAAATACCTCAAAGCTTGGTAAGATTTTATGCTCTTATAAATTGGAAATCAATTTAATTTTTGAAATAATATAAATACATCTTTTTGGATTCATTTCATTTTTAAATCGAAATATTTTAAGAGTCATTTATTTGATTGCCTCTTTTCAAGTTTATTGAACTACATATTATTAGCCCAAAATTTTTAATACCAAATTATTTTGCATCATTTGTTTCATATTTTAAACTGTAACTGTACGTTTTTCTAGAAACTTAACTGTCCGGGGTCTTGAAATACACATTAATTTTATAAAATGATAATAAGAAAATAATGTTGTATATACATATATGTATGTATAAAAATTGGGCAATATATGTTTAATATATTTTAGTAAAGTGGATGCATAATAATATAAGAACTGAAATTGTGTTGAATATAATATTTATAAATCTAATCAATTAGTTTGCTAAATAAATTCGATTTGTAAATATTCCATTCAAAATGAATTCACTTTTTAGAGTAAAACATTATGATTTCTCCATATTTCTCAATATATTTCCCAATATATATTTCGCTAAAAGCATACCCTAATTTTACATTCAACTAAATATTATTGTTTTATTTGTATTGGTTGTTATGATGCTTACCTAAATAACTCCTCTTCTTTTTCCACGATAATTCTTTTATAATAATATTTAATGCATGTTTATTCCATTTGTTTTTCTCACTCTCCATATCATCTGAAAGTGCATCAAAACAGAGGTTTATATATAAGGCTTAGGGGGCTGCAACTAGCTACTTGAATTACGAATAGGTAAATGTAATTATTAAATTCCGATAAGCAAGTTATGTGTGTTCTTTATTTGATCAAATATGTATTTGAGAACGAACTAAATAACATATATAGGAAAGAGAAAAAAAAGTAAAGCATTTGTCGCATTTGCTGTTTCATAATTTCATAAATTAAGTAAGTAAATAGTTGTCGCTAAAAGTTAGCTCACAGCAAATAATGAATTCTTTATATAGTTAACACACACACACACACACACACGCACAAACACATACATATTCACACTCGTATATAAATATTAATAAATCTACGCGTTGTGCTTGGAGTATTTTTTCATGACCGTTTTTACTGCTTACGTGACATTTTATATCTTTACACTTAATATTTAACACAATTTAACTAAAAAGGCAAATAAGCCGTTAAACAAGAGTTAACCAAATCATCATCATAATGATGATTATCATTAGTTTTGCAATTGAGTTTTGCTGTTGACTTGTGGGAGACACTTGGTGCTTAGACAGCATTAATTTCCATGATTCCGCATTAATCAAGTGGGATGATTTCATTTCAAGAGGTTTATTAAACTTTATCACATCACATCGCCACATCATCATCATCATTATCAGCAAATTGTAATTATTCAGAGAATATCATCTTAACAACAATATATTTATTGTATTCTCTGGCAGCAACCTTTTAATATCATTAAGCAGCCTATAAACGTTGTCTATTTTTCAAAACTCTTTAAGAACTATAATTTGCAAAATTCGCTTGGCAACGTTTTATGGGAGAATCCAGCCCACTTGAAGCGGGAAATGGTTTTTAGAATATTGTCGTAAATGCTTGTAGAGGAAATGTTTGCTTTAATACTTAATTTCGCACATTTGCCTAATAATATGTTGTTTGCAGCTATTGTTATTAGCTTTCAATGATTTTATGTGCCCCTTAATGTCATTTTAATATTTTCTAATCTCGAGCTCTTTTGCACATTTGTCTAGAAAAATTTTGTTGTTAATGCAAAGAACGTTGGTGAACAATCTGGTATATTTTGTACTCTAGGGAATACTTTGAACATAGTAGTGTATTGATATACCAAATATAGTCTCTGGTATATTCTTGTACATTTTGGTATATTAATATGGTATATTTTTAGAATAATTCCGCACTGTTTTGCTTTTATTGAAAATGGATAGCGTGCTTTTATACTCGTTTTTTATTTCTTTTAATTTTTTTGTAAATAGTATTTATTTTTTATACGATATTATGTACTCTATGGACTATTTTGTACGTAATAGTATATCGCTATACCAAATATAGTTTTCGGTATATTTTTGAATTTTTTGTATAAATATTTACGATCGGATAAAAATTGCAGAACAAATTTAAGAAATACTTTCGAATGGACAAAAAAGCCTACTTATTACGGGCTAAGCTGGTTTTCTACCAATCTGGTATATTTTGCACTCTATATACCAAATATACAGTTTTAATATTTTAGGTATATTTTAAAATTAATACCGCATCGTTCTGCTTTTATTCAAAATTGGTTTCGGGTATCTCACAGTCGAGCACACTCGACTGTAGCCTTTGTACTTTTTTTTTAAATTAATATTTTTATATCTCAAACTATCTTACTCAATTGTATAATGATATGTTTCAGAGCTACCATTACTAATGTTACTTCAATAACTTTATGTGCTTTTTAATGTAATTTTAATATCCTCTAAATGTAATAACATTTTCCCCTACAAAATCTTGCAGATAAGCTGCTATAAATAAAGATTTACTAGATGATGAAATTTCTAATGAGTGTTAATAATATACATGAGTTGCGAGATCTCAAACGGCTTCCGTATTGGAAACTGGATCCAAGCAGCTTAAAGGGGATAGAAAAATGGAACAAACTAAAACAAGAAGATGTTTAATTTATGCACTATAATGCTGCAGCAAAGGGAAAGAGAGTATCGAGTCGATTCTCAATTGGGGTTGGTTATGTAAATCGTTTGATCGCCGAGGCGTTAAGTCTATAGGGCAGTTAACACCTTGTTAAGCGTTTGGCGCTTGGCGTTTAGTTAATCTGTATTCTAAAGGCGCGCAATAGTCGTCAGTAGAAGGTGTAATATTCAAAATAACCAGCATATTATCGACTTTGGATTTGAATATGAATGCTGGCTGCAGCGATGAACGTGCTTACACAGCTGACACTGCAGCCAAGATCGAACGAAGCCAGAGCAAAGTGGATGCAAATATGCACAGTTTACATATGTGGTATAAAAACAAACAAAAAAAAACAAAGAAGAGGAAAAATAAAAAAACAATATGACAAACTAATAATAGAGATACGCGAGAGAGATAGTTGAAGTTGTTGCAGTTTGTTGCCTTACTGCTGCGCCACTGTGTTTACATCATAAATACTTATTAACTGCCGCAAATGTCTCGTTGTCTCGATGTCTCGATGTCGTACTTATTTGCTGACCAAGCTACGCTTCCAACTGGTCGTGACCTGTTATTTGCCAACTGAGGTTGAGATACAATAGCTGCGACTACACTTACTACTATACAGAGAATATATATACTATAATATCATAGTTAAGCATAGTTAATATGTAATGGTCGCCTTGTCGAGCCCTTGCGTGCACCACATTCAGTTGTTCCCATGCATTTACGTGTCGTATACGTAATTGTCGCATTGTGTTCAAAGGATACGGAATTGCACTAACTGTGACACTGTGACACTGTGACACGGTGACACTTGGGAGAGGTACAGAAGCGATCTTTGTGTGTGACAATGTCAATGTCAGCAGCGCACACTTTTTTCCCAGGGCGCTTCCTTTGTTGCGCTCGCTTTGTATATCACTCATACGTCGCGTTGGCCCTGCCAGCGTAAATTGCACGAATTAGGCGTCTTATTTATCGCATTTATATAACAATAAACGGACAGACAGAATTGTTACGAAATGCAAATAGTCAACAACAACAAGAACAACAACAAAAGAGTGAGAGAGTTACAGATACAAAATGAGTTTCCTTTTGGCTGCCATTGCAATTTGTCAAGCTTGTCAAAAACGCTGTTCGCAATGTAACAACAACGAAATCAGCAACAAAATAAAACAAAACAAACAACAATGCAAAAGCAAATTAAGAAATAAATTAATAAGAGCAAGAATTTCATATATAAAAAAAAGGTTGTCGCACCCCAAGACGCTCTCTCTCTCTCTCTCTCTCTTTCACTCTCGTGCTCTTCCTCCCTTGCTTCCTCCTCTGATGACTTTCATTTCATTTGATTAAATACAGAACAGCATTTAATCAAATAACGAGCAACGATCGACGATCGATGAATGGCGAAGGGTGAAGAGGAAAAGGAAACGCCAATGAAAAGTGCAAACAAAACAGAACGTTTCTTTCCTTTTGCCCTCTGTAAACATCAAATAAATACAAATACAAAAAAGATGAAAAAAAAAATAAATAAAAAAATATTAAATTAATTAAATAAATAAATAACAGGCCAACGCATGAAAATTTCTGTTCAGGAACAAACAAATAAATAACACATTTTATTGCGCAAAACGACAAACAGCAAAGAAAATAAAAAGTGAGCAAAGACAACACGCAATTGGAGAGTTAGCTCTACTCTGTTCCCCCAACCCCCCGCTCCTTCTCCTCTCCCATGGGTTAACCAAGATGATGGCCAAATGAAATTCACACATTTTCCACATTCCGAATTGAAACGAAATGAAATATTTTGTTGTGCCCATCACGTGACCGTGACTCTGTTCCGCCTCGTTGCAGCTCCCCGAAAGAGGGCTGAAGTAGGGGAGGGGGAGTAGTTGGGAGTTGGGGGGGCGAATTGAATAAATATAAACGAAGCAGCTAAATGTCTTTATTATTAGCTTAAACTATTTTCAATTAGTTGCATTGCAATTTATGCAATAATTGTTTAGATTAACTCGCAAATGCATGCAATATTTTGAGAACGAGTCGAAGGTTCCCCCAGTTCCCAGTTCTCAGTTCTAAGTTCTAAGTTCTCAGTTTTCAACTCCCAGTTCCCAGTTCTCAATTCTCAGTCTCAGTTCCCCGTTTCGAGTTCCAGTTAGTTTCTCTTTAGCTAATTGCCCATCTATTAGAGCTATGCGAATTTGTGACTCGATTTGATTGTTATATCGTCATCATCATCATTTAAATGCATTCGCTGTGAATCGGAAATGGGTTACACAATATTATATTATTTATTATCGCATTCAGACAGTTTTGATATTGCACTTGCAATAAAATACTATTCTATTGAAAATTTCTAAGTTATTATGTACATATATGAATGGTAGTCAAATTATTAATTTAGTTAGTTAAATGGTTAAGCAAACTATATACAACTTTTGTTTTTCGACTATTTATGGTACGGTTATTTGTCCTGTTCCCCTTACAATATTTTTATATATTTTCCAAAGGTAAAAATATATATTAAAAGCCATTTTCTTCTATTAAAATTGCCGAAAATTTAAAACTTGATTCAACTCTGAGTCAGCAGCCCATGTAAGTTACTCTTTATTTATTAATTTGATTTTAGACTATTCGATTATTTATCCTGTTTTTGAAGATTATGTTTATATATTTTATAAAGTTAAGAAAGCCGCAACAAAAAGTTTCTTCTATTTTTGTATAATCGCAGCAAACTTAAAACTTGTTCAAACTTTTAGTTTTCTGTCTATGTAAATTACTCTAAATTCTTTTACTAATTTTAGACTATTTATTGTTATTGAATCTTTGTTTTATCGATTATGTTTATATATTTTATAAAGTTAAGAATACCTCAGAAAAAAATGTTATTCTTTTAAAATTGCATATATTTGGAAGCTTCTTAATGACAATTTTAGGCTACTGTCTATGCAAGTTACATCTAATTTATTTAATTAATATTCTATTGTACTAATAATTAAGTCCATGCAAGTAACTTTTACTTCGTTTGTATACCAGCTAACTCAAACAAGCATAATTTTGAAGCTAGAGTCGCGAACTGGATAGATACAATAATAACTATAATATTTATGATACCTGATCTAGCTTGCGATTAAATAAAAATTGTAGAAGTTATTTTAAATGTATTTTTACTACGGGTTTTAGTTGCGTTGGCTGGCAATCTAGTATTTTTTGTACTCTATATACAAAATATTGACTTCGGTATTTTTGAGTATTTTTGCGCTTCTTTCGTTTTCATTAAACATTGGTATTTCACAGTCGAGCACACTCAACAGTCGCTTTCTTACTTGATTATTATTTGTGAAATTGATATTCTTTTGTATTCGTCAATTAGACTTCAGTCTATGGAAGTAATATTTATGTTATTTTATTGTGTATATTTTATTTTGAAATTAATATTCTTTTGAATTCTTCATTAAGTCTGCTGTCTATAAAAGTGACTTTAATTTTGTATTATTTACAAATTCGAGTTCATTGTATTCCCCACAAAATGTCAAGCAAGTTCTTGCGTTAAAAGTTCACTTGATAATATGTTAGAACTCTTGTTGCTGCGGAGGTTATGCTTGGTGCACAGATCTCTAATTGATATTCGCTGATTGCACGTGTACTGTGAATAAGTATTATTTTATGTTTGTTTGTTGTTCGTTTGCGAATTTGCGAGCCAAAGTCACGGAACAAGCGACTGAGAACAACGGAGCAGAGAGTTGAAGGCGAAGGCGAAGGCGAATTCAAAATCGAAGCTGAAGCTGAAGCCGAAGGTGGTTTCTAGATTGAGGGAAGCATAAGAATTGAAGTGATGTTTTTTTTGCCGTTGTTCTTGTTGTTAAAAGCTCGTCTCGTTAATTAATATTTGTCAATAATTTAAATAATTTGATAGCGAATCGAGTGCCATCAAAAGCATTTCAAGCCCAATGACAATTTAATTGCGAACGGTAAACGCAATTAATGCCAAACGTCAAACGCTATTTTTTGCGTCATTTCCGTTGCAATCAATTGATTGGAATGATCTGCGAATAGTTGCGGAATTTTGCATTTGACTTGAAGTGAACTCTATAATAACACCAACCGAAAAACAAAGAAAAAATACGACAAAAAAAAACAAATAATATTAACATTTTTCAATTATCTCGAATCTTAGTGGCAAATTTTATTGTACTATTGCCCCCGCCGTCGACAACATTCTTGCAAAATAACATAATAATCACTCTCTTGGGCATCTTCAATGTCATCAACTATGTTCGATCGAACCGATGTTCGATTGCAACACGTTCGAACGGAGCTCGAGCTTGAAAGAGTTCGATCGGTCGTATACGCTATATGTTGTCTTTAGAAAGTCGTAAGTTCTACACAATTAGCACATTCTTGACGCTGCAAAGTAAAAACACTTCAATGAACTTGATCGCATTGAACCTTGATCAGTGCGTCAATTGAAGGTTTGCTTAGTTTTTGGCAATAACTAAATAATCTGTTTATCTCCCTTAAAGTTTGTTTGTTTGTTTGTTGTGAGTTAGTTATTATAATATTGCACTTGGATAATAATTGGGGCGGCAAATTACTTAACTCTCCTTTAATTGCATATTAATTAATCGCTCGAAACTTTCCAGACGTTCAAATACCAAACTAAATATGCCACTTTTCGCACGCAAATACGAATAAAATATGTTATGTCTGTACATATATTTACAAAAAGGAAAAAAGAGAGAATTAAAACATATCAAAGCGAAGCGAAGACGATGTTGTTGCTCAACCCAATAAAACTCCCCCTTCGACGTCGAGCAATAATGAGCAATAAATCCATAAAGAGCGACGAACAAGCGACTGGCATGAAAAGGCCATAAAATGTTAAACAAACGCCAAGAGACGCCAAGAAGTCAATTTGCGGGCACTTGGCGAGCCCCGAAGTCCGTGTCCCAGGTCTCAGTCTGAGTCTCAGGTCCCATTTGCCGCTATTCTCCTCACATTCCCCCACCATTCTTCCCCATTTCTCGATTCTCGATTCCCGCATTCCTCATACCCCGAAAACCCAAGATCACACCAGACACAACCAGTTGACGAAGCTGATCAAAAGCAAACGATCATCATTCCACATCATAAAATCAATTTGCTGCTGTGTACACAAACTTTTATGGCGCACTGTACGCGTAAACGTTTCGCTAATCAATTGGGCAAATGTGACATTTTTAAGGGGTTTTTTTTTGACGTTTTCTCGTTGTTGTTACGATTTTTGTGTTGTTGCGGTCCGTTTGCTTTTTGCGCCTTCCAGTTACCTGATAATGATCACCATGCTCATCATGTTCTTCACAATGATGGTAATAATGATGTTGATGACGTCGATTGCAGCAGCAAATTGACTTTAACACCTTCGATTCGATTTGATTCGATTCGATTGATTCACCTCACTAGCTTAACATCTTGCAACGACATCTTCAATTCACTTTTTGTTTACCTTCTTGTCTTTCAATTTTTTAACACTTTTTATAGTAGAAATATCTTAAGAACTAAAGCATATAAAAATCTATTTATCTGATGTTTCTCTCCCATTATTACTTCTTTCTTTAGACATCTTTAAGTTTATTAATTTCTATTCATGTATTCTTCTCATTATCAGTCCTTCATATTAAAATCTTGAAGATCTTTAAAATTAAAGCGTATTAAACTCTATTCCCTAAACCGTTCTTCAATGTTTCCTGGATATTATCAATATATTTTCTACAAAATTAAAGTTTTTTAATTTCCCCTTTTCATAGTCAATTTTTCTGTTTAAAGTTTGTTAATCTCTCTTTTTCGTATTATCATCTTAAACATCTCCAAATTTCATGGTTATTAATCTCCCGAATTTTTTGTCTCCTTCTTAAAGATCTTTAAAATTACATTTAGAAAAAACATTTTTTAATGTTTCTTTTTTATTACCCACTAAACTAAAGTTTATTTCTGAATGTCTCCTTTTCATTGCCAATCCTTCTTCTTAATATTTTTCAAATTAAAATATTATAAATCTCTGTTCATCCACAAATTTCTTAAAGTCTGCTTCCCACTATTTTAATTTTACCTTTTAGCATCTAAAACATCGATAAGTTTATAATTTCTATTCAGTTTCATAATTCTCGTCTCCTCATCAATCCTAACTCTTAACATTTTCAACATCTTAAAAATTAAACTAATAACTCCTTCCTTTTAACATTTGCAAAATGTTAAAAATTGAACTAATAAAATCTCTATTCATCTAAAACATTTCTCAAAAGTTTCCTTCTCTTTATCAATGATTCCTTATTGATATAAGTTCAAGTATCTTGCTCCCTAACTGGTGTCGGCTCGAGGCATTTCTTTATCATATCTATTATGGCATTTTCAAGTTTGATTGTGCTCAGTTTCATCTGCTTTATCGATGATCGTGCGACATGTAGAAAACTTTTGGTTCAATTACATTTTTTTGATAAACATTTGCGTCGAGTTGCATTTTTTCTTTTGATGTTATTTATTTAACGCAAGTATTTATTATCATTTTTGCGGTCACGAGTTTGCATCACACACACACACACACACACGGACACAACCTGTGCAACAACAAACCGACGTCATTAGTCAAAAGAGACAAACAAACAAACACAACACAAAAGAGATGAAATCAAAATTGAAAACAACGAAGTTGAGATACACTTTCAAACACTTAAGTGGAAATCAATTTTAAATGCGTTTAAAGCATGTTTCGATTATTATATAAAATTAACAAAGACTCCCATTATAGAGTTCTATATCTCTACAACTGTAAAAACTAGAAACACACATTTAAGTAGTTCTATCTTATGCAAAATATAAAGAAGTGTATCCAGTTTAAACTGCGTATAGTAAAAAAATGAAAATAGAATGCGCATTTGAAGCTTGATTATGACATTTAGAAATGCACGATAAGGAAATCTGATATGTATATATATATGTTAAATGTATATATGCTATGTAGGCTAGTGGCGCGGTCTGGAAATTCGAAACTGGTTCATGTTCCAGTTCCACTATAATAAAAAAAAGTAAAAAAAGAGAAAAAAGATCACAAATTATAAATAGTTCCTCTAATGTGAAACTGGTTTCACGAAATGTGAAGCTTAATGATGCCACCGTAGATGCATATTTAAGGAGTTAAGATTAACTATAAATACACATTACGCAGCACGTATGTGAAAGGAACACGAGCAGAGCAGCTAAATGAACTTGTATGCCCGCTTTAATGATGAACTTGTGAGAGTATATTAACCAAAAAGAAAAAAACGAAACACAGATAGTTGAGTTGAGCTTGGGGGGGAAACTTCTTTCGATTTGATAAGTAATTGAAATGATAAACAACACAATATTGATCAATGATTAGCTGACGCATTCGGAAAAAAAAAAACTAAATAGAGTTAATTAATTAATGTGCGCGTCAAATGGAGCGGAACCCAAAGTAAAGACCATGCCCGGCTACTGCAAGAAGTCATCGAAGTTGTTGTTGTTGTTGTTGCTGCTGCTGTGCGATGGGCTTTGGCTCAGTCGCTGTACTGGAACTGGAACTGGTATTGGCTCTGTACCGGTTCACCTTGTAAATCAACGCCACATACTAAAAATACCAGTGATCGAGTGTTGTTGTTGTTGTTGCTGTTCACTTGGCACTGTGCAGTCGGTAGTCGACAGTTGGCAGTTGGTTGTTGGTTGTTGGCTGTTGGCTGTTGGCAGTCGGCAGACTTGGCCAACATGAGCCAAGCCTCATAGCTGCGGCCCGTGAACCGCTTCTAATGGCAGTTTAAATAGTCAAAAATTCGAGTAGTTTTCGCCATTTTGTTTGCCATTTTCTTGTTTTATGTCTTGTCGCTGTCGCCGTCACAGTCGACGTCGCAGTCGCTGCTTCAGCTTCAGCTGCGGCTGTGGCTGCTTACTGATTGTTTATGTTTTTATGTCGAGTTCTTCGAACTCTGCGCTGAAGTTCAAATATTTTTTGTTGACGAAATTAACCAGCCTGGCCTAATCATGCGAACATCTGAACGATAACACAATACGTATGTTTATATATATTTATGTGTACGGCAAGAGCAAGAGCAAGAGCCAGAGGTAGGCCAACAGACACACAGACAGACGGACAGTCAGACAAAGAGACATCGAAACACTTGGAGATTCAAGCGGAGATTTCATTGCGTTTGCCATTGCGGAAGCTTTATTTATTTATGTCTTTTTTGCTTGTGTTTTTGTTTTTGTTTTTGTTGGTTTCAGGCTCGAGTTTGTTGGCCATTGCCCGCTGACCGATTTGTTGGCCGGGTTTGGCAGCGGAGCAGATGTGTCTGCAAATTAAAATTCGCTCGTTCGTCATTTCGCAAGAAATCTATACAAATATTCCGCACAAATTTTGTGTAGAACCGGCTAAAATAAATTGGCCTGTGTCTCTTCAAAAGTTTGGCTCTATGGCTTTGCCGGATTTCAGGGTTGAAACAGTTTTTTGACTCCCAGGCAGGCAGTTCCTGATTGTCAAATCACAAATAATTCATTCAGAAACCAAAAACACGAAAAACAACAAAAGGAAAAAACGTTGCTGAAATGCCAGCGACAGATCTGTAAGTGGATTCCAATTAGAACAGCGTTTCGTTTCAGTTTCGTTCATTTCATTCTGAACTGAACTTTGCTAGTTCGCTCCGTTCACAACGGAACCGGCTGGCCTTGAGCTTTTGTGCTTTTGTGCAGCAGAATTTTCTGCATTGAACCTGTTACAAATATTGTCCAATCCATTCCAAGCATTCCACACACACAACACACAACACAAGCCAGCCGCACCTCGTACACAAAGCGCTTTCCATTTCTATGGCATTTCCATTCGCAAACTCCCTTCTACATAGAGTGGACCAATTACATGTGGTCACTTAGTCTCAGTCTGAGTCTCAGCTCTCTCTTTCTTGCTCACTCATCTGAGTTATTGTTGCAGCTTCAGTTAACATTGTTGGCAATCACTTGCATAGTTGTTGTCCATAGTGTTAATTGGCAATTGGAATTCATTGGCTATACAAATACCGAACGATTCTTAGCTCACCCTTCACTATGTGATATACAGAGGTTTTGTTCGCCACCTGGACAGCCAAACAATAACAACAACAACAGTAACAACAACAGCAACAACAACAGCAACAACAAAAACGAGAACTCAAGTGTGACATGTCAGCTCTTCATGCTGCGACAAACCTGGCTAATGAATCCGGTTAGATCTTGCAGTTTTTATCGTATACAATATAACAAATATATAGATATATATATATAGGCAATATATAATTGCAATTCAATTCGATGAATGTCAGCATCAACTATCTATAGTTATAGCTACTAGAACGAGATCACGTTTGGCTTCCCTTGCTTCATAAATCACATATGTATCTTTCATTGGAATAGATTGTTGGTTAGATTAAGATGTTGTGTGTACTATAGACAAAGTCGCCGTCGTCGCTCGGCGTGCCTTGTCATTAAATAACAAACACAAAAAAAAAAACAAAAACATATTCACAGAATCTATGGGATAAATATCAGAGACGTAGATTCCAATGAAACATGCAAAAAATACGATAACCAGCTGTTATCAGAGCTGATCGATAGTATTTTCATGTAATCGATTCGGTGATCTCAGCTATTACAGCAGAAAATTCAAAAGATTTCCTATTATTTTAGTATTTATTTTAAATTATCAATGGAGCGTGTAGTTCAATAGTAAACTATCGATAAATTAAAAACGAAAAAATATAACCAATAACCAGTTGTTATCATTGCTGATCGATAGTTTTACTACTTTCTGTTATTGCAGTAGGAAATTCAAAAGATTTCCTGTAATTTTAACAGTCTTTTTTTAAAAATTCTGTAATTTCCGTATATTAAAAGTTATCGATATTAAAAACAATCGATTGCCAGTTCAATTTATTCAAATGACATTAATATGCCGACATCCAATGCAATTCTATCACGCTGTGCACTTGTAATTCGCAAATAGTTCAAGCACGTAATTGGAATTTGGATGGCCTGAAATTGACTTTGGGAAAATACTTGACTTAATTCGATTGTGGCTGCCTTTTCTCGTTGTTGTTGTTTTTGTGTGGTTGCTGCCACAATAAGCAGAAGCCAACTAATTAGTTGGCAAATGTTTACACATTTGATATTTTCCATTATTTAATATACTCATACTCATTCGATTAATTAGAGATAGCAAAAATAATGATACCCATGCACTTAATTGGGGTTTACCCAATTGAATCACTTGGTTCTAGCCTCAACGAGAAACCCTTGAAGAGACCTTTTCCAATATCAATGACGGACAATATTTTAATTGAATCGAATTAATCAAAATTATCTGTACGTCGTACGTCTCTATTACAGTTCATTTTTGACAACGTATTATTGTGCTATTTATAGACTGCCAATTAATATTATCTGAACAAGTACTTTCGCATCGTCATGTCTTTTTCACAGTATTAATAGACTTATCGATAGTAGTGATGATGTAAATTAATTACTATCGAATAGTGTTTCTGAAAGTGCTTGAAATATTAATAAACTATCGATAGTATTGATAGTTTAAATTAATTACTATCGTAGTTGTGATTTCTTTTAATTAAGATTATTATAAAGTACTTAAGTAAACTATCGATAGTATTCACAACTACTTTCGCTTCGTCATGTCTTTTTCACAGTATTAAAAGACTGTGAAAGTGTTTATTCTTCAATCAAGATTATCTATGAAAGTGCTTTAAATATTAATAAATTATCGACAGTATTAATAATTGATATTAATAACTATCGAAGATTATTAAAAAGTACTTCAGTAAACTATCGATAGTATTTACATTCTCTATAAAATTTGTTTAGGGTATTGTAAAGTGCAGTTCCGTCAGTAACTTTCTAAACGACTTGCAAAGTACAAATAAAATGCATGCTTCGATTATTATTTACCCCCCCCCCTGCGATGGGTGATTGATGATTGATAGCTTCGAGAACGATGTGTATCAGGTATGTGGTTATATCGGAGTGTCGTAACTTGGTACCACGATGACCCTTGCACGTGAAAGAGAATCCCTTGTATTCTCTCATTTTGCATTTGCATTCATCGATCGGATCAATTGTTATACGAGAAACTATTATTTATTATTTATATGTGTCGGCAGCATTGTGTGTTTTGTGTGTGTGCTGTGCTTAATCAATAATTATCATTCGCTGGGGCTAGACATGTAATTAAGTCCGTTGATTTGTTAAATCTTGCATGAATTTGTTAATGAATATTGGCTATGCAATCATTAGCATTCGATATCAATTCCGATCGTCATCTCCCTGGATAGCATTAACATACCATATGTGTAAGCTGATATACTGATATTTCGTGCTAAATTTAGACCCGCATCGAAAATTGTTATTATTGAAAAATATTTCTGTATTTAACATGCTTGTACAAATAAAGCACATTTCATTTACCTTAATTAAGCATATCGCTTTATTTATCTCATATTTAATTATTTTATTGAGCGCTTTTTAATCACTTTATCGAGGTATAATACCCTTTACACGCGCCGACTTAGTCACGAATATGCCACGACTCGATTGGGTATTTTCAACAAGATTATGCATGCCATTCGCATTGATCGGGACAATCAGTTGGCTGGATTATATAGAAGTCTTTCGGTTCTAGCTATCGTAGTAGGTCTGTAGGTCATTTTGCATTTGTTTTTTGTTTTTCTTTGTTTATGTAATAGTTGTCGAGGAATTTGTATCTTGACATTGCTTACATTGTTTGTGAGAAGTGCATTAATGATTCCTATAATATTTCGATTTGCATAAAATATTCATTTTCTAAAATATATAAATGATATAGTAATAAACACTTTGTTACAAAACTATGCGACAGAAGTATTACATAAAATTATGCAATTGAAGAACTTTAAATTCAATGACTTCCAGCTGGTGTTTAAAATTTTCTAAACTCAAGATTTTCGTACACATCAAATGCTAAAGTATTTAAGATAATCTCTCTGAAGGCCTCTAGCTCTGTTTTGGCTGCACTTTGTACTCTAGAACTTAATTCTAACTTGCGAAGAATAATAATGATTTAATCAGCACTTTGCACACTAGAATTAAGTTCTAACTTAAAAATACTTATAATAATTTAAGATAATAATTCGAAGTTTATAATAGTACAATTTTTCTTTTGTTCCTATTTTCCGTATTTTTATACCCACTATTCATAGGGAAAAAGAGGTTTATAACTTTGTGTCTGCAGGTATTTATATTCTTGATCAGCAGAGACGATGGGAAAAAGCGACTCCTTACTAAGGGTCTCAATTACGTTGGCTGACAATCTGGTATATTTTGCACTCTATGGTATATTTTTAACGCTGTACTATATCAATATACCAAATATAGATTTTGGTATATTTCAATATTTTTGTGGTATATTTATGTATATATTTGGCATGTTTAAAGAATAATACCGCACTGTTTGCTTATATTAAAAATGAATAGCTGGTATCTCGTAGTCGAGCACACTCGACTGTTGCTTTCTTACTTATTTCTTCTGTTGTTTTACTAGCATAAAACACATATTTAAAAATAGAAATTTTCGATTGATTTTTCAATATTAATTTTTTATATTCTTCAAGATGTGTTTAAAACTTCTTCTTAACTGTATCGCATCGTTAAGTTTTCTTTTAAAATTGAAATTCTTCGAATTACGTATTCCTATAAATAGCATCTTGAAGTTCAAAGTTTTCCAGGAAACTGGAGCTGGCAGCTTGCGGTTGCGGCTGGCGTTGCAAGCGGCAGCTGTCAAGATTGTTAACCTGTTAACTTGTCCAACTGCAACTGGCTTTTGGACTTGCCCGGTGGTGGACGGAGTGTGTTGTCCTTGGCCTTCACACACATTTCGAATGCAGCGAAATAAAAACTGAACTGAACTGAAGTGAAGTGGTCTCTGGGTCAGGGATTCTGTTTGGGGACTGTGGGGACTGGGGACTGCTTCGGACTGGGTCAGAGATTGGCCCTCAGCTGTCCTCTGGTTCAGTAATTGCCTTGTGCAAGTTGTTTATTTTTGGGCAGACATTGTTTCATTGTTGCTCCCGTTAATAATACGATTGTCGTCGCTAATGTTGTTGTTGCTGTTGCTGTTGTTGTTGTTGTTGTTGTTGTACGTGCTGGGCAGCCGCGAGTTAACTTGGCTTTGCTTTTGTTGTAATTTATTGACTCGGATGCTACGTGAGTGTTATTGAAAATGGTCATTTTGTTCATGTTGCTGTCATTTGTTGCTGCCGCTGCTGCTGTTCTCAGTGTTGTTGCTATTGTGGGCACCTCTAACTGAGGCTCTACCTCCACCCATATTGTTATTATTATGCTCTCTCTCTCTCTCTCTAGCTGTCTGTGAGTGTTTGTTAATTTAATTTATTCAAACATTGAACTTTTATTTGCTTTCAAGTGAGCAAAAGGCTGCCACGAGCAAAGTGCGGCGGCGGGGGCGGTGCCGTTTGGGGCGTGGCACAAACAGAAACCAACGGTTGTTGCTATTGCTGTCATTTTGTTTTGTATTTATATGATTATTATGATTATGCTATTTTGATTTTATGATTAAAATATTTTTGTTTTATAGTTTAATGCAAAATCTCAAGGAAAATTTACAGAACACTTTGCATGCGCATAAACAACACAATGAAACACATAAATATGAGCATCAACAGCAACAGCAACTTGGACATTAAATAAACAAACAAAACGAAAAACGCAAACACATCACAACAGATCGATGATATCGAATCGTTAAATGATCGAATGACAATCGGACAATAAAAGCGAGCAAACAATGCACAATCGGAACAGCAAAATGTATAACAGTATAATCAAGAAGCTCAAGCAAAAGAAGAGGAAGCAGAATTCGATATCGATGACGATGTCGAATTCGAAGAAGCAAAAGCAGAAGCTAAAGCCCTACTGCAATAATTACAATAATAATAACAAGGTTAACAAAACGATTTCTATGGGATTTTTGTTTTGTTGTTTTGTGTTCGAAATTGTTTTTTGGGTGCGGCAACCGTTATAAAGTATTTACATTTATATGCTCATCCACACACAAGTCGCAGAGCAGTGAAACGCCCATTGCGATAACGATAAACTACAACGATCGATTAAACAAACAATTTTGTACTTTCAGTAATTGATTTTGCACAAGCGGAAGTCATTTTTTCGAAACTGCCAATCAAAGAAATGCTTTCTTTGCATACCACAAATTAAATCTCTCAATGTGTACAATTTAATAAAATACAATCGATAAAAATATTTATTATCGATTTTAAATCTCTTTTATATATTAAAATCACTTAATGAAATATGTATTAAGAAATAAAAAATGATAAACAGCCATAAAACTAAGCTCTATATTTATTTAGTAAAAAGTAAAAAAGTAAAAGTAAAAGTATCTATTTTTACAAATCATAAAAAAATTATTATTCAGGAACACAAAATATTGATTTTAATAAAGGTAAAATTAGTTAAGTCTTCCTTATTTATTATTACTTATTTAAGAAACCTTCACTTGGGAAAATACTGATAATAATGGTTCAAAATAAATGATCACGCTTCTAAGTTATATTTAAAAATATTATAAGCCAAATATTCATAATAAAATAATACAAAATATATGCATTTATAATTTATAAACTTACTTAAGTTAATCATTATTTTGAAATATAATAAAGTTGAAAGAGATAAAGATTACTTCATTTAGTATTACTTACCTAAATAAATACAAAATAAAACAATCTACTTTTCCAAATTATAATTATAAACTTATTAAAATATTCAATAAAAAAAAAAACAAAAATAATACAAAGTTAAACATTTTATAAATTATAATTGTATAAAATATCTTTATTTAGAAAAATAGAAATATGGCTCTTAATTAAATTGAAAGTAACGAAGCTTGCCTAATTTATTATTATTTAAATGCTCAACTAGTGACACTAATATTTATAATAATTTGATAAACATAAAGGAAATGTCTTTATAGAGTACAATTATCTAAGCGTTGCATGTCAACCTTATATAAATAATTTGCAAGATGTTGATAACTACAATCCGCAGACCTTTAAATTGATTTAAATATTTAGACCTTACTCCCAGTTCTAAGTTTAATATGATAAATAGAATTTTCATTGAACTGTTTTTTATAATGATACAATAAATCACATATATTATTGTATATACTCGTAATTACATCATTTATGCTGAATGTAGAACTCTTGTTAAAACGCGCACACCGGGTCGTATACTTCATATTGATTATCTAACAATTGTCAGCAAATTCAGTGAAGGTTCAACAACTAGAACTATGTTATGTTATTCGTAATACACATTCGCACGTGAAACAGAGTTTTCATTTGTCGTCGTCGTCGTAGATGTGACGCAGGTGAGCTATAACTTTCGTATTGTTTTTTTTTTTTTTTTATTTTGAACGGCCTTCAATGCTTGGTCTAGAGCAAACGAGACAGATCGATCAACATGTGTATTCCCATCTCACTCTTCAACAGCAGATTCGATGGCGATAACAAAGCCCGCATATTCGGTAGATCATAATTTAGAATATATATGTTTATGGAGATCAAAGCGATCTCTCGAAAAACGATCGTCAAATAAACCACGCCATAAAACTAGCAACTTGTGCGTCGAATTTTATTTCGTTGGTAGGGAAAATTTTTGTTGTTGTCTCTTTTTCTTCGTATTTATTTATTTAGACTGTTGTCTGGCATTTTGATGAATTGACATCGCTTACACCAACTAACACATAGTTGTAGGCTGTGCTTCTTTGATATGAGAAATGCGATATGCGATATGCGATATCCGATAAGATGCGATCAAACTTGTTTCATTAGACAAGCCTCCCGCCCAGTTGGTGATCAGTGCCAGGATGCTCAATGGGGCGAAGAAACCGCAGACACCGATCGCAAAACCACAAAAGTGACTTGTCGTGCAACGATCATGTCCAAATTTTGTTGTTTTTTTTTTTCTTTTAACAAAACTCTTTCGCAATTGGCACAAACACACATAATCCAAAAAGATGCCAGATGCGAGTGTTTTTATTTTGTTTGTTTGTGTTGCTGTTCGTTGTCGATTCATTGATTAACGATAATTAAACAATTCCGCTTCACATCGCTAATGGCATTTGGTTGGGGCAGATCTTGAATGGAACTCAATACATGTAACATACATAGATAGATGGAGGATTGTGGTTTTGTGTGTTTGTGTGTTTGCGGCTTTTTTTCGGGGAGTTGGCATATCGAGCACTTAGCGTGCCAACGCTAATGCCCTCTAATAGAGCACGGAATACAAAGTGATATTAATTGAAACATGCAAACATTGGCCAAAATTAATAGATAAATAAAAAATAATAAATTGAGGGGCAAATCCAGCAACGATGACGACGACAACGACATCGACGACGACGACGATCTCGATCTGTTTAGGAAGGCTATGCAAAGTCTGGCTCTCAATCTTTCTGAAGTCTGGCGAAATTTTACCTGAGCCTCCGCTCCACTCCGCTCCGCTCTGCTCCGTTCCCTCTCTCGCTTGTTTGTGATTGGCATTCAATAGTCGCACAATTGGCACTCGCAATCAAATATAGAATTTATCAATTAGACAGACGCGCTTTTCACAGCACAGCTGCAACCTCTCGAACATTTCCTATTGCAAAATGCTGTTAATTGCAATTTACATTAAGTGGAAACTTTTCGAGCAATAAAAAAACAGCAACAACAAACAACAAACTCGCAAAAAAATAATATTAATAATATAATGTAATGTTAAAAAACACAAACAACAAGTGTGTGCATTATTATATTGATAGCTGTTCAATTAGATACCCTGTTAAGCCAATATTTTCCATTTCATTAGCTGCATTTTAATTGTGAGGATGTTTAGCCATGTTATTGTATAGTAGAGCATCATCGTTTCCGATAACCTTGTTCGAAGCAAACATCGTCTGGGCAATACAGTTCAATATTGTCTTTGGAAAGAGGAACTCTCAGCTTTGTACTTTCAATTAGTTCATAATTGAAACAGTTTCAATAGAGTAAAGTGGTTTGAAGATAGCTAACTGAGTTCGATACTTGAAAAAATCATTAAATTCCTAGCTCGAAAGATTTGCAGTAAATTAAGAAATTGGAAGTATTATTAAGCTCATTATTGGAAGTTCAACAAATAAGTTTAAGTTATAGCTTTTTAAATTTAGCTTTAAATTAACTTTGTTAATTTGAAGTTTTAACCTATCAGACATAAAAAGTTTTTATAACCTATAAATTACATTTTATTTCACATTATTTATTTATGCATAACTTAATTTTATTAAATATAAAAAGTATATCAACTCATAAAATAATATGGAAAGTATTCTCAAAATACTATATTCTATTTTACTATAAATAAATTATTAATTAATAAAAAGTAAATAATAATAATAGCTTTTAGAATAGCTCAGATAATTGGTATTTATCGGAAATAAAACTTGTTACCTAAAAGTCCACTTTCTTCTTAATTGTCTTTTAAGTTAATAAAATAATGTTATAAACGTTTATTTTCACTACACTTAACTTAACAATTAATAGTACAAAAGATACGATATTTATTAATAATCATTAATATCAGAGACTCGATAGTTAATATATGTATATAAATAATGTTGTTAGAGAATTTATATATACAAATGAAACGTTCCTTGATATTTAAAAATAATCTTTAAAATACTGTTTATATATTCTGAATTTCTACCATAAAAGACTCACTTTTTAGTATGTGTAAATAATGATTAAATTACTGTAAATAATTTTTAGAATTTCAAGTATAAAAGATCTATGTATAAATAATGATTAAAATATTTGAAGAATGCACAATAAAAGTTGTAATAAATGCGATTGAGAATAAAGCTTAATAATGTATTCCCCTTAAAATGGATATAAATATGTCTAATAAATGTCATTCAAATCGAAATCAAACAAATTGTAAAAATTCTATAATATTGTGCAATATAAATGCTAAGAAGAGAATATTCCAACTACTCTGACATCGATATACTCCTCTGAAATGCAGATGCTGGGTATGAGAATAAAGAAAACAGTTTTCACATAGCGCGCAAATAATTGAAAGAGTGTTTCAGCACAAAGTGGGCGAAGGGCGTGGCAGCGAGAGGGGGCCAGAGAGGGATGGAGGAGGGAGGGCGACTCGTGTGGCCTCCCGCGACTTATGTTTAATTTGTTGCAAAAATATTTGTATTAATATTTTTCATGTACTTACCGTTCGTTTAATACACATTTAAATACTCGAAAGAGCGTGCGCGCTCGCTTTGTGAAGCAGCTGTGCTAATTTTCCCGCCATTGTTTGGCCGAACTTAGGGAAAACTGTAGACGACGAATCCAATTGTTGCGCAAATAAATAAATATGTAAATAAAAGCAGAAAAAAAAGGCAACAATAACATATAATAATAATACATAATAATAATATTTGCCGTTTTCTGAATTGTGTGCTTAGAAAGAGCTACGTCAATTTGCTGTTTCTGTTGCTGCTGTTGTGGCGTGTGGCGTGTGGCTTTGGGCTCTGTTGATTCCCCGAGAAGGTCGCACAAGTAGCCACAGCCGATAATTGGGGATTGAGGCTGGAGACGAGTACTCGAAACACTCATCACCATCACCATCATCATCATCATCGTCATCATCATCACTCAGAACGCGAGTTAATTGTTTGCCTAGTCTTATTTGGCTTTCATTGCAGTCGCAACTGCCTAAGCAGCGGTATTATTGATCTTACAATTAATTAACTTAATCATTTCACAATCTTGCAATGCAATTTATTGCAAATTCGAAAAGATACTTTGCTTTTACAACACTTATCCTTAGTGTTGCGTAATACCAAACTAATTGCGCATGATTCATTCGACAAATATTCAATTATTCAAGGTCTTGCTCTTAACTTTGTTTGTTCTTGTTTTGTTTTCTTCTCCTTAATTGTTCAATCGTATTGTGTGTGACTTCAAAAATATGCGAAAGAACGTCAAAAATCAATTCGAACAGGTACAATCAAAAGCGGTTTTTTTTTGTGTTAATGGATAATTACAATTTAGTATACGAGTATCTGCAATTAAACTTGTTTATCGAACAATCTAATTAATTCTTTGCCTTCGCAAAGTTCTCCAAAAATTCAATTGTCTATGCTGAAATTGTTGTTGACTTAAGAATCTTAAAACTGAACTAAGCCTAACCTAAAAATCATAAAACAAAACAACATAAAAATCATTTTATAATTTATATATAAAATACTGAAAATTTCTTATATATATTTCTAATTGATAATTACAAAAAGATTATCTGAAATTAAACTTGTTTGTCGAACAATCTAATTTTTTCTTTATTCAATTGTCTATGCTGTAGTTTTTTTTGTTTTCTTCAATCATTACCAACATAAAATTTATTTAAAAATTTTAATTCAATACACTAAAAGTTTCTTTGAAAAAATACGAATATTTATAATGGATAATTCTAACGGATAATACTCGTACAATCGTATAAGAGTAAAGTATCTGCAATTAAACTTGTTTATCGAACAAAATTAATTAATTCTTAGCCTGCGAAAACTTTTCAAAAAAGTTCAATATTCTACGCTGTATTTTTTGTCTTAACCAAGAGTCTCAAAATTTAGCTAAGCCTTATCTAAAAATCATTAAAATACTGCAAATAAATAGACAATTTCTAATATTCTAAAGACCCTAAATTTAGTATGTATAAATATTGATTAAAATAATTAGAAAGAGAGAATTTCTAGTATAAAAGGCCCACGCATTAATATGATTAAAATATTTTAAAAATGCATAATCAAATTTTAAATAAATGCGATTGAACAATGAAAAAATCGTATTCACATTACATATGAAAGAATTTCAATTACAGATAAAATATAAATAAATATGCCTAATAGTTGTCATTAAAAGTCCAAAAAGCTAAACCGAATCTAACATCCAAACATGCAAAAACATTCATTTAAAATAATTAAATGCCATTTGAAATTGTTTTTTAAAAGCCTAGAAAATTTCATGGAAACATATAAGAAAAAAAATTTCTTAAAAAATTATTAAAATAATTAAATCACTATAAAGATGGAAATGGAGAAAATAATTGTAAAAATATTAAATCAAAATATGAATAGAATTTTTAGTTAAGTTCTCTTCATATTCTTAATAATTGAATTGAATTCAACACTGAAATAAGTCAACAATATATGAAAATATGAATAGAATTTTTACTTAAATTGTCTTCTAATCCTTAATAATTGAATTGAATTCAACACTGAAATAAATCGACAACTTAAGCTGCAAAATGTTCAACAGAATGTTCCCATGAACATGATATGATAAATTTAGCAATTTGAAGTATTGCATTATCCCATTATAATGTCCTTATATAACGAATGAAAATGAATTGAGTTCGAGATCATTGCAGCTGAAACTGCTTGAAGCTTGAACTGTGTGTGCACACGGCTTTGACACGTCTACAGATTGTGGAATTTTGTTGCCCATTTAATGGGCTGCAGTCGCAGTCATCGCAGACTTTGCAGGCTTTCACAAAATACAAAATAATTGAATTGATGCCGTTTATTTAATTGCGACGTTGCAAGAGAACTGAGAATAAACGATGCTATAAAGCAGGAATTAAGAAGAAGTTGCGATGATATAAGCGATGATCAGAAGATCCTTCTTCAAATGAAAAATGTTTACAGCGTTGCACGCGACGTATGCGCAATATTTTGTGGCCTCTGTCTACCACAGCCAAATGGCAACTGGCCGTTGGTTGCTGGCAATTGGGGACTTTGCCATCAACAACCACACCCAAAAGAATGTCGCGACTTGCCCACAGCAATCTTTTGTTTTCGGCTCGTTGCCAATTCGCCTCTCGAGTTTTCAGTTTTCAGCGCCGTTTTTTGAGTTTGTTGCCGCGTTTTTAAGCGACGCTTTTTATGAGCCAACAATAAGATTTTTTCTGTTTATTATTATAATTTTTTTCTCTTTTTTTGCGCGCTTTTTGCGCAAGGCCGTTGGTGGCTCGTTTAGCTTGATCGTAAAAAATTAAAATAATGTTGTTGTTATTGTTATGGCTGTTGTTGTTGTCGTTGTTGTCAATTTTTGCACTGACTGTTGCGCGAGCCTTTTCTGTACCCAGTTGGCCCAGTTGATTGCGTTTTATGATTGCTCATTCTGGGCAATCACGTCTCATTAGTCCCCGGATTCGAACTCGAACTCAAAATCAAACTCGAACTCAAAAATCGAATCGCAATCTGAAATGGAATCCGATTCCGATTCCCATTTCGAACCCGGCCCAGACCCAACTAAAAAGCCTTTGGGCCTGTCGCATTACGTTCAATGTAAATAACCTATCAATGGCGAAAGGGAACTTTAAAAGAAAATACAGATACAGATAAATACAGATGTGTGTATATGAAGTGCATTTTGTAGTTACAAACAAGTAAGAAAGCTACATTCGAGATAGCTTTTGAATAAATGTAAAACTCTGCAATATTATTCTTATAATATGCCTAAATAGTATACCACCAAAATACTAAAATATACCAAATTGGTATATTTAGTATATTTATTTAGTACTACATTCAAAATATACCATATGGTTCAGAATATACCAAATTGTCAGCCAAAGCAACGAAGACTAAGACAACTAATAGAGTTATACTTGTAGTTATAAAACAATGCACAAATGCTAAACTGAGTAAAAAGAAAAACTTTTTAAATTTTACAACAAATTCAGTGAATTAAAACAAATACTACTGAGAAATATTTTACAAAATTAGCCAATATAAATTTCTTGTAAATCATAATTGAATTCATTATTTTTTAATTAAAAATATTTAACTTTTTTGCATTTCAACTAAAATTATTAGTTACAAAAAGAAAGCTTTCAAACATCAAATGTACACTATATATTCTGTAGTATGGAATTACAATGTAGATTAATGCATTGGAAATTTTAAATCCAATTGAAGTCTAAAATATTTTATAATATTTTAAAAAACAAAATGTGCATATGAATTGCAAGTAAATTAGAATTTAATTTAACAGGAGATAAGCTTAACTTTTGTGTAAGTTAATATGAATTATTAAAATTTAAACTAAAATATATTTATTTTGAATTTATGCTTTGGCAGATTGGACTATTTTTTGGTTTGGTTTGGTTTGGTTTGGTTTGATTTCGTTTAGTCTTAGTTAGTTACTTTCAACTGTTGTATGAAATTGTATAATTTTTTATGAATACAAAAGGCCATTCAATTAAAAGGCAATCTAAGTTTTAATTTGGGATTTAAACTTCCACAGAAATAACAAATTATGGAATTTTGTAATTCGCAATCATAATTCAAACCACAATATTGCTCTGCTCGACTCGAACTTATCGGAAATCTAGAATTTCATGTGAATCGATCAATTATGCAATTGCAAAAAGTAAGCGAAAGGATCGAAGGTCATTCAAGTATATTTATATATATATATATACATATATATATTTGCAGATTCTTTGTTCAGCAATCTAATCGAGTATATAAAGCAAGTGACTCATCATCGATCCGGAGAACGATCCCGACCCGATCCCGATCCCGTTGCCGTTCCGGTTCCATTTCGGTAGCAAAATGCCAAACCGCAAAAACCGCAATTGCGACGAAAAAGTGCAAACAAGAAGAAATAAAATCAACGAAAATTGTATTGGAATTTATGCAGTTGTTGTTGTCATTGTTGTTGTTATTGTTTTCAGTTTGCTCTTCGCATTTTTGTTTTATGCTTGAATCAACAAGTCCCGAAATGCAATTGTTGTGTTGCTAAAAAGCTAGGTTAATGCACGTCCTTGACCATCATAGCGAAAAAAACAAAAAATAAACAAACAAACAACAGCATAAGGCAGCAAGCAGCAAGAAAAATAAACAAACAGCAACAACAACAGAATTGGTAATAAACAAATGCGATGTGGAAATTTGTGCATTTCGTATGCGAGTGCACACAACAGCAACGCACAACAACAACAGCAACAACAACCAGGCCAGGCGGTGGCATGCAGCTTAAGATTTATTTATAGACTGCACTGGCTTTTAACCTCCATTTGGAACACGCTGCGTATGAGTTACGCCAATTGCCGATCGTTACAAACGATCGCTGTTTCAGTTTCTGCTTCGCTTTTTTGACTTTTTTTTTTGTTTTTTTGCCCGCAAATTAAGCGATCGATAGCTTTGGCTTCTTTGGGCGCGTCCAAAAAGAAAAAAATGCACATGCACATTTTATTTTGTGTGTCGACTTAATGCGCCTCGAGGCAGCCTCTTTGTCAGTGCTGTGGCCAAGCTTGATCTTTAGCACCCCATCACATCGAGAAAAGACGCTTAAATCATTAACCAGCAGAAAGAGAGAGATGTAGATGTGGATGTGGTTGGTGTTATCGTTGTTAGTTGTGGCTTGAAGTCAACTTGAAGTCAAGTCAAGTCAAGTCGAGTCGAGTCGAACGTCGTCGAATCGCAACGAATTGAATCGAGTCGTTTGTCCATATCGCTTAATGTCGATGTCGATGTCGATGTCGATGTCGATTCAAGCGATTCTAGTTTGAACTGGCCGAAAGCAGTTTGAAGCTGCCACACAGCCACAACGCTTGTGCCAACCAACCGCGCTTTGCCGGTTTTCAAATGGGGGCTTGTTGGTGTCAAGCTCTTGCTCTTGCGCTGTTGCTGCTGCTGTTGCTGTTGCGGAGTGCTGTGGTGTCGCTGGCAATGTCGTTGGCGATGGCGATGGCGATGTCGATGGCGCTATCCCAGCTTGTCACAGTTTGGTACTACAAGCACAAAGCAGCAATTGAAAGATTGATGGCTCTAATTCTATTGACTAATGATTCAAAGCGGGGCCGACGCCTCGACACTCCCCTCCCCTATCCCCCTCTCGTGCTGCCCCTTCCACCCGCCACTTGCTGCTTCAAACAGCTGATACGAGCTGAGCGATAGCGATAGTTAGAAACGAACCTGTTGCCTCGACAACGGATTCTTGGCGACGCCAACGTGCGTTTGCCTTTTACCGTTGCTTTTGGCTCCACACAACAACATGACTTCATGGGTAGGGCCACAACAAACTCGACTCAAGTCGAGTCGAGTCGAGTCGAGTGCTTGCTCTGCTTTAATTTGAACTAAAGCGAACATAAAATAGGGCAACGATGCCACCGATAACAGCAGCAGCAACCAAAGAAATGCCAAAAGCAACATAAATAAACCATGAAAAAGAGATCACAACAATAAATAAATAAAAAATAAAAACAAAACTAACTTACGGCTGATCGTCGTATTTTCTATGCACGCCAACAACTTTTCATCTCATTCTTAGTGATCAAAGACACTTTCTGTTGCACCTTAGACTTAAAGGCATTCTTTGAGCGCGTTCTTTGAGCGCTGAAAGTAAAAAACACAAAGAAATTATATATTGAAATATGTAATTTAATTTTAAAACAAATTTCATAAAATAAACCTATTTTTAGTACTGTAAATAAAAGATGTAAAGACAAACAAAATAAGTATTTTTAATAAAATGCAGGAAACATAATTTATACAACATGAGATACCCATTGTGAATAAATGCAAAATATGCTGTATTCATTTTAATGCCTATGCTAAAATTGAATATAATTTAATATATAACTACAATAAACAAATATACCATAGAGTATAAAATATACCAAATTGTCAGCCAAAGCAACTAAGTTGCAAGTAAAAAAAAACCGAATATTAAACAAAATGTAAAACACAATTCACACAATTCTTTGGACTTCAAATAAAAGTAGATTTAAAAATAAAGCTATTTACTTTTTACTGATTGCTTTAAATTCTTGAAAAATTTCAACTAGCTTCATCTAGAATTTGAAATAGGAATTTAATTTCATATGATATTATACGCAACTTAGTTAACATAACATAACAAAATATAATATTACAACTTAGTTAACATAATATAATTTAATTATTTAATTTTTAAGTTCAAGTAGATGAGGAATTAAATTTAAAGAAATACTGAGCTTAACTTTTGATTTTTGTTTTCTGTTCTTAAGCAGAGAACCAGCTTAAACCAGAAATAACCAACATAATTTTTATTATTTAATAAAATCAATAAATATATGCGACACAATTGCTTCTACTTATTGTAAAAGTGCTTTAATATATTCGATTCGCCAACAAATAGACTTTTAATAGCATTATTAAGTGTTTAATGGATTAGATATGTTAATTGCTGTAATATGCAGTCATGCAGCTATTTTCACTCTTTGCCTCGCGACTTGTATAAATGATAATTGCATTTCATTAAACTGTAAATGACAAAGATAAGCACAAAATGCATCTCATAATGTGAACTTCAACTCGCTGTATAAAACCTTAAACCTTTTTTGATGTGCAGAGTTGAGTCAAGTCCTGCTATCAATGGTTTCTTATACTCGTTTAAGAGTTGTAACTGCTGAGAACTTTACACAATCACAGTAATATGTAGAACTTTGTTAAGTCCTGAGCCTTATACTTGTATAAAAGTTGCAGCTACTCATAATTTGTATGTTTGTATAAGGTTAAAGTTAAAACAAATGATGTCTTATATGTATATACGAGCTGATTAGAAATAAAGGAAACTTGACGAAATGCTTCACTGTTCTTGTGAGCTTATAAGAGTTAGACAAATGAACTCAGATTTAGTGTGCAGTTGAGACAATTCCTGTCACTACATAGTCTGATACTTGTATAAGAGCTCCAATTGCTTAGAACTATATATCTTCCACGAATCTTATACGCGAATAAGCGTCAGGTAAGTGAAACTTCATAGCTGATTCAAGTCCTAATACTACGTTGTTTTATTCTTGTATAACAGCTCCAAATACTCAGACCCTTTATCCTCCTCAGTTCTTAGACAAGTGAATCCATATTTGGTTTGCAGGGTATAGTGAAATTCTGCTATTAATAGCGTCTTATACAAGTATAAAAGTTTCAATTACTCAGCACTTAAGGAAACTCCACTAAATCCATCGCAGTTCTTATACGCTTATAAGAGTTAGACAAATGAAGTCATTTTTTGCTTGCAAATCCTGCTACTACACAGTCTTATACTTGTATAAGAGCTGCAATTATTTACAAACTATGTATATCCTTCAAAGTTCTTAGACAAGTGAAGCCATATTTTGTCTAATACCCGTATAATAATTACAAATTACTCAACACTTAAGGAAACTCGATCAAATCCTTCGCAGTTCTTATACGCGTATAAGAGTCAGGCAGCCAGAAATGCTGTGGCGTGAGCTTGTCTGCCTTTCAATTCACACATTGCCGATGATCGTTTTCGATTTCGTATCTTTTTTTTCTTCTGGTTTTTGTTTTTTTTTTTTTTTTGTTTTTGCGCAGCTTTTCTATGGATTTTCATTGGTGGGAGGAAGGGAAAGAGTGGAGGAGTAGAGGGGACAGCCGCTGTGAACCAACATTTTCCGGCATGCAGCGGTTGCCCCCTTTGTCACTCTGCCTCTGACTTCGATCTTGGGCAAGTGTTAATTGGTCTGCGTTCAACTCGGCTGCTGCTTTCTGGTTCTCGGCGACGTCGTTGACGTTGACGTTGTCGTAGTCGTTTTTTTTTTATTAATTGATTTGATTATGGGAGGAGAGACTCTGATGATAATATTAATAACAACAGCATTAACAATAATAATAATATTTTGAAAAGATAATGATTTTGATGTTCCCCTCTTTCTCGGGTGGTGGTGGATGAATCATCATCAAACAACATTTCAAATCGAAATGAAAACAATGACAAACAAGATGATGAAACAATTGTTGAAATTCGTATTCGTATTCGTATTCGTATTTATTCATTTTAATTGGAGAGGCAGTAAAACAAAAACCACAAAAAAAAAGCACAGAACAAGGCGACACATTTCCATGGAAAAGCCAAGTCAGCTCTTTGATTACAAGTATGTGTGTGTGTGTATCTGTGTGTGTGGGTGTGCGTAACTGTATCTAACACGCATTTGCATGTAGAGCTGTCGCAAAGTCAACAAACAGCGCCAACTTCTTCACTCACTCACTCACTCAATGTAAACTGAGCTGACTGATAGTGGAGAGCAGAAGAAGGCGAAGAAGTGATGCGGAGGGAGAGAGAGGAAGGGAAGGTGGAACACAGTCGCATCGCATGGCGTTAAAGTTGACAGTACAGCTATCAGCCATACACACACCTGTACACACACACACATACACAGTCGCATGCTAACAGTGAACTTGAAAAGGTTATTAAAAATTCAAGTGCGGTTGTTGGGTGCTAAGGTAAACAGACTGCGGCGACAACTTGCCGACTGCTAACTGCTAACTGTTGACGACTGCGCAGTCGCTGTCTACTGGATATATATAGACTACATATATATACTATATACCTACTTATGTATGTTTGTCTACAAAATATTGTAGTGCTTAGAGCATAGTTGACCCATATTGTCATCGTGGATTTGCCATAACAATGATTTATGTGTGTGCACACAGCATTTGCCTGGGCTTATGCTGCTGCTCCCTTCTCATTACACACCCAAATAATGGAGATTATCGACTTGCACATACCCTGTAAGGTATAGCAAATAAGAACATCTTATCAACTCTGCCTTGGCGCCTAAGCGTATGCAATACATTTTGTTCGATTCCCTTGTTCAGTCACTCATCTTTTTATATTGCAAGAAATATAGTATATTTTTTGTACATTTAATACTACTTATTATTTTAATATACTACTTATCGATTTAAGAAAAACGTATCTAATTTTCTGCGTTATATTTTACAATTTCTATATTTCGAATTTATCTTTTCTCTAACATTTCTCAATAACCTAAACTAGACTGTTATTCATCAAGCAAGGAAAACTATGCCTAGTAAAATATAATGTATACAAAATTTAATTAGTTTACCTAGAAAATGGCTGAGGATTCCCAAAATATTTGACCATATTTCTCTCTCTATTTCTATCTCTATTTTTAAATATAGTTCAATGTTACTTTTCTGAATAATTTATAAGTGCCGATATATAAATACTTACGTACCCATTTAAATATATTTTAGAGAAAATTAACAACTTATCCTATGAAAATAAGACCGACTGCCGACTTAATTTATGATTAGCTTTGAGTTATAAGTTATAAGTTAGACTATTTTGTAATTTTGCCTTAAAGTAAAACTAGATAAAGCTTGCATACCGAAAAAGAAAATAGGTTTAGTAAAATATAATAATATTAAAAAATATATATATATATTAATAATTGTATTAAAAAGTATTTTACATCTATATAACACTAACAATATTTTTAATTGTATATTAAAAGTATAAAACCATATAACAATAAAAATATTTATAGAAATATTCCGATTTCCACATTCACATTTCGTTTTGAAAACCCTAAAAAACAAAATCTCGGCTTTTGTCCGAAAAAAAAAAGTAAAAACAATATAAAAGCGAATTCAATTGAAAAAAACTGCTTACTAGAAACGGAATTTGCTAATAAAATAAAATTGTTATAAACAGTTATCTACTTATTAAAGCCATTAAACATTTTACAGGGTATTTGTGTAGTTCACTTCGCTGTTGACGATTAAAAGTAGCGGAAATTTGCAAGCCATTGCGGGGCTCGTAAAATGATTTGCATTTGTTGCTTGAGCCGAAATTGTAGCGCAGAGCTAATTGTAGCGCAACGCGTTATAGCAGATAGAAAAGATATATGCATGCATATATCAGTGTCTAGCATCTAGTATAAGACACTTAACAGTAGCTGCTAGCTGTGGTTAGTCAGCTACTACTACTAATGATCATGATAGCCAGGTGCAAGCAGCACTTCATGATTATTACATAGAAGGTTTACTCTCTTGTCATCATTACATTATTATTGTCGATATGATTAATGCACTGCTCAGCGACGCTCGATGATAGACTATAGTACACACACACACACACACACACACACACACACACACACACACACACACACACACACACAGCTGAGTGTATAAGTGTGCAGTATATGTATGTGTGTGTGTGTGCTTGCATTGAACAAGTCGCATCACAGCGAGTTCGAGTTCGAGTTCGAGTTCGATAAAAGGAGTTGCAATGTGCATGCGTGTCTTTCTCCCTCTCTCTCTCTCTCTCTCTCTCTCTCTCTCTCTCACTCTCTTCCACTCTGTATGTGTGTGTGTGTGTGTTAGTCACGTGATCTTTGCGATTGTCCGGCAAAGACCGGACGCTGGGGCGGCTTGGGGCAGATTTGTGCAGATTTTTCGCACTTTAATTGGAAGAGGCCGTTAATAAATTGAATCGCGCCATCTGCGTCTTATAAATAAATTAGCAATTAATAGACTCACTTGCGCATTGTAATTGTAATTGTTGTAAAACTGCAGTAGTAATTGTGTTTTTGTTGCTTATTGACTTGCTGATGATGATGATGACGCAAAGGACAAGTCTGGGCATGCGTATAAGAGTTGCGTATAAGACTGACCCAGAACCAAATGTTTTGGCATTTTGCATGCAAGAGCGTATAAGAGCTTCGTCTAAGCGCCAAAGAACCTTCAATACTCAACTATAAATAGCCAAAAATAAATGAAAAGGAAATGAATTGCATGAAAGAGCTAGAATGTGATTCAAGAATGTGAATGTGAATGTGAATGTGAATGGGAGAAAAGAGAAATGCGAATTCAGTGCTCGCCACATAAATAGCTCAGTCAAAGAATGTTGTTGTTGTTGCTTCTGCTGTTGCTGTTTTATAAGAGTGACATTTGGGCGGCAATTAACAAAGCGTAATAATAAATGAATGCTAAGACAAATGTGCGGATATCAGCAGCATGTTATAGACAGTTGTATACAGCATACATAGCCATAGATATACATACATATATACAGATAGCCATAGATATAGAGAGACAGATGAAGATAAAGAAATACTAGACTCTCTCATGACGTTTGCGGCCGATGACGATGGCGATCACTAAAAAGATGACGAAAACCCAAAAACCAAAACTCAAGCCCCATCCGAAACTGAAACTGAAACTGCGACGTCGTTCATTAAAAGCCAACAAATAAATAAATAATTAATAAATTAAAAAAACACTCAAATGATAAAATATCTAGTTGTATGTGTGTTTGTTTTTTTCTCTGTTATTTCTCTTCTTCATTATTTATTTTTTATTTATTATTCTCTGCCATTGTTATTGTTTTTGTTGTTGTTGTAGATGATTATTGTATGTTGTGACTTGTTTGGTGTGCGGCTTTTTTGTCTTCTCGTTTGTTTGCTGCCTTCTTTTTGGATTTTGGACAGCATTAAACAATTGACGCAGTCGCTGACAGTGACACATAAAAGCGTAGAGAACTAGGCGAAAGAGATGGGGGGAGGGAGAAGGCAAGGGGAGGGGGAAATGCTGGTGAGTTATCAATCGCAGCATGCAAATGATTTTTCATTAACAGCAATTATTATCAATTATTGCATTAAGAGACGCTAAACGACAACGGCGACGTCGCTGCCAACGCACACACATACACACACACACAGATCGAGATTGAGCAAGGAGCGTACACACACACACAGATGCGCAGTCGCACTTACAAAGGGAGGCGTGGCTCAGACACAATTTCTAATGAAAGTTGAAAAGCGCCGCTCGTGTGATTGGCTGAGCTTCCCCCCCTCACCACATCACAACACCCGCTTCGAACCAAGACCAAGCATCGAACAAGTTTGAAGCGAGTTCGAAGCGGCAACCGATGCTGCGCTGCCGCTGTCGACGTCGTCGTCGACGCTCACCCACACAAGACGTAGGCCAGAGCTAGCGCACCGAAAAAAATAAATTTACAGCTTGCGATCCGCAGCTTGTTCGCTCTCCCGCTCTCACTCTCGAACACTCGCATATACTCGCAGCCGCCGGCGTCAACGCCGACAGCGCAGTCGACGCCGACGGCGTGCAAACAGGATCTGAGCGTATATTACGTAGCGGCTGGCTTTAAGCCAACATCATTCCCAAGCCGAACGCCAACAACAGCTGCCGTCTCTCCACAGACAGACAGAAAGAAAAAAAAACACGCTCTACACTCACACACAGTCACGACGATCAGCCGCAGCGATCAACGATCTACGATAACAAGCAGCTGTTTTGGGCCCGTTGTTGTCAGCAGAGTGTCAGTTATCTGGCCGCATCTCGCATCTCGCAAATTTCCATCAGTCGCCGACGTCGACGCAGCAGCCGCAGAAGCAACTTCTCTCCAGCTTCAGCGCCCCCGCAAAGGCAACAAGTGCAAAAGTGAAGTGAACTCCAAAGACACGAGTACGCGAAAAAAAAACACGAATACGAACACGAATCGCATTCGCTCGTTCGTTCGTAACTCTCTCTCTCTGTCTCTGGCAAACTCTCTCGGGTCGTATTCGGCTTTGAGTTCGTGTCGTCGCTCTGCCTTCGTGTTTGGCTCGCGCGCCGCTTCACTCGCATTGTAAATTACTTGCAAAGTTAATTTTAGTCTCGGCTTTTAATACCGTTTTAGTGCGTTTTCGAGTTGGTCGTGTTTTTTGTTACCAACAAACCAAAAAAAATAAAAAATAAATAATTGAAAAATTCCAAAAACACAAAATAATAATCAAATATTACAAATTTTTGAATGAAACAATAATTTCAACAACAAAACCAATTACACAATTATTCTGTGTGCTAAAACTTTAACATTTTTTCAAACGAACATATTTTTTGCGGTTTTTTTTCTTAAATTTGATTTGAATTAAACGCGACCTGCACAATAAATTCAACAAGACTCTATTTTTTTTTTTTGATTCCTCAAATTGGAAATTAAACGGAAATGTAAGCTACTCGCCCCCGCCAAACCCGAGCCTCGCTTCCTGTAAATTAAGAACAGTTTTTTTTATCGTCGTTTGATCGCCGCAATTACATAACTTTCAACTGCAAGTACAAAATACACAAAATTCGGCAACAAAAATAAAAATAAAAATAAAGCAAAAAGAATTAAAATTTAAATCAAAGAAATAAATTAAATTTCATTTGAAACGAACAAAATAATATCGTAAACAATTTAAAACAATAATCAAAAACGCCAATCGAGACGGAAGTGTTTTTTGTTTCCAAAGCGGCGCATCCTGTTTGAGCTTTTCACACACACACACACAGACAGAAAGACAGACATAAATACGAACTCTGATACACACGCACACAGAAGTAACTGGCTGGCTCTCTTTGCGTATAAGAGTTGTGATCACGGTAAGTAAATATTGCACAAAACTATGAAATTGTTATAATGTATAAGACCAAGAGTATTTGTCTATCGAAGGATTAGCAGAGTAGAGCGTAGAGATGATGGCAGCCAGCCAGTATAAGAATGCGGCGCACTCGCTGCGTATAAGAGTGGCACTAGCATCGTAGCAGCGACAGTGCAAGTGAAACCAAGCACACACAGAAATAACAATAATAAACAAATATTGCAATGTGCAATGTGCACAGTGTGTTTTAGTAACAGAAACCATAAATAACGCGTCTCTGAGCCAACACAAGTATACTATTATCAAACAGTTCTAATGAAAACAGTAAAACACGAAAGAAAAAGACGAAAAAAAAACAAAAACGACAAGAAAATAGAAAAAGAAAAACCCCCTCAGAGCTCGGGCAACAGCTGTAAAGGTTTCGCTCTCTTTCCCTTTCCCACTCACACTCGCTCTCTCTCTCTCTCTCTGTCGCTCTCAATGTGCAGTGAGCTAAGCTCGTAAAATAAAATGCAAAAAAAAAGAAAAACGATAAATAAATAAATAAGTTCGAGGCATTGCCTAACTCAACAAGAAAATGAAAAATGAAAAAACAAGAGTAAATAAATATTGATGATTTGTATTTTTTAAGTTTTTTTCTGTGACTCAAAAAGAGCGTCGCAGCAAATTGACAAGAAGATGTTGTGTGTTGGGCTATCGATGCCGGTTTTGGCAGGCTAGTGTCGGTTAAGAAACAAAAAAAAATATATATAAATATAAGACAAACAAAAGTGTGTGTGTGTGCGGAGACTTTAATTGTTTTGCAATTAACAAAACGACAGAGACGCAGACGCAGAAGCAGACGCAAACGAAGACAGACTACCGATTGCCTTCTCCCCCTATACCATCCACCCCCTTCCATCAATACCAAATGTGGCCATGTGACGAACGTCGCTCGTATCTGATGGATACGTTTGGCATGCGCACTGCATGAGGTGTCTCGTTATTTAAGCGATCAACGCACATGCGCCGCTTTTCAATGCCCAGCCACCGCCCAGCGACCACCTCCACCACCTCCCCCTCTCTCTCTCACTCACTATTTTTTGCACTCCTAGTAAATCAGCATAGAAAACTTTCACTGATGGCGATGTTCCACACACTTGAACAGTTTCAGTTTCAATCTTTTGAATAACTCCAATATAATTTAAGTTACAAAACGGATTTCCGCCGCTGCAAATTATCCACTTCCAAGACAATTTGCATAAATGCTGTAACGATAACAAATCAAAAAACAACAACAAAAAATGCGCAAAGTTCTAATTAAATGTAGTTACAACTGCGAGCAGCAGCAGCAGCAACAACAGCAACAATAACAAACAAACAAAAAATTAATTAGCATTTTTTGGAGAGCGACAAAAAGGTGAGAAAATGATTTCTACTTGAATGGCGACGATAGCGATAAAGACGTAGACAGCGACATAGACAGAGACAGGGGCAAGAGGCAGGAGGCAAGAGGCAAGTGAAGTGCCCACTTGAGTGGAAAATCAATGTACTTCCGTAAAATCGCCAAACACAGATACAGATACTCAGATACTCAGATACAACTACAGATACAATGCGAAGATACTAAACAGCAAACATTCTACAATGCACTTTGTTGTTGTTGTTGTTGTTGTTGGTGCTGATTTCGTTCATAAATAATCATAATACTATTTTGTAGTAGGAACTGGCATGGCATTAAAATCAGTTAACTAATTCCACAATTTGAATAACTCTCGTTTCATCATTTGTTCTCGACACAGTCAGAACAAATCGCACAAATTAATGCGAATACGCGATCTCAGGTTCCTTATGCCTCACGCCTTATATAACTCTTATATTCGCTATTCAGTTTATTTGCTTTTGGTTTTTTGGCGAGTTATGGCCCATTAAATCGTTATTAGATCAGTTTATTGCCATGTCACATAATATTCAATAAAATGCCTCAAGAGTAGTTTCAGTTTCAGTTTTTTATTACTAATTTGCGTGCTAGTTGCAAACGCAAATATTTGTTAATTTATTGCAAAAATGCAATGCATTAAATAACAGGCAATTATTCGATTAGTATTTCAATTTATTAATTGCACAAATTATATGATAATGCCATATTTTCATATTCCCTTTTATTGCCAGTTTTTATATTCTCAATTTTGACCCATTTTCCATCACACTTTTCATAAGTTTTACTACTTATAATATTTTCTATATTTATTTCATTTTGCGGCCATAATTTGTGCATCGCTGACACATCTGTCACATAAATTCCACAGTTTTAATTATATATTTTTTTGCAATCATTTTGCTAATAAATAATAGAAAGGAGAAAACAGTTTCAATTTACTGTAAAAATAGCGATCGCAAGCCTTTGACACGGCTTCAATGAATTTTCAGTGTTGTGTAACACCGCGCTTTTTGCAATTGAGCGTGCTCGACTGCTTGATGCGCCGTGTCAACTATTAAACTATGATTTCTTCTTTATATTTTGCAAATCAGTTTCAATTTAGTCTAGAAATACCGATCGCAAGCCTTTGACATGGCTTCAAAGAATTTTTAGTGTTGTGTAACGCTGTCCTTTTGGCAATTGAGCATGCTCAACTGCCAGAGACGCTGAGTGAAATATTAAAATATGACTTTCTCTTATATATTTAGGAAAACAGTTTCAATTTTCTGTGCAAATGGCGATTGCAAGCCTTTGATAGAGCTTCAAATGACGTGTTGCGGAATTTTCAGTGTTGTGTAACGCCACGATGTTGGTAATTGAGCATGCTCGACTGCCAGAGATGCCGTGTCAACTATTAAATTCTGATTTTTCTCCTATATATTTCGCTATTTAAAGTGTTTAATTAATATTTAGATTATTTTCCACATCATTTTTTTTGTTTTTTGTTTTTGGCAGTGTGCGCTTTAATTATATGGTTATTTATATAATTTATTATATGGCATGCATTTACTTATGCATTCAGTTTTTACATAAGTGGCAGCGTGTTTTCGATGCATTCCCATTTTTGTAGATGTTTTTGTTGTTGTTTTTTTTTTTTTTGTTGCCGCTTCCTTTGATTTCTCGCCTCACAAAAAACTTTCGCCCTTTTCGTCTGTAATAAGATTTTGTTGCTTTTATTGTTTGTTGGTTGCCTGTTTGTTATTAATGTTTTTTCGTGCACATTTTGCGCAATTTCTTGACTGCGCTCCTTTCCACAAATCTCGCTGCAGATGACGTGTTTTTTTTTTTTTTTGCTGTTGTAAAATGTTGATAATAATTTCTGTGTCTCTCTCGTCTCGGTTGTTGTGTGTTTTTTATCACAGCGATCGTTTGCACAAGTCGCTATCCCCCCCACTCCCCTCTCCCTCCCATGGCTGCTTGGCTGCTTGGCTGCTGGTGATGAGCAGTTGGCAGATTGACTTTATTACTCATACGCCCCATGTGCGTTGGTCTGCATGTTGTCTTGTGTGGTACGGCAGGTGCCAAACAAGCGAACAAATATTTGGACACGCCCGGTAATACAATTTGCAAATAATTTATGTGCACTTGAAATTAACAAGCAACAAGAGCAACAAGAGCCAACAACACCAACAAACTGGAGCGACCCGGCAGACTTTTTCTGCTGTCGACTTCTTTTGTTATGCTATGTGTTATCACTTCATTAAGAGTCGAAAAGTTGCCGATATGGTCGCCGCAGCAAAAACACGCCTTGAAAATGATGTTGCTGTTGCTGTTGCTATTGATGATCAACTCAACTCGAGTGGAACATGAACAATAGATAGACAACGTCTTGCATATTTTTAACAAAAAACAAAAATAAAAGAGAAAAAGAAATCATACAGACACTCAATTTGCATGTCTAAAATTGATGGCTAATCAGCTCGATAATCAGACCAACCAAAAAAAAGATGAAAAAAAAAACAGCATTAATGATGAGCAGGTTCCTCTGAGAAATTTCTTGTTGTTGTTGATGTTGTTGAGTAGAGAGTGCAAGTGCAAGTTGGAAACCTTGATTTCATATGAATCATTCTACACACAGGCAGAAAAAAACAAACAACAAAATAAAGCTGTTGTTTAGTGTGTACACTAAACAACATTGCAGCCATGTTAAGATTGCATAAGCCACCAAAAAAAAAATACAAAATACAAATCGAATCCAACAACAGCAACAGCAATAAGAGCAACACAACAACAATAAAACACATCCAACAACAGCAGCCCTGATCGCAAACTTGTTTTCATTTTGTATTTCGCTTTTTCGTTTTTCGTTTTTCTTTCGCTGTAAACGAAATGAATATTAATAATAATAAAAAGGCAAAAGTTTAAAATGCGACGACCTTAGAATGTTTTTGTTTTCGATTTTTCGTTTTTCGTTTTTTTTTTTTTTTTGGGGCTGTTTCAAGGCACGAGCGGAAAAACGCAGCTTGGTAAATTTCCATGGGAAAAACTTAGACTTTGTTTGGCTTTCACTTGACGACGCGACGCGACGATGACGATGACGATGACGATGATGATGATCTTTTGCGTTTGCTTTTGTTTGTTTGTGGCTGCTCTCGGTGTGATGATGATGTTGTTGATGTTCTTGATAAAGCAACAACAGCAACATTAACAAGAAACGCATTTATGGCCAAACGTTTATTGTTATTTATAGCCAAATAATTGCTGATAAGCGAGAGCGAGTGACGATGACGAAGAACCTCTCATGACTCTCTGCCCAAAGCTGCCAACTTGCCACGTTGATGAGCCGCAAGCCACCAGATCATTTTGTACCCAAAAAAAAAAAAAAAAAACTCAGCTCCTCCGATAAGATTTAGCGATTTCACAACAGACGAACTATAGCTAACAGATACAGTTACACTTGAAGATACAGATACAGATACAGATACAGATACAGATAGAGAAAACTAGCAAATTCTGCGTGTCAACTGTTTATTTATAATATATTCTCAGACTTCTTATGTTTGCTTATTCGCATGATAATGCGACACGAATCCTGAGTCATGCCAACTGACAACTTCGAGTGCTCCAAATTCAATAAACATGATGAACAGATCACGAAAAGTACTTTGCCAAAAATAGGTGTGAATTTGAATTGGGCAAGCGTAATTAATAAATACATATTATCGATTGCTGTCGATAGTAATGTAAATAAATAACTCTAGCTTTATTTTTATGCTTTTTGTGGCACTTATTTCTTTGCTTGACAATTTGTATAACAAATAGATTCAATAAAAGTTGATTAGAATTCTTGAATACGCATAATCAATAAGAACCTGTTATCGATTATTATCGATAGTAAGACAAAATTTTAAATAGCTTCATTTCTATGATTTTTGTGGTTCATATTTCTTGAATTGACACGTAATATATGAAATAAATTAAATAAAATTTTACTAGAACGCTTCATCAATATCTAAAGTTCTCGATTATTATCGATAGTATGGAAAACAGTTAGCTAGTTAACTAGCTTTACATCTATGATTTTTATTATTTCTGCGGTACTTATTGCTTTGATTGACAAGTGATTTAAACAATTTTGTTGGCCTTTCCCAGCCACACAAAACCGGACAACCAAAAATAGCTAAGAATCGAGTAAAATGGCGAAAGGGGGGAGGAAAGCAGGGAAGGAGGGAAGGCCATATCGTTGTTGCCTCATTAGCATCATTGGATTGACAGTTTTTACAAATGAGACGCCAATGAGAGGGCACAAACAAGCATGGCTAAAAATACACAACAAAAAAGCAAAAGAAAAGAAATCGCACAAGACAACAATTGAAATTGAAGCTGTGTTTGCTTCGTTTTTTTATACCCGCTACCCATAGGGTAGAAGGGTATTATAACTTTGTGCCGGCAGGAAATGTATGTAACAGGTAGAAGGAGGCATCTCCGACCCTATAAAGTATATATATTCTTGATCAGCGTCAACAGCCGAGACGATATAGCCATGTCCGTCTGTCCGTCTGTGTGTCTGTCCGTCTGTCCGTCTGTCCGTCTGTCCGTATGAACACCTAGATCTCAGAGACTATAAGAGATAGAGCTATAATTTTTTTTCGACAGCATTTGTTATGTTTGCACGCAGATCAAGTTTGTTTCAAATTTTTGCCACGCCCACTTCCGCCCCTGCAAATCAAAAAAATCGAATAACAAGCGTAATTTTAAAGCTAGGGTTACGAATTTTGGTATATACGGTAATAACTATAGTAGTTATGATCCCTGAAAATTTGGTTGCGATCAGATAAAAATTGTCGAAGTTATTAAAGAAATACTTTTGTATGGGCAAAAACGCCTACTTACTAGGGGTCTGAGTTGCTTTGGCTGACAATCTGGTATATTGTGCCGTCTATGGTATATTTTGAATGCGGCACTATATCGATATACCACATATACCATTTGGTATATTTTTAGTATTTTTGCAGTATATTTGGTATATTTTGAGAATAATACCGCAAAATATATTGCTTTTATTCAAAATGGGTAGCGGGTATCTCACAGTCGAGTACACTCGACTGTAGCTTTCTTACTTGTTTTTCTTCTTTTTTTTTGCCTCGTTGGACAAACACTTAATGATCCGAGCTAAGAACGCGCAACATTTTGATTTATACGACGTAAAAACGCCACTCTTCAAAATAATAATAATAATAATATTAATAATAATAATGTGGTCAAATCCCGGATAGGTGCGACGCACACAAACACCTGTCGCCTTTAATGACAAGGCAATTTGCAAGAGCTCGGAGATCTGAGCTCTGAGTTCTCCAAAGAACCCACGACAACGACGTCGACGTCGGCTACTTATCAAGCAGATTCCCAAAAAAAAAAAAAACACACACACACACAAAAATATCAAAAGCCAAAAGAGAATCATTCTTAATGCCAACTGGGCAAACAAAACCCAAAAGCTGAACAATTTTTTGGCCAAAAAAAAAAAAAAAAAAAACAAAAAGTAGAAGAGCGAAAAAAAACGCCTTCCGAAAGTCAAATGAAGTGTAAAACCTTGGGCGGCGGCGGCTAATCGACAAAATGGGCGAAAATAAAAAGAAGGCAGCAAAAATGAGACAAAAACAAAAACAACAAACGAAAACGTAGACAGCAAAGATAAATAGAGAAGAAGAAATAAAACAAAAACTGGGCTAAGCAAAGAAAACGGAGGCTAAAATAATAATTATAAAACATGGGGCCGCACTTGTTGTCGCTGTTTTTCCCTCATTTCTCATAAATAATATGCTATATAAGTAATTACTATTCTTACGATTGCTGTTGAAATAAACCGCGGCAATAAAAAAAACAGTAACTAAAATAAAAAAAAAAAACGTATACTATATAAAAAAATCTAACTTAAATCTGTCCGCCAAAAGCGGAAGTTATTATGAGAGATAAAAACGGCGACGACGACGACGACAGCGACAGCTTACAACGTAAATAAAACTAAGTAAAAATTAAAAAAAAAAAAGTATTAACAAATTGTTTCGCAGCGAATTTTTGCAGCACAAATTGAAATTGAATTGAAATTGAACTCAATGCAATGTTTAGTTTTTTGTTTGTTTGCTTAGAACTTTGTTGGAGTTTAGTTATTATTAACTGTTGTTGTTGTTGCAATTGCAGTTGTCGTTGTTGTTGTTGTTGTTGTATTGGTTGCTGTTGTTGATGTTGCTGCTGTTGCCACTAATTGCATTCTAATCGGCGACGAAGGTCTCGGTCTCGGTCTCGGCCGCGGCCGCGATGGCGGTCGCAGTCGCGCTCTGGCAACAGTACAACAGCAAAAACACACACAGTGACACACACACACACACACAGACACAGTCAGACACTCAGACACACACACACACACACACACACATAGTTAGAGAGACAGTCAGACAGACAGTCATAGATAGATAGATAGATAGAAGTGCAACAAAAACAAAATTCATTCGTTTAGTTTGCGCTGTGGGAAGCAGTTGGCCAAGACGCATCTCAGCAGCAGCATCGGTGACTGACCACAGCAATAGCAACAGCAACAGCAACAGCAAATCGCGACAGCAAATCGCGACAGCAACATTTGCACTTGCACCCGGTGCGTATGTGTGATATTTTCGCCAAGAGGTTTGTGTAGCATGTGCGAGAATAAATTTCTTGTTGTTTTTTTTTTTTTTCTTTTCATTTCTTTTCCTCCCCCTTATTTACCATCTTCTCGTGTCTTCCTTCTTCCTACTTTCTTGTGCATTCCTTTATTTTGTTGTTTGCTTGCATTTTTGTGTGTGTGCCCACAGCGCGTATGCGCAACAAACAGAAACCGAAACAGAAACAGAAACAGAAACTTGCCCTAGAATATTGCGAGTACTTGGATCGTCGATCTCTTCGCTGGCTTTGTGCCAAGCACTTTTCGTATTTATTTGTTGTTGATGCCTTGTTGATAAAAATCATTGGACGACGTGCCTAATAACAACATTAACATATATTATTATGTTTTCTTTTTGGCAACAACAAATTTCACAAGCGAGAAAGTGTTGTAAATTTAGCAGTCAAGTTCAAATCGAATAATGCACAATAACAAATCAAACTACTCGATTATTAAACTCTCTGCAAAGAGTTGACTGAACTCGGGAGCAAAAAGCAAGAGACAAAAACAACAACAAAGCTAGGGCAGTAATTATTATACGCAATTAGTTAATAACAATTGACAATTGTCAATTCGAACTTGGCTTCGGGCGAAAAACAAAAGACCAAAAACGAAAAAAGGCAGCAAAAATAATTGCTTGTCGTTGTTGTTTAATTATTAGCATTAATTTGCCATTGTTGTTGTTGTTGTTGCTGCTGCTGTTTGGGATCTAGTTGTAGTTAATTATTAGGCTTTTGGCCCATTGGCTGCAAATGCGACAATTTGCGCCATAAATAGATTTTTTGGCCATTGGCCATTCGCTTGGCTGCAAAGTGAACAAGCTGCGACAACGTTTTTGAGGGACGTCAATGAATCTGACTGCGACACACACACAAACACACACACACACAACTCTAATAATAGTTAATCTACACACATCGCCATTGAAAATTTCTGTTTAGTTTTTTTGTTTTCCAATTTTTTTGCTATTTTTTTTTTGTCGCTGATCGTTGAGATTTCGTGGGAGTACTGAGGAAATTGACAGTTACGGAGCAGCGGGAAAGGGGTTAAACAGAGGAGGGAGGGGAGTCATGGCGGGCGGTACTTTGGATGTGAGCCATTTGCATTGTGCTAGGTAAATTGAAAAGAGCAACAAATACAACAAACAGGCAGCAAAGCAGCAAAGCAGCACACAAAAATAATAAAATAACAGCGAAAATCACAGAAAATTAACACGCAACTGTGCACACAATAATCGTATTAATAACAATGATTTTGTTTTTATTAACGTATTATTTTTATTTTTTTTATTTATTTATTTTATCACAAACATACGTTATACGTTTGTGTGTGTGTGTGTGTGTGTGGCATGCAAACATTACTTGACTGTCTCTCTGGCTTTTCCAGCCTGTTGCCAATTTCCGTCCTCGTTCTTCGAGTGCTTCGCGTGACTTTCAAGCCATAAACTACAACACAGAGAGAGAGAGAGAGAGAGAGTGTGTGTGTGTGTGTGTGTGTGCGAACCCATTATAATCCCTGGCCATATATATAAATGAACATAAAAATCACAGCTTAATCAAATTTAAATTGATTGACTTGGCTCCTGCTATAAAGATTATCAAAGCAGCGCAACTGCAACCGAGTCACCAGAAAGCAACTGTAAATCGTTCTTATCGTTTGGCAAATTCTCACTCGCACACTCTGATAAGTTTATACGCGACTAACTCACATAACTGCTTAGATTTACGATCGGCTATTTAGCTTTGATTTCTTTTTAGCTTCGCTTTTTTTTTCTTTTGGTTTCTACAACTCATTTTCGGGGGCACAAAGATCAGGCGAGCATTTCAGCGGAATTTCACAAAACGCTTAAATATATTACCACCCCTAAAAAGAAAAGAGACTAGAAACATTTAAATTTAAACGCTTGCAAAATCTTCTTCAACAAGAATAACGATAAAATATTGCATTTTATATAATTTCATTGAATAACTGCTGCGAGACCTTTGCGTGTGCCATTTTAATTAAACTGCAATAATTATCAGACAAAGTGACGCTGTAAATAAGGCTGCAACTTTGTTGATTGCACTATCAATGCAGTGCATATTAGTGACTGTCTCGACTAGCAGATACCTCGCACACACACACACACACACTTGGCAGGATTTGAGAGAGAGTCAATTAGTTGAGTAAACATTGATGCGTATACGTAATATTGTCGGCGCCTTATTGATTATGGAAATTGTTGCTGCTGCTTGTCGTTTTAATTAAAAATCAAATTCAAAAAATACAATACAAAAAAAAACATATTCAATTCAATAATAAAATATGCCAGCAAACAGCAAACAACAACAATGACAATAACAAGAGGCTAAAGCGAAGCAAATTTTTGAAGTATCGCGCTTAATGAAATGAAATCAGCAGCTAAAAATGTTGGCTAAAAATAGTCGAAAAATACCTGGACACAACAAAAAAAAAAACCAGTACCGAAGTCCACTTCACTTCACCATCGACAGAGTGAGAAGGCAGGATTGTGATAGAAAGAGAGAGAGTGTGTGTTAGATGAAGGAACGCGCAATACACGTGACTCGCAGAAAAAATACAAGACTGAAAGACTGAAAGCAAAAAAATGGTTCGATCAAGAGTTGTACGCATCTATTGAATTTTGAACAATATGGCACACAAAAATCTACATAAATACTATATAGAAAACTCGATAAAAATGTGCAGTGCACAGGTGGCACTATGAGTTGAATATGAGTTTTATCTTTTTGTGCTCAACAGCTGCTGGTAATGCCCTCTGAATGGGGCTGAATCGCTGCTATTTATAGGTAAGAGCACTTACAGTTAATGCTCCCTTTGGGTTGGTTTTTGTTTTTGGTTGCTAAAGGGGTTCAAGTTCACCAAGCCGACAATTGAATGACTGACTAACTGACTGACTGAGTCATTATTCCCACTGCTGTTGCACTTCATTAGTCGAGTTAATCGTGTTTGCTTGATTTGAAGTAATTATTCGATTATCACTAATCGATAATTACGTCGCACTTGTGCTCTCGTAATTTCCATTTCTCAAAATCACTTAATTCTTTCTTACTTAATCATATCGAACGAAAAACCTCTTCAGCGTTATCTACTCCAAGTCTGAACAATGTGTTTCTCCCATGTAATGTGCTTGATAAGTTTAAGTCGCTTTATTAAATCAAACGATTAGCAGCAATTGACGTTTTGCAACACTGGGGATCTTAAGTCTGTGTGTGACATTTTGCAATATTGTCGATTTTAATGCCATTTCTTCATTTGGATTTCTGTATCTCGGTCGATTTTAATGCCAGTTGTTCATTTAGCATTTTGCAACACTGGCTTATCAATCCTAATGATTCAATTGACGTTTTACAGCACTGGCAATGCTGATTTCAATGCCATTTCTTGAATTTTCACTTGGCAACTCAGTCGATTTCAATGTCAATTCTTCATTTACCGTTTTACAACACTTTCTTTAAATACAATTTATCTATTGACGTTTTGCAACACTCACGATGCCGATTTCAATGCCATTTCTTCAATTGGCATTTAACTAGGTCACAGTTGCAAAGCAAAGCCGCCTCTCTAGCTATCAATCTTCAGCTTTCTTCAACTGTAGGGTTGTTGCCCCGCACCGTGTTGGCACTCATCTTTCTAGTCCACTTGAGCGTCAGATGAATGACTGACAACACTGACAACACTGACAACACTGTTGTTGTTGTCAACAACTGTAGTTGTAGTTGTAGTTGTAGTTGTTGTACCGCACAATACACGTGTCAAGTGCGCTGAGCTTACCCTTCAACTTATTCGCGTATTGACACAATTGTTGCAGCGGGCAGGCAGGGTTGCCAACCTATGCAAATAATTGCCAAAATTAAAACTGCTACATTAACTTACACACACTTCGAGTGTCTGTGTCGCTGTGTCTCAATTGTGCCGCTTTATTGATTCAAATGTTGCTTCTTTTTCGTTTTTTTCCATTATCTGATTCTTGACGTGTATGTAACGTGTCAACACCGCAGGGTTGCCAGCTCTCAAAAGACAATCAAACACACTGGCAAAGTCTGTTTGGTTTGCTTTCATTAAGTGTAAGAGCACTTGAATGGCTAAAGTGCCACTTTATTGTGAAAAAGTGAGTGTTTCTCTTGATTTTGCTCGTTTGTTGTTTTAGGCACACACACACACAAAAAGTAACGAGTAACGAGGCCGCAGGGTTGCCAAATCAGATGAGCAGCTACTCGTTAGTTTGCAACGAGTGCGTGGCAAGGAAGTGCATAATTAATTTGCTTAAGTGGCTTCCACTTCATCTACTCGTTAGCTGCTCACTCGTTAATTAGCAACGAGTGGCGAGTTTTGATTTCAATCACCAACGTAACCTGATCCATTTTGTGCCCTCTTATGTGAATCTATCTATCGATCTATCAATCGTCTGCTATTCGTGGCTTCCTGAGTAAGACACTTGAGCAGTCAAGTGGCGACCATTTGCACGCCACAATAGATTTAGTCATTCAGCAAGTGGGGGCAATTAAAATGAAATGGAAACCAAAAAAAATCGTAGTACGGTATCGATAATAAAAAAGCACACCAAAAATCACAAGCTTTGGGGCGATTTGTCCACCTGACTTCCAAATAACTTGCGCCCAATCATCATCATCAACGGGGAATTAATCACAATAATTTATGATCTGCGACAAATCACAGCGCATAATCACGCGCTAATAACGTTTGGGGGGACTGTCCAAGCGCGCAGCAAGTTTGTGATAAAGCCGATAGACGGCGATAGGGACGATGATAAGGTTTTTCTTTCAAGACAAGTCCAAGTCAGATGAGCTGTGATGTTGACGCTTTACACTCGGGAATTTTGCGAAACACATGCATGATTACATATACACATATACATATATTTTATTTGTAGTTTTGTGCTGAGATTTGTTTATGGTTTCACAGTGCGTTTGTGTTTATTAATTAGAATTTATGACCGGCAATTGCGCTACCGCACAGTGACAACAAAATAGCCATTAGATACTTACGGTCTTCAAGACCGTACGCCCAACAATCTTATCTAACTCAAAAGCAGCAGCAGCAGCAGCTCACCAACCCAGCCAGCTAGCTGAGCTAACGTTTATTCATATAGCCGGCACACGACCGTCTCAAAAGAGTTTCCGATTATTCTAGCGAACGCGAGAGAGAAAGAGCGAGCGAGAGCGAATGACAATCCTCGTTCAATAGATAAAGCCTACGTTAAACAGATAACCTTACCCTCTCTTGGACGTCGACTGCGACGTCAACTGCGACTGCGACTGCGACTGCGAAGTTGGTCACACTAATCACTCCAATTAGCTAGAAAGTGCTTTTCGTTTAAAATTCGCACGTTGTCGCCGTTTCTTGGCATTGCATTGCGATCAGTCAATCAGTCCAAGACGACGGACGAAACACAGTTGACAGGAGCTGGGAGCAAGGACAACTGTAACAGCAAACTTGTGTTCTCGTTTAATTCATATAAAGTGAGTGAGTGAATGAGTGAGTGAGTGTTGTGAAACAAAGAAACAAAAACACATGCGCGCACGTTGGGCGCCAAATTGCAAAAGACTTCAACAAATACCAAAAAAAAAAAAAAAAAAAAAAAAAAAAAAATAGAAATCAAGCAAAATGCAAAACAAAATAAACAGCAACAACTAAAATTGTATGTACCCAAAAGAGATCGACAAAGAAGGAGAAGAAACTACTAAAAAAAAAAAAAAAAGTAAAGCGCATGACAAATTCGAATGCATGGCAAATGCAAATACATTGGAAATGCCCAAAAAAAAAAAAAACTGAAAAAACATGAACCAGCAAATACTCTAACCAATTGCAAACGCCTAACGCGTTCTACACAGCTAAGCCAGTCGAGAGCGTATTCAATAGTTATGCATCACTTTCGTAAGCGGCCTCAAATGCCTCAAGAGGTGCTTTACTACATTATCTCTCCCCAGGCAAGCAAAAAGCAAAGGGAGTCAACTGGCTGGCGGGGTTTTCAACTATTTGTAGTTGGTGTTGTTGTTGCTGCTGTTTTTTGTTTAGTTTTTTTTTTTTTTTACACATTTATGTTTTTTTTTTTTTTTTTTTGTATTTTTGAAAGGCAGATCGAAGCGCGTTCATTCGCTTGTAAAGGGCAGTCAATGTTTTGCTTTTACAATACACACTTTTTTCTGTGTCGCGTTGTTTTTTTTTTTTTCTTAGTTGTGTGTGGCACATGCCAAAACGTAGCCACTTAAGGCCCAATCTGTATTGTGTGCACACGGATAATGCAGATTACTATATATGCTCGATCTTTTTGTCGATTTCTTGTGTCTTGTGCCGTTTTTATTTATCGAATTTCAAATTGGGCAACGCAATGTAAACTGGCTCAAACCGCAAAGCCGAGCAACAAGTGTTGCAACTCTCCCGCTCTCTCTCTCTCTCTCTCTCTCTCTGTCTCTCTGTCACTCTTGTTCGGTCTTTTGCTCTTCGTCTCGTTTTCTGTTAGAATAATTAATAAGCACATTATTATTGCTGTGCTGACTGTGTGTGTGTGTTTGTGTGTGGCGCGTGTCTAACCAAAAGTAGCGAAAATAAAACAATCATAATAACAACAAAAATGCAGAAAATTGCCAATAATTGTGCCATTTTTGGCTCTGCGATTCAATTGAAACATTTTTTTTTTTTGTATCATATTCATATTTGATCGCATATGTAGATATACATAGTATGAACACGTACACGATGTACATACGTTTGCCATCGTGTGTACATCACAACCATCCAGAGGAGTTGTTGCAGCAGTCTCCGACATATTAATACGCTATTTAACTGCTAAGCTAGAATTCAGTATTGCAATATGATAGATAGAGAGAAGAGAAGAGGAGAGGAGAGAAAAAAACCCCCCGCAAAGATCGGCGACCGCAAAAGCCGCAATTAAATACCAGAAATAACAATCTACTCGCAATCGCATATCGATTGTCTATGAGCTGCGACACGTGCTCAACGCGAAGCGAACAAACACCGAAAAATACTCGGAATGGTCGTCAAGTCGTCGTCTCTTAATGACGTCATCGCCATCACGATCGAGATCATTATCATTAGGCTGCTCTCCCTCCCTATTTTTTTTTCTTTAGTTTTTGTTGTGTATCGTTAATAATGCTTAAGCCTGTTTTTTTGAAAAATGATTTGTTGATTTCGTTGCTATTTTCGCACGGTGTTTTTCTTTTTAAAAATGCGCATAAAGCGAAATCCGTGTCCGGTAAGTGTTAACCAGCACTCACTCTGAACAGACTTCCTTTAGAAGGCGCATTTTAACAGACTACCTTTAACATCCGCATGTTAACATACGTTTAACAGCTGCATGTTATCGCTTAACAGCGCATCTTCCTTTTGCCCACTCCTCTATGTTTTGTGTACGCTTTGCGTGTCTGATAATATTTAATGGAGTTGTACGTTTTCCACAGCCGAGACAATTAACAGCCAGAGTAGCGGGATCTGAGCGGCCAAGGCACATACAAATCTATAATCTCTGTAACCAACATTACAGACACAGCTAAGTTGACATTTCAAAAAGCGAACAACATCTCCTTCTTCCCAAAACTTCTTGCATGTCTATGTTAATGCTAACCGCTTGGAAAACTAAAAAAAAACAACCCAAAAACAAATCATCTTTTATGCCCATTTTTTTGTTAGCATATATAAATATTAATTTATTGCCGCCATAATAACTCTGGGCGTTATTATGTTAATTTGTGAACAGTTTTGTTGTTGTTGTTGTTGTTGGTTTTTTATGCCTCTCTCTTCTTGTTAGAATTTCTATGCGAATTATCGCGAATGATGTTTACCTAATTTTTTGCTAGCTCGTTTACTTATCGCTTCATTGAAGCGATCTGTGAATAATCATGGCTTGGCTGTGAAGTCTCTCTACTAATATGCAATTAATTGGATCCGTCTGTCTGTCCGTCCGTCCGTCCGTCCGTCCACCTGTCTGTCCGCATAATAAACAGCGCAAAAAAAAAATACAGCAAACAAAACATGTATGAGCAGGAAACATGAACTTGAACTCGACTAATTACAGCGATATGACGACGACGACGACGACGACGAGTTAGTACATATAACAATGGCTAAATGTTAGCCAGATGATGGGAATATATATGGACAGACATTGACTCGGTACTCATGCATATATATGTATATGTGTATAAAATTCATATCTAGAAATTGAGTTCGTATTGTCATCATGTTCATGCATGAAAATATTAATAATGGATTTTAATTGCTGGCTTAATCCTCCATGGTCACTAGATCTCTATCCCCCGTATTCTTACACATTGCATGCCAACCTCTAATTGCAATCAATTAACACAAAGTCCGACAAGGTCCTCCATGGTCACCATGGATATAGAGATAAGAAATTTCAGTGTCAAATCTCTCACTTCCTGCTCAAGTTGTGACTACCAATCTTTCATCTTCAAGTTCTAAGAGTTTTTCTTAATTTGAAATATATAAAATTTATCGTGTACTTACAATCGTGTCCAATCAAATCCGATCCCATTCAATCCAATCCAACGAAATTTGCGACTATTATGGCTGCAATTTCAATAACGAAAATCTGGATATCGTCCCGCTGCTGTTGTTGTTGTTGTTGGTTATAATAATGCTTAGCATTATTATTGTTATTGGCATTGTTGTGACTACAGTATAACACACATGGCATGGCGCACTTATTGCAAATAAGTATCGTATAGCAGTCAACTCTAATACATATACATATACGTATATATATAGCATATAGTATATATAGTATAACTCGCGACTTTTTATTATTATTACCCATCTCTCAATGGTGGCTGTAATAACTTTTCAATTTGAATAATGATCGTATACGCGAGAGACACACACGTGATACACGATCACTCACAGTTTCGTTTAGTTTGGCGTTTGTGTAACACTGCAAAAATAATGATACTTAAAAAAAAAAGAACAAAAAACACAAAATGTGTGATTGTTTTATAATCATCATCAAATGGAATGCTATTCAACAACTTCAATTTCTCTTCATTCTTCTCATTACAGCAAAACATTTACATCGTCCAATTTGAGATTGACTGAGGGCCCCCCCGCAATATTCTCCCCCAAAACTCCCCACACAGAGAAAGAAGTAACTAGAAAAGCCAAAAAGACAGCAGACAGAACGTGTTGAGTGGTACAAAAAAACTAACAACAACCAAAAAGCCAGCAAAATGACTGGTTTTACCAATGCCGGCTTTGAAAACGATGAGCCCCACAAGGTAAGTCTTTAATACATATTATCATCATTATGTGTGTTTTGGGGAATAACCAGGAATGATCCACATACACATCAGTATAGTATACTATATAGTATAGTTTGTAGTGCATAATCAGTGGAGCAAACGACGAAGTAGTTCTCAAATTCAAATCATTTCTTGACCTATTGTTTAGTCAGTTACGTGTCGCTGAGACACATTATAATGTGCAGTATCAAATTACACGCGGAAAACAAGTTTGCAACAAACTAAACAATATTGTTTCCATATTCATACGTAGTTTGTTGCTGTTGTTGTTGTTTTGTGAAAATCGCTCAACTGGAAGACTGGTTCACATAGAACAATGTTGGGTTTGTGAGGAAGGCGTAGAATATTAGATCTACATATGTAAATTCCTATAACTAGAATAAAACAAAAAAATACTTGTAATATTTTTTCGCTAGATTCATTCATGCGTTGTCGAGTGTGTTGTGTGTGCGTGTGTGTGTGTGTGTGTGTGTGTGCTTTAAACCCGCCGTTCATTGTCTTTCAAGTGGCTTAGGAATCTGGCTTCGATATAATACAGATATAACACATGACTCCGGGTTTGCCTTCGAGCGACAAGCGCAACTCAAAAACACGTAAGAAAGGCGGCAAAGTTTACAGTCTGGATTCGACCTAACGAATACCCGGTACTCTTAATGTACTCACATCACATATGAAATTGATCATCTAGGCTCTTAATGGGAATGTGTATATACATATGTGTATATTTTATTATCATCGCCACAAACAACATTATTCCCTCTCCAATCCGTTATGGATGCGGGGTATTTCAAAAAGATGATGATAAAGTTTTATAATGACACGCGTCACATTATTTATTAAGTGCCCCCAAAAAATGAAGGAAGTGTATTTCTATATGCTTGTAAGCGAGAAAAAGAGAGGGCGACAGAGAGAGAGAGAGAGAGATAGAGAGAAACACACATGAAATTTACATATATACGAGTATGTATGTAAATGAATGTGATGATCACGAGATTGCCGATGATTGTGATTATGAATTCATCATTCATTTGGAATGATCGCTGTCGTTTGCTTTGCTGGTCGTTGTCGCTCTGTTCGTTGGTCAATTTGGGGCTGCTCTGCTCTCAAGTGCTGTTGGGCACTCCTAAAAAGCAACAACAACTTGAAATAAATTTCACCTCAAGAAACAGAAACAACAGCGACATACAACACAGCTCACAAAAACCCACGCAAAAAAAAAAAACAAAAAAGAAAGAAAGAAATGTGACAGCAGAAAGCGCTTAAATACGAATATGAATACGAATACAAATACGAATGCGACTACTCGATAAGTATCTACATACAAAAAAAAAACAAAAAACATGCAAACACGCAGATATGTTTGTTGTATATATACGATATATATGTAATATATGGTATGCCTGGGCAATAAATGAGCCTGTCCTAATTGAAGCTGAGAGTTTGTTGGTCTTGTTTTTTTTGTTTTTTTTTTTTTTTTGCGTTGGTTGCTTGAAGGAAATTGCAAGTTGAAAAAGTGAGAATTGGAAATTGGAAATTAGGTCTTGCGCCCAATTGGCCCATTGTCCATTTTTTCCTTTTTTGGTTTCTGCCAAGTTATAGCCGAGTTATTGCACAATTAATTGCGTTTCATAATAATCATAAATATTGGCAATATATAATGAGAGCGTACCGACGGCCCAAAGCAACCAACAACACATCATCAGCATCTCGACATCAGCAATGTGTGCAAACAATTCAGCCAGCTCCCAAGTACAGTGGACAACAACAGCAACAACAACAGCAGAGCACTTGGTACTGAGAGTTCTCAATGGTTAAACCCGTTTCTGCTTGTTGAGACAACCGACAAAACGCAAAACGCCAAAAACAACAACAACCGCAGCGACATTAAAGTTAAGAAACCAGAGAACGGCAACAAATAACCAAACTCAATAACAAATACAAATTTATGTAAAGTCAAAAGACATGTAAAAAAGATGGCGAGAGCGAGCGAGAGACACGAGGCGAGGCAAAACGAAGGCGACGAACGACGGGCTGACAGATCGACGGACAGAGACTGAAAGCCAAAAGGCAAACACGAAACGTGCCGAGTTTAAAAATAAAACAACGCAAATCTCGTGCGCCAGCAGCGCCGCTCTACGCGCTTCTCACTGTCAGAGAGCATGTAACTGGTTTGCAGCGGCATTTTTCTTATTTTTTTTTTTGGCTTTGGCTTTTGCTTTTGCTGCTCTTACCTGACGCCGCTGCTGCTACGACTGCTGCTGCTGCTGCTAGTGGTGTTGTTGTAATATTTTATGCTATTTTATGTTTCGCACTTGCTGGCAACGCCATCTAATTATTGTTATTGCACTCACATTCACACTTGCATGATTATTTGTATTACTTACACACTTACACATGCGCACACGCGCTCACACTGCCAGTTGATACGTTTAGTCGATAGGCATTTTCTTAGAAATCGCCAACAGCGACACCTGCCGTACATTACAGGCATCAGCTGTTTTGCTCAGCCGGAGCTGCATTAGTTAATGCCCATATGTGTGTATGCGTGTGTGTGTGTAAGGCCGCGACAAAGACGAAACCAAGAGAATTGACGTCGACGACAAAAGCAAAACACAAAAACAAACACAAACAACAAAAACAATGGTTACAGTTACAGCTTGTTGTTGTTGTCGCCGACGTTGTTGCTGCATCGTAATGACATGCAAATGCCTGTACGATAAGTTATCGATGTTATTTTTAAAGACTTGCAATTGCAGTTTGGCAGCTACTTGCGCCCACTGTCTCTGTCCGCTAAGTCGGTCAGTTAGCTGCACACACGTTGTTTGTTATTGTTATTGTCGTCCAACTAACTTTATTTCGACAAATTGAAGATCAACCGTTTCATTGGCATTCGCCAATTTTGCGCTTGCGCATTGATATCGATAACCAATAACTGATAATGGCAATAGACGATAAAGTACTCGATGCCGCTACCCACACATTTTTGGCACGTGCGTGATTCTAAAAAGCTTGCGATGCGCTGGCAAACTGGGCAACTCCGGCGTATGCGTAATATTTCATCAAATGCATTCGCTTGTTGACGTGGCCAACAACAGCAACAACAACAACATAATGAGCAATCGCGTTCACAACTTTGGTTTGTCCAAAAACTTGTTTTTTTACTACCTAATTAAATGCAATTTTTGTTTTGTTAAGCGCGCACAACAACAATTACAACAATATCGAATAACAAACAACAAACAATAATAATAACAATAATGGGAAGACATAATAAAAGCAACTTTACAGTTCCACGAATTGACGCATTTAGTTCGTATTGTCATGCATTTTGCATACGATTAGATTCTTTTTTTTGTATTTTTATGTATTTTTTAAAAATATGTTCGTTTTTGTTAAACATTTTTAATTGGTATTTCGATATATATGTATTGATAAGGTCGGGGGAACTTCTTCGCTGCCAAAAAAATTCATTTGCATACAAACAAAACGACTTTGCTGCTCCACACACCCCACAGGCTCCTCACACTGCTTGCTCAGCCACCCACCGTGGAGAGTTTGGAGAGTTCACAATCAAGCTGCGTGTGAACCTTTAACAAGCTGCAACTATTATGCGCTAATTTTTAAACTACATACGAGATATTGTAAACAACAAAAAAACACAGAAAAAAAACTGTAATCGATTTACGACTTGCATAACGCCGCGTGCGCTCTTATTGTAGGTGGTGGAAGGAATGGGAGGGGGAGGGACGCTGAGCTGAGCTGAGCCACCAAAAACTCAAAACTAAACCGACTGCGGCCCCCGTTAAATGCCAATTACAGTTTCACACACACACACACACACAACTTTACGTAAATTGCGTTGGCGTTGGCTCAACTACCGCACCACGCTGCCTCCCTCCCCCACTCCTTCTTGCTATCACTCTTCCTCTGCCTCCCTCTGGTCATGTAACCTTCTGAATGGTGCGAACAGCGCATGCAAAATCGCAGCTCAAAGTTGTTGTTATTTTTTTCTGCTTTTTCGGCCAGTTCTACGAATGTGCCCAGAGTTGTTGTATTTTGTTTTTGTTTTTGGTTTTATTTTCAGCTGTGTTAGCTGTACACTCAAACACGCCAACTGTGAGGCTCTGAGACTTTTTAGCTGGCAGGTGCCTTGCGCATTTTTTATGACCATTTAAAGGCCGCGTCGCGCATGCGCAATGTAAAAAATAAGTAATATAAACAAAAAACAAAAACGCGAGCAAATCGCTCGCCTTTAATTTTAGAAACTAAAAGCGTAAACGCGCCAAGACATAAATAATTAATTAACATTGTCCATGCGCCTTGTCCGTCCAATCCGCCTGTCCAATCCGTCTCGTGTCTCGTGGAAAAAGCAAATCAATAAAGCCAACTTAAATACTCTTTAGAAAAACAAACAACAATTATTTGCGAGTACTTATTGTTAATACAATACGATATCATAAAGCACAATTCAATTAATCATTTACCTCAACTCATCGAACGTAGATTAGCTCTCAGATAATCTTCAATTTATTTCCTTTTTTTGCTGCATAATTTATCATTGCATAGACACATCTTCGGAAATTCCTTTTAATCTTTAAGCTGCAGTTTATAAATTTTACTTGCATCGCAATTTTGCGGAAAAAACACAATTTGTTTAAGTAAACACTTCAACTTAAAAATAGATTTAAATTCGTATGCGAAAATCATTAATTCGAAATTAAAATTGAAGAAATCTTTAGAAATAATAATAATAATGAAGTTTTGTTTTCAAGAAATTTGCATTTGCAAGAGTCGAAGCTTAGTTTGCTTTTATACATTTTCAATAGAACGTTTTTAAGATCACCCAACGATATTTTTAGATGATTATTGAATAAGACTTTTTTTGCTAATGATATTTAACTGCGTCTTGAGACTTGAAATATTATTGGGGAATTCGCAAGTTAAGTATTATATATAATTTTTTTTTATTCGCTGTTTTGTTTTTTTGTGGAATATGATATCATATGTGAATCCCCTAGAGAATATAATTCGACAGTTTTTATAGAGCCACTTGCCAAGGCTGTAAATAACGCCAGGTTATTGAGATTGAAATGGGAATTGGAATTGAAATTGGAATTTGGGTAGATGTAATGTGCGACGCCACTGTGCAGACTACAGCACAGAAAACTCGATGATGATGATCAGTGATCACTAACGAAACAAACACAACGTTTATCTGGTTTTATTTTTAGCCAAAAGCTGGTTTCGAGCCCGACACCGCCTCGCTGCGAGAGAAAGTTGTGCTGAATCCGGGCGAGAAATGGCGCATCTTAAAGAATATCTCGATCATCTCGATAGCGTTTATGGTGCAGTTTACCGCGTTTCAGGTGAGTTATCGATCACTCGATGAATTCGATTCGATTCGATTCGATTCGATTCGATTGTAACTAAACAAAACTCTCTTTTTTCGTTGTTTCTCTTTTTTGGATGTAGGGCACTGCCAATCTACAATCGTCGATCAATGCCAAGGATGGCCTGGGCACCGTGTCGCTGAGTGCCATCTATGCGGCGCTGGTTGTCTCTTGCATCTTCCTGCCCACGCTGATCATTCGCAAGCTGACGGTTAAATGGACGCTCGTTTGCAGCATGCTCTGCTATGCGCCGTACATTGCCTTCCAGCTGTTTCCGCGCTTCTACACTTTGGTGCCCGCGGGCATCTTGGTGGGTATGGGTGCGGCGCCCATGTGGGCATCGAAGGCCACATATCTGACACAGGTGGGGCAGGTGTATGCTAAGATAACAGAACAGGCTGTGGATGCCATAATTGTGCGGTTCTTTGGCTTCTTCTTCCTGGCCTGGCAATCCGCTGAGCTCTGGGGCAATCTCATCTCCAGCTTGGGTGAGTCTCCCTTACTCCTATATCTACTCCTCCACATTTACCCCTAACTAATCCCAATCCTCTACTTTCCAGTTCTTTCTAGCGGCGCACATGGTGGCGGCAGCAGTGGTACCAACTCGACCATCAGCGAGGATGATTTGATGTATTGCGGTGCCAACTTCTGCACCACCGGCAACGGCGGTCACGGCAATCTGGAACGCCCGCCAGAGAACGAGATCTTCGAGATCTCGATGATCTATTTGTCCTGCATTGTGGCAGCCGTCTGCATCATTGCCTTCTTCCTCGATCCCCTGAAACGTTACGGTGAGAACCGCAAGGGTTCCAATTCCGCTGCCGAATTGTCCGGCCTCCAGCTGCTCTCGGCCACATTCCGCCAGATGAAGAAACCCAATCTGCAGCTGCTCATCCCCATCACCATATTCATTGGCATGGAACAGGCGTTCATTGGTGCCGATTTCACTCAGGCCTATGTCGCCTGTGCTTTGGGTGTGCATCAGATTGGCTTCGTCATGATCTGCTTTGGTGTGGTGAATGCTCTCTGCTCGATACTCTTTGGCTCCGTGATGAAGTACATTGGACGCTTGCCCATCATTGTGCTGGGCGCTGTGGTGCACTTTACGCTCATCTCCGTGGAGCTCTTCTGGCGCCCCAATCCCGACAATCCCCTCATCTTCTACGCCATGTCCGGTCTGTGGGGTGTCGGTGATGCCGTCTGGCAGACGCAGATCAACGGTCTGTACGGTCTGCTCTTCAGGCGCAACAAGGAGGCTGCCTTCTCCAACTATCGCCTGTGGGAGTCGGCTGGCTTTGTGATCGCCTATGCCTATGCCACAACGCTTTGCACCCGCATGAAGTTGTACATTCTGTTGGCTGTGCTGACGTTGGGTTGCATTGGCTACGTCATCGTTGAGATTCTCTACAGAAAGAAGGTACGTTCGATTGCCCGTTATCCCGTTATCCCGTTATTTGCCAGTCGTACTTATCGTTATCGTTATCGATTCTCACGTTACAGCAACGCAAGATCAAGAAGCAGGAGCGATTGGAGGCAGCAGAAAAGGAGAAGGAGGCGGCTGCTGCTGCGGCGGCAGCGGAGGCCAATGCCGCCTTTAATGATGGCGTCGAGGAGACAGACGATGAGCTCGATGATCTCGAAGAAGATATTGTAGTCACGCGCCTGTAATGACTACAACCCGCTCCCCTTCCCCCCTCCAACCAACACACACACACACACACAACCCCACTACACTCCGTATTTTGTTAATTGTTGTACGTTCTTTTTGTTTAATTTTTGCCGTCGCCGTCGCCGTCGCCGTCGTTGCGGCTGCGCCATCGCTGTTAACCGTTAACTGTTAACTGTTGAGCATGTTAACAGTCGCAACGCTTAACAGCGCAGTGCTCACTGTTTACATTACACTGTTAACGCACACACACACAACAACAACAGCGCTTTAACATACGAAGCCGAAAACTGACGAAATAGTCCATAGAGAGTTGCTGCAGATGAAGCACAAACAGTTTGCGAGTAAGAAAAGTAACAAATTATGAAAATGAAACACACACACACACACACACACACACCCATGCAGAAGAAACTGTTGCATAGCCACAGGCGCACATCAATTTCGATTTGTCGTCGGCCAATTTCGGCGATGTGTACGACCTTTATTTTTTCTTGTCGTTTCTAGTTGTCATAGTACTTAGTACATTCCCCCTCCCCGAAAACACATAGCAAAACAAAAACAGAAAACCATTTTCAAACCTAAAAAAAAAGAAGAGGAAAACGAAATGGCCAATTAACTTTGTGTGTGCGTGTGTGTGTGTGTGTAGATGTGTATACGTGCGTGTGCGTGCGCGTGTGTGTGCCTATGTACAGTTTAAGTGTGTGCGTGTGTGTTTTGCATAACTTTAGTTTGTATATAGTTTGCAAGGAGAGATGAAATGCGACGACAGAGGGCGCTTTTAAGTTAATGTAGTGTGATTTGCAAGCAATTGTGTGTTAGTCTAGCTCTAAGTACACGCACACACATACACAGTCTCACTCACACACACACTCATACACGCATACACTGAGACAGACAGAAAGAGAGAGAGAGAAAGATGCACCAACACCAACGCACACAATGACAACATGCTGCAGCAGTATGTGTGTCAATATGCCTAATAAATTGTTATTTTATTTTAAATATTAGCATTAAATCTATATGTATAACTATTTTTTTTTTTGATTTTATCTCTTGGTTGCTGCTAACATAAACAACAAAAAACAAAACAACAACAAACGTGATAATGAAACACACAAACAAACACACACGCACACATACATGCATAAGTTAATGCACACACACACACACACAGAGTCACAAAATAGTCAAATTTCTAAACTAAAAAAAAACAAACTGGCCGCAAAACTTTAATCTTAAATACAAACAAAAAAAATTAAATAATACAATTAATGTTAAGCAGTCGAAAACAAAAAAAATAAACAAAAAAGATAACAAAAGAATATGAATTGAAGGATGGCAAGCGATTAAAACAAATTTGATAAATGCAAAAGCAAAAAATATAGCATGCAAAATGATAAATACATTTTTTGCTCAGTATTATGTTTTAAACTAAATTTAAGTGAGTTATTGTTTCCTGTTTTTTTATTTACATTTTTTTTTGCATACAAAAAAAAAACATACAAAAAAAAAAACAAATGAAAAATATTTTTTGAGTTTTGTGTTTTGGAACAAAGTAATAGCAACAACAACAACAACAACAACAACAACAACTGCAAAGAAAAACTCCTTTCGCTTGCAATGATTATTAATTATTATTGTGAATTAATAATGTTGCAAACACACAATATATACATTTAAATTTTTGTCGTTTTATTTAAAACATAAACAAATGAGAAGAAAAACAAAAGAAAACAAAACAAAATATAATTATAATGCATATTATATATATACATTACATTTTTTTTTTTGATTAGCTCTTTAAGTAGTTCATTATATTATGTAAAATATGAAAATAAATAAATGAATATAAATATTTGAAAACAATTATGTTTTATTTCAATATTCTTTTTAATTGTTTACAATTAAAAAAAAACAATAGATTCCAAATGTTTATACTAGAATAACTTTATTTAATAAAATAAAATATCTGATCTTGATCAAATATATTGCGAACGTTCTTTACGTAAATACATTTGTAAGATTAATAAAAATACAATTTTGTTTATGCAAATCTAGGTATTATTTTATATTGACTAAAATAAATAATAAATCTATTAGAGTATTATTTAAATGTTAATGGATTGCACCAGTATTTAAATTGTGATAACTATGTTTGGAAATGTTCTCAGAAGTTGAGACTTTAGGTCAGATTTGAACTGTTAACTTAAATAACTAAAATTGCATAATTAACAAAGTTGTCCAAGTCGTAATACAGACAGCGAAATGGAAGTCGGATTGTATAATGAGCCTTTCCTAGCAGCGACTTTAACAGTGGAGATAAGACACATCGAGCGAGAGTTGCACAATTCGTGACTAACACAAATGCCAAGTGTTAAGATAAAAATAAATATTGTAAATTTATTACCAAGTGCAATGTGGCCTCAAATGGTCTTGTTGTTGTGACAAGTCACGCTCTCTCTCTCTCTCTCTCTCTCTGATTTGATTTGATTTGGCCACGTCATCTCGTCTACACATTGGACTTGATTTAAAATATGATATGCATAAAAGCACATTCGTCTAGTTTCAACTTAAGATTATGACTTAACATTAAAGGACAATGGCATCCTCATCGCTGTTGGATTGCTTGTTCTTGCGTCGTCGATTCGATTTGATTTTGCTCAGCACACTGTACGCCTGCTGGATCTCAATGAAACGCTGATGGGCCGCCGGACGCAACGCCTCATCCTTGACCTTATCGGGATGGTTCTCCTTGGAGAGCTTGCGATACGCGGCCGTAATATCCGCCTGCGATGCTGTCGCACTCACGCCCAGCACTTTGTACGCATTGCGCTCTCCATCCACATCCATGCTCTCGAAGACTTCACGCCACGTTTCATACCATCCATGATGCTGGGCATAATTGTAGGTGTCGAGCAGCGCCTGCTTCAGATCCGTCCACCAGGCAGAGGCCAAAAAGTTGTGCAATGCCTCATGTATGGGCACCTCGCCGCCATCCTCGTCGGGTATGGTGCCATTGAAGAAGATCACACAGCCCCAGACGCCCAGATAAATGCAGAGAGCACCCGTAAACTTTAGGGTGCGTTCCGTGGGACTACGACGACGCGGCGGCGTGCGACGCCACTGCTTGGACACTGCATCGAAAGCCAGCGCAGAGACCAGTGCCGTCAATATCAGCGAATATGTCTCATCGTAGATGAAATAACGCGCTGGATACGTGACAAAGGCGCCCAGCAAACAGGGCCACAACACGCCGCATTCGCGTCCAATGTTGCCCACCGTCCAGATGCCCAGCGAGATGAAGAGCGGAATGAGCCAGTGCAGCCAACTGAAATCGATGCCCGCAACAATGGTTTGTGGTATGGCCGAGGCAAACAGCTGGCCAAACAGATAGCCAATCATGATCTGGCCAAGGAAACGTTTCTCCGAAAACGGTGGACGTTGATACGCCTGCAGCTTGGCCACGAAACTCTGCACGAACTGCGGATGCTCGTTGGCATCGCGGACATACTCCGGAATCATGAAGATCTCGCTGAGCCAGCCGACGCCCATGTAGCCACCAAGTGTGCACCACCAGATAAAGGCGTGACGATCGCGATGCAAGTACAAATGATGCAGACCAAAGATGCCGCCAAATAGCCAAAGCACATAGGCGACGATCACCGATTTTTGTGGTGGCAAAGCATTTGCCTCCTGATGGCGACGTCCATTTTTCTTTAAGTCGGTGTTGGAAGTAGACGCCGAAGCTGTTGCGGAAGCGGGGGAAGTTGAAACGTTCTTGACTTGTTGCTTGGCCACCTTTTGGCTGCCAGGCGCAACAGTTTGTTTGGTTCCCATTTTTGTTTAAAACTATTAAAATACTTATATTTTAGTTGATCTGTGGTGCTGTGGTGAAATTCCAACACTTACTTGTTGTTTAACCCAATTCAGCTTTTTATATTTACTGCTGCCAAAGAAAACTTTCTCTTTTCACAAATTCTGTGCACGCAGTTGCACCAACAACAACGGCAACACACACGACAACAAGCTCAGTTACAAAAACAAAAAAACAGTTACAACCGCAGTGATGCGTTCCAAAATCGTTTTTGGTTCTTAACGCTTGAGGTTTTAATAAATGTAATACCACCACTATTATTGCACGCCGCGCTGCGTTTTCGTCTTTCGCTTTTTGTTGTCGTTACAAGAATGAGCCCAGTTTTGAGCCTGTTGCTTCTTCGTCTGTCTTCGCTTGCGATTCGTACTTTCTTTCGCTTATCGTTTGAAGGCAGATCGTTCGGCCGGTTTGCGCTACCGATATATCGATGACACTAACACGAACATTTGATAATTTTTAAACATCGATTGCACTTGCACTGCGATAGTTGCGTATCACATTGAATTTGTATTACAAAAAATGTTAAATTTTTGTATTGTTTTTTATTTAAAAATTGCATTTTATTAACTTACTAATTGATACTGGCTTACATGTAAAAAAATTTTAGTTTTTTTTAAAGTTCAATTTGACACTGTATTTCGCTTATTGTTTAAAATGTAGAATATCTACATTTGCATTCTCACTTACAATTTAATATTAACATAAGCATAATAATAATATTAATAATATTCATAATGACACGAAAATATGAGAACACTATTTTTTTTTTAATTTTTTTCTTTTAGTTTTTTTTTAGCGACCTTACAAGCTAATTGGTTATGAGAAAAAAATTGTAATACTTTCATTGTGTTAATAAATAAATAAAAAATTATAATAAAATAAAAAAAAAACAGTTAATTGTGAAATGATTCCAATTCAATACATGGAACATATACATATATGCATACTACAATTTAGTATAATGCCCGATTGGCTTTTCAAGTTGTAATTATTGAGTTTGTGAGTTGAGTTCTTGACCATTTTCCCCTCCCATTTTAGTTATTCTTCTTTTTGGGCTTTTTGGGATTGCGGGAACGCGACTTGGCCTTGCACAGTGGACAAATTGGCGCATTGCGATGGATCTGCTGATGGCACGACAAGCAGGACTTCATGGGTGGGGGCTGCTGACGCAGATTCACATTGAAATCGGAGCGAAATGACGGATGATGTCCCATGCCAATCGATGGCGATTGCTGCAGACGATTTGTTGCCGACGGTGGCGGTGGCGGCGGTGCCGAGAAATCTGTTTTACCCAAGCGCGCCGCAGCCACAGCAGCCGCAGCCGCTGCAGCGCCAGCGCTGCCCGCTGCACCCGGAGGAGCTGGCGGCATAAATGCATGTCCACCAGGAACGCCACCACCACCGCCGCCTCCTGGTCCTCCAGCTCCTCCACCGCTGCCGCCGCCACCAGCTGCAGACGCAGCTGCGGCATTCGGTGGCAAAGCGGTCACCGTCGCCTCCGGCATCAATGGATGCCGGGCATGAGGACGCGCCAACGAAGCAGGCTGTGAGGCAGCTGCGGCTGCGGCAGCCGCTGCAGCAGCAGCGGCGGCTGCTGATTGGGCGGCCACCTTGAGGAAATTCGTTTGGAAGCGATCCTTAGAGATGGGACTGCCCTCCTCCTCATGTAGATCACGCAACGGACTGAGACCTAGGTAATCACGTCGCATGTGATCGATTTGATATTTAAGCGCCAGATATTCCTCGTATACACGATTGGCCATGTCAAACGAGCGCGTTTGATTCTCTTTCGTTTGCTTGATGATATTCTCCATGTCGTTGATGTCAGCATGGATTTGACGCAGCTCCTCCACGTGTGACATTTTCTCTTCGAGCAGATGTTCCATTTCCTTGCGATATTCATCGAGGCACTTCTCCTCGTCGTCGCTTAGTTTTACTTCCTTAATAATGCGCACCTTGAGCTTCTCCAGCGTCAGCGTTTTGTCCCTTATGTCCTTGATGGCCTCCAGCTTCGCATAATAGTGTCGCTCATTGGAGCTCGAAATCTCGCTGGTGGCCATTTTGTGTTGTTACTTTGTTTTTTTCTTTTTGCTTGGATAATTTGTTGGTGTCGTTTAACTGTTCACAGGCACTTCACTTATTACGAGTTGCAGTTTAATTGTATTATATTCTGTTTGTTGCTGCATTCAACTTTTCTTTCATTGAATTTTCTTTTTTTTGTGATTATTTTTGTATGCCTCTCTTTTTTTCACTTTTGCTTTGTGTATTTCGAGCAGGGCTACACTGCTTTCATCAGCCAGGGCTGCTCAACAACACAAGTAGTGCGCATTTTTCTGCTCATCGATTATTATACCACAGCAACCCTGTGCTTTTTATGTCATTTCACACAATAGTCGTGCAGTCACACTGACGAAAAATCGGAGAAAAAAGAAGCAAGAATTTTTTAGACTTCTGAGCACAACTTGCACTTATTTGAGTTCGTGTTTTTTTTTGTGTGTGCGAATATTCGAGAATATTAATAGTAATGGCGGCGCCAATACAACATGAAGATTTGCTTAAGCTGAAGAGCTTCATCGAGTTTGTGAACACAAATCCAACGGTGTTGAATATGCCGCAATTGCAGTTTGTGAAGGATTTCGTGGAGAAGTTCGGCGGCAAGGTGCCGGATGGTGACTTCAAGATGCCCGAAGCGGGGTAAGTGTGTGCTTATGTTTGTGTGTAAGTCTTAAGCTAGTTATGTATATGTATATATATATATATATAACAGCAGCAAATGTCCATTTGGTGGCGATGCTGGCGGTGCCGAAGCAAAGCCGGCTGCTGATACTTCTTCGGCTAAAGCCGATGAGGACGATTCCGAGGAAAGCGACTCCAATGAATCGGAGCCTGAGTCAGACATTGAACTGGATATGGAAGGTAAAAATACTATAACTTATACATAGCCGCATATTTACATATACATTAACAATCACGTGTTTTTTTTTTTTTGTTTGTCAGGCGTTATTGAAGCCGACAAAGATGCTGCCCAGCCTATGGGGGATTCGTCCAAAGAGCCGACGGAAGAGGAAATCGATCAGGCTGGCGATTTACGTTCCCAGGCAGCTGCCGCCTATGGCGAACAGAAATTCGATGAGGCCATTAGCTTCTACAGCAAGGCCATTGAACTCAATCCGGGCAATGCTTTATTCTATGCCAAGCGTGGCCAGGCATTCCTTAAGCTGAAGAAACCAAATGCCTGTATTCGCGACTGCGACAAGGCTCTTGAACTTAATTGCGATTCGGCGGCCGCCTACAAATTCCGTGGACGTGCCCATCGCTTGTTGGGCGAGTTCGAAAAGTCCGCAAAAGATTTGCGTCAGGCATGCAAACTGGACTTTGATGAGGAGGCCGATGAGTGGCTGCGCGAAGTCACACCGAATGCCCAGAAGATTGAGCAGCATCGCATCAAGCAGGAACGCAAGCAGGCGGAGCGTGACATCAAGAATCGCCAGCGTGCTCAGAGTCGTACTCGCAAGGAGCAAGCCAAACAGCAGAGTGCTGCAGGTGGCTCGTTCCCTGGCGGTTTCCCTGGAGCTGGTGGTTTCCCTGGCGCTGGTGGATTCCCAGGTGCTGGTGGCTTCCCTGGCGCTGGAGCTGGTGGCATGCCGGCTGGATTTGATATGGGCGATTTGATGTCGAAAATGAAGGATCCTGAGGTTGCTGCGGCCATGGAGGGCATTTTGGGCGATCCGGACAAATTCTCCAAATACATTGGCAACCCCAAGGTGTCCAATTTGATGAAGACCTTCTTCCCGGAGGTTTCCCCGGTGGCGAAGGAGCTGCTGGAGCAGCTGCCAGCGATGCTGCTGGTAGCAATTCGAATCCTTCGGGCAGCGATGCGGAAGGCAAGTCATCAACAAACAGCAGCGAGGCACCAAAGCCCAAAAAGCAAGCGGACTTTGTGGATGATGGACTCGACTAGAAAGTGTACACAGCTTGGCAACAGCAGCAACACAACAACAATAACAATTACAATCGAAACATTTACCAAAAACAATTGCACACATATAAACAAAAACAAACAAAGAAACACATGAAAAAGAGCAAGACAGCAAGCAAAGAAACACACTAAAGAGAAAAGGATAGCTAAAGGAATGGGAAAAGACTTTAAATGTAACAACAACAAAAACAAAAAACAATTTGAATAATTTAAAATGTTGCGTTGCGCTGCTGTTTGTTGATGAACAGCGTTAACTTTGCCATAACACAAAGAATACGACCGAAAAAAATGAGAAGAGCAACAAACATGTTTCCTTATCAACATATACATATATAAATTTAAATTGATATATTAATATATAAATATATCGATATGATATCTAGTTGAACTAACGCTCGAAATGAGGAAAAACTAAAGCACGTGGGAAAAATGAAATGAAAACAAAGAGAAGCAAAAGCAAATACAATAATTACACATTTTAAACATTAAACGATTAGCCTTAATTCTAACCCAATATTGAGAAGGAATAAACAATACACACACACACACATGCAAACATTAACAAGAAGAGCAAAAAACTCACGAATGTAATTGAAGTGAAGATAATTTGTGTACTGAACGTAGGATTTGAATTAATAAGCAATAAGCAAAAATGCATTTATCAGTCATTTAACACACACAACAAACGCATCACACGCATTCACAATCATCATTTCCCACCTCCCAATTTGGCCAATATAAATTCGCAAAATTCCCAAAAATCTACGTTCCACAACTTCAACTTCATCACATCTTCACCAACCCATTATAATACTATATTGTTCACCCGACAAAAATGAAACACAACAAAATATAAAAGAAAATCAATTAATGTAAATCGGAATTGAAATTCGTTTTAATGGAGCAATGGGTCACTTAACTCGCCTTATCTAACAATCGGAACGAATCTCAAACAGCAAGAAAAGGTATCATTCCCAGCATTTTGTTACTTTTCAGAGACGAGATCAAAGACCTTTTCTTTTGGGAGTGGTATGAAAAATATTTGCATTGATTAAAAAGTGATAAAATTCTTGGTTTTTGCAAACAGCCCCAATATAAGTATCAGGTGAGCAAAAAAAAAATGTTTTTTTTTTATTTATTTATTTTTTGTTGTACAAAAAAACATATTTCGAGATTTGTAATTATTAAACAAAAAAAATTAAGCAAGAGCTATGCTTTATTTATTCGCATTAAAATAACTATTAGTACATCATTTTAAAAAAACTCTTCAAATTAGTAATACAAAAACCTCCTGTTTTCCAATTTTATTATTTGTACCACCAAAATTTGAAATAAAAGTCTATCGTATTATCCGATTTGCCGTAATTTTTCCTATTCCTTTTATGCTTTTATGCTTTTCTGTATTCACATATTTATTAATTTTACTAAAAATACTTATTTTGGGTTGTTGGAAGAAAAATAACAATTGCTATTGAAAATATATCAATTTAACCTGAATCATTCAGTTAAAATACATTATAAGAATATAGATTGTCATGTTTATTATAAGTAACTTTGATAATAATGATATGCCAATAGTGTGGGCATATTGAAATATTGATAGCTGCAACGCCTTGAAGTAGGCAGTAGGCCAGGAGCACAAAAACGCCGTGTGCTATTTTTAAGAATGAATTAACAATGACACAATAAGTAAGTTATGTTGTGTTGTCTGTTTGAGTGGCGCTGGCAATTATAAAATGCTTCTTACTACGCCCAACTTGTAATTTGCATATTAACAATTAAACTTGAAGGCAATGTGCATGACTCTGTGCTTGTACTTGATAACGATGAATCGTATCGATAACTGCACACATATGCATCATAGTGTGTGTGACGACATCATGGAGACAAGCTAATTCATAAACGTCTCATACATTTTTGAAATTTGCTCACGTTCTCCTTGAGGCTAAAAGAGAGCACCAGCACACAGCGCAGTTAATACATACATATGTATGCACACATAGCCATACATACATACACCTGTTTTACTATTGCATTACTCATTCGGCGCTCTCCCACTCTACAAACTCTTCTCTCACTTGCACAGCGAGTGAGTCAGAATGTCTATGAGATAGCGGCAAATGCAGGACAACAACAAAAGCAGCAGCAAGTAGGGCACTTTTGCTCTCCCCCTCAAGAAGCTTTCTCTTCTTATTGGAGATAATTTGTAAATGGGTGATGAGATATTTAAAAGCTTTACAATGGCGACCTGTGCGTGTCGGGGGTGTGTTAAGGCTACTATGCACAATAATAATAATAGTAAAAGAAAACGTCGCTCGACATTGTTTTCTTCGATAGCGATTGCGATTGCTTGTGCTTCATATTGTATTGTGGCTGCGCTGCTTGGTTTAGTGACATAATGACGTCATCGTTGCGCTGAATGAGTCGCTCCACAGCGACGACGCTACTGTTGCTTACTGCTCCAACCAGCAGTCGCAGCAGCAATAACAACAGCAACTTGTTGTTGATTTGTACGTGTTTGTATATTTTGACGCTGCTGGCGTGTGCGTTGACGCCGACGTTGCCTGCTGTGGCCATTGCTGGCAAAAGCAACAAAAAAGGCGTAAACGAAATTGAAAATATTTTCGTAGTTTCAGTTTCGTTTTAAACGTGAGCGCGCCAAGACGCAAAAATATCAAAATAAAAAACAATTCTCGAAATTCGACAACGAACGTTTTCCGAATACAAGAACAAAAGAACAAGCTTCTTTAAACTAAATCAACGGATTATTTCGTGAGTCCAAAAAGTAAGCACACGACGACAACGCCGATCGCATGCCTTAAGTTCTACATACATACATATAAGTAAACCGAAATTATACACTTTTTTTTCGATCGTATGATTTATACAGTAAAACATTTGTATATATGTATGTTTCTTTTCAAAATTGGTGTGTGTGTGTGTGAGTGTGTTAACAAGAAAAAAGAAAATAAAGCAACAATCTTAGAATACTAAGGTGTGGCTAACGCAAAAACGTACAAAAACGATGATTAAATGATGGTCAAATCAGTAAGCAATCAGGTCATAAACAAACAAACCTTTGATGATGATGATCTCACTCTACCTTGGAATGTCGCACAAGCAGCGTAATGCAGTGTTGCCTACACACAAAATGTGCAGCACAACTGCTCAGACTCACTGTGGCAATTACTGTTATCAAAAATTCGTGGCTACGAGGAATCTAATTTCCCCCCCGAAAATGTTGTTTAAAAAGCTGTTCTTCGTTCTTTTTGTCTTACACATAGTTGGCAAATGATATCATGATATGTTTTTAACAAAAAATGAAAGAAACCGGCGCTTCTTGTGATATTGTTTTTGTTTTTCTCGACATATATATTTTTTGTTGTGCTTTCTGGTTTCAAAAGACTAGAAAAAAAAACCATTCAAAAATTATTATGCAGTCCTCGAGAGCGCAACGGAAATCCGCTCACTAATCAGCATCAAAATGTGGTTCGGTTTGTTTTGAATTCTTCTTCGTTTCGCTGTTGTTGTTATTGTCGAGGGTTGGGCATTTTCAAAAAACAAAAAAAAAAAAAACTTGAATTTCAATGTCTCCACATTTGAGGCGATGTTTGTAAATTGTTACGTCATCACGGCTGACTGAATTGATGTTTGCTTTGGAATGGTTGATTGATGAATGGTATGGATGGAAAGATGGTATGGCGTCATTGTTTTGACTTGGGGGATCTAAATACTCAGCCTCTGATACTGACTAATGCCGTTCGGTTATAGACCTGGCGACAGCGCCTGAGAAAACAACATGAAATGTGATAAGCTTTTGGTCTAGACCTATTTTCATTGTCATTCTTGCAAATAGATATCGTGATTTCGGGAAATTCTAATCAAATTGGAAAGATGAGTCGAGTAGTAGTACATCATCAGATTTTGAAAAAATATGTGTGTATATATTATACAGTACACACATTTCGATCTATAAGACATCGCCAATTGCTTCCACTCGCTCAACACTTTGCGCAAAAAAAAAAATACTTTAATGCGCGCCCCCATTTCGTCAATACATATAGAGCGATATCTACATATATATATATATATATATATATATGCATATATGTGAGTCTACGCGTAGATATTCATAATATGGACCTATAAACACATACATATATGTATATAGTCGTAGATTGAACAGATTTTCATGTTTCCATCGAAATATTGCTGAAAACACAAAAGCCAGCGACCATAAAGTTCATGACGTCACGACACCAGCTATAGAGATGAGATGAGAGACATACAAATTACAGATACAGTCATGCCAATACACACACACATACATATGTGTACATATGTATATAGCCAAGAAATCTGTAGAATAGACAGTAAATAGAATTTCTAGTTTCTCCTGCGATGTTTCAATAGCATTTGGCGTTCATCGAGGCCGGCATTGAAAATTTTTAATTTTAGACAAAAAAATAATAACAAAATCTATGGCCAAAAATACAACACTTTTAGGGGCAACAATGGGCGTGGCTAGGGCAACACATTCAACAAAAGAACAACAAAAATTATAGAAAAAGAAATATCTATGCACTTACAGCATTTAATTGCAGTTTGAAACTTTATAATGCGCATATATCTTTCAAATATTAATTTTTCTTAGAATTACACTTATAAAATTATTTATACTTTTGCTTACAATATACATAATTAAATCACATAAATTTAATCAGAGTTATTCTTTAAATAACATATATGAAATTACTAATAATGGTCTGATTATTGTATTTATTAATCATCAATTTTACTTTACTCAAATTAGAAATCTTTAAGATATATGAATAATATACATTAATATATAATATATATCAAACTTTATTAATATTAGAAAATAATGTAAAAAGCGATAAAAGTCTGATTTGTATTCAAATTTAATTTGGTGCTATATCGCTTCAATGCTTCAGAGTTTTTATTCTGATTAAAATGAAAACTAGTGTTAATAATTATATTCAATTTGTGACTCATTGTGTTTGACAATTTCTCATTTACTCCGACCAGCCCCAACCAACCCACCTTAACCAACCACCGCCAAGATGTCTCACTCCGTGACCATAACACGCACAACGACCAGCACCACCAACACCTCCTATATTGTGCTGAATACGGGCTACCTCAAGACGTTCCCTGGTCTTCTGAAGCTCTTCGAGCTGGTAAGTGAGAAATACATGCATACATATGTATATCAATATTTCTAACTACTTCCATTCTCATGCAGATCATTGGTGTCGCCATTGTCACCATAATGGCCATCAACTTTGATGCAAGGTATTTTGCTAATTATCGCCCACAGGATTTGTTCCATTACCTGATGGCCACAACGTTTATGATAGGGACATTTTGTTTATTCCTCGCCTGTCTCACATCGTTGAGCACGGGCGGTCTGATCGCCAAAACGATCTATGTAAGTGATGATCAATTGAATCGATTGGATTCCCAATAATTTTGGTGCCTTTTTTCTTCTTTTTCTTTTAATGTAGGAACTAATCTATCATTCGGTGGCTGCTATACTGTTGGTTGTCTCATCTGCCCTGCTGCTGATCAAGGTGAAGGATTACAAGCATGATTCCTACATGGCAGCCGGCATTTTGGGCCTGGTCAATGCGGTGCTGTACTTCATAAGCGCATTCCTGGCACATCGATCATATCGCGGCATTTAAGCCTGAGGCATTTAAGCGAAACAGAGATAGAGAGAGAGGGCGAGGGTGAGAGCGCATCACTTTCGAGCAAGTCAATCAATGTAATGTAATGTAACAAAACAGTTCATCTCAATAAGAATCAGAAAATCAAGAATCATGAATCAGAATCGGCTAAAAAGATAACGCACAAGCCAATATACAGAGAGTCTCTTTGTTGCACTGTTCAAATAATTGTGGCGCTACATATGCATAATACTACTATTATTATCATTATTAGTAAAATAATTATTATGTTTTGTAATTTTTTTTTATCACACTCGTCTGTCGTTTTTTTGTACCATGTATTCGAATAAACGTGTCTATATGTTCTTTTTTTTGTATACAAATTTGGTTTTATTTCAGATAAATGTAGGGGAAAATATCTGTGTAACCAGATATAAACAATTGCCAAGTTTTGCATAACAATATTATTTATAGAATCATAATAAAGTGAGTTCTACTAACGAAGCAAATACAAAACTCTTAGTTGTAGTATATACAAACAATTTTAGTTTCAACTCGTGTGCGTTCCAGCTCGATTAAACTTATTGGAATAAATGTAGTCAAATGGAAAAGTTCTCGTAATAAGATCAGAGTGAATATAGTTAATTTTCCACTACGCAATAAATACATATACAAATGCAGTTGTGTTCATTTACAATGAAATTGTTTGACTCGGATTGATAAAGAAATTTAGTTGCTTTATACCCTCTTTTGTAAAGCTAGTTTTAGTAACTGTTTGTAGCTATAAAGTGTGCGAAGAAGCTCAGATGCCGTTGTCCTCCATTTGAAAGTAATATTGACAGGAGTGGATGAGAAAGAAGACAACAGCGACACAGATATTGATGGCAATGAAATACATGAATCCAACGATAAACTGATTGCACCAGTCCTCCATAAAGGGCATCCTGTCATGCAGTATAACGGTGGCACTGAACAGCACCACGGACAAAACGCCGCCCACCATCATCATCTACATGAAAACCAGAGAGTTGGAAGTTGAATAAGCGATAAACTTAATGTTGCTTACCGCATTCGAGGTAATGAAATTGATATCGAAATGACTCAAGTACTGGGCACGTATCAGCACCATGACCGTGAACGTATAGCAAATAGTGAGCACAAGGGTCCACTTCATGTAGAACAATTCCAGCCAGGTGAGATGTGCTCCACCCTCCGCACCATCCACAATGAAGGTCTGCTGGCAGCGATCTCTTGCATCGAATGGCAATTGGAACTCGGTGCTTTGGGCTGTCTTCTCATCGATATGCACAATCTTGTTGAGAATGTGCAGGGCAGCAAAGCAACAGATCTGCAGGACAATAAATTAATTTAAGATTTGGGAGCAAAGCAATGTTTAATTTCTTGCTACTTACAAATGCACAGAAGGCCACGAATCCGGTGCTGAAGCCCAAGCCTCTGCAGCACATCTTGTGGCGACGAGTTGCCAACATTGACTGGCCAAGCCAAGAGGATAATATCAGCCAGCTTGCTGGCGGCTGTTGCAATTGGAGACGCCAACTGTTTGGCGCTGACAGCTGCTTTCATTTGCTTTGCGCGGCGACAGTCAAGTAAACAGTTTTCAGTTTTATTTTACAATTGTTTTTGGGCGACTTTAATGCGATTCTCTTAATCATAATGTGTGTGTGAGTTTTAATGTATGCGTGTGTCTATTAAAATTAGTCAACGTTGTTTTTGTTTTTTGTTGGGAGTGTAAAGCGATCAAAGCAGATAAAACAAAACGCTTTGGCCATGTCCTTTGTTGAGCCATAATCCTTAACTGAACAAACAATAATAATCCCAATTATAACTACAACTAATCAGAATTCTATTTACCCCCGTCCCTCCCTCTTCAGTTCGGTCTACTGGCTAAACTTGACGCCAATATTATTGACACGCGTCTGCATGTGCTTCAGCACATCCTCCGAGAACTCCTCGATGGTGGTGAACCGACTCTTCTGGAAGCTATAGATGTCATCCAAAAACGACAGCAATTGTTCCCGGAAATAGTGGCAAATGTCGCGTAAATTCTCATTGGGCCCGAAGAAGCCCCACGCCATCAGCGGTGATATTTGCTCCGATATCACATAGAAATGTGCCATGAATCCATTGGGGAACTTTAACATTCGCTTCTTCGCTTTCAACACCGACCAAACAGCCGTCGTAAGTGCCTACGAAAAGAAATGTGATTATTAAGACAAATTCAATTTATATGCTAAGCAAATACTTTCAATTTCGTGTGTGTGAAGCGAATACTATAGATTTATTATTAAATTAGCGAAAGTGAAACAATCAAAAGTCATTGACCTGTGATTATGGCCTTATGTGTGAAGAGCTGTTTGCTTAGAACAGGTTAGTTGAGAGAATTTTTGTTTCTTTGTTTCTTATTTCATAATGTCTTTCTCTCTGTCTACGCTTATTTCAAACTCGTTTAATTGTCTTTCTTTCTTTCTTTCTTTTGTTTATTATTTCATAATATATATTTTTCTCTATTATATTCCTTTCATTCTGGTTTAATATAATATCTCTTTCTTATCTTTTTTAAAGTATTTCATAATACATTTTTTCTTCCTCTATTATATTATATTTCAAACTGGTTTAATATTTTTTGTTTAATATTTTATAATATAGATTTCTTTATATCCTTTTCCTATATATGTCTTTCTTTTCTTTTTATGTTTTTCTTAATATATTTTTCGTCCTCTATTATATTTCAAACTGGTTAAGGAATATTAAAGCTATTTTATTTAAATATTTTCATTAGAATTTCTTGCATTAGAATTTCCTAGTTATCTTGAATCAAATATTAAAAAGTGATTTAACTGAAAAAGTATAAAATCTTCTAAATAATTGATCCCTAAAAACTTCGCTTCTACGTAAATTGAAAGTTTGTTACCACAAAAATATATTTTCTTACCGTCTCTTTGAATCCATTGGATAGCCAACGATTCTGGACAACAGCTGTGACGCTGGCTGGCGGCGCATCGAGATCCCGGAACGAGTCCAGAATGATAAAGTCCAGGCAAATGTCGTAGAATGTCATTGCCTTGACGTTGCGCTGTTCGAGCTCCATTTGAATGCACGGCCAATTGTTGGGATCGTGCAGGAAGTTGACCATATCCTCGTAGCCAACGAGAAACTCCTTGGTGTCCTTATCGCTCAGGCACAACAGATCGGTTAGTATTTGTCGACCGGCATCGCAGATCCATTGACCCACGGCCGCATCCTTGAAGAGAAACTGAAAGGCGAGCCGCACGCAATGCAACTTGGCCAAATACTCGGTGTCGCTGCTGCAGTGCATCAATTCGGAGCGTATGGTGCGACATGGTACCGTGTACTCGTCGTGATGCCTGAGCGCGGTCTGGAATAGCGGATACTCCTCGTAAGCCGTCTCAATGAAGCCATCGAACTCACGAAGATCGGCCACTTGATCCAGAGCCGAGGCGAAACTTTCCGCTGAATCGAAATTGGGATCAGAGCCAGCGCGACTCAGCACGCTGCCCGATTTTCTCGAGTGCCGATCGTCGTCATCATTATTATCGCCGGCAGCAACAAATCCATCCTCCTCGGCCTCATCAATGGAATGTTCCTCGCGGAAAAGCACCGAACGCTGATCGAGAAAGAGCAGTTCGCTCTGCTCCTGTAGCGTATAGGACATCTCCAGCAGATTCTGTATTTCGCGACAGAACTCCGAGTCCTCCGCTGTGGTCAACGAGGCGGGCACACCGCCCGGCGAATAGTGAGCGGCCAGCGCATCCTCCCAAAAGTTAATAACCGTATCCAACGCCTCCATGCCCATCACACCCAGTTGCTGTGCCGTTAGCTGTGTCATGCCCACGGGGCCGGTGAGGTTCTGATTGTTGATCTGGGCACCGACACCAATCGAGCCCGATGCCATAGACAGGCGATCCGAATAGGCGAGCGTTGAACCCACCGGGCTGCCCGATCTTGCCGACGCCTTGGAGCCGGCTATCGATGCCAGATCGTTGGGACTGCGCATGCTGTTTCGGGTGCGACGACCCGTATACTTTCTTGGACGACGCGTGGGACGCGGCGGTTTGCGACGCCGTAGGAATCGGGATAAGACGCCCATTAGCGCCACTCCGGCAGTGAGGGAGAAGAGCACCACCTGACGGCGAGAAGAGAAAGTTATTGTTAGTTGTTTTCAAAACATTGGCTTGCTAGCTGGCTCTGGCTACTCACTTTTGTGGTGGTGGATACCCTAAAGGGTAAACACCATCCAGCCGGCATCAGGCGCTGCATGCTGTGGAATATTTTTGAGGATTGTGGATTGCGTTTTTGGCAGATGCTGGATTTGTGGTCTCCGCTTTTGTGCGTGCTTTGAGGTTAAACTGGGCTGGACGCAGTTACGCGCGCAACTTTCCAAGTCGCGTGCACATTGGCGACTGCCGTTTTACACTTCTCTCTCCCGGCAGATCGCGTGTTTTGTTTTGCCCCCTTGTCCCTCGTGCTTTTTGTTGTTGACCTTTTGGAACCGCTTTTGAACGAAGCGAAGCGCTGCTCTCTGTGTTATCGTCGGTCCAAGTGCTTGGAATGGTTTTGATAACTACAAACACCAGCAGCACCAAACACCGCCACCACGTTTCTATGATTGTCAATAGAGAGCGCAATCAAATCACCAACTTTCACTTTCCCCGTTCAAAACAACAAAATTGCATCACTATTTCGTTTGGCCTACAAAAAAATTCCAAATTACGGCGGCGAGCTTGTTCAAATGAACTAGCCGACCAGCTAACCGAACTAGTTCGGTGCATTTTGAGCGCAATTATTCCGTTGTTGTTCCGCCCTTTCTGTGAATAGTACTGTTAACGCGCCGCCTGTTGAGCTGCGTTAACAGCAAACTGTTACACTGCACTGCTACAATCCGTGAACCAGCGCGTACAACTGTTTAGTAACCGTTATGTTTAAAACTTCAAATTTCAGCGCGTCAACTTAACTGCATTCAAATTTAAATTCAGTTTTATTTAAGTTATTCATAATTTGGAATGATAATTTTAATAATAACGTGACAATATCAAAAATTTCAAATTTAATATAAAAATGGAGCAAAAAACAAAAGGAACCGTTATGCTTGTTATTCCAAATTCATAATTCATAATTTTGCATAATGCTTCCCGAATCTGCAACGCCGCTTTTTTTGCGCCAATTCTTAATTGTGCAAGTGAAGAGCGTTTTCTCGTTTCACGTTTCAAAATCAAGCATAATTTTCACATTAAACACAAACCTAATGTTCTTGTCTCCTAGTGATATTTGTAATATACTATGTACTATATCAAAACAAAATCGAGCTCTGCCAAACTGTCGGACGCTGCGCCGGATGCCATTGCTGCTGCTGCCAGCCGCTCTGCCAGCGTCGCCAGAGTCGACGTCCACGGGCGCTGTCTGGTTTTTGGCTTGAGCACAAGCAGTGTCTGTCAGTCGAACTTTAACGGCGCTGGTTAACGGACGCGTTTTACTTGCTCCTCTTTGGCAATCACTCTCTCTCTAGTAGCAGTTTGTCTCGCTCGCACCGCCGAAAACACTCGCAACGCTTCGAAAGTAAGAAAAAAAAAAAACGGTTAAAGTTCAAGCAGAAGCAAAAGTAACGCTTCCTTAAAGCAAAACGATTTTTGTTGATTATTTACATTGTTTGTGGTTTGTTATTGTTGTCGTTCCCCTTTCTTTTGGCCATTGTTGCTGCTTTATGGCCTCACCACAGTGCGTGTGCGGTGCGTGCTAATTGAACCTATTTCCTCCTTCCTCCCCTCTACACTGTCATCCTCCTCGTTGCCGTTGCGTAGGCGTAAAGAGAAACTTTTGTTTTTTTTTTTTTTGCTTTTTTTGACGCCTAAGAATTTGGATGCGCCTTGTGTGTATTTTTCTATTTTGTTATTGTTTGTTTTTTTGTGAGCATGACATTTTTGTTGTTGGCGACATAAATTGGAATTGTGTGTGTGTGTGTGTGAAGAAATTGGAAGCCCGGCAAGAGCGTTGAATTGAATTGAAAGCTGATTGTTTTTATGCAAATATTCTATTTGCAGTTTTGCGACGCCGACAGTGACAGCGACGCCAACAGCAGCAACGCAAGCAACTGAAAAGTGCAGGTAAATTAACCTTTTTGTTATATGTATATATATGTATATAGTATGTTGATGAACTTAATGCATGTGCAAGCACGTGCACAATTTGAAGATCAAGGTTGCCACCTCCTTCCAGCAGCATAGACAGTGGCAAGGCCAGCAGCTCTGTTGCAGTTGTAGTTGTGTTGCCACTGCCATTGCCAAGGTGAAGGTCATTGCAAGCAACCACGACAACGACAACAACGACGACGACGACGACGACGTCGGCAGCAACTGCATGCAGTTTATTGTTGTTATATAAACGAGAGTCTGGCAGCAGCCACCCGCACACTCCACCTACCCCACACACATACAGAGAAACACACACACTACTAACCCAGTAAGTAAGTGCGCATGCCTCTGCTGACGTCGCGACGTCACTCTCTCCGCGTCATGTCCTTTTCGCACTGCTTTCTCTGCTGACGCTTCCGCCATGGCCATTGTAGCCGTCGTCGTCGTCGTCGCCGTCGCAGCAGCAACACAGCAGCAGTAGCGACAGCATTGAACTTGACAGCTACTTTCAATGCGACGACCACGACCGAGAGACTCTGCCGACGACGAGACATTAAACAGTAACAAGGTTAGTGGGTTAACTCTGTCGACTCCACTCTTGTCTTTTCTTTCTCTCTCTCTCTTGCTCTGTCTCGCCCCTCTTTTCTCCTACGCTGCGTCACCAGCTGACGTCGCTGTCGACGTCGACTGCGGCCGGATTTAGAAACCCGTTATCAAGTGCGCTCTGAGGCCCCGCTATTGATCATCACTGCTTGCCTTTGGCATTTCTTCAGGTCCCCTTACCTCGCCCCTTCCCCAGGCTGCATAAATGTCCATTAAAAGCCACTTAATCTGGTTGCATTTTTTGTATTCCAATGTGGTTGGCGGGGCGAGGAGCGCGCTTTCAATTTTGATTACTTTCCATGCCAACGCAAAATCCAATTGCAACAGCAGTCACAACGACAACAACAACAACCACAATATCAGCAGCAGCAACTTTAACTGTAGTCGTGCCACATGCGAATCGAAATGCATGTGAATTTGCTTTCTGTCGTGGAAGTGGCACAGGTGAAATTGCCCCAAGCTCTTCATTTGGATCTTCGTTTAGCCGATAAACAAGTTCCACTGCTATCGATTGCACTTCGATTGCCGTCGATTTGAATGCATCGAAAATCCGTTACCAGGTTTATTTACACCCGATGAGAGATCTCTCCTTAAATTAACAGTTCTTAATTAGTTTTTTAATCGCTGCAACAGTCAAGCTAAATTTGAACCTTTGAACCCTAAATCCCAAATGATTATTTACTTATTTTCACAAAATTGAAGATTATCTTATAGTAACTTTAAGAGAGTCAACTATATTATTTTTATCTGTTTTGAAATTTTTATAAGAAATCTTTCCTTACCATCGCAAAGTAGCGTAGAACAAATCCCAACATAGGATTTTGCATATTGGGCAATCAAAGTTCAGCGTAATTCATTCATCGTTCCATTTCATAAAATTTAACTGACTAATAACCAGTAGCTTAAACTTGCATTAGGAATTGTAAATATAGAAATCAATTATTCAGAAAACAAAGATCTATGTATTTTTGGAATTCATAAATGTTGTGAATCAAGTTGAAAGTAAACAAGTTTCTATTTATCTGAATAGCCTTCTTTATACAGGGTGCTCTTGCTGCAAATAGAAAGCAAGCGATACTAAAAAGTACTATGTTTCATCATCTCCATCATGAACTACTAAAAAAGGTTTTCTTTTTTTAATTACAAATTATTTTTTATAGTACTATTTCTCTTTAAAATATCTTAAATTATCTATTTAGTAGTTTCAATATACATATGTTATGTATATTTAAAGTACATATATTTACGATTCCATCGAATCAATTTGTATATCAAAGTGAGTTTCTTGTCTTCTGGGCAATCAGTATGCAGAGTACTCGCATTATAGAGGGATTAATGAGTTCGATGACTTGGCAACTGCGATTTCAACATACATGAATTGCATGCTAAGCCGCATTTTACACTTGGCTGCGAGATGGATGAACTGACAAATGCTATGCCACGTACGATAATTACGAATCGCAGGGATGGGTTATTGCGGGGGGGCCAGGCGGCAGGAAATTGAAATGGAAATGAAAATGGAAGGAAAAACTCTTCAAAAGCTGGCGACTACGAATTATGTGAGACAAGTTAAATGAAAACCAAAACAAAATCATTAAATGCCGACTTATGTGGTCGGAGAAAGGGGATGGTTGGAATGGGAAGGGGCATGTTGGTGGTTAAGTGGTTTGTAATGCCTGGAAAAAAAACTAAAACAAAAAACGAAAATTAAAAAAAAGACGGAAAATTACTGAATAAACACACCAAACATCCAGAGTTGCTCTCAATGTAGTTTTCACTTTCACAAATTGTATCTGACGGATTTGATGGGGTCGCTGGTCGACACTCCACATAGTTGTCTTTAACGCTGTTGTTGTTGTTGTTGATGGCCTCCTCTTGCCTCTTGGTGACAAGAGGGTCACAGGGGCGGTGGCTGGCGGGGCGGGTCAGTTAATGAGCTGAGCTCTAGCTACGCTCTGATAACTCAGAGAGCCACTCTTTTAACGCCATTCAAACAGCGATAAAAAGAACTTGATTTATTTTTGGATTTAATCGGAAATGGAGCATACGAGTTCTGGGAATTCCAGTGCTAAAATGAGATGAAAACTTGCATACATTAAACGCAGATAATTTGCAACGCTGAGTCACAAGTCCTTTAATTTGCTGGCCAACTTGACTGTTGTATACCCTATAAACAGAGAACATAGAACAGTTTGTATTTTCTGTAAGTGTTCCAAGTTTTCAAATATGTAGGATATGCGTAGATGGGATATCAAATAAATAAGATATATTTAGTATTCTTTGAGACCCTTTACTAAAAAAGTAGCTCTGAAATCGTATTTGCAAATTAAAAATTATTAAATTCTTAAAAATGTTCCTTATAAAAGTCATATGCTTGAGTTCTTAGAATTTCTTATTCTTCTAAGACCCTTTTCTAAAATTGCAACAGAGTCTATTAGGTTTTGCTGTAGTATTGAAAAAGTTTGAATTTATTAAGTCAAGCAATCATACAACGTTTTCCCTATGTAGGATATTAAAATCACATGACCACAAATAAGTTTCTAAAATTTCTTATTCGCCTAAGACCCTTTACTCAAATTTGAAGAGAGTCTATTAGGTTCTGCTGTAGTATTAAACAAGTTCAAGTTTATTAAGCAAAGCAATCATTCAACGTTATCTGTAGGACATTAAAACCCCATGACCATAAATGAGTTTCTAGAATTTCTTATTCTTCTAAGACTCTTTCCTTAAAATGCAAAAGAGCTTTTTAGGTTCTGCTGTAGCATTAAACAATTTATAATTTATTAAGTCAAGTTCAACGTATTCCTGTAGGATATTAAAGTCCTAGAACCATAAATGAGTTTCTAAAATTTCTTATTCGCCTAAGACCCTTTACTCAAATTTCAAGAGAGTCTATTAGGTTCTGCTGTAGTATTAAAAAAAGTTTGAATTTATTTAGTCAAGTATAGTATAAGCATTTATGCACTGCCAAGTTCGGCATTCGCGACAATCCAGTTGCGCAGGTAGGAGACGCGCTCATAGCCATCGGGTGCCTCGCGACCACAGCCGCCGAGGACAAAGCTAGCGACGCCCACCAGCTGATTATTGTAGACAGCCGGACCGCCCGAGTCGCCGTGACAAGCGCCAAGATTGGCGCCATGCAACAGACACATTGTGGTTTCTGGTAGATTGCGCATGTAGCGACTGGTGCACTGATTGCGGCTAATGCTGAGCACCTGGATGTAGAGCAGTTCCCTGGAGATGGGGCCGCCATGATAGATGGCACCCCAACCGGAGATGAAGACACTGGAGTTGGTGGGCGGATCATTGCGAGCCAATTCAATGGAACCCATGTTGGCGTTGAAATTGAGATTGGACTTGAGACGCAGCACGGCAACATCGTAGCCAACACCGCCACCATTGTACCTGGGATGCACCGTGACTTTGGCAACATCCACATAGGTCTCATGGCTGTTGAGATTCAGGCTGCCCGCCTGTATAGCCAACTGATTGGCAGGAACACTAAATGGATGGAGATACATTACTGACTTCTGAATATTTTCCACTACACTTACACATTGGAGCCAAATTGAACGCAGTGTGCCGCCGTCAGGACGTAGTTTCGTGAGATGATTGAGCCGCCGCAGGTGTGCTGGCCACGATGACGCAACGATACTTGATGCTTGAATTGGCCGGCTCGTGCTCGACGGCCGCCCACGATGCGTGGTCCAATGGAGAAGCCTGGCTCCTCAAAATCGAGATCAGCTTCCGTTGTCAGCTGTTGCCAGCTGTCGCCGATGCTCAGCGCGAGCAACAATAGATTCACCAGAAATTGCATACTACACCTGTTTGACATTGAACTACTCCCGGATGTCTGTGTGCTCAATGCCGTCTCAACTGTGCTTTTTATGGCCCGGACTCATCAGACGCGCAGCATGTCAGTGTCAATGTTAGCCACAGTCAAGTCGATCATCGAGGTTGGCGGGTAACTTCGCTTATCGGACTTGCATATAACGAGCACCTTAATTACCCAACACGTGCCATTAACACCAGCATGGCCCTGCATCACATCATGTGTATTCGACTAAAGACCAATTGATAATTGAATTGCGACGCAACTTTGCTAGTCGGCAAGGGTCGAAGCGATATATGAGGAAAGCAAGCAAGGATCTAATTAGAGCAACCATTTCTAGAAGGGGTTCCCCACGTTTCAAAAGTGATGAACCAATAACAAACTGTTTACATTTGAAGTTGTTTTCTGGCTTAAGATGTACTCTTCAAAATTATAAACAATACTTTGAAGAGATGTGTTATTTTAACACCACTTACAATGGGAACCATTTGATAAACTTTAACATAAGAATGCTTTCAAAAAGAAGGTAACTTGATGATAAACCACACTTACAAACGAAGTCAGAGAAAGCCACTATGTAAATGGAGAAAATTTGAACTGATCCAAACCCTAGGTTAGACTTAGTTAAAACGTAGAACCGGTGTTGTCCTGAAGGATCCTCAAAAGCAAACTTAAACAAAGAATAATTCTTAAAGCAGGTTGCTCCTAAATTAAAGAGCTAGCACTAACTTCTAGATAGTTTAACTTATCATTTTTTATTGACACAACTATTTGTTTACAAATTGGCATGTTGAATAATCCAGTCGCGATGATAAAAGACCTTAGCATATCCATCGGGACTCGAGGATCCACAGCCACCGACAACAAAGCCCGCAATACCGACAAGTTCTCCGTTGAAGATCGCTGGTCCACCAGAGTCTCCATTGCAAGCACCATTGCCCGACGTGTGAGCCAGACAGAGCATATCGTCCCTGTAGACGGCAATAGAGAGGGCACACGACAACTTGGAAATGGCGCTGAGTGTATTCCATTGCATGGTGCGTGGAATATCGCCGCCAGTGGTGAGACGACCCCAGCCCGAGATGATCACGTCGCTGTTGGCCGGTGTGTCCTCTGTGGCGAGGGGAATGGGAGCCAGTTGGCTGGAGAAGATCAGTGGCTGGGCGAGTTTCAAGACTGCCACATCGAACCAGAAGCTGTTGTATTGGTCATGCACATGCACCTCTTCCACATTGATGAGCATGCCGCCCGAGAAACGGTCCAAGGTGCCAGCGCGAATGCTCAGTAGCGAGGCGGGAGTGCTGCAAGGGACAGCATTAAGATTTTACAATCGATCTTCACCAGAATACGAGAATAGAATACTTACATAGATGAGACTGTGCCATTCTCAAACTGGCTGCTGACGCAATGTCCCGCCGTCAGGATGTAATCGCGGGAGATGATGGAGCCACCGCAAATGTGTGAGCCGGATTGACGTAGCGAGACCTGATGAGGAAATTGACCGATTGTGGCATCCACACCGCCAACCACACGACCCTCGATGACTGGTGGAGCAGCCGAGGCGAACGCTAGACAGGCGCAAAATACAAATATTACAGCTCGCAACATTATTGAAAAGTGAAACGTCAAGGCATTAAAGCCAATGTATTTATGTGGAGAGCCGTTTCGGATTTCTATCTAGCTATCTATCGCCACGTGATAAGATTTATTTCAATTCTAGTGATTATAATCCGATTGAATTTTATTAATTGAACGAGCGAGCGAGCAAGCTTATCCGTCATGGGTTTTATTCTAATCTTTAAATTTATTGTTTTATTGTGGGAGAATTACGCGAATTCTGGGGAAAATCCAGGAAGCGTTTTGTCCACTATTTAAGCCTACTCCTTATCATAGCATTGCTGATATTTGTGTCTATACTAATGCTTGTTGTAGATTGTAAATTGCTTAGTTACTCAACAATTTTCATTGATCTTGCGTGTAATATTTTTAACGTTGCTAAAAGACCTTGAGGGCTTAAGACTAGATTGCATAACCAGAAGAATTGTTAATTGTTTTCTTAGGATGTAAAGCTGTTCCTCAAGATCTTCAACTAAAATTACCCGAGATAATGTAGGCTCAATTATATTGTTTTGAATTTTGCAGACTTTGGACTTTTATTTGTAGACTCTTCGCCTGTATTTTTGCCATGTATTTTTAGTCTTGTGATTTACAAATCACGAGTGATTGAAAGCAAGTTTCTTGTCAATCTGGATCACAAATAATTTCTAGTCTAGTCATAAATATAGACAACACATTTCACAACGAATTCATCGCCGCGTATGCGTCACAACAAGGCAAATTACTTCCCCAACATTTTGATTGCAAGCTTGAAAAGCTCAGGTGATTCCTATAGAATGTATTTGAAATTCTCCTTCAATGTTTTCATCTTTATTAAATTATGCAATTTTAAGTTTCGGCTAATAATGATGTAATTAAAATTATTGGCTTCCGTCTACAAATAAGGTCAATCTTATCCATGTGGCCTAGTCATAAAAGTTGATCTAAATTGTAGTTATTTCAGGCTCTCTTATCAGCGCCATTGACGCTTCGACTGAGGTCACATCGCGGACTATCCATAGGCCATATCAATAATCAACTTATCGTCTAATTTAAAGATTGTTGCAACTGTTAAAACATCGGGGAAATTGCAGGTTTCAGGGCGTGAGACAGGAAAGGCAATTTCTAGGAAATGCCTCAGCTAATCAGAAGAAGCACAACACAAGGGAAAGAATGAAATATGAGTATGTTGGAGAAACAAGTCGAAAAGCTCTTTGGAATTCTCTCAAGGAATTATTTCAAGATATCTCAAGCTTGAGACATCTCGGAAAACTAAGGGATACCATAAATGCAGCATGTGCCAACAAATAGATCTGAATATAATTGCTATTAAAATACACAAAAAGCAAATATAGAGTACATTTTTGGAGTCTGAAACGCAACTTGGACAAAGATCTTAACAAGTTTTCGCTGCCACCCGCTGAAAGAAAACTCCACCACAGATTATATAGTTAAGGATTAATGGTTATGTAATTAGCTGGAATTGTTTTGTTCATTTCGGTATCTAGGCAAGCAACTGTTCCTGCAGCCAATCGGAATAACCTGCGACGCGAACAAACACGTCGGGGTAACGTGAGCCACATGCACCGACCACAAAATTGACGACGCCCAATATTTTGTCATTGTAGACAGCAGGTCCGCCACCATCGCCATTGCAGGTGCCCTCCTTAAGGGCATGAGCGAGGCAGAAGTTCTGGCTGGCATCGTGATCGCTGTAGGCATCCAAGCAGACGGCATCGGAGGCAAACGTAAGGTTGAGTTTGCGTATCCTGTATGAGGAGACGCCATCAACGGTGGTGCCCCAACCGGCAACGCTAATCTCATCGCCTTCAGCAGGCAGTGCCTCATCGGCGCCAGTCAATTCAATGGCCTTGATGCGATCTGTCCACTCCAGCGCTGTGTTCAATGTGATGACAGCCAGATTGTTAACCAGCGCATCATAGTCCGGGTGGATGGAATAGGAGGCAATGGTCACAACGTGTCCGCCGGCATATTGATTGGGGCTGCCAACTCGGGCCGAAATGCGGCTGCTGTCGATGCTGCGATAGAGCGGAAACAAAAGGGTTAATCAATTGTTTTGGTTTGTATGCATAGAGTTAGATCTACGGAGAGTTGGTCAACTGGGGTTTAATGGAAATATAGTTTGTCTGTGGGGAGTCACTCTCTAGAAGTTTAGTCTTCAAAAAGCTGTTCTTCCGGAGGGAAGTTTTCAGTGTGTCAGTCTCAAAAAGCTTTATCTGTAGTTAGTTTCTAAGGGGTTAGTCTCCGGATTGTGTGTCCACAGAGAGATACTCTCCAGAGGCTTAGTCTCCATAGGAGTACTTTCCAGAAAACTAACTTATTCACCACCGAGTTACTTTGTATTATTCTATAAAATGAGGCTTTGACTTACAGTTTGCCATCGCGATAGAGACAGTGGGCGGCAGTGAGCAACTTCGATGCAGAAATAATGCTGCCTCCGCAGACATGCGCATTGTCCACGCGCAGCGACACCGCATAGGGCGTGGCATCGTTGGCTGCCTCCTCGCCGCCCAAAATGCGTCCCTGTGGCGTCTCGGAGTGGACGTCAGCCAGAAGCATGAGCAGGCACAGTGCAGTGGTTAGCTTGATCATCTTGTCGTTGTCGAGTGCGCAAAGCAAATGACGCCGCATTGGAGGCCAAAAGCGTACGGAGAGCTTATCACTACTCCGCTTTGGCCTGGCCTGGCCCGGCTACTCTAAATCTAATCTTATCGCAGCGAGCCGTCAATTCAGTCAGCAGCTAATTTCAGCGTTATTATTTGTTATGATTGTGTGGGCACTAAAATTCGCAATAATCGGGCAGTAGCTGCCAAAGGGCGGCGGGCAAAGGAGTAATGGCAGGGACGGAACACTTGCAGGGCTGGGGGACAATCAGGGACGAAGAGTTTGACTGAGAACTTAACGGGAAGAACCAGAGATAGCCAATCGCTTGTCTCTTGTGACTCATTATGATCAGCGACTAGCTCAAAAAAAGCAATTGACTTGCTATCGTTTGGTTACTTTGCGCTCTCTTTTGCCTAGGCCTTGTTATCAGTGTGATTGGCAGTTGAACACACTATCGATAGCCCTCGTATTGACCATATACACATGTTTAGTTGACCAAGCGAAAAAAACTGGGAAATTTATGGCCATTGTAAAATGATCGAATCGCACATATATATCTAGTATAGTTATAGTGCCGTACCGCCCATAAAATCAAGGTACAACACGCGCTCAATATTCCCGTCAGCAAGAAACACAAACTTTATGCACTTGAAAAAAAATATACAAAAAAAATTATACATGTGATTGATTGTGGGAAACTCCGTTAACAGGAGATCCTACTGCTCGTTGGCCTCAATCCATGACAAATAGTACGAGATGCGAGAGCTGATGTCGGGATATTTGGTGCCGCAGTTGCCAAAGAAGAAGCTAACAACGCCAAGCAAGACACCATCATCATCGACCACGGAGCCACCATCATCGCCACGACAGACGCCCTCGTTCTCGGCATGCGAAAGGCACAATACCGAATCGTAGCCATAGCCAGCGGAGAGCTCACAGTATGGTTTGCTCAGCGTATTCAGATTGGATTTCTGTAGCTTGTAGTTGGAGGTGCCATCGAGTTGTTCACCCCAACCGGTCACATAGACGGGTGTACCATTCGCTGGCACCTCTTCCACTTCCGGGTCGGTATCGTTACCGGGGGCGGGCAAGGCGATTTTGTTGATCTTGTCGCCGAAGGTCAATGCCTCACTGAGTGTCAAAATGGCTAAGTCATGCAGAAAGTTGCCATACGATGGATGGATGACAACCTGTTTGACGTCCACCAAACTGCCACCGGCAAATTGATTGATGCTGCCCACACGCACCGTCAGCTGATCCACAGAAACTCTGAAGTAGAAAGTTGAAGTGAGTGAGGAGATTAAGAGCAGGACAAAGAGCTAACTTACGGTGTGGTGCCCACATTAGAGACACAGTGAGCAGCTGTGAGCAGTTGCGTCTCGGAAATAATGTTGGCCGAACAAACATGCGCCTTGTTCAGACGCAACGATGCCACCCAGGGAAACTCTGAGGTCTGGGCATCCTCGGAGCCAAGCAGACGACCCTGCGGCAAGGCCACCACCAGACCTAAGGCAATGCAAATGCAGAGAACGGAGAGTGTACGTGAGGCAATCATGGCGTTGGATTGGAAACTGATTGGTAATACGTTCGCTTCGTTCCGCAGTTGCATCTAATCTGGTCAGCTGAACGATAAGTGGCCATGTTGTTTATTACTGACCCCGCTCGATTAGATTTGCCAACACGTATTTGGAGTCTTCGTTGGGGCAATAAAATGAAATAATGGCGCCCGTATAAATGTCGCAAGGTTCTGCCGGCGGGAAATTAGTACGACTTTGAAATCTCCCCCAGAAATGTCGTCGCAATTGCTCGTCTGTCTTCTTGCGGCACTCTGTCTGAGCTGTGTGGCCGCCCAGTCGAGTCGCCTGGTCGATGGCGAATCGGCTGCCGTGGGTTCGCATCCCTACAGCGTCTCGCTCCAGTTTCAAGGTGACCACATCTGTGGCGGTGCCCTAATCAGCGATAGAGTTGTCCTGACGGCAGCGCATTGCGTCACACGTGGCGGTAGCATTGAAAGGTAGCTGTTGTACTTGGAAGTCATTTGTCATTTTCTACGCCACTTTAATACCGCTCTAATCCACTCAGTTATCCAGCTAGAAGCTTTACTGTCCGCGCTGGCAGCATTCAACGTTCCGCTGGCGGTCAATTGGTCACCGTCTCCAGTATCGTTGTGCACAAATCCTATGCCAATGGCCTGAATAATTTGGCGCTGCTTGTGCTCCACTCGCCGCTCACCCTCAATGCCAACACCCAGCCCATTACCTTAGCCACTGAGGTGCCTCAAGCTGGCGTTGCCTTGACCTTCAGCGGCTGGGGTTCATTGAAGGATTCGGGTGCCTTGAGCCACCGCTTGATTGTGGGCACCCAGCTGTTGCTCAGCGATGCCGAGTGTCAGCAACAGTTGTATTTGCAGGATGAGGGTCTCCTTTGTTTGGCCCCCACAGATACCCAAACGGCGCAAGGCATTTGCGTTGGCGATGCTGGCGCACCGGCTGTCTACAACAATCAACTGGTTGGCATCGGCAGCTTCTATGTGGGCGGCTGTGGTAGCAGCAATCCCGATGGTTTCCTCAATATTGCTTACTATCGTGACTGGATCAACGAGAATACTCCCTGAACCTTGAGATCTTCTTAAGCTTTAGATCTATGCAGTCGAACTCACAATTTGCTTTATTTAGTTACTTTATAAGGGTATTGTAATAAAATTGTTTGGCTTTTGGTCAGCGTGTTTTGGACTCGAAGTGGGATGCATTCCGGTTACCTTGGGTATTTTTTTAGGGGCTAAAAATCTTCGCTACTTATATTGCAGAGGCATGAGATCATCGTGTTTTTTATCGTTTAGACTCGACTCCAAAATACTGTACACTGCAATTTCTTAAATTCTTTTTTGGTTTTTGCCAGCTCAAAGGTTAAGGTCACAAGTAATATACATTTAAACATTAAAGTTTTGGCAAATGTTCTCGAAGCAGTTTTGTTTGAATCTATTTGATATAGCTTGAAGCTTATTCGACTCTCATAATTTAAATTTAAGAGGTTATAAACTTAAGTATTTTATTCTCTCATTCATTGAGTTGCAAAACTCATTTGCACTGAATATTTCTGGAGTTACAATTGCATATTGTTAAGTCCCAAGAGACGACATATGATTTTAAAAATATTGCACAACTCTTTACATAGTTTATTTATTATGCAAGCTGCCAATATTTTTTTTTTGAATTCGCAAACTTGATTTTTTATGTTCATTCATTCATTCTGTACTTGAAAAGTAGGAGCGCCTAGTCAGTTTATCGCACATCGCGTAACAGTTAAAAGGAATAAAATACTTGAATCGACAAATTCCTGATCAACGACAACAGTTGCAGCAAATAACATTTTAGAGCGACTGAAGTATGTATTGATAGTATTGAGAGTTAACAATTGAGGAAAAAATAAAACCCTCAAATGAACAATTGCCTTTTATTTTAAACAGATAGCATCGCAACTAATAATGAATTAAATGGAATCAAAGTATCATAAAAAAAAGGCGTGGGCATGCGATAAGCTGAAGTGGAAGACGCTGTCGAGTATCTATACAACTGACAACTGACAATGGACAATGGACAACTATTAGGGGGTGCGATAGTAGGATTTTTGAAGAGGCCCCAATGTGGCATGCCTGATGAAGTGCGACGCTAATTGAACGTATTGTGCCCCGATAAGATTGAATTGGATAGAGAGAGAGAGAGAGAGAGAGAGCACATTTTTTGTATTGATTGCAATCGAAAGAATCTTTATTTTATTTTGATTTGCTGTTTATTCCATCTGCTTTTGAATCCAATCGTAGTTAGAAGCAATGCTGATGAAACGTTCAGGCAACATGCCACCGCATTCGCCAAGCATATCAGCGGCGAGGCCAACAAGTTCTCCCAGATAGACAGCTGGGCCGCCAATGTCCCCGGTGCAAATGCCTTGGCGTCTGCCATGTCCCAGACACAACACCTGATCGTTGTCCACAATCACATTGTCGACCAGGCTGCATTCGCGGTCAGCCTCCACGATGGCGGTGCCAACTTGCAGGGTGCGGTACATGTCGGTGTCGGTTTGCTTAGTGCGTCCCCAGCCAGAGACATCCACATAGGCGCCCACTGGAGGATTTTCGCGGGCCAAAGGCAACGCACTCACGTCACTGTTGAAGACGAAAGCTGACTCCAGACGCAGCAGAGCGACGCCGGTCTTCAGTTCATTGTAGTCGGGACTGAGGGTGATTTCCTCGACGCGTATGCGTTGAGCGGCATTGTAAAGATCGACAGAGCCAGCGGAGACCATGAATAGCTGTGGTGGCCAACTAGGGGTATCGAGAAAGAGGAAACAGGATTAGAATAATAAATAAATATTTGAATAAGAAAATTCGGGATATTTTTAATAAGAGTGAGATCCATGGGAGCTTAGTTTGAATTGAATAGGAAAAACAGGATGAAGTTAAGTTGAGACGGTGCCTTAACAATTTTAAAAATTGCAAGAAGAAGGCAGACGAACCGTTTAGGTAATCTGGAGTCTCAAATGAGGATCATTCTTATAAGAAAACTGAGTAGGGAACCTCGGATATTCCTTGTATCGAAACTAAGTAGGGAACCTCGTCGATAGGGTTGACATCTCTAATGCCACTACTTTATAAACTCGAACGTGGTAGCTGCTAAAGTTTCTGGGCATTAAAAGTGCAAGACTTTTAAAAATTATTAAAAAAAACGAGTAGAAAACCGGTTGTGAATCCTTTTTGGTATTTCACAGCTTTTTTTTTATCTTTAAAGCATTGCACTTTTATTTGGTTGCTACTTACGCCGTATCCTTGCCAGCGGAGCAGACGCAGGTGAGTGCTGTGAGCGCATAACGCTCGGCAATGATCACCGCACCGCAGTTGTAGGAACCACCAATGGAGAGGGCCGCCTGGTAGGGCAACTGACCCAAGACGGCATCCTCGCCGCCAGCAATGGCCTGAGAGCAACCGATTAGAGCGCTGAGAAACACGAGAGTTGCAGTTAACTTCATTTTGTTAGCGATTTATGGTCGGACATAGATCAGGTCTATAGGTTTATATAGTTCCCACCGGGGTGACTGTTATCTTATCGCACAACAGGAGAGGCGGACAGAGAGATAGTTAGATAGGGAGACAGAGAGAGAGAGAGAGCGAGAAAATAATTGAGCTGCCCATCCGGTTGATGTCTCTGATTAGACAAGAAACTGATCTAATTGCTGCGCATTCGCGTGGCGAATCCAACTGTCTCAACTGACAGCCGATCTGTCTCTCCATCTGTCTGTCTGACGATTCGCAAAATACTGAGAAATCAATGAACTTTGATAGACACCGCCTGGGGGAACACGTTTGCCTGGGTGCCTCCGCTTGGTTGCCCAGGTTTTTATTTATTTATTTTTTATTTTATTTTTTTTTTTGTTATGTTGGGGCCAATGCACTCGGCCAAATTGAAGCACGTAGCGTTCGCGTTGCGTTGCGGTCATTTTGGTCTTGCTGAGCAACAGGTTGTCCAGTTGCAGCAATAACAACAACAGTAACAGTAACAGTAACAGCAACCACAATTTCAACAACAACTCATCCATCTTGATGTTTTGCCTTATAACAACAGCTCTCGTTGGTCAGCACTGCACATTTGTGGACTTGACGTCACCGTCAACGGTTGAGCAGCCCATCCATCCATCCATCCATCTATCCAACTGCTATTGATCTAGCCATCCTTGGTCATAGCGTCATACCGTCATATCGCCTGACCGCCTTAACGCCATTAAAGCCAATACAATGATACTGCGAAACACAATTGTTGGCCAGCTGCTGTTGCTGATGTTGCTCTACACGACGGAGTATCTGTGCAATGCCAAGACCGTATCCACGGAGCCACTTTCAATGGCATTGCCCGAACCACGAGCTTATCTACCCGATGCCCAAAATCTGGATTTCGTTTATCACGATCATGAGGAGCTCACTCGATTCTTGAGGTACGTCAAAACCGAAAACTGAAAACCGCAAACATTGTTCATCAATTGATAATCAATTTCAATACAATCCAAATTGTTTCGTTGTTGCTTTCGTTGTCCGTTGTCAGGGCCACAAGTGCGCGGTATCCCAATCTAACAGCACTCTATTCGATAGGCAAATCGATACAGGGCCGCGATCTCTGGGTAATGGTCGTGAGTTCATCGCCGTATGAGCATATGGTGGGCAAACCCGATGTCAAATATGTGGGCAACATTCATGGCAACGAGCCGGTGGGTCGTGAGATGCTATTGCATCTCATTCAGTACTTTGTCAGCAGCTACAACACGGATCAGTATGTGAAATGGCTGTTGGACAACACACGCATACACATCCTGCCTACCATGAATCCCGATGGCTATGCCGTATCGAAGGAAGGCACCTGTGACGGTGGTCAGGGACGGTAAGTCTTGGTTGGATTGCTCATTCGCCAACTGCAAATTAATATTCCTCTTCTCCTTCAGTTACAACGCGCGTGGCTTTGATTTGAATCGCAATTTCCCGGATTACTTTAAGCAGAACAATAAACGTGGACAGCCGGAAACGGATGCGGTCAAGGATTGGATCTCCAAAATACAGTTTGTTCTGAGCGGCAGTCTGCATGGTGGCGCCTTAGTTGCCAGTTATCCGTACGACAACACGCCCAACTCCAGTAAGTAGTCTCACAAGTGCGTCAGCCCCTGCTTTGTTATCTGTTCTGACATCTATGCAGAAGTCTTGCCCCATCCATGTTTTTATGGCACTCTCATTCTCTTTAGTTGCTTAAGTTGTCGCATTAGTTCTTGTTACAATTCCTGCCTCAACCTGCGGCTAAAACATCCTCAACGTTGCTGCTCTAATGTTACCTAAGTTTCTGTTCGAATCCCCGTTCCTATCCTAGTTCCCGATCCAGTTCCTAGCTTAGTAGCTGTTTCAAACCCTCATTACTTGCACTATTCCTATTCCCATTCCACAATTCCAGTCGTTGCTTTCGTCTAGCCAACTGGTTTTTGGTTCCGATTTATAAAGTTATCTCTCCCACAATGCTCTCTCTGTTTGAACTTTAATCCTTGCTTTCGCACCAATATGGCTGCTGAAAGGAATCTGCCGTTCGTCCGCGCTCTGTGCGAGTGAGTAATCGTTCGTCTTGCCCTCTTTTCCGTAACGACTCAACTAATCTTTCTCTCTCGCCCCTGCTTTCAATCTCTCTTTCTGCCCACATGTCCCCTGGGCGCAGTGTTTCAAACCTATTCGGCAGCGCCGTCGCTGACACCCGACGACGATGTTTTTAAGCATTTATCCCTGGTCTATGCCCGCAATCACGCCAAGATGTCCCGAGGCGTTGCCTGCAAGTCGGCGACACCAGCTTTCGAAAATGGCATTACGAATGGCGCTGCCTGGTATCCATTGACGGGTGGCATGCAGGATTACAATTATGTGTGGTACGGCTGCATGGAGATTACGTTGGAGATCTCGTGCTGCAAATTTCCACCAGCCTATGAGCTCAAAAAATACTGGGAAGACAATCAACTGGTGAGTTTTGCGCAACAAACAACACAATAATAGATAACGCTAATCCCATTTATTTGCAGTCTCTAATTAAATTCCTAGCAGAGGCGCATCGTGGCGTCCAGGGCTTTGTATTCGATCCGGCGGGCATGCCCATTGAGAGAGCTTCCATCAAGATTAAAGGACGTGATGTGGGCTTCCAGACGACCAAATACGGCGAGTTTTGGCGCATTCTGCTACCGGGCTACTACAAGGCTGAGGTGATGTGTGAATGATTCATAAACAATTAGAATGTTGCTTAATTTTGTTCATTTGCAGGTCTTTGCCGAGGGCTATGCGCCACGCGAGGTCGAGTTTGTCATTGTGGAACAGCATCCAACGCTGCTCAATGTCACATTACAAGCATCCAAGGTAAGTGTCCCCGTTGCAAGAGTATGTGTTTCTTCTCACTGTGATGGTTATGGTGATGGTAACTCCTAATTCTCTCCTTCACTGCCTGCTTACCATATCTGCATAATCCCTTCTGCAGTATATAATCGCTTCCACCGCGACAACTACGAACGCCCCAAAGCGCAGCACAACGGCGCGTAATCTGCGTGATCAGCCCACAGATTAGATGTGATCGGAGCCACTGCATCCACTCCATCTATCTGGCGTGTAAATATGAGTCTCACGAGTGCTTTAATCTTAAGGCTTAACACATAACTAACAAACGAAACTAACTAACTAACCAATTAGTCCCACTAGTAGTACCTTGAAAAAAATGGGCGACATTGCACTTGGATGATTGGTGTAGGATGAGAGGATGTATGAAATAAAATGGAATAGTTATTGACCAATACCTTAGGATTAATCATAATAATTCTTACCTCAAACGTATGCCATATTGTTACAAAATATCTTCCTGGTTTTTGTTTATGATCTTCCTGGTTTTGGTTACGATTGTTATATTCAGAGATTCAACTAATTGTTAAGTGTTTCTTGTTGTTAAAATAATATTGTAAAATGATAAAATACCTGTCTCTTTATGTTTTGTTTTGGCTCTTTAACGTGGACAATAAAATGTGACGGTTTTGCTTTCAATCTAGAAACACTTGTAACTTAACACAACATTATCTTCACAGCGCGTTGAGGGAGTTGGCGCCGGAGGTCCATCGTTTTACCGACCCATGCAGGCACCGCAGCATTATAGACCAGGTGTCCCGCCCTATGCAACAGCCGCCTCCAATGACAACGGCATCTTGTCCACCATCAGCAATGGACTAAACAGTTTGTACTCGAATATATTCGGTTGAGCTTGCTGATGCTAAGTATGGATGTTCTTTTAATTTCTAAGTTGATTTCTGTGTAGAACCTAGACCTAAGTTGTTTGTCTATTTATTATTAAAACAAGAAACAACCAATAAACGTTTTCAATTTTCATTGAAAATATTCAGATTTTTTTTATTGTTATCGAAGTGCCCAATTCTTAGATAACCCCACAATTCTTTTGTATATAACTTATCTTTGTAAACCAAAAACAAGTCCTGTTACAAAAACATCAATCAACAGCAAACCGCAATACAGCAAGTCGCTTGCTTGCTAAGTGCCGTCATCTATCGGTCGTTATCGCAATGACGATTTAATCGGCGTCTCGTGAGCCAAAAAAGTTCCAGAAAGCAGATAAAATACCAGGCGAATATAAATGAGCAGCAAGCAGAAATACAGCAAGTAACTTGCTAGCTAACTCGGGCCATCTATCGGTCTTTCTCGCTCTGACGATTTAGTTGACGTCACGAGCGCCAAAAAAGTTCCAGACAGTTGGCAAAATACCAGGTGAACATAAATCAGCAGCAAGCAGAAATACAGCAAGTCACTTGCTTGCTAAATGGCGCCATCTATCGAAAGTTCTCTCAATCATGCCGCTACGAAAAACGAAATATTTGAGCGCCAATTTAAAATTTGGTAGCTATCAAACTTTAAGTCATCAAAAAGTAAACAAAGCTAATGAAAATATTAAGTTATTATTTGTTAATATTAATATATATTAAATATACTTATAAGCGCACAATAATTAATTACACTCAAATAGATATATAGAATGATAAATTATTATTTAAATTTAAAAAAGCCGCCAAACGTGAAATATCGACCTATCGAAATCATAGCAGCAGTGGTCAAGTGGTCACACTTATAGCATAGGTTTTTTTTTGGTATATCGGTAATATCAACTTTATTTCGTACGATACCAATTCAAAACGCGAATTTTGTTTTTACTTTTATTTCTAAATTGTTCGTGATCAATTATAATATGATCAAATTGAAGAGTACTTTTGAATGACTAAAAAGAACATTCTAAATATGCGTCACTGAACTGGCAAAACAAGAAAACAACAGCTATGTAATAGCCTCTTTCCACCGCTCGGTTTTCTTTGGTTTTCTTTGGTTTTTTCACGTTCAGGCCGAATGTTACGTTCGCCCCATGTAAAAACCCATAAGAAAAAAAAGTCGGTTTTTCTACGTTCGCGAGCTACGTAGAAATAGCGAACGCACTTTTTGGGTAATTATGCGATATTTTGATCGATATGACAACGAAAAAGAGGTCACCACTAAACAAACAGCTGACATTTAAGTGCGCCAAGGTATGAAAATAGAAAAATAAAAATTTGATTTTGCTTTTTAAAGCAAATTTTTTAAATTTTAGATGAGCCAAAAAACTCGAAAGCCGTCAATATTGTGGAGTGGCATCCACGAGGCTATGTTTTTCGAGTTATGGGAGGAGAAATGTAGTTTTTTTTTTGGCCAATCCACGAAGGCGCTCCACAAGGATGCCCAACTCCTCGTTATTAATTTAAAAATTATCTTTAAAAAAAAATTCGCTATTTCCAGGAATATCGCGATCGCAAAAACACCCATGCCGTTGCTAAAATTAAATGTATTTATGTAAATATTACATTGCTGCAAGCAATTCTTTTCTTTACTATTGGCAATCACCTATTCTTCCTTCACTTCGTTAAAATCCTCATAAAAATCCTGCAATTAAAGAAAATTTTTCATTTTAAAATGCGCGTGCTGTTTTTTGAATTGTTCGCCAACTCGTGTTTACATTTGAACAGCTGATATTTCAGAGCGGCCATATTGAAAAATTTACCGTTGCCCATATTTCTCGGTTCGTGCAGATGGAAACCCCGAAACGGGACTTTAAAAAACGTAGAAAAACTGAGTGAGGTGGAAAGAGGCTATAAGGATAGTATCGTGCAAACGGTATAATTGAAGCCGATAAATAGTACATTTGTTACATTATATCTGTGGTCACACTGATCTGTAGTTATTCTATCGCCATTTTCTTTGTCGCTTTGTCGAGCCGTGTGGGGTATTCTCTAATTCTGTGATCAAAAAAAGTTGTTAATAAGCGTTGAAAATGGTAAATTTACTTGAATTAAGCAAACAATAATATAAGTTTACAGCATACTTGTCGCGAGTGCAGTGAAATATTTGCGTTTTCATTGATCATTTCACAAAATATTGCGTTTTCATTTGCCGGGTGTCGTCCACGGCTGAAAAAGCCGCACGCACTGCGAAGCAGACGGCCAAAGCAAGAAGAAGCAGCAGCAGACCTCAAGTTAATATGTGTACGATGATGACAAGCCTACACACACACACGTGAGGAGGTCGCAATGCTTCGAGAAATTTCCATTATGTTAATAGTGGCATGACTTGTCTTGGCGTTTTGCAGCAATTGCTGCAACTACATGAGGAAGCACATTTTTCTCTAGTAATCGGTGAATTTTTCCTCAACTGCAGCATGCTGCAGCAGGGCGTGTGCCTGTGTGTGTGTACTGCGCTCGCCGATGAATCACGCACTATTTGGGGGTTATGTCCGAATCGTATGGCAACTCGGAACTAAATACACACAAACACACTGCATTATATATATATATATATGCAATGCAACTGAATATAAACAAATGAAATAAATGTTTTGTTGGTTTTTAGGAGATGTCACTAAATCCCGTGCGCGTTCTCAAGCATGAGGCGCAAGAGGAGAAAGCCGAAATGGCGCGTTTGTCATCATTCATTGGTGCAATTGCCATCGGTGATCTGGTGAAGAGCACACTGGGACCCAAGGGTATGGACAAAATCTTGGTTGCTACCGGTCGCAATGCTGGCCAGGTGGAGGTCACCAACGATGGTGCAACCATATTGCGTGCCGTTGGCGTTGATAATCCAGCTGCAAAGATTCTGGTCGATATGTCGCGTGTCCAAGATGAGGAGGTTGGCGATGGCACCACATCCGTGACGGTCTTGGCATCTGAATTGTTGCGTGAAGCCGAAAAGCTGGTGGAACAAAAACTGCATCCACAGATCATTGTCACCGGCTGGCGTTTGGCCACCCAAGTGGCGCTCGATGCGCTGACACAGGCGGCTCAGGATAACTCGACCAACAGTGAGAAGTTCAAGAACGACTTGCTGAACATTGCACGCACCACATTGTCATCGAAGATTCTGCACCAGCACAAGGATTTCTTTGCCAATCTGGCCGTGGATGCTGTGTTGCGTCTGAAGGGTTCCGGTGAACTCAAGTCCATACAGATTATCAAAAAGTCCGGCGGCACATTGGGTGATTCGTTCCTCGACGAAGGCTTTCTGCTGGACAAGAAGCCAGGTGTCCATCAGCCACAGCGCGTGAGTAGCAAACCCAAAAACTATTAATCATGAATAATCTGTGTGTATTCTAATTGTTGTTGCTCCATATGAACGCGTCGAAATGACTGTGACTTATGTGTGCTTTACCCAAAATCATATCACAGCCATTTTGACGAGTTTCATGTGGTGGCCACCGCCAGCTGCTAAGAGAAAAGCGTGTTAAGCACGACCATCTGTTGTTGCAACGAGAGCACGTGACTCACACGCTGACATCAGTTTGTGTTTGCTCGCAATAAACTGGTTTTCATTCATTTTTTATTTACTAATCCTTTATTTTGTTTAATATTATTAGATTGAAAATGCAAAGATCCTTATTGCCAACACACCCATGGACACGGACAAAATCAAAGTATTTGGCAGCCGCATCAAGGTCGATTCGTTGGCCAAGATTGCCGATCTGGAGATGGCTGAAAAGGAAAAGATGAAGGAGAAGGTCGACAAGATCTTGTCGCACAATTGCAATGTCTTCATCAATCGCCAGCTTATCTACAATTACCCAGAGCAGCTGTTCGCCGATGCCCAGGTGATGTCCATTGAGCATGCCGATTTCGATGGTATCGAACGTTTGGCCTATTGCACTGGTGGCGAAATTGTCTCCACTTTCGAGAATCCCGCTCTGGTCAAGCTGGGAGAATGCAAGCTCATCGAACAGGTGATGATTGGCGAGGATACGCTGTTGCGTTTCAGCGGTGTCAAATTGGGCGAAGCCTGCACCATTGTCATTCGCGGTGCCACGCAACAGATTCTCGATGAAGCGGATCGTTCGCTGCACGATGCCCTCTGTGTGTTGGCTGCCACGGTCAAGGAGTCACGCATCATTTATGGTGGCGGCTGCGCCGAGGCTCTGATGGCCAATGCTGTGTTCAAGAAGGCCGCCGAGACACCCGGCAAGGAAGCCATTGCCATTGAGGCCTTTGCACGTAAGTCGAAATTGAATAATTTACAATTGTATGAGTTGATTTATTAATCCTTTTCTTTTTACTTGGCGCAGGTGCTCTGTTGTCACTGCCTACGGCTATTGCTGATAATGCTGGTTTCGATTCGGCACAACTGGTCTCTGAACTGCGCGCTGGACATGCTCAGGGCAAGCATCAGTTGGGTTTCGATATGGAGAAGGGCAAGGTTGCCGATGTGCGCGAACTGGGCATCACTGAATCGTTTGCTGTGAAGCGTCAGGTGCTCATGTCTGCATCGGAGGCAGCCGAAATGATTCTGCGTGTCGATGATATTATCAAATGTGCGCCGCGTCGTCGTGTTCCCGATAGGGGCTATTGTTAAACATCGATTCATCTTAAGTATTTTTTTGTCTAGGATTTTTTTTATTAAAAACCTTACACACACAACTCTCGTTTAACATCATCGCTAATTTTATGATCTGTCTTAAACTTATAACTACACACACACATATACACGAACAACCTACACGCAAGATGCACACACACACAGCCTAACTTGCATTCTTCAAAATTTGTTTGTGACCATTTCAAAAACTATTTTTGTTAAAATCAAAGAAAATCGTAAACTCATTGTTGCGCAAGCTCAGCTTAAAAACACTAAAGAGAACAAAAAAAAAACAACGCATTTAGAAAATGTGTCAAAAATCCACAAAACACACAAGCAACTTGTAAATGAATACAATTTTTGTAAACATCATATGTGCGAAATGCAAAAATGATGGGAAAACAACAGAAAAAAATAAAAGAATGATATTTATGCTTAACAAAACTAAATATAAACCCTTGTTTTTAATTAAGTTGTGCTTTTTAAAATTAATTTTTTTTTTTTTAGCACAGTGAACTTGGTTCTAAGCTTTGTTGAATTAAAAAGACGCAAGATTGCAATAAAACACTCAATAGTTGAACATTGCAAACATTTTTTATATTTATTTTTTGTCACTATTTGTTGTCACAATAAAAACTTGCAGCTTATTGCGTCAAGAACATATTTTGAAAGAAGTTGTTGTTGAATCCCCTTCGTTTCAAGGATAATCTGCGAGTATAAAACCAGTTTGTTGGCGCGCAGCGTTTTATTTTAGGATAATACATAGTCAATATCGATATAGATATATGTGTTATATAGTATGTGTATATACTTGTATATACGTAGGTAGTTTTGGGAAGAGCACAATGTGAATTTCCCATTTTAGCCGCTCAAGAAAACTAAACAAAAACACTTTACCAAAAAATGATGGCTAAGTAGGCGGTTGGTCTACAAAACATATATACTATAACTTTAGTATATATAGCCTTGCCACAGAGTTCGCATTTTTGGAGGTTCGGATCTCAGACTTAACTTATATCGTTGGGCTAGAGCAAGAGAGTGTAACTCTGCAAAAGATCAAGACATACATACATATAGAGCTAGAGAGAGATGGGACGAGAGAGTGGGAGAGAGATTGCGTTAGACAGAGATAGCCAAAAAACGAGAGAAAAAAACAAAAACGAACATTGGGATGAGCCCGTCAAGTCAGTGTTAACAGTACATGGCATTAAGTTTCCTTGCTTGTTGTTGCTTTTGTTGTTGTGTTCCAGGTCGAGTGTAGCATCATTGTAACATTCGCGCTTTAGGAGATTGCGCATTCCTTCTCCCCATGCTTGGGCACACAGTCCAGCACCAAAGCGACGGCACGCGACATGTACGTCATGGTGCCATAGCTGCCACTAGGCGCACTACACGAAGAAAGATCATATTAGAGAGGAATTACTTTATGGATGTGGAAGTGCTTGCTGACCTGTCGTACAGATGCTGACAGATGTAGGCGGCACCACCGCAGAGCAGCATGCCCGAGGCAGCCTGTTGCTGCTCCTTGCCATCCTTGAGCTTGGCGCAGCACAACGTTGCATCGCCCTGCACTTTGCGCTGATCCTCCAAGAACAATTGATTCGCCTTGTGCACCAGATGCTCCACATAGATCACATCCCCCAGGCAGGGCACCATGTTGTGCTCGGTGACGAGTGTTAACACCATCAGCGCCTCCACCACCAGCTGCCTGTACTCGGGCTGTGGTATTTGATTGAGTGCCGTTTCCACCTCAAGGGCAAACTTCAATTCGCCCGGCGTCATCTCCTGTGTGAGACTCTGCTGCAGCACACGTCCCTCGATGGCCAGTCCCTGGCATTTCTCCAGCACCGTCCAGACGCGCGAATAGAAATCCCGTGGCACACGATTGAGGGCCCCGTCAAGTCGTCGCCGACGCAGCCATTGACCCTGGCGATCATCGATGGTAGCAATGAGCGCATCCTCCCCTCGGGATCCCCCAAACCGATTTGGCTCTTCTTGCTGACGCGACTCGACTTGCAGCTGACAATGGACAGATTACCGCGTGCCACTAAAAGAACAATTCATTGTAATCATTGTTGTATTTTAGCCAACCTGAAGTAAACTCACCACTGCTGACGGCAAACTCCTTGCCGCTGAGTATGTGATAGAGCAGGTTCTTCATCTCGAATGGCGACAGATTAAGTAGATGCTCCGATGCCGCTTCGCCGTCACAGATGAGCGTGCGCGACAGTTCCTTGGCCATCACCTGAATGATCAAGCCGACTCGCAGACGCAACATCTCGTGAAACAGCTGCGGCTCGGTGCGTATAAACATGGCCAGATACACCATCAGCTCCTGCGTCAACATGGCTGTGCTCTCATCGTCACCATAGGCCTGCATATCAATTGGGTATTAAGTGAGTGTGAGAGAGGAATACATAAGAGATTACGTACATCGTGTATGAGTTGACGCAACTCGCCCTCGGGCAGCGGCGCTGTGATGGTGTGCTCATTGTTTGGCGGCATGCCAACGGTGACCTGCTTCTGACGGACCAACAGATCGGTGACGGCTTTCCCCAGATCCTCGACACGTTTGCCCAGCATGCCGGCGGTGTGACGCACCAGACCCCAGAGTTTTTGTTGGCACGCCTTCTCGTAGAGGCCCTTGAGCAGATCCCTAACGGTGACGACGCGTCCCTCCTCCAGCATGCCTTCAGATTGAGAAGAATCGTTGTTATTCAAGCTGTTGTTGTTGGTACTGCAGCCGGCGGCGGGGGCAGCGGGCGAGGCAGGGGAAACAGGTGCAGCTGGGATGCCGGTTGTTGCCGTTGCGTTGGCATTATCCAGATCCTTTTTGCTTGCTGTGGATGTGGTTGTGGTCGTTTGATCAATGATCACTGTCGGCACCTTGACGGGCAACATTGGCGGCTTCTTCTTCTCACCACCAGCTGCAGCACCACAACCATCACCACCACCAACACCACCACTACCACCAGCACCAGCCGTTGACAGTTCGAGCATCACATCGTCCATGAACGCTTGATCGAGCTCTTTATTTTTTGGTTTTTTTGTTGTGGCATTAGTTTATTGTTTTAGGTTTTAGATTTTAGTTGAAGTTGTTGTTGTTTTTTTGGTTGGTTAGTTGGAGATTCGTTTATTTTGTTGTTGTTGTTGTGGTAGAAGATGTTTGAAATATCGAATCAGGTTAATGATGGCATGAGGCAGCAAAAATGGCGAGCGTATTAAATGTGAGTGTGTGTGAGTGTGGTGTTACATTTTTGTTTTTTGTATGTGTGTGTGCGTGAGCGTGGTGCATTGAAAATAAAATATAAAAGAAATATTTGAAAAATTAGAAAATTGATTAACAATTTAAAAAATAATAATGCAGCTAAAGCAATAAGATGTGTGGCATGAAGTTTAATAATAATGTTCATAAAAATATAAGTATAAGCAGTATAACAAGCATCGTATAACAGCTTGAAAAAATGTGTTAAACGTAGCTCAGTTCTTTGTATACGAGGAGTTAGGCGTTATATAACAGCTTGTATACTAGTTAGATGTATTATATCGGCTTTTATACGATTTAAGCGTAGTATAACAGCTTGTATACGAGTTAAGCGTGATATAACAGTTCGTATTAAAGTTAAGCATGATATAACAGTTTATTCTATTGTTTAATGTTTGTGGAATGAGGAGACAGGTCAAGTAGAAAAGGAAAACCATAAAACAGTGAGTGAGTGTAAAGGGAGATAGAAGAGGATTTGGATTCGATCGATATACAACCAATAGATGCTGTGCAGAGGAATTGGGAAGGGGGAGATAGTAGAAGAGGAATAGTATTTATGTACATACAACACCAACAACATCATACAAATAGCCCAATAGACACACATAGTACAGTTCGAGCAGAATGGAGTCTGGGAATCGCAGATATCAAGACTTACCAGCCGCATTGTCATCGGATTTGTGCTTTAGGCCCAGGCCAGCTGTTGTGTGGTAGCGATTACGAAGAGGAACGAGAACGAACACAAAGCACGTGTACAAAATGGAACAAAGTACAAAACAAACAATTAAATGTTGATTCAAGACGAATATGCCCGATGTATCCTTTGAATGGGAGGGAGGGAGATAGGGAGTAGAAGGGCGCAAAATGGCATCGATTTCACAAACCAACGTTTCAAATTTATAGCACAATCGAAATATGGGATTTATCGATTAAGCACCGTGACAAAAGCTGATTGATTTAAGCGATGCTAAAGCTTGCTTCCGACGATGTGTTACTTATTGTTTCATTGTGAAATCGAGCCAAAGTTATGAATATGAAAACTTCTATAACTAAAATCTATACAATATATATCCATCTATAGTTCACGGGTGTATTGGTAAAGATGTGGCATGTGTGTTTGTGGTTTAGTGTAGCAACTAAGAACGGCCTCAATACATAAGCTTGACTACGCTATTCGCTGCAAACTGATAAGAAGCTTTTCATTCAATTTACGTGACTTACCCGTATTGAAGTCGAGTCCTTGTGTGTCCACCAGATACTGCAGAATGTCGCCTTGTTCCTCGAGACTCTCCGTTTCGCGCAGCATGGCAATTAGCTCCTCCACCTCTGTGTCGGCAAAATTGGTTTCCGCACGATGGCGTTGGATGAGAATTTTTGGCACTGTTACTTTAATTTTTGTTGTTTTGTTGTTGATGAGGTGGTTGTGTTGTTGTTGTTGTTTTTGAAGAACGTGATTTACGTATAAAGGACAAACGAAAATGAAACCGAAAAGCAAACAAAATTGACAAAAATGAGAACCACTACAAACAATAAAAATAAATCAAAAATATGTATATATAAACAGTGAATACTCAGTTTTAAATAAATATTCTCTTAGCCGGACACTTTCGTTGTCCTTTCACAACAAGCTATCACTGAATATAGCACAATATAATAACTGCAACTGCAACTAACTCTCTTGTTGTCGCACAAATTCGCTGCGACGATCGATGGCCGAGCGACTATGATGCGGATCCACGGGATAGATGTTCTCCCGGAGTCCCAACTCCCCTCCCAGCTGCGGTGGCGATATTGGTCCCTCCTCGGGCGTTGTGGCAAACACACTGACGTGTCCTTGCTTGTTTGCCTGCAGCCACGGCGGCGGCACCACCGACGACAGACGACGCTCGGTCAATGGCGATGGGCCCTCCATGCCCAGATTGTCAGCTGGAAAGCAAATGAAGAGAGATAAGGACAAGTAACAACAAGCTGCATGAATACCTTACAGTCAACGTTAATAGAGCGCGTCTTTTTGATGGCGCCCTTGCAGGACATGCGACGCCGGAGATGGCGAGGACGCAGCTGTCCGCCACGGAGATTCATGGTGCTGCGGTTGCTGAACGAACGCAACAGATGCTCGTCCAAATAGGTCTGCACATCGGGATGCAGGCGATCCGGATAGCCATCCTCAGTGCTGCCCAAAAAGCTCAAGTCCGTGATGGCCGACGTGTTGAGGAAGTCCTTCAGGCTGCCCAACATAACCCGGGTGCCATTAATATATCCCGACTTTAGTTTCCGCATTGTCTGAATCATGGCCAACGGTATCTTATCTTGATCTAAATATATGTTGAAAGGCAGCCGCGAAAACGAAAACATCTTAATGCATTTTAAATGTGAAGAAGTTCGATAAATTCTGTATGATTTATGGAGATTTGTGGTGCATGGATGGATTAGCTGGATGTGGAGAATGATGCGATGTTTGTTAGCTGTCGCCACTTACAACTACGGTTTAATCACAATATAAAAAAAAACTACAACAATAACCGACATACGCAAAAAGATTCACTTAACAATTAGCCACTTGCGAGTGGACAATAGCATATAGTAAATATGTAAATTGTAGACCAACACCAGTTGTGGATTTATTTCATTGGATTTGATATTTAGTGTGGTTTAAGTTTTTAGTGTGCAGCCCAAGCAGAGTGCAATTGAGGAGATTAAAAGGGGGGTCTACGAAGGCAATTAGGAAGGAAACTACTCGTAAGATGCGGTTAGAGACTTAAAACAGACGACGGATCAATCACCAAACAGGCTGAAACCAAACTATGTAACTGACCTGGACAGCTGGATCTATGAAGGATTATAATTTATACTATTTTTAGGGGAATTCTGGAATTGAATTTAACAGACGGACAGAATTATTCTCATGATCAACATAGCTGATTTAATACTTCGATATAAACACTGAAAGCTTTTAAGAGCTATAATTTTGACAGATTAATCTGCTTGTAATTCAGTTACAAAAGCTTTTGCACTTTAAAAGTTGCAAATCATCAATAAATTATCGAAAAAGTTCTTTAACTTTCATTGACGTAAATGGATTTAAATATTATATATAAAATTATCATTGTAGCGAGTAAAAGCTGCTAAATGAACTTAATTATTAAAATGCCAAGCAGATGGCAGAAATAAATAATTGTCAATTAAAAACTGAAAAACAAGCAAGCTTTAAAACTCGCACAACGAAATGAAGAATCCTTAGCAATGCTACAGACAACGTGATAGAGAAGTAGAGAGAGAGAGAGAGAGAGAGAGTTCATTCGATCGTAGCATCGACAATAAAACGAGATTCAATTGATTGAATCTGATCACATGACAAACGAACGACGAATAAAAATGCCCGTTGAGTGGAAAGTGATAGCAGAAAGAAGCAGAAGCACGTTAAGACAGCAACACATACAAGCACAGAACATATACACAAATCCATTAGCAAAACGAATTGATAGTGTGTCTGTATGCGTGTGCACTGCACTTGTATGCCATGTACTGTACTGTTGTTGTTTTTGTGATTTTCCAATTGGGGTTATATGCTTTTGTTTTTGCTTTTGCATTTCGATTTTGTTGTTGGTTGGTTGGTTTGTTTGTTTGGCATGTGGGTGGGGTAGAGTTGATATATATGTAGTTACCTAGCATATAATGCGTTGCCATTAATGTGATTGTCGGCCTGCCCAACATGTGACGCCAATTGTTGGTCAAGAAGGCTAAGTTTGTGGTAAAATTGCTTGCGAGCAGATCGGGATCGCGTGTCGTGTAGTATTCTTCATAATCGATATGCTGTGTGTGTGAATGTTGAGATTGTGTTTGTTGTTGTTGTGGTGGTGTTGATACATTTAGTTCATTTGGTTCATTTTGATCATTCATTGGTTCATTTGGTTCAATTTGTTCAGAGGTTCATTGGTTGTTGTTGTCGTTGTTGTTGTTGGTTAAGCACGAATTATACAAAAAGAGAACAAATTTTTGTTGTTGTTTTTTCTTTTGTTATGGCCAATTTTGGTGTCTACTGAGAGAGGGGGCGGGATGGGGGGGCGGTTTATGGGGTGTAAGGACAGACAGTGCAAAGCAAATAGAGGAAATTAAGAGATAAACATGTGCTTGTTGGTGTGTGCGTGTGAAAGGGAGAGGAACAGAAAAGTATGCTATAGAAAAAGAATTAGATGAAGGAAAGAGATCAACTAACTAAAAGGCAACTAAATACAGAATGGCTGCAAATTAAATAATATAATGATTTGACTGTGGTCCAATTATGTGTGTTTGTGTGTGTGTGAGTGAGTGTAAATGTGTGTGTATTCGTCCACAACCACAGAACTAACTAAAGTTTTAACTAATTACAAAACCAAATAAGAATCAACTCAACTAAACACTAGTCAATATGTGTATGTGTGTGTGTTTGTTTTGTAACTTAAGAAGAACAAAAAAAAGTAATTTACAGCAAACCCTTGCAAATATAATAGTTAAACAATATAATATAAAAAATACGCACACACAGAGAGAGGGAGAGAGAGAGAGAGAGGAAATAATTAAACAATACAGGAAATTAATTAATTCTAGAAAATTGTAAATTAATCAAACATATGTATGTACGAATTTGTTTGTATACATTTTAAAAAAATATATGTACATATATTTAACTGGCTATATGCAACGTGGACCGACCTAAATGGATGCGCTTCAGCACCAGAGTTACTAACGGTCGCCCCAGCAGATCCCAAGCGGACTTGAGAAAATTGATCTCGCCTTTAAGGATGTCAATCATTAGCTCATTATCGGAGGCGATATAGAAGCGCGACAAGTCGACAAACTGATGCATCCAGCAATAATAATCAATAAATAATAAGAGAGGTTTAAGAAAAAAACCAAAACAAAATAAGAAAAGCTATCTGCGGCATGCCGAAGATTCAATACGCTTGCAGAGAAAAATAGTTTGTATCTACAAAAGAAGACATCATTTAACTTTGTTAGGAAAAGGCATCAAGGAACTATTAAATTCATTATTTAGACGCACTTCGCTGCATTCATTAAATGTTCATTTAAATTGAAATTTAAAAACCAATTAAATTCGATTTCTTTGCAAATTTAGAATTTTTACAAATAAGACATCAGAAAAACGGAGAAATTAATATACATATTTCAATGCTGATTATCTTAATATTCTCCCTCTGCTCGAGTATAAAATTAATAATGATTGCAATCATAATTGTCGTAAAAGAAGAATCATTTGCATTACAAGAGAGAGAGATAGATAGGTATATAAAGAAAAAAGATAAAGTGCGGGAAGGGGAGCGGATTCAATGCGCTTCGATCCGTATTATTTACCTGCGGCGTAAAGGCAAAGATGCGATCCTTCAGCGAATACAATTTGCTGGTGCTCAAGATGCCAACATCACGGGATTTACGGCCACTGAGTCCCAACTTGCGATTGCGTCCCAGATACGTGTACAAATGACTAAGCACACGAGCAGGCTGCACCTCAATGGGTGCGACCTCGGCAATGGTTTGCACATGCAGATCATGCTCGGCCAGCTTGTCACGAATTTCGTTATCCTCCGCAATGATAACGACCTGCACTACAACGTCGGGTTTCTTTTGTGCTCCCAAACGACGATTCAATGGATCCAGCTCACCCACAGCCAAGAAGCCCTGCAAAATTAAGAAAATTGTAATACAAAACTAATAAAAACGAAATAAATCTTTACGCACCTCTTGCAGCAAACGGCCCAAAATAAAGAGTGACTGGCCCCAAAGAAACGGACAACGACCGACAACTTCGCGTGCCTGCGAACCTGGCTTCTGATATTCGAAGCCTACCAGATCCTGGGGTACCGCATAGCTTTCGGGTACGAGCAGAATACCATCCTCGGAGCGCACCATGATCTTCTCCAGACGATCGGCATACTCTTGCACCGACCGCTTGTCATTTTGAAATGCATGGAACAGTATCAGATAGCAATAGAATAGCGGCCATTCACACTCAATGTTCTCGAACATGCGCAGCTCCCAGCGTTCATAGTAGAGACGCGAAGGATCCTCTTTGGGTGTGCGATAGCCATCGCGCAAAAAGCGCTTGCAACCATATTTGCCTTGCAGACGCGACAATATGGCATCTTTGGTATTGTGTATGAGCTGGGCATCGTCGACCGCAAACGCTGGAAAGCCAATGACGCATAGCAGTCCCGAGTCGAGCTCTTTGCTGTTGGATTCACGCGGCAACATCGATTGAAGCACCGCCTGACATTTGTGCGCCTCATCGGCGAGCACATGTATAACGCTGGCGGGTCCGCCGCGTGCGCCAAACAAATCTAGCTCATTCATGGCCTCTAGTGCAGCCTTGGCCATGCCAATGGAGCTGGCATTAAGCTCAGGCTCACCTAGAAAATATCGAGGGAAACAGAGTAATTATGTGAAATACAATTCGCTCCCATTTTGAGCTCACCATGATTGGTCTTATCGCCACGCTCCCAGATGCCATAATCGGGTATGGAGTAGGCGGACTCAATATAGAATACCAAATTCTGTATGAACGAAACTTCGTCCAACGAGAAAACAATCTGCAGACCCGAAGCGGTCATTTGAGCCAATATCAGCAGATACAGCGAAACAGCATCGATTTGCAAATGGCCCCATTCGTTGTCCGCCACCACGGGCAAACCATTTTTGCTGGAGTATTTGGCGTGCAATGAATCGTATGGACTTTGTGTCATTTTGAATTTCTCCACCTTATCCTTTTGATTCATCATGGCCATGAGCAGGCCACGCATTAGCTTCACACAGCTCTGTTCCAGTTCATAGCATTTGGCACGATCCTCATCTTGATCGGCAATCTTCTTATACGCCATCGACAGGCCCCAAACGGCCAGAATGCAATAGACATTGTCACGAATCCAGGCGTGCGAATTGACATTGGAGGCGGGAAACAAGCCGGTCACTGGCTCCTGATGAGCCAAAATCAAGCGATGCACAATGCGCTGATAGTAGTCCAGGCGAACGCCTGAATTGCTACGCGACCGCATCCCAATTTGTGTGTGCTCCACGTTCTGTTTGACAATTGGGCAATATACATATTTATTGTCAACACACAAAACAAAATACAATAAATAATTACTTACATAATTTGTTCAACGAGTTCGCCGAGTTTGTTGTTGCTGATGTTACTAAGCGCGTTGTTGTTTGTGCGTGTGTACGTGTGTGTGTAAATTGTCTCTGGGCCTCGCACAATCCCCCATACGATCTCCACCGCCACCCCCTCGCAACGAGCAGCTGCTTGCTGGTTGCACTCGGAAAAGCTGCTGGATTTGTTTGTTGGCTCAAAACTGTTGTTGTTGCATTATTTGGGGTTTGGCCGCCAGCACAATGTGCGCACACAATCTTCGGATAATTTAATAAACACTTGTCGACACTTGCAATTTGCAAAAAAAAAAAAAAAAATAGGTATAAATTCGTTAGAAATGCTAAAATTATACACCGAAATGTCAACTGAATGTCATGCCGTGTATCGATATATCGCCCAGAACGATTATATTCGCAACGATACATTTGGCAATCGTTGCAACTTCTAGAATAACAACACTGTGCACTGCTATCGATAACTAGTGTGCGTGCTGGCGGTAAGAATACATTTTAAATTAATGCAGCCAGTTTGACTACAGCTGTGCAAGTGCAATTCTGGTTTTTATATAATTACGGGATTTGCACAACCTTGCTATGCTCAACGTGCTTCTAATATGTCAGAGTGTGTGTGTGCTAACGGAATAAGAGAAAAGCGTAGTAAGAAATCTGGTTTTTCCAGATATACTCCGCTTACAATAACAACTATGCTAATTTGGGGAGAGTGCGATCAACAATCAACAGCATTGACCCCTCTCAGACGAATCATTAGCCCCCAAATTGATAACGATGTTCTGGTTTCTGTTCAATGAACAACATCTTTCTAATTGAAAGTCCAGCATCGGCGTCAACAACATCAACATGTTCAGCGCAAGGAGCATCCGCAACTTGATCATCTGCTGCACAATCATTGCCACAGTCAATAGCGCCAATAGTAAGTGTAATTAATATTCTCTACTCAATTCAATAAATATTAACGAATTAACTACAGAACCTGTGATACACTATGGACGCTGCAATGTGGGCAGCGAAACGGGATATTGCCAGCATCGCCACCAATGCTGGGAGCAACCCAACGTCGACTTCAATAGCGCCAGTCGGAGTCGTTGTGTCAGCCAAGTGCACAGTGATTTGGTATGCTGTCGCCGCGCTCCAGTCGTCGAGGCATTTGCCATGCAATACAGATTGCAGCTGCCACAACCCGGAGTATGTGGCAATTCAGAGTTTGATAATCGCATCGTAGGGGGCGAAAACACCAGCATCACCGAGTATCCATGGATGGCATTGCTGCGCTATACCAACGATGGTAAGTCCACAAATTCATGATGCTCACACAGTTGTAATTGTAATTCTATTCTAAATTTTCAGGCGCCGAATATGACAGTCTTTGTGGTGGGTCGCTCATCCATGAGCGTTGGGTGCTGACTGCAGCGCATTGCGTGACCAGTCGCGATGCGGATCAGCAATTGCGGCAGGTTCGTCTAGGTGAATGGAATACCACCAGCTCGCCCGATTGTCAAGTGTTCAAGACCAATCGAATCTGCGCTCCGCCACATATTGATCTCAACATCGATCGCATCATTGTGCATGAACAGTACACGCCAGAAAACAACTATGCCAACGATATTGCGATGTTGCGTCTCAATCGTAGCGTCGCCTTTACCGACTTTGTGCAGCCAATTTGCCTGCCCGCCGCGAGCAACAGTGTAGAGTACGCCTATGCTGGCTATGCCATGGAAATAGCCGGCTGGGGCAAGACGGATCAAGCGCTTTTCAGCGTCAGTCCGGTGAAGAAGAAGGCTGAAATCACAGCGATATCGATTGCCAGCTGCAAAGTGGTTTATCCGCAGCTTGTCAACGGTCAAATATGCGCTGGCGGTGATACGAAAGAGAGCACATGTCGTGGCGACTCCGGCGGCCCGCTCATGCTGCAGGACAACTTTGAGAGCAGTGGCAATTTCTACTTAACAGGCATCATCTCGCTGGGCTCGAGCAATTGCAACGGTGTTGGAAGTCCGAGGGTGTTCACACGCGTCGAGCACTATATAAACTGGATCATGGGAACCATGAGCGCAAACAGTAGCTAAACGAATAAACAAATTGCGTTAGATTTAAGTTTGTGTGTGTTTATATATATATATTTATATGGATTTTGGGAAGTAGTTGCGGGAGTAGAAGCCCCTACGAAAAAAAAAACAAAATTCTAGGCATTTGTATAGCTGTGTCTCTTCACTCTTCTAATCTCGTCGACTGCGCTTGCGATCTGAATGGCTGCCACGTTCGTTCTTCTCGTCTGCACGTTTAGGCGCCTTTTTGGCCATATTCAAGAACTTATCCAAACCAAATGGATCCTCCTCCTTCTCAAACTCGACGGGACCACTGCGTTGAGCTGCAGCGCCACCCGCATCCCTTGAGCCACCGGCACCCGAGAATTGTTTGTCGGGAACAAATCGTTTTGTATTGACAATGGTGTCCAGATCGCCGCCATAGTTGTCGCTATCCGCCTGCTTGCTGGGCCGATAGATGTGCGCACCCATCGTATTGGAATCACGCCATGGCTTATCATACACATTGTACGCCTCATCGTCCCCATATCCTGAGTCCATGCCTTTGGTGGTGTTGAACAGCCGTTGATCGAACAAAGTTTCACCGTTGCCCGCACTCTTCGCGGGCAAACCCAGAGCAATCTGTTCGGATATATCGCGTTCACGTTCCCGTTGCAGTTTGGTGCGCTTCTCTGGCGCGGCACGTTGTAGATTGCGATCACGTTGTCGTTCCCTTTGCCGTTCCGCACGCAAATCGTTGCGTTCCCGCACATCAATGCCACCACCAGCACCACCCGACGAGCTGCTTGGTGCATCCGCCTCAGGATTGCGCAGACCAGCACGCTCTTCACGCGCCCGTTGCGCCATCATGCGCAACATATCCTCCTTTTTCTCCTTTTCCTTTTGCGCTAGCTTCTTTTCTAGCTGGGCACGCGCCTCCACCGCCTCACGTGCCTTGCGATCCGCTATGTACAATGCCTCGGCCATTTTGGCAAACTTCTCGTTGATGTGCACCTGCTGCAGGCCGCGTCCATCGGCCGCCAAACGCTTATCCAGCGGTATGGTATAACCTATTTTATAAAAAAAACAAGCAATTAATAACACATACATATATGCTGTTTTTGTTCCATGTGCAAACCTTTGGCGTTCTTCCAGTTGGATATGCAGGGCGGTATCTTCCATTCTTTCTGTTCCTTCACTGTCACCTTGCGGGATGGCGAGTGCAGCACAGGCGCTGGCGGTGATGGCGGTCCACGTGGTATCTTCTTGTTGATGCGAAACTTTGGGGGCTCCATCGGATCCAGTTGGGCCTCCACCATACGTATCACACGTTGTTTGGCGCCCGAATTGAACGCATCACCTTGCTGCGATGGCGTGTAGCGTATGTATTGTGCTGGCGCAGCTTTTTGTGCATGACGCACAGGCAGCGCAGAGGTAATCTTTTGATTCGTTAGCTTCTCGAGCGCCAGACGCGTCTCTTCCGTTGTTTCCAGCACTGTTTCTTCGTCAGGTCGCTGCAATTCATCGGCATCTTCGCCCAACACTTCGGCGGGCAGCAGTTGTGATATGGATGAATAGACAATTTTGTCTTTACCATGTCCCTGGCGTGCAATCGCATCATATTTAACTTTGCCCTTGTCATCTAGACGCACTGCCAGCGCATCCGATTTCTTGCCCATATTGGCAGGCGCGCCGAGACCTAAAACATCAATATTAATATACGCTATGCTATATCAATATATACGCTATAAACACTCACCTAGTGGATATTGTGCCACATGTATTTCGGGAAATGCGCCACCATCGCCAAAATCAGCTTCTGTTCGTGGTATCCAATCCTTGCGTTGTCCGTAAGGGGGCGCTGCAATTTTGGCGGACACCAGAGCACCAATCATTGGAGCTCCTTTCGCTGCCATACGGCGCTCGTCTTCGCGATCCCATACCGCGTTTGTCGGCGTGGGCAGCAAACTTGATAGTGACATCACAACACTCTTTAAATGTTTTCCACTTAAATATAATACAATTTTCTATAGAAAACTACGAAGAAAAAAGAAATACACACACACTATGCCAAACACAAGCGACGAGTATGCGTCAGTGTGACCGTGGCAACGGCAGCACATGAATTGCTATAAATACTAAGGCAAACAAAATACTGCAGCGTTGCCAGACAGTTTGTTCACAGCAAGCTGGCAATACGCAAATTGTCAACGGCCTTTTGTTTTTAATAATTTTCAAATTAGTATTGTTAAGAATGAATTTATTGTGCACCATTGACTTCTTTGCTTTGATTGTATGTGGCTTTGATGGCCTGCTTCACAAAACGCTATGTTATTTAAATACAAGATACATGTTCACAAAATAAAAAACAAAATAAATTAAAATAGACATTAATAATTGGTACGCATGCGTTCAATAGGTTTTCTTGGTTGAATGCGCACACGCTTCGATGATCTAGCTGGACTGGACGACAAATGGTTTGTATATTGGTTGTCTAACGTTTGGGTACGCTTGCGTTTCATGCTCTGCACATCGGTATCATCGTCCTGGCCATGCATGGTGCGCACCAATGAACCAGCAATGGAAGCACAACGTCTGATTAACGATCCCGACGTGCTACTGGGAGCATTTTCCTTGTCCGCATCAGTTCTTAATGTGGCCGGCAATCGCATCACCGATGACATTAGAGACCAGAGACGTCCTGGCTCGGCACTTGATGATGATGCAGCGCGTTTCTTATTGTCATTGTGAGTGGATGCGCTGTTGGGCAAGAAAACTTCCTCGTCGTCGTACTCATTGTCGCTCTGCACATCCTGCACACAGCTAAAGGTCTTTTGATGATGACAAGCTCGCAAAGGTGGCCGTGCTCGTGGTCCAAGTGGTCGCTTCACCGGGCCTAAAGTTCGTTGTTCTTTTGGCGAGCTGTTGTTGTTGTTGGAGAATTGACCACTAAGCTGGCGTGGCACAATCTGCTGACGTCTACGATCCTTGGTGCTACTGTTGTTGTCTACACTTGGACTGGCAGGTTGGCTGCTCGGATTGGGTGTATAAAATATTTCCCTATCCTCTTGCAGCGATTCATCGCAAGTTCCCGTTTCCAGTGCCGTGCTCTTTTGTGGCGTCTCGAATTTGATGAGCTTCTTGGTGATAACGGCGCCGGGTATGCGAGTAATTGGCGTAATGGGTGGCATCTCGCAAGCAGCGCCAACTCCAGCACCAATCGCAGCGCCAGCATTTGTTAGTTGCTGTATATTGCTACTCGATGAAGTGATTATCTCAACACTCTCGCAGGAATTGTAAACGGTGCTAGTGGTGCTCCCATTTGTTGTGGAGGCAGCAACGGGCAGCGAATTGCTGACACTAGCGCCGTGTTGAGTGCGTGTAATGATGATCGATTCGGTGGTCAACTTTTGTGCGGATAACAGTATCTGATAGGGTTCTGAGGCAGCTGTGTCAGCTTCAGTAGCTGCTACTAGTGCTGCTTCTGAGCTTGCCATGCTCTGCTCGGTTCGACGCACAACCGGCGACAAGCGCAGATCCAAAGCAGCACCAAAAGCATCAGACGGGGCATTCGCTTCACTTGAATCTAGTCGCATGCGTCGCTGAGCTTGTGTTGGATGGCTGCTGCCTCCAGTGGCCAGCTCCACAAATGCCTTTTGTATGCTTTTCGACATGACCTGACGCAGCGGCGTCACCGCGCTCATTTTGCCACGTCCGCCAACCTTCCAGGCACGCTGTTGTGGCATTTGGCTAGTGTCTGGCGGCGCTGGTGTGTTCTGCTCATCCGGTACAAAGCCACTGTGATAGATGCTGGACAAGTGAGCAGCGCCGCCGCCACCGCCAGAGGCATTGAACGTGGGGGCCTCCTTGGGCTTGGCGAACATACTGCAAACCTGCAGCGGCGTTGATGTTGAGCGTATGACTTTACCCTTTGTTGCAGTAGCAGCAGCACTAGCAACTGTCAGCTGTCCAATGCTGCGGCGCTGTAAAGATAAATTAACGCTATCGGTGGATAGATTGCGTATGGATGAAACGCTGTCGCTGATGAATTCCTCCTGTGTGAGGCGACTTTTGGCCTTCCAACGCAAATTGAACAACGAGATAGGTGTTAGATGGCGTTGATAGTGTTGTTGCGTGTCATTCAAATCTTTCCCAGTGCAAGGCGATGTCTGTGTGGAGATTGTATTGGACGCCACTGTAGCCATTGCCTTCTTCACAGTTATTTTGGAGGCGTCTGTATCGCACGACTGATTCGTATCTATGCTGCTGCTGTTACTGCTACTGCTGCTACAATTCTGTGACAAATTCACACATTTGCTAAAATCAAGTAGATCATCAATTTTTGTATAGTGTCGCAAGCATTTGCGGCAACGCAATGGCAAATGAACACTTTCAATATGCGCCAAGAGTTCAGCGTAGATTTCCTTGTGCAGCGTCAGCGGTTTTTGCTCGCAGATCGGGCAGAATACATAGATCGTGGTTGTAGCTTGTGGTACATCATTGTGGGCGATGTCGCCTTCGGCATCGTGTTGCATCATTTGATTATCGTTTGGCACTTTTTGGCTCACAGCAATGGCGTGTGTATTAAATTGATGCTTTTGGCGGCATTTGGCGCAGCAGAAGATGCGTTTGCATATGTGACACTTTACCTGCATTGAATCATAATCATTAATATCAATAGATGGAAAGTTGTTTTTTGATACAAGGCTAACCTCATCCATGTAAATCATTTTTAATTGTTTCGCACCACATAAAACTGAATGCAAAATGCATTTAGATTAACTTTTCATGGCATGCGCCCACACACACTCATGCACAGCTTTTGCAACGGTTCTTTCGCATGCATTTGAATAAATCGATTGGCATCGATAACTGCGTAATGGTTACAAACTGCCGACTGGTCATACTGTTGATACCATCATTTTATCTGTTACAAAATGCAATTCAAAAAGCTGTAATACAGTCAATTTGTAACTACATTTTAAATGTATATAATTTTATATAATACTTCACTTGGTTTTCATTTTAATATATGTTTTTATTTTAATGAACATTTTTAAAACAGCATTTTCGTTATGCCATACAATTCCGTTGAGAACTAATATTAACGGAAAATATTAATAACACAAATAATGAAAGATGGTATCAAAAGCAAAATTTAAATTGAACCTTTTGAAATATAACTTGCCAACAATAACTTTATTGCCAGCATTTTGAACAGCTGCCGAAAGAATATCTTAGTAGCGTAAACAAATCTAATTAAACAATTTTTGCAAACTCAACAAAACTTTTTCATCATGCAGCACTGGCATATTGTTGAGTACAAAACTTTTGAGGTCATTGCCATTGCTGTCAAAAATATTACGCACAAAATACTTATCATTAAAGGCAAAATCAATATCGGCATTAAAAACACTCAATCGGTGCGTCTGCCGTTCCTTCAAAAACACATTTAGCACCAATTTCTTGGCTTCGGCGGACCAAATACGTTCCGTAGTACATGGCATAATGCCCATTAGACACAGTTCCTGGCACTGAACAGGTTCGTGGATGAAGAACTCCTTGCACACAAAAACTTCCGAGGCCTTGATATTCATCTCTTCCATGACATTATCCAACTGCCGGACCTTAATCTGTTTCCCATTCACGCCGATCACAACAACACGTTGATAACGCTGATTCAGTTCAACAACACAAATATCATTGAGCCTAGGATTGGAGTGTTGGCTGCGATTGCTTGGTTGGATGTAATGCAAATTGATCGAGTCTTCCAGCTTGGTAATAGGAAGCCCGCCAAACAGATGAGCAATCGGTAATGATGTATCCTTAATAACGAAACGTGTTGGTGTATGAATCTGTAATTGAAGCAATTATTAGACAAACAATCTGATTGAATTTAGATTAAGAAACTTACGTATGATATATAAAATTCAATATGCAATTTATTTAAGAACTCAATGGGTCGTGCTAGCTCCTTTTGGGCCACTTGATGACGATATTGACACTTGCGTACCCAGCAGTTGCCGTAGCACAGCATTTGTTCGCACATCGGTTGCTTGGGTATGGGATTGAGACGCTCTGCAGTCAAGCGAAACTCATTAAAGGACGTCAACCAGGCCGAGGGCGCAGCAATCTCATGTTTAAGCAGAAAATTGCACATGCACCAAATGACATCGCCGTCCTTTTGCGTGATGCAAATTATTGATGTTGCATTCGAATGACTCTCCTCTTTAGTCTGTGTTTTATAATTGCCATAGAAGAGACCGAAACGGGACTTGAAACGTCGCCAGTTGCTCGCAGGCTTATAATGGAACAAGAGATCGATGCGACCGCCACGCAACTTGGGTATCATATCATCGATAACAATGACCACATTTCGTCTCTTTTCGTGACTCCAATTCTTAAAGGTATGCACTTGATTGCTCTCATTGATAATGATGCTGCGAATGCCGGCGGACATCAGATGGATCTTTAAGTAATTTGCTTCGTCATTGCTGTCACACACCATGACCACACGTTCCTCATTCAGATTTTTGGCAAGCAGCACTTTTAGTATTTCCACCTCGCAACGCTGCGGATCGATGAACAGCATCTCCTGCTGAATGCGACCATGAACAGACGCCTCCAGCGCATCCGTAAACAAGAGCAGCACATCATCCAGCTTGGGTAGCAAGCGATTCATCACCGCCTCACACCACTGACGTCCACTGATCAGCATCTGTGTGCCACTCACTCCAATGCTAAGGTTTTCGAACAACCAATCAATCAATTGTTCGCAATCATTTTTGCTCTGATTCCACAGCACATTGATGTTATCAAAAGCCATGCAGCGCACAAAATTGGCATCCAAGATTAACTCATCTTTGGCCAGCAACAGCAGCTTAACGCTGGTCACCAGAATGCCGCAAGTAACATTCAGTGTTGCCACAACCGTTTGGATTTCGTCTTGTTCAAATAGTCGCATCACCAAAGGTTTCTTCTCATCCTTAGTGTTCAGTAGTTTTTCGCAACAAACAGCGATTTGTTCGCCATGTCGCGCGTCTGGGCACAAAATGATGCAACAAGCACCCAACCTGCCTTCATCCGCATTCTGGAGAGCTTTGTGGCACAGCCACGGTAAATAACTCCATGTTTTGCCAGAAGCCTCGTAGCCTATGACGCAAAGGGAGCGATGATTCGCCGTATGTGGCCAGGCATAGCGATGTGGCTTCTTGCCAAGCTCATGGCTCATTTCTGTCATAGCTGCCTTAATACGTCCATCGAGTGCCTTGATGTCGCTTATTTGATAGCACGATTCCAGCTTTTGCTTGCTTAGAGCCAGCACTTCGAATTTGTTATAGGTGTTGAGCATACTTGTAGCAGATGCATCTTCAATTGGATCATGTGGCATCGATTGCAGCGAACAGGAAGATACTGAAGTTGAGGACACGGCATCGTCATCCAGTTGCGTTGGACTTCGTTGGCTCAACATAGGTAAAGGTAAGGGTAAAGGCAAAGGCAAAGGCAAAGGTAATGGCGAAGACAATGAAGAAGGCAATGGAGAACGCATTGGCGAAGGTAATGGCGATGGCAATGCACCGATTGGATTACTAGCTTCGGCTTGGGATAATTGTTGCACAACTGCTGGCGTTTGTATGACAATCACTTGACGCTCCTTCTCCTTCCCTTCTGATGGGATAAACGTGTTAACGCGCTTTTGAAAGACATGCGGTAACGGTTGTGTGGAATGTATCAACAGCTCGACCTTTACTTTGCCATAATGCGCCAAAGTCGGCAGCATGTCGTCGGTGGCAATCAACACCGATGTGAGCACCTGGGAGAAGGAAATCAAAATTTATTCATATTTAGTTATAGTAAAAAGATATAATAGCAAACTGTAGAGCTATATAAATCGCTATGAAAAAGAAATTTAGCATAGCGCACGCTTCTTTACGCGGACATTCTGGGAAATTTAGCTTGTTAGCAAAAAACCAAACTACAAACCCAAAAAAAGAAAATGTGGTTTACGATTATCCTCGAACTTATCAATAATACGTATTGGAGTATAACATAGACATAAAGTACTCACGCCGTCAGTCTGCAATGCCAGCAACCCATCAAGCGAGGCTTTCTTATTGGCGATGGCCGTTGCTGTGGCGGTGGTCAGCAAGAGGCTGGCCACGCTGCGCTTCCCCATTTCTTTCATCATTTGCTGCGCATTTTTCGCATTCTCGCAAATTATGGCAATGCGAACGTTATTAAAGTCTTTGGTTTTAATGCTTTTAGCTATGAACTCATAACCATTTGCTTGCGTATTTGGCGTAAAATAAATATATTTAACTTCATCGCTTAAGTGCGAACTCAATTGCTCGCTCTTCTCCTGATTATTACTCGTTGTCGGTTCCAAATCTGAATGTGTTTCGTAATTTGATCCCACGACGCCATTTGCAGCGAGTGCTCTGCTTGAAATTCTATTGAGTATTCGAAAAAAGGTTTTTTTCATTTAGTGATCACATATTTCAACCACAATTATTACAAATTTCAAAGCGTACATCAGTGAAGTAAATAAATAAAATAAACTTTTCACCTGCTCTTGCCGTTCATTGCTCTTCGAAAAACACCATAAAGAAGCGCCAACCAATACAAAACTCCAAAAGAAATAGAAAAACATCGTTCGCACTATCGATGTAGCTGGGTTTTTTAAATATCGTTTTTCATGGCAAGCAATCGATTGAGCTTTTAAAAATTACGTATATTTTGAAACGGTCCCACTGTAGGTATTCAAAGTAATCGAAGTGTTTCGATAACTAATGTTTTCTTTTATTTTTGTTATCAGTTTCACCACATTTGCCAATTGTGTAGTATTTGACGCTCGTCATGGTAAATAAAAAGTTACAAAATAATGTTAAAGACTACAACCCGGAGAAGCTAGCATTGGGCGACTTGAAGCTATCGCTAGCTGACTCCAAAGGTGTGCGGCGTCAAATCCCAGCACTTGTAAGTCACGATATGATAAACAAAAACAAAAGCAGCTGTCAACGTTTGTACTTATTTTAGGATGCACATTGGATAGCTCGAGAGAAACCATTTGGCACATATATCTGCATGCTCAGTTCGTATGGCAACCTAAAGAGTGACGCCGCCTTGGAGGAGTGGCAACATGTGGCCACCAATTGTCTGCAAGATTTCGAATTTTTGCTGCATCTCAAACATCACGAGTAAGTTGAGCTAAAATTGTAGAAGTTGTTATGTTAGTTAATTGGATTGAATTGCTTTAGATTTTGGTCTTATATTGTGCATTTTGATTCGGCCATGGCTGCCATCGTAACATTCCTGCAACGTGCTAATCCATACTACAGAGTGGACACCAATGACAATAACACAACAACAGCATTGAGCAATGCCAAGTTGCTATACAGCCAACTATTGAATCATGTGATACGCCTCATTATGCGTTTAATCACCGAGAAAGAGTCGCCCACGGAATGGTTGGCGCCAGAGCATCATAAATCCTTGTTGTACAACAACTATTTGATATCGGTGCCCTTGCTGTGTGATCTGGTGATTGCTGTGGGGGATGCCGATGCACAGAATTTGCGTGTATTACAGACGATTTTTGACACTGTTCTACGTCTGCAACCGGATTACCTTAAAGATCTGCAGGAGGGATTGGCCTTCTATGAAAGCGCCTTTCTTAGCATGCAGATTCAGGTAGAGAACGAGGGTTGCGAGGGCGCCGGTGGGGGAGCCTTACTCGATCCCGCTGCCGACACACCTTACGATGATGTGGTGCTATTTGCCTTGGACTGCGCCTACACATTGCGTTTGCTGCTTCAGCTGTGTCCCGATTTGTTGATTGCTTGTGAGCAGCTTAAATTGGTGCAAAGGTGGGCTTGACCTTAAACTATAGTTTAGTCAGTGTTTAATTCTATATTTTGTCGTTGTAGCATTGCCAATTTTTATGACATGACCGTGCCAATGTTGTATCGCAATATCTACATGATTAATGCACATGCTAGCTCGTTACGTTGGCTGAACGAGGCGCGACAACAGTTCCTTAATGTGGTACGCAGCATAACGCATGCACAACTGGAGGCGGGACGTGGCCAGCAGCTGGTGGAACTGCTGCAGGAATGTCTCTCGGCACAGACCTTTGTCATCGACTATCAGCGTCAATATCCTGTGGAGCATGACATTGCTGTGCTGCTCAAGACGTGCCCAAAAATGTAAGCAACTAATATAGTTAATTTGTTTTATTGTTTTAGCTTAACTTTCTCTTTTATCAATTAGTAAAAACTACAAGGTAGACTTTGTGATAGCTGGCTATCAGAAAACGCTGGCCAGCTGCACCAGCGGAGTGGTGGCGGATGAACAGCTCAGTAATCCGAACAGCGATGACGACGAGGAGACCGGAGTACAGCACGAAGCTGCAACAGCCACAGTCTCAACGGTGGCCACGATTGAGAATGGGAGCAGCAACAGCAAACGCGACATTGACTTGGAGGTGAGCGCTGTGCTGGATGTGCTGCCCGATCTGGGTATGGGCTTCATACGAAGATTGCTAACACGTTACGACAACAGCGAGCAGGCCATTGCAGCCATACTGGACGATAATCTACCACCGGATCTGATACACATGGATCGCCAGGAGGTGTTCATACCGGCCGATCCGCAGGATAAACTGCAGCGGCAGACGGGTGTGCGACATTACAATGTGCACGATGGCGATCGCTATGATGTGCTCACCCAGGACAATCCGCAATGCATCATCAAGCAAGGTAAAGGATTGCCGGGTACCGCACGCAATGCTGAGCAGCTGCTTGACGATAAGCGTGACATTGGTCAGCTGAAGCAGCGGTATCAGCAGTATGCGCTGGTCGAAGAGACGCCGAATGAGGCAACGGGTGCGGAATATGATGATGAGTACGATGACAGCTACGAGGCGTTGAATGATGGCCAGGCACCGCCCATGAGTTTGTTGCGTGCCAAGCTGCAGCAGGCCTCGGCTGCGAATAGTGCGTACGAGGCGCAGGATGCGTCTGATGATGAGCAGGACGACGACGAGAGTGATGACGAGCAGCAGAAGTTGGCGACAGCGAAACGTGGCGCTGACTTCTGTGAGAATCCGGAGGTTACGCGAGCTCGCTACCAACAGCGTCAGCAGGCCAAATACGGCGGACAACGGCAGCATCATCAGCAGGGCGATGTGGTGGGTGCACCCAAGGGTCAGGGACAGACACAGCAAACCACTCGCAATCGTGGACAGAAGGAGGCGCATAAATCATCGCGTGCCAATCATAATCGCAAAGCTGGCGCCGCCTTCAAGCGTAGCAAGGGCATGTTATCCTAAGCGCAAGGCCAACAAAAAAGCGTATTATTAGTCAAAAGTCAATAAATGTATTTCGAATTTTAAATTCTAACAATTGCCGTTTTGAATACAAGACTAAAAGTCGAGTTCGATTAACTGCTTGCAATCGATGCTTTGACATGCAAAAGATCGACGAAGCCTCGAGTCCTGCTCGATATCAATTATCGATAATATGTCGATTTTATATCGATTATTTACGCGCACCATTCAAAGCGCATCAAACAACATGCGACGTTTTATTACAAAAATTATATATATTTACTGTATGCCAACTTGAAAAAAAAAGATTAGTTTATCAGTAAAGCTATCTATATAGTTAGTGTGTTTTGCCTTAGCTGGCTGTCGCCTACTACTGCTCTTCCAGTTGCTCCTTGTACTGGCTGTTGAGCGACTGCATCTTCGAACTGTGAGTGCTCTCAGCACACTTTAAGTAATTGTCACGCACAAACTGTTTGTAGGGCGTAACCAGTTGATCGGTAAAGGATAAAGAATGCGCCTCCTCCGCATTGTACTTCTCCACATTCACCTCGAATTGACAGTAGTGGCAACGCAGCTGTTGCTCCTCATCCTCGAACTTGATGATGCCATGCGAGCGTCGATGACACAACAGACAGGTGTACTTAAACTTGGCATTGCAGTCGTCAATCTGTGGCAGCTCTGGCAGCAGCGATTTGGCACGATACGCCCTGCAACAAGATGAAAGCTTTAGCACACTGCTATTGTTAATTGTTAAATGCCTCGACTTACCACTTGCGACAGTGATCGCCATGTCCTGTCTCACCGTGATATACAAAGGCAGCGGCATGACACATCTCGTGTAGCAGCGCCTTCACCAGCATGCCCGGCTGCTTCATCTGCTGCCAGAGAACGATGCGTGAAGTACGCTGGCGACCAGCCTCAATGGAATGCACAATTGTGCTCGGTGTGTTCATGCAACTCTTCCATGTAATGATGCGACGCAGACCGCAGTGGAAGATGCTGTGATTGAGCACATTGAACAGGGTCTTGGCCAGCATTATTTTGGACGATTCAAAGTCACGCTTGCGATAGTAGATAGCGAGTGGATGACACATATTAACAGGCGTCTCAGCTGCAAAAAAAAGAAGAGGCATTTCATTAGGTTCCCGAACAACTAAAACAAAAAACGGTTAAAAAGTCAACTCACGCCGCAGTGAATCCACAAAGCTGTAGACACCCGCATAGCGTGCCAGCAAATTGGTGATCTTCTTGTGCTGCTGACAATTGTGTGCACGCACCTCCTCGCTGGGCAGACCACTCAGATCGATAGGCTCCTTGATGTGCTGCGGCGTTTGACTTTCAAAGCAATTGGCGTTCGTGCGCTGCACAATATCATCGAAGAGCAGCATTTTCATCTCATTGGTTACCTCCGCACCCAGGGCTTTCATTAATGGCGGCAACACTTGACTTGGCGTCGATGCTGCCTTCAGCACTCGAGATCTTGGCTCTTGTACAACATTGTGCGTATTATGTGCTGCCCAGAGACGCGAGCTTGGAGGTGCCACCTCGGGCGGATCCTCATCCATTCGATTGTCTTCGAGCTCATAATTGGCCATGGGATTGTATAGACGTCGCTGTGCCGGTCGCAAACCCAAAAACTTTTGCAAACGCATCTTTAATTCGGTGTCGCATTCAACGGCAGTAGCATCAGCAGTCGGCTCGCTGCTGACAATGGCCACCGGTTGCCGTAAATCCACATAGATGAATGCGTCATCAGTGTTGTCAGTTATGGAAGAGCTGGCAATGCTGCTGCTGCAGCCGCTACTTAGCATTGAGATGCGACGTTGTTTGCGTGTGGGCTGCTCATGCACTTGTTCCACATAATCATCGTCATCATCATCATCATCTTCGTCATCTGGATACTCTTCATGATAATCCTCATCAGCATCGTCGTCGTCGTCGACGTCGTCTTCATCATCATCTTCGTAATCATCATCCGTTGATGAATCCTCAATCTGAGCTTTGCGCGACGAATAGTCGAACTTGTGATCGATGCGTTGACGCACAGCGCGTCCACTGCGGGTGGTTATCACTTTGGGTGGACATATCGGCGTTTTTCCAACATACTCAGGTCGATCGCTGCGGGCAAATAGCAATTAATAGAAGTTTGTTTAGTATTTTAACTGCTTACTCACATGGCTCCTTTGACTTGGTCTTCTTGTTACTGTTGGAGAAGGACTCGAGTTTGCGTTTAATTGGTGTGCTCACAAACTTATCCATAATGCTGTCACCTACAAAAGATCGCACTAATGATCATTTGTTTTTTTTTTTTGCTGTTTTCATATGTATGAAATTTACGTTGCTTCTCAACATCGATGTCGGAATCGTTCTCGCTTTCGGTTTCTGGTATTGTCCAAGCGTCGGAAATTTCGTTGTTGTCGTCGGAATCTGTATCCAAATCCGATGGATGAATGTAGCTGACAAATGACGATGTTTCTGATGTATCCACAACGACAATAACGTCCGAGTCGGTGTCGGTGTCGTCACTATTGTCCGCATCACCTGCCGCTCTTTGGGGCATTCTGCACGTGAGAATGTCGTGAGCGACGACTTCGATGATGCTGTCGCTGTCGTTGCTGTTGCTATTTGCCGCATCTTGTTGTTGTGACTGCTGCTGGCGCTGTTGTGTTTTGAATTGTTTAATTGCTAGGTTTTGCTCGGCTGACATGTTTTTTGATACTACACAATTTTTAAAACTTACTTCGGTCGCAATGCTTTTTGTTGGGATTGTAGTACATTTATCCGGCTCGTGGGTAATGTTTAGCAATTCGAATGCCTCAAGAAAGCTTTGTGAATTTAAAATATTGGACATTTTGAGACTTTCATTTATGCACGGCGTTTGCTTTTTCTTTTACAATTGTGCCGGCACAATTCAACGTAAGAGGAACGTTGCCACATCGTTCAAATATTTGAAAAAATATATTTATCGAACTCTGTTCACAATGTATTTTGCGCATTGCTCAAAACTTTTTTGTTTGTTGTTTAATATATTGAACAAATTTAACATAGTTTAATGCTTTTAAATATTAAACTAAAATAATCAATAAAGTTTAAAATATAGCGCCATCTTAACACTTGACAATTTAGCATATTTCGTTGCGTCTGGTCACATTGACCGCAGTATACTTGTGCTATTCACGCTGCGGTAACGCTGTTTTTTTTGCATTTCACACTCGTGTGTATCAAAACAAAAAAAAAACCGTGAAGCGGATTGCTAGAGAGCTTGATTTAATTTTTTGTTTTTTAATTTAAGACTAATTTAATAAACAAACAGCCGGCAAAATGGGGCGACGCTCCATTAATACCACTAAAAGTGGTAAATACATGAATCCCACAGACCAAGCGCGTAAGTTGCAAAATTAAGTTATAAATACGCACGCACTTTACTGTTTATATATATTTATATTGTAGGTAAGGAGGCTCGCAAAAAAGAACTAAAGAAGAATAAACGACAGCGGCAAATGGTTCGAGCTGCGGTGTTGAAAAACAAGGATCCCTCGCAAATACTGGAGGAGATGGAGAAGATTGACGAAATGGGTAAGCAATGCAGCAATATTCCAAGATGGGAATCCTACTTGATTCTGTGGGTAAAACCATTTTTCTTCAGAGTACAATGTGCTGCAGCCGTCGCCACTCAATGAGAAGGTGTTGCGGGATAAGCGAAAAAAGCTCAAGGAGACCTTTGATCGCGTCATGCGGCTTTATGTAAGTGAATCTTTTTATATTTCTCTGCATAACTAATGATAATATTTTGGCAGCACAATGATGAACCCGAGCATTGGGCTGAGCTGAAACGTAAAGAGGTGGAGTACGAGAAGAAGCGTCTGAAAAAGCAGCAGTACTACGAGAGTGTAAAGCACGCTCAGAGTGTACAGATCGATGAGATACCGCTGCCGGCGCCCGTCTCCACGTCCAATGCAAGTAATGCGAGCGGTGGCAATGCAGCCAACAGCGTCAGTGGCGGCAGTGGTAGCAATGCCAACAGCAACATCACGTTTCCAAGTGGCACGGGCAGCATACGTATGCCGCCGCCACCGATGACCCTGGCGCTGCCTCCGTTTGCTCCAGGAGCTCCGCCTGGCGTTACCAAGCGTGACAGCGATTCAGCGGCTAACGCTGGTGATTCGCAGGGCGATAAACTGAAGGACGACGAGGATAAGGATTGGCTGGGTGTGCCACCAGGACCACCACCCGATCTATTTGCCATGTCCGAGCTTGATTCAGATGCGGCAGGCAACAGTGACTACGAGGGTGACGAGGGCGAATCGATGGCCGGCAGCATTGATGATTTCATGAAGGAAATGGAGCATGTTCACAAGCGCAAGCATCGGAAGCTGCAGGGCAACGATGCTGAGCTGGATGGCGAGCACAAGGATGACAAGCACGACAGCTCCGGTGAGGCAAAGTCACCCACATTGGCGAATCGTCGTCGTCGTCGCAGGAGCTACAACACCAGCAGTGAGGACGACGCTGATGACGACGACGACGTGGATGATGACGATGACGACGAGGATGAGGATGGGGCAAACGATGATGAAATGGGTTCCGATGGTGAGCAGCCCAATACCAAGTCCAAGCCTAGCACAAATAGCGGCAGCAAAGAGTCGCTGAAAGCGACGCCAGCAACGCTGACAACGGCTGCCACGGTCACCACAGTGCCAGCACCGCCCATAGCGCCCACACTGCCCGCCATACCGTTGCCACCAAGTGCACCAGTGCCGCCCCAGCAGCAGCAGCAACAACAACAGCAGCAGTTGGCACAGCTGCCGCACATGCGAGGTATTGCACCGCCTGGCATTATGTTTCGGCCGCCACCAATGCGCCCACCTGGACCCGGCATGCCGGGCTTTGGCATGCGCATGCCGCCAGGACCGCCACCAGGCGCTCGACCGCCTCACGCCCTGGGTCCCATACCAAGGATGGGCATACGCATGCCACCGGGACCGCCACCTGGGCTGCCACCTCGCATGGCTGGCGGTCATCATGTGAAGCATGGCAGCGGAGGCGGCGGCGTCGTTGCCAATGCCATAGCCAGCAAGGAGCAGGGCAAGGGCATCACCACCATTACGGCCAAGCCGCAAATCAGGCATGTTTTCATTGTTAACTATCACTTATCCAACATGTTATTTATATATTACACTTTGCTGCTCTTAGATTCCTAAGTGCTGATGTGACACGCTTTGTGCCGTCCACGCTGCGTGTGAAGCGTGAGGATCAACGGCGCTCGGCGCGGGCGAAGCACATGGCGGGTGCCAACGATGCGAGCGAGCGGCATATGCATGCCCCACCGGAGGCACACAAGCCGCCCACCAAGGACGATGCGTATCTGCAGTTCATGAACGAGATGCAGGGATTGCTGTAGCAGCATCGACGATTGCATAGATTGTACATTAGATTTGCCTAGTTTAGTTATCGTTTAATGTAGTCCAAGAAAACAAAATCAGGTGCAGTAATTTTACGATGCTGCCCGCCCATCAATTAGACAGAGATAGAGAGAAAGATACTTTTCACTTAACACACACGTATTTAACTTTCTTAGTCATGTTATTCAATATTCATAATCTATTCATTTACCAAAACTCCTTCAGAGTGCCTGAATATGACACACTGCGTACACTTTTCTCAGATCAATTTGTATTTTTGTAGCGAATAATAATATGGAAAATCTGAGAGAAAATAAGAAACATATTTCAATGAATTACGCTATATTCTTTTTCTTTTTGCCATAACTATGTAAAAGTAAGTATAGATTAAGCTAATCCACAAGTTGATTCAACTTCTGATGCCAAACGAAGCAGACCAATCGGACATTTGAATATAGGAATTAAGTGCTGATAATATCTAGAATCTTGTCTTGCAAATTTATCATAAATTTAAAATTAAGTTAGTAAACACTTTGAAGTTAATACATTGAATTTACGTTGAATATAGAGAACATATAATTTATATTTGTGTTGGGATTGCGATGAAGCAGGCATTAAAAACAATCCGGTTCTGTTTATTTATAGTTATTTTTTTATTGCAGTATTAATAGATATGTTGGGCACGGCATCTTTATAGACTTTCTTTTCTGTTTAATACATGTAGTTAGCACATTTTGGAAACGGCTCTTAAAGCGAGCCAATACATTTGATCACAAGTTGCATGCAGCTCAATGGTTGTTTTGCCAGATCTCATCTCTATTGCTTTGTAGTCTTTGCAGTCGCCGGTGTTGTGGTTAGGACGGGATTTTTCTTTTTGGAAAATGGTCGCAGCTCGATGAGATCGGTTTTGAGCGAACGGAAACTGCGACGCAGCGAATTGGAGACCTTCTTCGTATAGCTGGTGCTATTGCTGCACAGCGACAACTTATCCTCATTGCCGCCAGCCATCGAACGTGTCTCCTGCAGTGGACGTAGCTCATCATCCTTCATATCCCCGTTGCTCTCGGCATTGAGCGTGTTGCGCAAATACTTGCGATTGAAGTGCAATTGCGGTGTGCCCCATTTACGTTCCAGATCGGGCACAGCACCGTTGCAGTCATCGCCATCCGGTGTCCCTGGTGTGCCGGGTGCCGACGTGCAGACCTCGCCCAGTGCCTCCTTGTACGTGCGCGTAATAATCATGTTGGCCGGGACACTCTTGCCGTTGACGCCATTGCTGCGCGTGTGATAATCGACGCCGGCGGGCAAACTCTGGCGAGCTGGCTTCAAGCGGCGCGGCGACTTCACCGCCATCACGTTCACCCGATAGTGGAGCACCTGAGAGAGAGAGTGAGAAAAGTCAATAAAGTTATTAACAGTTTAGGGCCACACTCACCTTGTCGTCGTCCACAAAACGCGACAGCTCGCTGAGGCCAATGGTGACACAGGTGCCCTCCATCAGGATGTCCCTGTCGTATTCGCTGTGCACCGGAAACTTTTGGGTCAACGACACCGCCTCGTTGTCCGGCTGCAGCAGCGTCACCTCGTAAGCATAATTGTATTTGGCTTCGCGTCGATTCGACGTGCATGTCATGGTGAAGAGTATGCGCTGCTTGTCGTAGATCTCATAGAAATTGAACATCTCGTCGTGCGCCTGGAACACATAGTAGCCGGTCAACGGTTTGCGCCGCATGCCCATATTCCAAACGAGGTCCGCCGTCGGCGAGCGAAACAGCTTGTCCATGTGCTGCTCCTCCAGATGCTGTTTCCATTGCACTTCCCGGCCATGCCAACGGCAATCGCCCCACACACGTCCCATGAAGCACTTCATCGGCTTGTAGATGCACTGCTGCTCGTGCCACGGCAGCAATGCCACCGGCATTCGCACCGTGCAGCCGCCCGCCGAGTGGCTGCAGCCGAAGTGCGCCTTTGCACACAGCGCCTCAATGGTCAGGGAGCGCATGGTGGAGAAACCCTCCTGCAAATTGGCAAAACATAGAGATTAACAACAAAAATTTATAAAATGGATAACTTGAAATTGTGAAAAGAATTGAGTCTAATTAGTTGGTAGTACTCCAGAATTATTCCTCTTTTAATACTATATCTGAGTTTATAAAAAACTTAATAAATCACATTTTATTATGCTCAAATTAAACACTTAACATTCTAAGTCACAGAAGGTGGGAGTTGGCAAGTTACAATTCAAATTGGAAATTTAACGGTCAACAATTACTAGTTACAGTTTGGAAGCTAAAATTAAAAGCTTCATTTTATGGAACTAGGTTAACACTTTGAGAATCGCTGAGAAGAGAGTTCACAATGTACTACACAATTCAAATTGGAAATTTAACAGACGAATATTATATGCAGTTGTCATTGGTGTGAAATTTAAAAGTAGTTTTAAGATTTTGTAAATGTATATCATTAGAAACATTATAAATTAAAAAGAAAATAGCTTCTATATATCTGTCTTAAATATTATTTATATATGTATATAATAATTCTCTGGCGAAATTTCTTGGGTGCGACACTATTTACAGTGAAAAAACATAAACTAAAACAATTTTAAAATTAAGTAAAGGTTATTCCCATAGCTCTGGACTAGCCTACATACGAGGTGTGTTCAAAAAGTAAGGTGACTTTGTATTTTCAAGAAAAACTATTAATTTATTTATCAATATTTATGTTGTCCCCTTCAAAGTAATCCCCCTCAGATACAATACACTTATGCCAACGGTTTTTCCAATCCTCAAAGCACTTCCCATAAGCACTTTTCGGTATAGCCTTGAGCTCTTGCAGCGATGCAGTCTTTATCTCTTCAATCGTTGCAAATCTCCGTCCTTTCATAGGTCTCTTTAGTTTTGGGAACAAGGAAAAGTCACATGGGGCTAAATCCGGTGAATATGAGTAAATCTGGGTCGTCGTTGACGTCATTCAATAGCTCTTGAGCGATGCTCATGCGACGGTTCTTTTGGTCAAAATTCAACAATTTCGGAACAAACTTCGCTGACACACGACTCATACCCAAAACGTTTGAAAAAATTTCATGGCACGAGCCAAGCGATATACCGACATCTTCAGCAACTTCTCTGATAGTGATTCGACGATTTTCCAAAACAATTTTCGTCACTGCTTGAACGTTTTCATCAGTTGTTGACGTGCTTGGGCGTCCAGAGCGAGGCTGGTCATTGGCATCTTCCCGGCCATCTTGGAAGAGTTTGTACCACTTGTACACATTTTTTTTACTCAGAACAGTTTCACCGTATGCCACTGTCAACATTTCAAGTGTTTCAGAGCACTTAATTTTATTTTTTACACAAAATTTGATGCAAATCCTTTGATCCATATTTTTCGATAGCAAAAAATCGCCGAGCTCGCAAAATAACTTGTAACTTTACGCCTCTCACAACCAAATAAAAGAGGATGTTCCATTGAAACTTGGTACAGATGTTAGGGAAGAGTATACCAATATAACAAAACAAAAAAATCGATAATCGAAAATATGTTGTCCGCGAAATTTGAAAAGTCACCTTACTTTTTGAACACACCTCGTATATTTAGAGATAAGATTGATTTTAGGAACTTTTTCTGTTTTATGATTAAATGTATGTATAACTCGTTAATTTTTTTGGATTGTGTATAAATTCATTAACAATTTTTAATAATCTTAAGACAGAAAAATAATAGCAAAATTATTTTTAGCTCTAATTAAAGTGCTAATCTAGAGCTATAAGAACAACCTTTACTTATTTTAATCCACAGTTATAAGATTCATCTTTACTCAAAATAAAAAATGTTTTTTTTTTTTTCAACACTATCGTGTTGCTCGCGACATTTTCAACAGCTATATCTTAGATTAAAAAGTCATTGTGAAATTTGCGTTGATCTGCATTGATATTTTCTATTACTAAACGATATAAGATAAAGCTTATCTACAATACAATTTTGCAGCTTAGTAAAGTTTAGTTCAAGTACATATACATTTGGAAAACTCCGCCTTGCAGCCTCCTAGTTGAAAGTTGATAACTCAGTCAGTAAATGAGTCAGGGCAAAGAGTGTTATATGTATATAGAATATAAGAATGTATATCGTAATTGATCAATCAAGTTTTGTAAATGGGAAATTGCATCGATTTCAAACCAATCAATATACAGTGGATCGCAGCTTATTTCGTGCAGTCGCAAACTGAAAGTTTGAACCTCCACTGCTACTAAACCACTAAAGATATTTTAAAAATTTAAATGAAGGTTGGTAAAGCAGAATTTGTAGATTTGAAATTAATAAGAAAAAATTTCTTAATTACAAAAGTAAAACATTGAGATAAAAAAAAAAAAATTTTGGGCTTTTTTTATGCCGCAGCTTATTTCGTGCAGACATTTTATATAGACGAAATTCTAACTTTTTTGACTAGAATATTAGGTTTTCACGCCAGATTTGGTATTTTTGGTAGTTAAACTAAAAGATTAAATGAGTATTTTAACATTTGAGACATTGAAATACGAAAATTTTGGGGAATTACATACAAGGCACCTCGAACAACTATTAAACAACGAGAATTAGTTCTCAAATATTTTAAAGATGGGAACAGCCAGCGTGCTATTGCGGAGAAGGTTTCACTAAGCTTTAGCACTGTACAATATATAATTTAGCGCTTTATTCGTGAAAATCGGGTGGAAAATAAAGGTCAAAATGCACCAAATACAATTTTTGCGAACAAGAGGAGCGTCGCATAGTAAGAAAAGTTAAACAAAATCTGAAGCTATCGCCTCCAAAATTGGCTGTGGAGATAGAGGATGAAATGGGCAAGAAGTGTAGCCCGGTTTCAGTGAGCCGGGTCCTGCACGAACACAACTTTAATGGTCGAGTAGATCGAAAAAAAATAATTTATTAACAAGAAAATTCGGGACCACCGATTACATCTCGCTCGGGAACATATCCGTCATCCGATTTCCTTTTTGAAGACGTCATCTTTGAGATGAATCAAAATCTAACATATGCGGCTCGGATGGGCGTCAATATGTTTGGCGGAGACCAAATACCGAGGTAGATCCCAAACACCTAAAACCAACAGTTAAGCATGGCGGGGGTCACGTTATGGTTTGGGCCTGTATGTCGGCCTCTGGAGTGGGTAGCCTGTTTTTATTGATAGTATAATGGACACCAATCAATATCTTTCAATATTGAAGGAAAACCTTCTCCAAAGTGCCGAGAAAGTGAGCATACGCGATTGTTTTTGGTTCTACCAGGACAACGACCCAAAGCATAAGGCTGGAATTGTGAAGACCTGGCTCGTCTGGAACTGTCCACACTTTGTGCAAGCACCAGCACAAGTACGAGATTTAAATGTGATAAAAAATCTATGGTAAATTTTGGACTTGGCTATTCGGAAATGACAGATTTCGATTAAAAACGATTTAAAATCTGCTTTGCTTGAAGAATGGCAAAAATTCCAGTCGAAACGACCAAAAAATTGGTATCGTCAATGGAAACCCGTCTGAAGGCTGTCCTAAAGCAGAGAGGAGGCAACACAAAATATTAGGCTAATTTTTCGAATTTTTAAATAAAAATTCTTGAAGTGCACGAAATAAGCTGCGGCATAAAAAAAGCCCAAAATTTTTTTTTTTTTATCTCAATGTTTTACTTTTGTAATTAAGAAATTTTTTCTTATTAATTTCAAATCTACAAATTCTGCTTTACCAACCTTCATTTAAATTTTTAAAATATCTTTAGTGGTTTAGTAGCAGTGGAGGTTCAAACTTTCAGTTTGCGACTGCACGAAATAAGCTGCGATCCACTGTACATATCTAAATATGTGCATAGTAACTGATCAATAAAGGGCTGCACATGAAAACAGCGGAAGACTGGGAATGTGGACTTGGACTTATATGCGTTGACAAGATAATATTCAACCATATCAGACACACACACAGATACGTCATGGGCGATAACACGTAGTCGGGAACTGTGCGGCACGGGAGGATCGCAAATAGATAGATACCGTTCTTACCTAATGCTGACGTCACCGCGAAACTTTTATTGTTTTTGTAGTTTTACATACCTTGCATAGCGGACACATGAGCAGGATGCGTGTGCACTGCTCGCAAATGCTGTGGCCGCTCTTGCAGAGCAACACGGGCGCCTTCATGGGACCCGCACAGCCGGGACAGCGCAGCTCCTCGATCAGACTCTCGTAGTGCTTGGCCGAAATGCTCGCTGGCGGCGATTGCGGCAGCTGCTCCACGCTCAGCTGAGTTGCGAGTGGCTTTGGTGAAGCTGTTGCCGCTGTCCCCGTAGTGACTGTTGCCGTTGTAACTGTTCCAGTTGTTGTTGCTGCTGCTGCTGCTGCTGCTACTGTTTCCGTTACCACTGTCTCCACTGCTGCTGTTCCTGTTTTAACTGTTCCAACTGCCGGTGTACCTGTTTCAACTGTTCCCACCGCCGTTGTTCCTGTTGCAACTGTTCCCACTACAGCTGTTTCCGCTGCCGCTGTACCTGTAGCAACTGTTCCCGCTGCAACTGCTCCTGTTGCAGCTGTTCCCGCTGCTGCTTCGGCTACACTGCGCCGCTGCTGCAATGCCTCGCCATTGGTCAGAGGTGAGCGTGCATCACCGGAGCCCGTACTCCGAGTGCGACTCAACATGGGCGGCTTGGGTGGTGGCGACAGCGGGGAACGCAAGATGCTGCCGGATGTGGCAACCAATGGACTCGGCAACGTTGCATACTTCACATGCAGTGCCAGGCTGTTGGGTGGCTGCTGGCGGCGCAATTGGGGCTCCGTGTCTGTGTCCGCATCCTTACCCTCCTCTTGAATCTCGTTAATGGTGCTCTTAAGGAAAAGTCGACGCTGCTCATTGATCTGCTCGATGCTGCGCAATTGGCCCACAATGGCGGGTAATGGATCTGTGATGGGTGGGACAGTTGAGTCGGAAACAGCGGGGGAGGAAGGGGTGGCGACGCCATTTTGCGGCGGGCTGAGAACAACGGAGTCCACGGTGCTCATTGCTTCCTGTTTTGCGGCCAAAATAATTGTGTAATCGCGACTAGCGACTTTGGCAGCAGCCCCAGTTAAACAGCTCTACAGGTCTACAGTTTTCTATATTATAGAAGCACTCTGTGTGTGAGTGTCGTCGTCGTCGTCGACGTCGTCTTCTATCTTATCAGAGGCCGCCTAACTAGGCTGCCAATCGATTTGGAATTTCGATATACATAAGCACGCACAGACACACACACACATACACCAGTATATTTATGCACGCATACTCGCAATTTGATTGTACATATTTTTAAGAATGCAACGCCCAAAGTTACTATTTTTATTTATTTTGTATATTTGCGTCTTTCTTCAATTATCTTTGGGCCACAACTACGCCACACAGATAGCACAACACATTGTGGGCATTTGTATTTCATTCTTTTCAATTATTGCCACGTTCTTTTCACTATGTAATTATTGTTGCATCTGTTTTGTGGGCTAGAAAAGCCGTTCAAAATAATCATTGGTCAATGTCAAGGTAACTTTGCGCTTCTGCTTTTGCGGCTTACTTGCTTTACTTTAGTTCACCCTCACAAAAATGGAACAAAAAAATGTGCAAAATTCTATTTATAACTTTGCCTTGTGCAAATTCATTGTTGCAGCTTCAAAATTTGATTGATTGCCGCGGATTATCGCGTTTATCGATCATCGTTATCGTAAACGTTATTTTGCATGCATGACAAAAAGCTGATTGGCATTTAACGGCTTGTTGGGCTTTCAACAAATTATGACATTATAATCAAATGACAAAAACAAATTAGCACATTCAAGGCCACATAATAGCCAAATCATCGCCTAAATCTCAAATTGACAATACTTATTGTCAACTGAAGTGCTAATAAATCTTTGCTATCACACAGGAGACAATTTTTTTTTACAACGTAGGCTTTTTCCATATAAAAGTAAACAATGCGTAACAAGCACACAAACACACACACAGACACACACACACACACACGTGTTTACACTGAGTGCAGGTGGACAAACGTTTGCGGTTGAGATAACGCCGAGCAGCTACATATATAACTATTATTATTTATTGTATACATAATGAATGCTCAATGAAATTCGTTTGTTTACCATTCACAAGTGAAACAACTGCATTTCACAGGCATCCGGCAACGCCAGCGAAAGCTTAACGGTAAACGTATCAATGCTAATCAGCCATCAGCAAACGTTTTATGACGGTCTGGCAACGCGTAGACTTCTTGGCGGCGAATTTAAGTTGTGGTGAGAAGCAATAAACAAATGAAACTTGGACTGCAATTAAACGCAAATAAACGAGGAAGCAACGCGTGTTCTGACACGATTGTAGCAGGTGCACGTCGGGTTTCGCATCAGCAGCAGTTACTCATCATCATCTGTCTATCTTATCAGTGGTTAGTAGTCGCACTTAGCTAACTAACTAGTTAAACCCTTCTATATATAATTTGTTTTTTTTTCTCTTTTTATATGCACATACAATATAACCCATTGGGAAGCGTTTCAATGTGACGTTGAAGGTTAAACGGGCGTCTCGACACTGTGGCTTTTTGCTAATTGGACTGCGCGCGCAGCGAACAACGCGACAGCAAAACTGGAGGCGTTGGAGCAACAACAGCAACAACAACGAGCAGCATCCACCATCACCATCACCACCACCGCCACCTTAGAACGTATCTAGGCAATAAACAGTCATAATAATCGGGCAGCGGGCTCAACGCTGTGCTCGGCCACACACATAAATTCAGTCTTAACGCTGAGCGCGAGCAAGTGTACAACATCATCATCCATATCCATTCCGACACAGAGTTCAAATCATGGCACCGCGGCATATTTTGGAACTAAGCGTCGAGGAGCAGCGCAAATTTATCGACTCCTTCGACATGATGATCAGCGATTGTGATGGTGTTGTTTGGCTTCTTGTCGGCTGGATACCCGGCACTGGAGAGGCCATCAATGCACTCAAAGATGCCGGCAAGGCGGTGAAATTTGTGTCCAACAATAGCTTTCGCACCGATGATCAATATATGGAGAAATTTAATACAATTGGAGCTCGCAATGTGCAGCACGATGACATTGTGCATCCGGTGAAAAGTATTGTACGCTATTTGCATACGCTTGGCAAAGGCAAAAAGCAGCGTGTCTATTCCCTCATGTCACTGGAGGCCAATGAAACGTTGCGTAAGCATGGCATCGAATACGAGTCACTGGTGAGTGTGAGTGTGGGGCAACTCCCCCGCCACGCAACGAATCAGTGAAGCATTCATTAATCGTTTCTCCAACTCCTGTTTCTAAATTTAACTGCCATAGCAAATCAAGGAACATTTAACATCGGCCACGCTCGTCGATTATCTGGCAATTGACAAACCGGTGGATGCGGTGCTCTTCGACATACATCTGGACATGTCGTACGTGGAATTGGCCAAAGCCATTCGTCATTTGCAGCAAAATGACAATTGCCATTTGATTGCCGGAGGCAGTGATGTGATTATGCCGCTGGCGGATAATCTAAATGTGGCTGGTTTCTACGATTTCTTGCAGCATGTGAAACGATACACAAACCGCGAGGCCACATATTTGGGCAAACCATCGCCCATTCTGGGCGAGATGTTGAAGAGCATGTACAATATTACGCAGCCCGAGCGTTGCATCTTTGTCGGGGATATGCTGGTGCAGGATGTGCAATTTGGCAAATCCTGTGGCTTTCAATCGTTGCTCGTACTCTCCGGCAGCCTGACCATCGATGATATGCATGCAGCACCGCCGGAAGCGCAGCCCGATTACTATGCTGATAGTCTGGCGGACTTGACGCAGCTGTTGAAGAACGTGCAAAACAAATCGTAAAGTGTCTGTCGCCCAATCACTTTATTTCATGTTGATGTTGGCTGTTGTTTTGCTTGTTGTCCAGTTGCATTCAAAAATAAAATATATATATACATAACGACTACAGTTCCAGATCCTCGGGATGATACAGTTCGGTGAGCAGTCGATAAACATAAGAGGGAGCATGACCGCCGCTGAAAACAAAAAAAACAAGAATGATTTGCGAATTTGTTAAGTAAATAGAAATGTTCACGTACGTGTTGGATATGAAAAGCGTGACCAATTCGGGTGGCACATAGTCGAACTTGGGACTGTAGACTTTGGCATCGCGTGCCGGCAACGAGTCATAGTTAATCACATCCTCGGCACAGCCCACCATATTGAAGGCATCCTGCTCACACAGATGCAACGGGGACAACTTGTACATGGGAGCGAGCACAATGACAGGCACCGAATAATGCTTGGCTGCCAGGGCGACAGTGTAGGCGCCACATGCGGCACGCAGTCCGCCGTTGGCCAGCACACTGTGGGTGCCAATGATGACCTTGTTGACGCGCGACATCATCGCAAAGATGGCTGCATCCGGTATGGCAATAATTTCCACATTCTTTTCGTTTGCCAACGTGGCAGCCAGATTGTGACCCTGCACATAAGATTAGTCATGGGATTAGCTTAGATTATAAGATGTATTAAGTTTGCACTTACGCGACAAGCGGGCGCACATTCCGCCACAATAATAGTCAGGAATTGTCGCTTTTTGATGGCGCGCTTCAGGAAATTCTCTACGCTACGCGAATGTCCCAGCGTCAGTATGATTTCCGACGAGTGTATGTGCTCTTCGGCCTGAACGCTTATGTTCTCAGAGCTTGTCTCCAGCTCCGTTTCTACCTCCTGCAGGTGATCGAGCAGCGCCTCGCGCAATCCCTGCTGTGGCAACGAGTAATCAACACTCACGCTATTCTCGCTGGTCTGTGTGACAAGTTTGTGCAGCGACAGCGATGCTTGCGAATCGTCGGCAAAGTGTTGCACCTTCGCCTGCAGCAAATCGAACTCTTCGCGTGTCAATTTCAGTATGCGACGTGCAATATTTGACGTCACCGTTTCCTGTGGCAATGCGGCCTGCATAATTCGCGACTGTGCGCGGACAATTTGCATGAGGGCGCTGCAAAGTGGATAGATGTAAAGACTTGCGCGCCGCAACAGGTTGTTTATTAAGAACTTACTCAGCACTTTGCCAGCTCTTGCTCATGATTATGTACTTGAAGATGTCCAGCGTTTTGTTTGTAATGCTATACGAGCCTTCCACCAAACTGCAATTAGCATTAAAATTAATGAAATTCACTTTGTGCTCCTGGCATGCTTACCCCATTTCGATGGCATATATTAACTGTGTCACCTCCTTCAACGGCTGTTCGCGCATTTTGGTAGCTTCTAACGTAAAAGCGGGTATTATAACGAAATAATTTGCCTAAACTTAGCAAATGAACAACGTTGCTGGTAACCAAAACAAAATGTTATCATCAATAATCGATGCTTATGCGAAGTACTCAGTAATCGGTACTCGAAATCACAGCACTGCTACTCGATGATACTATTCATCGGTTATCGATAGTTGGCACGCAAGCCCATATTGTTAGCCACAATATAATAATAGAAAGCAATAACAACAAAGCAGAGTTCAGACGCACACACACAAACACACACGCGCGCTCACTGTGGACAAAATGACCTAAAAGCTTGTTTACGTGTCCGCCACAGCCAAAAAAAAAACAAGAAAGTAAAAAGGAAGAAGAAAAACGCGCAACAGCAGCAGACACCGCAAAGCGCGTCGCCGTCGTTGTCGCGTTTAATAATTGTGCAAGCAATTGTTTATCTGTCCAAAAAACAGGTGTTTGTATTTATTTCAATTCAATATACTTATTTTAGTTCTGCCGGCTACACAAGTGCAACAAGAAAACGAAAAAAAAAGCAAAGAAACAATGCAAACAATTTTTTTTTTTTGTATTTTTATGCATGTTTATTCGGTTACACGTCCACAACAAATTGTGCAGCATACAGAAAATACGTTAAGCGCATTTAAATAATGCCCAGAATGCTGCACATTGCGGACGTGTTAAAACACTTCGATTATTTTGTTGGTATTAAAATAGTTATATTATTTTTTACTGTTATCGAGAGCCGTTTGTGTTCAGTATAGCTTTCAAAAACAAAAATTGAAAAGTCACTAACAACTCTTCATTTGCATTTCATGTTCTGACCACTAAACGTCACGTCGCCGTCGTTGTCGCTCGTCTGCTTCAACACCAAAAAACCAACATCTTAATCATCACATGGCAGTCAAAATGAATATACACGGTAAGTGAGGCGAATGCGATTAGTGCTTCCTCTTCAAATTACAATTACGGCAATAATCGGTGTTTATCTCTAGTGAACGCGAATACGCTGAAGTACATCAGCCTGCTAACGTTAACGCTACAAAATGCAATTTTGGGACTCAGCATGCGTTATGCCCGCACACGACCCGGCGACATCTTCCTCAGCTCCACAGGTGAGAGTGAACGTGAGATTGCCGCTGCATCCAAGAGGATGCACAGCTGACACACACATAAACACACACAGCTGATGCACAACACATACACACTCGAATATACTCCACTGCTTTGTACTCGCTAGCCATACAAAACAATTTAGTGTGACCAAAGCATAGAGAAATGCGCTCCCTTCCTTTCAATGAAATTGTTCCCTGCCTTATGTGCTTTTTTTTAATGTTGTTCGATCCTCTGCAAATCTGCAAATTTAAATTAGCTAGTGTGATCGAAGGAAAACGAGAAATGCGCCTCAATATATATAGATGCAATTATAAAAAATTATATTGTATCCATGTAAGTTTAGTACTCAAATTCATTAATAACTCTATCAGTTAATGTCTAAAAAGTTTCTGTAAGTTTAGCAACTATTTAGGTTTATTTAATGTTTATCAGTGGCCTTCAAATTCAAGATTAACTAGAAATTAGATAATTCTTTTCGCAATTCTAATTCGTAGTGGCTTTGCTTTTTTGTTAACTCGCTTATTTTGTTGAGATATAGGTTTTCTTAAGAAATATAAAATATTAAAATAGCATTTAATTGCGAAGTGTAGCCAAATATTATGGTAATGCGTGATTTGAGATAAAGTCTATTGTAAATTGAAAGGGCAGTTACTTCGAATTTGCGTACAGCGTAGCAGATTATAACAGACTCACTTTTCTTTTAGTAGACTCTAAAATGTTATACATGGAAACCTCGCTTAACGGCCTCAACATAGTTTGAGTGTGGCCATTAAGCAAGGAATGTATGCCGATAAGTGAAAACGACGTAAAGCGAAGCAGCCATTAAGCGAGTTATTGCTGTAGTTTAAGCTGATTATATTTCCCCATTTTTGTAGGAGACACTTAATTATAACAAGCTTGTCAGCAGGCCCTGCCTACCAGGTATAATTAGCTAATTATAATGACAAGGCAGCAAATAGAGTCGCAACGGCAACAGAAACAGCAACAGCAAACTGTCCCAAGCTGATAAGCAAAATATGTATGTTGCTTGTATTTGCTTCCTGCATGAGGGTGCTTGTTTTTGTTTTCGAGTGATTTATCATCGCTTTACGCTAAAGTGTATTTCCATGTTATCAACAAATTATTTCCGTTTTTTTCCCACTGACTCTCTTTCTCACTCACTATCTCACTCTCTATCTATCTATGTATGTTGCAGCTGTGCTGATGGCCGAGTTCGCCAAGCTGATCACCTGCCTTGTGCTTGTGTTCAACGAGGAGGGCAAGGATGCCCAGAAATTTGTGCGCTCACTGCATAGGACAATCGTGGCCAATCCACTTGATACGCTGAAGGTGTGCGTGCCATCGCTCGTCTACATTGTGCAGAACAATCTGCTGTATGTGTCCGCCTCGCATCTGGATGCAGCCACCTATCAGGTGACATATCAGCTGAAGATCCTCACTACTGCCATGTTTGCGGTGGTCATACTCCGACGACGTCTCTTCAACACCCAATGGGGAGCACTCGTCCTTCTCGTGCTGGGCATTGTGCTTGTCCAGCTGGCGCAGACGGATGCGCCAAGTGCGAGCGGTTCCAGTTTGCCGGCGGCGACCACAACGTTGCCCACGTTGACCAACAGCCAGTTGCCCACACAGAATCGCATGCTCGGCTTGTGGGCGGCATTGGGCGCCTGCTTTTTGTCCGGTTTTGCGGGCATCTATTTCGAGAAGATCTTGAAGGGCGCCGAGATCTCTGTGTGGATGCGTAATGTGCAGCTGAGTCTGTTGAGCATTCCATTCGGACTGATCACCTGCTTTGTGAACGATGGCAGTCGCATCTATAACATGGGCTTCTTTCACGGCTACGATGTGTTCGTCTGGTATCTGGTGCTGTTGCAGGCGGGCGGCGGTCTCATTGTCGCTGTCGTCGTCAAATATGCGGACAATATACTTAAGGGTTTCGCCACATCGCTGGCCATCATCATCTCGTGCATTGCGTCCATCTACATTTTCAATTTCCATCTAACACTGCAGTTCAGTGCCGGAGCCATGCTGGTGATTGCCTCAATCTTCCTCTATGGCTACGATCCGGCTGCGGCGGCCAAGGCAAAGGCAGCGACGACGACGATTCATCCGAATCCCAACAGCGATATGGAGAAACTGTTGCCGCGTGTCTGAGGACAACGTTCACCACATTCACATTGACCATTGACCATCGAATCAATTCTCTTTGCAAACTGCGTTTTGCCAACAGTATTGTCATTTTTGAATTTTTAGTTCTTGCTGCAATTTCTTTTTCCTACATTTATTTATCCTGTTTATTTATCGTGGGCTCGTTTTTCATTTTTATTTATATCGTAGTCACATACTCGTATTATTTTGATTTTGTTTTTGGAGCCCGTGTGATGAACGCGTCTGTGTACTTTAACAATTTGATATTCAATCGTGGAATTGCATTCCAGAAACCAAAACAAAACAAAAAATACAAAAACAGAAAAAAGAAATCCTAATACTTAAGCTCCCACAAACTTTATCGAATTGCAATATTGCTGCTCCGGCTACTCCACACATTAATGTATTTAAAATAACATTAATACATTTTATATATATAGTTAATATATACATATATGTATATTGCCAGCGCCAGCACACAAACTAAATGTACGTCATTGTGTTTATATTTTGATTATTAAACATATAAGTGAGACCAAGTAAAATTGTTTTGTCTTTTTTCATTTTATTTGTAAATGGTATCTAGGATATATAATTATATATATATATGGGCAAATCCCAGAAACAGTCCACCAGCGACCAATTTTTAAATTTCACATTTTGTAATGTTCCATATATGGAACATTAAAGTAGATATGGCATTTTAAGAATTTAAAGCAAAAAAGAAATTTCGATCATTATAAATGCACAAATTTGTATCAAACCCAATTTTATTTATAATTTTCATAATTTTACTTAAATTCGTGCTCTGCGCACACCTTCAAATCCCTATTGTATTCTTCACAATTTTTTGCCTTAATCACGCTGAAATAATTGTAAAGCATATTTATGAATATAAAAAATAATGTTTAGTTCAAATTAAAAGATTTTTGTCTTATGTTAATGTCAGCGGAAAAAGTGTAGCGTACGACACAATGGGTTTACGGCTTTGCTAAAAATCTATAAACATTATTAAGACCAAACGATCGGTTTTTGTCTTCTAATATTCTTAACTTTCTTTAGGATATTAACTTTCATAGAGTTTATTTTGCAGAATTCGATAAAAATTGCGTTTGAAATAAAAATTTTGAAACTAACTTCAACTTTGTGTAGCGTGCGACACGTCAAAATTTTATTAATAATTTTCAAAACAGTGACTCCAGTGAAATTGAATCTTATACTCTCCGAAAGTACTCTCAATTTTCTCTAAACACATAACAAAAGTTTACGGTAAATCTTTAAAAAACCCCCCAAAAATTTGATTTTCATTAGTTAAAATCGTGCGAAAACATGGGATTTGCCCATATGTAAAGTATACATGAATCTAGTTGTCGTACTCCTATGCTTGGAGTATATGGCGACACTTAAAACTAATCTCAAAGCTAATTTCTACGAAAAAAAAAGTGAGAAAAGAAATCTTTGAAATAGGCGAATTCAAGAAATTTATATAATTCATTAAATAAACTAGGCAAGATTGCGCATCTTTCGCTATTCCACCCAACCGAGCGTGACATCATCGAGCGACGTCTGCAGGCTGAGCACCAGCTGATAGATGCGCAATGATGGCCCCAGCTTGAGACCAAAGCGATCGATGATATCCTGACGCGTCAGCACCATCAATGCGGCGCCATCGATCTCCTGGCTCTTGAATATGTTCGACTCCTGTGGATAATACTTCTCCATATAGCTGACCACCTGATCCACGTTCCAGCTCTGGACAATTGGCTGCTGCGGCTCATCCTCAGTGAGATCAGTAACTGCATCACCATTTTGTCGCTCAGTTGGCACCGTTTCATCGGACAGATCAATGGCTGCAACTGTGGCAGCTGCAGCTGTTGATGGCGATGCGGATTCTGCGGCTACCAGTGCTTGTGGTGATGTTGGCGCTGGACTCATTGACGTTGCTACCACTTGCATAGCATCATTTTGTTGATGCTCCATTTCTTCGTCCAGCATTGACTGTTGCTCCAGCTGACTGCCATTCTGTTGCTGTTGGAGCTCTTGTTCCTCCGGCTGCGTCTTGGCTAATGCAATTTTCTTGGCATTCGGTGGCCCTGGATCTGGGGTGGCACGCTTTTTGCGTCCCGCTTTCGATTTGCGCGGCAACTGCGGGGGCAGAGGTGGCGATAACGACGACGCGGTTCGTTGCCCGGTGGCAACATCTTCGTTGTCCTGGAAATTGTAGGTGGGATCACAGCTATTGCATTTCCAGCTGACATCGCTTAGCTTGTTCGCTGTGAGACTCGGCCAATGGCAATCCAAGTGATAAACATTCGCGCACACACAGCACATAAGCATCTGTTGCTGTTGCGGATCCTGCAACTTCTCGCCTCCTGGCTTGACATTGCTGCAGACGCGGCACCGGCGACACTTGTCGCACTTGAAACGTTTGCGTGCATTGGTCAGGATCTCGAAAGCAATCGGCAGGCAATTAAAGTGCCCTATAATTAAATCAAGAGGTATAAGAGCAAATACTTTATGGAAGAGTAGAGGCAGAGCTTTGTACTTACATTTGAGGGCGCATGTTTTGCAGGCGAGGAAATTGCTTTTGTAGCCAGAGCCGCGTTTAGGTTCGCTTTTCGAGCACTTGCTGCAGGTGTCGAAGTTGCGCAACTGCTCGCCGCTAGGCGTGGAGTTGGCTGCCTCTAGAGATTCATCAATGTTGCCACTGTTGTTGGCTGGCGTTGTGTCTGCCGCAGCATTTGGCGGCGTTTGAATTTGTGGCTGCGACTGTTGAGCAGGAGACGTGGGCTGCTGAGCTGCTGCACCTGTTGGAGTTGTGGGAGTTGCAGCAACAGTTGCCGCTGCCCCTGCTGGACTCGCTGTTGCCGCTGGTAGTGAGGTGCGAGCAACGCGTGAAATGTAATTATCGGAAGGATCGTAGACGAGCTTTGGTTTCTGTGCACCACAATAGAACATCACTGTTAGTTTATACACTTTACAAATATTTGTTGTTCACTTACCTTTACACGACCCGTTGTGCGCACGGTCCCTGCCGCAGCGCTCGCCGCATTGGCATCATTGGGATTACTGTTGTTACCGAGTGTATTATTATTGCTATTTGTTGATGCATTACTATTAATATTATTCAACTTGTTGACCGTCACATTACTGCTGGTCAGCGGCTGCTGCTCGTCCTTGGTCTCCTGGTCCTTGTTGCGTTTCATCTCGTTGCTGGCACACAAATGAATTTCGTTTTAATTATTTGTTTGTTTCTTGGCCTGCAGTACAATGCGCGCTCGCAGCTTGTTTAACGTGCATTCCGATAACTGCACGATAATTCACCCGGTGCGATAACTCACGCGGTGATGGGTAAATATCAACGCGTGACCTATCGTACTCACGCACACTTATCGTTTGTGCGGTGTGCGCGTCGCTAATTACCGCGAATCTTTAAAAATGTGTGCGCTACCTGTAAAAACACACATGGCCGGCACTTAAGCCGTTTATGGTCGTAACAACTGTTACCCCTACCCCTTGAAAAAGCATTACGAAAACTCATGTTTCATTTCGTTGTCTTTTTATGCGTCATTTAACAATTTTGTATGTGTGTGTGCGAAAAGCATTAAGATTAAACAAATACAATTAAAACTTAACTAGGAATTCATTTAGTTGCAATTAGCAAATACAGTTTGGCTTCAGGAAGAGAGATAGAGACAGATAGCGCTTCTGCAACATCAGCAACACAGGATCAACAAACTCTTTTTTGTTTTTTTTTTTTTTGGTATTAGCCTCATTCAATTTTGATGCGACGCCCATACTTCCAGGCCAACTGCATCAGATCACGATGTGCCAGCGCCCAGGCGAAGAGGCACAGTACGCCCATGGCCACGCCCACACCAAGATGTGTGGCAAATACAGCGTGCTGATACTGTAACAGAGAAAGCAAAACGAATTTATATTATAGAGTCATAAAACAACAGATGGCTCGATCCGGCAAACTTACCCAATAACAGATGACGCCGGCCAGCATCAGAGTGCCACCAAAGAGTTTACCTGGCCACAGACCCTGCAGCGGATTAAGCGACAATGGCTGATACTGCTGCCGTATGTACCACGTGCTATAGACAATGCGACCGAGCATATTGATGCAGTTGGCAAAGATGAAACCGACGGGTCCAAAGATGCCCGTCAATATGTAGGAGAGCACAAGGAAACTGATTGAGAATATGGCCATCAGGTAGTTGTACTTGTCAATGTCGCGGCTGGTGTTTGTGGCAAACATGTAACCCTCGCTGATGCCATTCACCGACAACAGGTAAATGGCCAGACAATGCCACTGGAGCAAACGTTGGGGCAATCCGCCGGCAACGAAATCCTCTCCACCATACAGCAGCAGCAATGTGTGCGAATAGTTCTGTCCGAAGGTGAACGCCAACAAGCCAATGGAGCTAACACCCAGCAGCAGATTGTGGAGTACACTGCTCGCCTGACGCACACGCTCCACCGGCTGCTTCTGCAGTCGCGTGTCACGCGTCAGCGTTTGTGTGAAATAGAAGTAGGCGCTATCCTCGATGGGACGGAATATGAAACGGGCGGCCATGCTGCCCAGATTGTTGACCACATCGTAGGTGGCCTGTTCGCCAAAGGAGAGCACTGGCGACACGCTCATCACATACTTTTCGCCCTCGGTTAGAATTTGCTTGAGCACGCCCTGCTTCACAAAGCTCAACGTTAGCGTTTGCAGCTCACGATTGAAGAAGCCGCCGTTGTCGTTGTCGCTCTTCATGATGCCCGGCAACAGCTCGGACAATTTGGTAAATGGAAAATCATCCATGTGCTCGAACAGCGAACGTTCCCAGGAGTTTAGCTCCTGCGTCGCTTTGCTTTTGCGTGCCAATTGCGTTTTGTGCTCGTTGAAACGTCGTATGTAGTAGTGGAAGAATCCATATTGACCCAGCACAATGGTCAAAGCGCTGGCCAACTGGGCAATGGCAAAAGCTGTAATAGCAGCACTGCGATCACCGGTGACGATCCACAGAAAGATGACCGAACGCACCAGAATGTGCAGCGTGTTGAGCACAATCTTGAGCTTGACAAAGCAAAAGACCTGGGCCACAAATACGGCGGATTCGGCGAGCAGTTCGAGCACACACGACAATGCCACCGCATAGCAGGCGAACTCGTATTGTGCGGCATAGGGAGCATCCACGGCCGAGAGCCAGTGCAGCCAGATGTGTAGACAAGGCACGCAGAGAGCAGCACAAATGGGAACACTATATTACCAGAGAGAGTGAGAGTGAGTGTAAATGAATGTGGCTAAAAGGATTTAACTATTGTTGCACTTACGTAAGCCACATTTGATTGATCAGCTGCGACCACGAGCATTTGTCGCGCTGCTGCGAGTTGGCGCTCAACGCCGCCCGATTGATGGCCTCGCGGGACAAGAAGAGCAGCGTACTCTCGAGCAGCAGCAGCCGCACATTCATAATCCCCAGCACTTCGCGACCCACATTGCGTACTATGTAGGCATTAATGCCGAACGTTAGGATGCGGCACAGTATCTGTAATAGAGCAACAGCATATTAATTTATAAAACAATGAATGACTCATGACTCATCATCAACGCAATTTCTATTTTGAATCGATCAGCAGCAGCAGTGGCAGCAGCAGATCAGGATTAATGGGGAAACATTTTGTGTTCTGGGGTCGTTCTCTCTTTCTTACCTGAAAGATGATACTGAAGCCAGCGCCAAGCAGGCTGCTCTGCAGCACATTGCGCCCCATTTAGCTGTTGCTGTTGATTCAGTCAACATAAATTGCCCACCATCGTGGGCATAGATAGCGAGTAGTAGAAGCGTAGAAAATCAAATCAAGTGCCAACAAAACAACAAACCAATAATAACAACAACAAATTAAGAGCCCAGTTAGAGATGCACACTTGGCGATGACCCCACTATCGATTTTGTCAACATCGCTTTTTACGTTGCATCGATTTGCAATAAATTGATATAAATTGTTTGCTTGTTTACTTTTTTAGCAAATTGATTTTAAACTGAAACCTTTTTTTTGTTATGAAACTTATTCATGTTTGTTTACAATATGATAATTAACACGAAAGAAATGAGGGTAGATGACACTAATTATGAAATTTATAATAACTAGTCGAAATCAAATTGCAAAAGCGACTATTTTATGCCGCAAGGCTACTTTTGAAATATGTTTTTGTTGTCTTTTTATTAAAGAATATTTACTATACAATACAATAATAATGGGAATTATCCACCAAGAGGATTTTCGGGAACCCAAATTGTTGCTTATAAGATTCAAATACAATCCAGTTGGATACGTTGTAATAATTCTAATACAAAAAATGTACTCGATATATTGCTTAGCAATAATCGATATGTCCGGTAATCGTTAGGATACCAATCGTTAGGAAAGAACAGCTGACAGCCGACAGTGATGAGTGGCAACACTGCAGCGCGTTAGATGGCAACGCTAACAAAATTCAAATAATGAGGTCACTGTAGAAAAGTAACGTATTTTAAATAATTAAAATATGCGTAAGGTATAGCAACATAATATGAATAGTGTATTTAAGAATATAATAGATAACAATACAGCAGCAAATCTATTAAATTTCAAAAACTGAAAATTATTTATGCATGCACAAATATGATTCATAAGGCTGGACGTCCTTGTGTGGCATTGTGGCAGCAATCCTCCCGCGCAGGCCTCATCTAAACAGGTGTGACCCGTTGCATTAATGCATATTCACCGCAAGTCACCGGCTTAAATGCTTGATGTCCTTTGCCGCTAATCGGTCGCTTGTCAAACTGCTGCTGCTGTTGACTTCACCGCCGTCTTCAAAACTGGTTACACCAACTTTCGTTGCGGTTGCGTCGTCGTCGTCGACGTTGTCGTCGCGAAGCAGCAGCAGAAGAAGTTGCTGCGCCAGCAGCAGTTGGCGGCGAGAGCTTAAGACAGTCAGCATTTTAACTTGGCCAGAGTCGGTCGCTTGACGCGCTAAATAAATTATAAAAAAAATATAACAACAAAAACAATTTCTCATCATATAAATTTTTGCATTCGGTTTCACGACGTTCGTTGTGTGTTTTTTTCTTAAGTTTTTTTTTTTTTTTTTTTTGAAAGGTGCGCGTGCGCTCTCGTTTTGGGGTGGAATAAAAACGAAATAAAGTCGAGTGAGTGTTCTGCAAGACGGAGCGTGAAGTGCAGCACGCTGCGCTCTTGTTTTACGTTATTTTTGTTATTGTTTTGTTATTTGTGGCAAACAAAAAAAAATAAATAAATACAAAAAAGCATGCGGAAAATCTGATCTGTCAAAAAGGCTTCAAATGTGAGCCGAGCTATTGCGCAAGGCGGGTAACACAAAAAGATATCGCTATCGTAGTATCACAATATCGATTACAATCGCCCCATCCCCCCTTCCCCAAACCAACGGTCGTGTGACACTTTTCAAAGTGACCAAAGTGCTGCAAACTGGTTAAACGACGACGCGCTGCCCTAAAGCGCCGCGAACCGCGCGGTCGTTGTTAGTTTTTTGTTTTATCTTTCACCTGCTGCTGCTGCGCTTCTCGGCTCAAAAGAACGCGGTCATGTGCAGCTTTTAAGTAACATCAACCACAACAACAACTACGACAGCGGCAACAAAGAAATACATAACAACAACAACTAGACAATTCAGGATGTCGGACATTTACTATTGCAGCAACAGTCAGGTGAGTGTGCAGCTCAGAGACACAACAAATACAAAAATATGAATGCATTTGTTAGGTATTATTGATTATTGATTTACCAGTTTCCACTTGCGACATAACCAACGATCGCCCAGAAGAATGCACAACGCATAAATCATCAAATAGTTGTCGCAGTTATCGTTCGTTATTGTTGTTATTGATGCTATGCAGTCGAAACCGAATATGCAGATTTACTGGAATGTTTTTTCAAACGCTTTTCCAATCGCTGTCGTCGTCTTCGTCGTTTAACATAATTGGAAATTTGTTGCGACTCTCTGTGTGTGGCAGATAATTAATGAAACAAAAGTAAAAGCAGAAATGACAAAAATAACTCTCATGTTGTTGTTGTCGATTATGCAATGCAATGCGTTTGGCTATCGATATCGATAGCATCTTGATGATTACGCAGATATTCATGGAGTACTTTCGTTTAGTTTTGCTGCTGCGCTGCCTGCAAAAATTATGGAGATTATTTTTGTACCATACTATTATTAATGCTCAGCCGCAGCTTCAGCTTTAGCAGCATCCACACACAACGCAATCTAGTGAAAGTTCGCTCCGTTATAAGCCAATTTGCCTTAGTAACTTACTTTTGCTGCCAGCCGTTGTTGTTGTTGTTGCTGTTGCTTTGGGCGCTTGTTGGTGTTGTTGTCGTTGCTGCTGCTGTTTTATATCAAAAAGAAATCAAAAGTTTTGCCCAGAGTGCGTCGCCGTCGCTTGTCTTCTTTTGTTTCTTTCTGTTTCTCTTGTTGCCGTTGTTGTTGTTGTTATTTTAATTTGCAACTGTTTTCATGCAAAATACCCTTTCCGTCTTTGTCTTCGTCATTTTTGTTGTATACAATTTGTTTGTGAATTGAAACGTTGGAGTCTTTTTTTTGGCTTTTGTTTTTTTCGTTTTTCGTTTTTTTCGCTGCTTTTGTCGGTGAGAATATTTCCAAGACACAAAATGTGTCGCCGTTAACAACAGCAACAGCAACAGCAACAAAAACAAAAACAACAATGTACAATGTACAATGTAAACCAAGGTTTTCACTGACCAAATTTTTGTGTTTTCTATACCCGCTGAACCAAGGGTTAACAGGGTATACTGAAGTAAGCACACAGAGTATCTTCCAAGCTTTCAAGCATTCAACTGAAAGAGCTACTTATAATTAAATTAAAGTGCACTCATTTAGACTAATGTTTAGTCTTTAAATAAATCATTTTATTTCATTTTTCACATTTTTGTTGTATTTAATCTGAATTTGAAACAATGAAATTCATTACAAACATGTATTTTATGCTCCGCACATTGTTGTTTCATTAATTGAATCTTTATAAGTAAAAAAAAAACAACTTTGATATTCACATTCTCCATGATATTATAATGTAATTAACTATATATTCTTGGATCTGAGTGAATGTTGCCATCAATGCTTATTATAGGTTCAAATACAAGCTGAAAATAATAATAAATATATAAAAAGAATAGAATAATTTAGGATATTTTGGTTATTCGAAACACCAAAATACAAATTAGAATGCAAATAATCAGAAAACCTTTAAGCGTATAGCAATGTATTGGCCATAAATATATAAACATTAAATGCAGAACAAGATTTTTGATACCTCATAGGAATTGATAAACAAGAATTGAAGCTCGCATATTTAAGATTTAACATATTTTAAATGGTTTCTAAGAATTTGAAGCGATCGCTTTATGAAATTAAAAGATACTTGAGAAGCAGCTGCCGAATTCAATGAACTGTGTTTACAGGGTATCTTCGAGTCGAGCACACACACACACACAGCTGTGCAGCTTTCTCACTTGACAGTTATTGTTGCTGTTATTTGTTGCTGTCGTTGCTTTGTTGCAGGGCGTGCAATAATTTCATTGCTGCAATTTGTTGATCGTCCGCTGTAATTTAAGCTCTGCAGAGTAGTATTTATTAGTCGTCACAAACACACACATAAGTATAATACATATGCAATAAATGTGGCATTCCAATAGGTCTAGTCTAGACTCTAGACTCTAAACTCGCGCACGGCCAAAAGTGATTGCGGCGACAACAACAAACTCGTTTGGCTTAGAAAAAAAACTAAACACAACAAAAAAATAGAAAAAAAAAAACGTAACAACTTTCAGTTGTCGGTTTGTCTATGGGGCGACTTTAAGCTATGCTTATCTCGCTTTTGCCATTATATTGTTACTGTTGTTGCTGTCTTTGGCTTTTGTTACTCTTTGCACAATCCCTCAAAAAACCAGCCAGCGGCTAAGCTGACGCCATCGATCGAACCCATCCACCCCCTCTCAATAATATGTTGGCATCGAAGTTTCCGATAAGATGGCGCACATTTCAATGCAAATCTTATGTTTCCTATTTTCCAAATCGATCAAAGGTATTTCGATCGAGCACACTCCTCGTATACTTAATATTTGCGCTGCCTGGAACGCTTAACATTTTCCCTGCTCTAAATCGATAACCGCTGTCAGTGGAACACGCCTTGTACACGTAATATTTTCCAGTTCGTTATCGATAACAGCTGTCAGTGCTGCCAATTAAGCTAACCTATTTTAAAGCTGTCTTTATCTAAATGATGCCAAATTATCATTATCCAAATTAGCAATTAGAATGAATAAAAACAAATGCATTGGCACATTTTATTTATATAGTTTAGCAGTAAATATGTGTGTACAAATTTAAATTAAAATATAGTAAACATAGTTTTTTCTACATTTTGCCATTGGTATTTATTTATTTTCACTTTAGCTTGTCTACTTCTTTTGTACTTTTCTTTTTGACTACCATATGAACTTTTATTCTGTTGGCAACACCGAAGTCGACTTTAGTCATATTTGTTGTGCAGGCGAGTTATTCTGTTTATGGGCAAGCGGGGGAGACATGTTCGGGTTAGTATGTGTATAACGCACAAATAAAAAAAAGCCACATATCCAGATTTCTCACCACAAAATTATTAGATACCATTATATTTGTACATATTTATTTCGATAGTATGATTTGTTGTTGCCGCGTTTTCTACTCACATATATATATTTTTTTTTCGCTGCAACAGGTTCAGCAGCAATGGCATCGGCATCGGCAGCAGCAACAACAACCACAATAAAATGTTGTTGCCATTTGCAAAATGCCACACGATAGACAAAAGCCGCTGCAACAACAACAACAACAACAACTACAAAAACAATAACAGCAGCAGTAAACGTGAAAAAATAATAATACTAGTCAGTGCTGTCAACTTTTTTTTCGTTGTCTGCTTTTTATTTTTCTATTTCATTTTTAAGCCATGCTCTTTTTTGTTGTTGCCGTGCTTTTTCTACTACTTGAGCGCAATAGACTTTGATTTTGAGTGCAAAAGTTGAGTGGCAACTCTTGAGTGACCTTTCATTGCTGTATATCGATCAATAGAAGTATGCGTGAATGGCAAAAATATCGATTCGATAACACGCCGCCCGCTAATGCACACACACACATACATACAAGCAGGCCTAAGTCCACACAGCAATATGAATGCATGAACTTTCTCTGCCTGCTGGCGAGAGAACAACACGCAGCAGCAGCAGCTTTAAGTTTTTGTTGTCTTGCATTTGTCTTATTTTGAAAATGTCATTGAAATAAATTAGAAGCAAAAGGCAGCAGACACACACACACATACACACTGATACAATCACCATGACGGGCAGCCTACAATAATGACACAAGCACCAACAACAACAACAACAACAGCAACAACATCAATGCTGTGCAAATCGTAGTCTTAAGAAAAACGTCGACTGCGCAGTCGCGGCTGCGAGTGTGGTTGAGGCTGCTGCTGCGACTGCGGCTGCTGGCAAAGAAAGTAGCACAATTCATTGGCTTTTCTGTTTCTGTTTGTTTGTTCATCATCATCGCTGATGTTGTTGTTGTTGTTGTTGCTGTGGTTGTTACCAGCTTCAAGCATTTTATGACTTTTATAAGCAGCGCTGTCGACAACGACAGCGATTTATTGAACAAATGTTTTGAGAATGTCTTTTGAATTGAATTTCCTTTCGATTGTGCGCATGTATAAGTAACATAAATATTATACGTACATACATGTATGTATTTGTGTGCGAGTTTCAGCGCCCTTTACTTTCCAATTTGCACTGCTTTATTATTATTATGCTGTCCGCCCTATTGCCAAATTACTTTTCCTCTTTTCATTCGTTGCCTTACTTATTTTCGGTTCACCGCTGCCGCTGCGCAGTCGCTCGCTGCTTGCAATTCGTTTAGCCTTGAACTGTGCCTGCACCGACGTCGGCGTCGACGGCGACAGCGACGCATTGCGTTGGCGTAGTTTTGTTATTGCTTTTTTCAATTTGCTTGTTCCTGCTGCAAACTATTTGTTATTGCATGTGTTCAAATTAAACTGAACAAATAATGCAAATTTTCGGGTTAACGGAAATTAATATTCATATTGCGCACCAAAACAACAAGAGCAAGCAATTAACGCCATTTTTCGGCGTCCTTGGTTTGACCCCAAAAAAAAAGACCACAAAAAAAAAATTTCTGCTTGTCATCGATAGATGAGTAAGTGTCGATAACACAAAAAACGAGTAACGAATTCAGATTACAGCGTTCATCTCGTAATTTGAAATTTGCAGCTGTTTATTTTTTTCCCCATTTTGTTTTTGTGTTCAATTCAATGACCTGTATACATATTTATTTATGCAGACTGTTGGGTTGCTTAAGCTACAATATATTTTAGACACTCGGTTGCCATACAAATGAGAGAGTCCACCTAGAAATCCACATTTATTCCCAGCCAACTTAAACAATCGTATTCTGAATAAACAATTCATTTTGGTCAGATGAAAGACAGAGAGAGAGAGAGAGAGAGAGAGAGGGAGAGAGCGCCCGAAGGCATTTCAATTAATTTGTATGCGTATTCGAATAATTTGTTAGTTCACAGAACTTTCTACTTCATTTGAATGCAAAACAAAGGCATTGGCGATGAAGCCAAAGTTTACAATGTTGTTAAAGGCGCACAGCAGACGCTGCATTCTGATTTGCAATATGACTATTTACATATTTAAACGCATGTGTGTCTACCTCTGTGTGTATAAGTGTGTCTTTTTGTAGGCGTAACTTGGCCAGGCCCATTTAACATGAGTCAGAGTCAGCTAGCTAGTTTGAGCTCTTAACACACCCCAAAAACAACAGCAATGGCAACAATTGCTGTTATTTGTGCTTTGCTGTTTGGAAAATTCGAGTTTTGTGCTGATTTCGTTGATGCCTCAGTCACGTATTTGTCGCCTGATTTAAGCCCAAAAACAACGTGAACAGGCGCCATCTAGCGGCAGGCGAAGCTTTCGCCGTTGGGGTCGCCTTCGTCATTGGCTTTGCCTGCTGCTGTTTCTGTTGTTGCTGCTGCCGTTATTAATTCGTCACGACTGAGTTGGCAGCTGGCGGCTTGAAGCGACGTCGCCGGCAGCTGTTTGCCTAAAGGGAAATTAGTGAAAAGCTGTCACTCTCAAGTCTCCGCAAAGTCTCCAAATCACAGCTGCCGCCGCACGTGGCGTCCGTCTCTCAACGTTGCAGCCTCTTAACGTTTTTCCAATTTACCGTTTCTATTGATACTCTAACCAAAGGAGCTTATCGCGAAATCAATTTGCTTCGGCAATGAATCGGTTATAATCAAAAATTCATTGCAACATCATTGCGGAAAATTTTATTCTATACTACTACTAAAATAATATGTTTCCAACATTATAAGAAAATTCTATTCTAAATTTCTGTGCCATAATCATGAAATATGAAATTTCAGCATCACATTAGAAGAGTCTTTAAAAAACTCCTTCCCTATAGCAAATTCTTAGACACTAAAATAATTTTTGTAATTGTGTCCTACAACCAAAATAATATTTTTCCAACATTATAAGAAAATTCTATTCTAAATTTTTGTGCTATAAAATACAATTTTGCCATAATCTTGAAATATGAAATTTCAGCATCACATTAGAAGAGTCTTTAAAAAAATCCCCCCCTATACCAAATGTTTAGACTATAAAACAACTTTTGTAAATTAGCATCACAATTGTCTTTAATAAATTGTGTGCTATACAACATTTTCTCTTTTAGACAAAAGTATTTGTCCATCATCATCATCATCATAAATTGTCTTTTAAAAATGATGTTCTATACCACATTTCTATGCTATAAACTAGTATTTGTCCGTCATCAGCATTCATAAATTCTCTCTTTAACACATTGTTTTCTTTAGCAAATTTCTAATCTAGAGAACAACATCTTGTTCAACATCATCATAAATAATTTCTCTTGACAATGCAATGTAAAGATCTTTCTCAATTCGTTTTAAACGTTATTAACAGCTTTTATGTAATGGTTTTTAACATTGTTTACTAGCGATTTCATTGGGAATTTCATTAATAATTTTTATTGAATCTCATTCCCAACTATTATAAATAAAGTTTCATAAGCAATAATAAAATAAAAATAATTTATACAACATACAAATACTTTTGAATGAAATGTAATGAATGCAAAAGGAATTCGATTCAACAAGAGAGCAAAGGAGAGCATACAAAAGTTTCATTTGGCTGGGGAATTAATTTGGGAAAATTGTGGTCTATGATTTTCCCAATGCAATTGTCGACTTTCGTTTCTGGCTGCGCCATGGAGGTCAGACAGCTGGCGCAGCGTCTGCCGCAAGGAGGTTGGAGAGAAGAAGGAGGAAGAAGAGGTGGAGGAGAAGGTAACTGTGAAAGTGCAGCGTGCGCGACAGGCAGAGTTCAAAAGACTTAGGCCACGAACTCGTTTTGCTATTGACAAGTGTCATTGGAAGAGGCGCATTTCTGAATTGTTTGTTTGCCGTTGCCGTTGCCATTTGCAGTAGTTGCTGTTGCTGCTGTTGCTGTTTTTATTATTAACGTTGCTGCTGCTTCAGCAGCGAAAGCGAATTTTTTTGTGCCAATTGCAGTCAAAAATTTCAAAGCCAAGGCGAATAAGAAAATGCGGCAACGTCGCCAGCGAAATGAAAGTGTTTTGTTTATGTTGCTGTTGTTGTTGCTTCTGCTGCTGTTGCTGTTGCTGCTGTTGTTGTCCCCCAAACACGTTACGGCAGCATTGCAACAACGCACAGTGGGCGGCATTAAATATTTCCCACGTACAACATATTCCTCATATTGGAAGTTTTGGCATTCATCAACAACCACAAAAACTTGTTAAAATTAACATTTAAAATTTTTCGATATTTTTGTTTTTACATTTTTATCAATTTGAATTTGCATAGCAAGTTGTTTGAAACTGCCCACTGTGCGTGTGTGTGTGTGTCGCTGGCAACATGTTGCGCCCAAACATGTTTGCTGCATGTGTGTGTGTATGTGTGTGTGTGTGTGAGAAGATGGATTTTAATGAATTTTCCTAATTAGTCATGTGAAAGAAAAGCGAAAACGAAACGTGGCATAAGGTTGCCTGTTGTTTGTTGTCTCATTGTTGTTGTTGGTGTTGTCGCCTTTGCATTGTTGTTGATGCCAAAATGTTGATAGCAACATAACAAGAGGACAAAGTAAAAGTTGCTGAATCGAAAATAAAAGTTCATATCAGACCAAAAGCAGCGTCGCCAAAAAAAATGTGCATGCGATGTGTGTCTGAGTGTGTGTGTGTGTGAGTTCAAGTAAGTATGTGTGTGTGTGTGTAAATATGAAGATGAGCAAGCGAAACTTTCTTTTGACGCTGTCGACGTCTACGTCGATGTCGACTTGGGGCGCTGATCGCTTGACATTGGCTTCGTTTTATGAACTGCGATGCTTGCGGTTAACTTTTGTTTGTATTCTTTTTTTTTTTTTGTTGTATTTGTTTTTTTGGCAACAGCAAAACTAGACTGGATCAGTTATTTGAACTTCGCCCATCCCACTCTGCCCGCAGCCCTCTTCACCTTCACGCAAGCGTGTTAAATTTAGTGACCACGCTATAATTAACACCTCTCTACTGCGCATGTGCTGCCTATTACCATATCTGTAAAAATTGAAATAGTTTATGTACATTGTATTTTTTTTTATGTTTACTATATTTGTTTTGTGACTTCTTACAGATCAAGAAATCAGCGCGAGATGTGGATAAAAATGGCGGCAGCAATTCGACAGCAACAACAGTAATGTCAGACACAACAACAACAATGGTCGCGGCCGTTGACAAAAAGAACAACAATAACAACAACAACAACAACTGCAGCGGCAATCGAAACAGCAGCAGCAGCAAAGACAAAAGCAAAGACATGCAAACAACAAATGGCGGCGGCAAAACCAATTGGAAGGTAACTAAAGTAATCATCAAGCTGAAAACGTAATAAACACAAAAATAAATACAATGTACAACATTGTTTGTGCAATGATGTGCAATAATTAAAGCAAAAGAGAGAGAGTGAGAGAGAGCGAGATGAAAAGAAAGAAGGAAATGCGTTTAATATATGATGAGGTAATACAAAATGAAATGAGAGTAAAACAACACATCAAGAAATGTTTGCACGTGCGTTTGCCGCTCTTCTTCTGTGCTCTGCTCTGCACACCGTTATGCGGCCGAGTGACTTTTGCCCGACTTGTGCGGGGCAAGGCGTCAGTGTGAGTGTGAGTGAAATGCAAATGCGAGTTAATAATTTAACCCACAACTGACACATGACTGTATGCGTGCGTGTGTGTGTCTGTGTTCATGTGGTGCTGATCTGCGACATGGTCAATAAACGCAGATGCTGATTATGAAATGAGGAAACCATTTACGCGCTTGCGCGCACTCTCTTTCTTTCTACCTCGCAATGTTTAATTACATTTTGTGCTTTTTTGCTGCTCATTTATTTTATTATTGTTATATGTGCATACTTACATATACATACATACATATGTATGTACGTACATACGTACGTTGACGGTTTACAGCATCACAAAGAGAGAAAAGTAGGCCGCGACGCGACCTGTTTAACGGCCATACGGCCCTCCCGTCTTGCGAGTTGCTTTACTTGCGCTTTAATTAATTTTCTAAAGTGTGTTTATGTGCATACGAGCACACACACACATACTCTGTTCTCTGTCTGCTTGTGGCTTTCGTAATTGCAACATTAAACCCGCGAGCGACCGCATGAATTTTTCCACATTACCCGTTACTTAACATTGTGAGCCACTTGCGGTGACGGCGTTGCCGGCCCGTTGATCCTTTTTCAACCAACACGTACAGACGCTGCCAGATCAATGTAATTTATTTGGCAATAAGAATTATGTAAATAGAATTTGAAATCAAAAACAATACTTATTTACAATTATTAAAAATATATATCAGATTAGTGGTTATATTAACACCTCAGAGCCCTGCTCCTTTCCACTAGCATTAACAGACGCATCCGGATCAATACATTTTGTAAACAATGAGAATTGAAGAAAATGCATGTACATATGTATGTTCAAAGTGTATAATATTAAATAACCAATAGCAATAAATTACAACAGTAGTTACTATAATATCTCTTGCTGCTTGCAAACTGTTCATCCTTCAATGTCAATGCACTGCGCTGCCAGATCATTAAATTTAGCTGAGTGGTTATTGTGGCTGCGCTGCCCTGCTCTGCTTTGACCACCTGTCGTGTGGATCCTGTGAATGCCATGCACAGCGCTGCCAGATCATTTGAAAATGTAAATAGGCAATTTGGTTCCGTAATTAAATGTGCAAGTGAAACGCAATTAAATGCGCCGCGTCTTCCTCGGCTTGAATGTTTTGCTTGTTTTGTGGTCATCATCATGCAAATGCAACAACGTTTGCATGCGCGTTCATCAATCAGCAACAACAACAACAAAAACAATAACCGAAGCACTCAAATTGAAAGCATTTTCAAGTGCATTACCAAGGCACTTAGTTTTTAGCGTGTGATGGAGCATTGCGTTTCGTACATTTCGTTCATTTGGTTCGTTCGTTCGCTCGCTCGTTCGTTTCGTTGGCTGATTTAACGGCATGATTTGGCGCGAATTTGTGTAAGGCGCTTTTGTGGTCAATGACCAGCGCGGACCAACGATCGTTAAAATATCCGTTGCGGCTTTTGTCACTAATTATGAACTTGTTTTTATTTGATTTGATATATTTTTGTTTTTTTTTTTTTTTGGTTTCTTTGTTTTCGTTAAACAGGGTCTCGTCCAAAGCAACCCCAATGGCAATGGAACAGCGCTTGCAGTGGCGTCCACAGTGTCGCAGCCGCCAAAGGTTTTTCACAACACACGCTGCACACGACACCACAAACCGCATCATACACATAGCAATGGTGGCAGCGGCGGCGGAGGTGTAAACGGAGCGATGTCTGGCGTGGATTTGGTGAGCACGCCATCACAACAACAACAACAGCAACAGCAGCAGCAACAACACCAGCATCATCTGCATCATCATATGCACAGTCACAATCACAACGCCCATGCCACGCCTCCACATCATGGGCTGCGTCGCAAATCCGAATCCGTGCTGTCCACCGACTCCGATATACGTTTCACGCGTCGCAAACTGGGCGATAGTCAGAAGTGTGGCTGCGCTGTGATAGCCGGTTTCCTCATTGCCCTGCTGGTCGCCGGCGCCTTTGTCTATGTGGGCTGTAAGTTAGCCAGCTCTTCCTGCAGCTGGGATTTGACACCTCTTCAAATGCTTTTCTTCTTCTTATCCAATTTGCAGACACGTATTTTCGACCGGAGCCGTTGCCGGATCGCGTGTTCCGCGGCAAATTCATGGTGCTGAACGACAAATGGAGCATGGAGCTGGCCAATCAGAACTCGCTGCGTTTCCAGCACAAGGCGCGTGACTATCGGGAACGCATCAATCTCACCCTACGACGCTCCGATCTGCGCGAGGCCTACGAGGGCAGCGAGATCCTGGCTCTGGATGGGTAAGCAGCACTTTAAGTTTTTCCTAGACTCTACAACTGATTAATACACTTGTCTAAGTAATTTGTTTACTAAGCATATTAATAATCCATTAGACATCCATTCCTTGAGGAATTGAACTCTTTGTCGATTGATTATTTTCCAATTATCACTAAGCATATCAATAATTCCTGGGGCAGAACGATTCTTGAACTCTTTCTCGATTGATTATTTTCCCCTTATCCCTAAGCATATCAATAATTCCTAAGACAGAACGATCCTTAAGAAGTTGAACTCTTTCTCGATTGATTATTTTCCCCTTTTCCCTGAGAATATCAATAATCCATTAGACAAAACGATCCTTGAGGAGTTGAATTCTTTCTCGATTTATTATTTTCCCCTTATCCCTAAGCATATCAATAATTTCTAAGGCAAAACGATCCTTGAACTCTTTCTCGATTATATTCCCCTTATTCCTAAGCATATCAATAATCCATAAGACAAAGCTATCCTTGAACTCTTTCTCGATTATTTTCCCCTTATTCCTAAGCATATCAATAATCCATTAGACTAAACGATCCTTGACGAGTTAAACTCTTTCTCGATTGATTATTTTCCCCTTATACCTTTCTATCCCCTTCAGCAGCGAGGACAACAACAACATTGTGGTGCACTTCAACATGATCTTTGATCCATATGCGGGCTTGGTCAGCAGCGGCGAGTTGTTGGCGCTGTTCCACGAGGAGCTCAGCGATGCCCAGCGTCGTCACTTTGCCAACATGACCGTCGACGTGGCGAGCGTTAGCATCAAGGAGACCACTGGCCTCATTGAGGAGCCCATCATGTCCAGCTCACCGCTGGGCGGCAACGATGAGACCACGGAACCAGCCAGCACAACACCACGTCCGGTGCCGCGTCGCTGTGAGCCGCTGCAGCTGAACTATTGCCGCAATGTCGGCTACAATGTGACCACGTATCCCAATCTGCTGGGCCACGCCAATTACGATCAGGTGGCTGATGATGTCATTGTGTTCCGTGAGCTGGTCGATGGCGAGTGCTTCCGCGAGGCCTACGACTTTGTCTGCCGACTGCTGCAGCCGCCTTGCGAGACGCACGGCATCAGTGTGGCGCCCACACCGGGTGCCATCTGTCGAGAGTACTGTGAAGCCTTCATGGCCGGCTGTGGCGGCCGTTTGCCTGCTCGCTTCCGCCACCACTTTGATTGCGAACGCTTCCCGGAGTCGACGGGCACGCAATCGTGCCAGCAGAAGCCTCACTGTGTGGGCGACATGCAGACCAATGTCCAGAGTCCGCGTCTCTGCGATGGCTATGCGGATTGCCCGGATCTCTCCGATGAACGCAGCTGCGCCTTCTGTGCTCCCAACGCTCTTTACTGCGGCCGTGGACGCGCTTGTGTGCCTCGCAAGGCGCGCTGCGATGGCAAAGCCGATTGTCCTGATGGCGCCGACGAGAAGGATTGCCGTAAGTACTTTGTTGTTCTTTAGTTACGGCTTAAGACAAGGGTTTTTATCCTCCAAAAAAATACTCATCAACGAATTGCATAAAAATCCTTATTTCGATGATTTTCAAGTTTATGATTTTTTTATTTTAAGTAATGCATTTTGACTCATTTTGAGTATTAACTTTTAAAAAGTAAAATAGGAAGCTTAAACAATCCTTATTTTTGAGCAACAAAATACTTCATAATAATCATAATCAATAAATTAAAAAATAATAATAATAATAATAATAATCACAATTTTTCAGAATGAAAAACATTCATTAATTTTGAGAAAAAACTCTAAAATAATGTTAATAGTATGTGATTTCTTTTAGTTCATAAAGATTTTGACCCCTTTTAAATATGTATTAACTTTTAAAAAGAAAAATATTAAGCATAAACAATCCCTATTGTTAAAAAACAAAATACTTCATGACAAATAATTTAAAAAAAAAAAACAAAAAAATAATCGTTATTTTTCAGAAAGAAAATATTTAATGTTTTTGAAAACATAAAAAATGAAAAATTATAAAATTAAACCTAAAAAATAGAGTTATTTATGGTGGGTGTCGAGTTTTCGCTGATATTATTTTCTAATATTAAAAAGCTGTAAGGCACTCATTTTTTTATTGGAGCGAAAACTATAAAAATCATTATTATTTAATATAGTTACTTTTTCTTTGCTCAAAATTGAAATGATTATAGTCCAATTTTTATTAAATTACCCGAAATGAATTACGAGCGTTAGGGAAAAACATGAAAATTCAAATAATAATCATTAGCATGTAATTTGTATAATATGCTCAACTCTCACATTGGTTACGCTGTCTGCCTCCAACTCTTTACTTGCAGTTTCCATAGCTCCACTGGCTGCGGATCTGTTGCAACCGGAACCGTTAGTACCATATCTGACGCGCTTCCATGCCGCCGGCTATGCGGTCTTCTCCGAGAAGGGCGTCGTTGGCAAACTCTGCGCCGAGGGGCTGGAGGGCGATGCCAAGCTTGTGGTGCGGCAAACTGTCTCCGAGTCACTGTGCAAATCTCTGGGATACGAGTAAGTGCAGCTATACTACACTCAAACATTAACTTTACAACTTGAAAGTTACTCAACAAACTATTTATTTATGTAAAATTACGCTTGATACACTTTTTTTTTTTAATTATACCCGTATTATAACTTTGTGCCGATAGGAAATTAATGTAAGAGGCAGAAAGAGGCATCTCCGACCCCATTATACATTATATATATATGTATATAGTCTTGACTAGCGTCAACTACCAATACGATATAGCCATATACGTCTGTCCGTATGAACACCGAGATCTCTAAGACTATCAGAGATCGAGACATAATTTTCGAGAGCACTTGTTTGCACGCAGATTAAGTTGGTTTCAAATGTTTGCCACGCCCATATCTGCAATTTTGTAGCCAGAATTTTGGCTTACACATTAATAACTATACATTGTATAATATTTATGATACCAGATGATTGTAGAAGTTATTTATGAAATATTTCTGTGCTGCTTTGGTTAACAATCTAATTTGACCTCTATGGTATAATACAATGTAGTAATTGAACGATATACCAAAAATGTCATTCGGTATATTTCAGTATTTTTTTAGGTACATTATTCGGTATATTTTAAGAATTATTCACCACTGTTTTCTTTTATTCAAAATGAGTAGAGGGTATTTCATATCTTATTACTATTTTATGTGAAATTACATTGCTTTGGCACTCTGGTCACACTGGATATATTTTTTTTTTTGATTTTCTCTTGCTTATAACGCCTCAAACTTTACTTGCATCTCCCTCCGCAGATCCGTGGAGATCTTCGATGTGCAGAACGACACGGAGCAGCTGTCGGACTATGTGCGAGTGCTGGATCCGCATGCGCCGGAGATCAGCTTCATACGCACCCATTGCCCCAAGCGCCAGGTGCTCTACGTGGGCTGCGGTGATCTGCGCTGTGGCGTGCAGTCGGCACTGCCCAATGCCAAGCAGCATCTGTCGCTGCCCAAGATGTCGGCACCCGGCGACTGGCCCTGGCTGGTGGCGCTCTTCCGCGAGGACATCCATGTGTGTGATGGCACGCTGATATCGCCCGATTGGGTGCTGACCACGGAGAGCTGCTTCCAAGGGCAACCGCGGGCCACGTGGATGGCCATTGTGGGTGCAGTGCGTCTGTCGGCGAAGGCGCCGTGGACGCAACGGCGTCGCATCATTGGCATGATCAAGAGTCCCGTGGAGGGTTCGACGGCGGCGCTGGTGCGTCTCGAGACGCCCGTCAGCTACTCGGATCATGTGCGTCCCATCTGCCTGCCGGACGCACTGCAGCGTCAGCAGCAACATCAGCCGCCCATGCAACGGCGTGCCTATGTCCCGGTCGCCGAACGCTTGGAGGCTCAGCCGACGACGGCGACGCAAGCGCAGCGTCGTTTGGCGCAGGAGACGCAACAATTCTTCCTCATACCGTCGCAGCAGGAGCACGAGGGATCGGGTAGCGGCAACGGCAACAGCGGCGAGGAGCCGGATGAGAATGCCGCCTACGATTATCTGCTGGCGGAGGCAGCTGCCTCCCACATGCCACATGCGGAGGCACTGCAGCAAACGCTGCTTGAGCAGGAGCAAGAAGCAGAATTGAATTCGTATCCATTGCCGGACAAAGCGCCGCAGGTTAACTATTATGGAGGCGCCTCCTCATCCTTGGCCACGCAGGCAGCCAAGTCACATCCTTCGAAGGCGCCAAGTGCTCCGGAGCAGATCTGGACGAACTGCAACACGTTGGGTTGGTCGCGACAGCGCGATCATCTGCAGCGCGTCCAGCTGAAGATTGGCGACATGGCGCCCTGCGAGAATGTCTCCATCACGACGGTGAACTCCATGTGCATGGAAGCCACCTACCAGAAGTACGACTGCACGGTAAGTGATCCTCTTCAGACATTCTTTATAAACTTTACTGTTTTATCCTCTGTCTGTCCATTGACTTAAAGAGCTATAACTCGCTGATTATAATTGCTAGATTTATCAGTTTTTAGTGACAATACACCTAAAAATTCTTCTTTAACATATATATTCTAAAGAATATCTGCCTTCTATTTTTTTCCGTCGCTGTTATTCTGACATTCCATCTATCTGTCTGTCCGTTATCTTAAACAGCTATAATTCTTAAACTATAGATACTAGAGTTATCAAATTTACTGAACTAAGCTTCGATTGCATATCTTCTGCGCATATTCTAAAGAAATACTCCATGCTATTCTCTATATTTCTGTTCTTTCGTTTGTCTCTATGACCATTCATTCAAAGGACTAGAACTCAGAGAGTATTAGAACTACAATTATGAAAAGATATACCTCATCGTGCACAAATTCTGACCTTTTATAAGGTTGGCAAAAAAAGTCTTGCGGTATTTCCGATAGGTGTTTTTGCAAGCGTGTAATTCTAGTTCTATTTATCGAATCGGTTCATGCGATACCTTTTTGGAAAGCTCTTTTCCCGCGCTAACACGTGTTTGATTGTTGTTTGTCTTGAGTCGTTCGTGAGTTATAGCGTCACAAACATGGAGCAAAATAAAGAGAAAATACGGCATATTTTACAGTACTACTACGATAAAGGCAAAAATGCAACTCATGCTGCCAATAAAATTTGTGCAGTTTATGGATCCGATACAGTTTCCATTTCCACCGCACAACGATGGTTTCAACGCTTTCGTTCTGGTGCGGAAGTGGTCGAATATGCGCCACGGTCCGGAAGGCCTGTCGTCGAAAATTGCGATAAAATCGCTGAATTGCTTGGTAGTCGGAAGTTGGCCTCAAGAGAGTCCTGTGAAAATTGGCTCTCCGAGTTTTTTGCCAATAGGGAAGCGAGCTTCTATAAGGGCATTATGAAGTTGGCATCTCGTTGGGAACTCGTCATCGAACAAAATGGCGCATATTTGACTTAAATCGCATTATTATAACCAATTTTATGAACAATTGAAAATTCAATAAAAATACCGCAAGACTTTTTGGCCAACCTTATATATTCATATTTCTTCTTCTTCCCTAACCAAAATAGTTTTGTCACTTAGTCATTGAAAAACAGTATTAGTCATTCTTTAATCGATTTAGTCAACTACAAGTCCGTACTTTGTGATAAACACCCAGATTCCATAGACTATTAAAGCTAAAGCGATCGAATTGATCAACAAAATATCTATTTTTGGCAGTTCTAACCAATTTCGAAATAAACATGCTAAAATATCTTACCAATATATACTTTAACAATTAGAATTTCTCATTGAAAAATCAGGAGTAATACTTTATTTAGCGACAATGTTTCTAATTTTCGACATACACAAAAAGCTTTCAAATCTTTTATTGGCATTGTTTTTTTATGTAGCTAACGGTTATGGCCATAACTAACTGTTGTTATTAGAGCTATGACTGTTGAATAACATCTGCTTATCTTAATTATTTGCGATCATTATGAAACTCTTCGAATTGAATCATTTGCATGCCACACAAAGCTGTCTTTGGCTAAATATAAAGATTTTAATCGTCACAAAACGTGATTGTAATGTCAAGGTTTTTGATTGCTTTGTTTTATTTTTTAAATTTTATTTTGGGGGAACTAGTTCTTCTTGAAGTGAATTTTTATTGACGAGTATATAGTATGAAGCTGCAGTCGCTAATTGTGTTTTTTTTTGTTTAATCAAAATGCGAAATACACGATTCGCTTAATAGCATCATTTAGCTGTCAGATGAAAAGCTTCCTGTGTATATACAAATTATAATTATGATACCGTAGGTTCTGTTCTTTATTGTTTCTTTATAATTCAGTTAGATTGAAAACAAAATTATATCTTAGCTAAGATAATATTTCTATACATAATAGAGATAATTATTGCTACATTTTATTTTACGAAAATTCCTAAATAATATTTGGTATACCCTGAGTAGATAGTAATTATCTATAAAAATAGATATTAGTAAAAAGGCATGTCATATAATTAAAAACTATTTAGACGACATTAAATTAATAGTATACAAATCAAGGCTTATTAATAGATCTTTAGTAAATTATTTTGCCTATACAATATGTATAAAAAATATAATTTATACTAATAATTTAGTATATTTCATATTTTTAGATATCAATTATTTACCTTACTTTCTATATCAAGATTGAGAAAAGAATTTAGCAAAATTAAATATTAATTTAGTTGTTATAATATTTCTAAATTTCGGTTACAAAATTTATATTATTTCTTTAGTCTTTAATCACTTTAATAGATCGGCAACGCCATTAATACATTTTTCGGCTTTTCTTTAATTTCTTTAAATTAGATTTTTAGTTTCATTTTTATATCAAGATTTACTTACAGATAATAGGAAAAATTAGTATTAATATTATAAGGAGTATTATAATATATTTCTAGACTTTTTGACTTGGGTTTAATCTCTATAGGCATAAAGATCGTTAATCAACAATGCCAGTAATATTAAGCATATAGAGTATGGGTGACATCATTTTTTGGGATCATTTGCTTAGTCTAGGAACTCTGGTTGAACCTCAAGGCCTTAGGTATACGCTGCTTCAGCTCCGTGTGCCTTAGATGCGAATGGAGCGCGAAGCTGTTGCCGCTGCCACAGCTGTGGCAAGGACTGCCAGATGTGGAGCAGCTGCAGCAGGAGCTGGACGACGCGAACGCTGGCAGAGTTGCAAGCGTAAACGCTTTGCCTGCAAGTGATGTGGACGAGCGGCGGTCACAGATGAGAGTTGACGCAGAGCGCGCAGAGGAGGCTGTTGCTGTAGTTGTAATTGGTGTTGTTGTTGTACGAAGGTGTGCTGGCGACGCAGTGCAGTCGGAGCGGGAGCAAAGCTGGTGGGGAGCGCGCCCAGGAAACAGTTCTGACGATGCACAGGCACCGCTACATACTCTGCTTCTGCTTCCGGCTGCTGTTGCTCGACGGGATTAGAAGAGGATTCGCTGCTTGGTCTGCTTTGTTTCTCGATGCTGCGTCGTAGCTTCTGCCAGTCGATGCGCAGCTGAAACGTTAGCTCGGGGCAGGGAAAGAGCAGCAGAAAGTATTCCAAGAGTTGCTGCTCAAACACATAGCCCTGGCCATTGGACAGCACCAGTCCAGCGCGCTGTGACTGCGGTATGTTGAAGCGAGTGCAGACTGTAAACAAATTCTACCCGATTAGAGTTTATTCTCTCTCTCACACACACACTAATGCACTTACTTTGATCAATGATTTGGTCGTAACTGCTGCCCGTCTCGCAGATGATGAAACCTGTGTCGCCCTGGAAGCTGATCTTCAAGCAGCTCTTAATATCCAACATGATGAAATTCAATAATGATGACTGCCCGCGATGATTAATGAGAATGTTTAAAATTCACTTTCTTTTTGTTTTTTTTTTTTCGCCTGCTGTTCGTTCGCTCTGTGACGCTCAACTGAAGTGCAGTTGGCGCGCGCTGTTACTTTTATGCCCTGCAGAATGCGAGCTATAGTGGTGTAGGGCTCCAGGGAGTGTAAGAGGGAAGGAGACAATTGAGCTCGATCTGCCTGCAGCTGCTGGACTACCTTTGTAACATGCGTGCTCTCTTACTCTAGCTGCCTGCTTAGTCGGTGTCAGGGATGTTTCTAGTAGTTGCTAATAAATTTGCCTGTGCATGACTGCGCTCGTGCTACGTTCACAGAGAGACAGAGAAAGAGCGAGAGAGAGAGCAATGCGATTGCTATTGAGAGAGCGCCTTAAGTGTTCTTCTTGTTGCTGTTGTTGTTGTTTTGTTGTGGGTCAGGCGTTACTCATGCGTTTGGTTTTGTTATTTTGTCGCGAACGCGTCGCTGCATGTCTGCTTTGATACGTGACGTCACAACGACACCACAACAGGGCGATGTGTTTAATTAAATAGTGTAATATTTATACCCGCTACCCATAGGGTAGAAGGGTATTATAACTTTGTGCCGGCCGACCCTATAAAGTATATATGTATATTCTTGATCAGCGTCAACAGCCGAGACGATATAGCCGTGCCCGTCTGTCCGTCCGTCTGTCCATATGAACACCTAGATCTCAGAGACTATAAGAGATAGAGCTATAATTTTTTTTTCCACAGCATTTGTTATGTTTGCACGCAGATCAAGTTTGTTTCAAATTTTTGCCACGCCCACTTCCGCCCCCGCAAATCAAAAAAATCGAATAACAAGCGTAAGCTAGAGTTACGAATTTTGGTATGTACATATGTATATACAGTAATAACTATAGTCGTTATGGTCCCTGAAAATTTGGTTGCGATCAGAAAAAAAATTGTGGAAGTAATTAAAGAAATACTTTTGTATGGGCAAAAACGCCTACTTACTAGGGTCTGAGTTGCTTTGGCTGACAATCTGGTATATTGTGCCGTCTATGGTATATTTTGAATGCGGTACTATATCGATATACCAAATATACCATTTGGTATATTTTTCATTTTTGCAATATATTCGGTATATTTTGAGAAAATACCGCAAAATATGTTTCTTTTATTCAAAATGGGTAGCGGGTATCTCACAGTCGAGTACACTCGAATGTAGCTTTCTTACTTGTTAGTTATGCATTTATTATCATGTTATTCATTTATATTCAATACCTGCTATTTTACTCATGCTGTATTTTTTTCTTTGTTAATTGCAGCAAGAGGAATACTCTGGTGCGCCTGTGCAATGCCTTATACCCGGCACTAATCAGTGGGCCCTGATTGGCGTCTCCTCCTGGCGCATTGCCTGCGGTCCGACTGGCGTGGAGCGACCGCGGATGTACGATAAGATCGCCTCCAATGCGGACTGGATACGGGAGACGGTGAATGCGATCTAACTGGCATTTTGTAAAAAAAAAAATAGATGATAAAAACAACTAACGTGTATTATGTAAAAAGCAAGTGGAAGTGGAAAAAGTGGAGACCTTCGTCTTCAGCTCCAATTTAAATTTAACTCTAATCGTAATTTTATTCGTAATCGTATTCGTAACTTGACTAACTGCGTACTATACGCTATCTAATCTTATGTATTGTATTGTAATCGACACCCTGTTTTTTATTTTTTTTGTATACTGTTTTTGTGTAATATTTATTAACTACTTTAAATTTACTTTATGCTAAAGGATAAACAACAACAACAACAAAGAAGAGGAAGCAACCGTAGCTAGTTTTACATTTTAGCTATAATTTTGTTTATTGTGTATTTGTAGAGAGCGATTGTTTTGTTTTTCACATAATAGTTGAATAAAAATTAAAAAAAAAACAAAGTTTGTAACAAAAACTCAGGTGGAAACATGTGTAGCGAGCCACTCTCCATTTGGTTGGCGACGATATTGCACACGATCCGGAATTTGGCCACTGCCCGCCTTGAGGAAGTCCCAACGTTGGGCGCGGAACTTGAAGGCCGTGCTGTTTAGAAATGAAAACGATTTTAATTTAAAATATCTACTATATAATATCTAGTGTATAACTGACTAGGTAGCGGGACGCTTTAGGGGTTGTCCTGAGGCCAAATGATCAGCGAGAAACTGATCGTGCTTCGCCACCAACTCTCGATACTCCACCGGCTGGCCACAGGGGAAGACATAGTCGCGTATTTGCGATGACAGCAACTCCTTCTCCCACCACGCATCCAATTGGGAGTCGGGCAACTCTTCGGCTGTGGCACCAATCAAACGCACCTGCCACAGTGCCGGATTTGGGCCCTGTGATGGCAACACAACTTGGGGCATAAAGAAAGCAATGGAGCATTTGGTATTCGCCTGAAGGTTCTTAAAGTTGCGTGTAAAGCGCTGGGTCACATAGATGATGCAGTCATCGTCGCTGAGGCCGCGATACAACACATTACGGTTGAGCACACCGAATTCCTCATCAACGGTGGCCAAATTCATTAATGTTAGTCCATCTATTGATTGCTTACTGAATGCATCAATTAGTTGTTTGAACAGCGTCACTGGCTCAGGGGGGAATGTCTCAATATGTGCTACTGCTGATTGTGACATTTTTTAAAACGTAACTGAAAAAATTGTAGAGTTTGAATTGAGCGCGTGTTGTCAGCAAGTTGGCAGGGCGAAAAAATATCGATAGCTTCTGTGCTTGTTGTATGGTATTTTATATGGCTTCGATATTTTTGTAGTGCGAAATACCAAAAGGGCCGTTAGAAAGTTATTAATTTTTTAAAATTTAAATTAATTTTTAAATAAGGAGCACACAAACATCTGAGCTTAAAGTTTTCAAAATGTTGACGCCATTTCCAATTATAACTAGTACTTTCAGTATGTTTTCAGCGTAAAATAATACATGCTGCAAATGGCAAATATGGTCACACTATCACGCTGCCAGGTATGAAAATAAGGCTGCAACAACAACAAACCGTGCGAACTGTTTATAAATAAATCAATCCCATATTGTTGTAGTTTGACAACGAAAAATTCGTGTTGCATGGCACACGTTTGAGCAAACGTTTTGGCTTGTGGCAGGTAGGCAGCGCAGGATCATCCCCAAAACATGTCCATACTGGATATGAAGGCCGGTCCGCCGGATTATTGGTCAGAAGTATGCAATTTCTTTTTGCCGCTCAAATATCTGATCACCAACGATCGTTTCGATGCGCTGGTGCAGAACATTGATTTGCATTACCTGATCAATGCGGTCTTCTGGATATTTGTGGCGTTATCCTGTGGCTTCTATGGCTTTCAACGTGTCTTCCAGGTGAGTAGACGCAGCAGGAGGTGGTGGCAAATGGTAAATGGCAAATGGCAAGCGGCTGGTGGCAAGTGGTAAGTGCAACGTTCGTTTACAGTTTGTCGCTGTTGCCCAATGAATTTGGGCATTTATAAATAGTCGCCAGCCAGTCAAGATGTGCACAAAACCGCTTGCGAGGCGCCGCTGCGGCAGCCGCAACAACAATAAAGCGATAAGGCGGGCGACCAACCGACTGCCTATCATAACAATTAAGATTATTAAACACAAATATTGTATACTATAATAATTTACATGCGGAAACATTTACGATTCTCTTTCTCCTTCTAACACTCTCTTTCTCTCCCTCTCCCTATCCCTCTCTCTCCTTCTCTTTCTCTTTGCAGTTCTTTCTCAAATCATCAGCGAACATCAAGTATTTCAAGCGCAAACAATTCGCTCGCCTTATATGGAACATTGCCTTTTATTCAGCCTGCTGTCTCTTTCTGCACTTCTACAACGAATTCATGATTCTGCCACAAATAATGAAGACCCAGGGACGCTATTCACTCTTCCATAGCTCCGATAATTTGATCTTTTATCGCTCGCATCAATATGAGAAATTTCAATTCTATTCGATCTTCATGATCACGTTTTATTTACATGGAGCGATGCTTGATTTTAAGGAGGCTGATTTTGTGGAGGCCGCCTCTAAGGGGCTCTATCTGCTCGCTCTCATCGCCATCGACGTGTACAGGCATGTTGAGACATGTTCAGACATGCTAAGATCGAAACTAATCTCTTCTTTCTTTACCTATACAGATATGAAAACTATTTCGTTGGACTGAATCTTACGTTGGGTCTCTATAGCATCTTGGCCGATTTTTTGTCATTGATAGCTTTGCAGAATTCGAAACGCAATCGCTTGATCTATCAGATATTCATGGGCATAAGGTTGGCTGCCTGGGTGCTGGTGTTCATCAATCGCTTACCATTCAATTACTTTATACCCACGCTCTTTGCCAAGAACTTTAAATTGCCGCTGAACGTGGCCATTTGGCTGTGGTATGGCTTGTCTATTTGGAACTCGCCAGTGTTGCAGTACTTCTATCATCAGATCTATCATACCACGCCCTCGGATTGCTCGGGCGAGGGCTCGGCAGCCAAGTAAGTGAAGTGAAGTTTTCAATTTAACCGCAAAACTCATCAATTTACCTATTCCAGATGCATATTGTTGAAGGATACGAGCGAGTATCGGCATTACAAGACACTGAGACGCGCCTACATCGAGGTGAAGTTGGCCCACGAGAAGGCCACCTCGAATCCGCTGCCAGCCAGCGAATCTGCCTCGGCCAAAACGTATCAGGCTATCAAGTGTAAGTGCAGCAAGCAACCATTGTGCATTGTGCTTGGCTCAATTGTTTGTTAAACGCTCTTCATTCATTTCTTTGCAGGCGTTATGATGCTGAAGCGTAAATTGAAGCGCATTCGCGAGGGACGCGGCGCCGAGCCGGAGGATGATAATGAGGAGCTCGCTGGCGATTGTTAGAGCGAGACATCGACTTTTTCTCTCTTCGCTTATAAAAGACAAAGCCCTAGGCTAGGCGCTCCTTTGCGCTGCTTTTCCCAAACTACCTCCCATAAATCTAGAAAACAAAACATCACACCCAATTTAATCTCACACTTTTTCTCTCGCAAACAATATCTCATTAGGCTGCTCTCTTTCTCTCACGTTGTTCTCTCAGCAGAGATATGTGTATATATATATATATTTGAATACTATATATCTCGCCCAGTTTGTTAGCAATTAATTATTTATGTACTTATGAGAAAAAACATAATGGCCTTAGCTCAACAGCTCGTTGTTGTTGTTGATGGTGTTTTTTTCTGTTTTTTTCTTCGCTGTGACTTAATGACATTTGAAATAAAGCGCATAGTAAAATTTGAAATTAATAAAGAAAAATATATACGATTATAGAATAAAAATAAAACACGTATTTTTTGTATTATTTTATTTTTTTGTTTTTAATATTCTTGCTTTATTGATATTTTGAAAAGAATTTCTATTTGAATTTTTTTCTTGGATTTTCTTTTTCTTTTGTGTTTTCGTTCACTTTTCCTTTAATTGTTATAAATAATTAGTTGTTGTTGTTGTTGTGTTTGTTGCTTTTGACTTATCAATTTTTTTTTTTTTTTTGTTTTTTCTTTTGTTTATTTTTTGTATTCTTGTAGTTCGGTTTCTGCGGTTTCCTGTTATCTATCGTGTTTGTTTTGTTTGTTTTTTTTATATTTATAATTATTTTTATCTTTATACGTTTCTTTTTTGTTTTGGCTTTTGTTTATTTCTCGTGTTAAACCTCATTTTGCATTAAAAATTCTCACTAATTGCTAAATTTTCATTTTGTTGTTGTTATTTTATTTGTTTTTGGCATTGTTGACTTGTTTTTTTTTTTTTTTTTTTTTGGTTTGTAATTTGTTTAATTTTAGACGTTTTTGTGATGCCAATTTTTAGAAAATTCTCAAACAGCTTTACGAACAAATTTACGTTATTCATTTACGTTTTTCGGTGCCACAAAAATACTCATGTGTGTGTGAGAGTGTGTGTGTGTGAGTGAGTGTAAAGGGCGGGTTTAGGAGGTATTCGGGGATAGTTTCAAGGTTGTTGGGAAAAGGTTGGGTTAGGATTTGGTGCATTCTTTGTATGCGTTGTTTTTTTCTTTGAGTGGTGGGGGGTCAAGGTATTTGCCTAGAGAACTCGGCAATTGGTTTTTGCGTTTTTTTCTTGCATTTAGTTCCAATGCCCATTAAAATTTTTTTCATCATTTGTTTTGGTGAGCAAAAAAAAAATACATACATATATGTTTTTTTTTTGGGGATTTTTCCTTTTTTCCTTTCTTTTGTAAATCGTATAATTTTTAGTTAGTTGTTCTTCGTTCTTTTGTTTTTTTTTTAAGTGTATTTATTTTTTTCATTTTTTGTTTAGTTTTCTTTTTGTTAATTTTGTTATGCCATTTCATTGCTTAAAAATTAATTCAATTCGTGTTTGGTTTTTGCTTTTCTTAAATTTCAGTGAGTTTTTTTTAGTTGTTCATAAATTTTTTGTTTCTTTCACGTACTTTTTAAACAATTTTCTCTAAGTTTTTCTTGTTAACAATTTGCTGTGTATACCGCTTACCATTTTTCATTAATGTTAAATTTAATTTTACTAGTAAATTTATGTTTAAAATTAATGTTAGTTGTTTCGCCTTGTTTTTGCTCTTCCACTTCGTCCCTCATCAATAATTTATTTACTTATTTGGTTTCTTGGTTTTTGCTTAAAGTTTGCATTTTTAAAGGTACGTTCTAAAAAAAAAAATGTTTTTCCTTTTTTTTTGTTTTATATTATTATATAATGTTTTAATGTATATTTAGTTGTTTATTTCCCCGCCACTTTATATGCATTTACCTTTGATAATGCATCGAACATTGTTTTTGTTGCGACTGTACCTTGAAAATGTTGCTTTCTTCCTTGCTTTCTTATTTTCTTCTCTCTTCTTCTGCTTCTTCGTCATACACTTTAATAATAAATATATGTATGTGTATTTGTTGTTGTAAGTATTACGTTATTTATTCCCCGTGTTTGCTTTGTTAAAAGATTATTTCAACATTTACATTACACTCTGCCCTCCGTCATTTGGGTTTCATTTTTATTGTGGTTTAATGACTAATGATATATGGGTCCATGAGTTGAAACTGCTTTATGGGTGATAAATGTGTAAGAAAAATTCGGTGAAGATTCTCTAAAAAACGAGTAAAAAGCAGAGGACTCTATTACATAGTACATACAATATATTTTAATAGGTATTTTTTGTTTGTTTTCATTTTAAAGGCAGTCACATCGATAGGGTTCAATTAGTTGCTACATGTATACCATAAACTTTTGATTCAATTTGAGTTCAACTAATTATCTAATTTATAACAAACACTTCATTTTGTAATACTCTTGGGGTGCATAACAGAATTTATCACAAATTATTGTTTTATTTTCATATATAATATGTGGTTAACAAATAACTCAACGTGAAACCAAATTTGCTGTTGTTCCTTGTCAGCATAGCAGTGAGCTTTCTGTCAGCTGCTCAGCGATCAGCGGATGAAGTTTATTTTGAAAATGGCCGCCACAAGTGCTTACAAAAGCTGGCTGCTTTGCGGTTGCTTTGCTATCAGCAGCAAAACCGCTAATGAGAATGTATATTTAATTCATGTGAAATTTGTATGACAAGATAATTAAATGTTGCCGTGAATAGATATATAGTATAAAATTGTGCTGGCAGCGCTAAGAGAATCAATTAATTTTTTTGGTCTTCATCTGGAAATCAATTAACAAACGCAAATGAAAACGAAAACTCAAATATTCAGTACTCAAATACATTCGTGCAAAAAAATACTCACTTGGCCATCATTCGCACTTGTCGGGAACGCAAATCAAATCAATGCGAATCAAACGGACAAACAGCCAAAAATCAACAAACAAACAAACGAAAACATTTCAAATGAAATTAAATTCAAATTAGCCAAAAATGTCGCCCACAAAGAAGAACGAGCATGAGGAGGCTGCTGCCTGCTGACCAGCAAATAGCAGTAGGTATGGAATAGGGAATGGGGGAATGAGGGCGTAGCATGATAATGAGTCCACTGAAAATGAGCAGCACGCGTTCCCTAAGCTCAAAAGCAAAGCGTTCCCCAGCACAAGCGTCAACAACAATGAAAATTCGAATATAATGAATGAAATTATGTTGAAAACATATTTTTTGTGTCCCCTAAGATGCGAAAGAGGGAGAGAGAGAGAGAGTGGAGACAAAACAAAAGAACAAAAATGTCGAAAAACTGTTTGCTTCCGATTTGGCGGCTAACAAAGTTGGTCCTTTGTCCATTTTTCGGGGCTGTTTTCCTATTAGCAAGCAATAAATTTGTCGCTCCTATTGAGCGGCAGTCTGTGCAGCAGCAACAGCAGCAGCGACATCTAGGTGGAATACAATGTTAGAGATAGGCCCATTTAACGAGTCGCGCGAGCAGCGGGGCACGTCAAAAATGTTGGCAGTAACTTTATGATTGCTTTTGTATTGCCCAGCACACACACAAACACATACACGTACTCGTACAGAGCGCGTCTCAGGGCAATAGATAAATGCTGTAGCATACTTTTAGGCGCTGCGCGGCAAAAGTTATGAGTAACAAACTCGCTGATACGCATCGCGACCAACAGAGCCTAGCTTCAAACAGCGAAATGCATGAAACAAAGAGAGAGCAGCAACAACAACAACAACTACGGCAACAGCAGAGGACAGGGGACCAAGGAGCTGTGGCAGACAGTCAAGGCGATAGCCAGGCTAATGTGCTTTTTGTGTGGCCACAGTTGGTATTATTGTTACGCTGCCTTCCTCTCACACTCTCCAGCTTTTTGCTGGTTGTTTTCGTTGTTGCCGCAACAATTATGATTTGCGGTCGGTTTCAATGTCCATGCCAGCTTCCTCTGTCCTTCCTTCCTACCCTGTTGAAAGAGAAGGAACGCAAAGAGAGAGAGAGAGAGAGAGAGAGAGAGAAAAAGAACAAAAACTATAAAACGCCTTGTGAGTTTGCTCGCTTGGCCCGTCATTAAAAGCGCTTTAAAAACTTTCGACATGGTCACTTTTTATACTCTACTATAGTGTTTTTCCATCTCTTTTACTTCTTGCATCCGCCCAACACATATAAATAGCAAAAAGAAAAAAAATCATAATAATTTGTTATTGGTTAATGGCTTTTCATTTTGTGTGTGTGTGTGCACTATTTTTATTTTTATTTTTTTTGCTCACTCGCTTTTCATCATTTAATTAAAGTGGTGCGCCCGCCGCTTTTAAAAGCTGCTGCTGTTGCTGTTGCAGCGGAATGCTTAAGGAGCAAAAGAGATGCCAACAATTACGGCGAATTACTGACGATTGACACTGGACCAAAATGAAGTGGATGCAATGGATGGAAGTGAAGAAGACAGCAGCAAATAACACGAAACAACATTATTTTCCAGTTGATTGTGCGCTGAATTGCACTTTAGCAGCAATCTCAAAATAATTGTCTGTCATTTAGCGCATTTTAGTTATTGCACTGTAAGAATTTTAAAAGTTTACGACCCCAACATGAAGAACAAGATAGATCCCCACAGCACGCTGCCTGCTACGCAACTTTAGCAGCAAGCAAAATATGTATGATGTGTGTGCGGCTCTGATCGCATAATTGACATTAACAGCAGTCGTCGCTTGCACTGCACTGCTGCCTGCTGGCAGCTCTCGGCCGCACTTAACAGTGCGCTGTTAGCATTTGAAAAATTTCCCTCCTTGCGCACTGCTAAAATTTCCCTTTTAATGTTAAGCATAAGCATGGTGTGCGCTTTGGTTTCGGGATTTTGTGGTTGTTGTTTTTATTGCCATTTATGTTTTGTTTGTGCTTTAAAACGTTTTTCAAGCGCTTTGCAATTTGGAAAACATTTTCGGTCGCCTAATCAACATTATTTTGATTTTTATTGCCACAGTGAAATGCAGATAAACGGAATAATGTGCTGCGAGAGTGAACAAAATTCAAATAAAAACAAAATCAAAGCGGAGCAAAATGCAAAAACACACACACACACACACATACATACGTACAAACAGGAGATGAACAGCGAGAGACAAGAAAACTTTTTGGCGCTTGGACAGTAGTACTATGAATTTTGTTGTTGTCAAAAATTGGCATTGTTGCTGTAGTTGTTATTGTTGTTGTCGTTGTGACTGTTGGCACGTGACCGCTTGGGCAGGTAGCCGGTGTAAATTGTGCGCATAAATTGCAGTACAATTGCAAATTTGCATAAATTATGAGAGTCGCAAGTGCATTAAAAAGGCGAACGCACCACATAGCACAGCAAAAAAATATGGAGTTATCTCGGCGTGCCAAGCATTAAGCACCTCTCCCCTCTGACCCACATAACAAAAAAAACGAAGGAACGATTTGCGTGAGCAGTAGAAAGCTGAATGCTGTGTGAATGCACATTAAACGTAGGCAACAAACGAGTGCAGAGAATTAAACAAATTATTATAGCGTGGGGGGTTTGAAAAATGTATGAGATTGTGGAGGAGGGGTAGTTACCGTTGTTGATCTGTGCCCATGTGCTGTGTTGTACTGTGCGATTTGCCAGTTATATGCCGTTATGCTGACCAATTAGGCGGGCTGCACGCGCGCGCAGCTGACACACTAAAATTGAATTTGAATTCCAAATGGTGATTATTTACTCTTCACGCACACGTACTAATATGCACATGTATTTATATATGTATGTATGTATGTATGTGTGTGTGTGTGTGTGAGTGCACATGCAGAAGCACTCGAAACACGCACACTTGGGCATAATAACTAAAGCTTTGTGCTAACTAATTGCCGCAAGGCAAATGTGCGAGGAGGAGCATCGCATACTGCTGTGCTGTGTGTTTATTTGCACTAATTTGCATGCATCATTTGCAGCTCGAAAGCTTACGCTTAGTCACCCAGTCACCCACTACACTTCACAGTCCGCCGCTCTCTCGCTTCATCCTTCTGCTCCACGCTGCCTTGCTGACTTACTCACTCACGCACTTGCGAAACGGCAAATGCAATGGAGGACAAAAAAAAAAAACTGCGAAACGCAACGAAATTAGAATACTAATTATAATGTTGTCTTGGGCTTTGGGGCTTAACTAATTAACTTATTATTGCAGTAGCAAATTAAGCTTATCGCTTATCGTGCTTTCGATTGCAAATCAGTGCTGCTTTTGTATGTATAATCGATTGTCGATAAACCGAGCATCGATCAGGCAATTAATTTGAAACAGTTTGGCAGCCGATAAGTTAAACAAATTTGCCTATCTACCTACTAAGTGCTAGGTGTATTTGTTGATGAACAATTAAATCGAATGAATTGTATTCATATTGAATACGCGTATGTGTGAAGTTGGGGTACGATTGTAGTACATAGAACACTTGTGGAACAGAGCTTATTTTATGTAGGTAATGTTATTATGGGCAAATGGTTATAACATCTTAAGAGGCTTTTGTGCTTGTCTTTCAATTGTTGTTGCTATCATTGTTAAACATTAGTGTACAATTTCGTTATAGTTAGTTAATCGTAGCTAAGGTTCGTCATCATCATTATCATCATCATCATCATCATCATATTCATTTCGTTATCATGTTTTCGATTCATTTCATTTCTTACATGGTTCTAAGTTTATAACAAATACATGTATCGGTTTCTTGTTAAAGTTATAGTTACTTGCTTTTTGTTGTTCTTCTTCTTCTACTTCTTCGACTTTTCCATCATCTGCTTCTTATTCCTCCACTTCGTCGTGTTGTTACTGTCACAAAAAAAAAAAAAAAAAAATAGAAATGCGAATTTCTTCTCTTCCTTCTTTTACTTCCTCAGACTGTCCAAGTATGCGCGTGTCTGTGTGAGTGAGTGTGTGCGTGTATCTCTGTATGTGTGTAAGTGTGTGTGCTGATGTCGTCCTTATGGGATTTACAACACGGGCCTCGCCACATTCGGCTTGGCCGTCGTGGAGGCAATCTCCGACAGCTTGATGTCAATGGGTACGCGAGTATCGTAGAGCGTGGGCGCCTGCAGGATAATCCCGGCGGTGCCCACCACCACAGCTATTGTGAATATCCAGAGGAAGAGACGATCCAGCACCATGGCAACGTATTTCCAGTCCTCTTTGACCTGTTGGCGATGAAGAACAGAAATACACACACATTGCACACGCAATGATGAGGCATAAATCAACGAAACGACAACAAAAATACTCGTAAAATCAATATGAATGATTCACATACTCCTCCGCTACAATGTTGAAGTGTGCCTGCGAATCATTCAAACATACAAATTTGTCGTACACATCAAGTAAGCCTATAATACGCCACATGAGTCACTTACCAACATTCAAAGTAATTAAAAGAACGAAGCAATTTATTTGAAATATTTGCAGTGTCAACTCATGTGGCATACCCCATCCTCAATCCTCCTGACGATTGGAGTTTTAGGCACAAGCTCCATTTAATTTCGTGCAGCCTTTTAACTTTAACCATTTAAGTAAAGCACGTTAAATGTGCAGCCAGTTAGGATATTTGTATTGCCAATAAAACAATTGCACTACTCCCAAAATAGTTGATGCGACGCACTAAGTAACTGAATTTGCCAGGAATTACTCGAAATTGAATGTGCGGCTTAAAACGGCATAGTTGATTGCAATCTGACACGAATCATTCGCATTCGCATTCACATTTGCTATATGATCGATCTAATAGTGCGAGTATAAAGCAATTTCCAAGTTGTTTTGTCTATTTATCAGCGGGTCTCTGTGACACGCTGTCAGTACTTATTTCTATTCAGTTGGCAGTTCCTCCTCTACCCCTCCTCTTCCCTCTGCTTTCACGCAATCGTGCTCCCTTCGCTCTCGTCGTGCCTTTTCACGCTTTTGTGCCCAATGTAAATGCCAGGACATTGGCAGTGCCAACTGTTCCATTATGTGCACTGTCTCGATGTTTTCCCACATATCTCAGCAGTTGTGTCATGTTCCCCATCTCACTCTACTTCTCTCTATTTGGCTCTCTTTGTCGCGTGTGCTGTCGGTGTATGTTCGTGTGTCCGTGTCCGTGTCCGTGTTCATGTCTGTCTTTGTGTCCGTGGCCTAAGCCCAGCATGACATTCCAATAATGATTGAATGTGTGCGTAATTTTAATAAAATACTTTTATTGGCATTTGTGCCGCCACAAGACATTCATTATGCTGCCAAGGAACTACTGATACTACCGCTACTACCACTGCTGCTGCTGATGTGAATGCGAGTGCAAGGACTCCAAGGACTTTTCGTGTCCGAGCGTGTTCATAAGCCGCATGAAAAGTCATTAAAACTTTTTGATGCTGCTGCCGTCCGCTGAGAGTGGAGACACAACACATGCGTAAGAGGCAAGCAGACAGGGATGCGGACAGGACACGCAGGACATACTGGACACACACACACTAACACACACATTGCATGATGAAAGGTCAATAAAAGGGCAAGGCTAGGCTTCATCACCATTAGCGCCGCATCAAACTTCATTATGAGCATTAACTGACGACGCGCGCTCATTGTGCCTCATTTGTCCTGACATTGTCCCGCCTAGGTGTAGTGCCTGTTTTATTCCCCGTCCATCCGTCTACCCGCACCCGCACCCGCACACACACATACACACACACACACACACCCTTGGCTGTATATCGATTATTGACGTTCGAGCAAATCCGAGCTAAGGCCTCTCTAATTTATTGCGCCCGCCAGCGTTTGGCCTATTAACATTGCACGCCCAATTCCGCAACATAGTCCTGCGACCTCGCTGTCGACGGATTGCAGCTATTTAGAGTTCCACAGCTCCCCGAATACTGTACTGTATTCCTGTTGTCCCGCGGCTCTGCAGTCCTGTATGTCCTTTGTCGCGCTGTGTTGTTGTCCTGTTCTCGTGTATTTATGTTGACCCGTTGTAGCATAGTCCTGCAGTACTATGGGTCCTGTGGTCCTGTACTCCCGCGGAGTTGTGTATTCCTCTAGGCATCGCAATCCCGTGTTCGCTCGCTTTGGTTTTTGGGCTTGTTGTGCTCCCCCTTGTGATCCCTCTCAGCCCCGCGAACGGTGTCTCCGCCCACCGTTGACTGCTGACAGTCACGGGTTGCGACTTAGGCTAAGCCGCGCCAAATACTAAGCGGCTTTCGGCATTTGCCAGGCGACCTCACTTGGCCTCATTTGCCGTCTGTCTCCGTCGCAGTCTAGCTATTCTTCTCCCCTGATCCTGCTTCTGCTCACCCCTGAAGCGTTCTATCTACGTCCTGCTCCTGACGCTTCTATACCCGACCCTACTCTTATCTCTTTCCTTTTCTATTTCTACTATGACTGCCCTACTATTATCCCTGCCCTGTTCCAACCACTTGCTATTCCTCCATGTCCCTGTTTTTTTTCCTCTTCGTGCTCCTGTACTTACCCGTGTGCTCTCCTCCTCCTTGCGCGTCTGATCCGCAATATAGTTGACACCATCCATGGCCTTGTGCAGCTCCGGGCAGGTGTGCCAGCGTTGTCGCACATTGCTGCCCCGTCCCCCCGTACAACAGTGGGGACCGCCCTCGCGCTGGCAGGCAGGCAATATATCACAGGCTGGCGGTGGCGGTGGCGTCGGTGTTGCACCACCCGCTGCCGCCGCTGATGCTGCCGCTGCTGCTGCGGCTGCAGCTGCCGCCGCTGAGGTGCTGGCACCAGCTGCTGAGGCGGCGGCAGCAGCAGCAGCGGCTGCAGCAGCCGCGGCGGCTGATGTGGTGGGTCGATGTTGATGCAGCAGCTCTGAGGATTGGCAGGCGGCGCCAGCGCCCATGCCCTGATGGATTTGTATGGTGCCGCTGCAGCAGGAATCAGCGAGCGTTGAGGCGGTGGCCACCGAATTCACCGTCGTTGTGGACTTTATCACATTGGGATTGTGGATGCCGCCCAAACCCAAATCGCAGGTGGTTGTCGAGGCGTGCGCTTGATGCGCATGCAGCGGCAATGGCGAGAAATTTGCCGAGCAACTCGATTGCTGACGATACAGATGATAGCTGCCAGCCCCTGCCTGGCTGCCTTGACTGCTAATGCCCCCCTGATGCTGTGCCAGCGTCGATGTGGAGCTGCTTTTGCCAGCCGCACCACCAGCTGCACCTGTCGACGAGCCGCAGCATGCGCCCGCATTGTAGTGATGATGAGCGGTGGTGGCGCCGTTCTGGCCCTGGCCCGTCTGGCTTGACGTCGAGGTCATCTGGCGGAACTTGGTCGGCGTCAGCGGATGATCGAGTAGCGAGCCGCCCGTCTGCTGATACTGATTGTGATACTGGGCATCAATCAGCGAGGATGTGGTCGAGGTTTGCTGGTTAACCGTCGATATGGTCGGCGGATACAGTGAGCTCAAATGCCCGGTGATTGTTGAGGCGCCACCACCACCACCACCACCGCCCCCAACACCACCGCCACCCATTGCGCCCAGCTCATCCATGAGACTGAGCGTCTGCACGCGATGCTGCAGATGCGGCGATGTGCTACGCGATGTCGTTTTAGGGCTGTGATGCATGCTGCAAAATCGAAACGGAAAGCAAATTCCCTTGAAGATCTTAGGCAAGTGGCTAGACTTTTGTTGAACTTACCGGGACAGAGCCACAGGCGGTGGCAACGGTGGTATTTGATCCCTCAGCTCGAGTCCATTGCACGTGCGCACCATAAGACGACGCGAGGATTTGCTGGAGAACGAGGAGGAAACAAGAAAATTGCATTAGGATTAGATTAGCGTACGGAACATTCAGAATGAATGTGGGCGAAAACATACATCATTTCGCTGATCGGATAGAGCGGTCGACGCATCACCAGAAAACGTGGCAGCTGATTGATGAATACCGTGCGCACCCAAGGCGCCATTGTGTGCGTTTGTGGCGAACGGAAATGAATGTTCAGCACCAGCACTGTCACACAGATGCTGTGGGGCAAAAAATATAAATAGACAAAGAAAGTTAGCGAGGGTGGGATGCAGAGAAAGAGAGAGAGATAAAGAGTGAGAGTGAGTGAGGGGAGTCGTGTAAGTCTTTTAGTCGGCTAATTAACTTGTGACGCCCACGTCTGTCTAATTAGCTGCTGCCCTCGACAAGTCAGGCTCGGACTGCGGGAGCGAAGAGTGAGAGCTGCCCATTGCGTTAATTACATCATTTGTGGTCCAAGTGCGAGGTCCTGTTGCGCCCGGTCAAGTGGCAGTGGCAGTGTCAGTGCAGCCCACGCCAAACTCAGCTCCAGCTCCAGTTCCAGCTCCAGCTTCATTCGCTGTGCCATGCCCCGTTCATTGTGCTGCACTCGACCTGGGAGGAGGGAGGGATCCTTCCCTGGCAGCTAGACTTTTGTTTACCAACAATTAGGCGGGCATTTGTGTGGCAAGTGGGCGTGGCAAATGGCTGTAAATTGCCCCGGCCATTTTTGAAGTTTGACTTGCGGCCGACGACGACGTCGACGTCGACAACTACGACGAGGACGAGGACAACGACAACGTAAGGCAAGGCAAGGCTAGGGAAGGCGAAGGCGAAGCAAAACGAGGTGCTGTGGAGGCGAATAGACTCGAGACGAGTCGAGTGGAGTGGAGGCGTGGCATATGGGCAGTTGGCCAAATGAGCGTTAGATATGAACGAGGACGAAAAACAATGGCAAATATGAACAGCACACACACGGCAGCAACTAGACTGACTGCTACCCTGTACTTCTATTCAGACAAATGTGTGAATCTAGTTTATCAATACCACATTGATATACTGTGGTATCCGAAGGTTAAAAAAAAAACTAGTGAAACTCCTCAATGCGTTAAATACATTGTTGTATGTATTGAATAAATGCAAAGAGTTGCAGGGTATAAACGTAAAAAACGAATATGAAAAAAAATTCGTAACGGGCGCAATTTCATTTTTTGCATCCGTTTCCGACTCGACAGTCGTCTCATAAACAAGAGGTAGACCAGCCAGAGTAGAGGGATAGACAGACACTGAGGAAGGGTGGTGTACCAGAGGGAGCTGTTATCAGTTTGGCATGCAAATCGAACGAGTGCGTGCTCGAGCCTTGGCACAATCTCAATCGCAATCACAATCGTTGTCCTAGTCGCGGTGGCAGTCGGAGTCGCAATCGCAGTCGCAGTCGCAAAGCGTATTCACAATCATATTCACATTCAACATTCAGTATTCAACATTCAACATTTCGCATTCTACATTCAACATTCCACATTCAGCATTCAGTTGTAGTCGGCATTTATATTCACTCACCTGAACGTATCCAGTATCATTGTGAAAAGCACAAATTTGCCGAGCAGCGGCACCACCAGCGATGTGGGCGGAATGATTTCCGCCAGCAGCAGGAAGAACACAGTGAGCGACAGCAGAATGGATATGCTTAATGAGACCTGTGTGCGAGAGAGAAAGACAGAGCGTGGATAGAGATAGATATACACTCGTATATATATATATATATATACATATATAGTAGAGATGGAGAAGTCAGTGCGATGTTTTAGTCAAGTTCATTTGCAGCTTCAACGGCAAACTGGCAACTGGCAACTGTCAAACGACAACACATCGGCAACGGAACGTGGCAAGGGATTTGGGAAATTGAGTTTCAGGTGAGCGGAATAATGAAGGCACCACCATAAAGAAGCGACAACTGTGAATCGCTCAAAATGAAACCTCGGGTACCCTAGATAAGGTTAATGCGTGTACCACAACTAAGAGTACGTGTAAATAATATTACTCAGGTTTTTTTGCATGACACATTAACTTAACGATTTCCATGTGTTATCTGTATAGCTTCCTAAGTTAGTTAAATACCGAATGCAAATACTCATAAGATTTCAAAGTTATTTACATCTTACATTCTCGTTGATGTCACATGCCATCATCAGCGTTAAATTTAATATGTAACAGCTTAGTTTCATAGCAGCCAGCTTAAAGTGGGGAGCAGTACGCCAAACGATAGGCGTGATCACAAAAGTGTGTGGCGCCTATCGATAAATTTCACATTTGCCTTTACAAAACAACATCGATATTTGAATGCCAATGTGTCAGCTGTGAATTGGAGCAGAAAATGTGTAAAAGCGCAAATATTGATGGCAACTAAATAAATTGTTTCGTATGAACACAAGACAACGCCATAGACATGTATTTAAATAAACATTCAAATGCAGCTGCTTGCCTTCAGTTGCCACAGCAGTTTGCCTTCGAATTTTCTACTTGAGTTATTAAAATCGAAATCGTATAAAATGCTATTGAAGTGTGTGTTGCAATTTTTTTTATTGTTCATGTGAGTGTGTGTAAAAACAATGGCAGCAGCAGAAGGAAGGATGCCTTATAAATAACCACATGGCAAGTTGACTGACTAATCCCACTCGTTGTTCGCATTCCCTCCCTCAAGCTTTTGCTTTATTCTTGCCTCAATATATTGCGGCGCCAGGCACATAAAAACCATAGCATACTTCGCAGAGCGCCCAATAAGGCAAACTCAATATGATTTGTATGGTGGCGAGACGGTGACGGAGACGGACGGACAGAGAGAGGAGCGAGTGAGAGGTTGAATGAGTGAGTGAGTCGCAGTCAGCGCGCTGCCAAGTTGTATTAACTGCTAAGCACAGCTGGCTCAGCTGGAGGTCAGGACAGGTGGCCCAGGTGGCACAGCTTCACCTGTGTGTGTGTGTGTGTGTGTGTGTGTGTGTGTGTGTGTGTGTGTGTGTGTGTGTAAGCTGCTTGTAATGAAGTGTGTGCAAAAAGTAATTAAATGTCGAAAATGAGACGGGCAATTTGAGTTCTTGGGAGCTTCTTATGTGTGCACACACACAAATACTTTCGCAGTAGAACATATCTCATTGTCACTGCCTGTGCGTGTGTGTGTGTGTGCGGCATAAATTTGATGCCTAATGATTTTATGATAATTAGCCTTAGTTTTGCAAAGTGCTGTAAAGCGATTAGTGCGCTGCCTAATTAAGGTTGCAAGCCGCTTTTGACATGCGACATGGACAAAGTCCTCAAGCTGACAAGCCAGTTGCAAGCGGACACGAGGAGGGGCATTATTTATGCAAATGTATGTGTAATTAATGTCTGCACTACACATCCTCTCTTATGTCTCTCTCTCTCGCTTGCTTTGACACTTGCTCTCTCACTCGTTGAATGTGCCACACAACTGTGGCATGGGGCAGGCAATGCATGGGTATGTGTGTGTGCGCTGCTGCACATAAAATGTAATTGTTTCAGCAATAATAAAAATGCAGACGCGTCGACAAAAGGGTTTCGTGTGTGTTTTGCCTGTGGCCAAAAGCAAAATAAAAACTCCCAGTTTGCCATTGTCCAGTTGAGCTACTTAGTATTGGACACGAACTCGATGCGATTGACTGAATGGATGAATGAATAAATGAACGAATGAACGAATGAACCAATGAATGGCTGAATGAATGAAGTGCGTTGTGGCGCATATGCATGTAAATTGCCAATTGCAATTCCAATTTCCAATACGAATACGAATTCGAATTCGAAATCGGCAACGCAATCGAAATCGCAATCGGAATCCGATTCTCATTTCGATTGCACATGTCCTATCTCATATTCCCATTCGCCGTTGCCGCCCCCTCTCGTATGTTTTTAACTACTTGCAATAACAACAACAACAAAAAGAAGAACAACAACCGCAGCAGCGGGAGCAATTGGCAACTTCATTCCCATGGAGCAGGCGATTGCTCGTTGCTCAATACGTTGACCGCTTTTAGGCGTAAATATTTGTGCGAGCTCCAGCTGTCGCTGTCTATCTCCCTCTCTCTGTCTCTCTGTCTCACTCACTGACCATAAAAAGCACACAACATAACATAACAAAATAACAACAAGAAAAACAACAACAACAACAAAACACAGCCTGACCAGGCGGCGGGCTGGCTCGTAAAATAAAAACACAATGAATTGTTTATTCGAACGAGCCGAAACTGATATGTTCCCCAAACCCGTAGGCTGTAGGCTCTTTATGTGCTTGCATTCCACTACCCCACCCCCCCCCTATTCACCACTCGATATGTCCCCTATTTCGTGCAAGTACTGAACTTTAACAGATCCTTCTGCAGCTTGTTATCGCTCATTTTATTTCGCACCTTATCTATCTCTTTACCTCGTCTTGCATTTACAACCTTGCGTGCCAAATAAGTACCTTGTTAGCTTCGATTACAGTTGAGAGTCGAGTGCTTTCCTTCTTTTACCCGTTATCTTACCCTTTAATGTTTCTTCCAGAATTTGGAATTAGTTTCTGTCTTTTATATTTGTATTTACCTGCTTCGAATAACATATTTATTTGTATTTTTAGAATCGAGAGACGGCTTTACTCGTTTAATTAAATTAATGAGTTTTCCTAAATTTGGTAAGTTTTTCTAAATTACTTATTTTCATAGATGTATGTTATATTTATTTTCATTATTGGCATACCAAATGCATTAGGGGAGTAAGTAAGGGAGTGAAAACAAGAAAGTGCTAAGAAAACACTTTACTCGTTACTTTTGAATCGACGAGCTTTCTGACTTGCTTGCTTACAGCAAATATAATTATTATTCTTTTTTGTTATTATAAATGAATATCACCAATAAGAAACATAGAAAGGGTGAGAGTAAAGCTATACCAAGTTGTAGGCTACTCGCTACTTTGAAAGAAAAGAGTTGTTATTAGCTTTTTTATACCAGCTACTCATAGGGTAGAAGAGTATTATAACTTTATGCCTCGAGCACACTCAGCTGAAGATTTCTTAATTCTTTAAATTTCATTTATTTGAATAAACTATTTATTATCTCGATTTACTCGTTACTTTGAAAATAACGAGTTTTCCTTAGCTTGCTATCTTTTCATAGTAATGACGACATTTAATTTCGATTGTTTATCAAATTATACACTTGTTATAGCATTAAGCAGATTTAATTAACACTCTCTGCTTTTCGAAGTATTGTAAATTATTTGTCCTTGCTGAACATGCCGACGAGTGCACTTTTTGCCTCACTCTCATTATGGTAATCAGTGTTCTTGTTTTTGTTTTTGTTTTGTAATCAACAAAAGCTATTTTACATATGAGTATTGTGCTGGGCTATCAACGAGTTGTGTTGTACACGCCATTAATCATAACAACGAGTGTTGTGGCACACACACACTCACACATAGCAGCGAGTGCTGTTCTACTCGCCGTAGGGGAGAGTGAAGTTGAGTTCCGGTTTGCCATTGGTTATAGTCATAATTGGTGAGCTGCTTGTTGATGTGGATTCTCTCTAGCGAATCGTTTTATGCACCTGACCAGCAAAAGAGATGACTGCCAGACCGTCTCTCTCTTGTGTGTGTGTTTGTGTGTGTGTGTTGGCTGCCATCAAATGCACTGTCAATATTTATTACACAAATTATGCATAATGGTAGACGTCGACGTCGAGAAAACCGCGCGCACATACAAATTATTTTTGCGTTTTATTTATTTTGAAAATTGGCCGTAATTTATTCATAAGTCCCCAGCGGCATGTAAATATTTATATTTATGCATTATGCCGTTTTATTTTATTAATCATTTTTTTCTTCTGCTTCTTTACTGTGTTCTTTTTTTACCCATTTTTCGGCCGTTTTCGCACCACAAAGAATCGCGCTGAGAAACGCGCTCAGCAGCGTGAACCGCAAATCGCGCGCGTTTTTTAACGCTCGCAATTCATCTGCATTCAAGTCGATGTGTGTGTGTTTGAGAGTGTGTGTGTGTGCTTGCATGTCTGTACACATTAAATTAAATACAACATGTAATTTTATTTATTTAAAGTTAAATGGCGGCAAACAGTAAAAAAGAAAATGTCGAAATGCATTTTCATTTTCATTTTCATTTGAGTGTAAAATTATTTTTTTGTTTTTCTCGTTTTCCTTTTTTTTCTTTTTAATTAAAAGCACATTGAGAGCACACACACACACAGTCGCTTCGTATGTCGTAGTATGTGTTTGCTGCAATAAATTATGGCAATTGAATGAAAGCGCATAAAAAGATATATACCCGAAAAGAAAAACACCAAAAACGAAAAGAAGGAAAGAAAACGACCAAAACCAAACAACCAAAAAAAAAAAAAAAGAAACGAAAAATCGTAGACTCGGATGTGTATATAAATTAATGTGGCAGCATCAGCTGCGGGTTCATTGCGGCAGCTGATGATATATATATGACGATATAGATGATATAGATGATGAGGATGTGGATGCGGTGCATCCCAGTGGAGGATATTACTCACCTTTTCGCCACTGTCCGATGGCAGGTAGAAGACCAGAATGGTTAGAAAACTGATGCCCATGCAGGGTATGATCAGGTTGACCGTGTAGAAGAGCGTCTTGCGTCGCATTGTGATGTTGAATGTGATGTCCAGATATGGCTCATCGCAGCACGTATAGAATTTTTCATTGCTGAGTGCGAGAGAGAGAGAAAGAGAGAGAGAGAGAGAGAGAGAAAGAGAAAGAGAACGAGTGAGTAGGAGAGAATGTTGGTTAGAATGTGCCACGTAGGACGTAAATATTTATTTATTATGGGGCTGTTGTTTGCAGTTTCCGCTGGCAGAACATCCGCAGCGTCAATAAGCACACACACAAATATATTACCAACCCACCCACACACATACACACGCACACACACACACGCACACAGCGGCGCCAAGTCACATAAATCATCAGTTGCGCGATAAATATTGAAAAATGCTCGAAATTATTTGCAAAGACCGCACTGATGACTCCACAACTGCGGCTGCCTGCCTGCCAAACTGTGCGCACACTAATGTCCATCAAACTGTGTCGGCTGCCAAACTGTAGCAATTGTCTTTCGCCTAATGAACTTGACACTTTGCGGCTGGCCTCCTGTTTGTCCTGTCGTGTACATAATTTAAAAGTTAATAATCTTTGACTGCCAACGGCAAAACAAAAACAACAAATTTGAAGACCAAAATAATCATAAAAAATCAAGAAAACGAGCTGAGATCTGAAGTGGTGGAGAAGTGGAGGCATCGGCAGCAAAAGAAAGCAAGCAAATTTGGTAAATTGAGTCAAGAACTTTTTGGCGACCGCACTTGAAAAACTCTCGAGCAAAAGTGGAGGAGCGAGAGAGAGAGAAAATGGAGAAAACGCGGCGAAAAAAATGAAGAAATGGCTGGCAGCTAGGGAACGGGTTGCCAATGGATGGATACGGATATTTTGGGTATTCGACCATGGCCAGAGTACTCTAGTGTATGTGTGTGTGTGAGTGAGTGTTGTATGTTTGCCATCAATAATTCCGAGAGGCTTGCGGCTTCATTTTGAATAAGAAAATATTGTAAATAAATAATAAAGAGCGAAGGGCAGCAGCAGCAGCAGCAAAAGAAGCAGCAACATCGAAGCCAAGGCAGGACAACTAACTGTTTCTGGCAGTTGACTCTACACACACACACACACACACACACACACACACACACACACACACACACAGTCGCAGATGAAGTATGTGGCAATCGTCGGATGAGCACAACTCGCCATCGACTGACCAAAGCAATTCAAGTATAAAATATGCCTAGGAAAACATTGGTAAGTGCTTCGCAACACAAACACAGAGACGCAAGGGCAGGATCGAAGGTTCAGCAGCCAGCAGCTAGCAGCTGGCAGTTGAAAATAGTTGCGCTGCAAAATACAAAAAAATATATATAATACGAAAAGCAAACGGAAAACTGTCAGTCAAATCCTTCGAGAGAAACAAAACTCGGCCAGTAAAACGAAAAAGACACGGCGAAGGGAAGAGGAGAGAAGAAGTGGAGAAGCGATTGAGGTACAGCAAAAGGAGTAAGTCGCAGACGTGACTCAATTGACTGATGATGATCGGGATAAGGAAAACCCCTAATACCAAAATATATACTTTACTATTAAGCCAGCTCTATGGAGCATACAGGGGGGTGGTAAGAAGGGGACCATCAATTTATGGCTAGGCCAAAAGGCAAAGGCGGAATTGAGCTGCTGAAAATGGGCGAGAGAGGAAGAGGTGTGAAAAGAGCAAAAGTAAAGTAGAGGCATAAGAATGAAAAATCAGGTAAGAGTAGCGTTGCTAAAACAAAGGGAACAAGCGTTAGAAGACGTTCAAATACTCTAGAGAAAAAAGCGAGCAACGTTTTCTTCGCAAAAAAAAAACAACAAATGGAAAAATCACAAAGAATTACACACAAATCAAGTTGAGCAAAACAAATGAAACAATAGAGCAAAGCTGAGAAAAGAACGAAATGAGAAATAATTACAAACAAGTTTAAAAAACCGAAGAGAGCAAAGATTACAAAAGCGTAATGGCTTGATAGATGTTGATAAAAGCCAAAAGAAATGAAAAGCATTAGATGCAGAAGAACTTGTGATAAAAAGAGTATTCTGAAATCTTTTTTTTCCCTTTATAATTTTACAACCATTTTCAATAAAAAGAAATATCAAAGTAAGGCGAACGCTTGACAATAATAATTAAACAAGGCTGAAGGCGACTGAACAGGAGAAAGGAGACTTTTCTGTAGATAAGTCGCAAATTGGAGTGACAAGTATAATTAAAAATAAAAACGATTTCTTGAAATTGTTTCTGCTTTTACTTCTCAGTATATTTAATATACACTTTCAACTTTTGAATACTGAATGAATCCTTTAAGTAAGGGCAATGTGACTTAGACGAAAATCAGAAGGGGAGAAACAGAGAGATAGAGATATTACAATATGAGACGCACAAATCTCAGTATATTTAAATACTGAGTCTATTATGTGGAAACAACGAAAACTAGAAGGTGATATGGATAGAGTCAAAGATGTTGAAAGGTGAGATGCATAAAATTCAGTATATTTAATATACACTTTCAGCTTTTAAATACTGAATAGTTTAAGTAAAGGCAACGCTATTTAAGCGAATACTAGAAGGTGATAGGGAGAGAGAAAGATAGACGGTTAATAAAATATGAGGTGCACAAATTGCAGTATATTTAATATACACTTTGGGCTCTTAAATACTGAATCTAAATCTAAAGTTAAGGGAACATGATTTAGACGTAGACTAGAAGATAATAGGGATAGAGATGTTAAAAGGCAGAATGCATAAATCTCAGTATATTTAATAGACACTTTCCGCTTTTTAAAAATGAATCTTTTAAATAAAGAAAAAGTGATTTAGACGAAGATTGAAATGAAATGGGGAGAGAGATAGCGATGCTAAAAGATGAGATGCACAAATCTCAGAATATTTAACATACTCTTTCAGCTGTTAAATACTGAAAGCAATGAAGATTAAAAAGTGATAGGGAGAGAGATGGATGGATGTTGAGGCTGAGGCTGGCAATAATTTGCAGCTCCAACCAATAAGAAGAGTCAAGTAAGTGAACGCTTAACTTATAGTAAAGCTGATCAAACGCATATATGGCCATCAAGGAAATCACTTTGCATTGCCTGCCGGGTATTTGCAAAGTGCACAAATTAATAAGGCCAGATATTAGCCGTCTTAGATGGGGCTTTACTCAATGAGCTGGACACTTTAGTTCAATTGAGCTTGCTGCGTGCTCAACTATTGCCATTTCCTTCTACTTCTACTTCTACTTCTACTTCTACTTCTACGTTCACTTTGCCTTCTCTTGCTGTTTCCTCTGCTGAAGCTCATCAGTTTTCGTTGTAGTAGCTTACACGCTGCCCTTTGACTCCTGACTACCTGCCACATGGGGCACGCAGCATAAGAGTCTAGTTTCTACTTATGTAGTTCAAGTTGCCTTATTTTTTTTTTTGTTACTGTTGTTGTGCTTATGTGAGACACGTGGGTGTTTGTGTGTGAGAGAGTAAAGGTCAGTGTAATAAGCTCAGTGATGCTTTGCTTAGTTGGTTAGTTGTAAGAGGAGCCATCAAGGGTCTAAGGAGCAGAGGGGTAGGAGAAGGAGGAGGAGGAGGAGGAGGGGAGATTTTTCGGGGGCGGCAGAGAAAAACATACAATAAATCATAAAATAGGCAAAGCCAGGCCACACGCCAACAACAAGAGAGGAAGAGAGCGAGGAAGAGAGAGAGAGAGAGCGATAGCGTGGGAGAGGGAGTTAGATGTGTGAGAAGAGGGACAAAGAGGAAGCTAGGGAGCAAGTAGCATGTAGTAAAGCAGCAAGTTGGAGCCAACGGGGGAATTGAGGCATTGAAGAGCAGCGAGGGAAGGGGCGAAGCAAGGGGAGTGTAGCCAGCTGTTGGGACCAACCATACAAACACACATGGAGGCGGATGCGAGCGCGTGTCTGTGCACGTCTGGACACGTCGTCGCCGTCGTTGTCGTCGTCGTCGTTGTCGTTGGCGTTGTCGTTGGCGGAGACGTCGGTGGCGCCACGTAGGCACAACAGCAACAATAACAGTTGATTTGACTAGCGGCATGCGGCAGCAAAAAGGGCAATGGCAACAATTCATCAATGCCCATGGACCAAGCGGCGTATGCGTAATGAAAACACAGCCTCCTCCACGCGCAGTCAATGTGAAGTCCAGTCGAAAAGTTGCCAACTGGCAGAAAATCTAAAATCCAAGCGTACAACAAAAAAAAAACACACACACAAAAACAAAAAGAAAAACTAGAAAAACCCCCAGCGAAATTGCAGTTGAAATTGATTTCGGGAATGGCATCGAATCGAATCGAATGGAATCGAAAGCAAAAGCTGTTGGCAGACCGAAATGGCCGAAACACTGATTGGCAGCACACACAAACACTGTGACACACACACACACACACACACACACACTTACAGTCAAAGAACAAAACGCATAAATACTAAATGATTGGCAACATACAAAAAAGTCAAGAGCGTGGAAAGGGAGACAAAGGAATCCCACATAAAATGGCCGCAAAACGCCGAAGGATGCCAAAGGCAGCAGGGACAGAGACGGAGACGGAGACTGAGGCGGAGATGGCGGCGGCATTTTCAAAGCGAAGCGGCGGCGACCCTTAGGCGGCCATTGCCACCTACTAAGCCAATGAAGGGCGGCCTAGACAGCAGTTGGGGAGGGGCTTGCAGAGGGGGAGGGGCGGGTGTAAGCACTCGCCTTTGGTCGTCTGAGCCTAACGCTTGATTGATTTCCACAAGTTTATGCCAAGTTCTCGTTTCGTTTCGTTTCGTTTTTTTTTGCCTTTGCCTCTTGCTTTTTGAGTGTTTTTCCTTTTATTTCGCTTCATCTTTTTTTCATTTCATTTTTGCTTGTTTTTATGTGGCTTTGTTTCGATTTCGTCAGAAATCAGTGCAAGGACTAAAGGGGAACGATAGAGGGGGAAAATAAGGGGGTGGGTTTGGTCATTCAATGGGCACAACCATTTGACGTAAGTAATAGAATTTTAATAACTTTACTAAGGAACTCGATGCGCTGTCGGATTCATCGAATGGAAATTACAAACGAAGCGGGAAAGGAAAGGGATGGGAAGGGAAGAGAAGGGATGGGAAGGGAAGGTTAAGGTTTTGGCTCACTTCAAAGTTGACTAATTATGGTTTTAATCGATCAGGCGCATCGATGGCGAAGTCCTGTAATCAAGCCATCAAACAAAAGTGAGACTCAAACTGAAACTGAAAGTGAAACTGAAAGTGAGAGTGAAAGTAAAAGTGTCTGTCGATAAGTTCTTTGAAGGGTGGAAAAGTTAAGGCTGCTGTGGCACGTGTGCATGTGCTCGGCATGTTGATTTTGTGCGACGCAACGCAACGCAACGAAATGAAACGCAACGCAACGCAAGCCGCACTGCGGCAATTAGACAAAAACAGCCGCAGGCGGAGCAGATACAGAGAGAGCAAGGGAAAGAGAGAGAGATGAAGTGTGGGTGAAAAGCACAACGAACAACTCAATAAATGTTGAGGCATTGGCATTCACAGTGCGCACACGGTAAACTTTGTTAAGACTGCATAACTGTCACTAAGAAGCGCCGAAAGTTGAAGCCAGACTATCGATAGTCATGTCGATAGTAATCTAAGGTAAAGCTGTGGCGATAAATTAGTTAGTTAGTTATCAATCAACCCAATTTGAAATGCACTCAGTGCATTTTCATATAGTAATTGATTAGTCTAAGAACTCAACCAAAACTGTTCAGTGGCAATCATTTATTTTGTCAATACTTGGCACAATGTCAATACTATTGATATGCCTATGCGCCATACATATTTTTGGCAGATGTTTTTGGCCGCAATATTATTGCTACCAATTGCATTCGAGACGTTATTGAAATACTGAATAAATTTCAATTTTTAATGCTAAATGCATTAGTCTATGACTGGCTATCGTTTATACTATCGCAAATACTATCGCCAAGCATTCAAATATTTATTCATTTCAAAGTTAAATTCAATTTAAGGAAATTTAAACTGAATGAAATAGCATATTTATAATGCTAATTTAGAATAATATCTATGATAATATGATTTTATGTCGTTGCTCTCACTAATGTTTTCGATTAGATGCCTGTGTTTACGTCTCTTTTATGTTGTTTGTGCTTGTTGTTTATACTATCGCTGATACTGGTACTTTATGCCATCGCTGATTTCATGCTTAATGCTATCCTTAATTGCCGGCAGGACAAATGAAGAACGGAAGTCGATGTTGAAGTCGGTTTCGAAGTGGTAGTCGAAGTCGAAGGAGTCAATCCCCCAAAGCCAGAGACAGAGACAACGTTTGACTTGTAGAATTGTTGCTGCTGCTTGTTTGCTATTGTTGTTGTGGCTGAATGTTGTTGTTGTTGTAGTTGGTTGTTGTAGGTTGTTGGCTGGCAACCAATTGGATGCTTAACTGTTCATAATGACTAACCCCATGACAAGGCCAAAAAAACACACACAAAACGAATACATTTGTGGCATTACTTGAAGCATGCCACATGCCACATGCCGCCGCCACATGCCGCGTCCCCAAGCATCAAGCCACATGCTACACATGAGAAGAGAGCGTAACGGGAGACAAGAACAAAAATGCTTAAGCAGGCCAAAAGCAGCGCAAAACGGGGCTCAAGTCATTGACAGGAATTAAAAAGTTGACAGCCGTTGCCACGTGTTTCTTTCTATACATGTATGTGTGTTGGGTGTGTGTGTGTATGTGTGCCGCAGTCTTCAGTAAATTATGCCACAAGTGCGTGACACAAACCAGAGGCGGACGTTGCTGCGGTTTTTTTTCCATCTAGCGAGCGATGCAGTAGTTGGAGACATCGTAGGCGTTGCGTCCCTTCATTGTCTGCAGCTGTTGGAGGCTGCGCCTAAAATGCTGCAACACAATTCACAGCACGTAGCGCAATTTTGCCATGAAGCTGTGGCAATCGCAGCGACTTCTCTCCCTCGTTCGCCTCGTTTGCCTCGTTTGCCTTTGCCCTTCATATTCACTTTAATGCGCATCAACATCGACAGTTAAATTAACTGAGTCGCCCACGTGTAGCACCGACTGCTGAGCACAGGGGCGTGGCTGTTGAGTGGATGGAGGTGAGACGGGAGAGAGGCGGGAAGGGGCCACGTACGTACAGACTTGTGTGTTGTCCCTGTTCAGTTAGGCAGCCAGAGCACTGCAATCAGAAGCTGATTGACAGACAGTCAGCGAGACGGATCGTCGTAAGTAAGAAAGCTTTAGTCGAGTGTGCTCAACTGTGAGATACTCGCAATGCATTTTTGAATAAAAGCAAAAGAGTACGGTATAAATATTTAAATATACCACAAGAATACTGAAAAAATATCAAAACTTATATTTGGTATATACTATATACTATTTTTAGTACATCCTACATTCAAAATATACCATAGAGTGCAAAACATATCAGATTGTCAACCAAAGCAAACAGAGTTATAATACCCTACTACCATATTTGTAGCGGGTATTAAAAGCGACACACCTACGATAAGTGAATACCCTGCTCATTTGATGTGCACGATAATCGGGAATGCCAAGCTAGTTAGCAACCTTCCTACTCATTTAAATATTAATAATATTTTTGGGAAATTAATAATTGATATTACTTTGTTTTACATTTCTACTATGGTTGTAAAAAAATATATTTAACGTACATTTAACCAAACATAAATGTCAATAAATTCGGTTAATTAGTAATTATTATTATATCTGATTATTATAATAATATTTTTATTGTGCCCAACTATTTTTATATAAATCGAGTCCAGTTATGAACACTTCCAATTTATGCGTTATAACTCGGGTCCCGTTTTACTGCTTCCATAGACAACAATTGGGCAACGGTCAATTTTGAGTGTGATCGCTTTGAAGTAAAAAAACTGCCCAAAATTAAAATAAATAAGTAAGTGATGAAAATCATCGAGAAATTAAAGCTGAATGTTTTATAAAAATCAGTGTGTTGAGCTTCGTTTCGATTTTACCTCTTTAAAATAAATGTACCGAAAAATGGTGGCTGATAAAATGATAATTTCAAACATATGGAAAAAAAAATCGAGAAGAACTTAGTTTATGGTGATGTGGAACCAGAGCCTTGAACATTTATATATTGGAGTGTATCAGAAATTATATTATTTATATTGCAATCTGGCTTATTCTGAACAAGTATGCTAAATTATGCGTTATATTTCTATTTGAATTGTAGCTAGTAACAAACAATTATAATTATTTTGTTGTGCAGAAGTGCATTTATATAGTTTATAAATTCAATGAATATATCTAAATACTCTTTTCGTATCTCTTCTTTTCATTACAGGGTATCAGCATGTGAAGCTGCTGCCTGGCAAAGTGTCACCTTTCAGCTTAGTGAGATACAATTGCTGAGTCGGGACACCTGAGCAGAGGTCGCAACGAGACAACAATTGGAATCACAAAGCCATAAAATTAACGCATAGTTTTCTCATCTTCTTTTCCCCAAATAACAAAAACGAGGGACGACATTAACTTGTTTGAAGCAAGTGCAGAGGTCGCGCGGCAGGAGCTTTTCGATTTGTTGGTAAGTAGGCAACTATCTCTCTCTCCTTAGCTCTTTATCTTTTCCCCCCGCCGGAGCTTCGGGCGGAAGATGTTAGTTTGGCCAAAGTTACTGCGCTGATTTATTGTCCGTTGCTGTTGTTGCACGCAACTCTAAATCTAAAATAGTTTGCGGGCAAGTGCGTGTCTATTTGCCACTAGAGGTGGCCATAATACACATACGTGTTAGAGATGGTAAAACGAAAACAATTGCGGTGTGAAATAAGAATAACTTCATTTATACAGAATTAATTACCCTTCTATTGGGTATTATGCCAAGTATTTTATGAAATATATACATACTATATTTCTTTAATTAGATATAGTTAAAATTAACACTAATGTGTTAAAAGCTTTCGGCTTATTTCGTGAAATATTTTGCATAATTTCTCGTAAAAGGTTCAGTAATATAACTAAAATCCTGAACATAATCAGATCAACATTATGAAGCATAACTTTGCTTATTTTTGGTGCTTATACGTAATAAAAGTTATTTCAATTTATTATCAATAGTTTATGAAATACTCTGTAAAATATTGTAAGCAATATCCAGCAAAAGATTGGGACTAAAGTCCCATACCCTAAAGAGTAATAAGTAAAGCTGTATAGCAATATATTAAGTACTCGTCTACTATTATGATTATTACGTATACGTAATGAGAATGTACTCTGCAGATTGCACAAATTTTATCAAAAAATTTCAAAATATTTCTGCAAAATAATACAGAGTATTAGTCTGATGAATAAGACTAGATCAATGCAGCATCAAGTATACGAAAGCTATTGCAAATGCGTATACTTAATGAAATCTCTTTCTACGTATTTAAATAAGTTCTTCAGTTTATTGATATTTCGTATTTTATGTCATATCTAGTAAAATATTAAGTAAGCTGATAAATAATCATCGATCTAGATGGAGCTGCTGCATCAAGTATACGTATGCTCTTGTTATTACGTATACGTAATAAAATCTAATGGTACGCTTTGCAAAAATGTTATGTGATATTTGTAGAAAATTCTCTTCAAAATAGTTATTTGAATCAACAAATTCCTTGTCGACGATGAATAAATCAAAGCAGCTGTCACATCAAGTATACGCATACCATTAGTTTCACATATCAAGTATACGCATGTTATTATGAAAACGAATACTTGATGCGAATTGATTCAACCAATTCTAAGCCTTTAAATGATAATGTCAGCTTATGAGAAATCATACATAATAATACGCTGAATAATTGCTACGTATACTTAATATGTGAGCAACTTTAGGTATTCCTTATGAGCTTTGCACACTTAATCAAACATAGTTACACGCCTACAAATGATAAGTTTGAATTTTAAACAGAATAACGATCGATACATTTGATCCACTTTGCGTATACTTAACGGAATCAGCTGCTGATTTTTTTGATAGAAAGTGGAATAAATATGAGCAACTTTATGCAGTATTTTAGCTGGTATTTTATGCAGTATACATATGTGCTACAGTTTATGCTCTCTATTTTAGTGACTTTATTTATTGTCCTATGTGTGTGAGTGGGAGTGTGTGTGTTTGCGTGCGTGTTTGTGTATTGTGTTGGGCTCATCTTTAGTTTTGGTGGCAAGTGGCAAATGCTACAAATGTTGCTTGCCGCCTGCACTTTTGCACTACGCACGCAGCAGGTGAGCACTTTTTGCTTGAGTTTTATTATGGCCATATGTAAGTGTGTGTGTGTGTGCTTGTGTGTGTTTCGTCCTTTGTGCTCCTGGGGCATAAACAACACTTTCACGGACACCCGAAACGGCGACGTGCGTCGCGACATGTTTGTGGCTGGCGCGCGTGCCAACGACAACAACAACGACGACGAAGGTAGCAACAACCAGTGGCAACAACAAGAATCAGCAACAACAACAACAACCAGCAACAACAACAACAACAACAATCGGCAAGGCAGAAACAATCGTTAGCTGGGCGCTGCCAGTGTTTTGTTGGTTGCGCGTTTTGTCGCCAATTTCTGCTCTCTCTCTCTCTCTCTCTCTCTTTTTTGCTGTTGCGGTGTGTGTGTGTTTTTTTTTGGCTTCGTTTTTTTTATGGCATTTTGAGCTGGAACTTTTGTTTTGCTCTTAAATTTCATTTCAGTTGCGTTGCCCGCGGGCCAAATGCGAACGCAAATCTTAAAAAGTTGCGCACATAAAAGACGCACGAGATGGGCGGCAAGGATTTGGGAGGCAGGAAGGCAGGAAGGCGGGAAAATGGCGGGCGACTAAATCAAGGTGTTCAACTGGATAAATGGTTGAGGTAAAAACACCAACAACAACAACAACAAAACGCTGAAACGAAACGAAAATATTGTAAAAGCGTCGCAAATGTAATCAAATTTCTGTATGGGCCATGGTCATAAGCACACACAAACACACAGGATTTAATGACTGAAAACGAGGGAGACAGACAGTGCAGAGAGATAAAGAGCGAAACAGCAAAAAGTGAGGCAGGTAATCTGCAAATTGTCTGCAATTTTTCAGCGCGCAGCCTTAGAAACGTTGATGATGTCTTTGGCCTCAATATGGAAATGCGAGGAAACCCTTCAAACAAATTGCATAAAACTTTGCCCACTTTTTCTCATTCGCATTCGTATTCGCATTCTCTTTTTCCATTTTCCACATTTTCCCCATTTTCATTTGGCTTAATTTTTATAAAGTATTTGTAATTAAATTGCCAACTCAAACTGTCGCAGCTCAACAGATAATGCCTTAATTAATGCAAATGCTTTGGCTTTCAAGCATGCGAGCGACTCACGTCTTTGCACAGGTTTCGCAATCGCATTAAGTTCATTTCTCAAATGAAAATTGTCGTTAGTTAGTTTTTTGTTAGCAGCTGTGCTAAAGAGTGTTTTAAAGTATTGCAAATTTTTTGTGGGTAGAGCATTAAATGCTGTGCTTAAACTTTTTTTAAATTCTTTTCTATTAAACTGACAGCACAAAATCGAAATCACAAAATAAATAGTAATAGTTAGTATTCTCAATATTTAGATTCTAATTTGATAATGAAATGATTTGATTTTAATAATATGTACATCAATTTTAAAAAGAATTGTACAACATTTTAATAAATATTTCACTTTTTTCCCTTATTGTCAAGACAACGTTTATAGTAGTTCATTGCACATCGTAATTTTGCATAGTACCAGATGCAAATTTACTCAAATGTTAAAATTTAACATACTCTTATTTATAATTCATTTGAGTAAGTCTTTTAGATTTTATTAGAAAGCAATGAAATGAAATAAAAGAGCACAAATAATTTTTACTTAAATCATTTAAGGAACAACAATATCGATTTTTATAACCGCTACCTACAGACAGAAGCAGTCATGTGCGACGCTATAAAGTATATATATTCTTGATCAGTGTCAACAGCCGAGACGATATAGTCATGTCCGTCAGTCAGTCTGTCTGTCCGTAGGCACTCCTAGGTCTCTGAGACTAAAAGATCATCTGATCATCTGGAATGTTAAGTATTTTATGCTATATTTATATATGGGTAAATCTCTGAGGGTGAGCTTTACAGTCACAAAAAAAAAAAAACATATTCTGAAACAATTTTAAAAATAAGAAATGGTTATTTTTATAGCTCTAGATTAGTACTTTAATTAGAGCTAAGAATGGTTTTTGATTTTTTGTTCTATTTTGTTTTCTGTTCTGATAATTGCAAAAATTAACAAATTCGTACGCAATACCAAAAAATTAACGAATTTATATATTTTATCGTAAAACAGAATAAGTTACTAAAATCAATCTTAGCTTTACAAATAGTGCTAATCCAAAGCTTTAAGAATAACCTTCACTTATTTTTAAAATTGTTTTAGTTTATGTTTTTTCGCACTCGACATTTACCAGAGAATTACCCATGTCTAGCTTTATTTATATATATATATAGCTTTCGGTATATATTAGAACTTTTGCGGTATATTTGTTTGGTATATTTTAAGAATAATACCGCATTGTTTGGCCCTTATTAAAAATGGGTAACAGGTATCTCACAGTCGAGCACACTAAAGCTTTCTGACTTGTTTTAACTTTAACAGATTAAATTAAAGAAAAGCCATTTAAGAACATAATAAATGAGTATTTTTAAAAACCTGATCAATTTATAAACTCAGAAAATCTTAAAGTTCGATAAGATATTGCTTTATACATTTTAAATTAAATTTGAATTAATAAATACATTTGTCTTGAATTTAGTTTAGCTAATTGAACATTTAGTTCCTTCTATATAACATTTAGATTATTGAGTTAGTTAATCTACTTGCTTATTAGCATAAGAATTTCGCGCTGCAGTTTTGTAAATAGTTTGCTTGCAGTTTTCGTATTTTAAAGTCAATAATTGAAAGGTCTTGACCTTGACAATTTGAAGGTGCCTTGAAGGCAGGCAAGACCAGGCAGGACGAGGCAGGAAGGAAGCCGTAATGCGCATTATAGTTAACAGACTTTCCACACACTAGCTTGAGCTTGTGTGTGCGCTTGTGTATTGAATCTGTTTGATAATCGCTTCGCAAGCAGCGGCGTCTGTCCGTGTGTAGATAGCTCTGTGTAAGTGAGTGTGTGTGTGTGTGTTTGAGTGTGTGTCTGTTGCTTATTAAGTTGCCATCGCACTCCGCCGCCCACTTCAAAGGCAGGCCAACTTTTTTGGCACCGAGCGAAGGGCGCAAAACTCTTTGAAAATTTTGCTTTTGTCTTGGGCTAAACGCATTAGAGTCAGCCTTCTCCTTGGTGTGGATGTGTGTGTGCGTGCTTGTGTGTGTGTGTGTGAGTCTAAGATGTGCTAATGTGTGCACACAAGCGTGTGCAACATCGTGTCGAGTCGTGCAGGTAGTGGCAACAAGGGGCGTGACAATTAAACAACAGCCTCTTCAGTCTTCAGGCTGATGTTGTTTTCGCACAAACACACACACACACACACACACACACACACACACACACACACACACTGAGGCACACACACACTCGCACACTCACAATCCTGGGCAGAGGAGCTGCTGCTGCTCCTTTGGCAGCCGGCGCCAAAGTTTTTTAATTTAAAAACTTTTCGCCGACTCGAAAGACTTGCGATTTGCGACTGTTGAGCGCGCGGAGCAGCGCGGGGGAGAGGCTCTAAAAAATATGTAGGGGAGAGGCAGAGTGTGTGGTGGGGGGAGGAGAGGGGAACACAACGAGAGCAGAGGGACAGACGACGCCTCATGTACAAGTGTAAATATTGGCGGTAAACTAAAAGGGGCACGTGACGCCCACTTGCCACGCCCGCCTTTCTCATCCTCGTTGCAGCTCATCAACAGCTTCCCTCCGTGCTTCGTGCTTCGTGTTGCTGCTGCTGCTGCTGCTGCTGTTGATGTCCTGTTGGCATCCTTGACCTGTGCAAAATGCTCTGACATTCGAAAGATTTGTGTTTGTGTTTTGTGACAGCGGCCAAAAGTTGCCAAAGCAGCTGCCAAACTCTTGTTGTTGTTGTTGTTGCTGGCTTGCTTGCATGTTGGCATTTGCAGCACTTGTCGTCTGCTCTAGTTCGAGTTGTTGTTGCTGGTGTTGCAAGTAGCATTGAAAACTTACCGCACTGCAGGAACTTCAAGTATATCCCATTCAACGGACGTATAGAACTCGGACAGATCCACGCCCACTTCGACCACATTGGTGCCGTTCAGTTCATCGATGTGGCGCAGATCCACCTGCGAAAGAGACGCACATACAGTGAGTGAGAGAGAGAGAGAGAGAGAGAGAGAGAGAGAGTGATAGAATGTTGTGAGATAAAGTAGGTGAGTGAGTGATTAGACAATTACAGGACTACAAAAACGTTGACAGCGCACATAATTGAGCTGTACCAAGAAAAAAGAAGAGGAATGCACAAAGTGGGCGTGGCAAACACACGCCTCCTCCTCCTTCTCGCTTCCGCTGGCAAATTGAAGACGAAGTAGGAAGCAAAGCGACGCTGAGCTAAGCCAGCCAAGTTAGCACTTCAATTTCAGTTTGAGCTCTGTCGATGTTCGACAACACGACGGCAGCTGCAGCTGCAAGCTGACAGTGCTCGGGTCGGGTTGTGTCGAGTGAGGATGCATGCTGCATGCTACAGGATGTGGCACAGGACAGCGCTGCAATTGGCATGCCAGACACACACTCAGACCGAGGCACAGGCACAGTCACTGTGAAACAGTGAAACAGGCATCGACACTCAGCTAGACAGCCAAACAGCTGCCTCATGTTATTCGCATTCAGCTGACTGCCAGTTGCAAGTTGCAAGTTGCCAGTTGCCAGTTGCCAGTTGCACGTTGCTAGTTGCTCTGCCAGCGATTGGCAGCTGCCACTTTGCCAGCTAACTTGCAACACAATTATTGACTTTACGCTCGACCAAAGACAATAAATGTTAACTGCAATATTCACTTTATACGTCGATATTCGTATGCATCAAATAATCATTGAAAAGTTCTTCACTAAAATATTATATATTAAAGCAAACATTCCTTCATTATTTTTGGGTTATACAATTTTGTCTATTCTGCTCAACGAGTTCGCAGCAATTTCGCTGCCTTAAGTTGAAGTTAAATATTGTATTTATTTGAAAGAATTATTTAATATTACATTTATTTACTTTTCGTTGCTTCAAACTTTTTCCACGCCCATTTGAAATGGGGACGCACCATAAACTCTAACAACTTTTTCGCTTGAAATTTCGAACAAATCTTTAGGCCTAGAATACGCAGAGAATGTCATTCGTATTTTTCTTAAATTGGTTGAGCGATTTTTGGATGACATGAAACTGGGCTCATTTTCAGTGAAATTTTGACATTTTTGGTCAAAAGTTCACATTGACAAATGATTTAGATTAAGACATTTTTTCCACTCAGTAGGTACACGAAGAAAGCCTGACAGCGAACAGCGGAAGCCTGACAGCGAAACACGTCTCAATGCGGGGGTTCTATAGTTTTGTTTTCTTTTTTATAGTAAATTATTTGCTGTACTTTTAAATATATATTTCTCAACATACCACATTTTCATTCATTTACCTCCATTCCTTCTGAACTGCAAAACAATTGCAAGGAAGCGCTCAAAAAACAAGAATAAATCTAGACTGCATTCTCTTATTCAAAATGGGTAACGGGTATCTCACTGTCGAGCACACTTGCTTATAGCTTTTTTTAGCTGTACAAACAATAAAAAACTTACTATAATATCAGAGGCAAAGAAAAGGAATGTTAACATAACCCCATTGGGGTCCCCTATGAAGAATTTATATTATTGAATAGTAATAATAATATTAAAATTTAATTGTTTTCTATCGTGTAGGGGTCTTTATTTGTTTATGATTCTTTTGTGCGCGAATGTGCTTTATTTATTTTTCATTTAATTTTCGTTTCATTTCGACAATACACGCTGGAAAAGCCTAAAAAAGAGAGGAACTCTTCAAGCTGCAATGTGCCCATAAAAGTATGCTTCTTTTTTTTAAGCATGTCACTCCTATGTATTTTGATTTTGTTATATTCGTATATGTATATTGTTTTTTTTACCAATTGCTAGTAGTTCAGTTCTCTTTTGTAAAAGATTAATATTGGATTTCTGCTTTTTATTCAACTTTATTAAGTGAAGCATCTGTACAAGCAAAAATTACAGTTTAAAATGAAATAACTAAATACACACTTTTTTCAACTGCAATAATTTCCTCAATGTTTTTCATTTTATGAGTTCTAATGTTTTGATTCTTTCATTGTGATATTCTAGCGAAAGTGAGTTGCAGAACAACTTGCCAGGAGAGCTCGTAATGCATTATCAATGAGGCAAATACGATGTTGATTGCAGCATGTGTGGAAATTCAAGAATATATTTGTAATTTAATGTGAATGTTTTTATAAGAATGTGTGATATCTCAGCTAACAAATAATAGTATCGCTAAAGAGAGAAAGAGAAACAGAGAGAGAGACTAGAAGAGTGCCACAGCTAGTTGGCATAACAAAATTGTTGTTGAGTTTCTTTATGTAATATTTAATTTTTTATTTTATTTTTTTGAATTTCGATCCATTTCTATTTAAATCTTTTAATTCATTTATATAAAAACCATAAACTATGATAAATAATTTGAATAAAGTGTAATTATCTAAGCAAATCTCAAATGGAATAATGACGAACTAACTTGAACTTAACCCAAGTAAAAGATATTCACTTCAGTTTTACGCTAAACAATCGCATTTTAAGTTCAACCTTTACGGAATCCTTTGTCTGCTGGGATGCAATATGTTGGCTTAGTTATGTATGTTAGTTTGTATGTATGAGTGTATGTGTGTGTGTGTGTGTGTGTGTGCAAGTGATGTTGCCTGAGAACAGCGGCAACTGCATGATAATTTTTCCCCGTTTGGTTTTTGATACGATTTTCGTTTTGGGATTTTTGTTGGCCTCCACATCGCCGACGTCTGTTTACGCCTCAATGAGCTTGCATAGAGTAAGCCATAGACAACGAGTGAGAGAGAGGCAGATACACAGATGGAGAGAAAGACAGAGAGCGAGAGAGGGTGGGGAGGGGAGGGTATAGGGCACTTTTTAGGTGTTGCTTGCAAAAGGTGTGCGATGAGAAAAGCGTGAAATTTGAAAAGTGACGTTAATTCGATTTTGTGAGTGGCGATGCTGGGAGTTCGAATTGGGTCGAGTCGAGTCGAGTCAAGTTGAGTGGCGTTTGAATGAGTGCTGTGAAGGGAAGCGTAGGAGCAGAAGGAGGAGGAGACAACGGGAGGAGGAGACGAGGTGGCCGCAATGACGCCGTTTTGTGCAAAATCAAGTGTGAAAATTGAGCCTATGAACTTGAACACAACTAGAGAGGGACAGAGTGGAAAGTGAAAGTGAGAGGGAGCGAGTGAGCAAGCGAGAAAAAGACAGAGACAGACAGAGAGAGAGAGAGAAGGCGTGTGCTGCTTGCTCGACATCAAATTAGGCAATCGACGCTCGTTGCCTTTCAACATGAGCGGGCGAGAGCAACAACAACAAGAAAAACAAGAACAACAAGAACAGCAAAAGCCAAGCATAATCAGACAGGATGTGGGTGAGTTGTAGCAGGTGCAAGCATGCCACTTGCAACATAACTGTAAATGTAACTGTGTAGCTCTGTAGCTGTAACTGAAACTGCTGAAGCGGAAATTGTTATTTTAAGTGGTAGCGGAAATTTCACTATAAGGAAGTTACGATTTACTGAAATATTTCCGACATTGAAAGATGCCAAGATGCAGGTAGAGCGAGACATAGAGCGAGAGGCAAGATAAATGAGAATGATAGAGAGAGAGACAGACAATTGCAAGTGCTTTCACAATGCAACGCAGAATTCCAACTGATTCAGCTTAAGTAGCGACTTCCTCTCATTCTCATTCTCATTTTGGTTCTCTCTCTTTTACTCACACTCATTTACCTTATATATATGTATATGTGTGTGTGTGTCTTGGCTGTCGCTCTGCCCCAGGAGATTTTATAAATATTTTATGATATGGCTCTGTTGATATCGCTTATTGCGGTTGATTTATGCACACCACATAAGATGCCCTCGCTTTTCTTTACCTCGAAAGTTGTCTCTGTCCACCAACAATGAAGCGTTGAAAGCGACGACAACAACATTTACAACAAACAATTGCCGCCAATGACAATTACATACACAGACACACACACACACACATACACACACACTCACACAGTGGCACAATCAAGGCAAGTAGCCACGTGCTCTGTGTTTTGTGTTTTGTGCTTTGTGCTTGTCGTGTCGTGTCGCGTCGTGTCGTTGCATGTCGTAGCGTGTCAAATGTTGTTAGCGCCTCGCCTTTTAATACTAAATGAGCGTTGGCTTTTTAGCAAATTAGTGCCAGCTGCCAGCTGTGTGTGTGTATGTGTGTATGTGTGTGTGTGTGTTTATATCTCTTACTTTCCAGCTCGCAGAAAGGAAGAGAGGGAGAGAGAGTATTGGATTGCCCTACGGTAAATTTTCACAATCACTTCATTACACAGCAACTTCATTACTCACAGCGTCTGCGTTCAGTCTGCGACATCAATTTGACATTGTTTTATTGCGCAGCAGAAGCTTCACTGTAACAGTGAATGCTATTTTTAAGCAGCCATGTAAATATAGCATTATACGATGGCTGATATTTGATTGATTACAGTAATTGAATCGATCACCTACGTATTTCGATAATCTGCAGACCTTTTGAACACAGTTGCCTAGACACTTGATTGAGGCAGTTGCGGGGGGAGATTGAAAAGGGTTTTGAGTAAACAATGTGGAAATTTTTTATTTTAGAACAAAATGTAAGTAATCTCATGGGAAAAATTACATTCTTAAAATAAGAATAAAATTCAAGAATTTGAAAGTGGGCTCCTATAAAAAAAAATCCGTAAAATTATATTGTTATTTTAAACAAGATTTCAAATTCAAATTTAATTAAAATTATAAAAAATAAACCAAAGTCTTAAACGTGCCAAGTACATACGTACATATATATATATATATATATATATATATATATATATATATATATGTACATTCATATACAATTATGATTTGTCTGCCAAAGCAATTAAATTATTTATACGAAAGTAAAAAGCTTAAAAAAAACAAGTAAGAAAGTTCCAGTCGAGTGTGCTCGACTGTGAGATACCCGCTACCCATTTTCAATAAAAGCAAAATATATAAAAATATACCAAACGGTATATTTGTTATATCGATATAGTACCACATTCAATATACCAAATTGTCGGCCAAAAAAAAAATACGCTTTTTATTCGATTTTATTGATTTGCGGGGGCGGAAGTGGGCGTGGTAAAAATTTTAAACAAACTTGATCAGCGTGCAAACATCACAAATGGTGTCGAAAAAAAAATTATAGCTCTCTTGTAGTCTCTGAGATCTAGGTGTTCATACGGACAGACGGACAGACAGACAGACGGACATGACTATATCGTCTCGGCTGTTGATGCTGATCAAGAATATATATACTTTATAGGGTCGGAGATGCCTCCTTCTACCTGTTACATACATTTCCTGCCGGCACAAAGTTATAATACCCTTCTACCCAATGGGCAGCGGGTATAATGAGAGAGTAATAATGAGAGCATAACTAACATCAAGCGAAAGTGTCGGAGTATCAGATTGTGCTTTTTTGTCCTACTAAAATATAATGCAAATTGAATTAAATGTACTTGTAAATATAATGAAAGAGATTTCAAGGCATGACTTTTGAAGGTTAAAAAAATAAATGTCAAAGTTTCAAACACAAATATTTTAACAACACAATTATTGATTCTGAATTGATTCCTTTAGAAGCATGTTTTAGTTACAGCAAAATTAATAAATTAAGCAAACATTATAGATTTTTTTTCGTACCACAATTTTGTACTATTAAGCTTAGAATGTGTTTAGTTTTGTTATTAAAAAAAAAACGCTCTTAGCTTTGATCACTATAAAATACTTGTTTTTTTCTTGTTGTATTTCTCTCAACTATTCAGCTATAAATTTAAAGTTGGGCTTTATAAATATTCTAGGCTGCAGCATCACTTTGCCGAAGTTGTGGTGGTCTCCTAGGCTGCAATACTTTAACATCGTATTGAGGTTGCTGCTTTACTGCACTTGAGGGGCTTACTCGGGATGCTCAGGTTCAGGCTCAGGCTCAGGACTTGAGCAGCTCTTTGACCTTTGGCATGCAATTTATTGCGGGTCGTCGAAGAGTCCTTCGGCCCTTTTGCGGCTGGACAAACTGATTAGAAGAGACTTTGGAGCAGGTTGATTTCGATGCTGGGCTTCAGCAGCTGCAGGCGAATGACTGAGTGTGTGATAGTATGGGTGTCTCTCTCTCTCTCTTTCTATCTCTCTTTCTATCTCTCTTTCTATCTCTATCTCTTGTGAGCTATGCAAATGACAGCTATGTTGCATTACCCGGCATCAGCTTTGTGCAATTTGCTTGGCTCTTGTCTCAGCTGAGGGAATTGCATAACTGAGCTGATGCAAGACCCACACACACACACACACACACACACACACACACACACACACACTCGCACTCACACACACATCGATAGCGAGTCGCTGCTACAATGTGGCATGTGCTTGAGAATGCTAACAAGATTTGATTAAAGCCGCGCCAACATTACGACTCTAGAAAATAGCGACAGGTGCTCGCATCTATGTCTCTCATTGCACCTGCTGAATGAGTTTTTTATGTGGCCCAATGCCAGGCGCACCGCATGCGGTTAACCTCAGTTGCAAATGAGGGGGAGGGGGAGTTGGAGACTACGGGCCATTTGTCGGCTCATTTACGCTGAGCTGCAAAGTAGCTGAAGCTGTTGCTGAAGCACTGCGGAGTAAGTGGCGCAAGGAACAGTGTGCTAATGCCACTTCATTAGCTGGCAAGTCACTGGGCTGGGTTGCTAAGCCGCTTTTGCCGCATGCTGTATGTTGTATACTGCATGCCACAACTGCAGTTGCCCCTTCCCCCGTCCTTCCTTGTGTACCCTTCGTTAACCATCTGGCAAAGTTTACGAGGCCTGCTTCTGTTGCCGTTGCCGTTGCCTGTGTCTTTGTCATTGTCATTTGCCGGCAGGTGTCAAGCAACCTTATTGTCCTTTGGGTGCCAAGCTTCTCTCCCATGTGTCCTGTTCTATGTCTCTCACTGTTTGTGTGTGTTTCTGTGTGTGTGTGTGTGTGTGTGTGTGTGTGTGTTGTCAAATCGCCAGAGACAGTTTTATGTGTGCGGCAGCCGTAAAATGTGAGAATTTCTATGCGAGCACAACGAATTATGAGCAAATTTCGGTTTATGGCCACTAAAGCAGCCGCAGGACCTGCCTGCTGTGACTCTTCCTTCGCACACACACACGGCAACAACACAATTTGTCCAAGTGCAAATAACACACAGCAGCGCCAGCGCAACAACAATCAGCTTTCCTGTACCTCATATATAATATAATATACAATCCGATAATACGCTGATTTCTATGCCAAACACACAACACACTGTGCTCTCTCTCTCCCACTCTCTCTCTCTCTCTCTCTCTCTCTTTAGACTATGCCTACGTGCATATACACGTACTCTGTTTTCTTTTATTGCCAAATGACTTGATGGCCTTTCCGACCCCATCAAATAGACATCTACTTTTTGATTAGCTGCAACAGACAAGTTCATTTGGTATCTATCTCAAGGCTGTTGCAGCTGACATACATTTATTTTTATGCGCCGCACTCATTGAAAAATCAAAGCGAAGATCAAAAGATCTAGAGAGACACATTAAAATATAAAATAATAATTCTTATTAATATCCCCATAAATAATTCAACACATTTCGAGTTTTCGACTATCGCAAATCGTCTTTGTTTGAAAGTTATAAAAATATCGAGGACAAGGATTGAAATATTGTAGAGCGCATCATTTTAAAAGAAAATACCATACTCAAATACACTATAGCGTTAACTAGAGTATAAAAAAGGTAAGAACTATAAATAAAGCAAGAAAAGTAAGTATAAATTTTTTTTGTTGGAAAGGGTACGTATTAAAAAAGATAAACAATATCCTTGAAATGGTGAGTTGGTACTTGTTTTTTAATCTGACTGTTTGTAGCAGAGGCGCAGTATTTAAGTTTTATTTCCTGAAGGACAATCGTGGTGTCCTTTGGAACAAATATCGCTCTAATAAATAAAAATTGATTGGCTTAACAAGAAGGACGAACGTAGTGCAGACAGCGAAGTTACAAGGACTTTTTGGTTATCATAAAATGGCTTATATCTCGGTCGTATCCTGTCTGATCGTGGCGAGTTCTATATTAAACAAAGTCTTTTGATAAGGGCTGTCATCCTGCCAAAGGACTTTTAAATCGTACGTCGTTTTAAAGACATTCCACTATAGGAAATTTGACCACTTTCTCTGGCCAAAATTAATATCTCAAGAACGAAGCAAGATAATTCAAATCGGTTTTTTGCATTAGGTTAAGGCAACCATTATCTATTGAAATAAAAAAAAAAAATGGTTGTGGCACCGCCCCCCTTTTTTTTTTTAATTTAAGTAATTTTGCGAAAATGTTTAAAATACTATTTTAATATACAAGAAATGTTTCTATAATAATTATTTTATATATTTTATAACATTAGTGGGCGTGGCATGCCGTAATTTAATAAAAATTACAAAAAAAAAAAATTTCATGCAATTTGTTTTTTTGATATTTTTTATTGTTTTTTGTGGTAAAATCGCTTTTTTCCTACTATTATCACATACTACATATAGGAGTTAACAAAAAAAATCAATTTGGTTTTTTTTTCTCGACATTAATTTTCATTTAACCTAAAACTCTAAATTTTTTGCAGTTAGATTACGTTCTAAAAATTAAAATTTAAGGGGTTTGTGGTTATTTGTGATCTTTTTAATTACTCTCATTTGAACAAGAATTAAATACTCTACAACATAGAAAACATTTCATCAAGTCCTTCTGGTGCCCTCACTTTACACAGCTTTCGAAAAATGAGACTCCATCAAAAATATCAATTTTTTAGGTTACTAACAATTTGAATCTATTCAGGGGACAACACGAATTTTTTACACATTTGACAAGCATAAACACATTATACAAACCACTGTGGATAGAACTCATTTAAAAAATTTTAGCAATGTGCTTTAATTTTTCGCTATTAACAATTGGAAAATTGCAAGAAAAATGCAATATGCAAAAACACGTGAACTGCCATTCACACAGCTGTTTTTATCAGCTGATATTTCTTGAGTGGCGCCATCTATCGAAAATTCTGGTATGCAACATTGATCTATTGTGATCTATTGTGAACACATTGCACCTAAAATTAGTTCAATCTGCCAACTTTCAAAAAATGACTTTTGGCCAGAGAAAGTGGTCAAATTTCCTATAGTGCATTCTTAGGCCCTGAGAATAAAAAATTATAAGTCTTTCATCCTTACAGGACCCCATATTTCTTGATGCCCTTCGATAGAATTAGTCCTTGCGATCTTGTCAATATGTGCCATTTGAAATTGCGGCAGGATATGACCGAGATATAACCAATTTTCAAAAAAACACTCTTATTGCATCCTCTAAGTATGCTATAAAAATTAAATTTTTGTAGCGCCAATTTCAAATTTGAAATTTCAAAGTAACCGAAAGAAGCTTATCTGTTAAATTTTGAAAATAACGAACGATATTGAATTATCAAGGCACCCACCTGCTGCTGATTTATGTTCTCCTGGTATTTAAAATAATGACTTGCGACTTTTTAAGCGTTCGAGGCTTACAGTAGACAACAACAGCAACAGTAAATGCTATAACAACAGCAATAATTACAGCAAAAACTATTAATAATATTTTGTTGTTGTTGTCCAGTCGAGTTCGCCACGAACTGCAGAAAAGTCTCAACTCAGAAGGTGAAATACCAGGCGAACATAAATCAGTAGCAAGCAGAAATACAGCAAATCACTTGCGTAATTAGTGGCGCCATCTATCGTAATGACGATGTGTGTAAATTGGTGCACCCCTAAAGTATGCTACAAAAACTGCAGAGGCGTGCCAATTTTAAATTTAAAATCAACTCATAATAAAGCGAATCCGTTAAAATTCAAAAATAATTTTTGTTATTATTTGTTGCCATATTTCTACTAAATCTATCAGGATCTTGTCAGGACATACCTTTTTGTAATCAGGATAACTAGTTCTATCAATTGGCATTCAAGGATTTTAAGAATATTCCTATTACATTCACATTTTTTTAAAAGATGGGTAAAGGGGCTAAAAATTACAAATATTCCACTGTATCTCGTTCATTCGAAGGACTATCGTGATGTCCTTTGGGATGAATATTGATCTATCTACGACAAACCGATTGACACACTAGAAAGGAGAAAAGTCCTGGAGCCAAAGAAAATGTCTACGAAAAGTAGCAAACAGTTTTGCCACATCCTGTCTGATCCTTGCGAATCCTATGTCAAACGATTCTACTCGGTATGGCCTATCATCATGCTAAAGGACATTAAAATCGTCCTTGTGGTTCTTGAGTTATATTGATATTACCGACTGGAAAATTACAAGTCTTAGATCCTTAGACGAACCAATATTTTGTTCATACCGTTCGATAGAGTTCGTCCTTGTGGTACGAGCAATGTGTGTCCTTTGAAAATGCGGCAGGATATGGCCGAGATATAACCAGTTTTCAAAAAAACGGCTCTTATTGCACCCTCAAAGTATGCTATAAAATTGAAATTTTTGTAGCGCCAAGTTTAAATTTGAAGTCTCAAAGTAACCGAAAGAAGCTTATCTGTTAAATTTTAAAAATAACGAACAATATTGAATTTTGAATGCAATCACTTGCTGCTGATTTCTGTTCACCTGGTATCTCAAATAATGATTTGGCACTTTTTTTAGCGTTCGCGGCTTCAAGTAAACAACAAAAGCAACAACAATAGCTACAACAACATCAATATTACAATAACAAGTTCTAATCATGTTATTGTTGTTGTTGTCCAGTCGATGTCACCAAGAACTGCAGAAAAGTTTCATCTCACCGGGTGAAATACCAGGCGAACATAAATCAGTAGCAAGTAGAAATACAGCAAGTCACTTGCGTAATTAGTGGCGCCATCTATCGTCATGGCGATTATAATTGGTGCATCCTTAAAGTATGCTACAAGAACTGAAGTCTTTTGCATGGGCTCGGCGCGTCAATTTGAAATTTTAAGGCAACTTAGGGTGATCCTCAAAGTATGCAACGCAAACGTATAATTCTAATTCATTGCGACAGCAGACCATAGATGGCGCTACTAAGCGACTTGTGGAAACGGAAAAAGGCTTGAAATTTAATTTAACTGTTTTGGTAAAATAAAAACGAAACTTGAAAAATTTACAGATATTTTATTAATTGAATGTAGATCAGCTTTATAAATTAGACTAATTAAAATCAATAATAAATATATAAAATGGAAAAATACAAAAATTACAATTAATTTATTATTAATACTGAAAGTGCTCGTTTACGAAATAGTAACCATAAAATAATATTTATCTATATAATTGAGATATTATTAAAGACACAAATCTACAAGAAAAAGAAAAAATAAAATTAGAATGTTTATAAATTGAATTTTTAAATAATACTTTAAATAATAGCAATAGTACCACAAATATTAACTAATTAATAATAACATTTATCAAATAAAATTCAACGTCCACGTTGTTTAACAACAAAGACCATAATTATGTTGACAGAGCAATCACTTATTACGCTGTTTAACACATTTATGTATACTTTGGTGAGGTTTGCAATGTTGTTTGTCTGATGACACTGAGTGTCTTCCACAACAATTGAATAATTAAGCAAAAGTGAAAAACAAATATATAAATACAAATGATGCTCAATTAAAAAGAAATCATCAAATTATTTTGCACAACTTAAAAAAGAAATTGAAAGGAAATGCGTTCGAGTAACGAGTGAATAAATGGGCCAAACAAAGAAAATGAAACGTTGGCCAAATCAATTGATGTCGCTTGACATTTGAAGGAAGCGACGTTTTGTGCTTCTTGTACTTTACTTTTTGTTGCCAACAGCAGACGAAGGAGAAGAATGAGAAGAAGTAGAAGGAGGAGGAGAAGGAAAGCGGCAACTTTTGGCAGTGCCAATTTGTTGTCGATTTCGTGCATCATTTGGTGAAAGTACAATCAAGTGAGCGCAACTGAATGGAACGTAGCCAAGTACTAGCCAAGTAGCAGAGAGTGTGCTGCTATACATAACGACGACTTGAACTTGAAGTCACAGGATGAGCCCCAAAAACTGGCTATTGTGTCCAAGTCAAGTGAAGTGAAGTGAATTGAAGTGAAGTTGTTGTACTAGTATAGATGATGATGTTACGTACCTGGAATCCATCGTATGTCCAGCTGCCGAACTTCATGACGCATGTTTGCTCGTCAAACGGAAAGTATTCGACATCAATTTCGCAGGAGCTCTTGTAGATGGCCGGCGGTCGCCACTCGACGCGTCCAGTGTAGTTGAGTGTCGCCTTTGTGGCCAGCGTCACCTCAAAGTTGCCATCGGCGCTGAAAGTATATTTGCATGCAAATAGAAGTATACATGTTTTATATACGAATGTGAGCACTCACTTGTTGTAGAGGACAATGTCGGGACGCCAAATGTGGTCGGAGGGTACGTGGAGCATTTCGACGCCGCCATACTCCTTGGGCTCCCATTTGAGTTTGTAATCGTACCAGGATTGCTCCACCCACAGGTTTGTGGTCATTATTTGATTCTTTAGATTGACATCAATCAGTTGGGATAGCTTCAGTTTGATGCGCACGGTCAAAGCGTCCGTGACATTGACCACCGGACGCACCAATTTATTGTAGTTGCTTAGCAGATCGTCGTAGAGTCGCTTCGCATCCGGATTCGCTGTGCTGCCTGTCGAACACGAGAGGATGAGAAAAAGTAGATGTTGTTGGCATTATATTATGATGGTCATTATGCTGCTTATCTGCGAGAACAACGCTGCGTATGCGCAATGCCCGCAATTAATGTGCGACGCATTAAATTAATGATACGCTGATAATGGCATCACAATATGCTTGACCAGCCATGCCCCCCTCCCTCCCTGCTATCCCTCTTCACCGCCCTACAGCAGCTTAGCCTTGCTTTTGCTAATTAGCTTTGCTTTTGGCTGCGCAAATCTTTTAATTGATTTATTTTTACGTCTGGCTGTCATTTCGCTACCATTTGTTCTACGCTAAGTCTCTCTCTCACTCTCTCACTCTCTGTCTCTGCGGTCTCGCAACTATCCTAATGCGCTTAGGCTAACATCTACAAGCATTTTTATTGCCCTTGCCCATGCTCCATGGCGTGGCGTGGCGTGGCGTGGTCATTGTAATAATGATAAGCTGATTAGTGCGCGCTTCGTATAATGACATTGGCGACAATGCTCGCTCGTCCAACATCTGCCACAGTTGTTCTTGCCCTCCATCTCCATTTCCAACTCCAACTCCAACTCCAACTCCAATCCCCAATCTCCATCTCTAGCTTGTCCCGTATGCTTTGCATGCCAGACCACAAGCAGCGTTCAGCGTTCGCTTCACTGAGCTGCCAACTGGACACTCCACACAGGACGACGGGGCGCGCATTAACTCATTTCCTGCATCATTAAGGGGCACCTGCAATTCTCTCCCTCACACAGCGACAACATCTTGCTCACACACTATATTGCCAATAAGCGCCACGGGGCGTATAATCAATTTAGTTCAGCATTTAGCTGTGTCGATGTGTCGTCGGTTGCACACATCGCATTTGAAGTCATTGCGCTTGCAACTTGGCTAGGTTTTTCAAAAATTAACTAGCTCACAATTTGTGTCGTATTCTTGTGGCCAGCTGTTTTCTGTTGTGTGTGTGTGGCATACTTTATGTTACTCTGGGGCAACATCAATTCATGGCAGCAACTTTAAGAGCGCTTGGCCGCAACTTGGAATGCTTTTAGAAGAAGAAAAACAACTTCCCGATGGCGTTCACAAATAAATACGTACATATATATATTTTTCGCTCGCACATTGCCGCACATTCATGCCCATATTTACTTGCTCATTCACTCATTCATTCACTCCTCATTCATTTGGCCAGGTGTGTGCGACACTCGCTTTGTGTGTGTGTCTGTCTGTGTGTGTGTGTGTGTGTGTGTGTGTGTGTGTTGCTGTTGTTGCTCGCGTGGGAAACGTTAAGTTAAACGGACCTTTGCGTTGGCCGCTTTTGTCGCCCGCCGCAACACACGGCGTATACTTTATATGACCTTAACGTACACACACATTTACAAGTTGTCTGTGTGTGTGTGTGTGTGTGTGTGTGTGCTGGTGTTAATCGACTGCTTTCATTGCTTACATGTGGCCTGACAATCACATTAAGGTAACCCAAAAAGCACATTTTATGATTGCCTTGCGTGTTCTCGCCATTTGCCAGGCTGCCAGTTGCTGCCACAGTCTGCCGTCTGTCGTTCGTTGTATGACAAATTATGATGCTCGTATTTATGCTTTGGCTACCTTTTATTAACATGCCTTGTCTTGTAATTTCATTTGCTCGCAAATCCGATTACAACTTTGATCTCAATTTCTAATTAGTTTGTCGAGGTTTTGTCTTTGTCGCTGTCGCTGTCTTGTTGTCTTGTTGTCTCTGTCTTTGGGGAATAGAGAGCAGCCGAAGATAGAGAGAGAGAGGAGAAATGTAGACGCTTTTTAGCTCAGTTTACGGCCTAAATGCAATTTCGTTGTTTATGCGTCAAATGACAGCTACATGCCACATGCCACATATTGTCCGCACTTCCTTCTCTCTCTCTCTCTCCCTTTCTGCTCTGCTCTGCTCTATGGCAATGCGCATTTGGGTCGTGTCTTCATGCTACACACTCACATAATTGCTATCTGGCCATTAGAAATTTATATGTGCGTGTGTGTGAGTGTGTGTGTGTGTGACTTCTTGTGTTGCAAGTTGCAACTTGCAAGTCGCATTAATTAATACACATTGCGTATACGCGGCGCCGTACGTCGTCTACTCCCACTACTCGGATTACTTCTTGGCCGCACATTGATTTTAATTAAGCAAACTGTCAGATGCAGGGCCCAAAAAAGGAAAAAAAATTAAAAAGTGAAGTTGCACCTTATGCAGAGCAGAGCAGTGAGAAGTTGCTCGTTATTGAAATTGCCGCTTGCAACATAATCGAGTTGCAGGGCTGCTTCAACAGTAATTGGCATTCATTAAGGGCGCCTCCAGCAGAAGAAGAAGAAGCAGCAGCAGTAGCAGCTGAAGTAGAAGTGGAAGTGGAAGCTGAGAAACTCTTTCTATCTGAAATGCAGTCATTTCAATTTGACTTGCCAAATTGTTTTTGTATGCTTTTTCCTATGCTTTTCTTTTGCTTTCCTTTGGCTGTCGCCGTCGCCGCTGCCGTCGCCATCGTTGGCCCGCCTTCTATTTTTTTTTTTGCAAAAGTCGTGTGTTTACTCAACTGCAAGGCGAATGCAATTTTTGTGTAAACAACGCCATAAATTCCAATGGCTTAACAACAAAACGTTAGCACGAAGCAGCGAGCACCGAGCAGAGCAGACAAGGCCAACTCGCAGAGTCAACTTTGCGGGACTGAGAGACAGACGGACAGAAAGACGGACAGACAGAGAGACAGAGAGACAGGTGGCAGCGACGACGTTAACGAGTTGTATTTTTAAATCCTTTGAGAATGTTGTCTGCGACTGCAACTTTAAATTTGCCTTGTAGATTGCAACTATTTTCTATTTCTATTTTATTTCATTGCATTTTATTTCGTTTCATACGCTTTTTATTTTGTTTTCTTGTCGTTGTCGTCGTCCCCGCTCGAGCTCATAAATATTTAGCTGTATGCTCGCAAACGCGCTACGAATTGCTAAGCATGTTGCATAAGCTTAAGGATATTCATGCTCCTGTGTTTCTGCCTTGTGAACAAACTTCCGCAACACACACACACGCACACACGCACACACATTCTTGCATTTTCTTTGCAATTAAAAAAAGAGACAGGTAAGGAATTTTACAGTTGAGGATGCTTGACTATGACATATCCGCTACCCAAGTTCACTAAAACCAAAAAAGCGTGGTATTATTCTAAAAATATACCAAATTAATATACTGAAAAAATCGACACAATATTATATTTAAAATTTACCATAGTGTACAAAATATGCCGCAGACTTTATTAGGTATATACCAAATTAGTATACCAAAAAAATACTAAAATATACCAAGACTGTAATTGGTATATCGATATACTATTACTATATACAAAATGAATATACAGAACAAATACTAAAATACAACAAAGGCGTATTTGGTATATCGATATACTATATCGAATTAATGTACAGAACAAATAATAAAATATACCGAAGATTATATTTGGTATATCGATATAATATTGTATTCAAAATATACTATAAAGTACAACTAAAGCAATTTGGACCCGAAACAAGCAGCTCTTTTTTGCTTTATAAATTTTATCTTAAATAACTTCTATAATTTTTAGCTGAAATTTGCAGATATCAAAAATACTACACTTCCTTCAAAGATACGCTCACTATTCAGAATTTTTTAATTTGAAGGGTCGAAATTGGGTGAGGCAAAAATATTTCCTTTCATATTTCCCTCTTCTCTATGGGTGGCGTGTATAAAGAGAAGCAATCTTGAAGTTGACTTCATCGTCATTCGCTGTCAATGTTGAGTGCGTTAAGTGTGTTTTGCATGGCAAAATGAATAGCGAAGGATATGTTAACCAGGATATGCAGACATAAATTCACAAATACGTTGTGCATACGAATCGAGATCATATTTTGTACAATTTGAAATGTCAACATAATTGAGCGTAGGTTCGTCAGTTGATGGTTGCCACAACTAAACTGTGCCTGGCATCTATCAAGTTAATGGCCATGACAAAGTTGCAATTTAAATAATAAATGTGCTGCATTTTATTGTTGTTGCTGTTGCGGATTGTTAATATAATCCCAATGCAACAAAAAATAACGAGCAAAAAAAAAAAATTCAATACAAAAATGATATTGTATGTTGAGTGCAATTCAATCGAACGAATTGCCTTTGCATTATAAATTACAAAATATGGACACATATTTTATTTGGAAAGACTTAATTCGATAAATGGATGCATTTCACAAAATAGTTTTTACAAAGTCGCTTTCAAATTGCAAAAATTGTTTGGCAAATGGGTCAAAATGCCATTTGTTGCACACACGGGAATACCAATACATAACATATAGTATATGTATAATATACATATATTTGCCATATAATTGCAGCACATAATGTATATACATACAAGTAAGAAGCTAGCGTCGACTGTGAAATACCCGCTATGTTTCATAAAAGCGAAAGAGTGCGGTATTATTATAAAAATATACCAAATGAATATTCCATGGCAATACTAAAGCATACCGATATACCATTATGTTCAAAAAAATACCATGAACTGAAAAGAATGAGTATTATTATTAAAAATACCAAATACATACTAATACTTCGAAAAATACCCACTATTTATTTTCCATTAAAGCAGGAGAGTGCGGTATTATTGTAAAAATATACTACCAAGAGTAACATATATACTAAGTTCAAAATATACCAAAGAATTTAAAGTTTTTTTTTCATAAAAGCTTTTTCTTAAATAACTTAATTGCAACTTAATTTTCAAGAGTGATAAATACTGTAGTTATGTATGCCCCCTTCTGTCTGTTACATTTAATTCCAGGCAGTTATAATACCCTTCTACCATATGGGTAGAGGGTATAAAAAGTACTACGTATGGATGTAGTTAGCACATAAATCATAATTTAATTAAATGTGGTTTTTATCTGACAGTTTTGTGTGCGCTGCCGAGTTCCACATTCAGCGCTTGTTGATTAACGTTTTCAAATTCAGAATGTCATTTTTTTAATTGCAAAATAAAATTAGTTGCCCCCCACCACAACAAGAACGACAGATGCAAGGTCACTTTAAAAAGAAATGAGCCTCATTTTATTTTGTGATTTGCTAAACAACTTAATTTGCTAGCTTGGAGTGTTGAGTGTTTAATTCGTTTTCATTCAACTCATATGCGTCATGCATTTTTTATTTGAAACGCTTTCGCTCGAGCACTCTCAACTAGAGCTCCAAAATTTTTTCGTTGCTGTTATTGACGTTCGTTTTTATATATTTTTTTTTTTGCTTTTTTGTTGAGTTGACTTTTTAAACGCTTGAAATTTACACGCAATTATTGTGAATGCATGTGAATGATAACTGGCAACGGCAAAAGAATAAAAAGAAAAAAACAGAGACTGAGTGGCGAATGGCGAGTGGCGAGTGGTTGGTGCCGCAAACGGGGCGTATGAATAATAAAAGACTGCGACGAACAATGCAAAATGCAAAATGTAAAAATGTTGCTGACCATACGGCTGGGCAATGCCATCGCCAACGCCAATGCCACACTGTGAATCTGGGTGACAAACTGGCCGCATTCACTTCATCGTTGTAGTTGCATGTAGGAGAAAGACAGAGAGAGAGAGAGAGCGAGTGCCACAGATCCTTGGTGCCTCAATGCTGCAACCGCAAGGTGCAGTCAGAGTGCTCGCTGGCCATTTGGCCAAAGTTGAGAGCAAAGTGTATTGCATTGACAACACAAACACGTTCGTTCGTTCATTCGTTCATTCGTTCAGTCGTTCAGTCGTTGGTATGTAGTATGTTCCCATTCACATGCGAAGCAATAACAAATTGCAAATGAAATACACAAGAATAACGCGATGAGCGTAAAGCGTGAATGCTGCATACAGAAAAAGAAAAGAAATATGAATAATTTGAGCGTGGATTGTGGTGACTCGCAGAGGCGAGGAAGTAGGTTGTTGGGGCAACCAGATAACCAGCGGAATGCCACCACAATCGACGAGGGAGGGAGGGGCAGGGATGGAAGGGGGGTTAGCAATCGAATGCTGACCAAGCTGATTTCCGTCTCATTGCGTTGATGGACGAACACACAGCAAAGAAATGAACAGAGAAGCGAACACTGAGCACTGAAAAGGGAACAAAACGCAACGACATTGGTATGGAACACAATGTGGGCCAAGGGTTGCCCTCGAAGGGGCCAAGGGGCAAGGGGCGACAGGACGAGAGGGGGCGAATTGAGTGTCGAGTCTCGTCTGTCGACTGTCGAGAGCTTGCGGCGTCCTTTGTGGGCAGTCAAAGCATCTGTCTCGACTTATTTGCCGTAATGAATGTCAAGTAACTGAGTTCCTTTATCTCTTCTTCCCCTCCCCTCCCCACCCCTCCCATCCATCTCTCTCGCACTCAGTGTATTAGAGCAGACCAGCAGGTGCGACAATATATTCATGAGTGCATTCAAACTTGTTTAGATGCTTGCAAGCTGTTGACAGTGTAAATTTCATTGTAATACAATGCTATTTTACATTTGTGCTAATGTGAATGTATGTTATGCATATCAAAATGTAATCATAAGTGTAGCTAATGGATATTTTATTTGTTCAAAAAAAGGTTAGATATAATTGAAATGAATACTAATGTGTTTCTAAAGCACTGGCTAATGAGGTATTCGGCTTTAATATAGAATCGGAAAGAAAACTACTTAATTTAGAGGTATTTATTTAGAACACTTTATAGAATGTTTACAAGTTAACAAGTTTTTAACTAATAGAAAGAAAAAGAGTTAAGCAAATAATGGACATTTTTAGAACATATTTTATATGTATTTATATTATATAAAAAATAATACAAGAATACATATTTCTAGGAGCAAAAGATAATTGACCAGACGCAAGCTAACAAGTAAACCTAAAAGTGTTTTGCTCTTCTCTTTGAACTCTCTTTTATTTTCTTTTGCTTTATCTAAGTAAAAGGGACAAGTTACAACGAAGATTTAATAATTTAAAACAACAAGATGTTGGTATTTAATTGTGATACCTGGGTGGCCTTTTTACAACAAGATATAGTACGAATCTTAGAGCACAGAAGCGAACAACTTCATAAATAAAGTAAGTAAGATTTCACTATAAAAACTTGTTTTCGGGCAGTGGACAATATATATCAATATCAACAATATTTTATTTAGGAGTATTATTTATTGCTTATCAGCAGTCAACTTCCTAAGTTTGTAAATATTTGTAATTATAATTCGTTTCAATGATATTGAATTAGTTCATATTCTTAAACACAAATGGCAGTAAACTATTGGTTATGCTTTTCGGTAAATAATTCTATATTAAATTCTGTTCAAACTCGAAAGCTCTATAGAAAGTAAACTGTTAGTTAAATCTGCTTACGCTTTTCATTTGAATACACGTCGGAGTTGGATTTATTTCCCCTTTACCATCTATGCGTATTTTTAGATGAAAAGGAAACGAGGATGAAATATATTTCTTATTTATTTTAAATAGAAATAAATTAGAGAAAGAATTCTTAAATATGAGTATGAGAATTTGTTTTGGGATTATTACCGAATATGCTTGTGTATAAATGTAGTTGCTTTTAAGGCAAATAAACACTCAAAACTTTAAAAGATATTCATCTCATTTTCAATGCACACTATCAATGATGAATGTTTGACAGTTTACATTGTTGTGCACAACTAACACAGAGAGAGGGAGATAGAGAAGAGGGGAAACGCAGCATGTTACATGTTAGTTACGTGTTTGAGTTGGCCAGCTCTCTCTCTATTCATTGTGAATAATCGTGGCATTCACATGCACTGACAGCAGGTCGCCATCCACTTGCATGTAAATCCATAACAGCTGCAATTATTTGCTATCAAATGCAATCGAATGCAATCATTCATTCACTCACACGCACGCACGCAGGACGCGATGTGATGCGATGCGATGCGATGCGACGCTTCCGCTTGCCTCAAAGTGTAACTCAAGCTAGTTCTCGCCTCGCTTTCACCTTCGCCTCTTCATCTCCTTTCGCTTTCCCCCTCTGTTGCTTCGTTGGCTGTGCACCTGTCAGCCTTAAATGCGTCCGGAGCTTAAATGCCAATATTTTTGCAGAGTGTCACCGACGCCCATCAACTATGTTCGACGCCCTCATCCATTCAGCTCTATGTCCTGCTTGTCCTTACGCTCTCTCTCTCTCTCTCTCTCTCTTTCTGTCTCTTTCTTGCTCTTTCTTTTGCCTGCTGCTGCTGCTGTTGCCGCTGTGTGTCGCTGTGTCGTCGTAGGTGTTGCGTCCTGCCTGATGAATTGAGCGTGAGCACGTGCATGATCCCCATCATCATTTTTTATGGCCATGCGTCAAAAACAAGACAAGCTTGCAATGCACGCCCCCACTCTTGCCTCTCTTTCTTTCACTCTTTTCACCTCTCTTCTCCCTTTTGCCTCGCCTCGCTTTCAATGTCTGGCAATGTGTCAAAATGTTGGCCCCGTGCGTCAAATCGACACGCAGCAAAAGTTTCTAATGACACTCGCTTGATGCGAGCGCAAGTGCGAGTGCGAGGGGAAGCTCAAGGTGCTAGGCATGCGAGGGGGTAGAGTGGAGGCTAGGGAAGGGTAGTGACAGGGCATTCTAGCTGTATCCGGAACTTCTGGCTGGATTCCGTTGGCAGCAGTGCGCTAATGTGCGTCATTGGGTGGTGACGATGATGCTGCTGCTGTTGGTGGCGAGGCAGGCGAAGAACTCGAAACGGAAGTAAAAAACGTCGGAAACACGCACACAAACAACAAGGGGAAGAGCGAGAGAACGGTGAGAGAAAGAGAGAGAGAGAGAGAGAGAGGGAGAGGGGGCGAGCAGGGAGATCAATTTCAGCGTTCACATAGTTAAAGCATTTCTAACGAGTCGGGCGCGCATATTGAACTTGTGTTTGCCTCGCACTTTTCTCGCCCTTCTCCTCCTGCTCCAAAGTTCAATACCAAAAAGTTGGAGCCACGCTAATGTGTGTGTGTGTGCGAGTGTGTGTGCGTATGCTGGCATCATTGACACGCAAAAAACATGAAACACTTTTAGCATTTATGCGTTGCGTTTGCGTTTGGCGCTTTGCGTTGCAAGAGGCAGCAGCTGGCTGCCATTTTTATGAATGGCGGAAAGCGGAAGTTGCCACACACACACACACACACATGCTCACACTCACCCACACACACACACAGAAAAGAAGCTCGCCCAAAAGCCAGACAGAGACAGCAACAAAAAACTATTGAACAGCACTTTGCTCTTTTCGTCCTTGATTACAAAATACATCGACATACTTGCAACATACCCTGTAGCACACACAATTCATTCATTCTCTCTCTCTTTCTCTCTCTCTCTCTCTCTCGACTATCGATTTGCATTATGCTAAAGATGACAGCCAACACACACAGTTATACCCGATAAGCAGCGCGGGGTGCAAGGGTATAATCGCTTTGTGACAAACGAGAACATATGTGCAGGAAGCACTAGGAAGCAGCTTTGACACCATCGACTTAATATTTTTGTCAGCTTTACTTTAAGTTGTCTTACAACCAAATTGTGTGCAATATTCTAAATGAAAAAATGCAATATTTCAGCAAGCGGAAAAACGTATTAAATTTGTCAACAAATGGAACAAAGTAAGATTATAATAAAGTTAAATTGAAATAATATATAAATATTAATAAAATACAATACATTAAAATCAAATACAAAAAGAATATAGAATATATAAAACAAAAATTAAAATAAAATAAAAAATCAAAGGAAGTAAACTAAAATAAAATATAGTAAAGTAAATAAATAAATATTGAAACATAAAATAAAGGATAATAAATAATAATAAGAGGAAAAATAAGTAAAACACAAAATGATGAAATATATTGAAACATAGAGAAAAGAAAAATAAAAATATAATAAAATGAAAAAAAATTATAAATAAGAGAGTAAGTTAAAATAAAGTAAAATACAAGAATGAATAAATACCTGTAGTAAATGGTATAATAAATGAAAAGAATAAAATTAAATAAGAAAATAAATAAAATGCAAATAAAAAAATAAATAAATATAAATAAAAATAAAAAATAAAATATTGAAGCATTTAATAATAATTCAATTTGAATTTACATTTTTAATCTTTACTTTGCCTATTTAAAAATGCTTTTTGACTATTTAAGCATTTTCTCTTTGTTCTTTATGAGCAAATATCAATAATAATTTAAACTATTGAAAGGAGCAACTGATTAAACTATTTTCTTGATTTATTTTTAGGTTATTTATTAGTTAAAAAATTGCATAAAGCACATCGCAGAAAATTTCTTAATATTGTCGCCTTACAATTTAGCAATTTTAAGCATTAAGTGCTGCAATTCTTTTGTAGTATTTATGGCTTTTGAAGCAAGCCCTTTTTTAATGGCAGTGGGAAGTGGGTTTTATTTCTTGCTCGTTTTTCTCGATTTTGTTTTTGGTGGCAACAATGTTGAGGCAAAAGCGATTAATAAAGCAAACAATGTCTTTGTAAGCGCAGTGAAAGTTTTTTTTTTTTTTTTTTTTGAAGTGGGCGTGGCATTAACATTGGACAAGCTTAATTGACAGCAGGAAGACTGAAGACAGCCGCTGAGCTGTGAGCTGCAGATTGTGTAATGTTCGAGAATGTGTGCGTGTGTATGGGTATGTGTGTGTGTGTGTGTGTGTGTGTCTGGGGGCAAACGTGACATTTTGTGGCGTTGATGGCGACGTTTGTGGCCAAGGGTTTAGTTTGCTGGCAATGACAACGTAATCAAGCTGCCGCGTTGTCTGACAAGATAACGCACACACGCGTTGACTATCCAGAGGGACGGGGAATGGTTAAAGGGGGCGGGGGCAACGGAAATGCAGCCATTGAAAGACAGAGAGAGAGAGAGAGAGAGAGAGAGAGAGGAAGAGAGATGAAGAAGCGTGCGAAATGTGCGCCATAAATCTAATATCGCTTAATGTTAAAAAACAGCGCCATGCACTGCAAGCGCCAACGCACATGTCAATGTCAAGAGCGAGCAGAGAGCAGTGATAGGAAGAGCGGGGCGAAGGAAAAGGGGAGGGGGGGGGAAGGGGGGCGGAGACATGCCGGCACGCTCGATTGGCAATAAATTGAAATACGCGACCATAAAATCACTTAATTGCGAATTCGTGTCGTCGTCGCCAGCACGGGAAGCGGCCAATTCGCTGTGCCAAAGATAGCGCAACACATATGTGTGAGTGTGGGTGTGTCAATCAGTGTGTGTGTGTGGGTGTGTGAGAGAGTGCTTGTAATTGCAGTGAGTGTGCACAGAGGCAACTTCTGACCGAGCTGCCGAGTTGTCACTCAACTGGCAGCAGGCAAAGAGACGCACAACACCCAAAGGCAGCGAAACTGTGTGTGTGTGAGCGAGTGTGTGTGTGTGTGCAAGTGTGTGTGTGTGTGTGTGTGTGGCAACAAGGGACACAGCATTTCATTTATGCGTGCAGTCGATTGTCAATGTTACTCGACTCGATTATGGCAAATTGATTTGTTTGCCTTGGCATTAGACATTCAACATGCCGCGCGCCTTTGCGCACTTTGCGGCTTTTAAATGCCACACGAAACACACACACACACGCAACACACGCGTCTCCTTGGAAGACAAATGAGCCATTTGTGCCGCTGCGGGACACTGCGAGGGTCGCCTCTGCGGTTTGCCACCAAATGAAAAGTAATCGCTCGTTATCGACGATTAAAGCGCAAGCAAATCGAATGGCTCATTAAACGCTTACCACTTACTTGGCTAATAGCTGCCGCTGCCAACTCGCAACTGCCAACTGGCAATTGGCAGTTGGCAACTCGCTGACAGCCGAGTCGAGTATTGACAGTGGGATATGCAGGTCAAGGAACTGCTCCCCATTAGCAGGTGAGTCCATCAATTAGTTGTACTCGACTACTTGCTGCGAGAGAGTCCATTAGAGCTCTGCAGAAAAAGTCAAGCAGACAGCAGGACAAAGACGCAGAGCAAAAGAGAGAGCCAAAGTTCAATGCTCTAAATTGTTTGTACATTTGCTAAATGTTGATAGACTCGATCAATATCGTTTAGGCAATTGCTGATTGGATTCGTTAGTTCGTTTCTAGGATTGACAAAACGTTTACTTAGCGTTTACTACGTGTGTTGTATGATATGAAAGTAATAAATCATATAATTATAAACTAAATATTTTATATTGAAAGGCAGAAAGTTAATAATAAGTAAATCAACATCAATAAACAAACTATGCATCAAATAGAAATTTCATATTCAAAATAGTATAATCAAATGTTTAGAGACTAGTAAAGGTGGAGAATAATCGTCAATCGTCAATCGTCAATGCGTCAATAACAGACTAGAAGGACTGAGATTGTACAAGCACAGACTCTGAAAAGGATTCTGTACCAAATGGGCTACAAAAAAGAGTAAAGTTGCACATGTCTGGAAGGGTTTTTTTTTAAAGGTCTGCGACATAGAATGCAAGACAAGCAAATAATACAAGACAAACTAGCTGAAGGCTTTGTTGCTAGTGTTCGCCGCGATAATTAGCTTTAATATTATTTTGTATTATTGTTAATTTTGTAAAATAAAAATAAAAAAAAATAAAAATTGGAAGATAAGCTGCAATACGTCAAAATTTGTATATCGGGCGATACTATCGATGACAATATCGACCCTACCGATACATCAAAATTGACTATCGTCAAATATCGATGGCGCTACCTCTGGAGACTACCACTATATTTAAATGTGCAAGAATAAAAATAATAAACATCATGTATTTACTCATATATTTAATATTCATTCAATGATATCACAATGGATGCATTTATTAAGTGAACTTCCCTTATTAAGTGGATACTTTTTATACCAAAATCTTTTCGGTTGTCAAAATATTTAACTCTTGTGTTTTGTTGTTATTTCACTTAACAGTATGCATTTTTTTCTAAATGAAATTTCCCAAAATTTTTCTTTGCTTTGCTTTACTTTAATTTCCATTTAAGTAGAATAGTTGAAATTGGCCTGCACTTCTATTTTGTGACATAAACTCAGTTGAACTTTTGCCACATTCATGTTTCAAATAAACTGTTCTAAATAAATACCAGAAAATATATTGTTTTCTATAGACAACTCTTTAAAGTGCACAACTAAGCTCTTAATGTTGTTGAACGAGTAGAAAAACAACTGTTTAATATAGATTTCAGTTTAGCGTATTTGCTCATGGCAGCGTAACACAGAGTCGAGCAAACTCGTTTTGCAGCTTACTTAATTGTTGTATTTGAATTTGTGCTTCTGTTGAGCTCAGCACAATTCATGTGATTTTCTTCTCTGTTTCTCACTGACTGCATTACAATAAATATATGCATGCAAAGCGCAGCAAAGGCAGAGATAGTAATCGAGAGAGAAAGAGAGAGAGAGAGAGAGAGAGAGCGAAAAAGAGATAGATGATGAAGAGTAAGTGGGATAGTCATTGAGCAAGTACAACAAAGTTGCGATGGGTCTGTGTGCAAATTTTGCTGACATGGACAAACAAGCAAGTTGTAAATGCATTGCAAAAGATATGAAGTAGTAAATACACACACACACACACACACACACACACACACACTCGTATGTACGCACACGCACACTTAAACGCACACACACGCACAGTGCTCAAGTGCAGCTGCTAACAAATTTGTACAGCAACCCAGAGAAAAGTTCGCGCTTTGATAAACAAATACAAATAGTGAGCTGCGTTTCCCTTGCTGTTGCACCTTTGCCACCAGTTTGTGGCATGCAAGCGCATACTTGTCGCACACACACACACAAACACACACACACACACACACACTCGCACACATAAAAATGCAATGCAAAATGAGTTGCAGCATATCAGGCGTAAAGTATCTGAGCACGAGCGTGATGAGTATCACTCAGCTGCGGCAACAGCTGCAACTTGCAACATGCAACAATTCATGGCGGGTAACTGCCAACTGGTTGTTACCTTGCCTCACCTTCGCACTTTGCATTTTATGCGCACTCACTCAAGCGTGTGTGTGTGTGTGTGTGTGTGTGTGTGTGTGTGTGTGTGTTTTGCCACACACAACATTATTCTATCTTTATGTTATGTCTTCCTAATGCATAATTGTGTGTGCAAATCGATCAACATAATTGTTATCAATAGACAACAACAGAGCATGCTTGCCATCATTTATGTTCTTATCAATATTATCTCACTAATGCCCTAGTTGATGCAGTCGAGAAGAGGGAAACAACAGTCAAGAAGCAGCCAGAGCCCCCAAGAGCCAAAGAGCCAACAGGCAACAGTCAACAGCCAGAGGCTCATTGAGTCAGGCTGGCCAACGACCAACAGCCAACAGCCAACAACCAACAACCAACGAGCAGCATCCAACACCCAACACCCAACACTCATCTCCATCTGAGCCCAAGGCCCGAAAGAGCCAAACAACCAACAGCCAACAGCCAGTATCCAACACCTTCGTGTGGTCCACTCAGCTGGGTACTTATTATACCCTGCACACAACAAATGAGTACACCGGGTATGCCAAACAATCGTGTAGTACATGGGCTTTATTATCTTTTAGGGTAGAAGTAATTGTAAATCAAATATATTGATAGTCAATCACTCATTCGACACCGATATCGATAACTTAAGCAATCATTCGATATTGATAAGCAGCATAAATTCGATATTGATATCGATAGCTTAAGCATACACTGCATAGTTTGGTTGAGTTGGCAGCACAGTGTAATAAGAACAAGTTGACAGCTTGTTGATAAAAGCAAATCACCAAAATTGCAAATCTTTTGCTGACTGACTGAATTTCGGTACTTGAATGAGTTTGAAGAGTAGCTTCATCCATTATCACATATATGTAAGTATAATACAAAATAAAAAATATATAAACTTTCAATAATTCATTCAATAATAGAATTTCACTATAAAAGGGCCTAATATAATATTTAAATTTAACTTATTTTACAGAAAGACATAACTTAATTATATCAAAAATCATTGTTGATATGTATAACAAAAAAAGTGGAAATAGAATAGAAATAGAATAGATAAAGTGGAAATAGAAATTGATGTCATTTTGAATTTCGCAAACTTTAGAGGGTAGCTGTCGAGTCGAGCTTTGTTTAGGCTCATCAGCAAACTTGTTGTGTGTGTTTGCAGCTGTGGTGTGAGAGTGCAGGCGGTGCTTATGAGTTCATGAAATGCTCTTTGAATATGCATGAGGCCCTAAGGAGCGGCGAGTGCAGCAGCAGCAGCAGGAGCAGCTTTAGCATCGCCATCAGCATCAGCAACAGCAACAGCAGCAACAGCGGCAGTAGCTAGATATATACTTTATGTATGTGCCTGACGCTGATTTTGGGCGGCTGCAACTTGAGTTGAGATTAAATTAAATTAAATTATAGAAACTACTTTCTTTTTTTTTTTTTGTGGTGTGGCAACGGTCAATGACAGTGCGGCAAGAAACAGTTACTGCTGCTGTTGCTGCTCTTGATGTTGCTGTTTGGAAGTGAAAACCATTAAGAGGCTGCGGAAAGTGTTTGGGAAAACTTTGGTGCTTCAGTCATAATTTAGCTGGCTGCTAGCTGTTGGCTGCTGCTACCTGTGCCAGTGGGGAGTCCTGTCATCAAATTATGCAAAAGGTTAAAACGGCAAAAGGCGACATGCAGATGCATGCAACATGCCCCAGGAGCTGCAGCCAGGAGACAGTCAACCAGACAGACAGAGAGACAGACAGACAGCCCGCCAGCCATATGACAAACATAAGGCGAGAGCGCATTCTCTCTGCTGTGCTGTGCTGTTGTGTTGTGTTGTGTTTTGTCCAAATGCAGCATGAAAAATGCATGACAAGTGGCAAAGTGGAGGAGGGAGCGAGCGGAGGGGGCAAGGCAGCGTAGGTGGCAAGGTATGACAACTCGTTGTGCCACTTGTAAATGGCGACACTTGCCACACACAGTGCTTAAAGGAAAATGGCATAAAATCAGCCTAAAAGTAGGCAACAAATTTTTCAGCTCACATTGTGTGCACTTGCAACAACCTCATGACTTAGTGTGTGCGACAAAGTGTGAGTGTGGGTGTGTGTGTGTCTGTGTGGCAAGTAAATAAATAAGCAGAGTGTTGCGGCGCAAAAAGGAAACCCGACTTGAAGATAAATGCAAATTTTCAACTGCAGCCAAGAGCTTTGTTGCCAGTTGCAGCAAAGCACAGGCAATGACTGTGTGGCAACTGTGGCTGTGGCTGTGGCAGTTGCAGCTGCCGTTGTCGCCTTCGCGGTCGCAACTCGTTTTTGTCATTTCCGCCAAAGTCACAACGCCTCCCACTTCCTCCGTCCTCTGTCCTCCTCCTTCTAGTTGTAGTTGCAGTTTTCTTTCTCTGCTGTTTTTTTTTTTTTTTTTTTGTCATGATTCGTCTTCCTTTGCGGTTTGTCATACTTCCTGCATTTCTTTTGCGCCCCGAGGTCTTACAATTTTCAAGTGGCGGCATTTGTTTTTTTTTTCTTTTTCATCTTTTTTTTGGGGGGTGTGGCTGCTGTCACGCAACCCGCGGGGCTCATTTGGCAGTGGCAGTGGCAGTGGCAACAACAACAACCGACAACCGACACAAGTTCATTTATCAAAACGCATTGGCCACGTCGAGCAGTGTCCTGAATGATCTGCATCTCCTAGTCCCCCCCCCCCCCTCACTTGGTAATGTAATTCCATGGCCAGAAATGGCAACTGGACACAATTGTAGGCGCTGTGCATGCCACGCCCCATTTAAAGCTGCTGATTGTTGCATTGTGGCTGGGCAAACATGCAACAATGCAGCAACAACAACTGTGCAACAACTATTGTTCATCTGCATCTGCCACTGCAACTACAACTGCAACTGCAACTGCAACTGCAACTGCAGCGTTAAAGCCAAAAGCCAAATGCCAAAAATTACACGAATTCATTGCAAATGCAACTCCAAAATGTAATTTGCTTTGGCCGAAGAACAAAACTAATGTAATTTTGCCACACAGATTGTGATAGCATCGCCCACACTCTAAACACACAGAGCTGATAAAGGAGTTGCTCAGCTGTACAATGTGATTTGTCAGACATATTAAGTATACGACTGGTTGCTGCCATTTATGCACAATTAAGCGACTTTCTCTACTGCATATTAAATATTACATTTCATATTGTAAGAAAGTAATTTAATAATAGTTTCTTTTGTTTTCAACTGGCAATTAAATCGAATGAACAATTGAAGAATTTTTCTGTTCTATGCCAAAGCACTTTAGTTCTCAATTGGCAATAACAATTCTCAGAAATATTATTCATTTGTCTATGAAATGTTACTTCAATATTACAATTTTATGCAAAATCAAATTATTCTCAGTAATAATGCAAATCATTTGCTAGAAATTTTGAAATATATCAATATACCAAATAAAGCTTTTGGTATAATTTTGGTATTATTGGTATATTTTTATAACTATTCCGTAATATTTTGGTATTGTTGCAAGTCGTATTTCTAGCAGAACTGAGTGCAGTTTTTTTTTAATTATTTTGTATTTTTTTGCATAAATTTATTCAAGTATTTCTAGTTGCACAATTAACTTTTAAAAATATTTGTAAGTTTCTTATTTAATTTTACTTCAAAAGCTACAACTCTTAATAATATTGCTAATAATTTGCAAAAAACAAAAATGAAGAAATTCAAAGGCTAATTTCATGAAATTGAGTAACACACAAAAGACATTCTATGCACATGCGTTTATCATTTGATACTCGTGAGTGGAACAAGAACTGAACACAATATGCTTGTGTGCAATACATGGAAAATAAATATCGTTCTAATTGGCAAGGCATTGTAGCCATTGTCAGCAATGATTATTGGCCTAATTGACTCGAGGATATGTGAATGGAAATTCGAAAATGCTTTTCACTAAAACTAAACGAGCGAACATAAGAGAGAATAGTGTGCGTGTGTTATATATGCATGTTATATATAATAAACTAGTTTCGGTTGTCTAATGATTTGCAGCAAGTGATTGGCAGCTTCGAGTTTCGAGTCTATTCATTTCGATCAAAGAGCATTCGTGCATTCAGTGCTCGCATTTCATTTTGAGTAAACAACAACTGCAATTCGTATACAATGCAATCTGGCAGCGCCAGGAGGCCGCAAAACTACAGTAAACAACATACAAATCGAATGGCGTTGTCAGCTGCCCTTTTCCCTGCCCCCCTCCCCTCTCCTTCTCTCCTCTTTTCTCTACACTCAGTTGGATCTCGCTGCTCGATGCATTTTCATTTGTGTAATTACATTGGCGCATTTTCAAACAACAATTAGCGCGTGTTGGCAACTCTCTCTGGCTGCAGAGGACGCGACTCGTTTACAAAAGCAGTGAGGAGGCAGGGAGAAGGGGCGTACAACTTTTCAACAGCCTGTGTCCTGTGCGAAGGGGGCGTGGCAGTTCAGTGGTTTGAGCTTGCAAAGGTGGCGACGACGACAGCGACAGCGACGGGGTTTTGAGCCACATCATCAATCATGCATTTGAAAAGTTTATTAAAGAGCGTGAGCGAGATAGATATCTAGAGATAGAGCGAGAGAGAGAGAGCGAGGGAGGGGAAGGGAAGCAAGGGCAGGGGCAGGGGCAAGGGCAAGAGTTGCAAGTGTACTTAGGCGCTAAAAGTTTTCAATGGCTTTTGCGCTTGCTTGCTAACAAACTAAGTCAGCCAAATGTTGAAGCCAAAAGTTTATGCAACTGCACACACTTGTGCACACTTCAACTCACAAACACACACAGAGAGAGAGAGAGAGAGAGCGACACACACAAACACACGCATGCCTGCACATCGACCATCAATTCAAATTTGGCCGTGAAAACTCAACAACGACAACGTCGTTGATCGCATTTCAATGACAAAAGTAGGCCGGCAATTTTCGGAGCATGTGCAAATGCTGTGAATGACTCTGTGTGTGTGTGTGTATGTGTGTGAGGGAAATTGTTGAAAAGGGCTTTTCGATTGAAACTGCTGCTGTTGCTTCCTTGCGCTGCGCTCTCTGCTCTCTCTCTCTCTCTCTCTCTCTCTCTCTATCTCTCTCGCATCTCTTTTGTTGTAGCATGAAAAGTTTTCGCATTGCTTTTGTCGACTATTTTCACTTTCGCTTTATAAACTCGCATCGCCTGCAATAATTTACCACACACACACACACAACCTCTCGACCCCGCTCTCTGTCTGTCTCTGTCTCTGTCTCTGTCACTGTCTCTCTCTGTGTGTGTGTGTGTATATATATTTTCAACAATTTTCAATAACAATGGCAGCCTGTCGTCGGAGACGGAGGCGATCCAAAAGTGCCTGACAATGCTGAATTTATGATGCACAATTCACTCAGGAAATTTCAATAAATTGCTGCTGCCAATGGCTGCTCTTCTGTTCTGTTCTGTTCGGTTATGTGTGTATGTGTGTGTGTGTGTGTGTGCAACAAGATGCTGCACGGATGCGTTTGCCATTTGCAACTTCGATTAGCTCTTTGACTAATATCGATAAATGGCGTGGCGATTAAGGCTTGTGACATGCACTCCACTCTGATACAAACAAACAACAATCATACGACATGTGTGCCGTGCTGGGACTAAATATAAATACTGCACTTACGGTGGGCACTTCGTAATTGATAGCTCACAAGTGATAAATGATTTTACACACATATCAATCATGCGACGCGTGTTCGCGTTAAACAGCCAAATATGAAAAGGTAATTGCATAATTTATAATGTAAGCAAATGAACTTTGGCATATGAATTTATGAGGTTAATCGCAATTATTTGCCCGCTGTTCTGTTATCCTGTGGTATATTTTCAATGTACGAGTATATTGGCATACCAAACATATATTTTGACATTATTATATTTATATACCCGCTATTTTGTTCTCAAAATATATATCAATCAATCAATCAAAATATATATCAATATATCAAATATACCATATATTTTTATGCCCGCTATTATTTACTCTATGGTATATTTTAGCTATATTGAAGTAGATTAATATACCAATTATAAAATATAAAATATTTACATGTATTTTTCGGTATATTAACTTAGTATGTTTTAAGAAATATACCGCAGTGTTTTATATTTTGCTCAATACATTGTTTTCATATCCACTATTTTATATTCTGAGGTATATTTTAAATGTATCAGTATATTAATATACCAAATATGTAAATTTTTTATTATTTTCATTTGTTTTATTCGTGCTAAATTATAAATGTAAGAGTATATTGATATACCAATTATAGTCATTGGAATATTTTTAGCATTTTTCGGTGCATTAGTTTGGTATATATTAAGAATTATACCGAAATATTTTGCTTTTATTGCCAATGGCTAGTGGGTTGGGCATATTTTTTGTCTACACTCTTTTTACTTTCTTCGCGTTCAACATTGACACTGCAAAACATCTCTTCACATATTCTAATAAAGTGTAATATATTCCCTGTTTTGTAAACCTATTCTAATAGAAAGCCATTTCCTTATTATAGTGTTGACCCACTTTTGAGTGTATTTAAGCTTCGGCTTGAGCTCATCTCGCATTTGTTGCTGCAAGTGCTTCGATTGTTGCCCAATGGGGCATGAATGGTGCCTCCTGCTGGTCACAAAGCTAAGTTGCAAGTGCGTTGCTGCCTATTCATCTCTTTCTCTTTCTCTCTGTGACAGTTTATCTCTCTTTCCTCATTGCACACACACACACACGCTCGTTTTTTTGCCTATTTGTGTTTGTTAAGTTGCGCGTAGACGACGCTGCTTTTGCTGCTGCTGCTGCTGCGGTCATGAATCATGCCAAAAATTGCGACGTCGACGTCGTCCCAAATTCTGATGCTGCACTTGAAGCAGACGACGACGACGTCGACGACCATGAAGACGACGTTGCAGACATTGCAGAATGCGACTGCAATGAATTTGTCGCACTGCCACAGCTCCAAAAAGTGGGCGTACAGCAGCGTTTTGCAGCAGCAGGCAACTGCAACTGCAACTGAGGCACGCCCCATTTTTTTGCCAAGTGGCGTCGTCGTCGTCGTCGTTGTCGTAGCACTTCACTTTTCTATATTAGCGCCACGTAAGTGCAGCCGCAGGGGCGTGGCGATTGCATTACACACTGACTTGAGTGGGCGAAATGGCAAAGAGAGGGAAAAATGAAGAGTGAAGAGTGAAGAGGGGCGAGAGCTGAGTGTGCAATTTCATTGCACTCTTCTCGTTCGTCCTCGTCCTCGTCGTGGTCCAAAGCCATAATCCATTCAACCATCCGCCGGAGCAGTAGATAAAACAGTTGGACAGCCAAGTTACGAGATAAGTTTACAATAAAATGCAGTCCGAAGTTGTCACACTCTACGGACAAATGCAATAAAATAAGCATAAAACACACACAATCACAAAAAAAAAAACAAACTTTGCAAAAGTGATAAGAGAACGTTTAGCATAAAACTAAATAGGAAATAGATACAGCAAATATCAAATAGAAATATGCAAATTTAAAGGGAAAAGCATATAAAATAATATGCAATATTTGAAAACTAAACGTGAGCAGCAAAATTGTGGCGTGTCAGTTGACTTTAGTCTGCTGTCTGTTAGGTGCCAAAGCTAAAGGCAGTTTCTAAGCTGTTTCCCTCTGCTGTATGTTCGAGTGGGAAAAGTGCTCACGAGTTGTCGTCTGTCTGCTGGCTGCTGGTTGCTACTTGCTGGTTGCTGTGGGGCGTTACTTGCACTCAGACCCCAAAGAAAACACACACACACACACACACACACACACAGAACTCTACGTGTATGTGTGTGTGTGTGGTTCGTTTAATGGCCACAAAGCGGAAACTGGAGCGTGGCAACTGACGGCGACTCTGTAAAAATTGCTGCAGTTGTTGCTGCTGCTGCTGCATTAGCAGCCATTTGCAGCAGCTATTGATGCGCTCTTCTATACGCTAAGTGTGTGTGCTCTATGTGTGTGTGTGTGTGTGTGTGTGTGAGTGTGGCGTGCTTTAGTGCTATTTATTTATGTTTACTGCGTTGTCTGCTGGGCAGCCAAAATGATGACATGAAAAATTGTGTTGCCTGCTTTTGGGCGCTGCCTTCGCCTGCCATTTGCTGTCGCTTCGCTTCAGTTTGCTTTGCTTTGCTTTGCTCTGCTGCTGCTGCTGCTGTGATTCTTATTGCCTGCCCGAAGGCAACTCAACTGAAGATAGGGCCAGAGCTCGACTCGACTCGAGCTTTTCATGCTACGAGAATTTATGGCTTTTTAAATCGAAAGAAATTCGATGCTTGTTTAAGGCGCACCCAACAAAAAAAGAAAAGGGAAAAAAGAACCAAACGAGCGTGCGGTTAATACGCGTGTGAATGCTAACAACAACAACAACCACAACACAAAATATTTCGGCAACATTGAAGACTCAAGATTTATGTACACTTTTGCATTTATTTCTTTTTACGAGCTGAGAACAACAATAAGAACAACAAACATATAGAAATGCGCTGTCCGAGTCTCAGTTGTGTGGCTCAAGGCAAGGATTGCCTCTAATTGCAGTCCAGTTTCAGTTTCGGTTTCAGTTTGAGTTTGAGTTTGAGTTTGCGTGAGGCAACCGCAAATGTTGCCGCGCCATTAAACGCAGTGTTGTTGGCAGCAAGACGTTGACTGCGACGTCAGCAGCGACTGCGACTGCGACTGTGATGTCAACTGCGATGTCGGCCTTGGTGACGCGACGCGCATAAAAAATGAAAATCAAATCGACGACACGCACAGAAAAGGCGTTGGCGTCCAACCGACTGAGCTTTGGAGAGGTGGGTGGATGGCAAGCATTGGGTCAGCTGAGGCCACACTCAGCTAGTGTGTGTGTGAGTGGGCGTGGCTGTGCGGCTGCCTTGTGCTAGTTTTGCGTCTGTGCAGCAGACAAAACGTTTGCTTGCCACACAGCTGCGGCCTCATTTTGCGGATGCCGCTAAAACTGAAACTGAAACCGAAAACTGCGACTTCGAGTGCGAATGCGAATGCGATTCGTAACTATCTCTTTCTCCCTCTTTCAGCAGTCGAGCAGCCTTCGTCGCCCTTTGTCCTTCGAGTGTTGTCAGCTGTTAGTGTCCACGTCCACTCTCCCAACTCGATTTCATTTGCACTTTCCATTTCGAATGCGTCCAGACAACATGTCTCCCAATCTGCTAATACCCTGCCGGTAACTCCCTTTCCTTTCTTTCCTTTCTTTACTTTTTTTTTTTTTCTTTTTAGAGGGCCATATGAAATTGCGGGACCCAAACGTGCCAAGCATTTAGAGAGCACCCAAGACTAAGGGACGAATGCGTATGCGAATACAAATGCGATGGCGGGGCACAGAAATAAATAAATGATTAGCCCTGCCAAATGAGAAATCGAACTTAATAAAGAGTTTAAAGCGCATTAAACTATCTCATGTTGATTGGCCTTGTCTTGCCTTGAACATGTGCTTTGATTGCAAATCAATATAATGCCAACGTTTACATGCAATTTGCCATCAATTGTTATTCATGATTGTTTAATGGCAGCAGCAATAGCAATATGATAAGTTATCGCTGGTAATTAACTCACTTAACTGGCTTAATTCAACATAATCGAAGAGGGTTTGCATAGAAATTAGATGCATAGTAAAAGGGCAATTTATATTGCGTATACGACGTGTAGTTAAGACACATAAAAAGCAAAAGGGTTTGACTGCATAAAATACATAATTACTTCATGTTAAAGTGTCACAGTAAATTTAAATGAATTCATTTAGCTAGTTAACCAAATTATTTTGGATTCAATAATAATGGATTATTCTTTGATAATTTAAGAGACAATTTAAAGTTGAAATACTATAATAGCTTCGTATTTATTCTTTACTCTTTGAGTATTTTTCTACCTGCGTTTAAAAACCTAAAATTGAAGCATGCAGAAGCGAAATTATTTGCATATTTTATGAAATTGTTTGCATTTTGATGAAAATAGAAAATAATAATAGTTTCCTATTTATGCTTTGAAAATTTAAGAGCCTTTTTCTAGCTTGCCTCAGTACAATTTAAAGTTTAAGCACTATTAAGTAATTTGAAAGTGAACTTATCTATTTCATTTAATTAATTGTATTTTGATAAAGTATAATATAATAAAAGTTTCCTATTTTTTCATTGAATTATTAAATTATTTGTGCTCTCTTTAAATTAGTAATTAATATGAGGTTTAAAATTATACTTTAAACAATTTCAAATAAACTCAAATTCACGTGTATTGAAGTAATTTGGAAGCGAAGTACTTTTCTAATTTATTTAATTTAATGCATTGAATAGCGTTCTCATAAAATAGAAATTATTACGAATTTCGTATTTATACTTTCAAAGAATTGAGGAGACTTTTTTAAGCTGTCTTTAGCAGAACACTAATTAAAATCTCCAAAAGTGATTTTTGAGCAAAGTAGAAATAAAAATAAGTAATAAGTAAGTAAATAATAGATTTAGCATTCTTTTTAGTTATAATTAATGCATTGTAGTAATTAATTCAACTATTTTGATTAAGTTAATGCATTGTAGTTAATAAGAAATTAACACAATTTTAGCATTTAATTCTTTAAAAGCTTAAAGAGTCTTTCTTTAAGCTGTCCTTAGCGGAACACTAATAAAAGTCTGAAGTCTGCAGAAGTAATTTTAGAATAAAATATCAATAATATGTAGTCTGTTTTAATAAAAAATAATAATTGTTTTAGGATTTTTTTAGTTCTAATTTATGAATTTATTAATTGAACTATTTTACCCAAATAAATGAATAGGAAATTCATAGAATTTTAACATTTAATTGTTGGAAAAATCAAAGAGTCTTTTGAAATAAAGGAAAGAAAGGGCATTTTGTAGTTGCTTGTTGACTTCTTTTCTGTGTTGTTGGTTGCTGCCAGAATGGCTGAGCTTCCAAATTAAGCTGGTGCAATAAAAACGTGGTAAGCCCACGTCCTGCATCTCTGCTGCCCACTCCTGACTGACTTGACTAACCGACTGACTGACTGACTGACTGACTGACTGACTGACTGACTGGATGTCCTTCTGCTCTAGCATCTGGAGCTGCTAACTCGAAGCACTTGAGTGGGCTGAATGGACAGCCAAGATGAGCTTCGAGAGGGAGCGAGAAGAGGCAGGGGGAGGGGGCGGTAGAAGGAGGGCGTCTAAGAATGTCGAGCAATGTCAGGCGATTGTTTTGTGTTTCAAGTCCTTTGCGTGGCTTTGTTTGAGTAAGCACTTGAAGGGATGGGTCTTTGCATTAGATTGGGTCGAGGACATTGGCCCAAGAGTGTGGGCTAATAAATATGGTATGAGAGAGCAGCACGTACATATATATATATATATATATATATATATAGACAGAGAGAGAGAGAGAGAAAGATATGTGTATAAGGAGGGGGAGAGTACTTACTTGATATAAATGAAAGCACAAGAATCATATCTATGGTCACTTGAAACCACTTCATCTCATTTCCCTCTGCGCGCTTGTCTCTAGCGTTGTGGGCGTGGCAGCGACGTTGTTGTAGCTGTTACAGTTGTACAGTGACTGCTAAATGTTAATTATCAATGTTGTGACAGTTCCAATTGTTGTTGCGGTTGCTGTTGTTGTTGCTGTTGTTGTTGCAGTTGCCTTTGGCGCAGGCGTTGCTGCTGTGCGTGGTTGCAAGAAGATTGTTGTTGTTGCTGTTCTTCTCGTTGTTGTTATAACTATTAAAATTAGTTGCAGTTTTGTTATAGTTGTTGTTGTGCGTTATATGCATTTCAGTTGTTGTTGGATTTTGGGATTTGGCAGCATTTATTTACATTTTATTTCTTTTCGTTTAGAAATGTTTCCTTCGTTAGTTGCAAGTAACACTCGATTCGATTCGATTCGATTCGATTCATTCGATTCGCAAACTTTTCATTCTTGTTGTCGATTTAATTAAATGAAATTTCTCTTGTTGTTCTTCTTGTTGTTGTTCCTGTTGCATATTATGTTTTTGCTTTCGTTTTTGGTTGCGAGTTGTTCTAGTTGTAGTATATTTTCTATATATAATCTATAACTTGCTATAGTTGGTATTAATATATCCTTTTTGTTATTCGTGTATATTATAATTGTATAAATACAAATATTTGTTTCTTGGCAGTATTCGATTAAAATTCTTTAAATGTTTTTTTCGCTATTTCGCTGGTGGCTGCTCTTCGCCTGCTGCTGCTGCTGTTGCTGTTGCTGCTGATCCTGATGCTGTTGTTGTTGTTGCTTCTCGTTTTTCAGCTCCTGCATTTCCCTTTTTTTGTGTGCTGCTCTCTAATGCTTCTCTAGGCTTCTTCTTGTTTCACTTCTGCGCTTCCCTGTGTTGTCGCCTGCAAGAAGTATATAAAAGACATTTGCCACATTTAATTAGTCTTCGCATTCGCTTGTTATGCCCGTCACCCATAGGGTAGAAGGGTATTATAGCTGTGTGCATGCAGGAAATGTGTGTAACAGGCAAAAGGAGGCATCTCAAATCCCATAAAGTATATACATATATGTTTGATCAGCGTTAAGAAACGCGACGACACAACCATTTACGTCTATCCGTCTGTCTGTCTGTCCATCCGTATGAACAACTAGGTCTCAGAGACTATAATATATAGAGATATACATTTTTTTCGACAGTTTGTGGCTTTGGCTAACAGTCTGCTATATTTTGCGCTCTATGGTATATTTTGAATGTAGTGCTACTAATAACTCACTTTTAGTATTTTTACGGAATATTATTTTTGTATATTTTAAAATTAATACCGCACTGTTTGCTGTTACTCACAATGAGTAGCGCGTATCTCACAGTCGAGCATACTCGACTGTAGCTTTCTTTCTTATTTCATATTACAAAATATTTCGCTGATTGTCGTTCGAAATTAAACAATAAGCACAATAAGAAAATTTCACAAGAATTAACAACATTTCGGCCACAAAAGGTCGGCTGTGGAGTGAAAGTTGCAAAGACTGATTAATACTCTGCTCTACTTTGGAGAACACTTCCTCTACTCAACAGCTAAATACTCTTCATTCCGAGTCTGCTTTAATACCTGAAATTATCTGCCCTCTTTTACAGCTGTGAGTTTTACTTATTCAAGTTGGTTGCTTAGTGTTAAGTGCTCTTAATATTAAATAGCCTTAAATTTGAGTTAGCTATAGTGCGTTGAGTCTGCTTGCTATACTTATGTTATCTAACTTTGATGTCCTTGATATTTACTCATCTCTGTCTTAGTTTCTGAACTTTGCAGAGCATTGATTGGGTCGGTTATGCTCCAACGCATTATCCGCTTGCTTGTTATTATTATTATTTTTTTGTACTGTGCTGTTGGGGCGGGAAAAGTTTGCTTAAATCGCAAGTGAGCCGAGCTGAGCTGAGCTAAGTTGAGCTGAGTTGAGCTGCTTTTGGGCATCACTTGGCTTGGTTTTTGTTTTCGTCTAGTTCTTCTTATTTTCTTATGCAAATTCATTTTAATTATCATTTGCGTTTTGGGCATCTTTCCGACCAAATTGAATTGTAAGGGAAAAAGTGAGAAAGCGACATAAAGCTGCCTGCCCCAAGAAAGTGAAGGGGGAGGGGGAGAGGGAGGGGGAGTGGCGGAACAAAACACAAAAAAATAATAATAAAATAATAATAAAGATATTAAAATGAAAAATTGTTCGAGGCGCATAAACATTTTCTGAATTTCAATTTGTTTACGTGGCTCAAAGGCGCTTTGAGGTTTATGCAAAGTTTTCTTGCTTTTTTTCTTCCTTTGTTTTTTTGCACTCGGCTTGGAGTGGGTCGCATACTGGCGGCGTGCACTGTGTTCCGCTTAATTCAATTACGAATTTTTTGTGTTTTTGTGCTTGGCCCCAGAGTTGTCCTTGAATAACCTAGGCGAAGCGAGTTGAATGGCCATAGCAACAGCAACAGCAACAGCAATAATCACTAGCGACCCGGGGGCCAGGTGAATGCGAGAGAGAGTACTATTCAAATGTTAATTGAATGCCAGGCTGGGCAAATGAATGTGAATGTGAATGCCTAGCTGGGCGCATCGAACAGCTAATTGGGAATTAAGCACAAAGCGCAGGCTGCAAGAGCGAAAGCAGACAGAGAGAGAGAGAAAGAGAGACAGAGTTTGTAGTCGTTAGTCTTGCTACATGCTTTAACCGCTTGCGAATTACAAAACTTCAGTTAAGAACTTAAGCGCTGTAGCTTATGTGCAGCTTAAAAAACGCTTGTTGCAGCTTTTACGAGCAATATATAACAATTTAATTACGAGTTAAAGCTGCAACACCGAAACACAGCACAGAACTAGATTGGAATGTGCGAACTGGGTTGGTGCGGCAGCAACCCAGTTAGTTAGTCAGTCGGTTGGCCAAATGAGCGTCGAGGGCGTGAAAAGCATTTCGGAAGTAATTTGGTAAAATGTCATGTGTGTGCTCTGGCTGGAAAATCGCGACCTACCTTCCTCTGCAGCTCTGCTCCTCGAGCTGTTAAATATTTAAAAGACACCCAACAGTGGACTACTACTTCTGTCGACTGTCGACCGTCGACTGCCTGCGGGCCAAGTCAGGTGCGGAAGGAGAGCACAGCTTGAGAACGACGACACGTTTTTTGATGCAACAAAAGATGCCAAGTGTCAATTTAAGCAGCCGCACACTTGGCGCTACCCAAAAACACCCAGAACAAGTGCAGAGAGGAAAAATAAAACGAGAAAAAAGCGAGAGTGTATGGTGCCAGGGGCACCTTTAGCCATACCTTCTGTCTTCTATCCAGTTTTATTCCCATTCCCATTCCCAGTCACACATTCACATTCATGTGCTCGTGCTCATCCTCAATGCGCTGAGGCTCATGCTCATGCTCAACGTGCTTGCCTGGCACTTGAAGCAAAAAGCCAACGTTGACAGCGTTTAAGACGCTCGCTTGGGCATTGTCCTCGCCAGGCAAGCAGCCAAGCAGCCAAGCAGCGTGCTGGCTGGCTGGCTGGCTGGCTGACTGCCTGACTTGTCCTGGCATCGCCTGCCTGGCTTGGCTCTCGGTTCGGCTGACAGCGCAAGGATTCGCTTGTCCTCTCCCAGTCCCAGTTCCTATATTCTGTGCTGTCTCTGTCTCTGTCTCTAGCCCTGTCCTCGCCTGTTGTCTTTTCATATTAAATGCATTGCAAGATGTGCAGAGTACAACGAAAAATAGAAAAAAAAACAAAATACATAGACAAGAGGAAAATTCGATTTTTCGTCAACGGCGGCTGACAACTTCCGTTAGCAGAGCAACAATGAAAGCTTTGCCTTGCCTTCACTTGTGCCTTGTGTTCTTCCTCGCTCTCTGCCACACATTTTGCCTCTAGCCATTGCCACTGCCAGTCATTCACCAGTCATGACAGTTCCCCAGCCTTCTTGGCCTCTCGCTCTCGCTCTCACTCTGCCGCTCTATGTGTCTCAATTCCCCAACCCTTAACCTTTAGCCCAGCACCCTCAGCCTCTGTTGCCCCCTCGTTTGACGTCGCCGCTCATTATGAGCGCTCATTAGGCGGCGCTCGCGGCATGTCAGTCAAAGAGGCACGACCCCAACAGCAACAATGTAAGCGCCGCGCCTTCTCTCGGCTTGCCTCGCTGTTTCTTGTTATTATTGTTATTGTTACCAGCTGTGGCACGCTGTCGGGCATATCAGCTTTGGCAAACAACTTGCTGCATGTTCTTCAACTGTCCAATTAAACAACTTTAACAGATTAACAGCTCTTTAATTTTACCCAATTTCAATACAAAGCATTAACAGTGTATATTACTGTTAACTAGCAGCAGTCTGTTAATGCCTAATTAAACTTAAACAGCTTCTTAACTCTACCCAAATTCAAAATAACGCGTTAACAGTCTACGTTGCTGTTAACTAACATCTTTATGTTAATGTACATACATATGTATATGTGTGTGTGTGTGTAAGGTTATGACATTACTTATGCACACTTAATAGTGTTGGTTAGCGTCGTAAAGTGAACGGTTTTACCGCTTCATAAACGCTGAAAGCACACTTCCAAAATGCTGTTAAATTTGATGTGCTTTCTGCAAACTTGCACAAATTGTGTATCTAACAAAATGAGGATTCATAAAAAAGGAAAAAAAAAAACTGCCCAACAGCAACAGTTAAATTGAAACTATCAAACCAAATCGTAGCTTGTTAATAAAACTCATTATACCAACTGACCTGCTAAATACATTGTTTCTTTTACGAATCAAATACAACAATATGTACTTTTAAATACGTATTTCGAGTAAGGTTTGGACTTTGGACATGGTAGAGTATTGTATCAAAATTTGCCGCGGATTAATAGAAATTTAATGGTATTTTCCATTTCAATTTGCTACGCTTATTTGCACAAAATATGAATTTATTGGTTAACCTAAACTAAAGCAACATAAATACTTGTGCAGAATAAAAATGTTTTGACCAAATTAAAATCCTTCGTCTTAGACTTGGACACACAAGATTCTCATTGCAACACTATTATAACCCTGATAACATACTGCCCTGCCCTAACTGCCACTCAACAAATGATCTTACCATCCCACACATCCTTACAAACTGCACAGCAACCTCACATCTCAAAAACAACATCTTTCAAAACCTACAACCTATATCCATCCTCCAAAACCCAACCACAGAAAATATAATTAAAATGGTTGAATTCCTTAAAAAATCTAATACATATCAGCTTCTCTAACAATAACATTAATAATAACAAATAAACAAATGTAATTATGTAAATATGTAACTATGTAAATATGTAAATACTAAGCTGAAGGCCTTCGCTGCCATTGCTTTAATAATAGCGTTAGTATTAATTTTAATTATAGCTAACATTTATATAAATAAATAAAAAATGTTTTGAATTTTGATATTATTGATGTCAACCATTGACATTCTTTCAATTTATTTATTTATTTAATACTTCAATTGAATAAATATCTAATTCAGATATTTTTGAAAATTCGTTGACCCCATTAGCACAGAATATATATAGTATGACAATTCACATTAATAGAGCAATTAATGTGTGTGAACTTTTGCAAATGAAAAACGAATACCTCATTAAATAAAAGAAAAGTTGAATAGAATTCTGTGAAGTCGCTTTAATTCGCAGCAGAGTATATATTTTGTATTTTCAGAAAAGTTTAATTGGAGTGCTAGCTAAACTCATTTAAGATAATTACATTTTGAGAATATGTAAAATATTAATTTATTAAAAATGCACGAGGAAAGTGTATTTCCAACAGAGTTCTTCTTATGCTCTTTGTTTGCTAAATGGCAGACGCTTGTTGGCACAGCACAGTTGAGTTGAGTTGAGTTCGGTTTGGTTTGGTTTAGTTTAGTTTATTTCAGTTCAGTTCATAGTTTAGTTTGGCCAGAGAAAGATAGAGATAGACAGAGAGCGAAAGAGAGAGAAGTGTATATGAGTTATGTGTGCTGCGAGGCAACTTCTCGTTCTTAGTCAGAGGAGCATCTCAGAGTATCTCATTCGCATGCTCGGCAGCTGCTGTTGACTTTGTTGCTGCTGCTGTTGCTGTTGCTGTTGCTGATTTTGCTATTATTACATGCATATTTCGTGTAATGAGTGCGATTAGCATTCCCAATGAAGTGGGGTTAACAATGTGCTCTGCATTTCTAGTTTGCCGAGAGTCCCAAGCTGAGACCTCAAGTGACTGTCGTTGCTGTTGCTGCTGTTGTTGCTGTGTCATCAACATAATCATCGACATCAACATTTCAAATTGAGCAACATTATTAGCTTTTTGGCGGGCTAAAGAGAGACAGAGAAAGATAGAGATAGAGAGAGAGAGAGTGGAAGAGGGAGGACGCCTGATCAATTGCCGCGCTTATTTATGAATTGCGACTAGTTCGATATTTTTCCCTCCTGCTTGCTCTCTATCATTCTCTCTCTGTCTGTCTCGCAGCGCTATTATTTCGACTGACTGCGTGCTGTGCTGCAGGTTTGTTGGTGCCAAAGCCATGGCCACGCCCACGCCCACGCCCACATCCTCCTCACCCACACACACACACACACACACACACACTCAGAGCGCGTTGTCCTTGCCGCTTTGCTGCCTGCCGCCTGCCGCTTGCCACTTGCCGCGTTTTTAATGTGTTGCCTACTTTTTTTTCGCTTGCTGTCGCATTTTTTTGCAGCGTTATCCTTTCGCTTTTTCTTCATTTTTTGCGCTGCTCTGCTTTACGCTCGTTTTGGTTTCGTTTTTGGTTGGCATTTTGGCCCATTGTCTACTTATTTTGCAGCCTGCCTGCTCGATTGCATGGCCTGCCTTTGAGTCCGTGTCCGTGTCTGTGTCCGTGTCCTCGCCTTCCTTCGACTTTTGCAATCGTGTGCGTCCTCGTCCATGTCCTCGGCCTCACCTTCACCTCCTGTCTCCTGTCTTCGTCTCCGTCTCCGTCTTTGGCTGTGTCATTTATGCGTATGCCCCTTGCGTGCCACGTTGTCCTTGTCAGCACAGCAGAGCAGAGCAGAGAACACAGTCGTCTTCTGCATTTTTGTGGCCTGCAATCCACACACACACACACACACACACACACACACACACACACACACACACACACACACACACACACATACACACACACTTGCACACACAATTTTCGTCTATGTCTGGCAAGGCGACAGCAAGAGCTAGCATACAAACATGCAGGTGACACACACGGCCCCATTACTCCATCTCCATCTTCATTTTCATCTCCATCAGTGACTTCGTCTCCATTTCCAGTCGCAGTCTCAGTCTCAGTTATAGTCTCAGCCTGTCTGACTTTGCCATCGCCTTGGCAGTTGATTTCTGTCACAGCTGCTGCTGCTGTGATTTGTGTGCGCTGTCTTGTGTTTATTTTTGCTTCCAGTTCTTCTTTTCGTTTTTTGTTTTTTTTTTGCCTACTTTTGCTTAAAAATTTATTGCTCATACGCACGGTGTGTCAGCCTCAGCTTCAGTTTGTGTTTCTAGTCGGAGCATCATCGCAGTAATGTCTGTGTGTTTATATGATGATGCTAAGCCGTTAGGTCGTCGCCATAATACAGTCATATATCATGTGCACTGGCATAGAACTGCCAAAAGCAAAAAAATGAAAAGAAACCGAAACTGAAACGAAACCGAAACCGAAACTGAAAACTGAGACTGAAATGTAACTCTGAAGCTCGAAGCCCAGAGAGCGCCAGCCAAGTGAAGCTGAAAGTTTTTCTTTTTTTTTTACCTCGAAAAATACTGCGTACGGTCACACTGCACTCACACACACACACACACATACTAGCACACACATGCAGTTAAGTTGTATATATCACACGTAGATAAGGCAGCAGGCAAATTTAACGCATATTGAAATTGATGGCCTGAGAGACTTTCCTGAGCGCATCCTTCGCATAACTTGCTGCTGCCTTTAAGCTTTTTGCCTCGCTTCATGCTGCATTTTATGGGCTGCTGTTGCAAGTGCACTTCCTTCCTTCCCGACTCCAGACTCTAGACCTCAAAACGCTGCCTGAAATGCGATTCTCGTTCTACCTCTCTGGAGTCTATTTTAGTCGCCTCATTGCATTGATGCTTTCAGCCTTTCTCTGCTCGATCGTTACTGATTTTTGGCATCTTGATTTACCTAGATTTAAATTTGCATCTTTCCCCTCTTTAATTTTTGTATAATTTTCGCATTGATTTTATATGATTTCGATCATTTTTCTTTTTTTTTTGTTTAATTTTCAGCAATTTTCTTTGGCCTTTTTCTGTACATTTTCATTCTACTTTTTCAATACATTTAATGTAGCATTTAATTTTGTCTAATTTTCCAATACTTTTAATTCTTTATTTTTGTTGAATTCTCTGTAACTTTCTTTGCTTTTACTTTTCGAGTTTGAACTATCTATTTAGTTTTTTGGTACAAACACAGGTAAAGGTCTTAGTCTTAGGTCTTAGTTTACTTTGGCTGACAATATGGTCAATTTTGAATGTAGTACTACATCAATATACCAAATATAACCTTTGGTATATTTTAGAATTTTTGCGGAATATTAAGTTGACATATTTGGTATATTTCTGTGTTTAATTTGGCATCATGTTATTTAATATTCATCGATTTTTCTCTTTGGCTTCAGCATATGTTAGTATTTTTGCGGTATATTTGGTTAATTAATGTACTGAAATTTTAATCGATTTTGCTCTTTGACTTTAAAGTAGTGTATTTAATTTAGCTACTTTTTCTAATTATTCGTATAATTTTTTGCAGTTTTTTCTTTTATTAAGCGTTAGTTTCCCTCTTTAATTTTGTTTAATATTCTGCAATTTATTGCAGTCCTTCTCTGCTGTTTAGGCTGCTCTTCAATTTGCCCACTAAATCGCTGTTGGCGTTGGCTTAGTTATTTAACTGTCTGCTCCACTTCTTGCCACTTCAATCGGATCTATTATGATTATGAATACCTGACTCCATGACAACCTTGCTTCCTGATTTCTCTGTCCGATTCCCTGTCCCTCATTTCCTGCATTTCAATAATCACTACTAAACTTCCTCTTGTCTCCAGTTGGCTTCCTTTCTGTCTCTCCTTGCTTTCTGTCTCTTTCTCTATCTTCCTGTCTGTCTCTCTCTCTCTTTCTTTCTCTCTTTAAAGCTGCTTTTCTATCTTCTATCTATCTCTCTGTCTCTCTAATAAAATCTGTCTCTCTATATTTCATCTCCCGCTTTAGTTTATCATCTCGCTTTGCTGTTGTTATTTACAAATATTTCATTTAATGCGCTCGCTTTATTTCATAACTCTCAATGATGAGCAGTTTTCATTTCACTTGCCACCTGCCCCTCCCCACTCCCTCTCCCTCTCCCACCGTCACCCTTTTCCTCCTCTCTACGGGCTGCAGTTACGTCAGCTTAACTTGTAGTTTTGGTCGTTTCCGCCTGGACAGCGCTCGTCCGCGCGTAACTTGTTAACGTTGTTAGGACGCCGCTCTTCATCATCTCTGCCGCATCCTGTTCGCCCCCTCTTTGGCCCCAGCCCTCTTTTCTCATATTGACAGAGCCCCTAAAAGTGGACACTTGGCTGTCCGGGTCCGTCATTTTGTTTGCTTCATAAACAAAATGAGGCACTTGACCAATGCTTGTCATAATGTTGGCAATGTTGCAGCACCAACAGCAGCAGCTGCTGCACTCGAGAAGCGCTGCCGCCGCAGCCGTCGACGCCATTTGCTTTGTCATTTGAGCAACGGCTGCTGCTGCTGCTGCTGCCAGGTGAAGTGGATGTTGCTCTAATTAAATTGCGGCTCGCTTCATTATGCCATTGCCCAGGCACTTGAATTTTACCCCCACTTAAAACCACGCCTCGAAACTTCAACTCTACCCGAATCGCTCGTCACTATCATCTCCCTTCGCACTCTGCATGTTGACTGCAAACGTAAATAAATCAAGTTAAATAATTGCCGCTTGCATTGTCATCTCGTGCCGGGTTATAAAACTTGTACAACATGCGCTGCGACTGCCCAGCACAATGGCCACGCCTCCACCACTCGCACACTCACACGCACACATGTAGTAAACGCCCACACACACACACACACACACACACATACACACACACACACTCACTCGCTCATAGTCATAGTCACAATGGCACGCGTCCATTCGATGCGATGCTCTGTTGCTCTCTCTCTCCGCACCGGAAGCTAAACAGAAAAAAAGAACTTTTTGTTTTACATTAACTTGCCCCTCTCCCTTAAGTCGCGGCCCCCTCTCTCTAGTGCCTTGCCTGGCCACGCCTCTTGGCCCACTCCAGTTGGCAAAACAAACTACATACCTTGAAAAACAAAAATTGCTCTGCACATTTTCAACATAATTAAAACATTTTGCTGAGCACACACACAGACACACACACAAAAACACACACACACTTACACTCACACATGCAATGGGGGTCACTTCCTGTTGGCGCGCAACTTCCGGCCATGGGCGATGTTTGATGTTTGGCGCCAGTTGACTAAGTTAAGCTAAGCCCAAAAACAACCCGAAAGAGTTAAAAGGCGTGTATTTTGAATATAGCTATTTAGCGCCCGCAGTTAACTGTGTCACAAATAATTGAGGGCCTCAATTGCGTTGCGAGTCACAATTGTTATGCATGAATGTGATTCTTAAATCTTGCACAACTCCCACACGCCGCTGGCCGTTAGATGGCGCCACAAATGCAAATTTTTTCACCTCGTTGAAATGAAAGCAAATTTGGCGAATTAAGTAAGCCATAATTGAATGACGTTCCATAAGCAGTCTGGGGAACAGCCAGATGGGGGCGTGGCCTGTGCATGTGTGTGTGTGTGTGGGGGTGTGCTTGTAATCAATTATGCTTTTTATGTCAAAATGCGATGAGAGTTGGCTGCTGGCTGTAGCCCAAGTCTGATTCAGCAAATAATAATCACACTACGGAACACAACAGCAAAAATCAACTTGTCGTATTTTCCTTCAAATTTAGCATTTTCAATTTAATTTAATTTGATTTTAAGTAACTTTTATTGCGTGCTCATTTGCATATTTCGCCATCAATTTTGTGCACTATTTGGCGTGACCAAATGACGATGATTATTATCTTCGTTATCTTCGTCATCATCGTCATCATCAGCTGTCGCATTTTTTTATCCTCTTATTAATTTCTCAACGCGTTCATCTTCATCTTTATGGCTTCTAAGCTTTCGCCTTTGTCCGATCCCTTCTCGCCTTTCCCTTTCTCTTTCTCTGTGTATGTGTGTGTGTGTGTGTGTGTTGAACCTTTCAACCTTTCATCACTTAAAATTTGAGCAAACATTTTCGTGAGTCCTGGCCTCCTGGCGTGCTGGCGTCCTTGTCTGACGTGGCATGAAAATCTCATTTAGCCCGTTAGACAAACGCCCTGTCATGTGACATGCCCAACGGCCCCGACATCGCCTTGCCCTCAACTATTAGCCCCGTTAACAAAATTAGCACAAACACACACACATACAGACTGAGGGACTGAGACTGAGACTGAGACTGACTGTAAGGCTGACAGGACTTGTGCACTTTTTATTTTTCATTTTTGGAGAATCGTTTCAGAATTTACTCCTTCGGCAAACGAGGCACATCAGGACTTAAAAGCAGCTTCCCGCTGACATTGCCTGTCAATTGTGGTTGAGGTACGCCAGCCAGCCCAAGCCAAGCACACACACTGTCACAGTGGGTCAAGAACTATGGCTAACATAACGAAATTCGACGAACGATCGAAAAGTTGTGCTCAAAACTTAAGTTTCCACTGAAAAAAATCTGTATCGATTATCATGCTTTGCGCTGCTAATTTCGTATTAATTTGTAATCATTATTGCACCACTGTGCACACTGTGCTGGCCATGCCTACTACTATATAGGTTGTCAAGCAAACAGTGCTAAAGCTGAAAGAAAAACGAACTTTAAAGCTGTCGACGAATACAAAGACGCAGACGTCGACGAAGGCAAAGGCGGGAGACGGAGGAGGCGAGGCAGCTTCTAGTATGACAAGGACGACGTGGCCAACGACTAGAAAAAAAGTTGACGCTCAAATGTTTTTGTCATTAAGATTTTGCCACGTTGCTCTGCCTGCAGCATGCCGCATGCCGCATGCCTCGTCTTCGCCTTCGTTGGCATTTCCACTCGACTGGGAGCCCGCTCTGTCATTCTACGCTTTGTGCTAACGGATTTGTCAAAGGCATTAAGACGAAATCTCGCGCAAACTGGGCATCAATCATGGGAACACACACACACACACACATACGAAGCGAGAAGAAGCAGAGAAGTACAAGGACAGAGCCAAAGAGAGAGCGAGAGCCAGCCAGCATGCTATACAATGGCTGGTATTGCAAAGGACTCGCCGCCAAAGTATCCATCTTCGAGGCAAGGCAATTTTTTCTATTCTCCCACGCTCTTTCTCTTTCTTTCTGCATCTTTTCCTTTCTTTGCTAGGCACCGTTAGTTGCGAGTGTTTCTGCCACATGCTTAAATCCAAGGTGAACACATAAACTTAGCTTTTAAGCAATCCAACGGATTTGCCCGAAAACAATCAACTTTTGTCTAAGCTCTTAAAGAAATATTAAACTTACATCACGCACACACACACACACACACACACACACACACACACACACACACACACACACACACACACACACACAAATATTACATATACGTCTTTAATGCAGAACATCTCAGTTTAGACAGTCAAATGAATCGTTGAAATCATTGTCAAATTATTCAATATTAATGTCTCTTTCAAAGTCCAACAAATGCTTGCGCCACATTAACTCGCTGCCAGGTACGATGATGAATGAGCTGGACTTAGTCATTTAATTCTGATTAACCGAGACTCTGAGCAAACTCTCGCACAGTGGTATTCAAATATTGGACAACATTCGCAAATATTTGCAAACTTGAAGACACTTTAATTGAGGTTAATTAAGCCTCGAGCTACAGCAGCAATTAATAAAGTGCTTGGCATTTAAGTGATTTCGAAGAATATATTGTATGCAATTCATTGCGGAAGAAAACTTCATTTAAAGTATAGAAAAGTATGTGCTTGACTAACTAATATATCAACAACTTATTAAATGAAAAAGTGTGATAAAAGTTTAGTTTAATGTATAAAATATACGTGCGTGAATAACTAAATTATTGATTAAATTTAATAATATGAGAAAAGTTTAATTTAAGGTGAAATACAAATAATAAGTTAATTTAAATAGTTTAAAAGGTTAGTTTAATATATACAATATATGCACTTGAATAGCTAAATTATTTATTAAATTTAATAATATGATGATAGTTTATTTATATGTGTAAAACTTTAGAGCTAATATTTATGAAGTATTTATTAAAGTAAATAATATGAAGCGAATATAAATAATGAGCTAGAATAACCAATATTTATTAATAATTTTGTGAAATAAATTAAAATATTAAAAGTTTAAATTAATGTATAAAAAGTATATGCTTCATTCGCTAATATTTTTTCATTTTTCATAAAATTAAATAAAATGACAGAAATTTAATTTAATATAAAAAATATATGTGCTTGCAGAGATACATAATAATAATACATAATACTGATTAAATTATATAGTAAAATTCAAGTTTAAATTAATGTATAACAAGAAAAGTTATAATACCCTTTAACCCTATGGCTTAATGTTAAATTTAATTTATAAAAAGAATATGCTAATATTGATTAAATTAAATAGTTAAATAAATAAAACATTTAATGTATAAATTATTCCGTCGCTTTGAAATCCATTTCAAGTAATATTGAAATAAGAACTTTATATTTTTGGACACGAATTAATCATGCAACTAATTCGCAGCAATAAACTTTCACTGCTAGGAATTTTAAATTGATCATCAAAGTGCTTTTGACATTTCGCTACACAGTTTGTTGGGCTTTATTAAAATATTATGCTTTGCGTTCAAACCTCTGCCCTTTGCTCTTATGCCTAAAGTTGTCACACACACACACACACACACACACTCACACACATAAACAGTCATAATGTGATTATGAAATTACAAATGGTGAAATTCTATTGCTGTCGATTGTGGATGGTGGATTTAATCTTTTGTGTAGATTGCGGGGCTAAATCGCAATTGAATAGTCAAATCATTTTGATACTTTGAAACAACTAAACTCCTAAAGCGATTATCATGATGCAACATAATTGACAAGTTCAAAGTGCCGCTTTGTGTGTGTGTGTGTTGGACTAAGGTCAATCAGATTGAGAGCTTTATTTTTGATTGACACGCTACTTGACACAGTTATCAACGTTTCGGTTTTACTTTGCTTTGCTGCTGTTTGGCATTTGCTGCCTGCCTTTGATTTTGCTTTTGCTGTTGCTTGTGTGTTGACGGCGATATTATGGCTGCGGTTTTGTTGTGCGGTCACTGCGGTCGCCTCTGGGTCGGATTTTGCAGATTTGCAGCGCTTAAATGGAAATTTTCAATTCACTTTGACACTTTATGACAAACTTTGGTTTTAGCAATAATAAAAACAAAAACACAACACAACACAAACTGAACACAGAATAAAAATATCTATATATAGTATATAGAAAAAAAAAAAAAAACAAACACCTATGAACTGACATGGACAGTGGCTTTATTGGCTAGCGCATCGATGTGAGCTTTATGGCAGCTTTAATACCACCACGCCTGTCAGACGCACTGCCTTTCAGCCTTCCAGCCTGCCTCCTTTTATCCTGCCATCCTCTGACTGCCTTCGTGCCCAGTCACCACAGTCTCAAACCTCCTCCTCCTTCTCCTTATCCTCCTCCTACCGTTCAGTTTCTCTGCTGTACCTTTGGCCAAACTCCTGCCCATTTCAGTAGCCCAATTTCGCAAATGCTGTCAGCACTTTTTGGCTAGCATGTTTTTCTCTGTATAAACATCTACACAATTCTACTTATACAGCATACACGGCAAGAAATTCAAGTGCTAAAACATGTTCTACGTGTGAGTATTAAGTTTCAGATACATATTTGATATCTTATTGTTAGTCTCAGCCAAAGAGCAAATGCAACAAATAAAAGTAGAACAAGTAAAATATCTGCATTTTTATACCCGCTACCCATAGGGTAGAAGGGTATTATAACTTTGTGCCGGCAGGAAATGTATGTAACAGGTAGAAGGAGGCATCTCCGACCCTATAAAGTATATATATTCTTGATCAGCGTCAACAGCCGAGACGATATAGCAATGTCCGTCTGTCCGTCTGTGTGTCTGTCCGTCTGTCCGTCTGTCCGTATGAACACCTAGATCTCAGAGACTATAAGAGATAGAGCTATAATTTTTTTTCGACAGCATTTGTTATGTTTGCACGCAGATCAAGTTTGTTTCAAATTTTTGCCACGCCCACTTCCGCCCCTGCAAATCAAAAAATCGAATAACAAGCGTAATTTGAAAGCTAGAGCTACGAATTTTGGTATATACAGTAATAACTATAGTATTTATGATCCCTGAAAATTTGGTTGCGATCAAATAGAAATTGTCGAAGTTATTAAAGAAATACTTTTGTATGGGCAAAAACGCCTACTCACTAGGGGTCTGAGTTGCTTTGGCTGACAATCTGGTATATTGTGCCGTCTATGGTATATTTTGAATGCGGTACTATATCGATATACCACATATACTATTTTGTATATTTTTAGTATTTTTGCAGTATATTTGGTATATTTTGAGAATAATACCGCAAAATATATTGCTTTTATTCAAAATGGGTAGCGGGTATCTCACAGTCGAGTTCACTCGACTGTAGCTTTCTTACTTGTTTTATGTTACATTTTTTTAATCGAACCTTAAGTTAAAACATATCTTACGTATAAGCAATGAACTGAAACTCAAATCCAACTGTCTGACAACATTTTTAAAGTGAATATAGGATTATGGCAGATATATTTGCTTGCTTGAATCTTAAGTTGAAATATTTTTCACAGGTTGGCAAAATTTTTAAAATAATTAAAGACTTCTCATGTAATAACTTGTACTTCATGAATGCAGCTCACAATAAATGCCTACCAAAATTGTAAACTTAGGAAAAACACAATGAGATTTCATAAATAAAAGCAAAATTAATAAAAAAGAGTATGTGCTAAATTTGTATAATATACAAAGCGTAAATAAATTTATATTATGTATGCTCTACGTATAAGTAATATAAGAAAAAGAAAAACTTAAAATAAAACAAGTAAGAAAGCTACAGTCGAGTGTACTCGACTGTGAGATACCCGCTACCCATTTTGAATAAAAGCAATATATTTTGCGGTATTATTCTCAAAATATACCAAATATACTGCAAAAATACTAAAAATATACCAAATGGTATATGTGGTATATCGATATAGTGCCGCATTCAAAATATACCATAGACGGCACAATATACCAGATTGTCAGCCAAAGCAACTCAGACCCCTAGTAAGTAGGCGTTTTTGCCCATACAAAAGTATTTCTTTAATAACTTCGACAATTTTTATCTGATCGCAACCAAATTTTCAGGGATCATAACTACTATAGTTATTACCGTATATACCAAAATTCGTAACCCTAGCTTTAAAATTACGCTTGTTATTCGATTTTTTTGATTTGCAGGGGCGGAAGTGGGCGTGGCAAAAATTTGAAACAAACTTGATCTGCGTGCAAACATAACAAATGCTGTCGAAAAAAAATTATAGCTCTATCTCTTATAGTCTCTGAGATCTAGGTGTTCATACGGACAGACGGACAGACACACAGACGGACAGACACACAGACGGACAGACGGACATTGCTATATCGTCTCGGCTGTTGACGCTGATCAAGAATATATATACTTTATAGGGTCGGAGATGCCTCCTTCTACCTGTTACATACATTTCCTGCCGGCACAAAGTTATAATACCCTTCTACCCTATGGGTAGCGGGTATAATCATGGTAACATAAAATGTTAAAAAACATTTGATCACTTAAACAACAAAACAAACTTGATCTGCGTGAAAACATTACAAATGCTATCGAAAACAAAATTATAGCTATATCCCTTATAATCTCTGAGGTCATGGGATTTATGGAGACAGACGGACAGACAGACGGATATGGCACTATAATTTCAGCACTTTCCGCTGATCAAGCTATTTTCTTACTTACTCAACACAGCATATGGGTAATTCTCTGAAGCATGTCGTGTGCGACTAGCTTTACAGTGACAAAAGAAATATAACACGAAACAATTTTAAAAATAAGAAAAGGTTATTTTTATAGCTCTAGATTAGTAAATGATTTAATGCTAAGAATGGTTTTGGAATTTTTTTTTCTATTTTGTTTTCTGTTCTGATAACGGAAAAATGAACAAATTCGTACGCAAAACCAAAAAATTAAGGAATTTATATATTTTACAGTAAAACAGAACAATTTCCGAAAATCAATCTTAGCTCTGAAAATAGTGCTAATCCCAAGCTATAAGAATAACCTTCACTTATTCTTAAAAGTGTTTTACTTTATGTCTTTTTTTTTGTCACTGTAAAGCTGGTCGCGCGCGACATTTACCAGAGAATTACCTATATAGTATATTGATTTCGCTGAATTTACAACTTTTGTTGCTTCAACTTGGCTATACAACTAATTATTAGAGCATTAATCGTTTCTCTATAATGAACTTAAATTTATGTATCTATGCAGTTATTTATTGTCATATTTAAATTGAATTTATTAAATTTATTTGTTTTCTCAAAAAATTTCTTACTCGCAGCAGACACTTTTTTAAAATGCTTTCAGCACTCTTGTGCGTATAATTTACGTAGTTTAATTTTGATTCATGATTTTTCGCCGAGTGCATTTGCCATTTGTACTACGAGTATATGTGAAAATACATACATATATATATTTTTCGGGTTTTGTCAGCTGCCAGCAGCACTTAAAGCCCAACAAAAAGCAGAGCCGAGCAGAACAGAACAGAACAGCGCATTGCCTAGGCTAGCAAAAGGTGTTAAGCTGCCAGAAAACTGAACTGAACTGGCCTGGAGTCGCAGCTTGGCGCTGGCTGTACTAGCCCATTGGCTCGCAAAAATCTGTATCGCCGTCGTTGGTTCGCTCTGCTGTTTGTCGTTGCTGCTGCCTGCTGCCTGATGCTGCCATCCTCTGACTGTCTCCTCATTTGTGTGCCACCCAGTGCTGGCCTCATCATTTTGCGAATAAAGTCACGTTTTGCTTATTTAACATTTCGTTGATTTCGCGAGCGAAAAACTGCCCGACAGCAAGTGATGCTCTGCCTACAATCGTTCTCCTCTCTCCTCCCCACTCCCCACTCACCACTCCCCTTCCCATCCCTTGGTCCAATGTCGGTGCACATTTAAAGCCATATGGCTCTTTGATAAATCTGTTTTGATGATTGCTCACACCTATTTGCACAGTTATTCATTTACTGTGTGTGTGTGTGTGTGTGTGTGTGTGTGTGTGTGTGTGTGTGTGTGTGTGTGTGTGTGTGTGTGCAGTCATTTTCCATTTTGACATGAATAAACTGAACCATGAATAGACTCTAAAATGCTTATGAATACTTTGCACACACTCATTTATTCATCGCAGAATGCTCGTGAATACTTCTGGGCATTACAGAAAACTAAACTAAATTTCGCTTTCTTTGGCATTTAAATATTCATGAAGAGCACAAAATGCATTCATTGATTTAACGCTTGTTACACCAATATTAATAACAAGAAAGAAATCTACAGTCGCAAATGCTCGACTATGATATACTGGGTACCTATTTTCAAGAAAAGTAAAACAGGGCGGTATTGCTTTTAAAATATATCAAATTAATATAATATACTGGGAAATATTAAAATATACTAAATGTTACATTTAATATATTTTTATACTATTGCTTAAAAAATATACTATAAAATACAAAATATGGCAGATTGACAATCAAAGCAACTATGTATCGAAACTAAACTAATATTAAAATATACCAAATGTTATATTCGGTATATCGATATACTATTACATAGGAAATGTACTAAAGAGTACAAAATATGCCTGAATGTTTGACTAACGAAACTAAAACTTAACACCAACCAAAGGCAATAGTATATCGATATACTGCTTGAAAATATTGCAATTATACAACTGAGTAAAATATATGCCAGTTTGTCAAACAAAGCAACTAAGACTCGAAACTGATAAAATACTGAAATATAAATGTTATATTTGGTATATTAGAATACTAATTCATTAAAAATGTACTATAGATAGATAGTCAACCAATGCAACTATATACTCAATATACTAATACATTCAAAATATACTATTAAGTCAAAAATATGCTAGATTGTCAAATACATTATATATATATATATATATATATATATATATATATTTTTTTTTTTTTTTGTTATTATATTAAATCTAGTATTTAATACTACATTTAATAATGAAGACAGTACTGGCTGCTGAGGCCTTCGACATTATATATAGATGACACATTTCCTGCAGGCACAAACCTATAATAACCTTCTTCCTCATGAGCAGCGCGTATAATGATAATAATATTCGTGCTATTCATCGCTCACAACTCACTTTGATTGCTCCGCCTCAATGCCTCAATTATTCACGAATGTCGTTGGCACTCATGAATTCACTCACTTAATGTCATTTTACAATTACAGTTGATTCCATGGACTGGCTTTTTGCAACATTTATGCCAACCGATTCACACTCACACATTCACACCTATTGTGTGTGCTCGCAAAACTTTGTTTAAATACATTTGCCTACATGACTTGCGGCGCCATTGCAAAAGTTTTTGGCCAAGTTTACTTAAGGTGGCCAGCAGCAGTAGCAGCAGCAGCAGCAGCAGCAGCCGGCAAAAGCGGATTTTCCACAGAGAAAAGTTGGGCTAGGACGCAAGAAAACAATGAACTGCTCTTCCTCTGGTGCCTCGCATGTGAATGCGAATGCGAATGCGAATGTGGGGCAAGAGTGTTATGAAGAGGTAATCGAGCGGCAGCTTTGGGTGCGTTGCGAGAGAGATGCGTTTGCCTTTTTTTTATTTTTCTTTCTCATTTCACTGTTTTAATTTTCGTTAGATTTCGTTTCATTTCATTTCTTTTTTGTTGTTTTGCTTCTATTTTTTTCTTTTATTTCATTTTTTTTTTGTTTTTTCGGTGGGGCGTGGGGAAATACATAATAACAATGGGGAGGCGCAACAACAATGGGGCACAACAAATATTATGGCCAGGACAATCAAAAGTGGCAACCACAAGACCAAAACAAAACACAAAACAAAGCACAAGCCAAAACAAAGCCCAACAAAACGGCCGACTGGCCATTGGCCAGCGGCAAAACACAGAGCAGCAAAAATGATGAGGAAAGCGAAGAATACATGCAACAGAGTTTCGGGGGCAGAGAGGCAGAGCGCAAGGACGTGGCAGAAGCTGGTCTGGCTGGTTGCTTGGCTCGTCTGGCCGGTAATTTGGCAATTTTTGTGTTGGCTCGAACACACACACACACACACATACACTTAGCCTCACACATACAATAAATAACTCAATTGCAAGCTATTTGCTTGAAAAGTTTTACCCAACTGACTGACTTTTACAGCCTATTGCCATCGTCTTGCTCCCTCCGCCCTCTCTGCGGGGGCTGAGGACTCGTCCTGTTGCCGCTGGGCAGAAAGACGTTTCGTTTGGGCATGCAAAATAGTTGAAAAATTTAAATAATGTCGACAACGTTGTGGGGCAAATAATTCATTAAAAGAATATCAAGTGTTAAAATTCACACAATTTATAAAATACAAAAGGAAACGATGCCAATGGCATTTTTGCTCTATCCCCCTCCTTCCATATTGCTGAAGGTGTATTTGTGTGTGTGTAAATATGTATGTGTGACTCTAGTGTTTATATACGAGCGAGAGAGGCAGAGCGAGAGGGAGAGGGAGAGCGAGAGAAAGAAAGAGCAAAGCTGTGGCCTCCATTTTGCACTCCGGGGCATTTGTACACAATTTTTGAGCGTTCAGCTTCAGTTTTTTACGGACGAAAAGTTTTGCGCATTGCGAAACATTTTGCCCCATTGGTAATTGAGAATTAAGTGCCCGAAGAGTGGCCCGATGCTGTTATCGATAAGCTGATACTACCGCACCACACCGCTGCGTCCCCTCTGTTGCCTTGCTGCCATACTTTTCCAGCGTACCTTGCGGGCTCATTGTATTAGACAGACAGCTCCCTCCAGCCCTCTACCTACCTTCCTCCCTCCCTCCCTTTCCCCGCTTTGCACTCTAACAACTGTGAATCAATACTAAAGTTAAGCCGAAATTGACTTTAATATTTTTATACCCGCTACCCATAGGGTAGAAGGGTATTATAACTTTGTGCCGGCAGGAAATGTATGTAACAGGTAGAAGGAGGCATCTCCGACCCTATAAAGTATATATATTCTTGATCAGCGTCAACGGCCGAGGCGATATAGCCATGTCCGTCTGTCCGTCTGTCCGTCCGTCCGTCTGTCCGTCTATCTGTCCGTCCGTCTGTCCGTCTGTCCGTATGAACACCTAGATCTCAGAGACTATAAGAGATAGAGCTATAATTTTTTTTCGACAGCATTTGTTATGTTTGCACGCAGATCAAGTTTGTTTCAAATTTTTGCCACGCCCACTTCCGCCCCTGCAAATCAAAAAATCGAATAACAAGCGTAATTTTAAAGCTAGAGTTTTGGTATATACAGTAATAACTATAGTATTTATGATCCCTGAAAATTTGGTTGCGATCAAATAGAAATTGTCGAAGTTATTAAAGAAATACTTTTTGTATGGGCAAAAACGCCTACTTACTAGGGGTCTGAGTTGCTTTGGCTGACAATCTGGTATATTGTGCCGTCTATGGTATATTTTGAATGCGGTACTATATCGATATACCACATATACTATTTTGTATATTTTTAGTATTTTTGCAGTATATTTGGTATATTTTGAGAATAATACCGCAAAATATATTGCTTTTATTCAAAATGGGTAGCGGGTATCTCACAGTCGAGTTCACTCGACTGTAGCTTTCTTACTTGTTACTATGTTACTTTCACATGTTTGTGCATTGTTTTTAGGAATACTTACTTGCATGCAAAGTGGTTTTAATAACAAAAGTAAGGCTAAAATATGTATATTATTTCATGTTAAATAATAATCGCTTTTATCATTGCCTATTTTGTGTGTTATTGTACTACTTATTAATGCATTTTCAATATACATAAGTCGATATTTATACTATAAAGTCTACGTAAGGAACAGCAAAAATAAGCCAAGTAAATGCTGTTAGCAATAAAAGTTGCACACACGACTTTAATATTTTGCGAGTAATCTTCTTTATTTTCTGTTCAAGCAACACTTAAATGACATATGATAGTTTCGTTAATTTTTGTTTATTATTTATTCATGAGTTTGCAATTAAGCTTATATTTATATATTGTAAACTCTGAGCAGCAAAAATAAGTAACGATTTTTCTATCTTTATTTAATGCACAATTATAATTGAAACAAAAAATTAATAAACAAAATTAAAATAATTATTAATTGTATTGTATATTGCTTTATATTATTTAGAAAAGAAACTCTAAACAATCAGCTGCAGAAATAAGAAAGAAAGGCTAAATATTTGGCTAACGATCCCTTTAATTAGCGAATACAAGTAGGAAAGCTACAGTTAAGCGTGCTCGACTGTGAGATACCAACTACCCTATTTTAATAGAAGTAAAACAGTACGTTATTGGTCTTAAAATATACCAAATATTATAATTGGTATATCGCTACACTATTACATTGAAATATACTATAGAGCACAAAATATGCTAGAATGTCAACCAAATCAACTAAGACTCGAAAAAAATAACCAAATATACCAAATGCTATATTTGGTATATCAATAATATTCTATAGAGTAAGAAATATGCCAAATTGTCATATTTATAAAATATGTGTATATTCTTTTTTGCCTGTGACATACATTTCCAGCTGGGACAAAGTTATAATACCCTTCTACCCTATAAAAACAATAGAAGTAAAATAACTTGTAGAATAAATATTAGCAAAAACCTTATAAAAAGTGTGTCCAACAATTATGTACATATGTACATACATATATAGAATACATAACATAAACTGCTACCTAGTGAAACATTATTAAAGTTGAGCTAAATGTGACATCAATGTGATCATTATTTATATCGTCGACTCGCTGAACAAATCTGTGAACGCAAATCGCCGTCGTGCGATGAATGTAAATTTTTGACAGCGGCAAAAGGAAATGCCAAATGCCAAAGGCCAAATAGATGAGATGCACAAAGCACTGAAAATGTGAGAAAAGTACTTGATGCTTAGCATGTAGTTTTGCTGTTTCTAGTTCCCACTTCCCAGTTCCCAGTTCCGAGAGTATGAAGTACTGAGTACTCAGTAGATTTAGCCAGTTGGTCGCTAGTCGCCATTTGCATTCGGCATGTGCAAATGCGATGCTATCGCGCGACGTTGTCTGAATGTGACACGTACATGTGCTAATTCAAACTCGCACACACACACACACACACATGTATTGTATATATATGTATAGATAGATATTCAGACTCACTCACTCAGTCAGCAACTCAAATGCAGACACGTTAACATATGGAAAATGAAACGAGCGCGCACATTGCGCATACGACGCGTTGCACATACATAACAAATTAACATGACTTATTATTATTAATATATATTGCAGCTGCTTACGACTAACTTGTGCGACAGCAGCAACAGCAGCCGCAGTAGCGAAAGCTCTATATTTATCATTTAACTACTGTAGACTCGAGCAATTCTCATTTAGCAAAACATTACGTATACGCCGTGTAGTATTACGAACATTTACGCGCATTTACTGTGAGCGATTGTTGGCTCAAGGTGCCTGCATTTTTATAGTTATTAAAGATAGTTGGCTTTATTGAAAGTCTCCCGCTGCGTTTTATTGACTGAAATATGTGATAAAAGGTAAAATAAACGCATTTAAGGTAGCTATTCTTACGTCATATTTAAAGGGAAAGGAGTTTTCTAATTACGACAAATTTTTAGTGACATTAAAATCATATTCGTAAGGCCAGTGAATAGTTAAGAAAATGGTTCTATTAAATACAATTTTCTGCCTAAAAAGTAAGAATTACAGAAACAAAAGAAATAAAAGAAAAATTATTATTAAATCAAATGGAAGAAAATAAAATAAGAAACTGATTAAAATCAATGAAATAGCTATTGTTATGTCCTGTTGAATTTGAAAAGCATGATTACTAATAACTGAAATTAATTAAACACCTTCAAAAATGCTTCCATGAATTACAAATTCGCACTTAAATATTGCAAAGCAATTAAACAACGTAAAACAATGAACAAGGAACTTAAAAGCCAACTTTATAGGTCAAAGTCTAAACACAAAACGCTCAACATTTTCTTTTTTACAGAGAAACCTTAAACCTTTGTTCTTTCGCAAAGATCACGCAATCGCCCAAGTAAAGAGATAATCGAGAGTAAAGCCAAAGGCGCGACACAAGTCAGAAGAGAAAAAAAAAGAAGAAAAGATTGCGGCAGCAACTCAGCTCAAAGCCAAGTTGAAGTGCTTGCCATCACGGATGTGCACGAAGGCTTCTTGAGCTCACAAACACACACACGCACACACATATGTGTGTGCTTTAAAGAAAAAGAGAAAAAAAAACCGTAGAGAGGAAGTAAATGTAGAGTGCTGCGGCTTCATCTTTGGCTTTCGAGTGCATTCCAATGATTTCTGTTGTCTGTGGCAAAAAAAAAAGCTGCTGCTACCGTTATGGGGTCATCAATTTGATGTTGTGCTTGTAGTTTTTTGCAGCCATCAAACCATCTGTGTGCCATCTTCATTATCTTCACAATCGTTATCGTCATCATCATCATCATCATGAGCAGCAGCAGGAGAAGCCGAGGCAGCATTATTATTGTGTGTATGAGGCTCACCTGATGCTGCTGCTGCTGCTGCTCGACTGTCAATTGCAAAGCTCTGCGCTATATACATATAATCATGGCTTGGCATAGTCGCTAACTCAGCGCATTTTTTGTTGTCCTTGTTGTTGCTGTTGTTGTTGTTATCTGCTTTAAATGAATTTTATTTGTGTGTCGCTGTGTAAGAGTGTGAGTTTTGTGCTTGCCTCGCGTTGCGTTGCACATGAGAAATGTGATGAGCGCCTAAAGAGGAAGACTCATTCACTCATTCACTCGCTCGTCATCTATTCTCGCTCCCTCACACACTTTTTCTACTTACACTTCTACTTCTACATCTACTTCTTTTCCTTGCTGCTACGTGAGCGCACGTCGCGTTGCTGCAAATTGAGTATACGGCATGTTGTCGCTTCACGTTACCCAGGCAGCTCTCTCGCACTCTGGCAATAAGCCAGCTACCCATTTACCATCTAAGCATCACCCCCGCCCTACTCGCATTAATTATTGTAATTAGAAATTTTTCAGGCTCTGCCAAGGGGCGGAGGCAAGTGGCGCGTTGGCATTCAAAATGCTTTTGCTTTTCAATTTTTGCTCAGCGCGGCCATCAGTCAGTCAGTTGAGAGTCAGTCAGTGCACAAGTTTAGTCGAGGAAACTGCTCTTAATTTTATGTTAAATTAACCCTTAAATCACACACACACACACACACTCGAGCACCCGCACATACACACACACACACTCACCTCCGTAGTGAGCTCAAACAATGTGCAAATACATTTGTCGAGTAACTCACAGCAAGCATCAAGTGAAGTTGTCTTTGTACTGTCGCCTTTTTTCGTTGTTGTTGTTGTTGTTGTTGTTGTTGCTGTTGCTGTTGTCGCAGCTCAAATTTCAAATTGCTTACTTAAAGCAATAAAGACACAGCAACACTCAAGCACACACACACACACACGCACGTACACACACTCTGACAGACATAAAGCACTCAGCCAAAAACTGCGCCCGATAAAGCACCAAAAAAAAAAAAAAAAAAAACAGCAGTAGAAATGAAGAAACGAGAATGAAAAAGAAAACAGCAAAGAAAGCAAAGCAAAAAGCAAATGACAACAAACATACAGTCTTCTTCTTTTTCCTCTACCACTCCTTTACCTCCCTTGCCTTTTGCCTTTGCTCTTCCCCACTCTGCTCCACTACCACTTATTCTCTTCTTCATCATCAGCTGCCCTCCGCTTCCATCAGCAGCGTCTCGTTTGACGAGCACAAAAATTTGAAAGCGCTTTTTTGAGGCTCGTTTTCGGTCCACATCTTTGGCACTTTTTGACTGGCCCTCTTTGCTCCTCTCCTCTTCTTCTGTCTTCCTCTCTCTGCCTCTGTCTCTGTTTCGTTACCCTCTAACCAGCAGCCGAATCCAATGCCATTTCTCAGTCCTCTGTCATTCGTTTCGACTCAATAACTGTCGCCATCTCTATAACGCTCTCTCTCGCTCTATTCTCTATCTGTCTCATTCTCAGTTTTAGTCTCTGGTGTCGCTCTTAATGTCGTTGCCTGTTTTTCAGTTTTGCCATTCGCCTGCTGCTGCTTGCTTATGCTGTTTATGTAATATATGTTCCAATTGTTTGTTGTTATTATAGTTGTAGTTGCTCCTGCTCCTGCTTCTGCTTCTGCTTCTGCCGATGCAGCGCGTAAATATTGTTTTAAATTTCATAGAGGCCGGCAGCCAAATGCGAAATGTATCCAAAGACACAAAGACAAAGCCAAAGTTAAAAGACAGCAACACAGAAAACAATGACAACGCAGCAGCAGCAGCAGCAACAACAATGACCAGAGTAGAGCACAGAGGCAGAGCAGAGACAGAGGCAGAGAGAGCTGAGAGAAAACCCGTAGATAAATGAACTTAGTTACACACAGTGCGTGTGCTTTTTGGGCAACATGCGAAGGAGGCAGTGGCAGAGGCGGGGGCGGGGGCGGATGAGCTGAATGAGGCGTGCCAGCAGTTAATAGTCTACGGCCAAAAGCAACCAAAAGCGAGGTAGAGTCGGAGCGGAGGCACAAGCAGAGTCTATGGGAGGGGTAAGTAAAAGTTTTTGATTTGTGTGTGTTCAACGCACACACACACACACACACACATATACATTTATAGAGAGATAGAGACGCACACACACTTGCCACAGTGAAAGTAACAACTTTCATTTCAATTTTTTGGGGGAAACACGAGGGAAGGGGGCAGCAGCGGCACCAGAAGCAGCAGAAGCAGTCCCATTTTGTAGATGGGCCGCTGCTGGGCACTAAAAGCCACAACTATAAATATGCAAAAAAAAAAAAATACCGAAAAAAGAGAAATGAATGTATAAGTTGAAGCTGAATGCTAGACTGGGAGTTGCGCTTTAACCAAAAACCTAGCGAAAACGTGGTTCAGCTTACTATCGATTATTTATCAATAACCAGCGGCACACAGCGCAGTCCATCAAGCATTAGATAGAAATTGTATTGCTTTTAATATACGCTTTTTAAGAATTCTGCAAAAGTTGGTCTGTAAATCAAAGGCAAAACTTAGCTTAGCTTACTATCGATTATTTATCGATTACCAGCGGCACTTAAGCGCAGTTAATCAAGCAATAGACAAAAATTGTATTGCTTTTACGCTTCAAGCCAATTTAATAAATATTGTGATTCATGCTTTTAGCAGTAATCGAGGCATATCCTAGATTGCCTTACTATCGATAAGTTATAAATTGACAGCAGCTCTTTATTTTCTACAATTAGGTTGCTTTTATTATACTCTTTATAAAAATTCAACAAAATTTGTACTCTCTTGGTCGCGCTTATATGAAGAAATGAGGTAAATCTTTGCTTAGCTTACTATCGATTTGTTATCGATAAGCAGTTGCACTTAAGCAGCAGCCAATCAAGCAATCCCTAAAAATGTTATTGCTATGCCAAATTATTATATATGCAAATTTTAATCAGTAAAAAGAGGCAAAACTTGGCTTGCCTTACTATCGATTAGTTATCGATTGGCAACGGCACTTTAGCGATAGCAATTTTATTGCTTCGCATTTTGTGTCATACCTTTTTGGGTAATCATCTTAATATACACTTTATACAAATTCAGCAAATGGAAATGTAAATTTATGCTTAATGGCCAGCAATACTATCGAGCGAGCGAGAGAGCAAACGAGCGAAAGAGATATGGGAGAAGACTATATCAACTAGTCTCTTTTAAGGCTCTTACATAAATTTGCATAGCTTTATAGCGCATACATTTTTATTACATATTTAGTACAGGGTATCTCACACAAACAAACAAAACACACAAGCGAGTCGCATTTGGTATACCCTTTTAATAAGTTGAGCTTGTTGAGTGCAATTTGTTTTGGCTGGGCACTTAAGACAAAGCAATACCCTAAGCTGATCAGGAATTAATACCCTTTTGTGTGTACTTTTGGCATGTAAGTAGATGCCTGACACAGAGTTCACAATGCAGGGCAGCATAACAACAAAAACAACAACAGCAATAAGAACAATTTGCGCATAGCAAGAGTGTATAAAAAGCCAAAGTAAAGCAACGACAAACGAGACTAGGACAAGTCAAAACGTTTTGCCTTACACGCAAATACATAGCGAAAGTAAAAGAGAGAGAAAGAGAGCGAGCGAGCGCGAGGTGGGAGTGGGAGTGTGAGAGACGAAGGCAAAGTGTAGCCAATGTTGCCAAGTGGATGAGAGCGGGCGGGCAAAGCGATGTGGAGTGAGAGGAAGGCAGGCCTTTTGTTTTCTAAGGCTTATCTTCATAATGTGAACGTCGCCGTCGCCGTCGCCGTCGCTGTTGCCGTTGTCTCTGCAGTCGTCTCTTTTGCTCATTGTAAAAGTAGCTGATAGCAGCTACAACTTTTGCTAGGGCACACATACACACACACAGACACACACAGACGCACACACGCACAGACAGATAGACACACATAGACACACTCGTAGATATTCATATGTGTGCTCGTATTTTGTGTAGCATACTTTTGTGCGCCAGCCAACCAACCAACCAGCCAGCAACTTTAATGAAACGCCAAAGCGCAAAACTTTCGCTTTACGTTTTGCGGACCCGAGTCTGATAAAACGCCTGCATCACTGTATTTATCGCACATAAAACACACATACCTATAGATACATGTACATATATATAAATTTAGATGTTGAGTAAGCACAGCTGGCACGCATTTGCCTGCCGGCAGCTGCATTAGACAGCCATCCTCCATCCTCCATACACATATCCAATAACCCATGTCCAAGTCCATAGATTTTTTCATGAGAATCTGCCTTAAACACTTTTCCCCAACATTTCTTTGTTATCGCAACAACTGCTCTAAATTGCAGCCTATCAGAATACGTTAATTAAATACATTACAAAAAAAAAACACATCAAATATTTTCCACACAATTTGAGTTCTAGTACAATAAACATAAAAATTACATACCGTATGATGGTAAACCACAATCTGAAGCGATGTTTGTTGTAAACTGCAAGTAAAAGAAAAAAAACTTCATTTAGAACACGTTTGTTCTGTAAGTAATAATAGATGTTTTTGCTTTGTGCTAACAACACAAACTTTGTAAGGTTATCTAACATAAAAACGAACTTCAATGTTTAACTTGAAATGATAAACAAGTTGTTGCTTGCCGAGATAAACAACAACAAATACTTTTAATTAAAAAACTTGAAATAGTTAATGTAAATGTAGTTTCAAATTGTTGTATGTTTGCCTTTAAGTAAATAGGCTGGCATAAAACTGTAATCCGCTTAAATCATGTTAAAGAAATGTATTATGCAAAGCGAAAATTTATGAAATTTTCAAAAATTAACTTTTTGAAAAAATACAGCAAAAACTTATAATAGGATTGTGCAGCGAATGTATACTGTAAATATAGTATATGGGATGTAAGCAGAAGAAAAAAAATGTTAGTAGAAGAAATGGCAAACGAAAATTCTTAGCGAAAGTTTCGCACAACCGCAAAACAATGCAACGGCAGCTGATGCGGCTCAGAAAATGTTAAAACATGCACATGCACACACGCAGTAGCTGCAGCTGTAAGTGTGGCTGCGGCTGTGTGGCAAGCACTGTGGCCGAGGCTGTGGCAAGCACCTTTACAGCGAAACACTCTAAGCAGAGCGCGCTCCCCCTTTTAGGCCACAATATAATTTAGCCCACTTTTGGCTTTAGTTTGCCGGACTTGGCGCCTTTGGAATGCTTCCGCTGAAAACTTTTGCCGCACAAGAGTGTGCGTGTGTGTGTGTGTGTGTGTGTGTGAGAGAGAGGGAGAGAGAGAGCGGATTGAGAGTGAGACTCTGTCAGCTTAGTGTGGCAAACAAAAGCCCATCAGAAGTTGCAACAAGCGACATGGCGGCAGACAAAAGGACAGCCGGACTTACAGGTGGAGCACAACAGACGGCGAACGGCATTCATTCAGCGTTTAGACTCGCGACTCCACTAAGCCGTTCTGCTGGCATCGCAGTCGCAGTCGCTGTCGCAGTCGCAGTCGAGTACTGCATTAGCATTAGCCACTGGTCGCCGGCAGCGTTTGCAACACTTAGGAAATTGAATTTCCCCAGCACCAAGTTGCAAGCTGTTGGCAGCTGGAAGCCATGCGCTCACTCAGCAGAGAGCAGGGGAGAGCGGAGACTAGAGAGGGACAGCTGGACAACACAGGGCCAAAATGCGTGCGAACAAAGTTGCAAAGTTTAAACGGTTTTCGGTGCGTTGAATGCCGCTTGTCGTTGCAATTTGCTGATATGGCGCAAAAACCAGAGAGAGATAGAGAGAGAGAGAGGGAGAAGCGCAAAGGGCTGGCTGACGACTCGCTTCTTATCTGTAGCCCCAAGTGTTGACCAGGCGGACCAAAGGGCGTGTTCTCTGCGTGTGTGTACAGCTGGGAAGGGGATGGGGAACGGGAGGGGAACGAGAGGGAACTACGAACTGCGCTGCATGCCACATCAAAAGTCACTCAGCGCCCCGGCGAATGAAAATTATTTTAAAACTGTCTTCAAGTTGCATGTCTGTCAGCCTGATTGCCAGGGGGTCGCCAAACAGCAGACGAATGGACGAACGAACAGACGGACGGACAGACAGACAGAAGGACGGACGGACAGAGCACGGTTAACGGTCTTGCTTGTCTCTGTTCAGTGTTTTCTGTTTTTTTTTTCCTGTTGTTGTTGTTGTTGTTGTTGTTTGGTGCCCAGCAAGCGGGGATTGTGGGATTTGTTGGGTGTTCTGGATACGTGCCGATTCAGATGTGCCATTGCCCCGCCCCGCCCCTCCTTCGTCCAGCCTTGTCTCTGTCTCTTAATTCCCTTTTCGTTTGCCTTATAATTGTATTTATTTTCATTATTTTAAGCTGCCGCGTCCTGTGCACGTTGCGACAAATTGAATTTGAAATTGAAAACCAAAAACAAGAAGAGATAAAAATTGAATGCGAAAAAATTGTGTATAAATTCATTGCGAGTGATTCTCAATCAGGGTTAAGACTGCAAGATACCCTGCAACTGAAATGCGAATCTATATTGTAGAATCCACAGCATTATAATATTTATGTTAAATTGTTTTGATTAAGTGTAACAACTAGTTGTTTTATAGTGTGATATGATATACCTTTTCAGTTATTTCATAGCCAAATTCTTTCAAAGAATTCAATTCAAATTAAAAATAAATGCTGAATGTTGATAGTAATCATAGAGATGGAGTTTTTTTTTTAGTATTTTGAGCTATCTACGGTAATCGTATTTAAACTGTTAGATACAGAACAAAAGTTGCTGAGGAGTATGCATTTTTCCTTGCTATATATTCCTTGACAATTACATGTCATTTAAAAACAATCATACAATAATATTCAACTACCCAAATTTATTAGACAGACGGCTGTCAATTCTTCTGTCCAAAGGAAGACTAGAAAGATTCACTTAGGATCATCACATAATTCACTATGTGCAACATTAAGATATTAATATCCCAGAAAAATAATTTATAAAAAATTAACATAAGTTTTGTGTAAGCAAATCTCTTTGAATTTTATGTAAACATTTATTTCTATTTCTATTTCTATTTCTATTTCTTTACAAATTTATATCCAAATTGAACTTTTAATATTCATGTATTTATTCTATTTATTTGAGTCTCCATTTATATATCCAAATTTATCTCTATCTCTCCCTTTTCTGTGTGTTCTATGCTATCATGCTATCATCAATCAATTATTGCCCTTTTACAGGGTATTCGTGGCATAAATGTCAAAGAATACACACGTATGTGTATTAATAAAACAAATGTAATCGATTAAAAGCGTAGCAAAGGCAGCTGAGCCCGTGCCACGTCCATTGATTATTGTTGGTGCTGCTGTTGCTGTTGCTGTTGCAGTCATGTTGCATAATCGCAATTGCAACTAGTTTGTCGTCGTGCTATAAATAGCAAAAATGCCCCTCAATTGTGTTCCGTTTGGTTGTAGTATATCTCAAGAAAGCTACTCGAAGGCTAAGCATCAGGTTATGATACTGCTGCTGCTGCTGCTGCTGATGACGATGATGATGATGAGGACGATGATGATGACGATGTGACAGTGAATGCGTGGCACTGACACTGTGATTGATTTCTGCTCTGTTGCAAGGACACAACCACAGCAGCAACAGCAGCAGCTGCTGCCATGTTTGCTCCCTCTCTCCCTCTCTATCTCTCGATCTCTCTCTTTCTCTGATGCTCAAGGACACGAATCTCGCACAAAATTGGCGTCGCGCAATGCATTGCAAGAAGACGACGACGACGACGATGACACCCTCGGCGTCAGTGTCGGCGGCCTGGCTAATTGGATACTTAACAACATGCTGCCCCCAAAACGGGGAGGACGGGGGTGGCGTGGACAGTCGAGATGTCAATAGACAGAGAGAGAGAGAACGAGAGATAGAAAGCTGCAGAGCGAGGAGCGCTGCCTGGTCTATGCCCCCAAAATAAGTATGCTAAGCTCTCAGCGACACAGAAAAAAAAGTAATTATTTTTGATTTATGACTGGCGAGTGTGCAGCAGCAGCAGCAGCAAGAGACGGAGGAGGAGGAGGCACCTCCTGGTCTCCAGTTGGTCCCCGGTTGGTCCACGTCATTTGCGAACGATGTCAACGCATGCATAAAACATGCGCGCGCCCGAAATCCCCACCGTAAACTTATGACAGACAACAGACATGAGGCCAAGAGACACGAGACAAGAGACAGGGGACACGGGACAGGGGACAGGGGACAGGCGAAAGGAGACAAGAGACAAGAGAGACATGCGACGCAACAGCAACAGTAGCAACGGGAGCAGCACACAACTTACAACTATGCAAATTGCGCGCTTTTAGCTGGCACAAAGCAAACTCAAACTGCCTTTTCCCTCACCGTTCCCCTTCGCTGGTTCGCACCGTTCGACTGGTCCCCAAACGCGGGGAAGCGGAGCTTGCTACAAATATTCATAAGTGCCAGGTAGACAACACAGCAACATAGCAACAATTGCGACAATAGCGAACGACGACAACGACGACAACGTTGACAACAACAACCATGCGGAAGTTGCTATCGCATTATGAATTACATACATGACGAGCTCGGGCGGGCGACAACGCTGCGTATGCGTAATGTGACGATAGGCAGCAACTATTTTAATTATTGTCGCATAAAATGCGGCAGCAACAAAAGTTGTTGCCAACTGCTTCAGTCTGTGCTCGCTCACTGCAATGTTGCATGTTTATGCGCTAAAATAAACCAGGCAACATTTTTGTTTTCAAGTTTTCACAATATTTTACTCAGCTGCAACGATCAAAAATTGCAAATTACATCTTTGCAATTGCTTGGAAATAAAATTAATAAACACTAGCAGGAAATTTTCTAGATTATTGATGCGTTGACGAGTTGATGTCAGGATAAAATGTGGCTCGTAAAACTGAACAATATTAATTGAATATCGCCAGATTTTAATTGAGATTATCATATGGTATGCTTTGTTGAAATTGCGTTCTCTGCGTTGATAGTTTGTTAGTCGATGAATTAGCTAGGTCAAAAAATATAATATGCATGCGGTACTACAAACTATTTGCATTGGACGAAGTAAGCTGCTGGTAATCGCTAGCCAAAAATTTTGATAAAGGTGTGTCATATATTGTATATACCGAGACCGAGATATTAGACAAAGTTAACCGGATAAGTGGGCGTGGACAAGCAGTTGTGACTATATTACTAAACAGCTGTGCAGATCTGAAATACATATATAGTATACATAATTTCATTGACAGAGAAAGCTGCTGTTAGTTGATTTAAGTACTGAAGACTAAAAAAAAGTCATTGTCAACAAGTAAGAAACCTACAGTCAAGTGTATGCTCGACTGTGAGATACCCGATACCCATTTTGAATAAGAGCAAAACAGTGCAGTATTATTCTTAAAATATACCAATTTAATATACCACAAAAATTCTAAGATATGCCAAGGCTATTTAAAATAAACCAAAAAGGTAAAAATTAACCAAACTGTACGCCAAAGCATTTCCCAAAATATTTCTTTAATGGCTTCTACAATGTTTTTCAGGAGTTATAAAAATAAATTAGTGAAGGCTGATATGCTAAATGAGCGTGGTCAGGTACAGGCATTTCAAAAAGATTGATCACCTTAGATTACTTTTGATGAACTGGTACTCAACAGTTGTTGCAAGAAATTGACATTAACTAAGCTGCTGCTAAGCACAATTTGCTTAGAAGTATGAAAAAAGTCAGAAATAAAATAAATAAGTGTAAAAAAAAAGAAACGAAATACATAACTAAATAAATGAATTGTAAATTTAAAATTACAAAAAAATTAGTACATAAATATATAAACACATTAATACAAATATTATAAAATTAGTATGTAATATAAAATATATAATTAAATACATAAATACTCGAACATTTATTAATGAGCTAACTAATTTAATAACTTAATACAATAATAATAAAACATAATAAATATGTTAGTAAATTATTTCACTAATATGTTTTCCCCTTGCTTTTTACACAAATTGTGATTTCGATATCGATTTCGACACATTTTGTTCCAACTGTGAATGGAAGTGTGATGTGTGGGCAAATAATACTTGTATGTAAAATATAGATGCATATTCGATTAGAAAAGTAAACCTAATCTGCATATGTCATGCAAATATCGCAATGATAGTTAATGCAACAGAAATTGCTTGTAAATTTATGCAAATATTTTTCACCCAGAATCTGTGTGAATGCGTACGTGTGTGTGTGTGTGTTTGATTGTGTGTGTGTGTGTGTGTGTGTGATACGTGTGTGCTTTGAGGAGAGCTCAGATCGTGGGGCAAACAAAACTGTGTTTGTGTGTGGCACAGCGGCTGAAAAATGACATTTGATCGATAAGAAAGATTAAACAGCGCAACCCCAACACCAGCTGTGTGGAGAGGATTGAGAGGGATGAGAAGAGGGAAGCTGTAAGCAAAGGGTGAAGGGTGAGTGATATACGAGCTTGTGCACCTGTTTGTGTCAGTCGCCAGCTGAGCGAGAAAGGAGCAAAAGGAGCAAAAGGAGCACACACATACACAGAGAAAGGGAGAGAGAGAGAGGGGAGAGGAGGCGCCGCTGGCAGCGGGGGCAACTCGCAATCCCAGTTAGCTGTGTGTGGCAAAGTAAATAAAAATCCAACTAAATTGAATTTCGCAACACATTTCGAACGAAATTTTTGCATATGCCAACTGCCACGCCCAATTCTGACACCGTTGCGCCCCTCCGCACCATGAAGCACAACCGAAAAAAAAAAAAAATAGCAAAGCGTTACAGTTGCCATTTTGTTTGTTGCTGTTTGTGTTTTCTTTATACACATTTCATTTCATTTTTTTCTCGTTCTTTTTTTTTTTTGGATTTTTAATTTATCGACATATGAAAATGTACAACTCTGTGTTGTTGTTGTTGTTGTTGTAGCTGCTGCTGCTGCTGTTGGGTTTGCATACAAATTTTGTTGGTCAGCTGAGTTTTTGAGCAGCATTTGGTCAGCAGTTGCCACTGACACCCCTTGACACCCCTTGACACGCTTCGGGCACCTAGGGGTGACTCCCAGACTCCCAGACTCCTTTCCTCATCGTTTGACTAGTCGGACGCTTTGGAAAACCGCAAACTTGCCGAGATTGAAAGCAATTTCTGCTGTTGCCATATGCCAATGCGGGCTCACATACGTGCAGCAGCAGCAAGAGACTCAGAGAGAGGCAAGAAGAGGGGCAAGTCAGCTGGCATCTCGTGGGAGCGACTCATATTTCATGGGGCACGCGCTGACAGCTCCCCAAGCAATTGGCGGGTAGCTGTTTAAAAATTCAAGCGAATGGCTAAAGAAAAATGCGTGAACAGCAAATGAGTAGCACCTGAGTGGAGAGTGGAGAGAGCGGGTAGAGCGAGCGAATTCATTGAATAAATGCATGAAATGAATGAGTAAATAACTGGAATGACTAACTGCGGTGCTTAGTCGTCTCAGGCGGCGACTCAAGGCACTCGATTTGCAAATTACGTGAAGAAGCAAAGCGCTGCACAGCTGAACTCAAAAAAATGCGGCTCAGCTGAAGCTAAACGGGGTTGCTGTTGTTGTTGTTTTGTTTGAGGTGGGGCCAAGCACAAAAGGTGTGAAAATGGCAGCTTCAGCAAGCACTTGAACGTGTGGTTCACATGCCACACACACACACACACACCCACACACACACACACACACACACACATACACACGCATACACATCACCCATACCATCAAACACACACGCACACTCAAACTGAGACACAGACAAGGCCTGGCAGGCAAATGGCATTATCAAAATTTACATACAAGCATATCCTGATTATCCTTTAAGCATGAATTATTGAAAGCGTAAATACCGCCAGAGACAGTTGGCAATGCAATGTGCGAGGTGGCAATCCTGAGGGGGAAAGCTGCTTTTATAATGGCAACAGCAGCAGCAACAACAACAACAAGAACAACAATCACAATACGACAAAAGTTGCGTAGTAGCTTTTTGAGGAGGAGGAAGGAGAAGCAAGCAAAGAAGAAGAGAACAAGGACGATGGTTTAATTTTCACATGACAAACCGAAAGACAAACTGCGAGACATTTCAATGGAGCTCACAGCTCAAAGGCGAGGGGAATGCCAATGCAAAGAGCACCACAACACAATGCAGAACAAGAGCACAGTGAACGAGAGAGAGAGATAGAAGAGAAAGAGGGGAAGGAGAATGTAAAGTGAAGCGAAGGGAAAGCATTGAGCTAATGTGAAGACAGGCCAAGTGCGTCTGTATCGAAAGTGACACGATTGAAATTCGTATGAACTGAGAGAGTTACTTTCAAAGGTATTTCGTAGGCAAAGATTCCTTGAAGTCCAATCACTGAAGCTGGAGACAAAGTCTAGAGAACTACAAGTAAGTGGCATTCTTAGAAGAGAAACATTAGATGAGGAACTATGTTAAACTAAAATGTTGCTGATCAACGTAAAATGACATTGAATAACGGATTAGTAAAGCGATAATTCAATTAATATTTTAGATAAGCAATGCAAATGAGAATCCCATAATTGCAAATTAAGATAATATTCAAAGTAAAAATATTTCAAAAGTAATTAAATATTATCATGTTCTAATAAAAGATTGAACACATGTAAATACAAATTTCTTAAAATGAAAAATTAAACAATAAAAGATCGGACATTTAACAGTACAAAAAGTAATATTCGATTTGGTATTTTAAATGTAACAGCAAATAAGTAAGAGTGTGCTCGACCCCAAGATACCCGACACCCATTTTCAATAAACCCATATACCAAACAAATACTGAAAATACTTTAAAATATACCCAAAATATATATACCAAAAAATCGTGAAATAGTCCGAAGGGTATATTTGAAAAATTGATGCAGTTATACATTCAAAATATACCCCAGAGTGCAATATACCGAATTAAATTCTAAAATATACCGAAGGCTACATTTGGTATTTTGATATACTACTACACTCAAAATATACCAAAGAGTATAAATACCGAAAAATACTAAAATATATCGAATGCTATATTTGGTATATCAACATATTGCATTTAACATATATTGCGGAGTACAAAATATACCCAAAAAATACTGAAATACACCGAAGGCTATATTTCGCACATCGATATAGTTTTACTTTCATAATATACCTTAGAATATAAAATGTATATACCAAAAAATACTAAAACATACTGAAGGGAAATTTCAAAATATACCCAACATACATCAGATTGTCAGTCAAAACTACTAAGTATGATCCGTTTGTGGCAGCCCTTCTATCCTCTGGGTAGCGGGCATAAAAAATAAAATAAAATTTATAATACGCAGCATTATTTTGCAAACGAAATATAAACCGAGGAATGACAGCGTTCAACTTCACAGGGGCTTAAATGTTAATTAGCTTAACCAAACAGAATTGAGACGAGTTTGAGTGTCTCAATGAAAGCTATCCACTTATTTTTAAGTACACACTATAGTGTAAAGTAATGTGAATAACAAACACTAAAAGCAACACTTTAAATTCAAAAATTCTCAGGCAGGCAAAAGAAAAGGTTGACGATATGCAAATAATGTGGCGAAAAGCAGCATTATTTTGATGGAGAGAAAGAGAGAGAGAGTGAGAAAGGGAGAGAAAGGGAGAGGAGAATATTGTAGAGGAAACGTCGCATTCACTTTGAAATCTGAAGGCAACAAGCGACATGGCTTAAGACATTGAGACATTGAGTAGATGCATTACAGATAATCAAATCTCTGAATCGAAATATTCACTTTCAAATCTCAGACAAGCAGAGAGAGAGAGAGAGAGAGAGAGACAGGCAGCTCGTCACCAAAAGCAAGTTGAGTTTCACATCCGTTTGGGCTTAACGGCGCCACACACACACATACATAAACAAGAAGAGGGAGCTCGACAAGTTGAAATCCACTCACTTGGATAAATATGTTTTCAACTGTTTGTATTCATACTTGTACATTCTGTGCTCTTGTTTCGACTCCTGCTGCGTATTGTGTGTTAAAATCCTGTTAAAAGTTTGCCATAAATCCTATTTACATATTTCGTCTTCTTCGTCTTGAACGAGTTGCCAAAGCAAGGGATTCCAAGGAGTCGCGTCACCGAAGTTTTCCACACAGTGTGTGTGTGGGGAGGTGGCAGGAGGTGGGATGGGGGAGGGGGCATATCAATTGTTTAGGCAAATAAATCATAAGACTTCCTACAGGTCTAGCACAACTGACCCCCACCTGCTAACCTGCTAACCTGCAAACCAAAAAGACCAAAGACCACAAAAGGACGGCGACGGCGAAGAAAGTCGAAGTTGAAGTCTGACGAAGACAACTGGCTTTTTCTTGGCTTCGCTTTAGCAGCTATTGTTATTTGGCCTGACCTCGTTTTCACTTCATTTCGGCTGGAATGCTCGGCTCGGGTTTGAGGCTGCTGCGAGATGGCTGCAGTGCTTCCTTCCTGTCATCCTTCCTGGCCATCCACCATCCTCTAACCAACAGCAGCAGCAGCGATTCAGCATTCAATTTCGATTAATGTTGCCAAACGGCAGCGCATTGTTCTCGCCACCAAAACCCCCCGTCGTTATGTCGTGTGTTTTGCGGTCTACTCACGATTTTGTTTACCAACCAACTAACCAACCAGTCCGCCAACCAAGTAAGTAAGCAAACCAGTCATCACGCAACAACAACAACAACAACAACCACGCCCCATTTTAACAAAACGTAAAGTCATCAGCATCGTCTTTGTCTTCGAGGCTTCGCTGTGTAATCCTAAGCTGTGGCAGTCAGTGGGCGCATTTGTTATGCTAAAGATTCACTTTGCATATGCTTTCTCAGCCTTGGCCATATTTTGAATAATTGTCCGCTAACCGAACCCGAACTCCCAAGCTCCCGAGTTCCCTCTTCCTCTTCCTCTTCCTCTCATCGCCTCTGTCAATATACACGCTGGCCGATTAGATAACTGCCGATGCTCCCTCAAGTAAATTGAAAATGCCTGCGACTGGCAGCTGCCTAACTGTCTGTGTCTGTGGTTGCCTCTTTACACCTGATATCACCTCATAAGCATAACAGCATATACATACATATATATTGTACACACACATATACACACACATATACACACACATATATATATATTGCGGCATATGAGTGTATTCACTTGAGATAAATGCGCCTCTAAGAGACTTTTCAATCGAAATTGAAAATGCTCTGGTCATTTGCATTTTTTCAGATCTAAAACAAACAGAAACAGAAACGGAAAGTAGCTAAGCAACAGCTCGACTTTCTGATACTCTGATCAATCATATGTTATTATTTTTTTAATTGTATAATATTTCATTTAACAGTTTTTTAATTTATTTGATTTTATTTTAGTTTATTAATTCACTATCATTATTATTATTATTTAATTTGACTTTAAATTGTTAAATTGTTAAATTTTTTTATTTTTTTTTTATTATGATTTTCTATTAATTAATTTATTTTTTATTTTTAATTTGCATAACTTATTCTTATTTTTTTCTATTCTGTCCTCTCTTATTTTCCTGATTTTTTAATTTTCTTAATTTTTTAATTTTATTATATATTGTTTTAATTACATTCATTTTATTTGATTTTATTTTTATTGTTTATTATTAATTGTTACTTATCATCTATTTATTATATTTATTGAGTTATTATTAGTATTAATTAAGTTTAAATATAGTTTTTATTTTACATCAGTTTTTCGTACTTAATTTTTTTATTTATTTTATATACATCTTTTTATTTGATTTTGTTGTATGTTAATTTTCAATTTCTTATTTACTTGACTTTACATAGCTTTGTTTTAATTCCTAATTTTATCCTTTTAATTTTACTTTATTTTTTTCTCATTAAGTTCCTTAATTTATTTATTTTGCTATTTTTAACCATTATTTATATTGAATTTATTATATTTATAATTTTTTTAATTTTACTTCATTTTTTACTTCAAATAGTACACGTAATACAAAAAGCATTGATAACCTTTGGCAACATTAAATAACTATTAACTTACTTACTATTTCTAATTTATTTCTGCATGATTTAATGTCACTTGTACTTGACTTTGATTTAGCCACTAATCATTGAAATGAACATTGCTTTCATTTGAAGATAACTACAAACGAGAAAATGTGAAGTGAACTATTTGAGGATTATTTCTGCATGATTTAATGAGACACTCACTAATCATTAAATGAAATTCGATTGAAGGTGAATGCAAGAAAAAGTGTGTCAACTGCTAATTTTGTGGGAGTGTGTGTTGCTCTCTGTATGATTTAATGGCCAATTTAAAAAATGTGTATTTTGCTGCAATGAAATATGCAAAATAGGAGTTTTGAGACAATTTATTGCACGACAAAGTTGCAGCCTAAAACAAAACAAAAAAATGAAAGAAAGAAAAAAATGTGTGTACTACATATATACAAAGTGTATATGGGAAAATGTTATTGTAAAATGTATTGTTGTTGCTGTTGTTATTTCCTTGTTTGAGGGTCGGTAAAGTATTTTCAATTTGAATGTTGCGTATACGCAACGTGAGCGCACGCAACGTCCCCAGAGTTGTTTTTTGCCAAAGTAAAACGAAGGCAAAAATGCACAATGTGGGGCTTGTAAATCAAATGTGTGTGGCTATGGCCACATGCTCCACACGCACACACACGCACACACACACACACACACACACACACACACACACACATTTGTATAGTGACTCTTATACAGTTGGATTGCATTGAGTTTTTGTGGCGTGGCGCTTAAAAGCACGCAACACTTTTTGGCCAAACTCAATTAGTTGCCATTTTTTAGTGTGCGGTTCTATGCGAGTGTGTGTGTGTGTGTGTGTGTGTGTGTATGCGGGGAGGGTGTCTGTACTGGTGTGTGTTTGGCATTTAGTTGTGCGAATGGGGGGCAACAAAGTCAAGTGGCTATTGCTTCGGCAACTCTGTTGCCAGCCATAAAAAAAAAACAAAAAGAAGAAATGTGAAGCTCACTCCGTAATTGAAGTTGCAATTGAAGTCGCACTTGAAAAAGCCAAAGCCTCAGTTTCAATTCTGACAAGCAAACACACACACACATATATGAATGTATGTATGCGTGTGGCATATGAATTGTATGACAGCTCCCAAAAGAAAAGCTCTCTCTGTGTGTTTCCCCCGAGGAGCAGCAGAGTGGAGAGATCGCTGCTGCTGCAAGGACGAGCCACTTAACAAGCAGACAACAGCAGCAGCAACAACAACAACAGCGATAAAAATAACCACAATAATAACCGAATGCCATAACAGCTCAGCTGGCCGCTAAAGTTGCTGGCCGCAGCCGACTAGCGTGTACCCTAACCTGCAGTTAAAGCGAAAGGTAAGTGAATTGCGGCCAACATATTAGATTTGGCCAACTGCAGCAAACACCAAATTGCTAAGAGGGGGAAGCAATAAGAGGATGAGGGCGAGGGAGAGGAAGAGTATTGCCAAACGAGGCACAAAACCCACAAAAAGGATGCGGGTTTTTGTCTTTTTCACTCTTTTGGTTCAGTTCGGTTTGGTTTGGTTTTGGTTTCGTTTCAGTTCAGTTTCGGTTTGGCCAATCCGCATTTATGTTTGCGTTTTCCGGGTGAACAGCGAGCATACAGAGCGTGCGACGGGGTTAACCGGTGGGCGGGGAGCGGGGAGTAAGCGAGAACGGACAGCTTACGCAAGTGAAAAGCACACACAACGCTTATTATTTAAAATGTTGCCACACACACCAACACACACACACACACACACACACACAAGCTACAGTGAGTGCAAAGGACGCGTCGCAAATCTCAAAATGCTTTCGGCGGCCTTTTCGAGGCATTTTCAATGCTATTAAAAAGTTTCGCGAACAGGAAAAGCGCCTACAACACAACAAAACACAAGCAAAGGAACACAAATACCATATATATAAGATTTTATTTTATTATGATGATTTTTTGTTGCTTCTGCCACGCATTTTATGAGTCGTCGCTCTCTCTCAACTCACGACACGGTCACGAGAAGATAGGCCACAAGACAAAGCGGAGTGGGAGGAAGTGAAGGTGTGTGTCAGGGAATGGGGCAAAACACATTGGTAACCGCAGCAAAACAGACCCAAGCAAACCCAAGGGGAAAGCATGTGCTGCAAGAGGACACCCAGCGAGGGTTGCCTCGAAAGTTGAAGCAGGTGCCAGAAGCAGCATCAAATTCAAGTTTATTTGGGCAGCACTTCGTAATTTGCATTCAAATTTTAAACTACAAAATCTTTATAAAGCTGCATCGTAATTGTGCAAACGTAGCCTAAGAAGATCATAGATAGTAATGATATAAAATAACTTGAAATATTTCATATCAAGCATGTATTGTTATAGATTTTTTGTAGTTTTCAAACTAATGCATTTTTATTTAGGATTATTTTTCTTTGTAATTTAAAGTAATGATTTCGCTTCATGGCCTATTAATTTTAACTTTTAATTTATTTTTTTTTTAATTTACTTGAAATATAGCCAAAGTGATATATATTTGGTTAATACAACAAAATTTTAATGGAATATTTATGTTTACAGGAAATGACTCACAAACTATTCACTATGCCTTATAAATTTATGTATATACCAAAATAAGATAGCAAGTCAATTCAATTTTTACAACTAAAATAGATTAACACAGTGAACGAAAAACTATTTCACAAATGAAAACAATAATTTGTAAAGAATATAAGAAAAATGAATTATAAATGAAGGGATTATTTGAGAAACATACGAGTATTTAGTAAAAATCAGGGATGGCAAATAATAATGATGAATTTCATGCAAACACAAGAGAGAAAGCTAGTCCCTACAGATTTTTCATAAAGACAAAACAGTACAGTATTTATCTTAAAATATACTGAAAAATACTGCCAAAATACCACAATATTTTGAATGATATATTAAGTATATTGGTATAGTACTACATTTAAATAACCCCATAGAATTCAAAATGTACCAAGCCAAAGTAAATAGGACCCGATTACAGTAGGCATTTATGTTATTGATATACGAAAGTATTTCTTAAATAACTTCGACAACTTTTCGATCGCATCCAAAGCTTTAGTCTCTGAGATACAGACAGACGGACATGGGTAACATACATTTCCAAACAGGCGCAAATTATAATACCCTTCTACTCAATGGGTAGCGAGTATAACAATTAAAGAAATGAGTGAATGAATAATAAAGGAATGAAAAAATAAGAAATTAAGGAATGAATGATGAATGAAGAGATATTTAGTAAAAATTAGGGACAGCAACAATTAAGTAGATATAAATTTTAAGTAAACACTAACACTCTAACACTCACTCAAGTCGGGTAGGCAAAAAAAATCACATAGTACTTAGAGTCTAGTAGAAATTTAAATGAAATTTCCAAGTTATTCTTCTATTAATTGGTAAGTTTCATAATATGTATACAAGCAAAACAAGGGGAAAATTCTTATTCGACAAACTTTTCAGCTATTTTCCGAACGCAACTTTTTATCCATTTTCTAAAAAACTCAAAACTTAGTAACAAATATAATAGTTTTTATAGTTGTAATATTGTAGCTAAAGCCAGGCTATCTTAAACAATTGGTAAACATAGTCTGGCCTTTATATGGTATATAGCATAGAATACATATATTTATTTTAATATACATGGCATGTAGCTTGGAATCATTAGCAGACTTTTGCTGTTTTGCTGTTTTGCCAGAGCTTTTTATGGCTGTCGCCTTTGGAGCTGTCAAGCTAATTGTGCTCACGCACAGGTCGAGTTACCTGCCAACCACAAGAATGCGTATTTGCCTCCTCTTCGCTCTCTCTCTCTCTCTCTCTCTCTCTTTCACTCTCATGCTCTCTCACTCTCTCTCGCTCTCGCTGTCTGTCTAGCACTTTATCTGTAGGGCCTTTTGTTGTGCTGCCTCTGCCTGCCTGCCTGCCTGCCTGCTTTTGATTTTATTTATTTTTATTGGCCCTCGCGCTTTTTACACATTTTTCATTTCCCTACTCAAAACTTTTTTTGTTGCTGTTGCTGTTGTTGTGTGTGTGTTGTTTTGCTGTTTCTGTTGATGCCGTTGCTGTTGTTGTTGTTCTTGTTGTTTTTTTTTTGGCTTTTCATTGTTTTGTGTTGCAGCAATTAAAATTTTTATGAGCAAACAAATTTTCATTTACAACAATAACAACAAAGTGCAATAAAATAATAATAAAAGCAAAAAAACCAAAAAAAACACAAATTCACGTTACAAAAGGAAAAGTGAAAAAGTGCTAATTGGTTAATTGTGCGCACACAGGTAAGTGAAACCAGTTTGTACTCCCTCTCACAACACACACACACACACACACACATATGTGGGTGTATGTAGGTGGCAAAGTGTGAACGTGTGTGTGTGTGTGTGTGAATGCCGCATTGTAGCCGTTGTCCTGCTCAATAATTCAGCAAACCAAACGCTCGATGGCGGCAAAGAAAATAAAGCGTTTACGTCTCGACAACGACGCAATCGACTCTCGAGATACACTGTACCAAGTTGTATAAAGTTGATAGACATATTTATTATGTTAATAATTGATTTGATGAGAGCATTCAAAATACAATGTTAATATACGCAAATATTGGAGCGGCAACTGAACTGAATTGCTGTTAATATTGTGAATGAATTGGAAATTCACTTTAAACGTAGACTAAAAACAATTACAAGTTTTAATTCAAACGATTTACGAGAAATGTTAAAGGCATTGAATTAAGATAATTCAGACTTTCGTTTGAATAATTTAATTATTGAATATTGACTTGAAAATTGTAATTGTAGAAGAATTCATAGCAGATTCTTAAGATTATACAAATTTTAGAGAAATTGAAGTTAGATTATTGTAATTAATATCACAAATTATATTAAATTGACGAATATGTTGGAAATTCAAATTTATGCTAGACTCTAAGGACTGTCAATGTGTAATATAAACCTCAACATGAACAGTTTCCTATCAGCTTTTATACATCTTCTGAAACTATTAAAAAATGTTACACTTATTATAAGAATAACTTGGCAACTTAATTTAAATTAATACTAGACTCTAGATAATGTGAATTTATATTGTTCAATATGAATATCAGCATTTATTTTCACAATAAGTTTATTAATTGTCATTATTTAGATTATATATAAATAAGCTAGAAAGAGAGCTTAAAAAAATCGTGTTCTTATGTTGCCATTTTCTTTTACAGATAAGCTTAATACTAAATCAATCTTTCGTTAAAGTTTTTTCATATGTTAGTGTTGGTTAATATAAAATACAGAAACAATTCTGTTAGATGCCAACGATCTTATTCTCCATTTAACATTTTAAATGTTCTTAACATTTTTAGAAATTATAAAATAATTTCGGTGGATACAATAACCCAACATAAATTTACTAGTACTGGCTGCTTTGGCCTTTAGCTAATAAAGAAAATGTTTTATTATTTGGCGTTGTCTTTTAAATAACTTAAAAGAAAAAGAAAACTAATCAAAAACGTTGGAAAAAACAAAATAAAATAAATTTAATTTATTATCTCAAAGATTTTTAATCAGTTCTACACAAGTCAAGTAAATATTGAAGCATTAGCTGCAATTAATAGAGTTCTATGTAAATTTTGTATATGATTTCAAAAATGTTAGAAAAGTTGAACTTAATAAATTTATTTTAAATTCAAGATTCATTTCATTTACTGCATTGTTCAAGATATCAAATTGGTGCTACACACTAATTAAAATCAAGTAAATGTTTAAACATTAGCTGCAATTAATGGAGTTGTATAAAATATCTCAGCCAGTTGTAGTACTGCATGTAAGGGTATAAGAATGGAGCATGATGCGGCTTTAAGAGTCGCCATCGCCATCGTCATCGTCATGCTCATAGTCGTTGCTGTTGTCGTCGCCGCTGTTGCTGTTACTGGTTGCTGGTTGCTGGTTGCTGTTGATGTCGTCCGTTTAAGGCGTCAGCTGCTGCACTGCAGACAAAAGCATTGACACGCCCAAAAACACAGACAGGAGCAGCAGCAACAGCAGCAGCAGCAAAAGGAGCACCACAAGGAGCAGGAGCTGAGGCAGAAACAGCAGCTGCCTCTCTTCTGCTCTTTAGTTGAGTTGGACAGAGCGCCATTCAAGCTAGTTGTTAGTTTAAACTGATTTGCAGTGTTTGACATGGCCATAAAAAGCAACGAGGAAGAAGATGGCCAAAAACTCGACTCGCCTCGACTCTGGACTGTACTATATATGCACATACATACATACATATATATGTAGAGCATATGGCTAGAGCGGAAGGCAGTGAACAGGTCAGATCAGCATAGCTTCGTTTAAATGTGTTTTCTTCATTCCTTGTCTCTCACACACGTATATCCTTCCCCTTCATCCTCACCCCAATGACAGCCATGGGATTTGCGGAAAAGCGTTTGGCCAGAGGGTCAAAGGAGGGACAGTGAAGGAGAGAAGAGACGGAGAGGAGGGACAGGCAGTAAGTTCTCTCAACGCCTGCCGTGTCCTGGTGGTCATTTTACTAATCTCTTCATTTTGCTCAGCGCTGCAAACGTTTTTTCCCATGTTTACAATTTATTTGGCTTGTTGTAGACTCCATTGCTGCCGTCCATTCTCATTGTTGTTGTTGTTGATGCCCTTGTTGTCGTTGTTGTTGCTCATACGCCCCATTGTCCGCATTTTGGAGCCCTGGTGCGCCCTTTTGTTTGACCAGCACATTGAACAGCGAGTCGAGTTGGGCAGGAGAGAACTGATGGCGTCTCTAATGTTAAGTTCACTCATTCATTTTGGGTCGCCCTCTCGCTGCCTGACACGCCTCCACCTGCTTCCAGCAACAGCAACAACAACAACAACAACGAGAACAACGAGCTAAAGACAGCCTCCATTTTTTTTTTGGGATTCGCCGAAATATTATGCTGCTGCACGTCTCGCTGCGGAGGCGGCAGGAACAGAACCAGAACCAGAAACAGAAACAGAAGACAACAATTAAGTAAAACGATTAATATGCAAAGTAGTCGAACGCCAATGTGCCATGAAATTTGTTGTCGATGCGACGAAGCACTTTACTTCACTTCACTTCGCTTCACTGTCGCAACGATAACGGTTCAATAGCGAATTTAGCATTAGATAAAAGCAAAATGTTTTACATTTATATGTATGTGAGAGAGCAGGTGCCCAAAATGTCATTTAAATATTTAAAACTTGGCAATTGCTTCTCGCATGGAATACGGAATACGGAATACGGGAAGGAAAACATGAAAAGCAGGAAACGAAACATTATTCTCGAATGTATTAAATTAAATGCATGCAATTTATTATATTATATTTGTGTATAGTAGTGGAATTTTGTGGTATTCAGTTTATTGTTTGCACAACTGAACTAAAAATATATGTTGCGAATTTCTCAACAATTCAATTCCAACCAACTAATTAACAAATGAACTGCAGCCAAAAAATTGTCGATGTGATCTGAATTTCAAATATGTTATATGTTTGACTTAAATTCTTTTCAAAAGAGTTTAACAAGTATAAATAATATTTACTAAAATTGTTGAAATTATGGAATACAATGATAGTCAGTTTATTACGTGCACAGCTATAAGAATGTTGCGAATTCGTCAACTAATTAACAAAGGAAATCATAGTCAAGAAAAAAAAGAGTAATCTAAATTTTATTCACTTATAAGTAGTTCATTATAGTATGCATAAAAATTTTATGCAAACAACTTTTACAGCAAGTATTGATTATATTTATTCATAGTATTAACTAAAACTTCAAAGTTGGTGAGAATTTCTCAACTAACTAACAACTGAAATTATTGCCAGAAAAGTTGAAATACTTTTTGCAAATTAGTTTAATTAGCAGCGACTTTTCGCAATATGATTGTCAATTGCATCTGAATATAGTACAAACTATATTTACAAGCTATACAAATTATTTGAAATACACAAATTCAATTTTCTACAAAGAAACTAAAGCTTTAAAAATAACAGAAATGCGTTAAGTTAAATTGATACAAATTAACAAATAAAACGACAGCTAAGTTCCAGAAAAATGAATAAAAAGATGAAATTATTTAGCCAATTAGTTCAATAAGCTAGACATCGTGCATTATAGATATTATGTTCGATAAAATTTGAAAGTTCTCTACAAAGAAATTGAACAGCTAAAAATGAATTTGATGCTAAAGTCGTTTTAAAGATTTCTCTGAAGACTTTTAGTGAAATCAATTAAAAGGTGATTTCTTATTTTTAAATACTTTATATACCATATTTTTAGGTATTTTGCAGTATATTTGGTATATTTGGCTTTTATTCAAAATGGGTAGCGGGTATCTCACAGTCGAGTACACTCCACTGTAGCTTTCTTACTTGTTCATTTATGCCGTGGTATTGATATCGATATTCATACACGCTTCTATAATTATTTATACTTGGTAATTTATAAATACTTAATATAAATTAAACTGGATTATGCCCAATTTCAATTTTAACAGAAGTCGGCAACTCTATTTTTGCATGTGTGGTATGTGTGTGTGTGTGTGTGTGTGTGTGTGTGTGTGTGTGTGTGTGTGTGTGTGTGTGTGTGTGTGTGTTGTAATCCATTAATATTTGTTTAATCTGCAGTAGAGATGCAAGTAATTCATGTTAAATCTTTTGGGGCAATCCCAGGATTTAATCCCGTTCGTTTAATTTCTATGCACAAATCGCATTTGGAGTACTGTTGCTTTTGTTATTACGGTCACAGTTCTTGACCCCCCAAACACATGCACACACACACTCTCGCACACACATGGCAACACACAAGCAGAGAAAGTGGAGAGAGAAAGAGGGCACTGTGTGTGGGTGCAATGGGGTTTTGTTTGCTTCCAGCATTGTTGTTGCATTTAATTAAAACCCTAAAATGTAGGCACACGATTGTTGTACTACAACTAGTTGGCAGAGTGGCTCGATAAGCCAAAAAGGGGGACGTATACGTGTGTGTGTGTGTGTGTGTGTGTGTGTGCTGAGGGAAATTGGAAAGCCAACAACAAAAATAAATAAATGTGGAACTGTGCTGGTATTTTGGCAACCACAGTCAGATCCAGGACAACAACAAGCATTACAACAACTCACTTCCAACCCCCGCAGTAACCTCCCTCTTCTCCCACTTCCACTCCCGCTTTCTCACTTGCTCTGTAATCGCTCAAATTGCTGGGCAAACATTCAAGTAGTTTTTGAGCAAAATTGTTAAATGATTTCATTATAATCCAAAAGAGTCCATTATGAGGCAACCACATGCATATTAAGTGCGGTCACGTTACCCGCTTCCAAGACAACCGAAACACACAAAGATATAATAAAAACTGTAACAGCAGAACGAACTTATCTCAAAATTGAACTGACCTACGACAATCACTTTTCATTTGTACACAATTTATTGTATATATATATATTTTTTTTTTTTTGCTTTTACTCTTTTTCTCACAATTCATCACAACTTTCGTTTTAATTTCCCCCACCTAAGATGCTTCAATTAAATTGCGTGACAACTTTAATTACAATTTTGGGAAAGGATTTTCACTTCATCATTTTTGCGCAAAAGTTTCACTCTTTGTAGAGTTCCAATTACCATAACTTTTTGGGCCAACAAAACTTTGGCTATTCCCTTGCGGTGTGCTGTCTTGTCTACGTTTAGAATAATTCAATTTTAGTGAATTAGCACTGATGAGACGACGACAACAACGACGACAACAACGACGTCGACGACGAGAGACATCAACATTTTTCACTTTTCACAATAAATATGATAATCGTAATTACAAGTTTCCTTCTTCAAAAACGTTGCGCCTGCTGAATGTTGAATGAAATACATAAATGCTTGGCAACTTGAAAGCAAAACTTTGTATTTGTTGCTAATTCAATTATCTTCAGCTGGCAACTCTTTTAATTTATATATATTTTTTCCTATTTTCAAGGCTTTCAACTTCATTAACAATTTCGTTCATTTGCAAAGCTTCTAATTATTGAAATATAAATATCTAACGATGATTTTACATATATGTATTTCAGTAATAATTTATACGAATAAGAAAATCTCAGATTCACAACAATTGTAAACTTGGTGGTAAACATTTTTGGATCAACAATTTTTTACTGTTCTAAATTTAAATGAGAAAGAATTACGAATTAAAGTAAGTATTGTTAAAATGTTTGCTGTAATAATGGTTTACCTTTATTTCATTTAATAAAATATACCATATAGAGTTTACACTCTATCAAAAATATATGTATGTATATACTTTAGTGTATTACCCTTCTACCAAAGAAGAAAGAATTTATTACATTGATTTGAATATGCTATTTAAACAATAGAAAATGAGAAATATTTGTCCCATAAAATAATTTTCACTAGAAGAATAAGATTTTAAAATGTTTATTATATTAAAGGATAACTAAATGGTATACACTTTGTAAATATTAATTGAAAGAACTTCAATAAAATTTGGTTGAAGTTGTGTTTTGAGTAAAGATATATAGATAATAGCTCGTGATAAGCACATTCATTAGAGCTAAGAATGATTTATGAATTATTTTTCTTTTTTAAGATAATTGCAAAAATTAAGAAATTCGTACGCAAACTAAAAAATTGACAAGTTTATAACATATATATTATTGTTAAAGAGAAAAGTTCCTAAAATCAATCTTTGCTATAAATATATATAAATAGTTCTAATCCAGAGCTAAAAGAATAACCTAAACACTAATTTTTAAAATGGTTTCATTTAATATTTTCACGCGACAAATTCCCATTTATTTATAAATGTAATAAAGGCAACACCCATTTGTGGTTCATTTAATATTTAGTCAACTATTAATATTAGTTATTCAAAGAAAAATATACAAAATATACATATACATATGTATTAGTGTTTTTCAATTTTAAGAGTGTAGGTCGTAAGCACTGCTATTTCAAAGTTCACAACTGAATATATACATAAATGTTATATTTGATAAAGGCATCTAATTATGTAAAAAATGTATAAATAATAATTCAGTCTTCAAATTTATTTGTTAGAGTCTGGGACAATTATTTCAGTCAAAATTAATCTGAATAGGTGAAAGTGTTTTTATGTGAATTTTAATAGTGAACAAAATATTCAATGCATATATAATGGAAACATTATTTTGCTTGTGGCATTTAGTTATATTTTAAATTTAAATTGTGCCTCGTGATTTATTTGTGGTATGTTAACTTATTTTATTGTCTGCAATTGCTGGACTTCTGTTTTCTATTGTTTGGGAAAATGTAGAAAAACTAAAAATGCGAAGGTTCGAATACCTTTTAAAGGAGCACACACACACACACACTTACACATACACACATGTATACGGGAGGCAATTTAAATGCAATCTTTATGGCACTTGGCAACCCTGACTGCGAAATGCGCATCTAAATTAGTATTCACTTATCTTTGGCTCGCCAAGTTGCCGCAAATAGCAGCAGCATCAAGCATCTACCATCTCGCGTCTCCCTTCTCCCGTCACCCTTCTCCCGTCTCCCATCTCCCCAATCCCAAATATACCCCGAATCTATCGTATTTGTAATAAAAATATCTTTAATCTTACCTTGGCACAAAGCGTGTTTCCAAAAAGCCAAAAACGAGACGGGGAGAAAAAAACGCCACAATAACAAACGGGAAGCAGCCCAAGAGAAAGAGATAGACAGACAGTCAGACAGTCAGAGAGAGAGAGAGAGAGAGAGAGAGAATAACAACAAAGAAGAGAAGCCAACAACAACAACAATTAGAACAAGAACGCGAAGAAGAGAAAACAAAAAACGTTTCCGTTTCCTTTTGCTCAAATTTCGTTGTTCGTTTTCGCGTTTGTTGTTTTGTTATTTGTTATTATTATTACTCTAGTATTTTGCTACTATTTTTCTTTTGGCAATTTTCGTAGTTATTTGGTTTTGTTTTTGTTTTTGTTTTTGTTTTTAGTTGTTGTTGCTTCTCGTTCGTCAGCTTATTTTGCATTTAGTTTTTCATTTTGTCGCGTCGAATTCCTCACTTGATTTTTTTTTTGCATATTTTTTGTTGTTTTACAAATTTTCATTGCATTTGATGATACAAAACAAAAAGCCAAAAAAAATAGAGAACAACGAGAGAATTTTAACAAGATTTTCTATGGTTCTTTCTGTGTGACACTTTTCTTTAGCGTGTTTACTGCGTGTGTGTGTGTGTGTGTGAGTCGCACAGCTGAGCGTCCAGTAACATAAAATAATTAATTCGAAATTGCATAAACAATCAATTATTATAATTGACAGCAACAAGTTGATGAATTGCATTAAACCAAAATAATTAACAACAATTTTTGGCGTACATTTCTGCTGGCTGCATCAATTTGATTACGAAATTGGCGACTTGAATTCCAAAAAAAAAAACAAACAAACTAACTGAAACTGAAACTGAAACTGACTCACAATTGTCGCCCCCAATTGCTGTTGTTGTTGTTGCTGTTGTTGTTGCTGCTCTATCTTTGCCTTGGCTGGCAGCTTTGCTAGCGCGACCTCCGAAATGACCGTGTAACAATTTTGCAGCTCAGCAGCAACGAAAACAACAAGAACAACAACAATAACTGTGGCAAACAATGCCAAGAAACGCGCGCGCGCCACAAAGTAGGCAACGACAACATTTCGTGGCAATCAGACGACGCTTAAACGCAGCAACACATACAACAACTGACAACAACAACAACAACAATTATGCAGACAACTGCGCGCCTTTTTTTTGTTCTTGGTATTAATTTTAATTTTAACATCTTTTTTATTGGCTAAATTTTGTGCAACATTATGTTGCCGCTTAGCAGCAGCAGCAGTCGCAACGACAGCAACAACAACAAACACAACTCAGAACTTATGTAAGCGTTTTGTGCGCGGTTTTTGTGCGTTGCAACTGCAACTTGCAACTTGTGCAACGGCTTGTTATGGCTAAGTTATTGTAATGGTTGCTGTGTTGCTGCCTGATGTTGCTGTTGTCACAGTTGCTGTGGCTGTGGCTGTGGCTTGGGCTGTGTTTTGTTATTATAAACAGCAGCAGCAGCAGCAGCATCATTCAGAAGAACCTACACATAGAAACAACGTGGAGGCAGCTGGCAGTCACATGCGCACACACACTAACACACACACACCGACGACACAGTGAAGACGATACGCAGACAGACACACGCACAGACACACACGCACACGACGAACACGCGGAGAAGACGAGACACGGTCACGGATGCGAGAAAGCGACAAGAACAACGCCAACGACACAACGCGACGATGACAAAAGACGACGACGACGACGACAACGACGACGACGACGTTGCTGCTGCTTCGCGTGTTCCTCTATATTTTTTGTTGTGTTGTTCTTCTGTGATTCACTCGAAGCGAAACGCGTGCCGTCTGCGCTGAGTCCTGTTTCATACTGTTTCTGCAATGCGAGATGCTGCTGCTGGCTGCTGGCGGCTGCCTGCTGATGCTGCTGCCTGCTGCTGCTGTCGTTGCTGATGTTGCTGCGGCACAAGAATTTCCCATGGCACACTGTTAAAATTTCCCTGGCATGCGCAATGTACAGTAAAACAGTAGCCGGCTACAACGGGACGTATGCGTGATATTAGTAACAAGGTCTCGGCATCGCATCGCATCGCAACGCATCGCATTGAATCGAATCGAATCGAATCGCATCTGGCATCAGATCCCGATCCCGTTGAAATGCAAATGCCCTTCAATCAATTTGTCTGCTGCGATTGCAGAGCATCGAAGGAGTAAGGAGTAGAGAGAAAGAGAGAGAGAGAGCGAGCGAGTGAGAGCGATTTGCTTTTAGCCAAGTTTATTGGCAATTACGTGGATATGGCGAACAGTTAGCCACAATTAAGGCTTGCTTGGCAGCCAAATCAATTTATTTATGAACATTTGTGAATGCACTTCACCAACACACACACTCACACACACACACACACCAATACACGTGTGTGTGCATTTGCATTAATGCAAATGAGTTGCTGCTACTGCTGCTGCTGCTGTTACAGCTGCAACTGCTGCTACTCGACTTGATGCCAAATTGAATTATGTTGAATGCCAAAAAGGTTAATGAAAGCTCCAGCTGAATTGTGGATGAGCTATCGAGAGGCAACGTGCCACAGCAGCAGCAACTGTAGCAAACCGCATATAGATGTTGCAATCTGCAATGTGGAGACGGCATGTGGCATTGGTGGCATCGTGGCATCGGTGGCATCGGTGGCATGCGGACATCGTGTGCGTTGCGTTGGACAATGGACACTACGCGTTGCAAATTGATGGCTTTTGTTGGCACTTTACACTATCTTTAGCTGAGCAGCCAGACTCTATCTCTCTTCCTCTCTCTCTATTCCCCCTTTGCTCTCGCTCTCTTCTGTATCAGCAATCTGCTGCTGCGATTGTCAGCGCTAATACAATAGCCATATCTATAGTCGAGATGAGTTGAAAACAACTCCACAACTAGCTTTGTCAGCCACATTTCATGCAGCTTTAAATTGAATCTCACACATTAACCAATCTTTAAATTACGCATTGTCAACGGTTCGCATTGTACGCGCTACTTTTCACATATTTATAGCACTTATAAATGTCTCTTTAACTTCTTCCTTCATAATAACTTAGTTTGGAAAATGCGACCTCTGTTCTCCTATCATTTAAAATTAACACGTAAGAAAGCTACAAGCGAAAATGCTAGAATTTATCAAAAGAATAATATTATACCAAGTAACATAATATACCAAAAAAATACTTAGATATACCGAAAGCTATATTTGATATATTTGAACGGTACTAAACTCAAAATATACCATAGTGAACAAAATATACCACATATACCGCTATATAAAAAGTATTTTTAAATAACTTCAATAATTTCTAAATGATTGCAATAAAATTTGTAGAAATCATAAATACTGAGGTTAATATTATATATACCAAAAATCGTACTCAAAATGTACTTGTTATTTTATTTAAGTTTAAATCTAAGCTTGTTGAAACTGAATTGTATAAATTTTAGTATTATTTAATCTGCCATTTTTGCTTTATATATTTTTGCTTTTATATACTGAATCTAGTTTAAATGTTAAATTTAATTATACAGCAGCAAAATTCCATTTAAATCTTCCCTTCACAGCTGATAATATATATTAAACTTAACGCTTAACTTTTCGAATTCACAACACTTTATTACCCTTTGCCATTTTAACATTTTCTTTTTCAAATGAATTTTGATTTCCATATTTTATTTCATATTACATGCTTTTTATCTAATCTTCCCAATATGTATATTTTTTTTTGTATGTAAGTGAAACTTTATCGTTTAAAATAAAATGTCTTAATTAAAAATTTTTGAAACTGCTTTATTTTCTCTAAATTTTTTAAAGAATTTCAGCTTGTTTTAATAGAATAATCATCATAATTTCTATATTCTCCTAAGTAAATACCATATTTCCTTCCCATTTATTAAATTCATATTCTTCTTTATAACTTTAAATTCCTTGGAATTATTTAAATTTTGTTTAAATCGTCAATATCTACTTCCAAAAGATTTAAAATCTCAACTTCACAAGTGATTTTTGATATTCCATTTAGAAAATGTTTCGCAATCGTATTTGCTTCTATTTACGTGTCAGTTACCATTTGTGTCAGCCACCATTTAAGCAGCAGATTATTTCAAGCCTTCAGGTCACATATCTTGCTTTGGCCTAATTAATCATGACTTTCCCCTAACTTATGCCCAGATTTTAATAGCGTTCTTAACAGCAGAGCTCACTTGTATTTCTGCATTTCTATTTATTACATATTTTCCACATGATATTTAACTAAAAAAAAAATACAAGTTAGAAAGAAAAGTCGAGTGTGCTCGATTGTGAGATACCCGCTACCCAATTTCAATAAAACTTCTAAAAATATACCAAAAAATATGAAAATATACCAAAGCTTATATTACTTGATTTATCAATACTAAATACTAAAATACTGAAAACATACCATCGAGTACAAAATATACCATATAGATAGCAAGTATTTCTTAAACAACTTTTACAATTTAAAAATTACAACCAAATTTACGAATCATAAGTACCTCAGTTATTACAATAACGACTCTAGCTTCAAAATTAAGCTTGCTATTCAATTTTTACCGATTTGCGAAGGCGGATGTGGGTGTGACAAAAATTTGAAACAAACTTGCTCTGCATGCAAAAATGCTGTTGCTGTTGATAAAATTATATATCTCTATCTCTTATAGTCTCTGAGATTTAGGTATTGATACGGATGGACAGACAGACTGACAGACGGACATGGCTATATCGTGTCGGCTGTTAACGGTGATCAAGAATATACTTTATAGGGTAGGATATGCCTCTTTCTGCCTCTTACCTCCATTTCCAGCATACCCTTCTAGCTTCTACACGTAGCGGGTATAAAAACAAATAAAAGGTGTTTTTAAATTTAGTAAAGCAGTTGACGTTCTTTCTATTTAAATTGAAGTTAACCTTCATAAATGAAATAAAAAAAATAAATTATAGTTTTCCTAAGAATTGAATTAATAAGAATCTAGTTGTAAAAACTGACTTGAATTATTAAACATATATATATCTATATTCCTTGGTTGCTTAGCCCATTGTTTCTAGTTATATATTGTAAAATCTTATTTTCTTTAATTGCACAAATCTCAATTTCACATTTTTTCTTATAAAGGGTATTTGGCAGTTTGTCTTGCGCTTTCGTGTTTGCTTATTTCCGCCATCGTGACAGGTGGTAAGCTGACCAAAGCCTAAAGCAAAGGCGGCAAAGTCGCCATTAGCGATCATTACAAGCTGAACAGCGCTGTTGTTGTTTTCGTAGTTTTTTTTTTTTGTTTATTGTGTTGTGTTTTTTTCTTATATCTCTCCCTTTGTCTTTCGCTGTTTCTCATCCCAATTTCGCTGGAAACGGACAAATGGACAGGCAGACAGACTTTGCTACCCCTTATGCTGGCATTGTAAATGATTATTTATGTGTGCGCCTCCTTTGTGTGTCTGCGGTTTGTCTAACGAGGCACGAGCCACGAGCCAAACATTGAACGAGCGAGCCACGTGCCTCCGTATTGTGTTGTTTTTTAAAGCATAACACAATGCGAAAGAGTTCGCAGAGCATAACATTTTGTGTGGAGCAGGCAATGTGCATGACTCGACGAGGAGTGAAATTTGCCAACAATTAAATGAAATAAACTTCGCTTAAAATATTATGTAAATGCAACGCTGCGCGACTAATTGAGTCGTCCTGCTGTCAACGCTCAACTCATCGCATCGCAACTCTCGACTTAACTCGGCTCACCTCATCTCTCTCTTTTTCCCTCCCTCCCTCTATCTCTCTCTCTCTCTCACACTCTCTGTAACGCATCTCATTTCATTTCATCAGCGACTCATTCGCTTTCTATAGCCCTTTTTGGCTTGGCTTTGCGTCGCTCTAAATGATGGATGAACTTCATTTTTATTGTGCGACCTTGAAAAGCTAAAGTCTGCGCAAAGCTACAACAACAACAACAAGAAGAGCAGCAACAATAATAATATTGAGCACAAGATATTAACCGGAAGGGAAATATCAATCAGCATTTTACACAAGAATGCCTTAAAGACGGCTGGCAGCAGAGGCAGGGGGAGAAGTATAAGAAAAGGACTGCTCGTCATCGACCCTTCCACTTCCCCTTCCCCTTCCCACTTTCCACTGCCTCTCCCTCCTTCCTTGGCCGTTTACCCCGCCGATGGTTAGGGCATTAAAACAAAACATTTTAATTAATTGAGGCGGAAAATTTGGTTGGGTTTTTTGGTTGCCGCTGCTCACACATACTGTCAACTTGGCAGCTGAGACTTATGAGTGTGTGTGAGAGGGGGTGGCAAGGGAAGAGGAGGAGGAGGGCATGGCCGGCGGTAAGACAGACAGTTGACGCGAACATTCAAGTGAAATTGGCTTTTTGATGAGGCCCGAAAGACGAAACAAGACGTCGACAATTTGCCATGTTTAATGACTCAAAAGATGTATTACGCGATTGAAAATTCGTATGTGTGTGTGTGTGTGTGTGTGTGCGAGTGTGTGTTGTAAACAATTATAGCTACTTTTACCTAGAGACATGCTAAGCGATTGTCAAGCGATTAAGCGATTTGCCTTGACAGCCGTGAGAAACTCGCAGCGGTCCATTGACAGCTGCAAATTGCGAGCAGCAAAACAGAGAGGGAGATAGCAAGAGTGTGTGAGTGAGAGAGAGACAGAGAGTGAGCTAGAGAGATAGAGCTATAGCTAGCGATGGCAGCAAGTATAGAAAAGATTTCAATTTTATAGTCGTGCTTGACTTTAATGACCTCTATGTATTTGTCCCTCTCTCTCTGGAGTTTTTTTTTTCTTTTTTGTTGTACTTGCCTCATCCTCCATCTAGTTTATAATGGCAACTGGCAGCTTTACACTTGCCACGCTGCGCTGCAGCAAATTGCGTGCGGCACAAGCGCAACTTTCAAGGATGCCACTTACAGCCACTGACAGCTAACGATGTTGCCCCAACGCCTTTCAATGTGCCCTGCCAATGGCACGCCCCGTCGCCCTCCCTCCGCATCCACCCACCTCCTTGTAGACCTAACTAAAGATCAACACTCGAGCGAAAACTTTTGTCATTTACGCGCCGAATTTGCTGGCAATGCCAACGCTAACGCTACAGTGTCCACTGCAAAAAAGCTATAGAGACTTCTGCAGAGACTGTGGATGAGACAGAGTCTCAGGGAATGGCACATTCCATAATTGAATTTTCACTACAAGCGCCACGTTGCGAATTGTAAAACAAAACAACAAAAAAAAACATGCACACAAAAAACTTAGAAAGTTGCACACGAAAGTGTGCTCAGCTGTGAAATACCCGTCAGCCATATTTAGGAAATTGAAAAAAAGTGCAAAAGTGTGAAAGTAAGATAGATGAACATATATTTGCAATTTGCTGTAACAATTGTCAAATTTTAAGCTAAACTTAAATTCTGTTTAAACCTTAAGATTATTGACAGTAATTTTGAGAGCTAGATTTGCTGACATTAAATGTTTATGGGCAGACTTCAATAAATGCTTTTGTGTACATAACAATATTAAGTATACGTATGTAACGTAATATAATTTTTACCGCATGCACAAAGTTGCGAATTGTAAAATAAAGGAATGAAAGCCACACACAAATCACCAAATGAAAGAGTGAAAAATGAAAGTGTGAAAATGCTCAGCTATGAAATATCCTTTAGCTATGTTATGCGAAAGTGAGAAAGGAAGTTGAATGAACATTAATTTGCAATTTTCTACGACGATTGCCAAATTTTAAGCTAAATTTAATTTCAGTATAAGCCTTAGTATTATTGTCGCAAATTTTGAAAGCTAAAGCTTTTAAAATTAAATGTTTATAGACAGTCTAAGGTAGCTGCTTTTGTTTATCTATTAATATTAAGTATACGTATATTACAGAATTGAATTTTCACTACATGCGCGAAGTTGTGAATTGTAAAATAAAAAAAGAAAAACACACACTAAAAACCAAGTGAGAAAGTGCTTAGCTGTGAAATACCCGTTAGCTATACATATTTAAAAGTTCAAGATAAAAAGAGAGAAAGAGAGATTCATATTTATATGCCATTTATTTTAAAATTAAAAACTAAACATAATCTCTGCTTAACACAATGGATGATTGTCAGCAATTTGGATATAGTTAAAAGTTTGCTTACACATTTATATTAAGTATATGTATATTACGTATACGTAATAAAAGCTTGCTGTTGTCGTTTTGCATACTCTGTCGCCACTAAGCTGTAATACCCTGCTAGCCAAATGTTTGGCAAGGTACAAAAGACGAAAGTCAAGTTCGACAAGCATAAGACAGTCGGTTCCATGAACGGGCACAACGGGATTATGGGCAGCATTACAAGCAAGTTGTCAAGGTGAATGAGACGCGATGCAAAGCGCTGAATAAATATGCAAGTCAAGGCTCGAAGTCAGCGTCAGGCTGAGCTATAAAGCGCATAGACCTAAGTTAAGATTAGGGTATACACTTTGTTGTGTCCAAAAGAGAGAGGGAGAGGTAGAGGGAGAGGTAGAGGGAGAGGTAGAGGGAGAGGTAGAGGGAGAGGTAGAGGGAGAGGGAGAGGTAGAGGGAGAGAGAGGGAGACAGAAGATGTGCCACGAACAGCTCTCGAAGATGAAAAAGTGTAAAATTAAATGAAAAATAAACAATGAACATGGCGCAGCGAATTGAATTGAAACTCTAACGAGAATGAGGAGCATCAGCTGCCACACGAGCTGCAGCTGAAGCTGAAGCTGAAGCTGCGAAGCAGCAGCAACAATGGGAAGAAGAGAAGCAGCTGAGTCGAGTGTGAGATATTTCGCCATTGTGGATGCTGCTGCTGCTGCAGTTGCTTTGTCCACACAGTCCGGTTTTCATTTTTAACACACGACAGCTAAAAATGCTGACATGGTCAGCACACGACACGAGCGGAGGAGCGGAGTAAAGAGAGGCATATCACTAGCTTTGCCATTTGTATGAATTACAAGCGACACACATTCTCAGCACTCAGTTCTCAGCTCTCAACTCTCAGCCCTCAGTGCTTGTCCTCTGCTCTTCGCTGCGCAGCTCTTCGCTGCTCTGCTGTGTGCGCCATTTCCGTTTCCGCTTTCCACTTGCTGGGTATTTAGTGTGTCGTTGCCATGCCCCCTCAATTCCAAACCCCACCCCACTCCCCCTCCTTCACACACTTCCCGCCTCCTTCTTGTAATTGTTGTACTTCTATACTTCTGTACTTCGCTTGTACGTTGCTGTTCTCGCTGTGATTTGGATTGTCGGATTCGCCGTTCGCTCCTCCGCCTCACCCCACCCCCGAGTCGCTACTTCCCCCCTTCTACCGCCCTCAACCCCATATGCCACGTGTTTGACAAGGCAACGCGCATGCATGCAACCTAATTGAGTTTCGCTAGCAAAAAAAAATAAACCACTTGGTATATAAATGGCAAGAAAAACACATGCACAAAGCATAGTTGAAAAATTGGTAATGGGCTTTAAAAAAAATACAGAGAGAAACAGAGAGAGAGAGAGCGCAAAAAAATGGAGGATAATTAAAAAATGTTCCATCATTGCAGCGTACGGAAGGCGTTTGCCATTAATAAATATGACTACAAAGTATAAAATTCAGTTCCCCACAAGAAGGGGAAGTCCCCAAACCGAGGAGGAGAAGGAGAAGGCGGAGGAGGAATAAGCAGCAGCAAGACGAAGTCGCAAGTCCTGAGTCCCGAGTCAAAGCAAGAACATGTCCCGGCTAATCGCAGCGCATTAAAAGTGCGTTAAAAAGTTCTCACAGTGGCTGGCGGCCATAAAAAAAAATAAACACAAATTATACGATTCGCAACAGTATATTAAATTATATAATTAAAAATTCATTACCCATTTTTCAAGCCCAATAGCTCTACTTTAAGTTGCGAAGCTAATTACTTTGCTTTTAGTATACAATTTTAAATACAAAATTAACTGCAATTTAATACCGACAGTTTTTACATTTTTGTGAGGAGTTCATAAAACTTTTAAAGAAAATGGAAAATGTTGCCTAGCAAAAGTGAAAATTTTAATTCGAATTTTGTTAGTTCGTGTAAATATCTTGAGAACCATTCATATATGATGACAATCATATCAATCAATTTTTTGCCATAGAATTTATACCTGAATTCCAGTTTACAAGTATAAATTCATTAAAAGACAAGATTTTCTCAATAATATCTTTGAGGTAGCCTCACTTGTAAATGGACAAGTTTTTATAGCAATTTCCTTACATTTCCTAATAACTACATTTTTTCATTATTTTACAAATATAAAAATAATTAACATTTGTATTAAAGACTCACCATAAATTTGTATATCCATCGCATAAGTTTTAAGCAATTTCTAAAAATACATAAGCAAAATAATGCAATCGTTAATAAAAGTTTGTAAAGCTAATTCTACTACTTAAATAAGTTCTACTATGTAAGAAAATGAAATTTTAATATTTGTTCCAATATTCTCCATTATAAACGTTAGTAATGAAAACATTTTAAATTTCGAATAAAATTAAAATAATGAATAAAATAAAAATCGGCTAGAATTTTAAAAATCGACATATTGGAAAAATTGAAAAACGGGCAAAAGTTTAAATTTCTGTGTGTAAATATATTCCCATTTACCGTCTAGTATTCTCCAATAATAACCTTGAGGTAGTAGTAAGTAGTAAGCCATCGAAATGGGCAAGTTTTTATTGAGAATTGGGTAGGATTGACAGAATTGTAAAATGCTCGTAGAGTTGATAATCCAAGGAACTTGGCACTCATACTCGTAAATACCGCGTTGGCTTTTATTAACTTGTCTTAGTCTGTTACTGACTTGTATCCACTGTTCCGGCGGCATTGGCTGTTGTTGTGTCGTTAACCCAGGCGTAAAAATTGAATCGTAAAACGATTTTAAAATCAGAATTCACATGGTCATAAACAACAAAGCGGTAACAACAGCAACAACAACAACGATGACGACAAAAGTGAGGACATCAAATACATATTCGCAGCATATTACCCAAAAACATATTAACTCAGAACGCGCTACCGAGCAAGATGTGTAGCCTTATGCTTATCAAAGCCCATAAAAGCCATCAATTTTTCCTTCTTTATTTTTTGGGTGTTGACTGCTTCTTCATGTGCTTGTTGTTGTTATGCATTTTGTTGCTAATTAAAAGCTTCAAGTCGCATGAATGTGACTAACTTTATTTTGTGTGTGTTTGGCTAATGAAGTTGACGTTGAGAAAGGCGCATGAAGACAACGACAACAACGATGATAATGATAATGATGACGTGTGCACCTTGAACCTGAGAAAGATGAAGATGGAAATGGAGAAAATGGGGAAAATGGAAATGCGACGCATTTTGGTTAACGATGATGATTTTGGGCCAATGACTCAGGCAGCTGTGTGATCAATGACAAGTTGGGGAAAACCGTTAACTGACAACGTTAAAAACTTTGCACAAATAATTTGCACAAGTCGTCTCCGATGCTCAGGCAATAAAATTTCGCACACAAAGTCGAATAAATAAGGCGAGCGAGCGAACAACGACGTTTGCCTGGAGTGAAAAGTCAGCCTGGCGGCAAATCGAAGTGAAAGTTTCGCAATGATGAGGCTAGAAGCAGGGCTACGAGGGAGGAAGGGTGGCGAAGGGGGGAGGCGACAGCAAACATGCAAACTGCCATTAAAAGTGACAAAAATTACAGCACCATTTACAACAACAACAACAACTAGAAGAAGAAGCAATGGCAATGACAGCGACAACTGAAAGAGCGATGAGGGCCAAAACAAAGTTTTATTTGGGCGTGTTAATCAAGCATTGAGAGCAGAGCAGAGCAGAGGGAGGGGGAGAAGAGCGAAACTGAAGTATGACGAAATAGGAGGAGTGACCATAAAAGACGCCTCTGAAGTTCACCTGTTGACAAAGCCCCAACACGTAGCACAACAAATTGTACCAAGGGAAACGCGCAAAAGTTGTGTGTAGTAAAAAGAGAGAGGGGAAAGTAAAGAGTAGATCAAGAGTTCGACAATCAAGTGCAGAGACTCTCTCTCTATCTCTCTCTATCTCTCTCCACAAATTTATCTATTCCCCACAGATGCCGCTCATTTCGAATTGAAACTGAAACCCACGAGAAAAACATACAAAAACACAACACAAATTATTGTTGCCAAATGTTTTGTTGCTGTTGTTGATCCAATCGCATGTCAAATGTCATTTTGAGCTGCTGTCATTCGATCAACTCATGCCTCGACATACACATTTAATCTTCTACTTCAATAAAAGCGGATTGCAAAATATTAAATTCCACTCCCAATATTTCGCATTCAAATGCACGTGACAATTGAAAGCACATTTTACTGTCGCATAAAACACAGTTTAATATGGTTTCACTATGAAGAGTGTTGGCGTAAAGTATACGCAGCGTATGCCATAAAACTGAAGTTCATTCAGTGCGCACTTCGTTGAGTTTCTATATTATATTATTATTCGATTTCACCTTTGAAAGTGGCAAAGTAACTTCTTTTTCTTTTTGCATTTCCATAAAATTAAATAAATATTTGTGACACTTATTATGTTAAAGGCGTGATTAAAATCAAAATATAATATATAAACATACTTTTGTCAATTAGTTCAATGTTATTCTTTGGTAGTTTAAAACACAATATTCAGCTTACAGTTTAATATAATTTTACTGTAAAGAGTGTTGGCGTAAAGTTTACGCAGCGTATTCCATACAACTGAAGTTCATTCTATATGCATTTCGCTGAGATTCTATATTAAATTATTGTTTTCACCTTTAAAAGTGGCAAAGTAGCTTCTTGTTTTTACATTTGCATAAATAAAACAAATATTTGTAACACTTATTATTTTAAAGGCGTGATTAAAATCAAAATATATAAACATATTTTTATCAATTAGTTCAATATTATTTTTGATAATATAATAAAACACAATATTCACCTACAGTTTTATATGATTTCACTGCGAAGAGTGTTGACATTAAGTATACGCAGTGTATGCCATAAACTGAAATTCATTCACTGCGCACTTCGCTGAGATTCTATATTATATTCATCAAAATATACAAATATACTTTCAGCAATTAGTTTAGCATTATTTTTGTCAATTAAAAGCACAATATTGTTTTTAAATTTTAATATTATTCTTTATTCGTTAAAGTTGTTTTGTGGCGTTTAAAATTTGAATACTTGAATACAAGAAGGGTTAATTTGAAAATGTGGCCAACTAAAGCCAAACAGAAAGCACATAAGCTTTAGTCGCTTAGTCACAGTGCTTAAAGCATTTGACACTTAAATCCACCTAAGGCCTAAAAGGCACATTGAGCTAATGGAATTGTGGAAAATGTCACGCAGCAATACGAGTTGGAACTCGTTGCAACTCGTTGACGACGTGCGCTGACGTTGATCGAGTGAGAGGCGGCCAGTCAGTCATGGAGGAGATCTATCGATGCCCTGTTGGTGCCTAACACGATTATCGGGCGTTATCGGGACGGTAAGCCGTAACAACATTATGATTAACACCAGCAACATATCGTCGTGGTGGTCGCACCTGCAGCGTGTCATAACTTTGTCAAGTGCCACTCAACACATGCACAGACAGACAGACAGACAGATGGACGGACAGACGGACGGACAGACGGACGGAGAGGGAGCTAAAAGACGGTTTGAAGTACGATGAGAGACAGTGAGACAGTGGGGAAATGTGCAAAGTGAAATCAAAGCAGGACAAGAGCGAAAAAACAACATACACACACACACAACTCGACAGCGAATAAAAAAAAGGAGAACAGCAAAAGAGCAACGAGCTGCGCCCCGTGTCATGTGGAGCAGCAGCAACAACAACAACAGCAATGAGAGCTCCTTGGCAGCGCAGACAAAAGGCAGCAACAAAAAAGAAAAAAAAACAAAAAAAAACTTTTTAGCTGTTGCTGATTTTTCGCTTTTCTGTTGTTTTCTTTGTGTGTGTGTGTGTGAGTTTTGTAGTGCCACGCCCCTGTGCTCACTTTGGCGTCGCACAATAAAAATAAATAAATAAATCAAAGGCATTTAATTTCATTTCGTAGGCTCAGCTCAGACAGCCAAGTGAGGGAAATGTGAAGAGGCGTTTTCGCTGCTGAGTGCGTGACACACGCGGCGTATGCGTAATCGCAATCTGCCAAAAAGGACATTCTGTGTGTCTCTGTCTGTGTGTGTGTGTGTGTGTGTGTGTGAGTGTGTGGAGGGGGCGCTAAACTATTGGCAAGCGATAAGCCAAAATGCCGAGGAGTTGTGCATGGTGGGGAGGGGAAGTCTAAAGGGGGCGTGTCAACTTCAGTTTGACGCCTTTGTCAATTTGTTTAGCATTGCCCTTTGTCCGACTTTCAGCCGTGCCGAAAAAGAGAAAAAACAAGTAAGAAAGCTACAGTCGAGTGAACTCGACTGTGAGATACCCGCTACCCATTTTGAATAAAAGCAATATATTTTGCGGTATTATTCTCAAAATATACCAAATATACTGCAAAAATACTAAAAATATACAAAATAGTATATGTGGTATATCGATATAGTACCGCATTTAAAATATACCATAGACGGCACAATATACCAGATTGTCAGCCAAAGCAACTCAGACCCCTAGTAAGTAGGCGTTTTTGCCCATACAAAAGTATTTCTTTAATAACTTCGACAATTTCTATTTGATCGCAACCAAATTTTCAGGGATCATAAATACTATAGTTATTACTGTATATACCAAAATTCGTAACTCTAGCTTTCAAATTACGCTTGTTATTCGATTTTTTTGATTTGCAGGGGCGGAAGTGGGCGTGGCAAAAATTTGAAACAAACTTGATCTGCGTGCAAACATAACAAATGCTGTCGAAAAAAAATTATAGCTCTATCTCTTATAGTCTCTGAGATCTAGGTGTTCATACGGACAGACGGACAGACGGACAGACGGACAGACACACAGACGGACAGACGGACATGGCTAGATCGTCTCGGCTATTGATGCTGATCAAGAATATATATACTTTATAGGGTCGGAGATGCCTCCTTCTACCTGTTACATACATTTCCTGCCGGCACAAAGTTATAATACCCTTCTACCCTATGGGTAGCGGGTATAAAAATAGGAATGGGAATAGAAAAAGAGAAAATACCATGTGCCAATGTCAAGAACAGCCCTCGTCTTTTACACACACACACACACACAGACGTATATTTATCAATCTGTGTGTGTGTGTGTGTGTGTGCACGTGCCGCGTCTGCAAATGGCGCTTGTGTTGATTTTCGCTATCAGGTGGCAATTTATTTAAACTGCGTTTGCATTTGAAATTCGCTAGCAGCAACCTGGTCAAAAGTTGTTCAACACTGATTTAAGTGCCGAACGAGTGGAGCAAGAGACCCCGCCCTAAGCCCCCTAACTTTACATTTGCCCCAAACGGACGATGCCACTTGACTGCTGGCAAAAGTTTGCCAAAATAATCACAAAGAGACTGTCGAGTTGACCGGCTTCAGTTGAAGACTCCCCAGTAAACTTTGTGAGTTGTAATAGAAAATTAACATGAATTAATAATAATCGATAAGATTTGAGAATAAATACAACAAACTATCGATAACAGTTAGTAGAAAAATAGGAATTAGAACATTATTTTATATTAATTAAACATTTCTAATTACAGTTGAAAACCTTCTTACAAACTTTTTTATTTGCGATAAAAGCTAACAACAGTTAATAGAAATCGATAAAAACAAGAAATTATGCAGTATACTATCAATAACAGATAATGAAAGAAGAATGAAAATAAAATATTATTTTAATTTATTTAGACATTTCCAGTTGCAGTAGAAATGTCATTTGCGAACTTTGTTATTTGCGACAACAGTTAAGAGCAAACGATAAGAATGAGAAATTGCCCAGCATACTATCGATAACAGATTATTAAGAAAGAATAACTAAACTTTAATTAATTATCTACTTGATGTATGATAAAAAACAAAAGCTAGCAAAAGTTAATACTAATCGATAAAAACGAGAAATGGCGCAGCATACTATCGATAAACGATACTGAAATAATACATTAAAATATATCAAATTCGAATTTGTATAACAATTTCTAGTTGCACTTAAAAACATTCTTGCAAGATTTATGAGCTGCGATTAAAAGCCAACATTAATTAATTATAAACAATAACAAACTAAGCTAAACACACTATCGATAACCGGAACTGAAATGACATATAAAAACCTCTTTAATTTGTCTAGCAATTAGTTCACCAACTGTAAAGAGTACTTGATTTAAAATCAAGTGAAGATTTGCTAGTTTAACAACTCCACAAATGCTTTGATTCTTACTGCCTCTTTGACATTGCAATGCTATCGATTGTGGCAGCTGAATCAATCGAATCTTGGCAACCGGCAACTGTATAACCAACCATAATGTTGCTAACAAGATTCAATAAGATTCAGCATAAAGCAAAGCCAAAAAGCAAAAAAAAAAATGAAGCGAACAAACAAACAAGAAGAGGAAGCGGAAGACGGTTGACTAATGGAATTATCGTATAGTTTTCAGACGTCAAAAACAAAAACAAAAAAACGAAGCAGAGATAAGAGCGTAGCATAACGACAAGCAGCTGTTTCGCTCTCCTTAGAGTTACGAGCATTGCGTGTATTCAAAGAACAGTGACAAGGGGCTAGGGGCTAGGGGAAAGGGGCGTGGGCATTTCAGCTGCAATGGGTTGAACGCTGCAAGACAGAAACGTATGTAAGTGCGACTATATGAAGCAGCTTGTTAATGCCAATTGCCAACTTTTGTGCCCCACACATACACATATAGAAATTCCCTTTCCCACTGTGACATACGCATGAGAGATGATGTGTAATAGGTCGTCGCAACCCCCAGTCGACTGGTTCCCCTCGCCCCTCCTTCCACACCAGCAGCAGCGATGGGCAATCTGCGAAGCCCATCGACAGCCTGTTTTGCTAGCTGTTTATTTGACTGCCTGCCTGATTGACTGACTGGCTGACTGACTGACTGTGTGCCTTGCTGGCTGAATGACTTGCCCAACTGAGTGACTGACTGACTGCCTGATTGCCTAACTGACTGACTGACTGACTGAGTGAGTGGAGAAGTGACATTTACAGAGCTGTGGATTGAGGCGTCATTGCATGTATCAATGTGCGAAGTTCTTTCTTTTGACTTCTGACAGCTTTTGCCTCTCCTTCCACCACCTCTTCCTCCTCCACCACTGGTTCGAGTAACCAGCAAGCATGCCAACGGCATGTTCACCCTTCTCTCCCTCCCCACTCTTCCCCTCCTCAATTCCTCCCTCACTCCAAACTACCTCTTTATAGGCCTGACAAATGCCTGAACCAACTGTGTCGCCAAAAATGTTTGGTAGCATTTCCGTTTGCCCCTTTACTACTCTCCCCCCTTTCCCTTTCTTCATATTCATTCCCTTTTCACGTCTGTCGGCGGGAGAGAGAGAGATATATATATATATATAGGGCAATGCGCAGACACAAGTTGTTGCAAAAGTGTGGAAAACACGTTTTGCGTTAGCTTTTCTTTCATTTTTCTTTTGGGGCAACTTTGCTTTCGATTTGATTCGCCTGGGCCCGTGGCAAATACCCGACACTTTTTTCACATTCCGTTTGATTGCAGCACCGCACCAATTGAAACGAAACCAAAACCAAACCAGACCAAAACTCTCGTACCTTTTGACATCCTCTTCCGAATTCTTTGGGTCAGCTTATTTTAATCGGGACTGCTGACTGCTGACTTGTGACTGGGAGAGAACCTGCTTAAAAATTAAAATTTTATTTGCTACTAATTTTCATTGGGCTGTTTACTTTATGCCTCCCCTGGAGCACAGTTCCCCAAACAACTCCCCAAACCATTCGGCCCACTAAATAATGCAACTAGCCATAAATGCTCTATCAAAATGTATACAAACTTTTCTTATAATGCTGCCACGGGGATTGGCAACTTTATTTTGTTGTTTACCCAACTAAATGAGTTGACCAGCCTTTACTTCCCTTTTTTTCTGCTTTTGGTTGCCTTTGACTTGCTTTCCGACTTTCTTATAGGACTTTTGTGTCGTTCAACTTCGTATTTAGTTCTTGAAGACATTCTGTATTTTCCATACCGAAAAAAATAAGTTTTAAAATCTACAAGAAAACTTACAACTTTAATCGAAAATTTCTGAAGAAATTCAATGTTTTATCAATCTTAAAAAAGTAATATTTCAACTCATATGAAACTGAAAAAAACATTGTAAGATTACGAATATTTGATTTGAAAAGGGAAAAGAACCAAAAAAATAAAATCGGAATAATAAAATTCAAACTTAGGTTCATAAATTTAGATGGACTTTAGAATAAAGCATAACATTGAAATGCTATAATAATTTTCGTAGTGAAACTATTAGACTGTGAACTAAAAAATAGATTTAAATATTTATATTGAAAAATTATTAGACGTAGAAACTTAAACTAAAGACACGGTTTATGTGTTATTCTGAACTAAACTAAATATATTTGAAACTATTATACTATTATGAACTAAAAAATATATTCGGAGTTTTGAAAAAAAGATTCGAAAGTCAAGAAATACAGTTAATAAATTTAGACGCCTTTAGAAGTAAAAGCATTCAATTTGAATATAATTTGTGGTTTTTAATATATTATTATATATATTAAAAGAAATAAAATCTAGAATTTTAAAAATGCCAAAACTTCAATAGATAACCGATATAAAGTAAATTTACATTACATTCTGTTATTATTAAAAGTAGAAACTTAAACTTATACGCTATTCCCAACTAAATAAAAAATATTCGAAATTTAAAACTGTGAATCAAGAAATCAGTTCATAAATTTAACAAACAAGAAGAATAGTTTTTTTTTCTGTTAACTACTTATTGAGATTATATTCTTTTCGATTATCGAGACAACCAATTAAAATTTGCCTCGATCTTGAGCTGCAATCGATTGTAGAGCGCGCAAAGTTGTTGATTATGCAGCTCAGTGCTCCACAGCGATTAAAGCGCAATCCCTGCCCCCAATAATTTGGGTCATCGGCGAACTCATTATCCTGCTTAACTGCAAAACAGCGTGACTGCAGATGGTCAGCTGGCTAGCTGGCCAGCTGCTTGATTGGCTGGATGACGATGCAGCGAAGGCGTCATTAGCTGGCCAATATTGATGAAGCCATTGGGCCAATGTGCCATATATATATATATATATATATATATCACAGAAATTGCAGCACGACGGACACGCTAATTATTCAACGTCATTGGCATTAATAATGCAACGGCAACAGCGTCGGCAACTTGAAAGCTTTGAAGCTGTTGTCCTTGTCCCCGTCGATTATTTACAAGTATATCAGGTGAATGGAGCAGATCATTAATGGGAGAGGAGGGCGTGAAGGGAGCTGAAGTAGTGTTGGGATATGGTCTAAGGTCAGCAGCGCGAACCTTTTGCATATTTTAGTGGACGGGCAGCAAAGTTTCTGCAGCAAACTAAACCGCGACTACGACGATGACGATGATGACGACGACGACGTTCTCAAGAGTTGATGGACCAATGGATGCTCCCTCTCCCCTTTCCACCCACTGGCGACCGCTGGGAATTTAAACGTCGACGCACTTAGCGGCCGCCTCGGCGAGTTGTTAAAAATTTTATTCGTAAAGTGCTGGAAAATTGCCGGGTGCCCACTTCAAGAGCAGCTTCAACAGCAGCAACCAGCAACAGCAACAGCAGCAGCAGACCCAAATCATTGCGCTAGTCCGTCGAGAATCCGTGCATCCCTCAGCACCCGCTCCCGCGTTCCCAAACCAAACCTAAACCCCCCTCCCTCGGCTCTATTTCCAGCCACAGTCCCAGACCCCGTTCCGTCTTCTCCCCTCACGTTCCATCTCATCCCGAATCCCGCCCCAGCGCCTAACCACAAAGAACTTTTCGGGCCAAAAGTCGTTGTAGCAATCAAGTGGCGCGGGTTGCGGTGCAAGTGAATGCGGCGCAAGCGATGGAGGAGTAAGGAAGCGAGGCAGTAGGCGGGAAGCACAGCAGGAGTTGCAGCACACTGCTGGACAGAGGACGAAACGCGAGGCGGGACTGCAAAACGTCAGAAACAGTTTCGCCTGCACTTCAGTTGGCTGCGCTTGACTTTCCTCCTCGTTTCATCTCGCGTCTGATGTTTTTTCAGCTTTCATTTAATATCGGGCATATCGATTTCTATGTTGATTTCGAAAGCCCACAAAAACTAACAGTGAAAGTGTCAAAACTCACACAAGCTCAAACAATAACCAAGTAAACCTGAACCCAAATATTAAGGATTCATTTAGAAGCTATGCAGATAAGTTTAATAGCTTTAAGACGCTTTGGAAAGTTGTCAGGAAACATCAGCTATCTATTCAGCTGAGACATATATGAATAACTATTATTTGAATACCAATTGAAATAAAATCAGTATAAATATAAACATGAAAAAAATTAATGAATGAATTTTATAAAATAAGAAGAAAAGAAGAGCCATAAAAAAAAGTTATGGAATGAATTAGAAAAACACAAAAGTGTTACTAAGTAATTAATTACACTTTATATAAATTTCCAGCTAAGCTACAAACCATAAAATTCAGCATTCTTAATAAAAGCAAAACTGCGAGGTGTTATTGTTAAAATATACCGAATTTTTAAACAAAATACTTCAATACAGTAAAAATTATATTTCATATACTACTTACATTCCAAATATATCATAGAAAATAAAATATACGAGATTATCAAAATTTAAATATACCAAAATCAAAAATAAAAAGCCAAAAAAATTATAAATGGTATACTTCTTATATTTAAAATATACCATAGAATACCATATATACGAGTTTGTCAAAGCATAGAAAACTAAGATGAAATTAATTCTGCACTAAAAAATAAATTCGGTGAAATAAAGAATAAAAATTGAGGTTATGTATTATATACTTTAGTTGTATACTTTCAAATATAAATCCGAAGTACCCCAAAAATATACTACATTTATACACAAAATGCAAATTTATACCACAAGCTTAATTTCGTATACTACTTACATTAAAAATATACCATAAAATACAAAATATACGAGATAATCGAAATAGAGAAAACTATGCTGAACTTAGGACTACATTAAAGAATCAATTGAGTTGGATAAAAATTGAGAAAATGTATTTTATACTTTAGTTGCACACTTTCGAATGCAAAACTTAAATTTTATTTAAGCCAATAGATCAGTCATACATCCCCAAACAATATCTTTAATTGAGCACAAAAAATATATGCAATTTTATTGGAAACAGTTGAGCTCGAAAATATGTGCGGCCAAGTATCGATTATTGTGCCGCACAGCAGGGGACATTGCACAGTCGCTCTGACCGATGCAATTTGGCATTTACATTGGCTCGATGGGTGGCTGGCTGGTTGGTTCATTCGCTCGCTCGCTCGGGTATTACTTTCACTTTGCCAGCAGTTTAGAGCAGTAGTTTTGAGTGCTGGTACTACATATTCATTTATCATTGATAAGAAACATAATCAAGGAAATGAATGAATGGCTGACTGAGCAAATGAATGAATGAGCAACTGCCACAAACACACACACAGAGAGAGAGAGCTGCTTCGATTTAAGGCTATGCCTCTCTCTCTCTCTCTCTCTCTCTCTCTCTCTCTCTCTCTCTCTCTCTCTCTCTCTCTCTCTCTCTCTCTCTCTCTCTCTCTCTCTCTCTCTCTCTCTCTCTCTCTCTCTCTCTCTCTCTCTCTCTCTCTCTCTCTCTCTCTCTCTCTCTCTCTCTCTCTCTCTCTCTCTCTCTCTCAAAATTGTGCATACAAAATTAATGGTTAGTGGTTGCCACGCTGCGGCAGTTGCTAGAGGAAAGGGAAGAGAATAGAAAGGGGAAGGGGAAGGGGAAGGGGGAGCATGAGTCTCATGTGCTGGTTAAAAGTCAATTAGTCTAATTACCCGAAATGCAATGAATGTCAATTTTAATGGGGCCAGCGCACATGGACAGTCACAGTCACAGTCACACAGGGGAGGGGGTGGCATTAGCTGCCACGCCTCCATAGTAGCAGCGCCCCAAAAAGACGCCCACCAATTAGTTGAATGTCCCGTTGAGTTGTTAAAAGGCTGCAGAAAGCTGAAAGCCAAAGGCTGAAAGCTTTTTCTCGAGACAACTTTTCATCATTCAGTCGAATCACAGCTAACAACAACAGCAGTAACAACAACAACAACAACAACAGCAACAGCAACTTAAGCCAAAAAGGACACTCGTAAAATTTGCACCTCACTTTGCTAATGTGACAGCTTAGCAGCAGGCAGCAGCAGCTGAGGAGGCAAGCATACAACATTTTGTTTTTTGGGTCCTAAACAGAAATTCATTCAACACGCACAAAGAATGCGTCATTAAAAGGGTCAAAGGTCGACGCTGTCAAAGAGATAAACCAGGTGTACAACTGGGCTGGGGATAGGCATGTGAAAGAGTGAATTTGGAATTTTCAAGGGTGTCTCACTAACCGAAATGATGTGCCAATTAATTAAGTTAATTTCCAAAGTTGTGCGCAAAGATTTGAGCAAACTTCTGTTTGGCACACAAAGAAATAAAAAACAAAACCGATAATTAGAAAGGGGAAAATAAAAAAAAAACATAAGCTTAATTTACGATTCTTTCGCTTGTAATAATCGAAACATATTTCACGTTTGTTTAATTTAAATAAATAATTCAATTCATTTTATTTTCGTATTACATTTATTTTGACCCATTTAATTACTTGTATTTATTTACTAAGTTATTGATAACCGACTGCAAATATTATTTATTGATAAATCCAATGCTAAATAAAAAATGTTATTTTTTTTTTTTTGGTAGAACTTTTTTTCTTGCTGTGTACGCTCGCTTTCTCTCTCGCTCTTTCTCTCTCCCCCCATAGATACGCTCCCCTCCTCGCTCCCTTACTTTTGTGGCTATTGCGGCCATGTTCATAAATAGGCCACATTTATGCAGGCAACGCTCTGCAATGGATGCTGCAACTGCAGCTGCTGCCCCAATCGATATGTTTGCTGTAGCCAGAGAGAAAGAGGGAGAGGGAGAAGGAGAGAAAGGGAAAGAGAGACTGAGGGCTAAGCAATGCATAAATTACGCACTGTAATTCAATTAAAAGCAATTTGTGCTCTTGCCCACACACACACGCACACAACCTCGAGAACTGAATACTGAGTGTGCCAGGATCAACTCTCGTTTGGTTATTTTGTGCACTCTGCGCACTTTTTGCCATTTGGCAATGCAAGCATGCAACAAGATGCGGCGCCACAATGTGGCACGCACCGAGTTGCCCCGCATAATGTCTGGCAAGCAAACACAATAACATCATCGTCATCGCCATCGCCATCGCCATCGCTATCAACAGCAGCAGAAGGACTTGTGGCATCAGGCAACGTCCACTTCAGGGGCAACTTTGACAAATTGGCGCACGCAACTCGCCATTTGCCACACGCCACACAGTCAGCGACACAGTTGCCGACTTCAGTTTGACCGATTTTTCGTTACCTGCGGCTAATTATTACATTTTTACCAACAGCATTTGCCTCCACTCGTGACACCGAAGGGGATTGGGGGGGAGAGAGGAAGCAACGTGACAGCAGCCAATAAATCAATGTCAACGCTTCTGTGTGGCAAGTGACAAGTGGCAAGTAGTAAACTGAATGTGTCCCATCCACAATTTCTATGCGTATTCTTCTCGTATTTGTATTCAAAGTCTTAATGAATGATTCCAACTACGCAATACACAATACAAGCTTCCTTTCGCTTCTCTGCTGTTGCATGCAACACAATTGTAACAAACTATACTTTGACACTTTTATCATACTTATTGTGTTTACAAACCAACTGCGAAAACGCTGAACTTAAAACTTTACTAGACTTCATTAAACTTTATTAGATATAATATACAAATTAATATATATTTTAACAGTTGTATATATTTTTGTTTAAGACTAAAAACCAACTTTTATGTACATAACAATGTAGAGAAACCCTTATACTTATTTTCATTACAACCTCGATTAAACGAAGCAAAGACAATTGATAGTAACAAACACATTTCAGTATTGACTGCATGAGACCCTTTAGCTAGATTAAGTCCAACAGCTGCAAGCATACTTTGTTAAAAAGAAACTATAACAATTGTTTAAATGCAGAACAATGAATGAAAACAAAAAACTCTACAACCTATTTACACTAAAATTCCATAAACAAATTACAAAGATAAAACTTTACTGTATTGACTGCAAGAGACCCTTTAGCTACACTTTTCCAAAAACATCCGCCTACCTTCCAAAATATTTGCTACCAACAAATATTTCTAAAACTAACATAAGTGTGTTTAAAATTAACAACTCATATTTAAATGCAGAAAAATTAATACAAATTCGAAAAGTAAAAAAAAATTAACTAAAGGGTTACCAACAATGCGAACACATTTGTAGTTCGTAAGTATCTTTATCAGTATTTATCAGTAGGCTGTTCTTTGATGACAGTGTTTTTCATAGATGTGTTGGACATACAATTTTCAGACATTTTTCATTAAGCTTCGGCACTTTTAGTATTTAAAGTCTAGTCTAATACACCAATATTTCAGATTTTAAATTGCATTACGTACAAATTGCGGCTCATATTCCAATCAGTTCCAATTCGAATCCAGTTTAGTCTTATCGCAACAAACCATCGCCTCTTAATTACATTCGAGCAATAAACATCAACATTTTCAGTCAACGTAATCTAAAGTGCAAGCAATTATATAGAGTTCAAAAAAGAGCTAACAAAATAAAAGTGCTGAATTCAAGTGATAACAGGTAAATAATATGATTCAAGAAATGAAATCAAATTCATCTTCTTAGTGCTCTAGGATCTTGGTGCTACGGTGTCAAGGGGCAGTCAGCAATCTAAATATATATACACATATACATCGACATGAAGGCCGATCAACTAAATCGCTTTGTGCGCACCAATGGACGCCAGAATCTTTGGCTGCTGCGCAACACAAACACAATTTACGAGCAGGCTGTAAAGTCTTACTATCAACGCAGCAACTCCTTGTTGCCCTACAATCCGAGTAAGTTGTGTATTAACTTAACCAAACTCAAAAATTCTTTTGTTATATTATATAAGGGTGGTGAAGACGGTTGTAACTGGCATAAGTACACACTCTTTTTATGGACTAAATTACTGTAACTTGACTTGTTGTCCATTTAAAAGACATATTTCTCTTAACTTCAAAACTAAATCACTGTAAATCCTTTCGCCGGCACATTTGTTCCATCGTTGAACTATTTAATTACACGTCTTTTTGTCGCCCTAATCTTGGACCATCAATTAATTTATATTTCTGTATATTTCTTTTAGTTTCTAGAACTTCAAGCTAAAGCTTATAACAATCGATAAAAATCGAAATACATACAATAATAACTCGAGCATTTATGATTCCTGATAATTTGGTTGCGATCGATTAAAAATTGTATAAGTTATTTAAGAAAAACTTATGCAATAGGGTCTCAGCTGCTTTGGGTGACAATCTGGTATATTTTGAATATAGTATTCTATCAAAATACCAAATATAAGCGCCGGTATATTGCAGTTTCTTTACGTTATACATATTTGGTAGGTTTTGTACATAGTAATTGATTCCAACCGCAAACAGCTTTAACAAGAAACATTTGTATCCTATAATCTTGCAAATTCTTGATAATGATTAATGAGCACCCCGCACATTTCTCAGCTTCGCAGGAGCACAAGAAGCGTGAGGAGAATCGCGCGCCCGTGCGCACCTTGACATCACAACACGATCGCAGCTCATTGCCAGAGTATCCACGGAATCACAAGCAGATGACGGAACAAACGACGGCGGCCAACTCCGGCAATCTGCTGAGCACAGTGATGCAGGCAAATCGTCGACGCTCCATGTCCTTCACCGGCAGCAGTCTGCGTGATTACATCTATCCCAATAGCAGGCACAAAGAGAACATGAGCGACAACAGCAACAACGACAAACTGAGGAATGGTCAACCACGCGGCATGAGTTTGACACGAACGAACCCGAAAACGACAACGACAACGGGAAAAGGAACGGCGACAGCGGGCAGCGGCCTCGATGTGGTTGATCAACTGGATCTGGGCATCCTGAGTGGCCGTTCGATCAGTTTGCCGCCGCGCTCTTCGCTCGACTTGGGCAACGTTGATTTGGCGGTGCGCAAAGCGAAGAAGCCGCCCTGCCACAAGCATCACATCGATGCCATCGAAAAGTCCACCACAGCGGCGGTGGCAGCGCTGGCGCAGCACAGGCAACGCAAGACAGGCATCGACAAGCTAGACAGCGAGCAGCTGATGACCATCGATGACACTCTGAAGCAACGTCTCGCGGTGCGCTTTGACCGCGAACGTGACCGCGATACGCGTCCGGCGGAGCCCAATGTTGTTGCTGCCCGCATGTTGTCGGCACGTCCGCCGGCCAAACCAGCTGCAACCTCAACAACAACCACTGCCAACAAGGAGCAGACACGCTTCCAAACCCTCGGCGAACGTATTCGGCAATTCGAGTGCATGCAATTTGCCAATGGACCGGCGGCATTTCAGGCCTTCAATCGCCGCCAGGGCCATGGCAATGGACGCGTCTCGCTGATGGGCAACAAGCACATACCGAAGCAGCAGCCATGCCTGAGTTTTCGCAATGTGTTGCACACGAATCACAGGCAGCGTTGCCTGCTCAGTTCCCAGACGCAGACGCGTTCGCAGTCGGTGAGCTCGTCGCTGCCATTGGCGCCGGCCAAGGCCAAGTCGCGTACGAAAACGCTGAAGCGGTCCCCAGAGCCGACGCTAATGACCAGCTGGCGACCGCAACAGCAGCAGCAGCAGCGGCAGTTGCAGCCAAGTCCAGCGGCGCCGTCATCGAGCACACGCTTCAATCAGGCTAAACTCAAGCGCAGCAAGTCGAGGCGTTGCATCAAGACAGCTGTCAGCAGCAGCAGTGGCAGCAGCAACAGCAGCAGCAGTCAGCAGAGCAGCAACGGCTTCCTTATCCTAGATGGTCCACGACACTCTACGTCGAAGCCAAGCAAGATGAAGGCCAAGGCCAAGGAACACGTGACTGTTGGTGCCAGCAATCATCTTAGTCGCAGCAGCCACATGCCCTACATCAAGCACTGCGGCAACAAGTTGACGGATTCCCCGTCCCCGTCAAATGCTCCAAGTGGTGGCAAACGTCTCGCCGAGCAGCTAAGGCAGCCTGAGGGTGAACGCAAGGTGTTGCCGCAGCGCAAGATGATGGAGGAGCTGCCCAAACAGCCGCTGATGGCCAAGGGGGCGCATCATCTGTTGGCGGCCAGTGCATCGCAGGTCTCGGCCTATCGGCGTGCGTTCAAGAATCGCCAGCAAATCCTGCAGGCGGAACTCTTTCACGTCCATGCACATGATCAGCCGCAAGCACTGTTGTCAAGCAAAACGACCCTTAGGCCGAAGTCACCGCTGCCAAGACAGGCCAAATCCGACCCCCAAACACAAGCCTCATCGACAATTCCAATCACACCAACATCGACAGTCCCATCTCCATCCACGATCTCAACTCCTCAACTCCAATCTCAACCTTCACCAATTCCAAACACATCCCTATCACAGCCAAAGAAGGAGGAAGCCAAGGTGACGCCGCCCAAGCCGCTGGTCCAGCACAGCCCGACACCTCCCGAGTCAGTGACAATGACAGTGAAAAAGACCAAGGTGGCCAAGAATGCGAGTGCTCCGCACGCGTCTAGCAGCCTGACGACTTTGCCAGAGTTGGCAACCGAGACGAGCTTCATGGTCATCGATGCAAAGCCCAAATGGTCGCCGGTGCTGCAGCAACAGCAGCTGCATCAGCAGCTCCGACAGCGTCGCCAGCAGCCCTACGACAGCCTCTGGCGTTACAATTATTGAATGCCAAGTGAAACAATGGAAGTGGAACGAAAAGCAGCGAAATGAAATGAGATGCAATATGCACAAATAAGTGAGCTCAGAGGAAAAGGAATGAAACGAAAAGGAATGCATTGAAATGGACTGCAACGAAATGGAATAAAACGAAACGGAATGAAACGAATTGGAATGAAACAAAATTTAATGAAGCGAAATGGAATGAAACGAATTGGAATCAAAGAAAATTTAATGAAACGAAATGGAATGAAACGAAACAAAATTAAATGAAATGATGAAACCAAATGGTGAATGAAAGTAGATGAAATCGAGCAAGACAAAATCGAATAAGACGAAACGAAATGGAATGACACGAGACGACGTGGCGAACAGGCAGCCATCTATATGTTTATATATACGCTTGACTATGTAAAAACACACAATACGTGTGCTGACCTATATATATATATGTATCCACACACACACACACACATATGTTTATTGCTGACTGCATTGGCCTGTCCCACACTCGACCTGGCCAAAACCAAAAAAAAAAATAAATAAAAATAAAACCTAAATGTAAACATTGCCAACAATCCCGATTTCTGTGAACACTCAACTCAACTTAACTCAACTCGATACTGCCAAAGGCCAATACTAATTTCAATAGACCCAACGGGAAAGTCTCCCCACACTCTGCTCTTCTTCAACCATTCCAACGGCCCCTCTCGCCCTGCCTCCTGCGCCCGCACAGCATTAATTTTTCATGCAGATTTAACCGTTACATGACAGCACCAACTAACGATAAGCCGACGTCGTCGTCGCCGTCGTCCAAAAACAAAATCAAATGCGAAAGCTGCAGTCGAGCATACTCGACTGTTGGATACTGGTTAATAAGCTAACCTAAGGGGGGATCTTCATTAGCTTAGGAAGTATTTTGATCAAAATCTCATGTCTGTAAGTCCTTAAAATCTGTTCTCAGACGAATAGAAAAACGTGGGCACAGGAAAGCTGTGGAAAACTCACTCGCTTGACACTAACTTATAATACCCGGTTTCCGTTCATGTATCAGGTATACAACGGAAAAAAAACAGCGCAAGAAAATGGCGACGGCTTTGCTTTGCACCGCTTCAGGGGCTGTGTGCATGGAAGAGTGGAGGGAGAATCGTGTAGGAGGGAAGTCAGAGGCAGAGCCGCCCTGCGAATTGTTGTCGCGCTTTGATAAATGATGATGCGTTGTACATGACTCGCCAAATACGAGAATAGGCGCACTCAACTGCTGCCACAAAGTTGCTGCTGCTGTTGATGTTGCTGCTACACAATGCTGGCGGGCAGCAGCGGCAGCAGCAATGGCAACGGCAGCAGCAGCTGTAGGACAACAGCAGCAACATCAGCATCAGCATCAACAACAGCAACACAACTCACTGACTCGCTGACTGACGAGAGACGAGTTGCCTGTCTATCTGCCGCATTTCTGTGTTGTGTTGTGGCAGGGGAGCAAAGCGGCGTCTTGATTATCAGATTGACAAACGAACCTATTGACGTCGAAATGGCCAACAACAAAATTAGAGCAATGTCAGTAGCACAACAAAAAAAATGAGCAACTGGAATGAGGCAACTTGTAGCGGGAGAATCAGTGATACTTGTATACCACCTATACATAGGCAATGCGAGCATAAATGTCAGCCATTTGCTTCTCCCAAGGCACAACAGCATTTATTCATTTGCTCCACTCTAATTATAACATTCGTTACTGTTAGATATACCTTATAATACATGTACGATTTTTATATATAACATATTCTTGCTATACTAAGTCACTGCTTCTAGTAATCTTAATTTGTAAACTCTCGGTGTTCGTTACTCGTTATTCATACAGCTCTCGTTACTCGTCACTCGCTAATTTATACGTGCTGTTTTTCTTCCATTTCGCAAACTTACTTTTTTCTTGTTCAATAAGCACTTTGTTCCTTGCACCCAAAATTTACCTACGTCACTCGTCGCTAGCTACTCGCTACTTTTCTGCTCTTGTAAATTGTTACTCGCCTATTTCATTTCGTTTTTCTGGTAATCTCGAATACTAGCAAAGCTTAGTTTACTACTCATCAACTCATTAAAGACTAATATCTCTCTTTACTCTTTACTTATTTCTTATGTTTAAGAGCGATAGAAGTAAACTTAAAGTAGTTGTAAAGCACATCAATTAAACTTGCCCTTTTAAGTATCTCTCCCTTGAAGCCCTGTTTAATTGCAATGAATGTTGTAATCAAAATAAGTTTGCATGCATTTCAAGATGAAATTCAAAGTTGTAGTTTTCAATTAATATTTTTATTACCCAATTATCAGTCGTTACAGATTGCCTTCATATAGACTCTTTTTTTAAAGCCAATAACCAAAATAACTCGCTGAATGTTGGCGCAGGTTCAGAGCTCTCTTGCTTATTCCCCGTTTGCCCTTCACCCACGGAAGAAGCAAGTTTTGACAACAAGAGGAGGAAAAAGGGCAAAAAAAAAAAAAAAAGGACCGAACAATTTTCATTGGCATAAATAAATAAAAATCAAATGAAATTAATTCCAAACAGCAATGGCATGCAGCAGGGCAACATATATAAGCTGCCCCCTCTAAACCCTGCTCCCCTTTGCCAGCCCTTGCCAGCCCTTGCCATCCCGCCCGTCCCATCCTTCCGCATCAGCAGTTGCCCGGACAGAGCGCAGCGAAGCAGCAACTGCGAGAGTAGCGCACACACATAAAAGGCTATAAAATTAAATCAAATCAAATGAAATGCGCATATGTATGGCGTTTTATGAGATGCGCGAAGATGCTACAGTATGAAACAGCCTGTCGGCGAGGGAAAGGGGAAGGGAGATGAAATCGAGAGCGAGAGAGAGAAGGAGAGAGAGAGACAAGTGAACTGGAGAGCTGCTGAGCAACAACCGAAAGGATTAAAGGAAACCGCACAAAAGGCGACTTGGCAGCGCACAAAACCTGCCACAGCACAGTTGCTCGGTAACTGTAGCACATCTACCCCCGACACTCCACCCCTCCCCATCCCAAAACTGATTCCCTCTCTAATTTCCCCCCGCTTGCGTCGTTACCTTCTGCGTACGTTTGCTTGGTGCGTTGGGTAATAAAATAAATCCACCGCAAAGCCGCTGCGGGTAGATTGCTCGGTTGACCCGAAACTCTGTGGCGCTTGAAGACAGCTTCTCCTGCTCCCTCCCCTTCCCCCTCCCCTCTCCCCTCACACTCTCTTCCTGCTTTTCTCTCTCTCTCTCTCTCTCTCTCTCTCGCTCGCTCTGCATTTCCTTTGGCAAATCTAATCGTATGCTGACAGCACGTCGAGGAGTCGAGTGCAGCCAGTTGGTCACTTGGTCAGTTTCTGGCGGCTAATTTCGCGTTTTTGGCTCCTCTTTGTGCTGTTGTTGTTGCTGCTGCTGTTGTTGCTGCTATTGCTTTGGTTAATGTGGCTGCCATTTGTGCTGCAATGCTGCTGGCAATTGCCAGAGAGAATGAGACAGGGAGAGAAAGACTACGAGTATGCAGTAACTGACATTGTCGCATGATGTCCGAGTAGCCATTTCCTGTGCAGAGATTCTCTGCATGTCATGGATACCCTTTCAACATCTTCCCCTCCCCAATCTCTTGTGGTATCATATGTGTGTGTATGTGTGTTTGTCACTCGTTTTTGTGGTCATTTCAAATTTTCATTTCATTTGCCATAAAAAGGAAATTGGTTTTGTATGCTAGTTGCCTTTGCCACCAACTCTCCAACTTCCAATCTCTGTCTCTGTCTCTGACTGTGACTCTGATTCGTTCTCTGGTTCATTTCTATGCCAAGAATTGTCGCTGTTTAACAGCGAAGGGAAGGGTATGCGCTTCATGGAGAGCGGGGTAACGCGGGGGGAAAATGGGACACAAGTGCTTTAAGTTGATTGTCATTGCCTAACTAACTGCACGGATCCGTCTAAGACACGCACAACACAGTTACAACAACAATTATAAGTGGGATCGACTCCCAAATACGCGATAAGCAATATTTACATTAATAATTTCGATTATTCTATTAATTAAAGTAGATAAATGTAGTTTTGATGTAGTGTAAATCGAATCGGAAGAATTCAGATAAAAGTGAAAGTTGTCGCTTCCCCTAATAGAAAGAAAAAATAAAGTGTGACCAAAGCAATAAAACTGTACAGCTAAACTGCAAATAAACACATTTTCAGCAAACTTTTAAAGTGATTTATCATAAATTCTGTAAGAATAGGATTCACATCTTATTATAAATTCACGGAGAGTTAAAAGAGTGGCCAGATTCTATAATTGAAACCGATACAGAACCCCAGAAGCCATTTTCATTCAAGTTTGAAACATGTATTCCTACGCTGTTAAATCAAACGATTTACGATTTATCATATAATGATAATACCCATCTAGAGCTCTTGAAGCGGGTACTACAAGCCGCATTGGCTGCCAAGTGGCTACCTGCGGCTGCCAGAGCACGAGAAACAAATGAAGTGAGCGAGGTGAGAGGAGCTTAAATTTGTATTGTTTCGGGTTTAAAGGCTTTTGCCTGTGGCTTTCATTGACAGCCTCGGGAAACAGGCCAGGCTAAGACTGCAAATAGCCGAGACAGAGGACAGCAGACGGAGATGACGGACACGGTGAGGTGAATTAAGCTGCAACTGAGCCATAAACGAAGATGCACAAGCTAACAACAACACGAAGACGAAGACGATGAAGAGGAAGAGGAAGAGCAAGCAGTAGAAACAGCTAGCAGTAGCTTTTCATTTGTGCATTTTGCACGTTTTCTCTATTTTGTCAATTCCCGTATTTGGAGCGTTGTGCATAACTCGCATATACACACACCCAGTTAACCCCTAACCTCTGCCCTTTGCATCTCTTTTCGCCACCCTTGCGTGCTGCAACTAACTTGAAGAATTTTTCATTTAATTTGAGTAAAAGAAAGCGCAAGTAAAACACAACAACAAATATTAAATTAACACTCACAGACAGCGGCAGTGACCCAATATACGTCTGTGTGTGTGTGTGTGTGTGTGCGTTTCGCTTACTGATTTGCCACGCACACACACCAAGGCACACCCACAAAGCGAAACAACAAAAACTGCGCAAAAATTTTAGAGTTAAATTCAGGTCAGGGTTACCAAGCACCGCGATGATGATGATGATGATGATGATGGCAATGCCAGAGCTGCCACAGCAGCAGCGGCAACAACTACAACTGCATACAACAATGTGGGCAGACACACCCATACACACACACACACACACAGAGCGAACGCACAGCGAAAATGTAGTTCAAAGGCTTTGGGCACAAGCAAAGGCGAAACTGTAAAGGCAGCTACAAAAAAATACCCCAAATCGAAAACAACAACAGCATAAGAGCAAATGAGTAAGGACCAAACAAAAAAAACCAAATTACAATAACAAAAAATGACCAGGCAAAGCCCCATTATGCAATAAACATTAAAAGAATGCAAACATTGCGTTTCGCTGTAATTAAAATGCGCAATGACTTCAGAATATAAATGAAGAACAACAACAAGAAGAGCAAAATGGCCGCACTATGCTGCTGAGTGTGACCAGCTGCTGATTGATCGATTGATCGTTAAGCGACAAGCAGTGCGGAGAGAAATGGAGTCTATCGATGACTATCGATTGACTTATTTATTATTTTATTAGAGACACAATAAGGAATAAGAGCGGAAGAAACAAACAACTTGAATATTCATTTCGACAACACACAATTTACATGCAGTTATTGCGAATATGTGAATGTGCGAATTTGCGGATTTGCGAATGTTGTATAAAGCGTAATAAAGAACTGTGTGCAGACCCGACAAGCACACATTGTTCCCCCAACAAGCACACACACACACACACACTCGCAGCAAACACATGCAGAACGAGAGTCGGTTAGTGGGTCGGTATTGTTGTGTTGGCTTTGCTGGTCGTTTATCGGTCGACTCGTATACCACGCCCATCGACCAGCTAGCAAGTCCGCCCACCCAGTCACCCAGCAGTCCAGCAGGCAAGGCAACTTATGAGGTCGCCTTTATTGCAAAAGGCAAACGAAAAGGCATCAAACGATATCAGCTGTACTACAAGAGTCTACTGACTTCGCTTGGCCCCTAAGCTACAATAAATACATGTATTTGTATATAGTATATATATATATATATATATATATATATATATATATATATAAACTGACTCGCACTTGATTTGAAATTATAGGGAATGTCGAAGCAATAAGGTAACAGCTACTTAAGCATGTTGTCGATATTCGATAAGTTATCGAACTAAGAACCGTGCTTACACAATATTGCATTAAATGGCACTTTAATTAAATGCCACAACAAAAAAAATAAATTATTTTCACTTAAAATGCAGCGTGATTATTTTGTTATTATTATTATTATGATTATTATAAATAATAATTGATTAAGCATGCACGTGGCGTATACGCAATCTGCTTTCAGCGCTCTTAATTAATCAGTTAATTAGCGAGTTAATTTGGAGTCAATTTGGTGCCACATCCAGCATGGCATAATCAAGTCTTTAAGTTCTTGTCGCTCGTGTTAATGAAAACTAGTCGCAATTAGTTTTAAGCAGAATTAAAAAAGCACAACATAAATATTTATCAAATTTATTAGCAAGTGCATAGACGCAACTTGAGTTTCGCCATCGTCGTCGTCGTCGTCGTCGGCGTCTTCTTCTTCTTGTGTTTGCCTTTGGCTGCTTCTACGTTTATTTTTTGCTCTTGTTGTTGTACGCTTCCTTTTTTCGGGGCTGCATTCTGTGCCATCTTGTTGTCCTTGCTGCAATAGCGCTGTCTCTTTCTTGCACCTTTGTCATTCCTACTCCCCCTCCTCCCTCACTAACTCTCTCTTTCTCTCTGTCCCTAAGCTTTGGCTGCTGTGTGTATGTTACAAGCATTTGGAATTTTACGTTCAATTGCATTAGGAACAAAGGCTTTTTGGGGCGAGTTGTTTGCTCAGCCTCAGCCTCAGCTTCTGCTTCTGCTTCAGCCGCCTGCCACGTGCCACAGCAATTGTTGTTGTTGTTGTTGTTGCTTATGCTTCATGTTATTGCTGCTGTTGCAGTTGCTGCTGTTGCTGCAGCTTAACTTCTTTGCATAGTTATTTGTGCGCGTAGCTCATTGAAATTTTCGGTGCCGTGAACTGTGTTTGGTTTTGGGGTTTCGCCTCTGCCTCGGTCTTTCTTTCTCTCTCTCTCTCTCTCTCTTTCTCTCTCTGCGTGCGTGTGTGTGTGCGCTGCTTGCTTATAACCATTACACACACACATCCAAGCACACACACTCATACGCTTGCATGCATATTTCTAGGTCTTGCAATTTGTGTTGCCTACCCAAAAGGCGCACGACCAACAGCGAGGTGAGCTCCACATCTAAGCCACCAAGTATCATAACCAGCTCAACACACACACACACACATAACACACACATACACACACATACAACAAAGCCACTGACAATGTGGGTTACTTGAAGAGATGCTGTTTGTCCGTCCGTCCTGTCCGTCCGTCTGTCTAATTCTTAAGATTATATTTTGTAAGTGTCTTTTAACTTAATCATAAAAGTTTATAAAACTTTAGCTAAAAAATAACAATAAAGGACTATTAATATTTGTTTTTTTTTTTTTTTTCTTTTAATTTATGTACGTTATCACTTAATAGTACTAAATAAGTTGTACTTGAAAAAGTTTTAAAGTATACAGTAAAACTTTTCATCAATCATTCAATCAAACTATTCTTCAATCATTCTGTTACTATCGAACAATAGTCGCTAATCTGCTCTCATTGAGATCGGTTGTGTCGCGGATAAGCAAACACAAAACAAGTGTAACTCTCGTTTGTTTTTTTTTTTTTCGAGTTTCTCTTTTGCGCACTCTTCGTGTGCCAATCGTAAAATTTCGGACGCTGGCTTCTGCAGTGTCGGCAGCTGAACAACAACAAAAACATTACTGTAGTGAGACAAGACTGCATTCTGTGCCCGTTTGGGCAGTACGTCGCCCTCACTCTGCGCGCAGCCGCACAAGAGGGGTAATAAAATCTGCGCTTATCTGTCAAGCGATCTGACCTTCTTTTGTCCTTGACAAAAACTTTGCAGAAACTTTTGCTATTTGAAGCCAAACTGAAACTAATAAGTTACATTGATTAGTAAAATATTTGGTAATGGATGGAAATATTTTTCCTAACACTCAGCTTAGCAATAAGCAGTTTGATTATGAAAAAATGCTACAAGTGGCTGGTAAATCACCTTTGGAGATAAGGTCAGAAATTATTAGTGATCTTCGCCCTTTGTGTTCTGTAACTCAAAATATTAGTACAATAACTACAACGCTTACATTTACTAGTGCTACTAGTAATACAATTTACACTATGGCAACTGCATCAACTACGGCAATCAGCAGTGTTTGCTCTGCAGTGAGCATGGATAAAAATTATGCGAATCTCACGCAAAGCGCACTTGCTTCCCCAATACTCAGTGGAGGTGCTACAATTGTCTCTCCAACTGTCAATCAAACTTCTGGATTTTCGTCTCCTCCATTTAATGATGCTGCTACCAAGTTGAAGGTTAGCCAAAAACATATGTCGAGTAAGAGGAAGAAAACACTCTCACCAATTGGTAACTCTAAGAAAGCACTCAGAGAATTGTCATTTGGATCATCCTCAGCATCAACCAGCAAGGCAAGCTCTAGGAATAGGTTTGCCTTACTAGACATGGAAGTCGACTTAAACAGTGACAGACATGTTGAAGATAGCAGCAGTGCTGCAGAGGAATGCCCTACTAGCTCTATGGCAGCTACCCAAACAAATTTATCAAATGATAATATGGAAATACATGACTCAGGCAATAGATCTCAACCTATTAATTCTGATGGTAATAATAATGCTAATGTTACTTCAAAACCACCGCAAATAGTTTTAAGTATTACAAACCTTAACGATCTATTTGATGTCATATCGGAGGTCACTAGTTTAGATAACGTAATAGTTAAAGTTAACCAAGGAGTTACAGCCAGAATTTTTCCCAAGGACTCTCAAACTTATAGAGCCATTGTTGATCATTTTGATAAAATGGAAATTGAATTCCATACGTACCAATTGAAGGAAGAGAAGCCTCACAGAATAGTTGTTAAGGGGCTTCATCATAGCACATTAAGTAGCGAAATTGTTGGCAATTTTAAAGCTTTAGGTTTTGAAGCCCTTCAGGTGCATAACCCAAGGTCAAGGTCAAACCGAGATGAGAAACTAAACATATTTTTTATTAATATCAAGCCTTGTGCCAAAATTAATGATGTATATGATATTGTAACGCTTTGCCGACAACGTGTAAGGATAGAAAGGATGCGGAAAACATCGGAAATCGCTCAATGCATACGATGCCTAGAATTTGGCCACACAGCGAAATACTGCCGTCGTCATCCCAATTGTGCTCGTTGTGGTGAAGATCACTTTACAAAGCAGTGTGTACGTCCACAAGACCAACCGCCTACATGTATGCACTGTGGAGGGAGTCATACGGCAAGTTACAAGGGTTGCCAGTGGTATCAAGATTACCTAAGACGATCTATGGGTTCGAAGAAGCAACCAACGCGACTACAACCACAACAAAAACCACAGCAAGAACAGTCAGCTCGACAGCAACCAATTCAGCAAATGCCTAACCCTTCTGTCTGCAATAGTATAGGTTTATCTTATGCCTCAATTGCCAAAAATGGAAATGGACAGGCTCAGCGCCGTCTACAAGTAAATAACAGGAAGGAAATTACTGCACAACGACAACAACAAAATGTTCTTGACATTCAGTCAATATTGGAACAACAGCAACAGCAATTTTTGAAATGGCAGCAACAACTCCAGCAACAGCAGCAGCAGCAATTCTTTTTGTGGCTACAGCAACAGCAGCAGGAACAACAAACGCAAAACAAGCAGAACAGTCAACGACTTGAACGGCTCGAAAGTATGGTTTTTGAAATGGCCAACTCTATCAAACAACTGGCTGGGGATAAATCAGTTCCCCAGGTCCACAACAATGTTTCTGCCTTAAAATGAACACACTAAAGATCGTCATCTGGAATGTCAATGGCATTTCAGGAAAAGCCAGAGAAGTTGAATTCTTTGCGCACAACAATGGCGTCGATATCCTACTTTTAAGTGAAATAAGGCTCAATCGAGGTGAAGCTGTTAAAATATTCGGATATTCCTTCTATCCAGCGTATAAACCATCACGGCATAATCACGGTAATGGAGGAGCTGCGGTACTGGTGAGGAGCTCTCTCAGTCATTTCCCACAACGTGTTATTGAAACACAAACCATTCAAATGTCTTCCATTAAAGTTGCGACAGGCTTGGGATATATGGAAGTAAGCGCAATATACTGTCCTCCAAGGCACAAAATTGAGGAAAGACATTTTACTGAAATATTGGCTTCTTGTGGCCAGAGGTTTCTGGTTGGAGGTGACTGGAATGCTCGACATTGGATGTGGGGCGACACATATAATTCACCGAGAGGGCGTGAGCTAGTCGAATCCATTTCAGTCAGCAGAGCTAAAATACTTGCCACTGGATCACCAACGAGATACCCATACGTACCTAATCACACAGCTACTTGCATTGATTTCGCATTATACCATGGAATACTGGATTCTCAAATAAATATATGTCAAAGCTGGGACCTGGAGTCTGATCACTTAGCCCTTATTGTTAATCTGCTAACAAATGGTACTAATGTCAGACCAAGTCCTCGGTTAATCACAAGTCGTACTGATCTCATCACTTTTAAACATATTCTTAATAACTCTTTCCAACTAAATTCAACTCTGGACACTAAGGAAGACATTGAGAATGCAGTCGAAATTCTAACTGAGAATATACATAGAGCTGCTTCTGCTTCAACGCCACCTGATCCTGATTTTCGGCCCATAAGCTACGGTATTGCTCTCACAAGGGAAGCAAGAGAACTAATAAAAGGAAAAGACGCCTTCGAAGAAGAGCTATTCGTTCTCAAGATCCTGAGGACCGTCTTTTGTGGAACAGGGCAGCGAAACAACTACGAACCCTTTTGAGGGAACTCCGAAGTGATTTTTCGAGCAAAAATTGTCCTCCATGGACTACACAGTTGACGCAAATTATTCACTTTGGAAGTGCACAAAATCGCTTAAACGACAACCTCTTAGACAGGTTCCTATTCGTTGTCCCGGTGGTGAACTTGCAAAAATGAAATGGAGCAGGCCAATGCTTTCGGTCAACATCTAGAGGATCGATTCACTCCCCATAACTTTGCTTCAATAGAACAAAGTAGAGAGACCCATCAAAGTTTGGATACTCCACTGCAGATGTCATTGCCCATTAAGCCTATAAGGATTGAGGAAATATCCGAAGCCATTCAATTTTTGCCAAAAAATAAAGCGCCAGGTATTGATAGGATTTGTAACGCAACGTTGAAGGCTTTGCCTACAAGAGCGATTATATATATAGCATTAATTTTTAATGCTATTATTAGGATCCAAGCGTTCCCAAAGCAATGGAAATTAGCTGCGATTCTGATGATCCACAAGCCCGGTAAACCAGAGGCTCATCCTGAATCATACCGTCCAATAAGCCTTTTATCCTCCCTGTCTAAGTTGTGGGAGAGACTCATCGCCAACAGAATTATAGTGATTTTGACTGAAAGCAATATCTTGCCAGACCATCAATTTGGCTTTCGAGGAGGACACGGCACTGTAGAACAAGTCCACAGACTGGTAAAGCATATATTACAGGCCTTTGACGACTTGGAGTATTCCAACGCAGTCTTTATAGATATGGAGCAAGCTTTCGATAAAGTGTGGCATGATGGCTTAATGTCCAAAATTAAAAACCTCCTACCTGCTCCCTACTATGGAATTTTCAGGTCATATCTGGATGGACGTGAGTTTAAGGTCAAAGTTAAGGATATATACTCTAATAACTATCGTATGAGTGCAGGAGTACCACAGGGTAGTGTGCTTGGACCGCTGCTTTATTCATTGTACACTGCTGATATACCCAGCCCAAACAGTCAACATATGGTAGCTCCTTCCAAAGCACTTATTGCAACCTATGCAGATGACATTGCAGTCATCTATAACTCCAGTTGCCGTAGAGAAGCAGCTAATGGAATACAAGAATATCTCAAAGCTCTTGCTGCTTGGTGTAAACGGTGGAACTTGAAAATAAATCCGCTTAAAACAACGAACCCCTGTTTCACACTGAAGAGGCTTATAATGAATACCCCTGAAATCCAACTAGAAGGAGTTACTCTGGAGCAGCCATCGCAAGCCAAGTATCTTGGAATTACACTGGACAAGCGCCTTACATTTGGGCCACATTTAAAAGCCACAATTAAGAAATGTAACCTAAGGATCCAGCAACTGCGTTGGCTTATTCAAAGACGAAGCACTTTGCCGCTAAGATGCAAAAGGGCAGTGTATGCGCATTGCATCCAGCCAATTTGGCTCTATGGCATCCAGATTTGGGGGATCGCAGCCAAATCCAATTATAAACGAATTCAGGTGTTGCAGAATCGGATACTACGCAACATAACAGACTGTCCTTGGTTCGTGCGTGGCACAACGCTTCATAGAGACTTGAAGCTACATACTGTAGAAGAACAGATTGGGAGACACACAAGCCGCTATAGCGATAAACTTAGAAGACACCGCAGCCTACTAGCCAGGAAGTTACTTCCAGCGAGACCATTAAGGCGTCTTAAACGGCAAGGCTTTGCCAAAACAATTAGGTGCCAATAACGCTGATACATATGTATATAATCCTCATATTGGTGTTGAGGTTTGGTTTATTTTTATATATTTGATACTCCTGTGATGTTAAGGTACTTTAAATTTGCTGTACAGATTCTTCACTTAATAAATAAAAAGAAAAAAAAAAAAAAAAAAACTATCGAACAATGTGTGATTACAAAATTTGAATTAAACAAAAGAGATTCATAATTCAATCAGACTGACAATCAAACAATCAATAAATCAGTCAATAAACCGGACATTTAACGGTAATAATTTACTTATACTTGGGAAAGTTGTAAAGTATACAGTAAAACTGTTCATCAATCACTCAATCAAATTATGCTTCAATCATTATGCTATTATCGAACTTTGGCTAAGAACCAAATTAGAATTTTATACATAAATACGTGAAATTCAATCGGACTGACAACCAAACAATTAATCAATAAAAGTGTCTGCTAGTTCATCGAAGCTAAATATTTACAATAAAGATCAACTGTTCACTCAACTAGTGGATCACACAGATTGTATAGTAAGTAGAGAACTAATCCAATTATTTAATGAGCCAATCAATTAGGCAAATAAATGCGAGTTTTTCAATCAGACAGTCAATCAATAAATAAAATACAGTTTGCATCTTAGGCAGTAAATCACTGGATAGTTGTCAAGCAGTTTGAAAAAATAGATAAATCAGAAAGATCAACTGTTGTCAATCAGACGACGATTTGCAAATAAATCAATCAGAAAGACAAATTGTTGTCAATCAAACAGTTGGCATATATATAAATCAGAAAAACCAACTGTTGCAAATCAGAAAGTATGAATATCAGACAGGTAGATACCGAACTTAATAAATTTGCCAATCAATCAACCAGTCAGTAATTTAGATCATTAATCAAAAATAATTATAAACGCCTGCATTGATTGATCAAACAATCAATAATCAATTAATAAATAAAATTGTCCACTATTTGCATTTAAATTCATAAATAAAACAAAAAACGAAAAAACAAAAAGTTTTTGAATATGAAAATTTTAGATTCACCTTTGACATCAATATCAAACGGCTTGCGTCTCAAATGTGATGCGATGATGATGATGGTGTGTGTAATATGGTAATGAGATGGTAATAATATAATGAACTACTGCAAAAGCTGAGCCAGTCCATCGAGCAGCGTCTGCCAGCTGAATCCCATGCGACCCTCTGTCAACTGGACGCGACAACGTTCGGGAATATGCTCGAACAATCGCTTAAATGGACCATAACGCTCCAGGCACTTGGCATCGCCGAGCAGTAAAAGTTTGTGCTTGGCACGCGTGATCGCAACCGTAAGACGGCGCTGATCCTCAAGGATTTCAGCCTCACGCGACCTCTCCATGTCCTGACCCGTGGCCACGGGTCCCGTTTTGCTGCAGCTATAAATGATGAGGTCTTTGTCGCGTCCCTGATACTGATCCACCGTATTGAACTCGACATTGATGAGGCGGGGACTCAGCTTGCGCAGTAGCTCCACTTGAGCCCGATACGGAGCAATGACGCCAATGCGTGACGGCTCAAAGCCAGCGTCAATCAGCTGCCGCAGCAGATGCAACACAATCGCTGCCTCGCAATAGTTGGTGTACTTTGGCGCACGACGCGCACGCTTAGGAGATGAAGAAGTGGGAGCGGAAGCAGCTTCGCCATAGCTCAGTTCAAGGCTGGCACTGGTCGCCTCCAGTTGCTGCGATCGCTCACTGAATTGTTGACAGCGTTGCGAGCAATCACCGGTGTCCAGCAGCAACACCGCCTGCTCCAGATGCGTTTGCAGCGCTCGCTGCGTCCACAGTCCCGCCTCACGGTTGAGCGGCTGCAGCTGCAGCTTGGCGTTGGCCACTTGCTCGTCGGCACACTGCAACGCCTCGCCATAGGTCAGCTGATTGGCCAGTCGTGTGATGCTGCGATTCATGCGATACTGCAGTGTCAACACAGCTGTCGCCTGTTCGCAATCCAATCGCTGGAACAACGTTTCATCGGCGCCACGCGAACGCGCCTCACGACTGCGCACAAGCGGCGGCAACTGCTCGGGATCACCCACGAGTATGAACTTACTGCAGTGACTTAGGGCACGCAACACTGTCGGCTGCAGCACTTGAGTGGCCTCATCGACAATGCAGTAGTCGAAGCGACGCTGCTGAAAGAGCGCATGACCGGCGCCCAAACACGTGACGCCCACAATGCTGGGACGCTGTAGCGCCGCTGTTAATTCCTCCAGCGTCTGACAGTCGGTGGTTAAATGCGCTTCGCTAATCTCCTGAAGCTGCGGATGAATGCGCTGACTGCTGCCCAACCGCAGCAGTGGCAACTTGTGCGGCAGCAGACGCAACAATAGATTATCCACTGCCGAATGCGTTTGAGCGGTGATCAACACACTGCGCTGCATCAAATGCAACAGACGCACAATCGCAACCAAGGTTTGGGTTTTTCCCGTGCCCGGCAAACCCTTGATCAGCAGATGTGTGCTGGTGGTGAGCGCTCGCAGCGCTGCCGCCTGTTGCACCTTGTTCAATGGACGCAGCATTGGACCGCCTTGGCTGCCAATGATGCGCGGCAGCAGTTTGTGTTGCGTCGGCGGCTGCTTGGCCACCACAATGCTGCGCAGCTCCGCGGCGCGTTCGTTGTCCTCCAGCAGCAAGGCCAAGTTGGTGTAATTGAAGCTGACGAAACTCTGCGATTCGTGTTTGTCCACCACAAAGGTTTCGCCCGCATATCGCTGGCTCAGATCACGCTCCAGCTGCAGTGTAATGCTGCGTGGCATCAGCGCCATAATGTATCCCGCTGCAATGGCCAAACGCTGGCGTGAACTGCAGCTAACTGTGACGTATTCACCCAACTCAAACTGCAAACAGAGGAAGAGAGAGAGAGAGCGAGGAGTTTCATTGAATGACTAGAAAGTGAGAAAATGAATTACTCACGCCACTCAGCGTTAGATTGAGTTCTGATTGCGCTGACAACTGCAACTTCTGTTCGTAGCGTCCATTGTGACAGCTGCCGCTACTCTTTATCTTCTGATCCGCCGCCAACTGCAGCTCACAGATCGCACGTCCCTGTTGCTGTCGCCGCATCGCCGTCTCCGTCCACAGCGAACGTAACTGCGAGCCTTGACGCTGCTGCTGCTCCTCGAGCGCCAGAAGACCGCACCAGTGCAGCACATACTCGTGATCCGGGAGCTTCAAATGCGCCAGCTGCTGCTCCATCTGGCGACGCAGCGGATGCGTGTTGCTCAACTCCAGCTGGGCATCGGTGCTGGCAAAGCTGCAGCAGAGCGTCGCGTATGCGCAATTGCCGCAGGCGCTGTGATGTGAAATTGGTTCGGGCAGCTGAAACGGTTGCAGCAGCTTCCCGGGCTGCTCTGCCGATACGCTGAGTGCTTCACCCATCACTGGCAGCTGCACTTCGCGGCTGAGGAAGTGCGCCAGCTCGTTGCGCAACAGCACCAAATCCCGCTGCTCGTTGCGTCCGTCGCGCACCTCACGCATAATTCCTTCGCGCAAATACAACAACAGACCCGAGTGCGTCTCCTGGCCCAACGCTGTGTGCATCAGCTGGTAGAGCAACAGCTGTCCCTTGTGCTCCATGGAGAAGCTAGCGCGACCCGTCTTCAGCTCCAGCGGTATGGGCTGCTTTTGACGGCGCACACGCACCGAGACATCCACCTTGCCCTTGAGGCCCAGCTGCGGCACCCAAAGATTCTCCTCGATGTCATGGATCTCCTCAATGCGATCCTTGTACATCTCTGGAGGCAACGATGTTGTCGACTGCACGCCATCAATATATTGGGCTACAAAGGCCACAATGGGCTCCACAAACTTGTGCAGTTGCAGCTCAATCTCCGCCTGACTCAATTGGCTGCCATAGAGCAGCTGGGCCAAGGAAGTGCTCTCAAGCAGTTGCTGGAGTGCAGCAAGCACTTGTTGGTGGCTACGCAGGCGCTGAGCGAGCACCGTTTGCAGTAGCTCGTGCACCAGCGTGCCCACAATCATCTGCCAGCAAACGGGGAAAACATTAAACATTAAAAGGATTCAGTGGCTATTCTCTTGAAGCACTCACCACCGCATTGGCGCCGTCGACGCCACGAAAACGATCCTGCAGCACAGCCTTGCGACGGCAGAAGAGCGAACCCGTCACCGTTGTGCTCGAGATGAGCATATCCGGCTGGATGACGCAGTAGCCCGATTCCTTGTTGACCACATAGCTACTTAACGATGGTTGCCAGTGCGCCTGCACTGAGACCACATCGCCCGGTTCGATGGGCGTCATATGCCATGGCGCTTGCAGCTGGCAATCAGCTGTGGCAGGTGGATCCTCTGCAGCGGAGTCTGCGCTGTTTAAATGCAACAGCAGATTGTATGTCTTGGGCAAACGTTCGACGCTCTTGACCACACAACGCTGCCAGCGGGTGAGATCGAGTTTGCTTGCTGTTACAGCCGCATCGAGTGCACATAAATCGAAATCGTTGTCGTCGTCTAGCAGAAATCCATAATTTTCCTGATCCTGCGGCTCCGAAGTTGTCTCATTTTGTACATAGAGATTCAGTTGTGGTTTATACTTTTTGCTTGTTGCATTCACATTATCCGCTTTGCTGGGCGACAGCACACGTTTCGCTGACTGCATAATTGCATTTGTTATCACTTTTCCGCGTTAATTATTATCACTTAATGTTTTACCGAACACTCTCATAAAATCGCGCCAAAAAACTAACTGTTCGCCAGTGTGTACACACTGTTTTACAGTAGCATGAGCATCTTGCGCATGAGCAGTCAGCTGATAACAGATTACAGCAAATTAAATAAACATCTTTACATAAAAATGTTGTAAATAACCGCTTAATTATATTAATTTATATAAAATTGTAAACTAATATTCAAATAATCAAACAACGCGTACACACTGTTTGAGAAACGATCAAACAGCCAGCTGACTGCGTAATCGATAGCAAGCGATTTCGATTGGCAGCAATTTGAAATGAGAAATATTTGTAGCTGACTTTTAGGGCACAGCTCGTATGCCAAAAGAAATATATGCTATCTTATGCATCTATGTGTATGTGTGTGTGTGTGTGTGTGTGTTTTCATGTTGCCGCCTGCACTTTTTGCTTATTTGTGTACTTTTGCATTGCCTTTTCGGTTTGCCTTCAGACTTTGGCTACGGCGTCACTTTGCTTTGCGACTACCTTGTTGTTGTTATTGCTGCTGCTTTTGTTTGCCTGTTATTGATGCCTGCCTCCCATTCTGCATGTGTATGTGCATGTGGGTGTGTTTGTGCTTGTGTGCATTTCTTGGCTTTTTATGCCACACTCGCATTCACTTTTATATTTTGTCAATTTCACAGTGGACTGTGTGCATGTATTGGTGAGTGTGTGTGTGTGTGTTTGCTCTCCTGACAAATGGTTTGTTTTTTCCTGCTGCTTTCCACATTGTATGCTATGCTCTGAGTAGTGGCCACTCTTTAAGTTGCTATCTCGCTCTCTCACACGCCGTCTTTCCTTGTTCTTTGCATACGATCAATTTGCAGGGCTCTGACTGCCAATTAAACGAAATCCATTGCCTACTTTTCGGCGGCAGTGAGAAACAGTGAGAAAACAGTGTTGCCGTGCGCCAGGTGAAAAGGTGGTTACGCTCAGCACTTGCTCTCACTCTCACTCGCACACACACACACACACACACACACACACACAAACACCCGCATGCAAATGCATGCATGTGTGGGTGTATATAAAAGTCAATTTGCGCAGATCTGCCGTCAATGGCTCGCAACGTAGGCTGCAAAAAAACCAACAGCAGCCACCAAAAACCTGCCAAATCAAACCAAGTGTTGCAACTCCTCCCCCTGCCCCCTGCCCCCTCCACCATCGCCACCTACCTTCACTATCACCTGCTGTTTGCGCACTTTAACTGTTTTCACTGTCTGTCTGCAGTCGCTGCCCTCAACCTACGCCCCCTTCTTCCCTTCCCCCCTTCCATCAGCCTCTTTCGCCTCTTCGCAGCCCATTCAGCGGGCTGAGGCTCTTCAAAGGCCACCCTCGCCCCTCCCTTGCCCAACCCTCGCTCGCTCTCTTGTTTGTTTGAAGTTGCTTTTTTTTGTGTTTTTGTGTGTGTGTGTGTTTTTTTCGTGTGCCTCTTAAGTGGCAACTACTTTGCACCTCAGCCGTTCACACGCACGCACACCAATACGCATATGTATGTGTATGTGTATGTGTGTGTGTGTGTGGCAATTGAAGTGCTGCTGTGTTTGCGGCCTTGAGCCTTTTTTTTTTCTTTGCACCTTGGCATAGATGTTGCAGCTAACTGCCTGTGTGTGTATGTGTGTGTGTTGCGAGTGCGTGTGTGTATTGGTTGGCCCCACGCTGCGTATACGCAATTTATATAATCAGCCAGCAAAAAGTGCGGCGCAAACTCATTTGCTTAGCAAACGTGACGAGCTGACCAAATCCTACCCCTGCCCCCCAACCCCACCTACTCTCTGCTCCACACCACGAGCCTTTTAAAAACCTCCCCTCCCCCTCCCCCTCCCGCTCTCATTGCTATTTGCTCCGCAATTGTTGGTTGCAATTATCAGCGCAGCTAAACCAATTTTATATGAATTGTGGCGCCAAATACAAACAACAACAACGAATTAGAAAGTATACAGTAATCGACTAGCGAATACCCGTCAATTATTTGATGCCACTCATTTTTGATATTGATTTATTAAATCTTCATTTTTGATTTTAAATTTATTTGACGATTCTGCTGCTGCAATTCTGTTACACACACAAATCTCCGCTAGCCACTAAATTAATATACCCCTTTTCGAGCAATTTTACCGGGTATTTGCATTTTGGGCTCATAATTTATACTGCTTATGCGAGTTGCATGTGCTTCTGTGTGTGTGTGTGTTTGTGTGTGTGAGTGTTTGTATTTAAATGCTGCGGCTGTTTTAATCAAGCGAAATTGTTTAATTTATAATCCACTTGCCGCTCTCGCTCTCTCTCTATTGCTATCTCTTTCGGGCACGCCTATTGCCCGCATTAGAGTCTAATGATTAACGAACTTATGCTGCTGCTGCTTCTTCTTCTACTTGCACACAAGCAAACAGCGCAGCAGCCGCTTTAAAGGGTGTGGTGGATGGGGAGAGGAGTGTTTTTTTTTTGGTGTGGGGGAGCTTGTGGCTGACAGGGCAAATTGATGCATGTGCACACGGCACGTTCCGGCGGCTTCGGCTCAAATCCCCGGCACAACAACGACGCCAATGCCACAAGGGAAAACCAATGCAACGATCGATGTGGGAACGGGGTCGAGGGATGGGGAAGGGGGCGGGGTTGAGTTGGGTGTTAGTGTAGCAGTCAAGCGGGTTAGGCATGGACCAGGGGGTAATGTTTGGTTGGTCTATTTGAAAAAGCAGCATCGATATGTTATTTGCATGTTGGGGCAAAGTGGTGTGTGGCCAGGGGAGTTACTCGAGGGGGGCGGAGTGCTAGCAAATCCCAATGCCACGGCAACTTTTGCAGCCAGCGCGAAACTTTCTCAGCAAGTTTATGCATGAATAAAGTGAAAAGCTACACACACACACACACACTCACACACATCGCATACACATGTTGGCTTAATCCAGTTGCATATGTTTGCTGTTGCGAGTTTCGCAAAAAGTTGCATTTTATTTAGTGCTGCTGCAAACATGTGTCGCAACAAATGCTAAACTGCAAAATCGCATTAGTGTAACGCAAGTGCATTTCTATATATTTTATTTTGGGTATCGCTAGGCAAACTTGAAATAGTGCGCCAATTGCGTATGCAATAGAGCTGCCAACTCGGCTGACAGCCGCATATCGATAGCAATATTGTTTTACGTGTGCGGAATATTATTACAATTAGAAAATTGCCGTTTAGCTTCTGCTTTTAACTAGATAAAGAAAGCTAAGCAGAAACTATGCACACATTCAATGCAAAATGATAAATATATTAAATATACTGTGCGGTTGGTATTATTTTTGGAGTTGCGGTCACGCTGATACGTTGGCACTTTAATAACAGTGTGACCACAAAAATGTCGTTTGACTTCACACACACACTTCGGCACAAAATTGTGCGTGTTAAAACTTCAAGCAAACGTCATAGTTAATCTATAAATAATATTTATTTCCTGCAATACAAAACATACATTACAATACTATTATTTTATTTATTTAGCTTTCACACGCATAAGCGATGTTCAAAGAACTATCGATGTGGCATCGTTAGCGCTATCGATATTTCGCCAGCTCTACCACATCAGCTATAATAAGAAGAGAGAATAACAGAAAAACAAGCAGCCAACTTGGATTAGGGGGAAAAAAGCGATATTGACAATTTTGCAAAAGCTAACTATTAGAGATGTCTGCGGCTGGAGTTGATGACGAGCAACGGGCTGCCGAAGCTGCAGCACAGTCGCCATCAACAACGGAAACAACCGCAGCAGCAGTAGCAGCAACAACACCAACAACGGCAACTCCAGTAGCGGCAATAACAACAACTACACCAACAGCACCAGTGGCAACAACAACAGCAACAACACCAGCAGTGGCCGAAATTGCCGCATCCAGCGTAAGTATAGTTTTGCTGGCATTTGATGACGACGACACGACGACACGTCAACGTGTTTGTTGTGTGTGCTTTGTGCGCTGTTTTGTGTGCTTTACTTTTCTTTCATACTTGTCTGTTCTATTGTTTACTCCACCAACAACCGCAGATACGCTCCGGGTTGGCTGAACTGGAATTGCGTTCGTCGCAGGTGCTGCAACGTCTGGAGAATGTCAAAGCACTGCCCGGTTCACCCAATAAAGTGAACCTCGAGACAACAACCGAAGATGAAGATGCGGCAGCCACAGCTGCAACAACAACATCAACATCAGCTGCCGACGACACTTTGGCGGCCGCGGATGTTGTGCTGTACACACAGCTGCGTCAGGAGCATCGCGTGCCTTCGGATATACTCAAATCGCTAGAGCAACTCGTTGCTTATTCGGACAGCGACGATGATCCCGAGTTTCCGCTGCCCGCTCTCGATGATGTCTCCCATTTGGCGCTAATATCGCACAGCATCGTGGCGTATCTGTCGCATCTGGATCGCCAGCATCTGTTGCGTGTGACCAATAGCATTGCGGGCGATGCCACACGCTGGCTGGGCACACTGTTCCATTTCCCCAATGCCGCGAGCAGTTTCCATGCCGACAATGCCGATGCCGTCCTGCGCACTGTGCGCCTGGCCATCGTTGCCCGCTGTCCCGGGTATCTGGAGGGTGGTATACCCGCTCTGGCGCAACCATGTTTCTACATTTCGGAGAATACGACACCGGTGCGACTGCAATACGCCTGCCGGCAGCTGGGCATACCGCTGGAGGCCATCAAAATCATACCGGAGGACAGCAAATGCGGCACCATGGATCTTGTGCTCCTGCAGAAGCAGGTGCAACATGATTTGGCCGCCAGTCGCACGCCGTTGCTTGTCGTCGCCGACATTGGCGCCTCGCTCTGTGGCTATGTAGATAATCTGCAGCGTTTACGGGACGTTTGCAAGGCGCACAACATGTGGCTGCATGCCAGCGGCCATGGTTTGGCGGCTCTCGTCTGTGCCCAGACGCCGGGCAATGTGCACGATGTGCTGCACTCGATGGCACTGAATTTGGGCAGCTGGCTGGGCGTGCCCAGTTTGCCAATTGTGCTGTTGCATCGTCCGTTGCAGAACAGTGCTTTGAGTGCCTTTGAATCGGATCCAATCCTGTCGAGGCGTCTCAATGCCTTGTCGCTGTGGACGAGTCTGCAGGCGCTGGGCAAAAAGTCGATTGCGGAGCGGTTGCATGTGGCATTCCAAACGTGCAGCATTCTCTTTGAGATTGCTTCGAAATGCGAAGGAATTCGTGTTTTGGTAACAAGCTATACTTCATTCCCTTTTACATCCTACAACTAATGCTCTCTTCTCTTCCTTTAGAGCCACACTCCGGGCGCTGCATTGTCGGACATTATTGGAAGTGGCGTGTTTGATGTGAACGCCTTGTTTGATGCCGCCGCTCCAGTTGTTGTCTATCAGTTTGATGGCAGCACAACCATTCCAATTACCAGCGGTGCAAGTAGCCTGGAAAACACCAGTGTGGACGCGGGCCACAAGCCGCTGGAGAAGCTCAACAATGCCTCATACTTTGATCGCCTCAATTCGTGGCTGGGACAAATACTGCAGCGGGATTGTCCCAATGTAAGCGCTTGGAAAGTAATTTTCAAACTAATTCTTCTACATTATCGTTTGTCCTTTGCAGTTTGACTTTGAGGTGATTGAACATCCAACGCATGGCAGTTGCATACGCTATTGTCCGCTCGAATTGGGCTTGGGCGAGCAGCCGCCCAGCTCGGAGAATCTGGAGAGCTTTGCCCAGAGCTTGGAGGCGCATGTCGATATCTTGCGTGCCACCATCAAGCACAAGGCACGCTTCATGCATCTCGTTGATCGCAGCGAAGTGTTGCGTCTGGTGCCGCTGCCCGAATGGGCGGGCATGGGCGGTGTACGCTTTGTGCCCGAGGGCTGGGAATCTTTGTTAACCGATCAGGCTAAAACCGAGCTCAATAAGCTCAACATTGATCTGGTCGAGGCGCTCAAGTCAACGGATAATGCATTTTCGCTGGGCGAGGGCACCGATGGCCTGATCTGTGTGCGCTTTGGCATGGTGACGCACGAAACGGAAGTGGAGGAGCTACTCGATTTGGTTGTCACCGTCGGCAAGAGTGTGCAGGAGAATTCACGTGTGCTGGACACCATGTCCGAGATTGTCAAGAAGGTTAATATCAGCAATTGGAACGAATTCGTTGATGTTCAAACTAAATTTCTATTTATATGTTTAGGGCATTGAGGCGGCCACCGCAGACTTGCAGCGCGAGTCCGAGGAGAAGCTGTGGCAGGAGGGCATTTTGCGGCATGTGCCGGTCGTGGGACGTGTCTTCAACTGGTGGTCACCGCCCGCCAAGGAGTCGGGCATCAAGGGGCGCAGCCTCAATCTCACCCAAGGCGTTGTCGAGAGCACCGAGAACATTTACAAGTGAGAAGAGCGTTGAAGTTGCAGCTAGCGTTTGCTCATGCTAATCTCCCTTTTCTCTCTCTCTCTCCCCTCATCAGGTACCACATGCAAATGTCGGGCGAGACGGCGCATCAACTGCCAGCGAATCGTTCGCCTCCGACGCCCATGATACAGACGCCAGTGGTGTCATCGTCCACGCCGCCCGTCTTTCCCACTGTGGAGCCAGTGGTCGGTGCTGGTGACGCTGCCGAAGCAGTAGCCACCACCACAGCAACTGAAGTGGCCACAGCAGCAACAGCCGCGGTTGCAGCCGTAGCAGCTGCTGCTGCCGCTGCTGGTGCTGGAGGTGCGACAACAATAGGAGCAGCAACAACGACGACGACAACAACAACAGCAATGACTGGCAACCATGTGGATCATGCGCGCACCGTCAGCCAAAGCAGCGGTGGCTCCTCTTCGGTGCCGGAGCTGGTGGCCATGAATAGTGCAATCAACAATAATGCTTAAAAATGGCAGCGCAAGGACAACGACAAACAAATCCTTCTCCTCTTCCTACTCCTTCTCACTGACCACTTCCCAAAAATGAATGCAAACAAAAAAAAAAAAAACACTTAAATAAGTCTTAATTAACCAGCAACAAAAAAAAAAAAAAAATACGAAGATGATGAAATCCAAACGCAATTCTGTAATTCCAAAGAAATCTAAACAAAAAAAAAACCTTAGATGAGAGCCTTGGACACAGCGCTAAAGAGGATCCCAAAAAGGATTCAGCATCCATCGCCTGTCCAGCCGCAATATGTTATTGCACATTTGCTTTTATATCTACATACTTATACATTATTATATATATTCTTAATCCAATCTATTGTATTATTCCTACTTTGTAATTTAATCCTTCTTTTTTGATTTTTTTTTGTAATGTGTATTATTATTATTATTAATGTTTATGTGCTGCATTATTGTTGAAGTTGTTGTTCGCTGTGGGCGATTCTTTATATTATTATTTATCTATTATATTTTTCTTGTATTACAATCATATCTCTTCTACAAAACGGCAAAGCAATCTGAATTCCAATTACCTTATCTTTTTTTTATCACAATTATTATTATTATAATAATGATTTTTATGCAAGTACCTAGAAAATGACAAAAAAAAAAAAAAAATTAAAAAACTGAACATCATTGAATTAAATTGAATAATGCAAATGTCTCGGTAACAATAACAATAATATAATTTGCACTATTCGTAATCGTAATTTGTTTAGGCGCTAAGTGACAACAAAAAAGCATACAATTTAAATTAATAAACTTATACAACAAACGCAAAACAAATATACACAACACATTTTGTGTATGCAAAAAAAAGAAACAAAAACAAAAAAATCAAATATATAAATTGATAAAATATATTTATTATACAAGTTGAAATAAAGTATGCTGCTGAAAATTGTGCACAATGATAACGAACGTAAGCTACAAGTTTTTTTTTTTTTAATTCATCACAGTTACAGTTACATTTTTTCCCACTTATCGTTATTGAGCGCAACTGCAAAAGTAATATATTGCTGTACTCTTCATTTTCACTGCGGACTTCGGGGCATTCACATTTTTCGAGGTCACACTGCTTTATATGGGTCACTTACTATACCATCAAGCAGTTCAAATATTGGCAGACACAAGCAGTATCGCCACTTCCTGCTTGCACTGCTTGTTGGTTCCTTTACCGAGTGATAACTACTGTTTTATTTTATTTAAAGTAAATTTTAAATAAAAATACAAAAATTTATAAAACAATAATAATTTTCCCACATCGAATTAAAATGCACTTCAATATAATTGAATTTTATTTTATTTTTATTAATATTTGTCGTTTTTTTTTTTGAGCGCTTTACGTTTGCCGCTTTTTGTTTGAATGAAATTTGTCGGGATTTGTGCCGTTTTAGGTTTCCTTTCATTTTGTTTTTGTTTTTTTTTTTAATGACTTTATGTTTTTGTTTTGTTTGTTGTAGTTCCTACTTTGTTGCGCGTAAAATACCATCATTATCCAGACCAATACATATGTACGTATGAGTTCCCGATCTGAACTCATCTATTTGCATTCCCACCGATCTTTACAATACGCAACTTGGCAAAGCGAATAACCGAATACTTAAATACCTTTTCTTTTTTTCTTACTTTTTGTTTTTCTTACAAGAATTTCGAACTTTTGGTTTTGTGTTTTTTTTTTTTGTTTGTTTAATTTTTAAGGGTTTTTAAGGTTTTTTTGTTTGGATTTAGTTTTTGTCTAAGTTTCTTGCTCGGTTGATGCTTTCTTTACATTGTCTTTAACTAAGTAATTATGCCATATACACTATGATTAAGTAGTATGTATATGTTGTACAACTTGATCTTGCCACGCCCCCCAACGGGGACTTTACTCAGCTCCTAAAAGTTTCTTTCGAATTATGTTTTATGGTTTCTTTTGTGGTTTGCATGTGGTTTTTTGGTTTCCCTTTAATAACTACAACGCGTACGATGACAACATTTAACACAGAAATATATTTACGAGCTAATGTGTTATAGTATATGTATATGTATGTATTTATGTATATATATATATATATATACTAGCTTCGTTCCTTCGTGACTGCTGGGATTCCATTCCATTGCATGCTGCGCCATGTTCCGTGTTCCATTCCATGCCATACCTAACCTCAAAATGCTGTAAGTAGTTCAACTCATACGCTCTTAAGGCCTAGTTGGGGTAGATTACATAGAATCTCTGTGGCTATTTGCTAGTGTTCGATTTTCATTTATGTTTCTTTTTAAAAAAGTGGGAAATTGATGCTCGATGCTTGCCCTCTTCTTTCACTTCTCACTTATCTATCAATAATTTATAACATTATGTATTTTGTTAGATTTTTTCTTTTTGTTTTTTTCTTTGAATTGTATATAAGCGAATAAAAAAACTTGATTAGGTCGTTTTCCATTGAAGTTACTTTACAGATTCTATACATATATTTTTTAATGACTTAAAAATGTACGTTTTTCTTATATTTCTTTTTTTTTTTTTTTGATTCGAATAAATTATTTCGAAATTGTTTCGATTCGGTTTCGCTTTCGTTATCAATTTATGTATATAATTATTATGTTTGTATGTATAGATACATATACAATTGATCATTCCGATGTGCCTTATATAGTAGTGTACACGTAGTAGGTCTACTATTGAATCGTTAGCTTTTTTTCTGTCTGTAACGACTGCCTAGCTTTTTGTCTATTTGTGTTTTTGTTTTTGTTTTGGGGCAGTGTTGCGAGCGACTGTTTTAGTTGATTGGCCTCTGGTCACACTGGTCTTTTAAAATTCCACTAACAACTCCGCTAACTAACTAAATAATTGTTAAATCGTTAATTGTCTTAAAGTTCTGCTTTGTCGACCATTTCGCTCTAGTTATCCGTTTATCTGCAGGCCATTTATATTTATGTATATATATGTATTCATTATATATGCAGTACATGTTTATATATTTATGTATATTGTTTATACTTGTTTTTGTTTTGTTTTTTGTATACTATAACTTTGTAGTTTGTCAATTTGCTGTCTCGCTTTGGTTTCATTCGGGGGCTCGCTTCGGCTCAGCCGATTGCGGGGGCAGTACTTTTATTTCCTTAATATTGCTATTCTGTTTACACTCACACGCTCTCATCTCTCTCTCTCCTCTCGCTCTCCACAACTGGGGGAGGGGTGAAGAGGAGAGAGAAAAGTCCTGGGGGTGGGAGGGGAGTATGGGAAGTTTTTGGGGAGTGTTGTTGTTTTATGCTACGCTTGAGTTTTGGTTTAGCTACTGCTATTAAATATACAGTTAGTTGTATAGCTACAAACATATATACTCTATATAGGTAGTATATATACATATATGTATATATATATATGTGTGTGTGTATGTATATATATGTATGTTGTATATGTCTTGTATATATATGTCTGCACTCTCGATGGTGCTAAGTATTTTTTTAGGTTTTTGCTTTGTTTGTTTGTAATTTAATTTAATTCGTAATAAATGCATTTCTTGTTAAGCTTATGTTTACGGTTAAGTACAATAAAATCGCAAGGTCAGAACTGAACTCTAACCGCTGACGGTGCCAGGCGAGCAAACACACACACACGCACACACACACATACCACTTTCACTCCCACTCTCTCACACACATACACACGGATACAGACATACTTTCATACAGTTGAGATGTATGTGTGCTTGGCATGCATTGATCTCACCTGGCGCACAACCCAAAATACCGACAAGTCCTACACCCTTTCTACTCTATCTCGCTCTATCTTGGGTGCACACTCGCGTCCTACACACTCTCTGTCTCCGTCCCTTACTCTCTATCTTTCTCTCGCTCAATTGCCGTGCTTGATTTTTAATTTGTTGTTGTAGATATATTTTCTTGTTATTCAGAAAAAAAATTGACAATCGACAAGTGCCCAAAAAGTGCTCATACTACCCTCGTTGCCCCTTCCTCCGTTAGCTTATCTATGTATTTGTATATATATATATATATATATATGTATGTTCGAATGTGTGTGTGTGTGTGTGTAAGTGTGTAAGTATATAACGCGCTTGCTGTTGAGCGGATGGTGGGCCAGGGGGGGCGCGGATTAAAGTCTTGGGTTAATACGATATAGAACGTATATATGTATATGCTGCTTGCTCTTTCTACACACTCCCGATAATATATGTATATCTATGTATGCATATGTATATGTACTATGTATGTATTGTATATATCTATATAACGCTATATAATACAAGTATGTTGTCCGTTAATTATCATTATCGTTATTATTATTATGTTACTTGTTCTTCGTTCGGTCAGCTAAAAAGTATTACCATCAAATTTTGCGATCATAAAAAATGGCTATTATCAAAAAGGGCGTTTTCGTACTATGTAAATATTTGTTTCATTCTGTATATGTCGTATATCAATGTTAGTGTGTGTGTGTGTGTGTGTGTAGGGTTGCCACTTTACAAACTTGAAATAGTACACAATTAATGGAAAAGGAATTTCAGTTTCTTTACAAATGCTTTCGTATAATGGTGGGCAAATACTTGGTATAAAAAACTGTCGTAAAAAAACTTGTACAATATATATAACAATATATATAATACACTCTGAAGAGAGCTGCTTTCAGATTAAGTCAAATGTACCAAACATGCAATAAAGTTTTGTACAATTGTTGTGTAAAAAGAAATGACTACTTAATTTCGAATAAAAGCCTAGCAAACTTATTTATCGTATCAAAATAATTGTACACGTTTCGTTGCAAATGTAGCAAGTGGGGACAAACAGTTTGTACTATATTAAAAAACAATTACTGTATCGTTAAAATTGTGTGCCAACTCTCAGCTGCCTTATACATTCTATATATAAGAAACTTCTATCAAATTACTGGCTAAAGTAGCTTTGTTATTTCACATAAAAATGTATAACTTAGCAAAGTACTAAAATTAGTTGGTACAATGTTTCTGAAACATGTACTTTACGTTACGAACAGGGAATGAATGCAATTGTAATAAAATGCATTATCATGTAAAGAGTTAAATTTGGTATAAATGTACCATTCTGAGCAAATGTCCCATTATTGTAAATGTCTACCAAATGCGTAATTTTCGTAAAAATTATACCATTTTAAACATATTTACATTTATCGTAAAAATGTACCATTTGTCGTAAAAGTGTGCCCTCTAATAAAAATGCATTTTACACAAACATATCGTTTAGAAAAAGTACTTTTTCATAAATGTACCATTTTACATAAATGTACTATTTTCACAAATGTACCATTTTACACAAATGTACTACTTTTACAAATGTACCATTTTTGTAAAAGTGTAAAGTTCAAAATGCAATCTCTCCACTTGGTACAGCCTGGTAGAAGTGAGGAAAGCGTTAACAGTAATTCTATTAAAGATGTTAACTAGTTTTGGGACATTTACAAATTGTGGCAACCACACCCATCTGTCTCTGGCTGTGTGTGTGTGTGTGTGTGTGTGCATGTGTGTACAATAGTTATGCAAGTATTGGTGTGTTTATATACAAAAGTCGCAAGTCGAGTATGTTTGCTTTGGCTAGACCTAATCGTATGGGAGATCGGGTAAGGGGTGAGGAAGGGATGAATTCAGGATGCAATTGAAGAACCAAGGAACACACACTCCTCCCACATATAGTATAAGGTAAATGGTTCTCTCTCTCGCCTCTATCTTTGTGCTTACAGCTCAGTGACCGCATAGTTGCTCTCATCGGTTATCGCTGGCGGCGGCGGCGGCAGATCATCATCATCATCCATGACCCCAGCGCTATTGGCGCCTCCAACGCCCGCTGCATTCGCTGCGCCACCATTGTGCAGCGCCAGGCCATTGCCAGGTTTGCCATTGGCTGGCTGTGAGCGTGCCTTGGCGGCATCGACAGCCTGATGCGTCTGTTGCGCCTCCAGCGGTGGCGGCGGCAGTGATGTGTCCTCGTTGCCACCATTCTGCTGTCCAGCATCGCCGGACAGCGTTTGCGTAGCGTGTTGGGGCTGCTGTGCCGCTGCGGGCGGCGGTGGTGAGGTGGGCGTGCCAATGCGTGGCGGTGGAATCGCCTTCATTTGTGGTGGCAACTTCATCGGTGGCCGTTGCAAGGTTCTGCAAAACGAGAGAGAGAGAAAGCAAGAGAGTGATGAGTGTTGGTGTATTCGCAACTGGCATCACTTACTTGGAGTAGTTCTGGCCCTGTTGCTGCTGCTGTTGATGATGATGATGCTGCTGCTGCTGCTGATAGATGGATTCGACCTTCGGTTGCTCCGCATCCTTGGGTATTTCGGGCAGCGGGCAATTCAATATCGATGGCTTATACTTCGGGTCAAATTTACCGCCCTGCCTCAGCGTCGAGCACTTGTAGATCTGCTTGTCGCGATCATAGATGGCCGTGTCCATGGCTGTGCTAATGGGCACCACTTCCGTTTCCGGCGGCAGCTGCTGTTGATGCTGCTGCTGCTGTTGTTGCTGTTGGGGCGACTTTAGCTGATGCGCATGTGGATGCTGTTGTTGCTGCGATGGCGGAGGCGGTTGCTGCTGCTGATGTTGTTGTTGCTGCTGCTGGTGGGAATGAGGATTTGGCTGCTGCTGCTGGTGAGGATTGGGTGGCGGTTGCGTTTGCAACGCGCCCGGATGATGGTGTGCAGGTATTTGTGGTCCGCCCTGGCTATTCTGGCGTCGCATTGTCGCCAAGTTTGAAACGTAAATGGAACCCTGGCTAACCGCCACAAGCGGCTGATAAATCGAATGCGGATTGCCATTGGGCGCCAGCTGGCCGGCAAGATGCGCCGGTATCTGCTGATAGATTTGGCTTTGACCCGGCGGCGGCAAATGATGCTGCTGGGCATGATGTGCCGCCGCTGCCGTCGTATATGTGCCATATTGTTGTGCCTGCGCCTGGGCCTGCGCTTGCGCCTGCTGCTGATGGTAGATGGCGTGCTGATGCTGCAGCGTTGCGGCGGCAACGGCGGCCGAATGCGAATGGGGATGGGCATGGGGATGGGCGTGTGGATGCTGATGCGGATGATGGCAGTAGATGGGCTGCGGTCCCAGTTGTTGCTGTTGTTGTGCCTGCTGCTGCTGCTGCTGGGCGTGAGCGTGGGCCTGGGCCACCTGGGCCTGTGTCGTCGGCGGTGCGGAGGATGAAGCGGCTGCGGCGGCGGCGACGGCGGCGGCTGGCGACGATTTTCAGTAAAAGTCATTGGCTTCCAAAGTTTTGCATTGTTTGCTTAGGGTTGCATATTTACCGTTATTGGGACCTAAAATGTACACACAATTAGCAAGGCGGATGAGGATACGGATGCGGATGCGGAAACGGATGTGGAAGATGCAATACGATACACAAATATATGTTCATTTCGAAATCTATATTCGTTAGGCGTTCAATTACATGGACATTAATGGGGCGACACTATGGATGGACAATAAACGAAGGTTGCTGCTCAAGATTTGAGAACTAGCGGAGATTTGAAAATCCTTAGCTTTGGAATGTTACATTACATTACATTTGAATGTTACATAATCTGATTTAACAGCACTGTAAATGTAGAGTTAACATTGTTGCGTATGTTATTTGTTTGTTATGTAAAAGAGCGCTGATGTAGCGAAGCATGTTAAGAGCTAAGCTTTGTTTATCGGAGTTAAACTCAAGAACATTTTTAAGGCACACATCGTTAGTCAATTTAACGAGATTTGAAAATCCTTCGAGCACAACTAGCAATGGAAGCAGTAGCTTTTCAACATTTGAATGTTACATTAACTGATTTAACAGCACTGTAAATGTTGAGGTAACATTGTTGCGTATGTTATTTATTTGTTATGTATGTAAGTAAACAGATCGCTGATGTAGTAAATCAATTTTGTTTGTCTTCAGAATATTTTAAAGAAAAACATCATTAGTCAATTTCATTTTACAGCACTGTAAGCACTGTTTGAATGTTATGTAAATGTTATTTACGCGTAATTAATTTAATAGAGCTCTGTTGTTGGGATATCAGTGGTAATTTATAGATAGATATAGATTACGCGACATTATTTGAATAATTAGTAAGTATTTACTTGTTGTATACATGTTGTTAGTTACTTAACAGCGCTGTCAATGCTGTTTGAATGTTGTGTATATATTCGTTATTCGCTATGTAGTAAGTTAACAGAGCTCTAATGTTAACAGAAATAAAGTTAATCTGAAGAGAAAGTTAGAAGGAACACATGTTCAAATGGATCACCATGAAGACAGCGAAGGGAGGCAAGGAAATGATCGACTGCTTGGACTGCTGGGAGCTGGGAAATGCTGTGTAGCGTAGTGTCTGTATAGAGGATGCGGAAATGATGTTCTGGGAATGAAGCTAACGGTGCTGATGTGATGTGAGTGCTTGTGTGCAAAGTGTGTATGGAGTGTGTGTGTGTGGGTGTGTGTTTGAGTGGCTTGGAGTTTGTTGTCTTGACTGGAGCGAGCAAAGGTTGAGCACAACACTTACCAGTCATGTGGGTGGGGCTGTGATTATGCGAAGGCAGTCGACCCAATGTGTGGGTGCCCATTGCCCGCATATTCTGCTGGATGTGAGCGTGGGCCATCATCTCGTGCTGCTGTCGCTTATTCGGATGCTGCAGCGTGTGGGAGCCACTGATCACCGGCGGACTGAAGTGCCTGCAATGAGAGTTCGCAACGGTTGTCGGATTCGGGGGGATTTGCCAAAACGGAAACGGAAACGAAGACGGAGTCGGAGTCGGAGACGGAGAAACAGAACAAGAAAGAACACAGAAAAACAGAAAGAAACGCTGCAATGGGAAACAATGCTCTAGGGGAACAGACAACACCTACCCGTTATGATTGCGCGGCAATGTGCGTGCCGCATTCATCATCTGCTGATGATTCTGAGGCGCCGGATGCGATATATACGATGGCTCATCCACCTGCGCATAGTCATTGCGTTTGCGTATATAGATCCAGGTATGCGAATCGACCCACACCATTATCGTCAGCAATATGGCCGCTATAAAGCTGGCTATCAGCATCAACACCAGCCCCAGCAGACCGCCCTCGCAGAGTCCGCGTGCGGCGGCCAAAAAGTTCTGATGCACCGCCTTGCAATCGACGAGCGCCGTCAGCTGTGTGAGCAAGCGTTCGCTGCTATTCAAATCCGCATTGACGGCCCCCAACTTCGGTTGCAGGCCGGAGCTCTTGAAGAGCACCAGCGAGATCTTCATCACGGTGGCCATTGCGCTGCGTGCGTTGTTCAGCGAATTCTGCGATTCACGCAGTCGCTGGGTGAACGGATTCGTGTGTCCAGGCTCGCATTGGGTGTAGTGCAACAGCACATTGGTGGGCAGATCACGGGGTGCGGTCGAGACGAGAAAATCAGCGGGACTAATGCACAAATCACCGACAGCCACCGACGACGAGAGATACAGGCCGGACATCAGCCAGGAGCCGGTGACAGCGAGCAGACCGCAAACGCTAAACAATATGAGGGCGCATCGGGAATGCCGTGCCACGCCCACCAGCAGCACGGCGCACAGGACGAGCAGCAACGCCAGCGTGGCCACCGTGCCCGGCCAGCGTATGAGTTCCCATTGATCGCCACGCTGAAATAAGCATTATCAAAACATATATATGTATATATGTATTTGGAGACATTATCTTGGGACAAACCACAGATACTCACAGTGAGAAAGTGCGTCATGGAGATGCCGCTCAAGGGTCGTCGGATATCGTTGGCCGCATTGGTGGCCAGCGTCACATTGCCTTGGACAATGTTAAGCGAAACAAAGAGCTTGGAGAGCGCCGTTTGATTCGATACCGGCTGATCAAAGATGTCCGCCAACTCGACCAATTGCGGCCGAATGCGATTCGTTAGCGTATTCTCCAGTATCAGGGTCTGATTGCGTATGGTTGTGACCATCGTGTCCACTTTCCGTCCGGCGGTCAGCACCTCGAGCAGTCCATTGTGCAGATCATCGTTGCCATAGAGTCCCAGACCAATTGCCGCACAGCACATCACCGTCACAATGGACAGTGCCACCTTCAAGCTAGTGATCGAGTGCGCTGGACGCGGCTTCCGATCGCAGCAGCGTGTCATCAAGTAGAAGAGCAGTCCCAGCAGCGAGACGATCAGCAACGCTGCCGGCACCGATCCCAGGATGCCAAGACTCTGCAGTGGGAGAAGAAGCAATTAATCGTATTATTTGAAATTTGTATCTAAATTTGCAGTATAGTATATTTAATATATATGTGGTATATTGTAACCATAAAGTATATCTTATAAATATATTGGTGTTGTATATAGAAGAGTATACTTAATATTACCATATACATATTAATGTTATATATATATTAATGTTATGTATATGGTAATATTAAATATACTCTTCTATTACCAATGGTTTGCACCGGGAGAAGAACCAATTAATCATATTATTCAAAATTTATTATAAAAATATGCAGATTAGTATAGTATATATAATACATATATGGTATATCTTAACTATATATAGATATCAATTTTATAAATTATTTATTTATTATGAATTGTAACTTAGAATTAATTATACCGTACACTATATATGTATGTAAAGCAAGATCATTATCTTTTATAATGTCCCATTAAATATACTATACCATATTATATATGTATATGGTATATATTGGTATTATATATGGTATTGAGTAATATAACCTTGAAAAGGTTATGTAGGAATTTTCGAGGTAATTAGAGTTATTGGCTTAGGAATGTTAAGGACTATTTTATTATTTAAAACCAGACTTTTAACAACTGCTCTCCTATAACTCTCTTTTAAAGATTCTGTAATAATTTAATATTAATAATAACGCTATCTCACCCAAAAATTCCATTATTAATAACATTGTTGTCCTTAACAGATCATGCAATAATAAAATTTTCTTATAATAACTTAATTTATGAAAATAATCTAAAAGACTTTGGACTGTATAGCGATAAGCCGAAATAAGCCAAAAAAAAATCAATTATTATATTTAAATATAAAAACGTTTTTTTAAGGTCTCAATTTGAATTAAGAAAAATTGTGTGAATCTATTATTTGTATAAAGTAAACCAACAATGTGCCGTCGTTCTATTATATAGATATATTATTTCTTTGATTGTTCCTAGAAATTTGAATTAAAAAACTATATGATCAAATTCATTCTTAAAAAAAAGTGCAAATAATTCAATACTTTAGAAATACATAGTGTAGTGTTAATTTGAATTATATCTAACCTTTTTAAATAAATAAATAAGTTCATTATTCTTATTCTTATTTATTCTTAATTTTTACGATACAGCATATAACTAATATAAGAGTTTAGAATCCTTAAAGGTTAATTGCTGAGAAGAATGAATACTTTACATATAATTAAATAATTTAAAATGATTTTTAAAGAAATACTAACATATGTATGTATATATATATAATATTTAAGAGTCATAAAAGATTAAGTTTAAATAATATTTACTTATTTATAGATAAATTCACGGAGCTATATTTCTTTGATATTATTCTAGCCTCAACAATATTTAACGATTGTCCTAGCAAATTAAAACCTACAGTATCTTAATTATTCCAAAAAATCTATAGCTTGTATTCGCAAATAGTTTGGTAGGCATTAAACATAATATGGGTAATTCTCTGAGGGATGTCGCGTACGACCATCTTTTCAGTTAACAAAATAAACATAACCTGAAACAATTTTAAAATTAAGAAAAGGTTATTTTTATAGTTCTAGATAAGTACTTTAATTAGAGCTATAAATTGTTTTGGAATCTTCTTTCTGTTCTGATAATTGCAAAATTAAACAAATTCGTACACAAAACCAAAAAGTGAACTAGTTTATATATTTTATCGTAAAACAGAACAAGCTTCTAAAAAAAATCTTAGCTCTAAAAATAGTGCTTATCCAAAACTTTTAGAATAACCTTCACTTATTTTAAAAATTGTTTTGGTTTATGTTTTTTTTTTTGTCACTGTAAAGACATTTACCAGAGAATTACCCATATATAATAGTATTATGTATGGAAAGACTGCACATACCTCCAGATAAATCTCATCGTTGGGCCGAAACGTGCTGTTGATCTTGTGGAACGTGATGTTGTAGTGTGGCAAAGCGTGCAGCAACTTGGCGATCACCGGCACCTTGTACTGATCCGTAAACTCATGATAGTCGCCCATCCTGGACTAGGGACTTTGGAAGTCGACGATTAATAGTTTAGTAAATTGGCTTGATTCACTTCCTGCTCCTTAAGCAAATTGAAGAGATGCAGATTGCAGCAGCTGGACGATGACGATGGCGTTGGCGTTGGTGATGACGGCGGGTGACGGAGTGGAGTGCGTTGCGGTTGCCTCGTCAACAACGTCGACGTCGGCGTCGTCGTGCGTCGCGTCGCGTCGTGCTCTCGGGGCAGAGTTCTAAACTCTTGACATCAAATTGTCGCACACTGTGTGTTTGTTGTTGGACAGCACAGGAGAGGGGAGGTGGAGGTGGAGCGGACAAGAAAATACAATTAGTTCACAATGTACTCAAGGATGTGTGAGCTTGTGTGTCTTTGTGTGTGTGGGGCAAAATGTAGGCGTGGCTTTGGCACGTTCTACGCTACGTATGTGAAATATGTGGAACGCACTTTCAGATGCAGTCGACGATATCATAAGTTGTTAACAAACACTTGCAAAAAAAATATATATGTATATAAACCAAGCGTGGCTATAATAATTAACACAACAATTTAATTGGTTGCTCAACACTGCCAAAGCAGAGCGGCTTTAAGCTTTACAATTTGCTCTTTACTTTTATGCACAACTGCAAAAAAAAAGATCTTGTACACATTTTCTTTACTCTTTAAACTCAGCACATTAAATGTCCGGTTGAAATACATGTGTGTGCGTGTGTGTGATATATGCATGGTCTTTATTATTTAATAAGCATCATGTGGGCGTACGCTCACAACCCAGATTGAGTTCCTGCCTGCCATGTTCCTGCACTTTAATTAAAAATTGTCTGTGCAACGCGTTCTTGCTCCCATTTTTTTTACCCAACGCTTCTTACACTTACACACTCACACACACAAACACCCTTAAATCTCAGCTACGTCGACCGCCCGCACACACACACACTCTGATGTTATTGATGCTGCTGTCGTTGCTGCTGCTGCGGCTGCGGCTGCCCAGCGCAATAGCAATTTTGTTCACTTGTCTCTTCCTCTTCCTCAGTTTTTGCTCTTGCCAAGCAGCAAGCCAGCCAACACACAAAAATAACAAGAACACAACGCAGCGAGTGTACGCGAGTGTAACGGTAAAACAGGCGCGCGCTCCTCATTGAAACTTCACACTCACTCTCTCACTCTCTTATTGGCATGGCGCTTGCTCTCACAATCATACGCTCGCTCTCACTCGCTCTCATTTGCATTGCCCAGCCATCAGGCTGTCCATCTTTGTCTCCCTCTCGCGCTGCTCTCTCAATAGCTTGCGCGCGCTCTCACGCTGTTATACTTTTCATTGTTGTTGTTACTGCTCCCATTATTGTTGCTTTTGTCCTGGTCGACGTCTGTGTGAGTGTGTACGTGTGTGTTTATATATCTATTGATTAAAAGTTCGCTGTTTCCTTATTCCTTATGCTCGCTCCTCGGGAGTTTCGCGTTTTGCTCGTGTCACGCACTCGTAATTGCCCCACCCCCCGTCACGAAAACAATTCAATCACACACACACGCACACACACAAATGAAATGCAGCGCAGCATCTTGGGCTTAAGTTAAAGTTGTAGTTGCGGCTTTTGAGAGCTTTTATCCAATTGGACAATTGCACAGACATTTGACAGTTTCCAATTGAAAATGCGACCGCACACAAACACACACACATTCACGCCCACTACGCATAGGAGTGTGCGGAGTGTGCGTACATAGCATGCATAAGTGTGCATACGTATGTATATGTATGTGTGTGTATGCATATGTATATTATATTGCTAGTTTTTTTAGGACACGAACGCGAAACACGAACACCATCAAACAAGCACACACATACACGCCCACGCATCCCAGGGTGCTACTTAAACTCAAGCTTTTAATAATAACAACACTTTTTCAACACACACACACACACAAACAGAAGCAATCACACTCATACATATAGAAGGAGTATGCATATACACAAGTCTTCAAACATGTGTATGTATTGTATGTATGTAGTTTGCATAGTTTGCATATTTTGCATTTTCCACTTCTTTTTTTTTTTTAAGACAACAAACACTCCCATTTTTGCGTATTTTGCAAAATGGGTACACACAATTTTTCACAACAAACAAAAGCGTTTCGCCGCACAAATCCTTTCTTACTTTTGAAAAACGAATTGTGTTTTTTTGTTTGCCAGAAGGCGGCGCAGCAGCCAACGGGAAAAAACGTAAACGTAAAAAAAATGCAAAAACGCCGACGTTATTTGTTGTTGTTGTAACACTGCTATGTTCAATTAACAAAAGTCCTTTTGCATTTTTGGAGTATGCGTGATTTTCTTTGTGTTCAGTTTTATAGATTGTTGTTTCTTTTCTTTTTTATGAGTTTGTGCTTTTTTATTGCTGAATGCAATAACGGTGTCGACATAAATGTCCTGCAGGAACTTCACATTCCGAAGACTGAGCAAAGTATGAAAATTGTTTGTCGTTCAACTTGGTCACACCCTCTAGATTATGCATACGATGTTGATATGGCATATCGAGGGGCACGTTTAGCAGTTACAGGATAACAGGAGACTGAAGTCCTGCTTCTGCTGCCTGCCTGCCTTTGAGCGCTCTTTGCTGCGTTTCATGCGCAATTTTCCCACCCCCTCAGTAAACATACACGCGACCAGTGTTTACATACGCATGCACTAATTTATCGACAATAATCAGAAAATAGGTATACATTGTTCAATGATCTTATTGGATTTTATAACTTGATTTATACACACAAATCCGAATATCAAAAACTCACTTATTATTTTGGTTTTATTTGTATATGGAACTCAATTCTTTGGTATTCAGCAGAGATTCGAAAGTGTTACGCCTATCGATTAACCGGAGTACCGATCGAACGTCTTACTAGTCTAGTTGAAAGCCGAACTGGACTAACTGCTTCAATCAACCTCGTCTATTTGAATTCAATGTCACTAACATAAGCATGCTGCGTATTAGATTCGCATAAGATGAGATTGTGTGTTTGACCTGTTGACATAGCGCTTCTGTTGCGATAGAGTTCAATAGACAAAATAATAACAATGGCTGATAGCAGCAATTTTGCAATTAACACATATTTATTTATGGAGGATAGGTCAGTTTTTGCTTCCGAAGCTTTTTATTTTCTAATTTTTAATTTTTAAAACATGTATAATGTAATGAACTCAAAAATGTATCGAAATAATAGCCTCTTTCCCCCGCTCGGTTTTCTTTGGTTTTCTTTGGTTTTTTCACGTTCAGGCCGAATGTTACGTTCGCCCCATGTAAAAACCCATAAGAAAAAAAGTCGGTTTTTCTACGTTCGCGAGCTACGTAGAAATAGCGAACGCACTTTTTGGGTAATTATGCGATATTTTGATCGATATGACAACGAAAAAGAGGTCACCACTAAACAAACAGCTGACATTTAAGTGCGCCAAGGTATGAAAATAGAAAAATAAAAATTTGATTTTGCTTTTTAAAGCAAATTTTTTAAATTTTAGATGGCCAAAAAACTCGAAAGCCGTCAATATTGTGGAGTGGCATCCACGAGGCTATGTTTTTCGAGTTATGGGAGGAGAAATGTAGTTTTTTTTTTGGCCAATCCACGAAGGCGCTCCACAAGGATGCCCAACTCCTCGTTATTAATTTAAAAATTATCTTTAAAAAAAAATTCGCTATTTCCAGGAATATCGCGATCGCAAAAACACCCATGCCGTTGCTAAAAGTAAATGTATTTATGTAAATATTACATTGCTGCAAGCAATTCTTTTCTTTACTATTGGCAATCACCTATTCTTCCTTCACTTCGTTAAAATCCTCATAAAAATCCTGCAATTAAAGAAAATTTTCCATTTTAAAATGCGCGTGCTGTTTTTTGAATTGTTCGCCAACTCGTGTTTACATTTGAACAGCTGATATTTCAGAGCGGCCATATTGAAAAATTTACCGTTGCCCATATTTCTCGGTTCGTGCAGATGGAAACCCCGAAACGGGACTTTAAAAAACGTAGAAAAACTGAGTGAGGTGGAAAGAGGCTATAACATTGATCAACTCACATAAAGAAAACGTATATTGAAGATGTACGTGTTATCGATAAGTAAGCGAAATCAAAATTGTGTGCCTTGCCTCATAGTGTGTGGCATGCAGCATGCAGTGTGACCATTACTGCCATGTAGCAGTATATAAATACCGAAAAAAATATAGCTTGGAATTACTCTAAATTACTGATTGCTTGTTTAATATAAATATTTTTTGCAATAAAAAATATTTTTCATGTATTCAAATTATAATAAAAAACTGGAAACATCGATGTGTGTGTGTGTCTGAAACATCGATACATCGATAGTGCCACCATGTACGATTTATCTCCACCACTATTGAAATAGCAATAACAAGAACAAACAGGGGCCTCGCAGCCGTTTTTCGCCGTCCGTCTCCCGTGTCCGTGACGCAAAATTATTACTTTTATGCTACTCCCCGCTCCACCCACGCAAGCAGCAGTTGTAGCCGAGTGCGTAGCATATCCAGGATGAGTGTTCTACCGTTTGTACGCGGCGTTGACTTTACAAAAAATGACTTTAGCGTAAGTATTTCATCGAGAGTGTGTTGCACCAGTTGTTGTTGTTGTTGTCGTCTCCGTTGTTGTTCTTGTGTGGCTAAATGCGGAATGTAGTAAATGAAAATGCTAAATTAAGTGTTGGCCTGGCTGCACCAGCGCCTGCATAAAACAGGTCAACAGCGTCCGACGACAGCGACTCATGCGACCGCATAAAAAAATGATAAAAAAGAAAAAATGAAATTTATAACCATTCACGGCGAATCGAATTTGTCATCATCAGCGCACAGCTGCTGTCACTAGCGCAGTCGCTGCTGACGTCGACGCCGACTGCAACTTCAACTGCGACGTCGACTGCGTTTTGTTTACATTCACATTTGATTAATCAATGTGTTTGTTTTTTTTTGTTTTTTGGCAGAAAACATTCCCCAGCTCAATGCGGCAAATGTCGCGTGTCCAATGGCTAACATTGGACCACACACAACTCCATGAAATACCCGAGGAGCTGGGCCAGCTGCAAAAGCTCGAGCATTTATCGCTCAATCACAATCAGCTGGAGAAGCTCTTTGGCGAACTCACTGAACTCACCTGCCTGCGTTCCTTGGATCTGCGTCACAATCAGCTGAAGAACAGCGGCATACCGCCCGAGCTCTTCCACCTTGAGGAGTTGACAACGTTGGATTTATCGCACAATCGCCTGAAGGAGGTGCCCGAGGGCTTGGAGCGTGCCAAGAATTTGATAGTGCTCAATTTGAGCTATAATCAAATCGAAAGTATACCAACTGCCCTTTTCATACACCTGACGGATTTGCTGTTTCTGGATTTGTCGCACAATCGTCTGGAAACATTGCCGCCGCAAACACGTCGCTTGATCAATCTGAAGACACTGGATTTATCAAACAATCCGTTGGAATTGTTCCAGCTGCGTCAGCTGCCATCGCTGCAGAGTCTTGAGGTGCTCAACATGAGCTGCACACAACGCACACTCCTCAATTTCCCCACGAGCATTGATAGTTTGGCGAACCTCTGTGAATTGGATTTGTCGCACAATGCGCTGCCCAAGCTTCCCGATTGTGTGTACAATGTGAGCACTCTGGTGCGCTTAAATCTCTCGGACAATGAGATCACTGAGCTTAGCTCTAGTTTGGAGCAGTGGCAGCGTCTGGAATCGTTGAATTTGTCGCGCAATCAATTGACGCTGCTTCCCGCATCGTTGTGCAAATTGTCGCGACTGCGTCGCCTGTTTGTCAACGATAATAAGCTCAACTTTGAGGGCATACCCTCGGGCATTGGCAAACTGGGCGCCTTGGAGTGCTTTTCGGCCGCGAACAATCTGCTCGAAATGGTGCCCGAGGGTCTGTGTCGTTGTGGTGCATTGAAACAGCTCAATTTGAGTTGTAATCGCTTGATCACGCTGCCGGATGCCATACATTTGTTGGAGGGTCTGGATCAGTTGGATTTGCGAGAGAATCCAGAGCTGGTGATGCCGCCAAAGCCCAGTGAAGCGAGCAAAGCGACAAGCCTCGAGTTCTACAACATTGATTTCTCGCTGCAAACGCAATTGCGTCTCGCCGGCGCCGCTGTGCCGCCCTCAATGCCCGCCACTGCCACGCCCAAGGATGCGACGGCGCGCAAGATACGTTTGCGACGCGGCGGACCGCGTGCCGACGGCGATGGCGGTCAGGATGCGGCCAAGGTGCTCAAGGGCATGAAGGATGTGGCCAAGGATAAGCAAAAGGATGACCTGGATGCCACGCAAGCGGAATCGCTGAAGCCGAAGCGTTGGGATGAATCGCTGGAGAAGCCACAGCTGGATTACTCCAAGTTCTTTGAGAAGGAGGACGGCCAACAACCGGGTCTAACCATCTGGGAGATTGAGAACTTTTTGCCCAACAAAATCGACGAAGTGGTGCATGGTAAATTCTACGAGGGCGATTGCTACATTGTGCTGAAAACGAAATACGATGAGCTGCACACGCTCAGCTGGGAGATCTTCTTCTGGATTGGCAACGAGGCGACACTGGATAAGCGCGCCTGCGCTGCCATTCATGCCGTCAATTTGCGCAACTATTTGGGCGCACGGTGTCGCACCATACGCGAGGAGCAGGGCGACGAATCCGATGAGTTTCTCGCGCTCTTCGAAACGGAAGTCATCTACATCGAAGGCGGTCGCACTGCCACCGGCTTCTATACGATCGAGGAGATGATCCACATCACACGGCTGTATCTAGTGCACGCGTACGGCGCCAGCATCCATCTGGAACCGGTGGCTGTGACGCTGCAATCGCTGGATCCGCGCCATGCCTTCGTGCTCGACCTGGGCACACGCATACACATTTGGCTGGGCAAACGGTCGAAGAATACGCTGAACTCCAAGGCGCGCTTGATGGCCGAGAAGATCAACAAGACGGAGCGCAAGAATAAATGCGATATCCATGTAGATTTGCAGGGCGAGGAGAGCGTCGAGTTCTGGGATGCCTTCGATGTGCTGCCCGAGGAGGTGGCCCAGTTGCCGGCGCCGCAGGAGCATGTCGCCGATGACTTTGAGCCGGTGCAGCCGCGTCTGTATCAGGTGCAGCTGGGCATGGGCTATCTGGAGTTGCCGCAGGTGGAGTTGCCGGAGCAGAAGCTAAGCCACACACTCCTGAATAGCAAGCATGTCTACATACTGGACTGCTATACGGATCTGTTTGTGTGGTTCGGCAAGAAGTCGACGCGTTTGGTGCGCGCCGCCGCCGTCAAGCTGAGCCGGGAGCTCTTCAACATGCTGGAGCGGCCGGATTGTGCGCTCGTGATGCGTGTGCCCGAGGGCAATGAGATGCAAATCTTCCGCACCAAATTCCCCGGCTGGGACGAAGTGATGGCCGTTGATTTCACGCGCACCGCCAAATCGGTGGCCAAAACGGGCGCGAATCTAACGCAATGGGCGCGCCAACAGGAGACGCGCACCGATCTGGCGGCGCTCTTTATGCCGCGACAGAGTGCGATGCCGCTGTCGGAGGCGGAACAGCTGGAGGAGGAGTGGAACTATGATCTCGAGATGATGGAGGCATTTGTGCTCGAGAACAAGAAGTTTGTGCGGCTGCCCGAGGAAGAGCTGGGACACTTTTATACCGGCGAATGTTATGTGTTTCTCTGTCGCTATTGCATACCAGTGGATGATGTCATCGATGGCTGTGGCGAGAACGGTGCTGATGCAGCTGCCGGCGATGATAGCAAACTGTCAACGTCATCGTTATCCGCGTCAGCGGCGCCGCCAGAGGATGAGATCGAGTGTGTGGTTTACTTCTGGCAGGGACGCAATGCCGGCAATATGGGTTGGCTGACGTTTACGTTTACGCTGCAGAAGAAATTCAAGGCCATGTTCGGTGAGGAGCTGGAGGTGATGCGCATCTTTCAGCAGCAGGAGAACCTTAAATTCATGTCGCACTTTAAGCGCAAGTTCATCATTCATACGGGCAAGCGCAAGGATAAGTCATTGACGCCGGATGGCAAGCCGGCGGTGGAGTTCTTCCATTTGCGTTCCAATGGCGGTGCATTGACCACGCGTCTTATACAAATCCAGCCGGATGCAGTGCACCTGAACTCGGCATTCTGGTGAGTCAATCAACGTTGTTGCCAAATTTTTTTATCCGTCTGTCTGACTGTCCGCTCGCACTAAATGCTTTATCTTGGCGATTAAAAGAGTTAGCCTTATCAAATTTACTGACAATATTCCTGTAGTGCCTACGGAGCCTAAGCATACTATAATTATTGGCCAAGCCACACTGCGCCGCTTAAATTGAAAGAAAAAAGAATTGCGATTGCTTCCACTAGATTTGATTATTAATCACATGTCTAAGAAATGAGCAATCAACTATTTTAAACCAGTTACGAAGTGGTAAACCACATTTGCGAAGTTAACACTTTGAGAATCGCTGAGAAGGGCGTCAGACATAGAACGAAACACGTAATGCATATTCAATGTTACTATTTCTCTGCTTCTTTAGCTATATACTTCATGTGCCATTCGAAACGGAGGACGAGTCACAGTCGGGCATTGTGTACGTCTGGCTGGGCAGCAAGTCATGCAACGAGGAGGCCAAACTGGTTCAGGAGATTGCCGAGCAGATGTTCAACAGTCCCTGGGTGAGCCTGCAGGTGAGTCACTCGATATTCTTGGCTTGGCAATGCAGTTTAACACTCTTGAAACTGCGCTTACTTTGCAGATACTCAACGAGGGCGACGAACCGGAGAATTTCTTTTGGGTGGCGCTGGGAGGTCGCAAAACCTATGATACGGATGCTGATTATATGAATTATACGCGACTGTTTCGCTGCTCCAACGAGCGTGGCTATTATACGGTGGCCGAGAAGTGTGCCGATTTCTGTCAGGATGATTTGGCCGACGATGATATCATGATACTCGATAATGGGGAACATGTCTTCCTTTGGATGGGGCCACGTTGCAGCGAAGTTGAGGTGAAGTTAGCGTATAAATCGGCTCAGGTTTATATACAGCATATGCGGATTAAGCAGCCGGAGAGGCCGCGTAAACTCTTTTTGACCATGAAGAACAAGGAGTCGAGACGTTTCTCCAAGTGCTTCCATGGCTGGAGTGCGTTTAAGGTGTACATTTAAATACGAAATATGAAACGCAATTCCGGGCGGAATCTAATGCCGTGACAGTGCAACCGCCGGGAACACGACAATTCTATACGATGACTGCAATATACACATATACACTTAATTCACACACACCCAACACACACACACACACACATACAACAAACGACAAGAAAATCGCCAGCAAAAATGTTTGTACTTTTATAATGTATTTAATTGTTTTTTAATTTTTTTATTTTTAGATCCGTTGTTTTTTTTTATATAATTTTTTTTATATATACTATTTCGCCGCCCAATTAATGAACTTATCGAGAACAAAAATGCAAAAAAAAAAAAAAAAAACAACAAGAACTCGCCCCTGTCTACGCAAAGTATTCTCTTTTATCTACATATATATATACATATATATGTGTACTACTGTATGTAATTCTTATCTATTATGTATATCTTACATATAACTCTATTTATATGCTGAGCCGGCGAACTTTTTGTGCTAGTCCTGATGATGTTTTATCCTCAGATATCAAAACGTTAACGATGAAACAAAAACAAAAAATAAATCCAAACAATTGCTAATTGCACAATGTCTTGCTGCTTGCAAAAATTCGCCAACTAATTGTACAAAAAAATCATATTTATTGCAATTAACCAATTATACAAAAATGAAAAATTAATAAAAAATGCCAATTCAAAAAAATATTCATATGTGTTTCAAATTCCAATTGTCGAATTGAGGGCGCAAAAAGTGTTTCGATAATTGTACTTCATTTGAAGTGGCGGCGGTCGATCAATTAGCCAATTGTATATTGCATAAAATGTATCGATGTGCCAAAATGTTTGTGACACTTTTTTTGCATTCATCCAAAATGTCGTTTGGCATTTATCGATAAGTGATCGACTTGCAGCAAGCCAAGGAAACATTTTTAAAAACTAAATTCAGATTGAATAAGCAAAATCAGAAGGCTGCTTACTATAGCATTTATATAGTTGATTAATAAAACTCAATTCAAATAAACTGACTGGGCAGACTAAATACTAAAAAATAGCTCATATTATTTGCAAATTTGATTCCGCAACAGCTAATAATCGATATAGCTATAGCATCGATAGCTGTCTTGAATACATTTTACATCGCTACTTGGCAGTAGTAGCGGCGTCGTTGTCGCTCTCTCTTTCCCTCTCTCAATCACTCAGTGTGCTCGGAAATCCGCGTTATATTATTTCATGCTTGTGTTTTTTTTTGTGTGCGTGCAAATTTATTACAGAAAATCTATGTGAATGCCGCAACGGATGTACAACATTTTACATTTGAAACGCAACGCCAGTGTTGAGAGCAAAGAATCGCGAATTGTTTAATTCAGCACCAAGAAACACACAAATTTGCAGTGCGTGTGTTTTGTTATTTTATATTCTGCTGCGCCTGCCGCCGGCTTGCCATTCACCCCGCTCGCCTCGCCACCAATAAGAAAATTGCGCGAGTGTATTTTTCGCGCTTTTCGAGTTCCTTGCTGTTGTTATTGTCGTTGTCGTCGATGTGTGTGTCGAAGTAATTGTAAAAAATAATGGATCTATTTGATATGGTGCGCGCAGCGCCGCCACCAAAAAACATTCGAGAACGTTCAACAGCAGCCAAGGATACGGATGAGGACAGCAGAGGTAACGTGTGGCAATGTTGCAAGCAGCTCGCATAATATTTAATGACATTTCATTTGCATACATTTTGTAGGTATAACAAGTGATGAGCCCCTAGACACCACATTAGGTAAAGTTACATGAATTAATAATAGAATACATCATTTAAAATGCTTAATCATGTGCAGATGATGATGACAGTGAGGATGCGGCCATAAGGCAAGCGGTAGACAGCGTGCAGCTAAAGATGGATGAGTCGGAAAACGACGAGACGGAGAAGCCAGACAGCGATTTACTCGATGCGGGTGCGGATGCGGACGAGGTGGAGATGGAGGTGGATAATGATGGTGAGCTGTTGCAGCCGTTGCCGCCCAAGACCAAGGCTCAACAAAAAATGTTTGCAGACGTGCAGCCGCCCACGAAGCGCAAGAGGTCGCGTACAGAAGCTGCAGCAAAGTCTACTCCAACTGCAGTTTTAGCTGGGTTTTCACTGAAACGGTGTGTTGTGCGCATCAAGCGCCTGACTCGCGACGAGATCGAAGCACATCGACCGATGACAATGACGTCGTCGCCACCAAAACGTGGACGACCTCGCAAGCGACGCGCTGATGAAACAACAACGTCGCAACAACAGCAAAAACATTCGGTATCGCCGCCCAAAAAGTCCAAGTTGAGTTCTAGTAAAGTGCACATCAAGTTGCGACCGAATGGCGGCGATAAGCAGAGCGAGCTACCAAAATTCACGCGCGCCCAGACGCCGCCAGCTCGCACACCAAGTAAGTCACCCTCAAAAGTGGCCACCACAACGAAAACCAGGCGGCGACCCAATGTGCCCGGCTTTGTTAGCAAGAAAATGATTCAGCGTTATGGCAAACGTTTCTTCAACTGCGTTGTGATTGTGAAGCGCCTCAAACATTCCCCCAATATTCAGAGCAACATCAACGCAGCAACCAGCAGCGGCAACAAGTCCAACAAACGCAAATCGAAATCCAATTTATCGGTATCGTTTAGCGAAGCTGTCGAAATCTTCGGCATAAGTCCTCGCAAATCCTCCTCAGCATCGTCCTCGAGAACGGTGCCAACGCGTCTGCAGCGTGTGGATGCCACAGGCAATGTGGTGGAAGACATTGAGTTGCCCCGCTTGTCAGCAGCATCAGCGACAACAACAACAACACAATGCGACAGCGCCACAAAACGTTCGCGTGCCACCAGCGGCAACAGCTGCAATGGACGCGGCAAATCGAAGCGTTCGTTGCGTGTGCCAGTCTCTGGGCTGGCGAGCTTAAGCATCGAAGATAGCCAGGATGCGAATGCAGACGATGAGTACATAGGTAGGTTGAACAGTTATAGATTACAATGCCAAAAGATCATTATGGCTTAGCTTCGTTTTTGTTGCAGTGCCGAATGAATTACCTGAACATCCGACAAAGTCGGGCGTGCGTCGCTCTGGCACTCCGAATCCGACTGTGAAACGCGTCACGACCACCACCACCATCAGCGATGAAGATGACGTTGACGATGACGATGACGATGCAGTCGAGCCAGAGCCTGCGACAAATGTTAAACGCGCTGTGGCATCCAGTCGTGATGCAAGGCTAGCGAAGCGCGCTAGCGATGTCAAACCGCCAACTGAACATTCAAAACCTGCCGCTAAACGCTCAAGGGACAAAACCTCGAAACCTTTGGCAGAGTCAACAGCAAAGTCGCTGGCTGTTGAAACAGACGAAGAGCCAGAGGCTGGGACAGCAGCTGGAACGTCAGTAAAAAGCGAAACGTTAGACGAAGAAAATGCTGTTGTGGCTAAAGAGTCAGCAGAAGAAGAAGCTGCTGCTATTGAAACTGCTATTGATGCCGTGGAACAGGAACTGGAGATGCTGCAAAGGGAACGAGAAGGGGAAACAACTAAAGCAGTGGCGAACAAAGATGAGGATAAGGCTACTGATGAAGTGGAGGCGGACGGCGCAAAGCTCACAAAAGATATGGAAAAAGATGAGGAAGAGCTGCTAGAGCAGCCGTTGCAGCTGCACAGCGACGAAGATGACAAGGCCAAGCCCGAGTTGCCCACAGTGAAGTCGGATGACAAGTCGCTGGATACTAACCCACAGCAGGACGAAGGCAAACTGCAGACGACGACGACGACGACGGTGAAGGCGACAACGACGACAAAATCAGAAGCCGAGTCAAAAGTGAACAAGCCGCGTGATTTGCTGTCGCCGGCATCGCTGGATGTTACCACTGATGACATTTTGGAGATACAAACCTCACTTGAAGATGAACGCTATCTAACGCTCAACTCACCTTGTCTCTCCCTCACCCAACGACGCGATCGCGATCTACGCTTAGAGTCGCCCGATTCAAATGCGAGCTTCAAGTCGGCCCAACACATCGAGATAAATGAGGATGATGTGCCGATACCGCTGCGCGTGGATCCGCCCGATTTGGCGGATGACTTAATGTCACCCTCATCATCCTCAGTTGCCGCCACACAACAACAGCAAAAGGAGGCAGAGGAAGAGGGAGAGGAGGAGCAGGGTCAGGAGCAGGAGCAGGAAGAAGATCAAGAGCATAACATATTCAATGGCAGCGAAGTGGTGGCCAGCGGTTCTAGTTTGGGACAAGAGACATTTTCGGCACTGGATGAAATGCCCAATCTGGATGTCGATGAGCTGGGTCAGCTTGTTGGTGCGTATTCTCAAATTCTTTGCCTTTCTCAATGAATTCTAACTATTTTTTTTTTTGTTTTTATACAGAGCCAGACTATCAAATGAGCAACAGCCGTAATGCCAACTCCAGAGATACTCCGGATGATATTATGAAACTGTTAGAGTCTTAGGTCAAGTCAAGTCTTATAGGCAGCTTAAAAAAATACTAAAGTAAAAAGGCAAATGAAAACAAAAACAAAAGAACGTGTCAAACAAACAACAAAGTTAAGCATAGAACAGACAACACGAACACAAACACATACACATATTAACATACTCTCAATCCCTTTCACATCTTTCTGTCTCGCTCTTAATCGAGTACATTTCTGGCAATATATCTGACTCTCTTACGCAGCATCCATCACAACTCTATTGCCATATTTTGGGTGTTATATTTATAATATAATATCATGTATGTTAGAAAGTCTTCAGAATTAGTTATATAGTTCAACTATATTAGTTTTCGTATATAAGTATTTTTGGTAAATTATTTGGCTCCTTAGTTTTTGAAATGTTTTCTTCTTTTTAACATGAACTATATAACTTCAACGTTAGTCACTGAAACAGTATACCTAATTGAAATTTTTGATTGTTTTATTATGATTGCCCACCATGGGTGCTGAACTCAGTGATGCGTACAACAAAATTACTCATTTATACTGGGATACGAAGTATAGAAGTTCAAGTATTTCGCTTGGTTGGTTTGTGGGCGTAGAGTAGAGTAACTCGAGAGCTATTCCTTAACTTCGCTCACTTCCATTAACACAGCTCTAGTCCGCCGAGCTCTTGACACAATATTGCAGATTACAAAATCGGATCATACACACACACATTAACACAGTCACACATTCAGTTAGTTTATATCGCTGCACAGACACACAAACACACACATCATCAATACACAAAAATAAGAAAGGATAAAAATTAACTTGTAACTGCTCTGATTTAGAATTTACAATACGAAGAAGCTGTAAATTTAATTGATGTATTATTTAATAAATAAAAGTCAATATGTAAATGGATAGACTAAACTACGACAGCTTTTTATTAAAATACTTTATTGGTATTCTTTTTTATAGTAATAATAATAAGAGAGCATGTTCTCAACTGAATTTACATTTACAACTTTGGTTGAAAATGTGTTGCTCTATTATTATTATTATCATTTTTATTATTAGAAAATTAAAAAATTAGAATACTCATATTTTTATTGTTTACTCATCAACAGTTGCCTAAGTATTGGAATAATTTTCAATTTAAAAGCAATTTTGCATTGACACTACAATTTTGCTTTCGTTTAAATTCCATTCATTTTATGTTTAACAGCGCGCGCACGTTTAACAGCGCTCAAAGGTCTGCGATGCTGTTAGACTCGAAATGGCGCTGTTAATGTAGTGCTGGCGCTGTTAATGCAGTGCGTTAGCGCTGTTAGGCAGCGGGTAATGTTAATACAGTGCGTTAGCAATGTTACTGCTGGGCGATTGCTCATACGCCTCGTTGGCCGTCGTCGAGTGCGGTTGTTTTGCTTGGCCCTCTTGGCTTAATCGGCGATTTCGTGACGGAACGGGACACTTGGCGCGTGTTTAAATTATTTGTTTGTTCGTGCCCAAAATTCAATAATAAAAATTTGCCGAAAATGCTTGGAGACAGCTTAAGCGGGAGGCGCAGGTCGCCTGCAATTTAAAGGGACCAATACAAAAAAAAAAAAAAAAAATCAAAATAAAAAAAGGAAGCGAAAATAATATAGCAAAAAGTATAAAGAAAGTGCACGTAGAGAAACGATCGCAATGCCCACGAAGGCGGCAAGATCGGCAGCCGACTACGATTCACAGGATGAGGCCAACACAGAGCTGCTGGAGAAGCTGAAGCATCTCGATCGCCGTGTCGAGGCCGTTGAGAGTGGCGGCGGTGGCTTGTGCAGTCGCAGCGCTGCCTGCTGGCAGTCGCTCAAATGGAAATCAGCTTTAAATCACATCGGATTGCTTGTCTCGCTGTCCATCTACTGCGGCGTGGGCGGATTGGTAAGCAACAATAACAATAACAATAACAAACAACAAAAACAATCAACAAACGACAAGAACTCGACATGTTTCGGGCGTCGCGAAACAACACACGAAACACGCCTCGCAAACAAATCATTTGCATAAGAAAAATAACAAAATTAGCGATAGAATTTTCGAATTTTACAAAGAAACAATGAGAACTTGAAACTGGAATTGGATGTAGTTAACATATTTTTTTGTTGTGGATTTTTTGTTTGTGTTTGCGCGTAAAATTAACGTGAAAATTTATTGCACTGGCAATACCGCATACTAAAAATTAGCTCATAATTAAGACATAAAACCAGGCGGTACATTTAAGTGCCGACCGTAATTGCCACGCCCCCACGTGTACCGCCCTTTCCCCGCAAGTGCAGCACACACGCCGTAACGCCCCCGCACATTAAATTTCGCATATTTCATATATATTTGTGTATAGTACAAATATATTCATATTCTTCTCCAGTCGCCTGGACTCGACTAGACGCGCTGCATCATTGACCGCAGTGTGCCTCTGTGTGTGTGTGTGTGTGTTTGTATTTTAGACAAGTTTTGAATAGTTTTGTCTAAACATTTACATTTTTGCCAATGACGTCGCCGTTTCTTGCCGATCATCATCATCGATAGCGTAATCCATGACTGCATCCATGTTCCACCACCAACTGCAGTCTCTTGCTCTTTGCTCTTTGCTCTTCAAATAGCCGCGTTAATTGTGGACTTGCGTCGACTCAACACTGACATATGAGCGGTTATCATGTCTGTGCGACATTTGTTATTGCCAGTGTGTAATGCCATAAATAAACTTTGGTCAAATTTAAACTGAAACTGAAACTGAAATTGCTGTTCGCCATGCTCCAAAACAGTGGCAATCTACTTCTTCCCCTTCCTCTTCTTCTTCTTCGTCTTCTGCGATGCTTAAGCCAGTTGGGAATTCTTCGCGCACGCAATGTGCAAATTAAATGTCAACTCTGTGTGTGTGTTTGTTTGTTTGCTCTATTTGTTTTGCTTTAAACTGTCAAAGCATTGTTTCAACTTTCCATGTCAATTTCAGTTGTTGCTTCACGCTTCACAATTCATTTGTCAATTCAATTCGAAAGTCTGAAGTAGTTTTGTGATTTTTACTAAATAATTTCAATTTAAATTTGTTGAGCATTGGTCATCATTGTGAATAAATATAAATTACTAAATAATCAAATCAAATTTGCTGAGAATTTATTCTATTTTGTTATTATATTTTATTTTATTATATATCTATTTTTTTTTATTTTTTTTTTTTATATTATATCTATTTTATATATTAAAAGAATTCAATTTAAAAGTAGGATATACGTTTTGGTTATAGTTTTGAAATTGTGCTACAAGTTGTAATATTGTTTATTGAATAATCAATTTGAACTTACCGAATATTTATCATTTTATTTTAAATAAACATATTTTAGAACAATTTTATTTGAATTTTGGAAAATTATTTTTTATATTTTTGTTATTTTGTCACAATTTTCAAATTTGCTAAACATTCAGCATTCTGTTTTATTAATATATATTTTAGTTTATATAAATTATATTTTAAGACAATTTAATTTAAAAATCGGAAATTACTTTTTTATATTTTTGTTATTATGCCACAATTTGTTTTAGTTCTTGTTAGTTTAGTATTAATAAACAACTCAAATTTGATAAATGTTGTCAATTCTATTTTATTACTATTTATTATTTTTTATATTTATATTCAATTTCAAATCAATTCAATTCAAAAGTCAGAAATAATATTGTGATTTTGCCATTATATTTCATTAACATTTTTTTACTAAATTAAAAATACCAATTTGCTGAGCATTGATTATTTTATTTTTAATAAATATATGTACTATATATTTTATTTTATATTGATATTATATTTTAAAACAATTCAATTTAAAATTCGGAATAGTTTTGAGATTGTGCCACAATTTTTATAGTTTAAGTTAGTATAGCAAATAATAAAATTTTATTTTGAAACATTTAATTTTACACAAATTCCTTTCTTTTTTTTGTTAGTTTGTGACAATTTTTGTTTAGTTCTAGTTAGTAAATTAAAAATATATTTTATATTAATATTCAATTAAAATTTGCTAAGAATGTACAAAAATGCAAATGGAAAGTCGAAAATCAGCCTTTGTTATTATTTACTCAATAACCAATTCATATTTTTTATATAGTACATATTTTAGTTATTTGCGTCTGCAATGTGATTTAAAATTTTAATGTGAATTCTAGGGAAAAGGCTAGGGAAATAAATATGAAATTTTTATAATGTTTTAATAGCAATTTTATAGCGAAATTGAATGCGTAATGGTTATACAAAATTTTAATAGCATTTTTAATGCAAATTGAATTCATATTAAAATAAATTACCAGCTTACTATTTAGTTAATGTTGATACAAAATTTTTAATAGCAATTTTAATGCAAATGCAATACGAATAATAATAAACTTAAAAAAAACAGAAACTAAAGCATCTTATTTACGTTTCAATCACTTTTACTCAAATGAAAGCTAATAAATTGCGCTAATAAAAACGAAATAAATTTCGGAACATTGTGAATGCATTTGAATTTGCGAATATTAGGTATTTCTATTATGTTTTGCTACGCATTCATTGGCGTTTGGATTCGTATAATGCGAATGCACTTAAGATTGTTAATTAAGTATTAATTCACTTTGCTATTCAAATGAATAACTATCATTCATTTCGAACGTACTCGTATATATGAGAGAAAGAGAGATAATCGAAAGATTCAAGGCCGCGAATTCTTGGCTGATATTTATGTTGAGTTCTCAGTTACGAATCATTTGCTGAATGGGATGATTCATTTATCATTATTCACGAACACGAAATGCGTGTGCGTGTGCGTGTGTGTTGGCGAATCAGTTGAAATACAATTGAGCGAGAGCGAAAGAGTTTTGCCATGCAGTCAACACCTCATCGAGCAGAGCAGAGGCTTTTACTGTGAATGCTTGAACAATTGCCACGAATTAATCAAAAAATGGGCCATAGCAATGGGAATCACATACGATTACGAGTACTCGAATTCGTATTCGTATTCGTATTCAAATTCGTAGTTTGTTCTAGTCGCAGCACATGTTGGCCAATTACGCGCACTTCGCTGCCAAATTGCTCATCAAATAGTCGAACAACATTTTTGAATTCAATATAAAATCGAAAATTGTGAGCATTTATTTTATGTTTGGGCGGCAGCAGACTTTGTGAATTTTAGGTTTTCTTCTCGGCGGCTCATTATGAACTAACTGACCAGGCCGAGACACGAAGCACAAAAATAAAATGTGGCCTCATCTGTTCTTTTGGGTGAACGTGGCGTATGCGTAATCTGTGTGTAAATCTGCTAAACGTTTGTAGCCATCACACCCACAGGACCCCAGAGTGCATTCATAGTGCACTCACTTTGCATTCACTCTCAAGCTGGCATCGCTGCAGCTGTCGCAGCTTAGAGCATTAGAGTTCGAGTGCCAGCTGTCAAGTGAAACGGAAATGAATCGCATGCCAGCAGCAGAAGCAACAGCAACAGCGACAGCAACAGCGACAGCAAAACACACTCACACATTCTTCTCACACACACACACACACACACACACATCCTTTCGCATGTTGCGTTTCAAATAACAGGATGTGCTTCGGCGGGGGATTTGTTAACTTCTGCGTCAACTGCTGACCGGAAATCATCTGGGAAACGTACGAATTTCGTGCGAATGTCACCGGATACAAATGCAGCTGCCATGACGACCTTGATTGACTTGCGCGTCCTTCTTCTTCTTCTTCTGCTTCTTCTTCTGCATTATGTCCTGCTAAACGCTTTCAATTGAATTGTGCGCGAGCTTAGCAGCATCCTAAAATAGCCAACGCACATACTCGTAAATTGACTTGGCTTGGGGAAAGTGGAGTGTTCTGGCAAAGGGTTTCGCCTTAGCACTTTGAACTCTATATATTTTTACTGTACGTGATATGCATTTATTTGCTTGTTGATTTATGTTGAACTCAGCTTCAATTTTTTACTTAAATGCTGCATTTGAAAAATATACTTTGAATTTTATTTGATGTGTGACTTTATATATTTATTTTGTTTGTTGTGCTGTTCTACAATTTGAATTTTACATTTATACTATATATATACCATTCAGTAGAAACTAACTTCTATAACTATCTCCGCTTGCGTTCAGATAAAAACTGTAAAAATTATTTAAGAAATTCTTTTGTATGGAAAAATAAGCTTACTGCATTTACATTGGCTGACAATCTGGTATATTAAGTACTTTATGGTATATTTTGAATAAAGAATTTGACGATCTGGTATATCTTGTGCTCTATGGTATATTTTTAATGCAGTATTTTACAACAATAGTATATATAAATATGTACACTGAACGCAGGTATATTTTAGTATTCTTGCAGTTTATTAATGCAGTATATTATAAGAATAATACTGAGCTGCTTTGCTCTTATTCAGAATGGATAGTGTAGTATCTCACAGTCGAGCACATTCTATAGCTGTAGTTTTCTTACTTGTTTTCCTTTGCTTAAGAATTTGAATATAATTTCAAAACTTATGGAAATTACAAAAATAGTGAAATGTTCTACCTATATATTACTTTTTAATGAAGTTAAAAATTTGTAGTTAAATGCAATGAAATTGCAGTTTTGCTGATCTAGAAAAATGTACTTATTTTATTATTGTCATGAATGCATCACTTCAAATTCATGTGTTATTTATTGTACTGTTCTCCAATTTTATTCATAATTTAAAATTTGTTCCTTTGACTATGGCTTTTAATAGAGTTTTAAAACTTATAAATATTATAAAGGTAGCGAAATGTTCTGCATACTATTTAATTTAGTTTAAACATTGTAGTTAAATGTTTCTAAATTGCAGTTTGACACCTTAAAAAAATTATACTTGTTTAATTATTCTAATGAAGTTTTATTATACTTAAATTTTATTATATATTTTCTTAAGTGATAAATTGCAGTATTCTCCAATTTAGCAAATGGTTTACATTTTTGTTACCTTTCTTCTAATACAGTTTTCTGTTTATGCATTTATTTTTAGTTCAGCTTGAGTTCAGTAAAAAAATACAATTGTATTAAGCTCACTTAAGTCACTGATTGTTACTTCAGAAATATTTATTAAAATGCAAAATATTTCCATTTGATAATGTTGAAATATTTTCAACTTTTTTTCTTTGCTTTGGAAATTCCGAAATTCAATTCAATTTCTCATTTTAAAATAATCTCAAGTTATCTTTCCTTTGCTTCAAAAATTCCAAAATGGAAATTCTGAAAGCTACTTTAAGTCTGCATTTGAACTTGATTTGGCATAATTTGTACCCACTCGCTTCTTATTTATTTTGATGCCGCTAAACGTTTCTTTTGCGTCTGCACTTTCGAGTGCTATAAAAAGCGTATCGCATCTTGTCTAATTTGTCTCGAGCGAATTGTCGGTTGATAACGTTTTGTGGAATACGTGCGCCGGAGACTTAATTGCTTGAGCTGTGGCAACTGGCTGCCTGACAACTTTGTCCATGAAACAATCGACATTTATCTGTTTTATGTTCCCCTTTTTAGTGGCTGTCAACGGCGTAGAAAGTTTATTTATTAATTAAGACACTCTTCCTTGCCCCTTTCTTTTTTTCGTTTTGTTGTTGTTGTTGTTGCTCAACTCGAGAGAGCGGAGTAAATGTTTTGGGTTTCAAGTGGGTGGCTGCCACAGCTCAAATATCAAAAGACTCGTCCATATGGCAAAAAAAAAAAGAGTCTTGGGGAGGGAAAACTGTCTATAAATCATTTTAATTAGCATATGTTATGCGAGAGAGTGTGAGTGTGTGTTCTGTGCAGAGTTTGAGGCGTTTCTATTGTAAATCGCGCAACTTTATCGATTCACGCGAATCACGTGAATTATTCGCTTTGTCAAATGCTTGGATGCGTGTGTCACCTTAGCGGGCCAAAAGCAAAAGCGAAAGCGAAAGCCAAATGAATTAAGTTGTTGGCCAAAAAGGCAATTAGACGGCAGTAGTCAAACCTCGAGCCAAAATAGATGCGTGTATCTATCTATGTGTATGTGTGTGTGTATCTTTCTCTCTCTCTCTCTCTCTCTGGGTGAGTGTTTGTTATCTGATTAAGTAAGCCCATCCAGGCGCAGGCAGACATGATTTTATATTAGGCCAATTTCGGGCAGGAACTAGGCACGGCCACGTTCCGGATGTTTACGTTTTGATTTTGACCAAAATGGCGAGCATAAAAAAAGAATGAAAGAAAAAGCAAGACACACACACACATACACACACACACGCACACAGAGACAGGAAATCACGCCAGGCGCGCATTAAGCGTGTGACAGACAAGCGGTCATTGTGACATTGTTATTGTGTGTCGCTTTCTTTCTTCCTTTCCTTCTTTCGTTGCCTACTTTTTGGCGCAGCTCCACACAAAAAACTTTAAATGCGCAAATTATGCCAAATGCAAATTCTTGCTTATTGCATACAAAATAGTTTCTGCTTGGAATGCGCTTACAATTCAATAGATAAAGATGCATATTTATGATGAGGATGCTTTGAAAGTACCATATTTATGTTAAGCTCGCCAAAGTTAAGGCTGCTTAAAGTCTGGTGTGCATATGAAAAACTGTTTAACGAAATAAATTGAAATTTGTATTTTCAATGATTATTTATTAATTATTACTTATTAGTTATGAAATGCAATTTATTTAGTATTAAACAAGATGAGATTTTAAAAAAGCGTATAAAGTAGTTAATTTCATTTATATTTAGATTTTGTTTATGAAATAACCAAAGCCGATAAATTATAATAAAACAAGCAGAATAAATTCGTGAGCTTTGAATGCTTTTAAATTAAATTAATCGAAAAATATCAAATCAATTTGAAGCTAGAGTACATTTTTGTCACAAACAATAATACCTACAGGATTTCTGGTTCTTTAAAATTTGGTTGTGATCGGATAAAATTTGAAAAGTTATTCAAAAAATTCATTTACAATCGATTTTTAGCTGATTTGCCTGATCATCTGGTATATTTTGTACTAGTATACAGTATATTTTGAATGTAGTACTATATAAATATAACAAATTTATCATTCGGTTTATTTTAGTATTTTTGAACTATATTTATTTGGTAAGTTTTGGCACAATTTTGTTTAACTCACTTGACTGTAGCTTTCTTAATTGTTATGCATACTTCAATGTAATAAAAAAAATGTTGGGTGTGATATATGCCATATAAATTAATACACATATAAATTAATGAAAGTCAAAATTGCCTAAGAAAATTACTAATGAATTAATGTAGAAATAAATTTGCAGACCTATGAAATGTAAATTGAAAATATTCAAAATTGCTTGAAACATAAAGTCATATTAATAAAGAAATATATTCATAAATACAAATGTATATATAAATGAGGATTTTTTACATTAACAAAGTTAAAAACTGCTTATACATAAATTCATTTTAATAAATAAATTATAGTTTAATGCACAAATTAAGAAAAATGGCAAGTTAACTATTTCAACAAATGAAAATCAAATCAAAATTATATATTCATTAATAGGTAACTAAATTTTGTATAAATCATTAAATTTTTCATTAATGTAAAAAACCTTTTTGAAATAACAGTCAATTTACATTTGCAAAAATGTAAAAAATGTTTGTGATATGAAAGACACAAAAGAAGCGTTCAATATGCAATTGTTTATGTAGCATTTCAATTCGAAAAGCGTGTCAAAAGTATACAAGGAAATCAACCGCAGGGCAAGTTATGGTCAACTTGAGTTTATGGCCTTACCAAAAAGGCATTTGCTTGTGGTAAAGTTAAGTGAGTGGAGTGAGTGAGAGAGAGAGAGAGAGGGCAGCCACATCATGAGTTTGTTGTTGTTGTTGTTGCTGGAGTCACAAGTCAACCTGTGAGGCCATTTACATTGTGAATCCCCGTTGACCGCAATTTCATGTTCATGTCGTTTAATGAAACAATTTAGCTGTGACGCCTTGTGCTATGCAACACTTTTGTGCGCTTTACCAAATTCCAATCATGTCACCCCGAATATTAAACAAAGTGGGGGAAGGTTAGAAACAATGACAAGCGACTTGGACGAAACGAAACGAAACGAAATGTGAATGTGAATGTGAATCGCATCGAATCGCATCGCATCTCATCATCGCAGAAACAGTTTGCAAAGTGTTTAAGTGTATTAGCAGCGGGTGTCAGTGGAGAGGGGAAATGGAGAGGAGTTACAGGAAGGCAAGTGTGACAATGAGGCAAAAGTTTTTGGCTTTTTGACTTTACGCAGTTTCATGTCAATGCTGTTTTTGTTTTCTTCTTGTTTTTTGGGTCAGGCACGCATGAGGCATACAAATCGAGTGTTGTCGAGTGTCGAGCTGTCATTTTGGCAATCGCTTTTGCACATTTTCAATTTATTTACAACAAAAAACAACAGCAACAAAAAGTCTACAATATACAAATTGTACAATGTGTGTATATGTTTGTGTAAGCCATAAAATCACTTGGCCGCAACAAAAAGAGGCGCAACATCAACAAAATGACTTTTGCTTTTCAATACCCTCTTCAAAAATGGTCCAGGAAATGATGTGTACAACTAGTAAAGTGGATTACTGTGAAATAAGTGTGTCAAACAGAATAATATAGAGCTAAGAACACAAGTGTAAATCGCGAAGACTGTAATCATTATAAAAGTTACCATATATTATATGTTATTATATTAAGATTTTCGGAATGACGATTATATTGAGCTATAGAAATTATTAAGGAAATACTTTGGTATGGCAAATTACGCCTACTGCAATCAGGTATTAGCTACTGGCTGACAATTTGGTATATTTAGATCTCGTTAGTATATTTCGAATGTAGTACTTCATCGATATACCAAATATAGTATAGTACATTTTGACCTATATGATATATTTCGAAAGTAGTATATTTAAAGAATGTGAAGAATCATTTAAATATCTTAAAAAGGCATTAATGAAACCAACATTATTGCAATACCCTGATTTCAGCAAAGAATTTTGCATAACCACAGATGCAAGTAAACATGCATGTGGTGCAGTACTATCTCAAGAGTACGACGGTGCGCAACTGCCAATTGCATATGCATCGAGAGCTTTCACACAGGGAGAAAGCAACAAATCAACTACAGAACAAGAATTAGCCGCTATACATTGGGCAATAAAACATTTCAGACCATATGTCTACGGAAGACATTTCTTAGTAAAAACAGATCATAGACCGTTAGTATACTTATTTTCAATGAAGAATCCATCTTCAAAGCTGACTAGAATGAGATTAGATTTAGAAGAGTATCAATTTACAGTTGAATACCTCAAGGGGAAGGATAATCACGTTGCGGATGCATTATCTCGCATAAACGTAGAAGAATTAATACAAATGAACAGAAAAATATTGATGGTACAAACGAGATCATCAAAACTACAGGAAAACATCTGCGCAGATGAAAAAATTAAAATGCATGAAAATATATATGAGCCCAATGTCTATGAAGTTGTTAGCAATAACGACGTAAAGAAATTCGTGAAATTAAAAATGAACAATTTTAAATGCATATTTAAAAGAGGAAAACAAATAATTTCACAATTTTCAGTTAAAGATTTATATTCTAATGAAAAATTCGATTTAGGTCACTTTTTTCAAAGGCTTATTTCAGAAGCCGGGATACACAAAATCATTAACTTACAGATGTCACCAAGTGAACAGATTTTCGAATCTGTCACTTTAAATGAATTTAAAAATAAGGGCAATAAAGAATTAATAAATATAAAAATAGCGCTATTACAAAAAGTGACACACATAGACAAAAATGACAAAAGTCAAATTAATGCAATCCTGTTAAGATATCATAACGATCCAATAGAAGGAGGCCATACAGGGATTACGCGTACCCTGTCCAAAATAAAGAAATCGTATTATTGGCCCAAAATGGTTCAAACCATTAAAAATTATGTAAAAACGTGTGTAGACTGCCAAAAAGCGAAAACTACAACACATACAAAAGCCCCTATGGTCATAACAAATACCCCAAACACAGCATTTGACACTGTTTTAATTGACACAATTGGACCTTTACCACGAACAGAACATGGTAATGAGTATGCAATAACTATAATATGCGACCTTACAAAATATCTAGTTACAATTCCAGTAGCAGATAAATGCGCAAAAACAGTAGCCAAAGCGATTTTTGAATCATTTGTACTAAAGTACGGTCCTATGAAGACGTTCATAACAGACATGGGTACTGAGTACAAAAATTCACTTATACAAGACCTGTGCAAATATATGAAAATCAGTAATATAGTTTCAACTGCACATCATCACCAGACTTTAGGAACAGTAGAAAGAAGTCATCGAACATTCAACGAATATATCCGTTCTTACATATCGATCGACAAAGATGATTGGGACATATGGATAAATTATTTCACATATTGTTTCAATACTACTCCATCAACAGTACATGACTACTGTCCATTTGAACTTGTTTATGGTAGACTACCAAGACAATTCATAGAATTTAATAACTTACAAAAAATAGATCCAATATATAACATAGACGACTATGCAAAAGAATTTAAGTTTAGATTACAAGTAGCATATAAAAGAGCAAAACTAATGATAGAAAAAGAAAAACAAAAACGAAAATTAGAGTATGACAAAAAAGTAAATGACTTAAAGCTAGAAGTAGGAAATTTAGTGTTACTTAAAAATGATACAGGTCATAAATTAGACAATCAATACTTAGGACCTTATAAAGTAATAAAAATAGAAGATAGAAACAATATAGTAGTAGATGTAGGAAAAAAGAAACCACAAACAGTTAATAAGAATAGACTAAAGTTATTCAAAAATTAATACATTTCACAAATCAAAACAACATGAAATCAATTCATTTACTCTTAATCTAAATACTTGATAATAACGTTTATTACTACACAAAAAAAAATATATATATACATTAATAATTAATAAATATAAGAACAAAACATACTTTACACGATATACACTCCATATTACATACATTAAAAATAACTTCATATTACATATATACGTTATTTTTCAAAAGGAGGGAGATGTGGTATGCACATATATCGACGTTACACTGTAACCAGAGTAACATTAAATACGGAAGCAGCAACTCTCTGTTGCTGCCCGAAATACATAAATAGTGCATTGACACTTTAATATAAAGAAAACAACAAATGCCCAGCGCAGTTCAAGTGCACTGCAATATGATGTCACCTGAACTGCAGCCGGCACATTAAAAGCCGCGTCAGCATAAACGCCGGCCACTGACCGTTGTCTGTGCATAACACATGCTCCTCCACATAGTACATATACATATAATTATATATTAAATAATACTTATGTAAAATAAGCAGCGCTGCCGCCACTTCTTCAACGAAGCAGCGACTTAGCAGCGTCTCAAATAGTTTACTTAAGTATAAGAACAAATGTAATGAATTATTCGGAAAATAAACGTCCACTAGAGCGAACCTTCGCTCGTGGTTTAAAAACACGATTTCACCTGCATTTATTCAAATACAGGTGTACAAAATATGACCTTCAAATTTATTTTTAGTATTTTTGCGGTACAATAATTGGTGTATTTTAAGAATAATACCAGTGAATTTTTTGCTTTTATTGACACTTTACTGTGGCTTTCTTCTTTGTTTTATATACTTTAGTTGTCTCTTAATGCATTAAAACATAAATTGCCATGATATGCTTAACATTTTTTTTTTGTTTTTTTCTTTTAATTTTTTATAAGAAAAATTGACGAAAGCAGCACTTACAATTATCTTGATTTTTACCATATTTTAATTTATCAATTAAAAATCTTATTTAAAAATTAGGAATAATTAATATGTATTTATGGCTGCTATTTTGTGGTCATTGTCAGCTTGCTTATTTATAATTATGTTAAATTTACTGCTTCTAAAATTTGTCAAATATATAGTCTACATTTTGAAAAACTAGCTTTAGCAGTTGACTGCTTTGCTATGAAAAGAATTTCAAACATAATTTATAAAAGTTCTATAAACTTGCTTCACTGCTTTCAAATATTGTATGATTGAACTGTAGACCCTAATTTCAAACTACGATGACAATTAATAAAATAATATAATATATATCGAGAAGATAAATGTTAACTCTAAGCTAGTTACAGGGTATTTTACAGTCACACTTTGATTACAAATCTGTTCTTTGCTTGTTTTAAGGGGTCGTCGAAGGGCCGTTGAGCGATTTATTTACGCATTTTACACGCAGCAAAAAACTTTATCAATTTGTACATATGCCAGTCACAACCACACACACACACACACGCACACGCATACACTTATAGCCACACTCACACCTACACACACACACATATGCTTTACAGAGACGCCGCAGAGTCGATGTCGATGACGCTCACAACTGGCGCCTGTCCAGCAACTTATTAAGTCTATATGTGTCTGCGATTGTGTGTGTGTGTGTGTGTGTGTGTGTGTGTGTGTACCATCTTTTTATGGATTTATGTTTTAAAAACATTAACAGTCAACAGGCAGGTGACAAGGACTATAATATATACATAATACTTCGTAGAATAAAATGCAAAATTTATCTTACGTCGCGTGCCATTTTCTATAAATGGATCGCGAATTTTCTGCTCATAAATTTTGCATTTTACATTTTGCGATTAATTCTACGGATCATTGGCCTTTAGCGGGAATTTCATTTAACACGAAACAGTGAAACACTCAGCAAGATTAACTGATTGACTGATCCATTGCGGTCACTAGGCCATGGTGTTTTCTATAATTATTTCCTATATATATTATATTATATTAAAGTGCGTTTTTAGTAAAGTGTAATTACTTTAACTGAATTATGAAGAATTAAAGCTTATTAAAAATGTTGAATAATTTTAAATTACTTTTTCTTTTTTATGTTAATTAGTTTTCAATCCTGTTGTTATTGATTAATCGGTTCATTAGGGTTTAAAATATTAAGTATACGCAAACAACCAGACTTCATTTACTTTAGAGTAATTCGATGATATTATTTCAGATATTAATTTTTAATAGTTTTCATTTTCGTATTTGCTAATTTGTTGGTTTGGCAGTTTTCAAATATTAAGTATACGTAAACATGCTAATTGCATTTTATTCACTTTAGAGTAATTCGATGATACTGATTCCAAGAATCGCATTCACATTTCTTAAATAGGAAGCAAATTCAATGATGTTTAAATACATGAATGTTTGTGCCACTTTTTGTGGCATTTAAATTGCATGACCATCCAATGAAGATATATTTATCCGCCTGTGCTATTTATACGTCCACACAAATTGGCGTTTTTCTTTCATTGTTGGCGGCTGTCATTGTTTTTGCTGGCCAGGTAAAGGCCAGGGCAGCCAGTTCACATATGCGAAAATGACAGACAAACGGACTGCCGGACAGACAGACAGACGGACGGACAGACGGATGGATAGACAGAAAGTTCAGTGCAACAATATATTATTACGTATGTATGTTGTATATGGCGATTGCTTTTTTGTTTTCTTCGTGGCTGGCTGGCTGACTGGCTAGCACTTGGGTGTTGATATTTTGCTCGCAGCGTTTGCCCAATGCGGCGTATGAGTAATTTTTGAGTTTCTGTGGGCAACACAGCACAAAAAAGCAAATAACGTACAATTATTTAACATATTTTACGTGTAGATTGCTGCTGCCGATGCCGTTGCTGATGCTTTCGTTGTTGAGCAAATAAATTTGAAGAATTCTGCAGATGTTTGCGTTTCATTTGATTTTGTTCAGCTCCAATTTTTATATGTGCACGAGTATATCACTCGCCGCTCGTTGTTGCTGAGAACAACCACAACAACAACAACAACAAAAAGTTTTAAAAATAATTTGTAAACTGTTGTTAGTTTGTTATTATTGTTGTTATAGTTTGTGGTTAATTGCAGCGTCTGCCAAAATAAACGATCTATTAAAAACTCGCATTAATATTTCACGCAATTTATTATAAAATAATAAACTACAGCAAAATGTTTATTTGATTTATTTATTTATATTGCGTTTCGCACTTCTGGTTCAACATTTGTCTACCATATATAGTATAAACTCGTCTATGATAAATGTTTAGGCAGCGTCAATAAAGCGAGAAATCGAGCGAGCAGCTGAAGAAGTGCAATGAAATCAAAGTCAAGTACAACAAAAGTTTTTTTTTATGACAATTTGTCGTGTCAAGGTTGTTCCTATTATTATTATTATTGTTCTTGTTGTTGTTGTTGTTCTTTCTATTAACATAATTATTATGGTTGTTGCGTAGTTGGCCGAAGTTGATGTCGAGCAATTGCGGTCACTTAGTGTCCGGAAGTGGGCCATAAGAAAACATTCGATGTATTTGCATAATTGAAATTACAAATGTCAGCGAAAAATCGAAATTTACTGGTAGCTGGCGTTAAGCTTTTTAAACTGAATAAATTGCCGAATATAGTGTTGTTACGAATTGAAGAAATTATCCTAGAAATTCTTCGTAAATTCCACGTTTAAGCGTTGTTATTTTCACAACTTTAAAAGGCATTCTACTAAATTAGATGAGCGAATTATTTTATTCTGAGAAGCATACTTCAAAAATTAATAATTACTTAAGAAGAAGTTAGAATGTAGAGTGTGCTCGATTGTCAGATACCTTGTACCCATTCCACTAAAACCATATTCCACGAATATACCAAAAATATACCACAAAAATATTAAAGTATACAGAAAGCTTTATTTAGTATATGTATTTATATAGTAATACATTCAAAATATATGATATCCTAGAAATATACCAAAATTATACCGAAAAATACTCAAATATACCGAATATGAAATAGTACTATATTCAATATCATACAAGTATGCCGAAATTATACCTCAAAAATACTAAAATAGACATTAGACTTTATTTTGACCCGATGAGATTAATAAAAGATATTATAATTATTTGTATAAAGTTTTTTGCTTTGTTATCTAGAAATTTAAAATGATGCAGTGAATTATACATAAACTAAAAATTGATTGCAATTATAGCGATAGAAATTTCCATAACTAAATAAATAAAAAAATCGCTAACAAAATAATTTTTATAATTGCTTTAAGTGCATAAAAATGCAATATTAAATCAAATTAAATCGTGATTATTTTATAGTTGCTGCAGTTAATCGAAGGATAAGTTATAGCTGCAGTTGTGACTCAAAGTCAGACCGGAATGTTGTTCTCTAGTCTAGCTGCCAATTTTCATAGGTCCAATTAAAAATGTAGATTTTATATGTAAGCCACGAAACAACCGCAGCAATTACGACAAGAAGTCCAAAACAAGCCAACGTCAAAATAACAAGTTGAACAACATTTTTGGGGGCCAGCGTGGCTTCCTTTCCAACACAACACAAGGAATAACAAATATTTAGGAAAAACCTTTCAATGCGAGTGAAAACAACGCTTGCGTGCAATGCGATAAAAAGCTGTAGTACAATTTGGCGGTGGAGTAAAGTGGCAAATTTAAGCTGAGGCCAAGTAATTCGCATACTCGGTGATTGTTTTGCAGTAGCCAAAAGCGAAAGCTATTTGCTTTTTTCTTTGGCTTGGTTTGGTTTGGTTTTTTGTTCTTTGACACGCAAACAACTTTGGCAATTCAATTTGCAGTTGCGTTCCTTCAAAATCCCTTTCGATGCGTTGCGTGCTGAATTTGCATGTCAAAACGGCGTTGATTGATGATATGCCAAACACACACAACAGCAACACAAATGTGAAATGCATATAATGCGCATACGCAACGTGTGACGATGACGATGTCAAGTTTTTGAGCGTTTCACTCAGCATATTTGCCATGACAGGGCGATAAGCAACAACAACAAGAAACAAATAAGTACACACACACACTCACCCACAGCAAGCTGCATGTTGTGCCACAAAGTGCATTAAATAAAATAACAATAAATCAAATTGATGTGCTGTCAGCTCTTTGATATTCATATGCTGTCGATGCTAAACGCTTTGACTCATTTACAACCAACACATTTGATGATGAAGCTTTTGCTTTTCAACACTTGTTTAAAATTGTAAATGTTTTTCACTTATTTATTTCACTACTCAGCCAACATTTAGCAATTTTCTTTGACAATATTTAATTTTCTTTACTTACTAAGTGGAGTAAGTAACTCCAGTTGCTTAAATTTAATGCTATTAATTGTACAACAAATTTTCGATTTTTATCTAATTGAATTGTCGGAAATAATGACAAAGCATTTTGTGTACAAGGTATTGCATTTTAAGGTGTGGTTTAAAACTGGTTTAAAAATTTAATCGAATTTGAATATATCAATTGTTTGACCATGAGATACGATGTTCAAATACTACCTACTTCAATCAAATATGCAGATGATTTCACTTAGTTTTCTAAGCTTATATTTATGACGTTTTTGTAAATACTTTGTACTTTTAAAAATTGTATATTATGTGTTCCTTACACTGTATTGTCTTGAATATTATTAAGGAGGGAAGCTTAGAATTTCCTTTAATATTTTATGCCCATTACCCATATGGTAGAAAGGTATTTTACTTTACCGAGTTTTCCAGTAACAGGAAATTCTTATGATGTTAGAATATATTTTTCCACATTGAAATCAATAAAGCTGCAAATTTTACTGTGCCTACTAATTTTTATTTTCCTTTGGAAGAGGAAATGTGGGTAAAATAATACTTCAATTTCCAATCGATTATCATGATTTCTTCTTTTGTTTACTATTTCTTTTCATATTTTGATGAAGTGTTTCAATTAATTCAAATTATTTACTAATATAATTTTATTCATCTACTTTTCTGTTTCTCATAATGTTAAAATATTACTCCAAATGCAATTGGCTTTAGTTTTTAAGTAATTTTTATTTTGTTTATTATTTCCTTTCAAATTTTTTTAATAAAGTGTTCTATTTTACTATTTACAATATTTCTTGCAATTCAAGTTACTTATCAATATAATATTTTTCAATCCCTTTATTGTTCAATGATGTTAAAATAATCGGTTCAGCATTCGAGTAACTATTGTCTACAAATTTGTTGACTACAACTTCAACTTGGATTAGTCATACCCTCTCTAGTGTGCATTACAAAATCCAGGGTATACTTACAAGTATCCAAAAGAAGACAAACCAGTTATTTGTATATGGTCTAATCGGATATTAGCCAAATAGAAGAAGCCAATTGCTTGGCGCTACAATGATGCCGATGAAGATGATGATGATGGCATCAGCATCAAGCACACACTTGAAGTGAGGGAGGGGGGAGAATGGGAATGTTATATTCGTTGTACTTGGAAATTGTAGCTCATCCGGCAGCTGTTCACAACACACGGTGTCAATCAATGTGTCTGGACTGGCGACTGTCGACTGTCGAGTGGAGTAAAACACACGCTCGCTGCCAATTGCCGATTGCCAAAAGTGCCGAGCACATAATTAAAAGCCACAAAAGTAAAACATGTTGAATGTCAAAATCGGAATCGGTTGTTGTTGCTGTTGCTGTTGCTGCTGATGGAAATGAATACGCGTCCATCATTCGCTTTTCTCATTTACCCCATTTTTTACATTTTGCTGGCAATTTAATAATTTAATAATGCGGCTCATTAAATGCTGAGCCAAAGCAGCTGGCATCGCATCGCATCGGAGTGAGCATAGCTTGTGAACGAAGTGGACACTGCCACCGATTTCATGTGGCACGCAAGCCAACGGAAACCCTTTTGGCAGCTCCAATCTCTGCTGCTGCCCCTTGAGAGTGTGTGTTGTATTCCCCTGGCACCTGCCATGTTTGGCTTTGCACGCGTCAAAATGTGAAAAACGCAAAGCAGATAAAAAAATATACTCAGCGAATAATAAAAAACAACTGAAGTATAAGCTTAAATGGAGAAATGTTTGCTGCACATAAGAATACCTATTAGTTATTTATTTTATGGATACAATAGTTTGATTTATATATAGATTTGCTGAATAGGAAATTCTTAAGTAATAACATAATTAGAATTTCTATGGATGAACATTTTTGGTCTTGACTGGATATTATTATAGAATACATAATTCTTTATTTTAATATTTCATTCAGGAGTACAAGTAAATTTACGATTAAATTTTATGACATTTTAGTGCAAATAAAGTAATGGCATTTGTATATGAAATTCATATGCAAGAAAATAAAGAATCTTCAAAAATATGCAACAATTTTGAAATAGCAGTGCTTATGATCTACGTAACAAAAATTGCAAAATACTATTATAAACGCAATTTCGAGACAAAACTTTGTTACAATAGCCTAATATATTTATTTTGAAATAATTCAACAATTGTTTTATTATTGGTTACTCAATATTTTAAAATATGTGGTTTTGCTTGTTTGTTATCTCTATGTTCCATGTTACAAAAACAATGTGCAAGCGATCAACTAAAAAAAAGGAATACACAAAAAAAAATTGTTATGTCTTTTTGTTTTTGTCGCACTGCTATTTCAAAGTTCAGAGCTGTACGCGCTTAATATCCATCCGAATCCGACAATCTACTGAAAGCTTAACAACATTTCCATATCCAACTGATTGTTATAACTTATCTGCATGTCATTAAGCATAGGATATTTACCTCTACTTGTTATAAGTAACTAGATTGGGATACTAAATATTTAATTTTTCTATTTTGCGGGACATTGATTAAAATGTATGTAACATATATGCTATTCAAAGGTATAATTCAAATAGATAATGCAGTTCCATTTCAGATTTAGTTTATTGAAATTACAGACTCAGCATACCCCATTGCTCGTTACACTTTTACGTCGTATATTTTTTGAGAAAGTCGAAAAGAAAAATCTTATTGGTTGAGTTTATGTGGTTGACCTGATTAAGTGGAAGTGGAAGTGGCTTGGACGGAAGTGGAGTATTTCACTTCAACAGCTGATTTGTTGTTGTTGCATGCAAAACGCGCGTAATTACAGTTGATTTTATTTAACGTCTCGGTGACACGATAAAATGCTCGTCACGTGCCCAGGACACGAGCCAAAAATTTGTTCTCTGTTCTGTTCGAATGGGTCAGTGAACGTGTGCGGCTTAATGTTCAGTTTTACGGTAAGGAATTTCCCAATTTTTTGACAGTTTGAAAACGGTGCAAAATAAGTAAGAAAGCCAAAGTTGAGTCTGCTCGACTGTGAGATACTCGCTACCCATTTTGAATAAAAGCAGTGCCGCAGATTTATTATAATATACCACATTATGTACCACAAATATACTTAAAATAACCGAAGGCTTTATTTGGTAAAGTACTACATTCGAAATATACCATATTGTTCTAAAATAAACCAGCTTGTCAGCTGTAGTAAGTAGGCATTTTTCCTATACAAAAGTATTTCTTCAACAACTTCCACAACTTATATAATATTTAATCGCATTTACAGAGGCGGACGGCTGCGCAGCAAATTTTGTTGTAAGCTTGGTTTGCATGTAAATATAACAAATGCTGTCGAAAAAAAAATATATCTCTATTTATTATAGTCTGTGAGATCTAGGTTGTTGACGTTGATCAACAATATATGTATGTATGTATACGTCATAGGGTCAAATATGTTTTCTTCTGTACAAACTTCCTTCCTTCTGGCACAAAGTTATAATACCCTTCTCCCCCTATGGGTAGCGGGTATAAAAAAGGTTGGGAAAAGTTGCGAAGATTTGTCATTTGCTTCAAAGTTTTATGGACTATATTACATATGCTTTATTAGAATTATTGTTTTATTGTAATAACGAATAAATGTAAGTCCTTATTTTAAAAAGATGAGTCAGAGCATCTAAGGCCTTCAGGCTGTATTTCTTATTTTTTATATAAGAAAGTTAATACTTTAATGAATTGATAATTTAAAAAGATTTGCTTTGACTTGTGCCATCTGTTTAAGTGAAATTTAAGCAAGTAAATTTCATTTATTTTGTGCTGAATTTTTCATTGGACAACTGCCACATAAATTGTCCCCTTGAGGTGCAAAGGCAAGCTTCATTTTTGTCTGTGGGGAAATCACTGCATATCTCCACTGAGCATGAAATAGTCTTTATCAAATACTCTTAAAGTGGTTTAAAGCCTTTTACTTACATTTGGATTGTGGTTTGTAAAATTATGCTATTAAAATGTAAACGAGTAAATATTTAACTCTACATTTTTATGAAATATTGTCTCAACTTATGATTTAGTGTTACCTTTGGGCATAGTTGCCTTTAAGCACATTCTTATACCCTATTTTAAAGCGGAGTATTTGTTGCCCTCCTCATTATCTGCTTTTCATCATGACAGACAGACAGACAGTCAGATCTTTGGCTCTGACTCTGACTGTGGCTCTTGGCGGCTGTATCCTTTGTTCTTTTGAGCATTTTTGGTCTACAAATTGTCCTTTTTTTGTTGGCCGTTTATTTAGCTGGCAGTCAGCACGATATTTGGGTCAGGTAGCATTAGCATAAAATAAACATACTCAGCCATCATAGGCGCTTGACCAAGGGCGTGGAATGTGCCACAACAACAACAACAACAACAACAACAGCAACAATAACAAGCACTCAGATCTGTTAATTAGTTCAGGTGAGGCCGACAGACATTATAAGAGTATATTATGATTACGAGTATTATCATTGTTTTCCCTTTTTACGTTGTGGATTTTTTTTTGCTTTTGTTTTTAATTTGATTTCGTTGTCTGGCAATTTGGTGCGCGGCATCTTTTTATGGCCTTGGCCGTTGAAATAATTATGCATAAATATGTCGGAACGCTGCTGCTGCTGTGTCATCGCCAAGAGTCGTAAAAAACAGTCGAATCACTTGAGTTTCTGTGATTTTATGGCTTCGGTTATGGCTCAACGATTGTCTGCAGGCGGCCCAGACGGGTGCACGGATCCGGAAAATGCCTCAAACTGTATCAATGATATGCAATTTGTCACGATTATCAGGGCCAAACACTGAGCAAAAAGAGTTCTCTTTTAATATCTCACATATCATAAATAATCGGCAAATGAAAAAGCATTTAAAAAGTAATAAATACCATTCACAGTGTTGGCAAAAGTAATAAACAAAAATTGTTTGATTGCGTTGATAAATGAAATGAATGAAAAAGTTAAACAAATCAAAAATTATAAAATTTATTGTACTCTTTAATGAAAAAAGATATTAAACTCTTGTTGAGTAATTAAGTTTAATATCATAAATAGTGAATAAACAAGTAATAAGGATACCCGTTACGCATTTTGAATTAAAGTTAAACAGTGCGGTATTATTCTTAAAATATACCGAATAATCTACTACAAAAATACTCAAATATACCGAAGGGAATATTTGGTATATTGATGAAGTGCTATATTCGAAATATCCCATTTGCTGTTGGCATTATTTAAAATTCAGAAATATTTCTTAAAAACGCAATCGAATTCTCAGGAATCATAAAAAAATATTATTATTTATTATCGATACCAATTTTAGTATAAAAATATAAAATAATGAAATTCCTATTTTAATATGAAAGTAAACAGAGTATTACACAGTCGTTGTCTTTCTCAATCCTTTTTTTTTGCGGACCATTAAAACTGAAAGTACTTAAAGTTGAGTGCATTAAACAAACACAAAAATCAAACAGAAAACATGAAAAAGAGAAAATGATATAATACGCATATAAACTCAAGATTTAATGCTCTTCGTTTTCGTTTTCTTTTTCGTTTCGGTCTTCGTTTAACTCTATGGAATTTTTGCACAGTGTAAGTCGGTCGCTGGCAGATGATCTGAGCTAATTATCTATAAATCAGACAAAACAGCAATCAAACTTAATGAGCTGTTAGCGATTTATGTAGAGCAACAACAACAAAAACAATCAAAAGCTGCTTCATATACTAATAAATTTATATCTAATTTGCTATCAAATCATAAGCTCATGAAATCATAAAATCAACAACAAGGGGGGCGCGAATCGAATAGGCAAAATAGACCGAGTCCACGACGACGACGTAAGAACAACAAAGTTCAAGTACATGAAAATTTGTAGTCAAAATAATAAAAACGGCACCCCGTCGTGGCTTTTGGCTTTTGCCAGCGCACACGACCGGGAAAAAAAGGGAAAACGCATCGAAATGGAAAATGCCCTGGCCCCGGAAAAGTCATTGTTGTCCATAAACAAAGTGCGAAAACAATTTTCACTTTCAATTATTTTCGTTGCTGTTGTTGTTGTTGGTTTATTAAACAACATTTAACTTCAAGTTGTAGTTATTATGCTCGCCAAACGTTTTCTATGGCCAAGAAACCCACAAAAATAAATATGTATTCAAGTCGATGAGACGACGACGAATCCATTTGGTTGGCGCCCTTTGGACGCCGCTAACAATTTGCGCGTTTACACCGTGCTTCCGTTTTGGCAGCAGGCAACCCAAAAGAAACTAAACTGAGCCTCTGAACTAGTCTCCGAGTTAGCTTGTTTTCTCTTTGTTGTTGTTGTTGTTGTTGTGGGGGAAGGTCATTCGCTTTGATATATGCTCTTGCTTTTCGCTGACCAAGGCTTTCCTAAATTTGGCTGCTTGTTGCTGTTGTGTCTGCTGCTGCTCTTGCTCCTGCTGCTGCTGCTGCTGCAGGATGGCAACGCCCCGAACTAATTTTGCAATAATAACCATCAATTTCGTATACCTAGCTGCAGGCAGCACTGGCAAATGATTTAATGCTGCTTTTGCATATCAATATGGGATCTAAAAGTGAGCCACTTGCTTTAAAAGCAAACTAACGTCTAGCTGGCTAGCTGAGCGTATACGTAACGTTAATTAAGTATACGCCCACAGCAGCCGAAGCGACTCGTAAGGGACACATTCACATTGCAAGCTGCTGTATATGAACCTGATGAGGATTTATTGTTGTGGGCAGTGTTTTAAAATTAGACGAAAACTTCAAGTAAGTTCAACAATAGCCATAAATGTAAAGCAGCTTGAATAATTTTTGCAGCCAATTTCAACGCATTTAATGCTACTGAAAAAAATTGAAAAAAAAATGAAATTGAATTGAATTGAAATTTCGAAAATATCTGAAAATTATTCTAAAATATGTAGTTACAAACAGGTGACTGAGTAAATTCACTTAAAGAAAATAACAACAAAATCACTTTGATACTTAAATCAGCGAATTTCAACAGTTTAAATGAAAAATAAGAAAATTCTTATAAAATACTTTATCAATTTTTTTTAAATATCAAGTTACTTTGAAACTTGAAAAAATTTAAACCTACATAAAATTAAACATTGATAATTTTAAATGTCAATTTGAATACTTTTCGAAGCTTCTAAAAATAACAAAAAAATATAAAATACTTATGAAATCTCTAATAAAATTTATGAGATATGTAATGACAAAATTGAACTTGAAAAATTTTAAACTTGATGAAAATAAAAAAAAGTAAAGGGCTACAGTCGAGTGCATTCGACTGCGGTGTTAATTTAAAAGTATACCAAATTAATATTCCGCAAAATATTAAAGATATACCTTCTATCTTATGGGTAGCGGGTTTAAAATGAATTTATTTAAATTAGCCTTGCTTATTTTAGTTGCCCATTGCTTTTCAATGCTACTAAAAATTATGAAAGTATTTTAAAAATTCTTTCAGAAGAATTCGAACATTTATAGTTACAAAATGAAGATTATTTTTCAAGTATAACCATTTGTTGACTAGGAAAAAATGTAAATAATAACTAAAATATGATACATAAATTAAAGCATGGATAATTTTAATTGTTTAACTGTTTTAATAGTTTTCAATGTTACTAGAAATAAAGAAAATATTTCTAAAATGTCTGAAAAAGAATTTAAAAATACATAGCTTCAAAATGTAGTTTATTTTTCAAGCACAACCCTCTGCTAACTTGAAGCTGCAAAGTGAAAAATAAGTGTCGCATAAAGTATAGCATACTTTTATGCGCAGCTTAGAACCCAAAGTTAGATGAATGCTGGGTTATCCCAAATGGCAGCTTTAATAGCACAACACATGGCATGCAGGCGACTGCAGACACACACATACACACACACACACACACACACACATAAACACACACACACACACCTTAAGCGAGTGCTGTTTATTGTCTGACCGCAACGGGAAATGAATTATCACCCGCTAAATGGGTGCGCGCAGATCATTATTCCGAGGATTTTTGTTCCAATGAAGACAAATTGCGCTGGACATAATTGCTGTTGTTGTTGTTCGCTGTACGCAGCTGTCGTTTGTTATTAGAAAACACAAGCAAATGAGCCAAAATATCCGTAGCATATTTGCTTTTGCTTTTTGTAATGAAAATTAATAACACAAGCGTCGTGAGCGATGTGAAGGCATCAAGTATACGCAATGTGAGGAAAACAACTTTCCACCTTCCTTCCTCCCCGCTCCCCGCTCCTGTCCTGCTGTGCGTTAAGTAGCTAAGTAACTAACTGCAAACAGGCAGGTGACACTCGAGCACTTTGTAAACCGTAACTGTGACTAACATAGAACAAACAACAAACGAACGGCCAGGTGGCAATTGTTGTTGAGCGTGCGTCACGTGATTTATGGCGTGCAAATGGACTGACACTTAGGCTGACAAGTGCTTTAATCCCTTTCACTGCTGTCACTGCTCCGACTCGCCTCGCTCGCTCGTTACTCACAATTATAATCCAAAGTTATGGCGACTTGAAACCGCATTCGTCAATGCTGAATTATGTTTCGGCTATTTTAGATAGTTGACTGGCATATTTTGGCAACAGTTGCTCGAAAATCTATGACCGTTGAATAATAATTATAATTTATGCGCAAGCACAAGACCATACACTTAAAAAAAGTGTTTTTAAATTAAGACTTTGGTAAAGAATATGTTATGAAAATCCATGTTAATGTTAGAGAGCAACATTTTGATTTTAAGAATATTTGATACAAGACCCAAAATAAAAAATTTTATAATTTCAAAAAATATTACTTTATGTATTTTAATTAGACAAAGATTTTTAAAAATTCGAAATACTAAAAATTAATCAAAAATAAGTCAATAAAATATGCGTTGCAAATAAGACAGATTAATGAAAAGAATTTAACAGAAATTTGATCACATAAGATCAAAAGAATATTAACTCATATATTTTTACATTTTATTTTTATTTCTTAACTAGCGTATTTAGTCGAATGTTAGTCACTCTATTTATGAAATACTTATCTCTCCGACTACAAAGAAGAATGATTCGCTATAATTCTAACTGAGATATTAACGAAAACACTCAAAGTTAGATAAAAACTTTATAGAAATTTTTACGGATTACATAATTTTGTCAAATGTTCATGATTTTAGAAACTAATCCTTTTTCTTCAGTGTACACATTGCGTATACGACGCGACTCTAAAGTTGATTTAACGCCTCGAGCACTGTGTGTGTCTGTCGTCCTTGCTCTTCTTGTCCTTGCCTTACATACGCGTCTGCTAGTTTTGTGTTTAGTTTACAGTAACAACATTTGAACTTGGCCAAGTCGTCGCCATCGACAGTCGGTTGAGTGAACAGCAACTAATTACACAAATGTGAAAGCTCGACGGACAAAATATGTCGACAAATTGTCAGAAGAAAAGGCCAATTAAGTCGAGCAGCTGCAAAACTTAATTGTTATCATTGCAAATTTCCACTTTCTTTATTTTATTTCAAACTCGAGCAGCTGGCAAATTCCAAAAACTGTGCAACTAAAACAACATCAATTTTAGTAAGCAAAACCAAGAAACTGCTTTAGAATTAAAGCTAGTGCTTAAGTTTCGGAAATTGATGTTTTCAATTAAATTACTAAAGTTACAAATTCCTCGCTTTAAATTTTCTGTTGAAATTGAAGAAAATTTAATATTGAAACCATGCAAAAACTTTAAATATCATTTTCCTTACATAAAACTAAAAATGTACTCTGGAATTCAAGTTTTGCAATACAATTTTTTTTAAGCGGATTTAAAATTTTTTTCAACTTCTTAAGTTACAAGCTCTTTTTTTTAAAGCAAACATTTTACAAATATTTTAATTTATGTACATCTAAAACAAACTGATTTAAAATTAAAGTGTTGAAATACATTACATTGAAACTGTGTTTATTAAATTTACTTTTTAAAACAATTCCATTCAAATTTCAAAAGTTATAAATTCGTGACTTTTAATTTCCATTAGTAAAATTAATAACTATAAAAACTATATTAACATTTTAGAATCCAAAAAATTGGCTTAGCTGCTGAAATATATTACCTTGAAATTATGTTTTCAAATTTGTGTTTCAGCTCAATTCAAGTCACAAATTCTAACATTTAGATTTCTATTTAAAGTTGTAGTAAAATTAATAATGCAAAAATATAATTCAAATTTATGTTTCACTTTTTAACACAATTAAATTTCTTAGGTTACAATTTCGTACCTTTAAATTTCCATTTAAAGTTAAAATGAAATTACTAAATGAAACTGAGCAAAAATGCTAAACGTTATTTGCATTCTAGAACTATTTTCAAAATATGTTCGCCTTATCTTTTGAGTTGTAAACAAAAATTGCGCTCTTTATCGTGAGGAAATAATTGATTGTTGTTCCATCACTCTTTCAAAGTTCGACACAAGCCATTAAAGAACATTTTGAAGAACTTTTGCCCTCCTGGGTAGTAAATGAAGCACTGAAATTGCTACGACCGAAATATTGTGATGTATGTGTATAAATTAGCAATTTCGATTTTTATTTTAAGACACTTCCAGAGAAATGGCTGGAGCATAACATACTTTGCGGAGTGAAGAAATAAAATTCGCAAGAAGAATTTTCTTTTAGTATTTAAAAGGCATTCGATAATTTATGTGCACTCTTAAAAGTCAACTCGAATGTGTTGTGCAGTGTGTGAAAAATGCAAAGTCGCTGCTGCTGTCAAACAGCAGAAGAAGAATGACAGAAGAGGAGAGGAGAGAAGAGAAGGAGGGCTGAGTGCAAGTCGCTGGGGTGCAACTAAGAGAAATGGCTGACACATTTCAATTGAATTTCGTATGCGAATTTGGTTTTGTTTGATTTGTTCTATAGATATCTTCTTTAACTGGTGCTTCTTATTTGATCTTGTTCTTGTTCTGCTTGTTTGCTTCTTGTGTTGTGTTGAAAGTGAAACACAAATCAATTTATGAAACTATTTTTATAACAAGAACGCAGCAAAAGCGCGTACTACATGTTAAACAAATTTATTGTGATGATGTGCGAGAAATTGAATGAATATTTTCCTATATACCCTATGAACTATAATCTCTGGGTGTATCACTATCATTACTCTCAACATCGTTAGCATATCGGAGAGCGTATTTTGTGTGGCGACTACAGCGATGTGTTGTTGCTTTGTCCGTTTGAAATCTGCACATCAAAAACATCAAAATTCAACGTAGAAACAACAATTGGGGGAAAATTTCTTATTGCCTCCTTATGCGAGTATAATTTAATTGCATTTGTTTTATGGCTTTTCCAATACTTTGGCCTGGTCATAACGCGGCGCGAGAAAACATTTGAGGCCTCAATGGCAAAGGTCGAGACTGAATCAGTCTATGGAATTCCATCCCACATTGTTGCTCCCACTTTAAACTATGTATTTGTATTTCCTTTTTTTCTATTTCTATCTATTTCTATCTCTTAAGTTATGTACACTTTTACTTGTAGTTATGCTATTGCATGCTCGTTGCTTCACTTACAGAATTGACCTTTCAAATTGCATACTCTTCAGTGTGTCGAGAATTAATGAGCCCACGAGTGAATGGTGAATGCCACTTAGCTCATTTAATGATCTTACCCCTTGTCTCACAACGCACACACAGCACACAGTTTGTAGAAGCGTGTGCATCGGGTGTGATAGGCGAGAAAGTACCCTGTTCTCTAGGAAAGAAAAGTTCAACTAAATTGTAAATGATAATTCAGAAAGAAAAAAAATACAATAATTCAATTAAATAAATTTAATAAATTATAGAAAGCATTTTTAAATATCATATTAACATGAAATTTAAATATGCGAAATATCATTAAATAATATATATATAATATTAACTACTATTAGAACAATAAATATTTTCTATCATAAAAATAATTTCAATATAAGTAGTAATGAATTTATGCATTTAAATAAATTCAATTAAACCAAAAGAATTTTTTAAAATAAGAAAGAATAAAAATAAATGTTAATGTTAAAAAAGTGAGGAAGAAATATAAACATATGAATTTAAAATTGAATTAATAAAAATAAATATAAATAAAAATTGTGCAAAAAGTTGAGCAGGAATTTAAAAATATTAAATATAAAAAAATGTATATAAAAAAATGAATATGAAATATTAAAAAGAGTAAAATTGAAATTTTAAAATATTAAATAGCATTAAAATAAAATAATTATATTAAATAGAATACATATATTATATATATTAATTTAAAAAGCATTAAAAAATTCCATTCTATGTATATAGTTCAGCTGTAAAGAATATATCTATTTAGATAAATTCAATAATATAGAAAAGAATTTAAAAAATACGAAATGTTATAAATGAAAAATTATAAAAAATATAAACATTTAAAACATTAAAATGTGAGGTGTATATAATATAGATTAATTTAACAGATTTGAAATGAATTATAAAGAAAAACAAATTAAATATGTAATAAATCAGTTAAATCTAAATTAACTATTTGATTGACTATTTGATTTGATCAAAAATTCTTATATCTAAAAAGAGAAAGTTGAAAATAATATTAAAGTAGAGAAGAATATTAACATATGAAATTAAAAATAAAACAAAAAAATAACTGCAAAAATACGAGTATAACAGAAATTTGAAAAAAAAAATAATAAAAATTAAATTTTTTTAAAATGATTTCTTTGATTAAACATTTATTGAAAATTGAAATACAAAAAAATATGTCATTAAGAAGTCTCTGTAGTTAACGACCCTTTAAAGTCGCTGGCTTGTTTATAGGGTATGCAGAGAGCAAGCGAGAACAAGGGCAGACAGAACGTCGACAGAGGGCGGCCAAAGTGCAGAATGGCCTGGCCATCAATCAAATGCCGATAAATTGCACTGAACAGCGCCATAGACGTAATGATGCTATCAAAGTGCGCGCACTCCTCTCTCTCTCTCTCTCTCCCTATCTCTCTTCCTCTTTCTCTCTCCCTCACTCTATTTATCTTAGTGTGTGTGGGTGTGGGTGCTAGACATTATGCGGCGCACTTTAATTAAATGCTAATGCAGCGCGGTCTTTGTAATTTGCAATTTTCTCCATGCGCAGATCTTTCGTCATTTGGAGCGACCCGCGGAAGTGGAGCGTTTGACACAGCTGAAGGATGTGGTGAAATCACAGCGGGAGCGCTTCATGAGCACCATTCTGAATAACACCGAAGTTAACAATCTCAATGAGCTGCTCTCCTTTGAGCTGGCCAAATATGAAGCGGTAAGCTGTATAAAAATTTAATTGCGCTTGCCCCAAAAAAGTATGCTTTGATTATTGTGTAGAAATTGCGTTATTTGTAATTATTCATTTGCACTTTATAATATTAAAAAAACTAATTTAAATATTTATGCTCATTGCAATTTTTTGCCTTATTTTCAGGCCGTACAAGAGGCGGCCGAGGGCGGGCTGCTTATCGTAGCCGATAAAGACTTTCCAGAGCCCTATGAGCGCTGGAGCATACTACAAGCTGTGTTCTTCTCATCTACTGTGTTAACCACCATAGGTAAGGCAAAAAGTAAAATAACTTTAAATAACATTCAATTACAAGAGATACCTTAATTGAAATAATTAATTATTATTATCTTATTGAAATAACGAATCCGATTTCTTATTGCAATGAGTAGCGCCAGAGCGGCTAACAGAAATAACGAATATCATTATTTATTTATGAATAAGGAAAACAAACTATAAAGAAAAAAACACTTCAAACATTTCTGTTAATAAATTATTATTGATTTGCGCTTGAGACAAAATAGTGTGCCAGAATCCCCAAAAGCTAGATTAGTACTTTTGAATATTAGAAACAAATTTATGTTTAAAATATAAAAACTTATGAAAGCTTGAAAAACGGCAGTAAGATACCCGATACTCATTTATTATAAGACCATATTTTACAAATATATCAAAAATATATCGCAAAAGTAGTTCAATATACTGAAGGCTATATTTAATAAATCAATATTGTACTACATTTAAAATATACATTAAAAAAATAAAATATACATTAAAAATATAAAATATAGCGTACAAAATAATCCAGATTGTCCAATACTACATTTATATTATACCAAAGAGTACAAAATATACCAGATTGTAAGCCAAAGCAACTAGCTTTTGTCTACATCGATTTGGCCGTTAACGCTGATCAAGAATATACTTCATAGTGTTGGAGATAATGCCACCTTCTGCCTGTTGCATACATTTCCTGCAGGCACAAAGTTATAATACCCTACTACCCTACAGATAGCGGATATAAATATACTATAAATTCCGAAATACTCTTAATTTTTTTACAGGGTATGGCAACATTGTGCCAGTTACGATCAGTGGTCGTGTATTTTGCATTTGCTTCGCCCTCATCGGCATACCATTTACGCTGACAGTCATCGCCGACTGGGGCAGACTCTTTGCCAGCGCCGTCTCCGTGTTCGGCAAGCACATGCCCAGTAAGTGAGCTAATCAATAATTAAGTGCACTTAAAACTAAATAGAGAGAACACATACATTTGTTTCGCCTTGTAATTTATAGCCAAGCCAAAGTTTACGAATTTCATTGGCAAGACTTGGTTCTATGCGATACTCGCCGTTGGCTTTCTGGGCGTCTATTTGGCAGCGGGAGCTGGATTGCTGCTGCTCTGGGAGGATGACTGGACATTCTTTGATGGCTTCTACTTCTGCTTCATCACAATGACAACCATTGGCTTCGGCGATCTGGTGCCTAGTGCGTATTTAAAAATCCAAAAGTATTAAATTCAAAGATGGGTTAATACTCGACTTTCTCCTGCAGAGAAACCCAACTATATGCTGCTCTGCACGTTGTATATACTCATTGGCTTGGCTCTCACTTCGACCATCATTGAGCTGGTGCGTCGTCAGTATGCCACCAGCTGGGCCAAGCTGCAGGTAAGTGCCCGTTATCTCGATAGAGAGTGCCATTAAGTAAGCAGCCATTAAAAAAATACCCACACTCTTTGCTGACAGGAACTTTCGGGTCCCATGGCGGAGACATTACGTCGTTTGGGCGAAACGGCGGGCACGGGTCTCGACTATGCCACACTGCAAAAAGTGTTAACCGTAAGTGCATGTACTAGTAATGTAGTCATGCATATTGTATACATTTTTCATATCAGGTATCCATGCCCAAGTGGAGCAGCAACAAGAAGAACGAACACAATTCGGATATTGCTGCGCTGGAGGCCATAACCAATGCCATACTCAAGGAGGTGAAGGAGGCGCAGAATAGCAAACCGAAAGTGCTGCAAATTGTCATTTACGAGTCATCCGTTTAGAGACTCATGTTTCACACCTGCAAAACAAAACAAAAGAGAGCGCTTCCAGCCTTCCACACAACACACAACAAAATCACAGCATACTTTTAGGCTTAGTCAGAAAATAATATCATATAGAAAGTGTTAGTAATTACCACATACATACATACATACATATATTTAGTAGTTAGGTTGTTGTCTGTCGAGTTGTCTCATGTTCATTGTCGTGCCATCTACAGTGTGCACTCGCTATGTTTGCCACTACTTGTCATTGTTTGTCCAGCCAACGACTTCCATAAGCTAATTTCTACACTACTCTATACATATTTCTAATTGTAATTGTACATTGTAAAAAAATGTCTGAGTAATCATATTGCTCATACGTACTGAGAACACACAAATACACACACACACACACAAAACTTACTCATTAGCTGCAATACATTTTTTTTTATAGTAAATATTTTAAGGTTAATATTATCAGCGTTAGGTATGAAACTACTAACTAAATAATCATGCATAAATGTCCAATATAATAAACAAACAAAAAAGACTTAGAACAAATTCGTGTATTTATTTCGAGCACAATTTATGGTACCTTAGTCAGGTTTTGATAAAAATTCTTCAACTTAAGCACTTAAATTTGGGTCTAAACTTAATAATGGAAGAAATCGTCAAATTAAGCTTACGATACTATTGAATGGGGTTTTAAATTAATCTAAGCTTAACAAAAAACATTTTTGTAATTGTTTAGAGCTCTTTTCTTGGCACTTAAACATTTTTAGTTTTCTTTCTTTTTTTTTAGCATCATATTTATAATCTTTGAAAAGGTTTGAGATGATCAAGGTAGAGGATTCAATTTGCTGAACAAATTCTCTTATACCAAGTATTTTGCTGCATTTATAAGTAAGTCTTTCAGTTGACTTAATTTTTCATATTCCTAAACTATCTTTTTAATAGGTTCAAGGTGATCAATGTGTTGAAGAAGTTCTCTGACCAAACAAACTTACAATTTTTTAATGCAATTTCTAAGCTAAACTTTTAATCTTCGACATCAGGTTGAAAGCTTAGAAGCAACGCATTTGATCACGATCACTTAAAGCTTTCTGCACCAGCGAGCTTTGAATGCAAGCTGCAGCTTTTGTTTGTTCATTGCTTTGCTCGTTATGAGGAAGTGCGCGGTACATTTTTGAATGGGGGCAGAAACAGGCATATAACTAAATAGATGCTCGTTTGACTGCCCGCTCGCTATAGAGCTTTCTCTTTCAGTTGGTGTATAGCTGGCTCTGTTGCACTGTCGTTTGTCTGTCGGTCAGCGGCAGCAGTTCGTTGCCTGCTGCTTCTTGGTCGCCTGTCGACTGTGTGTGCTTGGTTGGGGCTTAGTATAAAAGTCGGACGCAGTGGCGGCGTCGACTAGTCACCAGTCACAACTAGTCAGAGCGCGGAGCGTGGAGCCTGGCTAAACAAAACGAACAAACTCAACTCGCATCACACAGCACAACAAACAATTCGAATCGAATCGAAACGAGACGCGACGCGTCGCAACGCAGCGAACTAAACTAAACTAAACTGAGCTGAGCTGAGCTCTGAGCTGAACGTTGTCGGACGAACGTTTCCCATTCCATTTCATTTTCAATTCGTGTTCTTTCTTCTTTTTATTTATTCTTTTTTTTCGCGCTACACTTTTCTACTTATTATTATTATTATTATTTGTTTTTTTTTTTTCGTGAAATTTTTTTATTTATTTCGTTTTTTTCCTGTGTGAGTGTGTGTGTGTGCGCTCATTGTGTGCGGTTGTTGTGATTTGGTGTTGTGTTGTTGTTGCTATTGTTATTAGTATTTATGCGGTGGTGTTGTCGTCGTCATTGTTGTTGTTGTTGTTGTTGTTGTTCGCGTTGGCGCTGACTTTTGGAGCCCGAAATCGCATCAGTATCGCGGCGGACGAGCAGCGACAAGCATCCGGCCGTGCAAAGGCGGCCGTAGAAATTTCCCCCGAACCAAAAACCGAACCGAACGCGCTTCTTCTTCTTCATCATCATCATCGACTGTGTGCAATGTGTTTGGAGGCACAACTCTAAAGACTCCTCCTTTTCGGTTACTCCGTCTCCACGCACACCAAGTCGAGCATCATCACAGTTGTTGCTGTTATTTTTTTTTCTGTTCTCACCCAATACTGTTGCATAGTGTCGCAGTGTCTGCGTGTGTGTGTGTGCGTGTGCGTGAGCGAGTGTACGTGAGTGCGTAAGTGAAGCATGGAGGTGCTGAAGAAAGACGCCGCCCTGGGCTCGCCCAGCAGCGTCTTCTATCTGCTGCTGCTGCCCACGCTGGTGCTCTGGTACACCTATTGGCGCCTCTCACGCGCCCATCTCTATAAGCTGGCCGCCCGGCTGCCCGGACCTCGCGGTCTCCCCATTGTGGGGCATTTGTTCGATGTGATTGGACCCGCCTCATGTACGTCGAACCTCGAAATAAACTCTTGGGTAAATTGAAAACTAACTTTCAAATGTTCATCTCTTTCGTTTTTTTTTGTTATTTTTTTCATCGACTGCAGCTGTCTTCAAGACGGTGATTAGGAAGAGCACACCGTTTGAGCATATTGCCAAAATGTGGATTGGACCCAAGCTGGTGGTGTTCATCTATGATCCGCGGGATGTCGAACTGTTGCTCAGCAGCCACGTGTACATCGACAAGGCATCCGAGTACAAGTTCTTTAAGCCTTGGCTGGGCGATGGTCTGCTCATCAGCACAGGTGAGTGTGTGTGTGTGTGTGTGTGTGGGGTGTGGTGTCCATGTGTGCGTGTGTGTGTGTGTGTATCTGTTCAGAGAGCGGACTGTCAACGAAGCTAATGCAATTTAAATTGCGTTTATGGAATCATAAATTAATTAAACGATTTGTAAGCCTGACAGTTGGCACAACAACGCCGTGGCAAATGGCGGCTATAAATAAAACGAAATCGTTGCGAATTCGCAACTGAGAATGCCTCAACGACAAAAAAAAAGCGAGACAACGAGGGGTGGCAGCTCACGCCACACGCTCTCTCTATCTCCGTCTCTTTCATCGCCCTCAAATCTCCTTTTTTCTGTGATTTGTATTCGCCCATCTTTCACTATATTTCATATGTTTCTTTTGGTTAGTTTCTTGTTAATCTGTTTTTTTTTTCTTCTATGTGCTTCAATTTATTCTTTTTCAAATTCTTTTTTCTTTCTATTTATTTCTTATGATTCCATATAAATATTTATTTATATTTGTTTCCTTCCATTTATTTCATTTCGTACAATTTTTTCCTTCTATTGATTTCTTTGTATTTCCTTCAAAATATTTTTTTATATTTATCCTTCTTTTTATTTCTATATGATTACTTTCATTTATTTACTTCAATTTATTTCTTAATTTCTCTTTATTTCTATATATTGTCTTCTTTTCTTGTTTCTGTTTCTATTTCAATGTTTCTGTGATATATTTTTACTTTGCTATAATTATGTTATTTATTTATTTTTTGTTTGCCTAAATGTAATTGTTTTCTTCTATTCCTTTGAATAATTAATATTTTTTCCTTTTTATATTTTCAATATCTCTTCTTCTATTTGTATTTTTTGATTACTTTTACAATTCATGTGTTCTCTATCTAGTTTGCCTTTTACTAAGTGATATAATTTATGTATTTATTTCATTCTCTTTATCGATCAGGTCAAAAGTGGCGCGCGCATCGCAAACTAATCGCACCCACATTCCATTTGAATGTCTTAAAGAGTTTCATAGAATTGTTTAACGAGAACTCGCGGAATGTTGTGCGGAAACTGCGTGCAGAGGATGGACGCACATTTGATTGTCATGATTACATGAGTGAGGCAACTGTGGAGATTCTATTGGGTAAGTGACACACACACTTGCACACACACATACACACACATGCACACTCATATACTCGCTGTCTAACACTCACAATAGAGTAGGCTTGAGTACAGTCCACTCACACGCACTCAACATTTTTGATTCACTTTCAAATTCCATTTCTTCAGTGTATGCGTGTCTCGTTGGATTATCTATATATAACATATATGTATGTATATATTCTGAATATATGCACAAATACTCGCGATAACTATATGCCACAAATTGAGCACAGACCCATTTCCCTATATACTCGCACAAATCAAAATTTTGTTTGTTGTCCGCTTTGCCGCTTTTGTGTGCAGACAATGACAGACTAGCGGACGGACAGACAGACAGACGGACGGACGGACAGACGGAAAGACAGACGTTACCCATAGCCGACCCCGGGAACCGAATTATTTCAAATACGTGCAGCAGCATCCCCAACTAATCCATGTCGACCGAGAGCTGCCACAAACTGGCATATACTAATTCCCAGTTCATTCATTCTTTTACAACGCCAACTAAATGGAAATGGCAACCGTGTACAGCTTTTACTTTAGCAACTGCTATTACTACACAAAGAGCGTTCCCAAGTTGAACTAACCTCAGGTAACTCAGCCTTAGCTAGAGCTACGAATGAATTCATAGGCTTCTTTAATAACTGTTAGGTTAAGCATTGTAAACAGACTAAGTTTAGTTATACATCACTTCTATAACTCTCTAGAAATCGAGAGAAATGTATCATATAAGGGTAATTAAGCATAGCTTGAAATGGGAAAATAATAGTTTATAAAAACAAATTCATTCAGCTTGAATATAATTTAAAGTGATGTCAAAAGAATTTTCATCAATTTTCCGAAGTAATCCTAAATTTTATAAGTATAATAGATACAAAATTTAAGATTACTTCAGAAAATTGAAGAAAATTCTCTGGACATAACATTAAATTATATTCATAAAACTGCTGGAAACACTAGAAAATTTAATAAAATTTAAGAAAATTCAAGAAAATTCCGAGTTTTATCAAAATTTAATGTGATTTATTTTGATAACGTCGAATTTTCTGGTTGCAAAAAGTCGCATCTGTTTCCAGCGTGTTCCTAACTGACGTTACTCAGCTTTGACTGAGACAATTACGATTTTATAGCATTCAGAAGGCCACTGAAAATATAATGCACACAAATCGATGAGTTTCAATGTTATATACTGAGAATTGCAAAAAGAAAAACAAAGATACAGTTTTTATGATGCAAATAAATAAAATATCTAAGGCAGTTTATAATTTGATTACGTTGTTAACTTTCACTGTTCAAGAAAGAGAAGATAAACCAGGAGGAGGAAGAGAAGGAGAAGGAGCTGTGCCCCTCATATCATATGTGTGATTATGACATTTGGTTTTTTTGGGTAGAGTGCAGCCATTAAATTGTGCGAGTCGCCGTTTAACTGTGCCAGCGCAACAGCCATTTCGTTAAGGCCAAACACGTTTTGGCCTAAAAGTGAAACCCACCCAAGCTTGGCACTGAGGCAGGGAGGCGGCACAGGCAAAACAGGCAACGCGCAGGCAGTTTGCCAGGCTTCGACATCAAATTTGGGGGCTGCTCGAATGTTAATGACATTGTCTAACTAGCTTGGCCAGCTGGCTGACTAGCTGACTAGCTGAGCCGATTGATTTCTAGGCCATTGCATAAGCGCTCTAAGCTAAATGGCGCTTACCTTCGCCCATAATTGAAATGCTGCCAAAAGCAAATTTGAGCGCACATCGCATCAGCAGCGCATCGCAGCGAAAAAATTGCCCAAGCGGCGAAGTGCAATTAAAACCACGTCGCATTGCCATTAAGCATTTAATCAGGAAAATTTGAATGCAACTGCAGTTGTGTTACCCTACCTCCTCACCTCTCTGACCCTCTCTGCCCCCTGCCACCCAGTCGCCTGCTACCCCCAATAATATATGTTCATAGCACAGAGAGTCTCGACTGTGTAGACCGACGACAACAACAACGACGACGACGACGACGGCGACTGACGCAAACGGGCAATTAGCAATTAAGAGTGAAAATAAAAATCATAAAAACCAAAACAACAACAACATTATATTATAAAGATAGTCTGTAATGCATTTTGAGTTGGTTTCGGACGAAACTGAAACTGCACTGAACTCAAATCAAAATGTCATTTGTCGATTGTTGCCGTTGCATAATCTTCTCGCATGCAGCAAGCAGGCAACAAGTTTTTCCAGCCTCAGGCCACTGGGCCAACATCCAGTGAAATGGCAATGGCCAAAAACCGAAACCGAAACCGAAACCAAAAACGAAAACGATAACGAAACGGAAAAAACAAGTGGGGAAAAACTCGCATTTCCACGCTTGCGCAACGCCTTTCTTTGCGTTCGCTTTTCGATTAACGGAAGCATATTGCCATTCAATATAATCACAATTGCAAGTGGCCAACGTAACTCGGCAAAAATCCATACAAGATTGTATATCGACATATCACATAAGTTATATTGCTGACCACTTAAGCGTAGCCATGACTTATTTTTCTCTTTCTTTTTTGCTTTTAATTCAGATGATAAAATTGCAATGAAATCAACTTTTCTTTTTATGCAACTTTTTGTAAGCTCACACTATTTTTATAACAATTATTAATTTAAAGTAAAATAACTTAAAAAGATATTTAAAAGTCGAAAATAATATAGTTTTTGCTTCATTTAATTCAGTTGATAACATTGCAATTAAATCAAATTTTCTTTTTATGCAACTCTCAGACTATATTAATATGTTATCTTTAAAAATGCAACTAAAACTAACATAAAACAAAAGTAGATCGAAAATAATAGTTTTCTCTTCATTTAATTCAGTTGATAACATTGCAGAGAAAACATCTTTTCTTTTCATAAATTTTTTTTTGCAAAGCCACACAGATTTGTATATAAACATTGAAATTTCAAGTAAATCTTTATAAATCGAAAATAATATAGTTTCATTTAAATCAATTGATAACATAAAAATGAAATTAACTCTTTTTTTTAGCAATTTCTTTGTAAACCCTGATTATTTTTATATCAACTTTAAAATTTCAAGTTAAATAACCTAAATAGATATCTATAACTCGAAGAAATATAGTTTTCTTTATTATGTTTGCTATAAATTTATTGCTATAAAATAAGCTTTTCTTTTTATAAGAGTTCTTTGAAAATTTTGACTATTTTTATATAAAATTCAATTTGAAGTAAACTAGCACAAATATTTATGAGGAACAAACCTAAATCGAAACTAATAGCTCTTATTTCATTTGTCTAGCCTGAACGGATTTGTATTCGTTATTTCAATAAAATTATAATAATAATAATAATAATAATAATAATAATAATAATAATAATAATAATAATAATAATAATAATAATAATAATAATAATAATAATAATAATAATAATAATAATAATAATAATAATAATAATAATAATAATAATAATAATAATAATAATAATAATAATAATAATAATAATAATAATAATAATAATAATAATAATATTTCATTTCTGTAACTCTAAATAAATATTTTGATATTTCACATCCAAAAAATACAAACATAAATTAAACAAAAAAAACCTAAAACCAAAGAAAAAGCTATTATGTGAATTTCTTTTTACTTTTTATCGTTTTCTCCTCAAAATATATTATATGACAATATTGCTTTAAATATGTATTTAAAATCAAATTCAACATTATAATTTAGCTTGGTAGTTAAAAAATACTGCAGCATAGTATAAAATGTAGTAGTAAATTGGTATTAAAGTGCACTTCCGCTTGGCATAAAGATTATGCTCATACGCCCCGTTGTCAGCTCGTTATGCTGCAAAGCTGTGCGTGTTTCTCTCTGTGTGTGTGTGTGAGTGGATGTGTTTACGTGTGTTTGTGTGTGTGTGTGTATTTGTGCTCCATCTATAACGATTGCTATTTATGCATTGTATCTACAATTAGACAGCCGGAGCAGCCGCCGTTGTATGTTTGTTAAGTTCAATTGGCGCTTGGGTCAGTCGAGTGCATTCCACTTCCAGGCATGCGCAAGCCCAACGAGCACATGTCCATTCCCATTCTCCCATTCTCTCGATCCCATTCCCATTCCACACTCTCATCAATCTTTATGCATGCAGCGACTAATCGGAGCTGCGGCTCTATTTATTTTCTTTTTCTTTCTTCTTTTTTTCTCTTTTCTTTTTTTGATACATGTTCAGAGACCGCCATGGGCGTATCGAAGAAGACGCAGGACAAGTCGGGCTTCGAGTATGCAATGGCCGTGATGCGCATGTGCGACATTCTTCATGCCCGGCATCGCAGCATCTTTTTGCGCAACGAGTTCATCTTTACGCTCACGCGATACTACAAGGAACAGGGACGTCTGCTTAACATCATCCACGGCCTGACCACGAAGGTCATACGCAGCAAGAAGGCGGCCTTCGAGCAGGGCACGCGTGGCTCCCTCGCCCAAAGCGAACTCAAGGCGGCTGCCCTCGTGCAGGAGGAGCGCGAGCTACGCGAACAGCAGGAGCAAAAGCAAAAGCAGCAACAGCAGCAGCAACAGCAACAGCCGCAGGCACAGACAAAGACGGAGCAGGGTGGAACACCGGTGGCGGGATTGTCGTACGGTCAGTCGGCGGGCCTTAAGGATGACCTTGATGTGGAGGACAATGATATTGGCGAAAAGAAACGTTTAGCCTTCCTCGATCTGATGCTGGAGAGCGCCCAGAATGGCGCCCTCATTACGGACACGGAAATCAAGGAGCAGGTGGATACCATAATGTTCGAGGGACACGATACGACAGCGGCGGGTTCGTCGTTCTTTTTGTCGCTGATGGGCATACATCAGGAGATACAGGATCGTGTGATTGCCGAGCTCGATGGCATCTTTGGTGACTCACAGCGACCGGCGACATTCCAGGACACGCTCGAGATGAAGTATCTGGAACGCTGCCTCATGGAGACGTTGCGCATGTTCCCGCCGGTGCCGTTGATAGCACGCGAACTGCAGGAGGATCTGAAATTGAACTCGGGACCGTATGTTATACCGCGTGGCGCCACGGTGACGGTGGCCACCATTTTGTTGCATCGCAATCGCAAGGTCTACGAGAATCCCAATGTCTTTGATCCCGATAACTTTTTGCCCGAACGCCAGGCGAATCGACATTATTATGCCTTTGTGCCCTTCTCGGCGGGACCACGCAGCTGTGTGGGTGAGTAGTACAGTTGCACTTTACACACAATTTACACAAATTATCATTGCCTTGCTTATCGATAGGTCGCAAGTACGCAATGCTCAAACTGAAGATTCTGCTGTCGACCATCATGCGCAACTATCGTGTCTATTCGGACCTCAGCGAATCGGACTTTAGGCTGCAGGCGGACATCATACTGAAGCGCGAGGAGGGCTTCCGTGTGCGTCTCCAGCCCCGACAGCCAGGACAGGCGACCACAACCGCGGTCAGCACGGCAGCATCATAAACTTATGCATATTTTACTTTTCCAAGTGATAGTCCCGGTTTATACAGTAATACATACATAATAATAATAATAATAATATTAATAATAATAAATAAACAATACAGACACACACACACACTCACACACACACACAACACAGACAGACACCTATACACTCACACACACACACAACACTACTAAAGAGCGTAGCTTGTCATTCTTATCGATAATTATTATTTGTTTATCGTAACCATTTTCAAGCGCTGCATTTAAAGTTTAACACAAACACACACAAACACTCTCACACACCCACACAAACACTCACATTGAACCACACATAGACCCAGAAGAACAACAACAACCACAAACCAACAACAATTAATTATTTCTTTTTTTTTGTGTATTTAATAATAATATGTGTAATGTTTTGACAATATATTTGGTGTAATATTTTGAATGGCGCACACTCGTTTCATCCTTTTCACAGCTCTTAACAGATCTTTTTAAAGGACTTTATTTATTTATTTTTTAATATTTTATATTCGAGTTTTAAAATATGAATTAGAAGTGGGTGAATTTTATTTCTATTATTAAAGAGTACAGACTTATTGGATAATTAATTAATGAAAAAAAATATAAGCAGATTTCCAAGACAAAAGTTATTTAGAAATACTTTATACAAAAAAACGGAAGAAACGTTTACAAAGTACGTTACATTTCAAAGCTATCGGTGCCATTTACTGTGTGTTATCGATTTTTGGCAAGCTATCAACGATTCTATTACTTTGTGTGTTATCGACTTTCTAATCATACGGCAGCGCCGCTCAGCTGTTAGTAGTGTGACCAGCTGCATTTCTTGCCGAAAGCCAACCATATTTATGCGGATTATTTTGAAAGTCGTTTTGTGGTCACGCTGCTGACACGACGACAGACCTTCTGTGATTTTTGTTGAAGACTTTGTTGCAATTTGTTTTTTGTTTTGTTTAAACCATGTCGACAGCCATCGATGAACTGCAGGCAATCATTGCCGAATTGAAAACGGAGCTCGAGGAGCAAAAGACAGCCACACGCAATGCACGCGACAAAATCGAGCATATGTCCGCCGAGGTGGTTGACTCGAATCCCTACAGTCGCCTCATGGCGCTCCAGCGCATGAACATTGTGAAGGATTACGAGCGCATACGTGACAAGGCGGTGGCCATTGTAGGAGTGGGTGGCGTTGGCAGCGTCACAGCCGATATGCTGACGCGGTAAGCTCCACACACACAGAAAGAGAGATAGAAAGCGAGAGATATTTATTTATTCATTATTATTTCAGCTGCGGCATTGGCAAACTCATACTCTTCGACTATGACAAAGTGGAGCTGGCCAACATGAATCGATTGTTCTTCACACCCGACCAGGCGGGTCTCTCCAAAGTGGAGGCGGCCGCACGCACCCTGAGCTTCATCAATCCCGATGTGCGCATCGAGACGCACAATTACAACATTACCACGGTGGATAACTTTGACAAGTTCCTGGCCACCATCTCAGAATCCGGCATACAACAGGGACAAGCCGTGGATCTAGTGCTCAGCTGTGTGGACAACTTTGAGGCCCGCATGGCCATCAATTCGGCGTGTAACGAAATCAATCTCAATTGGTTTGAATCGGGTGTCTCCGAAAATGCCGTTTCCGGTCACATACAGTTCATCCGTCCGGGTGATACCGCATGTTTCGCTTGTGCTCCGCCGCTGGTCGTTGCAGAGAACATCGATGAGCGTACACTGAAGCGTGAGGGCGTCTGTGCTGCCTCGCTGCCCACCACCATGGGCATTACGGCGGGTCTGCTCGTCCAGAATGCTCTTAAATATTTGCTCAACTTTGGCGAAGTCTCTGACTATTTGGGCTACAATGCTTTGAATGATTTCTTCCCTAAAATGACATTGAAGCCAAACACACAATGCGACGATAGGCATTGTTTGAAACGCCAAGAAGAGTTCCAAGCTCGTCCCAAACCTGTTGTCGTCGTGGAGGAGACGGTGTCCGATGAACCACTGCATGCCACAAATGACTGGGGTATTGAGTTGGTTGCCGAAGATGCGCCTGCTGTGGAGACACCTAGCAAGCCAGCCGAGGTCGTCTCGGGTCTGCGTTTGGCCTACGAAGCTCCCGATAAACTGGACATTTCATCCAATGAAACAGCAGCGGTTGGTGATGGTGCGCCTGAAGCGAGTCTGGAGGATCTGATGGCCCAGATGAAGTCCATGTGAAGTAGCGAGATCAAAATTCCATACTCTGTTATTTATACGAATTATATAAATATATTTACAAGTTTTTTTTTACAACGCAAATTTCCAATCTGTTATTCAGACAAATATACTAATGAGATAACGCCAAACAGCCGTCTCATTATTTTATTATTTATTTTAGTTGATTGCCTAAATGTCATCTTACATTTGTTTTCATTAATCATTTAAATTTTTGTAACGTTATTAGATGTAATACAATTTTAAAATTCAAATTTGAAATGCAGCTATCTGGCAACGCCAACTGAGCTTCTGGTTCTCTTTTGTTGCCACCTAAACGTAAAGCTGCCAACTTGCTGATTAAGCAAGAAAACAAAACAAAAATTATTCGAATATAATAAAACACAATGTATAATATGCAACTAGTTAAAACAAATAATATATATATAAATAGTGTTATTAAAAATAAATGTATTTCCATTGTTATGGCTGGAATATAAAATCGATTATATGCATTTTGAAAACATCGATGCACAAAGTTTGCTATCGATGTTGCTCTACCTCAAATCTGTCACCACTAATTTTTTATATCTGTCGCGTTGTCAAATTAAAAGAAATTGTTGTTTGTTATTAACGTTCTTGCGAAGCATTCTTAAAAGCACAGCGATTTGAAAAGCCACCGAAAATGGCCAAGAAAGACGACAAAGCCCAACCTGCCGAAGAAGTAAGTGTCCAAGCAGCGTAAAACGCACTGCAATTTAAGCAATTCAAGCAGCCGGCACAATTTTTTTTTTCTCCATTTTACGTGGTACACGTCAGTCGGCATATTCACTATACATATTCAATTTTGTCTTTGCACAGCTGGTGAAGGTGAACAAGTGGGATGGCTCCGCAGTGAAGCATGCGCTGGACGATGCCGTCAAAACCTGCCTATTGGGAGATCGTCCCCAGCTGAAGGAACAATTCGGCTTGGTCAACACGCGTCTCGTTCTCTGTGCCTTGGCCGTTGGTGTCGCCATAATGGCTCATGCCTGGGACTTTACCCATCCGTTCCCCCAATCACGGCCCGTTCTGCTCTTCAGCGTTCTCGCCTATTTTGCCTTAATGGGCGTGCTGACGCTGCACACGACATTCCGAGAGAAGGGCACGTTTGCCGTGGCCGTTCAGAAGGATGCGTCGAATAAGTCACGCACCTGGGAGGCCAGTTCCGATATGAAGAAGTACGACGACAAATACATTCTGACATTGAGTGTGCGTGATGGTCGTGGACAGCGTGAACAGACGAGCAGCAAATCGTGTGCCGCATTTATTGATAGCAATGGAATCATTCTCGAACATCTGGTGGCCAATGAGGTCAATCGATTGTTCAACTCGCTGGCTGCCGAGAAGAAGGACAAGTAACTAGTGCAGCGCACAAAAGAGCCGCAACTGGAGGAGCAATTGCAACAGTCGCTAATGGTCACTGTCTAAACACAATTTCTCGTCGGGAGTTTCCAGCGATTCCAGGTTTTTTTTTTCTTCTATCCTTTTGCAATGCATTTCTCCTACTTTTTTTTAGACACGCATATTCACATTAAATTAATTATAGTAAATTAAGCCCTGTTTCTTAACGATAGTCGACTGAGTGTCATCTCTATAGAAGACAAAGTGCACTCTAGTGATGGCAATTTGTCTAAAATAGCGATGAGAGTAGAGTGCGAGCAAATTGAAGAGTGTGTTGTGGTAAGTCTAATAACTCGTGACACGACACGACGCATAGTTAAGCTTCAGACTTAACTACAAATTATATTGGCATTCAAGTAGAGCGTGAAATTAATTGGTTACATGACACGCTAGTAGAATTCATTTATGTCTGATAATGAAATAAGCAAGAAGTCGTGACACGACCTGCAGGGAGCTTTTTATATTTATAAAATCTTTTCGTGCTCGGTCTGAGGTGGCGAAATCTGAATGGAAATTAGTTAAAGTAGCTGGGAAATCAGTTTCAAAAATTTCTTTGCATTATAAGATTTTAAAACTGGCAACGAAGAGGGAGCGGAAAAATAATAGAGAGAAAGGAAGCGTGAGAGAGAACGACAAAAATGCAATGCAAATGACAAACAACTCCAAAATTCGCCCTTAAAATTTTCGGCCAAGCGCATTCCAAATTGTTAGTCTAAAAGTCTTAAAAGTCGGAGCAAAAAGAGAAATAAGGAAGGAGCAGCCAGAGAATGCGAGAGATAGTCACGCTGCAGATCGGCGGTGCCGGCAATGCAATTGGCGATGCGGTAAGTAAAAGGAAAGTTGAAAGCGTGAGAGAGGATTTTACCACCAGACCTTGTACTTGAACTTAGTTCTGGCATGTGATCTCACATGAGCATGGCGTGGACTATGCAACCGGACGCTTTGGCGGCACCAGTCCGCTGCAGCTGGAGCGCATCAATGTGTTCTTCAATGCCACCGCCAGCAAGCGTCTCTATGCCCGGACCATCATCATCGACACGGAGGCGAGCACCATACAGCGTCTCAACTCGAGCAGTCAACTGTATCGGCCGGAGAACATGGTCGCCGGGTCGGAGAGCGCTGGTAATAATTTCGCCCGTGGCTATCACACGGATGGGGCCGAAATCCTCGACCAGGTGCTGGACAATACGCGACGCGAGGTCGAGTCGGTGGATTCATTTCAGGGCTTTCAATTGCTGCACTCGATTGGCGGCGGCACCGGCTCCGGTTTGACATCGCTGATCATGGAGGCGCTCGTCGAACAGTATCCGGATAATTTGCTCTGCAATTATGTGACCATTCCGTCGCCGAATATGTCCCAGGTGGTGGTGGAGCCGTACAATGCACTGCTTAGCATTCCGGCGTTGGTGAACAATTCGCATTTGACATTTTGCTTGGACAATGAGGCGTTGTTTCAGATCTGCAATCGCAATCTCAAGATCCAAATGTCCGGCTACGAGCACATCAATCACATTGTTGCCCTCACCATGTCGGGTATAACGACGTGTTTGCGCTTTCCCGGACAATTGAATGCGGGTCTGCGCAAGATCTATGTGAACATGGTGCCATTTCCTCGCCTGCACTTTCTTATACCCGGCTTTGCTCCGCTCGTCACCTGCAAGCAGCAACAGTTTAGCAAGGGCACCGTTTCGGAGCTAGTGCAGCAGATCTTCTCGAGCAACAATTTGCTGTGTGCCATCGATTTACGCAAAGGCAAACTTCTAACGGCCGCCGGCATCTTTCGTGGTCGCATGTCACCGCGCGAGGTGGATCAATTGATGACGGGCGTGAGGAATAAAAATCTGCATAATTTCGTCGACTGGATACCGAACAATATTAAGACCGCGATCTGTGATATTCCACCGCGTGGCTTGAAGATGTCAGCCACCTTTATTGGCAATACGACGGCCATACAATCGTTATTCCAGCGACTGCTCGATGGCTCGAGTATTATGCTGAGGCGCAAGGCGCATTTGCATTGGTATACGGGGGAGGGCATGGAGGAGCAGGAGTTCATCGATGCCCAGGAAGAGTTGCAGGCCATCATCGATGATTATCGCGGCAGTGCGGTCGATAGCGATCGACATGGAAGTCGCAATGCCGATGGCGATGAGGATGATATGGAATCTGGGTCTGGACAACAATGTCGCTATTGTGCCGACAACTAAATGCGAGCGAATGACGACGACGAGAGCCTAGGTCAAATCTGTCGGATCTGTTAAACTTGAAAGGCTGCCAGCTGGCATTTTGTCGTTGGATTACTTATTTATAGGCGCGGCTGGCTGGCCAAAGTTCGTTGCGTTTAGAGTTCAGCGGACTTGTCGTCCCATCTTCAGAGGCGACTGCCGCTTGGCAAAAAGGTGCTGCCCATCGTTGCCAAACTATTAATAAAAATCGCGCATAAATGCAACCCGGCAAAGGTTTTTGCACTTGTTCGTACTTTTTTTTTTGTGTTTTTGTGTTCGTGCTTCGTGGTTTGTTGTTTCTATTTTGGTGCAAACGCATTCCTGGGATGCCGCCGTCTCCGTTTTTGTTTCCCCCGGCGGAGACGAAAAAAGCCAAAAATATCCACGAAGCGTGCAGCATAGCGGATGGGGCTGCTCATGAAAATGCAGCCGCGAAGTGGAGCACACGCATACATAACTGAGAAAATGGTATGGTATATTTTTAAATATGTATATAAACATAAATGCAAATGCAAATGTCTAAATTAAGCATTGATAGGCGGCGCCAAAAACGCCACAAAACCAAAAACAACAAAAAAAAAAAGGGGCGGCAGCTATGTTTAGGCGCCTAGCGTCCGCTTAGCGCCCATTACGTGTCAAGATTCCGTCAAGTGTGCAGTTCGCAAGCTGCTGGCTCTCAATATTTGCAGTCTGCCGCCTTTTTCAAATGTTCCAAGCTGAGCCCGCGTCAAAAACGCAGAGTTGATATTCGGCTAAGCGGTGAAAAGTGCAGCAAGTTGGCACGCATGCGTGCATCGCAGCTATCGTTATCGCTTCAACAGCTGTAAGTTAACAGTGCCAAAATGAGTTTAATTCGACGCCACGCAATTCAGTTATAAATGATGCCAAACTGCTTTATAACAAATATAGTTTGCATTAGAAACGCTCATAAAGTACTTCACACGCAGCAGCAAGCAATTCGATGTTATAAGCATAAAACATAAAAGCGCAGTAATCGATAGGTAGATAAACTATGCGAGGTAACAGCACCGTAACAGCAGCTGTTAAGCGCAACATGCGGCTATCGATAATACGCGCCATTGCGCACCAAAAACTTGTCATCGATAAGTCAGAAGCAAAAACAAAGCCGAACGAGGCGGACGTGTGACGCTCGGTGCGCTTAAATTTCTGATTTGTAATTCGTTGTCGCCTGGTGTGTGCATAAGTGTTGTATGTGTGTGTACGCTGGGTTTGTGATTTTGTTATCCGTCGATTAAATGTTGTGACTCTACGCTGCACGATTTACCATGAGTGTTTTGTTTTGTTTGTGTGTGTGCGTGTAGTGCTAACAAGTACAAATTTCAAACCATTTAACAAATCGAATGCAACACATTCTTTTTGCCGTTCGCGCGTTGAGTTTGAAATTGTGCTTATAAAAAACAGTTCATAAATTGCATTTCCTTTTTTTTGTGTTTTTTTTTTAATGTGCTAAGTTGGACACACACCATACGCACGTACACATAGAAACAAAGCAGCAGCAACAGCAACAGCAAAGAAGTTGTGAGCTGCGCTGCCACTGTCGAAGTTGGCAGAACACGACGACGACTTCGGTTATACACCAACACAACCAACATTGAGCATATACATACACAAACACACTCCAAAAACAGATACAGCTAAAGCAGCAACAGCAGAGCAGAGAGCATTTTGACAAAATGAAATAACGTGAAACGTGTTGTGTGTGTTTGCTTGTTAATAGTGTGTGAAATGTGTTTGCTTCGTCGCGTTCAAGTCAAATTTAACATTTTAAGAAACAAATGAGAAAAAGAACTCGCAAATCGAAAACGTAAAATTAACGAAACACCAAATAAAAAACAACAGCAAAAACAGAGCTAAGAAATTTCGCTGCCGCTGCGCTGCATAGTTTTGGGCTGCAGCAGCATCCCTAGTGCTGTCACGCTTCAACACACAGGCTGTTGCATTTGCGCGACATCGTCGGCAGCGCTGTTCAAAAGGGCGCTGGAATTTCTCGGCTGCTGCGTTTGTTGTTGTTATTTGCTTTTTGCTCTTTGCTGCGTGTGCCAGTGTGACCAAAACTTTGCGAAATGCGCGCGCGCGACAGTTGTGTGTGTTTAGTTGTTTTTTGTTCTTGTATTTTTCTTTTTTTTACCTTCTAATGTTATTTATTTTTGTTGTGCCACAGTTTGAATATCGCGCCGTCGTCCCGCAACCGCAATTGCAAATAATAAAATAAAAACGCCCCTCCCCCTAAATAACAAACAAAAATCAAATAAGAAAAAAATAAATAAAAAACAAATTCAAACTAAAAGCAAAGAAAAAAGCACAACGACAAAAAGTGAGAGAGAGTGTGAAAGAGAGCGAGAGAGAGCAGCTGCAGCTTTTGAAACATGTTTACCGAGGAGGGCATCTTTCCCATAGGCGACGGCCTGCTGGACGTTGATGCCGAGCGCTTGAAGGGATTACTTGTGTCGCATGACATCAACGAGATCTACGAGGTGGAACAGACGCCGTTTGCCAGGTGAGTGTGCGAGACAACAACAACAAACATACAAAACCGGAGCAAGCAGCACAAAACGTGTTTGCTTCTCCTTCTCCATCTCCTGCTTCTTCTTCTCCTTCTTATGCTGCGCTCGCTGCCTCAAAAAGTTGCCAAAAAAGCGAAAACGTCTGCAACATGTCCAGCGAGAGACAAAAATGCTTAAAGAAAGTCAGTCAGCAGTCAGTTTATATTGTCGCTGTGTGTGTGTATTTTTGTATTTTTTTTTTTTTTTTTTTTTTGGGCTGAAAACTGAAAACTTCTGCGCAGGCGCAACAAGAGAGAAGCAACAGCCACTCAATAAAACTTGTTTTTATTTTTCTGTACGCAGTCTGGCATCTCTGCTGCCAATGTGTGTGAGCTTCTACTTCAAACACACAAACATACACATGCGCACGCTACCCATGTACTTACACATGCGCAAACAAAACTTGCACCCGCTTGTTGCTGTCTTTGCCTGCCCTACAACCACAACAACAACGTATAGAGCAGCTGTTCCCGTTTACCGACGATGTTGACTGACCCTCGGCTTCATTTTTGCATGCATTTCGCCTTCGCCTTTGCCTTCACATTCGCCAAACCGATTGGACTCTCTTTCGCATCGCCCCATCTTACTTGCACACGCAAGCGTCCGTTCGCCCCTTTGCACTTTAGCTCTTGCTCGCTTGCTCTGGGCCCTTTGTGTCTCTGTTTATGTGTATGTGTGTATGTATGTGTTTGATTGTGGCTACCTTTTCTGCTAGATTTGCATTTTTGCTCGTTTTTCATTATAATTTGCTTTGCATTTCGCTTATTCCGTTTCGTTCCGTCATCAGACATCATCATCATCATCATCACTGTGGTCGTAGTCGTAGTCGTCGTCATCGTCATCATTATCGGTGGCAGCAGTTTGCTCATTAGTTTTTATTTGGTTTTTATTCAAAACCATCTGCACTCCCCCTTCGCTCCGGTCTGACTGCAATTTGCATAAATATATTTCTCCTTCTGTTTCTGATTCAGTTTGCGGTCACGCTTCCTCAGCAGCTTCCTTGTTTACCCCTGACCTTATCGCCTTCTCTTTCACACGCTCGCTGCCTCAACTATTCTGACAGCTGAAGTTAGAGCAGCACTTGAGACGACGTCTGCCTGGCTCCCCTTTTTTTCATACACTTTTGTGTAGACTTTAGTTCTACACTAGAAAAGTAGCATACTCTATTATTTAGTGTGACCATTTCGTATTAAAGCAAACGTAGATGAATTTTCGTACATATATTTTGTTTGTTTATTAAAAATGATATTTAGAATACTCTTCCAAATAGGTGGCATCCCAAGTAGGCTGACTGTGAAGGTCGTTCGCTTCACTTTACTTTGTTTTACTTTGCTTTGCTTTGCTGCGAGCTTTGCTTTGCATGACACTTCTTTTACTTAGCTCTCGCTCGCACGCATGCCCTATCGCTGCGTACAACAACTGGGGAGACAGGGAGAGAGACAGAGACACATACCATATCAGTCACTCTCACAAGCTCACAGTGCGACAGCTATGCGAAGAGCTGCTTTATCTACAGCTCGTGCGGCTTTAGAGTTTTTCACTGATAAGCACACACAAACAATTTTATCAGCTATCGATGGTTGATTTCGTAAGCAAGCAAGCGAGGCACGAAATGCGAAATTATATGCAAGCACAAAAAATACAAAATCAAATCGAAACTAAACGAAGCGAATCGAATCGAAGAATCGAGAGTGGAGAGTGAAGAGCAACACAACCTTTTTTGTCACACACAACACAGACAGTCATTCATTTTAGCTAGCTTATCATTTCAATTGGCTTTTCGATATTACTTACCACACTTTACAGTTAACAGTAGGGGGAAAACATTCTCATTGAAATTTGTGCTTGCTAATATATTTTGTTGTACTTTAAATAGTTGACAATATATAGGAATATAATAGGCAAATAGTAAATAGCAAATTTTGAAACAGCTGTGTCGCACTTAAGATTTTGTTAATTATATTAAACAGCTGCTACGCAAATTGCGCGCAGCAACTAACATTTGTAATTTTTGTAGTTGTTGTTGTTGTTTATTAATAAGAAACAAACAAAATGCATTGCATTTTTATTGCATTGAATGCAATCAGTAGCTCATAATGAGCTCAGCTAAAATGCAATAATAGATTATTTAACATTGACAGTGACAGTGTCACCTTAGCATTGAAAACATTCCAGACTCGCTGTCTGTTCTCTCCCTCTATATATAAAATATATACACACACACACATACATATATATAAATATCTGCTATGAAGAGTATTTGGTATTCGCTGGAGTTTTATATAATTTCACTTGCATTTAATTAAATTTCGCCTGTTTAGCAAAATTCTGCCCGGCGGATAAAATGGTTTCTTCTTTGCTTTTTCGCGTCTTCGTGTTTTTTTTTATTTTCTTTTCATTTCGGTTTTTTTGTCAAACCTTGTTTCGCGTGTTTTCTTTAACGCTTTTATTTTTTTTTGGTTGTTTTCTTCATGTTTAATTTTACTGCAACTTGTTGTTGGCTTTGCTTTCATTTCGTCTGATGATTCTTCAATGTACTTTATTTTCCAATTTTTTTCTTTTGGTTTGTTGTTGTTTTTGTTTTTGGGTCGTTGCTTATCAACGCGCATTTCAAAGCAAACACGACATTTTTGTTGGTAGCTTTTCGATTGTTTTGGCCAAAAAGTCAGTCGCATTTGCTGTTGCTGCTCGCAGTCTCAACTTTTCTGAACGACTTACTTTTTGTTTATCGTTGAATTCGTTTTTACCAGTTTTAGATAAGGGTTTTTTTTTTCTTTCTTTCTTACTTGTGTTTCTTGCTGCGTTCAGCGTTGAGCGAACAGCGAACAGCGAAATTTGTTTTAGCCAAGTTTGCGTTGAAGATTTAGCGATTTGCGATTTTTCGAATCTCGCTTTTGTTGTTGTTGTTGTTAGTTGGTTGCTTTTCTGTGAAAAACGTCCGACATTAAGCCCAATGGATCATGAATGAGACAGATAATGAAAAATATGCTGTGTGCCCGATTAACGAGCCAAAGAGGAAGATGATTTCGCAGCCACAGTCAGAATATACGATAATTGATGCGGCAGTTAAAACTCGCCAGTCCAACTCATCAACTCAACATCATTCAAGTCCAAGTCGAGTCAGATAGCTAAAGCGGAAGTCTTTTATATAGGGGCAGTTGCGAAAAAACAAAGATTAGACCCGCAGATCTCTGATATTTCTGGGATGTCATCTGTATTTGCATAAGAAGAAACAAGTGAAGATTAAACAGGGAAAACTTTAATAACAAATCGTCATTTTCTAAGAAAAAAAAAAAAAAAAAAAAAACGATGAAATACAAAAAGATGAATAATCTCTGAATAATCTATTAAATAAAGAATGCTTTCGTGAATCATTTCCAAACTGTAACTAAAATATATAGTTATCTTGACTAAGCTTATATTTAAATAATTTATCATTATTGAATGAAATGAAATATACTTATGAGTGTATTCCGCATGTCGCTAACCTGCATAAATAATTAATCGATAGCAACTGTGATGTGGATGGCACAACACAACACAACACACAGCATATAATCAGTAATCACTTCCTTCTCAACACACAAACTCGACTCCCACATCGAGAGCTGTAGCTGTAGCTGTCTGTGTGTGTGTGTGTGTGTGTGTGTGTGTGTGTGTGTGGCATAAGTAAACCAGCTCTAGGTCGTTTGGCGGCAATGCCCACAGTCAATGCTCCTTAACGTGTCTAACAAAAAATAGATATATGTATATAATATCGAACTGAAATCAATCTTCCTGCCCACCACAACGCAATGGCCAGAAAGAGAGAGAGAGAGAGATAGAAAAAGGAAAGGGATGAAAAATATTGTTGTAAGATAAAGAAAAGAAAAGAAAAGAAAAAAAAAACACAAACTTGTTTCGTTGACTCTGCGTGAAGAGGCTCTTGAGAAAGGCGGGGGAGCTGTGAGGAGCTCTGTGTGACACTCTCTTCATCACGATGATGATGATGATGATGATGATGATGATGATGATGATGATGATGATGATGATGATGATGATGATGATGATGATGGTGATGCTGGCGAATGTGTTGCAACTGATACTTAAACTTACCACTTGAGCACCGCCAGGCGTCTAAGATTACCCAACGAATCCACTTTCCCCAGCCCCAGAGTCGCGTGTGGCGAGCTAACCCAAATTAAAGCTGCCGACGAGGGTTGCAAACACGTCAGGGCCCAGAGAGTAGCTCTCTCTCTCTCTCTCAGTTGGGTTGAACCTCGCCCACGCACAAATTTGTTTGGCACCCGAGTAGAAACCCAAAAACAACACCCACGCATTTTGCCCCGAGTGCGTCACTAAAAACAGCTGGCAACGTTTTTCTTTCTGTCTTTTTTTTTTTTTTTTTGTTGGGTGTGCATTAATATCCTTTATTTCCCAGGGGGAGAATAAATGTCTGTGCGGACTAGGCCAACCTTTTGCTATGACGTATTTACTGCTGCTGTTGAGGTTATTTGTGTGTATTTAGTGAATGAAAATGCTAGTAGTAATATTGTAGTATTAAGGCTTTTTGTGGCTGTTGCAACAATTGCTAATTGAATTGTAATTTCGAGCGACAATAGCCAAAAACATGTTATCAAAATAGTCATTATGCAAGCGAGCTTGACTGCTCCTAATTTCCAATTGAAATCCGGTCAACAAACAATCGGAGCAACAACAATGCAGCACATAGCAGCATAGTAAACTGGCCATAACTGGACAATATGCCAAGTCCAAGTCAAAGTCATGTCCAAAAAAAAAAAAAACAACGAAATCAAATAAAAATTACCTGCAAAAAGAAAAAAAACAGCTTTATTTGTCTAGCCTGACAATGTTTTTTTTTTTTTGCCATTTTTGTTTTTCGTTTTTTTGTTGTTGTTTTTTTGCTGTATACTATATAAATTGGGCCATAATCCAGCCTGCACATTCGATACATCATTCATTGAACGACTGCAAATCGTACACAAGCTCCCCAAAGTCCCATAGTGTCCATTTCCATTGATTGACGTTCACAATTGTCAAACGGTCCATTTCGAGTGTGTGTGTGTGTTGTATTTTTGTGTGGCCTGTGGGTCTTTTTAGCCAGCCTCTCTCTGTGAAGTGTGTGTGCTGTGTGGTCGGTTGTGGTCATTAGTGCTTTGAGTTTTGAGATTGAGATTGAGTTTGAGTTGTGACATGACCAGGCAACAGAGCATTACGATCAGCTATGACATATTCCATAACTGGGTGACTAGGGCGACAAAAAAAAACCTTTTTGGAACTCACGTAATTAAAGCTGTCAATCAGCTCAAAGCAGAAAGGCTAATTTAATGCACCCACTTGAATCACTTTCTTATATCAGAATGTTATTATAATTAATATTTTTATTGAAATATCGAATACAAATCCCTAGTAAAGTTCGAATAAAGTAACAAACTATATGTTTTGTAGAAAGTACTTTAAAATATGCATTTTCAGCCCAAAACTTTTTATATTGTATTTCATTTCATTTTGGCTTTGTTCCCCAAAAACTTTTCCGTTTTAGTTTGCAATTCATGTTGGGCTTTTGTTTGCCACACAAACCCACAAAATAAAATGAGTTCATAAAAGCTTTGAATTTTTTTGCATAGCGAGTCCGAGTCTCTCCCTATTTTATATTTTATTTTATTTACTGTGATTGGGTTTTCCTCTTCAATATCCTCAGGCAATTTTTGTTGGATATTTAAAGGTCCGGTGAAGTCATTTGCATTCGCACTATGAGAGGAAAAAAACCCAAAAACACATTCCGTATTTCCCTTGGCTACTTCCCTACTCCTCCATCTTCATCTTCATCTTCATCGTCTTCACTCCACCCCAAAGCAATCCCATTCGCATTCCACACTCACACTCACACATTCGCATTTGCATTTGTTTAGTTTGTTTGAGGAGGCAAAACGGCTAAGCAAATAAAGCAGCGAGCGTTTAAAAACGCGATCGCGTCTTTTTCACGCGTTTCGTTTATGCTTGCCAAAGGTGTGTGTATTGGCGTGTGTGTGTGTGTTTGCTTGTATTTTTGTGGCACATTTGATGGCCACATTTAGCAGCGATATGTTTACAATATGTTTACGTCTTATGGCCACTTTTAACTGCCGCCGCCGCCGCCCCATTTTGGGGTTGGGGTCTTCTTCAAATGGCCAAAAATGACGAATGCGATTTTGACCAAATTGGTATTTTGAAACTGCCATTTGGCTAATTAACACAACACAACACAACACAACACAACACAACACAACATAAAAAACAAAAACAACATACGCAAAACAGTCGCTGCCTGTTTTAATTTATTATTATTATCGATTGTTGCTAATGTGGTGGGTGTTGCTGCTCCTTCTGTTGATGAATTCATTTTAATTCATTTTTCGTTTTTATTCAATAAACAAAATGCCTTTCTCAAGAAGCTAATAATGTGCTGCTGCTAATAAATAATACACATTATTAGGGTTTTCTGCGAAACACTAAAGAGGAAAAATGCAAATTCAAATAGCAAAACGTATGAGTGAAAACATATAAAAAATGTTAATACCACAAGTATATTTACAGTATATTTTTAATGGAATGGTATATAACTTTTGGCGTAATTAACTATTGTTCAGTATATTAATTTGATATATCTTCATAGAATTGCTTTATTTGATTATCATACAGATTTGGTCATAATTTGGTATTTTTCATTATATTAATTTTGTATATCTTCACGATAACAGTATATCTTCAAACAGTATTATTTTGGTATATCAGTATACAGACTACACCTTTTGGTTATAATTTAGTATTCAGTATATTAATTTGGTATATCTTGATGATAACAGTGTATCTTTATTGCTTTGGTTTATCAGTATACAGAATATACCTTTTGGTTATAATTTAGTATTATTTAGTATATTAATTTGGTATATCTTGACGGTAACAGTGTATCTTTATTGGTTTGGTATATCAGTATACAGAATATACATTTTGCCATAATTTAATATTATACAGTATATTAATTTGGTATATCTTGACTTGACAGTATATCTTCGAACAGTATTGCTTTGGTATATCAGTATACAGAATATACATTTTCGTTATAATTTAGTATTATTCAGTATATTAATTTGGCATATCTTGGCAATAACAGTATTATCTTATTGCTTTGGTATATCAGTATATAGAATATACCTTTTGTCACAATTTAGTATTGTTCAATACCAAATGAATAGCTATATCTTGACTTGATAGCAGTATATCTTCGAACAGTATTGCTTTTATTGCAAGTGCTGCAGTTAATTAATGTGTTGTCAACAAGTGATGTAGAAGAAAATAACCCACAGAAATGCAGCAGAAGAAAGTGCAGTCAAGAATTGTGATTGCAACAGCAATGCATAAAGTAGCACGCAGAGATATCAGCAACACAACATGCAACAGCAGCATCGACAGTGCTTATCACAATGTAAACATTTCCTTTTATTATTATTGTTGTCGTTTGAAATTTCACTCGCTCACTCTCTCTCTCTCTCTCTTTCTCTCTGTCTCCATCTCTGTGATATTGCCTTAGCCCCTTTGCTGGTGCTACTGATGCACAACTTCGATGGCTGTCTATTAGTTTACTGCCAGCTGACAACTGACAACTGACAACTGAGAAACAACCCCATGGGAGAGATGCTTCTCCATCCAGGCCATTAACAGAATTCAATTTGTTGACCACAACAACAACAACAACAACAAGAACAGCAGCTGCCTCCACATCCTGGGTTAAAAGAAGGGTCAGCAACCCTGCAACCAAATAATTTGCCACCCCCTTGCGAGATGGATTCCCCCCTTTTCGTATTTGTTTTTGGTTTTTTTCGGGGTATTATTCTTTCCCTCCTCCTCCTCCACCTCCTCCACATATGTGTGTGCTCGTATTTCTTGCTGCCTAATAAATATTTGATTGTGGTTTCCCTCCCTCTTTGGCCATCCTCCCCCTCACATTATCTCTATCTGTGTGCATTGAACTTTAATTGCGCTCGTAAAATGCCCGAAAAATGTTGAAAAAGTAATGTCTTTTTCGTAATATGCTGTTTACTCTCCTCTCCTCCCATCTCCTCCTTTCAATCTGCAAAGCCCAGGCGGTTGTTCCTGCTCCCTTTTGTTGTACTCTGCACCGTTGTTGAGATAAATGCAGCTGCGCTTAATGACCCAGAGGGGGGGGGAAGAGAGAACAACAACAACATCAACAACAACAGCGACTGACAACTGACAGCTTAATTTGAACTATGGCCAAATGACACGTCAACGCGGACAGACAATAAGCACAAAAATATTGAAAAAACAAAAGAAAGAATAACAAAGGAAAAAGTCGAGAGAGCTGCTTGAAAATGAAAATGCGCTTAAATTGAGAAATTGCGTCTAGGAAATGAAACGAAAGGAAGCAATGACAAATAGTCATTTATGAAACTATCGATTTGCTATCGATATTACAGTTCAAGGTTTTCGCTTATGCTGGTAACCAAATAAGTTTGTTATTTGTTATTTTAATATTGCTAAATCAAATCATAAATAACAAAGGAAAAAGTCCAGAGAGCTGCTGCTTGAGAAATTGTGTCTAGGAAATGAAACGAAAGGAAGCAATGACAGTCATTTGGCAAACTATCGATTGGCTATCGATAAATCAAATGCAACATGGAAGCAAGTCATTTATCAAACTATCGATTTACTATCGATAAGTGCTTAAGTTTAAGTTGATCTAGAGTTCAAGGTTTTCGCTTATGCTGGTAACCAAAAAAGTTTGTTATTTGTTATTTTAATATTGTTAAATCTTAGATAATTATGTTTAGTACTTTTATATTTTTGCTTGTGTTCTTTTAAGTGAACTAAAGAGCCGCAAATCTCAAAGCAATACAATTTGTGTTTACATTGCATTGAGTTTACATAGTCTCAACAATTGTTGCACCAGACAGTTCAGAAGTGATCTATTATTTATTTCGTATTGCCCCCTGTCCAATTAACCCCCCCTTGTTGCCCGTTCTGCCGTGTGGAATGTCGAGGACACACACACACAGACACACACACACATAAACACGGCAAGCTTTCGGTTTCGTTGGCCATATTCCTCGGCATTTAAAACTGTATTTAATGATTGCTTTTTGTTAGTTATTATTTTTGCGCTGTGCTGCTGTGTGTTATTGTTGAAATAGCAAAGTGTTTATTAGTCGGTGACGGCAACAGTTGTTGTTATCGTTGTTGCTGCTGCTTGCGCTTATGGAGCGATTTGAGTTCAGTTTTGTTTCCGCTTGACGGGGCCAGCACGTCCACCTTTAACCTTTATTCTGTGGCTTAGTCAAGGTCGAGCTCCAAACAGCAACAGCAACCACAATTCGAGCAAAACCACAGCCTACTGATTCGCCTATGATTGGAGGGTGTTGGCCGTGAATTTCGCATCTGCCGAGAGAGACAGACACAGAGGGAGACGCCTTCCTCTCCCTCTCCCCCTGTGGCATCTTCATTATCATAATGCTCCGTTAGTTTGTGCTTTAGAGCCGGAAGTGTGGCAACTCCTCCCCTTCCCCTTCTCATTTCCCCCAACCCGTCGCATCTTTCGCATCTATTTCGGGATGCGTTTTTATGGCGTCGTTGTTTTTGCAGCCATGTGGCCACATGGTGAAAAAGTGTTCGCTTCGTTTCTTTTGAATTGAACAACATTTTGATTGCCCATTTCCGCTGCAAAGAAGTTGCAACTCTTGACCCCCCACCCCCACCTCCTGCAACTCTCCCAGCAAAAACAACAACATGCAGCATGCAACATGCAACATGCATCGAGCATCGTTGTATTGTGTTTTGTGTTTTATGTTTTGTTCATTCAGTTCTCGTTTGTGGTTCTGTGTCTAAGGTCAAAGTGTCAGTCTGGTTCTGGCTTCTGGCTTTTGGTTAACTAAGCGCACAGTTAACGGTCTGTTTTCGTTACTGACTGGAATTTTATCTTGGCCAAACACAGTCACAGAGACAGACAGACAGACAGACAGACGGAGAGACAAATTGAGGCTAAGGGTGTCCCCCTCCACCATTCCGGTGTTGTGGCAAACTTGGGTGCTTCACCAGTTGTTGCTTTCCCCCGATAAGATAAACGCGATTTTGTGTGTACCGTATTTACTAAGCCCCCTTAAATAACTCCCCCACCCTATACTCTTCCCGCTCCTCTCGCTCTGTGACACGTTGAGCGTTCGTGTTCCGTTCCATGCTTCCGAAAATTGTGAGAGGCATCGGGAAGGGGGTGACGCATATGCTACACACAACAAACATATGTATGTAAAAAAAAACACAAAAATCCACATGCCCAATCAGCTAATATTTCACAATGCTAACAGCCAAGGTAAATGAGACTGGCTGTTTTGTTTTTTTTACAACCAACCAAATTCACAGCGCCGATGAGCGATCACGGGCAAAACCCACAGTCTGTAAGCGACACAAGTTCAATGCTAATGTTTGTAACGAGTAGCGAGATAATTGGGAAAACTCGATGTAACGCAAAGAGACAGAAAGGAAAAGAGAGAGAGAGAGAGAGAGAGAGAGTTTTCGAATGCTTAGTCAGTTAATACGTTGAATTTCTGATATAACACTTTTATGTTAAAGTAGCGAGTAACGAGATAATAGGCAAAACTAACTTGAAAAACTGCACTCTTCAGTTGTAAAGCAATGGGAGAGTTTGCAAGTTCTTAGTCAGTTAATAAGTTGAATTTCTGATATTACACCTTCATGTTAAAGTAGCGAGTAACGAGTAACGAGTAATTGGTAAAAGTAACTTCTATTGTATTTACTCTTCAGTTGTAAAGCAATGGGAGAGTTTGCGAGTTCTTAGACAGTTAATAAGTTGATTTTCTGATATGACACCAACAACTGGAAAGGGCTCTCGCTGAAGGCTTATGCAATGGCCATAAAAGCAACCGAAACCGACCAACCAACAACAACATTAATGTTAACAATTGCAACTGAGAACCGTTAAAATTAAAATTTCAAATTGTCGTCAACGGAGCAAAAAGCCACAAATGAAACTGGAAAAAGACAACAACAACAACTACAACAACAGCGAATCGCACACTCCCCGAAAATGGGGAAAAAATAAGGTAACTGCGAATGTTCCATTTTCATGGGGATGTGTGTGTGTGGAAATGTGGAAATAACTGCAAGAGACGACGACAACAGTTACTCTTGGGTCAACATGGGTTAAAGCTGCCTGCTTGGATAATGACAATAACGACAATGGCAAAGCAACAACAACAACAACAACTACGACAATGGTTCGTTCCATGGCTGCCCCTCCCACTACCATTGGCCGCCCTTCCCCCTTTCCCCCTGCAATGAACAACGAACGATGTCACGTTTCTTTTTTTTGCTGCTGCTGTTGACGAAAATTAACATAAACATACGAAAATTATAACAAAACAAGTCATAAGAACGAACAAACGAACGAACGAACAACAACAACAACACGATGCGGCAATAAGAAGTTTATTTACCTCTTGGCTATGGCTATATAAGTGTGTGTGTGTCTGTGTACCAATGTGGACAGCCGCACCTCCCACAAACAGCTGGCCCCTCCCTCCCTCCCTCCACCGAAAAAAGTGACCAAAATAAGCAACGTTCCAAATACGATCCAAACACGATCCACACACGATCCAAGCATCGCTTAACGTTACGTGTTACGAATTTTTGGGAACTTTACTCTGCACTCTCTCTCACTCTTTCTCGTGCTCTCCTGCTTATGCTCTATGCGTCTCTTTTTTTTTGGCATTAGTTCATGCAAATCACGTAAAATGTTGTCAAGTTGTTGGTTTATGGCCGCAATTAGATGAAATTTCAGACGAACAACTGAATGAACTTTGAGCATAAGTATTTAATAATAATAATAGTAATAATCTTCTGTGATAAGAAGCGACATAACTGTAAAGGCAAAAGCGACGGCGACGTCGACGTCGACGTCGACGACGCTTGCGCCACTTACAACGCAATTAACAAATTGAACGGGTCAACTTAATCAAGCGATTAATCGATCAATCAACTGACACTGACAAAACGCAAAAGCACATTTTCTGTTTTCAGTTTTCAGTTTTGTTGTTTTTCGTTTTGAGCTTAATTAGCAAAACGTTGATGGAAAGCTGCACTTTGCACTCTGCGAACAAAAATGACAACCAAAATTGGCCAAAGCACACGACAAAAGGTGACAAAGCAACAGCAACAGCAACAACAACAACAACAACTACAACAATGCTGGTGACGCATTGTAGTTGTCGTTGGCTTTTTGAGAACATTATTTCCGTTGAATTAATTACCAAAGCAATTGCTTTTGTTGCTGTTATTGTTGTTGTTGTGACTAAACAACGTCAAACTGAGAATCAAAACCGAGTTGCCGCCGCCTGCAATGCCAAATCGCTTGGCATTGCCATTGACAGCAAACGTGTTGCACAAAGAAAGCGCACAATAAGAACACACACATAGAGAGAGAGAGAGTGGGAAGGGGGGAGGGGGAAGGGGGAGGTGGTGCAACCTTGAGCATTCGAAAGTTGCTGCGAATTAGCCTAGCCATCAAAAGCAGTTGAATGACAATTATGGCCAAGTTCTTGCTGTGCTTTTTCACTCTTCTCACCATTGAATGCGAGAACATTAACTCAGTCGATATTCAACACTCATTATTCGTTATTCATTATGACTCTTGTTAAACTTGTCAACTTCTTAACGTTATTCTACTCTATTTCACTTTATTTGAAGGTACTTAAATTCTATGCTCTAACTCTAGCACTCATGAGTGTATTCGCATTGATTTTACATTAATTTCACATTCACATTCGCTCGATTTAAAGTAAGTCTATGAGATTCTTGACTTGATTTCATTGCTATTCATTCCATTTCGGCACTGAATGTGAGAACATTCACTCAGTCGATATTCAACACTCATTATTCGTTGTTCATTATAAGACTTCTAAACTTGTCAACTTCTTGAAGTTATTCCAATGCATGTAATTTTATTTTGAGGCATATCTTATTCACTTCAAATTCTATACTCTAGCTTTAGCACTCATGAGTGTATTCACATTCAATTCACATTCACATTCGCTCGTTTTAAAGTAAGTGTATACGTTTCTTGACTTGATTTCATTGCTATTCATTACGTATGATTCGTAGTATTCGCGCAATAATCAGCTAGATTTTCATTCATTCAATTGCCAGTATTCACACACACACACACACACACACACACACACACACACACTCACACACAGAGTGAGTGTGCTTTATGCAATTTGCAGTCGCAATTTCACTTTCTAGGCAGATATTCAGCTATTATTCAATCGCAATTCATTCCATGGAAAACAATTTAAAGAAGCGGAAAATCACAAGAGAGCAAAAAAAAAAAAAAAAAAATAAAAAAACGCAGACAAAAAATAAATAAAAAATTGCGCGCGCGTGCATTGAAAAAATGTTGGCTGATTTCGTTGGATTTTGTGTGTTTTGTTTTCTTGTTGTAAAAAGTGCATTAAATTCATTAAGAATTAAATTGATATTGTTGTGTTGTTTTGTGTTGTGCAGTAACTGTTGTTGCCTCTGTTCGCTGCAAAATTGTTATTCAAGAAACGCGCCTCGCGCGATTCTCGATGAAATTTGCCCACCAGCAAAGACACAATTAATTGCACATTTTTTGCAATTTGTTATATCTAATTGAGTGAGTGCAATATGCAATATGCAATATGCAATATGCATATCAAACATGGGCGAGAGAGGCGTGGCCTCGTCGCCGTCGCCGTCGCCGTCGCCGTTGCAGTCGTGTGGTCAAGGTGACGTTGCTGCCGCCAGAAGAACATGACTAAAGTGAAGAAAGAAAACCATAAAAAAAAAACAATCGTAGCAAACAGCGCTTGCAACGAAGTGCAGATGCTCTTTAGAAGTGTGTGTAAATGTTGTTTAAAATATGCAAAGAATTGCCTTAGTTTCATAGAAAGAGAGAAAGAACGATAGAAAGAGAGAGGGCATTGAGAATCGTGTGGCGCACGCACTCACGTTCCGCACTATAAACGCTGCGGCATGTCAAGTACTCGACGTCGACGTCGTCGTCGTCGTCGTCGTTGTTGTCGGTGCAGAGATGCAAAAAAGATGCACACTATAGAAGGAATGAGAGATCGCGGGGGGAGCGGGAGACAGTAAAGATTTGTATGCATATAGCCTGGCCACACCCTCGCCAAAGGAATGCAGCAAGCAAGAGAAACAAAATGCGAATCAAATCAAATCAAATGGGCGCCAAAGGAATGCAGCTTAACGACGATCTCTTCAGCGAGTGCCACAGAAAGAGAGAGCGAGAGAGAGAGAGAGAGAGAGAGAGGGAAGACGAGAGCAAAGCTAAAGCTATAGCTAAAGTTAAAAAGCAAAGCTAAAGCCAGAACTAAAACTAAAGTTAAATCGAAACCAGAACGACGATGACGACGACGACGACCACAAAAAACGATCAAAGGCAAGCCAAACCACGTTTTGCAGTTTCTCTGCAGCCACGATCTAGCAACCAACGAGGTCGCCATTTGCTGTCAAGGTCGTTGCTGCTGCTGCTGCTGCTGCTGCAGCTGCCTTGAGCGGCAGCATGCCACATGCCACATGCAACTGGTCAGCAAGATGCAACCAAGCATTGCGTTCGTTCGCTCGCTGTCTATGTAAATGTAAATGTATCTGAATATCTTTGTATCTTGTGTGTGCTGCTGCAACTTTAACTTTAACTTTAACTGGGGCTGTGCCAAGTGCTTTGTTCGCCAAAGTGCTTAACTAATTAGCAGTCACAAAATGCTTACCAACCAACATGAAATGAAAAAAGTAAATACTGAGAGTTGTTGTTGTCGTTTTTTGGGGCATCTTCAATACGCAACGTTCCATCCATCTTCTTAAATCACTTGCCTCAATTTGCGTCGCTTGTATTTGGCTGTTGTTGTTATTTTTCTTTTTGCATAATTTGCACGCTTCAGAGATTTACAGGAGGTTCATGAACCCTTCCGGGAATCATCTTCACTCATGTTGTGTGTTGTTTTGAGTTTGTTATTTGTTGTACCTGCAACAAGACATCTAACAAAAAACACAAAAAAAAAAAAAAAAAACAACACCTTTGACAGTCCCTCTCTGGCGTGGTTCAATAACCCGGCCCCCAACCATTGTGACATACTCGTATAATGAGCTTGTGATGAGCTTGGGAACCGATTCACAGTTTCCTCTCTCTGAGAGCTGAGAACCCATCTGAACCCGGACATCAGCATGGGTGTTAAACTGTTGACAGCTAGTCATCGATAAAGGGCATTTGGCAAATTAAGTTTGAGTTGAGTTGTTGCCATGTTCTCTGACTATTTCATATTATATAATGTGCAATTTTTAATGGGACTAAAGTCAAAGTCTCAAGGCAGCAGAAAAACGAGTAAAAAAGAAGCCGAGTGTGCTTGACTCTGAGATACTTGCTACTCATTTTAAATAAAAGCAATTTTGTGCGGTATTAGTCTTAAAATATTCCAAGTGTTATATTTGGTATATATACATATAAGTATATTTAACATATAGCCTAGATCATAAAATATACCAGTTTGTCAGTCAAAGTGTGCTCGACTGTGAGATATCAGCTACTCATTGCGGTATTATTCCTAAAATATACCAAATACTCCATAAAATACTAAAAATATACCGAATGATATATTTGGTATACATTTGAAATAGTCCAACATTTAAAATATACCAATATACCATACCAACCATAAAATATACCTAAAAAATACTAAATCGATGCTCAAAATACTAAAATATATACCGAATGCTATATTTGGTATACATTTAAATTAGTTCAACATTTAAAATATACCGTAAACCATAAAATATACCAAATTGTCAGCCAAAGAAACTAAGAACCGATTGCATTAGACCTTATTTAACACTGATAAAGAATATATGTATAATATATACTTTATGGGATCGGAGATGCCTCCGATCACACTTCATAGAGACACAAAAAAGTTATAATACCCTTCTACACTACGGATAGCGGGTATAAAAAATGGTGAGAAATTACCGCACATAAAACATAAGCACAATAGTCAAGGCGTTGAAGCGCTTTTCGGCTTATAATTCTCCTCAAAGCTGCAGCATTATTTCTTATTCTTCTTGGTGTTGTTTTTTTTTCGGTTATTGTTGTTTGACTTGACTTTGAGTCGAGAGAAATAATTAAATGGCGTTTATTGTTCTTGGCGTTTCGTTCGTTCTTCGGTTGCATATTTGTAACGCTCTTGCGAAGGTCGTTGCTTTTTGTTTTGCTAATTAATTTAACTACAGCAGCCACCACAGACAGAGTAACCGAACAGAGAACTGAGAACCGAGAACCGAGAGAAGCTAATTGGTTTTTAATTATTGAAATTTATTGATTTTTAATATGTGTGCGAATGAAGTGAACTTGAACTTCTCTCTAGTACTGGAGAAAAGTTTGCTCCTTTTTGCTTGATTAATTAATCGAATGTTTATTGTGAAAAGGATTTGTGTAAAGCCCCAAGGCCAAGAACAACAACGCGAATCGAGTAAAATAAATTGAAAATACAAAAAATACAAAAAAATGCGAAAATAACGAAAAAAGCACAGACTCAAAGAGACGACGACGATGAAGACTCTGTGTGGACTTGAGGCCCCAGTTGGGCATTTGGCTTATTTTTAGAACTGTAGAACAAACAGAGAATCAACAAAAATATAACCACATGGACGGCTTTTCTGTATGAGTGTATTTATAGTCACAACAACAACAACACTCATACTCTTGGTGGGTGGTAGGGGGCGTGGCTGTGTGGGTGATGGCGCCGCAGTTTTGCTTTTATTGCTCAGAGTTCATGTTCGTGTTTATTTGCGCAACTTTGGCTTTTGCATAAATTAAAACTTGGCTTATTTTTCTTCTCTGCCATATTGTATATGTAAGTGACTATTCCCATCTCTGTCGAATTGAATTGAGCAGTTGAAGTACGTCGATACATCGACGAAAACGTATCCTAATAATGTGATCATTATGATCGCTGATCGTTAAGCGTTGATCGTTTGCTGTTCCGCAATGCGTACATTTCTAAATATAGTCATTGGCACAGCCAGCCAGCCAGCCAGCCAGCCCCTTATAAGCCGATTGATCAACAATAATCCACAAATCTCTTAATGGGCAATGCGCAGATCGAATTTCATTTGAATCTCGCGTTTAGGTTACGCGTTTTTTTGTTTTTTCGTTTTTCGTTGTGGTTTCTACGACTTCAGATTCGGTTCAACAAACTGAAAAATCTTGACATTGAACTTCTAATTGCGTGTAAGTTTTTCACCAGCTATTTGTCGTTGTCTTTTGTTCCCTATAAAGTTAAAATTGTCGCGCATTATTGAGCATGACAACAGCGTCTCTCCACCCGTTCTCTACGACTTAAAACACAGTTAGAACCAAGTCAAGTTACAGCTTATAGCAGTGAGTGACAAGTCAATGACTGACAGCTCACAAAACTCAAAAAAAAAAAAATAAATAAAGAAAAATCAATCGACAATCAAATGTTAAGGTTAAAGAAATTACAGAAACCGCTGATCGATTGATCGTTGAATCGATCGATACGTTAGATGGATAGATCGCTGCTGCTCATCATCATTACGTTACGGTCATCGTCATCGTCGTTATCACATTGGATCGCGTTCTCTTTATTCTTTATCATTAATTGCATATCAATTGAAGGGCTTTGCCTTCAAATTCAACTGTAACTCGCGCGCTGTCAACTTCAACTTCAACTCGATTTTGGGGTCTAAAGTCGAATTTCAATTGTGCAATAGGTTTTTCTTCTTTCTTCATTTTTTTCTATTTTTTTTTTTTTTTTTTTTTGCTGTGTTGTGTTGTGTTTGGGGCTAAATCATTTACCGTTTGCTGGCTATTTATTTATTTACTTACTTGTCAGTTGAGTCTTGAGTCAAGTCGACTTGACTTAAGGTTCTTCTACCTTATTTTTTTCTTTCCTTACTCGCTTCTCGTTTTTACGATTCTCTCTTTACATTTTGTATTTTCTATTGCCTTTTATTGCTGTTTGTTTTGTTAAGAATTTTCCTATTCACTAACTAACTGGGTTGTTGTTGTTCCTGTTGCTGTTTCTGTTTCTGTTGTTGTTATTTGTAGAAAGTGCTCACAATTTGTCTTCACACACACTTGCACACACGCTCAGTTAGAGTTCAAAGTGCTTTTAAGTGCTTTGACTTCCCACAGTCATTTGCGCCGCCGTCGTCGTCTTCTTTCCAGCTGGCTTTTTTTTTTTTTGTTCATTCGTTCGTTCGTCGTTGTAACTGACTTTCATGTCGCTTCTTTAGAACTTGTACATCATCTTTTATGCATTCGCCGCGCTTTCCTGATCTCTCGCTCAGAGTCAGTTCTTCATTCGGTGGGTATTCTATCATTTCGTCAGTCTGTCAGCCAGCTGCCGTTCTACTGCTGATTGTGCAATCTGCACTCGGAATAGGCATTATGCAAGAGTATAAATTGTGTGCTTAACGTGGCCCAAACTGACAACAACCTCAATTGCTCAAGTAGTACGAAATAGCTGAAGTATCTTTTGAAGTAGATTGTAGCTGTAGAATATTCTTGTTTATTTTCCAAGTTGCACTAGGCAAATCATTCCCAATCGTAGATATTATTATGTCAATGGAATCAATAGACGCTTGCAATTGCCAATATCAAGATCACAAACTACACACAATACAATTCAATCAGGGATATGCGGACAGACAGACGGACAGACGGACGGATAGTCAGATGTGTGACAGCCAGACTTCCTCGAGCGTGTGCGCGTCTAAGTCTAAGTCTGATGCTGAGTCTGAGTCTGAGTCTGAGTCTGAGTCTCAGTTTGTGTGTCTGGCTTATCAATAAAGCTTCATCTAAAGCCCAAACAGCCATAAACAGCGTCAGAGAGCAGCAAACCAGACTACACGTTGAAGCTGAAGCTGAAGCTAAAGCTAAGCTGAGTTGAGTTGAGCTCCCCTCTGATCTCTGCTCTCTGATCTGGCGATCGATCGCACCTCCTACATGGGGTGAACAACAAGCGGCGAACGAAGCGAAAAATGTTCAGCATACATACAAGAAGAAAGAAAAAATTGAACAGTCGAAGTAAAGGCATAAATTTTCAGCGTCGAGAACGTAATTAAAGCGAACTATGAACGAGTTTCAAAAGGCGAACACATAAAAGGCAAATATGTGCACAGAGACATATAGAAAAAAATAACAAAACAGATACGCAGATACAGATACAATGGCCATAGCTAAAGATACTTCTGCTGAAGTCAAACGAACGAACGCTGGTTTCCCAAAAAATGACAAACTTCTTGGAAGAAAACAAAATAACAACAACAGCACACATAGCCATAGCCATAGCTTGTGGCATAACTGTGAAAATGTTTGCCAAGTCAGCAAATGTCGCAAGACGAAGCAGAAGCAGAATCACAAAATGAGGTCCAGCAATGTTCTAAAATGTTAAACCAATAAAATAGCGAAAATATGTCTTTTTCTGCCAACCGCAAAACACACAAGGTCGAATTGAGTTTTCTTTGCTGGTCGGTCGGTTTGTTTCGTATCCGGCTGGGGGCCAAAACTACAACTGTCACATTAACTTTGATGAGCTGTGTGCGGGGCGATCGCAGCGCGCGATATGCGAGATCTGCTGCGAGTAACCGAAAGTAATCGCTGCTGGAAACTCGAGAGGCGCTCGTTTTCAAAACTGCACAAATGTGAGTGTGCGTGTGTGTGTCTCTGTGTGTGAGTGTGTGTGTGCGGCAAGCGAAAATCGAAAGAAGAAATTAACTTTCACCGCAGCGACAAGCCGGCGGCGGCAAAAAAAAAATGTATATATACAAACATTTAAAAAAAACAGCAAACGCGACAGTCAAATGCGCATTAGAAGTCATCATCAGCAGCAAAAAGAAGTGCTATCGATAACGATAACGATATCGATATTGGTATTTGGTATTTCTCTCTTTGCGCATAGCAAGAACACCAATTGTATGTCTCTGTGTGTGTGTGTGCAAGTCAAGTGAATGGTTTCGACCCAAAACGCCCCTGTGCAATCTTAGAAAGTTTTTTTTTTTTTTTTTGATATGCCTCACGCTTGTTGCTCGCCATCAAACATCAAAACATGGGAAACCAAATACGTCGCAACTCTTGTGTGCCAAAGGGAGGAAGGTGGCAAAGCAACAAGGGAGCCAACCAAGTGAAGGTTTTCCGAGCCAATGTGGCAATGAACTTTGCCACACAGCTGCCGGCCCCTTCCAATGAATGGATGAGCAGACCGACGGACAGACAGATGAATGGATGGATCGCATCGTCCAACGCACGTTTTGCTAATGATCGGCAGGCAGGCAGGCAGCAGCATTCAGCTCCACTTATTAGCACTGCCAGTGATTTCTCTTTTGCATACGATTTGCATGCAATAATAATAATCATATGTGGAAGGTGTCATCGTTTTTGTGTTTTTTGTTTCATTTAATTGCCTTTTCGTTTGCTTCTCCGCACGGAAGTGAATGCATGCCAGAGCGAGATGGAGCTAACTGTCCGTTCTAAGCTCCGGCATAAAAGGAACACAGCGGCTGACAAAGAAAAGATTAGTGCTCTCCTTTACTCGCATATGTAAACAAATTGCAAGCACGCAGAAGCACACGCACATGCACACACATACGAGAGTGAGAAACAAGCACACGCATACGTGCGCAACCACCGAGTGACCTTAGCACTCTCAGCAGTAGCAGCAGCAGCAACAGCTACAACAACACAGCGGCGCAAGATCAACGCAAAGAGAGCAACACAGAGAGAGAGAGAGAGCGCGTAAGCAAACTGAGAGCGGAGTTTGCACAATGGCGGCTTGTTAACAATTTTTGTATGGTTTATTTTAGCAGGCAGGCAAGCAAGCAGAATCAGCACAGCAATGGTTCGTTCACAAAGCTCTTTTCTGCTGTTGCTGCTTCTTCTTCTTGTTGGTAAACAAAAGACCGTTAATTGACATAGAATTTTAAGTTCTCTTTCTGTCTGTGCTTGTTATTATTATTACTGTCGTCATTGTTGTTGCTGTTTCTGTTGCTGTGGCATATGCGACACACGATCAACATGTTGAATGACTTCTCTTCTTCCCCGACCGTCGTCTCACTTGTCGAAAATAATTTCCATAATGTTGTAGCTGCTAAGCGGTCATATACCTGCATAATTTCTTCTTGTTTTCTTGTTTCTTTAAGTTTAAAACAAAAGCGTCGTCTCGGCCCCATTGACCCCGCCCCTCCTCCCCAAAAACCGTCCCCCACTCCACTCACACACTCAGTTCAATAGCCTCTTGAACTGCCAGACGAAAATCACGAAGGGGCGTGAGGTGGAAATACCCTATATACATACATATGTATATAGAGTGTCATTGTAGTTGGTAACCAGCATGAATACGAACGATTCCAAAAAAAAAAAAAAAACCAAAGCAACCATTTTTACATACAAATCGACCCAAATTTTGTGGTGACAGCGAACTTTGCTAACAAACAAGCTGAGCGTTGATTTCATGATGCAACAGGTGGGCGTCTGACAGAGACAGCGAGCGAAGGAGTGAGGAAGAGAGACAGAGAGGGATGGAGAGTGCACTAGTTGGGAACATTCTTAAAGTTCCATTCATAGTTTGATAATTTAACGAGTTTTTGGTGGTCTTGTATCGTTATCGTTATCGTTATCGTTATCAAATGAAATCGATAATCAAGTTGAGAGCTAAACTTGTAATGCTTAGCGCATAAACTTGTCTAGTTAATGCACAATTTATGGTTTTAGCTTCGTCGTTTTATAGTTCTTTAATTGTACTTGCGCTTTTAAGCGCATTTTGATGTGCGCTAATTGGTCTTGTTATGCATAGCTCACGAATTTATTGAAATTCTTCGCCACTTTTTACGACACCAATTATCGAATGTATCGATTAAAGTTATGAAATAATTACGTGAACAACCACGCAGCTAATTGTTTTGCTTTGCTTTGCTATGATGTGCGTATGTCTTGCCATTTATTAATAGACACAGTGAGAGAGAGAGAGACAACATTAAAATTGGGAATTGCCATTCAATTGCAATTATTCGATAATTGAAGATCATGACAAAAATATAAGCGATACAAACATAAAAAGGCGGTCGCAGTAATAATTTATAATTTATGCAGATTCGTTATTCCGAAGTAAACAAAGCGCACAGATATGCATACATTTATCGATATATAGTCGTCATGAATGAACATGTTTGTAACAATGTTTCGCATTGGGAATGATCCGTTAATTATGACTAATTAGGCGTCAAAAGCAAAAATCAAATAAAGCAAGCGATTTTCTGTATTTTGCTTTTTTTTTATTTTATTTTTTTGCGTGCTGTTTTCTTTAATAATAAGTTGCGATTACGTCTATATAAGTGCAGGGAGTACATAAACAATCAGCAATTGTAGTGGGGCTAGGGGAGGGAGGGGTAAAAGATGCGAATGAATCAACAACGAGTTCTGCTGACCTTTGGCTAAAATAGCAATTTATTTTATCCATAAAAAAACAAACAAAATGCGAAACAAAACAGAAAATAATGCTAAAGAAAGAGTGAGGGAGTTTGGTTCAGGCCAGTTGAAGGGCGGTGGGGGGAAGGAGAGGAAGGTAAATGCTGAATAGCAATTTGATTGCAAAACAAATTGAATTTGTTGCTTACTTATGGCATTAAAATTGTTTATTTATCGAACTAGGAAACTGTGCGACATTTTAAAATGCACAGAGTCGAGCACACACTTACACATACTTACACACACTTACACACACACACACACACACTCACACACAACAATCTTGGGGTATCATAATAAAAATGATTAAATGCAAATAAAATGCAATCAAATGCTGTTTTGATTGAAGGTTAGCAATAGCGAACAGCAACAACGGCCATAATAACGAAAACAATGCATAAAACCAAACGAAATCTTTATAATAATATAATAGTAATAATAATAAACAATTGTAATAATAACGCAATCAAATAAACTATGCAAATGAACTTGAAATTTATACTTGTATCTTTCTGTTTTCTGTTTCTGTTTTTTTTGTTTTTTATTAGTCAGTCAGTCATTTGGCTAATGCCAATAAATAAATCTTTATAATACTTTGTTTATCCCGGAATTTAAAGTGTTGTGTGGTGTGTGGGGGCGTGGCAGCTAGGTGGCGTTCAACTGGCGACCCAATAACAATCAATTATCGCCTGTCAATTGCGAGTCTTGTAAATGTATCTCAAATATATATCTTGCTCTCTCTCTCTCTTTCTCTCCCTCTCTGGCAAGTTTTTGTCGCCGCTGCATTTTATTGCAAAATTATGAGTGTTATTATTAATTAATTGTGGTTATTATAATGAGCCCCCACAGTCAACTCAAAAGCCAGCGGAGGATTGCATAATAATTCGAAAATCGAAAAATAACTTGTGAAAGGCAAAAAACGATGAAGAAGAAGACGAAGAAGAAGAAAAAACACAGTTGAAAGGCCAACGGCATAAAGCCTGGCGCCACGGGAAGTTGAAAGCTGCAACTGGACGTCGCTGTTTTTTTTATTTATTTATTTATTTTTTTTTTTTTTTGTCAGTTCAGTTCAGTTACAGTTCAATAAACTGCACGGAATTCCGCTCTATTGACCCAAAAATAATACACAAACCAAACAAAACACAGTCCAAAATTGTGTCTTAAAAAAAAAAAAAAAACAAAAAAAAAAACGAAAAACGAAAAAGAAAACAGCCAGCATGCAAAATCATTAAGCAAACAATGAGCAAAAAAATAGTAGTAGTAATAATGAAAAAAAAAAAAACGCCAATCACTCAAAAGGGTGACCAGAAATGAAAAGGTAGGGGAGAGGGGAAGGGGAGCAGGCAGCCGGCGGTGTGTTGCTTTTGGCCAGGCCAAGGCCAAAAACAGCAGGAAGAAAAGCTAACGCAATCACACACAAGATGCCGAAAATACTTAGCCATGATACAAAACTACAGACAGGCCAAGGTGAGAGATTCGTAGCGCAACAATCCATTGCTCGAACCGAGCTTCAAAGATACAAACAAACAAACAAACAACACACAAAACGATCAACTGAAAACGATCGGACGACAATCAAGTGGGATTCATACACGTTGAGAGTGCATGAAGTGATTAACAACAGTTGCCAAAAGTATCTGCGAAATTAAATGTATCTCTATTAAGCCAGTGAGCTCATCTCATCTCACCTCACCTCACCTCATTTCATTTCACTTTGATGGAGGAAGAACTTCATTGTTCTTTCATGTGCAGAAATTAACTTTTTATTATTGCTTTATTCTTGGCTTAAAGTGAAACTTGTGGGTGCTCAATGAACTTTAACAACATGCACTAATGTGAATAAAAGATCTTCATCATAAACTTTTCATCGTGTAAACCAAACATGTTGCCATCTCGCTCACTCACCGCGATCGCCATCGTGATCGTGATCGTGAGTGTTCTACAAGTTTTATTGCTATCAATTTATGATGTACATTAAGAAAGACCCCCGCATAAATGTTTTGCACAATTCTTGTGAATGTTTTATGACTGATTATCATTATCATATATTCAATCTATAATAATCGAGTGGGTTAATTGTTAATTGCGAACAAGTTTTCTAAACGGCGGCGGCAAAAAGATAGCAAACCCTTGACCCAAATTAAGCGCGCTTTTTCACATGCAAAATGTGTCGTGTATATAAATATATATATATATATATTGAGTTAACACCTTGCTCCCGATTTACAGATTCAATTCGTAGTTGTTTTTTTTTTTTTTTTTTTTTTTTTTTGGTGGTGACTTCTCCACTCAGCTCATTGTGCATTGCGCATACGCAGCGTGCGCCGTTGTCATTTTTGGGTCGTGAAACATTTGTGGACTACCTTGAACGACCTTGGCGACGCCGCCGCCGTTGAGGCGCCTCGTTTAACGACGACAAACTTGGTCAAAATGCATCGACATCGAATCAAAAAGTCACATTTATAAAACATTTTGTGTTGTTCGATACCGACTTTGATTCGTTGTGCTTCGATTTTGTGTGCACCTGACTGCCTGTTGTTGAATTTATTTCCATTTCGTGTGTGGGCCGCTTGAAATGGAGCTGGAGATTGAGAGCTGAGCTGATGATGATGATGATGATGATGATGATGGTGTCATCATTGACACCACGACAAGAAACCGAAATCGAGATCGAGTTGTGGCGATTGGAGACAGGCGCCCGCCCACATGCCTGCGACGCCTCCCCGCCTCCCAATTTTGCGAGCCAACACACACAGTTTTTGTGTGTAAGCCTACATCCGTCCTTGTGGCCAACAAAAAACTAAAATAAATCAAATCCATTTCAGCTTTCACAGCGAAAGACAATTGAAGTTTTTTTTTTTTGGCGTTTTATTTTTTTTGTGCCATTTTGTAAATGGGTTAAATCGCAGAAGACGGAGGCGATGCTTAGGCTCTATCAATGCTGTAATTAAACAAAAAAGAAAAAAAGAGCGATAATAATAAATATGTGTTAACGGTTTTAGCCTCGAGAATGGCCAGAGAATTGTGTTAATCAGTTGCCATTATGTGACGAGGCGATTAAACGCGTATTTTATGCGCCAACTTTCGCTGCAACAACAACTGCGACTTTTTTACTTTGTGATCAATGCCAAACAAACGATTTGGAAACCGTTACAATTTCTATGCGCAACATTTGATTTACCGAGTTGCGAAGAGACAGTAACAAAAAAAGCAAAAACTATACAAATAATAAAAAGAAGAAGACAAAAAAAACCATTCGAAACACGCGCGAAATGTTTGCCAATTGCATTTTATTATTGCTTGGAAATTGGAAACGAAATTAACGTTTGTTTTATGTTTTGATTTTGGGGGAGGAGGAGGGGAGGAGGAGGCAGACAGTCAGTCAGTCAGTCAGTCAAGCAGCCTTCGTGACGCGACAGCAGTTTTTTTTTTATCTGCTGTTATTTTGGTTTGGTTTGCTGGCCTTGAACTTCACAGCTCCGACTTGCATTTGGAATTCCAAATGCCGAATTCGAAATTGGATTTGGAATAGGAATTTAATTACGTTGCGAAATTCGTTTTTCGTTTTTTTTTTTTTTTTTTGTTGGCACGCAGCGAGAATCGTGACAAAACATTTGGCAAATGTTATTCGATGGTAATTTCCAAATAGTTATCAACACACACAAAATATACATATATCAAACAAGATCCAGCCGACTTAACTAAGTAACTAACTAACTGACTGACTGTCTGTTTATGGACAACAACTGTGTGTATGTATTTGTGTGTGTGTGTGCATCGATTTGGCAATCGAAAGCAAAAAGTTCACTCATCTTGTTCTTGAAATGTCGTCGCAACTCTCTAAGCTTAACTTGGCAACTTGACAGCGGGAAATAAGCTGTCAGACATATCCAGATCATATTTGTTATAACGAAAGCTGTCAAAAGAGTTGAACTTGATATCAAAAATGCATTTTGTGTTGTTTTTGTGGTGTGCAGCCACGAAAGAAAGTCAAATAGGTTGAATGTCAAAGTGCGCTGCAATGGAAGTTAACTTGCAACAAATAATTTTCAACTGCCAAAAAGTGAATTATATAAAAGCAAAACTAGTTAGTTGAATAGATTGTGAAATTATAAATTTGGTTGACTTCCAAAATATACATTATATATACCAAATTAATATACCACAAAATACTTAAATATACCATAATCTATATTCGGTATATTGATGCAGTACTATATTATATTCAAAATATACCAAAGCAACTAAGACACGTTGATGCTTCAACTGACAATCTAGTATATTTTGTACTATGGTATATTTTGAAGGCTGTACTATAGCAATATACCAAATACATATAACACAATATGTATAGGTAGACTTTTTTCTCCATACAAAAGTATTTCTTAAAAAACCTTCAAAGATTTTTTATCTGATGACAACCGAATTTTCAAGAATCATAAATATTATAGTTAAAAGCAATAAATAAAAGGCAAAACTAGCTAGTTTAATAGGTAATAATACTATTAATTTAGTAGGTTTACTAAGTAAGTTGCAGATCTTCAAAAAGTAAATAATAAAAAGTCAATGTTAGCTAGTTTTATCAATCATAGCATTAAAACTTGAACAGCTTAAAGTAGATATGAATTCAAAATTAGCTGGTTTAATAAACCATATTATTGGAAATTGAGTTTGCTTAAAAAAATATATATAATTTTATTGGCAGATCTTTAAAAAGTAAACAATATAATTTATAAATTATATAATATTGCATATTTTTGTATCTTTTAATATATTTATTTGGCATAGACAAGTGTAAAGTTGACGGTTATTGTAATTAGAATAAGTTGTAATATATGAATTGTAATGACAACCACGAATCGCATTCGAAATGAATCGCAAGTTGTGAGTTGAGCTAAGTCGTTAGACTCGTCGCCGTGTTTGTAACTTTATATGGGCACATGGAATGATTTAGAAATAAGAAGAAAAAAAAAGAAAAAGAAATCTTCCAGCCGCAAATCAACACGACACACAACACAACAAAGAGCAAAACGAAAAGCGAACCAAACCGAACGAACCGAACCTAACTGAAAACCAACAAACGGACAGACAGACGGACGGAAAGACAGACAACGGGCCAACACCTAATGCCAATATTATTAACGTGTTTTTGTATAGTTTTAATTAGCATAATTTACATGCAAATGCTAAATAGAATGACGGCTGACGTGGCCAAGAGATCGAAGAGGGTCGAAAGGGGTTGCATGCATCAGAGGGGGAGGCGGAGAGGGAGAGGGAGAGGGGAAGGTGGCTGGCTTGCAAACCATTGTGAAATGTGTCGAGTGGTTTCAAAGTTTGATTTGACAGCTGAGACGACGACGACGATCTCAGGCGTGTTCCAGTGTCAAATTAGCCGCCATTATGGAGAATGCCGGAGGAGGTTTAACAACTCACAGCTAGTGGTGCAGGGAGGGTAGAGGTAGAGGGAGGAGGGAAGAAGGAGAGATTTCAACAGAGCACAGTTGGATTAGAAACGTGGGTAATAACAATAATAACCGGCGATGATAAATCATAAACAATAAACGCTTTTCATTACAAACTACAGCGTATTTAATTGTAATTGCAATGCAAGCGCACACAGCAACAACAGCAACACGAACAACAACAACCACTACAACAACAACAACTACAATTTTAATCATTGTAGAAAATAAAAACAAAAGATCGCGCGCGTTTTTTTGGTGCGGCGGCCACCCGCACAATAAAACGCGATCAAAGACGGCGTCTCTCCAGATCCAAATGTAGATATAGTATATATATATATATATAGAATACAACAAATGTGTCAAGCACTGTGTTCTCATTGCCTTTTCCGTGTTTGTTGCAAACAATAATCAAGCGAGCACCAAAAGTGGCTGCAAAAAACGCGCGCGACTAAAATCGCTTCGTTGCTGCTGTCGATCGAACTTCAATTAGCTTTTAACTTATAAACTTAAGCGTTCAATAAATTGTTGCCAGCACACAGTCTGCCTGCTTCCCCTGTCTCTCTCTCTCTCTCCACCTTTGACTGGCAAATTCCACAAATGTCGCGAAACAAGTTTCGATTATTTGCAGCAGTCGATGGGAGGGAGGGGAGAGAGACTGTGATTTATGCATGCAGCCGATTGTCGAGGAAATAAAGTGAGTTAGTAACTCAACAACTGATGCCAGCTGATTAAAGCCACAGCTGATCAATTGCCTGACCAACAGCAACAACAACAATAACATTTTGGCCTACAAACTTGCAACTTGCAACTCGCAGCATCGCATTTCGCATTTGCATATCCCAGGCGGAACTCGCTGTGGGGGAAAACACTATCAACTATCAACTGCTAGTTATGCTTAGATTTTCACGCCTCAACTCTGAAGAAAGTTGCCAGCCAAAGTCTGCTCGACTTGAAGATACCCGTTAAAAGTAAATATGAAATGATCTTAAGGGGAACTTTTATATTGAAAAAATATTAAAAACATATCAAATGTCATATTTGGTATATTGTTATAGTACTGCATTCAAAATATACCAATGCAACTAAAACCAGCTTTGGCTGGTATATTTTGTACTATTTGGTATATGTTGCATGCAGTAGAATATCAATATACCAAATATAGCAAAATATAATATATAAGTAGACGTTTTTTTCCCATACAAAAGTATTTCATAGAAGGTTTCTAGAATTTTTATCTGATCGCAACCGAATTTTCAGAAATCATAAACACTATAGTTATTATTTTGTATGTACCAAAAAAAGTTATTAATAAAAAGACAACTGCTATGCTTAGATTTTCACATTCCAACTCTAAAGAAAGTCTCGACTTCAGGATACCTGTTAAAAGTGAATAAGTAATCAGAAGTAAGGGGAAGTTTTTAATGATTTATTATTGGTTTCGCGCACTTAATTATAATGCACCTTTGCTGCCTGCTTAGACCGGGTATTCAAAAGAGTTTCTCTCTTGAGGAGGCGGCAGCGATTTACTGACTGACTGACAGAGTGAGTGACTTATAGACCGGGTGACTGGGCCACAACGCCAACTGCTGTTGGCTGCTGCTGCTTGGGTCACTTGCTGCCTGGATACAAATTGAAATTTGGCACGCGTTGTTGCCCGTTCAGTTGACCCGCCGCTGTGGCAACTCCAACTGCGTTGGCGGCGGCGGCGGCGGCAGCGGCAACATCATGTTGCAACTTCGAAAGGCGGAGAAAATTTATTGCCACTAACTTTGACCCCATTTCCCAATGCGAAACGACGACTCTTATGCACAGAGCACAGAGCAAAACTTGAATAGCGTGAATAAAGTGTGAATGCGAATAGAGTACCCGAGTACTCAACTCATTCCAAGCAGCAGCAGCAGCAGCTGTTTGTGTGCGCACTCAGTTGAGTGGCATTTTTATTGGCCTGGCCACATTCGGAATCGACAATCGACAAAATACGAAAAACCACCTTCTCCATCACAAATCATCTGGGCAGGCATTAAACCATTTGGTCACCATAAAAGTTACAACAACTACAACAAAAAACTATTGCATGGTCATAAAATTGTAACAGCAACATCAACTAATTTAGAACAAATGTTTTTTAGCTGCACAAACTAAATAAATAAAAAGTGTGGCGCAAAACAAAAACAAAATAAATAAAAAAAAATTAAAATTAAATATTCAAGTCAAAACAGCAGCAATTGATGTAAAAATGTTGAATGAGAAGTTTGATCGACTTATTTGAGAATTTCAATTAGTTTATTTAACCAATCAGGATTTATATTTGTCTGTTTTGTTTTATTTTTAAAATTTAAGAGAATTTAATTTTATATATTTCTTTGAAACTTAATTTTATTTAATCAATTTTATTTTTTGTTTATTAAAACTATTTATTTATTTTATCTTTTATTTATTTATTTATTTTTATTTATTTTTTTTTAATTGAATTTAATGTTTTTAGTTTGATTTCATTTTTGTATTTTATTTTGTTTTTGATTCAATTTTATTTGTTTTTTGGTAGTTAAATTTAAGTTATTAATTTATTTAGTTTATTTTATTATTTTTTTATTTTATTATTTTTTTTATTTTATTATTTTTTTTATTTTATTATTTTTTTTATTTTATTATTATTTATTTTTTGATTTTATTATTTATTATTATTATTTTAATTGTTTATTGAATTTAATTTTTTGTATTTAATTCTTTTTATTGCATATATTTTATATTGGATTTTTATACCCGCTACCCATAGGGTAGAAGGGTATTATAACTTTGTGCCGGCAGGAAATGTATGTAACAGGTAGAAGGAGGCATCTCCGACACTATAAAGTATATATATTCTTGATCAGCGTCAACAGCCGAGACGATATAGCCATGTCCGTCTGTGTGTCTGTCCGTATGAAACACTGGATCTCAGAGACTATAAGAGATAGAGCTATAATTTTTTTTCGACAGCATTTGTTATGTTTGCACGCAGATCAAGTTTGTTTCAAATTTTTGCCACGCCCACTTCCGCCCCCGCAAATCAAAAAAATCGAATAACAAGCGTAATTTTAAAGCTAGCATTCGGAATTTTGGTATATACAATAATAATTATAGTATTTATGACTTCTGAAAGTTTGGTTGCGATCAGATAAAAATTGTCGAAGTTATTAAAGAAATACTTTTGTATGGGCAAAAACGCCTACTTACTAGGCGTCTCAGTTGCTTTGGCTGACAATCTGGTATATTGTGCCGTCTATGGTATATTTTGGATACGGTACTATGTCGATATACCAAATATACCATTCGGTATATTTTTAGTATTTTTGCAGTATATTTGGTATATTTTGAGAAAATACCGCAAAATATATTTCATTTATTCAAAATGGGTAGCGGGTATCTCACAGTCGAGTACACTCGACTGTAGCTTTCTTACTTGTTTAAATTTAAAATTCTTTTTTTATTTAATGTTTTTTTTTTGTACTCTTTCATAATTGAATTTATTGTTTTTAGTTTAATTTAATTTTTCTTAACTTTATTTTTTTTTTAGTTTAATATTTTTTGTTTTTTATTGTTTCATTTTAATTGTATTAATTTATTTATTTTAATTTTAATTGTATTTAATTATTTATTTTAATTTTTTATTTTATTTAATTTAATTTGTTGTATATAATTTTTGTTTATTGTATTTTGTTTTTTAATGTTTTTTTTTTTGTAATTTAATTTTTGTTTTTCTTATATATCAAAATCTGTCTCTGTACAGTTAGAGAGTATCTAGTTAGTCGCTTTCATTTAATTGCCGCACTTTTGTTTGTTTATTTTTACGACTTTGGCTTTACTGTCGGTTAAGTCTCTACGCAACAGACTGGCCAAGAAGGTGGACGATGGCGGGGGGGTAGTGGAGGTGGAGGGGAGGAGGGGCTGGCATTAGCTGGGCAAAAGGCTTTTAAGTGGCGTCGCTGGTCGCTGGCCAGCGGGGCGTGGCAGGCTGAGGTCGCTGGGGCGACTAACAAGCGGCCTTTGTTAATTTGCCGACAATAACAGCAACAACAACAACAATAATAACAACTGATGTATAACTATAAATGTGCAGCGGCAATATTTATTGTCTTGACAATATATTTATGCAATAATTGCATTAAAGTGGTGCCATTAATTATACTTGTACCAAGCCAAAGCCAAGCTCTCCTTCTCTCTCTCTCTCTCTCTCTCTCTCTCTCTCTGTCTTTCTCTCCAGCTGATCCCACGCAGTTTACCTTAAAAGTGGTTTGCTTCCCAGCTAAGCGATTGCACAACAACATCTCTTGTTCAGTTGATGGAGGGGTTGGAGCGAGGGGGTTCTTGTATTCGCTAAGCATCTCCCGCTGCGTTTTGACCGCATTTACAGACTCTTTTTTTTTTTTTTTTTTTTTTGTTTTTTGCATAGGGACTTGCCAGGGGCGGTGGCCGGGGAGGGGGGCGTGGCCAATAAAAAAGACAGCAGCAAAAAAAAAAGTGTTCTCAGTGATTTGTGCTTTGGTCACAAGTCGTGCGACGCTGTCTTTAGTTGTCATTTCGTTTGCCATACACGTCGCTGTGGCTGTCAATAAAAATAACAAAACATACATACATATATACAAAATAAATAAATGAAGCAAAAAATAATAATACAACAATTTTCATTGGGTTTCCTTCGTTTCGATTTTTGCCGTCTTGTTGCGCATTTTATTTAAATTGAAACTAAAACTAAACAAAATGCAAACACTTTGAAGTTGCGCCGACGCCATAACGAGCGGACATTGCTGATGTTGTTGTCGGCAGCGTTTTGTTGTTGTTGCTGTTGTTGTTGCTAAATGCAAATTAAAAGACGACAACAGAAGCAATAACAACAACAGCAGCAACAACAAGTCACCCACAAGAGCAGCTAGACCCAGTTTACTATCGACAGAATATGTGGATGCCGAGACTGAGGAGTGGTGAACAGGGGGACATATAGACACTATATAGACATGTTATCACACCAATACCCTCACGCCCAACATGGAAGCGAGACTCTGTCAATTATGCGTCGATTCTGTCGAAGCTGAAGACGCGCTTTGCACTGCAGACAGTCGGGTATATCGATGCAGGCAAACAGCTTGACACAGTCTTAAGAATAATAGGTGATTGGGGATATCTAAAATTTACAAAGATCTTCAATCTCTAAATAAGTTCGCAAGTAAAACATATTAATTATATATTAGTTCAAGTTATGATATTGCAGCTTCAAGCAACTTATCGATTTATCGAATAGTTGTTAAGATTTTCTGCTTCCAAATCATAAACTCGAATTCTTAATATGAATATGGATAATTCTCTGGGGGGAATTTGTCCCATTTGAACTATTTACATTGGAAAAAATCATAAACTGAAACAAGTAAAAATAAATATAAGGGTTATTCTTATAGCTCTAGCACAATAATTATAGCTAAAATTGAATATAGAATACGAATATTTTATATACGATAAAATATTATATATAAATTTGTTTATTTTTGGTTAGCATACCAATTCGTATATTATTACAATGTATTATTAATACAATTGCAAAATAATTCATCATAAGATTCATTTTTACTCAAAATCAAAAAACATTTTTGCTATCGAATGTTTGATATTTTTTATTTTTTGTGTCTCTGGCAAATATTTCTAATAAAATTTGTTTAATAATGTATTTATTTTGTCGTTTCTGGCAAAAACTTTGTAATGAAATATCAAATATTTATATATGTTTTAAAAATTTATTACGATTTCGCATATCTAAATTTATTATTGATTTATTTTTTGTATTTCTGGAGAATATTTGTCATACAAAGTCTTTTATATGAAAGTTATGATTCTTTTGCAAATTTATGGTGGTATAGAATATTTATTCTGATAATGATTTATGGTATTTCTGAAGCAAAAAAAAAAAATAGGATATATTTATTCATTTATCGAATATATATCGAATATTAGTCGTTTGTCAATTGTGTATAGAAAATTCGTTGCGTGTTGTTGGCAAAGTTTTTTCGTATTTTATATTTTTTTGTGGCGCGTTTGTTGCGCCGCCGATAACAATGTGACTTTGTTATCGTTGCAGTCATGCCATGACACGATCCCGCCGCCTCTGCCTCTGCCTCTGCCACACCCCATGGTCGCCCATCATTGTTGTGATATGGAGTGGAGTGTGGCAGAGTAGTGGAAACTCTTGCGAGTTGTGTTGTGAGGCAAAACTGTGACTTCGACGACGACGACGACGCCGCCAAGCGACTCTTGCTGCATTTTAATTTATTTCGTTGTGCCATTTTACGCAAATTGAGGACAGCAACAACAACAACAACAACAACGACAACTATATCTACAACAATAACAACAACGGACGGACACGCAATGCGGGCGTATTTTTCTTCTTTTTGTTGTTGTAGTTCTTGTTATTTGATAAGAAATTGTCATTTGCCATGATTACGACGAGAGACTTGGCGTCGTCTAGAAAAAAAATCCATTTCGATTCTGTTTCAGCTTGTTGCGTTTACACTGCGCAACCAAATTACTTTACACTTTTCTATACAATATTTTGCTCTTTCATTATGCACATTTTATTAACAATTTACTTCATTCTTCTCTTTGCAGGTAAGCAACTGAACATGATCTTTTATATGTTGAAGAACAAAACTGCTGGCAACTGATTTGGTCTGGTAATAAATTTCACAAATATTACGAGGGTTTCAATTTTATAAAGTGTCTTTTTAAGCAGCCTTTTTACCTTGGAATGTTTTCCCCAGTCTATAAAGAATTTCTATGTCTTTATTACTGCAAGTGCTTTGCACGAAAAAAGTTGAATAAGCAGTTATTGAATTGTCAAAAGATTTTATACGACTTTATACGAATTTTTTCGTGTTTTTTTTTAACTTTCTTTAAATTTGCTTCTTAGTAAGAAATACAATATTTAAGCAGCATTTCTATGTCTTAATTACTGCAACTTAGTTGCGTATAAATAGAAGATTAATAAGGGTATTTTTTATGTTTTTTACTTACTACAAATTACAGTATCTAGGCAGCATTGCTCTGACCCTATAAATTATATAACATATATTCGTAGTACATTTTGAATATAGTACTACTTGTATATCAGCTTCGGTATATGTTAGTATTTTATGGTATATATATTCGGTATAATTTATGAATAATACTGATTTATTTCTTAGTATATTTTGAATACAATACTATATCGATATACTGAATATATCCTTTGATTTACTTTAGTATATTAATATGGTATATTTCAAAAATAATACCACACTGTTGTTTTGCCTTTTTTCAAAATGAAGCAAATACTTAACTTTAGCTTTGTTAGTTGTTCAAACATTACAACATCTGCCTAGAATATCGTTAGTTAATGCCTTCGCTCTCTCTCTCTCTCTCTCTCTCTCTCTCTCTCTCTCTCTGTGTTTGCATCGTTATCTTTGTTGACTTGAGATTAGCTCATTTCGAGCTGATTAGCCAACTGGACTCCTCCACCCTCCACCTTTCACTCCCACCCCAGTTTGATGTGATTCATTTGAATTGTGCTAATTGAATTTGCCTTTTTTTCTGTTGCCAATTTGCCTGTCATCCGTGCTCACGTTTCGCTTGTCTATGCAACACGCCCACCTTTTTTTCTTCGATGTGGATATATGTATGTGGGGAATACCTATTACCTCCTTTTGCCCGATGCCCCTCCGCCCCCGTTGTACAATTGGGCAGCTGGTTGCGCAAAAGTCGCGTTTAACACATTTATTTTTTTTGTATTTTGGCCAAAGTGATTTGAACGTTTGCTAATTTGGCACCTTTTGTGTTGCCTTGTTTTATGCTTTGTGGGTCAACGGCAATTGAAAGCGTTTTGCCAATTGCAGTTAACCAATTAGTGTGTCCCTTAAAAGCGGGAGGTTAAGGGGTTTTTTATTGACCAATGGCCAATAATTGTTGCTGCTGTTTTGTGTGTGTGTTTGTGGTTGCCGAAAATACGAAAACAACTTTTTAAGTTACAGCAACCAAGTGAGTTTTGGATCTCGTCTTTCGCTTTGTGTGTTGTTGTGGTCTTTGTCAGTTCTTGGCCTAAATACTTGGGGCCATTGGCCCTCTCCTTTCTACCTTCGCCTAATGTGTGACTGTGTGTGTATGTGTGTGTGTGGCCCGGTCGCGCTCTTTATTATAAAATAATTGACAACTTGTGCGCTTTTATGGCCCGTCAGCAATGAGAGCAACAAAAAGTCGTCAAGTAAAAGCGAAACAACTGCGACGATGATGAAAAAATGAAATAACACGACGAGAGACCACAACCGAAATGAAAAGCGCGAAAACTACAGAGTGAAAGAGAGAGAGAGAGAGAGAGAACGAAAAGGAAGACAGCAGTGGAAAAAGCAAAAAGTAAAGAAGAAATAAATGAAGTGGGTACCCCAAGAGTGCATGTAGAAGTCGCATTGGCTCGAAAAAGAAAGTACAACGACGATGTACCCAAAGAGAGTACGACGAGCGTAGAAACTTTCTGTTTGTCCAAAAGCAACGACGCGTCGCCAAGAAGACTGCAGACACACACACACACACACACACAGTCACAGTCTACAGCAAGCAGTCTGTGTGTGTGTAGATTGTGTAGACTGCAAGCAGACAACAACATCAAAGCAACACCAAACACACAACGGCGGCTGTAAATCAGATTGTCAAAACATTGCACTCACAAAAACTAAAAACTGAAGAACACTCTTTTTCTTCCTCTCTGCGCTGTGCTGCCAACTTGTTGGAAAATGTGTCAATGGATTTAAAAAAAAAAAAAAAAAGAGAAACAATTAATTTTGAGACCTGCCAATTTGTGCAGCAAAATATTATATTATTCATAAGATAGAAAACTGATATACAAGTGAAGTAAAAAGCAGTAAAAAATAAGATAATATCGGTAGTCCTTGCCAAGGGAGCTGACGTCGACGCATTGGGACTGCCAACTGTAGAACTCTCTTCTTGTTCTTCCTCTCTGCGCTGTGCTGTCAACTTGTTGGAAAATGTGTCAATGGATTTGAAATAGGGAAAAGAGAAACAATACTCTTCTTATGATAGAAAACTGATACAGAAAACTGAAGTAAAAAGCAGTAATAAGATAATATCGGTAGTCCTTGCCAAGGGAGCTGCCGCTGGCACTTTGGGGCTGCCAACTGTTTTGCAGACAAATCTGATGTGCCAAATGCTAACCATAATATTATCATAGATATCAACTTGGCAACGTTTTCGACTGCATAAGCAAGTTCTCTGTCATAGATTAACCAATTGATAACAATTTGTGGGGGTGCTGCCAACCTGTGTAGAAATGCGGCAGGCAGCTCCCATAACCAAGCGAAAAATTGCATAAAAACTTTTAACAACAACAAGGTATATTTTTTTGTTTGGTTTTGCGGCGCATTTGTTGCTATTATCTAATGGGCGGATAGGCGTGACCGGACAGCAGACAGACTGACTGACTGATGGTGGCTGCAGGGGGAGAAAAAGGGGCGGTGGGGCAGCACCACATACGCTCTCTGCTGTCTGCTGTCTACTGTTGTCGGCGGCGGCATTCGTAAGTGGGGCTTTTGAGTGCAAAGCATAAACGCACAATGACTACGCTGAAAAAAAAGCACAAAAATAATAATGTGGAAAACAAATGATATACCAAAGGCAGGCGGCTTGAGCAGGCAGTGACGACTGCAAGATACCCTGTAGGAAAAATGAGATAGTTAAGGGATATTATTATTAATGCTTACACAATATTCTTATTGGTTCGACTAATTTATTAAACTAATAAGAAAAGAGAACAATAAAAAAAAGTGCAGGCTAATTTTATCCTAAATTACATATGGGCATTTCCACAGAAAGGTCCACCGCGACCAAAAAATTAAAAGTTCTTGAAAATGATATTTTCCAACATGGTTACATAAAGAAATATTCAAATTTAATAAACTTGAAAAAATTTTGCATTTATCATTTATAGATTTCAAAATATTCGAATGCAAAGTCCCGCAAACGCACCTGTTGGGATTATGATGTTTGTAGGGCATATTTTGTTTTGATAACAACTTCTAAAATAAATGCGTTATGCTTTGTCTTTTGCTTTGTAAAATCATTTGAAGATTGCAAGAAACGAAAGAGAACGCAAAAAGTAACATGGGATCATCAATAACGGTAAAAATTTTGATTTGCTTTATCACTTATTTCAATGTCCCGTGCGCGACCGAAAAACAACATTTCTTATCAGTAAATCCAAATCACTTGCTCGAATTGCATCAAATTTTTTTTGCAAACAGAGTTTATGCGCGCAGTAAATATATAAAAAAATTTGGAGAAAAAAATATTTGTATTTTTGGTGATCATTTAAAGTTTGTCCCGTGCGCGACCGTAAGTACACAACATAAGTACCAACTTATTCCTCTCTCTTATTTACACAATATGAATGATGGAGTAAGTTGGCAGCATTGGCGCAAAATTAACAAGTAAGAAAGCTACAGTCGAGTGTGCTCGACTGTGAGATACCCGCTACCCATTTTGAAAAAGCAATATATTTTGCGGTATTATTCTCAAAATATACCAAATATACTACAAAAATACTAAAAATATATACCAACTGGTATATATGGTATATCGATATAGTACCGCATTCAAAATATACCATAGACTGCACAATATACCAGATTGTCGGTCAAAGCAACTCAGACCCCTAGTAAGTAGGTGTATTTGCACATACAAAAGTATTTCTTTAATAACTTCCACAATTTTAGTCTGATCGCAACAAAATTTTTAGGAATCATAACTATTATAGTTATTATTCTATATACCAAAATACGCAACTCTAGCTATAAAATTACGGTTGTTATTCAATTTTGTTGATTTGCGGGGGCGGAAGTGGGCGTGGCAAAAATTTGAAACAAATCTGATCTGTGTGCAAACATAACAAATGCTGTCGAAAAAAATTATAGCTCTATCTCTTATAGTCTCTGAGATCTAGGTGTTCATACGGACAGACACGCAGACGGACAGATCGTCTCGGCTGTTGACGCTGATCATGAATATATATACTTTATGGGGTCGGAGATGCCTCGTTCTACCTGTTACATACATTTCCTGTCGGCACAAAGTTATAATACCCTTCTACCCTATGGGTAGCGGGTATAAAAATATTGGCGGTAAAAAATGTCCCGTGCGCGATGTCCCGTGCGAATTTACATCAAATTGAATTAAAAAAATACAAGTCGTTTTTGAAAAAAATTATAACCTTCTTAAAGAGGCATCAATGCACAAAAATTTAAAATTAGTTGCATTAAAATATTGCCTCTGGATTCGCTGAAATTTGCGTTTGAATTGGTTGACCTCTTAAACCACTTCCGTTTTGTGTCCCGTGCGAATCACTTGACTTTTGCAATTATCTTCTGAATGAAAAAATACCCAACATCAGTCTTTGCACCAATGAAAGAGCTAAGAAAATGCAATACATTAAGCGTTTCAGTTGAAAAAAAAAACGTTTCCTTCTTACCGGGTTTTTACTTTGAACGCGTACGAATGTCCCGTGCGCGATTTTGGAAATGCCCATATATTGAAATAAGGAAAAATAACAAGATTTTTATAGAGAAAATAGTATTCTAAAAAGGCGTCATGAATAGAATATTATAATGATTTATTTCAAACTAGCACAGAAAAGTACAGTAAACAGTTTTAATAACAACAAATTAGAGAGAACTTTATTAAAATAATAGAAATAGAAATAACAGAATACATTTTTTCAGAAGGTGTTTTAGACTTTTGTTAAAAGTATTTTAAATAATCGAATACATTTATCCTCAAGGTTTTATATTTTATTATGTTTTATAACAAAGAGTCAATAATCAAAGTTTAGAATGATTTATTTTAAACTGGATTTGAACTTGTCTTTCATAATTGCATAGATATATGTTTATGCCTTGCATTAAGTAAAGCATTTACAGGGTATGTGAGCAGCGAATATTGCTGCGTACAGTTTGGGAGGCGCTGATGGCATTTCATGGTTCAATGCCAAGCGGCGTCGTCGTCGGCCAAACCCAAAAGGAAACATTTCAAGTTACAGCTACGGATTTGCTGCTCGGTTTGTTGTTTGGTTGTTAAGTTGATGTCGTTGTTGTAGTTATAGTTGTTTGCTGCATTGTTAGTTGTTAGTTATTAGTTATTAGTTGTTGTTGTTGTTATTGTTGTTGTTGTTGTTGTTGTTGGCTTGGCTGATTGTCTTAGTAGGTCTGTCTTTTGGTTGGGCAACCTGTCGAGCTCTTGTCTGTCTAGCGCTGACCGTCGCTGCAACTGGGCGGCAGGCAGCGCGACGATGTGGGCGGGACGTTGCAAACTGTTGTCGCTAAGTTGCGGTAATTATTATGTCAGTGTTTTGTGGACACCGCGGCGACGTCGACGTCAACGACGACGACAATTGAACGACAATCGGTAATCGACAATCGTCAAGCAAAAGACAACAACTACAACGACAACGACGCCTGCGGCATTTGCAATTAGCTTTTGATTTGCATGCACAGCGTGTGTCTGTGTGCATTACCACAAAAAGGGCGAGAGAGGAGAACGGAGAGGGACTTGAACAAAAGTGAATTTAATGTGCATTTACATAAGTTGAGATGGAAGACTTCTTTAGAGCACTTAAATATCCTTTTCGGCAGCTTTAATTGATGCCAAAATATAAGCAGCGATGGAGAGGGGGAAGAGAGAGAGAAGAGGGGGCAAGCAACAGCAGCAGCAAGAAAAACGCGCGTTGGCGTCGCTTGTTGTCGTTGGCGCCACTTGGGGCAACACACACACACACACTTGCACACCACACTCGACTATAATTTGTTAACTAAATTGCCGCATGCACAATTTATTTACGATGCAAAATAATTAATCTGACGTCTGGCGAGTAAGAGGGAGAGAGAAGGAGAGAGAGAGAGAGGTAGTGGAAGAGGTGCAGGGAGGGGCTGGCTGGGAAAGGCATTCGGTGTGGCAGCGGCACCTGAAGGACAAGCAAACCAAGCTGCTGCTGTGGTTATTGTATTTCAGTCGGCAGCAACTCCAACCACATTTACAGCAACAGCTACAAATTGAGTATCCGTGATATATGCTGCTGCTGTTGTTGTTGTTGTTGTTGTTGTTGATTCTCGATGTTGTTGTAATTATTGCTAGCTGCTGCTGCATTGGCCAAGTCCAATTAGAATGGCAACGCGAGACCTTCCCAACTTTGATCTAAATAAGTCAAATGCAGCTAATCGAACCGAGCTGTGCACAATCTGCGTGGAATGCGACAAATCACAGCTTTAAGGCGACTATCGATAGTTCAAACTGATGTCTCCTGTTCGATTGTTTACAATTAACATATAGAATCTGTTCTGCACTTTGCTTTATATAGTATCCCTTACATTGCACCTGAGATATTACTATCGATATATTGTTTTGTGCTGTTTCAAGTTAGTTGATTTGCATTTTTGTTACTATCGATATATGTTAGTTTCTATTTATGCTTGTTAGTCAATTGACATTTTCGTTATATGGTATCCCTCACATTACAGCTAAGATTACTATCGATAACTATCGATATATTGTTTTGTGCTGTTTCAAGTTAGTTGATTTGCATTTTTGTTACTATCGATATATGTTAGTTTCTATTTATGCTTGTTTGTCAATTGACATTTTCGTTATATGGTATCCCTCACATTACAGCTAAGATCGATATATCGATAACTATCGTCATATTATTTTCTGTTGCTTCATGTTAATCTGAATCTTTGTTGTAAATTTTGTACCTTTACTGCGTTTTGCATATTTCTTTTCGATTCTATCAACCCAATTTCCTCATTTTGCTGACATCATTTCTATCGATATACATATATCGACATATTACCATACTTTCTACTTCTTTTGAGTATTTGCTTTGCCTATTTGTTGTAAGTTTGTGTGTTTGAACATTCATAAAATAATGCGAATTTACTGTGTTGTAATTTTTCTTTCATATCATTGGAATTCTCTCACTTTAAAGTTGGACGTTACTATCGATAACTATCAATATCTTAATTTTCTGTATTACTTTACTTTCTTTGAAATTTTACTGTTCTTAAAGATACAATAAGTAGCTTTACAGTGTTGCTAGGCAAGCTGCTAAATTATTCAGCAGTCTTAGTCGCTGTCTTTCTCTCTCTCTCTCTCTCTCTCTCTCTCTCTCTCTCTCTTTGGCTGTTGCTAGCAAAGCATTTACGCACTTCAAGGCCGTTTGGCAGCTGCCGCAGAATAATGAATGAATGAATGCAAAGCAACAGCAAGAGCAAAGAAAAAAATGACACAAGCAAACGAAGTAGAAGCGAAGTTGGAAATGTGGAGAGATGATGGAAATGGGAGTTGTATGGAGAGATGGAGAGATGGCGACTAGAGATGGGCATATGGAGAGTTGTTGTGTCGGATGCCAGCTAAGTATAACAATTTTACCTCATAAATTATGCAACAAACACATTTCCTACTTGCAACGAGAGCTATTTATATTGTTGTTGTTGTTGTTGCTGGGCTTTTTGTCAGCGGCGGCCCTGCAAGCATTGCCGGCAAGCCACAAGCGGATGGATGCCACAACACAGAGCAACACGTTGCCGCTGCTGCTGCCGCTGCTGTTGATGATGATGATGATGATGATGATGATGATGATGATGATGATGATGATGATGATGATGATGGAGGAGAAAAAAATGCGGACACTGCTGCGAAAGTCGCAACCGCAAAAACAATTGCAAGCAAAAGTGTTGCTGCCGCAGTTGTTGCTGTTGTTGTTGTTGTTGTTGCTCGCTGTTGGCCAACTCCATTTTGGGGCACAACATTCCATTGTCTATTTTGTATTGCGCTTTGTCTTCGCCTCAATTGCCGCCAGTCAGTCAGCCAGGCAGCCAGCGAGCTAAGCCAAGCCAAGCCAACGCGAAGTCTTCTCCCTTCAGCCTACTCCCACAATCATCCCTTCTCCCCTTGCCCCTTGCCCCACTCTTCACCCTTGCCTGCTGCTGTGAATATGTAACAAATGTTGGCAACAACTTTTCTTTTGTTTTTGTTTTTGTGCGTTGCAATGCAATGCAAATTGTGGCAAGCAAGGGCTCCACTTGCCACAAACTTCTGCAGCTGCTGCAACATGCTTCACTTTCGCCACATTGCAACAGAAAAGAAGTTAGCAGAGCTAAAATCAAAGTGAGAAAGAAACGAAGATGCAGCAAGTAGTATGTAAGTGCGAGCGAGACAGCGCAACGCCCACGCAGTCAAAAACAAAACAGAATGCGTTCGAATAATAAACAAAAATGTTGTTGAATTTTAATTACGTGACAGCAACAACAGCAACAACAAGAAGAGCGAGAAAGAAACGATAGCATAAAATAGAGAACCTGAGAGAGAGAGAGCGAGAAGGAAGACGGCGGCTCAGGAAGAAACTTAAATTGAAATTTAATTGAAAAAATGGCGACGAACAGTCGAAGAAGAAGCGTGGCGAAAAAGAGGAAGACTGCGAGAAGACGGAGAAAGAAGTGAGGTGGAGCAAGAAAGGCGGTAAAGAGGTGAAGTAGGGGGGTGGAGAAGAGGGGGAAATCAAGCGAATGACAACAACAAATACGAAATGAAAAGAAAACCGAGCTAAGAATAAATAAACATTAATTTGTTCTGCGGGGTCTGCAAACAAATTTTTACTATCAAGTGTAAAAGTGTGTGTGTGTGTGTGTGTGTGTGCAAGTGTGCGTCGCTCAAATTGTGCATATGAATGAAAAAGATCGTGCGCATGAATGAACATGGAACATGGAACATGGAATACGAGACAAGAGCGAGACAGGGATGCAAAAGGGGTAGAGTAGGCAAGTGAGAGAGAAAGAGATGGAAGAGTGGGTTGGGGATGGGATTGGAGAACAGTCGAAGTAGAAGGCAACAAACTGTTTGTTGTTCATTTGTGAGTGTTGCCTGGGCGTGTGTGTGTGTGTGTGTGTGTGTGTGTGCGTATGTGTGTGTGTCTGGATGGATCAATGAATGAATTACAAACACAAAATACTTACACACACACTCACAGTGGCTGCAATTGCATGAATGAATGGGCCGCAACAAAAGGCGAATACATTTTTCACTTTGGCAATGCAATGCGATGCGATGAATGATCAAATTGATCAATGAGCTGATTCTGATTCTGATTGAATGAATTAATCTGAACCTGAGATAACTAACAACAACTACAACAACAGTAGCACTCAATACACTCTCACTGTACTCAACTCGGCGAGTAAACGAAACCCAAATCCAAAGCACAAGCCCAGCAGCAAATCAATGCGATCAGCTGTGAATAATTCATAATTGCAACTTGATCAAATCTCTTTGTAAATATTGAGAGCGTAATTGATGCCCAGCCAGCTACCAGCAATTAATTACGACAAATAATTATCGACAGACATTTTATACAGTCGTCGTTTTGAATCTTTTATATTCATTTTATAATAATACATTTCAGTAACTAGAATACTTCTAACTGGCATATTTAATTCATTTAAATTTTTCTGAAGTAAATTTAGATTTGCCTCACATTAAAATATCTAAAGTATTTAAATGGCTTTTTATTTTGTTATTTTTTTGTGAATATGGCCACACTTTTAATGCAATCAATGTCATATATGTTTTCGCTGAATGATTTTTGTTTAACATTTGTCTTAATCAATGATATATTTAATGCCTGTATTAATGCAAACAAATTTGCTCAAGATTTCCATCTTGGTTAATAAAAAACTCATTGCTCATCTGGAGCTAGTTTGTGGCTGCTGTTGTTGGTGCTTACAAATGGACATTCGATGTTATCGATAACAGGCGGCGATATCGTAATTGATAGTAATTAAATTTGCTGCTTATGGGCAAAAGTGGAATCTCTGGTTCTCCTTTTTGCTTCGTCTTCGTTGCTTCTTGTATGTGTGTGTGTGTGTGTGTGTGTGTGTGTGTGTGTATAGCTAACTGTACAGTTGACGACGCTATGAATGGACATTGGCCATTGAGTAAATCCACTTGGACAACAACTCATCCAGGCCTACGCCACTCATCGTTTGACCCATTTGCAGAGCAGCACCAGCGATTCTTGCTGTCTCTCTCTCTCTCTATTTATGTGTGTGTGTGTATGTGTGTTGGTTGCCTTTTTGTTGTTGTCCAGAACGGAAATAGCAACGCGTGCTGCACACACACACACACACACACACAGACTCATTGAGAATGCAGGCACATGTTGTAGAAATCTTTACGCATGATTTTGCCTCATTCTGTTGCTGTTGCTGCTGCTGCATCGCGGCGAGGCGAGGCGTCACGCCAAGTGACCCTCCCACACCCCCTGCATACACACGCACACATGCACACATAAGTGCATCCGCTGCCTGCTCCCACTTTAGTAGTCTCCCTCTCGCTGATTGCATTGATTGGTTTCATCGCGTTGCACGCACGTATTGCATGGGCATCTTTGCGTGGCATATCTGATTGGGGGATTGGGGGCGACAACGACGCTGCTGCTACGTGACGCGCATTAAATGCTGCCCAGTCGCTGTCCCGAGCCCTATTCTAGTTGCATTCCCATCTCCACTGCTCCTCCTCCTCCTCCTCCTCCTCCTCCTCTGTTTCCTTCTAGCAATTGCGCCCTTGTGTCGGAGGCGTAATGAGTCCAATGCCAGCTCTTTGGGCTGGGCTGCATTCAATTAGCGGAAATTGAACTGTCCACACAAGAGGAGTCAGGAGACCGAAAGAGAGGAGCCACCCAGTCACCCACTAAGCTAAGAGAGAGAGAGAAACGAGATGAGTTGAAGGCTTTGTGGCGAGACAGTAAATCGAAAATAAAACTTCACTTCGCTTCACTTTTACTTGCGACTTCAACTCAAGCGGCAAATGGTAAACGAGAGTTGCCACAAAATGCGGCAGCGTGCAACACATTTTTTCGTGTTTTTCGTTTTTGCTGCAAGTCATCCAATGCCAATTTTCGTAAAGTAAAAGCTGCCTAGCTGCCTGAATGCCTGACTGCCTGACTGCCTGGTCAGCACATGTTTGTTGACCCATTTCAAGAGCCTCCTGCTTGCCACTGACTAGCGCTGACATCATCATCATTTGCCCAACTGCAGCATCATATTAATCATCTGCTTTTACTGATTATCATCATCATCAACAACGTTGACCATGATCTTGGTCAGTCGTCGTGTCAACTTCCTTCAACTGCAAAATAAAGTTGTAAAACTGCAAAAGTGCAAAACAAAAACATAAAACATCGCAAGCAACAATCATCACAACAAATAAATAAATAATTAATTCACAATTAATTTGGCGTTCACACGGGGCGTGCCACACAGTTCGGGGCGTGGCACAGCGCCACCGGGGGCATTGTCCATGTCCATAGTCAAAAAAAAAACAAAAACAAAAAATTAAATACAACATTAAAAAGCGAAATTCCAACGTGAGTTCTACGACCGTTCAATTGACCGATGAAACGCGGCAAGGTTATCGATTGTTGTGCTGCTTTGTGACTTGAGATCTTTTTAATGAGCTGTGCCATCGATAATTGCGTATCGATTGCCCAGATAGAGATAGAGAGAATTTATCAGGAGATAAATTAATCAGCGACTGACATGCTTTTACTTGTTATTCGCTAATTAGTAGAGAGTTTATCAATGCGCCCTGCTTTTAAAGTGCAAGCGATAAGTTATCGATATTCTACGGTCGCATAAAATGCAATGTTTTTGCGACACAATAACGATAAATACATGAATGATTAGCGCTGAAATTCTTAAATGAGAAAATCATACAGCAATTGTTAAATTGGTATGATAAATCGACGTACTATCGATAGTACGTGAGTACAAGATACTATGACAGGATAACGATAAATACATTTATGCTTACATTTGCAATCTCTAAATGAGTAAGTAAAATTTCCATCTATTATAAATATAGTTTTCAGCAATTATTTAGTTTGTATGATAAATCGGTTTACTATCGATAGTACGACAGGAGAACGATAAAAACATTAAAAGATGTATAATCAAAATAGTTTTCAGCGATCGTTTAGTTTGTATGATAAATCGGTTTACTATCGATAGTACGTTAATATGCGTGCGTTAATTTATTATAAAGTGCAGTTATCGATAATTAAGCATTTGCTTTGCACACACACACAAATGATTCACTGTGCGAATGCGATTGTGTAGTGTATTGTGTGTTGCATGCAACGCACGCGCTGCGTGCAAATGGTGGCAAGTAGAAAGGCTCAACGCTGTCTTAACTCTTTCTTTCACTTGGCCAAGACATTCAGTCAGTCAGTTAGTCAGTTAGTCGCTTAGTGAGTCGAGCCGGAGATGGAGCTAGAGTTAGAGTTGGAGTTAGAGTTGAAGTTGGAGCTGCAGATGGAGATCAGACCAGGCTAGACAGGCTTCCACACAACACAACACAAGCAATTGGACTTTGAGGTTGCGTGTCTGGTAATTTAACATTTTTTTCTCATTTTATTATTATTATTATTATTGCTATTGCAATTGCTTTTTGTTTGTGTTTGTGTTTTTGTCTGTTTCTGTTTCTGTCTTTTTGCATTTATTTTCTAATATGCACACAATTTATTTGTGTGTGTTGCTTTTGCGCTGCAGCTTTTCATTAATTTCTATTAACTGAGTTTGAGTTTTATTATGACGGCCAGTAGTGCCAAGTGCAACAGACGAAGACAGAGACAGGCAATTGATTATCATGACGACGATCGAAGACTGTTTCACCTACCTGGCAAATGAGACTCGCGCGCATGTTGATGCATGTTCGCCGATAAACGATTAATTGCACTTTTGGCTCATTGTCGGCACCAATTGATGATCTGTCTCTCTCTCTCTCTCTCTCTCTCTCTCTCTGTCTGTCTCTTATTGTCTGTTTAGTTTCACTATGCAGTGCAATGGTCTCTCTTCCTGGAAGGCGCATTCCTTCTTTTGAAATGCAGCGTCAACAATTCAATCGTCGACTGACGTCGACGGCGGCATTTTGCTTTTGCTTTCCACGATCTTTCGCCTCAGCTCAGCTCGGAAAGCCACCCAGAGTTGGCCCCCAACTTTTGCCAGCCTGATCTGTTGGCTAGCCACAACTGTCTGTCTGTCTGTCCGTCTGTCTGTCTGTCTTTAGAGTTCTGGCTAAAGAGACGCGCTAATGGCTCAACTAACCGGCAGTCATCGTCATCGTCGTTGTCGTCGTCGTGAGAACCTTTTTGCTGGGGCCAATGGCCAAGCAATTAACAACAACGACAACAAAGTAAAAGCTGTCAGGGGAAACTTCTCTTTCTCTCTCTCTCTCTGTCTGTCTGTCTCTCTCGCTCTATAAATCGCGCGCTGTATTTCATTATGCGCTAAAACTTTGGCTCTCTTCAGGCTGCATTCTCTGTCGCGACTGTTGAGACTGAGACTTTTAAAGCGACTTTACTTTAACAACGAAAAATTGTTTCCATGAATTTCCCACATTTTCCGCGACGTCGCTGCAGCACCAGCAGCAACAACAACAACAGCAAACTCGTTTCCATCAAAACGTTGGCGGCCAGCAGGCAGAAAACACAAAAACCAAAAACAACAACAACAAAAGACTTTCAATGGCCGCCATCCCTGTTTCTTCTCCCTCCCTGAACGTGATGTGCAATGCATTCGCTCGCATTCATGTGTGAAAAGCATTTCATTTCCACTTTTCCATTTTATTTTTCAACTGCTGAAGCTGCTGTTGTTGTGTTTGCTGCTTCCCAGGCTTCAACACAAAATTAGCATAATTGCAACAATGGAGAGCAGCAGAGTTGCCACCACCACCGCCATGCAAAAGCTCCCTCACGCTATCCGCCCACAACCACGCCCCCCTTGCAAGCCTGTCACGCTGCACTCTTGACCTCTGTCCCCAAGAAACTCTAAGTACAAAATAAAACTAGCACAGAAACAAGTGAAGTTATACTCTTAATTAAAACAATAAAAAAAAATTGATTAATTAGGTACTTAAAAGAATTAAAGGAAAGGGAACATTTGTATTAAAAAGTGTAGAAGAGATGAAATTAAATAATTCAAAAGATGCACAAAATGTAGCATATAAATATAAAATACTGCTATTCGATAAAAATACTGAATAGGTATTAAATAAACTGCATCAGTTACAAAATTTAATAATTATAATGAATTCAGAGGAACTAAAAGTGAAATACTTAAACAGTTAAATTTAATCATAATGAACTATTGAAATAATTTGATAATAATTAGATAGTAAAGTATAAAAAAAATCTTTATCGAAAAAAATACTGAATATGTATAAGATAAATTCCATAAATTAAAACTTTTGGAAACTGAGAGTTGCTAAAAGAGAAATATTAAATATAATAATATAGAAAGATTTTGATAACAACAAGATAGTAAAATTGGAAACATAAAAGATGAACCAACAACCTAGATGGAAAAATAATATATTTAGTAATATAATGTAGTTGGACTAATAAAAAAAGAAAGATAATGTTAAGAGAAAAACAGTATTAAACTAAGGATAGGTTTTGTTATTAATAAATTGTAGAAATATAGATAAACGTAAAATGAGAGCAAACGATTTAAATGAAGCTATAATCAGCTGGAAAATTGGTGCTCTTGGCCTGAGTTGGAGTTAATCCAACTTGATGCTTTGAAGTTGAACAGTTTTCAATGCCCTTCTTGTTGCACACAAATATTTTGGTACAACAACATTCACAACAAGAGTCGAGGCAGCTCCTCCAAATCCAATTCCAAAACTTGGAGTTGAATTTGTTGTTGTTGTTGTTGTTGCTGCTGTTTTTGGGGGAGTACTGAAGCGAACCGGTTGGGCCATGGCACATTTTTGTGCGACTCGTGTTTAATGCATTTTGATGACTGTTTTTTACTTTTTTTTTATAGCGTGTGTTAAGTCTCCTCTTTGATTGTATAGTATATTGAGGTTGCTTCATTTTGAAACTGATTCATTTGGCCAAATAAATAGGGTGAGGGAAGAGGAGCAGAAGAGAAGAAGAGAAGAGAAGCGCAACGGCGCGATCTTGTAGTGAACTTTAAATGTGAATCAAATCGCAGTTAGTTGAGTGCTCACTTGACAGCAATTTGCAGTTGCATTTTCGAGGCAGCCCCTTTCCCTTTGTTGCAACTACAAATTGTTGCTGTTGTTGTTGCTATCGTTGTTGTTGTTGTTGTTGCTGTTGTTGTTGTTAATAATACTTTGACTTTGGCCTTTTGTGGTTAACATAATCCAAACAAAACGCTTGGCACCCACAAAAAACGCAGTTGATTGACAGAATTGGGACGCCGCACACACATACACACACACACACACGTACACGTACACGTACATTCGTGTAGAAACACGCATATGGGCAGCATTTGAAATCTGCATGCGTGAAACTTAACGAAGCGTTAAAGTTCAAAGCGTTGAATTACACGACGAAACACTGAAACAACGACAACATACTGGAAGACAACGGACAACAGCGAGGGGGTGGGAGGGGAGAATTGTAACGCGGGCTCTTGACGCCTTGGTTTTGACTTTGGGCTCAATTCGGCAGCGGCAGCGACAGCAACAACGGCAGCATCTCAGCAACGGCATCAGCAACCCACACGCAACATGCAAAAATCACAGCAGCGGCAGCAGCAACAACAACAACAGTGAAGACGGCCTTGGACGACCCTTTCAAGTTGCTGGCAAGCCAAACCGAGCGTCGATTACATCATAGGTCAAGCAAAGATACCAAAACGACGTCGACGTCGGCGGCGGCGTCGGCTTCTTGGAAGGCAGCAGCAGGCCACAAAAAGTTTTGCCACTGAAACAGCAAATTTAACAGTTAGCATAATGATGACTCATGCAATGGGAACGCTTCTTGCTTGCTCTCTGCAGCATCACTTTCTTACACAGTCTTCTCCCCTCTCACACACTCACACATGATTTGGGTGCTGTGTGAATGCGACGTCGACGTTGAAGTCGAAGTCGGCAGCGAACTGCGTCACCTGCGTTTGATGACTCAGCGCACAGCAATGATCTGCTGTTGTTGTTGCTGCTGCTCTGACTTGCCATGGAATTTCATGTGACACCCCTTCCTTCTTTCCTTCTGCCTCTTTGCATTTGATCTTTCACTTGAACTAGCTCACAGAGTTGCATAGCTCGGACTTTGACTCAGTTCAGTTGGTTCAGTTTGTCACTTTGTTGGAACCAACTCAATTGAAGTGACAACAAACATTGTTATTTTTGTTTTCTATGTTTGGCTAACTTTCTGATATTTCTAAGTTCATTTACTGAATTTTGGCAACATAGCATACAACACTTTGTAGACTGCAATTTAACACTTTAAAATGTGAGAATATTTTATATTAACTTGATGAAAGCTCTGCAGTTACTACAATACAACAACTACAACTACTTTACAATAAAATTTAATAAATCATTGTTTCAACTCTCTGATTTAAAAGAATTAACAGAAGTTTGGCAACAACGCAAAGACACTATGTTCAACAATATTTTACTGCAACTTAACATTCCCGAATATTTGATATTAATGTTAAGAGCTGCTTAACGATCGAGTTGAAGACATTTTTGTGTTTGTGGCTCCAAATAAATTTAGATAACTTTCAAGCGAATTTATTGAACTTTGGCAACAGCGTTTGCGCAATTTATGCCACAACCATTTACTTTAATTTAATAACATGTCATTTGAGAAGATGTTATATTCAATTTAATCGTATAAATCCAACAAAGCTGTCAAGAAGTCTTCAGTTACTTTACGATAATGATCGTTGTTTGATTGCTTGTAGATACATTTTGACTGGTTTTTGAAAACGTATTTATTTATTTGTTGAGATGATTGTCTGGCTACCTTTTGCGAGTTTTATTGCATTAGATCTGCAAGTATTTATGGCGGCAATTTAATGTTTTCAAGTGTGGGAATATGTGTAGCATTTATTGAGTCAAAAAAGGATTTTTGCGCATTTCAAAATGATTTTTGTCGAGCGATTTGTATGCAATGTGCGACTCACAATTGTTGTTTAATGTTAATTGTGAAGCAAATAAATCTTTTTAACTGCCGCCTTAAAGTGTAAAAGAGGTGTCTGCAAGTCGTTCAAAAGCTGCAGTTATGATTCCATGGGAACAGGAAGAAATCAAGTCATGTTCTAAGCTGATTGCGTATTTTACTTGAGCTGCTGCTGCTGTTGCTGTTGCTGTTGATGTTGATGTTGCTGCTCCCTCGTAAGTTCTTGAGGCATTAGCTCTCATTAGTTTGCTCTAGACGCTGATAACGAAGCGTTTTCAATCAAGGCAGATATTTTGGTTTGCGGCTCCTCGCTAATCTGCTTATTTCTGCTGCAACAGTAGCAATAGTTGCGAACCAAAAAAAAATAAATAAAAAAAAGTGTAAGCAAACTACCGTTAGCAACGTTGAATTACCGATTGGCGGCTTATGTAACGCGTAATCGGCTTATAAATGATGCGCTCGCTTGACCTTCACTTGCAGACAGTTGATGCCGACTCGATGATACACATACGCCACATAAGCCAGCCAGCTGCAACAACTTGGTCTTTCTCTTGTGGATTTCCTAAGAAATTTAACAATGCTGACAACGTTCAAGACTGCGACGATCTGCATGCAAAGCAGCAGCAGCAGCAGCCGCAGCAACATCGTCGATGGCAACTGCTTCTCCTGTCTCTCTAGGCATATCCGCATTATCAACATGCAACAACAGCAACAACGACACACAACACATATATTTTAATAACAATAAGCACAAGTTAAAATTATGTTTTTGCCAAGGCACAGCTTGAATGCGCTTACCAAACAGCTCAAGCAAAACACAGATACACAGTATTTTCTGCGTTTTCTTTTTTCTTAAAATACTAAGTAATATATACAAAATACTAAATATAGCTCTTACTCAAGTTAAAGCTTCATATAATAAAGTTTTTGCTGCGTTCCCGTTTTCTGAAAACACTAAATAAATACTAGATGCAAAATACTAAATTAAGTTTTACCTTTGCCTGAAAATACTAGATATAAAATACTGAATAAAGCTTTGACCTAAGTCAAAGTGTCAGTTAGTAAAGTTTTCTACGTTTCATTTTTCTAAAAGTACGAAAAAAATATTAGATGCAAAATACTAAATAGAACTTTTTCCGTTTTCTCGAAATATTAAATAAATTCTATATACAACATACGAAATTAAGTTTTTACCCTTGTCTGAAAATACTAGACCTAAGTCAAAGTTTCACTTATTTCCTTTTTCTGAAAATCCTAAATACAGCTTTTAGATAAGTCAAAGTTTTCTTAAAATAAAATACTAGATACCAAATTCTCAATCCAATCCAATCAAAAATAAAAATAAAAAAAAAAATACCTATGCCAAAGTTTCATTCAAAATTGTCGCAGCAAGCATATCAATTTGCAGGCTGTATAATACTCTACGAAAAGAAAAGGGTAACTAAACAACAATAGTCATAAAGCATGCACAAGTTAATGAAACTTTGTTGCTGCTGCTGCTGTTGACTGTTGACTGTTGACTGCTTGGTTACTTGAGACCTTGATTATGTGCTGATGACACGTACAACATGTTGTTGTTGTTGTTGTGGCGTCTTTTGTCGCCCTGCGTTTTATGAGCTACAGCGCAGCAATGGAAATCTCCACAATGCCTCATTGTGTGTATCGAAGTTTGAAGTTTGTTAGCAGCGTGATCTGTTCACTTCCAAGCTGTCGCATGTGGCATGTGGCATGCGGCAGCATGGCTATCAATTGATCAGTGCACTGGCAAGAGAGTGAGAGCGAGAGAGGGAAAGGGAAAGAGGAGTTTAATGTAAGGTCGACAGTTAAGAACTTTGGCAAGGGGAATAACAAAAGCAAATCTCAGACAACGGCAACAACAGCAGCAGCAGCTGCCAATGACCAATAAATTCGTTTTGCGACTCTGTGGCAACGTTATGGACATGTGGCATGTGGCACTCAGCGGCGGCGGCGGCAAAAAAAAAGACTGTCGCCATAAAGCTTGCGGAATGTGTCTTATCAATAGACAGGCAATCTCAACAGCAACAACAACAACAACGTGAACTGTGTGGCAGCTCAAGGATAACAGCAGCTGAAGTGGAAGTTGTGGCAGCTGCCGCTGCTGCTGTTGCTGTTGCTGCTGTTGTTGTTACCGTAACTCGCAACTCTTGCTGCGCCTGCTGCCAATTGCCAGCTAATTTATCATAATTAAAGTTGTGCTACAAATGTGCACCTAAAGCAATCTCTTGCTCGCTCAAATGGAAGCCAACTCAGTTGAGAAGAGGAGAGGAACTCATAACGGAAGAACGGAAGGAAGGAAGGAAGGAAGAGTGCAAGAATAACGACGAGTAAGAGCGGAAGCGGGGGAAGAGCCAGACCAACAGCAGCATGGGGCAAACTAACGAGCCTGACACAATTTCAAGTGAGTGTCGGTGTCGGCTTTGAATGGGCTTTTAAGCTCCACCCATATACCTATGTGTGTGTGTGTGTGTGTGTGTGTGACTGGGACGCGCTTAAGGATGTAACAGGATAACCCGCTGTGCGCAATGTGCAATGTGCGCACAGTGCAACACAAAAGTAGGTGCATAAAATCAAAGTGCAACTTGAAAATTTACAAATTTACTTAAATGGCAATGCAAGCATTTCACAAGCTTTTCTAAAGAAATCTTTTTATTTAAATTGATTGCAAAAAATAAATATAAATTGAGATTGACACTTCATAATCTTTAGCAAAAATACATATTTTATATGAAAAACTTTAAACATTGCCACTTGAAAATTGAAAAAGAAATATATCAATTTTTAGAAACTATTAAATTACAAAGCAAAATCTTCAAAAGACAATTTAAAGCAACCATTTCTTTATACATATATAAATTTAAATGGCTGAAATAGTCTTATATATAAATACAAATTGACATTTGAAGAGATTGAGATTCTTATTCTTTTTTTAAAAAAAATCTCAAAATATTCTATTTCATATGGAAAACTTTAAAGTAAAACAAATGAAATTGAATATCATTTGACTTATTAATAAAAGTATTTTCATGAATTGCAAATATGCCATTTGATTACGCTTTTCGGCAGCCTAGATATTTATATGTATATTATTTTTAGAGCTGTTTTCATACTGCCGCTAGGCACTGTGCTCGCTTCGCAGCGCGTGCTTCCTGTCTATGCATAATGGAAAGGATGTCAAGTGTTTAAAGCCAAGGCAATCCCTCTCTCTTTCTCTCTGTCGCTCTCTTTGTGGCGAAAAACTGTCGCTGCACATGCCCCAGTGAGGATTGTGGATGTGGATTTGAATGGCGAATTCTGGATGCTGTTGTTGACTTGACGCTGAGGCGTCGACAACCCCTTGGAGTGCCTTGACATGAGCTTAATTAAAATCACAGTTGATGATGCAAGGCGGCTTTTGTGGTGGGTGGAGAAGGGAGCGAGGAGGAAGGGGAAGGAACGAGAAGAGCTTCGCTCTTGTTGCCTTAAATGGGATTTGCATTTTGCATTTTACGAATTGTGATTTGCATTCGCAGGCAAGCAACGAAATGAAAATGAAATGAAAGCAAACAAAACATGTGAAATCCTTGGCTCAAGCGGCGTATGCGTAATTATTTAGCGTATTTTCACAACAAAAAAAAAAACCAAAACGAAAACGCAATATACAAAATTATTAAATTAATTGTATACATTAAGCGAATGTTGTTGCTACTTTGTTTTTTTTTTTTTTTGTGTGTTGTGACCAAATTTGTTCACAATTAAAAACAAAGCGCGCGTAACGCCCACGCGTTTTTTTTACCCGTTTTTTTTTTTTTTTTTTTTTGGAGTGAATGTGTGTGTTGTTTTTGAGCTGCCCAAAAATGGCAGCGAGCGTCAAAAGTTTTTGCGTGTTTGCTAAGACGCATTAACAATTGGCACATTTAACGGAAGTTATTGATGTCAATTTGCAAAATGGAATAAGACGGGGGAAAGCCAACGAAATGACAAACGTACGAAATGATGAAATGACACTAAATCCATATCGGAAATTAGAATGCTTTGAAGAGGAAAAGCAGAGCAACCGCAACAGAGAGAGAGAGAGAGAGAGAAAGAGAGGGCAATAGAGATAAAGTGGCAAAAGGTTTAGCAAAAATAATAAAGATGCACAGAAAGAAAAAACGTGATAAAATCAACATTAAAATTTTAAATCAATTGTTTATTGTTTGTTCTTAAATCAAGATCGAAAATCTACAAAAAATCTAGATTACACAATCTGGAAATTCAAGATTATAATCTTGTTTCATGAAAGGAAAATCTTAAAATTGAACCATGAAGGCGAAATCTTAAATCAAGATCAAACATTTAGATTAATTCTAGATTGGATATATGTTACTTGATATTGATTGATTATGGCTCAAGTGCAATAGAGATTAATATATCTTAATTTTTATATAAAAACAGAGTAGAGTTTGAACCCAGCTTGAATCAAGATTTTAATGTTAAAATTAAACCTAAAAATCTAATTTCAAGATTAGATTGTTCTTTTTAAGATCGAAAATATCTGAAAACAAGATTTGTTTAATCGAAATTATTTTTCTCTATGAAATAATATTTGTAATGTTTGAGCTTATGAAATCGAAACAGCAATCGAAATGGGCAAAACGATAAGAATACCCGTAATTACGACAATTACAAATAATACTACTCCAAAATGGAAAATCTGCTGCGCATTGTCTATGTCGTGTTTGTCGAGCGATTACTGTAGACAGTTTTGTGTAAATTTGAATTTCGAATGCATTTGAATGATTTGTTTTGTTTGTTTTGCGTTCTCTTCGCATCGCTTCGATTTGTTTTTTTCTTCGCGTTGGTTTGTTTGCTTTTTTTTTGTTGTTGTTTTTTGTTGACATTCTGTGTGGGTCAAGCAAGTTCAACGCAACGCAAATTGTTGCAGCTACAATAGTTTGTTGCACTGCGTCATCATCTGCTGCTTTGGTGTGTTGCATTGTCGTCGTCGTCGTCGTCGTTGTTGTTGTTGCTGTTGTTGTTGTTGGTCTGGCCAATTTAATTGTCACATTAGTGAGGCAGCCGCCAAATGGGCGACACTGCCTTTGGGGTATGTCTAGTTAGTCACCTTAAGGGCAACTATTTGCCTGCTGCCTGCTTGCCTGCCTGCCTGCCTGCCAGATGATTTCACTCCACGCACAACATGCGGCGACGACATCGTCGACACTCTACGGTTCAATGCACCCGGTTGCACTAAAAGCACTGACTGCAGCAGTGGCAGGCAGCAACAAGAGGCAAGCACTTTAAGCACACTTTGTCGTCATTCTCGCATCCTTGCATCCAACCGTCATCATCAACATCGTCATCGTCATCGTCGTCATATCGTCGTTTGTCAAAGGCAACAAGAAAGATTCTTTAGCTGCTGCCAGTTGTTGAAGTTGTTGCGGAGTGTGTTGCAACCATTGGGAATGGGAGAGTGCACTTTTGTGGCAAAACTAACAAATGCATTTTTCACCTACACGGAAGCAACATATACATAAGTCTCCTCCTCTTTCCTCCCCCACCATCTCACTCTTGCCACCCCCAGAGTCTGATGTGTGTCGCTGCCGCTTTTGGGCAACTAGAGCTGCAAGTTGCTAACCTTTTGGTTGCAACACCCGCCTAGCAATTTGCACCTTGTTAACACAAAACGGTTTTACTCATTTGCAATACAAATTTGCGTAGTGTGACATTGTTGTTGCAATTCTAATCTGTTCTGTTCCGGTTGGGTGGGCGCCATCGACGATTGTTAGCATTCGAATTGTTTGCATTTTTTTGTATTACTTTTTTTTTTTTTTTTTGATTCGAGGAGATCTCACGTGTTTACACTCGACCCAAAGCCAAATAAGTCCAGGCAACTGCAATTCGCAATTTCGTTTCAAAACTGACCCGCAGCAACAGTCAATTTTGATGCCTACAAATGGCAACAGCACACTCCAGCTCCAGCCATGAAGCTTACTCGACAGTCAGCTACTGCATGGCAAAAGAACAAGTTCAAAGTGCCGGATGCTGTTGCCAACATTATCGCTCATTTATAATGCTTACTAGTAAACTAGACGTTGTAGTGCATAGTAGATGTATTAAAAGTCTTGCAAACCACGCCACAGACTTCAAAGCAGTTGTCGACAACGCGATGCGAGAGAAGTTGTGCTGTTTATTCAATTGAGCAAGTAAACAAAAGCAAAGACAGCTACAGCTACGAAATAGAAGACGAAGACAGCGAAATACTTGAAGCATTTCGAATTGTGCAGCACCAACTGCTGACTATCGATAGCTATGCCAAAAAAATACTATCGATGAAAGCATATCAGCAACAAGCATTAGCTTTAGTTTATGTTAAGAATCACTGTCAATATGTGTACTAAAAATATATTATGTTTGATTAACTGCTGGTTATCGAAAGTGTTATCGATAGCTATACAAAACATACTATCGATCAACCGATCTTTGAAAGATAAATTGTGATGAATAAAACTTCAAGTAAATTACAATGCAAAGCAATTTACATGTTCTCTTATCTTTCGCACAAATCTATAACTACAATATTAAGCGATATGGTTTAATCGATAGTATCTCGAGAACGGGCAAAGTCAACTCTCTAATTTGCAATCCATTTACTTTGTTCGGTGCGTTGAAGTTCTTTGATCTGCGTTGCTAGCAACAACAACAACAACTCGCTGTTGATTTCATTTAGCGCTGTCAAATATGTATTTGCTCCTACCCCTTTGCACATTGCAGCACCGCCGCTCTCCCCTCCTTCTCCATCTCCAACGCCAGCCAAACAAACAAGGCAAATTGTGCAATCGTTTTACTGCGCCACGCTCCACGCTCCATGCTCCATTCTCGCCCCCAGCCAAAGAAAAAGAGAGACGAACAACAAAAAAAAAAGAACGTCGAATGTAAATATTGATGCTGCTTGCGCAAATCTTTTTTAACCCCCTCCCCCTCTTTCGCTCCCCTGCCTCCCTCTTGTTGCGCTCTGCTCCGATTTAGCCATAGAACGACATGTTGAAGCGCACGTGCGCACGCTTGACGCGTTTTTAAACGCCACCTTATTTGGTCGCATGCCGACCAATAAATTGTGCGTCAGAAGGAGGGAGAAGTGAAGAGAAGAGAACAGAACGGAGATCAAAGATCGACAGATCGAAACAATGCCTTGTATGTGCCGAAACTCTGAGACTCGAATATCTGGGATGGATCCAAAGACGTGTTCTGGCTGCTTGTCAAAATCGCCAAAAGCTGACCATTTTGGCGAATCACACACACACACACACTCTCGTAATACACTCGATAGTCAAATTCACACTCTCGAAATCGTTGAACGCTATTAAATGCCGTAATAAGTGCTGTTCTAAGCGAGCGACAACTGTGACGCGCCAGATTCAATATACGATTCAATATACGATTCAATTCGAATCGATTTAATGAGCGATTCAAAAAAAGGGCAATGCGCGTGGGAGTGGCCAGAACTGGCCAAAAAAAAACAACAATACAACATGGACTCAACCATGAACCCGAGTCGGAGTCGAACGAGCAATGACACCAACGACTAGTGAAGCACCACGACACCACTGTGCACAGTGGAACCTCTGCCCTGCGTCAAGGCCTTAGACTAACCTTTAAAAGTTCACTCAACCAGCTGCTGCCCACGCCTCCATCTCCAGTTAAGTTCAGCTACAAAGTCGCTGATGCCTTTGCCTCTGGGCAGTAGTGAGAGCATGGAAGTCGCTTCAACTTACGCAACAGCAGCAACATTTTATGACCCATCAGCCAAAGCAGCAACAACAACAACAACAAGACCTTGCCCAATTAGTTGCCGTTGCTATAGTTATTTAATTAAAGCGAGAGGAGCAGAGATGATTGGGGGTACTGTAAGAGAGAACTGTAAATGCACCTGCAAGCGGAATGTTGACAGGGCTTGGCAACATGTTGCCAAGGTATATAGCGTATGCAAATGTTGCCAGCGTTAATTGAATAGCCCAACAGCAGCAGCAGCAGCCGTAGCAGCAACATCACATGCATCTTCATTGCGTGGCAAGCACGAAAATATTTCACTTAGACTTGCCACTCGATTGCACCTCGAGCGACACATTTGACAATTTGTGGACGTTGCAGCGACCGCTGCAAGCTGCAAGCTGCAAGCTGCAAACTGTGTGCATGCTGCAAGCATCTCTGTTGCAAGGCGTTGCCCGCTGTTGGCCAAAACAGCGACAGCGACAACGACAGCGGGTGAGCGGACGTTGCAACAATTAGAAACCAGTCCAGCGTGAAGGCGACGACAGCCTTACCGCTTATGTCGCTCATTATGGCATTGCCCCATCTTTAGTCTCTAGTCTGCAGTCTCTCCCAGCCAGCCAGCCAGCCAGATCGGAACAGACATACTCTTCACTTGCCATATAAATGGTAGCTAAACTGAATGATCCAAATATCTTCATATTTGTATCACAGAAATACACATATGTTTATTCACATTGTTTCATTGTCAATTAAAATACACAACATCGAGTTAGTTTTTAACATATATATTATATTATAATGAACTTGTATACCACACCGAATGTACAGACAAAGAGGGAGTTAAGATCAAGTGTGACCAAACAATATGTTAATTATAAAAAAATGTAATGTGATCAAATCATAAAAATGTAATTTGAATTATGTTGGCAACATAAAAAAAAATCAGCATAATTTAATCTAATTTATTGAAATGTAATTTCAATAATAATCTCTATCAAAGAATTGCAATGTAAATCATTTTGTTATCTCTAATGAATCTCGTAAAGTAAAAACAACAACCTCAAACAATTTTAGATGCAATTAAAAAATGTTGCTTAATTGCAGAGTAACGTAAAGTCGTGGTGTCCATTCTATTTTGGATTGGGGCATTCTTGTTAGAAGCGAAGAGATGTCGTCTTGAGGCTTGCGTGATGCGTCGTCGTCGTTGTCGTTGTTTTCTGCCTGTTTTTTTGCGGCTGTCTATCTGTCCCGTTTGTCCCATCTGCCCGCTGGCTCCTGCTGCCTGCTGCTGTTTGCCGTTGACGTTGCCGCTGGCCAACTACTTACTTACTTATTTGGTATGCCAGATTTGTCGCTGTTGTTGTTGCTAGTGGTTGCCGGAAGCGCAATTGCTTCATTATGGCACGTACTTTGTCAAAGGCGTTTCGACGACGCGACGCTACGCTGACGTTGTTCCCCCTCTCTCTCTCTCTCCTCTCTCTTATTCTCCTTGCTTACACTCTTACCAGCCTCAACGTGGCCAGAGTTTGGCTTTTGGTTCTGTGATGAGTCGCGTTGAGTCACTTTGGATGCCTCATAAGCTAAGCTGCGGTTTTCGTCCAACAATTGGGCAATCTTATGAATGAAAGCCAACCTAAGTCGGTTGGTTCGGGCCAAAGCCAAAGCATTTGGTGCGTGTGGGCCGCAAGCGTGTTGTGAGTTTGTAGTGTGTTGGCCAGTTAGTCAGTTAGCCACCAGTCCGGTTTTGCTCTTTGTCAAACAAAATACATACAAACACACACCGAAAGAAAGAGAGAAATAAGCATACAACTAATCCGTTTTGTTTTCCATTGTTCTATTGCAGGGGCAAATTTGCGGCTGTTCGTCGGGCGATACACAAGAATACCGGTTTGCATTTCGCGGCGAAATTCCTAAAGCGACGCCGACGCGCACAGAGCAGCGACAAGGAGATCAAGCACGAGATTGCCGTCCTAATGCTATGCGAGGGCGAGGACAACATTGTCAATCTGAATGCGGTGCATGAGACGCGCTCCGACACAGCGCTGCTGCTAGAGCTGTAAGTATCATACTCATTTCCCCCATCCACCTCCACGGACTTCAAAACTGAGCTGTGCACACTTTCGAGTGTCTGATTCCCTGACAAACTAACTCCAATTCAACTGATGACTCCCTGATTGACTGTCTAACTTTCTGACTTTTTGACCTCCTGACTTCCTGAGCAACTATCTGCCCAACTCTCTGACCTCCTGACAAACTGACTTACTGATTGCCTGACTAACTTCCTGATTGCCCTTCTAAGTAACTGACTAACTGCCTAACTCCCTGGCTTCCTGTCTTACTCTTTACCTGTCTGACTGACTCCCTGACCTCGTGACTGCTCTAAAAGACTTTGAAGCTAACTCCCTGATTGTCTGACTTGCTAACTCCCTGACCTCTTGACTCTCTGACCTCGATGACTTACTTAACTAAGTTGACCTAACTTACCCATTGCCTGATCACCACACTAACTCGAACTCCTTTTCATTCTAGTGCCACTGGTGGCGAGTTGCAAACAATACTAGACAACGAGGAGTGTCTAACGGAGGCGCAGGCGCGTCATTGCATGCGGGAAGTGCTCAAGGCGCTCAAGTTCTTACACGATCGCTCCATTGCCCATTTGGATCTGAAGCCCCAGAACATTCTGCTGGCAGGCGAACGCATTGAAGGTGAGTATCAATCACATCAGCCCCCATCCCACCATGCATTAACTAACTAACTAACGTAACTGTTCGTTCTACTTGCTAGATGGCTTAAAGCTCTGCGACTTTGGCATCTCGCGCGTCGTCTGCGAGGGCATCAATGTGCGCGAAATGGCTGGCACTCCGGACTATGTGGCCCCGGAGGTGTTGCAGTATGAACCGTTGTCGCTGCTCACAGACATTTGGTCGGTGGGCGTGCTGACCTATGTGCTGCTGTCGGGTTTCTCGCCCTTCGGTGGCGACACCAAACAGGAGACCTTCCTCAATATCTCACAGTGTGCGCTCACCTTTCCCGACAATCTCTTTGGCGGCGTCTCCCAAGCGGCCATCGATTTTATACGTCGCGCATTGCGAATTAAGCCAAAGTAAGTGCAAAAATGCTATTCCACCATGGGGAATGTATTCGAATTAATGTTTTTTTTTTCTTTTGCCTATTTTGCTGTTTAGCGATCGCATGAATGCCGCCGGCTGCCTGGAGCATGTCTGGCTGAAGGATGAGTGCGCACTGGATAGGCAAATTTACTTGCAGCACGATGCAGACTATGTGCACGAAGAGGAGGAGGACGACGACGACGATGAGGATGATGATGAAGAGGAGGAGGAAGATGATGATGTTATTGAGGAGGAGGAGGAGGAGGCATTGGAACAGCAGCAGCAGCAAGTGCAGGAGCCAAAACAGAGCACAACAACCACAACAGCAACGACAACAGTTAGCAAGCAAATAACGCCGAACAAAGCCACCACGCACAATGGTCACAGCCGAGCCCATTCGAGCTCCAAGATACCGATTGCCACCAGCCACAGCAACGGCCACAGCAACAGCAATGGCCACAGCAACAGCAACGGTCACAGCAACAGCCACAAGCTTAGCCCCAGCACAGAGACCACTACAGCCATACACACACTGCCGCAAACTTTGAGCATGTCGCCAGCGACAGCAACCACAACAACAACAGCAATCTTAAGTGCAAAGCCCACACAGATTGTGACGCCAACGCGTCGTGCCTCGGATTCGGATAAGGAGAACACATATACGGCGACGTTTGTGAAGAAACCGGTGGCCAGCACAGCGACCATACAAATTGGCAGCAATGGCTTGGAGGAGTCCACAGTGATTGCCACGCTGGCGCTGTTTCCCGATGCACCCACCACGCCCAAAGTCATTCGCAAGACGCCAGCAACGGAGGCAAGCTCGGCGACATCTGTGAAGGCGCTGGTCAAGAAGTTCCAGCTGGAGGAGCTCGAGGCGGCCAACAACTGTTGTTCGTCCGGCATTAGCAACAGCAGCGTCCAGCATTGCAACGGTGTTTGTCACACGTCTGCATCCCCGTCAAACAGTGCGCAACTGCAGCTGCAACAGCCACGCAAATGTTCGGTGCCCAGCGTGGTGGCGACGGCAGCGGCAACAACTGGCAGCAACATGCGGCGCAGCATCAGCGGCAACGGCAGCAACACCAACTGCAGCAACAGCAGCAACAACAGCGTCGGTGGCAATAAGACTCGACGTGCCTCCGAGCCGCTGACAGCTGTGCACAAGAAGCAGCAGCAACAGCAACAGCTGAATAACAGCTCAAGTCCGAGTCCCAGCAGCAACAGCAACAGCAATGGCACCATCAACAGCAGCAGCAGTGGCAGCAGCAACAACGGCAGCACAGCATTGCTGTTGAACACACGATCGGCAGCAGCGGCAGCGCATCATTTGCATCACCATCACATGCATCACCATCACCACCATCATCATCATCATGTGGTGATCGCTGCCAAGAATGCCGCTGCTGCTGCCACCAACAACTTGAGCTTGGATCAGGGCATCATCTGTTAGCTAAGGGCCAATCGTGTGCGCCGCAATGCCAAAAGTTTCTTTCACCGCTTCCTCTGCTGCATGTAACAGTGCCTCAACGTGTAGGCCTGGTGGTCCGAGCCCTAGCTGGGCTAGCTGGATCACACTTCTAATCCCAAATCCACATCTAATGGATAATGGAGAATGGATGGGGAGGCGGCGGCCTTCGTCTGTCGCTTCCCAGGCAAACTGGCTTACACGTGCGGAAGTTTTGTTTTAATTTTTTCAGTTTCTTAGTTAATGTTATTAGCATCTAGTTGAACTAATTACCACACTGTATACCCCCCTGCCACTCCCCCCAAACGCCGCCTACATATGTATAAGATGATCGCAAAATTTATATATATATAAATATGTATATTTAAGCATAATGTTCTTGTGCAGCATAATTATGAATGAGAAAGAGAAAGGGAGTGATCGCAGCAAAGAGAGAGAGATGGAGAATGGAGAATGGAAAAAAATAGAGAGGGGACCGAAGAACGTGAGCAAGCGAGAGGGGAGAACATAAAACATTGTTTTTTGATCGCAAAAAACTCATTTCAGACATATCAGTCCTTGTGTTGTGCGTGTGTATTATGTGTGTGTGTGTGCGATATAGTTTATTTTAAATCGAACGATCAGTTCGATGTTCAGTGTTTCAACGAAAGGAAAAGAAAATTAATGTCAATTCAAGAGAGCATAGAGCATAGCATAAATTATAACATTATTCATATACCAAAAAAACCAACAAACAAACAATCGATGGAGGATGAAGAGCAAAAATGCAGAAGTAGAGTGGAAAAAGAAAAGCAGAGAATTGAATCGTGGAACGTGAGTAAGATTCCATGTCAATATATACATATACATATTAGCATATATACATACATAATGTTGAATGCCAATTGGTAATTGTTTGTTAACGTAAAATTAAATGAAAGATGGACAGAAGAAAGATGGAAGATGGAAAAGGAGCTTCGCTTCTATGGCGGCGAAAGCAGTTACTTATTAACCAAATGAATTAATCATACATAGTGCATCTAAAGCATATACATACATACAAATACGTATGCATAAACATACATATATATATACATACTCATGTGTAGTTGAAGTTGTTCGCATTGATTGTTCAAGAGTTACTTAGACGAGTAGAGCGAAGAAGAAGAGACGAAGAGAGGAGAAGAAGACGTTGTTAGGCGATTGCTAAATTCAATTGTTAAATCTATCTGTATGTGTGTGTGGGTGTGTGTGTCTGTCTGTGTCTAACGTTCATTACATACATATAAATACATACATATATATATACACACTACATAATAGCATACATTATCGTACAACCACGTTTTGAGTTTGCGCCCCCTCCCCCTCCACTTCCGCTTTAGTTTTGATTCTCTCTTATTCCCCGCTCCCTTCACTTAGATTAATACTTACCTTGTTTTTAGATACAACAAACTCCCATCCCCCAAACCACCCCCTTAATTGGTTACTTTGTACATATATATATTCTTAATTTTTTTTTTTTTTTTTTCTTTGTCTTATTCAATTAAATGAATTATTTCAACTCCCTTTTTTTTGCAAAAACACAAAAAATAAACAGCATACAAGTTGTATTTATTAGGACAAAGCGCGAGAGAAGGTCAGTTAATTGTTAAAGAGAAATAATTAATTTATAATGATAAATATTATGTTTAAAAACAACAAAAAAAGAATGAAGAAAAGAAAAGGATAAAGGACAAGAAGAAACGAGCCTTTCTTGATTTCTATTTTTACCATATAAATAATTACGTGAATGATGCGAGTACTACTTCTCTTATTTAAACAAACAAAAACAATAACCTTATACCACAATTATTATTATAATGATAAACCCTTTTTTTTTGCATCGTCGTTTACTGTATATTATGTAGTAGTTAAATCGAAGAAACGAGAAAGTGGAATACGTGAATTGTGCGTTTTATTTGAAAAGTAATTTTAATTGATTGAAATTTGTTTGAGAGAAAATTCTATTATATTATTACATATAGTAATTATTTTATAGATAACTAATTTAAAATATATTCAATAAAATTACGAAAAAAAAAAATCAATGTTTTGTTTGTGTAACATCGTTCAAAGTGGAAATGAATCATTCGAGGAGATATTGTGGTATCTTGTAATCATCGAAGACACCCGTAAACCGGATCACCCAACCGAGGCCATTATTGTTGACCGACTTGTGGAACTGCACCGACAGCTGACTTCGTTTACTCTTATAGACTTTGGGTTTATCGTCACCACAGTAGCGTGCCATCTCCTGCAACTGCTGATCGGGTCCTCCGGTGTCCTCCAGTATCTGCAGATAATCCGTGTTACAGGTGGACCTTGAGCCCAATTGAATGACTAAAAAAAATGGAATTGAATTAGTCAGGGAACTGAGGTTAGTGAGAAGAGAATGATACTTACATTCGAAAAGGAGCATTACACGATTGTTGCTCGGCACCCGCAGGTTCCAACGGCAATTGGAGTTGTTGCGCACACTCTGCGGATAGAAGGCGTTGCTGAAGACACCCGCCGTGTTGTAGATGTCACCACCACAACCAGGTCCCAGTTCTACTTTGTTAGCAATGTACGTCAAATCGATGTTGCTATAATAACTGCCCGTCTTAAAGTGCAGCCTCAGATCATTGGTCTGAGTGAACAGTCCGGAGCCCGCCTGGACATAGCTGCACTGTTGCTGCAGCGATCGATTCGTCGCCTTATCGAACACCTCCAAGGACTCTTGAGAGCAATCCGTGGAGCCAAGCGTAATCTCCGCATAGTACAAGCTCAGCACATATCCAGCGGGTGCTGTGATAAACACATCACAGTCGGCGGTGTCGGCGAACACAATGCGACCTTGCAATCCGCCATAGTTGTGGCTACAGCCAGCATTGGCCATCAGTTGCAAACGGAAGCCCGGTCGACTGTTTGCCCCATTGCTGTGGAATTTCACGTATATCTGCTTTGTGTGCGGATAATAATCGTCGGGTATGCCAGAGCCACAATAAACATGCTCCGATGCATAGTCGAAGTATTCGCCTCTTGATTTCTTACCGTTGTAGATCATGTGACTGCCATAACCTTGCTCCAGTTGCACTGCATTCTATCAACGAAGAAGTAAATCCATAGAGTTCAATTGTTTTCTTCCCCAACTAATTATTTAGGTAAGTTGCTAATAGTACTGTGAATGAGCTAATCTCAATTGTATGATCAATTAACAGATGCAAAGCTAGAAGTCTCTTGAAAGCTCCCTCGTCAAACTCCTACAGACTTGGAACTTACCTCGCTGTCGTAGATCTTCAGATAGTCAAACGCACAAGTGCCATTGGCATCGGATCCCTCCAGATCGAGACTGAGGAAACGCAAATGCAGCATCACATCACTCTCGATTTTCCACAGACAATACACATTATTGTCATAGTTGCCCTGCTCGTTGACCGGCGAACGTAATTCCATCGGCTGCTTGCCATCGAATTTGATCAATTGACTGCCACAAGTGAGCGGCTTGGCGGTGACCACAAATTCAAAGCCTGTATCCGTAACACCGCCATCGGTAACGAAATTCATGAACAACGTATGCTGCGATGTTGTCAGTTTCGGTGGCAAATCCTGGCCACAGAATTTACCCAGATCCTCGGCAAAGGGTCCGGCACCGTCGCGTATCACCAAATAGTCAGCTGTACAATTGTTGGTGGCCTCTACGTGGAAACTTCGAAATTCGGCGCTCAAATAGTAACCCGAAGGTGCTTTGAACACAAAACTACAGTCCAAATTATTTGCGTATTCTCCCACATATTTGTTAAACGTATAGCTGGCATTTTGCTCGCCCAGCATGATGTGCTCATCGCAATTGGGCATCACACGCACAACGAACTTGAAACCATTCGATGATTCCGATTGATCCGAATAGCTGTGAATCAAGGCACGATTCGTGTTTATGTGCACGGTGGGCATCTCACCGCTTTGCATGCGACCACAGTAGCGAGCCAAGCGTTGCTTCTCATCCGGCACGGGGCTGGCAAAGATCTCGACCCCGTCAAAGGAGCATTGACGCGTTCCCGCCTCCATGTCCAGCTGCTCGAGCTTGATGGCGAATTTGCTGCCAGCTGGCCCCGTCAGATTCCAATAGCAATCGCTGTTGTGTGGCATCCGATCATCTTGATGCTGACGCGGTGACTCCACCACCTGAGTGCTGTTCACAATGCCACCGCACATCCGTGTGGCGTACTCCAACTGGAATCCCTGGCCGCTGAACGAACTGTCCGATTGCATGATCAAGTTGATCGATTTCTGTGCCCGATACACATGCCGCTGCTTGACGCCACACAGCACCGCCGTGTTTTTGACATCATTGTCATCAACCGTTGTAATTGTCACATTGTCGAACATGCACATGTTAACCGGCGATCGTTCCAGATCGAATTTCACGAAATTGATTAGCAAACCCGCTGCATTCGGATCCCTCTTCAGGAACGTGTAACTGCAATGCAAATTTGTTAAATAGCCCACTGGATAGCCGGGACTATTCAGCACACGTGGTGCATCATCGGCATAGAGGATGCCGCCACAATTACGCTCGAAGCGTGCAAGAAAACCATCGGCGGTTGTATCGCCATCGGAGCGGAAGATCAAACGCATGGCGGACGTTGTTGAATTGATGTAAAGCGGAGGATCACGACCGCAAATCGTTTGCAGATCTTCCCACTCGGCGGTGTCGCCCATGGTGCTGTTTGAACGCAGCTGCTGGACACGCAAATAGTCCTTGGTGCAGCCATTGCTGTTCTCAATGTAGAAGCGAGAGATGAACGTGAGACCCACATGGAAACCGGAGCCGGCCTCAATTTCCCAAATGCACTCGACATTATTCTTGTACTGCTCGCTGAACTCGATCTGACGATACGGATAGCTGAGACGTCCCCCACAACCGCTGCCATACTTGACGCTCACATTGAATGTGGAACTGGGAGTGGAATTGCTGCTGACTGCTGTGTCAACTGGCGCATGGTACTCCACGAAGAGACCACGCTCCACCACCTTGTTGACTTCCGTGACCTCCTGACAATAGCGACCCATCAACGGTGAATTCTGATCGGGACCATTGTACACCAACAGATAGTGCACATCACAAGCACCAGTTAAATTCGCGCTCACCGACACCTCCAGCTGCACGTCCTCCGGCGACAGTGGATCCTCGGCATTGGCATCGGGACCCACAGCCCAGGCACAATGCGTCTTGCCCGCTGCTGGCTGTGTGATGGTCATGTTGTCGCCCGGTTCAAGGGGCCAGACGCCGCCGCAATTCTCAATGCTGTAGTCGAGTGCCAGCGAACGCAGCTCGTTGCGACGATTGCCATTGACAACGACCTCAACAGGGAAGGGCAGGAGAACGCTTTGATTGCTGGCGGCGCCACCATCGCACAAGAAGGTCGGCATCAACGGTTTGGCGGAATCTCTGAGCAGCATTTTCAGGGGCGACAACATGTTGCACACATGACGGTTTTGCATCATCACCGACGTTGTGTTGTAGTCCATCACGCGCAGTCGGATTGTGTTGTTGGGCGGCGGTGTGAGCTGTGTGCTGCAATAGATCGAATCGTTAAAGTTGCTAAAGCGCACTAAACGATGTTCGTAAACGTTCTTGATGCAACTGCTCTCGCCATAGGCTGTGAAACGCAACTTGAAGCCGCGATGCGTGTCAAAGGGCAGCAGGAAGGCATCGATGCTCATCGTATTATCCATAGAAATGACTTCGGCGGGCGGATCGCGTGTATAGCGACTAATGACCGCCTGCATGTTGAGATCCTGGGCAAAAACTAAACGACCACGGTACGATGAGTGAGAGCTGCCAATGTCAAAGTCCAGTATCTCGACCCTGACGCGTTTGCCTTTCGGCACCTGGATGCGCCACAAACAATGCGTGGGCACACGCACACCCAACGGATAGTTGGGTGTCTGCAGCACACCCATGAAGGCATCAATCGTTTCGCCACAACGCGTGCCCACCGCCTCATAGCGCAGCTGGAAACTCTCCTGGACTCCCAGCTGTCCGGTGGGCACAATCAGATGCAGCACCACCTTGTTGGTCTCGACGAGGAAGCGACGCAATTGTGTGCCACACACTGTTACGCGATCGCTAATGCGCTCCTCCTGATAGTTATCGCCAAACGGTTCTATCTCTTCGAGCAGCAAATGGGTTCGACCCGTACAATTCCGTGGATCGCCGGACAATTGCATAGCCCCAAAGTTGAGCTCTATACTGCTACCCTTTTCCATTTCAATCGTATACACGCATTCCCTGGCCACTTGCGTTTGTTGTTGCAACGGGAACTGCTTGAGATTCGGAGAATTGATAACGCCGTTGGGTGTGTAGTAGCTGCCACCACAGTCAGCTAGCTTAACTCTCGCTTTGAAACCGGTTCGTGGCTCCAAAATCGACGTATAGAATTTGACGCGCAAAACGTTGCCAGAGGAGTAGACGACGTTCGGCTTGCGATTGCCGCAGTAGCGTCCCAACTGTGGCATCAATTCGGTGGCACCATCGTTAAGCTGTACAAACTCCTGATCACAGCCCTCATCCACGTTGTCCGTTTCCGCGGTGCCGCTGTCGTTCTTTGGACTACTGCTGGGCGTCAAATCGAACGCTTCGAACTCCAATGAAATGCGATGTTGTGGCGGCGCCTGAACTTGCCACACACACTCCGAATACGGATTGGGCAGATTGGGATAGTTGGGTGAGGTTATCACATGACTTCTGAATTTGCCGGCACCTTCCTCGAGCACAATTTGCCCGGAACAGGCGTGTCCCAATTCCTCGTATCGAATGGCGGCCTTCAAGCCCATAAGCCGACCTTTGTGGAATTTGATGTGCGCCCGATTCGAGGTCGTCTCGAGCACATCGGTGATGTTGTTCTCACAGTACTTGCCACGTCCCAGGAACGGGGAATCCTCCTCGGCACCGTTGCGCAACACAAAGAAGTTAAGGCAACTATCCATCGTGCTGGATCGCAGCTGCGACTCAAGGAACGTGATGCGCAACCGTTTGCCCTGACGAGCTCGAATTGTCCAGATGCATTCTTCTAAAAACATCGTACGGCTGCGAAGCATCTGCGTGACATTAAGGACACCTTGACGTGCCGTCAACTCGACACCGCAAGCACTGCGCACCTGTGTGGCAAAGCCCGTTTTATTAACGCTGGCGTCTGTGACAAATTCGAGGCGCAAATACGGTTTTCCATGGAACCAGAGGCCGCTGGCATTTAAAGGTCGACAGAGCTTGGCGAGCTCCGACCATGTCTCCAGGTCATTGCTGCTGGACACAGTTAGGTAGTCCGTAAAGCATTCGTCGCTAAAGACTTCCAAATCGACGGTGGTCACCTGAACGGCCGCATGCGTGGCTATATCCGATGGCACCAGATCCCAGGCACAACGCAAATTCGTGGCATAGCCATGCGGATAGCCGGGTGAATTGAAAGTGAGCATGCCATCCACATGGACCAACTGATGTCCGCACAGATGTATCTGCTGCTCGGCACTGCGATTCGAGGCAACCGCTTCCTTCGACAGGCGCTGCCAATCAAGTCGGAAGGGACCGTGTGTCGCCGTGATGTACATCACATTGGTGTGTGAGATCATTGGACGTGATGCCTCCACTTGGAGCTCGGCGCCAATGTCCGTGTAACCATCGTAGAAGTGCAGATGCTGCAGGTCGACATCCCGCAAATGCTCTACGGCTATCACTATCACAAACTCAATGCCGACGGTAATGCGCCAGCTGTATTTATCGGTAGTATCAAGTCTGCTGGGATAATGCGGCGACTCGATGATGCCCGCAGTGCCGTTCAGTTCGTTGTGGTGGTCTAAGGGTATGAAATATATTAATAAGGGATTGGACCTAAACTAATTTCCCCCTCAGTCCACTTACCATAGTTGTACTTGGCCATAAATCCCTCACCCACCACATCATCGTTACTCTTGAACTTCATCCAAATGGCGCCCTTCGACTTGATGTTCGCCGGCAGCTGTGTGCCGCAATAGACGCCAATGAGTGGGCCACGCGATGACTCCTCACGTATTTCCAGATAATCGTTGTTGCAGCCATCGGACAGCTCCAGATCAAACGATTCAATGCTCAGCGACAACGAGTTGCCAGAGGATGCCGATATCATCCAATAGCATTCAATGTTCACCGGATAACTCGATGGATAATAGGGTGTGGTGAAGGCACCCGACAATCCTGAATAATCGCTGCCACACATCGTGTCCATGGTCATGTAATTCGCCTCGAATTCGGCGACCAGCAACAGCGGCACACTGATGGTTAACGCATTGCCATGTGAGATTAGCGCCGGCGGATGACTGCGACAGAAACGTTGGCGTGCCGTGCCCCTTGTTGTGTCACCCTCATAGATCTGAATGCCGTGGGGCATGCAATCGCTTTCGGTGGCATAGGCGTCCGAGGCATCCGTATGCAGCTGAACATGCTGTGTGGTGAAGATGATGCGCTTGCTGGGATCGTTGGCGCGCAGCACCCAAACACAGGTCTCGTTGCGTGCCACCTGATGGGATAGTGTCAGGAACTCGTAGCTTGTCTCATCGATCAGCAGACTTTGGCCACAGGATTCACGATAGTGCAGCCGAAAACCATTGTGCTGTACCGAATCGTCCGTTACAAAACGCACTAAAGCTCGATTGGTTGCGGACTGCTCGCGTTGCAGGTGTTCTCCAGAGCAGAGGGAAAAGATTTGTGCTCCCTCGGTGTCGTCCAGATCGCTGTCGCCCATAGAGTACGTATCGCTGGCTATCAAATCGAAAGCCGACAATTTGTCCCAATTGCAATTCATACCCGTTTCCAAATCCATCGCCTCAATGGCAAATAAAATTCTATGATGTGGCGACACCTCCAAAGTCCATTCGCAATTGCTGTTCCGTGGATAGGGTCGAGGATAACCCGGTGACGAAATGACACCGGCTTTAGCTGTCAATCTGCCGCCACATTCTGTTCAACGATGGAAGCAATTCAATTCCAGATTTCACATGACACTTTCTAACACAATACTTACTGCTGGGAAAAATGCGATACGTGGCCTCGAAGCCGCGTCCATTCGTCGAGCCGTCACTATTGAAGCTAACATGCAGCTTGTGGCCAGCGCTGGTGATAATCATTTTGTCGTTGCGGCCACAGTGTCGCTCAGTGCTGAAGTTGTTTCTAAACGAATTGGAGATCTGTCCGAGGGGGAAAACAAATAAGTAGGTAAGCTGTATGTTTCTATGTTAACTGAACTGAAAACAGTAACATATGTTAAATAAAAGAGCTGCTAAATTTAGCATTGAAAACTCTCTTGACCAAAGAGTTATTGTGACAATATTTGGATTTGAAGAGGCGATATTCGCTTTGGAAAAATTGACCGCTAAAGGGAATATCCCACTTCATCAGGTTTTAAGTAAACAATTATCTGTACGGTCAGCACAATTTTTGTTCGATCAACAGAGTTGATTTCCCAAAATACTTCATGTCATACTGAGTCATGTGTCGCATAAAGGGAATACACTTAATATAACTGTGCGCTATGGGAATTTTGACTATATGCTTACTAAAGTTATAATAGTTAACGGGTAAAATGAATTGAGGCAGTCTACTAACCACAAGCGAATCCTTGGTGCAATTGACACTCTCCTCAATGTCCATATAGAGCACCGTGAGCTCAATAACCTGGCCCAGCGGTGCATGGATCAGCCAATAGCATTCCAAATCGTTGGGATACACCTTCGGATAGTTGAGCGATTTGAACGAGCCGTTCGTGGCACGCAGCTCATAGAGACAGCCATCGATGCGATACTCCAGCCGGAAGTTAATGCGACTCGTGTTGTGCACAATGCTGAGCAGCTGACTTGTCACGTTATGCATCCCAATTGTGGTAATAGACGTAGTCACGTTAGTCTGACCATCGACGAGATAAACGCCACCCTCCTCATCATTCGGTTGACCTTCATGTCGGACATCGAAATGCGAAAACTCCACGAGAATGCGATTGCCACGCGGCGCACGAATTGTCCAGCGACAATCGATGGGTGTCGCCATATAGGACACGCCATAGTTAAGGCTCTCGATGACTCCCTGATGTGTATCCAGCTCGACCACACAGTTAACCGCGTACGTTAACCGAAAGCCACGAGCCGAATTACTTGAATCGGAATGGAAGATGATATTCGCCTGATTGCTATCCAATAAAAAAACCCTGTTACCCACCGGAGGCAAGGTGCACAGCGGTTGCAATATAGGATTCCTCGGCACAATATTGGCATCGATTGCCTCAATACTCAGATAGTCGTAGGCACACGAGTTCAACTCCTCAATTTCCATATCGTCCCACGTGATAGTCAGCTGCGAACCCAAGTGCGACCTCAACTGCCACTCGCAGTGCAGCTCATGGGGATACTGACCCGGATAATTCGGAGATGTGATGACACCCGTATCGCTCTGCAGACGTCCGCCACAGCCGCTGGCCACGGTGCGCCAGCTGAGGCGAAAACCACGCGCCTGATTCACGTCATTCGTGTGGAAATGCAAATAGATCTGATTGGTGAAACTGGGAATGCGTCGCGGCATATTTGTGCCACAGAAGCGTCCAATCAGCGCTGATTGATTGTTCATGCCGTTGCGCACCTCCAGCCAATCGGCATGACAATTCGTCGAGTTCTCCAACTCGAATAGATCCAGCTGCAGCTCCATTTGCCGCCCGGCGCCCGTCACCACCTGCCAGACGCAGTCCAGGCCGCTGCTATAGTTGAGCGGATATAATGGCGAGGTGAGCATGCCCGCTGCACTATGGATGCGACCGCCGCAATCGGAGCGATCGACAAAGCGATACGACAACTCAAAGCCATCCCCAGTGTCCGAGAAGTCCGTGTGCATCGTGACCGTTAGGGAGCGCGAATGACTCACAATATCCTCGGGCAATTGACTGCCACAGACGCGCAACAGTTGCGATCGTTCCGCATCCGGTTGGCCGGCAATCAAGCCATCATAGATACTCACATAATCGAAACTACAGTCGCCGTCCTCCAGATTAAAGCTGTGCCAATGCAATAAAATTGCCTTGCCGGGCGGTGCCATAATGATCCATTCGCAGCGCAAATCGTTGCGATAGTGGCCAGCAGAATCTGTCGGTGAACGTATGTGATCCGATTCCTTGGTGTGCACCCCACCGCACTGATAACTCGATATGGGCATAGTATGGTATTCGAACCGATAGAAATGCGCCCCATTGCCGTAGGCGGTGACTTCCGAATGAATGATCAGCATATTCGTTTGACTCACATACTCTAGGGGAGCCGGCAAAAATCTACAAAACGGACCACGTATAACCTTATTGAGGCCATCGTTAAATGTAAGCGCATCGCCATCCGCACAGCTCCGCGGCTCTATTGTCTGTATCTCATCATAGACCTCCTCCGAGCTGTCCGACGTGTCGGTCTCAAAATCCAAACGCTTCAGCGTAATAATCGTATTAGGGGGTGTGACGATTCTGAACGTACACGAATGCGCCTTCCGAGTGCCGTTGGGATAACCCGGTGAGCTAATTGTGCCATTTGGTGCGTCAAAGGTGCGCGAACATTCCATGCGATAGTCAATCTGAAATTGATCGTCAAAGCGCACAGCAATATATTTAATACGCAGGCGACTGTACATCGAATTGAAACTGGGCGGCATTTGCAACGGACTGCCGCAATGTTTGACCGAGAGCCAGCCATCGCTGTTGCCACCGCTGTTGTTCGTCTCGGGCAGCTCGTAGAACTCCATGCAGGAATCATCAGCCAGACTGAATTGCTTAAAGTCCACGGCAATCGATTCGCCGGAAGCCGAGCGTATCTCATAGTCACAGGTAATACCGCCAGACTCAACTTCAATGTTCGGTGCTTTAATGGTGCCACGAGGGCTGGTGTAGATGCCTCCACAGCCGGGCAATTGATCCTCGAGCGAGTAATGGAGCTGGAAGCCCAAATCGCTCCCCGTCTCATCCGAATGGAAGCGAATGAAGGCCTCGTGCGTGGGCAGCGTCAATGGCGCCGGTTGTTGGCTGCTGCAGTACTTGAACAGTTCCACATCGGAAAGAGCATCGCTTATCTGTGTCAAATGTGAGTTTTGTATTTGCAGTTGAACCCATTTAATAACTCTGCTTAACTCACCTGCACATAGTCAAAGTCACAGGTGGCATGTTGCTCCAATTGCAGGCTAAAGAATGTCAATTTAATGCGCTTCGCGCGCGGCGCCACCAAATGCCATTGGCAATCGCGATTCTTGGGATATTGGCCTGGCGAACCCGGCGAGGCAAGTGTACCATGTGTATCGATATCGATGCGACCACCGCATTGCGGTGTAATCGATTCCCAGCTAAGATCGAAACCCTCGTGTGCCGTCGAATTGTCCGAACGGAACCACAAGTACAGCTGATGGCTGGAGGAGATGATGTTGCCGCCATGCGGTATATGATTGCCACAATAGCGTCCAATGATTTGTGCCGCAGCCGAGCGCCCATCGTTGATCTGCAGCCAGTCAAAGCGACACTCGGCGGAGTCCTCCAAATTGAAGCTATTAAATGTCACATTCAGCACTAGCGTCTCATTGGTTCGTATCACCCAAGCACACTGTGCATTGTGCTGATAGCTGCTGCCACTGGGGGATAACGAAGTCGTCCCGTTTGACCCACCAGCATGCCATTGCAGCTGCTGAAGCGCTGATCGCACAGTCGACCACGATAGCCGGGCTGACACTGGCAGACGAAGCCATCGCCCGCGGACGTTTGACTGCAGCGTCCGTTGTTCTGGCAGGGATTTGAGGTGCACGGATTGGGCAGCGGCTCGCATCGGGGAGCGCGGTAGCCACGCGGACACAAGCACGTATAGTTGTTGGGGCCACGGTCGAGGCAGACTCCACCGTTCTGCAAAGAGCAGGGATTGCAAACAAGAGTTAAGATTGAATGCTCCTTTTTACGTACATATGTATATAATACAAACATTCACAAAAATCTTAATAAGCCAACCATAAAAGAAGAAATAAAGAAATTTAGTAAGAAATACATCAATAGAAAAAAATGTAAGCCTTAAGAAGTCTGAAAAGATAGCAAATACTCGATCTCCCCGATTATTATTATTATTGTATTAGACAGATTGTAAATAAAAGAAGAGAGAACAAAAATATATATAGTTGAAGGAACCATTAAAGCGATACACATTCATTTACTATTCGTTATATCATATTAAACTCTCTAACATAGATACGATCAAATAGAGATAGAAAGAAATAACGCTAGCCAAAATTGGTAATATTAATATTTTAATATAACAAATGTAAGTAAAAATTTATATTTTTACCTTGACTATGAGCTAGAGCATAAAGAGCTTCGTGGAATAACGAAGATTATTTTTTTTGGATTACTAATATTTAAAATATGTAAATTTTGATTAAAATATATTCTAACATTAACTACTCCTTATTTTAATGAATGATTATCAATAGCAGCCTCCTAGCTCTTACCGTTTGACTTTTAACTTACATCATTGGGAACTTAATGATTCCCAAGTGGTTCTATCTTCATTTGTGTGTTTTTGTTTTTTTTTTTGTTACAAATATTTTAATCATTTTTAATTGTGATGAAGATGTATTCGATCATTAAGAAACTCCTTCTTATTGAATGGTCATAGACTTATTGCATTTTTAGATGCATTGATAATTTTTATCACTTAACTTATTGGTTACTGGGAACCTTATGATTCCCAAGTAGACTAAAAGGACACTTAACGCCAATAATCAATTTTTTTCTTGTGATTGAAAAAGAAACTATCCAAGTTAATACTGATAAATGGCGAACTTACCAAACAGGGCATATCGTTGCAGTTGTTGTTGGTGCCACGAACGCAGCCATTCTCGCCATAGCCACTGCCCACCATGCCCTGGGGACAACTGCAGACAATCGTATTGGATATCTCCGAGCAGATGGCCGCCGGATGACACAACGAAGCACGTTGCGTGCAGCTGGTCAAGCCAAAAGCATTGGGCGATTGTCCGGAGGCGTCGCCATTAATCGGTTGGCTGTTGCTGCGCACACAGCTGCGTCCATCGCCCGTCCAGCCAATGGGACAGTTGGCGCAATGACTGGAGCCGTAGGTATTGATGCACTCCACCCGCGGACTGAGACTGCAGCCGCCGTTGTTCGTCTCGCACTCGTCAATGTCCCGACAACTGGCACCGTTGCCAGTCAGGCCGGGGGCGCAGGGGGCACAGGTGAAGCTGCCCACCAGATTGATGCACTTGGTGGAGCAGGGTGTGTGTGCGCTGGCACTGCATTCGTCCACATCCTCGCTGCAGCTGGGCGACAGCGCATTGCTCTTCCAGCCGGGCTCGCAGATGCAGCGATAGCCAACCGCATCGCTGCTGGGCACACAGCTGCCGTGACCACACAGCTCCCAGGCACTGGATGAGGCGCAGTCCCCTTGCGCTGGGTGCAGTGCATCCCATGCCAGCCGGGCGGACACAGGCAGCTGAAGGTGCCAAATTGATTCACACACTGACCGCCATTCTGGCAGCCCAAATCGGTGCCCTCAAACAGGGCACATTCGTTCACATCCCTCTCGCACTTCTGGCCCTACAAAGCAGATAAAAAGAGACAGAGAAATTGCAACTGAGCTTTGAAACGCCCCTCAATACGCCCCGCGGCGATATGCTTACTTCGAAGGCGGCACGACACTGGCATCGAAATCCATCCAAGGTATCGTAACAGGTGCCGCCGTTCTCACAGGGATTGCTCTTGCAACTGTGTTGATCCAGTCTCGTCTTCAGCCGTTGCGCCTTGTTTTCCACTATGCGTAGACGCACCTGCAGACGACGCAAGAGCAAGCGACTTGCATGGGTTCTAGAGCAGATGAGCACAACTAATTTAGTCAAATTGTTTCTTAGGAAGAACCATAGAGTTTCATACATAATGAAGGAATATATCCCATAGAAATGAAATTCCCAATGCTATAGCATATAATAAAATGCCTCCAAACTGCATTACTCCATTAACTAAACGAGATTATTCAATATTCTTGAAAAGTGTTATCAGCATTCAGACAATTATATTTCTTTTAAGGAGCTTATATTAACCAAGCTAAAGCTGCAAATCTATTCTATATTCAATATATGAATTTAAATATTATATTAAATTGTCATTGACCGTTAAGCAAATTACATTCTTCTTTTTCATTTAACTTCAATTTAAAACTCCTCAAATTAAACATTTTTTCGTTTCTGCAACTAACATATGTTACATTATTGAATCATAAATTTATTTAAATCTTAAATTCCGTCTTTAACCATAGTTCTTTGATTTCTATTTCGTTTTTAGTGCGCTTTCTCCTACCTGTTTAGCTGCATTCTCAACATGGCATTCAGCCCATTTGAGCCAATTGACTGAGCCTTGAACTCGTTCAGCTGATCGGAAAGATCACGCAAATCCACAATCTCATCGCCAGTCCATTCATCTTTCGAGGAGCCACCTGGTCGCTTTTTGCGTTCACTCATCGGCATGAGCAGATCGAGGACATCGTATTCCTCATTGATGATCAGACGCGAGGTGCCGCTCAATCGAAAGCTGATGTTTCGATTGGCGCCCGATTCAAATATCAAATTGCCATCCTTGCTAACGATTTTGGGACTGTGCCGGCGAATAGAAGAGGCATGATGTAAGTGCCAAGCGAACCAATTAAAAAAACAACACTGCTGCACTTACGAATTAACAAAACACTGCACGACAGCGTAGAGGCAATTCAGCAGTAGCAACTGCTGGAGCAGCTGCTGAACGCGTCCTTTCATGCTTTACACTTCTTGCATAACACACACAGCATACACTTTGCACAAGAAAAAAATAATAATAATTCAATAATTCGGTATTCGCTGAGCATACACGTTCACTTCGCGACGATTGAAACTCGACTCTGACATGGTCCAGCATCGTTGTCGGCGATGTCAACTGCGGGGCGTTTCTGCTCCAGCAACAACACGAACTCTTCAAGTAAACGCCCCCCGAAGCAGCCCAGGCTTATCGATGCAACGACAAACAGCACTAGATTATAGAGTGTTTAGATGTTGTTTGCCACTGAAAACTTGTATTGCTAATGGGTCAAAGAATAAAGTAATCCGATCAAACTGATTTCGACCTATATCCAGAGACCTATTCATACATTATTGCATTCAGTTTCACATTGCTGTTATATTTAATTAAAAGATACATTCGGGAAGATCTGGTAAAAATAAAACCACTCAGTTATCCGTACACAAACATTGCTGGATATATTATATTCACACATATATACATACTATATTTATTTGCTTAGATTTTAATTTATTAAGTAGTTGAACCAGTACAGCAATAACGTACCATAACAACACATATTAGAGATAACTCATTCAGGTCAAACATGCTGTGTATTTATTAACTAGCCATTCTTCTATTTCAACGAAGTTGTTTGTTAAGTGCATCAACAAAATCCTAAAAATATTTTTTTTAATTAAATAAGATAAAATAAAGTAAAACACTTGTTGTTTGTCTTTAAAAAGCTTTGTATTTTCTGGATATCCATGACCATTGAGCAACAGGTAAAACGATGATGATGTCGCAGACCAAAAGTATGCTACAAAAATTATTTGACTGCACTCGTTTTAATATATTGCAATACAAAAAATTAATCCTTTCTCGGCCATATCATCACGCATTTTGGCAGGACTTGTTGCATTCGATTTGTGGGCCCAGAATCTATCGATCGGCATCAAAAATATGTGGGGTCAGCTAAGAATCCAACACTTGTAAAATTTCGTCATCAGGGCGGTGGGAAAATCGACAAAAACTCAAAATTCGAAGTATCTCTGAAACTAAAAGGACAATTCGAATGTCCAGTTGATAGCCCTATTAAAAATAAACTGTTCGACACAAATTTCATCTTGATCCTGCCAAGGACTCCAGAGATATAGTTAATTTTCTATATACGAAAAAATCCTTTTTCCCCAGCAACTTGAAGGACTTTCAAGGATATTCCTATATATTCGGAATCTTTACATCAATATCTACCGATCTGAAAAAGGACATCCAAATCGTCCTTAAAATGCCGAAGTTACGGCGGAAAATATGAATTCAGTGTAATTTTTACATGGTACCCCCTTTGAGAAATTTTCGATGAATTTTCTATTTTTTTCCTAAAAATCCTTGAATGCCAATCGATAAGTCTTGGCATGTGAGAGCACAAAAATAAAGGTCCTTTCAAGATACATGCAGATCCTGCCGAGTTATAGGCAAAATGCAGATAATTCAAATCAGTACAGCCCCAAAGTATGCAACAAAAAGTTATTCACAGCACATTTCCCTTATCCCAATCAAAGAGTGAGACAAACAATTTAATATATAGATGTACATATCTTTGTATTTTCTTTAAGCTTAGTTCAAATGTAAATATAAAACTATTGGAGTTGCGTAATCTATTAAGAGGCAAATTCCATTTTCATACACGTAAATATTTACAATATAGTAATTCATTTTATAGTACTCAACTAAAGGGAAATAAAACATATATCAACTTGATTGCATACAAATCAAGGGTACTTAATGTAAATATAAATATCAATTTGCTTGCATATGATTAATAAAACAAATAAAGAATTGACAGACATTGAGTCAAATTATAATAGAAAATAGCATAAAAGCGGCGTATTGAAATTTTAGAGTTTACAAAATATATTCTGCTAAATAAAACATAAAGTATCTATGCAAGTGTGTGTGTGTGTGTGTGTGTCGGGTGTAATAGTGTGTGCTAAGTTGTGTGTGTGATATTGATATTGCTCCTACTGATGCCAACTAATTCTGTATCTATGCATAAGTCTATGGATTGCTTAAGTACAGCTTGTAAGTTTTATTTCTTTAAAGTCGGGATTTACCATGGGGTGCTTATAGTTGCCCGAAAGTCTATGTTTTTTGTTTTTTGGTGTCTTGATGTTACAAGTTACAAATGCACAAGAAGTATTTAGAAGTACTTATAAATAATTTGATGGCAATTGGAAATACCATAAACAGGCGGCTGTAGCATAAGTGGAGGGAGGCATTCATTCTATTTTTGGCATTCACCTCGGTTTCTATTCACTGGCTGTGTGTGCGGGCAAGAGTATGTAGTATGTGCAGTGTGTATAGCATTGAGGGGAATACAATAGGGTTTGGAATAGAAGTCTGTTCAGTGTTTTGGCTTGGTTTGGTTTAGTTCTGCTAAAGATACATCGCGATAGATAGTTAGGATACATGAATGTATATGCTTAAACATTGAATCACAATAATGAAATGACTTGTGTTAAAATATTAAAGTACAAGTACACATAAGGGTTAATTAAATGAATGTGCAGACAGGTCAAATGTGTGTTTATATCATTCAATTGAGCATTTTGCATTCAGCATTCAGCACTTACATTGTATTTCGACCTGTCTTAAGCTTAACAAATCTAATTACAGTTGGCAACGAACACGTACACAATAAATAAATTAAATATTATTACAAAATATATATAGGTAAATATGTATGTATATAGTTTACAATTGAACTTTCTGCTTATCTTGAATTTTTGACTTTTGCTTACGTTCCGCAACGTACTACGTTAAACTCGCTCTCTCTCTCTCTCTATCGCTATTTCTCTATCTCTCCGTCTCTCTCTTTATCTCTATCTCTCCGTCTCTCTCTCTCTCTCTCTATAACTCACTGATGTTGTCGCCATTCTGCTGGTAATAGTTTTTCTGCCTATGGCACAGCCAACTAAATATCTATAGAACCAGCTAATAAGTATTTCTTTTGCAGCCTCCAAAATGCATTTCTCATCCGTATTCGCTCAGTTGGCTGTCGCCTTGACAGAATTGTTGCTCTTCGGTCTTCGTATATGCTCCGACTTGTGATAGAGAAACTTGTAGCTTGTATGCTTTTCCGTATACTGCGCAAATGTATCTGGAGCAAGATAATCAACGAAAGACACATTAATGAGAACTGCTCAAAATCAAATGCAAATTCGATGGCTTACCAAATGAGATGTGGCCCACGTTGGCAGTGTCCAACGCATAGTAGAGCGTCTGTGCCTTTTGCTCATTCAGCTTGCCGCCAGCATGCCGCAGCAATCGTATAAAATTCTCACGCTCAATTTGCTGACTGTTCGGACTGTATAACTATATAAAGTGCAATAAAACAAAAAATATATATAAAGTGGTGTCGTAATACAAAAACAAATTGCAATTAGCAAACTCACATTGACCAACGCTCGCAAAAATGTAATAATATCGCAGTTCTTCAATTTGCAAAACAGGGAGCAGAGCAGAAAACTCTTTAAACTCACAGTGCCCTTTGCACGCTACAAAAAAATAATTGTTATTTTTAATTGGAAATTGGAAAACAAATTTAACTGCAGCCTGTTACTTACGTGATCCAATAACGCAAACAGCTTGTGGAGTTGTGGATTATTGAGATCGATTTGCAGCAATTCTGCAAATGTGAGTATGTCCAGTTTTTCTGTGTTGTCCAATGACAGGAAGCTCTCGCACAATTCCGTGTCACGCTTGCTATCCAACAGGCCAAGCGAATCCAGAGTATGCTCAATTTCCACAATATCGCCAGGAAAGGGAATTTTCATTTCACGGGCGCGACTCATAACGATAACATCCTCAAACGAATAGTCCGATGTGGGAACTTCCAAAGCTCTACAAAGTCAATTGGTAAATGAGCATTCGCATTAAGTGTTATCGATCAATCAAACACTTACTTGGCCATCACTTCGCGCACATTGTGGGCATATAGATTAGCGTCTGCCACTTCGGCGGGCGAGGGCGTATAAACAGGCAAATATTCAATTTCGCAACGATTGTAGAACTGTGTCATTGTCAACCAAAGTAGACGCAACCTGAACGGGAAAAAGAAAGCAAGAGTTAATTGCATTGTTTATTCAAGGTTCAGGGTTATTTGAAAACTTACACTCCTGGTCCATCCCAGGTCCAGGTGAAGGTGTCATATTTGTTGGGATAGCGCAGCAAAACGGGTTGCACTGGCACACCGGGGTAAAAAGCGCCCGGTTTGAATTTAATCAATGCCGTGCGATTGGTGCAAGTGCCCTCGGCAAAGATAACAACCTGTGGCCAATCTTCTTCGGAACGTGTGCGATCAACAATTTGCCGAATGGTATTCTGCCTCGAATTGGGATCCTCGCGCTGCACATAGATGGGCTGCGCATAGTTGATGATGCGTCCCAGCAACGGAATATCTGCCGTCTCCCGCTTGGCAACAATCGATGGCGGATGACCGGCCACAACGAGTATGGAATCAACGTACGAGGAATGCGGTGCCACAACCAAAACGGGTGCCTCCTTCGCGCTAGCTGGAGTGCCTTTGAAACTGATGTAGTGAAAGGAGCCAGATGTGTAAACCATGCGCATCGCACGCGCCGTCAAGTATTGCACATTCCTGTCAGTTACAAAAACAATTCATTAATATTTATTTAAATAACTTTTTCCTTATTACTGCCTTATTGCACAATGAAATGAGAAACCCTGCCTTATTGCATGGTCAAATGTAAAGAAAGTACGTAGCCTCGTAGCTCTTTCCCTTTGAGCTGTGTGTTAAAAGAAGTGTTTATATTGGACTGAAGGCACTTACCTACGCCAGCCGGTGAGTGGCCTTGCCTGCAATTCCTCCAGTGACATGCCATAGAGGCCAATGCAAGCAAACATCCAGGCCGAGAGCAATGAGAGCACACATCCCACCACTCGTATGGGCAGAAGAAGCACAGTCAGCACGTAGATCTGCAAACAAAATTTGCGTATATATTATATTTGTGTCGTGCCAGACGTAGTATTATATATGGGGTCTATATGTATGCGTGTAGTATAAATGTCGCTTTCCGCCTTGTTTCTTATCGGCCGTTGAGTCAAGAGGGAAGCGCATAATATTGATAACACGTCAATCGTTTTCTGAACTTTGAAATTCCAAATCCACAATTGAATTGTATTATTTCGAAATGAAAATAAACAAACAATAGAAGACCCGCCTCTAGTCGTAGTTACTATGCCATCCAACTAATGAATTCAACGGTAAAAATTTATTCAATCAATTGCTGTTTGACCGAGGTCATTAATTTGACCTTGAAATTCTAGATATGCGTAGACGTAATATACGCATATTTTGGAAACAACAAAACAAGTTCTAGGAATTCAATTGGATTCGGCATAAGTTTAGCACAAATTCTACATTTAATTTATTTCAAGATGATTCATTTTCATACCAAATTCATGATATATTAATTATTATAGTGACTAATGGAGTACCTAAAATAAAGAATAAGTAATTGTTTCCCCAACAACGTAAACAACTATTTTAAGAGTTTAAATATCCTGAATCATTGAGAATTATAAATTGATGAATTCATTAAATTTAAATATACTTAAGATCGTAAAACCTTAAAAAAAAAGGGAGATTGTAAGATAATTACAAAACTCAAGAAATCTTCAGACAGTTTACTAAATACAAATATTTAGCTATTTCAAAATGTTTGTGAAATGTGGTAGAAATCTTCATAAATATTGCAAATATTTCAAAATCTGCAAGGCAAACGAAACACACGAATTAACGTAAAAGCTTTTGTTTCCGCTGTATATGTATGTGCATACATTATGTATTTGTATTTGCGTTTGCTCTTGCATTTGCCTTTGTGTTTGTATTTGCGTTTGTATTTGCATCTTTATTTGCAATTGTTGTTGTATACAAATGAGCATGTCATTGAATGACAAAGAGTTGCGTATGCTAGTGTGTGTGTGTGTGTTTGTGCTGCCTCCTCGACCTTGATTCAGTGATTGAAGGCAAATGAAGCGAGTTAAAACTAGTTTCAAGTATTTAGTCTCCGAGATTTGGCTGATTGCATATTGTTGAAAAGGCGCAATCTCTGACTCACCTCAAAACACAAAACGCAAATCGCAATCAATCGAGTGTACTAGGTCATCACAAATACTTGGATGTGAATTGTGGAACTGGACTCACTTCACTTTTCAATTGTATTACTTTTTAATGGCCACTGATAATCAGCAAATTTACACTGCGTGCATTTACTTTCTCTCTCTTTTTGTCTGACACTTTCACTCTCCCTCTCAAATGGGCGGCGATCTTTTGCAAAATTTGCGAATGCTGATTAATTACTGTGCAAGGGTCTTGCCACAAATAAATTATTCAACCGTAGCTAGATCTAAATATAGATTAATTTCATCTAGTGGTCAATATTTTTGCATCACTCTCCCCGCAAACCCTTAATAATACTATGTGGTTCACATGGTCGATTTAACTGCTGTTTGTGTGTGTTTGTTGTTTCGGTTCCGCTCAGCTGCCAAATGACGTGCTACTGCATAAGTGTATGTGTGTGTGTCTGTCTGTCTGTCTGTATGAATATCTATCGCCTATCGATAATAGAGCAACGTGTGCTGTGTGCGCGTGGGAGGAAGGGGGATGGACAGTGTCACATTATGCTGGCAATTATAGTGGAGAGTGAGTGGAACGTGTGTAAAACGTTTTGCATGATTATAATCATAGTAAGTGCTGATAGATGACAGGGGAGGAGGGAGAGAGGGGCGTGGGTATGTACAGGAGAAGCTTAATAGGAGCAACACTTAAGAGCGCCTGCATGCTGTACTTTGGAATGGGAACACACCACATAGCACAGGTTTTGCTACACACACACACACACACACACACACACATAGACAAAAATCTGCAAAGCAACAACACATACACATACATACATAAGTGGGCAAGTAAAAGCAACTACAACTATAACTACATGGCAACAAAAGCGCCAAAGAACCGGCAACGAAAGAAAGCAAGAGCAACAACAACAATAAGACAAAAAGAAAATCATACGATTCTCGCTGCTTTGCTTCTTTTTGGTTTTTGTTTTGTGGCGACGTTTTCGCTGACGTCGTTAACAGAGCGACGTTGGCAGCGGCAGCGGCGACGCAGATAAAAGCATAAGAGAGGCAAGTAAATCAAAGAAAGAATGTGTAACACGCAAAGAGTTATCGACATCGTCTCACAGACATATACAGATGTTTGTATATGTATGTGCTGCACTTGAAATCTCTGTGCGTGTGGGTCACACACACATTGATAAGAACAAAAACAAAGCTATTCACACGAGCGAACCGTTTAGCAACCCCGCCCCCTATTCACACGTCTACCGTTTTGTGGGTATATTGCTCATTGCTTCCCACACTATGACACAGCTGTGTTTGAACTGTTTTTGCATGAATGAAAGAACAGTGAACGTGAAACGATGAGGCATTGGGAGGAGGGAGGGATAGAAGTACTCACCTTGGCCACATCAATGTGACTGTCGATTTGTATGCGATGCACAAATGGATTGATATAACTGTATCCCTTGGATGCCCAGCTATCCTCCTCAGAGTCCCGTTTTCCCAGGCTGTTGTTGCTGTTGATGGCAATGCTGTTGTTGGCATCGCCGACGGTGGTCAACACTCTGGTGGCATTGTTGTCGTTGTTGGTCTCATTGTCGTTGTTGAGGCCATCACCAACATCGTTCGATGCCCTGGCATCGTGTGGGGAACGACGTCGTTTAATTGAAGATGTTGTCATTTCACACACACGGAGAACACACTCCAGTCACTGACACAATTCACTTCTGTTTCTATTTAACAGTTTGCACTAATTATTTATTTGCTTTTGTTTTTTCACTTTTTTCTGTGTGCTTAGTTAGGCGTGTGGCGCAAAAAATAAAAAAAAAATATGAAAAACAACAAGTACTCACGCCCGCTCTTCCGTTTCTTTTTTGCGTTGCCAGCGAATTGCGCGAGTGCTGGTTAACAACTCAAATAGTGCTGTGTAAAACTATATTATTATCGATAACGCATGCCGCGCCGATACTACGATTACATGCTCTAAAAATCCCTAACGATGTTGCCACTAAAACAGTACAACAGCTCCAAAAATATTCAGCTATCTGGCAACATCAACAGTAGGCGGCGCGCATTTGAATGCAGAGCACGAAGCACACTTTTTGTTGGTATATGCAAATTAAGTATGTCAAAGCTAGAGTTTGTTGAAATTTTTAAATACATTTGGTGTGTGTACAAGTGTAAAGTGCATGTGTCAAATGCGTATAATTATTATGTTGTGTGGCATACGATACTGTCTTGTCACATGTTTGCCAGCCACAGGCAGTAGCAGAAGCGGTAGCAGCAGTTCATGGCCCACTAAAACCCCGACGACTAGGTCGGCTTGACGCACATGTGCTTGAAACGTGCTGTCCAAATTTTCAAATGCGCCTTCTAATGTTACCAAGGCGAGCTGTTGTATACACACACATTCATACATACATATACACACTTATTATGCTGAGCTCAAATACTTGCTTTGCACATGGATATTTTTCTGTTGATTATTTTTGTTTTTGCTTTTGGAACTGCTGTCTGCTGCTTGAAAATACAAAAAAAAGCAAAATGTAAACTAACCAGTTTGACGCTATCGCATGACAAACGAGTTTTTATTATCGCGCTATTTGCAGAATACTCTTCATCGGCACCTACTACATCTGATTGGTGGGCGGGTCGAGAGGCGTGCGCGCAGCTGTTGACGTCGACGACGCCGCATAGCAGAACTGTTACTGTTATACGCGATGCGTGCATTTGACCTTGCCGAAGTTTAAAGGCTGATGCAATCGCGGAGTTGGCTTCACAACAAAGAGGGACGAGCTGTTATACCCCACATATGCATGTGTGTGTGTGTGTGTGTGTGTGTATGTTTAAAGTGAAATTAGCTCAATGGCCGGCAAAAGCGACAAATTCGCAATGCGAAATACGAAATGATGAGTAATTGATGGGAATGCTCGTTAAGCGATATCTGTAATCAGTCTGACTGCTGGCCACGCCCCTTTTGTCCGCTTTTACTAGCGGTCAGCCAGCGGAAAACGTATTCAAGGCTGCTCAACAAACAATTTGGCGAATAAGCATACATACATAATATATTTTTAATAAAAAAAAAAGCTGGTCCATAAAAATTCTGTGAATTTTTTATAGTTTTAGCATTTTTTGGCTGCTTTTTATTTTTATCGTTAGTCCGTTTTTGTTTTTTTGTTTTCTCTCGTTTTTATTATTTTGCTCTAATGATTTGTGGCTTGTGCGACAGTTTTTAACAACAATTTTTTTGTTGGTGCCGAACGTGGGCGACGCAGCAGCCAGTGAGCGTCACGTGAAATTATTTAAGTTGCCAAAAATTTGAAAATTGTATAATTAATGACTTTTGTTTCGTGAGCGAAGGTCTTTGTGATTTGATTTTCATTTTTTTTTTATTGTTTATTATATTTTGGCTAATGCGCCAAACAGGCGTATACGCAATATTCGCAGCAAAATTTCCATTAGCTGCCGCATTGCATTGACCCCTGGACTGTCTCTGCTCTGCTCTACCCTCTTTCACTGTCCTCGGTCTGCTCTGCTCACATTCGCGTTCGACGTCATCATCATTGACGTCACAGCAGGCTTTGCGCGTGGCCGCCACACAGCACTAAAAGCAGCAGCAGCAGGAGAACTTTGTAATAAGAGAGCGCGCATACATGACAATAACAAAATCAATTATTCTGTATGTATACTTGGCTCACTCGCACACACACAAACTTTCGTATACTATGCAAAAGCTGACGGACGATGAGCAAGCGCAAAAGCAACGCGACCAACCTCTACACATACATACATGCACATGTATACATATCTGTGTGTGTGTATGTGTGTGTGTACAACGGGGCGAGCCCCCAAATCTGGATTCCAAATTGCGGACAGCTCTGCTCTTGCTAGCAGCAAGGTTGCAGCTGTATGTTGTAAGCTGACGTCGCAGTATTGAAATTGGAATAAGGAAAAGACGCGTCTCTAAATTTAGACGCACACACACAAACATAATTTTTGGGAAAGCGCACGTGTTGGCATACGTGTGCATGAGTACGTGCGTGTGTAGGTGGCTTACTCTTAAGTGGTTCCGTGAACTGTTCAAGTTTTAAGGTTGGGTCCGTGCTCAGCTGGTTCACGGAACCACTTGATCTCGAACTGGTAAAACAGGATTTCATCATTATCGCTGACAATTGCCACATTAATGCTGCAGACCTTTTCTGCCCTCTGCGAACGGGAACGAGAACAAACCGCTGACTCATTCAGACAACTTAACTCACGGGGGCGTGGTAGCGACTGATATTTATTTATTTATAATATGTATGTATGTATGCTGCACTTGAAAGCGTTGCTGATTAGAAAGTCTCGCGTATCACGTATCACGTCTCGTGCTTGTTCCCAATACAATATTATAAGTACAATGACCACCATAAATTACATAAATATTTGGACCATAGACCGTCCAGCAGGTCAAACGCCGCAGACGACAACGACTACGACGCAGACGGCGATGCCGACGACGCCCACCAAAATGTCGCTATCGAAAAGTCTCGTTTGGTGTTTTCCATTTTTTTCCTACTAGGCAGTTTCCGTTGAGCAGATAACACATTAGTTTCCCATGTATGTGTACAATGTACATTTAAAAATTGAACGTTTCAATGCCGCAGCAGCTGCCAAGAGCATAACTCTGTGTGCTCTCTCAGACTTACGTTCTTTCCCCCATTGCCTGCCGCCCTCTCTCTCACTCTCTCTCGTTCTGTGTTATGCTAAATGTCAACAGCAAAATCTAATTATCCCATGCCCTCTGTATAACAGTGATCGCTCGCAAGAGAAGCCGTCGCGTAGTATAACAGCATTTTAGCAAGCAGTGCAAAACTTGTATAGCAGATTTGCTACGATTGCACCAAAAGTGATTTAATGGATATTTGTTAATACACAGTGCAGTTGAAGCGAGGCATCACTGTACTCAAATTCTATTTGTACATCAAAGCCCAAAATTTAACTTAACTTTGTTTGTGGTGCGAGATAACAATGGAAACTTTGCACAGGTCTTAGTTACATTCTTGATAGCATCAGCTGATTGTGCTGCAAATAAAATTATCCATGCTCTTAAACGGATTATACAGTCTCAACTGTAAGTATGAAATTTTGTGTTGATGAAAAACAATCATATATACAATTTTTATATTTACATATATTTTAACTTAAAATAATTTATGAATTACTTAAAGAAGATTATAATGATGTACGATACAAAAAGTCAGATTTTATATATATATAATATATTATTTATTTTGAAGTTTGTCTTCTGTTTATTGGCCGAAACACGGGGAATGCCGGGTTACGTCAACTAGGTTTACACAGTTATGCTAGTTTGTATGCATGTGTGTGTGAAATGTTGTTTTGAATTGTTTTGTTTACGGCAGCAGCAGCAAAAAAAAAGTGGAAAAAAGACACGTGCGGTATTGGAGGTGGAGGTGTCTCTGCTGCTAACTTGTCCTCACATACACGAATAGACAAACATGCATACACTTATGCACACATACCTATGCATGCACAAACATGTGGGCCCGACAGAATACCTGAATAACTCAATAAGTTAGTTAGCTGATTGCCAAGCAAATTGAATTTCCAGCTGCACGATAAAAACACTACACATAAATACAATACATATAATACTTACATACATAATATGTATGTACATATGTATAAATGAGTTTGCATGTACAACTCTCTTAGCAAACCGCCATTGAATTTGACACAATTTAAGCTGAAGTCTCTTAAGTCCATACAATTGCATGCATACATACATATGTACTATATGCACTTTCACACGTGCACACACATACTCACATATGCAGACACATTCACAACTTAGGCCATTGCGAGTAAATTGTGCAAAAGAGAAACAAAATGGCGAAATAATGCGAGTGCAACTGCAAAAAGCAGAAAGACGAGCCTCTTTGGCCAGCAGCAGCAATAACAACTATCATGCATGAAATTGCATGATGTGTCTGTAGTAGCATATATGTATGTATATGTATGTACATACATACATATGTATGTAAATGTGTTCTGTAGATTTTAAAATGCTGTCCACATTGTGTATACATATGTATGTATGTAAGTATGTATGACACATTCGTCGTCGTCTATAAAGAAACCAATTCTAAGAAACACTTGTGAAGCACACACAACTATATACATATGCATGCATATTTATTAATACGGTATTGAGAAGTTGGAACTTCCTTAAATTAGTAAAGTGAGCAAGGCGACAGCGTCAAGTGTGTTAAGAGGAGAGGCTTGCGGGGAGTTGCAAATCGGTCAGGCGATGCCTTTGTCTGAGTTGTTGTTGCTGCTGTTGCTGATGGAGAGCGCACGTCGGCGACGGCACGTAAAATACAAGCACAACTACATACATCGATATTTTTACCACTACTGCTGCTTTCATGTGTGCGCACACGTCTGAATGTTGTATGTACACGAACAATATACATACATGTGCACTTGCAATGGGAGGGAGGCCAACCACCAGCAACAGCAGCGGAGGTGATAGAGGCAGCGACTGAAAAATGCGAGACGAGCCCCATGAACGCCAAAAACAGGCACCGCCAACAACAAAAATTGTATGCCAATCGCGTAGACTCGAACTCACACATTCACGAGAACAGCTACGCAAACTTGTTCCCGATATGTAAACTGAGAGTAAACTGTTATACGCCAGCACACGAATACATAGCCGCCAACAACTGGCATTGCGTGCAAGGGCCACTGAAAGACACCAATAAACGAGCAGCCTATGACGACATTTGAATATGCTTCTACCAATTACCATTGAGAATTGATATGACCATGAATTAGTTAATTGTGCAGACAGTGCTAACAAAGAATGTTATACTCTCAATAGCTCAACTCAGGGTATTGAACGATTCCACAATATCCATCCATCCATAGCTTTGCTGCTGACGATGGCAAAAAAGCCAAAGGCAATGGCAAAACACGCACACCTGACCGCCTCTTTTCAAATATGCTCTCACTCTCCACTAACCACATTCTCTGCCTTCCTCTCTCTCACTCAGTCACACTCTCTGTGTCTATCGGTTGGCAGAAACGGTGCCCGCGTCATCCATTCACCAAAAAATACGCTCTTTTACTCTCTTCTGTTCACTCACTTGCTCGCTCTCACTCTCTCTCTCTGTCTGTCAGTTTTGGCTGTTCGAGTGGCGCTTGCACACACACATTAACATGTACGTATACAGGCTTTGCAATGTGTATGAATATGTAGAAAATTGTATCTTGAACGCAGGCCCAGCAGAAACAGTTGCCCGCTCCAATATGAATTGTCAATTTTGACCTTCAAGGTTCCTTCAAAGTACACGACGCGGCCACACAATCACACACAGAGAGAGAGACGCACCGACGCCGACAGCAGCAGCGACGCCAACGGCGGCAGCGCGCGCTCAACGCGCTGGCAAACCAACTGGCAAAGCTTCACATGGAGAATAATTCCGTAACAACGTTTCACAGCGGTGGACGCGTGCAGCGGACAAAAACTAAAAAGCGGCCGATACAAAATACAAAATAAAGCAACACTAAAAATTATTAAGCAAAAGGCTAACAAGAAAAATAAAATAAAATAAAACACAACTTGTGTGAATCGGAAGTCGAACTAAACTAAAAACGCAACACGGTAAAATCAAATAAAACAAAGAGACAATAAAAGACGCGCACAAAACTCGAAAAGCAAAAAGCAAAAAAAAAAAAAAAACGCGAACTAATCGCGCGTGTGCAAAGCCAAAAGCAAAAGTAGTAAATAAATAAGCATAAAGAGTATTGTATATATTTTTTTTTCTGTTTCGGTTTCTGTGACTGTGGCAAGTACAAGTACAACTACAACTACAGCAACTAAAACTAAAACTGCAACGAAATGGACCAAGAGCAGCAGCAGCTGAATGGCGCGATGCGCAACGTGTCTATAAATACGAATGGACTCGCCGCCGCCACAAAGCTCAATGGCCACAGCAAAGATGAGACGGACAATGTGAGAAGAGTGCAGCAGTCAACGGTAACGGCGGCGACTGCGGCGAGTGCGGCGAATGCGGCGAATAAAACGACAAATGCAGCGGCGGCTGCGACTGCGACGGCGACAGCGACAAATGCAAATGCATTTCAAATACAAACATCGGCAAGTGCAGCGGACAAAAAGAAAATGGTGTACGAGTTATGTCAGCAGCTGTTGCTCTCCGATGAGCAAATGCAGGAGCTAACCTATCGCATATTGCACGAGCTGCGTCGCGGCCTTGCCAAGGACACACACCCCAAGGCGAATGTGAAGTGCTTTGTCACCTACGTGCAGGATCTGCCCAATGGCAATGAGCGCGGCAAGTTCCTGGCCCTCGATTTGGGCGGCACCAATTTCCGTGTGCTGCTCATCCATCTGCAGGAGAACAACGACTTCCAAATGGAGTCGCGCATCTATGCGATACCGCAGCACATTATGATCGGATCGGGAATACAGCTGTTCGATCACATTGCCGAATGCTTGTCCAATTTTATGGCCGAACACAATGTGTATGCGGAACGTTTGCCCTTGGGCTTTACCTTCTCATTCCCGCTGCGCCAATTGGGTCTGACCAAGGGATTGCTGGAGACCTGGACCAAGGGATTCGATTGTGCTGGCGTTGTCAACGAGGACGTTGTCCAGCTCCTGAAGGATGCCATCGCCCGTCGTGGCGATGTCCAGATCGATGTCTGTGCCATACTCAACGATACGACGGGCACGCTGATGAGTTGCGCCTGGAAGAATCATCACTGCAAGATCGGACTGATTGTGGGCACCGGTTCGAATGCGTGCTATGTGGAGCGTGTGGAGGATGCCGAACTCTTTGATGGCAGCGGCAATGGCAAGCCGCATGTCCTCATCAATACGGAGTGGGGCGCGTTCGGTGATAACGGAGCCCTCGATTTTGTCCGCACCGAATTCGATAAGGATATCGATAGTCACAGCATCAATCCCGGCAAGCAGACGTTCGAGAAAATGATCTCGGGCATGTATATGGGCGAACTGGTGCGCCTGGTGCTCGCCAAGATGACACAATCCGGCATCCTCTTCAATGGCCAGGGCTCCGAGGTGCTCTTCACTCGTGGCCTCTTCTTTACCAAATACGTGAGCGAAATCGAGGCCGATGAGCCCGGAAATTTCACCAACTGTCGCCTCGTGCTTGAGGAATTGGGCCTGTCGAATGCCACCGATGGCGATTGCGCCAACGTTCGCTACATCTGCGAGTGCGTCTCGAAGCGGGCGGCGCATCTGGTGTCCGCGGGCATTGCCACGCTGATCAATAAGATGGATGAGCCGCACGTGACGGTGGGCGTCGATGGCAGTGTCTACCGTTTCCATCCCAAGTTCCACAATCTGATGGTCGAGAAGATTACGCAGCTGATCAAGCCGGGCATCACGTTCGATCTGATGTTGTCCGAGGATGGTTCGGGACGTGGAGCGGCGCTGGTGGCTGCGGTGGCCTGTCGAGAGGATGTACTCAATAGCAAGTAAACGATATCGTGGCAATATCGTTAATCGTTATCGCTATCAGAATCGGAATCAGCGTCGCAGTTGCTAACCACAATAGCAACAACAACAACAACAACAACAACCAATCAATTGAGTTCGAAATGCAATTCGAATGCGAGAAGAAAATGAGTTAGTTTCCTTTGTGGCCGCTGCGCTGCTCGTGGCGTTCCATCATCTACCACCCACCCCCAACTACCCCCCTACCCAAAAAAAAAAAAAAAAACAACTACTCCACACTCCCAGCCACAGCCGCCGCCAGGTGGCGCCAACGCAGCGCGCTTCTTATTAGTATTTAATATTAGGCAAGTTTTTAGATAAAACGATAAACAAAAAAACAAAAGCGAGGAAAATGTTAAAGAAGATGAAGAAAAACATATATAACATATATATGTAACTTAAAATGTCTACTTTAGCAATTGTGTTTTTTTTCACTCTCTCTCTCTTTCTCAATCTGTTTGTTTTTCTCTTTGTTTTCACTTTCTGTTTTGTCCCGTTCTTCCCCCACTTTTTATTTTTCCCACTCAATTTGTCATTGTTGCTCTATTCTTTAATTTCAATAAATTAAATTATTTGCATGCTTAATTTAATTGGTTAAATTTTAAGCGATTCTCGCGATAGAAGCAAACAAGAAAAAAAGAAGAAAACAACAAAAAGAAACCGAAATTGTTAATATATTATACATATACATTAAACATACATACATATATATTTTACACAGACATACAAATTACACACACTTACACATACGATATGCGAGTATGCAAATTTGTTATTAAATCTACAAAAAAAGCAAAAAAAAACCAACTTAAGAGCAAAAACAAAACAAGTTAAATGAATTTTTCGATTACGAATTGGTATTCACATAATTTAGGAGCATGAATGGAAAAAAACCGTGTAGCGCACTTTCGTGCGCCACCACCAATAACAACAACAACAACAGCAAAAAAAGTGTTATACTGTGCTACAAGCATCATCATCATATCCTAAGCCCAGGACGACAAGACAACTAACTAGAGAGCAAAGAATCGCGCACATTGTTAATGAGAAACGTAAACTTAACTAAATCAAAGTAAAAAATAACGAAAAGAACGAAAAGCAAAGGCAAAAAATACTAAAATTATGAAATACTTAAAAAGAAAAAAACGCAAAGACAACAACACAGCAAAGATGATGAAAGTGTGTGCGTGTGTGTTTTTGTTGTAATTGTAAATGTTTATAGTATATATAATAATATTATATATAAATACATATATTACTATATTGTGAAACGTTATATGATAGTATAAAAGCTTGTTAGCCACTATATTGATTATAATGTCGAGCTTTACTTTTCTTTCTCACTCACTCTCTCTCTCTGTCTCTGTCTCTGTCTCTTTCTATTGTTTATTGTTTTTCTTATGCGAAACATTTTTTTTTTTTTTTTTTTTGTTACTAACGTTTAAGCAGCTAAACAATTGTTTTTATATTGTTTCGAAATGATGTATGCACATGTGAGTTATATGCCTAGTTTAGTGCTTAATTATTATGTAGTTTTAAATGTTATTCGAAGGATGAGTAACAACGGTCCCCGAGAGAGTCCTAATTATACGAGACAACCTTACATATGTTTACGAAACACACATAAACAAATTTAAGAAAAATAAAAACACAAAATGAAAATAAACAACAAAAAAGAATGGAAAAAAAAACAACCTAAACACAAACACAGCAAATAAAATTGAAACACAATTGGATCATTTTTTCCTCCTGCTAGCTGCAAGCGTACTTCTTTTGTTCCCTTCCCTTTTCAGTATCTTTTCAGTTGTAGTCCGTATGTAGTTCCTTTTGGGTTACTCCTTCTTTTGCTGTAGCAACTTTGTTTAGCAACTGCGCGCAGGCGACGCATTGCATGTTGAAAACAAACACTCCAAAGGAAACAAAAAAAAAAAAAAAAACAAAAAACCAAATATTGAAAGCAAAGAAAACAAAAATCAAAGTATATAATCAATTTTTTTGTCATGTATTTTTAATATAAAAACAAAAGAAACATTAAACGAAATTAAGAAAATTAGCAAAGCGATGACGAAGAAGTGAAGAGAATTTAATTAATCGAGCAAAAATTGTTTCTAACTTTTTTTTTTTGCGTCATGAAAATGTAAAATTAACAAAGCCATCGATGGATAACTTAACCGACTTAGTTAAACAATGCCAGACACTAAACAAATTGATAAAGATCACGGTGATCACGATGATCTCGAGATCGCAGACCCACAAAAACTGAAGCTGAACAAGTTGAACTTTATGTTAAGTCACACACACTGAATTTGACATAAAAGAAAATACCAAAAAAGAAAAAGGTAAAAATAAACATAACAGAACAATTTCAAATGATTTCGAAAATGAAAACGATTCAAAAAAAAAGAAAAGAAAACACAAAAAAACCAATAAAAGCAGAAGGAACGAAACAAAAACCGATGCAACGAAAGTTATTAAATTGCAGAGGGAGGAAGAGGAAGGGTAGGGTAGGGAGTTAGGGAATCGAGAGATATATTATATGTAAGTGATGGGTATTATATTATAACTGCGCACTCGTGATGTAACGATCGTGTGATGTGATCTATTCACAGAATCGAATGACGTCTCCAGACGGCAATTGAAAGCCAATGACAGGAATAGTAACGGCGACAATTAAAGCGTTTCTTTTTGTTTATTAAACTAGCATATAAAAGCAATTAAACACCCAGACACAAATCAACAGAACAACAACAACTGTAACTGTAGCTTTTCAATCGACTCGTGAGTCAATTTTGTGGTCCAATTCAATTGAAAATGATTCAATTCGTATCGTTTGACGCATTCGAATTGCAGCTTACTTACGATCACACAACAAATGCGGTAGCTGCTGCTGCTTTGATGCTGCCCCGCCCATTATGGGGCGGCATTACGCCCATTACAATTTCTATATCCGCAACGCGAAAGTAGACAAATCTATTTCAACTTGAGGCTTATCGAAAATACAAAAATGTTCGTCTGTCAGTTCAATTTCAGTTACTACAGACAACGAATATATATTTACAATACTTCATTCTGAGGCTCATAAATAGCTCAATTAAGCCTTACAATAAATATTTGACTAACCGGGTATCTTGTGGTCGATCATGATGCGATTGTGGCTTTGTTTTTTACTTGTTAGAGACGTGTTTTCAAACAGATTGATTTATTGTTGTTTGATTTGCGTTTTCTACAAGATAGAACAATAAGACAAAAAGAGAGAGATATAGAGAGAGAGAGAGAGAGAGCAAGGGATCGTGCTGAGTTGGGAACTTTCGCAAGTTGCGCGAAAGTTGTTTTTAGAATTGCCAGCCACATGTAAATTCCCCCAGACAAGAAACGACACAGTTTCTGGATTTGCCAGCACAACAGGCACATACGTATATAATTCATACTACGAGTTTATATATGTTATGCATAAGGCATGCCTTATAGACGCGACTTACAAATACAGCGCTGCACAGCTCACGTTTCATTTGAATATCAAACGCAATAAGAAAATGAAAAAAATTCAAATGCAAATTTGCAATACGTCGACTTGGGGCTGAAACTTGTGATCCGTCTCTGGGGCGAGCAGCAGCATTTATTGTTATTCATCCAATATGATTGAGCTGACCAAACGACACCACACCACATCACACCACACCACACCAAAGCTAATACAAAACAAACGGAGAGTGCAAGTAAAAGTGAGCATGCGCTAAGCGGCGTATACTTGATATGCATTGCAACCAAAAAAGAAATGCGCAATAGCGCAATGATAAATACTCAAGTGGCTTAAGCGTACACTTAATTTTGCCAAACAAGCGCAGCTATGTAAAGTGTTCTAATAATTGAAAACGAAAACTGTTGATAAACTATACGACTTGGAGAAAAAGTTACGTATACGTAATATTTTACACAAGCACCGCAAGCTAGGGATACATTTTTTTTACTTTTATTATTTAGAAAAACGTTATTCAAAAGTATTGATATTGAATATATGACAGTTGCTTTGCCTACAATGCGTATACTTAATATTCGTGACAACGATCGAATTGGAAATGAATTGAAGTCATTCCAGAAACGCGCAACTCGTGCGAACCAAGAGGAAGCAATCTGAAGACGCGCAAGAATTATCATAAAGCTTTATTAGATATTTGCGTGTTGTTAAAAAGATGATCGAAAATACCCCCTTAATAAACTATATACCTAATGTCAAGTAATCCACAAGAATATCCCATCTATCATATAATACCATCGTACATACGTACTATATATAATCCTCAGCTGGGCCACTTGCGTCAATGGGGAAGGAGGGCGTTAGGGGGGGGCGTGAAAACTACAAGTAATTTATCAGAAAATACTTTGACAATTTGTTATTTTGTTGTTTGCATTTTCGTTCTTATACATATTCTTTTTAGTGTGATGATCTTGAGTTAATTTAGCGGCAATTTAGCAAATATGCTTTGTGTGTTGTTTCGAATTTGGTTTTTGTTTTTGTTTGGCGTGTGGAAAGCGAAAAAAAAGACGCACAAAACGTATTATAAATAAATATCTAAATTTAAAGAGCACTATCGCTATTTTGCTCGAGCATCTTTCAGTTTTCTTTTGCTCAGCTCAGCATAAATATGAAAACAAAATACGCAATTAGCGTAGAAACGTCGCGAGAAGAACGCGGCGAATTGAGTGAAGATATTTTGCGATAGACGAAGGGCGACAAAGCGACAGACACGCCCACTTGCCGGAGTAAGAGGGCGTTTAGTAAACTACATATGTAGCTAAATATTGCATATTTTTGATATTCAAATCGATCTAATGTTGATGATGTTGTTGATCAACCAATTTATTTGCTGCGTGATTACTCTAATTAGTTTTGCTTGTGACCGAATGTCTGGCAACGCTGCGCCAAACGACAATAACAGCTGGCAGCTTGCAAATTTTTGCTATTGGCAGCCATGTCCGCTTTCGCTCTCTCGTTCTTTCTCTCACTCTCCTCTCCTTGGACGGGGTCGCTCTCTTGCACTGTTTATCTTCAGTTTGACGCGGGGGGTTATGCAAATGCTAAATGCAATTTCGAAAGTGTGAAAACGTAAACGAATCATGTGAGTGTCAGCTGCAGTCACAGCAAATGCAAAAACAAAGACAATGGCAAAAGCAAAGGCAATGACAAGAACAACATCTCAAGAGATCGAATGGAAAAAAATGTGTGCAGTCAGCGCAACTGGCGCAATTTGCTTTTGTTGTCTATTTCCCAACCACGCGACGGATGCAGACAACGCAAATTGCAATCACAACAAATATCAGCAACAAGCCAAAACTAATTGCGAACTATTAGTCCGTGTAAGTGTATGTGTGTGTGTTTGATCGCAAAACTTGTTTTCGAATCTCTTTTATTTGTTTCACCTGTTGCAGCCAAACAAAAATGTCGCCGAAATAGTGAGATATCAAAAGTAGATTAAGAAGAGTGGAAGAGAGAGAGAGAGAGACGCAGACGCAAGGGCATTGCAAAATGCCCAGTAGTGAATTTGCATTGTGGACTAGTTTATTGTGCGGAATTGCAATTTTCCATTCACATTGCGAACCAGTTCAATATGCTGAACTGCTGTTGTAACAGACTTTACTGACATCATAATCCCCATATAAAATATATCGAGCGTATCAGCACTTAATGTCGGGCTGGACTATTCAAAAATATGTGTAGTAAGTAATGCACACACATTACTAATAGGCGCGTTGTGCACCAATTGATATTATCGATAAGGAATCTTATCGCCATATTTTGCAGTAGCACTTCTATTAGCAATCAAATTAAATAGATAAAATATACATATTGAAAAGGCATTTGCTATTTGTTGCGTTTTTTTTTTTTTGTAATAGACTCAACTGCGCAAAAAAGATAAACTAAACAAAAACTAAATGCTTAAGTTTGGAGTGAGTGAAGAATGATCATTAGGACAAAGCAAAAATAGTTATAATCGGTGCATGACGGGCCAAAAAACAAAGCCGAGAGCCTAAAAAAAAAGTTAGGCGCTACTAATTAGAGATAAACAATCATGCGGACTGTCGGCAGCCACAATTAGGCGCGTTTCAAATTGGCCACCGGGTCGCAAGTGCTTGCCAAAAACCAACAACAAAAACGAATCAAGAAACTGATAAGCGAAGAGACTGGTAAATACCCTGCGGTCAATTCTAGAGTTGATTTAAATTAATCCACTTAACGATGGGATTATACAGATCAATTCGTCATGTGACTAATAGAGATGTGATGCGAAAGTTGAACACGTCAGACACGTGCACAGGGTATCAACGGCAACATCAGTCGAACTCTGCGACAGAGATCAAAGCTACGACGCTGTTTCCTCATTGTTGTTGTTGCTATTGTTGTTGCTTTTTGACTGATTGCCGTTATTATTTTATTACACACAACTGCAAAATAATTTGGCGTGCTTTTTTGTTGTTGTTGTACAATTTTTTTTTTTTTTAATATGGAAACATTTTTATTGTCAAATTAGATTGTGAGCTGTTTTTAATGTTCAATGGAGGTAATGCGCTGCCGCTGCCGCTGCCTCAGCTGGCGTCGCCGTTGACATCGACGTCAGCGTCCATATTGTTTTTGTAGTTCGTGCTGTGCCCCATGCAAAATTTTGCAATTAATACAAATATTGCACAAATTGTTAACGAGTTTTTTTTCTCTGTTTCTCTCACTGTTTTTATCACATTTTAACCATATTTCAATTATTTTCCGTAATTAACTGAGAAAAGTAAAAAGCAGACGAAAGCAAACTCGAGGAAAATAAACCGAAGTCAGAATACACTTCTCTAAACTGAATCTAATTTATTGAAACGGGAATTTATTGAATTTATGTTTTGAAGAATATTTTTTAATTGATCTCATATTTGGATTAAAGTAGAATTTTGTTTGTGCCTTACAGAGAAATGTTTGTATTAGTGTCACGTGATTTTTGCGCTTACAGTCAGTTAATTATATTCAACTGGTATCAGATCCATAATGAGACAAGCGAAAATAAAACGAACAGACGTCAACTGATTGTGATATGAGTGCGACACTATAAACTAGTGTTTTACGAGCACAAAATTAATTACTCTCAAATGATTTTATTGCCTTTGCAGGGGAAAACAGCTGATATTAAAATTACTGAAATATGACTCAAACAAAACTTTTTTTTTCGTTCAGATCTCGCAACGGGCGATAAGAAATAATCAGTTGTCATTAAGCGAACGATGGACTAGATTGATGATGAGCTATTGAGAATTTTCTCAGCACTAGACTGAAATTCACTTGACAGTTGTCAAATCTATTCATTTAATGAGTGAGCTAAGTGATAGACGACTAATTGTCAGGGAACTGTTAGAGAAGGTTATTCATCTCGCAACGGTTCAATAGCCGATAGCCGATAGCCGATAGTCGATAGTCGATAAGCTATCGACGCGTCGCTGTAAGAGAGATCAAGAGAGAGAAAGGGAAAGAAAGATGTTACAAGATCAGGGCCACAATAGATGCTGATTGAGATGAATGATGAACACGCAATGTCATTCACATTGAATCGTTTAAGAAGTCACTAATTGCTTCGCTACGAATACGAAACAATTAAAGCGTCGCAAGTGGAGCAAATCTAGAGCGGAGGGAACCGCCTTGAACTACCCACCAAGTGGTTGGTGAGTGGCGAGTGCCCAAAAAAAAGGAAAAAATGTCTTTCAATTAATGGGCATGGCATACAATTTTATTATTATAACAGCGAGACACTTGAATCAATTGACGACGCTTGAGATGTGGCTGACTAGTGTTTTCCCCCCTTTAGTCAGAAATTCACATGATTTCTGTGATCTGTGTAGTTCCCCCGACAATTGTTGCAAATGAAATACGATCTTACTAGAGAAAGAGAGAGAGAGAGAGAGAGAGAGAGAAGAATGCGAAGAAAAACAAAACTATCTAACTGCGATTAGTTGCCGCATAAATTATACACCTTTCCCAGCGATCTATTAATAAACAAAAACACAAATATATAAAGAAGAACGCAAATATCCACCATAATGGCAAACAACAAACAGCAAGAGCAACAACAATGACAGTGGCAATGACAAAGCAAGCAATAATAACAAACAACAAGCTCATTTGGCCCGATAACCACGAAAAGTGTCACTGAGACCCACATGGAATAGATCACGTTTCTGCATTTCGAATACGTATGACACGTAGTGCACCGTACTAAAGGGCACATTAGTTCTGGCTTTATGCGCTAACCACAAGCCTAATGTCAAGCAAACCCAACGAAATTAATTCCTTATACCAGGAAATAGTTTATAACGCAGTAGAACTATTCCATACTTACTTTTAGGAATAAATTCCGGAATTCCTAAATACAAATTCAAGATTAAAATGTTATACTTACATATATATTTTTGAATGGCAAAGTATTTATAAAGGGAAATTCGATTGATTCGCGAATCCTTTAGCCTAAATCAAGTATTTGACCTTTATTTTGTCATATTAAACCTCAAACAGTATTTATTTCACCCAAACAGTTGAACTATTCCAAACTTACTTTAAGAAAAAATTTGGAAAACCAAAAATTCAAATTCCAGATTAAAATTTTAAATATTATTTATGAATATTCAAGTGATTCCCAAGATGATTATTTTGTCATTTTAATCCTTGAACAGTTATAATTTAAGAACTCAATACTGAATACATACGTAATAAATACTTTTTAAAATCAAGTTTCAAGTACTTGATTTATTTCAGTAATATTTCTTCAGTTTAGATTATTTGCAAGAAATTACAACTCTATCTTTATTATGAGATTACCTCGCAAATCAAAATCCTACTTTCAATTAATTTACAATTTTTTATTGATACTCAAAAAGTGAAACTGAAATAGCGCAATATCAGCTAAACTTTGCTGTAGTTCAAAAACTGACCTAACCTTAAGGTAAACGTGAGTGAAGCTAAGCTAAATGCTGTTTTGTTTGTTTGTAGCGCTATAAAAGTCAGAGTCCAAGTCTAAGTGGAGGTCATTAAGTAGTTCAATATGCCCGGTACTCGAGAGGTACTTTTGACTCGCCCATAAACTTGCATTACTTATGTAAATGTATGAGTGTGCATGTATATATATGTATATATGTGTGTGTGTGTGAGTGTGAGTGTGTGCTGTGTCAATGAGGGGTTATCATTGTTTATAGACTGTTCCGTCCATTCATTCAGCGAAATTGTTTTGGGTTTGTCATTTCGCAACTATTTATATTGTTATTATTTATTATTATTTGTTATTGTTATTGTCTACGAATGCAATCGCATTGCACTCATTTAAAGCGGTTCAAAGAGCAGCGGACAAATGGACAGACAGTCAGACGGACGGACGGACGGACGGACAGACGGACAAGCTAGATTGAGATAATGCGTCGACTCTGCTGAATGCTGTAATTGCTTTCAATTTCAAGTTCAGATTGAGAGCGAGAGCGATGTCAATGTGTATGTGTGTGTGTGTGTGCTGACTTGCATTACACAATTACTGTGCTGAGTAATAGCCATCAACTATAAATAAATGGCAACAACTTAATCAGACATTTCTACATTAACACTTACTCGGTAAGTAGTGCAAACAGACAAAGGGAAATGCTTATAGCAAACACACAAGAAATGAAAATGGGCCATGTCAGGGAATACCCGACGCAATCTATCATCAAGATAAGGCAGGGAAAATCGCGAGGGGTCGCTTAATTGGATAATTGCCAAGTAAGCAGCATGCAAGTGTATCACTGATTTTGGAATATGTACGCATCATTATTTTGAAGATACAGCGAGAAGCTTTGCAATATGGTAAGCTAAATACAATTGAGGTATATTGATAGGTCGACGTCCTCTTAATGGCTTCCATATTGAATCGGTGCTACAAATCGAATAAATTTCATATAGAATACATTTGTTTTCAATTAAAATAATCTTAAAAATATTTAATTATTAACTATAAATAGTATTCGTTTTCAAAACAATTGCCGATCAGCTTTCTTGTATTATCAATTTGATATTTTATACAGTTGTTATCGATAGACGATAGTATCGTCTTACTATCACATAGGTCGACGTCCTCTAAATGACTTCCATATTCAATCGATGCTGGAAATCGAATACATTTGTTATTGACAGACGATAGTGTATTGTGTATTTATTTATTTAAGGGGTATGGTTACGTCTCGTTGACTCTTCGGGAATGCAATTGCCAATTGCTTCGAGTGATGAAAAACTGCGCAATATCTGAGCACTTGTAGTCAGTAGCATGGCGAGGCAAAGTTCATGATCATGACGCGACGCAACCGCATCAAACTGGTGCTGATGATGGCCACACACATACACACACACACACACACACATACACACACACACACACACACACACACACACACACACACACACACACACACACACACACACACACACACACACACACACACACAGACAGACAGCAGCATGAGAGCTTTCTTTCTAAACTCTAGTGGTAAAAAAAAGACAAGACTTGCTGCTCTTGTTATGATGAGTATACGCAGTGTTGTCTCCAAAAAGGAAAAAACCACAAGTTTATACACAAACTCAGTCGCATGTGCGCAGCCACAAACATTCGAAATTTATACACATACATAAATAATCGGGAACACGCTGCATAAACAGCTGGGAAAGCGCAATCGAGTGTTTATGATTTCATGAATACTCGTAATAAACACATTTATGGAGCGTCAAATAAACAATGTGATCAAGGAATGCCATACGATACACATATTTCGATTAATTCATAGCTGGTGGTACTCATTGGATGCTTTTCGAGTGCGAATGCTCGGTGTGTAATTAAAAATATTTGCCGCGTTTGCGTGATATGCGCATATCATCAGAATGTCAACAGAGTCGAGCCCAAACTACGAATACACTTGAGTTGAGCGAGTTTCTCGGTGAGTCACAAAGCTACATAGCACTAGCGTCAAGATAACCCGATTAAAGATTACAGACAAGTGGCGCTTGACAAGCAGCGAGTGTAAGACAAATGTTTGGTTGCCATATTTCATATTAAATGTAAGATCGATTTGATAGAAAGTAGAAGAGTATTAGATGTGGTTGCTTCAAACGAATGTTTACAGATAATAACGAGTAACGAGTTTTAAACGGTGAGAAACGAGCAATTGACGAGTGATGTACAACGATCTCCTCTTAAAGATTACAAAATGTTATGGAAGAGTATTAGATGTGGTTGCTTCAAACGAATGTTCACAGATAATAACGAGTAACGAGTATTAAACGGCGAGAAACGAGCAATTGACGAGTGATGTATAACGATCGCCCCTGAGAGATTACGCAATTTTATGGAAGAGTATTACATGTAGTTCCTTCTAACGATTGTTAACAGATAATAACGAGTAACGAGTATTAAACGGCGAGAAACGAGCAATTGACGAGTGATGTATAACGATCGCCCCTGAGAGATTACGTAGTCTTATAGTATAGAAGAGTATTAGATGTGGTTGCCTCTAACGATTGTGGACAGATAATGACGAGTAACGAGCAGCTGACGAGTTATCAACAACGATCTTCCTTGAGAGATTACGCAATGTTATGAAAGAGTATTACATGTAGTTCCTTCTAACGATTGTTAACAGATAATAACGAGTAACGAGTATTAAATGGCGAGTAACGAGCAACTGACGAGTGATGAACAACGATCTCCCCTAAAAGATTACGTATACGTCTAATAAAACGCTCGCAGCGAGGTCAATGAAAGTAAACGCAATTTGATTCGTATTCGTATTTGTATTTGATGCAATCGCCAGGCAATTGCCCCTGCCATAAACCAAATATGTAGTATAAAAGCATAAAAAAAACCGAAAGTAAAAGTGCAAAGTGTCGTACGTTCGACTGCGATGTACAGTAATTGATAAGGACGGTTAGGGATCTGTGAGTTGTTTTATTCTTTTTTTGTTTTTGTTTTTGGGGTGATGCCAGGCAAATTAATTCATGTTTTCCATTCACACTGATAATGGCGATAATCTCCGGTTGATGTGCGTACTAAGCGCCCTCTCAATGGGGTACAAAACAATTACGTATGTATGTTATGTATAGTAAACTCGTACGAATGCAAATAGTAATAGGAAATACTACTCATACATCTATAGATCTATATCGTATATTGCGAGAAATGGGCATATACTCGTACATACAGTAGAGAAGGAGAGAGGTATGTGTACTATATGTAGTATTTATAGACCACTTGACGATCGATATATATGCGGGTACGTAATCGTAACAGTTGAACAGTTGACTGATTGCCCAAATTGGCATATGTTCAAGTGTCCCGGACGCGTTCGCTTATCACTTATCAGCAAATAGTACCACCTCCATCTACTGCCATTAAGTGGATTCGATTGGCGGGGGGTTCGAGCGGAGGTGGGGGCGGGGTTGGGCGATGGGTAAATTGCACACAAATCAAGCACTTTGCTGCTTCAATTGAACTTCTAGCGAATTCCATCATATCAATAATACTGCAAAAAAAAAACAAAACAAAACAAACATTCTTTCAAATGATGTTGAAGAGCAATTAAGGATTTTCCCATACCCACAACTAGGAGGCTTCACTGTAGTTCGCAATTACGAACGTAAGACATACCTGAGGATGCGCAATCAATATTTACTTGCCCTGCCCCGCCCCGCCCCCTCTAACTTTTGTCTAGCTCAGCTGTCAGTGTGGAATACGAACTTAGCCCAGTTTCTACAGCAACAGGAGCGAGGGCAACCTCGAACCAGTTGAGAGGGATGACTGAACATTAACAGAAGCAGAAGCAGCAGCAGCAGCAGTAGCTTACCGGCTAGAACTGGTTCTGCGTTTCAGTGCGTGCGCAGTGGAAAATTTTTCAAAAAATGAAAAAGTAAGCGGAATGTCAAAAGAAATGCCTTTTGGGGACCAGGCAACGCATATCTACAGTGGGCGACAAAAGTCTATGTACATGTTCAGATTAGCTAAGCTAAACAATCCATAATATAGGTTACCCACTCAAATAAGACTTCTCTAAAAGAATTCTCAAATCTCCGAGAAATGGAATGAGTCCAGCTTTAAAATAAAAGTTTTGACTGAAAAGAAAAATAAAAATAATTGTATTGTATTTTTTTCATCTAAAATTTCGTAGTAATAATATTATCCACAAAATGAAATTTTACCTTCAAAAACAAAAACTTCTGAGATTTGAATGTCAACATATTTCATACAAAATATCACATAACTAAAATTTATACTTATATTGTTAAAGTTCACGTAGTTTTAACACAATATAGTACTAGCTTTTTATTAGCACTAGCTGCGCAAAATTCGGTCTCAGGTAATTATAACAAATGTAATTTTTTATCGGCTATTCCCAAATTAATAACTTTACACACCTCCTAGATTTACGATATATAATTTAAAATGTATAAATACAAAATAATACACATTGCTCAGCTTTTTTAACATTTTATTGAATAATTCGACCAAAATAATTTTTGAATGTCGAGTGTCCTTTGTTGACTCACAAGCATAGAATTTCATCAGCCACTGTACTAATGAATGCTACCAAAAAACAAAATCGAAAAGCCAACGAGAACAAAAGCAACAAGAACAACATTTACAATTACAACTACAAATACAAGTACAATGACAATTACGAGAGACAGATTGACAGTTACACAGGCTAGTCGACTGATAAAAAGCCGCAGGGCATTTAACGTTGGCGTTCGTTCCGTTAATAACTGTGCAATTGATACCCATAAGTGCAGTAGCAGCAAACGGCAAATAAAAAACAAAAGGAAAAAAAAGATAGAAAATGAAGGTGATGAATTATTGAGTGGCCTGTGTGTAACCTTCTCGCACAAAAGACAGGACGGCAAGGGCAAAGGCAAATGCCAGAGAGAGTGCGAGCGCGAGGAGATGTGAGAGCCAATGACATCGAGGAGAGAGCAAAAGCATGGCGTGGGTGTGTATGTGTGTGTGTGTGTGGGCGGCTTAGCAATGTAGCGTGGGCAGAGCGCAAATGTCAAACTCTCCGCCGCGCGTGTTTCTCCTAAAAGGAACGAAATTGGGTGGCTCAATGACGTGTGCATTGACCGTTGGATGTAGTACGATTGTGTAATCACTTTCCTCTAGTTGTAATAGCAACACTTGTGTTGTGTATACACATATAGTACATACCAATACATGTGCATGTACCGTAGCGAACTTAACAAACACTAGGCGAGTAGGTGTATGTTTGGTAGAATATATTTATAGCGAAAAAATGTTCGCTTTTGATTTTTTACATTCACTCCTGACGCGCCTTTGTTCGGCCTAAGCAATGTCTGATTGCCCTTGAGTTTGTCCTTTTCGAGCGGCGACGCAACAACAGCGGCGACTGCGACAGCAGCAGCAAAAGCCGCAGCAGCAGAGCCAGAAAACAGCAACTGTTATACAAGGCGCGTGTAAACTGGTTTGTATAACAGCAACGCCACCGCCTACTACTCGTACAATAAATATGTAAGTGTGCTGTATGCGAACATGTGTGTGTGTGTGTGTATGTGTAGGAGGCTCGTCACCGGCACTCGCTACCAACGCTCTCAATTGCGTTGCGTATTTCCCATGCCTGTTGTCCCCCGCACCGTTATTCAAAAGAGTGTAATAAACCGAAATGTGTGTATAGATGTAATTTGTATGTTGTACAATGGCGCACGCATATTTACCCTTACTTTAATCGATCAACATGACAACATGCATACACTATGACTATGTGCTGTGAGTGCAGGATCATTAGACAATTAAATCTATTTATAGTATTACGTGGATTGTGTTTTTAAGTCAAATCCAGATTGGTATTGGGCTAATTAGTTCATTTTGGTTTGTTACCTTACTCTGTTTTAGATTTACTTTTCCGGTCAGCAGGGACTTTTATTTTATGATTATTATTTTATTTCAGGTGTCCAAAAGGAGACAATAATTTTCGGTATAAATTGTTATGAAGGGGTCATTTGCCCCTTAAGATTTACTTCTAGAAAAATAGTGCATCTTCTCGATTTGTCTTCCTTTATGTTCTATATCATATTGTTTTTTTTTTTATTGATTTAAGTATTATAAAATCAATATGCAATATGCATAAAAAATAAATATACAAATTCAATAAAAAGCTTGCAATTTAGCCATAGCATTTTATTAATAAAATCCACAGGAGCCAATTCTTTCAAGCTGCGTAGAGGCGCCATCTATGGTTTGTTGTCGCAATAACGATTTACCTTGACGAAGCCTCAAAGTATGCTACAAACATTATTTTCCTGCACATGAGTTATTATTTGAAAATTGGAAAATCTTTTCATTAATATCTACCGATTTGGAAAAGAACACCCAAACACTAAATAGAAAGAAATATTTTATGATTTTTCTGTTGATTTTCTGAAAATCCATGAATGATAAATGTAAAATTAAAAGTCCATTAAAAATCCATTCAGGTCCTACAGATTTATAGCTACAATACACAACTTTATTTAAATTGAATCATGCTGCGCAACGAACAATCTGAATGTGTGGAAATGTTGCCGGACCGCAAAAAAAAAAATATCACACCAATGTTACATAAAATAGACTTGTTAAAAAAACTTAAGCCCATTAAAAAGTTCAATTTATTTAATAACACATAATATTTAATAGCTAGAAAGAATAATTTAGTTTTAATAATTTAACAACACACAAAAATATCGATTACATACAAAACTTGATTCTTAAACTGCTAAAAAAAGCATCGATATACGGCACCATCGATGTTTCACCATCTCTAACTCTGAAGGCTGAAGTAAACCGCCTGCTTATAAAACACAATGTCGTTTAGTAATTTATTAATGAAAACGGGTGCAAATGGCGGTTTGCGTGGTCCACAAACCGCAGCGCTTGCACTCCTCAATGTTGGTGCACGCCACGGTCACACGATGCGTGGTAAGCCGCCCGGTGTGGCACGCAGTCTGGAACAGCGATTGCGGGGTAAGTGTTGCTGTATGTTGATGTAACCACCCGGTCAAATCACTAACGCACTGAATTCCAGACGAGAACGTCACCGATCCCGAGGTGGTAGCCCGCATCAACATTGGCTTTCCACAGCTGAAGCCATCGCGTTCCGCTCAACTGAAAGCACGCCTCGAGCACCTGAAGGCACAGCGTAACAGCAAGGAACTGGAACAGCTGGCACGCAGCAACGAGCGTGAGTAGCAAGATGGGACTAGTGTTTATTGGATTATTAATTAAATATATTTGCATTCTTCACACAGTGGTCATCGACTTGGAGAAGGTTCAGCAGGCGTATGTGAAAACAACCGGGCAACATGATCTGCGGCTGCTAGCGGATCATTATGGCATCTTCGAGCATCTGTTTGGCAGCGCCTACTTTGTGCCACGCGTGCCGCTGACCATACGCTATGAGCTCGATGCAAACAACCTTAGTCCCGTCTACAATGGCAATGTCATCAAGCCCTCGGAGGCACTCAAAGCGCCATTAGTTGACTTCGATGGCCAGCTGGATCCTATAACAGGCAAGACGTCGACACAAGGCGACAGCTATTGGACGCTGTTACTTACAAATCCCGATGCTCATTATACCAACGGCGAGGCCGAATGTCTGCATTGGTTCATGTAAGAAAACTCCGAATCCGAAAAACCTGTCAATTATTGCATTACTTTTTGTGGACAGCTCCAATATACCAAATGGCAAACTTAACGAGGGCGAAGTCTTGGCTGACTATTTGCCACCATTCCCTCCCAAGGGCGTAGGCTATCAGCGTCTCGTCTTTGTGCTTTATAAACAAACCGCTCGCTTGGACTTCAGCGCACACAAACTGGATGCCAAGGATCATGTGAATCTGGAGAAACGTAGCTTTAGCACGCTGCAATTCTATCGCCAGCATCAGGATGAACTGACTCCAGCGGGTCTTGCCTTCTACCAGTCGAACTGGGATGAATCCGTGACGTCTTTGTACCACAATGTGCTGCGTAAGTTCAGGCTAATTAATTGCAATCGCATTTTCATTAATCTTCTTCGTACTGCTGCTTGCAGAGCTGAAGGAGCCGGTGTTTGAGTACGATTTCCCCAAGGCGTATTTGGCAGATCAAAAGTTCTTCCCACTGAAGCAGGCGTTCAATCTGTACATGGACAAGCATCGCGACCCCAAGCAACTGAACAAGGAATATCTGCAGCGCAAGCTGGCGCAAACGCATCCCTTCGATGGTCCGGAGCCGGCGCTGCGTTTCCCCAATGCGCATCCCATACGCGATGTTCCCTCGTGGCTGCGTACCGAGATACGCAAACGTCGTCTGGGCATTGGACGTGTGCAGGACTATTAAATAGTCGTGATTGTTTAGTTTTGGTTTTTGTTTTGTATTTTTGGTTAACAAGTTTTGCTGTTGCTGCTGCGCGCATTCGTTTTACATGAATTGAATTTGATTGCGAAATGAAAGTAGACGCATTGCGCCTGCTTTTTGGTTGTAACATATTGTGTTAAGTAAGATTCGTGCACATGCAATTACAAAATACAAAAACAGATAGTTTAAATAAATACGTTTTAACATAAACATTACCATAGTACATAGTACAAATTGTATTGGAAAGAACAGAGCTAAACGCTATGGAATCTCGCGAGTTAACAAACATTTTTCTCAGAGCCCGTCTAGTTAATTCGTTTTTCTTTTTTTGATTAATTTACGTTCTTACGATTTTTGGCACAGTTTTGTTTTGTTTTTTCTTCATGAAATCATTCTCAATAAGTACTCGTTATGATTGAAGCTTAAGTCTAAATGCCGATCTGTTTAGTCGATCTTTGTATAACTGGAAGTTTTAGGTCTGCGCTTTGCCATAGGCGCCCACTGGTGGCCTGTACATGGCCGGCAGCATAATCACCTGCGGCAAATTGAAGGCATACTTGTGCTTGCCAATATTCTTGAACACATTGTCCATGCGTGTGCCCTCGCTGCAAATTAAAGAATTCCCATTAGAAGAGAGATGAGAGAGCAATAGAAGAAGCTACGCTACCTGCGCATCGTGCTCAGTGCATAGGGCACATGCTTGGCGGGCAGCTGAAACTCGCGGACAAGCACACGACACTGCTCGAGGGTGACAGCCATGCCGGTGCGATCCTTGGCGCTTTTGCATGACGTGAATCGCAGGCCGCCCATCAAACGGCATGCATCCTCGGCTAGATGCAAGATCTTCACGTCCTTCGTGACATTGGCGCGCAACTGTTGCTCCATGAAGCCCAGCACCGAATGCAGCGAGTCCAGCGGATCGGCGGTGGCACAGTTCACATCCACAGCGGCAGCGGTTGCACTCAAACCCAGCTTGCGATAGCGACTAAAGTACTGCTGCAATCGCAGATAGTTGTCCAGATTGGAGCGATGTTGTTCGCGGGTCTGACCCAGCGTCGCCTTCTCGTTGATGCCAATGTTGAAGAAGACGGGCGTGATCTTAAAGCTCGGCAGCTGCCCGTTGTTGTGCGGCAGCGCATGCTCCGGCACCGGCAACAGCACTTCCAGTGCCTGCCGCGATCCCGTGATCCGTGGCATCGGCGTCCGTTCGCTAGGGGCAGCCAACACCAAACGAAAGCTGACGGCCGACAAGTCCTCGATGGCAATGCACATGTCACTCCACATGTCCGTCTCGGCGCCATACAGCGACAGCAGTCCCTCAAAGTACGCCAGCGGTCCCAGTTCTCTCAGCAGCGTCATGTAGGCGCTGTCCAGCTCACTGCCCCAAAGGCGCAGCATCAAGGCGCTGACCAACGCCGTTAACTGTAAAAAAAATACAAATCGAAAATCCATGTTTTAATGTGTCCAATTAGTTTGACAAGTTTTCAATAATTAATTAATTAGCGGGCGAAGCTACAAAACCAGATACACTATTCTGTGGTTTAAAAGTGGAACTTCATCTTCAGCTATGCTTAAATGTTTAACTAGCGACCCATTTTAACCTTTAAATTTCCAATTTGAATTCACTACAAGTTTCAAGTTGGATACAACGCCTTTCCCTGCGATCCTCAAATGATGTACTTAAGAAATTTTGCTGGGCAGTTTTGGCTATTAAATTCCCCTTTTGAATTGACGAGTTGGCAGGACTGCGTTTCCCAGCGATTCTCGACTTGTGTAGCTAAGCATCTACTACTTGTGATTAATACATTTTTTTTCTTAAAGTGACTTGTGATCTTTGAAAGTTAAGCTACTTATTCAAATTCACTTTTAAATTTTAAACACATTTCTTAACGATTCTCAAGATGTGTACATCGTATTCTGGCGAACATATTTTATTTTTTCAAATGGACTTTTTTGGCTGTTAAATTTAAAAATTTGAATACTCTTGCAAGTTGTGGTCATCTTTCCCAGTGATTCTCTAGTAGTCAACCTAAGCATTTCATTGGAGTTAATATATTTTAGTTTCACAAATGTGATTGGCCGTTAAATTTCAAATTTGAATTGGAAAGATGGCGTAATGCCTTTCTCTGCGATTCTCAAGCGGTGTACCTAAGCATCTAATTATGGCAGTGAATTTTCTCTTCTCAAATGTGATTTGCGATTTTTCGTGTCCGTTGAGCTACTTATTTAAATTCACTTGTAAAGTCTGAACGTCCTTCTCAGTGATTATCAAGTAATAAGCATGCACTTATGGGCGATAAGTTTTATCTTTGCAAATGTGCCTTGTGGCCGTTAAATTTCCTATTTGAATGAGATGCTTAGGTAGACTACAAATTTAATTTCCAATTCGAATTGACACGCTTTCTCATCGATTCTCGAATTGTGTACGAATTTTTTTTTAAATGGACTTTTAGAATTTGAAATTTGAATTCACTTGTGAACATCTTTCTAAATGATTCTCTGGTAGTCCGCCTAACATTATAGTTAATATATTTACTCTGGATGTATGTGAGCTGTGTTTAGGGATTAAATTTGTAGTTGGAATTGAGTCGCTTCTCTGTTGTGCTTCAAGTAGTGAAATCGAATTATGGCCAATATATTTGTTCTTCGCAAATGTATAATTTTGTAGATCTCATTGAGATCTTGTCATCATTCAACCTAAATACTTAATACATACTTAATAAATTCTGAGCTTTGAATATGTAATCAGAAATTTGAGTTGACCGACACACAGAATATATTTCTTACCGCTTGAGAGAAACAAACGTCACGTCGATACATGATGCTCGCCTGGAGTCGATTGCAGCGCACATCCTGCTGCAGCCGTTGTACAGAGTGCATCAGCCTGGCGGTCTTCAGCAGCCGATCCATGGCATGTCGCAGCTTGCGCATGCTGGGACGCAGTTCAGCCACCCAATCGGTTGTCAACGATAGATCCAATCCATCGGTGAATTTGTTTCCCTTTTTAGCTGCCGGCAATGGCGTTGTCTCCTGCGTTGTCAAATCCAGTTTCAGCTGTGTTTGCGCCTGCTCCTTGTTGCTGGAGGCAGCTATCACATCGGGCGTCTGCTGCTGTTGTTGTTGTTGTTGAGCTTGCGACTGTTGCTGCTGCTGTGGCGCCACCGTGAAACCTTCTCGCTTAATGGGCGCCTTGGGATGACGCAATCGGATGGCGGGACTGTCGCAGCGACCACAAAAGAACTTTAGTTTGCTCACCAAACACATGACGCTCGCCTCAATGTTTAGCTGGGTGAGATCGATCGGTTCGGGCTCCTCTGTGGGTCGATAATAGTTGGCCGAGGGTGACGAGCTCATCAGCTTCGTATCGAGAAAGCCAGCAGGCGGCTGAGAAGGAGGAGGACGCGGTTGTCTCGCTCTAACCATCTCATCGAGATCGATGAGCTGCACTGAAGGCGGAGTTACGCCCTGCCAGCTGGGTGGCAGTGACTGATATGTTGCCTCGTCCAACGCGTTGGCCTGTTGTTGTTGTTTCAGCTGCTGCTGTTGCTGCTGCTCCAAGTTGCGCAGATGCGCATTGTAGCACTTGACCACATGCTGCAGCGTATCGATGGCATTGATGTCCAGCGAACTCGACGGCGATGCATTGCTCGGATGCCAGCTATTCGAACGCATCAACGGCTGACCGCGTGGCCACAAATCCGGTGGCGCCACCACCGGTGTGGCGAAATCCTCCAGCTCCGGTGACTTCAATTCCAAGGCGCTCAATTGTTGGGTGATCTTGCGAAACGGCGACATTGGCTCCATTAGCACATTCTCCGGCTCCTCGATGATGCGATGGCATTCTATGAAGTTCACCGCCTCCTCCACAATGCTCGGCTCCCAAATGTTGAGCAGCGTTCGTGTCTTTGCCACCATCTCGTTGCACAGCGGCATCATATCGCGGGCACTCCGACGACTGGCCAACTGCAGCAGCTGCGACATCAGCTCGACGATCTCCTTGCGCAGCTGCTTGGTCGCCTGGACGGCATCGTTGGCCGCTTGCACCTTGCACGCGTTGCTCTGCTCCAGCTTCCAGGCTTTGCTCTCCTGTAGCAGTCTGTGTGGATGGAATGGGAAAACACGTTGTGAATTATTCAACTGTTGCATTTTTAGAGTTTCTGCTCTCTCTGTATTTTAGGAATTTACAAATATTGTATTGTGACGATATTGCAACTATCTTAATGCAAATTCTGATATACTACAAGAATTTTTTGTCTAACAAGGAAATCTAGCTTCTGCTCTGTTCGTAGATTCACAAATTTAATTTCGAAATACATTTTTTCTTGTATCGTTTCCAATGAGCTATCAAAATGAACTTCAAAGTTTATTACTTCATTTAATGGGTAAGGATTGTCTAAAATATTCCTTTTTAAATTGCTTAAGACATTCAAAATTATAATAATAGTTACTAAACAATATTTAATTTGCTTATGTTGCTAAAGCTTTGAATACTTTTAATGCATGCCAACATTTATGAATACAGAGACCACAAATGATTATTTTACCTTTTCTAAAGAAGTTGCAAGCAATTCAATACAAAAAGTCTACTAGAATTTTTTTTATGTATAGTTTCTCACTATAAGCAAATTTATAATTTGTATTTTGTAACTCATAAAATATACTTATAATCCTTATAAACCAGAACTGTATTTTTCAAATAATATACTAAATTAATATACCGCAAACAAACTAAAATATACCGAAGGCAATGTTTAGTATATTGATATAGTATTACATTCAAAATATATTATAGAAACAAACTTAATCTGCATGCAAACATAACAAGTGCTGTCGATCAAAAATTATATCTCTATCTCTTATCGTCTCTGTGCTCAAGGTGTTCATACGAGCAGACGGACGGACATGGCTATAAGGTATTGGCAAGAATATATATACTTTACATTGTCGGAGATTCATCCTTCTTCATGGAGGCACAAAGTTATATTATAGCCTTCTACGCTATGCAAAGCAGGTATAAAAATTAGAATGCTCTTTATAAGCATAAATACAAATGATAATTTTACCCCCTTCGAAAAAAGAAAAAAAAGGATTCACCTATGGCGACTATAAGAGCGCAAGAAATATATATCATTCTTCTATTGTTCTCCCACTCGAATATTTAAAACTTGAATTTTGAAGTTCATAAAATAAACTAACATTCATTATGAAAATAACTATAATTTACGAACATTTATATCATTCATATTATATCATTCGAACATGTATATCATTCTGCTATTTTTCCCAACTATTAGCAAATTTATAATTTGTATTCTGAACTATAATTACTATAACTATAATTTACGTATATCATTCATCTATTCTGGCAAATTTATAATTTGAACTTTTAAGTTCGTAAAATAAACTAACATTCATTATGAAAATAACTATAATTTACGTACATATATCATATATGTACATATCATATATATTCTTTTTTACCCCACTATTAGCAAATTTATAATTTATATTCTCAACTATAATTACTATAACTATAATTTGCGTATATTATTCTTCTATTTTTCCCCACTTGAATTGTGAAATTCATAAAATGAACTAACAATCATTATGAAAATAACTATAATTTACATAATTTCTATAATATACTCTTACTTCCCACATTTACGGGTATATATAATCATACTGTGCTGGCTTTATAAGCAAAGTCGGTTTATATTCAGATTTGCCATGATGAGGGTCAACCAACAAGCAACCACTCTTGATAAGTACTCCCAATGGATATGGCATATCAAAACAAGTAAGAAAGCTACAGTCGAGTGAACTCGACTGTGAGATACCCGCTACCCATTTTGAATAAAAGCAATATATTTTGCGGTATTATTCTCAAAATATACCAAATATACTGCAAAAATACTAAAAATATACAAAATAGTATATGTGGTATATCGATATAGTACCGCATTCAAAATATACCATAGACGGCACAATATACCAGATTGTCAGCCAAAGCAACTCAGACCCAAGTAGGTAGGCGCTTTTGCCCATACAAAAGTATTTCTTTAATAACTTCCACAATTTTGATCTGATCGTAACCAAATTTTCAGGAATCATAACAACTATAGTTATTATTGTATATACCAAAATTCGTAACTCTAGTTTTAAAATTACGCTTGTTATTTTAATCGCGGGGGCGGAAGTGGGCGTGGCAAAAATTTGAAACAAACTTGATCTGCGTGCAAACATAACAAATGCTGTCGAAAAAAAATTATAGCTCTATCTCTTATAGTCTCTGAGATCTAGGTGTTCATACGGACAGACGGACATGGCTATATCGTCTCGGCTGTTGACGCTGATCAAGAATATATATACTTTATAGGGTCGGAGATGCCTCCTTCTACCTGTTACATACATTTCCTGCCGGCACAAAGTTATAATACCCTTCTACCCTATGGGTAGCGTTTTTTAATACCGTTTGTGCTACTCACTTGATGAGGCCGCCGCACTTGCGACCCTTGGCGTCGTGACGCGTAAACGCGCCCACAGTCACAATGTCGAGGAGTCCACGTCGCTGTAGCGTATCGTTCTGTGCCCACATGCGTTGCACGTGAAGATTGACGGGGAGGAACTCGAGAGATTCGTCGGTTTTGGTGGAGCTGCGCTTGTAGAAGACGCCGTCGCGCATCAGCTGCTGAATGTTCTGCTTGGCCTGCGAGTAATCCTTGAGGAGACGCAAGTGCTCCTCGAGCAGATTCATTTGTCGCCACCGCCATTCGCCGCTCAACTCGCCCATGCCCGAGATCTCCTGCAGCAGCTCCTTCTCGCGCTGTATCCAAATCGAGAGCAGCTGCTGAGGCACCGCACAGCAGACTCTCGACTCCAGCATCGTCTCCAGCACACTGATGTCGGCGCCCAGCGACGAATGCAGCCGATACGAGTGCAGGCGAGGATTGGCACAGACCCGCTCCATGCCACACAGCTGTGGCACAAAGAGACGCACGCCCAGCTTCGGTGGCAGCGATTGTGTGCGACGATGACCTGATGGATTCAGATAGTAAGAATCATTATTAGATTAGCCATAGATTTACTCAACTATAGTGATTATTTTTAACTAAGATAATGAATTCCAGAAAGTTTTCAGTATAAAAATTAGAAATAAACAAAATCTGGGCTTGATTTTGATTATTTTATAACGATGTGAAATATCAACGAAAGCTTCTACAAATATCATATCTATAATATTTAATCACAATAATTTACTAATGTTTATTTTCTTAATTTGTTCGCTTAAAAGTAATGATAAGTTAGTTTTATTTTTCGTTCATAATTCCATCATAATTATTACTGGAAAAAAGATAAATTGATGGAAAAATCCTTATTTTTAACTAAGGTAATGAATTCCAGAAAGTTTTCAGTACTCAATTTAAAAAAAAAAAATCCTGGCCTTGGGAGGTTGAGTTTTAATTCATTCAATTCAAATATAATTACGATCATTATTCTTATTGACTTGTTCATGTTGCTTTAAAATATTTTAATCACCACAATTAGAATTTCTGATTTTTTACTCAAAAATAATGATTATAATTATTTTGAATTGTTTTTCTTTCAGTTGCTGCTCATAAATAATGACTATAATTTGTGTTAATTTTGTTTATTGTTTAAAAATAATGATTACAAGTCTAAAGCTGAAACTATTTTAAACGTAAACCGAAATCGAAAACTTCAAAATCATGGAAAGTACTTGAAAAAAGAATACTTTGGATGTAACTCATTATTAATTTATGATACAAGCTAAGCTTAGTTTATTATAAATTAATTAAGCATCGTTAGCCAGCACTCTCTTTTCCGTAAATCAAATAAAAAAAATTAATATTTCTTTTTTTGCTGCCTAGTGTATTCAACTCACCTTTTTGCCGTCGCCCCGAGCTGTCGCTGGCCTGGTCAAACATCTGTGTGCTGGAACGCGGTGGCGGCTGCAGCAGACCACCGCCACCGCCACCTGCACCACTCGCAGCAGCAGCAGCACCTCTGGCGCCCAGTTCGGCAGACGCCGCTTCGGGCGCCCAGGAGGCGAGCGTTATGAAGCCGCATTCGCCGCGTGGCGAGCTCAACGGCAGACGGAGGCGAGTCGCATCCTGGATGACGCCCAACGCCACCTCGGCGTGTCCGAGGGGCAAGGATGTAAGCGAGACGCGTTCGCGTACATCGTGCACACTGAAGCGCAGCCTGGTGTCGGCTCCGAAGCCGGCGCTGCGCAGGAAGCGCATGGTGCACAGGAACTGGGGCGTTCGTGTGCGCTCCAAGAGTTCGGTGCGTGCATGATGCCGCCAGAGGCAAGTGTCGCTGGTCGGTTGCAGCACCGAGCAGATGACGCGCGGATTTGGCGGACGACCGAAACCGTCCAGCGGCAGATTATCACAGGAGATGGCCGTCTCGCAGATGGGCAGCTCCGAGAGCTCCGACTGCGGCTCGGCAAGTTCTGCAAGACGACAAGAGGCATATGTAGATAGAGGACAAGTGCAATATGTGAGAATGTGAGACAGAAAGATCTTACAATACTATGAAAATAATAACAAAATCAATTAGATTTTTCTTTTTTTTCACATTGACAACATTAAAGTTTATTCTTTGAATAGATCTCAGTTGAATATCGTATATGTATCTATATCAGACCTGACTACAAAACTAACGATATAGTAGTTTAATCTATGGCGATCACACTAGCACATCCAGATCCAAAAATATATATAGTATGTATATACACATTGTTATGGGGGAAATTTTGATTGATTGTTAAGTAAGACTTACCTCGATGGGGTAATTCAAATTCAAGTAATATAGCTTACAATCTATAAAATCGTTGAATAAAGCTTGATACTGCAATGACACTGATTCGTAAACAGTTCATATTTTCGAGTTAGTTGATTAACTTAAACTTTGAAGCTAGTGTCATTGTAGCAAACAGCAAGTGTGGCCTGAGTTCTTTGGTCTTTGATCACATAAGCTTTAGTCTATACAGTAAATAGGAGATTTTGCGTGTGTGTGTGTGGGGTGGTTTGTGTGTGTGTGTGTGTTAAGCAAGTGTGTGTGTGTGTGCGCCAGTTGCAACAGTATTTTTTTTTTTATACAAACTAAAACATTTTTAACAATAAACCAGGTTAGATGGGTGTTTTATAGTAGTAGTAATGTAGTAGAGGGGGGCAAAGTAGGCAAACAAACAAACAAACAGTTGCCAACTAGATCCACACTTTTAGAACTGTATTAGATCACCTTCAAAGGGCGCCTCTGTTGCTGCTGTCGCAGTTGTTGCATCTTCTGTCCACAAGGATTCGTCGTCGTGTGGCAGCGGCAAACCCTGATCAATGCGATTGCCCATATGTGAGGCAATTTGCGCCTTCAGATGTTCGATTTGCAAATCGATTTGGGCATTCGAACACGACTCTATGCAACGCACCCAATCCAAGCGATCCGAGGCACTGTGCGTGACCAGCCGTTGCGTGGGACTGTCCTTGAAGTCTGTCGAAAGGAGCGAGAAGCATCATCATCATCAGCATAATCGTATCACAAATCATTTGGGCATCATCATATCAAACTTACCTAGATCAAAGACATATCCATCCAAATCGGGCAACTGGGTAACATCTTGTATGCGAGGCTGACAATCCTGGAGCACAAAAACGCCGGCGAGCGATGAAAGGGGATTCTTGTCCTTCAGATAGAAGAGCAGATTGCCGCGGAGCTTGCACCAGCATTCCAATTTAACTGTGTGTGAAGAGTGCGCACGCGAGAAAGAGATGGCAAAAAAAAGTGCGTAAGCAAAATAACGTGTGTGAGTGAGTGGGTGAGAGTGTGATGAGTGTGTGATCCTTGGCGGTGACTCTGGTGAGTTTTAGTGATCCCAACCAGAGGTGGGATTCAGTTCAAGTTCAGACATCTCTATGGTGTGGCCTCACCACCAGAGTGTGATGGGTGATATCAGGGCGTGGTGAGAGTGAAAGTGATGGGTGATATCAGGGTGTGGGTGATAAGCGCAAAAGCAAAAATAAATCAACAAAAACAAACAGGAGAAAGGCAACAAAGAAACCTATTGCTACTCGCTGAGTGTGAGTGCCCGTTTGTGTGTGTGTAAAAGTGTAATATTTGAGTGTGTGTCTGTGCGTGTGGGTGTGAGTGTTTGTGCGTAAGTGAATGTAATGAGCACGATGATGAAATCAAAGAGAGGTGAGGCGTGGCGAGGGGCGACTCACCATCCGTGCGCCAAAAGATGCCCTCCTGTCGCTCCATTATTATCAGCAGACCTTCTTTGTCAAATCTGGTCGATGGATTGGATACCAAGGAAGCCAGCTCCGCTTTATTGAATCGCATGCTTGCCAACACACACACACTTTCCTCTTGTTGTTGTTGTTATTGCTGTTCTTTCACTGGTTAGGCGACGGAGACGACGACGACGACGGCAGCTGTTGGTAATTGTAATTGAGAAATTATGCGGATTTTGTTGTTTGGATTTGGGCAGAAGTGCGCACAAAATTAATGGATGATAATTGAAAAACCATTGAAATACAAATTATAGAAAATAAACGAACTCAAACGCACTCGCTCAAACACTCAGCGTAATAACTTCCAATTGGAGAAATATGCGGGGGGCGAGACGAGGGTTACTCACTCACACACACATGCACGCACACACACCTTGTAATAACGGAAGGTGTGCGTTTAATAATTCAAGAAATTACAAATATACAAGCAATGGCAGCAGTTGTGGGAATTGGGGGGCGGAGCGAGGCGTGTAGGGCGTTGGATAGCCAAGCACATTTGGTTTTCCGCTGTATTACATACCTTGTTGTCTCCTCTTCTCTCCTCTCCTCTACTCCACTGCACTTGACTTCCTCTCGCGTTATTACTGGCACTCGCTCGTTCACACTCTTTCTCTCTCGCTCTCGCTCTTGCACCTCTTCAGCTCTCTATCAAAATAGCACAGCTGACGTTGACAACAGCATGGCACACAAATGGCCGAAGCGCCGCTTCTGGACCACAAAGTGTCGTCTCGCCTTTTTCTTGTTTTTTCACTTTTTTTTTGTGCTGTTGTTTTGCAACTTGGCACAGAAAATATGTAGCACGCTGACCTGAGCGTTGTTGTCTGTCTGCTCCTGCTGCTTCTCCAGCTCCTGCTCCACTGCGCCTGCTTCTCTGCCACTGCTGCTGCCTCTGCCAACAAAAATCGGCAATTTTCAACTTCTCTTCTCTCTTCCTCACCAGCTGGCGATGCTTCAATAAATGTTGTTGGTTCGCTTCAACCTTCTCCTGTAGTCTGTAGTTTGTTTTGGTATTGCTCTTGCTTGATTTTATAGATTGTTCACATTTTTTTAGTTAATTTAAAATAATTCGAGACGTGTATTTGTTTGTTTATTAGCCTCCACTATGCCTGTTGTAGAAGTGACGAAACTATCGATGCAACGATGTTTCTGCTATTATTTTATGACTGACATCAAAATGTTGTGCAGCCAAATAATATCAATGATTTTATTATAAAGTAAATAATGTTTTTAGTTAAATTCAGACTTGTTTTTAAAAAAAAATAAGTGCTTCCTTTAAGCAGATTAATTCAACACCTGTGTCAGGGTGTGACCACAACCAACATTTTTAAAAATATATGTTTAGACTCAGAGGGAATATACCAAAATAATAAAATACCAATAAGTGTTACCTGGTTACACTCAATTGAATGTGCAATGTATAAACAAATGCGCACTATTTTAAAAATCATATTTATAATGCAAAACTAAACGATAATCACTTTCAGCTCAAGCTGAAGAACTAAACAAAATTGTTTTCAAATTTAAATATAAACACCACCAAAATATAGCTGTATTATTTATTTGCCTTTTTTGAATTTGTGAGCCATTGGTAACTGTACACAAGTTTATGCTGTAACTGTATATCTACTAGTAATATAATCATAAAAACAATTAAACAAAGAAAACCGAACTAATTTTGATTACCACCGATGCTAACAGGAGCGTTTGGCTGTTCCTTTTGCTTCAAACTCTTTTCGAATCGTTCAAACTCCTTATTTGCCATTTTGTCTGCATCATCAAAGACCTGTTCCACGGACTCTACTTCGGGTATATAGAATTGCAGCATATTTTGTACACCATTCTTGAGGGTGACAATGGAGCTGGGACAGGACGAACACGAGCCCTGCATCTTTAACTTGACAATGCCATTTTCATAGCCCATAAAGACGATATCGCCACCATCCTCCTGCACCGTGGGTCGAATACGTGTATCCAACAATTCTTTAATCATCATGACTGTTTCGTCATCATCATCGTAGATTTCCGTATCCGCATTCGGACGGGCTTCGTGTAAAATGGGTAAACCGCTGGCAAAGAAATCCATAATGATAGCAAACACTTCTGGTTTTATAATGCCCCATTCACCGCCCTCCTCCTTGGATATGGTTATAAAATCAGCTCCAAAGAATACGGCACGAACACCTTCCACACGAAACAATAATTTTGCTAAAACAAAATAAATTTTAATTGATTTCGTTGGAAACACCCATGCGAAGAGCAGCTTACCCAATGGACTAGAGTGAGCTGTTGTGGCACTGGGGAAATCATAAGTATTTCCTTTGCCCAACACCTCGATGCCCGGCAAAAACTTTAAGCTATCGGGATTCGGTGTGTCCTGCGTCTGAATGAACATATTGCGCTTTGACAGCTGTTGTCCCATTCCCTGTGCAATTCCGACTAATGGCTGCTGGAGCAACGATTGTTTACCTACGAGCGATGGCGTTGAATAAGTTTTTCCTGCCGAAGTCGCCGGCGGCATGTGCATAAAATCTCTGGTCGCACATTGCGATCTGCAATTTCATAAAATTTCAGTTCATATTTACCATTTACTGTTAACAGCATATTTAAGTATTACTTACATTTGACTTGCGCTCAGACGTGTATTACGCAAAGTATTTTTTGCGGCGTAAGAAAGTAATTTCGACATTGTCAATTTCGTATTTGTTGTAGATCTGACGAAACACACGCATAACAATACAAAACAGCTGTTCTTAATGCCAGTGCTGCCAGATAGTTGCAAAGCGAAATACGATAGAGCATACGATATTTCGCTTTGCGTCTTGAATTAAAATGCGATAGCTTACCGATGGTAAGATATAGTTCACATAGTGTATCTAATAACAAGACTGTGAGATACCCGCTACCCATTTTTAATAAAAGCAAAATATTGCGGTATAGTTTTCAAAATATACCAAATATACTGAAAATATACAAAACGTATACCAAATGGTATACTTGGTATATCGATATAGTACACCATTCAAAATATACCATAGACGGCACAATATACCAGATTTTTGCCCATACAAAAGTATTTCTTTAATAACTTCCACAATTTTTGTCTGATCGTAACCAAATTTTCAGGATTCAGAATTCTAGCTTTAAAATTACGCTTGTTATTTGATTTTTTTGATTTGCGGGGGCGGAAGTGGGCGTGGCAAAATTTTGAAACAAACTTGATCTGCGTGCAAACATAACAAATGCTGTCAAAAAAATTATAGCTCTAGCTCTTATAGTCTCTGAGATCCAGTGTTTCATACGGACAGACGGACAGACACACAGACGGACATGGCTATATCGTCTCGCTGATCAAGAATATATATGTATACTTTATAGGGTCGGAGATGCCTCCTTCTACCTGTTACATACATATTCTGCCGGCACAAAGTTATAATACCCTTCTACCCTATGGGTAGCGGGTATAAAAATAAAGAAACATCCAACCCCGATTAAAAACTCTGAAAATAGTTCCACTCATTGATAGTGAATTTTATCTCCCACGATTTTTGTATATACAAAAAGAAAATAAATATATATGTATGTGTACACTACTATCAAATTCATATTTATTTAGTTAAAGAATAAGTGATTATAATGGAACAACATATACATGCATGTGTTTTAAGCTAAGGAAATTGCAACATTATATACGTTGACATAATAGATTCTGGGATTTAGGATTCTGCAGTCCGTATGCATTTTAATACTCTTCGTATGCGAAGTTTGTATTGAACAGACTGTTACAGACATTAACGGCGACATTACGACGTGCAACCTTCTTCGAACGCCCATTAGCGGTAAACTCCTGATTGTCCACAATAACTCCCAGACACTGCATAATATTTGGTTTGTCGCCAATGCAACCGTGATCAACATAAGAAAGTCCTGGACGCATCTATAAGAAAGGTATTTAAATTTCAGTTTCATCCAAAGATTTAAGTTAATAAATTTACTTTACTTACAACGCATAATAATGTAGCTGGATGCATCGTCTCCCAGCTGGCTGGCAGCTCAGTCCGCACAGGCGGCTTCTTTGGCTCTTTGGGCACAACTGCAGCAGCGGCCGCTGGCGCATCTTGGGCATTTGATTGAGCGTTGGAATTACCACCGGATGAAGGATGCATTTCGGGTACAACGAAACCCTCGCGTTCCCATTCGGCAAACAGCTTGTAAATGGCAAATGAAGCCAAATTCAACATGGGTACATCATCTTCTTGTGTATCAGATGGCTCGCTATCGTTTGTAACCATCGGCTCTGGTGCTCCATCGCCACCTGTAGTTGCTGTCTTTGGTGTTGAACGCGGCCTTGGCGTCATTTTGGCAATAATGTAATCGCGCAAAGCCTTTTCGCAAGCCAAATTTTTTGATGCCATCTTCGAGTGACCCTTGCCCTCATACTGCACCGAATTAACAGTGACAATAGCGGTAAAGCCGCCATCCGGGTTACTGTTGATCGTAAAGTCACTGATGTTTATGCCCTTGACCTCGTTCAATGCCATCAACGCATTCTTGGGCACCATGGACTTGCGCAATTGACGATTCTGACGCAGTTTTTGTCGCGTGTCCTCTCTACGAAAAAAGTAGAGAGAAAGAATTAAAAAACTATAGGTGATCATTATTATGTTGTCGACGTACCCGAAGACTTCTTGCGTTTTTGGAATATTTTCTTAAATGGTATTCTCTCATCTTCAAAGTCCTCGCCGTTGTTGGACTCCATCTCCACATTTTTATCCGCGGCATCCGCTTCGCGGGAGTTGTTGCTTTTTGCTGGAGTAGGCGGTTCTGCCTTGACGGTTATCGGCGTTGTCTCCACATTTTCCAATGGCTGCGGAGGCGGCGTCGCAGCCGCTGCTGCAGCTGCATTGGGATTCTAAATAGGAAAATTAAATATTATTAAAGATCCATCCAACGTTTGCCATAGCTTTTCACTATTCCTGTACTCCAAACTAGAATTATGCCATATTACTAGAACCATTAAGCTGTATCCTAATCCCAATTTGTCTTATATTTTTTATATTTATTTTTTGTAATGACTGTATTTTATAGATGTCTTTTTGTTTTTCAAAAATTTAAAAAAAAAGTATGCGAATATATTAAATTAATTTTAAACAGAAATTGCATATATAGATATTATATTTTAATAAGTTCGAAATTTCATCATAATAGAAAACAAAATATGCAAAAATAATATATGTATGAATATATGAAATAATATTCGAATCGTTCCATAACGCTTCCCTAGACTTAAGCTATAGTAGGTACATTTATAGAGCCCCCTCTGTAAATACAGAACCACTTTTACAATGCCATTTACGCTGCCCATTTGCAATACAACAATCCCCATTACCAATCTCGGAATGCCAAACGCGCCATTCAAGGGGAGATCTACTGCCGGCGTGGGCGTGGGCGTGGGCGTATTATCGCAGCACCTGCCTGCTGTGCCGGGCGATTTTACTAAAAACTATAGTTCAGGAATAGCCATGACCACTCCTACTACCCAAAGTGCCCAAACGAATCATTTTGGTAGCCTACTCGTTTGGGTACTTGAAGTGAAGAAAATGAGCATTGCTATCTAACGCAAAACTAATAATTTTAGTTACAATTTTGAATGAATCGATTTCCAGTAGCCCCAAAAAGTAACCCCAATCGCAAGCCGCAGCTGTTTATCGATAAATTCCTCTCCACACAAACCATTCATTTTTACACTTATATATGTGTGGTGTGTGTAATATGTTTAGTGTAGCAGCCGGCGAATAAAAATGAAGAGAGTGGAGGGGGGATAACACTAACAATGCTAAGAGCTTGCGATTAAGGCACGTTTAGTGGCTATTGCAAATAAATTCACAATTGGTTTCGAGACACACTTTCAATTTGTGCTCTGCAAATTATATAAATAAAAATAGAATTATTGTTATTGCGAAATTGTGAAATACATAAATGAATAATCGTGTCTGTATGTTAATATGTATGATTGCTTGTATGTATGTATTTATGTATGTGTGTATGTATGTACATATGTATATAATACGAAATTTATAGTTTATACATACATATGTATGTGTGTTTGTGTGTATACCCGTATCGATTCAAACTACGCATTGCATACACACTGTATGTAAGTATGTACATATGTATATGTATATTATGCAAGAACAGAGGCTTAAACCCACACTTGGTGTAAACAATTCGTATGCACACAAACATACAAACGTATGCACACACAATATATGTATTCATAGTCGCGCTATTGGTATTCTTAATAATCGTACTATGTAGCTACGCATTACTTATGCCTATGTATACATACATTCATACAAAAATATATGTACATACATTGGCATATGCTTTGCGCAAAGTTTGTATTAATTAATAAATGGTACATCATAGTGAAATTGAAATGAATGAACATTTTCAATGGGTAATGCAATAATACTTTTGAACAGCAACTTAAACAAAACTACTTACGTAGACACCACCAGAAACAAATGGTTTATTTACAACGTTGCGGCGTGTGCGGTTCATATTTGATTCTTAATTTTTGTTTAAAAACTGGACTATCTCACAATCTGTTGGGGCTCTTATTCTTAATGCGTTGTTTTCACAGCACACAAAACTTCTCGGGTCTTTTCGGCGTTTGTTTTTCGATATATTGGATTTCAATATATTGTGACATTTGCCCAAAAAAATACCATAAGAAAATAGTCGTTTTTTCACATGAGCAAGAAATGTGAAAATATCGGGCACCATTTTTCGGTATATTTTATCAGTCATGTGATATTTTATAGTGATCCGAAGATACAAATAAGCTCAAATTTTTCGGTGATTTTCATCGCCCATTTTTCGCTGTGGATTCCACAGTGTGGAAACAGCAAAACGGTCCTCGATTAAATGTAAAAAAATGAGTGGCTATGGAAATAGCATTATTCGTCGGTGTGACCATAAACAACAATTCGAAAATTAACGTTTTAAAATCGATGGGGTGTATCAAAAACAATACAGATTCCCTACCTGGCGCTAGTTTAAACAGATTGTTCGTAGCAAATGACCCAAGCAAATCCATTTATTGGCAATCGGATAAAAAATGTAGCCATCCGAGTGAGCGTATCCTTTGGCTGGAGTCGGATTTCTATGAGACAAACTTGTCGCAGCAATACTGTGTTTACATTAAAGGAACTGTGGGCCACAATACCTGGCTCCACATATTACGTTGATTTTATTACGTACATATAAAGTGCTGCAAAATGCTTTGAAAGCTAAGCGTGCAGAAGATAAGCTACACAGTCGCCAATTATATTACAATAATTTTGGATTATCACAAACTTTGAATTGGAAGAGCAGCTCAACGAGTAGCTTTCATTTCATCATTATTTATACAAAAAAAAATAATTGTGGTAGTTAATAAAACAACACGAATTGTAGCTTAGCGTCCGATTTATTCTGCTGATCGATCAAGACTGACCGCGTAGCTTAATTATGTATAATACGAATGTGAAATGAGAGAAATGATAAAGAGAGCCAATATCGAGAGAGAGAGTTCGGATAGCCGAGAGAGCATCGAGTTAAAGTACTACTGTGGGCAAAAAGTAAGGTGAATTTGTTTGTAAAATGAAAAATCTTTATTTATTCTTCTAAATCAATATCATGCCCTTCAAAGTAATCCCCTCACGATAAAATACACTTATGCACACTTTTTTTTCCTATCCTCGAAACATGCCAAATAGTCCTTTTCGGTATAGCCATCAGTGCCTTCTTCGATTTAGCTTTTATCTCCTCAATCGACTCGATACGCGTTCCCCGAAGTGGTTTCTTCAGTTTTGGGAATAGTCAGAAGTCACACGGAGCAAAATCAGGCGAATACGGTGGTTGTGGAACGATATGCCTCAAATTTTTGGCGAAATGGTCAAGAAAAACGTGTACAGAAATTGGTCGTTTTTGGTACCAAACGAGATTTGATTTTTCGTAGGCCCAAATGATCTTTCAAAATGGATTTCACAGATCTTTCTGATATTCCGATCATATCAGTAAGGTCTCTAATAGTCAACCGACGATTTTTGCCTCCACTTCAATGACGTGTTGGTCATGTGTTGACGTCGATTGTCGACCGGAGCGCTCCAAGTCATCAACACGTTCTCGACACTTTTTGAAGTCGTTGTACCACTTATAAACATTTTTTTTGTGACATGGTAGAATCACCAAAGGTCTTCCGCAACATCCTCAACATTTCCACAGCCGAAATTTCATTCGGCAAACAAAATTTGATGGCACTTCTCATTCAGACATTGTACAAAATCGAAAAATGCACTCTTGGTCGTTTGGAAAACACAAGCGTAAATATATTTCTGATAATGACATTCATATGAAATTTTGCCCAGATGTCATCAACAGTCTTGCCAACTTAAGAAAAAAAGAATTAGGCCGAATTGTTAGGCCCGTGAAGTTTAAATTAAAAATTCACCTTACTTTTTGCTCACAGTAGTATATGTATGTATATGTGTGTAGGCACACGTCCTACTACAACTCGGCCATCCTGCGAACCAGATCTCCTGATCTTGACTTTACAAAGAATAAAAATAAATCTTAACTAATACTTTTACTTATTATTTAATTCTTGCCTGATTAAATCATCGAAAAGTTTCTTCCATGTAAACATGGAAGTAGCCATTTTTCAAATCTAATTTTGTGAATGTTGCTGAGTTTACTAATTTGATAAATCTGTGTTGTTCTTAACTATTTTCTTCTAATAATTCCATAAGTTTTTTTTTTTTATTTAATCTATCGCCCTTAATAAATTGATCCTCTAATAGTTGTGATTTAGCATAACAATCTCGTAACAGTTGTGGTTTAGCATAACAATCTCGTAACAGTTGTGATTTAGCATGACAATCTCGTAACAGTTGTTTTCATTATTCGTTCTGTTATCGTTAACAGTCTGTGCCCCTAACAATTGTTTCCTAACAGTTTATGTCCCTAACAGTTGTTGCCTAACAGTTGATGTCCCTAACAGTTGTTGCCCAACAATCTGTGTTCCTAACAGATGTTGCCTAATAATCTATGTTCCTAACAGTTGTTGCCTAACGGTTTGTGTTCCTAACAGATGTTACCTTGTGATGAAGCGATTTTCTCCCAAATGCGTGCACATGATTTTCCGTCGAACTCTAGCGTAGCTTCCTTTCCGAGTGCGAGCGAGACCGCTGATCCACATTTTACTTCGTTTAGCTCAATTCTTCTCTTCTCCAGTACTGCCCGTTACATTTCCAGTGCTGCCCATAGCTTGACATACAGAACTGCTAACGTTGTTGTTGTCGTTGTTGCCGTCGCCCAAATTCGCGACTTCTGGCGCCGAACGCTGTGCACAAATCGAGTAAGTGTGTGTGGCGCCGTTGTTGTTTGTGTCGATCCCGTTGCTGTCGTTGTTGTTGTCGCCCAAATTCGCGACTTCTGGCGCCGAACGCTGTGCAGCCGCGCGTAAAAACTGTGTGGCGCCGTTGTTGTTGTCTATTTCTGTTGTAGAAATCTGATGTGCAGCTGCGTTGTACTGAGAATTTCGCAATTCCTCTTTACTTAAACGTAATTCTTCTTGCGACTTTTCAATGGTGTTTAGCAAATCCTGGTGAACACCCTCTCCTCTGTCAGAATTTTCGCGAACATTTTGAGTCTGATCATGACGCTCGTTGTTGTTGTGCAATTCCTTTTCTTGGCCAGACAAAATATTGGCCAAACTTAATAAATCGTTGCTTCCTGCTGGTACTCTTTTAAACTTCTCTGGTGAAACATCGAGCAACCGTTTTATTAATTTCGCTTTGCTGCCTGTGGTGGGCAAACATAGCTCTGTTAGCCACTTTTTTAACTGGGCCGTAGTGTATTTGTCAAATGTAGACGTGTTCATGTTTTTTTTTTTTTTTTTTCATGGCCGATCCCACTTCTGAAATTGTGGTAGTTAATAAAACAACACGAATTGTAGCTTACCGTCCGATTTATTCTGCTGATCGATCAACACTGACCGCGTAGCTTAATTATGTATAATACGAATGTGAAATGAGAGAAATGATAAAGAGAGCCAATATCGAGAGAGAGAGTTCGGATAGCCGAGAGAGCATCGAGTTAAAGCATCAGTGATGCCAACATTTTTTCGAAAAAAAAGGACAGATTGAGAAAAAAAAACACGAAAAATAGGATGAAAATATTATAAAAAGGATAGAAAAAGGGACACAATGTTTGTTTACAATAATTTTGTTTTTTATTATTAAGATAATAGTTTTAAGGCAGCTTCGATTATTTTTCTTTCGTCATTATTGCTGTCCTCATAAGTAGCCATGGAGCCAATTTTTTGGAGATACTTTTCAGGCACAGGCAGTGTCTGGCGGACACTACATTTCTAATAAGGTTAGTGCACTTGGTTCTGTGCAATTTAAGCTTCTTGGCGTCAAAATGTGTTTTTATTAATTCACTTCTAATACTAATTCAGCTTCTTGGCGACAAGTTTCTGAAGATTTCACCGGCTCGAAACAAATTTTACTTTGTTTCACTAAACTTGATGTATTTTGCGTTTGTTTTTTTTGTCGTCATGTGCACTCTTATTTGGTAAATTTTACAGTAAATACTGTATTTGCAGTATTTGAAAAAGGCCTTGTTAATGTCTGAATTATGTCGGCTAATCCCATCTTTAAAATCGGGCTGCAGTAGCCAACAGTCCCAAAACTTTTGCTTATACATGTTTTTTATGCATTTTTAATTTAATAATACAAATTTTGAAATTGTGTGTTCAGTACCGAAACAGATAGTGCAAGTAAACCGTGAATAGAGTTTTTCGATTAATTTTTTACCAAACTGTCGATATAAGTATGTCAGCCGCGAAAAGTTGCCACCTGTTTCAAATTTTAGAGCTACTAATAAATTTAAATTGGAGCGCGAAAGCAACTATTTTAGAAAAATAAAGAATTTATATTAGATTTAAAAAAGGACAGATTTCGGATGAAAAATCTAAAATAAGGACAGATTTCAGGTATGCGGATGATTTTCAATTTTTTCCGGATGAAACGTTAAAAACAGGACAGATCTGTCCGGAAAAAGGACAAATTGGCATCACTGGTCCTACTACATAATTATAATAAAGTTTTGCAAATACAAAATATATATGAATGCTGCAAATTTTTTCAATTTAATTGTAGAGGTCAATATTTGAAATCGAAATGTAACAAGAGTTGGCAACAGGTGACAGGTATCGATAAGATCGTAAATTCACTGAACTGACACTTTTCGATAAAAAATTCATGGATATTTGTTTTGTTCAAAATGACAACTCACACTTCCAAAAACAATTAATATATGTAATTGTATTATTAGATTGCAATATTTTTAGAAATATCTATGCTTTTGTTTTTACTTTTACTGCGCGCACGCAGCTGGTATTCTCAAAAGTTGGTATTTTTCGGTGCACATTCAAATGGAAACAACGGTCCCACTTCTGGCCACATTGTCGCGTCCACGTAGAAACAAAAAAAAAAACAAAAAACAAACAAGCGGGCGACCAATTGTCGACGTGCAGCTTAGAGAGAGAGCGCTCAGTTGAAATATTTAAAACGACGACAAGATGCAATAAAGGAAAGTGCCAAGCATACGATCAGCTGACTGGCAACAGTCGCACAGGGACAGGCAACAACACGGACACAAACAGCAACTTTTAATTCAATACCGACAACAACAACAACGTCACTCAAAATGTTGGGTGGAAAACGTACAGGATCGCGACATGTTGTGGTCGTCATATTGATGTGTCTCTTCTGGTACATCATCTCGTCGAGCAACAATGTGATTGGCAAAATGGTGCTCAATGAGTTCCCCTTTCCCATGACCGTCACCCTCGTCCAGTTGTGCAGCATCACGTTGTACAGTGGGCCATTCTTTAATTTGTGGCGCATACGCAAATATCAGGAAATACCCAGAGCATACTATATGCGTTTAATAGTGCCGCTGGCCATTGGCAAGCTGCTCGCCTCAGTGACATCGCATATATCACTGTGGAAAGTGCCCGTTTCGTATGCGCACACAGGTAAGCCAGCATCTAGATCATCATCATCGATACCGTCACGTCAGCAATTTGTTAATATTTTTGTTGTTGCAGTGAAGGCAACAATGCCGCTTTTCACCGTGATACTGACGCGCCTCTTCTTTGGCGAGAAACAACCGACACTGGTCTATCTCAGTCTCCTGCCCATCATCACTGGCGTGGCAATTGCCACTGTGACGGAAATCTCTTTCGATATGCTGGGACTGATCAGTGCGCTCATCTCCACCATGGGCTTTTCCATGCAGAACATCTTCTCCAAGAAGGTAGCTAAAGCCTCGCTCTCTCTTTCTCTATTATACACATACCTACTGAACTGTATTCCGTTTTTCTAGGTGCTCAAGGATACGGGCATTCATCATTTGCGATTGCTGCATCTGCTGGGCAAGCTGTCGCTATTCATTTTTCTGCCTCTCTGGCTGTACATGGACAGTGTAGCTGTCTTCCGGCACACAGCCATTGTGAGTAGATCTCTTAATTCTCTGCAACATTTATTAACTAGCAATTTTCTTTTTGCAGAAAAATCTTGACTATCGTGTAATTGCGCTGCTCTTTACGGACGGCGTGCTCAACTGGATGCAGAACATAATAGCGTTCAGTGTGCTGTCGCTGGTGACACCGCTCACTTATGCCGTGGCCAGCGCATCGAAACGGATCTTTGTCATCGCCGTATCGCTGCTCATATTGGGCAATCCGGTGACCTGGGTCAATTGCCTGGGCATGACGCTGGCCATCATTGGTGTGCTCTGCTATAATCGTGCCAAGCAAATCACAAAGGGACGAGAGCTGCCCACCACAGTAACGACATCGTCGTCATCATTGCCAAGCAATCATGTGAAGTACACGCCGTTGCAGCACAACAACGATTCATATTATCGCACAAGCACCATGAATGGTGGCCACAAAGGTGCAGGGACAACAACGCTGTCCATGCCACCAATGACCACAAATAGTTTGCTGGCAAATGGCAGCGGCATGCCAAACGGGAGTGCCACGCGTTTGCTTTTTGTTTAGGTTCTCTATCAATTGCTTTTCTTTTTTTTTTTGTATTTAGTGAATTGTATTACACCTCCGTCACCCGTTACCCAACTCCTTTACTCGCTTCCGTCTGCTTACGTTGCGTATACGCAATGTACGACGAAAAGATAACGCCGAGCGACAGCAGCAGCAGCGTTCGCTGTTCTCCGTTATCGCAGCAGCAATCATCACTCAAATGAAACGAAACATAATGCTACTATACTATATTGTATTTGTCCCACCCTCTTCACCCCTCTGTCCCTGCTCTCTGTATTATTTGATTGCTTGTCTTTACCTTTTGCAATTGCAATTTCGCCACTAAATTATAATGTAAATTATTGTATGATATTTGAGTAGCTCTGCGAAGCGGTTTGTAAATATTTCTAAGATCGAAACCCTCACAAAATTAGCCTCAATTGCCGCTAGATTTTTGTTTGTATAATTGGCAATTTTTTGATTAAGCATAGAAAGTGTAAAGAAGAAAAAAAAAACAAAACAACCGCAGCGTAATAAAAAACAAATTGTTGACCGTGTGTACATAGGCATATTATGTATAGGCAAAAAACGAAACTCTTGACTATTTTCTTTTAATTAATTGACTCCGAGGCGGGCAACAGTTTGATCCACTCGTTGACAATGTGTTTCCGATATCCAATGCGTCCCAGCAGCTGCTCCGACCGCCAATTGGTGGATACAATCCAGGCGGTAAGCGTCGTCGTCTCTCCCTTGGCTATCAGCTTGCTCATGGCGGAGGCTAGCAAACCACCCAGGCCGCGACGCTCCGCTTTGGGCAGCACCTGCAGCATGCTGTAAGAGCAGAAAGAAAAAGTAAGTACCACTGCTGTGTCCATCCAAAGATACTGCAACTTGCCCCAAGCCAGCGAAATCGTTTTGAAAGATCCAGGCAATCAGTTCGCCGGTGTCGCTTCGACAGGCGCCCAATGTGCGATTGAAGCGAATGAGCGCACGTAAATACGCCAGTGATCCTTCGCCCTTATTTGGCCAAATGGTATGTACAGCGATCGCATCCTCGTCGCGCAACGGACGCAGCTCAAACTCCGATAGCAACTCGGGTACTTCTAATACGCGTGCCTCGGCATGGGGCAACACCATGCCAAAGCATTGTCGCGGCTGCAAGCCGGCAGCGCCCTTGGACAGTGCCAACTCCTTGATGCGCGGGGCGTAGTCCAGATCCACGTTGGTGAACAGAGCACCCGCTGACCAGGCAATGCGTTGTGTGCGCTCCAGGCACTCGAAGAGTTCGGTGGGCGCAGTCGGTTGCCAACTGTAGAACGAGATGCTCTGGACAATGTCCTCGTGAAGACTGACATAGGTCCCGTAGCGACGGAAATCACCCTGACGATGTGTATAGAATCGTTTGCGCAGCGATTTGTACGCAACATCAGCACGGTCAATGCCGGCGGCATCTAATTGACGATCCCATTTGCGTTGATTGTGAAGCAACAGGTAATGGAAGTTGAGGGGACCAAACTTATTGCCATACAGCTGCAGCAGTTCATCGACTTCGTGATCGCTAAGTGCCCGCAATATATCGTTATCGATATCTTTATCCTTATCGTTAGCCATCGCTTGCGATTAACGAACGCTTCTGCTGACTGTAGCTGTCTGTCTGGTTTGTGTTGTGGTTTAGCTAATTCTAGTTTTGTGTGTTCAGTTGACCCAGCGCACAGGGGCGCATTCAATGCTGATAAGCATAAATAATAATATATCATATACAAGTTGATCATTAATTAAAACAACACGCATAATCAGTAGTTTGTGTGATTGCTATTAGTAGTATGTAATCTAATGCAACAAGTGTAAATTTATTTGAATTCGCTCCTGTGCTTTGACCACTTAACGAATTCTGTCCGATTAGATTTCCAGTCGTTTGTTTGCCGCGCTGACCAATAAGAAACAGGGTGACCGTGTCGCTCGGTGTCGATGACGTTATCGCGTGCATGCAAAACCGATATGTTAATTTGCCGATAGGTTTTAAATTCAAACGGCCCGCTCATGTAAATTTCAAAACAACAACAACAAATCGAGTGTTTTCCTAGGCAACGTAGTCACCTGAACTTTGTTGATTTGTTTATGTCGTCAACCTGGCTAGACAAATCCAAATACATATTTATACAAATTGTTGCAAAACAGAAAAAGGAAAACACGGTCATGGTGCGCAGTAAGTGCAATAAACTTTTCACCCCATTCAAATACATATGTAAAATTGAAATATTTTGTCTATCTAGTCACTGAAGCTTTGGTGCGCAAGAAATCGGAGCATAATGAGCGTTTAATTAGCACACTCGAGGAGTTGTCACTGCACCAAGAGGACATTGAAAGCATTGAGCATCTGCAGAATTGGTGTCGTGATCTCAAAATCCTTTTGCTGCAGTCCAATTTGATTGGACGCTTAGAAAATCTACACAAACTGAAGCGTCTCGAATATCTCAATGTGGCTGTGAACAACATTGAACGCATCGAGAATCTCGATGCACTCGAATCGCTCAACAAACTCGATCTCACGCTCAACTTTATAGGCGAATTGACCAGCATCGAATCGTTGCGTGGCAATTACAATCTACGTGAACTGCTGCTCATTGGCAATCCATGCGTCGATTATCCGCATTATCGCGACTTTGTCGTGGGCACTTTGCCGCAATTGCACAACCTCGACTGCCAGGAGATTTTGCCATCAGAACGCTTGCAGGCGCAACGTCTGCGCCAGCAGCATCGCCTCATCATTGTGCAGTGTCAAGCGGATCAGGCAATGGCTCGCGATGAGCAGCGCATACGTGTTGCCGAGCAGCAATCGCAGCTGGCGGCCCAGTGTGCCGAACTCGAGGATGAGGAGGAGCGCATACGCGCCTTCTGGAATTCCAAGAGCGAGCATTGCCCCGAGATACGCACACAGATTGCGCGACAGCACAGGCTGGGGCGAGAGAAGAGCGTCTCGAAGCCGAATCCGTTGACGGAGAAGCCCAAGCGGACACCGCATCTGTTTGCCCCATGTGGACGACCCTACAATATCAATCAGGCCAAGTTGCCATTCAATTTCCAGGACGAACCATCCTATTACAGTCTGCTGCTCGAGGTCTACAAGTAAGTGTTGTGTGCTCCACAGCAAACTATCGGCATCCATTCACCAACGTTCACTTCGTAGGCACTTGGACACCTCGTTGATCGATGTGGATGTGCAGCCAAATTATGTCCGTGTCACGGTCAAGGGCAAAATCTTTCAAATTGCCTACCACGATGAGGTGAAGCCGTTGGAGTCGCAAGTGCAACGCTCCCAGATCACAGGGCATCTGCAGCTGATGCTGCCAAAGCTCAAGGCCAACGAGTTGCTCAGTTTCAAACAGCCTAAGCAGTCTTCGGCTGCTGCCAAGAGGTGAGCAAATATGCTGATGCATCCTTAGGTCTTTCTCTCAGTTCCTCAGGTTCTTGCTAGTTTGGTTCTCATTTTGTTAAAAGAAAGGCAGCCTTACTGCACGATTCAATTTCGTTGACAATAGTTCAATTTATTTGATATTTGAAAGAAGTGTATTTACAATTTTCGATTAAATGTCGTGTAAAAATTGCAGCCTCCTAGCTTTTACCAATTGAGCTGAGAGCTATAAATTTAGTCAGCGAATAAGTCGGGATAAATAACTGAAGCTTTTCCAAATTAAGCTTTCACTTGTAGGCTGATATCTGATATCTTTCTCACGTCGCAAAGTATTTGCTGGTTTGCCCAGCAACTTCTCATTTTATTAAAAGAATGGCAGCCTTATTGCAGGATTAAATGTCGTTGACAATGGTTCAATTTATTTGATATTTGAAAGAAGTGTCCTATGTTAGAGTTTCGACTTTGGTTCCAGCAAATTCGCATTATTGCACGATTAAATGTCGTGAAAAACGCAGTGTAAAAATTGCAGCCTTATACGAGCTCGTAGCTCTTACCATTTGACTAAGTGTTGTTAGTTTAGTCGGTAAATAAATAGGGACAAAAACCTTTAGGCTTTTCCAATTTTAAAGTTGTTTGGAATTTGTTTTATACAGTGGATCACTCCAGCTTCTTTATCTTTATCTTTAAATGGTTATATCTAGCCAAACTAACAGAGGTACTGCATTTTTTTAAACGAACGATTTTTGTTTAATGTTTCAACAGAAAAAATATACTTAAATTATTTTCAAACTTTTTGTTTACTCTATAAAATAACGAAAAAAATACCACAGCTTATTTTAACCAATTTTGCCACTGTGCGATGGTTAGTTTCCTCGTATGATAACTGTTCTTTATTAATCTATTGCTTTATGTTTAGTAGTTGCATTTTCGACTTTTAAAGCTTGGCAATAATGTCCTAAGTTAGGGTTTTCGAGTTTGGTTTCCAGCTACTACTTAAACTCCTTCATAGGAAAACATAATGAAAATGTACAGTTTAGTAATAAAAACTTATCTGAATATAACATATGTTAAGCATAGAGAACATTTTCGAGTCGAAGGTTCCAGCAGTCAAAAAGAACTGTGTAATTAAATATTGTATTTTATTTTATACTAAATTACCCAGGATAATAAGTGGATAATTAAGTTAAGTAGAATGCAATTTAATGGAATGCAATTACTTTTAATACTATACAAAAATGAAAAATTTGTTACCATTTCCAGTTTTGTTAATAATCCCACAAAATCTTGCAGAGCTTCATCGGCTGGCAAGGAACGCAACAGCGACGTGGTCGATATTAGCAACATCTGTGCACCGCCCGATCTGCCCGATTTGATCTAATGGAATGGAAGAGAGTCCCACTCCAAGAAGAGTCTTCATATGATGTTTATTTAAAAATGGTTTATTTAAATAATTTTCTTTTTTGGTTTTATCTTTTCGGGGTTTGTTTTTGCTTTTTTGTTCTCTTTCTGCTGCTGCTCCTAGTCAATCACTCTGCGCTGACCCAGATGCCTATATACACATTTATATATAGTGATATTTTCTTATATATGTAGTTACATCCGTGTGGGTATGTGTGTGTGGGTTTATGTCTGTGTGTATTTGTGGTGTTAAGTATTATTAACTTATGATTGTAATCGAGAATAAAAACGATGCAAAACAATTGGGCAAAACACGAGTGTGGGAAATCAAAATCAATTTTCGATTTACTTAATGATAGCGTATAGCTACATATGGGAAACATAAACAAACAATTTTAAAAATGAGTCAAGGTTATTCTTAAAGCTTTGGATTTGCACTATTTTTAGAGCTAAGATTGATTTTAGAAACTTGCTCTATTTCACGATAAAATATATAAATTCGTTCATTTTTTGGTTTTGTGTACGAATTTGTAAATATTTGCAATTATCAGAACAGAAAACAAAACAGAAAGAAGATTCCAAAACCATTCTTAGCTCTAATTAAAGTACTTGTCTATTTCTATTAAAATCACCTTTTCTTATTTTTAAAATTGTTACAGGTTAGAGAATTACCCATATACATAAGGTTGTTGTGGTTTTACTTTGATTTTTTTTTTTCGTTTGTCTTTTGGCTAATTAATGTTGCTGTTTTGAATGCTCAGAGTTACACAGAAACCGTTTTTGCCAAATCATTTGCAGCTGCTTCGAATTTCCAGATTTTCAAATATTACGGGGGATTCGTATTTGTTTTGTATTTTTTTCGCTTTACAATGCGGCTAAGTCTTGTCGAGTTTACACAGTTTACAGAGTTTTTTTTTGAGATTTGTTGTCTGTTTGTTGGTTTTTCTTTCTTTCTTTGTTTTTTTGGGACACAAAACAAAAGCAAAAAACATTGAAACAAATTGCACTTATCATGGGGAGTAGAGTTGTACATACAATATAGATTTGAATATACTATTCGATGAGACTTGTGTATGATTTATTTACCTTCTCTTTCTTTATATCTCGTATCTCTCTGTCTCTGTCTCTATCTCCATGTCTGTCACTATCTCTATCTGTCTCTGTCTCTTAAATCGTCTCAGTCTCAGAGCGCAGCGTAAAAAATGGTTTTCTGGGTTGGTTCGTAGTACTATTATTTTTGTTCTCAGTGCTTACGAGTGAGGATCGTTACATGAAATTAATTGTTATTATTATTATTATTATATTTATAATGGTAATCGTATGCAGTCATTATTTTGTTTTTGTTTTTTTGTTTTAAATGGATAGCAACAATCTTGTATTCTCTCTCGCTCATATAATATTTCGGTTGTTTTGTTTCGTTTTTAGTTGTATTTTAAATAGTATTGTATTGTTTTTTTTGTTTTGTTTTTGCTTTTGTTTGTTAGCTGTTGTGGTTGTGCAGTTGTATTTTTTGTTGGTTTTTGTTTTATGCTTAACACAAGTATTTATGTTTGCTTTTTGCATTTATCATTTTGCTTAAGTCCTTTGTTTTTGTGTTTTTTTTTTGTTTTGTTTTTGTTGGTTCTCATAGAAAACGTACAATAAAAGTTGTTTTTTTTTTTTCTGGAGCAAAGAATTAAAAAACATTTCGAAAAAAGCGATTTGCATTCTTGTTTGTTTGCTTTTTTTAGTATTTTTTTTGTTCTTGGTTTCTCTCTTCTATTGTGTTTGTTGTTGTTTCTGTTGTTGCTGTGGTTGCTGCGGCTAGACACAAAATGTTAACAACATTTTTGACATGTTGGAAAACGAGGTAGGACATTGTTGATCTTGTTGTTGTTGTTGATGTTACTTGTTTTGTCATTGAAATAAAACGATAATAAATTATAAATAAAAACAGCGCCCGGATCAAGCGGCTTTTGGTGTTTTCTTAACTTTCAGCATGAAAATACATAATGTGCTAAAAGTCAAACGTCATAAATTGTCAAATAAATTACAAATAGCAATACATATTTTGGTTATACCTTGAGACTTAAATATCGTGTGTTTATCATTTCGTAATTAATATATATATATGTATATACGTACATATATATATATATATGTGTGTGTGTGTGTTAACTAATCTAAGATGCTCCTCGAAAGAGCATGCGGTATAAACTAAAAGCGCTAAACATTATTGCATCCAATTGCAACTGCTGCTGTTGCTGCCTCCTCCCATCTGCCTTTTCCCACTTGCCACTTGCTGCTCCACTGCAGACGTAAACACAAAATCCGTTCCGCTTTCTACAACTACATTATGTGTGTGTGTGTGTGTGTGTGTTTATGTGGGTGTATCTGTGGTGTTGCCTGCTGCAATTGTTGTTGCTGGTGCTGTGGCTGTTATTATTAAAGTGCGTTGTTCTTGAGTTGCAACAAGAGCTTAAGCCCAAAGTTACATGCATAATCACAAATCCCAATCACCGTTCCGAGCAATGGCGACTTCAGTTGCCCGTTTAAACGGGGGAGAGAGCGTTTTTGTGTGTGGTGTGGTTTGATGTGTGTCTGTCTGTGGTGAGTTGTGTATGGTTGGGTGGTATGGGGCAAGAAAGAATTGACTCTTAGACCCGCAGGATCTCGCACGCTTTGTTATAGCAAATGGCTATCCAATCGGGTTGCGTGGCACCCCATTGTATTTGATTGACTTCGCCTTCAGCAGCTGTATAGGCTAAAATTGGATCCTCGATTGCGCGTGGCATTTGTTGTATATCCCAGATCAGTGCTTGGTGATCATCACCGGCAGTGCAAATGTGACAGGAACTGAAACCAACACACAATACAATACAATATTAGATTACGTCGCCAAACATCATTTAAAGAGCAAAGTTGCTTTTTACCTATGCGGCGCCCACGCAATACCGTTGACGCACGCTCTGTGATTGCTCAGTCTTGCAACAGGTGTACAAGGAACACGAACATCTAAAATAATAACTTCGCATGAATCCATGGCAACTGTGGCTAAGTAATTCGGATCCTGTTTATTCCATGCCAAGCGCAACAGCGCCGTATGTGCAGGATCCTAAAAACAAAAAACAAATTTGTTAAATTTAAGAATTTCAAAAAGACAATTAGTTGTCAGAAGTCACACATTTGTATGTGCTTCCATTTCTAATTGTTTTGCATATTCATTTTTAAGATATCTAATTTCTACTAATCTAAAGTAGTATTCTTAGCAAATTTTGTTGGCTGTAAACAATTTGCTGCTATATTCTATGCAAAGCAATTACCTCATAGATAATGGTTGAGTGCTCGAGATGACGCAAATCGAACATGCGCACAGATCCATCGGCGCCAACAGAGGCAAACATATCCCGGCCGCCGCCGGCACGTGAAAATGCAATGTCATAGACCTCTTTGTCGTGGGCAATCAGCTGTGTTTTCACATGGCCGGCAACATAGACGCGGGCATGCGGCTGCCCCGTCTCGAGGCCCCATATTGTGCATGTGGTGTCTATGGAGGAGGTGCCAACCAAATTTGGATCGACCTCGTTCCAATCAAACGATGTGAGTGGGGCACAAAAGTCACTGTTCTTGTTATTGTTGAGGACGCACTCGAGACGCGTGTCCGGCTCGCCGGCGCGCCAAACACGCAAATAATCACCGCTGGTGGCCAATAAATCTGGATAGATGCCCTTGGAGTCGGGTATCCACATGATTTTCGTTGTTGGATATGGATGGTCAAAGGTGCTATAAAAGAAGTACATATATCAAATATGTAGAGTGACTAATTGAATATTGAGATGAGATTTAAATACCTTTTAGCACTAAATTCGCTGGTATCCTCGTCCAGGCTGATGATTTGCACTTTGTTGTTGTACTCCTCGATGAAGCTGCCGAGCGCAAGGCGAAAACGTTTGTCCGGCCTCACGCTCCAGTTCATGGAGTACAATGGCCATGGCGCCAGATATTTGTAGATCTCCTTGCGTTTGCCGGCGGTCGATGACATAACTGTAAGATCAAAGTGGGAGAGTTGAAGAAATGTTTACCACATATACAACTATTTAGTTTCATTATTGTGCTCACCTAAGTTGTGAAGGGAAATGCAGTAGAGCACGAAGAAACCGAATTTCTACACAAGATGCTTGTTGTGTTGATGATGTTTTTGGCCCCAAATAGGGCTAGCAAGGCGACAGGGGGAGTTGGGAGGTTTGGAGCGACAGACAGCTGCTACAAAAAGTGGCGATGACAATGCGGATGCGGATGATGATAATGACGACAACGGCGACGACGAAGTCGAATTAAAATCCGAAAATTAACAAAAAAGCGCTGTACTCTTTGGTTTACTAGAAATATATAATATAGAGTTAATACCATATATGTAATTTCTCTGATGGCTACTTTATCGACTCACTTCATTTTGTATGACGACGTGTTTGGCGGCGGCGGCGACGGCAACGCAGGCTGCAGTGTTGCCTACTCAGCCTATTTCGAGCTGCTTGTCCAGAGTCCTTTTCAATGGTTGTTGCTGTTGTTGTTTATCAGAGGTCGTCCGAGCACAGCGTTTATTGCGTTGCTGTCCTAAAATAATAGTTCAATAACGATATTTTTGTATAATTAACGGTTTTGCCATATTGACACACCAGGATACCCAGCAAACCAGACCACAAAAATAACAAAAAAAAAAAAAAAAACAGACTTTTAACCGAATTCAGCCGAGTTGTGATTTTTTTTCGTTTTTTTTTCTTTTTGCAATTTGCAAAAGTTGGCAACACTGATGGTAATGCGACGCGACAATTTGCGGCTGCCTAGGTTTTTGTTTGTTTATAAAAATGTAAATACGACTTAACGCTCGCAACGCACTATATTCATAGTTGCAACACACGCTTATTTCATTAAATTGCCTTTTATAATTAAATATATTTGATTTGTAAACGGGTTTCAAAGGTACAAAAATTTTCACACCTGAACAGAATTTTCTCTCAAAATGTATATACACGGCGGTGTTGCCACTTTATCTGATGATGGCGATGTCGACTAAAGTCGATAATTTATGATTTTATAACCATCTGGTGTCCGGGACGCGATGCAAACTCACGCATACTTTTTTATTTATCGATACATTTACAAAGATGCAATCAGTTTGATTGCTAATGGTATATACATTATAAGATTAAAAATACTGAAATGTATAGTTTTGGGTATATTTTGGTAACGAATTTGCTGGTTGCCAACCACAATCAATAAATGTTTTTCTGATTTCAGCATTGCTCATACGATATGCAAATTCATTATAAATATAAAAGATTGTAGAGTTTAATTACAAAACCACTTAATAGTTCTGCTGGAGAAGTCATTTGCTATATTCTTAAATACATATGTGGGAACTGCTGCAAAAGTTTGACGTAAATTAATCTTCACATTTTTCTTAAAACGCAAATGGCATCCATAATCTTTAAAGAACACGGAAATTATATATAATTTAATATATCATTTGGTATATATCATCCTTGCGTTAAAACGCATATTTTTCAAATGTTTTTTGTGGTCACACTCCAACACAGATGTTCGAAAAACAGCTTTAGTGAAAGCTCTTTTTTAGAGAAAATGATCTGAAACCATTTAAAGGTATTGAAGAATATTTAATGAGAAGTCAATGGTCAAATTCTTAAATAAAATTCAAAGGGCGACGATACATCGATAGTGCGTCATCGATGTTTCGCGACCAGATAACAAAAATAGTGTATTTTTAAATAAAATTTGCGGTCACGCTGGTTCGTTCTGCCCACAGGCTGAAAAATTGCATATAAAAAAGCCAATAATATAAGTTATTACCATGTAAAGCAGCTCTTTTTAGTGTAATTCATAAATATTTTAGTCAGTGCGTTCGTATTGGTGATACAATTAAGTGTTACGGAAACTTTTTTCAAGCGCCGTGAGTGAATTGTGTTGCTGCTTAATGATGAATTTTATAAATAAATTGCTAAACTGATATAGTAGTGGGCTGCCATTGGATTCTTTGGCACTGAACTCCTTTCCATTTTTTTGGTTTTTTTTTAATCATCTATGGCTCTGCTATTTTCACGTTCTCAAATCTGAAATTCACAAATGATAGTTGCCACTTTTCCACTTTCCATTTTTTGAGAAAGATATTTCACTTTGCGTAATTCGTACGTTGCCTGCTTGGCCGCGTATATACATATGTATATGCATACGTTTGTGTGTGTGTAGTGTTGGTGTGCGTGTGTGTTTGTGTTAGTGTCGCTGTCGCCAATATCAATGTTTCTATCTCAGTTGCGCACATGCCGATTATAGGCCAAGCATATAGCAGCAGCGCAGTTTTACTACAGCCGCCGTCACCGCCACACCACCCATCAAGCAGGAACGTGGCGACCGCCAGCGCCAGCCAACTGTGTGTGTGTGTGTACATATGTGTATGTGTGTGCTTTTAAGCGCTTTTATAAATAGATTCGCCGTTTTTTCTTTTTTTTTTCTTTCTTTTTGTTGCTTTTATTATAATTATTTCGATTTTTGACGCGATTTTCGGCATCGTTGCTTTCGCATAGGCGCATTGGAATGTGTGAATCTCAATCTGAATGAGTTGTGTAGTAGTGTTGTTGACTGTGTGCTGCTGTTTATGGTGTAGTTGTATTTATGAACGGGAGATCGATATGATAGTGACCATGTGTCTGTCTGTTTGTTTACGAGTATGTGAGTGTGTGTTGGAAAGTTTGTGGCGCCCTACCCCACACAACGCACGCTCACATCTCGAGAGAGGGAGCGAAAGAGAGAGAGAATGAAAGTGCGAAGTGTATGCATACTAGGAAATACGAGCAACGGTTTCCTCGGTTACAATGACATTGCGCGCCGTATTGGGCCGTAGACAGCCTGGCGGCGACTTATACGCACACATACATATACAAACTTCAGTGTTACCGCATAGTAACCCCACACACACACATGCACCGGCAGTGCATGTGTAGTTGTTATTGTGGTTGTTTAAACAAGCTGCAGCGACAGCTCATGAAACATTAGAGTATTGTGATTATTTTTTTTCGTGTTTGTTTTGTTAACAAGTGTAAACAAGTGACACACATGACGCGTCCGTGATAAATTTATCGAATTAGTAATAAACTGCAACTGTTTGTTGATGTCCATGTACACACACACACACACAGGCGCTGTGAAACTGTGTACGGTTGTGTGTGAGCATGCTTATTGACTATCGAAGGTCGTTCATGATGAATGCTCTCTAAATTTGTTTTTTTCTTCTTTACAGTTTGCCTATTTCTCTACTGCAACAATAACGGGTCTTACATACATGTAGTCTAAGCAACAATAATAACAACAAAAACAAAAAGCAACAACAATTATTAACTATGTAAATAAGCAGCAATTAGCAAAGAGAGCAACTGCAAGCCAAGGTGAGTGTGTTCGCGTGCGTGTGTTTGAATGTATGTATGGATGTGTTCATCTCCGCGTAGCCATTTTATAAAATTACTCTCACTTTCACTCTCACTATTACAGAGCAATAAGACCAGATCAACAACAACTACAAGTGCACAGCGAAGAGCCTCTCAACTGCAGCAATAGCAACAACATAAAGCTCTCTTTCTCGCTCGCTCTCCCGTATATACACATACACGCGTGCAGTGAGGCAATAGCAACTACATCGCCTAACGGGAGAATTTAGAATACGGCAAAGGCAAAAAGGCGAAGCAAACAACAAACAAGAAAAGAATCGAAAAGAGGAAAAAAATAAAAACGGCAAACTGGTCCGATTGAAGCGGTAGAACGCTGCTTTGCTGCTACTAATATGCGTGTGATTTCGCCGCGTAGATCGTCAACGTCAGCAGCGGGCAGTGGCAGTCTCTACGGCACAACGTCGGCCAGCGGCGCTGGCAGCTCGGGCAGCAGCAGCGGCATCGGCACCAGCAGCTCACTCTCTGGAGGCAGCAGCAGCTCTAACGCAACCAACGGCTACTCGCGCTACTCATCATCATCGTACTTCGATTTACCCAAATTGCTGCCCACGTCGCGCACATCGTCACTGTCATCGTCGGGGAGCAACGCAGCGTCATCAGGCGCCTACAATCATTACAACAGCGGCAGCAGCAGCAGCCATCATTATCCATCGGCATATTCTTCGACATATTCATCGTATAACCCGCGTGCGTCAACCACAGCAACAACACAGCGGAGTAGCATTGGATCCACATCGTATCTGAGCGGCGGTTCTGGTTCGCTTGGCAACTCTGGATATCGAACTAATTCATCGTATTTAAGCGGCTCCAGCTATGATACAAGTTCGTTCAGCCGATACGGAGTGAGTGTTGCAATTATATTTTTCTATTTTTATTTTTGATGATGATGATGATCAAATCGCTTTAGCCACACTACCCCAACCCCATATCCCCTCAAACATATTCCCCTTATTTAATTTTTTTAGCCAATCTTGATTAATTTTTGATGTATAGTAAATGCATTCACACACACACACACACACACGCGTACGATCAAGAGCTTTGTTCTAAGTGTGTGTTTGTGTGGATGCTGGGCTCCAATATTTAGCGTACATATGTATGTAGTTGTCAATCTTTTTCACTCTCGAGCTCGGAACATATTTGGGTTAAGACACACATATTCACACACACACACACACACGTGCACATTTTTACACACACACATATTGAACTAGATAAAGCACACAGTCAAATAGGCTGTTCAAAAATCGCAAAGGATTGAATGAAGAAAGCAAAAACAACGTTTTTCGGAACAGCCCTCTATGCATATGTATGTCTTTCAATTTGTGTAAATATGTATTTAGCTGTGTGCGTGTGTGTGTCTGTGTGTGTTTAGTATATTAAACTATTTTTAATCAGCTTTGGCTGCGCGTCTCACACGTTGTGCATTGTCCAAAAGTCACAAGTCGCCCCCTCCCCACCATCTTTATATTTCTTTCTCCACCCACCCACCAATGACATACACTTACCTGTTCGCGTCATTCCCCCCACCTCCTCATCTCTCATATACATATTGCATATGTATGTGTCATGTGTAGGTTATGTTGTCGTAGTAGTGTCTCATCATTCACCTAGGCACGCCCCAATTGGCCAATCTGTTTATTAGCATGCCTAGCCCTGCCCCTTGTCCCCGGCCCTATGCTTCCATTACTCAGCCCTACCTACACATGCATACCTTAAAATATGCGTACGTGTGAAGGTATGCACATATGTCGCTGTTGTTGTTGTTGGTTTTGGTCTTGTGCTTGACACTCGTTTGACAGTTGGCGGCATTTTGAAGTTGCATTTTTCGCATTTGCTAACTTGTCGTTGCTCCTTCTGCTTCCCCTCCTCTTCCATCACCACCATGTTGTTGTTGTTGCTCTTTTACACACACGCACACACGTGCGTTTCTCTATATGTATGTATGTATATGCATGTGCGCTGCACAAATTGGCGATAAGGCGGCGGATGCGTCATGCGCGACAAACAAACATTGCACCCCGCCCCGCCGCCCGACGCGGCAAGGCAATGGAATGTTTTGGCCAAGACGAACCACTTGTTGGCACTGCTCCAAACGGCTGCAACAACAACAACAGCAACAACTAAATATCGCTCGCCGCCCTTGTGCTACCTACATATGTATGTATGTATGTACATGCATACAAACATATACATGTGTTTACATACATACATGCATACATATATGCAGAGCATTTTGTTGTTGGCAGCGGCGGCATTAAAATTAAAAATTCGCAATAATTTAAATGTGATGATGCATTGTGGTGTATACATTATGTGTTTTGAAATTATACATTTTGTATCAAATACGCAAAAGTCTCTGTCGGGCAAAGGGTGCTCCATCAACTCAACTGAACTCGAAATTCAACAACATCGATCATACATACTATGTACATATTGTTATCGATAACCAAACATTCACATCTCATCGATGATCGATCAATCTGTTAAGCGCAGTGGTAATTTGATCTTTAAACGCGCGCCTCATTTAAAGTCGTCCTCAAGAGGGCGCTTGAAACGCCCTGTGCTCAATTTCCATTGCACACTTTTGGGCTGGCTGTGCAATTTCCTTTAGCTGCGTGTCTGTCTCAGTGTGCGTGTGCGTGTGCTTTTTTCTCTTCTTTTGATTTCAATTGACTTTATTTGCAGTTATTCTTTGGTGTTTATTATAATTGTTCCTTTTATTTCGATTTGTTTTTTGTTCAAAAATTGAAACATTTTATTGGTTTGTGTTGCTGCCGATGATCATGAAACACATGCAATCGTTATCGTTAACCGTTGCCCGTTTATCGTTCGTTAATCGTTAAATCGATCACAAAAACCAAAAACAAAACTACATCGCCCTTCAAAACGCCACACATCTGTATAAATGTTTCAACAACCACAACATGCGCCATCATATTGCGACGACACTCACTAGACGAGTCGTCGATCAAAGGGCTCGACACCAATTGGCGATGGTCGGACATCGGCGGGTGCATCGATAACATCCAAAGGCACAGCATCAACAAAGAAAGACGATTATGCGACATCAACATCGACATTGCGACGCGATGCGGCTGCTGCTAAGAAGTTGCCACCAAGCGGCAGCAACAGTAACAGCAGCAATAATGATGCCACAAATGGCAACAGCAGCAGCTCATCAAAACGTTTGTCCAGCTCATGCTCATCATCATCCCTAGCACGTTTAGTTGCCACATCCGGCCTGGACATATACGAAAAGTATAGTCCGGCCAATTATAAACCCAACTGTGAACTGTCACGTTCCAGATCGGCGATCAATGAGTCCGACACAACAGATAACAACAACAACATCAGCAACAACAGCAGCAGCAGCATTAGCAAGAGCAACAGCAACGGCAATGATAACAACACGTCATGCACCGTGACGTTGGATAGACCAAGAAGCAGTCGTTATAGTCGCCTCTACAGCAGCAGCAGCGATGCTGGCGATGCAGTTGAAACAAACTCCACAACCACATCATCGAATCTCAGGGGACGCAGTGGCTCTGGCCGTTTCACGTTGAGCAGCAGCAACAGCAGCGGAGATGTGCCAACGGCCACATTTACGTTGCGCAGCAATCGAACACGAGCACGCAACACGACTGAAAAGGATGCGGCGGCCACAACAACAACAACGACGACGAATGGTCATGCCACAGAGAGTTGCAACAGCAATGGACTCGATGCCAAGCTCAATGGACTCTCGTTGTTGTCGACTTCGCCCAAGCGCAATGCCATCTACGATAGCAGCTCCAGTTCAACGATAACAACTCCGGCAACAACGACGGACACCACGGACGATGCTGCCGCGGCGACTCATGTGGATAATGTATCAGCAACCAATGGCAGTGCTAGCCTTAATGGAGACGCCGATGGCGATGTTTGTGCCACGGCAACATTGACATTGGGCGAAAGCGCCTCAGCGCGCAGCAAGGTAAACTTGAAATGCAAATGCAAATGCAACTGAAAATGTAAATGTAAAAACAAACAACCAAAAAAACGCCTTAATGCAAGCAAAGCAAACTAATCGCATGAATCGTCGATGAGCCACAACAGCCGATAACTCTCTGTTAACCAAACTATCGATAAGCATAACTCGAACTGTTTTTTTGCAAGCTGTGTTCGCAATGTGTGTGTGTGTGTGTGATTTGATTTATTTATATTCTTGGATGTGTATGAGTGTGTATGTGTGTGTGTGTTGTTGTTGTTGACTGCCCCGCATCGTTGTTGCCTTTAATCCAAACCTTCCTCGACAAAAGAAAAAAAAACCCACACTCACCCTTTCAAGGAATTTTGTGTCAACTACTTGGATGAATCATTGCATATATGGTTTTTTTAATTTTTATTTTGGTATAAATAAATCTGTACATATACATATATGGTATAATCACGATGGCATAAATTCATTTCAAATCGCGCGCTCTCGTTCTCTCTTTCGCTCGCCCGTTCGCTCTCTTTCTCTCGCTCTCTCTCTCTCCTTCTGTGTCTTGCTCTTTCTGTTAATCGCTCAATTGATCTGGCTTTGTTTTTCAGTTCTTTGTTTTGTTTGTTGTGGCTAAACCGTTAAACGCAAAAAAATAAAAAAAAAAAACCAATCAAAAACATTTCCATTAATCGATTTACATTATATAATGTATTTCTATATATTTTCTAGCTAAACTCTTGCAGATCGCATCCCTTTTAAAACCAAGAAAAGAACTAACCAACTAACTAACTCACTTGATTAACTTGTACTCGACAAATCGAAACGAGTTAAGCTAAATATATATATATGTATATATATCTATATATATATGTATAGTGTATATTCTCCCTATATGCGATAACAACAACGCAACGCAAAACACACAGATCGATAAATGCAAATGCAAAAAAAAAACCGCAACTGTAACTGTAAATTGAAACAGAGAAACTAAATTCGATAATATTGTTATAGGCAGGCGCTCCAAACAAAGTTCAAAGCATCTAGAAACCGAAAACATAAAAACAAAACCAAAAAAATAAATATATGTATACATATAGTATTATATATAATATATATGTGAATTTCCGACAAATTTTAGTTGAAACTTAGTAGTTTGTAATTGCAAACAAGTCCAAATGTGTGTGTGTTAGATAGTATTTGAGAGTATGTATTTTTGGTAAGCACTACACGCCTTTTCGACAAAAACAAAACCAAAACCCAAGCAAAAGCAAATACCAACATTAAACAAGAAACGAAACGAAGCGACAACAACAACAATACAATAACAATAAGACATCCACTGATCGATAAACAGCGAGTGCGATAAATACAATACGAAGAGAGAGAGAGACCAACAATCGATCAACCTATCGAGCGAACGCCCGACCAAAATCGATAAGAACAGCAATAACAACAAGAACAACGTCGTCGTCGTCGTCATCGTCCGTCGTGTTGTCGCCGCAACAGCAGCCAACGAAACAAGGAGCTGTTGAATGATGTTAGACATTAAGAAGAACAGAGGGTTCCACAAGATTCCAGCGTCGAAACTGCAGCGCGAGGCAGACAATTCCCAGCAGCAACAGCAGCAACGCGGCAACATAAGTCAGACACAACAACAACAACAACAACAACAGCAGCAGCAGCAACAACAAAAACAACAACACGGCAAAGCAGCAGTCAAACATTTAAACGGCATACAAAGCAAACAAGGAGCAACAGCCACTCGAAGTGTTGTTGCCGGCAGCAACGGACGTGCAACAGCAACATCAACAACCACAACAACAACCTCGAACAACGGCGGAGTTAATCCAGTGCGTGCGGCAAATCAGCGTTACTTTCTGGTATCCAGCTACAAGGATCCCAGTTTCCTTAAGGCCGAGTGCGATTTGGCCCATGCCCAGGTGACGCACAAGTCGACGCCAACAACTACAACCACAACAACCACGCAGGCGGCAAAGACAACAACGACGCACAAACGCAACAAGACGTGCGACGATCACAAGAATAACAACAGCAACAGCAACAGCAAACAATTGGCAATAGCTGGCAACATTGGATTGAATGACATGCGTCGACCGACGACGCTCAATGGCAATCAAGCGGGCGGGAACAGCAGCAACAGCAGCAGCAGCAACAACGCCAGCAGAACGACGACAACAACAACAACAGCAATAGCTAGTAACACAACCGTCCACAGAATCGATATCAAATATAGTCATAGTAACAACAGCAAGTCGACGCTGTTGGCCTCGAGGGCGGCAACAACATCATCAGCAGCAACAGCAGGAGCAACAGTAAGCGGAGCAGCAATTGGACGCGTCGTGGCTGGTGGCAAGTTGAAGCCGCTGACGCTGCAGTGCAACAACAATCACAACGCTATGAACAGTCACAATAGCTACAACAATAACATCAACAACAACAGCAGCAGCAGTAACAGTAACGGTAGCAGCAGCCACAACAACAACAGCAACAGCATGCAACGGCAGCAGCAACAGCAACACGATGACATTAGCTACATTGATAGCGACGATACGCCGCCAGCAACAGCAGCAACAACGACGGCAACAGTTGCTACTGCGGTGGCAACAAGCTCAAGCCAAAAGGTGACGACGAACAGCATCTGTTATTTTAAGCCCATAACGCCACCTTTGCAGCTGCGCAACAATCAGCAGCAACAAAGCAGTGATAAGCCATTGGCACAACGTTCCTCAGTGCGTCCCAAATCGACGATCATCTCGTCAACTAATTCGAATTTTGCTGCCAGCTACGAGAAATTCAACAGCTACAAGCATACGAATGGCGAACGATCGAAGGAACGAGATCGTGAACGTGATCGTGATCGCGACCGAGATCGAGAGCGAGAGAACAGCACAGCGCGACGTTATGGCATCGATTCGCTCAGCATTAAGGCATCGATAGAGAAATTCAATAGTCTCAGCGAACAGAAACGTCAACCGACACCGATGCGACACTGCAGCAGCGGAGGCAACAACAGCGGCGGCGGCGGCGGAGGCGGCAATGCTGCAGGTGTTGCAGCTACAACTGCAGCCGGAAGCATGGCAACAACAGCAGCTGCAGCATCAGCGGCAGCAGCAGCAGCAATAACTGTTTCTGGCGGCACCGGCAGCAGCAGCAATCTGCAGCAACGTTATTGCAGCAGCAGCGATTTGGAGAACACGCGCATTGCTGCCGGCTACACCAGCTCGTTGACACGTGCCGCATATCGAACGACGGCCAACACAACGTCTACAACTGCCAATGGCGGTGGCGGTGGCACAACTGCAGCGACAATGACAACTCTGGCTAGTGTGGCGCCCATTAGCAAATCTGCGAATCGCATTGCTCACGGTTTGTTGGCCAAGGCGACGAGCAGCAGCAACACCAGTGGAGGGGGGAAGTGCAACAGATTGTGCCATGATTGCTGTGAATAATGCGACCGTTGCTGCCACATCCAGCTCCAGTTCGGGCAACAACAGCAGCAGCAACCACAAGGTAAATCCTCAGAGTATGTTGCAGCAACGTGTGGTCAACTCTTCAGTCCCCCAAACCCTGGGCAACAGTTGGCGACAGCGTAAACGGCAACCAAATTCAACTTGGTCGCCGCTTTCTCTCTCTCTCTCTCTTTCACTGTCTTCTTTTACTCTCTTTCTCTCTCTGTCTCTCTCAAGTTCTATCTCTCATTGTCTGTTTGCGTTTCCGTTTAGCTCTTCTTATTTTTAAGTAGCTCAAAAAACAAATTTAATGAAACAAATTTTCCATGTCCATCAGCGTGTTATCGTTTCCATTACGATTATTATTATGATTATATTATAATTATTATTAGCACCTAGCACCAAGTAATTTATGTGTTAGTTTTAGTTTTAGTTACTTTCGCTATTTCTCGCTCTCTGTGTATTGTGTTGCTTACATGTACTATATGTACATTTTTTTTCAGCTATCCGCATTTTTTAATACCCTGATTTAGGTTATCCCCAATTGCGTTGTTTCGCTCGATTTATGTTTTATGCTCCTAAGTTGTGTGTTTGTTTGTTTGTTTTGTCTCGTTTCGTTGCGTTGCGTTTGTAGCTTTAGAATTGTGTTTCTTCTTAATTTGTTTGCGTCTATTTCTCACTCATCACGCATGCCATACTTTTGTTACACTCACTCTACCTGCCACTCATACAATTACACCAGCAGCAGCAGCCGAACAAACAAAAATACTACATGCATCCTTTTCTAACGCTCGATGACCAGCTGCTTTAATTTGTAATTTTTTTTTTTTTTTTCAATACTAACTCTAAAATCAATTGGCAAACGAATATTGTACCGTTTTTAATTTAATTTATTCGTGCCAACAAAAGAAATCTGTATTTATCGGACGTTATATTGATATTAACGAATTTCCATCATTTGGCTTAGGCGTCACGCAACGTCAGCAGCAGCTCTCGCTCCGTGTTGCCACCAGTCTCGCCAACATCTAGCCGCTATTGGGATCGGGACAGCACCCGGAGCAACAGCAATGCGACATCTTCTTCCATTGGCTCATCGTCGCTAAGCACTAAGCATAATAGCAGTGTCGATGATGGCTACAAGAGTTCCCGGGGACGAAAAGTTTGAGGGTGAGTGCAATAATTCCTATTTATTTATACAAAAATAATATAATAACTAAAGGAAGGAAGTGTTAGCTACTAAGACTATGTTGTTGTTGACGAAGAATTTGATTAGTAGTTTTACATTATTGTGAGTAGATAAGGCAAGAAAAGAAGTAGGTTTCATCTGGCCAAATAGGCAGATCCTCGTGTTGTTAAGTTGCGGGCAGGTATCTGGGATGTGTTGCATTTATAAATCTCCCCCCGCATTTGGGGCATTTGGGCTTAGATTTTCGTTTCAGTAGGTGCTCGTGGGTTAAGGGTGTGTGACCGTGAGTTCTGAGCCGGGCGATAACGTTGCACTGTCTTCTGTGCCATGATGGTGGATATCAGACGGGTTCCTTGTTTGGGTTATATTGTTTAAACCTATGGACGTAGGTATCCCATTGTGTAATTTCCTTCCTTTATAGTATATCCTTAATGTTGCGCCATAAGTCGTCTTTGACACCATGGATGACTATTAGGCAAGGAGATTGTCCTGCCAGTTACCTTTTATACCCATTGCAACAATTCAACTAGCCTTTAAATGTAGCTAAGGTTCGCATACCGGTAATCACAGTAAAAACAAGTAAGAAAGATACAGTCAAGTGTGCTCAACAGTGAGATACCCGCTACATATTTCGAATAAAATGCATAACAGTTCGGTATTATTCTTAAAATCACCAAATGATATACCGCATAAAATACTGAAAGACACCAAGTGTCATATTTGGTATATCGTTGAAGTAGAGGTCAAATTTTACCAGATTGTCAGCTAATACCCGATTATCCGATCGGAAATTCTCTGAAATCATATATAGATACTATGCCGCTTGGTTTTCGATTTTTGGGTTTGTAAAGTGATTACTTATTAGGTACAACTTTAGATAAGTCTCTAGTTTGATAATTTATCGAATTTGAGTAAATTCCAAATTTGACAGGATGTTAGCAGTAGGCATTGCTTCTAAAGCAAAAGCAAAATCAGTCGTTATTCGAGTGTGATACGTAGGATTCATAGTCTAGAACTATTCGTAGAAAGTTTTACATCAGCAGTGAATTTGTCGGCAACTACGAAATGGAACTACGACGATCTCGAAGACTTCCGGGTTTGCAATCCAAATTGGAGAGTGCCTTTTGCGAAAGGCCCAGTTAATCATAATTAAATGCAGTCTCTTCATAAACAATTTGATAATTTTAATAATCTTACCTTCAGGTACATGTGGTCTGCGAAACATTGGTAACACTTGCTTCATGAGCTCGGTAATCCAATGCCTGAGTCACACGACTGAGCTGACGCGTTTCTTGCGCCAATATCATACTAGCGCACGTTCGACACGTTCGACCTCCAAGGATGAACAGATATTATATGGTATGTTACATGAATGCCGCATATACATACATATATTGAGTGTGTTTTAATCATAACTTCTTTATTTTTTGGGGCGGCGCGGTAGAATTTGCCAAGCTCATTCAGGAAATGTGGACGACAAATGTGAACAGCGTGACCCCGATGGGATTGAAGCTTGCTTTCTCCACAAAGCATCGCATGTACAGTGATTGCAGTCAACAGGATGCCCAAGAGTTTTTGCGCTTCTTCCTTGACTCGTTGCACTCGGCACTCAATACGGGAACGAAAGGAGAGCCTCTAAACATTGATGATAATCTCAGGTGAGTAGCAAATTTGTCCATTTGACATTCAACATTCAACAATTACAACTCGCTTATGACAATTGCAGTGACAATAAGAAGGCGGATCTGACTTGGGAGTGGTATTCGCGCAACGAGAATTCTCTGATACGCGACCTATTCGTGGGTCAGCTAAAAAGCACACTGAAGTGCACAAGTTGCAGCAACACAAGCGTTACCTTTGACCCATTCTGGGATTTGAGCGTACCGTTGCCATCGTCATCGCGCTGCAAACTGGACGCCTGTTTGGATTTATTCATACGCGAAGAGGTATTGGATGGCGACGAGATGCCCACGTGCTCCAAATGCAAGACACGACGAAAATGCACCAAGAGTTTAACCATCCAGCGCTTTCCGAAATACTTAGTCATACGTAAGCGAATGATTTCATCCACTTACGATTGATTCTCGATGTAATTTGCTTTGTTTGTCTGTTTGTTTGTTGTAGATTTGAAACGCTTCTCCGAGACTCGCTGGAGTAAGCTTTCGAATATGGTTGAGTTCCCCACAGGGGACCGCGAGCTCAACATGGCCTCATATGGCGCAAATCCAAATTCGAATGTGCATTATTCGCTTTATGCGATCTCCAATCATATGGGTAAGTCAGTCCCCCACATCGATTATAATGATTGCTTTATTGATTTGCTTCTCTCGACAGGCTCAACGGTTGGTGGTCATTATGTGGCTATTTGCAAGCATCCGACTCCCACAAGTGGCATGAGTTCAATGATAATATGTAAGTTACACTTTCAATTCAATTTGTTTTCTTTATTGATTTAAATTGATTTTATTGCAGCGTTAGCGATGCCCTTTCTGAAAGCTGTCTCGTTTCACCCAGTGCCTATATATTATTCTACGAACGAGCGTAAGGCTAACTCTTCTACTCCTCTCCCCAGCAAGCAAAGAACAAGAAACTGCAGCTGAACAATTGCAATACTATACTATCAACGACAACAACAACTACAACATAAATAAATAACATAAACTCAGCAATCATCACAAACAATAAAACCGCATCAAGCAAACAAGCAACTGCAGCGAGAAGAACAAATTGCAAAGAAAATGATAATGAAAAACAGCTTAGCAAACATTTCGTAGAATTTTTGCAATTGTGCGTATAAATATTAACTAACTTTTAACTCAAAACGAAACCAAATGAATCAATGCAATGGATTTCATGTGTGACGACGGTCGAAGCTAAATGATGTGTACATAAAAAACAGACGATGGAAGATAATCAACAATTAACTGAACCCGAGAAACAACAACAACAGAAAGAAAGCAAGAATGAGAGTATATATTACAAATAATAATTATAGCAATTTGTGCAACATAGCTTTCGGCAAGCCAAGATAGAAATAACACAACAATAATAACTTTCCACAATTTAACCAAAATATAGCAAAATTCTTTCTGGCATTTCTACAGCATATATTTAATTATTCAATTCGCGTATTAAATTTTTGTAATTAAAAACAAAACTTACGAAATGTATTTGATTGTCAATGATATAAGTTAATGTATGTCTGAATTTGTAATGCTCCAATCAATACAAACAGATCAATACAACATTTTGGTTTGCTGAAAGCCGTGTCAAGTGGTTGTGTAAAATGAAACAAAATTAAATTAACAAAAAAAAAAATATAAAAAAAAAAAAAAAAACAAATATGAAGCAGCAAAGCGATTTCGCAAACAAAACCGACAAACAAAGCTAATTTGTGCAATAATGAATCAGTATATATATTTCATAACAAAACAAAAAATTGACTAACTGATGAAACCACAATTAAACCTGAAACAAAAACGCGAAATTATAAAACGGGGTACCACATGAACATAATTAACACACGACGACACCAAACAGACCCCAACACATTCTAAATGAGAACTAAAAATGCAAATGAAAACAAAACAAAAATGACTAGCAAAAAGAAAAAGCTTTTAGCAAATGAATAGTTTATAAAGAATACAAAACAAAAATTAATGCAACTAAGAGAGAACATTTGGCGTAAAGTGCAACAGAGGAATGAAAGAAACAAATTGAAGCTGCATTGTGAAACGTACTTATGATAAATGCTAGCAGTTAATTATAAAGAGAATATAAAAAACAAAACCAACTAAAATGGATGAGAATAGCACGAGAACACCAAAAAGAAAGAATGAGAAAGAAAAAAAAAAAACTAAACTAAACACATCATGGAATACCTTAAAAAATTTACGTTTCAAATTTGTATTCTATTTGTTTTTATTTATTTGATTTTTTTGTTTTATTTATACCATCAAGCAATCCAATCCAAACTAGTCTCAAATTTACATTTCGTATCAGCATACGAAATACTTAATGGAGAACCTTGTTTAATATATATATATATATTTACATATAACTTTTTTGTTTGTTTTTTTTTTCTATACATATATATTTTAGCTAAAATATACTTATTTTCTGTGTAATCCGATTTTCGCCTTCCTTTCCCCGCTCACATGCATATTTAAAAGTTGCCTACGAGAAACCCTAAATCTTTATGATTATAGTTTGTTGCCTATTTAATTTATATAATTTATTTATTTATTTATTGTATTGTATTTATGTAAATGATAAAACTATATATGAGATGAACACCAATACAGAAACAGAGAGATCGAATTAAATATATGTGTACATAATGTAACTTGTTTCCAAGAGCGAGCAACAAACAATACACCTACCTACCTACATACTACTTACTACTATTAACTAAACCGATACACTCCCACACACTTACTCACACATACACAGATACACTGTCACACAGATACAAACAGACACGAGAGACACTCGCAACACACACTCAACTACACAGAGCATAACAACTAAAAACAAAACAACAAAACAAAAAAAAGAACAAGACACATTGTTTATTTGTAAAAGAAGAAACAACTACTACTATATATATTTTTTCTGGCTTAACTATTAGTTACAATTATAATTGTTGGATATTTTACTAACGTTACAAACAAAACAAAAAATAAATAAAAACACAAAAACAAACAAAAAAAATGATAACGAAATATAAAATGCAAAAACAAAATCGAACCACATTGCGTTTTATTGTCATTCAATGATTTTCGGGACAAGCTGAACTTGGTGCACAACGATATTTTTAATAGGTCACTTAATTTGGCCGTAGGATATTCTAATTGTACTGTTAGTATCGGAGAAATTTATTATTTTGTGTTTTGGGACATTTTCGCAATACCTATGCAAATAATTTTTGTGGCATACTTTGAGGCTGTGGCAATTGAAATCGTCAGTGCAATAACAAATAGATGGTGCCACTTCACAACTTATGTATTTTCCGACAAATTGAAAGTACTGAATGTTTCTTCATTTTATACCGATCAGGTGATTTTTGTATTCCTTTTTATTTTAGATAACTTTTTAAATTACATTTACAAAATATATATATAAGTATATACATGTTTATGTATGTATATATTTATATACTACACTTCTTGTTTGTATCGGAGGCTGCCCTATTCTAGTTGTGTGTGTGCGCAAAAATGTTTGGTTATGTGTGTGTGAGTACGGTGCTCCTTTTTTGGCAGCCGGCAGCGGGCAACGGTTTCGTAACTAACACACATGCCCAACATAAACACAAAAACTATGCAAATTGATGGTATTACAAAATATATATATATATGTATGAAGTATGCTAGGATTATTGTTGTTGTTTACTTCCGATCTGGTGGCAACTGTTTCAACAATGGAGCGTTTAAGAGAGTCGAGAGTTTAATTTCAAAAAAGTTTGCTGGGGCGAGCGGGCTAACGAGTGTGCACCAAAAAACAGCTTAACAGATAATACAACTAGCCAACTGAATTGTGCCGCATGGCAATGCAACAATTGCAACAGCAGACGATGATGCAGTTTGTTGTTGTTGATGTGACGAGGTGGTGTTATTTCGGCGTCCTAAGCCGGGCCACCGACGACGGCAACATCGACAGCTATCATTTGTGATGCTCGTCTTTGTTGTGGCTCTTGGCATTGGCACGCGTTGCCTTTGTGTCCTCATACATTTTGATCAATTGATTCTTGGTCGGCATCGGTTTGATATGTCCCCATTGTACAAGATATTTGATAGACACCGTGGTGCCGCCTGCGAATGCAAATAATAGATTTGTACTCCAATTAAGCCTTACGATGGCGACTTACCAAGCGTCACTGCATAGCGAATTGGCGTGGCCACTTTATAGCAGAGGTATGCAATGGCATAGTGACCCATATCAGAGCCTTGCACCTTCTCAATGATCGTCTCACTCAAATGCAAATACTGCAACAAGGCTGGCACATCCACGCCACTAAATGAAAAGATAGGAATATGGATTAACTATGTGGATAGTGGTGCAAAAAGTAATGGTATTTTACCTTTTGGACAAATAGTAGAAACCACCGAACCAGCCAATTGACGTCAGCACATGCACTGGGATAAGCACATACCAATATTGTTTGTACATGTGTTTGAACTTGGCAAACAGACCCATGTTAGCTGCCTCGCCAAACAGTTCCGTTGAACTTGAACTGGGGGACGTCACAGTGGCCGTTGATGAGGATTTGGTCTCGGTTTTGCTCGCCGTCGAGCTGGATTGAACCGTTGACTTGGTGCTCAGACGCGCATAGCTGCGATATTTGGCCAATAGCAGCGGTGACAATATTGTTGATGCAGGCCATGTTCCTGGTGTCGTTATCGCTGGCGTCGTCGTTGTTTTGCATTTGCCGCCATTCAAATTGCCCAGCACACTGAGGCATCGTGGAGTTAATTGAAGACTGACTGTCGGACTGTTGAGGCGCCTCAATAATCGCCAACAGACAATGCCGCTGCTGATTCCGCTGCTGCCACTTCCCAGGAATCGGGTTAGCAGTCCAACTGTCACCATGGCTTGGCTTATATGTAAGCTGCTTGCAATTTGTTATTAGTTTTTTTTTTTTGTATGGTGAATTGTATAATTTGTTTATGCCGTTTGATAACTATTCAAAATAACATTTACTTCGGTAGATTTGCTGGTTTCTTTGTTTTTCTACAAGCTTTGCTCAATCACTGTTTTATACAACCCGGCACAATTTCACCTGCTGATTGGAGATGTGTGCGTGATGCGTGACACGTGTCGCGTGCTACTGCAACAGCCTAAGATCGTGTAACCACCACATTTTCACTTTCCCGATCACTTCAATTTTGTATATATTGCCCAATATAACACTACTGCATATGCCAATGTTCACGCAATATGCGAATTTAGATTTTTTTTGTTTATGTTAAATTTATATTTGTAAAAGATTTTGCTTAATCGACTTATTCCAAATAGACCTATATACCAAAATTATTTCTAATTGTTTGCAAATAAATATTATGCGTTATATGAACTGATAGTCATTATGTTAAATACAGACAACGAATGATTTTTTTATTTTTTGATGCTTACTTTGATGCTTGCTTTTTTCATGCTTACTGAATTTCGCAAAATTTTTATAATTGTCATAATAAAAATTCGTGCTCTAACGATCCCCAGATTGCCAATGCCAAAACAAAGTTACCAGACTGTGAAAGTAAAAGCTTCGCTCATACCAGCTGGCGCAACTAGTAGTGCACTGCACACATGTGTTAGGTCAAGAGTGTTGTGAGTGGCAGCGCGGCAGTATCATACATTTATCGATATATTTTTTGTGTAGTAGTTCCATCGTTTCAATACGCTTCCTGTGCAGCGCATTCGAAATCTGGGTATTTGTTATTGCTTTTAGAGCTTTCTTTTCAAACGCCGCGAAATTGAAAGTATAGGCCAAACAGCATGGCTGCTGCAACTGGTGAATTGTCGAAAAAGTAAGTAAATTGTCAACAAGTTACAGCGATTGCTTGTTGTGTCGGTGCCCAACAGAAACGCAAAAGTACAAAGCTGTGCGAATGAGGTTAAGTTGAACTGCTTCGTTGCTCATCATCGGTTGGCCGCCTGCAACTCCAATAAATTAAATAAAGAAAAACCCAAAAATAAAATGCTTTTGAGCTGCAAGATGTGGACACGTTGCGCATTCAAACAGATGTTGCAGCTGTCAACAACAACAACAGCAGCGAAATTCAGATGCCACCACATGAGCGGCATTCAACTGGCGCCCAGCAAAGCCACAAAACTGTTGGTACCACAAACCAGTTAACTGAATTTCTAACTGTTGTTTACTCTTTTTGTTTACAGTGAACTGAAGCGCCGCCTTAAGGCAGAACAGAAGGCCAAGGAGAAGGCCGAAAAGGATGCCACACGTTCGGCTGCCGCGCCAGAGGCTGGACAAAAGAAGAAGACGGCCGCTGAACTGGAGGAGGAGATCTCACCCAATGAGTATTTCAAGCTGCGCTCTGCTGCAGTCGCTGAGTTGAAGCAAACGCCAGACAACCATCCGTATCCACACAAATTCCATGTGAGCATCTCGCTGGAAAACTTCATTGCCCAATACAATGAGCTCAAGGATGGCGAAACGCTGGATCAGGTCAATTTAAGTGTGGCCGGACGCATTCATGCCATACGTGAATCGGGAGCCAAGCTCATCTTTTATGATCTGCGAGGCGAAGGAGTCAAACTGCAGGTGATGGCCAGCGCCAAGTCTTATAAGAGTGAATCGGCATTTGAGCTCGACACCGCTAAGTTGCGACGTGGTGATATCATTGGCGTTAACGGACATCCTGGCAAAACCAAGAAGGGTGAACTGTCTATTATGCCCACGGAACTGAAACTGCTGTCGCCATGTCTGCACATGCTCCCACATCTTCACTTTGGGCTTAAGGATAAGGAGACTCGCTATCGTCAGCGCTATCTGGACTTGATTCTCAATAACAAAGTGCGCGAAACCTTCCAGATTCGTGCCAAGGTAAGCGTCATTTTTATAATGTGATATTACGGCAAAGTTTATATCAATTTATGCAACGTATCTTTGTAGATAATTTCGTTTGTGCGTCAATTTTTGGATCGCTTGGGCTTCCTGGAGATTGAAACGCCCATGATGAACATGATTGCGGGCGGTGCAACGGCCAAGCCATTTGTCACACATCACAACGAACTCAAAATGGATCTGTTTATGCGCATTGCGCCCGAGTTGTATCACAAGATGCTCGTCGTTGGTGGCCTCGATCGTGTCTATGAGATTGGTCGTCAGTTCCGTAATGAGGGCATCGATCTAACACATAATCCCGAGTTTACCACATGTGAATTCTATATGGCTTATGCTGATTACTCCGATCTCATTGAGATCACCGAACAAATGATATCGGGCATGGTTAAGGCCATTCATGGATCCTACAAAATCAAGTACCATCCCGATGGACCCGATGGTGTCGAACAGGAGCTGGACTTCACGCCACCCTTCAAGCGTGTCTCCATGATCCAAACGCTTGAGGAGAAGCTGCAGGTCAAATTCCCAGCGGCCGATACATTCAATAGCGCTGCCACCAATGAGTTTCTGTCGCAGCTGTGCATCAAACATCAGGTGGAATGCCCGGCGCCACGTACCACGGCTCGTTTGCTGGACAAACTGGTAGGCGATTTCATTGAGGAGACGTGCATTAATCCCACTTTCATTTGTGAGCATCCTCAAATCATGTCCCCGCTGGCCAAATACCATCGCAGTGTGCCCGGTCTGACCGAGCGTTTTGAGCTGTTCGTGGCCAAGAAGGAAGTGTGCAACGCGTACACAGAGTTGAACGATCCGGTTGTGCAGCGCGAACGCTTTGAGCAGCAGGCCAGCGATAAGGCTGCCGGCGATGATGAAGCCCAAATGGTCGACGAGAACTTCTGTACGGCCCTCGAGTATGGCTTGCCACCCACTGGCGGCTGGGGCATGGGCATCGATCGTTTGACCATGTTCCTCACCGACTCTAACAACATCAAGGTTTGTTCCCTCTGTTTTGTTAGTCTTTTGATTCGTGCTAATAAGGGATTTGTAATTGCTTTGCAGGAGGTGCTGCTGTTCCCGGCGATGAAGCCCGAGGATGCCAATCGCACACCATCAGCAGCAGCAACAGCAGCCGAAGCTCAACCAACAGCAGCTGCTACTCAGAAGTAGGACAGTAGTAGTAAGCCCGAGGATGCCAATCGCACACCATCAGCAGCAGCAACAGCAGCCGAAGCTCAACCAACAGCAGCTGCTACTCAGAAGTAGGACAACTAGACAGGATAGGACAGGACAGGACAACACGAGTCTCCCGACACAATAGTCATGTGTTGTGTGTGTACGTTAAATTATTTGATTTCAATAAAAAGAGAAAAACATTTTCTTGGATCAGTTCCCACTTCAAAAATGATTTCATATAATTTTAATATTTATACTTCCTGTTGTTCTTTTCACTCTCGTTATTGTTGATCTCTCAACAAAATATAAATAAGGTCCATTCCTTCTTCAATCAAATATAAATAAAAATAAAATAACAAAAAAAAAGATAAATTAACTCAAAACTTCCATTCACATTGCAATACCCAAATTGGTGGGTAAAAAGCCCACTTAAAATCTAAACCTAAGACTTAAATTGAATGTAATTTGATTCTTTTGGTAGTTAATGCGATAAATCTTCTGCTTTTTTTGCTGTATACTGTATACTATACTGCTGTTGATCTGTTCTCGAAGTATGTTCAGTGTTGAGACTCGATTACTACTAGACTATTAGGCTGGCAATTAATAGTCTAGCTCAGTCTCTGGCCTCTCGTAAATGCGCCCCTTTTGGCGCATGTATTGCTTAATAAATTCGTAGGACTTGTACTTAACTGAATCCGAGTATATCATCGGATTTCCGGTGCTGTCGCAGCAGCGCATCTCTTTGGTGGTAATATGTTGGCTTAGCTGCAATTAAATCGATAAGAAACAAATTAGTTGAAATCATTTAAATACCAAAGATTCGAACGAGCTTGAGCACAATTGCTTTCATAAAAAGGAAATATAAAGATTATTTACATACTAATCTCTAAACAACACATATCTTAAACTTACGCGTTTGATGAGATATTTGTAGTCGTCGTCACTGGTGATGCGTCCCAGTTGGCAGCTTTCTTTGCGAAAGGGGCGGAGATACTCGGCTACCAGACCGCTGATCGCAGAGCGAAACTTTTCACACGCCTCGCGTCCACTGGCGGTGCTGCTCAGTGGTCTGCAAAGAAAATAGTTGTAGTGAAATCAATTGTGAACCACTGCACATACTGCATTTACTCACTCTCTGCGCTTCTTTTCGCGATCGCGATCACAATGCTTTGGCTGGCTCTCGGGCAACTTGCGCTTCATGCTGCCATCGTGGTCGTAGCAGGTTTGTGGAAGCGGGGGCATGGGAAGCTTGCTGATGGTGCTCAGCGATAGAGTTTTGCTGCAGCTGGGACTCGACTCGGCAAGACTCAGCTGAGGGATTAGTTTGAGCTGCTCATTTGCCGGCAACTCCTTTAAGCCATTGCTGCTGGAAATGGGAGGATTCAGCGACAGTTGCGGAGGTTTCAAATTGCCACTGACTTTCTCATTGTGATGGCGATGGTAGTCTTCCTTGTAACGTCGTATAATCTCCTTGTTCTCCTTATACTTGTGTGCCTCCGGCTGACTATGCACACGTTCCACCTCAGGCAGCGGGCTGATCGTGCGCACCCTAACGAGACGCTCAAGGCGCATTTGATGGCGCTCCTTGGTTTTTACATCGATATAATGGGCCAGTTGCTGTTCATTCATGTTGCTCACAAGCTTGTCATCAATAGCGACCAAAGCATCGCTATCATTCACACTCTCCTGATCCACGCTCGACTTATTGTTCATTGTTGTCGTCGTCGACAGCAGCTCGTCATCCTCGACCAGCCTTTGTTTGCGCTGCTCGGCATTTGGTGGCTCCCATTGAGGTACACGATCCCGCAGATGATAGTAATAGATGCTCCCATCGGGGGTCATACTCCAAGTCCAGGACAGCGGCAGTGGCTCCACTTCAGGCGGCAGTCTGTATTCCATCGCATTGTTCGCCCCTGCTAGCGCCTCATCCTCATTGTTGACGGCATCTCCGAGGCGTTTTGGTGTGGCTACCGGTTCGTCGTGGCTATTGTACCACTGACTGGTCTCGATGTTCTGATAAAATGGCAACTGTTTGGGCTCTGTGTTGAGATCGGCACCAAAGAACTCGCAACGCAACTCATGCTCACGGCGCTCGTCCTTGAATTCCCGCTTTTGCGCCTCATCTTTCGCCACCTGTCAAGAAAGGGAAAGCCAACGTGAGTCTGAGTTGACGTTACGAAAAAATCCGAGGCTGCACAACCAAATTAAACAACAGATCGTGCAATAAAGTTAAGATAAGCTCTATAGATCCATTTGGAAATTACTGTAGTCCTCCTTAATATCTTATAAAACCAAATCCGTTTTTTTAAATACCAAATTAAGGACTTTCAAGCCAAGTTTTTAAAGCGGCAACTAATTAGGTGTTAAATACTGAATAACATTTACTGTCGAACTTTGTACGAGATTTTTTAAGAAAAATATTTATATTTCGGGTGTTTACTATTGATGATTTCGAGCAAAACTATCGACTATCGGAGACATGTGCTCACCTTTCGTTCAAAGAGTGAACGTCGCAGCTCCTTGGACATGGTGCAGCTGTTTCTTGGGTCGCAGCGACGTCTGGCCTCCGATTTAGCCAAGTTGTTACCCTCGTTCATGCCATTGCTGGAATTGGAGTTGCTGCTGAGGCGTGGCGACGGCTTAGACTGCTTATCGTAGCGACTGCTGTTGGGCTGTTGGTCACGACGAAAGCGGTCCTGACGATAGGGATCACTGCTGAACGTGGCACAGGCGCCGGCGCTGTTGCTATGCGAATCCTCCAGCGCTGTGGTAACATGGCCATCGGCAGCACGCTCATGCTCCTTCATCTGCTCGATACGTTCGCGTTTCGGTATGCGAAAGATTTCCGGCAAAGCGCTCCACTTAACCAGGAGCTGGCTGGCAACTGCGTCACTTCTATCATCGCTGCTCCACGACTGCACGCTCTGATAGACACGACTGTCATTCAACATTGTGCGATTGGAAATGGGCAATGCATCGAGGGCAACGAGCAACGCTGTACGCAGCTGAGCATCGTGACCATGCTGACTGTCGCTGATCCAGGCGTACAGCAAACGCAGGCCGTGGTAGTCGAGGAAGAGACGACGACATGGCAGCTCTCCGCCAGCGAGCAACTGCAGCAGTTGGAGGCGCGTCGGCTGCAGCTTGGCACGCACCATACAACGCGAGAAGCGCAATGTGTCCGCTTGGTTCTTGAGGCCGCTGCGACGCAACAGCGACAGCTGCTCGAGCACATCGGGATCTTCGGCATTTCGCTGCTTCGCTGCGATGGCAACGGCAGCCGTCGGACGCAGCCAGCGACCGGCCTTGTATTCGCGATCCTTCGGCTTGATGCGCGACTTTCGCAATTGCTTCGTTGGCTTTGTGCGTAACTTGTTGCTGCTGTTGTTCTTGGAAAGCAGCAGCAACTTGGATTTGTGGGCCACTTTGTCTATCTCCCTATCCTCGACACTGTCGCTCTCCTGCTCCTCTTCATCTTCCTGCTCTGGCTCCTCGTCCTCGATCAGCTGCTCGCCCTCATCAGCCTCAGTGTCGGGTTCGCCACCAATCCAGCCACGACAATTGTCCGCCTCGCAGTAACAGCGCTGTGCATCGCGTCCATAGCGTTGATACTGATAATCAAAGGTGATCTCCTCGCCCGGCTCAATCCGTTTCACGCTAAAGAAGCCAATGCGCAACTCACCATTCACCGTCCACTTTTGGGTCTCCGCATTCGGATCGCAGCTGTGATTAATGTAACGCGATATATTCCCCTTAGCGGTGGCATCGATAATCGCCTCGCCACGCAGGGCCATAAAGTAATAATGTCGATTGCGATCCAGCGAATACGAATGCTGCCGTCGCTCAAACTCCTCGCTATCGATCACCTCGCCCACATATTCCATGATGAATTCACCGGGCGGTATGGTCAATTCCGCCGTGATGCCGCAACCCTTTTTCTCGGTGCGAAAGACACGACATGGCCAGCATTGATGGAGCTGAAAGCGTTTGTTGGTACAGCGACGTCCATTAGAGCAGAGTGGTCCACACTCGATCATAAGCATGCGATTTATGCATCCATTTCCACAGCATTGATGATCATCCAGCAGCGCATCCTCGCAATCGCATTGCATCTCCGCATTCTCCTCGCTCACCTGTCGGGCACATCGATAGTAATTGTCGCGCAGCAACTGAAATGTGATCAAGCCCTCGTCTCGCATAAACTTCGCATTGACGAGATCCATCTCCGCCAGCTGTGCCAGCTGTTCGGCCATGCTAAGCGCTGGCGCCGCTTCACAGGATTCCCCGCTCAAGCGCACAGTCGGCACCGTTGGTTTCTTGCGCTTGATGCGGTGTGAGCGTCGCACAGCACCTGTCGCCAATGAGCTGTCGGTCAGCGAGTCATTGTCCTGCGGCGAATTGATTGGTGTTGTGGCGGGCGTCTCTATGTTGGCCACATGCTGCGCAAGCTCATTTGTTTTATCCTGCTTCACAAACTTCGAAGATTCCTCGGCATCCAGCTCGGTTGTGGGCGTGGGTAGTCCGGCATTAGCCTCCGACTCCGATAGCGTCTCATCGCCGATTCTCTCAACTTTCTCTGCTTTTATGCATTTCCGCTGTGTCTTTGAACGCCTCACCTTGTTGCCCTTGCATTTTCTGTCCAACTGGGTGGGCGTCTCTGGAGGGGTCGGCGTTGTTATTTGATTGTCGGGTTTAGTCTTGATGCTATCTACGTGTTCTGTATTTTTGGAAGCTATATTGTTCTTCGTCTTGTCTGATTTTTGACTGGCATCTTCCTCTTTTGTCTGGAGACCAGTGAGAATAGTCGCAGCTGGCTCCAGCTTAATAAGTATAGCCTCTACCGATGGCAGCTCCTCTGTGTCAATGGTAATTGTCGTGACATCTGCCGTCGGCAGCTCTTGTGGTGCTTGCTGAGAATCTTCTGCTGCCTGCTGAGAATTATCTGCTACTTGCTGAGATTCATCTGCTGCTTGATAAGTATCATCTGCTGCTTGCCGAGAATCATCTGCTGCTTGCTGAGAATCATCTGCAGCTTGCCGATAATCATCTGCTGCTTGCTGATAATCATCTACTACTTGGAGAGAATCATCTGTTGCTTGCTGAAAATCTTCTGCTGCATGCTGAGAATCATCTGTTGCCTGCTGAGAGTTATCTGCTGCTTGCTGAGATTCATCTGCTGTTTGATAAGTATCATCTGCTGCTTGCTGAGAATCATCTTCTGCCTCCAACGCTGGAATGCAAGGAGCCGAATTGATAGGAACATCAGCATTTTTTATCAGCTCCAGTGCTGCGGTGCATTTTGCCTCTATCTCCATCTTAATCGCCTTTACCTCCTGGCACGTTTTCTCCTCCTCATCATTGGGCTTTGGAACTTTAGGTAATGCTGTTGTCATTTCAATTACATGCTCTGCACTTTCGTTATTGTCGTCTTGTTCATTGTCCCATTGAATCGTTTGCTCAGACATTTCGTTCTTATTACTATCATCATCATCTTCATTATTGGTCACGTTTATCGAGAGATCATTGATGTGGGTTTTTTGTAGCGTTGAATTCTGTAGCTCAGTCTTTTGAATACTTTGCGAACTCTTTGCCGCAATCTGGGCAAAGGTCTCCTCCAGTGTCAGATTCTTGTCTAAGTTATCGAAATGGAAGCGTTTGCTACGTCTTTTTGTTAAGTGTTTATGCTCATACTTCATTTGTTGTATCACCAACTGTAGTTTGTAATTTTTGGTTAGGATTTGTTCAGCCTTTAATGTCTTTGCTTCTGTTGCTTGCTCCTCTGCTAGTTGGTGTTCCTGTGAACTGGAATCGTCGTTACTATCTACCGTCATTTCAGTCTTAGTCTTAGCACTATCAATATTAGCATCAGTCTCTGGCTGTATTTTCGATTTGTTTAACTTATTATCCAATTGAATTGACTCCTTCCTGTCATCCTCCTTTTTATTCTTTTGCTGTGCCACCATGGCCTTCTGCCGTTGTGGCTTTTCGTTGCATCCCTCGCTTAGTGGAAGCGTCATGCGTTTGATTAATACCCTCAGCTTTCGCTTTGACTCACAACATGAAGTCTTTCCTGCATCCTCCGCTAAGAAGCTTGTCGTCGAATTCGTATCCGAGTCCACATTATTGCTGTTGTAGCGTGCCGTTGCCGCTTTGCCAATGTCACTGAGAGCTACATCCTTGAGCCGCACCCGCGGCTGTTTGCCGGCTTTTACATTGCGTGGAAGGGATTGACCTTTCTTGCCCACACTCTGAAGCTCGATTAAGAATTGATCAATTGCATGTTCATCGATCGCTCCAATTGGATGATTATTAGATGGTATCGATTTCAATTCATTAATCGCATCGATACCAGCAGTTGTTATTGCATGTTTATCGACCGCTCCTATTGGACAATTGTTGGCTGTTTTTGATATTGCATCAATAATTTGTGTTTTGTTGTTTTTGCGATTTTTCTTGAGCAAATCACGCACATCGAATTTTACAGTTTTCTTACGCGCACTGCGCCGATACTGCTTCGATGCTGGCGAAACACCGTCCACTGCAGCGTCCTCCATACCCATTTCCTCCAACAGTTTCAAAGTCTCATTTTCCTCACCGTTCGGCGCGTTATTCTTGTTGGAATGTTGCTTCAGACGTTTGCGGGGCTTTGGAGACGGCGCCGCAGGTGGCAGCTCTTCTGGGCCGTCCATTGACTTGCATTGGAGGCCAATAACAACGTGTCTCCTCCACGAGGAATTTCGCCTGCACGAGTCTACAATTTGGGCGATTTATGAATAAAATCCACTTTTAATAGATTTCGCCACATTAAATTACTCACTTTTATGCGATATTTCAACTTCTAAAAGGGTTATTGCTTCTTTTCTAACATTTGTCGATTTAAATTTGGATGCATTTATCTAAAACCCATTTTTCACTTAAAAAAAAGCGATAGCAAACAAACAGTGTTGCCAGATGTTTTCCAGCTTAATTTACATGTAATTGCAGTTCGAGAACAGCTGATGCTTATCGATAAATTTTACAACTGATATTTTAAATAAATACAATTTCATATTTTAAAGGTACTTATACATATATACCTATACTAATTTATATATTCTAAAATTATATATCGGCCGGCAAAGAGTGTATATTGTATGTAGTTATCGATATTCCAATCGAAGCTGAGCTGAGTTCATTTACTGAGCGCTATTTTATTTCAATGTTTAGTTCACGTTGGCATATTCTTTGCACGCGATGCCACCGAAACGTAAAAAAACTGCAGCCTCTCGTGTAAGTAATTAATAAGTATATTCAATTTTTTTGTATTATCAATTTTTTGCCTCAGGCAAAACCACAACCAGAGGAGGCTGTCGCTCTGGATCCCGATAAACCTGTACTCTACATCGAACACTGTCGCTCTTGACGAGTCTTTCGTCGCCGCGCCGAGGAGTTGCATGAGGCATTGCAAACACGTCTGCAAGACGCCGGCCAGCAGTTCCACCTCCAGTTGCAGCTAAATGCTCTGGGGCCTCCGAGACGCGGTGCCTTCGAGCTATCCTTTGCCATCCAACCCACAACAGTTGAGAGCGAGCAGCGTCCGCTTTGGTCTGGTCTAAAGCGTACGCCACGCGCTCAAAAGTTTCCCGATCCGGATGCCATGTGTCAACAAATCATCGAAGCTTACGAGGAGCTAGCAAAACATAAGACGAACAAGCGCAAGCGTGAATCCAAAACATCCCCGTCAAGCTCGCCAAGCACAGCGCCATCCACATCCACATCAGCGAAACGCCCTAAGAAGGAAAAGTAAAAGTATAACTATTATTGATATTTTGGCAACCATAGTGCCATATGATCATTGAATGGTAAATCCCCAACGGGAACTGTTCATTGTGAAACTTATCTTGCCTTGGTTGACAGAGTAATTTATCAAATAAAATCGAAGAACATCGTAATTCTCAGAAGATTTCACTAGATTTTGCTAATAATTCTTGTTATATCTAATAAAACATCATATTTGGGCACAATTTTTGCCTTTTGAATTAAAAAACAAACATTATGATCGATTGAAAAAAGTATTTTTTATAATTTCGAGTTTTATATATACAATAAATAGCTCTTTATCATAAAAATGTTTTGTGTTTTTATTTTCAGCCAAGTTTGGTGGTTAGTGTACATATATGTACATACATACAATATTGTATATATAGTCCAGATCTAAGTAATTGTAAAAATTTTTGTATAAAAGCGTTTCCAAACATGTAATTCTTTACTTTTTTTTTCGTTTTTCATTTTTATTAGAATTTTGTCTTTGATCTTCAAAATGTACACAGTTTTGTATTTCTTTTATTATTTTGTATTTCAGCTCTCCCTCTCGTTTTCCATAAGAAACTTACTACTCCTAGAGAAAAAATTTTGGTTTACGAAATCTTTTAGTTTTTTTGTATTCTTTTGTTTTTTGATTTTTTTATGTTTTTTCTATTGTATTTCGCGCTGGACTTGGACTGGAACCCTAAAACCCTACCACACTTCCTAAGAATACATTACGCCAATGGATTTAAAAAAATTTCAACTAAATATAAATTAAATAAACTGCAACTACAATAAAGGAGGAAAAAGAAATAGATGAAACATAATCAAGAAATTGGAAAAATTTTGAAATATTTTAAATGTGGCGGCAATGAAAGAAAAACCGTCTAGAGGTTTCGAGTAAATTGGACGCATTTGCGATTAAGTAAAGTTGCTGCATATGCTAATATATATATCTATATATATATTAGATATATATGTGTCTGTGTTTATACTTTAGATAAGATCAACAATCAATTGGCTATGGGAACGTACAATTAGATGAATAGGCGACAGAGTTTTTGCTTTGTTTTGTTTACCAGTAAAATTACTTAGAATTTATCTATGCCTGGCCTGGCCTGCTTGGATGTGTTGTGCTTGTTGCAAGTTAGGTTTTGGTTTTTTTTTTGTTTTCTTTTTTAATTAATGTGCTGGGGGTTTGTGGTTTTTGGGGTGGGGGTCGTTTGCATAAGGAACTAATAAACTAAGCCTTAAACTAACTTTAAATTACATATTATGTATGTTTGCAAAAAATATATAGATAGTAATCACCGTTAAAGAAACGAATGCAATTAACAGATACGTAGTTATACATTGTAGTTTGGTAGGTAGATAGATTGATGAAAGGTCTAGCTTGGTTGGTTGGTTGGTTGCTTAGTTGGTTGATTGGCAGGTTGCTTTTGTAGGTGCCACCTACTGTTGCTGATGATGTTACAGATACTTGCGATAATTGCGCAAATGTGCGTTGCCATCCTCGCCAGCAACGCCGCTTACACCGACACCTACAGCAGCAGCAGCACTCTCAAACGATGGCGGCTCATTCACCAGGCCCGGACTGGGCGGATCACATGTATTGCTGCTGCTGTTGGGCATGCCACTCGCACCACCTGCGGCACCGCCACCAACACCACCACCGCTAGACGTTGTGCCGATTGACATTGTGCCAGCCTTGTTGTTGGCACGTCGTCGCCCTCGTGTGCCGCCTGCCACACGAGATCGGCGGCCGCTGCTACCACCACCACCACCGCCGCCACTATTGGCGGCTGATGAGCCGCCTCCGCTACCACCGCCTAGTTCGCCCGCCTCGATGGCATCCAGTGAGGCATCGAGCGCGGCATCTGTGGTCGCGATACGCGTTCGTGTCGCTGCGCTGCGGCGTCGGGCCGCGCTGCTGTTGCCGGCGCTGGACGTGTCTCCGCTAGTGTGTGTTGTTGCGGCCCGTTTGCCGGGGCGTCGCTTGCGACGCTTCTTGTTGCCATAGCGCGGATCATAGTCGTATTCATCGTCGGCCGGTGATTTTGGTTCCTCCAGAGAGTCCACATCGTTCATGTCCATTTCATCGTAGAACCACTCCTTGGGCAGCTCATCCTTTGATGATTGTTGGTGGTGCTGCTGCTGTTGTTGTTGGGTTTGCAATTGACTATCCTTGCTGTCGGAAGTGTCGCCGCCGGCGGCGCCTAGCGAACATGATTCCTCCATACTGAATGCACCATTAAAGTCATGCGTTGTATCGCTATTCAACGTGCTCAGCACTGTTGGCGTTGTCGATGTGCCGCCGCCACCGCCGCCGGCTCCTCCTCCACCACTGCCTCCTGTCAGCATGTTGAGACTCAGCGTTGAGCTGCTGCTGTTGGCACCGCTAGCAATGCTGCCAATGCTGCCAGCAATGCCTAGACCAGTGATGCCAACGCCGCCAATATTAATGCCGCTGGCCACCAATGCTTCATGCTCTTTGCGCAGCGCCTGAAACGGACGCTCGGGAAACCTATTGTTGTTGTTGTTATGGTTATGGTGATTATGATTGTGGTTGTTGTGTGTGCTGCTGCAACATTGAAGAGTATAAGTATGTGATGAACGATAATCGTTTAGATCACTTACCTGTACATTTTGGACAAATATTGACGACGACTCTTGCGCCATCGTGTCGCGGGATACGTGTAGATTTGGCCCTGACGAAAGCCCGGCATTCGTTGTCGCTTGTCCATAAACAGCTGCGAATGGTTTTGCGCAACTCCCGTCTGCGGATCGAGGAACGGCAAGCGCAATCGCCGCTCAATACAGAGGCGTGTATTGAAGTTGGCGCTGTACTCGATCGTTTCGCGATAGCTCACATCTTTCAAGAAGTTCTCGATCTTCGCCAGATTTGGCATTGACACGATTTGTATATTGACGGCCGAAGACATGGTTCCAGTTCCCGTTGTAGTTTCCGTTCCCTTTGCGTTTCCTTCCGTATAGCAGTGCTTCGATTTTTGCCCCTTTCCCACAACCCCCCTTTATTGTTATCTCTGCTCGCTGCTTGATGATGTGCGAGGCAAAACACTTAATCCATTTAAAACCAGCCCCAGCGGCTAGCGCTGTCTTGACGGCGCGCCGCTGCTGATTGCGTTGACTTTTCTAGTTTTGTTTCTTATCTCTATTCGCCTGCTTTTTCACACCCGCTTTCACTGTTTTCGTCTTTTGCAAATCTTTTATAGCGCTAGCTAGGTTGGTTGGTTGTGTGCAGTGGCGACAGTGTGACCGTTAACAAATCTAGCTAACATACCGCAGCTGTATACCGCAAAATATACTGCAAATTGAAAACCAGTTTGAATTTCTGTACGCTCTTGCTTTTTTTAACCTTTGTTGCTATCAATATCGAGTTATTTTATTTAAATAACCTCTTTGTTGAAAAAATGGTTTGCACAATGCATTAAAAATATATATACCACATTTACAACTTCACAGCCGCTTTAAGCATTTTGTTTGTTCCAGCCCTTCAACTCCAGAGGTGTATTTGCGTTAATCGTTATTTGTAGGTTTAATTATTTTATTTAATTATTTACAATATAAATAACAGTATTTATTAGAATTATATTTTCAACTATAGCTACAGCGGCATATTAAACTTGGCTTTGTTAGCCATACACATATAATAAGGTAGATAAGATTTACCACATTTTTTAATTGATTTTTTTAAGATTACATTTTGCATTCATTTTTAAATAGAAACTTGATGACAAGCTGTTTGTAAATAATAATAAAAAAGAATAAATCAATAAATCTAATAATCAAATAATCACATTCCCTGGATTCCCCATGATATGGCAACACTGTGCCGCACATTGTTTTTGTTTACTGCTGACGTTGCCACTTTTGACGTTGACAGTTCGCGTTTGTCGTGCGTGCGTGTGCGGGTTTGCCCATGTGTGTGAGTTTGTGTGTGCGTGCGGTGGTCTCAACCGCTCATCGGTCGCAAGGTTGGTTTCAGTCAATTTTGTGTTGTTGATAGTTTTACAATAAATCTGAGAAGAATGCAATTGCATGCCGTGACCATTGGATACGGCATCCTACTGTTGCTGTTATGCGCTGTGGGCCCAACGACAGCCTGGCACTCCGAGGAGCTGGAAATCTTCGATTTGGTGGAGGAGGTCAATCGCAATTTCTACGAGTTTATGGGCATCAATCAGAATGCCACGAATAGTGAGATAAAACGCGCCTTTCGCAGTCTCTCCATAGTACTGCATCCCGACAAGAATCCTGCCGAAGATGCGAACATACAGTTTCGCAATCTCGTCTCCATCTACGAGGTGCTGAAGGATGGGTCCAAGCGTGAGAAATATGATAAAGTATTGCGCGACGGTATGCCCAACTGGAAGTCCGCTTTATACTATTATCGTCGCATGCGTAAGATTGGTCTGTATGAGGGCGCCTTCATCTTGTTCCTCATCATCACGGTGGGGCAATATTTGTTCGCTTGGGCTGCGTATCTAGAAAAGAAATACACCGCGGAACAGGTGTTTGGCAGCAAACTGAAGAAACTGCAGAAACGCAACAAAGCCATCGATATGGATGTAATACTCAGTGAGATACCTATACCATCGCTGCTCAACACGCTGCCCATTCAAATCCCTATGGCGATTTGGCATTTGCCGGGTACGATTAAAAATGCCTTTAGCAAGGCCAACGAGCTGAAGGAATTGGCGCTTGAGAAGCGGAGACAGTAAGCATATTCGCTTAATTATGTGTAAAAACCGTATCCTAACCATATCTCTTTCGTTGCAGGGAACTGGAGGCAGCGCGTCGGCAGGCAGAGCTAGAACGTGAGGCTGAGGAGCAAGTGCGTCTACGTAAGGAGCACAAGGAGAATTTGCGTAAGCGTAAGCAGAACTCTAAGGCGCCCGAGAAGACGGCGGAAGAGTTGCGTGGCTACTCACAGATTCAGGCACGCGAACTCACCGACGAGGATGCCATACGTCCAGCTTCCCAAAAGGTTACCTCTACCACAAAAGCAGCTCAATTTGTTTGCTAAATTCTTTTATTGTATGTTTTGTAGAGCACTGTCAGCGGCGGCTTTTGGACTGACGAGGATCTCACAGAGCTCATACGCCTGGTGAAAAAGTATCCTGGTGGCGCCGGCAGTCGTTGGAACACCATTGCCGAGGCCATGAATCGCAGTGTGCAAGAGGTCACGTTCATGGCCGCTAAGATGAAGGAGAATGGCTATCGCATTCCTGGCCAAACCGACAGCGTTGCCGAGAACATTGTGCAGGATGCACAGCAGGCGGTGCGCAAGGAGAAGGTGAAAAGCACCAGCAGTAATCCAACTTCAAGTGAGAAGAGCATGTTGATACCGGAGACTAACTGGACACAGGAGCAGCAGCGTGCACTGGAAGCGGCGATTGTCAAGTATCGCAAGAACGCAGGTGGCGATCGTTGGCAAAAGATTGCGAATAGCGTGCCTGAGAAGAGCAAAGAGGAGTGCTTGGTGCGCTACAAATACTTGTGCGAGCTGGTCAAGACGCAGAAGAAGGCAGAGGAGGAGGAGGAAGAGGCGGCCGCCGCAGAAGCGACTGTCGAGACAGTCGAGGATGTAGTGGTGGAGGAAGAGGAGGAGACTCCTGCTCCAGCGCCAGCTAAGAAGCTGAGCAAACGCGAGCAACGGCGACGCAAACGTGACATGTCCACCGATGAGGACTCAGATGATGCATATCAGTATGAGATTAGTTAGTCCCTATACTTCAATCCACTAGATGCCCTCTTGACACACACTACACACACATACTTTTTGCCAAACCAACAAAAACGTAACTAGCATCATTTTTGTGTAAGAGCGAGATGGCGTATCATTGACTGCGAGCGAGATAGCAACAACAACAAAACGCTCGTTCGTGGGCTCGATCTTCTCATCAAATTTTGTACAAATTTAGCACAAGTTGAGTTGAGTTCAGTTCAGTAGTTTTTGTTCATGATTCTTTTGTTTCACTCAAGATTTAGCAATACAATTTAATACATACATTTTTGTGGCTCAAACAACTCCAATGTAATAACGACTTAGTTGCTCCGTCAAAATGGCAAGCGCTTGTTTCACATATTTTGTACATAAATGTATTTTTAATTATACTATATCATAGTTCTCTTTGTTAAGAAAAGATTATAATAAAAACAAATCAACAAGACCAAAACATTTCATTTCATATTTTCTAATTTTAGCGCTCACGAAATATATCGATTGCTTCTTTTCGTGCAGCGTTGCCAGATAATGCGGGCGCGCAATTCAAATTGCAAACCCAGTACGACAAATGAAACCATGCATCGCTTCTTGCTTATATACAGTTTTTTGTATTAATTCAATTTTTATAAAATATATAAACAAAAAAACCAAAATAATCACGCATCAGTTTTATCTGCCAACACCGAGTCTTTGCTGATGTCCAGGAATGATGCCTGTGACATTTCCGTGTCGTCCTCCTCTTCCTCAATCTCCATCTCAAAGATGGTCATCTTGCGTCGGCGATCCGACAGCACAGTGGCCACCTTGCGACTACCCGACACAGCCAGCAATTCGCACACACCATCCAAGCCCTTAAATGTCGACGCATCAGGTATATCATGGATGCTGTGCGTCACTGTCGCCTCGGGTAGCTTCATCAACGGCGCCAACTGATGTTGGGTGCACTGATTGCGTGCCGCGCTTAATGAGAATTGCACAAAATAACTGTGCGGTCGCACGCCTGGTGTGGGCGTCGTCGTCTGTGCCAGCATCGAAATGAAAGATTCATTATAGAACTGCAGATCGACAAAGCGCAGATTATAGTAATCCTCGTGCAATTGTGGCGTAAACGGACCCGGCAACAGTTGAACGCGTGTGCAACGCAATAAGTAATCGTTGGCGCGACTAAACTCCAGGACCATTGCCTCATGCCAACTAACGGTCACGGCCAGCATATCACATTTGTTCACTTCATTGACATGATAGCTGCAATTGATGAAATCATAGCTGGACTGCGGATCTGTTGGTTGATCCAGCTCCACATATGGCTCGCAGGCAAATTGTGGCAGATCCCCACAGATGACAGCTGTGGTCAGCTTGAAGCTTGCACTAATACTTTCTGTAGGCTTGTGAAAGACAGCATCGATGGCATTGAACATTTTGTCTCGTTGCTGCAGCAGTGACAGCTTCTTGTCGTGTGGCACAAACAGCTGACACTGTCCCAGGCATTCGTTCTCCTCTAGCAGTTCTGACCACAAATCCTCGGTGACATGCAATGGCTGCTGTTGCGTTAAATACGAGTTTTCCAGATATTGTCCAACGCGTTCCAAATTGAATTTGCTACGCGTCGTCAACATAGCGCTGGGACTTGGTTCGGAGCAGGCTTCATCGATGCATTTCTCGCCGGCAGTATCATCGTCACCGCCACACAATTCGGGATCGGGAAGTTCGGGTTCCATGGCACAAAAGAATTCGACAAGCGCTTCATTCTCTTTGCCCGAAAATATCATGTCATCGGGAATCTCCTGATTAGACAGTCGAAGGATGGTGAAGATGATCCAGGAGTGAAATAGTTTCATGTCATTGACCAGTGTGTCAATGGTGCGTTGCAGTTCGTGCACCTTTAGCAGAAAGGCGCCGCAGGCGCGCATTGCTTCACTGGCCACATCCGGTGAGATGAGAGCCTATAAAGCAATTATTTTCTAATTCAAGGTAATTAAATATAATTTAAGCTGCAGCTCACGTCAAAGAAGTGCGTCATGCGGCCAAATCCGGCGATAGTGTTGAGAAAGTAGAACATATTGATGGCGGCGCCATTGAGCTGTTTAAAAACCAAACCCTGTAGATTGTTCAAGCTCAAATCCACCGAGTTGGCAATCTTCTTAAAGACCTTCTCCGTTAGTGTTCTAGAAGCAAAACAGCATATTACAAATTCTGTACCAAATAAAGTAAAAATATACGCACTCGAAGAGAAACTCCTCGACTTCCAAAGTGGCATAACCAAAGACGAGCAGCTCTAGAAAGTTTGCCGATATCATACCATAGGCCTGTGAATTGGCATATTTGGTTAACTTATTGTCCATCTCCAGTTGCACCGTCTCCCAGGCTTCCGTTAGGCATTGTTGTGTATCATTAATGTAGCTGCAAAGAAATTCATTAAATCAATTGCTAAATTCGAAAAGCCCACGCTTACTTTTTGGTCTCCAAGATGTGAGCACAATGCGAGGCCAGCTCTAGCATGGGTGAGATGCTGTCCTGCAGCACCTGATTGTGGAAATGCAGCAGCTTCAGCTGTTGTCCATCCCGCAGGAGCGCATAGATGGCATTAAAGTCCCCATTCAATCGCACATCGTACACATCAAAGTGCTCAGGATGAAGAATATGCTGGGTGAGATCCATGCTGCCCGCCTGCAGGGCGCCCAAGAGCAGAAGATGCACTTTTCCGCTGCGCATTATGACGACTAGGAAACATGGTGATCCCTTGGGGAAACACTTTTGATCCAACGTCTTTAGACACGGATCAATATTTGTCAGCGGCGGCAATTTGGGCAAATAACGCTTGTGTTTATCCTTGTCATTGCATACATAACTATCGAGATTCTCGCGACAATTGATCGCTTTGCTAAAGTACACCTTTTTGATGTCATCCTCATAGATCAGTCCCGATATAATCGTTTCACTCTCCGCATCCAATAAAGCGACCTTGCCGTTGCTGTAGCCAACGGCCAAGAGGGTTTCATCCATTTGCCAGCTAAGCGAACGAACTCGCACATCTTCGCCGGGCGTGGGGAATGTGACAATCTTTTGCCAGTTGAGGCGCTGTATGATCACTTCACCTGCCACACACAAAATTTGTAAAATGTAATCATCATAAGTAATGGAACGCGGTTTTCACTTGTTTTTACCCTTTTCGGTGCCGTAGGCAATTAGATCCATTTTGTTATTCCACTCCATGCGCTCAACAATGCAACTCATGTTGCGTGCGCCCAGCAATTTCATTGAGCTTGATTGCGCCATTTTTATATACGAATGCAAACTATTTTATAATTTAGCAATTGTTATTTTTCTATTGTTTTCTCCGCATATTTCAGTTTGCCGGCTTGCCAATCGAACTTATCGATTTTACAGCATTTATCGTTGCCAGATAATAGGACAAAATTTGCTCTCACACCTTCCAGCTTACCGGTATTAAACTTATCGATTACCGATTGCCCGCGCTACCAGAAAGAGGCACCTATGAATGAATATTGACTACGTAAATGCAATTTAAGAGCAATTTTCCGTTTCCGCTAATATCAAGTCAGAAATATATTAATTGTTACACATTTTTCGTACTATAATTACAATCTCATCTCACATTGAAGTTAACCGGCAGCAAACTTATCTACTGCACAAATAATTATAGGCGTTGCCAGATAACGGCACGAATATTGAATACAAATGCATGCAAAAAACAATTACATTTTTTTTTTGTTTTTACTAATATTAATTCAGGATATTTATGTCGGATTACATATTTATATGTATGCTAATATAATTAAAGAAATATGACCAAAACATTCATTCTGTTGTTTATTACAATAAATTGCATGTCTATGATTATTGTGTATGTATGATGTCTCTGCAGATGTTTTGTTTTCTTTTCTGATTTCTTGTGGCGAGCTTATGTATGTATGTATATCCGTGTGGTTGTGTTTGATTGTGCTTGCATGCCTGCGTTTATGTATGCGAATGTGTGTGTAGCAGATGCAAGTTTTTGTGTTGTTAGGCTCGTTCTGCATGTTTTGTCCATGGTGTGAAAATGATTCTTAAATGGTGTTGTCATTCCCTCCTCCTCCACCGCCACCTGCTGATTCAACGCTGGCTGCATCCGGCTTTATATTCTCATCATTCAAGCTGGCAGTGGGACTTGCACCAGCTGCGCTGTCCGGATTTCCATCGCTGCCAATATGCGCACTATCGTCGCATGCACTTCCACTGCCGCTACCACCTCCATTGCCGTTGCCATTCCCATTGTCAGTGTGCCATGTGAGACGCTCTTCGTAGAACTGTATAACAATCTGGGGACACTTTAGATTAGCCAGCTTGGCGGGCACAAGATCCGCATGATCGCTACCCTTCCATTTCATGAGGAACATCAAATATCCGGAATAATTGGTGGCACCCAGAATTTTCGATGGTTCGAGGCCGCGATCGAAACCAATCAATTTCTTTTGTTCATCGGTTTCGTCCTCCATAAAAATTTGCGTTTGCTGCGAATAGATTCTGGTGTCGATGATGTGGACAAACGTTTCTTATTGTTGCCGAACATTCCGGTTTGATCCTTTTCTTAAGTGATTCCTCGAAGGTGGCAATCAGATCAGGACAATCGAGATTTTCGACCGGCTCCCAAGTGTTTTCGCTGCGTGGATATCCCTTCCACTTTAAGTAATATTGAATTCTACCACTCACAAGCCGTTTGTCTTCAACGCGTTCCACAATAAACTCCGCCATTGCAATTTTTGCTATTGTGTGCGTGTGTGTGTTTGTTTTGTGGAACTTTTTCCCCATTTTTTATTTCGTTTTTTCGCCTGGACTAAAAACAAAAAAAAAATTGTATTTGAAAAATGTGACCAGCTTCAATGACGAAAATATCATGTCATCGGGAAACTCTTGATTAGAACGTCGAAGGATGGTGAAGATGATCCAGGAGTGAAATAGTTTCATGTCATTGACCAGTGTGTCAATGGTGCGTTGCAGTTCGTGCACCTTTAGCAGAAAGGCGCCGCAGGCGCGCATTGCTTCACTGGCCACATCCGGTGAGATGAGAGCCTATAAAGCAATTATTTTCTAATTCAAGGGAATTAAATATAATTTAAGCTGCAGCTCACGTCAAAGAAGTGCGTCATGCGGCCAAATCCGGCGATAGTGTTGAGAAAGTAGAACATATTGATGGCGGCGCCATTGAGCTGTTTAAAAACCAAACCCTGTAGATTGTTCAAGCTCAAATCCACCGAGTTGGCAATCTTCTTAAAGACCTTCTCCGTTAGTGTTCTAGAAGCAAAACAGCATATTACAAATTGTGTACCAAATAAAGTAAAAATATACGCACTCGAAGAGAAACTCCTCGACTTCCAAAGTGGCATAACCAAAGACGAGCAGCTCTAGAAAGTTTGCCGATATCATACCATAGGCCTGTGAATTGGCATATTTGGTTAACTTATTGTCCATCTCCAGTTGCACCGTCTCCCAGGCTTTCGTTAGGCATTGTTGTGTATCATTAATGTAGCTGCAAAGAAATTCATTAAATCAATTGCTAAATTCGAAAAGCCCACGCTTACTTTTTGGTCTCCAAGATGTGAGCACAATGCGAGGCCAGCTCTAGCATGGGTGAGATGCTGTCCTGCAGCACCTGATTGTGGAAATGCAGCAGCTTCAGCTGTTGTCCATCCCGCAGGAGCGCATAGATGGCATTAAAGTCCCCATTCAATCGCACATCGTACACATCAAAGTGCTCAGGATGAAGAATATGCTGGGTGAGATCCATGCTGCCCGCCTGCAGGGCGCCCAAGAGCAGAAGATGCACTTTTCCGCTGCGCATTATGACGACTAGGAAACATGGTGATCCCTTGGGGAAACACTTTTGATCCAACGTCTTTAGACACGGATCAATATTTGTCAGCGGCGGCAATTTGGGCAAATAACGCTTGTGTTTATCCTTGTCATTGCATACATAACTATCGAGATTCTCGCGACAATTGATCGCTTTGCTAAAGTACACCTTTTTGATGTCATCCTCATAGATCAGTCCCGATATAATCGTTTCACTCTCCGCATCCAATAAAGCGACCTTGCCGTTGCTGTAGCCAACGGCCAAGAGGGTTTCATCCATTTGCCAGCTAAGCGAACGAACTCGCACATCTTCGCCGGGCGTGGGGAATGTGACAATCTTTTGCCAGTTGAGGCGCTGTATGATCACTTCACCTGCCACACACAAAATTTGTAAAATGTAATCATCATAAGTAATGGAACGCGGTTTTCACTTGTTTTTACCCTTTTCGGTGCCGTAGGCAATTAGATCCATTTTGTTATTCCACTCCATGCGCTCAACAATGCAACTCATGTTGCGTGCGCCCAGCAATTTCATTGAGCTTGATTGCGCCATTTTTATACCCGCTACCCATAGGGTAGAAGGGTATTATAACTTTGTGCCGACAGGAAATGTATGTAACAGGTAGAAGGAGGCATCTCCGACCCTATAAAGTATATATATTCTTGATCAGCGTCAACAGCCGAGACGATATAGCCATGTCCGTCTGTCCGTCTGTGTGTCTGTCCGTATGAACACCTAGATCTCAGAGACTATAAGAGATAGAGCTATAATTTTTTTTTCGAGAGCATTTGTTATGTTTGCACGCAGATCAAGTTTGTTTCAAATTTTTGCCACGCCCACTTCCGCCCCTGCAAATCAAAAAAAATCGAATAACAAGCGTATTTTTAAAGCTAGAGTTACGAATTTTGGTATATACAGTAATAACTATAGTATTTATGATCCCTGGTTGATCCCTGGTTGGTTGCGATCAAATAGAAATTGTCGAAGTTATTAAAGAAATACTTTTGTATGGGCAAAAACGCGTACTTACTAGGGGTCTGAGTTGCTTTGACCGGCAATCTATATCGATATACCACATATACTATTTTGTATATTTTTAGTATTTTTGCAGTATATTTGGTATATTTTGAGAATAATACCGCAAAATATATTGCTTTTATTCAAAATGGGTAGCGGGTATCTCACAGTCGAGTTCACTCGACTGTAGCTTTCTTTCTTGTTATATACGAATGCAAACTATTTTATAATTTAGCAATTGTTATATTTCTATTGTTTTCTCCGCATATTTCAGTTTGCCGGCTTGCCAATCGAACTTATCGATTTTACAGCATTTATCGTTGCCAGATAATAGAACAAAATTTGCTCTCACACCTTCCAGCTTACCGGTATCAAACTTATCGATTACCGATTGCCCGCGCTACCAGAAAGAGGCACCTATGAATGAATATTGACTACGTAAATGCAATTTAAGAGCAATTTTCCGTTTCCGCTAATATCAAGTCAGAAATATATTAATTGTTACACATTTTTCGTACTATAATTACAATCTCATCTCACATTGAAGTTAACCGGCAGCAAACTTATCTACTGCACAAATAATTATAGGCGTTGCCAGATAACGGCACGAATATTGAATACAAATGCATGCAAAAAACAATTACATTTTTTTTTTGTTTTTACTAATATTAATTCAGGATATTTATTGCGGATTACATATTTATATGTATGCTAATATAATTAAAGAAATATGACCAAAACATTCATTCTGTTGTTTATTACAATAAATTGCATGTCTATGATTATTGTGTATGTATGATGTCTCTGCAGATGTTTTGTTTTCTTTTCTGATTTCTTGTGGCGAGCTTATGTATGTATGTATATCCGTGTGGTTGTGTTTGATTGTGCTTGCATGCCTGCGTTTATGTATGCGAATGTGTGTGTAGCAGATGCAAGTTTTTGTGTTGTTAGGCTCGTTCTGCATGTTTTGTCCATGGTGTGAAAATGATTCTTAAATGGTGTTGTCATTCCCTCCTCCTCCACCGCCACCTGCTGATTCAACGCTGGCTGCATCCGGCTTTATATTCTCATCATTCAAGCTGGCAGTGGGACTTGCACCAGCTGCGCTGTCCGGATTTCCATCGCTGCCAATATGCGCACTATCGTCGCATGCACTTCCACTGCCGCTACCACCTCCATTGCCGTTGCCATTCCCATTGTCAGTGTGCCATGTGAGACGCTCTTCGTAGAACTGTATAACAATCTGGGGACACTTTAGATTAGCCAGCTTGGCGGGCACAAGATCCGCATGATCGCTACCCTTCCATTTCATGAGGAACATCAAATATCCGGAATAATTGGTGGCACCCAGAATTTTCGATGGTTCGAGGCCGCGATCGAAACCAATCAATTTCTTTTGTTCATCGGTTTCGTCCTCCATAAAAAATTTGCGTTTGCTGCGAATAGATTCTGGTGTCGATGATGTGGACAAACGTTTCTTATTGTTGCCGAACATTCCGGTTTGATCCTTTTTGTTATTCTTAAGTGATTCCTCGAAGGTGGCAATCAGATCAGGACAATCGAGATTTTCGACCGGCTCCCAAGTGTTTTCGCTGCGTGGATATCCCTTCCACTTTAAGTAATATTGAATTCTACCACTCACAAGCCGTTTGTCTTCAACGCGTTCCACAATAAACTCCGCCATTGCAATTTTTGCTATTGTGTGTGTGTTTGTTTTGCGGAACTTTTTCCCCTTTTTTTATTTCGTTTTTTTCGCCTGCTTAAAATACACTTATTTATTTACTGTAAATTGGACTAAAAACAAAAAAAAAAATTGTATTTGAAAAATGTGACCAGCTTCAATGACGTTTTGCTATTCTAGGGTGACCAAACTGATTTATATCCGAAGCTATACGCAGGGATACGGTAAAACCGTCGCTGTTATCGATAAACAAGCAGCTGTTTGGGCAAATGTGATGTGAAACAACGTGCGCGCAGCTCATTGGCATGTAATTTTAATTATTTATTTATATGTGCTGGCAACAAAAACGAACAAAAAATGGGCGAATTTATTGCAGAAATGCAGGAGCGCCTGCTGCCTGAGTATGAGCAAATGAAGAACTTTCAGATCTTTACGCCAGAGCAAATCAGGTAAGCGACAACAACACGAAACAAAAAGAATTTGAAATATATTAATTTAACTTATACAGAGAATGCGTACGCAAACGTGAACGTTTGCTATTGAATGTGACTAAGAGCCAAATAAGCATAGCCGACTATTTGGATTTTATAGTGTACGAGACACAAATGCATGCTACGATTACCGAAAAAGAAAATGTAAGCGGCATGAAATTGCGCGGTTTGAAGACTTCGATAGCCACGCGCATCATTCGCATGTATCGCGAGATGCTGGTGAAGTTTGCGCACGAAAAGCGGCTGTGGAATAACTTCATCAAATTCAGCAAGAAGTCGGCGCCTCAAGAGGTGGCGGGCATTTATGAAAAGATGTTGTCGGTAGGTGAATCAATTCGTAGTAATGACTGTAGTAGTAAAGTTATGTGTTCTTTTAGTACCATGGTGGTGATCCTGAGACCTGGACTAGTGCTGCCTTGTGGTTATATGAATACAGTCGCCTTAATGTGACTCGTGCCGAGAGCCTGCTATTGCGCGGTCTTCAACGTCATCCTTCTTCGGAGCTCATTAACAAGGTCTTCTTCGATATACTTATCAAGGAGGCGGAACAGGCGGACAGCAAGCGCACGTTAGCTGATAATACGATATCGGAGCAGGATATTCGATTGGAACGCGTTATGGCCGTTTATAAAAATAGTTTGAATCACATAACACACTGGGATTATTTCCTCAAATTGCTCGAGGTGTGCGAAGATTATCCCGAGATGACGGTAGATCTACAGGGCGCAATCATTGACGACATGCAAACGAAATTCTCGCGTAAACCAGCCTTGTGGGATGCTTTGGCCAAGCGTGAATTACGTGGCTTTCATTTGGCTGATTTAAATGATTATATGAAGTCGAAAAACAACGACGACGCTAATGGCGAACCAAGTGAGAAAAAGTCTCGAGTTCAAACTGACAACAATGATGATGAGAACATCGATGAGCAAACGGGGCGCAAACGTGTATGGAAGACACGCACGAAGAAGTCGTGCATTGAAATGTGCGTACAAATCTATAAATCGGCTGTGCAATACACGGCCACGCCGGAGATGTGGAATTTATATTTGGAGACGATGTTGTCACTCAGTCGCAATCACAAAACTGAACGCACCTTGATACAACAGTGTTTGGCCAATGCGCTGCAGGATGGCCACAATTCCAAGTTGATGGATGCCAAGCATTATGCCACATTGAGCATGATACTGGGCAACAGCGATAGTGGAGGCGATGCTTGTGTACGTATTCTAACCGAAGCCCTGGAGTTTGATCAATCGCTTCGTATGCATGAGTTACTGATGGCGGCGCTCATACGCATCGATGATGAACCGAATGTGCACAAGCTGTTCAGTCAGGTGCGCCGCACGCTTGGTGCCGCTGCCTTGCCCATCTGGCAAAGTTGCATTACCTATTATCGAGCACGCGGTGATGCGCTGTCGAGACGGCGACTTAACGATATCTATACGTTGGCTTGTAAGGAGACGTGGCCGGAGTTTGTTGACCTGCGTTGTAGCTACTTGCGCTATCTGTGGCGCGAACATTCGCCGACAAAGGCGCGCGATGAGTACTCCAAACTGGCACTGCAGCCGCCCATGTCAGTGCAGTTGCATCGTGAAATGATCGAGCTGCTGAAGAGCACCGAACTCAGGGTAAGAATGCTTGTTTCCAAGGATTTTCTGTATTCATTATTGATTATTAATTTGTTTTGCAGGATTTACCAACGATCAAATCGTGGCGTATGTGCTATGAATTTATGGCCACATATTTTGGTAAAACGGAACCAGTTGTCTGGGTGGACTATTTGACCTTCGAGCGGGATTATGGCGAGTCCAAGAACATCTCATTGCTTTGCCAACGTGCGCGCTCTACGCTGGAGGCGAATCTTGTGCCCGAATTTGAAGAGAAACGTGCTTTGGCCTATATTGGCGCCGTAATATGATTTGTCATTGTATATTACATATACTACCTACTTATTATTTTTGTTTTAAGCAATTATAGCAAATAAAACAACTTAAACCATATTAATAATTAATGCTGCTTGAACTTCTTTCTTAACCTACATACAAGATAATCACTACACTATTGAACTTCAACAATTGAAACCATGATTTGTAAGCTAACCTCTTTAGTGGCAAGCTAGAACCATTTGGGAATTGCAATGCTTTACATATTGCAGAATCCTTTTGTTAAAATTGGTCAATAACATTTTGGTATGTTAACACTACAATGCTCCTCATGTTAAAAGTAACATTCATTGCTCAGTTAACTTGCTGTGCTCCTCATGTTATAAAATGATATTCCTATGTTAAAGTTAATCAATAAACGTGTTTACATTTGTATGTTCAAATAAACCAACGGCATTTCTAATCTTGAATTTGGGGTTTTCAAACTAAGCTGTCTATAAGCTGACTAGAACTGAAAGACATTGTAATGGTCACAATAATATTAATTTGAGTTTTAAAAATGTATATTATTGTTATTACTGATCAACTCATAATTAATTGCATACTCGTATGCAATGAATATACAACGCACACTGTGCACAGTAATAGAAATACGCACGCACGCACACACACATGGGCTCGCACACCAGTTGCCATCATATTGTATCTGTCGCCGTTTATTTCGCTGTCGGCGTCGGCGTCGCTGCTGAACGCATTTGCTGCCTGAGCTTTAGATGCGCAGGCTGGCGTCGCTTTAGGTCAGTCTGTTTTTGCACAACACGAGGGCAACACGTAGATAGGTCGCGAGTGGCTATAAACAGTAAGCAGCTGAAAGCGAATTGAAAAGCAAAAGTGAGCAAGGAAAGAAGAATAACAAAAACAACAACGCAATGGAGTTTAACAATCGTTTGCTGCTGAAGATCATTGAGTTGGTGAGTGTGAAGCGAATGTTATTCGTATGTGTCAGCCTATCTCTCTCTCTCTCTCGCACTCACACTCTCCGTCTCTCTATGTTTGTTGCGTGTTTATTCCTTTTCTTATCCTCTTTCAACCGGCTGCTGTGAGAAACTCTTTGCTACCCTTCAGTTAGACTCATTTGCAATGCTCAATGATTTTCGGGGTTCGCTTTGAAGGAGTTTTCGGTTATTTATTCGTTTTTTTTTTTTGTGTGTGTATTTTTGTTTTCGTGGTTGCTGTTTGTTGCGGCTTTCAACTGGTTATTGCGTAGTTTTAAGCTGCGTGCTAACAACTTACTCTTGGGATCCGAAAAGGGCATGATGTCATTCATTATTTTGTGCGATTATCTGAGACACAACAACTCCATTTATCCCAATTCGGAGTATTACGACATTCAATAGACCCAATCTTTTTTCTCGTTCGTTTGTTATTTGTTTCGCATGACGACATTTATGGATCACATTCACATTTCATTTGAACTTCCGTTTAATGCGAACAGATTTATGTATGTACATACATATAGTATTAGCCACCTTATTTTATTTATTTATTTCAACTTTATCACTGGCAAATTTTGTGAGTCACATTGTGCATTCCATGGCAATCGCAACGTTTGGCTATATAATATAATTGTTGAAATGCAAAATGCATTTCAGTTTATCAGTTTATTGTTGTTGTTTTAATCGTTCTTTCGTTTTTAATGCCTGGTTTTGCTTCAGTGCAACATGACGTATGCGCAATTTGAAGCGCATGCAAGTTACAAATCGCAATGCCCAACCCTGCCCCAAATTGCTGGATCTTTTTACTTGAGCAATGAGCTCATTGAGCATTGAACTCCAACGTTTCCCCAGTCATGGATCACAGTTAAAAATAGCACGCAATGCAATTTCAAGATTTCCAAGGCGAAATCACTTAATGTTTTATATGAGGTGTGTGTGTCGCAAGTGCCGCCAAGAATATTTCACATCATCATCTAACTAAAAAGTAGACTAGACTTTAACTTTCTTTAATCAATTAATATACGCTTGAGTGTTGTAGTTAAAAAGAGACACGCAAGCTAGATTAATTTGATGAGTTTGAAGCAAGCTTATAAGAAATTAGAGAAAATATAAGAAGAAGATGCTTAATCTTTTCACCACTTAAAGCAAATAAGTGTTAGATAATAAAGATAAATAAATATGATCTAAAAAAAGAAAATATAGTATAATACAAATAAATATTAGATTATATTATAAAAAGTTTGCGCTCTATACAATATTTTTTTTTTTCAAATTAACAACATTAATCTAATACTAATATTTGCTTTTATAATCGTGCTTTTACTTAGATATCTTAGGCAACATATTAGTTTTATATGCCAACAAAGGTTGTTTGTCTTTTTGATAAATTGTTTTCCTAAGCAAACATTACGTTAATAAGCTGGCTGACAAACAGATCACACATTAATTTATGTAAATTGAAATGCTATTGCAATTGAAAAGTGTTTCACTGCAGTCTTAAATCATTGTGCACGTAATCGAGGGCGGTGTTTATAATAGCGTGGGGCGTGCCACACCCAAAATCCGAAACGAAATCGAGGTAAGTCGAGCCTTACTTCACTTGGAGGCGCCTTGGCACGTCGCACGTCGCACATCGCACGTTGATGATGATGCCTATGGTAATGATGATGCAATGCTCATTACGCATACGCCATGTGCGCGTATGCAGCGGGCGGACAGCCGGCAAAGGTCGACGAAGCTTCTACTCGTACATATCAGTTGCATTGTATAAACAAAGCAAAATCTCTGGCTATGGAAATGATGTGTGTGAGCGACATAGCTAATTTGATAGCTAGTCGACTGGGTCGCTTTAATGAGCTGATCGAGCAGCAGCAGCAGCAGCCGTAATAGAAACAGCATTAGTCATCGGTAAATCAAAATAAGGAATAACAATAGAGCGAGCGAGAATAACAAGCGCATTCCTTGTGTAAACATTTAATCATCATACTCGGCCGCTTTTCCCTCCCCTCCCCCCTAGATTTATATTTTTCTTTTTCGGTCAATGCTTCTTTCTTCGTACTCACAAATCTGTTGGCGAACCAATAAATGTTTTAACTGCGAATCGCGAATCGCAAATCTCGAAATCACGAATAGCAATTTGTTATTTGTTTTTGGGGCGTCAGTGGAGCATTGGCCAATGTCAATGACGTGTCAGCGTCACATAATTAATTGCCAAACGTAGTAGTAACTATTATTATTTTCTTTGTTGTTGTTTTTGTTGATGTCGTTGTTTTAATTTCTGTACTTGTTGCGGCGTCGCTTAATTTGGACAATAACTCGCTTGAGACTACTACAACATTTTTAGCCCAAAACACAAAAACTGAAAACAATCTATCAACAAATGGGGCGTGTTGCTTTGTCCGTTTAATCTGCTCAACAGAAATTCCACACCTATGACCATTACAATAAGCCTACAAAAAAAGGTCGCAATCTTTGTTGGGATGATGTCAGCATCAGCATGATCATCAGATGAACTATGCCTACGTTCATCATCTTCTAGATTTTGGTATCAAGTTGTCAAGGTCAGGTTTCCGTTTCGACCAGACGCCAAATTATCAACGGAACGTATAAACAATCTTTTTTCCTTTCAAATTTTTCATTAATGCATTTTCTCACAGCCTTGAAATTGTTTGGCGATTATGTTATAAACAAAAAACTTAACAAGAAAAGACGCGTAGTACAGTCAACTTTGCCGGAAGAGTAATAAATGTGTTTTTTATGCTTTTGTTATTAAGAAGTGTTGTTAACACTTCTAATACTTCCAGTTATTATATTTTCTATATTTTATTACAACAACAACAACCAAATTGTGTGTGTGAGAAATTATTAGATGAAATAGCTTTTCATTATGATGCCAAGTGCGAGACAACATTTATTTCTAATAAGTAAAAGCTTTCAAAAAATGTTCGAATTTTGATAAATATATGTGAGAACAAATTGAAAAACATTTAATGAACTGCTTAGTAATTATTTGTATTGCGCTATTTTTGTAACATTTTCACTTGAATTTTGTGTTTGAAAGCCTGAAATAGAATAGTGTGCTATTATTAATATAATCTACGTAACAAGTACTTGCACTTGTCTTGGCTAATGGATAGTTCCAGTTAGTTGACTCAAGCCGCCAAATCATGCAGAAGTATTGATTCATGTTTATTTTATTTATAATATAATACAAGCGACGCACATGCGAGAACGTATTGTATGAATATGATTAGACAATAATCGAAAGGTAATTCGATCATCAACAACAACGAATATGCAATGCTCTGTGATCGACCTTGCGTATACGTGATATGTGCTTAGTTGTAAATTACGCATACGCTGCGGTGGCCCAATATTCTTTGGAACTATTGACATACGTACATAATTTCAGCTAATTTTATTTGCTACTAATGGGCGCGTGGCAAACAATAAGTCCGATATACAAAATATATTGTATACTAATGGCCTCTGCTCTATATATAGAGCAAGAGAGACTAATGTGATATCTCTAAGTTGCTAGGACACACACACACACACACACACACACACAAACAGTGTACTAATGACATTTTCCTGTTGCTGGAGCTCGCATTACAAATTAAATAATAGTCGAAACTGTTTGATAGGAAGCCGGGTGGTGCATACAATATTCTGCAAGGATATCCAACAGCGAGTCATCCTTTTAGCCGGGCAATTAGTGGTGACTAACGGCATTTCTAATTGATTGATTGATTGCCACACCCGTGCTAGCCACCTTCCCCCCCCCCCTTTCCACCCCACCATTCTATATTATTAATATTATTGTCCCCCAGTTTAGTGTTGACACTCCGAGTGCTAAATGGCCCATCAATATATAGACATGATACGAGCGAGTATCTCAATAAACTATGTATTTTGATAAGCAAATTGGCTCAAGCACTCGTCGCGGGAATTACCTGATGATTTTAATGGACTTAAACAGCAACTGGCAATATGTTCGCTTATGATATGACTGTGTGGGGCTTTCGGTTAGTATTTTAATGAAATTTGAAAGCGCACAGTGAACGAAAAGTTTTAAAAGTTATTCCTAAATATTTGCAGTTTGGTTTTTGAATGCTTTCCTTATATTAGCTGCATTTCTATCAATATTTATATTAATTTCCTGAGAAGTTTTTGAAAAAAAAAAAACTGCTAAATAGACAATTCGATAATTGAACCAAAAGATTTTAAAGTTCTACTGAAATATTTGTTCACGATTTTAAAGCTGACTTCAAAAAAGATATTGTAGTTTGATTTTTCTATTTTGGTTTTATATGTGTCGCATTTTATTTAATAATTTATTTGAAGTGCTTGAAAAAAAGAAAAAAATTGCTATAATGACAATACGAAAATTGACCCAAAAGATTTAAAAGTTCTTCATAAATATTTCCGTACAATGACAGTTTGATTTTTCTATTTTCTTTTTATATGGGCTGAATTTCTTTCAATATTTAAAAAAGAGGAAAAACTGCTGAATTGGCAATATTATTTTTGACTTTTTACTACAAGTGAATGGAAATTGAAATGATTGTTTTCCAAGTTCTTCTTAATTATTTGGTTACGATCTTAAAGGTGACTTTTAAAATATATCGCAGTTAGATTTTTCTATGTTCTTTTTATATGTATGTGCAGTATTTTTGTAATCTATTAAGAAACGATTACAAAAGAGATGAGAACACGGTGAATGGATATAACGAATTTTTCCTTTTTTAGACTGTGAAGAGCTGCAACTTCTGAACTTCTTTCAAGATTTTTACATTATCAAGTGTTTGAAGCTAGTCAAAAACGTATTTTATTTCTTCGATTCGTGTCGTGTTTGTCGAGTGATTTGACAGTCTTTAACTCATTCGTTTTCTCTGTACTTATTTCTCCAAGTACTTTAATTGTTTGTCTCTTGCACCAACTACTTTCGACTATGTCTGTTTGCCGTCCAGTAGTTGTCCGTTCACGTCCTTTGACTCAAGTTTCGAGCGCTCATCGCAGGTCTTCACCGCCAGCATCATCTTATTGATTGAAAGCGTTGCGGATCATGGCTATAGCAGCGAAGCGATGCTCGTCTGTGGCACATTAGCTGGGTATTTAATCATTTGCAGTTCCCTAGCCATAGGTAAATGTTTTCGTCACGTTGTTGCAAGCTGTTCGCTGTGATTTTGCAATGTTCGCATGTTCGCATTTTGCAGGACATTTGTTGGGCGCCAAAATGGACAGACGAATCGATGTACTCTTCGCTGTCGCCGGCTGTGTGCTATTCATTTCCACCGGGGCCATCATTCTCGATCGCTGGATGAACAATTACGAGACGGCCATCGATAAGAACACCATACTGTCTGCGGGCGTTTTGGCTTTTGCCAATGGAGCCATTTTTATCGCCGACACATTTGTCATATTTCACGCCAAATAAATGTTGCCAAAAAAAGAACCAAACATTATGCTGATTAATTGATGAAGAGGAAATACTAACATATATAGTATATCATATATATAATTGAGTTGAATGTGTTAAAGTAGTAAATAGCTGAATAGTTGCTCTTGGCGTTTGAATTATGCTGGCGCCAAAAAGTATGCTATACAAATAGTAAATTTTGCCTAGAGTTTGATGGAAGTGAAAGAGTTGTGTTTACTTGAGAAGTTATAAGGAATAAGTAATGTACTTTTATAAAAATACTTTTGACAAATTTAAATATTATTCATTAAAATGCAGCACTGCTTTCAGTATAGTATAAAGCATGAGCTGACTATAAATTAATTAACAAAAATGAAGTGCAATTTGTGTAAAAGCTTAAACATATTTTATGAAATAACACTTTTTAAAACATATATTTCGGCCAAACATAATAATTTGAAATAACCAAATAATTCGACAGTAATAATTATAAATAATTTTTAAATATTATATTTTTTTAATAAACAAAAAAAAAAAAAAATGAGTTGACACAGACTTTAAAATATTTTATTAAAATCGAATGCTTCGAAATATCTTTCTTTTGCTATACTAAATACTATAAATATATTCAATAACAAAAAATAGTTATAAATAATTTGTAAATATTTTCGTGTAATGTATTATTTGTACAAATTATTAACCGTTTAATGATTTTCTCTTTTCATTTGCCAAGGCCTGTGCCATTACCTGTGTGGTGCTCTACGAGACGGTTGGCGACATGAGCAAGCGTCCATTGATCGTCTGCGGCACCATCGGGGGTTACACCATCATTTGTGGCATTCTGCTAATCGGTAAGTACATTCGATACAATCTTCCATCTCGCACATATTGTATAATAAATATCGTATTAATATTTCTAATTGCAGGACACGTGCTGGGATCGGTAATTGAGAAGCGTTTGAATGCGTTAATCTCGCTGATCGGTTGCGTGCTGTTTGTGGCATCGGGCGCACTTGTTATTGATGAGTGGCACGATACGCATGCCTACTATGGTGATCGCAAGCGTTATTCGATCGCAGCCGGCTCCCTGATGATCATCAATGGCGCCGTCTTTCTGCTCGATACGCTCTCCATCTGCAGAACGTAAGGCCCGAAAATAACAACAGCAAAAAGAAGATCAACAGAACTGCTTGTTTTTTTTTCTCTATACTATACAAAAATCAATTGAAATTCTCATGGCTTCTGTGTTTGGGGTCATCAAGCGGAATATGAATCTAATGTAAACTCTACGATTATGATATTATATACTATATACAAAAACACACTCACATATTTACACTTACTATATGTAATACTTTTTTTTTATATATCTACTATGTGTAGCACTTAAGTGAAACTCTAATTCGCACAAAAAAAAAAAAAACAGCGTTTGCTAAACATTTACGATGAAATTGTTCACAGGAATCCATGAAAACAAATATATATACTATATCTATGCTATATGTGTACTTGTGTTTGTTTATCTGTTTATCTCTATCTGTTTATGTATCTCTGTAACTGCGCTTGTGTATCTGTATCTGAATCTGTATCTGTGCCTGGTATTTTGGTATCTGGCTATCAACACTAATCTAAAAAGTGGTCATGTCTTATATAATAATTGCGCCGCTATTTCGCTACTCCGTCTCGCTTTATTCTGCTCCAGCTTCAGGCTAAGAAAATTGCGCATAATTGCGCTTGAAGCGCATTTTCAGACTCTTTTCTGGGAAAATTGCTTCGACACACGCCGCGTGACGTCACGTGCCAACTGCTGTTAGCGAAAAAAAACCGGCCCTAAAAGGTTGACAGCTTTTTTTTGCAATTTAACTTTCAGTTTTCAAGATCTGCTCATAACTATTTCTTGGCAGATTTGCGACGCTTAAAGTTGAGTCATTTTTTGTTGACTAAATTTAATTCTTTTCTTTAAAATATAACAAATTATTTAATCTCGAAATTTATTTAGGATGTTGAATTATATTTTATGAAATTCCAAGATGTTGGCATATAGAAAAGCTTGATCTTTAAATACAAATTGTTCAAGTTTACTTGAATACTTGTAGAAATTAAAAAAACTATGAATTTTAGATATTATATTTAGTTTTAAAGCAGACCAAATTTATTCTGAAAAGAATTTTTTATTATTTTGCTGTTTGAGTGTTTCAAACTTTATTCTTCAATTCGTAAGATTTTTTAAAATTTTTGTTACTTTTAATTTTGGCAATAATATAAAATTTCTTTTAAAATTTTCGTTATGTATTCAAAATTTGGTTGCAGTCGAATAAATATGTTAGATATTTAAGAAATACTTTTTTACGGCTAAAACGCCAACTTAGTTTTTTTTGGCTGACAATCTGGTATATTTAGTATTATCAATATATCAAATATAACACATGGTATATAATTTTAAAGTTTTTCATTCTTAGCATATTATTAGTTGGTATATTTTAAGAATAATACCACACCTTTATGCTTCCATTCGTGCTTATTACATTTTCCAGAATGTTGCAAGTAAACAATTTTATAATAAAGTCCACAGTTTTATAAAAATAAACATTTTTTTGAAATACATATTTCAAAGTTTAAACATTTTCAACCAAACAATTAAAAATGTATTGCAAGAGCAAAGAAAATTTTTGTATGCCCTTCATTTTTAATTTTTTTAATAAGATAAAAGGGCTTTTAAATTGCAGTTAGTGTATTCAAACTTCGTTATTCCACAGCTAATGATTTTATTTAGCTGTTCATGTTAGCTAATTTATATTGTTACATTGTCTTTTGTTGTTGTGCCTTTTACCCTCTGCGTGTGATTTTGTGATTTTGTTTTTGCTCTCGTTGTCGCTGTCTTTGGTTGATAATTAAGCAATTTAGTTAATTTATAATTATTTCTTATGTTCAACCCTTCAGAAGCACTCCGGATCCGGTCTTTGTGGAAGCGTCGTCTACGGATAAAAACAAAGTTGAGATAAATCGCTTTTAGCCTGGGATTTAGATACATTCTGCTACGCTCTCCACTTACAAGAGACTTTAAACCGAGTTGTGATTTACATTTAAATTCATTACGTTTTTTTTTTTTTGTTTTGGTATTCTAATCTTCGCTTTAATCATAATTATATACTATATATTTTAGTAGTAAGCATTATTATATATTTTGCGAGCAAATTAGAATTCGTCAGGGTTATGTTCGTGTTGAATGCTCATCTCACGATCGTTTATAGCTCCATAGCAGGCTGTTGAAATTACTTCATGTGCTATAGAACAACAACTACATCTAAAAAAAAAGGAAAACACAGAGAGATCTGGTAATAATCATTTTAGCTTTTGGACCTCAGCATGGCAGCCAGCAACAGCAGCAACAGCAACTCGAAGGCCGAAGAGAAGCCCACGATTATGGGCTGTGACTTTGAGATACACGGAAAGGTGCCCAAGGAGGCCTTTGAATTGTTTGCCGTTGCCCAGGCGAAGCTGTTGGGTCTGCGGGGTTATATCACGCGGGTCGCCGACGATTTTTACAAGGGTCAATTGCAGGGCGAGGGCAAAGTGATTGAGAAATTCAAGCAGTTGATCGCCACAGCTGCCGAATATGTGGCTGCTGTCAAGGAGTTTATCGTTAAGAATCTGAAAATCATTGTGGATTATACATACGAGACATTCGAGCTGAGGAAATCGCCATGAAATTAATTACATCAATAAAGCAAAATCCCAAAGTCTGTTATCTTGTTGTGATTTAATCTTTGGATTATTGATGTTTTTGGCCTAGACTTTTCGGTTCGGTTTAGGCCTATTTGTCTTTAAACGACTTAACGAGTTTCCAGTCGATCATATTACTTATTATACTCGATCATCATCATCATCAACGCCATCGCCATCATCGTTGTCTGATCTTATCTGCGGGAACTGCTCGCGAATTCATTCAATGCGGGAAGGTGCCACCAATTTTGCATACAAATGGTTGCGGCACGCCGGCAACAAAATCGTGATTATGTTTTGTAAACAATACGCGATCAGGCCACATACAGACACACACACACACACACACACACACACATATAAACAAACATATATTTCAAGACGCATCTGTTAATGGGCCGCCAGTGTTAGAGAAGGCATTCTCCATTTAACTACTGGTTGTATCTAACATATCTCTATATATGGGGGAAGCTTATGCGAATAGCAAATTGTGTCAAGGCAATAAAAGAGAAGTAGGAAAGTTTGCAAACAAGAGAAACAAGAGATAGAAGAGAAACATTAAACATTCAAAGAAATTAAGACAAATATATCCATGCATTTGAAGAGAAGGTGAAAGATCGATATAGAAAGAAATAGATATAAACATGTATATAGAGAGAGTGAGAAAATCACAGAGAATGAAAGTTGACAATATAACTAGACAGATAAATAATAAATGATATTCATATAAAACAATAAAGTGAAGGTGATACGAAAAGAGATGGAAAGAGAGTTATAGATAAAGCTATATATATATACTTTTATAGAAAGAGACAGATATAGGGACACATAGATTTTGAAAAGGACAGAGACAGGTAGATGTCAATAGAATAGATATAACAAGAAAGTAAACAAAAAATGTTAAATAAAATATGGACGATAAACATCACGATAATATATATGCTTACAATGACAGAAAGAGAAGATAAAAAAGAGATGGAAAGCGAATAATTATTGGAGTTAGATATAGAAAAAGACAGGAGGAAGAAAGAGAGAGAAATGAAGATTTTGAATAGTAGAGAGGTTGAAATAAGGTAGAAGATAGATAGACTTAGACTGAAATTTGTTCTCTTACTAATAGAGAGAATAGAGAAAGAGAGAGAAGGAGCAAGAGAGAGACAGAGAGAGACAGAGAATGAGAGAGATGCAGAGAGAAATACATAGAGATAAATATATATATATATATATATATATATATATAGAGAGAGAGAGAGAAAGAGAGAGAGAGAGAGAGAGAGAGAGATAGAAAGACGAAGATTGTGTTATGATAACACGACAGAGAGTAGAAGACAGATAGATATGGAAAGAAAAAGATAGATATGACTCAGACTCCGTCAGTTTTCCTTTAATTAAATATTAAACAATGTGTGCTAAAGAGAGACAGAGAGAGAGAGAAAAAGGAAAATTTTGAATAGGACAGAGAGTAAAAGAAGACAGATAGATATGGGAAGAAAGAAACATAGAAATTACTCAGACTCCGACAGTTTTCCTCTAATTAAATATTAAACAATATGTGCTCAACAGGTAGCAAATAGCAAATAATTTGATATGGATAGCTAGTATGTTAGATAGATAGTCAGCTTAGTGCACTTGCTGTGCAGCGGCGACAATCAATAGTCGGCAATCGCAGCTATCCGTTTGCCAGTGCGCAGTTCAAACAAAGGCAGCGCTATGCTTTTATGGGTCAATTTGCGGACGCCCATTACGAATGTACAGTTGTAGTGGTAAATAATGGCACATACAACTCTATGCATCTCTCTCTCTCTCTGTGTGTGTGTGTGAGAGTGCGCGTACTAACCCATATGTGAAAAAGCCGCAAAATTGAAGAAAATTAACCATGGCAAAAGGCAAGTGAGGCTAGCGCGCATTGTGGCAGCAACTAATCAGGCCCGCTAAGTGCGTCGCCGACGCGTCGTTGATAGCCGAACATCGGGCAGTGGTTAGAGTGTGGATAGCAAACTGGACAGCGGACAGTGGACAGTGCTGGGACAGTGGAACAGAGATTGCGGTCGCTGCGAATCAGTCTCATAATTGCAACGCGGTGGCAACGCCAGCTCAGCGCGTTAAGAACAGGCGCAACAGTGCTGACAGATTGTAACGGCTAACGGCTAAAATTAATGTCATGCATTTTCTTTTTTTCTTTTTTTTTTTAATTTGTTGTTGATGTTATTTTATTGATTTAGTTGATTTAATTCATGTAAATTACAGATTTTTTTTGTTGTTTTATCGATTTTTCGTATTGCTTATTTTAAATAAGTAATTGGAATTTATGAAATGGAATTTGTGATTTGTGAATTAATTTCGTAATGACCAATGAATTATTATTATTATTTTAATTGAAATAACGAAAACAATTCCTTGTTTCAATAAAGAAAAATGAATTTGAAAAATAACGCGATCGCAAATTCTTTGATATTATTATTATTTCAACGCTTAGTTTATTGATTAGATTAGTAAGGCAAACAAGTAAAAATCTATGTTGGGGTGCGATCAATTATAATCGGAGGGGTAATTAATTTACTAATTTTTAAAGAAAATATAATGTATAAAATAAATGCAAAAATGTATTTTATTATCGTAAACCATCCCATAGCGTACATCTTCCTTAGCTTAGAATGGTTAAAAAAAATGGTGCAACAGAAAAGACTGTAACATTGAAATTTTTGTTTAAATAGAAAATTCTACTGAGGTGCATATGAAAGTGTATTTGAATTTAGTGAAACCTCCCAAAAGCGGACATCTCTATTAGCCGGTTATTCCGCTAGGCGGAAACTTTATTGTATGGCGCTTGGCCTTGTTTACAGAATAATATAGTCGCGATTGAATGGATAACTGTTGCTGAACACCGGGTGTCCGGCTAACAGAGTTTTCAGTATAGTTAATAAATTCAGTCCAAGTTTCATTTGCATACATTTTTGCAATTGATATTTCTTACATATCTATTTATTATGAATTTGCTGCACTTATGCAACTGCTGCTCAGAATCATTTGGGTTTAGCCGTAAAACGGCTAAATTGCCACTACTGCGCCGTCAGCAGCGGTGATTGGCGCAGTCGCAATCGAATCAGAGTCGTCGTCGTCGTCGCTGCCGCCACCGTTGACTCGTGTTTGTTGCCGACGCCGTCGTCGTCGTCGTCGTCCGTCAGTTTGCTTTGAACACTCGTACGTGAAAGTTGGCGCTGCGTCTGCGACGGCGCCTTGAAGCAAAAAGCTTTGGCAAAACAATTTTATTGAATGCGCAGGCGTGCAACGGTTTTTTCCTGTGTCTCTTTGGTGCTTTTGGCCACGATTTTTGTTTTTGTTATCATTTTTTTTTCGTCCGTTGTGTGTGCTGAAGCTAGATGTGTAGTGAAAAGCATATTTTTGTAAATATTTAAGTCGGTATGTTGTTGTATGTTTTTTTTGTAATATTTATTTTTTGTTTGGTGCTTGTATGATCGTTTTTTTTACAAACTCAAATATGCAAGAAGATTAATAACGGCAACCGCAAGACAACAACAACAACAACAACAACAAGAAAAGTCAACAACAATTACGAGTGCGAGTGTGAGTGTGAGTGCGAGTGCGAGTACGAGTTCGAGTACTCGTTGCAGGCAATACGATCAGAGGAAGAGGTGAGCAAATATGCATTGCATTTGTTTTATGTTTTGGTGTTTGTTTTGTTTATGCTTGCTTTTCGGATTGCATTTGAGCGATAAACAATAAAAAACAAAATCAACTAAAAAACAAGCGAAAAAAAACCTGGCTGACTGGCTGCCTATCCCAGCTGACATACATACTTTATGCACAGGCTATGGATACGAGGCTCAGCTACAGCGACAGCTACAGCTACAGCTACAGCTACAGATACAGATGCGAATGCACAGGTTCAGATACAGATACAGATACCACCAAGACACAGATACAAACAAGCTAGACATAACCTCATTATTAAAGTTGTCGCTGTTGTTGTCCTCATTTTATCCGGCTGCCCAACCATGAAGTTGGAGCCGTCTTCGATTATTGAGCCGTTTGACTCTTTTTTTTGCCTCCTTCTCTCATCGAACCTGTTGTCAAAGTAGCAAAAAAAAGAAAAATTATAAAAAAAAGCTGCAAAAAATTATATATTTTATAAAAAAAGACACCTTGCTGCTGCCGCTGGCAACCTCTAGAAATATATTTTGTATGTGTATGTGAGACAAGACAATCTGAAAGCTCATTTCGATACACTTCTAGCAGTTGAGGGTAGTTCAACATTAGCATGGCATATTAGTGCGGTTATTACGCTTGATTGGATGGCCGAGGTGTCAAGTGAATCGACGGCTTAATCAAGGCTTAGACGAAGCATTGCAGCTTATGCATGTGTGATTGAATTTTAGCATATTTATAATACTTAATAAATCTTTTTTTATTGCAAATACTTTGGAATTTATCATCTATTAACTGTGTTAAATCTCAGTTGCTCATAAATAATAAAATTATGTTCAATTGAAGCAGTTATATTGCATTTTTGGTTAAGCGCATTAATGCGTCAAACTTTGAGATTAAAGTTCTTTCTTTACGATCTATGCTAAAGAGAGTAAAGCTGAGAACTGCAGGCTTAATTTGAAGCTTTTTACTTACTTTGTTGTTGGACTTGCTCAGTTGCTCATAAATAACAATTTGCTATTAAATTGAAGCAGTTTTATTGCATTTTTGGTTAAGCGCATTAATGCGTCAAACTTTAAACTGAAAGCTCTTTCTTACGCTCTTCTGAGGGCAGTTCGCAACTTTGCTCTCTTTAGCATAGAGCATGCGAACTTCGCTTATTTCAGGCTTGAGTTCAAGCTTCCTACTTACTTTGTTGTTGTACTTGGCATTGCCGTGAACTTGCTGGCTGAGCTGTTGTTTTGGTGTTTGGAGCTGAGCTGAGTGAGGTTTATAGCCATTTTCGTTTTGGATTCGCCAGCCCCATCAATTGCCAATTCACCGCTGTTCGCTATGTTGTGCAAAATGATTACAGAGAGGAATCATTATCGCCGCGCTTGAAATCTACTTTTCAGCTCCGCGCTTCAATTTGCCACACGTTTCGCAGCCGCGTCCCACACTCTCCCAATCAATCTGCGCAACATCGTCGACGTTGTCGTTGTCGTTGTCGTTGTCGTTGTCCAAAAGGAATTGAAAGTGCGCGCGCGCGCAACCGCAATTAAGGCCAAGTGCGCAAAAAACAAGCCAACTCAGGGAGAGTGAGCGACAAAAAAAGTTAAAAGAGTTAAAATTTAAGACAAAAAACAGCAGCAGCAAAGTGTATAAAAGTCATCCGAAAAGAGACAAAAACAAAACAAAAGCCAAAACCAAGCTGAAGGCTGAAGTGGAGCGCGCACTCGCCAAAAAAAAAAAAAAATTCACTTTATTTTTTTTTGGTTTTTGCTTATGTTGGGGGCGCAGAACGCGACTCCAACTTCGACTTCGACTACGACTCCAACTCAGGTACACATATCTCTCTAGCCACACACACACACATATACAAATGTATATATATGTATGTTATGTTTCACTGTATTTGTGTTTATGGCCCGCGAGTTGGTGAAAATCAACATACAGGTTATACAGATTTATGATCACTTTCTGATACTGTTCACTCACTGCTGCGTCCGGCAATCCGGCAATCCGGCTGTCCGTCTGCCCGTCTGTCTGTCTGCTTGTCTATCTGCTCACCTGAATGTGTCCGACAGATGAATGAAGACGCTAGCTGGGCGGCAAGTTACTAGCTAACGGGGTCAGCATGGCAAATTTTTTGAATTTCATTGCGATAATGCTTTGGAAGGTGACAAACTTATCAGCCAGCTTGCAAGCTTCTACTGAAGTATGGCACTATACTCTGTTAAAGGCTTTCCATATATACATACATATATCCATTCATCTATCTATGAATCTTTCTAGAAATATTAATCTATCTTCCAATGTGACTTTCTATCTATATCAATCTACCTATCAAATGTATAGTATACATAAATAGATGCATATTGAGATAGATTGATATATATAGAAAGTTACATGGATAGATTGATATTTCGAGGAAGATACATACATACTACTATTTATCGATGTGTCTTTTTAGAAATAGCAATCTATCTTATTATGCATCTACTTATATATATATATATATATATATATATATATATATATATATATATATATATATATATGTATATGAATCATTCTATGAATCTTTTGTCGCTATATACATATGTATTTGAATCTGATCAATCTCCCTATCAATCAATATATTTGTGTATATATTTATCTTTCCAGCTATCATATATTTGAAGTATATCACTATTCTCTCTTTATTGCTAGCAATATATATACATCTATCTATCTATGTATCTTTCTATAAATATTAAGACATATATCTATGTAATTTTAAATCAAATGTATAGTACCATATATATAAATAGATGCATATTACGAAAGATTGATATATATATATTAATATAATATTTACATATACTATATGCGTCTATTAGCGTATATCTATAAATTTGTAAATCTTTATAATGATCTATTATCTATATATTCATATAGATCAATCTCTATATATGTCAATATATGTATATCTAATTGCCTTTCCATTTATCAGTCTATGTATTCATGTATTCAGCTATCTATATATCAATCTGTTAATCTATCTATCAAAATATCCATCTATCTATTTATCCATCTATATCTTTCTTTCAACCTCTCTCGCTCTCTCTCTCTCTCTCTCTCTTTGTCTGTCGCTTAAACTCTCTCCTTCACTCGCTTTGGCAACATGATTTGTGATTATTGAAAAAAACTTGCGACACCTTCAAACCTACAAATCTTTGGCAGCCAAGCCCATAAGTTTCCGGCACATTTACTCGTTGTCTCAGCATGTGAAAGGTGCAGCAGCTATCTACTATGTTCAACGCCTTCTGCAGCCTGTTAATACTAAGTAACATAGTTTGCAGATATCTTGTGTGTGTCGGCACATTTTCTGATGTGATGTGATGTGATGTGATGCTAGAGAGCGACAGCTCCCACTTGCACTCGCGATGGTAATTGCAAATTATAGTCAGAGAGTGAGAGAACACGGATTGGTCATGGCTCGATGATTGGGCGAGGGAACTTCCTTGGGTGCAACGCTCGCCAGCAAATTGCAACAACATCGTTTTGTGGATGTTGCAACGGGCGACGTCAGAAAATATGAAAAAAAGAAAAATATCTCACGGCAAACACACACACACACACACACACACACACACATGGAGCTGCCGTGTTGAGCTGAGCTTCGTTTTTATTTGCTGATGTTGGCATAAACTTGGCTCTTAGCTTCACTTATTTATTATGCAAACAGTCAACAAATGAAGCCTTCGGATTCGCTGGGAAAGTGAATGAGAGTGAGGGAGTTAGGGGAATTACGGGATTTGCGGGAATTTGCCGGAATTTGGACAGCGCAACAACATCTATGGACATTTTGCCGCACATATTTCCGATTGTTTATTTATTCTTTTGCGCTGCGCCAGATAAACAAAACTAAGCGTGACTAATGGCCGCTGACCAAGCCCCAGCCACAGTTCCAGCAAAAAAGAGGCAAAACGTGGGAAAGCTAATGCCGCTCACAGCCCGCCCACGTTTCGATCTTTTGGCTAGGATTTTGTTCGCTACAGTTGAGCAACAACTTTGTATTTTTTATTTTTTGGGGGGCAACTATTCGGGGCAGCTGCGACTGTTGCCACTGTTGCTGACGCTGCTGTTGCGGCTGCTGTTGCTGCTGTTGCTGCTGTTGCTGCTGCTGGCAATGGGCAGTGAAAGCGCTGTGTTGCATGTGCCACGGCTGTCTGCTCCGCATTCGTAATTGTTGCTCTTGTGGCGATTCAAGCGTTGCTCATTTAATTGACCCCCCTCCCTCCCTCCACAGACCAGACCGGAGCATGCCCGGATATTGAGCTGCCTCTCAGCTGCTTTGGCCGTTGTTAATTGGCCATGCAATTGACCGAAACTTGATTTGCATACATATGTACTATATATACTATATATACTATATAGAGTGTATCGCAAACTCTCTGTCGAAGCTGTCATTGCCATCATCATTAGCAGCAGCAGCAGCAGCAGCAGCAGCAGCAGCCAAAAGAGTCACAATTGTATCGCTGTTTGTGCGGGTTTCCAGTCAACAACATACATAAATATCAACTCATTTGCTTTAAATAGTCTTTGGCTGTTGTCATGGCAAGAATTTGTGGATCATTACGCCAACGCATTTGCGACAATTTAAGGTCAATAGTTTTTCACAACAGCTACGTAAAAACACTGAAAAGCAAGAGGCAACAACAAAATACTCGTTGAAACCATTGAGGCGTCAAAATGGCCTAAGCCTACGTGCGTTTGCGTTTGCGTTTGAACTGAGAAGACAATCTACTATTTTTACCTATAATGTGCTATATATAGGCATTCTATTGTGCTGCTCTTTTAGTACCCTGTAAGCAGGAAATATGTAGGCCGGCATACCCTACAACAAATTACACAAGGATATAAAGCCAACAAAACTTAAAATGATTTTCAATTTCATATTAATAATTTTAATTTGTGAGCGGAACAATTTAGAATTGCATCCATTTTATAATGCATTCCTCTATAAAATTTAAAAGAATTTATTTTTTTATATTCATAATTTAATATTACTAATAAAGATAAGTGAATAACGAATTCACTGTTTCAATTGAGATGGCAGTAGAGTGTAATCGATTTTTATCGATCATTATTGATATATGTACATACTTTTATAGAACATCCTCGAGACAAAATTGGAGTGAATTTCAAATTTCATATTCATAATTTTGAGTAAATAGCGATCTCAGTTTTGCAATTGAGATGAGCTTTTAAATTAAGATGGTTGGAATGTAATCGATATTTATCGATAATTGTTTAGTATATAAAATTTAAATGAATTTTAATTCATATTTGCTAACTAAGTCCAATAAGTCAGCAAATTAAGTCAACGGCGAAATTAATGAACTTTTCAATTAGGATGGGAGCTGACTGTAATCGATATTAAAATCGATACCAATTGCAAACACTTTATAGAGCATTCCTCAGTCGTTAATAATTTTCAATGGCGCATTCTCATTTGTTTTCTTTTTTTTTTTGTGTGATTTTTACTAAACTCGAGTTGTGGTGATTGTTGCCCGCATCAATTCGGGCCACTTGAATGTAGCAGGCTTTGCCCATATGGGAAAAACAAAAAGCATAACAAAACAAATACTACAATGGCCAACAGTTATGCATAGATAGTTAGATACTCGAACTGATTGGTCTGGTCAGTGGGTGTATTTGTATTCACATTCGGATTCGCATTCGCATTCGTCTACGTATTCGTTTTCTTGTTCGAATTGCTTAGAAAGCACGCAACGAAACAAAGACGGCAATCGACATTTAAATTACCAAAAATTGTGGCAAAAATATCACAACAACAACAACAACAACAAAATTCGAGTTAACTCAGTTATTTTTTGTCTTATTTGGCAGACATTAAGATTCGTGCACGAATAATTAATGCCAGTTACCATTCACTCAATTTATTGCAAGAGCATTAAGTAAATTATGCTGTCAGAACGGTTTTGATGATGCAAATGTTAATCGATAAATTGACGCCACTTCCTGCATCTTAGAGATGCTAGCACACAATCGATAAATCGATCAAGTGCGAGCAAAAAGGTCAAGCATTGCACAACATTGACATTTCCCAGCGTGAGCTAATTTAGTTTTTAATGCTTATATAAAGTACATAGATAAAACGCTGGCGAAGCATTTGGCCCACTCCCATTTACAAATCGAGAAATCGATGCAATGATCCGCTTACACACACACACACACACACACACACACACACACACACACACATACACATTTGCCCCCGCTACCGGTTCAACACACAGACAGATGTCAGACATCAGACGTCGGCGCCCAAGGTCAACGTTGATGATGTTGGGCCACTGGAACTGGAACTGGAATTCGAGCTCGAATTCAAAGTCGAACTCGAACTCGAACTGATCCACTGCGCCAGTGGCCAAACACACCCATGGAATGTGTGAGGTTTTCCATTTTTTATTTATGCCACTAAATGTCAATCGCGGCTGGGCGGCTTTAAGTTCCGTGTCAGTGTTGCAAGGCTGAAAGCTAAAAGCTGAAAGCTCATAAGTGTGTTGTTGATGGGGCATGATAAATAATAATTAGATGCCCCGCATATGCTGCATGGCAAAACGTAATCGCTATCGCTATAGTTATCGCAATCGTCATCGTCATCGTCATCGTAATCGCAATTGTGATGTCACATGAAAATATTCTGCGCTTTTGACCTTTTGTAATCGTCAGTGATCGTTAAGATGTGGCAAAGCGAAAGCAAATTTCGATTACAAAATCTGAATCTGAATTGAAAATGAAAACGAAACCAAAACCAAAATACCGAAACCGAAGCTGAAACTGAAACCTGAAATCGAAATGCATTTTGATTGCGTTTAAATGAAAAACTTGCCAGCGATAAATAAATAAATATAAAAGAAAAGTTGAGCTGCAGTTTTATTGTTGCTGTTGTTTTCGTCACGGTTATCTAAGGTTTTTTTTTTTTTGTTGCCGTTAGTTCGTTCGTTCATTATATATTTATTTTGTTTTTAATACCTATTTAAACTCCATTTTTTATGCGATTTTTGTGTGTTGTGTTGAATGAATGCGGCTGCGCAATGCCACCAACTTTGACTGCAATTATTGAAGCAATAGCCAAAGCGGCAACAACTTGAGTTGCAACAAACAACAGCAACAACAACAACAGTGACCACAACACACGTCGTTACTGTCTAAATGAATTCAATTAAAAATTCACAATCAACAATAAATAACTAACTCAAACGCTTTGCGGCATTTGCTTTGCCTTTGCTCGGACTTTAGATTCAAATGCAAAAAGCAACAACAATAACAACAACAACAAGAAACATGAAATAAAATAAAAAATAAATTAGCAACAGGCTGCGTTGCACAGTGGGCTGATGTTGATGCAATTTGCAGTTTGCAATTTATAACAGAGCTGTTGCAAAAAATGCTTTTGCAATTATTTATTATAATATTTGCCAACTAAATTTCACTCGCTAATTACATTTCAATTAATTTCTTATATATCAAAAGCTTTGCTTTTTGCATATTTATATATGTATGTTTTGTGTTTTAATTCTATGCAAATTAATACTATAGACAAGTTTTAAGTTTGGCATTCTATGCCTGTCATAAAATTTGCTCTATTTACATTTTATTGAATTCTATTGCTAATTCAAATGTGGTGTTTAATATTATATTTGATTATCCAGCTGAAAGTTGAAGTAGCTTTTATTTTTCCCCTTTATTGTAACTTTAGATTAGAACATTATTATTTTATTTTGTTTTCGACATGAAAAACAAAAATTTAGAAATGTAAAGTTTGGAGTTGAAAAAAAAAAAGAAAATTTGTAGTGGAATTTATAAATTTATATATAAATCTTATTTGGAGAGATTTGCGTGCCACACCCTACACATTGAAAAATAAAGTAGAACATTGTATATAGGCTTTTGTTTTGTTTTGCTTTGTAATAAGGAAATTAAATATTGTCTTCTAAAAACAAGAAAGAAAACTGACTGAGCTTGACTGAGAGATACCCACTAACTATTTTGAATAAAAGGAAAACAGTGCGGTATTGATCATAAAATATACTAAATTAATATACCAAAAAATACAAAAATATACCAAAAGCTTTAATTGGTATATTGATAGAGTTCTACATTCAAACTGTACTGTGGAGCACAAAATGAAATTAAATTAATTAATTAATTAAATTAATTAATGAAATTAATATACCGAAAAATACTAAAATATACCAAATACTATAATTTGTATATTGCCATAGTACTAAATAAAAAATATACAATATATAGAATACAAAATATTCCAGATTATCAGACAAAGCTACTAAGATCCGTACTAATTTTCCCGTACAAATGAATTGCTTCTATAACTTATATATTTTTAATTGATCTCAACCAAATTTCAGGAATAATATGACTTCATAGTTTATATCAAATTCATTTCAAGAAAGATTTACTAGATACTTTTGAAATTTGATTAACTTTTCAAGATGTATCTATAATGTTTGGTTATACTCATATGTTAGTAGTTTTGCATTTGGCTGACAAATTGCACTTGTTGCACTGTGCAAGTGAGCGCGAAACGCAAATCAAATGGAAGGTAGTTAGTACTCAGCGTGCATAAAAGTGCGACTGGCTGCGGCGAGCGTGGGAAAAATGCGATGGGGACCCGGTTCGCTTTTGGCCACCGACGATGACTGTGACTGTGACTTTGATTGCGACTGCGACTGCGACTGCGGCTGTCATTGTGTGTGTGTGTTGCCTGTTTTAGTTCTTATGGTCAACACATTTATTACTCATACGTCGTGTGGCTGGTCAGCAAAGAAATACACGTAAAGAACAGAAAACATGAGAGGACGCGGCCACTTTAACGAATTTGTTGTGCTCAATGCTGATGTAGTTGTTCTCGTTGTTGTTGTTGTCGTTGTTGCTGTTGTTGTCGGCTGTCAGTTGTTTTAGGGTCAAAACACTTTTCAAAATCGAATGCAAATTTTGAGTTCTGATTGAATGAACGTCGATGCGGATCTGTGCCGCATGTTGTTCTTGTTGTTGGCTCTTATTGTTTATGAATTTTATTATGGTTGAAAGACTTATAGACTTTCATTGATGGAAACTTTCAAAAGCAAAATCAAGCCATTGGCTTTGGCCATCAAGAACGAGCCGCTGGGCAAAAATTGCGAACAGGTTTTCGACGCTTACTTTGGTTATTTTTTTTTTTTTCTACGGTTTGCTTTTTTCTCATTTTTTGTCTGGCAGCTAACAGCTACGCAGATACATTTCGAAGATACTTCAATGCGTTAGAGCGTGAGTGTGAGTGTGCGCGTGTATCTACAATATCGGTATCTCGTATATGTTGTGTATCTGCATCTGTATCTGTGTTTCACAAGCCCATCAGCAGAAGTACATAAATTACATTGGCAGTTTAACGACGACGACGTCGTCATCGCTTCACATTGATTGTTGTTTGAAATTGTCGCCTGATCGGTCGGCATTGTTTGAGCCAGGCCTACTACAACTACTACAACTACTCCAATACTCCCCTTCCCCCCATCTTGACCCCTCCATCGTTGCGTTCGTTCTGCGTCAGCGAAACGTGTCCACAATGGAGTCCGGATTTATGCGTTTTAGCGAGCATATAATAGAAAATCTTGCGAAATACAGTCATACTTGTAGATACACAGTTCACTTTGTTGTTTGTTATAGTTACTTTATATATGTTATGTATGTATGTACATATATTTTGTCGTTTCTTGCAATTGCATTGCAATTACACATACAAAGTGGGAAACCGCTGTCAATTTGCAATGAATGCCCCGCCATTGTTAAGCTTGAGTGCCTTGAATTATCTAATGAACAGCTGCCTCCCCATCATTTAAATGGCCAAAACATAATTTGTATACAATTTAATTGCAATTTCTTGCTTCCTTTATCTGTTATGTGTTATTTATTGATTATCGTGTTGGAAATGTGTTAACGGCATCGCAGCGAAACAACTGCACAATTGATTGCTCATTGATTAATAATAATAACAATTCTCTCGCTCGCGCTAAGCTCAACAGTGATTTTCCAAATGATCCAAAACCGGAAGCCATACAGAGACTCGGCATGGCATTTAACTGCAGCTAATTATGAGCATAATTAACATAACTAATCAATAACGAGGCGAGCTCTTAGGGTTGTTTCACTTTTTTAATAAACTTAATACTCCGAGAGCAAAGAAGGAGATGGCGGATAAAGAAGGAGATAGGAGATAAAGGCGCTGCATTTATTTAAAGATCATTCAATTTTGAATTTTTATTTTGATTGGTTTATAGTTGAAATTATTGTTTTATGTTCAAGAACTTTAATTTATATTTTAACTATTCGGAATTAATGAAACTTTTATTTATTGTGTTGTTGCTTGAAATGTTCCAAAAAGAAATATTTAAGATTATTTTACTATTATGTATTATGTTTATTTTGTAGTATTATTTTTTTATATTTTCAAACATTTTAATATGATGAAATAATATAAAACATTATTTTATGGTATCTCATACTTAACCCAATATTATATGGATATATGTTTTCCATATTCAAAATATGAAGTTAATTCAGACATTATTTTTTGCTTTGTCCAAATTGAGTAAAATATAAAGTATGTATTTGAAATATTTCTTCGATTTTTCTGCAACGCTTTTTAAATAGATATGTTTTTGTGAGTAAACAATTGTATGTAATCAATGCCGCAAAGTATTGATATCAACAAAAAAGTAACAAACAGTGAAGTAAACATGAGAAAGATAAACAACCTTTTGCTGATAGGGGAAAACTACAAATATTTGGAACAGACGCGACGAAACGAAAACACTATCAATAACTGAAAAATCGCTCAACTATTCTCAAATAAATGAAATTACAATTCGGCGAAAAGAAGTTGTGGTAATTATTGCTTATTAGATCTGCCTTATTTTCCATATGCTTAATTGACTTGAGCATTGGGCATTAAAGAAATTGCCAATCAAGTTTGACTGGCAATAAATCGAAAAGATTCTGCAGAGCATAACAAAGAAAACGACACATAAAGTTTGCTATGTTATGGACTGAAATATTTTATTGAGGAATTCCAAATAATGCCTTGATTGGGCAAGCGTTAAATTCTGGTATTTCCCAGATTACGTATACGTAGGAGTTATCTGTGTCTGTGTGTGTGTGTGTCTGTGTTCTCGATTAGTGATGCAAACTATGTCAGCTTGGGGCGTGGCTGAAGCCAACAAGTAACCTAAGGTGAAATTATAAATGTCATTGCAATGGCAGTGGCAGTGGCAGTGGCAAAAAGGCCGCCCGGTCTTGCCACCTGTTGCCAAATGGTGTGCCATCAAAAAACCAGTTGAGAGAACTTCACAAGTTTCTGCTCGCAATAATAAAAAAAAAACGACAACGACAACGTTGAACACCGTTGCACGATGGACAGTGTCGTTAGCTGAACAGCTCGAGAGCTGGACAGATAAAGTTGGGTTGTCAATGCCTGAGAAATAGTTGCGCTATAGTTAGTTGCAAGAATATGGGTCGACGAGTCTCTCGATCGCGCGAGAAAGTGCGATGCCAACTTCGACTTCGACTCTTCTATCTGCGTGTATGTGTGTGTGTGTGTGAGCCACTTTACAGCAAAGATGAATATTTAATAAAAAGCGGTATTCGCCGTTAGCAGCATCAGCAACTTCAATGACTCTTGCGATTTGCGATTGGCGATCCAATAGCAACTAGAAGACCACCTATAGCAAAGCTCTTTCCTCAATTCCTCTTTCGATTACTTTTACACCTAGACTCCAAAGACAGTAAGAGATAGAGATATCATTATTTTTCAACAGCATTTTTTTTTACACGCAGATCAATTTTGTTTTACATTTTTGCTATGCCCCCAAAAATCGATAAAAATCGAATAAAAAACGTAATTTTGACACTAGATTTTTAGTACAATAATATCAACTTTTTAGATTCCTGAAAATTTGGTTGCGATCACACAAAAATTGTAAAAGTTGCTTAAAAAATAAAATAATAAATAATAATAAATAATAATTAAAAATTGTAAAAGTTGCTTAAAAAATACTTTTGTATGGCAAAAAGTGTTTTTAGTTGTTTTGGCTGATAATCTGGTATATTTTTAATGTAGCCTTATGCATATAACATGTTTGTATTTTTGTGGAATATTACTATTGGTAGATTTTAAATATAATACCGGATATCTCACAGTCGAGCACACTCGAGTTTTCTTATTTGTTTGTTTTTCGGAATTTACATTTGCTTCTGACTTGACAAATTATATGCAGATGAAAACCAAATTTAGACAAATTAGATTCAATTATTCAATCATACTATTTGGGGAATGCTTTAAGTCGAAAGTTGAAGCTTACGTTATATAATGTCTCGTCAAAGTCTGCATATTTGCATAAAAGCAATTAGTCAAGCGTTTGTCGACTGTGGGATACCCGGTAGTGATCTTTAGATTAAATACTGAGAAATGCTGATTGGGGAATAAAGAAAATTGATATTGATTCATGTTGTCGGATCGTTAAAAAACTTTTTTTTTTAATTTCAATTTAATTTTACTTTAAATATTTACTTGTCGATTCTTGAACTCTCCAATAAAACAATATTCATGAATTTGGTACCTTTGCTTGTTGTATAAATGTTTCTTGTTTATTAATTATTATTATTTGTTCTGACTAATATCAATTTTACTTTGTTCATTGAAAAACATAATTGATTGATAGATTGATTCATTTAAAACATGATAAGTTACGCACATTAATATATGTCCTTCACAAATTGGATAGGATATGGCGAAGACTTAACGATACAGAAATATTAAAACATGGATTATTTCGAAGAATGACTGTCAAAATACCTTTTTGTAATCGGAAAAATAATTACTGTCGATTGGCATTCAAGGATTTATAGTCTCCAACCAAAAAAAATGATCGAATCACCACAAAAATTGTCCAGAAATCAAAATAACCGATGTAACTTCGTCATTTTAAAAACGATTTTGTTGTCCTTTTGCAGATCAACAGATTTTAAAACATTCTATCATAATATCGTTGAGGGATTTTTAAACAGCTGAGAAAAACAGTAGTTTTTTGTATAATAAAAATTAGATACAACTCTGATGTCCTTACCAAGAGCAAGCTAAAGCTAGTGTCGAACAATTTATTTTTAAAGAAAGTGTTGGATTCTTAGATGATGCCAAATGATAGATTTCGTTGACTCGAATCGAGTGTAATGACATAATTGAACTAACAACATTTATTTTAATAAATATTTATTAAAATAAATGTACGTCAATTACATTTTTGTTGCATACTTTGAGGCGAGTTCAATTTAAATTGTCTTTTTATTATAATTCCAGCAGTATCTAAAAGTATTGCGTAAGAAGAAGTGTAATTAAATGAAATATTTATACTGGAATTTGCTGCCTTTTTGATTCCGTTTTTAGTGTTATTAATGTATGAGATTTGGCCAGAATGAGTTTTCCTTAAAACTTGCAAGTATGGTACTTTATTGCTGTACTGGCTCAACTACTTGACAAATAAAAATCGAAAAGTTAAATCCAATATCGATAATCATATTTTCATACTAGATTAAAAATTAATTATGCATTTTTGTTTGAATTTTGTTGTTTGTTGTCAGTTTGCCGCACGTTGAGTTATGTCTGGTGCTACACACATGGCGCTGCCGGCGCACGCAGTGGTGCCCTTGACTGCACCAGCGACCACAGCAACACCCACAGCAGCAACAACACTTGGCTTGCCACAATCATTGGGGGGAAAGCGTGGTCATAAGCGTTCCGTATCGTTGGAGAACAATGCGCCGCTGGCACTGCGCAGCACACCAAGTCTGGGGCAATCGGCATTGGGATCGCCGCTGCTGCAGCTGCCGACGGCACATGGCGGTGGCTTGTTGCACACGGGCACGCTGAAGTCGCGACAGGAGCAACGAAGGTTGAGTCAAAAGTTTGGCAGTCACAGCAATCTGGATGATGATGCTGCCATATCAGCGCCACAGATGCGCAGCAAGTTCCAAAACATACGGCAAATGTTCGAGCTAAGTCGCAGCTGTGTTGCCAGCAACAACAGCAGCATCAGCAGCAGTAACAGCAACAGCAACATCGCTAATGGCGCCGCAGAGCTGAGCGAGTGCAAATCGTTGGCCGAGGAGGCAGCGTTGCAATCGCTGCCGGCAATGCTGAATCAACAGTCGCAAACTGTGCGCCGGACCACGCCCATTGCGGCTGCCAGTCGACTGGCCATAAGTGAGCAACAGTTGCAGCTGCAACAGCAACAGCAGCAGACAGGCGAGGCCATGGAACAGGTGAGGCAAATAAACATTAGGTACTACAATTAGGTGCAGTTAGATTTTAATTATTTATTACTTATGTTAACTTAACGATAAGCAAAAGCATTCAATTTGCATTAGAAACAAAATGTTCATAAAATTAATTGTTGCAGTTTTTAATTGCCTGTTGAAATAGTGTTAAATATATAGAGTTTGAATTATTAGCAACTGAAGAGAAGGAAGCTATTTATGAACAACAATTTTACACATAAAATAGCACAAAATATAATATTATATAATATAGAAAATGAAGAATTTATTCAAGGTTTGGAATATCATTTTATTAATTTTTTGTTAAAAAGTGAGGACATAATAAATAACAATATATAAAATATATATAACATATTTCTTTTAAAAACTTATTGAATGAGCCAGAAACAAGAAAATCAAGTTTGTAAAAGATTTGGTTTCTTATAGAGGGAGTTGATCTCGATCTTCTTCAATATTCATTGAGTTAAATAGACAACTAATAATATCGAACAAATGAGAATACATCAACATATTACACAAGTTATTATGTCAATAATCTTTTATATTAGACTTTTTACAGTGTTTTTCTTTGATTATATTACTGCATATTTATACTTATGTACTTATACTATTCAACCTAAGATTGTAAAGTTCTTAAATCAAGATTTGCAATCTTCATTTTATTCTAGAATATGCAAATTTTTAATCTTTAAAAAACATGTTCTTAAAATGCAAATTTAGCATAAACACTTTCATATAAGATTTTTTCAACCTAAAAATCCTATTTTAATTCTATTTTTTTTTAAGATCGAAAGAATCCTAAATCTACTTTTCAATCTACATTTTCATGTCTCTGATTAATTTTGTAATATTGAATTTACGTTTACTTCCGACATAAAAATATTTCTTCAAATCAAGTATTTTACAATATTAAAAATTAAGAAAAAAATATTTTTTTTTTTTGCATATTTGATGATTAAACTGCGCACTAAGAAGCTATTATATCATTTAGTTATTGTTGTAAAAATCTAGATAATAAATATTTAATACTATAATTTGCACAACCATTTTAATATAAAAATGTAACTTCTTACTTCGTTAGCACAATAGTGGCAACTATCTGCGTCCCATTGCCTTCAAGCCCATTCCATTTGAGCCGGACTATCGCATTGCTTTACAACAACAGCAACAGCATCAGCAGCAACAACATCATCATCATCATCATAATCATCAGCCGCAGCAACAGCAGCAGCAGGAACAGTTGCAACTGCAGCAGTCTGGAGTGGGAGTGGGAGTGGGAGCAACGATTGGGGGACAACAGAGTGTGACAGGCGAGCGTTATGGCTACGGCTCGACACCTTCGTTGGCGCCACTTGCCACAGCAGCGAGCACCACACACAAATTTGGCAGTAAGTTCGGTTTTGAATTGAGCATCGAACACTATTCGTTATTAACTTTCTTCACGGCTTGGCAGGCACAACGGATCTGCGTCATCTGGCAACGCGTCGTCGCGGCCATCGCATTGTTCAGCGCACAACCAATGAGGATGGCCTTGGGCTGGGGTTGGCCCTCGGCTTGGGACTGGGTCTGGATTGTTTGTCCTCCTCGCACGATAGACCAGACGGTGCCAGCAGGTGAGTTCATTAATTAATTTAAAAATTAGACAGAGCGGTATTATGCTTTTAAATATACCAATTGAATATATCAAGAAATACCAAAGTATACCACTTAAATATATCCAAAATCACTAAAATGTAACGAAAGTTATATTTGCTACATTTATATTTGGTATATTAATATACTAAATAATATACTAAAAATACTGAAACACACCGAAGACTATATGTGGTATTTGGATATACCATTAATCGATATACTATAAAATACTAAAATATACGGAAGGCCATATTTCGTATATGGATATATCTTTAATTTATATACCGAAGGCTTTATTTAGTATATAAAAATACCATTTATTAATATTCTGAAAAATACTGAAATATACCGAAGGTTATATTTGGTATATGGACATACCAATAAATTATACAAAAAATACTAAAAAATGACCAAAGTTTTATTTGCTATCTGGATACATCATTAATTAATATTTCAATAATAACTATTATATAACGATAGCTTTATTTGGTATATGAATATACCATTTATTAATATACTGAAAAAATACATCATTCCATTCAAAACATATCATTTTCTGAATAGAAGTTTTCCACGTTTCTTTACCTTTAGTAAGGGCAGCGTGGCGGCAGCTGGCAGCGATTTGACGCCTTCACCCTCGGACTCGGGCATCTCGGAGCTGGAGGCGGCGCTCAAGGATCGTGACTCGGAACTGTCGTATCTGCGACAGGCCATGGAACAGAATGAGAAAGTAATTTTCAAAGTCCAAAAGGTTAAACAGCGTTTCGGACTTTCCACCCGCCATACTGATAGCCTTTTCTTTCGATTACTTTTATCCCTTTACTTCGCAGGATAAGGAAGTGTATTGGGAGCATGAGACACAGCGCCTGAAGCTCTTCTATGAGAGCCAGCAGCGCGAGTATCAGCTCAAGTTTAAGAAGATGGAACAACTGCTCGCCCTGCAGCAGTTCCAGCTGAAGCAGCACAAGTTGCGCCAATCCGAGCAGCTGCAGAAGTTGCAACAGCAACTCGACCTCACCAGGTGCAGCAACAAGAGCCTTAAGAACTCCGAGCAGCAGCTACAGTGCTCGACCCTCGAACTGAATCAGCAGCTGAACGATGCACACCAGTCGATGGCGTCTCTGCGCCTCCAGCTGGAGGACAGTGAGTGGAAGGTGTGCGAGCGGAATGGCGAGATAGCTTTACTCAAGACGCAGCTCAAGGAGGCGCATGTGAGTGTATAGCTAATGTATAATTTTGTATGATTATAAGTAATCGATAGAAAACGATATTTAGCACGAACTATCGATAGTATTTTCAACAATTTTTTTAAATTACTATACTGGTTTCTACATCTATTGATTTATTATTTTTTTCATTTAATAATAGTAAATAAGCGATAGTAAATGCACTATCGATAGCGTTTTAAATCATTTTTTGAATGACTATTTATTAATGTTATCGATTATTTATTAACTATTTTTGTAATGCAAGTTTTTGTATTTCCATAATAAGTAAATTTTGTAAAGGAGGATATTTACTTTTTATATTAAATTTTATGTTTGTTTAAAATTTCAACATACTATAGCAACATTTTATTTTTTTTGTAACTCAAAATTTGACGAAGAAAGTACTAATGTATTGAACATTTTTGTAGCTTGAAATCAACATGAAGGACCATGCAATTGTCAGTTTGAGGCACAGCAACAACATCACCAGCGGGAGCAACAAAACCAACAGCAACCACACCAACAACAACAATAACAACAACAATTGTAATAACAATAACAACTGTAAAACAACCACATGCCAAAGTCAACCAAAGCAGCAGGCGGAGCAACAGCAGCAACAGCAACAACAGCAACAGCAGCAAAAACAACAGCAACAACAGAGAGAAAGAGAGCAACAGCTAGAGGAGGAGACGGAGCAACAATTGCAGCAGCTGAACAAGATCATTGCGCTCAAGGATCAAGTGATTGGGGCACTGACCAACGAGTTGGCCAAGCTGCGCAAGGAGCTCTCCGATCTGGCCATTGCTCACGAGTATGGCGAAGAGCCTTGCGGTCGCTACACGCGTCTCAAGCAGCAGTTGGACAATCTGAACGAGATTTGCCAGAAGACGCGCAAATACACCAAGCAAGTGACACAACAGCAACAACAACAACAACAACAACAACAACCGATTGTTGTTGTGCCAACGCAGCAAAATCAACTGGATGCGATTATGGAGCGACTGCAGCTGCAACAGTCGCAGGGGCAGCCATCGCAACAGACACTCGACACACTGATCGAGGAGTCGACCACGTATGCCGAAGACATTGCGAAGTTGCGCGAGAAACTCGACGATTTTCGCATCAATCTGGAGCTGGAGAAGCGTCAGTGGTGTGCCGAAAAGGATAAAGTGCTCAGCTATCAGAAGCAGCTGCAGGCCCACTACATTCACATGTATCAGAAGCTGCGTTGCCTCGACAATGCCAACAGCAATGCGGCATCGCCAGTCGCCGCCATGGAGGTCAGCAATCTCAGCTGAGCTGCAGCGCAACATTTATAAACATTTATTTTGATGAGGTTTCTACTTTTACTACGTCACAAAATTCCATTATCCAATTTCTTTTGGAGATTTGGCAGATCAGCAAAATTAAATTAACAACAAAAGATCTGCGTTAGCTGACCCGAACTTTTTCCGATCAGTGTGTGTGTGGCAAAACTTCTCTTAGAAATCTTTCACACTCTGCCGATAGTTATCAATAAAAGTCTGGCGATCATGCTTTTGTAGAATTTATACTATATATCTTCAACTTTCAAATCAATATATGATTCTTCTTTTAGCATTTTTTTTTTGCAGCTCAAATTTCTAGTTAACTAACTTTTTATTTATTTTCAAAATTATCGCACTACTAATTCGAAATTTAAATATTCTTAAGATCCAGTCTTTGAAATACAACATTTACTTTTTTTTAATCATTTGCTATAATGACAATTTTTAATATTTTGTCAATCTTTTCGAAAACAATTATGAAATCTAATTCCGAATCTCCTCCTCGAAAAATAAACGTAGTAAATGCCTCTTGAATTGAGTTTAAATGAAAATTCAGCAATAAATCATTATCATTATTTTTATATATTTTTAAAAAATATACACACTATATATTATTTTTGTTTTTTTTAATATTTTACATATATAATTTATTATGAAACAAGAATCAAAACAAACGAAAGAGAGAAAAGTGAGAAAAAAACCTTTGTGATTCTGCGGACAAGTATATGAATATATTTTTGATATATATATGTATATGTATATGCAATCTATATCGATGTATACTTTATAGATATAGCTTCATTGTGTAAATGAAGTAAACAAATATTGTATTTATTTGTAATGACAATTATTCATAGTCAAGGCGAAATAATGACTCAACTGGGCGCTATAAATAATAATGATAATAATATTAATAAAAAATTCCTTAAACAATAGAGTATGATTATGTTTTCCATTTCTGGGATTTAATAATAGAATTTTCCTTTAATTTTTGTTTATTTGTTTGTTGTGTAATAATTGGTTATGATAATGCAGAGTCCATTAAAGCTCGTTGTGTCAAAAGTAAAAAAAAAAACATTGCGTAAATTAAAATAAAATTGTAGAGTTCTTTCACGCACATACACACATTAACACTCTCACACACTCTCTCACACACACACACACACACATACAGACAGTCAGTGCTTAATTAGGGGGAGGGAGGGAAGAATAGATATATGCTAGGCACACTCCTCCACATAGGTGGCAGGAAAGATGCCAATTTGATTGCGCAAGGCGCCAAGCCACCAGCCATCGTCCTGCTTGGCATGCACCTCGATCACATCGCCAGGACTCAGCTCCAGTTCGTCATACAGTTTTGGTGTATAGCTATAGAGGGCCTTGCAGCGTCCCAGCACCTGACACTGCCCGTTGGTGGCACCATTATTGTTCGTGTGGACATCCTTCGAGATGCTGCCATTGGTGCCCTGCGAACTCATCGACGAGCTCTGCACCTCCTGCGCATTCTGATAGAAATGCTGCTGCTGTTGCAGATGATGGTGATTATGATGATGATGATTATGATGCGGCTCAGCCTCGTCCTCGTCCTGCGAACTGAACTCATCGAAATCAGAGTCCTGCTGATTGGATCCACCATCCGCCTGGCCGCGATCTCCTGTTCCCGCTCCTGAACCGGTTGCCGACAGCGTCTTCGCTTTCATAGCTGTTGTCATCGTTGTGGTTGCCGTCGTCGTCGTTGCTGTTGTTGTTGCAGCAGCATTGGCCAGCGATGCGTTTGTTGTCGAGATTATCTTTGGTTGGCTGGTAAAGGTTTCAATGTTGCTCTTGCTGCGATTGAAATGCTTAAACAGTCCCGCACCTCCCCCGCAGTTGTGGCTGCTGCTGCCACAACACTAATGTTGGCACACGAACTATTCGTCTGGCTCTGTAATTGCGAATATTCATCGTCCCCATCATCCACGGCAGTGGCATCATCGCTGACATCCTGCTGTGTGAGCAGCGCGGTCGTTGAATGCGGCGTCTTCTCATTGTTCTTCAGCCAGTTGGGCACCTTGAGTATGCTCTGCTGGAGTCCCGTGCGATCGCGTGTGATCTACAAGTACAGAGTTGCATTAAGGTTGCCGAGAAATAATCAATCAATCATCTCACCTGTATGTGCTGTGCCAAAGGATGTGTCGTGCGTGGCTTGTGGTCTAGCTCGAGCAGCGCCGAGTGCAGCTTGAGTCGTGCACCCTCCAAGTAGGTCAGCATGGAGCGGATCTGTAAATGTCAGCAGAGGATTAACACACTGAGGATTAACAAGTGGGAATAGAACGAACTATACGGATATGTATTGAAATGAACAGATCCTTTACTATTCATATATATCAAAGTATTTTCCTTTTCATTCTTCATTCCAGTTAGTATAAGTATAGACATATTTATTTTCATATTATCTTTAATACGACTTTTAAAATTTGAAGTTATGAAAAGGATACATAGACTGACATGCTTAAGCTAACACGTTTCTCCTCTTAAAGATTTCTGTAAATGTCAGCAGAAGATTAACACATAAGTAAGAATAGGCTTTGTGTTGACATTACTAGATCCTTTACTTTTTATCTATATATATTATATATATACCAAAGAATCTTTCTTTTTATCCTTCATTCTACTTAGAATAAGTATTGACATATTTATTTTTATATTATCTTTAATATGACCTTAAGAATTTAGTAGTTGTTAAGCTAAGACGCTTCTCTTTTAAAAGATTTCGGAAATCTTCACATTTGCAGGAGCAGACAGACAGTCCGATCTTAAAAGTTTCTCTTCTAAAAGTGACTGAATGTGGTGACTATATTTTTTATACTCTCTGATATTTAGGCACTTAAGTAAGCGGACAGACAGACAGATGAGAATATTAATTAAGCTTATAAAGCTTATTCTTTGGCAGACAGACGATAGGATAATAGGTTAACATGTCTCTTTTTCAATGGGTAAACATATTATTAGTAAATGTTATGACTTTAATATAACTTATCTCCGAGATCTAAGCATCTGAACGGTCGGGCAAAAATACATGGTAACAAAGCTAAAATTACTCACATGATATAGCTTGTCGGTAATGTTCTGATGCTCCTGATTGTTCAATGACTGCGATAACCCGCGTAGTCCATCACGCGAGCGACGCTCCCGCTCCAGATCGGTCTTGACGAGCTGCAGCAGCTTGATCAACGAATGCTTGCGTCGCTCGCGGTTCATGGCGAGCGTGGTGTGTTCACAGTAGAAGTCGGGCAACAGCTGCTCGCTGGGACCCTCGGAGTTGCGTCGGATGTTGCGCACCACCTGCACATCCTTGGCCACATTGCAGGCCTCCAGTTGCGGCTGCAGTTGACTGGTCAGGCTGCCCAGTATGGGATTCATGTCGGCAATGAGGCGAGCGTATTGCTGCACGAAATTGTGCATGTTGCCCAAACGTTGTTGCTCGCTGCTCTGCAGCTGCGAGGAGCCACGCAACACGGCCATCTCCCAGTCGACGCGAGCTCGCTCGGCACGCACACACAGCGTGTAGTACTCGACATCGGCTCGTTTCACCGCCTCCTCCGCTTTTTTGCGCTTGTTGTCCAGCTTGACGCAATCCTTTTCGGCGGACTTGAGTTCCTTCTCAGCGGCTAGTTTGTTGGGTCCCTGATGCAGCAGCGCTATCGATGGGGATTTCTGTATGCGCACATCCAGCATTGCGTCCTGAAGTTTCTCGTTCTCCCGTGCCGCTGTGTGCGATGCCTTCTTGGCCTTGGCCTCGCTCACCCGCCACTCGCTCAGCACACGAGCCGCTTTGTCCACATTACTCTCAACCTTAAGGAAAAGCGATTAATCCGATTTTGAAGTGAGTGGAGCGGGAATGGAAGCTGTCACTTACCACTTTGCGTGTCTTGTGATGATTGTCGACGACCGTCTTCAGCGGCTTGACCAGCTCGTCGGTCAGCGAGGCCGCCAGCTGGCGATGTATGTCACTGCGACTTTCCATCTCGGTCGCAACACCACGCCAGGCGTCGGCCACGCTGCCGGGTATCTCTCGGCCGGCCTTGTTCAATTTGTTGGCCAACTTCGACAGCGACTTGGAGTAGATGAGCTCCGAGTCGGCACTACAGAAGAGAGTAAATGCAACAAAAATGAATTAAGAGTATTTATAGACCCTTCCATTACAAATCGTGAGATAGGGATTATTATAAAGGCTCTTTACCCCTTTGATTATCAATATGAAAAAGTATAAAAATGTATCAATTTATAGTGAAAAAATATAAAAATTATTGTTAAACATGAACATTAATTGAAGTGAGTAAGGGTCTATTACGGTAGTGTTGACAGCCTAAAATTGAAGAGGCTATTTCTGGTACTTCCAGAGATTGCGGAGCTTAAACTAGCGAACAGACAGAAAGTAGGGACAATTTTTATTAACTACAAACTTACCGTTCCTGCAGCACAAAGATGAGCTCCTTGCTAAAGTCGCCGCCCTGTTTGACATAGCGACGCAGTTCCTCAAAGCCATTTTGTCCCTAGTTGCAAAAGAGAAAAGTCTTAATTAGTTATAGTTATAGTGAAAAGTTCATAGTGAACTAAATATATGTATCGTATATAGACTAGGACCAAACAAATGCACTCAAGTTATACCTCGTCCTTAAAGCGTTTGGCATGCGGTGACAAATCGTCCTCGCTGGCATGCTGTGACAACGAAGGATCAAACTCGGTACGATCGGTGACATCCTCACAGCTAACGGTCATGTCTCGCTCCTGATCGCGACTGCGATCTGGCGATATTGACTGACGACTGACATTGGAGTGATTGAGATTCGTTTTGGACTGCGCGACACGTTTCAGTGGCGTCTGATGACGCACCACCTCCTTCAGCTTGTTGCTCTCCTCGCCCAGCCAATTCTTCATGTCATGCCAACCCTTGCGTAGCTTCTCCTTGTTGTGATTGAAATTAATCAGTCGCTGATTCTTATTCTTGAGCAATGTAATGCGTCGCTCGTTCGGACGCAACTGATCGCGATGCGTGCAATACTCCAGATCGATGTCACGATTAAAGTCCTCTGTTTCATTGATCTGTCGGGTGATCTCCTGCAGCTCATCGATCGACACAAACAGATTCTGCGCGTTGAGGCTCTGATAGCTAACCGACTTGAGATCGTAATCAAACTCATCATCATCCAGATCGCTGCTCAAATGACTGTGACTGCGGCTATGGCGACTTTGGTGACTCTGATGACTGCTGCGGCAGCTGGCCAGGCTCAGCTTGGAGCTCTGCTTCGATGGTACCAATTGGAACGAGTCGATGCTCTTGAAGCGCTGCTGCTGCGCCAGAAAGCCACAAACAATCGGTGTGCTTGGCTCCGAGTTGGGCGTCTCGCCTTTGGGCGACGATGTCGTCAGCAACACATTGTTCTCCTTGTTGTTGCTGGCTGCCAAGCTTAGCTCACTGGCGCCGTAGAGTTCCGGCAGCTCGGGCAGATTAAGACCCAATTGCGGCGGCGCTGTGGCATTCAAATCGAGCGTCATCGATGGCGATTTGTGGAGATAAACCTTGAGCTCAGATCTGTGAAGATTCTGCACCGATTGGGATTGCTGTTGCCGGGCAATGCGTGGCCTGCGCATTGGTGGTTCTACGGGTGGCAACTCTGGCGGCGCCGTGGCTGGCAACTCTGGCGGCAATTCGGGAGGCAATTCTGCCTCCTCGGGCTGATGCGTTGGCGTTGCAAACTGCTCCGTCTCAGTGCTGTCGGGTGGCGATTGTTGCTCAATTTGTGGTGTGCCACAGGCGTCCACAAACTCCTCCTCGTCGGAGCTGCGCGGCGTCAACGTGCGCACTATGGACGACGTCTTGGCAATGCCGCCACCAATCTGCTTGAGTCGCGCCTCCGTCACACCAAAGCGATCCGTGTCCAGCGTTGTGGTGGATATCAATATGGGGGCCCCAATCTCGAGGCGATGATCCTCTGAATTGCTGCCGCTCATGTTGTAGCTTCCAGTGGCCAATTTGCTGGGTGAACCGCAGCGGTCTTTGGCACTGTTGCTGCCAGTGCCGGGCAGTGTCATGCTGCCCAAGTGGCGGCGACTCAGCTTGTTGCCCAGCACCGAGTAGCGTTTGATGCGAGTCAAAAACCCTTTGCCATTGTTGGTGTTTTGATTGTTGCTCTGATTGTTGTTGTTGTTGTTAATACTATTGTTGTTGTCGGCAACAATGGTGGGAATCTCGGCCATGGCAGTGTTATCCTTGCCGCCAAATTTAAACTTAGGCACACGTAAATGATTCATCATTCTAAAGCGATTATAATTTGTGATTTGATGTTTGATTCACTTTTGGAAATTTTTCGGAATTTCAATATGAATTTAAATTAGAATTTACTTCGCCTACGCTCCACATTGCGTGCGCACTGCAAATTGTCCCAAAATCGAATGGATTGCAAGAGAAGCCCAAAAACTAGAGCAGCCGGCACGTCCACAAGGAGACAGTGAGAGAGGGGGGAGAGAGGCAGAAGAGATGTAGCGAAGAAGCGACTAAGAGGCGAGGCAGAAGGAAGCCAAAGCAGAAGCATAAACCAACACACACAAAGGAGAAGGTTGCTACCATTATAAATATGACAGCCGGCGACTGAATACACTAACATTCCAATTAGAATTTGTCAACGAACGAATAAATAACGAGTATTGCTGACTTTTTCATTTTACAACTAATACAAACTTAAGAGCTAAACAAAGTACGCTATATCGATGTAACAATTTATTTAAATAAATGAAAATGCTTTGAAAAACATCTTGTTTTAGATCAATATGCTCTTGAATACTCTATAGCTTTGCAGCATAAAAACAAAAACAACATAAAACGTTAGGCCGACGTTCACCTACAAACGCAAACTGATAATGTAAATATGTACACATACAAACACACTCGTACACTTACACTCACCAACACACACACATATACTTTTACTTAAAAATTGTAAAAGGGGAAAAAGGCAAAGCGAACACAAAAGAATCACCTGCAGTCAAAAAGATGGGGAGAATAAGAGAATGACAGAGAGAGAGAGTGAAAGGGACAAACGCGACCTGCTTGCACTCGCTCTCTTTGCCTCCGCTTATTCGTTCGCTCGCTAAACAAGTGTCGTATTGTTTGACCCCTGTGAGGCTTAGGCATGAACAAAAAGAGCGAGAGTGAGAGAGCGACCCCCCGATCAGAGGGACCCCCGCCACCGTCGCGTCGCACCAATCAATGTACTTTTGCTCCACATTCGGTGCAGGTAATGATTACAAAACGGTCTGTTTATTGAGTCACAGTGACGAAGGCAGCGCGACGAGCGACAGCCGGCGACATGAGTAAAGAGCACATTAAGAACACACATTGATACTAATCAATGGATGATCGATTATGTTATACCCTATACTAAATATATTTTAATTTTATAGTTTCTCATAATAAGATAAGATTCAAATAAATTTAATTTAATTACTGACCGAAACTTCAGTGTAAATTTATTAATTAATTTGTTTATTAATTAAACTTAAAACAACTAATAAAGTAACAAAAATGAGTTAAACAATGTTGCTACAGCAAATGTTGATGCAGATCAAGAATACTTGTATATTATGCACTGCTTACGCACTGTTTTTTAACGCAGGGTATTTATAAGATATGACAACAATGAAAGGGGGAAAATAAGAAATGGGGAGAGTGAAAAATAAAACATGGGCTAAGGCAGAACGCAGCTAAACAAAGCAGTGCGTTTGTTGTGCCCAAGAATCGCCGCGTTGCAACGCGTTGGCATCAAATTGACAGCAACCAGCAGAACTGCCCGCCCTCAACGTCGCGACGTCTGTTTGTCTCTGTTTTATGTCTTCACATTGTACATAGTAAACATAAGGCAACTATGGGCATATCACACAGTTGAGTATATTATATACCAGATACAGTGGTCATTGCAAGCTGTCGATTAAGTTCGATCATAACTTTTGAATAGAATATTTTTTAACTAAAAATATGCCTATTAAAATCATTTCGAAATGACCTTAAAGAATATGTAGGTGCTTTCGAAATCAGAAATCTGTTTTTCAATATGTTCAATCATTTACTGATAATTATAGAAATGATAAACATTTCTGATCTTTTAGTTTCTGCCTTTGCAATTAAGCAAACATATGCTTAGCAAAATACGAAAGCATATCAAGGCAAGTTTATTCAACTTTAAATGAAGTTAAATAAACTAATGAAAACAACTAATTAAGGTCTCGATCTATTTATTTTGCAAAACACGATCGCATTTCATAGTCAGCTATTGCACAATAAATTGCAGAAAAAAATGTAATTATGCACATTTAAACATATGTACATATGTGGAAATGAATTATTTGTTACATGTAAATAAGTATCATCACATATGAATTTTAGTTTGCATGAGTTAATTCGCGGTTATCGTGACGAGCGTTACGGGGTGTATACGCCCTCAAATGGTTCGCTAACTTTCTCAATTTATACATATATGTATGTATGTACATAGGAAGGCACTGAGAAAAAAGTTGCGAAATCTTTTATTTATATAAATAAAGAATACTCTTCGAATTTCAATTTATCTACATACATACGTACATACATATGTAGATTTAAAAAAAAAAACTCACAAATTGTGGTTTTCATTTTTGAGAGTTTGTTCAAACTTTGTTTGCGAAGAGAAATTCGAACTTGCGTCAAAGTGAAAACTATAATTAAAGTTGCAAAGCCCATAAATTGAATAATGTATTTATGTACAGTTTTAATTTGGTTAGCGTTTTCGATAAGCCTAAGAAAGAGCTGAGTAATGCTGCAAAAAGAATCTTGAATTAATTATTTTGACACTGTGTATGCAAAAATATGTGTGTTTCTATATACATATGTTACATAAATATGTATGTATTCAAATGCATACAAACGAAACTTCCAATTGGAAATGTGTGTATGAGAGAGGTAAAACAGAATCACTCCAGAAAAAGATTCTGTATGATTAAGCTCGAGTTGTTGTTGTTGTTATACAAGCCTTTCTTTCTACATTCGTAGTTGTTGTTGCTGTTGTTCTGACTGGGTTCGGCTTCGGGTTCGTGTTTGGGTTCGGCTGCCGATTGTCGTCGTCGGTGTTTATTAACTGCGCTTTTGCTCGTAACAGTTTACGCAGTTTTGCATTCTCCATTCTAATGCCAGGCAAGCGAAACCGTAGTAAGTAAAACCATTTTAATTACATTTGCGATTTGCGCCAAGCATAACAAGAAGAGGAAGAGGAAGTGGATGGTGATGTTGATGTTGATTTTGTTCTTACTGTTGTTGTTCTTCTTGTTGTGGAGGGTAAACAGCGCAACATCGAAAGCCTTGTTATGTCACGTAGCACAAACTAATGGAGTGCAACTTGAACTCGACATGAGTGTGACAAGGCAGCAAACAATTCGAGCTAATGAAACGTTCCTTAAACCCAACATGGCTTAAGCCTTTACAACAACAAAAAAGCGAATAAAAAGACCGGCTCACTTGAGATAACTCTGATGAACCTGCCAAGAAGGCAGAGCCAAGTACTTCGACGTCGACGTCGGAGGCTAATTGCAAAGGGCGCACTGTGAGTAGAAACCTACAATTATGGGAGCTGAGGTTTAAAAGTCAAATAACATAAATTACAGACCGACGGATAAAAACAACAATAACAATATCCAAGCAGCATATGAAAACAATCAAAGAAGCTGCCTCTGGCTGCTGCAATGCAGCTATAAATAGCTGAGAATTGCAATCGCACAGAAAAGCAAAGCAAAGCAAAGCAAAGCAAAACACAACCGACAATTGAACATTGAAAATCCTTTTGCAGTGAATTCGCGGATTGTTCGTCTCTGCGTATAAGCGGCATCCTTTTCTCTCCCATTATGGCAATTTATGATTAATAAATAAGCGAAAAAGGGCAGCGAGCAGAGGAAATTGCAGTAATGGCCAATGCCAATGCCAATGCCAAGGTCATCACCAACTTCATCATCATCATCATCATCATTATCATATTTCATAGCCTGCACCGATCAAGTTTATAGCTCTGGCTGTTAGTTAATAGAGCGACGCACTTAAGGCATAACAATGTAATGAGCTTTGGCTACAGTTGGCTTCCCCTCATGTTAGTTAACAGTTAACAGCATTTTAACAGCTGTTATAATTGCATAATTAACATATAAGCATTGCTGTTGGCTAAAACAATTTGTTGAAGTTATGAACATTCAATTTCGTTTAAAAGCAAAAAACAAAAAAACATAATTATTACTAAAAAAGCTATCCCCAACAGTAAGATTGGTTTTCTAAATTATACTAACGCCAACGATGAATAAATAAATATATAAAAAAAGTTATTTTAAGTTTGTAGTGATAAAATAAACTTTTAGTGAACAAATTGATCAAATAAGTTAAGTTAAGTTTTGCAAATGTTTATTAACTGAACAGCTTAAAGAAATAAATAGATTTAATGTTTGAAGGAAATAAATGGAAAGTATCGAATCCTCTTTGAAAATGAGTAATTATTTTATATAATTCCATTTTCCTGTCATTTAAAAGTATTCTTATTTCATAATAGAAAAACAATTAATATGTATTCAATTTTAAATTATTTTTCCTATTATAATAGATGGAAAAGTTTGCAAAACGTGCAAAATAAATGAAAATACAAATACAATTTGTATAAAAATTGCAAAAAATAATAATGAAATAACATATTGTGTATTTTGTATGAAAACTACAAAAACAAAATTTAAAATAAACTACTGCGAAAATTGTGTTTCAGTTGCTATGAAAATCCTATAATACATTCAGTTAATCACAGCCGTCATTTACTTTTGCTCTGAATCGAAATTGAAAGTTACTATATATTCAGTTGATCGTAAACTGTCTAAAATACCCCAGCAATTATATGAAGTAGTTGCAAGCCATTAAATACTCATCGTAGTTGCCACTTATCGTACTTTTGAGTGTGCACCATTTTGGCAAAGATTTATCTACCTGTTAGATTAGACGACTGGGGAAAAGTTCGAGAAGCGCCTCGATAAGTGGATGGCATTATGCAATCTAAAGTGCTAAATGAATGTTCCCCAGATCTGAATTCTCCCCTCGGATGAGTTTATTTCGGGAATTGCTTCATTACGAACACACAAAATAAAAAAAAAAGCAAGAGGGCGCCCCAGTTTCGTAGAACATTCATTTCGATATTTCTGTCGATGTTGTTTGTTAAGTATGTAATAATCAGCTATTATTTAAGTTAAAGCATCTGCATGCCAGAGTCTCCTCCAGAATATGTTAATGCTGTTGCCACAATTGCCATAAATAAATAAATAAATAAATAAGAGGCGACTCCCCTAAACACCTGAAACACGATGTATTGATGGCGATTCGTATGAAACTGGATGAAATTCTAGACCAAAGCTAATGGAAAATATGAAACTAAATCTATATACGAGATTGTGCATGTGGAAACGAACTAAACAAATGATTTAACTACACTTTCAACGTCACAATTATATAATGACAATCAGTTGTCGGACAGCAGACAGCAGACAACACGCTCACGTTCTGTTCTATACTTTTCAGCTCTGTTCTGTTCTGTTCTGTTCTGTTCGGTTTGGTTATTTATCTGGTTCACAGAGCTCTCGTACTTCTCTCGTTCATCTCCCAACTTTATGTGCCATTTAGTCGTTACATTTTTGTTTAATTTTTTTTTCTTTTTTTTTGCCACTGCCTTAGGCTGTTGTTGTTTATGAGGTGCGTTTATCTCATTTAGTGTCGAGTGAAGTCTAAACAAATTGCCAGCGAAAATTTCAGTAGAGATTCATTCATTATACAAAATGTTATCAATTTTTTTTTGGATTTGAATTTGTTGTGAAACGCGTAAAAATAGCCGATCGACAAATTATATAGTCAAACTTACTGACTGGCTGTCTGATTATTCAGCTGTGTCCTAAGTATACAAAACTTGTTCGAGTATTCGCTTTACGTCGCTTTCTGTTTCACTTAAACAAATATTTTCGCAACTTATCTCGAAATGTTGCGCCAAATGCAAAAGGTCGCAACGAATCAAGGGGCGGGGAGGAGAGAAAAGTTCCCTTAATGAGGCATTTAACTGTTTGGATTTTTGTATTCTTAATTTACGTTTATACGCTTAGTGCTGGCGTCGGGTGTGATGAACAAGCTTTATAATATATAATTTTGTTTTAAAGACCCTTTTACTTTCAATTAAAAAAGTGTCTAATAAGTTGATCGAAATAGAAACGTCTCTGATTATACTATATAATATGTAAATATGAATATTCCAAATCATCATCAATACAATTTTAATCAAAAGTTGTGCAAGATTTCAAAGTAAAGGGTCTATTGCAGTCATTATGACTGTTGATGTCTTGATTGTTTTTGTTTTTACTTCTAAATATCTAATAACAATTTGGTTTTTTCTTTAGAGCGGGAACGTCACGTTTTCGACAGTGAATATGCGAAATAAGAGAAGCTCTACTTATACTAGATATAGTCGCATATTAATTTCAGCAATTGAGAGAAATACACATCGTTAATACTTCTAGGTATTCGAACTGGAACTTGCTGAATGAATTTGCTATAGAAAACCGGTTTGATATTGCACTTGTGAACTGAGTTCGTTGGGGTCTTGGCATGATATAAGTAATGCAATATATATATATATATACCATATAGTGTCATATAAGTACTGTCTGTATATGCATGGACCAGAGATAACATTTATGTATGTAATCAGCTGATAAGAGAGATGGCGAGAACGTTTGCCACTTTATCTTTATCTCAAACTGTAATTTTTGCACCTGGCGACACATAAAATACCTGAGGCTAAGCTGAGAGTGAAGCGAGTGAGCGAATGTTGATATTTAGAGCTATATTTACTTAGTATCACATGCTCAAAGGGGGGAAGAGAAAAGGTTTTCCGTTACGGAAATGTGACCAAGCGAATTCCCATTGATCGACAAAATGAATTCCCCAAGAGAGCGACAGAGAATGCGTGTGGAGATTGGTTTACAACAAAGTGCATAAAACATTCACCATTTAACATAATTAACCTCCAGCCAGCTGCAAAAATAAGAGCGCGACTTTCAGGGGTCTTTGGGGTTCAATAAATTGTAAAGTTTAAATACTGCCCCCGCGGGCAAAAGTCAATGACATCTCTCTCTCTCTCTCACTCTCTCTTTCTCTCTGTGCGTGTTTGTCGCCAAGTTGTACAAGTGCGCATAGCAGTCAGCAAATGCCAGCGATGCATGCCTCGCATAAGCTGGTTGCTGCCCATAAAGGTCGCTGCACAAGGAGAGTAGAGAATAAAATAGAATCCCTTTTCTCACTCTCTCTCTCTCTCTATCTTGCAATGCAGTTTATTTATATTCGAATGCGACATTCAATATTCAACATTCAACACTCAACATATTCAACACATTCGGCACTCGGCTTATGCTTTGTTGACCCATTGGAATGTTGCGAGTCTTTCTATGCTTTTTGTTTCTTGTGTCTTTTGCCGATTGAGAACTCGACTGGATTTATGTCGTTGTCAATGCTGTCGTAGACAAAAAATAAGAACTGGCTAATTAACAATGGTTCGTCTTCGAAAAGAATCAACTAACGGTCAAAAAAAAAAAAAAAAAAATCCCAATAGAGGCTCGACAAAAACCTCAAGGGCTCGCTTTCTTAATGGGGTCGAAAGTAATCAAAATAAAAGGTTAGCTATAACAATAAAATGATCACATAATATCCAACTTAAATATCGTATACAGTTCGTCGCTTGTATTGTGTTCTATTTTGGCCGAAAGAAGCGAAACAAAATAATTGGCACAATTTCAACAAAAACGCAAAGGCCGAAAATCTTGTTTAGATATTCTCATTTGGAAAAACTATACAAAAACTGCAGCAGCGCATGTTGTTGCATATATGTATGTATGTAGGTAAAAGATATATTTTTGTATCTGCCAAATACACATACATACATACTATACTATACTATATAGTGTGTATCTTGTAATTTGTCATGCAAGCGCGACCATCAAATGCGTTCGCTGATGACATCTCAAGCTCAAGTTTGATTTTGACACATGTTGTGCGATGATGATGCCATGAAAAATGAAGAAAAGTGTTCGAAGGTCGCCTCCTCCTCCTTCTCCTCCTCCTCCTCAAAAAAAGTACTGAGATAAGAGAGCGGCATTTATGCTTTGACACAGCAACAAGTGCAATCGACTGCAATTTGATAAAAGACACAAAAACCAAAAAAAAAAATTATATATATGAAATTCCAGAAATTCCTAAAGCTGTTTCACACAAAAAGTTGAAATTGAAATTGAAATTCTTATCGCTTCAATTCAATTCAAATTGAATCAATCAAACATCTAGATCACACTGTATAATTCTTGATGATTATTTGTTGTTGTTTATATATTGTACTATATATTTCTTGCTTTCATTTCCACATTTTTCACACATTCGACACAGACAAAAATGATCAAAAAAACAATAAAAAAACGAACAAAAAAATTATATAGTTAAGCACGCCTCACGCGCCCACTGTGAACATTAATTTGCGTGTGTGCGTTATGTAAAAGCAAATTACCGAAAATAAATTATATTTTAATTAAATGAACACAATATTTTTTTGTTGTATATATTTTTTTACGTTGACGACGACGACGACGGTGACGACGACGTTGGAGGCGAGCAACACTCGCGGCGAATCCGATGCTCGACTCCCGACTCCCGACTAAATTTAGAACAGATTATACCACAAAAACCGAAAACAAAAACAAAAAAATGAAACAGAGAACAGAATAAATTCAGCTAATACGTCGAGGCGACGTTAACGACGCACTGCGGCAGACTAAGCGCAGCCAGCAGCGCCAATTGAGCAGCAGCCGATGCGACAGTCGCTGCCTCAGTCGCCGTCGACGGCGCAGTCGACGCGTTGCGACATCGCAACAGCAGAACCAATGAGAATGCCATTAAACGAAGCTGCTTGACTATAAAAATACCCAGACCTGCGAGCATGCTGATGAGATGCCTCTCTTTTATATCGAATGTTATCTAAATTTATTTTAGATTTTTATGCGTAGCTAAAATACAGATTCTTTATAATGCGTTATCATCGCGTGGAGATCTGATTTTTATATCAATTTAAGATTTGTTGTATTGTTTAAATACTCTTTTATTTTACTCTTTTTCTAAGCTATGCCATACCGTAAGAATCGGATTTTTATATCGATTTATTTGCATTCTTAGCTAAATTTTTTTTTTCTTAATTAGGAACTGTTCCTAAAAACGTTTCTTTGATTAAGTATTTTGTAAGTTAAATTTAAAATGTGAATAACATTTTTATCAAGAATATACTACTGAATTAATATTACTTCTAGTATATACGAAAATTCACTAAACATGTAAAGTGGCTATTTAAGGGATCATTAATTATTGATTTAGAAACTTATCTAAAACAATTCAAGAAGTTTACTGTTTGGTAGGTTAATATTTTTAGAAATCTTTAGAACTTTCTAGCACAAGAATATCACGAAGCAAGCAACTAATTTTTCAACAAGTTGTATAGTTAAAAAAAAGACTTATGAAACGAAAATACACAACATGGAATTCTAAAAATAGCCTGAAGGTCTTAGTTGGTCTGTCTCATCTCATTAAAATTACGAATTGTGTTCGTTATTTTAATAAAATAATCATAATAATCATTCTAAAAAGCATAACTTCATAAATATTTAAGATTTTTCTGATTCCCCAACTAAATGGATTCTACTTTTGTTTTTCTTTCTAAGTGAAATTGTATAATTTCTTGTACAATTATTTGGAAGCAACACTCGCAGGGCATACCCTACGCAGTCTCTGCTTGGTGCGGGTATGCGCAATGAATTTGAGTGCCCAGACCAGACACAGAACATAACCGAACAGGAGAGTTGTAGGAGAGTTAACAACGAAGCGCAAGCGCAACATGCGATGCAGAGTTGCCGGCTATTGCAGCATCGATGCTCGCTGTGGGTCGAAGACGCAACGCAACGCAAAGCGACGCGACGCGACGCTGCGTCGACGCAACGCGGCAGAGGAGAGCTGCTATCGCTAGCTGCTATCGCTGATGCTGTCTGCTACACCTGCTGTGCTGAGCTGTGCTGTGTTGTGTTGTGATGCTGCATACTTAGTTCTTGTTGTTGTTGTTGTTGTTCACGACAACGCGTAGGCCAAATATTTGGACGAGACGGCAGTATTACGGTACAGCATCAGCAGCAGCAGCAGCAGCAGCTGTCGTCGCAGCATGCAAAGCGGTATTTGCTGATTGGGCTGCTGCACCACTGTACCGTTTGACATCGCCGCACAGTGGGGTCGACATTTACATTTAAGTACTGCCTTATTAACTTGGCAATATGTGCAATAAATAGAACTCGAATTAAGCAAATTTTCTAACTTTGTATGCACAACATTTTGAAATATTTTCATCTTCTTAAACTTATCAAATTTCGAAACAAAAGTCACAATTTTTGGTACACAGAATAATAACTACAGTTTTTATGATTCCTAAGAATTAAGTTTCGATCAGATAAAAATTGTATAAATTATTAAAAATATACTTTTGTATGGAGAAAAACGACAACTTACTACGGATCTTAGTGGCTTTGGCTGACAATTTGGTATATTTTGCACTCTATGGTATATTTCAAATGTGGTACTATATCAATTGGGTATATTTTTCACTCTATGGTATATTTCAATTGGAGTACTATATCAATTTGGTATATTTTCCACTCTATGGTATATTTTAATTATAGTACCAAATGAATATACCAAAAAAAGCTTTTGGTATATTTTAGTATTATTGTGGTATATTAATTTGGTATATTGTGGTTGCTTTGCTTTTATTCGAAATGAGTAGCGGGTATCTCACAGTCGAGCACACTCGACTGTAGCTTTCTAACATATTTTGTTACTATTTTAATTTAATAGATTTTTAATAGATACCAATCGCTTAGCTAGTTATAACTAATCTACGCATTTTATCTTATGTTATATTAAACTCAACAATTATGAAAAATGCCTTTTGAAATTCTACTTCTGATTTGCATTTTGAGTCATCTACAGAGTGGAACATTTGTTTGGTTTTGGTTTTTTTTTGTATTTGTTAATTTTAAAATTGGTTTTGCGGTCACATATTTGCGATAACTAGTCTGAAGGTCACTTTTGCTCAAGCTACACTTTGTACTATTAAGTTTCAAGCAAAGAATAAATACAGAAAGTAAGTAAATAATAGAAAGTAAGATGAAAAATAGTTGAGCTCGTTTTGCACGCTGTTTATAAATAATGCAAGGAAATATGATCTTGTACCACTGTGCGCTGTCTGCTTCAATAATTTAACCAGCTAAATGCACGTGCTGCTGCTGCCTCTGCCGCTGTCTCAGTCGCAGTCGCAGTCACTGTCGGTGACGCTGCCGCAGTTTAGAAGTACCGGTATTATGGGCAATGTCAGTTGCAGTTGCATAACTGCTGCAAATTTATGCAGCTTTGCACTTGCAGTCGAAGTCGAAGTCGAAGTTGGAGATGGAGTTGGAGCCTTAGTTGCATTTACACTACATGTGAATACGTATTTGCATTAGCATTGAGAGCGTGATTATCACCGACGCGATGCGATGCAGTTCACATGACTCCAACGTCGACTGCGACGCCGGCAGCGACGCCAACAGCGGCAGCGATAGTGGCTGCTGCACTTGTTGCTTGACCGAGATTCGCAAAGTTCTTGCACAAGTCTGTCGCGACTTCATCTCCATAAAAACCGTAGAGCGATGTGACAATAATGCTTAAAAAGCCGTTGATCGACTCGTTTTTTCTTCGTTCTTTTCGTTTTTCGTTCAACTCGAGAATTTCGATTTGACATTTATGTTGTAAATTTGCTGTGCATCAGGATTTGAGTTACGATAAGATTACGAGTATGCAAAACTTACTTGGTCACATTTGTTTGGTCTCTCGCTTACATAGTCAAAGGGAAATTATCATTTCTTTTGTCGCTTACCTGCAAACATATAAAAATTATGTATTAGTAATCGTTAGCTGAGGGATCTAAGTACTTGGCAGATGAGTTAATGGAGAACCAAATAATAAATAAAAAACCAACACCAATTCCGTATGCCATGAGAGAATAAATGTTTACATGGAATATAAAGGCTGTGACTGAAGTTGAATGGGTTTGTGATTGACATAAACTACATTAATTTAGGAATTAATTGAATATAAGAATTGTAACTTTTACATTATTATTTAAATTTTGAAAGTACATTACTGAAATTAAACATAAATATTAACTTAGGAACACATATTAAATTTTTAAACATAAATATTAACTTATTAACACATATTCATTTCCAGTTTCCATTTTAATAATTTTAATTTTTAATTTGATTTGATTTGATCAAGAAACACAATAATAATATAATAATAATTTGTAATAACTAAAGATTAAACATAGATATGAACATTACATTAAAAAATTTAAAATCGAATTATAAATATTTATATTGACTGTTATATTTTCCAATTATTCATTTTAATTTGATTGCTTTAGAAATGTTGGAAATAGATTAAAAAGAATTAACAAATTATAAAAGTTTTGGGTAAACCAAAATATTAATTTTCAACAAACTTTCTGCTAACGTTTATATTTTATATTATATTATGATCATTTATTATATTATAATTAAACAAATAATTATATCAATCTACATAGTTAGCTGTATTATAGTAATTGCATTGTCAGCTCATGAATTTAGCGAGGCGCGTAATTTAAACGTGCAACACTGGCGCCATCTGTCAGCAGCTTTTGCGACGCACAATTTGTGTTGCATATTTATGGGGGCAATGAAATGAGAAAAGCTTACAAGCAGCAAGCAAGCGACAAGTTTTAGCACCTGCGCAGACAGATCAATTAAGTATACGCTTGATTGCCGCAAAGCGATCAAGAGACCTTGCGAAATATGTATGTATTTATTTGCATAGAGCAAGCAGCAAATGCAAAAAGGGTATAAACAAAAATCGTGAGCTGAGCTGAAAGTCATAAGTCATGGAAATGAGTTATAACAACTGTTACCAACTGAGGCGAGTTGATATTGCTTATTGCTTATAAAATACGAGTAAAGTTGCACTTAGTTGCTAAATGGGCGAGTGGTAAACGAGTTTAACACAGTCACACAACAACATAACACTGAGAACGATGCAAATGCATGGTGGTGGAGGGAGGGGAATGTCGATGCTTGGAGGGAGAGAGGGTAACACATAATAAAATTAATTTCCATTAATTGACGCGAAACGAGCGAAAATGTTCGAGTAGGCGATGTAGTAGTAGAACAAGTAGTTGTTGGTTGGTTTGTTTATTTGGTTGGTTGGTTGGTTGGTTGGATGGCAACGTATGGAGCAAGAGAGAGAGAGAGATGGAGAGAACACGTATGAAGGCGACTGGGAGATGTTCGGCTGCAACCTGCTTACCTGCGCATTACCCATTAGAGCATCTTCCTCAATTTCCGTTTGCTGCAGAACTTCCTCAACATTTGCATAAAGCGCTTCCTCTTGTTGTTGCTGTTGCTGCTCGACTTGTTGCTGTTGATGTTGTTGTTGTTCGAGCTGTTGCAGTTTTTGTTTCTTCTGTTCTTGCTTCGATTGCGAGCTCAGATTGATGGCAGATTTCGATTTACTTTTCGCATAGCGAGCTGAGCAACGTAAGCTTTTAAGCACGCCATACGAGCGCGCATTGGCTAGCTTTTTGTATAATATAAGAAAGAGATAGTCAGATTGATAGAGACAGAGACAGAGAGAGAGGTGCATCGCGGGGGAATTCAAGTTGCTAAATATTACTATATATACAAATATTTATATTTTTATGGTACATAAGACAAGCAAGGTACAAAGCAGTTAAATCAACAAATACTTAAGGCAAATAATTGTGGTGGGTGCAAGAGGAAAGAGGGAGATTGACTTTGTGTTATGTCCACTTTCTATTGAGTACGTGAGGCGAAAATGTCCCCAGACTTGTCTGTCCAATGTCTTCGAACCCAACAGTTAGTATGGATCTGCCAACTTCCGGCACAAGTTGGCAACAAGTTGGCTACCCGTCTTGTTGTCAATGTCCACAACGATGGATGATTCAATAGAAAAGAAAACACATGTATGTACTCCGTTGCACGGCATACGCTTTCTATATATAGACCCATGACCGATGTTGTTCACGACGATTGCAAAGTTAGCGCGCAGATAAAACCAATGAACTTAACAATGAACAACAAATTACTATTACTAGTCATGGCGCAAAACAATTAATGACTCGGCGCAACAACAACGGACAACGAGTTGTATTAAGCATATTGCGCATACGCAGCGTGTGCTATTTAAATGACAACAACATTGGCCCAAAGAAAGTTGCAGTTGCTACACACGTTGTTTTTCAATTTGTTGTTGTTGTAGTAGAACACGTCTAACCAGAATCCACATAAAAACAGCAAAACAAATTTCAACCACTTGCCACTTGTCTGGGTTTCAATTGCAACCGAGCAGCAATTAACGTTTGCTAACAATTGCGCCAACCGACTCAACTATAAAGCCAACTCAAGCCAAATGTCGTGCGATCGCCAGCTCTCGACGCGTCGCGACTCGGTTCGCATTGCACACGTATGTTAGCTTCAGCTTCGTATTGCGCAAATTGACGCCCTGTGAAATACTATAAAAACAAAACAAAAACACAAACAGAAAAACAACAACAAAATTAACAACAAAATAAAACTCAAAACCCATTGACGAACTTTGACGCGGCAAACATGTAAAGAATCACTGTCATTAGCCGTAAATAATATACGGGATATGCGAGGGCAGCTTAAGAAATCTATAAACAACTAGAGGCTTAGCTGTTTTACCTGACAATCTAGTATATTTTCACCTCTATGGTATTTTTATCGCGAATGTAGCACTTCATCGATATACCAAATACAGAATATAGTATATTTCTAATGTACTACTTTATCGATATACCAAACATGGCATTCGGTATACTTCAGTATTTTTGCGGTATATTTTATTCAACATGGGTATCAGGTATTTCAGAGTCGAGCACACTCGACTGTAGCTTTCTTACTAGATAGTTTTTAAAAAGAGTTTAAAGCTTTTTAAGTTGGTAAACGAACTTTTAAGTTTCATACTCTTTATATTTATTATATTATAGAAAACTGAATGTCAATTAAATGCAAATCAATCAGCCAAACAATTATGAAAACAGCTGTTGATTACAACTAATAAATTAAGCTATTACTGGTTAAAAAGTTCATTTCGCATTCAAGATTTTAATTGCAGCTGTTTAATTAATATCAATAATTAAAATATGTATAAATTAGTAGTAAATATCTTTACATAAATAAATGCATAATCTGAAATATTTATATATCCGTTTTATATATAATTGGTAGCAAATTGTTGAACTTCCATAAATACATTTTTAAGTATTAAATTCAAATAATCTATTAATGCAACATCAGAAACATATTTCAGATTTATATATAAATTGTTGCAAATTGTTTAACTAAATTAAAATATATATATAAATTATGGAAATTGCATTCAAAACATTTTAAGCAACATAATACATTATTTTGTTCGTTCATCTTAATAAAAACTTTTTCTTCATTAAATATTACATACATATTATATGTTTAACTAGTAAATGAAATAAATAAGTTAATGCTCAAGTTTTAAGTTCATTTCGAAATTTCCTAAGCTTTCAAACTTCCCTCGCCAGAGCGTATGGTCGACATTGTTTGAATTGTATTGTGTTTAACACATCAGCGAGTATTCAATGTGCCTTTAACTGCGGCTCAATGAAACTAGTGGCCACAGCTGGCTATGACTTTGGCTCGAACAATGGGCAAAAGCATACCAAGGCACTTAAAGTACAGTGGAAAATGTTTGAACTTGGAATTACGTTGCATGTGAAACGAGTTAACAGCTTGCGAATCGAACGAATATTGCCATATTTTCGCACTTGTTATCGCTATCGTTATCGCTTTTGTCATCGTTGTTATCGTTGCTTAAAGTTCAACGAACTGACTTGGGCACAAGGAGAACTTCCATTAAGCCGAACTCGAACTCGAAGTCGAAGTCGAAGCCAAAGTCGAGCAGAATTAAGAACAACAACAACAATCCATAATCAAGTCGCTCTTAATTGGTTCAATTAGGCCTTAAAAGCGTTTCGAATGGTCAACAGCAGGAAATTATGCTGGCCATAAATACTAAATTGAGTTGTGGAAAAGTTTACAGCGTGCGTCTGGTTAGCGCTTTTATTTTGGGATTAGAGATGATGAAATGCTCATCAAATCAGACAATTGCGCAAGACATGCATCACATTGCGTTCAGTTTGGCTTACAAAAAAAAACTCTGTAAGAGTTTTGAAAAACAATGGAAACACAACACTAATAACTTATGTTGAAATCAAGAGTAGAAATAAACAACTAAGCAAACTACAGCCGAGTGTGCCCGACTGAGGGATACTCGCTACCCATTTTCTATCCAATTTTCAATAAAGTCATAGTCAACAAATGTACCGAAAATGTATCGTAAAATATACCCATTTTCAAAGAAAGCATATTCGACTAATATATTGTTTCAAAAACATACTACAAAAATACTAAAAATACACACATACCCATATGTTCGGCAAACATACCACAAAAATACTAAATATTACCATTTTCAATGAAACCCATATTCCACAAATGTACTGAAAATGTAGAGCAAAAATAATAAAAACTATTTCAAAAAAAAAAAAAAAAACATAAAATATACCAAAATATATCACAATTATAAATATTTGTTTTGCGAAAATTACCAGAAAATATTTACTTTTAAATGTTTGTATATTGCTTATTGCAATCGAAATTTATTATCTATATACATACATACATGTGCATTTAGGCAAGCAACAAATTTATAGAGAACTTTGTGTCACACCCTAGAAAATACTTTAAATTTGCCATATAATTTACAACTAATAAAATATTGTTCAATTTGTTTAGCTTGCTTTGAGTCACACTAGAGAATCCTTCAACTTTACCTTCCAATTAAAAGCTAATAAAATATTGGCTGTTCAATTCAATTTGTATTAACTAGATTTTCCCTTCAAAATTTGTTAAAGTTACTAACAAAATACAAAACTAATTAGTAGTTAGAGCGTAAAAAAGTGATTAATTAAAAATATTATTTATTTAATTTTTTTCGTAAATTTGTTCATTGTTGTAAGTTCGATTTGCTAAGAAAAGAGAGAAAGAGCGTTGTGTGCATTGTAGGTCAGTGACGGGACGACTGACTAATGTTCGACCACGCCCCTTCCCCTTCCCCTTCCCCTTCCACTTCCTCTTGCCCTCACCCATTGTTGGTTGGGCGTGACAAATACGAAGCAAGCGATACGAACAAGTGTTGTTAGAATATTTCGTTGATTGCATGTTTACCTTATTCGCAATTGTTTATCAGCTGAGCAACAATTAAAGTCATTCAGCAGTTAAAAATAAAGTCAAAACAAAAAAAACCGAAAAAAAGTCAAATGAATAAGGCAAAACAAACAAAATGTGAATAGCACGAAATGAATGTGGGCCAGAACAAAGCGCATACATTTTGTTGTACCAATGAATACACTCACTTCATTCGTGGGTGTTTGTCTTAATGCCAAATGTGAACAGGTAATCAACAGAAGTTGCTTCTTTAAAATGTTCAACAGAATGTTGCTTGGACAGTAAGTAAAGTTTAGTTATTATTATTAATATATACATATGTATTTTTTTTGTAACAAATGCATCGCATATGAGACACTCTAAGTCTACATAGTCATGAACTTATATACTATATATTGCTTAAGTGACATCGATATACTCAAATTTAACTTGGGTTAAAATACAAAGTTTGCTATTACAAATGCATCAGGTATAAGATACTCCTTGTCAACATGTAATAGTGATTATAATAACTAAATGACTATTACATAGAGATATATATTGTTGTAAAATATCAATTTTTATAATTTATATATATGCGATTGGATAAAAGTTGTTGAAGTTATTTAAAAATACTTTTGTATTGCAAAAAACGCCTATTGCAATCGAGTCTTGGCTGCTTTGACTGACAATTTGGTATATTTTGCACTGTTTGATATATTTTTAATGTAGTAGTATATCAATATACCAACTATAGCCTTTAGTATATTTTATATATTTTGTGGCATGTTAATTTGGTATTTTTTAATAAGAATACCGCACTGTTTCGCTCTTCTACAAAATTATTTTTATAGAGTAAATGAATCCGAGATATTTCAAGTTTAGACATTATAAATACAAGTATTTATACATTATACTATATGTATATTTTAATATATTGTACATATCTATTTTTCTACTAAAAATGCAATTACCTCTCTGAATGAAAGTCCAACCATACCTTTGATTATGCATTATTCAATTTTTTTGGCTAATTAGTCACAACTTATTTATGATTGTCGTATAAGTTAAGATCGTTTGATTTATAGCCAATAGCGAGCGCATGACTAACTGGCTTTTCGATATTCAATTTTATTGTCACCAGCTCTTAGAACAACTGAGATTCCCATTAGGAGACGGACAGACAGACGTAAAGTGCATTTGAGCAACTCAGTGCTTAGCTAGCAGATTTTATATTACTTATTTACAAAGCCAACTCATGCGGGTGGAATGATAAATTTCTTCTTAGAAATTTCCACAGTTAGTTATTGTTATTGCTGTTGTGGTTGCTGTTGTTGCTGCTGTTGTTGCTGCTGTTGATTGTTGTTGCAGTTAACGAGGTCGCGCGCCTAGGCCATAGACAAAGTCTGTTCACGTTTTTGTTACCATTTCAAATAATTTTCGTTGTTGGTGTCTTGTGTCTTGAAAATCAATTAACATTCAAGTTTCCACGCCTCAGCCAAGAGTCGCCTCGCAGAGTTGTTGCTGTTGCTGCTGCTGCGATTGTTGCTGCTCTGGCTTATATAGGCCAAAGCGCTGACCGTAGCATTGAACGTGACTTGGCTTTAACTGTCTTTGGTGTGTGTGTGTGTGTGTTTGTGCCTCTCCAGTCTTCAGCTGCTGCTGCTCTCATTTCCCATTGTGTGTGTGTGTGTGTGTGAGTTTTGCCCCCGTTTCAAGGTCGCTGCGGCAGTTGCAAGTGCATTTTGTTGCTGTCCCACCCATGACTGCTCACAACATAAAACAAACAAAGTAAAGTACACGCATTTCCACACTGACTTTTCACTTTGTCTTATTCTTCTTCTTCTTCGCTCGCCCTGTCTTAACTCTACTTAACTGCTGGCCATATCTCAGCTCGTAACTGTCTTAACTGTTGCGCCGAAAGATAGCAGTCGTAAAAGAAAAAAAGGTTGGTAAAAAGATATATACCTTTATATGTATGTATATACATACTGTGTACCCACAGTTTGTATGAATGCCACATAATAATCGTAAATATAATAACAAAACTTATTTTTTAACACATATTTTCAGTTTGTTGCTCTTGCTCTGGCTGTCATTTAATTTTTGCCCCGTTTTAGTTTCTTTCCACTCATGTTTAGTTAAGGTTTTTTATTTGTATACCCGTTACCAGTATTGTAGAAAGGTATAATAACCTTAGGCCTGCAGGAAATCTATGTCACAGGTAGAAGGAGACATGTCTGACCCCAAAAAGTATATAAATTCTTGATCAGCGTCGTGACGTCTGTTCGTCTTAATTTCTGTCATAGTCTGGTATGTTTTGTACTTTATGGCATATTGCGAATGGTTTAATGTATAGATAAACCAAATATAGTCTTCAGTATTTTAGCATTTTTTTTTGCAATCTGATATTATATATTCTACTCTATGGAGCATTGTGAATGTAATAGTGAATGGATTTATCAAATATAGTCCTTGGTGTTTTAGTATTTTTGACAATCTGGTATATTTTCTTCTTTTTTGACATTTAATTCTTAATATCGATATACCAAATATAACTTTTGGTATATTTTAGTATATTTGACAAACTGATATATATTTTCTTTCCAATGATATATTTTGAATGTAATCCAGTATCGATGTACCTATGTACCTTCAGTATATTTTAGTATTTTGTTGTATATTTATTTGGTATATTTTAATAATAATACTCCACTGCTTTAATTTTATTGAAAACGCGTAATGGGTAACTCACAGTTGAGCAAACTTGACTGTAGATTTTTAACTTGTTTTTTTTTTTGCTCTCGCCTCTACGTGTATTTTAGCTGCTGGCTTGGCACACAAACAAAACAACGACGGACAGAGGAAAAAAGGTAATAATACTACAACGATCCATTTCGGCACTTTCACTGTCTAATTGTCGCAAAATTTCTTTGCACCGTCAGCTTCCAAAGTTGGCAATTTAGTTAGCGACGCGATCCGACAATAACATTTGTTAGATCAACAAACTAGCAAACTAAAAACTAACACAACTCGCAACTCGCAACTAACAAAAACTCGTAAATATCTATCTAGCCACTCGATCTACGAGTCTTCGAATGAGATTGCAGCTGCTTATGTAAGGATGCTCGTCTCCACTTTTTGGCCGCGTTGATCGGTTTAAGAGATATGTATGTGAATATTCGAGTAACATACTTGAATTGAATTTAGGGTCAACATCAAAGTTGATTTCGTTTGCTTGTGTGTGAGTTACTCAAATAGAGGCAATAACAGTAAAGTGCGCATGGCAAATAATTGAAAAAAAAAAACAAACAAAATTATTAATTCAAAAAGAAAGATGAAAAAAAATTTCTAAAAGAAATTGTTGTTGTTCAATAATAATAATTATTATTAATATAGGAATTTCCAACAGCTTTAAAAAAAATTGTTACAAAATTTGATGTGAAAATACTTATTTATTTAACAGATATTTGTAGGTTGAAACGCCTAGAAACGAGTGAACAGATGTACAAATTTAACTTTCCTTATAAGCAACGTTTTTTTTTTTTTACTTTAATCCCTGTTTATTAGACTCCTTAGAGAAGTGTTGTTTCGAATTTGTTGGAAAGTTACTATCAGCTTAATTAAATTGAAAATTATAAAGATATCGCAGCAGAAGTTGTGGAACTTTTATACCCTGCACTCAAAATATTCACTACATTCTAGATTATTTCGCTAAATTTCATAATAAAAAGCAAAGTTTTTATAAGTAGCAATTTTACACAAGGTATAATTCAATTTTCGATGGTCGTAATCTATGCCTTTTACACTTATTTGGAATTTTTAAGTAGTACTTCTGTTTCAAGGGCATAAATGAATTGCCGATTTTCTTATTTAATATAGTTGTGATTGTTAAGCTGCACTTTTTATAGCTTTAAATAAATTCACACGTGGAATACAGAAAACTCACAAAGCTGCAAAACATGCTTAAATGTTATTGAAATTCACATAATTTTATGCGAGAATTGTGGCTTTCAACTTTATTAGAAATATTTATAATTAATAAACTATACTAAGTACATTTTCACAATGCCGGAAAGTATTGCAAAAGTATTCTCTTAATTGCAAATCAAATCAAATAAAACATGCAAATTAAAGATCGCTGAGAATAGCTCAAGCTCGATGATTCTCTTGAGATTACTCAGCATCAATTTGCATAATTCAAACTGGAGTTTACACAGGTTGTGTGTGAGTTGAAATGCTCAGCCGAGTAATCGCATTTCGTTGAAATCCAGAAATTATGGAAATACATATTTGAATTGAGGCAATTGTTTTTGTTTTTTGGCTATTTGCTTGGAAATTGGTTAACAATTTGTGAGCTTGTAATCTAATCGCAATCATGTTTGCCTTCAACTGCAGTCGCAGTCACAGTCGCGGTCACAGCAGAAAAAGTTTCACTCACGCTGCCCAAATTGCACATCCATCAATTCAGATTGTGAATTGTGTACTCAATGGCATTCATATACTCGAACACAGCAGCAACTCCTCTTCCTGAGAGAGTTGGAGTTGGAAATGGAGTTGAAGTTGCCTTCATATATGGCAATTTCGAGGTACGGCCTCACTACATCCGGTGTGGCCAAAGTTTTTCCGCACTCTCTTTTGTTTCGGACTCTTTCCTATATGCTTTTTACTTTTCTGCGCTTTTTTTTTGCTTTGTGCTTTTATGGGTAATTTAAATATTTTCTTTACGAAACGAGTCTGGTAATTAAAAGTTCATTGTCGCGTTTGTTTGTTGTTGTTAGTTTTGTTTTTTGCCAGCATTATGTGGAAACGATTTTGCAATATGCCAAAAAAACACAGAGAGAAAGAGAGAGAGAGAGAGAGACAACAACATACAGCAAATGGAAACCCGCCCAGCAAACCAGTTGCTGAGGCTTCGACCTCATCACAAAACGTTTTCAGCAGCGATTTTCCCACATGAAAATGATGACAAAATGTGCAGGAGGCTTCATCGGCATCGAGTCATCGTCTTCATCTTCGTCATCGTCGTCATAGTTATTTTCATTGGCTTGGAAAATCATGTGGCAAGATCACGTAGCGCATAGCACGTACCCCAAATGCAACCGTGCAACACACACACACACACACACAACACTCCATGCAGCATAGTGAAAGTTTGCAAGCGGCTGCTCGATACTCTTGGTACTCTTGGCCTGGCCTGCTCTCCGGTCTCCGGTCTCTGGTCTGTTGTCTGGCCATGGCCCGGCAAGGCAAGCAAAAGGCAAGGCAACCTGGCGTCCATTCCCCTCCTCGGTTCGCGACTCTCCACTCTCTAAAAGCCAGGCCAATGCCTTGGCTGATGACGACGCTAAGTTGATGACAATTTGCCGTAATTGAACTTGAAGCTAAAGTCAAGGAAGCAACTGCAGCCACAGCCATAGCCACAGCAACAGCAACAGCAACTTGCGGCACCTGCGCTGCGCAACTCAAAAGATGCGCCGACAGTCGCAACAGTCACGACACTTTGCGCAATCAATGCGCGATGGGATTTTCGGGGCTTCGGGCTTTGCAAATACGGAAACTGCCAGGGAATACTCTACTCTTAGTAGCTTTCGCATTTAATCGCCGTGCCATAATGTGATTAGAGAGGCGGCCAAAGATAACAATCTTTACAATCTCGACATTGTTCTCGCCAGCTGGTTGTAGAACATTTCACAGCACAACGAAAGTGGGCCTAAATATATATAGTGTTCTAGAAAGTGGCCCACTCGCTGGTCAAACAAGACAGCGTTCAAAGAAATGTATAAAAAAAAACAAGCAGATGCCGAAGCCGAGGCAGAAGCAGAAAAAATAGAGACGTGATCAAAGCACGCGTGAAACATAATGACAAACAACAAAGAATGCTGCATACGAGAAGAGAGTGAAGTGATCGAGAGTTCATAAACTAGATCTTATCGCGTCTGAGTCTGATTGCTTTCGTCAGCACAATCAATGTTGTGCTACAGTTTGCCACAGCAGCCACAACAGCAACAGCAGCAAACAAAATGTTTTGCCACTTGAACTTAACTAAGTGCGGCTCGAGTTTGCCTTTCAGCATTTTCCACACACACAAAAACTTAATGATGTGAAAAGTACGTGAAAAGTTCATTTCTAGAGCATTCTATTTTCTATTTTCTATTTTCTTTTGTTTGTTATTGTTTAGCTAAACTTGAATTCCAAAAACTAAGCCTATTTCATTGTATCTTCAAATATGAATTGCTAATTCATTTCACAGAACATTTGATTTTTTATACCCTCTTCCTATAGGGTAGAAGAGTATTTTAACTTTGTGCCTTCATGAAATGTGTGTAACTGGCGGAAGTAGGCATCTCCGACCCTATAAAGTATACATATTCTTGATAAGCGTGAACAAACGCGACGATATAGCCATGTTCTTCTGTCTGTCTGTCCGTCTGTCTGTATGAACACCTAGATCCAGAGACTATAATAGATTTAAAGCTAGACTTTTGGTACATACAATAATAATCACAGTCTTTATGATTCCTAAAAATTTGATTACAATAAGATAATAAATAATGAAGTTATTAAAGAAATTCTTGTGTATGGCGAAAAACGCCTACAGCAATCGGGTCTTAGTAGCTTTGGCTGACAATCTGGTATAATTTGTACTCCATGAATGTAGTACTATATCATTATATCAAATATAGACTTTGAATAATTTGGTATTTCTGCGGTTATTACTTTGGTGTGTTATAAAAATAATACCGCACTTTCATTAAAAATTTGTAACGGGTATCTCACAGTCGAGTAGACCCAGTTGTAGCTTTCTCACTTGGTTTATATTTATATTTTATTTTCAAAAATATTTTTAAACTTTGTTAAAGTTTGACTAATTTGAAAGAAGAATATTCAAATAATTAACTAAGCAATTTTGTCAATTTTAAAGTATTTACATATTTCCTATAATGAAAATGCACTACTAAAAATGTATTTTAATATTCTGTACAACAAATAATAATGTATTTTCGCAAGTCAAAATGTGTACATTATTTTCTATGTTCATTTTATATTTCTTACTATAATAAAAATGCATTTTCTTAAATCAACTTTATTACAAAAATAGTTTTTTTTGTAATATATGTAATATTTATATTTTCGCCCACAATGAAAACCAATTTTGACTAAATGTCGAATGTCAAAAGTTTTGCACGCCATTTTCAAGTGTAATTAATTTCCAAATTTGTACACATGTAAATGTCAATAAAAACAAACTTCTTAATTGCTTGTTTTACACAACGAAATAATAGACTGAGAATCTGAAGCCAAAAAAAAAAAAAAGAAAAAGATTGTTTAAAATGTTAAGCGATAAAAGAAACGCCAACGCAAACTCATTAAACAAAATTGCTTTGAAGTGAAGAACTCTTAAATATGATATAATATTTGAGCGCTCACAAAATTAACAAAAACAAATGCTCGATTCGAGTCAATTAAATGGCATATTAATTTATAACGCAGTTTTCGATTAGGCTACCAACAAAAATGTTTATTCATTTAAGCGGTGACCTCAAGCTGAATATTTTGTGCAATCCAAAGTTGTGAATTGATAAATAAATATGCATGAATTATCATTTGCATTAAGTCAAAGTTAAAAACAGTTGTCAGTGTTGCGTTTTTATTTGATTCTTCGACTATTTGCACCACTGTGCCGACTAACGGCAGCTTTAAGAATATCACACTGATGAAGCAGAACCATATTTGTATCATAATGCGAATGATACGCACAATCTAACCCAGTAAAGAAAAAAAAAGAGACACAAAAAACGAATCGAAAAAAGCAACAACAGCAGCGTGGACGATAAATCACATTGATTGTGCCAGATTTTCAACACTTTTCTATCGCAATTTTTCGATCAGTTCGACAGCTGATGGTGGAGAGATGGAGATGGAGAGCTTAGCTAAGCGGGTCAGATGCAGATGCGTGGGGGCCAATTGGCCAATTGGCCAATCGGGCCACAGATGGCAAGACAGGTTAATTAACGATTTGTACTAATTAAGTTGCGACGCTCCCCATTGCAAGGGACAGTAGCAGTTGATAAATAGAGGGAAGGAATAGGGGGGCAAAAGATGTGCCATAAATTGTGCAAAAGAGCAAGAGGCCAAAGCAGCCAAGAGGCCGCCGAGTTGAGGTTGAGTTAATTATTATTTGTAGCAAGTAAGTAAGTACAAAAGTAGTAAATAAAAGTACGAGTATTCGGCACAGTTAGTTAGTTAGCTAGTTCATTATATTACTATATATAGTACTTATATATTTTCGAATTTGGTTAGCAAATCATTTCTGTGTGCTGTTGATTCGTGCAGTCGTGGAGCTCAACTCACCCATGAATTATCTCGGAATTGTGACATATTTCGCGTGGACATATAGAGTGGGAGTGGGAGTGGCAGGGGCGGGCGGGGCGTTTAACTGCCTCCCAAAATCCAATTTCAATTCCAATTGCAGTCTGTCTCTGTTAACGGTTCGTTTGTTTCAATAAATGATGGATAAGATACGATATGAATTTATCTATATTTATGTATGTATGTTATATGTATTGTTGTGACGCGACGACGAACGCGACGCGTTTTACTTTCAGTTTCAATTTCAATTTCGATTTGCAAAATTTCTCGTTTCGCGTTTTCGCTGTTTTTCGATTTTTCTTTGCGGCGGCTTTTTTGGGGGCTTTTATCTAAGAAACAGCATTTTGTAAGCAAAGTTGCCAGCAAATAAACACACACACACACATGCAGGTGGCTACCAATACACTGGCAATTTGCAGCTAAGCGTAACGCATGAAAATGAGCGCCAAAAAATACTGAAAACACTGGAAAAACTGAAAAACAGCGCTCGAGATACTTTTTGTATCTTTTTGCAAGCAGTCAGCCGAAACAGTTGTAGTTGTTGTTGATGTTGGTGTTGTTGTTGATGTTGGTGTTAGGGCAAAATACCCTAGAGACAGAGCACAATGCGGACAAATACAAGAGTACAAAAAGCACAACACAAACACACACACACACACATACACACACACAAATTACAGACGACACTTGGCCAACAATTTCAGTTGCAGTTGCAGTTGCAAATTGAGATACATTTTTATTTTGTTGGCCCGCACTTGAGATAGAGTTACGAGCACAGAGATGAAGAGCCCGCAACCTTGCTGTTTTTGAACAAGCAATTCATTTACATTTGGCAGTTGCAGTTGCACTTGCTTTATTTCGTATTTCGTATTTCGTTTTCGTTTACGTTTACGTTACAATTACCCGTTTCCAGTGGCAGTTGCACCACAGCAGCAATCGAAAAATGTTAACAAAAACACCACACACAAACACGCCGAACGTTGTCAAAAAAAAGCAAATAAAACCACAAAAAAATAATATGAAACAAAATATCGAAACAAAAATCAAAAGCGAAATAACCGCGATAAGCAATTAGCCGAGCGCGGGTTTTGCCCTCGAACGCTGCCGAACCGAACTTGTTGGCTCTGTGCCGCTTACTAAAACATCGTCGACTGCCCCAGTCCGATACCCAGTCATCAGTCCGTTGCCAGTGTTGTGGACGCCCCTCTCCGCTCAGCCAACAGTCGCTCAACTCGACGAACTTTCTAAACGCTCATCGCACGCGCACGTCGCCGCTCTTCAGACTTGCTTTTCTTTCTTTTCGAGCAAGTGCGCCGTTCGCTCATTGGCACGAAGCAACAGGTGGCTGTCAAACCGAACTGCGCCCAACCTCAACGAGTTGCAGCCCAGCTGTTCGGGTGCATGGCATGGCTTAGCCAGTGCACGAACCGCCAAGCGAAGCTTCGCAGCGATCGCAACCTGTTGCGCTTGAGAGCACGAGAGAGAGAGAGAACAAGAGCGGAGCACTTACAAAAACTGTCTTATCGCACTCTCTCACAAGCGGGGATTAAAACCACATGTTGAGAGTTTTATATTAGTTTAATTAAATCAAAAAATTTGAATTACCTTGTTGCCATTTCGTTCAACATGCGTACAAATCTGTTATCTCTGCTTTTAATAGATTATTTTGTTGACGCGGTCAACCGCTAGGTTACTTTTTATTAGATTTAAATACAATGGAAAATTGTTTTCTTCAGAAGGACATATTCCTGATCGCGTAAAGTATATACTATATAGTTGGAATTAGTATCAATAACCAAGTCATTTGAGTTATATGTTTTGAGTTATAAATAGATTGACAATAAAATCAAATATGGGCAAATCCCAGAAACAGTCCACCAGCGACCAATATTTAAATTTCACATTTTGTAATGTTTTCTTATATGGAACATTAAAGTAGATATGGCATTTTAAGAATTTAAAGCAAAAAATAAATTTCTATCATTATAAATGCACAAATTTGTATCAAACCCAATATTATTTATAATTTTCATAATTTTACTTAAATTCGTGCTCTGCGCACACCTTCAAATCCCTATTGTATTCTTCACAATTTTTTGCTTCTGCTTGCGCTCACATACAAATCAAAAGTAAATCACGTTGAAATAATTGTTAGGCACATTTATGAATATAATAAATAATGTTTAGTTTAAATAGAAAGATTTTTGTCTTATGTTAATGCCAGCGGAAAAAGTGTAGCGTGCGACACAATGAGTTTATGGCTTTGCTAAAAATCTATAAACATTATTAAGACCAAACGATCGGTTTTTGTCTTCTAATATTCTTAACTTTCTTTAGGATATTAACTTTCATAGGGTTTATTTTGCAGAATTCGATAAAAATTGCGTTTGAAATGAAAATTTTGAAACTAACTTCCACTTTGTGTAGCGTGCGACACGTCACAATTTTATTAATTATTTTCAAAACAGTGACTCCAGTGAAATTGAATCCGAAAGTACTCTCAATTCACTCTAAACACATAACAAAAGTGTACGGTAAATCTTTTAAAAACCCCCCAAAAAATTGATTTTCATTAGCTAAAATCGTGCGAATGTAGCGTGCGACACGTGGGATTTGCCCATATGTTCCATTTGTTTACAAAATTATTAAAAAAAAAAACCAGAAAGCTGAAAGGTACCTGCTTCCCATTTTCAACAAAACCATATTCTAAAATTATACCAAATTAATATGCAGCAAAAATACCGAAAGGTATTTTTGATATATTGATATAGTGCATTAAAAATATACCAGATTGTCAGCCAAAACAGTTAAGACCCGATGGTAGTAGGCGTTTTTGCCAAAAGACAAGTCTTTTTTTAATAACTTCGACTATTTTCAATCCATCACAACTAAATTTTCAGGAATCTAAAAAACTGTAGCTATTATTGTATACACATACATACAACAAATTGCAGCTCATTTGAGTTACATGTATGTACATATGTATTCTAGTTTTTTTTTATAAATGGATTAACAATAGAAGCAAAGAAGTTCTATCTATATTCAAAATTATGTTTAATAAAAAATTATGAACAAAATACTAATTATAACACTAGCAATTGAATTTTTTTCCACACACTTGGTTCTTTGATCCAGACAGTTAGTGATCCAAATTAACTCCATTATTTAGCCTTTTGAAGTCCGTTGGCGATCTTGTTAAAAACATCAATTCTTAATATTTCGTTTCTTAAAATTGTAAAATGAGAACAATTATTTTATACAATTGAACAACAAATCATAGAAAGTCCTTTATTAGCGCGTTTGTGTGCGTGTGTTTTGTTAAATAAAAACATTAACATTTGATACATTTTGTTACATTGGCATTGAACTGGAAGCGACAAATTTCATTTAAAAATTATGCAATTATTAATTACGCTTATTATCAGCCCCACAATATTTTCGGGGCCTGATACACAATTTGTGGCATTTATTTTTGTTTTTTGTTTTCTATTCATTTCGTTTAATTGATTTCTAAATTGTGTTCATTTAATTTAGCTGCCGAACAATAAAATAAACTGTACTGTATAGAAAGAGGCAGAGAAAGTTAGAGCGAGAAAGGCATAGCAATAGCTCATAGGAGAGCAAAGATATTAAGAGTAGAGTGTGGAGTGCAAAATGTGTTTGTGTTTTAAATGTAGAAATGCAAGTTGCGGAATTGTTGAAGTGAAGTGTTAAGACAGAGAGAGAGAAACAAATGTGCAAAGTGCATCAAATGTTTAAACATAGATGTACGTATATGCTATATATTTATATATGTGTGTGTGAAACCATACACAAAGTACATACATATATTCTTACTTAGGATTGAAACCAACTTGCTGCGAGCTGCTTGATTATTAATTGATTCATAATGCAGTTTGTTCTTGTCGTTGTCGTTTGTTATTTTGTCATTAATTAATTATTGCTCAAAGAGTGTGCCCAGTGCAAAAGAACAGAACGCAAGAAACGCCTTTAGTCATTGAATAGTTATTGTTATTGCTAACGTTTTTACTTTTGTGCAAGCAACTTTTGTGAAGAAATTTATCAAACTTTGGTTTTGTGATGTATACATAAATCTTAAGTATGCACAACATTCGTTATTATTGTTTTCAAAGTCGACTAACTAAATTTGTTTTTGCAAAGAGAGTTGCATTCGTTGGCTGTAGGTACATTAAAGTTAGTATTGTATATATATATATATAAGTAGTATATGTTTGTTAATTCTCTAAAGCTTTTTTTCTGTTGTGGCCGCACAAATTGTTGCTACTACGTTGCTTTTCCTTTCCTTTCCTTCGCTTTCCATTTTCTTTCGTTTCAAATAACACATTATACATGCATAATATATGTTAACACGTCCATTACAATTGTAAGTATATTTTGTATATATATATATATCTCGTTATAAAGTACAAGTATGTATATAAAGTTTAAAGCTTCTTGTATGAAATGCCGCACAGCGCATTCGATTAAAGTTTTTCTCTTCGTTTTCGTTTTTTGTTTTGTGTGTGTGTGTTTTTCTTACTAAAAATAAAACATATAATTATACGCAGCGCAGTGTACAACATGGAAATTTGTAATGGAAGTTGAAGGTGTAGCAACAAATACACACACGTAATATATTAAAATAAATACAACTTTTTTTTTCTTTTTTGTTTTGTTTGAACACCATCTCTGTGCAGTTTACATATACGTACTTATATGTTATATAGATTTTACATTTTATATATTGCAATACAAAACAAAATTATATACGTAAAACAAACGCGAATGGAACATTCAGTGATGCATTCTCATAATTCTTTAGTTGTTGGCACAAAAAATGTTTCGAGCAAACGCAAAATCAAATGCACATCATCATCATTATCATCAATAAAAAAAAAAATTGGAAAAAAATAGTTTATATAATAATTAATAATAATAAAATTAATTTTGTTTCTTTTGTGTTTTGTTTTGTTTGTTTGTTGTTGTTGTATATTTTAACTAAGTGCAACAAATATCGCGCATCCTCAGGCAGCAGCAGCAGCAAATATCGTCTAACTAACGTTGTTGTTATTGCTGTTGCTGCTGCTGCTGCTATTGTTATTGTTGTTGTGGTGATAGTTGTGGATAGATTCCCCATTTGTTGCGAGTTGGGTTTGTTGTTGTTGTTGTTGTACAGCTACAGGTATTTCTGAAATGGCCGCAGTTGGCGTGCTCGCCTTCGGTGCAAAGTAAACCTCATAGTTGTAATATCAAAGCTCATCGCTGGTCACAGGATGCTCCTGCACGTATTCCTTGGGAAAATAGCCAACCTAAAGAAACGAATTGTAACAAATTGCTTAGTTAAAGTTGAACTTCGATCGAGCTCAAGGAAAATACATAAATCGAATCAATTCCTTGATTCCATTCTTGAAGGTTTTTGATATCATGCAGTATGAGATGAAAGTGTTGTAGTGAATGTCTTGATTTTGTAGAGGCTAGAAAAGCTGGTCAATGTATAAGATTGTTGGTATAAGAATAGATTTTAAATTTAGATTAAAGTTGAATTTGTAACAAAAGGAAATATTTTACGTATGAATAAACTATATATACAACAATCTTTTTCATAGAATTGAAACATTTCACACTGGTTAGTGTGAAACTGAAATACTTTTGTGACTTACCGTATCACCAATTTTGCCACGCCACCAACCCTTGCTATCGCCATCCTTGCCAATCACAAGTACCTGGCAATCAGTTCGCAGCTGCAGCTGATTGCTGCCAGCTTTTGGCTCGTAATCATAAAGCGCGGTGGCAATCACTTCACGGAAGGGCCACTGTAATGACTGATTCAGCCTGTGAATAGTAAATATGGGAAACGGTTAGTTTAACATCAACTTATTTGCTAAAATTAATTAGTGAATTGAGCTACCTAAATCTGTATTATACATATAAGTTAGTTTTCTTTGTGTGAATATTATAATTAAATAGAAAGTATCATCAATAACATAAAATGTACAAATAAATACAGAATAGCGCATACCCAGCAAAGTTTTCACCCAGATCGTTGCGCTCGTAGTAGGAAACCAGCTCCACAATGGTCTTGAAATGGCGTCGTGACGATAGGCAGTAGAGCATAGACTCGCCATCGTTTTCCTGATTGATTTTCATATGCTTGATCACATGATCATCCGTTCTGTAGGCAAGAAATTGAATTACTTTTTATAACCACTTGAAATATAATTAATTTGTCTGTGGGGACTCACTTTAAACTGAGCGCATACATCGTCTCGTGTGGCGAGGAGGCACCTTGAGGACGCACACGCAACAGATATGTGCCAATGCGTCGATTCTCTAACCGATTGGCTGCCGTCTCGCGATCCATGTTGCCCACAAACCAGTTGAACTCGGACAGCTGGCGATCGCAGACTGGCGGCGGTATGCTAACCGGATTCTGTTTGCAGCGACCCGTGGACGAAATGCAACCTCTGTGCACGCTTATTTGACACACTTTGCAGCGATAGCCCTGATGTATGCGTCCCTTGAGAAATTTGGAGCAATGCCGGCACGTGGTAGGCGCATCGAACGTGTAGATTTCCATTTTATGATCCGTATTGCGACAACCAGGCGGATCTAAGTTTTCCCTGCAAAAACAATACAATATAAATCACTTGAATAATATTCTATAGTCGATTTTATATAATAATATATTGCTTCACAATGTATGCAAAAATTTAAATGCTGTAGCATACTCTTAGGCAGTCACAATTTAACGCATCATGAATGTACGATAGATGGCGCCACTCTATAAGCATGCTATATTACTGCTTGCTGTTGATTTATGTTCGCCTGGTATTTTATCAGCTGACACTGCTCTTTTTCTAGCTATTCATGAAGGCTTGAAGTGATCAACATCCACAATAACTGCATACTATGGGTTTCTATTTGCTGTTCACTTATGTTCGCCTGGTATTTTGTCTTTTAACTCCGCACTTTTTAAATCAGATCACAGACAAACAGACGATATGGTTGTGTTGATTTGATTAATCAAGAATATATATACTATGGAGTCTCATTTGATTAAGGATTTGAAGAGCAACGATTTAGAGCACATACCGCAGCGAACTCGCAAAATTACATGATATTTAATGCTAATTAGTGCCAGTTATCGGCATTATACTATCACAACAACTGTTAGAAGAATTAGAATACAAATTCTTTGGTTTAACTTACATGGCTTCGGTAAGGGCCTTGCGCCACTTGTCGCGTTCCGGCTCCGACTTTAGATAGAGAGTGAATGCAGTTTTAGCTGATTTGCGGGCCAAAAGCAGCTGGTACTTGAAGCGTGTATCTCGGCCAAGCGTGCGCCGCGAATGACTCTGTTCGACGCGATAATCGGCGAGATTGTGCGAATCCCGATACGTGTACTGCATGTCGCCGGTTTTAATGTGCAGCGATTTGACCAGTATGAGGATTTTGTCAAACACGAACGCATAACGCATTTTGGTCTTTTGATCCTCGTGCGCCTTGATGTGCAGATCACCATCGAGCAGCAGGCGGCCGTATTTGAGCAGATCGTTGCCATTTTGGGGTAAATTCAAATCGAATATGCTATCTTTGACCTTTTGTATGATAACCAGATGATCGGAATCGCGTTTCACTTCATTAATATATTGCGACACATCGATCATCGCGTCCTTGGCACGCTCCAGCGAACGATAATCTTCGTGCAGCGGCGACGTCTCCTTCACCAGCTTGTCCAGCAGCAGATGATATTTGAGTATGCGTTGCATGGGCACCGATAATATATCTCGCAGCTGCAGTTTGCCCACATTATATTCACGTTCACATTTCTGTACCAGCTGATCGATGATTTGATTCTTCTTGCAAATATCGGCCAGATAGTCGATGGCATTCAGCAAATTCGAGCAATACTCGCCGTAGATGAGAAATGGTTCGCGAAATTCCAAAAATACCTGACCCATTTTTTGCTTTGCCATCGTTGACAGCGATTCGCGGAGTTTCTCTAGAAATCTGGTATGTATGTCAGCCAGTTCCTAAGAAATACAAGTATTCAATTAAATTTACGTAAACGTTTCAAATTTTTAAGTAATTTACCCGTATTCGCGGAAATATGAGGCGGAGCTCCTCCTGATTGAGATGCCTTTCGAGTGGCAGCATGAACTTTGCTTTCAGCGCATTGAGCACATCCAAATAGTTTGATTCCGTGTCGATGAGTTCGCGTATGACATAGTCGCGCTGCTCGAAGCTGGTCGTCGATTGTGTCTACAGGGAAAAGATTACCACTAGTTAGTTATGTCTAATCCAAGTTCATCGGACGGAGCATAGGCAACAGCATAGCAGCCTCGTTACAAAATGATGCATGCAACTAAGCATAGCTAAACATTCTTTGCAGGCTTTTGTTTTATGCATATTTGTTTTTGTGGATGGTACAGTCGAGTTAAACCAAAATCAAAATAAATGAAAAAAATACGTTATAAATTACTACCTGGCCTCTACTCGTTCTGTGCAGGGCGCACAAATCTTGATAGACCTCCTCTTCTTTAGTGTTGGTGTGATCATAAACAGTTCCATTGCATGCAATATTGTCGGTGGTACTAAATGAATACACAAATACACAAAATAAATTAAAATAAATAAAAGAAACCAAAAAATAACACCAAATGTTTCAAAATTTAAATAAAAATCAAATAAACAAATTATTTGCGCCCACCGGGTGTTGGCCACATTTCGATAATGCAACTTAACATAAGATGTTTATCGATAGGTTTGTCGTACGACATTAACAGCAAATGTTAACTTAACAGACGTTGTACAGCTCCAGGGCTGGCAAAAGCAGCAGCAGCCCAAGCAACCAACCAATTTCTTCTTTTTTTTGTTTTTTTGTTCGTTGCACGTGCGTTGAAAGAGCATTTGTGGAGCAACAGAAAAAAAGACTGCGCAATGGAGCACCACACTTATGCGAAAAGTGGCTCCAAGAAGTGTAAGCACAACAAAGGACGACAATGGTGTGAATGAAATGACATTTTCAAAATAATTTCCAGGGTCAGCTGAAGAGAAACGTTTGCTAGTGACAAAACGCATTGAAGCCGAAGATTTGTTCTCCAAATACTCCTCGAAGCAGGCGGAGCCATGGAAGTGAGTATGACAATATACTTATTGTGACTATTGTTCTTTAAATTGTTTGTGTTGTTATTGCATTGGCAGAAAGTTCAAGGACATGGTGAGAATTGGCGACTACAGCGAACGAGCGCTGAGAAAGCAATGGCTTAACATGGTGCAACGTTACCGCATCCAGAAGGCAAACATGCAAGTGACACCGTTGAATCAACAGTGCATCGAGCTGCTCAATGAAGAGTGGGAGTTCTTTGGCCAGATACACGCATATATGACGCAACGCACCACCGACCTGCATTCCTATGCCCTCAAAGAACCAAATATGGATGCATCCAACAACTATAACAATATTGTGGCCATGCGTGGTCTGGTCAACGATCACGATTGCCTTGCCATCAAGGCGGCGGCTGTCATGCAACGTCATCCTCTGTTGCGTCTGCCCAAGCTGGCGGAGCCGACAGCGGAGCATCAGCAGCAGGCGGCTACAAGCAACAAGTTGCCGATAGCCGAGGAGCAACCCATCATCAAAGCAGAGCATATTGTCTACGATGATGACTTCCATGCGCTGGACGACGCATTCACCGATTCACTGGATTCGCTGGCAACGACCTCAGAACCTTCGGATCCTGTGGCCATTGAGGTATCCGACTTGTCGGAAACCGATTCAATTGCTGCTTCGTTAAAGCATGAAACCACAACGGAGCTGCCGGCAGCTGAGCCAGTAGCCACAGAGCGGATTGCAGCAGCGCCGCGCAAGGAGCGAGGAGCCAATCACAGGAAGCGTAAGGCATTGACGGAGCGTGAAAAGTATTATCGTCATCGACGCCGCTACGATCATCGCATGGAGTTGCGTCTGAGTGCAGTTTGTGCGGTTGCCGGGCAGCTTCTGGAGCGTTTGGTGCCCGATATCAATGTGACCCCGCTGCTCATAAACATCGATAACAACGAGGAGTTCAAGTGCAACAGCAGCTGCGATGACGACGACGATGATGATGATGAGGAGGAGAATAATGTAAAGGAGGAGGTGGATGATCAATGAGTGGAACTCCAACTTTTCTACAACTTGTTCCTGTTACTGCTCTACAAACAAATATAAAGAGTATATATACTATATATATATTGCACAAAACACAAATACTTGTAAACACTTTCACCTCTCGCCCAACAAAACAAAAGGCTGTTACATCTCCTAAAGACAACTGTGGGGCAAAGCGACATCGCACTCAATTTGATAATCAGAAAAGACTTGAGAGAGAATGAAGCGCGAAACCGGAACGCTAGATAGTTGAAAAGGCGATCTCTTCGAGCATCGCTACGAATTATTATAGATACTCGCTTATTGTTAAAACAAAAAAGAAGAAACACTAATCAGATATATATATATTATATAGGCCGCGGATTGAAAGAGCGCTAACAGCTGAGAACATAGTCCCTATGATGATTATTATTATTATTTGGAAACTAGAAATACATAATATCGACAAATAAAACTGTTACTATATATATGCATATGTATATAGACATACACAATAATCGAGAGAAATTTGATGATGAAATAAGTTTGGGAATTCGTTAGAATAATAAAAGCAAAACCGGGTCGAACAGCGCTTTTAAAACGTGTTAATTGTATAAACAAATAGCTGAAAATCTTAAATGAATCATAAGCAGTTTGACGATAAACAAATTATTTAAATGTAAGTAAGATCAATGAAGGGGAAATCGTCGAACTGGACAGTTAATAATTGTTAATAATCCATAAGTATTGCAGTATTGTATTTTCTTTATATATGATGGAAATAACCAGTTTCAAGATTAACGTAGAAAAATCGGAAGTTGGAAGCTGAAAAAGTAGGGAAACCGAAGAACGCAAATGTCCAAAATTCTAATTCCAATAGTAGTTTATATCACGAACAACAGGAATGAAATATATTCGCAATTAAAGAGTAAAATTTAGACTGACGAAGGAAAAATTTAACAACAACTCATTTTATCTATCTATCTATCAAAATATTCTAAAAGAAGTACATATTTAAAATAGAACAATAATAGGGTGGAGAAAATTGAGAAATCAATGAAGAAAATAAACTATTTCTAGTATCACAGCTGAAATTTAGAGATCTAATATAAGGAAACATATATTAGCTTAGAGATTAGATAGAAAATATCGGTAATTAGACTGAAAAAGAGGAAATCAATGACGGAAATCATCTATCTTAAATATTTCAACAGTATTTGAGAGCTGTAGTATCTCTTAAAGTAGGCTATACGTTGATTATAACCAGCTTTGCAATTAGTGAAGAAAAATCAGACTGAAATAGACAAAATTAAAACGGCACAAACTATCTTTTCTATCACAATTGTTATTCAGATTATGGTATCTAGTATATCACATATATAAGGGTAAAACTATCAGCTTTGCGATTAGAGAAGAGAAATTAGTTCATTGAGCTGCAATAAAAGGGGATACCAAAGAACGAAACAATGTCAATCCCAAATGTAATTTAGAGTTGTAGTCCCGCCGATATCACGATACATGTTCTTCTATCAACTGTTTACATATGAAACAAATGCCGGGTTCACAGATATGCATATTCAGTTTCGACTGGTTCTTATCTAAAGGGTCGCCTCCGGTGGCAAACAAAATACAAAACACAACACAAAATAAAAGAGATCCAAAAATTTTGGATCGATATCAACATTCTGTGGATTTAGATGGTTCCTATCTGTTGGTCGCATCGAGCCCCGTCATGACTCAGTATCAGTATTCGTGCCTGGCATACAGTGTTGATGCTATATAATCAGCCAAAATGGTTTCGATTATAAATATAGTCGTATAAAAGAAGAATCGTTGCCATTTCCGTTTGTTCCGTTTGCCATTTTTTCCATTTTCGTTCAAAGAAATGTTTTTTTTTCTTTTTACACGTATTCAATCGCATACTTAAGAGGTCTGTTTGCAAGGTTCGAGGTCTTGTAACGGATGGTGGACAGTTAGTGAAAGAAGGAGATAACGAAAACGAAACAGAAAGCAAAAGCAAATACAGTATATGTTATAAGAATGCAGGCATAATCCGACATCGACAAGCAAAGTCTATATGTCTAGATGTGTAGTTGTTGCAGGTGGGTGATTATGTATAGAGAGTGTAGAGTGTTACGTTTGTTGTATATGCGCATAGAGTAGTGTAGAGTGTAGAATGGGGTTAGGAGTAGCTTTGTGTAGAGTAGATTGTAGATAAATGTGTGAAAAATGTGGAGAGTAGAATAAAATGCAATGACTGTAATATAATTAGTGAAACTGTGAGCGAAATATTTTAATGGGTGTAGAGGAGCGTTAAAAGAAGAAAAAAAAAAATCATTATTGGAGAGATGCTTTTGGAGAGTTTAATGGACGATTGTTAAGGAATTTTGATGTTTTACGGTGTGTGGAATTCTTTTAATAGGGAAAATATTGTAAAGTTTGAAGTTTATAAAGCGTCGTCAATAGTAGAGGGTTGTGTAAACTGTGATATCTTTTTATATTGGAATTAAATTGCGATGCAGATTTGCAAGCCGGATTTAGGAAGGCTGCATAAGAATGGAAGAAATTAAAGTGAAGAGTTTGCAAGGTCGTATGTGGAATACTTTTTATTAGGGAGAAGTTGGTAAAGTTAGAGTGCGATGTAAAATATGATATGAAAACTGTTTAGAAAGAAATTAAATTGCCATGTAAGGTTTGAAGATCGGAAGTTGGAAGGTTGCTAAGGAACGGTAGGGAGTTAAAATGTATGGTTTGTGATCTTAGGTTTGTAAGGCCGGATTTATGAAGGAAAGGTAGGGAGTTGAAGTGTGTTGTTTGTGATGTAAGGGTCGAAAAGTCGGATTTATGTCAAGGGGTTTAAGCTATGGGAACTACTTTAAGCGTGTAGGGATTGTTGCGAGAGAAGCAAGTGTAGAGTTTTGTGTAGAGTGTGAAATTAACTGAAGCGCGTTGTGGAGTGTAGTGTGTAAAGTGTAAGCTCTTGTTGGGTGTCGAGTGTAGTGTGAAATGTGGTTGTTAATACTGCTAATGCTTGTTGTCGAGTTTAGCATACATACATACGAGCAGAGTCATGGCAGTTATTAGTTTTACATACAAGCAGGTTATTTTAGTATTTTTTTTGGGTGGTAGGTGGTTGGTGGTTGCGTTATGCGGATACGATTACGAGTAGACTAGTTTTAACGATTATCTTGTGTGTGTGTTTGAGGAGAGAGAGAGAATGAGATTAGTAGTAGTATGAGATTGTGACAGCACACCTCTGGTTTGACCTTGGACTGGAACGTGACATAGCACAGATCCTCATAGACCTTTTCATCGTCCTCGCTGTAGATGTCATTGATGTACGCATACTCGTGCTCCGTGGACATTTGCATCGACGAGCGATAATTGTAAACGGCGGCAGCGGCACGTTGCAACCTCTGACTCTCGCTGACAAACAGCGAGGATGTGGACGAGATGCTGCCAGCTGGAAACGAGCCAATTGCCGAGCTGCTCGTCGTTGCTTCAACTTCAGCAGCTGAAGTCGCCGCTGACGACGCCGCCGCAGCGGCAGCTGATGTGCTGGCGCGTGGCGCTTCCGCTTGTGGCGTTGGCGTTGGTGTGACGCAATCATTGCTGCAGCTCCTGGGCTCCACATCGAGGGACAAATCAAAGGAGAGAGCACGCAACTGACCCTGGACGGATTGATGATGTTCATTCCCGATGGCATCATGTTCGATGCTGGCATCACACATATTCGACAGCGAATCCTCGATGTAATCATCGATGTCCTCGGTGCCGTTCTCAATGGTTATATCGCTGTTCTCATCCTCCACCGAAAGTGAGCCGCTGTGCGAGGTGCGCTCGTAATATTCCGATGATGAGGAGCCTGTTGTGGTTGTGGCATCGATGCTGCTCGCCTTCTTCATGTCATGGCTGGTGGTTTGTTGTTGTTGTGTGTTGACGAGGGTTGGCAGGGTGGCAGAGGGAGGGGACATTGCATCACACACACACACACACACACGCAGAGATAGAGATAGATAGAGAGTTAGAGGGGTGAGAGTGAGAGGGGAAGGCATTGGCCAAGGGCAAGGCGAGACATTCAGTGAGGGACAGTATGGAAAGAGCGATATAGACAGAGAATGAAAGAAATAGAGAGAGAGAGAGAGTAGCAGAGAGAGAGAGAGAGAGAGAGAGAGAGAGAGAGAGAAAGATAGAGTGAGCGTTAGATAAAGCTTGGGCATTGGATATTCTTGTTGCTGTTTGTGGTGCTTGTTGTTTCTTGATAAGCAGTCAGACAAGGGCTTAAGCGGGTCTCGGTTGTATAATGCTATCAGGACAGAGAAGGGTCGCAGACGTAGGCGTAGGGGGGGCAGGGTCGTGAACGGAACAATCAGTCAGTTAGGTGAACGCATAATGAGACGCTGCTCTTGCAACAGGAAATGTAAAACGAACTGAAAACTCAACTCGAAACAGCAAAGCAAAGCCGAAAAGGTGTCGTCGCAAAGACTTCTCTTGGAAGGGGGCGCACAGGAGGGCGAGGAGAGGGGCACGCACTAAAGATAACATATGGCATTTGATGACACAAGTTGTTGTCGCTTAAACGTGTAGTTATCAATGCATTTGCACTTACGTCGAATGCAAATCCTTGTAAATCGCCTCATCCGAATGCGAACGTTCACTGGGCGACAGCTGCAGATTGAAGCCACTGCAAGGAAGTAAGCAAAAGTAAATAGTAAAGATACTAGGGAAATGGTGGCATGCCACAAAAAAAAGGGAAAAACTTACAGCAACTCGGGATGCAGTTGTTGAACCTTCCGGCACTGTGACAGCTTGGAGAGCGTGATGAGCACACGATGGAAGTTGCTCAAATCGTAGAGCATTGTGGGCTCAAACAGATCCGCATCACGAATGTTGAAATGATTGTGGCACACATCCAGAAACATCTTGATGTTCTTGCAGCAAAGGAACTAAATAGGCAGAGAAAGACAGAAGATATAGCTAAAAGCTAGAAGGATGATGATTAGAAAACACTTTACTGACCTGCGCCATTTGTGGCTTGCGGTTAAAGTCGCGTGCATCCATACTGGTGGGATCCAGATGGATGACCAGATTGCACAACAAGACGCCATCTCGCAGTGTCATCGCAAGAATGCGTATTTCGGCATCGGGAAGCGCCGCCTTGTGATCTATGGCAATTACCTTGCAACGCACCAGCCATGCAACGCATTCGCGCCACAAATCCCCATTGTCTGCGCCAACTGCGGCGGCGGCAGCTGCTGAAGATGTCGAGGTCATTGCTGCAGCGACTCCAGTGCTGCCAAAACTGTTGGAGGCCATCCTATATACGTCTGTGTATGCGTATGTTTGTGTGTTTGTGTATGGAGCAGCTGCTGTTATGGCGACTGCGACAGCGACTGCGGCTGCTGCTGTTAGTTTACACGCTGCTGCTGCTGTTGTTCTTGTTGTTGTTCAGGGGGTGGGGTGGGCGCTGAGGGAGCGTCAGGGGAGGAGACGTTGACGGGGCGTCGTCGACGTCGTCGTTTGGGGCGTGCGGCGCGCGCATAAATTTTTCGTTGCGTTTTTTTTCGTTTTTCGCTTTTTTGTTTTGTTGTTTTAATGAAAACAATTGAAATTCATCAGTTGGCCGTTGCGCGTTTGCCGTCAACAGATACACAGCGCCAACAACAACAACGCCAATGAATAGTAAATAACAACAACACTGCACAGCAGACGAAACAACGGGAAACTCTCACTCGCGCTAAATAACAACAACACTGCACACACCACAAATAAAAAAAGGAAAATACAAGCGAAATAAAAAACACACACAGAAATCAACAATTAGAACAACTTATTTAGAGGCGCGGGGGAGGGGTAGCGAAATGCGAAAAGTGGCAAACGACGCTTGTCTTGTGATTTCTTCTCAGCTATATTCAATTGATATTTGATATTTCACTCCACAGCACTTAATAGATTGCACGGAGGCGCTTGCACACACACACACACACTTGCACGCGCGCAGACACACACACGAGCTCCCGCACATACACATATGCAGAGACAGCAGCTGAAGAGGATGCGCTTGCTGTAATTAACAGCCGATTACTCTGCCACTTGCTATCGAGCTATCGATATGTTCTTTGCAAGCCAGCTGTTTAAAACAAAAAAAAAAATGACATAACTTTTTTTGCATTACAATTCAAAGGTTAGACAATATTTGAGAGGTTGAAATGTACGCATTGGAACAGTTTGTGCTCAAAATAATTTGTTAGAGCTCGCTGTTATCTAACGTATTCGCTGTTAAGCTCAAAATGGCACTGTTGGTGCGTCAACTGTTCTGCAAAGCCAAAGTAATATCGATAAGAGCACAACAAGCGGTTACAATTTGTGTGCAGAGTTGCATTAATACGTTGGATTATATCGAGTTATAAGAAAAAAAATTAAAATAAGTGCAATAACGTTAGTGATTAATTACAGTGAAAATGTAAAGTTTGTCTACCAACGTACGCGACGCGAATGCAATGCAGCTGTGCAAATAAGCTGTGCATGCATGAGCTTTGACTGGCCGCCAAAACTTATCAAATGCAAATAATTTCAATACTTTGTAGGTAACGCTTACTTTAATACTTCGTTTACAACCCGCACGCATGACGTAATAAGTAATATTAAATATGATCACTGTTTAAAAGGATCACACGGTAATTAAGTGCATTTCCAATCCTGCGCGTCTTTGAAATTTTCACCAAGTCGTTTAAGTGTAACCGTGGTATGTGTGTAAATTTAAAAATATACTAGAATTGTCACCGCGCACATGAAAGCATCGAAAGATAGATGGCGCCAGTGCATGTGTCCAACTGAAAAACAACATTTGTTAATTAACTAAGATCGCTAGAGAAAAGAACGTAAAATGAAAAAAGTTCTCATTACTACTACTGAAATTGACAAAAGAATATGCCCAATTTTAAAATTGAGCTTTTAGCCAAGAAATATTGTAGCAAAGATTAAGGCGCATATAGCAAGAAAAGCACTGAGTAACGCAAGCTTAATGTAGGAGCTTTTGCAAAACTGTTGCGACTTTGTTAACAGAACCAGGTTGATAGACAAACAGGCGGCTAACAACTTGTTGTGTGAACAGATTTTTGGAGGGGACGCAAGTTCGTTGCAAATTCAAATTCATTCGTCAACAGACTCTCGTGCGATTCGGTTCAGCTTCAGCGCTCTCTCTCTCTGTCTCTCAGTGTGCCTGTCTCAGACTGTCAGCTTTCAGGCAAAAGCAACAGCAGCAGCAAAAGCAGCTTAAACACTAACATAGTAGTCGAGCACTAGAGCATCACAGCGACAGTGACAGTCAACGATTTGAACGTGAAGCGGCAACAACAGCCAAAGAATATCCAAGAGCCAAAAGCCAAAAACAACAAACACTTGACGCGCGTTTACGGTTAGAATTTGAAAAGAAATATACATATATACCATATATATATAACGTACATAAAAGAATTTCGTGGGTGCGTGTGTGTTTGTTTGATTGTTCCTCTTTTCTTTTTTTTTGCTGTGCCACAAAAGCCAAAAAGGTGTTTGCATTCGACACTCGACGACAGTTTTGTGCCTGTTTCGAGTCGAAAGTTTTTAAATTCCTCGTTTCAAAAAAGAAGAAAAATAAATAAAAAAACCCAAACAGAGAATCGGGTGGAACCCATCAATTTCCTGCTTGGACCTGTCAGCAATCTAAAAAGCTACCTGGGATTAGCTGTGACACATAATCCGTAAATAACAACAGCAATAACAACAACAACAACAACTTCTATAATAACCGAAACGAGAACAAAAAAAGAAAACCCTAAAAAAAGAACGGTAAGTCTAAAGAAATAAATTGACTATATCAATTAGGACTCAAGCTAAAGTTGAAGAGGCAAGAATAAAAAATTGTTTACTTCACATTTCCAGAAAACAGAACAAGAAATGGTTATTACTTAAGATCTTTGCATAAAATTACCAAGCTTCAACCTAAGCTTATGCTTCGACCTTGTCTAGGGAATCTTTTATGTTCCCATATAGTTTATCTATCTTCCGAAAATAAAGTATATATATATATATATATAGATATATATGTGAAGGAAAAAAACAACCAATAAATTTGCCACTGATTCCACTTGAAAGTATGCTGCCTTCAGAGGGCGGGATTGAGGTTTTTTTTAAGGACTGGGGGAGGGGCATTTCCACTTCATTAATTTTGCGCTTGAAAAATATGTAAGTGAGAGAGCGTAAAAGAAAAACGTAAACAGCAAAAGGAGTTACGACTAACTGTAACTTCAACTGTCGTTTTTCCCAAAACAATTTTCAAGCAATTTTACTTAATTGCCTTCGCAGATAATAAATCATTTTCTTCGCCCGTATACGCCTGATTTGCCTGCACCCCCTCCCGCCTCACCGAAAAATAAATCGTTCATGGCCAACGAGCTGAGCTTAGTGACCGATGGCAGTCAGATGGATAATTTTTAGGGGTCGAACAGTGAAGGAGGAGAAAGAAGTAGGTGGAGAGGGGGGTGGCACAAAGGGGTAGTGTCAGCTCCATGGCAAGACCTTTTAGTTGGCCTTAAGATGCTGGTTGCTCCTTTCATTTTTATATTTTTGTTGCGACGTTATCTGTTTTTTGCTAATTAACTTGGCTGCTTGTCGCCGCACGCCAAACACGCAAACAAAAGAGGAGGGCACGAGATGAGGGGGTAAAGATGCAAAGAGATAGATACTATGCTTCGTTTTGTATTTCTTTGGAATTCGAAAATCTCATTAAAATGTTCGGCAAGCGTCGCCTTTTGTCGCCACGCGATGATGTCAAAAAGAAAGCAACAGCAACGACAAAAAAACCCTTTGACATAAAAGAAAGTAAAGCAACAACAACGCCGACGACAATGACAACAATCAACGACAATTGGTAATAGGCGATGGAAGCCTCAACTTGGTATTGGCTTTAGCTTTGGCTTTGGCTTTGGCGGGTTACGAACTGTATTTATTGTAGTTGAGTTTTTTGCTTCATCACCTCTCGCTCTCTGCCGCACTTAGCGAAGTAGTAATGCCAAAGTTTTTGCTGCGGAATAAACGACGAACGAAGAGTTTCAGTCCTTTAGCTCTTTGCTAAGCCAACTAGGCGTATGCGGAATTTAAATAAAATTCTTGCTTGCCAACATTTATTTACGTTGCGGCTGGCAGTTTATCTTGCTGTGTGCTGTGTGCACGTGTGCGTGTGTGTGTGAAAGTATCGACAACATACACATACATATATCAATGTGTGTGTGTATAGAAAGTTCTGTTGCTTATCCTTCTTCAGTTTGCTGGCAATGTTTCTTCAGTTGCTGCTGCTGCTCCTTCTTCGGCTAAGTAATTGCGGGCAAAAGTAATGACTGATGTCGGTTTCGCAAACACAACCTTTGCTTGTTTTAGCAAACACAAATGTGCTCTGATTATGTGTTTGAAATTCTTTTTCGTTTTCGCATTTCGCATCGTTTTTTGGTTTTTTTTACTCTTTTTTGCCAACAAATACGAGAATGTTTCTGTTCGACGTCGTTGTTGTTAACGACCCAACGGAGTAACGAAATGCGAGCATATACAATAATTAAAACATAGCTGCAAGTGTAATTATGTTATGTGGCATTAAAGCACTTTCCTACATAAATATATTTTGCCATATACCATTTGTTTAATGGCTTCGATCTCTTGACCGAATCCAGCTGAGCTCAGTTCTCAAATAAATCAAATTGTTCAAAGCATATTTTCAATGTATTTTATAGCATTCAATAAATGATCTATTACTTAAAACTTATAACTATAATTATGATTTAATTTATTTGAATTTTTATTCATTTTTTACAATTAAACTAATAAATAAATTGGTGTGTAAAGTATTCAAGAGTTTGCTCACACCGTCAATTCGTGAATTTAACTCTCTCAATTCTTGCATACTTTTAATGGCTTCAATCTCGATCTGATTCCAACTCAGTTCTGCACTTAACTAAAATTTGGAGCGTATATTAAATATTTTAATTTCAACATTTTAATTTATATTTACAATTTCAACATTGTGAATTTTAAATTTATAACTTCAAAACAGCTTACGTTCTTATGATATCAGGTTTGTCCTGAATTAGTTTTTCCTAAAATGTTTTGCACTGTTTTAACTAGTTAATAAAACAAAATCTAATATATATTTATATGTGTTTTGTGTATACTTATGTACTTACATGGCTCACATCTTTATTACATGATTAAATTATGTTTTTTTGACGACTGTTTGTCGCTGACCACAATTGAAATAAATAATTCAATTTCTGCATAAAGTAAGCAAATTTTTATACTCGTTACCCATAGGGCAGAAGGGTATTATAACTTTGTGCCTGAAGCGTTTGTATGTAACAGGCAGAAGTATATATATTCTTGATCAGCGTCAACAGTCGAGACGATATAGCTGTATCCGTCTATCCGTCTTTCTGTCTATCCGTACTTATGAACACCTATATCTCAGAGAATTTAAGAGATAGAGCTATAATTTCGACAGCACTTTTTATGTTTGGAAGCAGATCAAGCTTCAAATTTTTACGACGTCCACTTTTGGTATAGTAAATTTAAGAAAATCGAATGTCAAGCGTTATTTTAATGATTTTTGCTACATTCAATGCGATCACTTAAAAATTGTAGAAATGAATTAAGAAATACTTTTGTAGATAATCTGGTATATTTTGAATGAAGTACTATATCAATATACCAAAGATATCATTCGGTATATTTTTAGTATTTTTGCGGATTATTATGAGTACAGTTCTAGAATATCATATCAATATAAAATATATAAACTTTGCTGTATTTCAGTCGTATATTAATGGAATATTTGTAGAATTTATTGACAATATGAAATGGGTGTCTCACAGTCCAGCACACTCGATAGTAGCTTTCTTACTTGTTATTCTCAAAATTGTGGTAGTCAGATCCTTCCGCCTGGCCATTTGTTTAAATCATAGAGGCTTCAAGTTCTATGCTAGAATTTATATAATAAAATTTAAGTTTAGCAGTTTGCAAGTTATGATTTTTAAATCTGTAAATGTGTAATAATTGATAACCTATACTTGTTTGCAATGTTATAAATATTATCTTTTACTGACGACTGTTGTTGAGCACAATTTAAATAAATAATTTAATGGCTGATTAGAGAGTAAAGATCTGGCTCAGTCTGATTTCAAATGAGATTCGTTCCCAAAATTCTTAGCAAATATTGGTTAAATGCTTTAAAATATGCTTCATTGAAAATATTGGTTTACAATTTGTCTTTTATATTTTTAAATGTATTATTTATATTCTGAAATAGATAGTTTTAAAATAACTCTACTACTATTATTTTTACTTCATTTTACATTTTCCTAATGAGTAAACAAAGAATTTCGTAAGTTCTTGAATTTGTGTAGTCAAGAGTTTCTCACTTTCCTGTTCTCATATACTTAAAGGAATCGATCTGAGCAAATTTCTTCAACCCTTTGTAATAATTTTTAAAGTATTTTAATTATCCGCAAACTACAGCCTTGAGGTCAACTCTTTTCTCTATCTATTATGTAAACTGGAAAAAATTCAGCACGTTTTGCTGAAGGTAAATCGAATTTGGTCAACTTACGATATAATGTGCTTTAATGTCTGTCGAGTGGCTGCCACATTCTATTACAAATTAATTGAGAACTGAAATTATAATTGCATTTTATCTTTTTTTTTCTGTCGTTGAGTGTGTGTGTGTGTGTGTGTGTGTGTGTTGTGTGAATACAACGCGAACAAGCATTTGTCTCTTCGTCCTTAAATAACATACACCAACACATACATACGTGTATGTTCAGGTGGTGCACACTGGAGGCGAAAAATAAAAATTATAATTAAATAACACAAGCGAATTGGGACGAGTTGAGTCGAGTTAAGTTCAGTTGAGTCTGTGGGACGGAAGTGGAGTGGAGTGAAGTGGAGTGAAGTGAGTTTTAACCAGTTAGGAGAAACAGCTCGACCAGAGAATGTGGCCATAATTCACTTGACTGCCACCAGAGTTGACCAAAATGTGTCAACAACGGGACCAACGGGCTATAATACTACACTCCCTCTATGTACACTTATATGAAAACTAAGTAAAGTCTCTCACTGAGGTAGCAAAAACATGCCACTAATGGCCATGCGTGCAGTGTTCTTCCTCTCTTACTGTGTTATTTTTTTTTTTGTGGGCTTGTGACAGGCGGCTGTCATTTGAAATGTGTTTGTGTGTGTGTGCTGCGTGCTGCGTGGTACAAAATACGAGCAAAAAGAAAAAAGTAGTATCATGTCTCGCAACAATAACTCATACAAAAACAAAACATAAACAATGTGACGCCTGCACATTTGCAAAACTGAAAAGAAAACTTGCAACACACACACACACACACACACCCAGAGAACATTGTTCATAAATTTGTGAAATAAATGTTTACAGACATTTTGCACGATTTGTGTGTATGTGTGTGTGTGTGTGTGTGACTAAAGTGAGTGCTCATTCAAGGCACTCGCTGACATGTTTTTTGCTTGATTTAAAGGCGCCAAAATTCCAAATGCAAAAGTTGCACTCAAAGACGTCAGCGATTTCTTTATGTTCTTTTCATTTTTTTCACTTTATTTGTGGTAGTTTCGCTTGCTTAATAAAAAAACAGCTTACGACGCATCGTGACTTTGAGCGCGCCTTAAGGTATGCAACACTTTTTTTACCCGAGCCTGTTGAGTGCGTTTTAAAGTGAAAGCAAAGTACAGTTGCATTTCATATTAATATGCATAATTTGATTTAGTTTCTCGTTTTTGCGTTGCCTTTGAAATGCGCAAATTAAACGTTTACTTCATCAACAAAACTTTCAAAAGTGTATAGCAGCAACAGAAGAAGCAACAGCAGAAAGCTGAAAGCTGAAAGTATTTGTTGAACAATTTCCATTAGATTTTGAAGTACACTTTGCATATTAAATGGCCGAGTAACATCAATTAAACACTTTTATATTTCTGCCACCTTCCTCCCTCCCCTCCCCCTCCCGCGTCAAGAGAGTTCAGTGAGGAACTCAGCAAAACATATACAAATAAATATTTCAGTATGAAACACTCAGCAATAGGTCACTGGACCTGCCACCCAAACAGTTCAGTTAGCTAGTTCTGCATTTTTTTTGTGTTGGTGTTGTTGTTGTTGTTGTTGCACCCATATTTACTCGTACAGCTCTCACTGGACACCAGGCAGCTAAATGGCAAAACTTTGTAGGGCACTTGAAAAACTGCAGCTGTAGCTGCAACATCGAAACGATGCAACAAAAAGGGAAAAATAGAAGAAAAAATTGCAAATAAAAATGAAATGCCGGCCAATTGGCTTGAGTGGTCTGAGAGTGAAAGGAAGTACGAGACAGCAATAGAGAGAACAAGACCGAGAGCTAGAGAGAGAGAGAGAGAGAGAGTGGCGAAGCACCTTAGTACAAAGTGGTTTGCATTATACTCGCACTCGCATTCGTATCTGGTCTGGTCCTGTAGAGTGCCTGGAGTGGCAATAGCAATAAAAAGGTCCAGCTGCATAAATGCATCTGTGAGCTGCATCATTAATGCACTTTTTGAACGCTCTCTGCATTCTATGTTATATACTTGCTGGCCAACTAACACAGCAGCAGCAGCAGCAGCAGCTGTTGAATGTCGATCGAAGTAAGAAAGCTGCCAAACAGCAGATTGAACTTAGCCCGAAACCATGTGCACTCGCACTAAGAATTAATAACGAATCGTTTCAAGTGCTTGTTGCACGCCACCAAATGCAAGTCACTTTTAAACTAATAGTATCTATTTACTTGTATAAGAATTGAAATAAAATAGGGATAAACTATTTAGGAAATATTTAATAAAAATATTGTTATATTTTTTGTTTCAAGTAGTGGCAGTGCTTACTTTAAGCTAAAATAAAATACTAATTCGTTTTTGTATGTTTATTGAATCTTAGTTGTCATCGATTAAAAAGTAAAATTCAACGTGATAACAAAATAATTATTATTTTAAATAGCTGATGTTGAGCGTTGATAAGTAGTTTAGTTAGTGAAGATAACAAATTTAATATATTAATATTCAGAGCTGCAAGGGGAGGTTGATAGAGTAAGCTGCTTTTAATCATCTGAACTAAATGGCAAAACAAGATTTAGTTATCTTCAAGCTGCATAAAATAATCAAATGAAACTTCAGGTTGTTTTACAAATCCCAGAAATATTATATACAACACATATATCTTTAATACATTTACGGCAATTGTATTTCGAGATTCTGTTTTAATTTCATCGACAAATTCATATATATATATATGCAGCTACTTGAATAGGACACCCTGAAAGCTCTCTTTACAACTGCTCATAACTCGAAAACGGAATTGCAAAATAACGTTTTTTTTTTTTTTATATTATCTGTGTGCAAGCATTCTTCGCTCTTTTTCAAAAGTTCTTAGTAACAATAAATTACAGTATAACGTAGGAATCTACTACATTTCCTTCGAAATTCAAAAAGGAAGAAAAGTCAATGAATTCAATTAATATGTTACATGACATTTTGTTAGTACAATTTCAAATAAATTAATAATTTTCTGTGGTATGTGTAATTTAATAAAACAAATAAGAATGCAGCACGACTGTGAGATACCCTCAACCCTTTTTGAATTAAAGCAAAGTGCGGTATAAAATTTAAATAATACCAAATTAATTAATGTGCCGCAAAACATTAAAAATATATAAATTATACCAAATTATTTGGTAGATTCCATACTACTTCATTAAAAATAGAGCATAGCATGCAAAATATACCAGATTGTTAACAAATATACTAAAATATCGATTTGGTATGTTTCTACACTATTACATTCACAATATACCATAGAGTAAAAAATATACCAGATTGTCAACCAAAACAACTAAGACCCCTAGTAAGTAGGATTTCTTTAATAACTTTTACGATTTTTATCTGAACGCATCCGAATTTCATATTACTTGACCTCATCCAAAATAAGAAATTATCTGGTTTAAATTATACGATAATTTAAAATATTGTCAAAGTTGTATTAAATTGGAATGATATATTTGATTTGTGTTATGGAAGAGCCATATCTTTTTCATAAAATATGCTTTAGCTTTGGATATCGTATAAGTCGAGCCCAAAGGCCTTTGGACCTCTATGTGTGAGAGAGAGAGATATTTAACTGGGCTGTGTTGTTTGTGTTTATTGTTTTGGGCACGCTTAATTTGCCGCAGTATTGCCTCTTTTTTTGTAGTTGTTGTTGTTGTAGCTTTCTTTCTTTAATTACACTCTGGTCATTGTGCGGGGCGCTGTTTGCCCTTTTTGGCCCGCAAAATCCAGCGAAGGGCATCACGTAATATGGCAGCCGACTGTTTGCCTGCTGGCTGGCCAAATATTTTACGCTCGACGTGGCAGCAGCCGCAGCAACAGCCGCAACAGCAGCAGCAACAATTGGGAAGTTAAGTGAGCTTGCAAGAACTGTGGCAACAGCAGCTGCAACAACAACGACACAGTGACAACAGCAACAGCAACAGCGATGGCAGCGATGGCCGCACAATGCGACCCGTAAGCACGGCTCGCAAATACACACACGTACACAAGCTCACGACCACGCCACGCCCATGCCCACAATCACACACACACATACACATGCTCATGTACAGCACAAAGCCGCTAGCAATAATGGCCATGAAAAGCGCGCCAATATTTGCTGGCGAAAACGCAACCGCAACCCACATTCCGCCCCATTTCCCTCTCGCCTTCGTCTTCGTTTCATTTCCATTCTCACAGCCTCAGTTTCACATGCCCCAAATCGCCAGTTGGTAGTGCAAAAATATCATTTACAGTTCACAATTGTCAAAGAAAACTGTGGCATGCTTTATTTTTGCATACCCGCTACCCTAAGAATGTGTAACCGAGTATGTGTAACCGATAGAAACAGACTCTGTAAAGTTAATGTTAACAGTCCAATGTTAACTTTATGTATGTACTTGTCTTTAAGAACTAGACAAACTAACATCAATTAAATAAATAAAAAAGAAATAAACCTTAAATGTGTGCTATCAACACTTAACTTGCAGAAGCTGTGTAATAAATTTTAACAATTGAATGTTAAGGTTATGATGCGAAATAAAGTGGAATGTTAACTTGTGCAAATATACACTGTAAAACATACATATGTTAAAAGTGGGATGTTAACTTTTCACTTGTAGTTAATAACAAGCAATATCAATAAATTGACCGTAATTAACTACACCATTTTTTTATTTACTGAGTAGAAATACGTCTACTTACTTTATAAATTATAGTAGTCGATGGGCTTAGTTGCTAGCACTACCTTCTTTTAGTTATTCTATTATTCTGTATAATAATTAACATGTAAATAATAATAATAATATAAATTATTGAAAAATAATGCTAATTAATAAGTTATTGCTTAAATCCTTGACATGATAAAGTTACTTAAAGCTTTCAATAAAAATTATGAGCAAATGATTTAATTTAATTTACAATATTATATTCTATAAAATGCAGAAATATAATGATAATAACGTTAACTTTCCATTAATTAAATAAAATTAATTTTCTTGTTGTATACCTCAAAAATATTTAGCAGGTGTCTCACCATCGAGCATACCCCACTGCAGCTCGTGTGGTATATGTGGTGATATAGCTGTGTATGGATGTGTGTGTATTTGCGTGTGTGTCGAGTATTGGTTTGTTTGGTCGCTTTATGCGTGTGGGCAGTAAGCGTTTGAATCTCACTATCTCTTCCCTCTTCTCTCTCTCCCTTTCTCTCTTTGTCTTTGTCCTTTTCGATCTCGCATTCGCATCGTATTTGCATTGTGACTTTTTAATTGCATGTGCTGTATTGTTGCTCCTATATATACATATGCACGTACATACATACATACATATATAACAAATAGTACATCTATGTACCATATGTAGAAAATTTATGTTCGCTCTGTGCTTACGGAGCGCATTTAAGTTAATCAGCTTTGTTTACTTGCGCTTCACCATTTCACCTATTCGGCAACGTTGGAACAATGCTTTTCCATTTTCTGCATAGCTATTAGCACAAGAAAATGTGAATTCTGAGTTTGTTTTACGTTTTCCTCGGAAGTCACGAGGAGCCATTGTTTGTTCGCCTTAAAATTCCAGTGAAATATTCTATTTTTGGCAAGCAGTATTGGCGATGTGTTTGCTTAATGATGAGCTGTCCACAAATATGCATTTTTAAAAGTGATGTTGAATTTTTAGCTGCGGAAATGTTTGCTTTAAATATACCATAATTAAGATATTTTTAATTGTAGTTGCGGGGATCTAAAATTCAAAGCATTAAAAATAATTTTTTTCAACATTAAGTCTGATTATATTTAAGATTTTTTTTTTTGTAGAACGATGATTTTTTTGGAAGTAATGTATTACATTATTGTATGCTATACATTTTATTAAATTATCCGTATATTTTCATTTATTATTTTTGCCTTATTTTTTGTGAAATTTTGCTTTCGCATTTTTTTCCACACGCATATCACGAAAATGTAAAAAGTAAAATTCGATTGACCAATAAAACCAAACACTGCGAGTAATTTAATTGGATTTGTGCGAAGAATTTGACATAAGCTCGTGGCGCAAAGAGGCTTTATTTATTTCAATAATAAAAATTAAAATATTGTGCGTATTGCAACCAAATAGATTTAACAAGATTTTAAATGTTCATTTATCGTTGTGGCATAAATGTTTACTTTTTTTTGCTGTTGTTAAATCGCTCAATAAATAAGTTGTGTGGAACATTTTAATCGCAGCTAAAAATATAAAATGCTACAGCATTCGGTCATCAATCAAGTTAACATATAAATCGTGGACTTTGTGGAGTTTTGCACAGTCGCACAATAGTGCAAATTAGTTTTTATGTGGCAGCTCGCCCTTATCCTTGATCCCTTTTCCAGTTGTGGCACGTGCCCCAACTATACATAGCTATAACTATGTAGCACACACACACACACACACACACATTCAAAAGAAGGAAAATCGAAATCAAGGTTCTATAAATATCAACAACTTGGCTGCTGCTGCTTGTTGCTGCTTGTTTGCAGAAACTTTTCGTTGTGTTCGCTTGCTTGCTTGTTTTGAAGGATATATGTATGGTAGTTAGTGGGCGTGGCAGGCTGAGTGGTCGGTTCCACTACGCGGCGTAATGCATTCTACTGCATTGATTGGCTTGCCTCGGGGGAGCCTCGCATGTTGTGAACAAAATGTCGTCAGCCTACGCTGCGTATGCTTGATGACTTTGAGTGGTTTTTATGAAATTTTGGACTACAACAGGCAACAGGCAACTGGCAACTGCTTTGCAATTGTCTCTTAAATGCAATTGTGTAATTGCAATTGCAGTGCAACCCTTTTGTTTAAAACTCCCCAGAGAACAAACTCTCCATCCCAATCCGAAACCCAATCCCAAGCGTAGCTAACTAACCATCTGGCAATGTTGATTTTCCTTTTCTCCCTTTGTATGGATTTTTTCATCATTTTTATGTTTTTTTTTCTTTTTTTTTTGTTGTTTGCCGCTCCCAAGTGTATGGCAACAAAATGCAGTTTTGCTGCAGTGCAGAATTCACTTATTGGTAGCATATTGGGTGATTTACTTGACTCTTTTCAACAGGTGCAGCTGTGTCCTGGCCAAGCCAATAAAACAATGCAAACAACAACGAAAGATCATCTCAATTTCGAGTTGGTTTTAAATATAAGGCAAACAACTTGTATCTAGGTTTTATAAATACAATTCATACCTATTTTTGTTTGCGGTCCAAAGAGCATTGTTGAAGTGTTATTGTTAAGCTACTTTTCCAATTTATTTTCAAGCCAATATCAATTGACTGTAACCGATTTTAGATGTTCAACTCAAGTTGAAATTTTGTGGAATAAATTATAAATAAAGTGCAATGCTAACTATGCAATTTGTTTAGTATCCTTAAAAACGCATTTTACAAATTCGAATTTTTAGAAATTGGAATTTGATAAAATAGAAAATTTTGTAAAATTTAAAATAATACTTTAAGTAAAATTTCGAAAACATTCAACTTAAAATTACTGCTCAAGTTGCCATTTATTCGATTTTTATATTGCTTTTATTTACTAAATGAGATACTGAAGTCAGAATCATACAAAATTTCCGTACGGCGTTTAAAATAATATAAATGGAAAATAAATTGGAAAATACTTAAAGATAAACGAAATTTAGAATAATAAAACTTTTGTAGGGCAATTTGAAATACACTCAAGTCAAAGTTTAAAGAAATACTCAAACGGAATAAAATAAAATGTCCAAAATAAATTGTGTATAGTAGTAAAATAAATGCAAAGTTCAGTGTGCAAAGAAACAATTTCCTTTTGCTGCGAGTCTCGAGCAACTCTCTATTGATTTGGCAGTCAGTTTAGGATTACAGATCACTCAATTCGAAACTAAGCTAAGCAGCGTACCCTAATAATGAACACAAATTGTGCTCCAGAAATGTGCGCCTTGGAGTTACACCCACAGCCATGGAGAAGGAAGTTAAATAAGGATTCAACTGATATGAATTTGAGTGTGAATTGGGGACACGCAAAGCAGCAAGTGTGGAAGGGGCGAGAGACCTGAGAGATAGAGAGCACCCAAGTGAGCAGTCGGCGACAGTATGAATGAATGAATGAATAAGTTCATGGCATAGTAAGGGTGTGTCTCCCTCTGTGTTTGTGTTTGTGTGTGTATGTGTGTGTGTGTGTGTGTGTGTGCTGGGGTCGCAAAGCCATAAAGTGCCCAAGCCCAGGGGTCAAACGCACAAACTGGCCAGCAAAGCAGAGGAGTGAGCTGTGGGAAGTGTGGTGAATGTGGCAGCAAAATAAATAAAAAAAAAAAACAAGTAAGAAAGCTACAGTCGAGTGTGCTCGACTTTGAAATACCCGCTACCAATTTTGAATAAAACACACAAAACAGTGCGGTATTTATTTTAAAAAATACCAAATTAATATTCTGCTAATATACTAAAACATATCTAAGGCTGTAGTTGGTATATTGATATACTACTACATTCAAAATATACCATAGCATAAAATATACCAGATTGTCAGCCAAAGCAACTAAAACCCGTGGTAGATGATTTTTTTCCATACAAGAGAATTTATAATTAAATGTATTCAACAATTTGTATCCAACTAAATTGTAAGGAATGGAAAATACTATAGTTCTGTACCATCCGTGACTGGCGGAAGTGGGCGTGGCTAAGTTTGAAATAAGCTTGATCTGTGTGGAACCATAATAAGTGCTGTCGGAAAATTATACATCTATTTCTAATAATCTCTGTGCTCTAGGTGTTCACATGGACGGACAGAAAGACAGACGGACAGAAAGTTATGGCAATATCGCCACCTCTGTTAACCCTGATCAAGAATATATATACTTTATAAGGTCAGATATGCCTCTTTCTGCCTTTTACATACATTTCCTGAAGGCACAAAGTCACAATACCCTTCTACCTTATGGGTATCGGATATAAAAAAAGGGACGCAACACACATTGCGTTTAGCCGCAGTTCAGTTGAGTTTAGCTGGAGCGTGATGCTGCTGTCTATTTAAAGAAGTGTATCTCACTTTTTGCTTGCTTGTTGCCTTCAACACGACACGAGTGTATCTGTTGCATGTACATACGAGGACCTGGAGAAGTAGATGTTTATACTATGTGCATAGATAACTGCGAGTACAACAGCGACGTCGGCGTTGGCGAGTAGAAGTGTCGAAAAGTGTTTGGCTCTAAAGCGTTTCGCAGCCACTCTCAGCGGCACTTGTCGTCAAGGTCGGCCAGCGTTCTTAACAATTTTCCAAAGTGAGCACCAAGCAGACGCTCAAAGGATCTGTCAGCAGTCAGCAGTCGGCAGTCACAAGGACTTTCAGCGACAAACTGTTGATATTGAATTGCGGTTAGAAGACGCGCCACGTTGACCAAGCAATGCAAATTGTTTGTTTCTCCCACTGTCTGTCTATCTATCCATCTATCTTTCGCTCTCTGTCTCTCTGCCTGTCTGCCTGTCTGTTTATCTGCCCACTTCTTTGTTGACATAACGTGAGCTGATTTCCCTTTGATACAGTATGCCATACAAAATGTGAGAAATAGATTTACTGTTACCCTTCCAAATGCCATGGGCCACATATACTTATGTGTATGAGTGTGTACACACCCACATCGAAACCCACACCCACCCACACACACACACACACACACACTCAGAGACTACTTCGAATAGCCGCGTCATCACCTGTTTATTTGACATTGGCATATTCATTTCATTTGTCAAAATGTCCCTCGAATCCAATTGAAAATGCAATGTGGATTTTGCGTCTACTCGCCTCTGTGATTTTGTGCCTGAATTAACATAAAAGAAGCATGCGTAGGTGCTACTACATAATAAATAAACATTAAGTGATTCTTTGTGTGTGTTTACTTCGAGTATTCGTTGTACTCACACTTCGTATGCATTTGCTTCTAATTCGCCTTGTTTTATCGTAGATTGCAGCAACTTAAAAGCATTCAAGAGTATCCTGTAAAGCTATCTTTAAACTGTACTTAGTATTTTAGTATTCTGAAGGTATATACTTTTTGTTTTTCTACATCGAGCTTACACGTGATAAAAGATATGAATTCATTATGGCGACAGAGTGTTAAGGCATCGTTATACCTTAGGATTTAGTATTTTAATATACTGAATATATGTACTTTATCTCTAAACTATATTTAACAAAAATATATCATAATACTTAGTATTTCTATTCTATGTATGTATATATTTTAATTTTCGTTTTTTTACATTGAGTTTTTAAACTACAAAACTGAAGTATTCCTCAGAATTTGGTATTTTAATAGACTGAAAATATATGCTTTATCTCTTTATTTAAATTAACTTTTACTACGTCAAAACTATATCTAACAAAAACATTCCATAACTTTTAGTATTATATTATACTGCAAGATATTGAGTTTTTAATTACAAACCTGAATAATGAATAGTCTGTATCTATAAAGTGGGAAGGCATTATTCTATCTCAGGATTTAGTATTTTTATATACTGAAAATGTATATTTTATCTTTAGTTGAATACGTTTTCAAATGAACTTCTACTACATCAAAACAGTTCTGGGTTTTATAGGGAGAATAATGTGAAAACCACATCCTTTATAATTCCTCCTTAGTTTTGCAAGAAAACTAAATAGCATCTCTCAAAATCTTACCCATTTTCATTTGAGATAGTCAGCGCAGTTACAAATACTTATAGTCTGCAATGTTTCCGCTCGAGTTGGCTCGTTTGCCTCTTGTTTATTTGCAACACTGTCACATTAGAGACAGTTAGAGCTCAATGCCGTTGCTTGTTGTCACTTAAGCACTATGCTGAGGATGATGTTAACAATGTGCGCAAGTCTGTTTAACACGTCGTCATCAAGCCTCCCTCCTCCTCCCTCCCTTCTCACTTCTCACTTACCATTTCCCCTTCTGGCAGGGAGAAGAGAAGGAATAAGTGACCGGATAATTTGCGTGAGCTGATTCCGAGTGCTCGACAGCAGCTTAATTGTTTTGTTGATAAAATTGTAACATTGGCTAATGACTAATTGAATTTTCTAAGGCCAAGCGAACTTAGAAGTGTATTATTCTGATGTTTTAAGTGGGCAACAAAATAACTAGTTGTGTATGCCAAAAATGCAAATGAAATGCAGAAATATGTAAGCATGATTTATGTAAATTTCTTGCTCACAAGTAATATAAATTTGTCATATTATTTAACAGTTCATTCAAGCATGTTTAGGAGTTTGGTAAACATTTTGTTAGGAACCTAAGCATAACAAAATTAAATCTAAACATCACATGCTGCAGCACTTTTGCATAATAAGAGCGTATGTATGTCGAGAATAATTGTCAGGCATAATTGTGCAATTATTGTCAGATGGCAGTTGACAAAAGTGCAAATTGCTTTGTTGGGTTAAAGTTGAAAAATGTCTGTGGCACTTCCCACTCTTAATAGTTTAATTGTGCAAGAGAACTAAAGTGGTCAAAGAAACTGACACGTTGCAAAATTTGGAATGCTAAATATACGAAAACACTTTAATTTATCTGATTTAGTGAAATCTGCAATTCATTTATATTGAAAAATTTAAATACTGTGAAAAAGTGAGAAATTATTGAAGTGTTTAAAAATGAAAACGTATTCAACCAAAAATGAAGTATATCTAGTATATATTTGTAGTATAATTAAATACTAAGTACTAAGGTATACTTTTGTTAAAGCAAACAGTATGTATTTTGCAGTATAATAAAATTCTAAGTTACTTATGCCACAAGTTAAAATAGATTATGCTGCAATTAAAAGTGTTCTTAAATTTGTATAAATTGAAATGATGTGGAAAAGTAAGAAATTATTAAAGTTGACTTAAAAGTAAATAAATATCTAGTGACTTCTTTTGAAATACTTTTGACTTTAATATTCCAAATGATGTGGAAAAGTGAAAAGTGATAAAACATTTACAATAATGACAATAACTTATGTCTTTGTACATTGAAATACCAAAAGTAAAACTCATACAACGTTAATTACGTTGTATTCAATGTAATGGCAAGAAGTCTCTGCTCCTTAAACAATGCTAAGTAATTGAAAAACTATCTGAAAGTATAACAATGAAAGGAAACTAGCCAGCTTTAATGAAATTAAATTATAATCGATGATGTAGTAGTATATATAACTACTACGAATATATCTACAGGGATGTGGCAAAAATCTTTGTTGATTGCTTTTCATTTAATTTGGGAATAGGCCTTTGTGGATAGCAGCGGCAACAAGGCCACTCACTGTTTTTGGCTGCTGTTTGTGTAATTGGCAATTTGCAAATTAAATTGAGAGCAATTATGGACGGGTTTGGTTATTGTTGCTCTCAAAACTTTTGGATCTACTATTAGGCAAGGCAGCAAGAGCAGCATGGAAATGGAAACGAATACACAAATGACATGAATAATGCACAAGCTTTAATTTTCATTCAATTAAAACGGACGAAAACAATCGAAATCCAAGCTAATCCTGACCTTCAAAACTGAACTTGCCAAATGCAAATGCAACGCAAAACGTAAGGAATGAAGACCTCATCAAGGAGTTATGGAGCATTCAATGAAACTTGATGCTAAAGTCAATTGTTTTGTTAATTGAAATGATGGCTACATTAATAAGACCAAAGAGAATTGCACTGCGTCGTAAGCAACAAACACGCTTTACATAAATGTTGTTTGATATCAAGTTTCCCACAAATAATTGATTAAAATAATAATATTTTACAATGCTTCGATGCTTTGCATATTTGAATGAATATTCAAAACCGTGTGACTAAATTTAGCGTTGTCGTAGAATATGTTTTTCTACCTTTTGCCATGCTATTTTTTTATTTATTATATTTATTTTTTTTTGTGTTTCGTTTAAACCTAGTTGCTGCTGTGTATAAATAAATTTGTATTGATTTTGTATCGTTCTTATTTAATAATACTCGCAGCAGCAGCAGCAGCAGCAAAAGCAGCCGCATGTGTGCACACTTGTAGTATTCACGTTGCTCTCGTATTTCATCCAGCTAAGTTTTGCAAAATTGAAATTGACTCGAGTGTCAGGCAATTGATTCAATTACGTGTAACACAAGACAATTTGCGCGTTCAGTTCGTTCAGCGATTTGCTAGCAACAACGCAGAAAATAAAAAAAAACGAGACTAATTCATCACAGTGATAATTAAATAAGCATGATCTAGTGGAAGTTTATTTTGCGGTTTTTCTTTTTGGTTGAATTTCAATTTAAATTATTTATTTTTCGCTGGTCGCCTAAAAGCGGGCAACACAATTTTGTCTCGATACACATTTCCGCTAGCTAAATGTCAGCCATTTTGTTTTAGTAATGCGGCTGTCCAGAAAACATGAACAACCCTCTCCGTTCTCCCATCCCCTCCCATCCCCTCCCCTCCCCTCCCTCACTTTCCACCACCACTACCTTAACTTAACCCCGTCGCTAGTGGCCTGCCCAAACGCTTTGGCGGCAGCTCGCAAAAAATATTGAAAATTTATTTATAGTCAAATACGGTACAGTGCACCTGTTTGCTGCGGGTAGCTGCTACTGTTCTTGTTCTTCTACTTGTTTTTGCTTTTGTTGTCAACACTCTTAAATGTGAGTGTGTTTGTGTGTGTGTGTGTGTGTGTGTATACACAACAAATGTTTGCTGTTGTTGTAGTAGCTGGGGTGTAAAAATGATTGAGTGCTTGAACTCATCTTTTGTGCCGCCTTGCATCCGCTCGCATCGCCCTCCCGCATCAACAGATTCTGCAGAGCGTATACGCATCCGGATACCCTGTACTCTATATTACGCAGTGCGCAATTGCTCTTAAATATGCTATTTGAATTTGCAGTTATCAATTTAAATGCGCTACAGGTTTGAGTCAACTGTGTTGAAGCATTTAATATTGTTTAAAATACAGAGCAAATCAAATTGGAGATAAAAGTAAAATAAATTTATACTTAATGAAATTACATTTATTGTGCAATATATTCACACTTTTGTTAAGCACTGTGTTTAAGCTCAGCTTAAATAATTGAATAGCACACTTTCTAAGCCTAACGTAATCGAATACAAATTGTGCCCATCTTACTTTCTAAGCTTAATCTTATCTTAGTAATAAAGTGTTTCATGAAACTAACTTTGTCATTTTAATTAAGCTCAATAGTTGTGGAAATGGGAAATAAACTGAAGAGATACTAAAATGATAATAAAATAAATTTAAAAAGTGATTTAGAAAATCATTAAAATTTACATTTCGATGCCAATAATTTGTGCAATAAAAATAATTACTTCTAATATTTAATATTGCAGAATTAATTTGTATAGATTATGAATATAATACTTTCAGAAAATAATTGTATAGTTTATTTATGACAAATATGGATTGGTTGAGAGCTGAGTTTAATTACTTCATACTTTATACAATATAATACTAAATTACTTAACATTAGTAATTCTATGATTTATATATGATACAAATAATTATTCATTATACTCGATAGCTAAGAATGAAGTTCTCAGTTTATTAATATGGCTAAAACAAGTGAGAAATTGAAATTTCTGTAATACCCAGTTTTGTTGTACTGTAAATTTAGTTACTGCTATTACAGGGTACAGCTGAGTCGTGCATATATAATATTACGCAATTGCTTTCGGGCCAGGTTAAAGCTGAAGCTAATGTTACGCTGCTCGTCGCTTTTAAGTTGTATTGAAGGTAGCGCTTCATATTTTTGACTATTGTTGTTGTTGCTGCTGCTGCTGCTGTTGTTGCTGTTTGGAGAACGACACAGGAAAATTACCAGATAACAGCCAGAAGCTGCCTAAGCCAGAGGGCGGCCACTGTCAACAGGGCGATGCGATGCGTTACGACTCAACTCGACTCGACTCGATGTCTGTCCCTCTTTCGACTGCCGAGTCGACTGCCGACTGTCGCCTGTTGTCTGTCGTCAGTCTTTGCCTTCCAGCCAGTTTGTTTGTATGCACTTCAATAAAAATTTTGCATACGCTTCAATTCACTTCACTTGCCACACGCTCGCGTGTATACACACACACACTCACACACACACAAGGAGAGAGAGAGAGTGATACGCAGACATACGCATAAAGGGCGACGGCAAACAACGCACCTGTAATGCCTGTAACGCCCTCTGGCGGCAGTCGCACGAAAACATTGCTTTGTATTATTTCGTCTGGCATTTTTCGATTATATCTGTATGTGTATTTGGGTGTGCGAGTGCCTGTGTGTGTGTGCAAGTGTGTGTGTGTTTGCCATTGCTGTGTGTTGCTTTGCCTTTGCTTTCGGCTCGTTTTTCAATCTAAATGTCAGCACATCTAAGCACGTGCGTGTATCAAAATGGCAGCCACTACAATGTACGTGTTTATGTGTGTGTGTGAGTGTGTGTGTGAGTGCGTTAGTATGTGTGGGTGCGCGTGTTGAAGCAAATTACTCGACTGAAGTGCGCACTTGAAGATGAAATAGCCAAGCAACTGACACGCAAGCAACTCACTCGTACTCGTTGCTCGCATCTTCTCAGCTTCACATCCCTCATCGTCATCAATAAAACGGTAAATGCTCACTCACACACACACACACACACTTAAACTTGAATGTGTGTGTGTTTCCTTTCCTAATTTGCTTAACGCAACTTTAGCCACTCGTTATAGCGTCTTGCAACTGCTGCTGCGATGTGCTGCGGAAGCACAAGTTTTCTTGCCCAAAAATGAAGTCAAGCAACAACAATTTATGGGCGTGGCAGTTGGTGGCGGGGAAGCAAGGGAGAGAGGGCAGAGGCGTGTCATAAGCAACAAATTTCAAAGAAATGCAAAAAGCGCTAAATGTGCGTTCGCAGTCGTCATCTTGAAATTATTTGCCAGATTAATCTGCAGCTGGCGCCAAATTGGACGACGTTGTTTTTGCAAAGCAGTGACAGACGCGCAGATATCCTGCATTCGGATTGAAGTCAGATAAATTATAAATTGCGTGGTCGCATGATTGTTATTAACAGCTAAGGCGATTGAATTAATTTCAAATCTATAAATATCTCAGATAATATAAATGCTGGAAAAACTGTTCTAGCTTTCTCAAAGTTGAATTGTATTTAAGAAAACAAAACCACGCATTTTATGATCCTTTCTGCTGAATCTAATTCTAAATAAATTATTTGTTTCTGCTTTGCGTGGAAATCAAAATTCTAGCAATAATTCTTAATTATAAATTGCGCCTACGCACGATCAACATCACAAGCTAAGACGTTTGTATTACCTTCTAATCTTTATCTACTAATATCTCAGAGAATAAATAAGTTGGCAAACCTGTTTTAGCTTTCTCAAAGAGAAATGTTATTTTAGCAAAAAAATACCATGATTTTTGTGCTTTCATCTGCTGCGTCTAAAGTCAAATTTAACAAGTGAAAAAGTTAGAGTCGAGTGAGCTTCACTGCGAGGTATCCGCTTCATATTTGAAATAAAAGCAAAACTGTGCAGTATTTTTTTAAAATATACCAATATAATATACAAAAAATACTCATATATATCGATGAAGTACTACCTACATTCTAAATATACCATAGATTATAAGATATACCAGATTACAAGTCTTATCCAGAAGAAATTATATCTCTATCTCTTATAAATCTCTAAGATCTAGCTGTACATAGGGACAGACGGGCATGACTATATCGGAAATAACTCCTTCTGTCTGGTATAATACGGGTATAAAAATCATAATTTCAGCAACGAATTTGTGAACATACGTGTTAAAAAAATACCACGCATTTCCCTCTGAATCTGATTTGAAATATAGAGCGCAAAATGCTAGCAATAATTGTATTAACATAAGTGAAAATTCCATGCCAAGTATTTACCATTAGTTAGTTTGACTTGTTTACTCTTCACACACACTCACACACACTCACACACATACATAAATAAGTCTTTCACCATCTTTTAGTTATTCCTATTGAAATTAAAGAGTATGCCAGTAAGCTTGTTTACAGTTTAAATTAGAAGATGCAAAAGCAAATAAGCAGCTTGAGCAGCAGCAAGAGCACGAGAACGCAGCCAAAGTCTTTGAGACTCGCTGCTAAACTTAACAAATTAACTAACACAACTCGACTAAAGAAAGACTGAAAGAAAAACAGGCAACAGCTCAACAACTCTGGCAAAGACTGAACTCAACTGTTGGACTCCTCACATGTTGTGTGTAAACTCGTTAACTGTTGTGTGCTGCTTTCTGTTGATTTTGTTTTCGGGTTTTCCTTGAGGGTGAAGAGGTTGAAGAGGACTTCTATTTACGCAAGCCTGAGTGCAGAATTGTGGTTGCCAAATTCCCAGATACCAGACCTCTCGCTTGATGTTGGCCATCAAAATCAAACATGCAAATGCCAGCAGGCGACAATTGAGCAGAACATTTTCAATTATGTTCAACGGAGTCGTTTAAAATCAATATTATTATTATTATGGAGTGCGAATGTTTTGCATTTTATAATTGCCTTCTTGCTTCATCAGCAGTCTTTCAATATTTATAGCAATTTAATTGCTTTGAATTTCAAAAAGCAATAGCAAAAAAAATGTAATCGCTGAATATTAAACAATTAAGATTAATTAATAAATAACCAAACAAATGCAGCTGTTGAATATTAAAATACGCTCTATTTATTCTTAGGGCAGGCAACAAATAATTACAGCGGAATTTTAAATATTAAAGTGTTTATTTATTAGGAACAAAATTCGAATTCGAATTTTTTGCTAGTTGTTAAGAATATTGCTTAAAAATGTGAAGTATTCAATACAATTCTGAAATAGTGAAATTTGTATATTATTTAAAACGAAATGTTCAAGGCAAGTGTAATTAAAATAGAGTTCTTAAAAAAGGTAAAACAAATTAAAAGCCATTTAAAATCGAGTCCTAGTTGCGTATTTTGCGGCTCATTGGGAGACTGAGAGCGAAAGCAAGTGGGAGTTGGAAAAGCTTTTTTTGTGGATGAAAAATCACACACACACTAGGCGACATTTAATCTTTTTCCCCATAGAGACACACACACACTCACATTGTACATAGAACATATTGTTCTTTTATGTACATAGTAATACATGATGGATGATGTTGACAAACGCGCGCAGTTCTCGGCACGGATCAATACATTTTTAAAAGTTTGATTGATAAATATTGGAAAATGTCATTAAATTAATTGCGCTCTATCTCTGTGTGTGTGTGTGTGTGTGTGTGTGTGTTGCCGCCTGTTGATTCAATTGGTTTTAGCCAATGTTTCGTGCAATTGACCACGAAAGTAACGCTCTAATTGAATCAGGATACAATACAAAATGCTGACAATCTGTTATTTTTTGAGTTTCATGGTATATATTGAGAATGTAGAACTAATCGATATACCAAACATAATATATTTTGACCTGTATGGTAAATTTAGAATGTAGTACTTAATCGTACACCAAGTATAGTATATTTTAACCTCTGTGGTATATTACGAAAAAAAATATTTCGTCGATATACAAAATATGGTTTATTTTGACCTCTATGGTATATTTCGAATCAATAATCGATTTGTCGATTCGATTCATCGATATTCCAAATACGGTATATTACGACCTCTATGGTATATTTAGAATGTAAATATACCAAATACGGCATACTTGGACCTCTGTGGTATATTACGAATAGAGTACTTCATCGATATAGAAAATATGGTATATTTTCGGATCTATCGTAAGGTATATTTTGAATGCAGTAATTATTCGATATACCAAATATGGCCTTCGATATATTATTGGTATTTTTGTGGTATATTATTTGACATATTTTGGAAATAATGGGAAGCGGGTATCTTACAGTCGAACACACGCGACTTTCGCAAATATATGTTTCTAGATATTCCCAATCAAGGCCGTTGCAACGCTACAAAATCATTTCCCTTGCTGCCACTGATGATGACGATGACGATGGCGAGATGCAAGTGATGGAACAATGATTAGCATGCTAATAATGTCGAGAGCAGCAGGCTGTAACTTGAGCGCTCCTTTTGATTACTACGCCCCAGGCTGTTGACCCAGAGAGGGAGGCGAGCAGCCAAGTGAACCGTCTCTCTCTCCCTCTCTTTCTCTCTGTTGGTGTATCCGAAAAAGCCAGTCAAAAACAAGCATGAAGAGGCCAAAACCGCAAAGGTGAAAAACGTAGCAAAATAAACTAATCGAAACGCAGAGAAAAGCGGAGAAATGAAACAAAAGAACGCAACGGCAACGGAAAAGCAAAGCAAAGCTAAACGGAATTCAAGTCACGACATTTGTGCCGTCACCTGAGGGCGAAACGCGTTTAAAATTCAACAAATTCGCCACAGCAAAGGGCACAAAGTTATCGCTCGCAGCTCGGACATGGCTATATAAATATTATAAATGTATATATACTACTTCAAATTTCAGACGACAAGCAAGAGAGTCAGGCAGTTAGTCGGTCAGTCAGTCAGTCAGTCAATCAGTCATTCAGTCAGCCAGCAATTCAAAAGTCTACCCTAGGGAGATAACCGCTTTAAGGTTCAGGAAAGCCAAAGCATTGACCCATTTATAATACTCGAGCCCGCTGCTCACTCTCTCTCTCTCTCTCTCTCTCTCTCTCTATATATATATATATATCTCTTTCATTCTCTCTCTCTCTCTCTTTCTCTCTCTCTCTGTTTACATCAACAACAACAGCTTTGCTGACAGTCCATGCAACAGGCACTCACAATGTTCATTTTTTCGTTGCTGTTGTTTTTTTTTATTTTATTTTTTTTTGTTGCACGAAAATTGAATCAATTAATTTTGGAAGGCATTTTTATTTGAATTTTACTTTGAAGCAAACCCTCTGAGGAAACTTTGTTTCAAGTTTAAAAGCCAGTTTACAGCAAAAGCGAGAGAGAGCGCACTTGGTTTTTGGCTTGGGGGCTAAAATACGCGTTAACTGCAGTAACTTATTGTGTTGCTTGGAATTGTTGTAGAAAATATAACAAATAAATGAAATAAACTTCGGCACTATATTGAAATAGTAATTGTCAAGCTGATACACAAATGCAATTGAATTGGTAATTTATTTATAGTATTTATTTATAATAGTTAGATATGTATAATTGGAACTAAAGTAAGTAAGAAATCTACAGTCGAGTGTGCTCGACTGTGAGATATCCGCTACCCACTTCGAATAAAAGCAAAATAGTGCGGTACTATTCTTAAAATATACCGCAAAATACAAAAATAAATAAAACAGAATGTTATATTTGGTTTTCGAAACATACCACAGAGTTCAAAATATACCAGACTGCCAGCCATAGCAGTTTATGTTAAATAGCTTATTTCTAAAGATCCGGCTGCAAGGATTTATTTCATTTATATTTTTTAATACTATAGTTATGAAGGCAACACGAAAATTAGTTTCTAGCTTGCATTGGAATCTATGAGTTCAACTTTTGGTCATTTTTTCGCATTTTAAGAATTTTGTGATTTATTTTCCTTGGGATTCTTATATATAAATATATTACGTATACGTATATTATTACGCATTAAATTATGTCTTTTTAATTTCATTGAAAGTTTGTTTTCAAACTTTTGTATATGTTTGAAAAATTTGGTATTTAATTTTTAATCTCACAGAAATTGAGGATTATTGAATTTTAATATATTACGTATACGTAGTGAAGGTTAATATCAACTTTTACATTAATTGAGATTTTTTATGCACAGCTATAGGTATATATTAAGTTCATTTGACTTTACTAACGACAAGTTACTATACATTTTTTTGGGGTATTTAATATTACAAAAAAATTGCTGATTTTATTTTCCTACCAATATAATGAAATTAATTTTTAAGGGATGATCTTTCCTTTATACATTTAAAAATTTAAGTATAGCCAATTTGATTTTCCTAACGAAATGTCAAAATTAATTTTTTAAAGGTATTTCTTGGAATTTAACTTTATGTTAAGTTTAAATTAATATTTGCATAATTTGTGGATACAATTGCTGCGCCTGCAACCTTCGCTTGGCTACGCTAACTAACATATTCGGGCACGGTCAAGTTGTGGAAATATGCCGAGGATGTGAATGTGTACACTCGTACACATACATTCTTCTGACTTGTGGCGTTGCTCCAGATTGCTGCTTGAGTTGTTGTTTTCGTTGGCATTGTTTGGAGGCGAGGCAGCGACAGGGCAGAAGGACGATGCTTATGTAAATGACAGGTGACGCCGTTTATTTGAACTTTTTGAAAGCGCGACGAAGGAGAGAACGAGAGCGAGGGGAGAGAAAGGGGGCAGATGGTTGGAGTGCGGAAAAATAACGTCGCATCGTTATCGCCCTTCATCATTTCGTTTCACTGTTGCTGTTGTTATTGTTGTTGCTGTTACTGTTGCTGTTGCTATAGCTGTTGCTTTCACTTCTACCGCTGCTGCTGCTGCTTGGCATTATTTCCTGCTTCCGATGCTGTCAGTTTTTATTAAAAAATTCATTATACCCTGCACTGCGCAGCGCACAATAACATCCAAAGCGAAAGCGACGGGGCAGCCCGCATTAAAAATATGACAATGCTTCCTGTCGCCCGGCCGCAAAATGTATGCTTGCGGTTAAACTTGAGTTTTGTCTACCAAACCCGGAAGCGCCAAGCATTATTTAGCCAAAAGACACCAAAAGACAGCTAATGTACCCACAAATATCTTCGTGCGTATGCGTGTCAAATATATTATTATATTACTGGTAGTTAGCACAGCTATAAAAATACATTTGCATTTCAGATCAAGATTTATACATCATTTGTGCGAGATAAGTCCAACAGTGTTTCACTGATTTCAACTAAAGTTTAAAGTCAACAGTACCTAATTATTTAAATGCTTGTCAAAATTTGCTAATGGAAATGTGATTTTGAGTTTTTCTTTACAAAGAAGTAAATTATTAATGAAAATCAGTAATTCAGCAAATTATTATAAACAAGAAGAAACAGTGAATTTCTTGATTAATAAGTGGCGCCATCTAGCGTTTGTTTGAAAAGCAAATGGAATCAATAATTTAAAAAAGTGTTCTAGTCATAAACGCCAATAAACTCAACTAATAAAAGTAATTTGATTTAAATTCAACTTGTTTTCATAAAATAAACAAAGCGAACGATTTAAAATTTGAATAAGGTTTTCTAGTCATAAACGAAATATTATACAGATGTTTGTTTTGAAAGCAATTAATAAACAAAAGCATCTTGATTAATTTGAATTGATTTTATAATTTTTTGTAATGCATAAAGAAATGTATAAAAAGCGATTAAAAGTACTAATAGTGATCGACGAAATATGATCGAATTTTAAATCTCTTTTATAATACCCTAAGATACTAATCAATGAAAGTATCCAATGAATTCACGCACTTTATTACATTGGCTCAAATATGTTTTATGAAATTTATATGAAATTTGCTTAAAAAAAAAAATATTACACTGCATAAAATTCTCCTAAAACCCAAACACATATGTAACATAAATAATGCAAGTTTGTATAGAAAATGATAACTTCTATTATCATCTTACATTTGTTGCACATATTTTGTGATCAAGAATGAAGTTAGAAAATTATCGGTCCATAAATCACCACAATTTCTTGTGGTAAAAAGTATTCGAACGCTGGAAAGTTTATGTAAAGTGTTATCGGAAAGAATGCCATTCAATAAATCCTTTGTAATTATTTGAGCTGTAAGACTATTAAATTTAATGGTCTTAACGGATTGCAGTTTGCAAACTGCTGCATCTGACATTTTGTACGAAAACTTGCGGCCATCTCGACTACATTTCAAACTACTATCTATCTATCTATCTATCAGTTTGTTGCTGCTGTGCGCACTAAGAGCACTTTACTTCCCCCGCACTAAGCCGACATTAATTTACGTCGTAATCCCGTTTTAGTCCTGAATAACAACTTGCGCGTTGCGCGTTTCGCGTTTTCCAGCTGCAGCTGCTATTGCTGATGGTGTTGCTTCTTTCGAATTTCATTTTCGCCTCAATTTACGTAAATGTCTGTTTATTTATTACGATTTAAATCAATTGCAAAACGAAAAAAATAAAAATCTATTTTGTGACATTTCTCTCTGTGCTCAGCTTTAATTTTAGCTCGCAAATCGCTGCGACAAAAAAAAAGGAAAGGAAAATGGCGCTTAGTGTGAAAGTTTTCAATAACAATTTTGCTGAGTTAAAGGAAGGGGAAGGGGAAGGGGAATAGAAAGCAACACACACACTTGCACACTCGCACACATGTGGCACACATTTCCGCTGCCTTTTGTGCTGCCAACTGTTGAGTTATTTTATGTATTGTGCTGCCCAGTTCTGCGTCCGGATTCTGCTGTCGGACTCTGTGCTGCCATTGATAAGCTGAAAAATAGTCTGGACTTGAAGCCTCACTGGGCGGCGGGAGAGCTGGTGGAGGAAGAGGGGCGGGGCGGTGAGAACGGCCGCATTTGCCAGTAGATTTGTGCAAAAGCCATTCACTGAGGCGGCAAGCAGTGAAAGGGGTGCTTGCCAGCATTGTTGATGCTGCTGTTGCTGCCCCAGGCACTGTCTGCTTACTATAAAAGTTAAATTGCAATTTCAAAAAGTACTAATGTGACAGCCGTGCGCTGAGACCGTGCTAAGAGCTAGCTGGCTGGCTGGCTGAGGGGAAAGAAAGTGCAACAAAAGTTGGCCAACAAAGAAACAACACGGACAAAACGTTGAAGCAGCAGAAACTCAACTCGTCGACAGCCAAGATGCCGCTCACAACCCTCACAGACTTAACAGCTTACGGACGAGCACCCCACGATGCAAAACGATTAATTATTATCCAAAAATCTTAAAATTGTAATCAAACTAAAGCAGCAGCAGTTGCTGCTGTCGAAGATCTAGCTTGTTATTATTGTTATTATTATTATTATAGACGAGTTAATTGCCGGGATTGCTACACAATGATAATCGCATTGCGTGTGTAAATCTTCGTTGTTGAATGCTAGTGGCAACGATCTCGTCTTATTTGCTGTTGAATGGCAAACGAGTTTTTTACTGCCCAACATAAAAAGACACTTTACGACTATGGACACCGGCAACGAGCCATCAGCAAATGTCAAGACCTCGAGCAGCGTATGCTAAAAATTTTACTCGCAAAACACTCTGCGAAAGTTGCCATTTGAAGGACTATCTCTTAATACACTCAGATGACTTTGGAGTGCAGTTAATATGGTTGTAATTCTAAATAAGCACAAGTGCTTTAATAGTGTAGTGTGCTTGAATAATATCGTAAATAAATAAAGAGATATTTTTGTAAATACACTTTTTTCAATTGAATTTGGTTGACTTTAGAAATATTTTCGTGTGTCATTTAATTTTAGAAGTGGCCACATTAAAAGGTGGTATTTATTAACATAAACACATCAGATATTTTCTGATTTTTTTTTTAAAAAAAAGGCAAAAAAACATATTTTTTACAATTTGACTAATTTTATAATTTACATTTTATTATACCTATTTGAAAAGATTATTTTAAATGAAATTTATATACTTATTGCATATTATTGCATTAGCTGTGGTTGTTGTTTAATTTAAGACATGTACCGCAAAAAAAGTTGAAAGCAACTATTTAAACGAACATAAATTAATAGAAAGCAAATCACCTGTGCAATGAGTGACGCCATCTATCGATCATTGGTTATCAGAACATAGTCATGTTTGGTAACATACTTTTGGGCTGGCCATTAAGTTCATAAAGTAATCAAGTGAGGTGCTGGTCACCTCTGTTTGCCTGGTATTTTACCACAAAACTTGTCACCTTCAAATTATTGAGTCTAACCTTCAGCATCGTCGGCGTTGTATTTGTTGAAGTTGTTGGCCTCTTTGAGATATGCACGGTTAAAAAACTAACTGGCCACTGTGTAAAATACCAGGCGAACATAAATTAATAGCAAGCCGAAATAGAACAAGCCACTTGCTTAATTAGTGGCACCATCTATCGCTCGTTCGTTATCAGAACATATTCGTTCTTTGAAGCATACCTTTAGGGTGCGAGAAATCTAATTTACCATTAAGCAATCAAATGACTTGCTGCATTACTGCATGCTGCTCACTTCTGTTCGCCTAGTATTTCTCTAGCTGACTTGACACCTTCAAATGCTTCCCATTTCGACCGTTGTCTGATTTTGAATACGGACATATGTTCAACCGACATGTACATTTTACAAATTTAGGGATATAAAATGTTTTGTTTAGTTATATAAAAGATTGTAATTAGGCCAATGTAAACAAGTGAATTATGTAATATTGTTAATTAAATAAAATTCCACAACATTATACAAATATCCTTTTGCATTGCTGCGAGCTCTGAGAGCAATTAATGCGATTTTGATCACTCGACGCCCGTTTAGAAAATGTGGACAAATTGGACAACTGGCCACAGACAAGGTCAGCTTAATCATAAGCACACACGCTCACACATTCGCATACTCGCACTCAAATAAACTGTGGCACGCAAATTGATTTGCATAAAACCGATTAGATATGAGCAGCTCATTAGCAGATTGTTGGACTGCTCCTTTTAATAGCATTGCAAATTGTGCGTAATACCCAAAATTCGTGGGCTGTAAATGTGCTGCTACGGCTGCTGTTGATGATGATGATAATGGGGTAATGGGGGGGATAATGGGGTGGCCGAGTACCATTGTTTTGTTGAGGACGAAGTGGTAAATTGCTGGGTTGTTGAAGCGTAACTGCACAGCTGCAACGCTGCTGGCGTCCAATGTAAATATTTACACACACACACACACACACACTTACACACATACGCATACGCATACGTATATGTATACGTATGCCACTAACTATTTGACCATGGCCTTGGCCCTCATGGCGTATACGTTGCATATATGTGGGCAGGTTTATGCAATGAATGCATATGCATGAGTGTGTGTTTGAGTGTGTGTGTGTGTGTGTGTGTGTGTGCCATGCAACATGGCTACCACAACTCATATAAATTAAATTGTTTTTCGTGTAGCAACAAGCATTGTTTAACTAAATGCTGTGTCTAATTTTATGACGAGTGAAAAGAGCTATAAATAAACCTGGCTCACAAACATCAACTCGAATACGACAAATGTTTGTAAATAGTTATAAATATATGTGCACATCACAATGGGTGCTGAGAAATGTTTTCTAGGGAAAACGATTTACTACAACAGAAAAGGCATTTAAAACTATTTTTATATTTTCTTTTAAGTGGGAAACTTCTCAGAAGGTTTCCATGTGTAAATAAGTATCTAGAATAGTGCTTAAATTCTTTACTATTAAATTCGTTAATTGTGTTTCACAAAATGTTTTAATTCAAAATACATATACATTTTATATATGTATACGAATGAAAATCAAAATCTATCTAATTTTAGACTACTACAAAATCTACGAATGTAAATGAAAATCAATTTGCCTTCAGCTAAAGTAGTTGAAAAGCAAGCGAAATGCCAATTTTGGACTTTCAAAACAGATTTGCAGTAAATAAAACTTTGTTAAGCAAAGTTTTGTGTAGTGAAATAACCCAAATAACTACTTGCTTACTCTCTGCACTTGTTTTAACAACAATTACGATTTAAACTCAACGATCTTATCGAATTATAGATGAATTGCTTGTTATTGATCTTGCTGCGTTTGCGCTGTTGAATTCTCCCAAAGTTTTCAAGTTTTATAGTCCTCAACTCAGACGCACTCAACTCAACAGATGATGTGAGTGTATGATTTCATATGTCTGTATATGCTTATGTGGGTATAAAATTAAATTGAGTTCAATAAAAGTTACTTCGATTCGAAACGAATTGACAGCGCGGCAAAAACATTCAGCGGCAGTCAGCAAGGCAGTTCAACTGACACTCAGCCACGCCTCGTTCCCCTCGTTCTCTCCCCAACACACACACACACACATGCAGACAAATTTTACGAGAGTAATCTCTGAATTCCAATAAATAACAGAAAGTATATTTTTCCGTGTGTATTGCTGTTGCGGTGCACAGAGAATACTCAAATACACTTCGAGAAGTGAAAGCATTAGAAATGTGTATGCTCCCAAAAAATGTTAAGTTGATCATAAACAACTATTTAGTTAGTTGAGATTTGGCTTAAAAAGAACTTTAAATTGAGCATATTTAATGTGTGTGTGAAGAAGAAGAAGATGATGAAGAACATAGAAAGCGTATACGCAATGCTTGAGGCATGTTTTTGGATGCGACAAAAGAGTTTCAAATGACGAAATTAAATATTGCTTACCACACTCAGTAGCTAGTAGGCTCAAGGACATTGTTATATTTATGAAATTTACATATGAGCTTCAACTTTGTGTGTGTATTTTTTGCTTGTTTTTGTTTTTGTTGCTTTCGTGTGTGTGTCAGCAAGGACCTTCAGAGCTGGTCAATGTCAAAAGAGGCTAGTTCAAGGTACGTATACACATAATACATAACATACTATGCGTATACTTGATTTCAAAGCATCAGTTTTATGTGTGTTGGCAAATTAAAAGTTGTCAACTCGAATGCCAAAAATACTGCCAATGCCAATGCCAATGCGGATGTGTGTATGTGGCCCCTTTCCTCCCCTTTCCCTATATGGCAAATGAAAATAAAATGTGAAATAATCAGAGCGCATGTGATTTGCATAATTTGTAATGTGAAATTTCCGCTTACATTGCGCTCATTTCCTGTACACACACGCACTCGTACTTAACTTACGAATACGTTTCTCACTCCTCGCTTTTTCACTTGTTGTGATTCACTTGTTTCTGTAGCAGACACAGGATGAGAGAGAGAGAGAGAGAGAGGAGAGAAGCACCAGCAGCTGAAGAAGAAGCAGCGCGCTTGGATAACTGTTTAATATGCATAAAGTTGGCGAGCACGCGGCTCCCTTTACCCTCCATCCTTTTAGATTTTTGGTTGTTGTATCCTTCCGTTCCGTTCCAAGCGAAAGCAACCAAAACCTGTCCTCGATGGGCCCCAGGCATCGTTCAAAGTGTAACGAGCACTACGCCCAGCGCTGCGGCTGGGTTTGGGCTCTGGGCTCGGGGACTGGGATTGGGACAGAAACTGAAGCTGATGCTGTAGCTGTAGCTGACTGCTGTTTTTGGCCTAATTGGCTGCCACTGAGCAGCAACGAGCCAAGTTTGGTCTACTGGCTGGTTGGTTGCTTGGTTGGTTGGTTTGTCTCTTACTTTAAAGACTATTTGCTTGGCCAACAACTTTTCAATTTAACATTTTTTGTTTTTATTATAAGCATGCTTTATTGGCTTTACGCTCGGCGTAACTTTAAGGGCCCAACTCTTTCTCTACCGTAAGCGGCACTTAACCCATTTTTGTGAGTGCGACTACGCAAAACTTTCTCCGCCTTGCAACAGAAAATACTTGTATCTAATTTAAGGAATTCATTAATTTCATTATAAAGTTTCGTTCTTTATTAAAATATCAATTATTAAAAAATCAATCTTAAATGTGTTTTTCTTGTGTGCATTTCTTTGTTTTTTTTTTTTTTTTTGTTTTTTTAGGTGCAAAGTCAGTGCACATTAAGAGCCCAGTCGTTGGCAAAGCAAAGCAGCTTTTGTTTATGCGTTAAAGCTAACGAGCAATTCAATTTTCCATTAGCCAAGAAGCTTTCGCCTCATATCCACAGACACAAAGTGTGTTATATTTTTGGCACGCAGTGCAGATTTTTTCAGTTCTTCACTTCTTCAGTAAAGAGCAGCACAAACACCAATAGTTATGGCCATGGTCAATGTTTTTTGCGCATCTTTCTTAAATCATTTCAAATGACTTACAGCTGATTACTTAGAGTGCGAATAAATATTGTGGAGCTTAAGAATTTGTGTTATTTTCATGAAAAATTTTTCATTTCATGCTTTTTAAAATTTATGTTTTTAATATATATTGTATATATATATATAATATAAAGTATATATTTTTATTATTATAGAAGAGTAAATTAATATTCTAGAACTTCAGAGTTTGGGACCAAAGAATAAACAAGAGTTTATCTTGATTTTGTGTATTTTATTAATTCTTTCATTAAATTTTAATCTATTTGATATATATTTGAAAGTAAGACAAATATATGATAAACATTTCACAGAGAGCTAGTTCTGTCGTGGACCTCAAAAGTTGGGTAGCGAAGATTGCATAAGAGATTAACTTACTTTTATCTTTATTTGCATATTTAACATATTATGACAATCTCAATTTATGTGTATATCAAATTATTTTATATCTATCACTCATTTATTTTCGGACTGAAATATCAACACAATCTTTTAATTAGTTTGTGGAAAATGATAACATATTTTGGTTTTTTTTTATTAATTTGTGTCATAACTCGCTGAATTACAGCACTTACTTGATGAGTGTCGCCGTCTATCGTGCTTTATCAAGGCATATTAATTTTTGTTGCACACTTTTAGGGAGCGGAACTTTGATTTGCAATTAGGCAATCAAAATACTTGCTTCATTGCCGCTTGATGCTCACTTCTGATCGCCTGGTCCTTGACCAGCTGATTTCGCAGCTCATTGCAGCTTGAAGTAGTTAACAACAATAACCATATCCACGTGGAGTAATTCTTCTTGCTACTCACTTCTGTTCGCCTGATATTTCACCACCCAACTTGACACCAAATGCTTACCTTTTCGACTGTTGTCTAATCTTATGTGTTACAGCCAAATATCAACTCCAACTTTTAATTTGATTGTAGAAAATGGTTACTTTTTCTTATTAATTTGTGCTCTGACTATATAATGAAGTACTTCAATGTGGAATATGCAATAAAGTAAGTTTCGTTACCATACCATTTTTTTTCGTTTGTTATAAATTCGATGGAATTTTAATTGACAATATAAAATAGAGAAGAATAAAAAAATTGGAAAACGAAAAAAGCAACTTTATATAATCATTTGCCATTTGGTTTAAAAGAACATTCCAATTGGCAATGCACGAATCAAAATCGATATAAAACGAACAAAAATATGTTGAAACATGCGTTTTTCGCTTGATTAAAAAGTATTTTGTATATACGAGTGTACAACATACAGAACGTATATTTATTCATGCAGCCAAGTCTGCAGAGCATATTTAATTTACATCGAGTATATGCTTTCTAATTTATTCATATTCTTGGAAATCAATCCTAAATTCATCATAGTACAACAATAAATCTGAAGCCAGCCATTGACCAGCCTCCATAGTCGGTGTCTATGTTTCTGGCTCGTAATCCACATGGCAGCCACCTCCATTGTCTGAGCCACAAGTCGAATGACTGTGCAACAAAAAGCCATCTCTCTCTTTCCAGCTTTCTCTTTCTATCTTTGGCTTTGGCTTTGGCTGCTATCTCGCTTCGTGGCACTTGAAGCCACTTGAAAACGGCGGGCTCTTTAACGTACTTCTTGTTGCCTTTGAGAAACCCAAACAAACACACACACACACACATACACAGAGAGAGAGAGAGAGAGAGATATATATACAGACTTATATACACATATATAGTATATATATATTCGTATAAAATATACACAATGCTAAAGGCAGAGGCAGGTAGCAAACGAGAGCAACGCAGAGCTTTTTATAGGCACAGGCTGTAAATTGTGGATACAAAAATACATCGCGGCTGTTTTATATTCAAAGCGTTTGGACTGTCATTTTATTTCATCTGATTTTTACACATGAATTAATAAAAAACACTCATTAAACCAAGCCACACACACGTAGAGACATATCAAAAGTTTTTTTTGCCCGTTTCGGGGTAGTTTGCTGTTGTTCGGCCACGCTGCGTATGAGTAATGTGTGTGTGTGAGTAAATGTAAGCCAGTTTAGAAAATTTGCATATGAAGCCTTCATACACACAGCGGGCTAATTTGCATGGGTCGCCTCCGATAGGGGTTAGTTAACGAGAGGGTCGCCGGGGGGAAGGGATTTTTGACTGAAGGGTGCTTAGCGAAGAGTTGCACAACCCAACCAGATTTTATGCCCAGACCCAACTTTTGGCTTTTCTTTGTCTGATTATGAGTATGCGAGTGTGTGCGTGTGTGTGTGTGTAAGCTTTGTGGTTGAGTTTTTACGGCGCTGCAAAATTTTTTATATGTTATTTGTGCTTTGCATACTTTGGGGCGTTATTTAACTTGCATTTTGAATACGTTTTAAATGCCCATCTGTTAGCGGCTATCTTACTGTATCTCTGTGTATGTGTGTGTGTGTGTGTGTGTGTGTGAGTGTGAGCATTGTCTTTTTTTTTGTTGTTGTTGGTGTGTGTTTCGAGTTGAGTTGAGGTCATAAAAAGAGTTTCGTTTGGTTTTTTTTTTTGTTTTGGGCCTCTTGCGGTTTTCACGTTTCGTTATAAGCCTCTGTCTGCCGGACTCCAGCCGCATTCGGTAGTCGGCACACGGCACATAGCACCGGGCACACTTAGTCCCAAAACTCGAATGAGAATTCCATGCGTGCAATTAAGAGAAGTCGGCCTAAAGGGTCTCTGGCCCGCAGGCATTTGTGGCATCTGCTGCGCAGTTGCCGTCGGCGCTCATTTCATTTGCATACTTTGAGGCGGCTGCTGCCGGCTTCAAATTGATTTTAACTACCAAAGCATACACACACACACACACACACACACACAGAGAGGCAAAGGCAAAAGCTGGCTAAAAATAATACAGCACTTAACTTGGCCCGAAAACGAGAAACAAGTCGAGGCGATTCAAAGTGAACATTCTTGGGCAGCAACTTAATTAACGCATGTCAAATTCATTTGGCGCAGCAAACAAATGTCATTTGGACAAACTTATTTTGTCATTTGCCCAGCTACACAGTTCTTCTATCTGCACTTTTCATCTCGTTTTACCTTTTTTGTTTTTTTTTTTTAGCCAGCACACGTGCCTAAAAGTCGACAACGCTTTGGAATGCCAAGGCCCTCCAAAAAAACATTTGAACTTCTTTATCACTCAAATTGCGAAAGTTTTCTTCTTTTATTTCGTTGCTGTTGTTGCTGTTGTTGCTTTTTCCTTTATTAGTCTAAAATGATAGAAGTGCGAGAGACGGAGCAAGACGAACAGCGCAGCAACTACAACGGGGAAATTTATCTTAATAGCGGCGCCAGGCATCTGGCTATTGTTGTGCCGAAAGTTCTAAGTAGGCTCGTATTTTCACTCCGACAAATGGCTTTCGCAATCTCACTTTGAATGGCCAGCAGCAGAAGCAGCAAAAGCAGCAGACAGCAGCAGCAGAACTCGTTGAAAATTACAGTGCACATAGTACAATTGGCTGTTAGAGAGGAACCACTAAAACCATTAGCCAATCAATGGCCAATGACTGCGTGTTTCTAAGGTATTTTCTATCTCTTCCTCTCACTGTCTCGTAAAATATAATTTCACAAATTTGCATTAATTCAACGATGTAATTGCTCTGCGGCGCGTCGAACACAGACACAGGTTTTAGTCTCTCTGTCCCCAAAGTTCCCAGTTCCCCAAAGCCAAAGCCAAAGAGAGAAAGTGTGGGAGAAACGTCGACAGAGACAAACACAGCGACAGAGACAGAGGCAGAGCGATAGCCACTTCCTGTACCTTGTCTCTGGATGACGGCTGCCTGTTGACGCAGTTGTCAAGGCAATCAACTTTATTACCCGCAGCGCACATGTGTGTCTTCCCTCACCATTCCTCTCTCTCTCTCTCTCTCTCTATCCCACTTCATCGAGCTTATGTTATTATATTCTGTTGCATGAAATATACTGGGTATCTCATTTAACTGCCTCAAAGCACCTGATAACACTAATGTCCTACTTACAAATGCTAACGCACTTAACTAACATTTTAACATGCAGTTGTCGAGCATAGTTACTATGCTAATAGAGAGCTCTTTATTTAGCTGTAAGTTTAAGCTTAACTGCTACTTTATGTGTGGCTCACAAGTTTACAGAATTTTTTATTTACTTAAGAAGAGTGAATTACTTATTTTATCAACTTATTTCATTTCACCATTTAATCTTAGTTGCTTCAACAAATGCAGCATTGAACAGACAGAAATTAAAAGTTATTTTGATTAGTTAACAGAGTATTTTAATTTCCATTTAAATTTAGTTAACCAAATCATTAGCAAAAAATATTAAATCTCAGTTTCTTCAATAATAGCAACATCGAAATATAAATGTGTTTAATATTTTTAAGCAATTTTAATTTATAATTTTTCAAAATAAAATATATTTAATGCCAGTTTCATAATCAATATCAACGTAAAATAGACACAAATTTATATATATTGAAAAAATTCAAGCAGAGTATTTACATTCTCTTAAGAGAATGTTTATTTTGATTAATTTTTTATAATATTAAATTCTAGTTTTGTCAACGGACAGAAATAAAAAGTTATTTCGATTAGTTAAGGACAGTATTTTAATTTCCTTTCAAATATAGTTAATTTGATTATTACCAATAGATATTTAATCAATATCAACACAATATAGGCTAAAATGTAAATATATTTTAAATATTTAATATATTTTAATATTTTCATTCTCTTAGAAACTTCTTTAATTTGAGAGTCTTTAGTCATAGTTTCTTCGACTTAAACATTATTATACTAACTCAAATTAAAAGATAAAATTTCATCCGAATCTTTCCACACATTTCTTAGCGTCTCACTGCTTCCGCCATTAATTAAATGTGTCACGGCGATATCTTAATTATGTATGCAATAAATTCAATATATAGAAAAAATTAATTAATTAATGTGACTATTAATTTGCATATTTACACAGGAAATTAGCAAATTTGTTGAATGCACGTGCATTTCAAATTAACTTTACGTAAATGATAGAATAGCTGAAGCATAATCCAATATAAATGAATAAATATGCTGCCAATAAAAAACAATAAACTCGGGGATTAATGTAATGCGATGCAGCGCAGAAAAATAGGCAACATAAAAATGAAATGGGCAAAAAAGCGGGAATTTGACATATGTTATGTATATATTATAGACTTTTTTGTTGAAACATTTTTGTGTGGGAACTTAAATGCAATTAATCAGGCATTTATGCATAACTTGTGCATAAAGTTCAATGAAGTAATTCGACTCAACTGCATTTGCCTGAAGCTGCTCCAGTTGCAGGGTAGCTTTAGGTTAATCACTAAACTCGTTCGTGTTGATTCCTGCTGCTGCTCTCGCAAATGGCAATTCATTTATGTGTGTCCATGTGTATGTATCTTTTTGTGTTTTTTCCCTGACATTTCACAGCTTCAAGGCGCATTACTCGCCCCGTGTGGCAACCAATTTTTTTTCTCATTTTTTTGCGTAATTTTCAGCAGCAGCAGCAGCAGAGCAAACAGAAACAGTAACAGAAACAGAAACAGAAACTGCTGGGACATTAAAATGCACATAAAAATCATTAACTCAAATCGAGTCGAGTCGAGTTGAGTTTACGTCGTCAGCTGCAGAGTCGAGTCGAGTCGAGTTGAGTCGGGGTCTTAAGTGGTATCCACTGCACAGTGGGCGCAATTATGCAACAACTTGAGGAAATTTAATTGATTTTGCTTTTAAACTGTTTTACTTGTGAGTAAAGTAATTCAGGAATATTTTAAAAATAACTATATCAATTAAATATATGTATGTATAAAATGGCCATTTTCATCCGTAAAATTGTTATTTATTAAATTTATTAAAAGTAAATAAATTAAATAATTTTCTGTCTGTCAGAGGTAAGAAAAAAATTTCGACGAATGTGAAACTATTCTGGAATTTATAAAAATAATAATGAAAAGGAAATTGAACTATAAAATGAAGATTTTCTGCCGTGGTTTAATTCGTTGTGCATCCACAAATAAAAAAGTCAATAAGTTGAAATATTTATTTTAAATATTATTATTAAAGTAAAGGACAATTGTCGAAGATAGTCAAAAAACTCTTTCGATGGATGTAAAATAATTTTTGAAATTATAAAAATAATAATTTAATTTATATGTGGGTAATGTCCTAAATAGCTCTGTATTAACACTATATTTATATCTAAGATTGATTTAATAAACTTTTTCTGTCTTACAAAACGATATATAAATGCATTCATTTTTTGCTTGTCGTTTGAATTCGTTAATTTTTGAAGTTATCATAAAATAAAAAAATAAATAAATCATTCTTAGCTTGAATTAAAGTGTTGATGATAAGCTATAAAATTCGTCTTTATTCACAATAAAGAAAAGTTTTTGTATATGTTTTGTTTCACTCTAAATATTATTTAATTAGTTTTGCCATAGAATTACCCAAGTATAAAATTGAGATTTTCAAGCGGAAACATAAAAGTTAATAAATTTAAATATTTATTTGAAATATCATTATTATTGTTATAGTAAACTACCGAATGCAGTAAAAATACCATTTCGATGAGTGTAACATAATTTTGAAAATTATAAAAATAATACAAAATATAAAATTAAGATTTTCAATAATAATTTGGCATAATAAATAATAAATATATAAACAATAAATATTCTTTTCTCAAATTACAACTGTCATAAGTTCTAAAATAAAATACTTTCGACGAATTTGGTTGTGTCTTAAGTGCTTTCAAAATACATTTTCTGTGATACCATTTTTTTTTTAATTTATTTACAAATTGTTGTATTTAACAAATTCTTAACTTTACTACAAAATCAAAAACAATAAATACTAAGACTATGTAATAATAATAAATCATTTTTGATATAGCTGAATATGTTTTGTTAAATTTTGAATTCTGATCTAATATTTGTTTATGGCAACTTTTTAGCCCATTGTTGCACTGGGTTAATGGTCGTCATACTTTCTGCTTCTTCTACTGCTGCTGCTCTGTTTCTGTTTCTGGTTCCCTCCTTCTGTACGCCTTCTTCCCTTGCCCTTGAGTCAGTTGCGTACACTCGTTTTGTGCCGTGTGCTTTGTTTATTCTGGCAATACAGTAAACTGAATAACTCTGCTTACTTAATGCTCAGTTGGGTAGCTTCATCAACAGGTAGATCTTGAAAGTGCACATGTGTGTGTGTGTGAGTACTGTTGTGTGTGCGTGTGTGTGTGTACTCGCTGTGTCCTTGTCTGTTGTCCTGCTACCAAAATAAAATTACACTTATTTGCGCTTGTGTTGCTGCTGTTACTGCTGCTGTTGCTGTCGAGTCTGTTGTTTGTTGTTGTCCTTGCTGTTATTGTTGATGTTGTTTTGTGTGTATGTATCTGTGTCTCTCTCTCTGTGTGCATGTGTTTGTGTGTGCTTAAGGCTGCGACCATTTGAGCAAGTGTAGAGAGAAGCGCAGCAAATCAGAAAAAGGTTAATTTGCAATTATGTTTTATGGGAGAAGTGCGTGTAAGTGAGCGTAAGTACTTGTGAGTGCTGCCGTTGAGTGCTGCTCGCTGGCTGGTGAGTGCTTCAATTGCCTTGCCCCACCCCCAGCCACCAGCCTCCTCCTTTATCGAGTTTGCTTTTATCGAATATTACATTTATTATTTAGCTTTATAGAAGCACAAACATGGCATAGATTACACAAATATGTGACGTCCCCCGTTCTTGGATTATTTCATTTATTTTCTTTGCTCACTCACTTTTTGTGAATTTGTAGCAAATCAGCTAAAAAAAAAAAGAAAAAGAAAAGGAAACAAAAGATTCGTTTCATTGTGCGTAGCAAAATTGAACTGTCAACAGCATAAACTTGCTTATTGCCTCCACGGATCACGGTTGCAACACAGCATTTATTTTGTTGTGGCTCCTTTTCGTGTATTTCGCCAAGGTAAAAGAAAACAAAGCAAGTTTTTCGCTTTTTCGCTTTTTGGTTTGCGGCCAGCTTTCGCATTCCATTTTCATATCTTTATGCCTCCAAGCCAAACCCAACTTAACTTAACTCAAGGTAGCAGGGCCACAAAAAAAAAAAAAAAAAACACGAATTCAACGAAAAATAAACAGAAATACTTTTCTTGTGCACAAAATTCACATGCACAAATTGTTAAAAGCATTCACCAAACAAAAAAAGGATATATTTACTTACGCCAGGTAACTTTTAAATCAATCTTTTACAAAGCATGTTGCATATTGCAAATAAATATATGAAAGTATATTGAATATGAAATCAATCTGATGTTTTCTGAGTCGCAAATGATTGGCAATAGCTTCAAACTCAGCTCTATATGGCGGACGAAAATGAACAGCAACTATTTTTGTAACACTCTTATAAAGCGTTCATGGGTTTGAAACATTTTAAAATTTTTGTTTTTGGTTTTTTAAATGCATGCTACTTTAAAAATTATTTACAACGAATTGTATGTTATTATTAACGAATTAGAAAGAAAGCTTCAGATGAGTGTACTTGACTTTGATATACCGTGTTCCTATTTTAAAATATACAAAAATAATAGACCAAAAATACAAAAATGTACCGAAGTTCATTTTATGTATATCATATTGTATTGTGTTCGAGGGATCTACATTTAAAGATTGGCATTAAAAAAATGTGGAACATCGTCCTACATATTTAGTTTAGTAATACAATTATTTGAGAGCTCTTTGGTCAGTTAGTTGACCTTTTAAAAATAAGCAGTTTGATTGTTAATTTTAGTTTGAGTTAGATATAGCAACTTTTTCTTTTATTCAAAAAATGCAGTTTTATGAGCCGTGAGAAGGAGTTTTATGAATATTATTGAGGAATCTGTGCTCTTAGATTAATGTCTATTGATTTGAATCCATAATTGAATCATAATTTAAGTGGCGGAAAGTAAAATTAAAATTTTTGAGTTTAGAAAAAATTATTTACATTAGAAATATTTGTCATAATTTGTTTTCTTAATTTCCTGCTAAGTTAAAGCTATAAATATAATACCATTAATCAAAACTTCTCTATTTTAATTAGTGAATTAATATGCTTGGAATATGAAATTTGATCCCGCGATTAAATCATGCAACTTAAGTTGTGCAAAAAGTAATAACTATTAATAATTAACATTTGTATTATATGTCGATAGTTCAGTTCAATAGTAAATAAGTAGTCAGTGCGAAGAATTTTGAATATTAAAAAAAATGTCTATTATTTGAATTAATTTATCTTCGTACAGAAGCTTTCTTTTCTGTCTCAACAACAAACAGCATTTTGACAAGAACATGATTACAGTTTGAGAGTGTCGCTAAGTTATTGTGCCACAAACTTATTTAATATCCAATGCATATTAACATAGTTATCGCATTTGGCAACTTGCGTGATGATAACTAAACTTAGTTAGAGGACGTTTCAAATATCTCCGACTCTGACAAACGTTGTTTTCATCGTCCGCCCGCAGCTGACCATTTGTTTTATTGCTTTTCCAATGGTTTTGGTTTTTTTTTTTTTTTTTTTTTTTGGTTGTTTTCTTTTTTTGTTTTGCGTATTTTTTGAACACCTGTGTGGCGAGCGTTTTGATTTGCATTTTAATGTTACGAGTATTGTTCATGTCTCAGTTGTTTGTTGTTCTCTTTCTCGTTGTTGTTGTTGCTGTTATTATTTCCCCACTGTGTTTTCTTAGGCAAAACTTTTGCGAATTGCTTTGGCGCATTATTTGCATATGAAAATTGGCAAATTGCCGCTTTCGCTTTTTGTTTCGGTTTCGGCTTCGGTTTCCGTTTCAGGGTTATTGAGTTTACAATGCTGCGCGCAAAACTTTTGCCCCCAAAAATTATTGTAAAACTTTTGCGCGCTTCTCTCTTCCAAAATGATATGCAAAAGGGAAAATAATTAAGCAACAGCATGGAAGATGGAAAAGGCAATATATTTTCATGTCATGAAATCTGACCAGTTCTTCTTTATATTTTATTTTGGGTTGTGGTTCATCGGTTGCTTTATCGGTTATTTATGGCAGCGCTCATTCAATATCGACATTGGATTTGCCGCTGTGAATGAACTGTCAAGGTGAAATCTTTAAAAGTGCCTGCAAAATGTATTTGCCTACACTTCATATCTACCTCACTCCCACTCTTACTTGCTTTAAGATAAATGAACAAAATTTGCAAGAAACCTTAGGCACAAGCACATGTCAATCTCGGTTGGGCACAAATGAGCATTCGTAAATTTTTGGGTCGATTCCTTCACTTTCCTCAACTCCCTCTCTCTTCTGCTTGTCCTACAATATTTATTAAGCTTTTATCCAAGCCATCTAGCATTAGGGATAACGACGTCGACGTATCCATGCATCGATTTCGGTTCCGCTAACCAACCAACCAAAAAAAAAACATATCTTTGGCATGTCTCTGCCTGCTTTTTGCTTCTAAGACGTCAAAGGCTTAAACTCGTATCGATATTTGTTTGCTCTCTACTTGCATTCAGCGAATTTTCTGTTCAGCGTATTTATAGCGTTTAAATTCCACTTTGCTTTGATTTAAAGAAGAAAATTCGTTTCTATTGCTGCTCTTCACTTACGCAGTTTACGTGAAAACGCAGTTTTCTTGCTTTGATGAGTCAAGTTTTCCGTTGAATACAACAACAATTTTTGCACAGCGATTAATCGCAAGTTGGTATTTGTAGTCGAAGTTTTTCGCTGAATTTACAGATTATTTACATTGATAGGAAATACGTTTGTGGGAAAGGTTTTCCAAGAATAACTTAGCAGGTTGCTTAATGCTCTTTAAATTTAAGTCACATTACTCAATCAATTATAAATTCTGTTATTTAAACTTTTAATATATTTTGCTTCTTTTATTATTTAAATTAGGATCGATTTTGCTAGACGTAATATAATGTCTATAGACATATTTCGAGTTAAAAAATTCATTAAACATTTTTTGTAACTTATTTTGTGTAAATTTAAATTACCTCATAATGGTAACTTTTACTTTAACTTATATGATATTATATTGACGTATTTAACTTCAAAGCTGAGTTAAATGTCGTTCAATTTATTTTGTAAGCATTTCAATTAACGATTACTTTTATTATTTAAATTATGGTAGATTTTATATTAAGTAATGTGATATTTTATGGATATATTTTATTTTTAAGCTTTCATTAAACATATTTTGACTTTAATGATACAAAAAAATAATAATAATAATTAAGAAAACTACAGTGTGCTCAAGTGATAGATTTGTGCTACCAATTTTGAATAAGAGCAAAACAGTGCGATGTTATTCTTAAAATATGTATACCGAAATAATATACCGCAAAATACTAAAAATATATATCAAATGATGTATGTATTTGGTATATATAGTACATAATATACCAGATTCTCAGCCAAAGCAACTAAGACCCGATTGCAGTAATTGTTTCTTGACATACAAAAGAATTTACTGAAAGACAACTGACAATTATTACAATTTTTATCTGAAATGAACTTGATCTGTTGAATAAGATTATAGCTCTATCACGTATAGTCTCTGAGATCTAGGCGTATATACGGACAGACAGACAGACCGACACATGTCTGATCAAAAATATATATGTATGTACTTTATAGGGACGATGTCTCCTTTTGCCTGTTACATACATACATTTTCTATAGGGACAAAGCTATAGTACTCTATTGGTAGCGTGTATTAAAATATATATTCTGCTCTCAATTTTAAACTAATACTTTAATGAAAGATCTACTAAATTAGTTACAGAAATTTGGACCACACTTTAGAAGTATTTTTCGCTTATATAAATATCAAATAACTTAACACGATTCGAGGCTTTTCAACTATGTAAAGATAATAAAAACCTATAAATAAAATATGTATGTAGTTATTTGGATTTTGCAGTGCAGCAATTCATTTGATTTTGTTATTGCTGCTCTTGATGGAGATGCTAAATGTGAATGTGATTGTTGTTTGTTGTGTTTGGCGCCATCTCAATTGTATGTGTGTGTGTGTGTGTGTGTGTGTGTGTGTGTGTGTGTGTGTGTGTGTGTGTGTGTGTGTGTGTGTGTGTGTGTGTGTGTGTGTGTGTGTGTGTGTTTGTGTGGACGCAAAATGAAATGCAATTTAATCAAGTTTCTCTGCTGCAGGCAAACTAATAGAAATCATGAATCGCACACAATTTGCATGAGAATAGAAGAGCAGAAATGAGATTAGTTCGGGGAAATATAGACGCAAGATGCGAGAGACTGACAAAAACAAGCAATGACGACGAAGACGACGACGACGATGACGACGATAGCAATGAAGTCTAAGAGCAAAATCATCAGCGCAGTTGTCATTTCAATTTTCGTGGTGCTTTTCTATTTTACTTTTTTTTGGAGTACTTCAATCGAAAGTCTATTAAAATGCACTTCAAGTGGCACATTTGAGGTCCGGAAGGATAGAAAAGCACCATAAAAAAAGAGTCCAACAAAAAAAGAAAAAAAAAAAAACAAGCATTAGGAAAGTCGAAATGCGATGGCGACGGAAGACGGGCGGCGGACGACGGACGAATGGAAAATGGCGAATGCAAAACTGGCAGTCATGCGAAAGGGCGAGGACGACTGAGGCTCATTCAGGCTGGAAGAAGAAGCAGCGGCAGCAACAGTAGAAACAGAAGCAACAACAGCAACATCGACAGCAGTAGAAAGTGAAGCACAAGTACTGAACATGGACCGAGCAACGGAAATCCCTGAATTCAATTTGAGCAATTTCCTGTTTTTGAAAGGTGCTTGGCCAGCTTCGTTGACGTTTTTTCTCGCCATCTCCACTTCACTCCACTCCCTCTCTCTCTCTCTCTCTCTTTCTCTTTCGGTCGCTTTTTGTGTACCGCTGTACAAATTAAATGTGCTAAGCACACCAAAAATGGAAATGAAATGAACGTAGCTCCAATTCAGTTAGGCACAAATACACACACACACACACACACACACACACACACACACACACACAGAACGCAAAATATGTCAAACTGAAATGAATGTAACGCAATAAGCAAGTCAACTCGACTGTGAGATATGTGAAATAACTACTAAGAAACGCAATCAAAAAATATTCAGTCAAAATATTCAGTCACTAATTGAAAAGAAAATTCGATTTGAGATAAAACGTAAGAATTGTGTTTAAAAGATAAAAGTCAAATTCAAATAAATAATTTACTCATGAAAAACCAATTCGATTTAATAAATATATGTACAAAAATTCTGTTTCAAATTTAATTTATTAAAACAGTAATAAAAAGATAATTTAATAATAATAGTAAAGTGCGATAACAAATAAATTGAAATAATCAATCTCTTATAAAGATGGAATTTAAAAAAAGTGATAAATGTGCTTACGAAAATTAGAAACAAGAAACAACAAAAAATATAAAAATAATAATATTAATATTAAAAAATTAACTAAAATAATAATTCACTAATTGATAACGATTTTTTGATTAAATAATCCCTCAAAAAAAAGTAATAATTGAACTTTCAATACAAAATTAATTTAAAAAAAACCTATAAAAAAACAATAAATAATAAACAAAAAATTAAAAATAAATTACAAAATTAATAAAATTATTAAAATTAATAAATAATAATAATAAATAAATAAACTTAAATAATAATGCAATATAAAATATACAATAAAATAAAATGAAATTACAAAATAAAGTAGCAGGTGAACAAAAAAGTAATAGGAATAAAAAATAAATTAGAATATAATAAGTAAATGAACTAAAATAATAATTTTCATAAATTATAAATAAAAGCGAACTTGAAGAGAGTTAAATATGATATTAAAATGATCTTTAAATTTATGTTGAAATTTTTACATCATTTTTTTATAAAAATCTTTGCCGCTTGCTTTCTTCAGGCAGCAATGATCTTGTCACTAAATTGTCATAGCTTTTTTCCGAGCTCGAAGTACAGGGTATAAGAGTGTCTGATGAGCTGCCCTTGGTCACGCGGGCCAAAGAATATGTTGGCTGTCGGGAGGGGAAGGGAAGGCGCGACACTTTAATGCTTTTGCATTTACAAGGCGCAATTTCCAATTGAGTTTTCAATACAAATTGAAATTAATATTCACTTTGAGGATATCAATGCGAGAGAGAGAAAGAGAGAGAGAGAGAGCACTCCTCGAGTATTGTTACAACCGAACAACAACAGCAACAACATTTTCAATAGCCCACGTGGAACGTTGAGCCAGGACACGCATGTGCTGGATGGGATTAGTGTATGGCGAGCACAACGAGCCACCGTGATGATTATTATGATGACAACAACAACGACAGCAACAACAGCGATAGCAACAACAAAACGCGCGGCAATAACAATGACATAATGAAGTTATTGCTCTGCTTTTTTCGCTTTGCTCTCAGCTGCCTTAGGCGGTAAATCACCCAAAAACGCAAAAAAAAAAAACGAAAAATCAATAAAAGAAGCAGCCACAAAAATGGCTTTGGAACATACATTAAAATAAAATACACATACATACACACGCATATGTATATGAAATATGTATTTATTAATATGTACAAAATATGATATAAGCACGCGTATTCACAACTAAAAAATGCGGCAGCCTGTCGCTACGATTATAAGCTGTGCTCACATTCACATAACATACTTAACATAGCACATGCTCAGAGATAAATTCGCAAATTCATTACAAATTTCTGAAATTCCAACACACTTTATATAATATATTCAGAATATTTAAAAAAAAAACACTTTTAAAGTAAACTCAACTTTACTACAAAGGCCAATGAAAAAAAGCTTACTTGCAAAAAAAAAAGAATTGTAAACTTTATTTTAAATTTATTACGTTGCAAATATTATCAGTAAAATTGGTTTTTTTTATATACATATAAAGTAAGTAATCGAAAAGTGATTTTCTTTATCGAAACTTTAGCAGGTTAACATGCCGAAATAATTATATTTTATTTAAAATAAAATATTAACTTATAAGAGAATTTTAAACATGCTTTTATTCCAACAAAACTGCTTTCTTATATGTATAATAAATCATGTGCTTCAAAAAAGACAATTTTCAAGTGATATTAGCCAAAATAATTATATTTCATTAAAGATATAATTACAGTAAAATATATATGTAAATTTTAATAATTAACAATTAAGAAAGCCACAGTTCAGTTTATATAAGAGCATACCATTATTCTTCAAATATACCAAACTAATATCCCACAAAAATATTCAAATATGCCAAAAGCTACATTGGTATATTTATATAGTACCACTTTAAAATGTACCATAGAGTACTAAATATACAAGCCAAAACATCTAAGACCAGTAGAAAGTAAGTTTTCATTGCCGTACAAAAGTATTTCTTAAACAACTTTGACAATTTAAATCTGATCGCAACTAAGTTTTCGAAAATCACAAATAATTATTATTTTACGTACCAAAAATTATGACTCGAGTTTTCCGATTTGTATTCGTTTTTTTTAATTGCGTCGGCGGAAGTGAAAATTTGATATAAAGTTGACTTGTGTGCAAACATAACAAGTGCGGTCGAAAATAAATTATAGCTCTATATCTTCTAAACTCTGAGATCCCTATGGGTAGCGAGTATATGAGAGAATTTTTAGCTTGTTTTAATTAAATTACATTCCAAATATTTCTTTCTTTTCTTTTCAAAATGTAATTTGCTTAAAAGTAATTCTATTTCGTGACATTTCAAATGTGTCAATTTATGATCATCTTATAGTTTAATATGAGCTCAGTGTTTTAATCCGACCAGCATTTTAATTAACTTGCACTTAATAGATGAAGTAGACTTCAGCATCCAACATTATCCTTTTGTCTTTGATGCTAAATATTTGTGTTTAAGCAATGATTAAGAGCATAATAATATTTACAGTCTAAGTAGACAGTTAAGTGATAAATAATATTTAATATCTTAATTACGAAAGTTTGTCAACGCAATCTTTTGAACTGAAACTTTTGCCACACACATTAAAAGTGTGTGTGTGTGCGAGTGTGTGTGAAGTGAAAACATATCAATTTGATTAGTTTTTGTACCTGTTGCATTTATTATCCCCGCAAGACCAATAAAAACCTTTTACGCTTCAACTATAATAATGGGGTTTGGCAAAAGGTAAAGTAAGAAATTTGCTGGCACAAGGCACAAAACCAAAACCAAAACCAAAGGCGAAGGTGAAGGCAAAGGCGAAGGCAAAGCACAAACTTATAGATAGCTCAGAGCCAAGTTTGTTGAGCAGCCAAGCCATTTTGGACCGAAACTTTACACAAATTAAGGAAAATCAGTCAAAAGCAAAAGGATGCGACGGGAAGACCGAAGAGGTGAATGCTTGGCGGAGGTTGGGGAGCTTATCGATTAGTCTCAGCCAGCTGGTCGGTGTGAATTGTGTGAGTGAAATTGAAGGCGGAATTTGCTGTCACGATATTTTATGACTTGTGGAGGACCTCGAAAACTGTTTTCTATTTTTTTTTTTGCTGTTGTTGTTTTTTCTAACCGGCTTAACATGAGCATAACACTCAAAGCCACATTGCCGATGTTCCAGGGTGTTCAAAGCGCTTTTTGGTCTGCTCTCTTAGACGGGGTTAATGTTAGTCAAAAAACGGAGGAGGTGATTGAAAGGGGAGCGGAGAGGGAGAGAGACTGCGACTGAGAGTGGGGATAACAGGCGGCGACATTCGCACAGCATAAAAAGCTGTGCGCTCCAAATGACAGCCGGATTATATTGGCATTAGGTAAATTAAGACAAGCAAATAGGATTTATATGGTCCCCATATAGCAGCAGCAGCATATAACAGCAGCGAAAAATAACAACAGCAGCAACAAGATGAACATCAAGAAAATAAGCGACATTTACGACATCATTTGATTTACTCAAATGGAACTCGCGCTTCTGCTGCTGAATGGCAAAACAATGTCAAAGTCAAAGTCGAGGTCGAACTGGATGTCAAAGCCACAGATTTTAAACTGAAAACAGACCATAAAATACCGAACCGAAAGCGAAAGCGAACCAAAAAACCGAATCAAAACCGAACCGAAATGAAAACAAAAACAGAAACAAAAGCACATAAAAAGCAATGGCAGAGCCCAAAAATAAAAATGAATTTCCTAGGAGTATACTTGAAATAATAAGCAAGTCAGAAAGCTACAGTCGAGTGTGCTCGACTGTGAGATACCCGCTACCTATTTTCAATAATAGCAAAACAGTGCGGTATTAATTTTAAAATATACCAAAATATATATTCTCAAAAATCATGAAAATATACTGAAGTCGGTATACACTACATTCACAATATACCGCATATTGTTAAATATATCATATCGATAGAGAACTATGTATATTCGAAATATACCATAGAATGCAAAATATACCAGATTCTCAAACCAAATCAATTAAGATCCTGTCTTTATAGGGTCGAAGATGGCTTCTTCTGCCCGTTGCATAAATTTACTTCGAGACACAAAGTTAAAATACCTTCTATTCTAAGGGTAGCGGGTATAAAAAAACAAAACAAACAAATGTCATAATATTATTGGCGTAATGAGCTTAAGCTAAATCAAGTCGGGTTGCGGTCCATAGAGATCTAGTAAAAAGACAATTCAAAACTTTAGTAAATAAAGAGAAAAAAGAGTGTAGAGTATCTGAAAATTGCATTACAAAACCTATATAAAAACCTATTTTTAAATCATGAATTAATTGCCAAAACTCAGCTATACTTTTTCTAGCTCGCATTTATTAAAAAAGTTTAGTCGTTTTTATTTTTAATGATTCAATTTAGACAATTTCACAAATGCATTGATGGAAAAGTTTACAAAGTGTTTTACGTTTGTACTTTATTAAATTTTGCGAAATATGCCTTAAACAAATTGAAAATGAGCCATGTTTAAGTTGAAGCTTTGTTTTTTCATTAAATTAAATTGCAAACTTTACGTGCATATTGAATGGTGCTTAATGCATTTATAGAGAAAGAGAGCAAGCATTGTCCGGGTCTTGAGAATGGATTTGCAGCACTTTTTGTTAATGAGTTAACTGTCAGCTGTTGAACGTTGTTGTTGTGCGCAAATCTTTTTGGAAAGCAACAAGAGAAGGCAGAAGAAAAAGAACACAAAGAGTCGGCTGTAGCTGTAGCTGTCGCACTCAATTCGCCATCAGCATAATTAAAAACAACAATAGTAGTAACAATCACAATGGCATGGAAGAAGGCAACAACAAAGCGCTGCACTCGACACTCTGAGATAAACGAAAAACTTTCAACGCGTCAAACTTGCAACCAAAGTTGTCATCCAGTCATTTCGTCAACCAGTTAGTCAGTTAGTAAAAGAGAGAGATAGAGCCGGCTCTCAACTCATTACAAACACCCCGACAAGAGAAAAGTTTGACTAATCTATGGCTTTATATTGAGCACAGGCCAGTCAAGCCCAAGCCCAAGCCCATTAGACTAGAATCTCTCTATGTCGCAATCCTGGCTCCGGATGCGCACGCTTGGCCGCCCAACGTCCGGTCCCCGGTCCTCGGTTCTCTGCCTCTCTCTCTCTATCTCTTGAGGCAAGCTTGAGTTTATAACTAAAGCACTTCCGGGCCATGTTCGGTTCGGACGGGTAGTTTGAGTGCTGATGAGTTTCAAATTGCTGTCGTCACAATTTATTTATTTGCCACTCTATTTGAGTTTATATTTGACAAGCATTGACTCGTTTTTTTTTTTTTTTTTTTTTGCCCCCTCTGTGTGGCAAGTGCATTCGATTTAAATCAATAAACATCTGCCTAACATTCATTCGCACTCATTCGCACTCATTCACACTCAATGTTGTGCAATTTTTTTCGTATTTTATTTTTTTTTTAGAAATATTTGTTGTCATGCTGCTTGTTGCAGACATTTGCTGACAGCTCAAAAAAAAACAAAAAACAAAACAACAGAGAAAAGAAATAAACGACCTTCATAAATGCGTGATGAAAATGTTGCCTTCATTTTTGTTGTTATTGTTGTTGTTGTTGGGCAACATTTTTGCCCCAAAAAAAAAAAGAAGTAAAGCCAAAAAGAATGCCCAGGGATATCCATTCACACTTAGGATATATACAACGAGCGAGTACTCGACTTGCTCGACTTTAGTCTCTCTCCGACTCGGAGATGCCATTTGTAGCGCAATCACGTAGCAACAATCACGCAGAATCATTGCGCCATCACTTATTGACAAATACATGTGCACACACACACACACACACACACACACACATGCACACCCGCACACACGCTCTCTCACATACTTCCGTCGTCAGTCGGAAACAAGACGTGACAAATGTCGTCAAAAATGTGATATAAGCAAATTAGATATTTCTGTCTAAGAACATTTTATATATTTACCCAAGTAATGACCAGATAAAAGGAAATGGACGAACAAACTGTCAGAGTATAGGAGAAGGCGAGCGATTAAAATAGTTGCACAAACGACCGCAATTATCCTTTCTAATAATTCAAACCAAAAATACATTTTAAAATTTTAATAATGAATCAACAAGAAAGCCACAGTCAAGTGTGCTCGGCTGTAAGATACACACAGAAATACACAAAAATTTACTAAAATATACCACAAAAATTCTAAAATATACCGATGGCTATATTTGGTTTATCTACATTGTGCTACATACCAAAAATGCTCAGTAAAGTACAAAATATACCAGATTGCCAGCGAAAATAACTAAAACCCGGTTGAAGTTGGCGTTATTTCTATACAAAATCCATAAATGCTACAGTTAAGATTGTATATATCAAAAATTGTGACTCTAGCTGCAAAATACGCTTATTATTTGATTTTTTCCATTTTTCGGAGCGTGGCAAAATTTTTAAATCAAATTTTATCTGTGCAAACATAACACGTACCATCAATATAACTCTATCTCTATAGTTTCTGGGATATAGGTATTGATACGGATGGACGGCCAGATAGACGGACGAACATGGCTATATCGTCTCGCCTGTTGAGGCTGATCAAGAATATATATACTTTATAAGGTCAGGGAGGTCTCCTTTTACATGTTACATACTCTTCATAGAGGCACAAAGTTAGTAACAGGCGTTAAAAAACTATAATAAAATTAGAACTGATCACAATTAAAAAAAAATTGCATTTTCAAGAAAATCGAAATATAAATAAAAGTTAGCTGCTGTTAAATTTGTATATATTTTATAATTTTTGGTGTTAAAATATTGTGCTGTAAGTCGCGCATTAAAAGTTGATATTAAAAAATTTGAAACAACTCTAAATATTAATGTTTGTTTTGGTTGTTACAAAAATTAAACTAAATATGCAAGATAAACTCTAAATATTGTTATTATTTTGATCGTAAATAAATATTTTATATTTTTATTTACTTTTTATCTAGAGACAATATCAAATAATATAGCTGCAACATATACTTCAATATTTTGTTTAGTTTGCAATTAAATTAATAAACTTAATATGAGCGAAGTTGGGATTGAAAATAAATGAAGCATCGTTATTCTTGTGTCTGAAAATACATTTACATTTCTTTTATATTTATTTACTTTTTTGTTTTATTAAATTAACATAATTATCAAATATTTTGTTTAAAAGATATGCTAATCTATTTTTCTGTTCCTTATTATTGTGTCTGAAAATGCGTTGCAATAAAAAAACTGAATTATTCTTTAAATGACAGAATATTTTACTTTAAACGATTGAGTATTTTTTTAGAAGTTCAATTCGTAGATAAATATAATCGTATTAAGTAATCACGTGAAAATTTATCGTTTTATTGAGAAATCGAAATCCCATTTCATATTGAGCAGGAAATAAATGAAAACAAATGGCAACAACTGAATCTAATTTGATGCTTCACATACATTTAGTTTCTAAAGACATGAATGTGTAATCGTCTATATACATATGTGTGTGTGTTAGTCTCTCTCAATGTGTGTGTGTGTGTGTGTGTGTGTGTTTTCGTTAGGCATTGACATTGCCCTTCAAATAATTTTGCATTTTAGGCTGTCATTCAATTTGGATTTATAGGCAAATTCATGGCCTTGTTTATGTCGTGTATTTGCAAACATTTTTCTTGTTACGGCTGCCGCTGCTGCTGCTTTTCTTTTTACAAGGCAGGCAGAAAAAAAGCAAAAAATAGAGACGTAGATAGAAAGCGAACTGAGAGGGGAGAGAGAGAGAGAGTGAGATGTGTGCGTGTAACTGTCCTTGGCCGTTTGTTGTTGACGCGTCAACTTGCCCACATTGAGGCGTCCTTTTTATTTATTTGAGAGACAAAATTTGTCATTTATCTCAATAATGTTTGAATGCCAATGCTGGCTCATTGTTGTAGCCGACGACGAAGCCGCCGCTCTTGATGCTCTTATGCTATTATTCACCTCTGCGTTTTCGGTCTATGTATTTTTTCATTCATTTATTACGTCTACGCACTGTTGTGGTTCTTTGGCTCTATCGGCGGCTACTTCTTCGTCGTTCAGCAGCACACAAAGTGTGCTCAATTACAGTGCCATTCATCACATGCCAAATAGCAGACACTCTAAATAATTGCAACAAATATTGATAGAAATTGCCCCCCAAACAATGAATAATAATAATGAATTCCTCGCTCACACAGCTAAGCGAGCTGTGCCCAACACAACAGCATATATAATTAAATAACCAATACACTAAATAATTATGTTGCATTAACTGCGAAAATTAAAAGCAAATCAGCAGCAGCAATAAATGCCTACTTTGAGCATGCCTCAATCGGATTTCATTATCCATTTTAATGGCTATGAAATTGCGTTCAGATAAATCGACAATTTAATGGCACATTTCTTTTGTAATTATTTATCACTCAATTTCATTTTTGGCTTTGACTAGATATTCTTATTTTTGATAATATTAGTTTATAGGGGAAGGCCAATAAATTTCTTAATATACATTTCGTGATTTTTAAATATAAACCCACTTTTGCTGTAATTATTTATCACTCAATTTCTTTGAGTAATGACCACGATTAGATATTCTTTATTTTTAAAATATTGATTTGTTAATGAAGGACAATAAATTTGCAATAAATTGTATAGACGCTCTTTTCTAATTTATGTTCAATGAATACAATTCGATATGGATTATGTAATTATTTAATTTAATGGCACTTTATCACCCAATTTTTAAATCTTTTTTTTTTGGTATTGAGTAATGGCCACGATTAGATATTCCATTAAATATTCCATTCTCTTTTTTCTTCAATGAATAATATTTTTGCATTATTTCATATTTCGTTATTATTTTAGTATTTTATACACTTTAATATTTATTATATTCAGCTGCTGCTTTCAAAATTCTTGAAACTTTATTGTTTGAGAATCCATAAGTTAAGAATCTATAAGATTGTGATTGTTATATATTCCGGCATTTCATATAAGTGGAATTAAATAATTGGAAATGAAAGCTTACAATTGTCTAAGCAAATTAGTATCGATTATTTCGTAAGGATAATTTAACTTACAATATTCTTAACAAATTTGTGAAGATTATTTCGTGAGCATGATTTACATTTGAATTGAACTTTTAGTAATTTAATAGATTCTTTTCATTTTCTTCAGAAATCGAATTAAAGAATTTTCAAGACTTGCAATTTAAGTTAAAGATTTGACTATGAAATTTATACAAATTCTTTTCATTTTGTTCGAAAGTATAACTGATGAACATTACGGGTTTACATTTGATGAATTTGTGTGACATTTTAAATAAATGAAAATTAGAATTCCACTCTTAAATCGTGTGACTGCTGGCAGTTTGTGGCAACGTTAATCAAATTAGCCATGTGATGTTGGATAGTTAGTTAAGCTGCTGCCAGCTGAAATGCCAGTTGACATTCGTCTAAGTTTCTGTTTGTTTGTTAGCGATGATCTCCGCTTTTATTTTTTTGTTCTCATCTCTGTTTTGTGTTGTTCTGTTTCTGTTTCTGTCTGCTGTTTGCTGTTTCTCTTTCTGTTCGGGCGGCACACACGTCCAATACTTAACGCAAAGTCTGTCAACGTTTGCAGAGTGTTTGGTCCCAGCTTATGACTATCTCCGCACCTATCTCCCGCTCTCTCTCCCTCTGTCTCGCACTCTGTTGTCAATCTCTTTCCCAATGGAAATAAATTCCAACTGAAGCTCTCCATACACATGACTTGAGCCGAGCACCAGCGAATTTCGATTTTGTGTAGAGACCAAAAGGAAATTTAAATGAGATTTGCGTGTGGATGACAGAGGTGTGGGGAGAGGGAAATGATGCTGTGGGCGGTGGGGGGTAGGCAGGAGGAGGGGTGCGCATGCTTGAACCTAAATTTCAGTGAATTGGAATCTCCGTGTATGCGAGTGTGTGTTTCAGGTTTACTGCCACCGTTTGTGTCTCGCATGTTTGCTGGCATGTTTGCTGGCTAATTACAATGCTGCGCACTTTAATGCTGATTAAGTGACACGTTTCTCTCTCAGCTGGGGGGGCGGGGACCGCATTCCTGGTTCCTTTGGTTCGATATGGTGGCCTGTGTGTCGAAATTGAATGAATCGCAGCAAATCGCAGTCAGTCAGGTTCTATTAATAGTGCTCATTATTGGCATTTTAGCAATGGCCAAGTCAGCACTACGCATACACACACACACACACACATTCACTCATTTACTAAGCCAACGTGTGTGTGCCCCTATACATTGTACATGTGTGTGTGTGTGTGTGTATGTGTCAGCGTGTGCGTATATCAAACGTCAATTGAATTGACGGCCTGTTGGCGCCAGCAGTGAGAAAAACAACGACAAAGCCCAGCAGACGCATTAAGCTGGCGTCGTCATCCGAAAAACACTCTTTCCCACACTCACACGAACACACACACACACACACACACACACACACACACACACAGATGTAACTCCTTGCTGAAGAAAGGTTGAAGCAAGAGGTTTACTGTGATATTAATAATAATGGCTAACCAGAAAAATAAGAAATATGTGTATGAATACAGATGTTTTTTCATATAAATATATTATTATGAAAACATACGTATATGAAATAATAATAATAATAATAATATATTATTAAAAAAAAATAATAAAAAATACATCACTTTGATATTTATATTAAATATATTTAATGCATATATTTTCCACTGAAGAACATTAATAAATTAAACAGATGCATTCCATTCATTCATTCTCACAAACCATTTAACGACAAGCTAAAAATGAAGTTTAGGGCCTCATTAATAGAAATTCTTAAATTGAAAAATTTCTTTTTCTATAGAGTAACTTGTAGTCAGTCAGTTGCCTAGCTGCATCATTGTTTTATATTTTCTTTTGTGGTTTTTATGTGCTTAATGCTCTACAATTTCATTTACATTTTCGGCACATTTAATTCTGTTGTGTACGTGTGTGTGTGCGTAATATACGGCGAATGCGTAATTTTCCCATGCTGTCAGTTTTTCATTTCACCGTCATCTCTCTTTTATCTTTAGTTACCTAAAAGGTATGCTATGATTTCTTATTTAGAGGTCTTTTTTTTCTTTGCTTGCTCTATGACATCCATTTAATGTGGGTGACCAAGGCTATTTCCCATTTGCCATTGTTCTCGCCAACTCAAAAGGAGTTTTTCGAGAAAACGGCCACTTCACAATTCTTTTTGCCTGCCCTTAATTCCAATTTAGTTAATTGAAAAGTATCAACAGCATCCGGCCTTCTCTAGAATGGAATTTAACCTGGAGGAAATGTTATAAAAGTGCAAAGTCTTTAAATTTAAATAGCCATTAAATGACCAACACAAAAAAACACCTTACACACTTTATATCAATAGCGAAGTGCAAATATTTGACAAATCCATAATTTGCGCTTATGCTTTTTACATTCCAATTTTCAATTAAAATATTTTGATAAACTCAATTGCAAATTTAAATAAACTAGCTTCAGGGCTTCAGAGTAACTGAAAATACTTTTCGAACCAACCTTCGATAATTGTATTGAGAGCAAATGAAATTGTCTTGCATTTAAGTGTGCTCGTTTATTTTAATTGTCTTGGGGCAACATAATTGTTCATTTCATTTGTTTGCACATCCCAACCAGCAAATGTATTTGAATAATAATAGAAATTTTGTTATTACTTTCATTGTGTTGAAATTATACAATTATTTATGATTATACAATATATGCAATATTATATATTTAAGCGAAATGAGTAAAAATTAAAATACACTATGTACATATGTATATGACATAACGTATGTTACTCGTTAAAGAGATTATGCAAAAATTATACGCTTTGTACTTAAATGGAGTAAAATAATCGCGAAGGCAATAAATAAAGCAGAACCAGTTGTTAGTTGGTCGATAATTATCTCTAAGCTGCTACTAAACTGATGCAATTCCAAGTAAAGCAAAGTACGTTGCTGTATTTGTCTAACAGGAGTTGCTACTAAGTCACTAAATGTAGAGCAAACGTCTAGCAGAAGTCGTTGCTACAGCATTTACATTAAGAATCGAACAGAAGCAGACCCTAGAATCTCTAACGGAAGAAGTTGCTACTAAGCTTAAGACTTTGCTCGATTTGTCTAACGGAAGAAGTTGCTGCTAAGCAACTGCTTATATGTAAAACAGAAGCTGGAATAGAGGGAGACGAAAATATGTGTGACAGCAATAAATGCTAGCTGATCGTGTCTAACAGTTGCATTGGCTGCTAAGCTAAGCTAATGACGTTGGAGGATTTGTCTAATAGAAGAAGTTGCTACTAGGCAAAGTAAAAGTAAAGCAGAAGGTGTTAGAAAGAGATGCAAGTAAGTCTAGCGGAAGAGGTTGCGACTTTGGCTTTGTATAAAAGAAGTTGTTGCTGCTCAGCTGAAGCTGTTTCAGGTAAACGATAAATGTAACATAAAGTCGAAGAGAATGCTATTTATCTTGCCTCTCTCTCACTCGGTTTCGCTGGCATTGTATTTTTCTATTATTGCCTGCTTCATTAGAGAAAATTATAATAAGACTCAAAACTAATAAAAAAAAAAAGTAATTTGGCAAATTAGAAGAATCGAATTTTGTTTAAATAATTAATGTTTTAAATATATTTAAATTTCATTTTATTTTGCGAAATAAGTGCTTTAAATACGCTTTTTCAAATATATTTAAATGGGAATTTAAATATTTCGAGTTATTGCTTTGGATGTCCGTTGATAGTTCAACTTTGTTTAAAAGATTTTATATAATTTTGGTTTCTAAATGAATTTTTGATAAATTCATCTCTTATCTGTCAATTGAAGACTTTTAGCCACGAAAATATGTGTGCCCACTATGCAAATTTGAAGAATGCAGCATAATCTTAGACAAGATGAAAGAACTCATCTACACGAAACCCCAAAACTTTTGCAGCAGTCAATCAATAGTTTGCTGAATGAAGTTTCAATGTAAACTGACTAACATAAGTATGATGACAGCGTGTGTGTGTGTGTGAGTGTTCGTGAGCAACATATGTAGGCATAGAGTATTATAAGCGTTACTAGAGGTCAGACAAATATTAATAATAAAAAAAAGAAGTGAACAAACAAAGTTTTGCACAAACAGAAGAGAGAGAAGGAGAAAAAAAGTCATAGCCAGCCAAAGACGAAAAGCACACAAAACTGAAGCTCAGCTGTGACGAAGTTTGCGGCTCATTTTAATTTGATGGAAACTTGTGTGTTGTGCTGCTGGTGTTCGACATGATTATTGATTGAAACTTTCCCCCATTTGATTTGTATCATTTCAGAAGAAGACAAACGAAAGCAAAGCAAGTCCAGAAGTTGAGTGTTGAACTGAGCGAAGACAAGATGCGTCGCTCCTCATTCACGCCCGTGTTCAATTTGAGCACTCAAGAGCCGTTGATTGTCGTCGAGGAGTCGCATGCCGCCGAGGATGGTGACGATCTGGAGGGCGCCGCCGGCGGGTGTGATCCCACAGCGACCAAGCGGAGTAACAGCGATGATTCCGAGCCGGACTCACCGGTTAATCCGTATCTGCTCTGCCCCTTCCCCGACATGCAGCAGCGACGCAAGCATTCGTTGCCATCGCTGCAAATAACCGAGGGCATTACCGCCAGCCAGGTGCGTCGTCTATCGGAGGTGGGCGGCGAGACGGGTGGCCTCAGCCCCAAGGAGGTTGAATTTTTGGCCACGCTATCGCAGAAGGCCAATCCAACCGCAGGCGGTCGCCGGCATTCGGTGGTCACCATATCGGCGGTGCCCCCAACGCTCTTCGGACGCAATCGGCGTGAGTCCATTTCCGCTGTTTCGTTCAGGTAAATGACATTTTTATTTGCCTCGCCCAACCGAGTGTGGAGTGGAGCCACTTTAGTCCCAGTAATTGGAAGTTTTGTGCGCCATTAGCGACGGAAGTGCACAGCCAACGGACAACGAACAGACAGACGGACAGATGGACGGACGGACGACGGGTCACAGCATCAGTAAACTCTGCCCAAAAGCAAGAAAAAGAAAGGGAGAAAGCGAAAGCGAGAGAGAGAACTTGAACATGGCTGGGCTTCTTTGACGCTCGCCTAATTGAATTGCGCCGCCGGCTGTTCGATGCTTTTGCTTCTGCTTCTGCTTCTCCTTCAGCTTCATCGTTTACACCGGCTTGGTCTTCGGCCTCTGCTCTGGCTTTTGTGCTGTGCCATCAACAATTCTGATACCCTGGCAATGGCCATTGCGGTGGCCTCCTAATGAGATTGTCATGAAGCTGCCAAGCCCTCAAGTGTCGTTAAAAGGCTCAATCTAAATGCATAACCCCTCAGACAGTTTAATGCCATATAAATTGAAAATACGTATACGCAAAATACGTTTATACGATGTATGTTAGTCCTATGTTCTTCTCCTCCTCCTCCTCCATCTCATCTTCTTCGCCTTCTTTATGTCCGTGTCGTTATGCGAATTACGGAAAGAACGTAAATTGAAAAATCAGCACCTTTACAATACGATTTCAATTACAATTTCTCTCGAATGCTGGCGATCTTCTCATGGCTTTCTACTGGTCATAGAAACATTTCGAAGACTCTAAAATTGATATTAAACTGACAGTTAATTTTCAAAATTCATATTTTTTTACTATTTTGATTGATTTCCATTATTTCTGTTTATATAAATAATTCTAATATAATAAATGCATGTTTCTGTGATTTAATTATTGTAATATTTTAGATTATTAATATTGTTTGGATATTTCTGTTTATTTTCTTTGTAACATTAAAGAAAACTAATTAGTTACTCTTGTTCCTATTTTTTATTATGTTTAAATTTGGTTCTAGATAATAATTATAAAAGTTATTTAGGAAATACTTTTATATATGCAAATAATGCCTATTTACGGGTGTTAGTTTCATTGGCTGACAATTTGGTATATTTTAATGCTCTGCGGAATATATCAATATACCAAATATAGTCTTCGGTATATTAATTTGGTATATTTTAGTTTTATTCACTATTTATCTGGTAGCTCACAGTCAAACAAACTACACTCTTGCTTTCTTACTTGTTTATAATTTATTTGTATCATATTTTAATTTAATTACGTTGAATTTAAGAAGTAAAATTATTGTTTGCTCTAACTTTAGTGTTATTTATAACACACATTAATTTTTAGAAAAGAAAAGGAATTAAAACCACTTGTATATACCTTGAAGTTATATAAAAGTTATGTTGCAAAATTATTCTGTGTTGCATATAATTAATAAAATATATTAAACTTAAAAGTTACGTCGATGTTAGCTTTTTTCTTTAAACATAAACATCATAAACATATATTTCATTAAAAAGCGAAAACTAATTTAAAATTTTGTCTTAAACCTCAAGTTTGTATCAAAGTTATTTTATACAATTATATTGTGATGTATTAAAATAAATTTAACTTAACAGTTATATTTATATAATTATAAAGCACAATTATATTTTGCTTTAATTTAATCATGATTTAAGAGACATTTAAAAGCGACGTTTTCCTCATAAACCTTAAAATTGTATCAAAGTTTTTTTTATATAATTACGTTTTAATTTATTAAAATATATTTTATTTAAATTATATTTTGCTTTAATTTAAGCTTTATTTAATAATTATTTATTATTATTATTTATTTTTTATTTATTTATTTTATACAAAAGCGAAAACTCGTTTCATTCAACTTGAACTCTTTGGCATCCAAGGAATTAACGACGACGGAGAAAATGAAAATGAATTATAAGCAATATGTATTTATTGTAATTTATATTAATTTGCTTGCAGTGGCAGTCGTCGAGGCAGCGTCATCGCTGGACCACCGTTGACCGATCATCGCGGCAGCATTCACAACTTGCAGCTGGACATTATGGATGGGATTGTGCAGCAGCGCAAGACTCGCAGCGGCAGCGGCGTTTGGGCAGCACCCTTAATCCAAGAGGCGGATAGCAATGTGCCCGTGCAGACATAAACGATTGCAGCAGCAGCAGCAACAGCAACAACAACAGATGCGAGCACAAACCACAAGTAATGGGCACACACACACACACACACACAAACAAGTAGAGAAAGAGGAAAAGGAAAGGAAACGGAAATGGATACACGCACAAGACAAAACACGGATGGCGAATTGACGAATTGGCGAGAGCAGCTGGACGAAACAAGCGCATGTTTATTAACATTTTCTTTTCTTTTCTTTTCTTCTTTTCATGGATGCCTCAGCTCTTTTCCCTGCTCTCACTCACTCACCCCCTCTCAATCTCTCTTGTTTTTTGCCTTGGCAGCGACAACGCTTAAAATAAACAAACAAACAAACCGCAATTGCAAAAAACCAAAATGAAAATGAAGTCGCGCGTCACCAAAAAATGGTTGAAATTGAAACAAGAGCGATAAACAAAGACAGAGAATGAACGCAAAAAGACAGAGAAAGACAGAGGTAGAGAGAGAGAGAGAGAGAGAGGGTGGGAGAAGAGTGAGAGGAATTTGCTGAAATGAGCAACAGCGAAAAAGTAAATATAAACGAAAAATGATAACAGCAATTTGCACACGTGCGATAACAAAAAAAAAGAATACGGAAACCTAATAAAATTAAATAAATCCTCAACAAATTTAGGCAATTGATTGAAAGCGAATACAAAAGGAAAGAAACGATTAAAATTAATCGAAACGGTTTTGTGTTAAATAGGAAAATTCTAATCAAACATAATTTACTATCAATTTTATAATGATGAAAAACTTGTTCGTTAAAAAGAAATATTAAAACATTAATTTTACATAATTTACAATCAAAAGGTTTTGTGTTCAATGGAAATATTAAATTCACATATTTTACAACCAATTTTGAGAGTCAAAATAATTTTGCCTGTATTATAAATATTGAAAGAGTTATCGGACATATTTTACAATCAATTTTAAGAGTCGAAAAGGTTTTGTGTTAAACTTAAATATTCAAAATGAATTAACAACAATTTTAATATGTTTATGCTCTCAATTAAAGTTTAAATCTCAAACGAAGAGAAACTTCCCTTTGATATATTTAATTTGCGAAGCGACAAAAGTATTTTAATTGCATTCGTTTGATATTTGACAGTGAAGGTATAAGAGAACTAGAGATGTGCGCTGAGGTATCTGTGTAATCATCAAATCGCGTAGCGAGGTTGCATTTTTAATATGACATTGCAGCTAAGCATAAAATTTATATATAGTTATATATAGTCGTACATAATGAATTGCAGCAGCCTCGACGAGCAAAAACTCACACCAACATGAAGGACAGAATGGGTCAAGGACATTTCTCTCTATCACTATCACACACACACACACACATACACAGACGCGTGCACGCACACTCACACATTGTAAGACACACCCGCAAGGCTATTGCATTTAATGGTGGTGCTGCTGCACGTGGTTGGCCCACATGTCGTATGAGTAATATGGCACATAGTCTCAATGTCAATGCCAATGCCACTGTCGCCACATTTGATGGCCATTCGCTATTTTCGCTGATAAAATCCAGCAATCTCCTCTTCCTCTTCCTCTTCCTCTTTCATCCCTCCCTCCCTTCGCCTGTTGCTCTTCGGCATGGCTAAGCACAATGCGAGGCAGAGACTCATCTTCGTTGTCGTCATCGTCGTCGTAAAGCTAATTTCGTGTGGGTCGTGTTACGTTAATTGAAATGTGTGTGTTAGTTTGCATTGCTTAACTGACTAATTACGACAATCAAAATGCAATTCCAGTTAGCAAATATTCTCTCTATCTCTCTCTCTCTCTCTCTCTCTGCGCTCGCGCGTGTCTCTGTCTCTGTCTCTGTCTCTATGTGTGTGTGTTTGAGTGTTTAAAGATTCAAAACCTGTCAAGCACTAAACACATTTGTCTGCTGTTCGCTTGCAGCTCATGAAACTGTTTAGTTACCGCCTCCGTCAAAGGTTTTTAATGATGCTCTTATTTAATTACATTTTTGTTGTATTAAGGAACAACAGTCTTATAATTTTAGAATTGATTTCTTATAATTTCTTATATTTCATTTAATTCTAGAATTTATTTCCTATAATTTTTGCAATTCAACAAATATTTGAATACTCAAAAAACTTAAAAAATTTTAGTTCTTCAATTTTTGAACATTTTTTTTATTTAAATGTTCGATCAATTCATGTCAATAAAAGTACATTTATAAATCATATACTCAAAAGTTAATTTCTTAACATACAGATAAATGATTTTCATATTAAACAGTTAAAGGAATATATTCTTTAAAAATAAATTTAAAAAATCTTTTGCTATTCAAATTTAATAACCATTAAATAAAAGACAAATAAATAGATTAAATTGTGAATCAAATGAAACCTTTTTTCTATCTATTGGCTTGTTATTATTATATTTTCTATAAATAAACAGTATAGTTAAATAAATTTATTTTTTTCTTTGGTATTAAGTTTTTTCAAGTAAAAAATTCTATCGAGAGAAACTAGATATAACAAAATAAATTTATTAATTAAATTAAACCATTTATTTAGAGCTTTCGAGATTTATTATTATTGTTTTATTTGCTATTATGATTTCATAACTATTAAATAAATACCTAATATATTGAAGAAATTAATAATCAAAGGAAAACTTTTTATTATTTATTTTCAATTTATGTATACCAGTCGAAATATGTATTAATTTTATTGCATTTATGATTTAGTAGCTATTAAAGTTACTTTTAGCTAATAAATATATTAAACTCATTTCAATTAAAATAAAATTTACTTTTTTGGACTCCACTTACATATATGAATTTTTGCAACCTTTGACGCTATCAAAATCTCTGCTAGCTTGATTTGTTCTTATTAAATCTTTAATGAACGCTTGTCTAGTTGTTTATACATTAGTTGTTTGCTGTTATCCTTGAGCAGGCTAGATGAATGACCCTCGGTGGCAGATGACAGCAAACAAAAAAGGACAACAGCTTAATCATAATGAACAATCAACATGACCTAATATGAGAGATGTATATCATAATAGCACGCATTGATATATATTCCTCTGCTCTCTGTGCATGTGTGTGTGTGTGTGTGTGCGTGTGTGGGAGTATGTGAGTGTGAGTGTGAGGTGAGTGTGTATTATCCTAGTAGTTGCCCCGTAGAGAAAGATTAATTGAGTAACCACCGCTTTTGAGTACCACCAGCAGTCGAATCAGTCGACCGAACCTATTTGTACCTACTCGAACTTAATATTGACTGTTTTATGGATAACTGTGAAATACCACATAAATAACCACCAAAAACAACAAATAGAAAATTATAGAAAAACGAGCACAAAAACAAAAAGTAAATAAAAATCGTAGCAGCAGCAAATCGAACAGCAAATTCCCAAAAGCCAAACAAAAACGATTGAAGAAAGAGTATGAGTATCAAAAACGAGTGCGAATGCAAGTTGTGAGTGTGATTGTGAGTGTGAGTGTGAGTGTGAGTTAACCACACCGCAAGGGAAACACTTGCAGTCTCAATATATATATTTTACCCTCAGGTGTTTGTTTTAATTCCGAGCTATTAAATGAACGATAAGGTAAATACTTGTAATGAGAATAACAAACAAATTGCAAGCAAAAAAGAAAAAAAACAAATACAAAAATGAAAATGTGTAAAGTGTGTAATGGAATGTAAAGCAATTAGCAGCAAACCCCGTTTTTTGGCACGATAACGAGAAAAAGTACTTCAAAATAAATTGAAATCTATGTTATTCGCGATATATATAAATACATATATATATATAATAATAAATATATATAAACAATTTTGAAATGTTTGTTATTGTTTAATTAGGGCATAGTTATTAGTGAGAGATTCGCAAAAAATATAAAGAGAACAAAAAAAAACAAACAAAAACAAATATAAACGAGAGTTAAAATGTACCATGTACCTAAAGAAAGAAAGAAACCTACAAAACTATATACTTACTACCTTAAACTGTAACTTAAACTAATCCACCTACATGTGTACTTTAAATGTTAGACTTGTAAGTGATTTGGCAAACGACGGAGAGAATCCTAAGAATAGAACAATCAAAACTAATCAAAATCATCAACGAAGATGACGAGAATATCAAAAAACAAAATACTTACAAAAAACCAACCGAAGCAATCAATCAATCAATTAAATAATTAATCATGTGAACCAATCAATCAATCAATGGATCAGTCCGTCAGTCCAGCAGTTAGTCAAACTGTCAATCAGTCAGTCGGTCAGTCAGTCAATCAGTCGGTCGGTCAGTCAGTCAATCACACATCCTTATTCATTTTCTTTGCAGCGATAAACTTCGCTCAAAAAAAGCACATTGAACTCGGCTTGCTGGCTGCCCAGCCCAGCAGTTCAGCGAGTAGGTTAGTTCGAGCTCCGCCCACCGCCCCCGTTTCCGCCCAACCAGCCACTGCCCCAATCCAGTCCCAACCTCTCCTCTTCCTCTCTACTCCACATCAAACTCTGTCTCAGCGTTGAAATTGCAAATGATTTTTTATTAGTAAGAGTCTTGATGTTGTTATTGTCCATACATACTTATACATAAACATATATATTAACGCATACTTATTAGGCTAATATGGATTATGCTAGTTAAAAATCACATAAACAACAACAACAACAACAAAACAATATAAATAAAACATGAGAAAAGTAAAGATGAAACTTAACTATGTATGTAACTTAACTACTGTGTATCTACTAGTAAAATTGTTTGCATCATAAGCTTAGCTTGTACATACTTTTTCTTGCTCTCTCTCTGTTTTTGATTTTAGTTCTTTATCTCGTTTATTGAATCAATAAAAGAAGAAAACTTTTCGCATATACTTAGCACTCTACAATCAACAGACAAATTATACGCTACAACACTCAATTGAGTTTTGTTTCTAATTTTCGTCTATCTCTATTGATAAAAAAAAATGTCGCTGGTCGACGAAAAACTAAAAAAAAAAGGAATATAAAAAAGAAACAAGAAAAATTTAAGGCAAAGTGCAAACGCAGAAGCAAAGAATACCTTAATGAAAGTCAAGATTTGAATGGCGCTTGAATGCAGCATATATATTCTCTATATACAATATATATATATGCAGTTATGTATATTTAACAAGAAAAGAAACAAAAAAACCTATTGTCACAACGCAAGAGCAATCAATGTTTAAATTTATTAAATGTTACAATGTTTTAATTAAATAGCTATATATATATATATATATATATATATACATATATATATACATACAATATACATTATGTAAAGGAACAAAGCAAAACCACAAAAATGGAAAAAAATGAGGTAAAGCAAAGCATATTAATTAAAAATTCACGACTATTATCTGTAACTGAATATATACTAGAGTTACTCCTAGCCAAGTATTTTAGTCGTCAAATAGTAGCCAAAACAAAGCAAACACAAAAAAACACTACAAAAATGAAAACAAACCCAAAAAAATTGCTGTATGTATTATTAAAAAAACACACAAATTAACCATTTAAAGAAATTTAAAAAAATTAAAACTACCCGAGCAAATGGAAAAAAAAAATGCCGAATTGATGAAAATGTTAAATGCGACATCATTTGAATGGTATGAGAATGCAATTTTTTTGGTCGTTATTTTTGTTGTTTGTTTGTTTTTTTTTTTTTTTTTTTGGTGTCAGCAAAGTTATACATAAAGTTGAATATAAATATAAATGTGTGTGTTTTTTGTCTCTAGCGTAAGGTTACGCTCGTATTTTAAATATATAATTATATTAATATAACATGCAAAGAGGAATACACATTTAATTATTAATTATAACGATTACTTATAGTAAAACTTAAGCGAGTGCCGAGATATGGTAACTACATACAAACAAAACACACATTAATAAAGAAAGCGATTTCCTTATATTAAAACTAACTCGAACTTTGCATTTTCAATATATTGAAAAGTATCTGATAACAGTGTCAACTTCGAAAAGCTTTTCTAAGCTCGTAGACTGTTATTTTGCAGCTTTTCTGCTTACAGCTGTTATATCAGTTAGTTTGGTTGAGCTTTTATTGCGGTTCTTTGGGATTACGGCGTCTCAAACCTTAGCAGCTTTAAGCGTAGTGTTGTAAAGCTTTCAAGCGCGTTTCAAGCTTTTAAGTTTACTGCACACATGCATCACTCATAGATGGCGCCAGTTTCAAAGTGCACGCAAGCACACAAAAAAAAAGCGCCCATTTCATAGCGTGTTCGCAATTTGAAAATCAAAAAATTAGATACAACTACTGAACTAAAATACATCCGTTCAAACAGAGTTAATATCGACTGCTCTATAACATCACTTGTAGAACATATTGGCGATAAACTCAGCGTGACATGTTATTCAAATATAATTAGCACATTCCGCTAAAATCACATGTGAATTCTATACACTGAGACCTTGAACCTTGAAGTTCTTAATGCTGAAGTTGATAACTTATTGCCATTCAAATTAAGATAGAGGTTGATCACAAGTATTAATTGATACCAATTATAGAATCCAAAACTATTCGAGGTATTTTTAACAAAAAATGCATAAATACTTTTACAACTTTTATTAACTGAATATTGCAATTTTTAATAATAAGTAGTGTTCACATTGAGGCTTTTAAATATCGATCGCTATGCACACATAAGTTTGCTTAACACGGACTGGTCACATTTTGTCAGATCGATTTAAGCTCCCCAATTGGGTTTTAATAGCAGACAACATAGCGGTTAACCGCTGATCATTCCTCTTTCCCGATTTTACTAAGTATTCCATGAAATACATACGCATACACAGTACGTGAAATACATATGTACATACAGCAGAAAAGAAGAAAGAAAAAGAGAAGTACTAAAGATTTTCCAATACTATAATATATTATATGAACAATAGTGTGACCAAAAGCTTTTGCGCTGTGATGAGACTATCTCACGTATGCGCTCTCAATTTAATTCCACAGACTGGTCACATGTTTTGAGTTCCATTTTCTTTTAAGCCCCTTTCTCTTTCCCGATTCAAATAAGTATTAAGTGAATTACATTCCAAGAATGAATTACATATATATAAAGATTTTCCAACGCAATAGTGTGACCAACACCATTTGAGCTGATGAGAGAGTTTCAGTTGTCTGCGCTCTCATTTGAGTTGGTCACATTTTTCTTTGTTTGCTTTTTAGCTTTTCCTTTTTGACTTTTCTGTATGTAGAGTTATCCCTCTCCTCTCGCTCTCTCTCTCTCTCTGTCTTTTTGTATCGCCACGTTTTGGCAAACTTTAAATTTACCACGTGTCAGGCAGTACAATAATAATGTTCTGCACATATCCATTGTTCGATGATGATGTATTGGCAATGGAATCTCCCTGAAGAGCGCCAATACTCCAGAGAGCAATTGACTTGTTCACATCCTAAGCAATCAAGAGTAGACCATGCCTCACTCAAACACCACATAATAAAGAGAACTTTGTCACAGCTTTCTACATAACATATGTATGTACATACATACTATATGTATGTACATATATAGAGAACACACACGCATGTAGGAATCTCTGTTGGCAGACTTAAATGTTGCCAAGCAGCTGCTAAGCAGCTAAGCAATTGACTGCTCGTAACTCATCTGAAGATAGTCTGCCGCCTTTTATAAGGTGATCTGTTTTACGTACTTGCATCTATTACACGTAATGACCTTTGACATCCAATCCGCACAACAACAACAACAACAACAACTCTCTGCCAGTGCTAAGCTTTGAGCTTTGAGTGAAAGCAATTCATATCAGCTTCGGCTTTGCTTTATGTAGGTTCAACTGTAGCTGTAGCTGTAGCTGCTGTCTGTTGTCTGTTGGCAAAGGCAATTTATTAATTTGCAGCCCTTGGGCTATGCGATGGATTACATTGGAATTGCAGGTGATTATTAAAGTCATCATAAGACTTGGGGATTTCAGTGTTTTGTGGTTGTCTTAGCAGCCCATTTGTCAGCCAAATGAAGTGGAATGAAATGAATCCTCTTCTGGCCCACAAAAACATTATGCTTATTACAATCGTACTCGTTTTGTACATATTTTAATTGACATTAATGTATGCACACGCAATATAATTGAATATCAATTAATTGTGTTGCCTTCTTTGCGAGCAATCTCAGCATTAAGTTTGGCCAAATTCTTTAACATTCTCTTTGTGTATCGACGTGTATCCACGTTTTTTCACTTTATTTTCAAAATCGCAGCGATATCTATTGAAATTAGTACAACAAAAATTGGCACATGTTCTGAAAGAAATAATTTGTTTTAAAGCTTTACGTTCTGCGGATCTTTCGCTCCTCTTGTGGCATTGTACTAATAAGTAAATACAGATCGTATAGTAGGGAGTCAAAGCAATGATAAATAAAGTAAAATGGCCAATTTAATGAGTCTTTTTCGAGAGGCATCCTGCCTACAACTTATATAAATTGAATTCTCCTGGTTTTCATAATTTTCCATTTAAAAAAAGCAAAATTAATATAACAAGAGCGCAAACATCGCCTCTAGACGAAACTATTTTCCAAGTGACAAAAGAAAATTATGAAAAAGTTTGAAAATATGTTACTTGAGTGCTGCCATTATTATTCAATATTGTTTATCGCTTCTTATCGAAACACTTTTATGCTTGTGTCAATAATTAGCACAAGTCATTGATGTGTAGAAAATGTTTTTAGTGGGTATCTCACAGTCGAGCATACCCTATATCAATATACCAAATATAGCTTTTGATATGTTTTAATATTTTTGTGGTATATTTATTTGATATGATTGTAGTATATTGGTTTGTTAACAATGGGTATTTCACAGTCGAGCATACTCTATATAAATATACTAAAAATAGATTTTGGTATATCTAACTATTTTTGTGGTATATTAATTTGGTATAATTGTAGAATATAGGTTTCTTTTTTAAATGGGTATTTCACAGTCGATCATACTCTATATCAATATACCAAAAATAGATTTTGGTATATTTAACTATTTTTATGGTATATTAATTTGGTATAATGGTAGAATATTAGTTTGTTAAATATGGGTATCTCACAGTCGAGCATTCCCTTTTATAAATATACAATACAAAAATAGCTTTTGGTATATTTAAGTATTTTTGTGGTTATTAATTAATAGTTAGTTAATTGTAGAATATTGGTTTGTTAAAAATTTATATTTCACAGTCGATCATACTCTATATAAATATACCAAAATCTATTTTTGTGGTATATTAATTTAGCATAATTGTAGAATATGGTTTTCCTTTTTATATGGGTATCCCACTGTCTAGCATTCTATATCTTTCTTACTTGTTAATAAATAGAGCAAAGGCAAATAAATGTATGTTAGCTTATATATTTATGTACCTATGTATTTATGATTTCTTTCTTTATGCAGGGGAAAAATGTCATATAAATAAAATGACCATAAATTGGAATTAAGTGGCAAGAAAAAGGGATTCTAACAAAAAGCGATGCAACCCTTTAACACCTGCGAGTGCCGGGTACCAAAAATCTAGTCGAGCATCGAAATGACCCTCGAAATTGGAGCGTAGCATCCACTAGTGGCAAATATTTGCATGTGACTTTCTTGGCAAGTATTATTCTATTCTATATATGTACATCACAGATGTGTGTATGTACATATGTATGTATATGTATGTATGTGCATACTTAGGTATGTCATCGGGTCACGCATTCGCTGACCTTCGGTTTGCAGTTGAACTTATGATTTTTCGACAAGTCTCTCGCATTTATTTGTTGATACTTGAAACACGAAATGCAGAGCATAAAAAAGTGCAGTCTCCACTTCTCTCTCTGTCTCTCTCTCTCTCTCTCCGTCTCTCTATCTCGCTCTCGCTCTCGCTCTGTCTGTCTGCTGCTGTGTGCAGCCACCTTCTGTTTCAATAGTTTGGTAAATATTTTAATGGAAAAGTGTCCGGTCTTAGCTGATTCAATAGTTGAATGCGAGAAATTGTTTGTTTGCTTTGTTTTCTGAATAACTCGTAACCATCGGTGATGTCACTGGACAACTCTGGACGCTCGCTCGACTGCAACTGGATTATTTTTGTTAGCACTCAAATACCCTACCAAAAAAAAAAAAAACAAAAAACGCATTTGCAACCATGTCGCTCCACTTGATCGGTCCGTTTTGTGCCAAGGCAATACAGCTGGAAGTGTATGCAACTAGTCGTTGTAGAGTTTACTTAATTTTGTTTGCAAAATGTGTGCAGCACACAACGCCAAAGTCCACTTCAAGTGAAATTTCTTTAAAAAACAGCTGCGAAAGTCGATTGACAAAATGCCGCCGCCGCCGTCGCCGTCGCCGTCGCCATTTACATTTGCTGAGCCGCCCCCAAAGCACACCTGCCACCACCCCCTTTCGGTCCACTCCCACTCGCACACTCACACACTCACACACTCGAAGCAGCGAACAGCGAAAGCAACCTGTTGCAGTCGTGTCAGAGTTCAATGCGAACACATCCACTTGCAACGTGTTGCAGTTGGCAGCCAACCGGCAAATTGCTTTGCATAGTACTCCCGAAATCTCGCCTAGCTCTATAGGCAAATATACAATTACATGCTTAATTATTTATAATCATAGAGGTACTATGGAGTGATTTCTAGTTGCTAGATTCTAGAAGCTTTTCAAGGCAAACAAATCAATTTGATTGTGCTTCTTCGCTTCTGGCTTTTGGAGAGTAACTTACTTAAGTTGCTTGCTCTAAATAATAAATTCAATTGTAATCGGTCGAGAGTCTGCTGTGCTTTATGCAGGGTGGTGCGATCATCTCCGATGTTGCCTTGTTGCCTATCAACAACAACAACAACAACAACAACAGCAGCAACAAGAACAAGAACAGACAACAATCAAATCAACAAGTTGATCTCAAATGTGTCAATTACGCGTAGAGTGCGAGTTCAGTTCGAGACGGCGACAGCAACAATTGTCCAAAATAATAACACAACACACAACATGTTGCATGCAACATGTGGCTCCAACATTCGCTGACAAAGGCGTCGCCATTTTTTCTACAGGGGTCTACTTATTCCACATTAATACTATATACTTTATACATCATATATTTATACCCGCTACCCATAGGGTAGAAGGGTATTATAACTTTGTGCCGGCAGGAAATGTATGTAACAGGTAGAAGGAGGCATCTCCGACCCTATAAAGTATATATATTCTTGATCAGCGTCAACAGCCGAGACGATATAGCCATGTCCGTCTGTCCGTCTGTGTGTCTGTCCGTCTGTCCGTCTGTCCGTCTGTCCGTCTGTCCGTATGAACACCTAGATCTCAGAGACTATAAGAGATAGAGCTATAATTTTTTTTCGACAGCATTTGTTATGTTTGCACGCAGATCAAGTTTGTTTCAAATTTTTGCCACGCCCACTTCCGCCCCTGCAAATCAAAAAATCGAATAACAAGCGTAATTTTAAAGCTAGGGTTACGAATTTTGGTATATACGGTAATAACTATAGTAGTTATGATCCCTGAAAATTTGGTTGCGATCAGATAAAAATTGTCGAAGTTATTAAATAAATACTTTTGTATGGGCAAAAACGCCTACTTACTAGGGGTCTGAGTTGCTTTGGCTGACAATCTGGTATATTGTGCCGTCTATGGTATATTTTGAATGCGGCACTATATCGATATACCACATATACCATTTGATATATTTTTAGTATTTTTGCAGTATATTTGGTATATTTTGAGAATAATACCGCAAAATATATTGCTTTTATTCAAAATGGGTAGCGGGTATCTCACAGTCGAGTACACTCGACTGTAGCTTTCTTACTTGTTTTATTTATTCGAATCTCTGACGGAACCGCTTTGTTTTTGTTTTTTTTTTTTTATTTTAGCGAAATAACTTGAATTATCTGGAATACAAAATTTCATTGTGAAAGACATTTGCATTTGCTGACTATTCCAAGTATTTGGCCACAACAACAACAACAAAATGTACAAAATTATCATATTATATTAAGTATGTTAATAAAAAACTGTGTACAGTGTCGTCTTGCTATAGCAAACGTTTGACAATGTTTTTACAAATCATGATTAATGCATTTCAAAATTACAAAATCTATAAACAAACTAACAAACAAATGAAGCCTCTTATACAATGAACTTTACGGGGATTTACTCACTTCACAATGGAATGATAACTATAATAATTCTAATAGCATGCAATCAAGTTGAAATTTAATTGCGACATTCTGCTTCAGTCGATAAATTTGAATCTACACACACAAGCAACAAATTGTTCTCATGTACGCGCACTTTTAATCAATAATACAATTAGAATTCAATTAAAAAATTAATAACAAAATTATATTTTTCAAATCTACCAAATATTAAATAATACAAATACTCAGAATATCAAATTAAAATATTTAATCAATTTTATAATAAGGAATACTATAAAAAACTGCAACATTAAGTTTGCAATTGCAATAGTAAAAACAATAATATTTTTAAGTTAAGAAAAAGCTAAGCTAAGCTATATTAAAGAAAAGTATAGGTAATCATATAACTTGTAAGGAAAATTAAAAAAAAAATAATGTATTGTATCCTCTTTTTTACAAAAATAATATTTAAACGTAGCCAGAATAAAATAATGTACTCTGAAAAAATGTCCAGTTCCTAAAGTCAAAAATTGTGTTCTTAAAATAAGACTACATTGAGAACAAATTCTTAAGGCCAAGAACATTAGTCTGAAAATGACAAATTCTTAATTTAGATTACAAAATTCTATAATGTGTCGAAATTCCTATAAAGATTTTAGCTAGCTGTCTTCGTAGCCTAAGAAAAGGAATATTAAATTCTTGAAGGTATAATATTTTTTAGTGTATAATAAGCTAAGACTTTAATACTAATTAATTTCCTAATTAACCAAAATATTTATGAATTTCCCTTCTTCAGATTATTGGAAATAGCTTATTTTTCTTACTCTATACCTGCATAACCTATAATAGTAACATCGTATTATTGTAATTTAAAAATAAATCTTGCTTCATCTGTAATTGAATTATTTTTATATAAAATGAAAAAGAGAATTAAATTGAAATGAGTAAAAATAAATATAAATGATAAATAAAAATTCAATGCGCATCTTATTTAATAAAGTTATATGAATTAAAATATGTACATACATCTCTGTATTGTGAATAAATATGTAGTATTTCATATCTTATTTTACACTTGCTCAATAATAATAAAATATTTTTTCTTATTTTATTTTATTAAAAAAAAAGATAATTTAATTGAAATGTGTCAACTTAATAAATATTAATATTTTATTATATTAAAAAAAAAAAAACAGAATTGAATTGATATGTGTAAACTAATTAAGTATGTTTGCAGTAAGAAATCAATGTACATTTAATTTGACAAATCAATATTTAATAATAATGAATACATACATATATCTATGGCATAAATTTCACATCAATAAATTATTATAAATAGGTATTTCTTATCTTATTTTACACTACACCATTAACTAAATAAGTATGTTTTGCAGTAAGAAATCCGTGTACATTTTATTAAAATGATATATAACTAAAATCGATTATATCTGCGGCATAAATCAGTGTAAAATTTGGTTGCCCCCGTTGAGGGCGACGCCAGTGGGCGACCGCAACCACAGACCATCAAGCAAGTGCTTAGTTGCGCAGTTGTTGTTGTTGCCGTGTCATGCTGTTGTCGTTGTTTTCATTGTTGTTGTTGCTGGCCGCAACGTGTTGCGAGGCCGTCTGCTGTGTGCGGAGGTTCCACTTGGCTGACGTTGTGGCCAGCGCATCAGTCGCTCTCGGAGCGTTGTCGTGTACGGTTAGCCAGCGCGGCAGAGCAAAGCCCAGCAGCAAAGAATAACGTGTGCCCAGCGTCTCGTAGTCGTCTCTCCAGTGTTTGGGAGACCTCTTCACTAATAAAAACAACAAAAATTTAAAGAAAGAAAGAATCAAAAGAACGAACGAAACACTAAACTCTTAAACATCCAATTTGATATCACCAAAAAACGAAAGAAAGAAAATCAAATTCAAAATCGAAGTAAATCCTAGTACAATAATTTTTTTTGCAATGCGCAAATCGGCCGGCAAATAATATTAAATTTGTTTTCCATTTCATACGTATTTTTTTAAATGTGAGTGCTCAAATCCAATTTTTTTTTGTATTTTTTTTTAATGCTTGTGTGGAAAAATCTTTCATAGAAAATATTGTAAATTTTTGTGCAAATGATGGAAAAGAAAATGCGAAAATCAAATCACACAAACATGTTTACCAAAATAAAAAATAAAAAATAAATGCGAATCGTTCAACAGTCGAAAAAAAAGGAAAAAAATGCAAAAAAGGCAGCGGCAACAAAGTGGCCAAAAATGCAGGCCAAAAGCAAAACTGAGTCCGAAAAAAGCAAAAATAATAATAAGTTCAAGTCAACACTGAAAATAGAAAGAAAGCGTCGCAGAATTTGCTAGCGTAGATTGTTGTTGTTGTTGTTGTAGTTGCTGTTTGCTGGCGGCTTTCGCCACTTTACGAGCAACTTCCTTTTTAGCCACGGGGCCAACGCGTTGAAAACCAGTCTTTTTTTCTTCTTTTTTTTTTTTTTTTTGAAGCGTTGCCACTGGCTCCGATTCCGTCTCCGTCTCCGATTGTGGTTGCGGCTGTGGCAGCGACCCAGACCGCGACCAGGCGGCCAAAGGCATCGAGACAAAGCCGAATCAAAACTAAAATCAAAATAAAGAGAGGAGAGAGAGGAGAGATTTTTGGGGGAGCCGTAAAAACGTGAACGAAAAAAACGTAAACAACACACGAGTTGAGAGAGTTCTAAGTGCAGGATAAGCGAGTGAACGGCAGGCAAAAAGGCGGAAGCAAATGATTTGCAAGTCTGCAGTCAAGGTGAAAGCTGACAAACAAACGAACAGACAAACAGACAAAGCAACAGCAGCAAAGCGACAAACAGACTTCTGCTGCTGCTGCTGCTGCTGCTTGGGACAACGGGACAACAAATCCCAAGCCCAATCGCCTCTCGCTGCCTGTTGAGTTGAATGTGTGTGCGTGTTTGAGTGTGTGTGTGTGAGTGTGAGTGTGGCTTAGAATGCCTTTTGGCTTATGATAAATGAGGCTGTAGGCCAGCAAAAGCAACAGCAACAACAACAGCAACAGCAGCGGGCCGTAAATCATGTTGGCAGTAGCCCGAATAGGAGTAGTGTGGGCACTAGTGTGTGTACTAGTCTCTCTCTCTCTCTCTCTCTCTCTCTCTCTCTCTCTCTCTCTCTCTCTCTCTCTGTGTATAGCCTGACAATTTCACAAAGAATTATTTCCGACATGCGAAAGTTTTATGCAATTTATGGAGTTTGCTTTCTCTCTCTCTCCCTCTCTTGCTCTGCGCTCTCACGCTCTCTTCGAAACTACTAGATTTGCATGTGTATGTGTGTGTGTGTGTGTCGGTGTGTTGCTGATCGAGTGGAGCTTGATGCCGGTTCAGCGTCTTTCAAGCTATCACTTTGTCATACAAAACTTAACATGTGTGTTTGTAAGTATGTCTAGAAGATGTATGTATGTATGTATGTATGTATGTACAATACATATGCAGATGCGAAGCCATCAGCGTCGCGACGTTTCTCAACTCTGTTAGAAAGCCAATGAACAAGTTTTGTAGACTGAGCAACTAATTTTCTAATTTGACGTCGTCGTCGTCGTCGACGTCGTTGCTGTGACTGCCGCTGATCGTTGAGCGTGGCAAAAAAAAAAAAAAAAACAAAAAAAATGTGGTCGCCAAGCCTGAAGTTGCAAGTACAACATCAACAACAACATGACGCGCGCTCACAGTGCGAGCGAGAGGGCAAGAAAAACTGGCTAAGGAATGAAGACTGAAGTCACATGTGATGTACGCATGCATATCAATATGTATACAAATGTACATTTAAGAATGTACGCGAACGTGTGTGAATTATTTCAAAATGTATAAATGAAAATGTATATAAAATGTATGTGCATTTTTATTAATTTGAATACAACATAAATGCATTGAAATGTATAGAAATGCATAGAATATTTATGTAATATTACTTACAATTTTAAAGTGATTCCATACAAATGTACATTAATGTATGTTAATCCAAAAAAAAGTATCGAAATGCGTAGAAAGATTTATGTTGATTAATTTACAAATTATTGTACTACAAAAGTGATTCCACACAAATGTATGTAAATGTATAAAGATGTATAGAAATGTGTAGAACATTTATGTGGAGTATTAACAACATACATTTTTGAAAATGATTTTAATGCGATTCAACACAAATGTACATAAATGTATGTAAAATAATGTACATAGAATGTGTGTGCACTATTTACAAAAGTAAAGTTGAGAATTAACACAACATAAATGCCTAGAAATGTACGTTGATATGTGGGTGGGGTGGGGCAGCTCAAAGGCCAGATATTGAATCAATATATTTGTGGCATATTCAGCAATTCATGCTGACCATAAGCCGGTCAACAACAAGAGTGAGAGAGACAAAGAGAGCGAGAGAGAGACATAGAACTGTAGGTGTAGTAGAAGTATGTAGACAAGGTGCAAAGGGGGGAGGGTAGCGGAAGGAATCCAAATGGATTAGATGCGAGTCAGGAGAGAACAGCTCACAAACAACGATCACAGTTAATAATGATGATGACGATGGCGACGGCGACGGCGACGTCGGCGTTAATGATAATTATGCTGATGTTGTGTAGAATTGAAATGAAACGAACGAGCGTGCAAAGCGAAATCAAAGAAGCCAACAACACTCAGCGGCCGACAAAACGGCCCAAAAAAGAAAGGTGAAAAGAGGCAAAGAGACGGCGGACAGCAGGTTGTTGTGTCTGTGTGTGTGTGTGTGTGTGTGCACATAGATGATTATTATGATGACGACGGTGGTCGTTGCTCGTTCTCGTTCTTGTTCTTGTTCTTTGCTCTCACTCTCTCGCTCTTTCTCTCACTCGCCAAGTCGAGCTCAATTCTTGAGCTGTGGTTTTGCGTGCGCTATCTCTATCGCACCTTTACTATGTGTGTGTGTGTGTGTGTGGACAAACAGGTATCACACACACACACAGATGCCGAGAGTGAGAGACACGCAAACAGTCAGCGTGTATAGAATAACTAAGCAGAAACTGCGCCGCTGTCGACCCGATTTTAAACAACAACAACAACAACAACGACGACGACGACGACGACGACAAAAGTTGCTCAAAAGAACGAAGAAGTTTAAGAGCCAAGCGAAGAAACACAAAACCCAATACGCATACAATTTATTTAACAAAAAGATAAAAGAAAGAACATAAAAATTAGTCAGAATTATGTATTAACAAAAAGCTGCAAAAACGTTGAGAATATAAAATAAAAAGCAATGCAAGTAGAAAGCAGACGACACACGTAATAATAACAATAACAAAGCATTTAAAAAAAAAGCACAGAACGCATTTTGCGCAGCAATCGAAACTGGTTCTCTGATTTCGAATCCGATTCCTCTGCCACAAAATCAAATCTGAAATAATTCGGGAACAGACCAGACACACACACACACACAAACACACACACACACACACAGGTTAAATTTAGCTCAAGTTTATTGCTTAGTTGCCGGCAGAGCCACACCTGCAATTCGAGTCATTTTCAACACTGGCATTTGCTTACACAAAACAACAACAACACAGCCACAGTCACAACAACAACAACAACAACAGCAAGAACAAGAACAGCAACTGAGAACAGATGAAAAAAAAAAACAAAAGACTTCAACGTCAGGCAACATACTTGTACTTACGTGTCGCTTCAACCGGCATCGACGACAGCGTCGGCGTCGACGTCAACGTCAACGTCGACATCGCTGCTTCATAGGCGCGCCGTCGCCGTCGCAACAACAATTTCACTCTACGCTCTCTTTAAATATCTCTCTTGCTCTCTCTCTGCAGAGTGAGCGTATCGCGCGCGCGCATGTTTCAATTTTGCGTTTTGCTTTGTTGTTGTTCTACTTGATTCACTTTGTATATTAGTGTGCGTGTGTGTGTGCGTGCGTGCATTGTTTTTGTTCTTTTCAACAAAAATTGTGCGTTGTCTTTTCAACAAGTTTCGGTTATTGGTTTTGCTTTTTGCTTTTGTGTGTGTTTGCTTGTGACATTTGTCTGCATTTGAATTTTCCATTGACTAGCAGTTGAACTTGGCTTACCTGTTGCCGCTGCCTGCGCTCTCTTTCGCTCTCTCTCTCCCGCTCTCCCGCTCTCTTTCTACGACACTGACCTGTCCTGACCCATGAACCGTTACGGCAGGCGCTCTCAGCTGCAATTTGCATGCCTGAGTTATCCTTGCCATCTAACTATGTCGCTCTCACTCGGTTATACGCTCGCTTGATCTCGCTCTCTCACACTCGCACTCGCACTCTCTCGCTGGATTATACGCTCGACAAGTGTGTGCGAAGGATTGCCACAGGATTGCCAGGATTTTGACAGGTAAGCGAAAATCAAAACCCATTTAAGACTCGATATTCGGTATTCAGAGCGCCTTTTTGGCCGATTTGCGTTTTGCAATTTCCTTCTTTAAATTGAAAACATGTCGACCACAAAAGACGTACTTTAGCTCACAGTTCACCTCCCCTTTCCCCCCCACCACCCAATCACTCAACACTCTTGAAAATCCTTTCAAGTTGTCCAATTGCCGTTAAACGACAAAATATATAGCAAGGATTTGTTCAACTCGCTTTTGCTGTAACGCGACGTTGTGGGGCTACTTTGTCAACAGTTTCCGCTATCCTTCCTAGCCCCCACCCTCCAGCCCCTTCGTTGCCACCTCCACCAGTTCCATGGCCACCTCAAGCACCTCCTACACTATAGCTTTTCATTTTGCCGGTCGAACTGTAATGAAGCTGCTACAAGCTTCAAGCTTCATTCCTGCCGCTTATTCGGCATCTCTCGCCAATTTCTCTTATAGATTTGCCATACCCTCTACCAGAATGGCACACAAAGCATATAAGCTTGCATTAGTTACAACATAATTATAAGAAATATGTGTGCCACAAATTTACGAATATTACTATCATGATGTTAATATCGATATGTATTTAATACATTAAGTTCAGAGCTTTGCTTTGAGTTTTCCTTTGTTAATATAAGAGTTGGATAGTTGGTTTTCATATAATATAGTTATTTTTAATATAATCGATTAGTCTGATTTTTTCCTCAAATCTTATTAATGACTTCAATTTTAGACTTTTGTTTGTCAATTTGTTTTTTCATATCTCGACATTTCAAATTTTGCTTGATCTAAATAAAGTTCAACTGCTACTTACATATGTTAAGTATTAGAAATAAACAAAATAAGTGAAAGGGTCTTTCTGAGTCAAATGTTAGTACTAGCTTTCTAGAAAAATTCACTGGTTACATACCAAAGTAAGCATATTGAATATTTTTACGAAACATTCTGCATCGATATGTCTGAAAGGGTCTTTCTAAGTCAAATGTTAGTACTTGCTTTCTAAAAATATTGAATATTTTTTAGAAACACTTTTCCATGTATCATGTTCTTTATAAAAATATCTCAGACAAGACTAAATGAATATCTTTTAGAAGTCTTTGAATATTTTTTTATTTATTTTCTAATAAAAATTAGACAAGGTATCTGTGAGTCGCATAAAAATCGATGATTGTTTTGCGTGCGCTTACTTGGCTCTATTTTTCCATGTATTTTCTTTTGTGTTCTTTACTTATTTCTTATTTTATTTTTATTTTTTTTATTTTTGTGTTTTCGTCTTTTTGTTTTTGTCTTGGTAACAAGTTTCCCCAATGCCAATCACACTGGCCCCAGAGCTGTGGCTGCGACGACTGCGGCGGCTGCGGCTTTACCATCATCTCCAGCTTCAACAGCTTCAGCTTCTACTTCTGCTTCTGCTTCTGCTTCGACTGTTGCTGCTTCCCTCAGTTGCCTCAGTTCTCAGCTCGCCCATCAGCAACTTGTTGTTGTTGTTAGTGCAGTTTGTGCGCTTTTCAGTTTTCCACTTTAGCCGTCTAAACGATTTTCCTTCAGTTACTGCATCTTCGCCTTCATCTTCATCTTCGTTGTCGTTGTCGTTGTCTTCGTCTTCGTCTTCGTTTCAACTGCGACTCTTACTGCTCTATTCTCTGTTCTATTCTATTTTATGCTCGCTTCCCGGTTCTCCACGGTTTTGTTGTGAGCTCTATCCTGTTCTGTTCAGTTCAGTTTAGTTCTTTTGCTTTTGCCTTGCTTTGCTTTACTTTTCCCATTCTGTCTCGCTCGGTTGGCATGGTAAGGAATTTGAAAGATCTAACAAGATTTTTTCTTTGAGCAATGTTAAGAGCCAACCAAGCAACCAAACAGCAGGCAGCAGGCAGCTGGCAAGCAGCTAACGTTTTGGCTGGCACCTTAGAGAACGCAGCTCATCTCCCCCTTATCCCATTCCATTTGACTCTCGTCTTGAGTGAGTCTCCTCCTCCTCCCCCTCCCCCTCCCCCAACCAGCAACTCCATCTCCAACCACTTTCTGGTCGTTGTTGTCTGATGTGTTCACTGTTTTTGTTGTACGTCGCTGATTAAATTGTTTGGGAACTTTCGTTTATAATTTGATGCGGTATCTCTCAGTGGTGTCATCCGTTCCATTCTCTCTCTCTCTCTCTCTCTCTCTCTCTCTCTCTCTCTCTTTCTCTATGTTTGTCTCCTCTCCCTCCAACTTTCCAAACACCAGCTTCATCTCCGCCTTCGCCTTCGCCTTCGCCACCTCCGCCAGCTTCATCTCTTGCTCATCTATCAGTCAGTCAGTTCTTCCTTTGTCTTCGTCTAGGCGAGTAGAACGTATTTAGTTTCATTCTGTGTGCAATTAAGCGGCATTTATCTTGTTCAAATTTGCTCCGAGTCCAAGTTTATCTCACAAAGCCAGCGAAAGCTACACAAAGCGGGCCCAATGGCAATGCGAGCTGTAATCACACCCAGCACACCCAACACTCACCAACACACACACACACAGTTCACTCCAAGCTACAGTTCAACGTGACTAAAGTCGCCATGAAATTAGTATGAAAATAAAAATACTGCAACCGAAATTGCAATTTCAATTTATAAAGAGTAAAAAGAATATTTTATCAAAAACATAAATACTCGTATATCAAATTTAAAAATAGTAAAACTAACATTCATCATCAGATGTTTAATTGAAATGACAAATGTTTTCTTTTGCGGTTGGTTCAACATATTGAGTGCACACTGTGCTGGCTCAGCAAATATGCCACAAAGCAGCGTGTGCCAGCTGAAAACTATCTATCTATATTCGGGAACTAATTAATTCAACAAAATTTCACTGCAGAATTGAATTTTTATTGAGATTTCACTGTGCACACCGAAAAATTCAACTACACAGATTTTGTGCAGTTGAGATTTTATCAGGTTTCGCGTTGCTCAAAAAAGTAAAAGCAAATACAAAGCAAAGTTAAGTTTTTGGGCCTCGAATCAATTTGGCACGTTTCGACGTTCAAGTACAATGTTAATCACAACGACTAGCTTATAATCAGAATGATGACGATGACGATGATGATGATGATGATGTTCAATGGTGAGCACGGAAGTTGATTAACATTTTGTTGGATGATGGAATTTGCACGCACACTGCAATTAAAAACTCAATTGGCGCTGACAAAGAAGTGGCACTTGCAACTGCCACTGCAACTGCAACTGCAGCTAAGTAAAATGGAAAATGGAAAATTGCTAAATTTGTAGGGAGGTGTGAGGGGAGATATCGAAGAGCGAAAATGAAGCAACAAATATCGCTATGCAGATTACCTGAAGCTGCCAATGGCATTTGCATATGGGTTCGAGAATCTTGCATTGCTTGGCGAAATGCTTTTTTCGGTGGGGCGAAGCTTTTGGCTCATCGCAATTTGTCAACATGACAGATACTCAGCGGGCTAGCGGGCTAAAGCAGCTGGCAGGGAGTCCGACTGGAAGATACCCAGCAAAGTTGTAAATTACGAAAATATATAACATACTCTATAAATGTATTGTTAGTTTTACTTTTTGTTCAACATTTCAAACAGCAAACAAGCAAAGCAAGTGGCATTTTGCCAGACTATTAAATACTCTTTAAAGCATCTTCAATAATAGTACAGCGTATATTGATATACTCGACTTCTTCTTACTTCTTGTAAATGAAATATTCTTAAACATTTCATAGGCAAAACTTCGTGGCTTGCCTACAGCATAGCATAACCCTTAGCTAGCTGACATTACAGGGTATTTAGGCTGTCATCTGAGTGAAGTGGCGCGTCCTCCGTTGGCAGTCCTCTGATTGGCGCAACGCTACTAAATGTATGCATGAAAAATGCATTAGAGCAGCCGCAGACGACGCGACACAGCTACATCAAATCCACACAGAGCAGAGCAGAGCAGAGCAGAGACAGTAGAGACATCCACTGAGGCTGCAGCTGTAGCTGTAGCTAGAGATGGGGACAGAGCAGAGTTTATAGTGCGCTTGTTTTCTGACAACATCCTAATGATGACACGCCACACAAAACAACAGCAGCAACAACAGCAACAGCAACAACAGCTGGCAGCGCATTTCAATTGCCGGTGCTCGATAAGCACTGAAGCATTCGAGGTTGAGAATGTGTTATACTGAATGGCTGGCTGGTTGAGTGGCTGCTTGGTTGCCTGGCTGGTTGCCCAGCCCGGCTTGGCTCGGCCGTTGGCTGACAGGGTTGTGCTACTCTGCTTGTGGTGTCTGGGGGATCTGGGGAATGCAAATGCATTAGAAGCTGAACTAAGCTGACTAGCAACGAGATTTAGCCTGAGAAACAACTACGACGACGACGACGAGCACTCCCACTCGTAATAGGCTAATGCAATCAATCGGGCTAGTTATTGCCAGCATACAGTTTAATCAGTTGCATTGCCACAATTTCATTTTGTTTTGTCACACCACTCAATCTGCCCACATTGCCATCTTCTGCGCATAAATCCATACAAAATTCAATAGAAGTAAGCAAAAGTACTCAAAGTGTTATTAAATCAAAGCTGCTCTATTCGGCAAATGCATAAATAAGTTGAAAATAATTGTCAGCTGGCAGGCAAATTGATTTTTGACTGCAGTTATACAACTGTCATACAACTGTCATATATTTGTTATACTTAGACTTAGAAGATGTATTCATTTGAAAGCAAGTTGTAAAGAAATCAAATCTGTTATACATCAGTCATACAACTGTTATACTCTGTCACTGCTGCATCTGGAAATTCACATGAACTTATAAAACGCATTGATTTGATAGCGAGTTGTTAAGAAATCAAAACTGTTATACACAGCATATACAAACAAAGCAATTTTAGTCAACTTGATTACAACTCTCATACATTAGTTATGTGACTATTCCAATTTGGAAATAAATTTAAAACTTAACATAGGTGAGCAAAGTTGCAAGGCCTCCGCACATTTCAATGTTATAAAAACTGTTATACACAGCAAATGCATAAATAAGCCTTAAACAATAGTTACCTGAGTGGCGAATTAATTTTGCACAACTGTTTTACATTTTGATAGACTGTTATACGACTGTTAAACTGTGTCACAGCTGCAAATTCTGGAAATTCCGCGAAATTTGCAATATATTAATCAAACCCATAAATTATCATTAGCAACTGTACCTGCAATCGCCTTGTACACATCGAACAGTACGTCATTATTCTACGAATTGGCCAACACAATAAAGAAAAAAAAAAAAAACAGTATTCATTTGTTAATTATTTAGAATCACAGCAAACGCAAATAAACTGCAATAAACGCCACGTCTATGGAAAATCCCAAAAACCCCCACTCCCAAGTCTCAGTCTCGCGATCAATCTCAAGTCTGGAACTGAGGCCTGCCGAACGTAGAAAAAAATGCCAAAGAATAAAAACAAAAACAAAAAATACATTTACAAATAAGTGTACAAAAAAAAAACAGGTCTCGATTCCTCGCTACGTGTTTTCGCATTGGGCACTAAAGAAAAAAAAACTTAATTAGTAACAACAACAGCAGCTAGGAAAACAACAAGAAAGAATAACTGAAATGATGTAGGAAACGTCGAGTTAAGTTGAGCTGAGTTGAGGCACATAAAATTAGAAATCTCATGGAGCGTCGATATTTAGTTGTTATTTTTGTTGTTGTTGTTTGTTATTGTTGTCATTGTCGTTGGTTGCTGTGGTTCGAGCGTTCTAACTTGGCTCAAAGCATCTCTCATCTCCCATCTGCGGGTTGCCTGCCGTTTCTTTCACTGGCAAAAATAAAATAGAAAAAAATGTATAGAACAAAACAACAAAAAAAAAAATACAAAAGCAGCCTGACAACTTAGTCATTGCCTATCATCGGCTTCTGTCAATGCATCTCTCTCTCTCTCTCTCTCTCGCTCACGCTTAGAAGTCAGGCGATGATATGAATACTTTATGCTAATTTCGGTGGACTTCTAATTGTTCGAGTGGACAAAATCCAATACGCAAATTTTGCTTGCAAATTGTCGAAACGATTTTCTAGCAAATTTCACATTATATTTAATAATTACTAATTAGCATCGATTGCCTTTGACTTGCCACAATTGTTTTGCATTTTCAATTGAAGCAAAATTTGAATTTAAAATACTAAAAATACGTTTATTAAAACACATCCCTTGAAAAGTTTAACAAGAGAAAGTATAACAAAAATGAGAATAATTAAATATATATTTTACAAGTAATTATATGCAAATTAAATACTTAAATATTTTAGCCTTAACATTTTATAATTATTAAATGAGTCTAGTAAGTATAAAATGCGAAAGATATGTGGTTCAAATGCGAATCACTGTGAGTGTATTCACTCAGCGATGTGCAGCAATTTGTAATTGAATATTCACATGGCCATGGCTAAATTGCATTGCATCAAATGCTGAACTATTGTGGCCTGCCATTTGGAGTTGGGTTGCCCAAAAAAGAAAAATAAAAAAAAACCAAACTGAAAGCCTTTTGCGCAAGTTTTTAATGAATGAGCTGACATTTTGTTGGCCAGCTATTTGCAAAGTTCAATATTGGTTTGCATCAGTTTACACACAAATTAAAAGTGTGTACGACTATGTGCCATGCATGAGGCCAAATCAAGAGTAAAACCTCACGGCAAAGTTAGTTAACAAAAAGTTTAGAACTGAACCAAGTTATAGACATAATCACAGGACTACGAAAAAAGTTCCAAATTTCACATAAGCTAGTGCAAACAGATAAATATTCTAAATACTACAGTATATACTATAATATATACTAATGATATAATACACTATTATAATTTTTAGTTTATATTACTAGTATATACTACAAGTGTATATTATGTATACTATATACACTATGAAGTAATGTTTATTGTATATACTATTTACTATATACTATAATATATACTTTATACTATAATATATACTTTATACTATAGTATATATAATATACTGTATATATGTATGTACATTTCTAGTTGAATGTTTGTGTAGCTGTGTGTGAAGACAAACTGAACTTTAACGAACTTGTAAAATATCAAAAGTAAAAGAAGTACGCTGCCTTTGCTTTGGGACAGTTACCAAATAGCTCATTGCTCTCTCTTTCTCTCTCTCTCTCTCTTCCTCCTCTCTCTCTCTCTCTTACACTTTGTGTGTGTGTCCTGTATTGCCGCTGGCCTGCTGGTCGCCAAATAAAAGTCGATCATAAATATTTGCCTAACAACAAAGCGCACCAAAAACTTAAAATAGCTGTCCAAAAAAAGAAAACTCCAACAGACAGTGGCGCACTTCGAACGCCAAGGAAAATAATCAATTATTTGGAGCACTTGACAAGTGCGTTGGGTTTTTTGGTTCCACTGTGCGAGACTGTGCCATAAAATGCAAATAACGAGAAAACAGCATCAGCATCAGCTTCAGCTTCAGCTTCAGTAGCAGACAAGGCAGCCAGGCAAGACCATCCTGTTTCTCGTTGCTGTCGTCTTCCAAGATGAAGATGAAGATGAAGACGATGGCGAAGATGATGATGAGTATGAGAATTTACCAAAGCAACAAACTCAAAGCCCAGAGCTTCAGGCGCTCTCTCTCTCTCTCTAACTCTCTTTGTGTCTTTTCGATGTGTGTGTGTGTGTCTGTGTGTAAAAAGTTTAATGAAGATATTTGTTACAGTCAGTGCACCTTGAAATTGTTCTGTGGCAAGCAATGGTCACACTGGTGGTAAAAGAAAATTTCATGTGGGCGTCAGCGACTCCTTCGATTCAAAGTTTTATCAGCTTAGCTCGGGTAGTTAGGGGATTTCGATTTTTCCCTCTCTTTTTGTTATCAACACTCAACGGCAATTAAAATGCTCGAATTAATTACAGGGTAAGCGCAAGTTTTGCATTCCTCGAAACGGGAAATCTTTTATGGTCATATCCTGCTGAAAGTGAACAGTCTGTTTAACTGGGTTGAGTGCCAGAGACAGATTATCATCAGTGGGTCCAAAACTTTATTAGTGTCATTAGATGCAGTCAAAGCTCACAGCAAGCATCAGTATCAGCAGCAGCAGCAGCAGCAACAAAACATTCGCCTCGCTTGTTGTTTACTTCGTTCTCTGTGTCTCTTTCTCTCTGACTATCTACCATTTCTGTTTTTTTTTTTTTTTCCTTGAATGACTAACTGCAAATTAGTAGCTACTTCTGGCAATTTATCGTCCATTGTCCGCTGTTTGGCGCAGCTCATTATGCCAACTCTCTCGCTGTTTCATTTCATTGCAAAACTCAACTAGAAAACAAAACAAAAAAAAAAAAAAAAAAAAAAAAAAAAAAAGAGTAGATATGCAGCAGGTTCAGCAATCGTTAGCTAGCATACATTGCTCACAAAATTTTCAGCGGAGTTATTTCATAAATTTTCTATGCTCGTTATTTTTGGGCTACAAAATGGCAAAGGTGCAAGCCACAGCAGCTCGCAACAGCACCAGCACCAAAACAGTTATTATTACTACACGTTACTGCTGCTGCTTCTGCTTCTGCCCGTTAGCTGGTGATGGAGTACAGCACTCTCTGTCTCTGCGGTTGCCAGGCAGGCGAGAATCGAGAGGCGAAGGGCGAGAGAGTCAAAGTTTGCCATACCAAAGTAGTTATGGAGTTATGTTTGCTTCCATCTCCACACACAATACAGTGGAGCTTCATCTGAATTACGACACAATATTTGCCAGTTTCTTTTAAATCCAACGTGAGTTCTTCAAATAAATACATTTCAAAATATAAATTAAGCAGTTTTGTCAAATATTTTCAATAAATTTCAAGAAAATATAAAAAAAATTAGTACATTTCCTTGGTTTTAAATGAATTTGATTAGGCAATTTACAAAATATATTTAATAAATTTCAGAATATTGTTGAGCTATTTACAAAATAATTCCACTAAATTAGAATCAACGAAATTTCAAATTATTTTTTGCGCAATTTAACAATGTGTTTTAAATAAATTTCCAAATAATTTTTTAAGGAATTTACAAAATATTTGTACTTAAGCTGAATAAAGCGAATTTTAGCAAAATATTTTAAATAAATTTCAAAATATTAAAAAGCCAATTTACAAAATATTCGTACTTAAGCAGAATAAAAGGAAATTTTAAAAAATTGTTAACGCAATTTGACAAAAAATTAAAAAAAAAAAAACAATTTCCATATATCGACCAGACAATTTAGCAAATATTTTTGACATGCGCAGAATATAAATAAAATTGTAAATATGATTAGAAAATTTAGCAAAATATTTCAATATTGCGTAGAATGACAATTAACAACATTTGTGAAATGTGTGCAAACAATTAAATGAAATATAAATATAGTGTTTTTAATTCAAGAACGCGCTCTTTAATTGAACTGAACAACATTAAAAATATGTTTGATTGGCTTCAATTGTAGCAAATTTCAACGGCCAATTATATAAAGTATTTATTATTTTTTTGCCAATATATTAATCGTTAAATTTTCATCGAGTCTAGAATGAAATAATATAAAATTGAGTTCAATTGAATTTAATTATACATCAAAATTTCGATATGTTTTTTTCATTTGCTTTCATTTACACACTTTTAGTATTTATATATATAAAAAAAACAATGATACTCTTTATAATTATTTAATAATTTAAATTAATTTTAAATTTAAAAACACACATATTTTGGTGCAATTATTTTAATAATTTAGTAAGGTTTTTTATCTAATTCTTTTTTTTACGAAAATGTGTTATTTTTTTATAGATATATAAAAGAGTTTTTTTAATTAAGTAATAATTTAAATTTGTTTTTTGTTTTTTTTTAGATATCTTAAAGACAATATTGCAATTATTTGAATAATTTTTTAATGCTTTCTTAATTAAACTTTTTTTTATTAACACAAACTTTTCGTCATACGTTCGAACTTTTAAAAAGGAAATAAATTGTATTTTATTATATTATACATAAAAAATTAAATTTTTTTTTTATTAATATTTTTGCAAAGTTTTTATACAAAAAAAAAAAAAAAACTTTTGTAATTATTATTATTATATTTCTTGTCATTTTTCTTTTATAAACACAAATTTATTTATTTAAAAAAAATTACCAATTTTTAATACGTTAGTAATGTTTTTTTTACTTATTTTTTTTTTAATAACACCAACTTTTTCATTATACATTCGTAATTAAAAAAAAAGATAAATTGAATTTAATTATACATCAAAAATTAGTAATGTTTTTTTTTATTATTCATTTTTTTTCGTTGAGTTTTTATACAAAAAAAAAAACTGTTGTAATTATTTTAATAATTTATAATTGTTTTTTTGTCATTTTTTTTTATAAACACAAATTTACTTATTTTAGATAATTTACAAATTTTGAATAAGTTAGTAATGTTTTTTTTTAAATTTAGTTTTTATTTTATTAACACACACCTTTTCATTACAAATATTTGTGTTTAGAAGAACAAACGGATGTAATTACTATGAATAATAGTTGAATCACATTTTGCAAATAGCCACAAATGCAGAGCAAAAATCAAAGTGTATCTAATTATGAGTTAGCTGACTGTAGCGATCTATGGTTCATTCAATTTATGTGTGTGTTAGTTTATCTCTGCATGTGTGTGTGTGTGTGCGATGCTGGCAACCTAATTTTTTGGTTTACGCTCAGTTTTAATGGTGCTCCCCAGCCAAGCCGTTGACGTCAACAGCGCAGCATCCTCAGCAGCAGCAGCAACAACAACTATTCATCGACAAGTGTGAGTGTGGGAGTGTATGTGTGTGTGTGTGTATGTGTGTGTTGTTTATAGGTAGGTAGCTAAATTATAGCAACAACCATGAAGCACTGCGATGCGATGCGCTGCGCTGTTCAAGCTCATCAACAGCAACATGAAGAGCCGCCAACTAGTTTGAATGCCTCCAAGTTGCCGCCGCTCCCAGCTCCCAGCTTCCAGTATCCAGCATCCAACATCGAAACAGACATCGCTCCACTTCTCTTCATTCCCCTCACGTTTCCTCCTTTTAGAGGCAGCACCCTCATGTTGTGGCCTTCTCCTGGCCCGCCTCCTCCCCCGCACGTTTCTAGCTCCCTTTTTTGTGCAAAACGCTCTCAAACAATTGTTTCTTATTTATAGCCCGAGGAGCAATTTTAAATTTAGCTCTCTTCAGTTGAAGCAACGTTTTCGCTTTTGGTTTTGCACGTCAGTTTCGGTTTGGGGCTCTTCTTTTTCCCTTTTTTTTCATTGTCTGACTTTATGTCTGTGTGTAGGTGTATGTGTGTGTGTGTGTGTGTGTGTGTGTTCCATCTCTCGCATTGTTTTCGCCTTTTTATGCACAGCATCCCAATAGGGCTTATTAGCTGCAAGCGACTCGTATGCAATGGTCAAAAGGTTACACCTCGTCACACACACACACACGCACACACACACATCTGCATAGTTGTATGTGTGTGTGTTTCAGTTTCCCACAATGAAAGCTGTTGGCATTAGGATTGCCTGGAAACGAGCCCAACTTTTCGCACAGACACACACAAAAGTCAGCCAGCTCAATTACAAAATTCTTCGAGGCTATGCAAACTATCTTTAAACTATCGTATGCAAAGATGTAACGATTTATCTATCTATTAAAGTTTAACGATAGTATTGAAAATGATGAAAAAGTAATTAATATAATGTCGAGGCAAATCAAATGCTATATCATTTTGCTAGTTTAGCTTGATCAATACTATCGATCATTCAGAGTACTCTCGTTTATACTATTGAAGACAAAAAACAAATAGTTTATCGATCTATCAAAGATTAGCGAAAGTATTAAAAAGAAGAAATAATTAATAAGTGCTTGAGTTAAATCAAATTCTAATCGTCTATCATTGCAACTTCTTAGTAGGAACAGTACTATCGATCAGCCTATCGACCATCGAATATACTTTAAAAAACCAAATGCCTATCAATGATTAACGATAGTATTAGAAACAAGCCTTGCGTCTTAGTATAATTTATGAACTAATCACTGATGCAAGTAACAAGCTAAGCTACTAAACCGTACTATCGATCAGCCTATCGACTATCGATAGTACATTAAAAAGAACAAATTAGATAAGCTTTACTTGGTGTAGAGCATTTTATGGTCGAGATTGACGACAAAGAAAGCTGCACGAGCGAGGGAGACAGCGATATAGAGGTGGGGATGAGCGGCATTCACAGTTAGTTTAGTACTTCCCGCTGTTGCTCCCCGCTTGCCAGCATTTGCTGTCGCTGCCGCTGTTGCTGTTTCTGTTGCTGCTGCTACGAGTGAGATATATTTTATTGCTGCTGCCTTTGCCCCCATATGAAACCTAAACTTTTGTGTCTGCAGTTATTGTTATAGTTGTTTTTGTTGCTGTCGTTGTTGTTGCTGTTGCTGCTGCTGCTGTTGCTGCTGCTGTTGTTGTCGCGGTTGCCGCTGGCTGTGCACATTAATAGTCAGTTTAGTATTCACAGTAAACGCTCGCGGTACCCAAAATGAAATTAACGCTAAACAAAATGCTTTACGTCGAACTTTTATGATGTACAAAATAGTTTCAAATACCCTGTGAACACCGGCGTCGCCAAAACTAGAGAATGCTTTCGACGTGTTCGTTAAGTGAATAAATCTTGACTTTTTTTTAAATATGTTTTAAATTTAATTATATTTTATATAGGCGTAATTTTATTTCAAAGTTGCTATATGAATACAATATTTAATATATAAATTTTGTTAAACTTAATTTTTTTTTTTATTTCATTTAATTAGAAACGTTGTAAATAATAATGCAATAATTTTGTCTTGAAATTTATTCAAAATTAAAATGACACATTTTTTTTTTTTATATAATATATAATATAGTATTTTTTGTCAAATTTTATAGTATTGCTGTTTAGTTTAAATTTCATTCGGAATCTGACAATATAGTACATTTTGTATTCTATTGTATACTAAATATACCAAATGTAGCATTCAGCATTCTTTAGTTTTTTGTGGTATATTAATTCGGTATATTGTTTATTTTTGACTATACTAAATATACGAAAATATCCAGTGAAGCATTTGGTATACTTTATGATTTTTGTGGTATATTAATTCGGTATATTATTTATTTTTGGGTATACTAAATATACAATTATACCAAGTGTAGCATTCAGAATACTTAAGTATTTTTGCGGCATATTAATTTGGTATATTATTTATTCTAGTATTATTGTTGTATATTTAGTCGGTATTTTATTTATTTTTGGGTATACCAAATATACGAAAGTACCAAGCGAAACATTTGGTATACTTTATTATTTTTGCGGTATATTAATTTGGTATATTATGTATTCTTGAGCATACTAAATACTCCAAAATACTAGTATTAGCAATCCAATTTTATGCCATATTAAAGATTAATTTTTTTGTGGATATCAGAAATATCTGTTTGCAGGTTTCCCTCTTCGTGCAGAGTATTAGGCAAGTCCATCACATTTTCAAATGCATGCTTTTATGACTTTTTGTTGAGTTGGCTCTTTTGGAGATCCGTTGCCGAAATCAAATGCAATTAATTAATGATAGGACGCTAACAGCTACAAGCGAAACACTGTAAAACTTTTCAAATGCGAGTTCTCGACTGTGTAGAATGCATGCATGTGTGTGTGTGTGTGTGTGTGTGTGTGTGTGTGTGTCTGTGTGTGTGTGTGTGTGTGTGTGTAAGTAATAAAAGAATCCGTTTGAATCGTATGGTAAATATACGTATATAGTGTAAAATAAATAAATAAACCGTGAGCTCTTGTGGCATTTGATTACAATTCTGAAGTTTCGTTGAGGGGGTGTAAAGTAAACATAAAGAGATATTGAAGACGTGGATCAGAAGTTGAGGTATAAATTTTGCGCATATCTTTTTCTGCTTGGCAACCAGCTTTGGCTTAAGTAAAAGAGCTAAAGTCAGCATGGGAGAAGGAGATGGGAGAAGGGAAGCAAGCTGATAAAGCAAGCGACGACGACGACGACGACGCTGGGGAGTGAAAATGATTTCCGTTTCCTGTTCATTAAACTGTCCAAAAAGAAAGCACCAGACAACCAAGAGGGGAAGGGGAAGAGAGCGGGAGAGAGTACAGAAATAAAAGTACTCAACAGACACTGAATACTGAATGCTGAATACTGAATACTGTGAATACCGAATACTCATCCGCTGGCCACATAATGTGGCATAATGTTAGCCGCTTCGTTGTCGCCACGCAACAGACAGAGAGGAGAGACAGAGAAAGAGAGACAGAGAGAGAGAGACTCAAATGAGACGCCTTATTTTTGCTTACTAAGCTGTCGTTACACAATTTCAGCTCTTCATACACACACACTCACACACACACGCACACTCTCCCATTTCTACCTCTCCGTATCTCTGTCGCACTTGTTGGTGCTGCCGCTAATGTATTCAAAAGATACGAGTATCTCACAGATACAGCTCAAGATACTTTTGCTCGCCAGTTCCAGTTGTCGCCGTCGCCGTCGCCTTTGCCTGTTGCTTTCTCGTTTGGCTGTTGGCTCTTGGCTTTTGCCTGTTGGCCACACACACTAGCCTCGTTCCCCTCTTCTCCCTTCCCCTTCCCGCCACGCACTCTTGCCTCCCCCTCACGCAGTGTGAATGACCCGTTTGCTGCGACGCGTCGCCTCGTTTTATATGCTTATTTCTGCCGAGACTTTTCGCCAACTTTACTGCTTTGGCAAATACAGAGCGCATATACATACATATACATATATGCGATAATAATAATAATAATCATAATAATATTAGTCAAGTGTTGCAACGGGCAAAGTATCTTTTAGAAGCTCACTCACTCACATTTTCATGGCTTCGCATTTCATTTTGGCCATTTGAAACCATAGACCCAACTAGGCCAACCAACAACCTGTTGCACATTTCTTTTATGCACCTTATGCACTTTACTATTCCATCTAGAATTACACAAATTTCTCTGTTACGTAACTATTTCTAGAAAAAAAACATTTGTTGTTTTTTTTTGGTTATGTTCACAAATTATGCGTAATAATTACGTATTAAACTTGTTCAACTTTTGCCGGTGTTAATCGTTTAGATTTTGGCATAAATTATTCATGTTATTCGCCAGCGAAGCGTGTCATATTATTTTTGGGTATTTAATGTTTTGCAAACGTCATTGAAAAAGATCCCCAAATAAATATAGCATGTTAAGACTTGAAAGTTTAAGAAGTGCGAGCTCAAATTTATGTATAAAATTCTATTTGTTTAGATAAATATTTATTTTGCTGAAAATTGTTGTTTTTTGTTCATGTTTGTGATTCATTTATAGTTTATTTAGATATATAAAATACACAGCTGAGAATATTTGGCATATTTTGTGACAAATTTCCCATGGAAACAGAAACAGTTAACAGACAGCAAACAGGTAGCAAAAATATTTTGAAGTACTATTATTTTATTTGACCTGCGGCGCCTAGACTCTGCAATGATTACTTTACTCACCGCTTTCATCGCAACCCTCTTTAGGCATAGACACAAAAGACAAAGCAAATAAACGAACGTGACTAGAAATTATAAAATTAACACGAATTTTGTGTGGCATGTTTACTTAGGTTCTCCGAGCGTTCTCACTGCAAAAATTTAGTCGCTCGCAATTTTATTCCAGCATTTTCTCATTTACAACAAAATTTCAACTGCGGAAAAACACTAAAAATAATTGTGCTTTAGTGAATATAACAAAAAATAGCAAAAAAAAAAAAATGGGATAGAGAAGTGTGCAAATTAAAAAGCATTGCACAAAAAGATAGACAAAATAATGAATGTATAAAATATCATTAAGAAAAAATGCAAAAAATATCTGAAAAAAAAAACAAGAACAGAAAAAAGCGAAATGTATGAAATCAGCACGATCGCGATCGTGTGTGTGCATATCGATTTATGAAAATGTTTTCTCACCTTCACTCCTCGTGACTTAGAACCGCTTCGATGATGCTATTCACTCGCTTCATGCTCTACACATTTGCTTGGATCATTTCAACTAAGTGTTGCATTAAGCGCGACAATTTAGTAGAATGTGAATTTGAGTGCTGATTTTATTACATTTAAATGGAGATTCTTCTTAGTTACTAATTTGAAATGGCAAAACAACATAGATAAACACGTATAGAACACATTTTTGGCATATTTATAAAAAATATACTAAATATAAAATCATTTCTTAATATACAATAGTAAATATAACAAAATTATATAAGTAGATAAATAATATTAGTATTTAGTTCGAAATTTTTATGACAGTTAAAAATATTCTAAGAATTTTTCAATACATATTTTCATGTTTCTCACCTATTTTCATAAAGCTTTTCATAATTTTCGATTCATTGAATTGAATTATATTTTCTATAATGTGATATTATTCATAATTCACAATAAATTATAAAGCTATTCAACTTTTTCAATTTTAGTAAATATTTGCATACTTCCCAGTTAATTCGAAAATTTAAATTATTGTGAAGAGTAAACTTTATTGATTGCGTAAGGTTTGACAGTAAAATTAAGTTGCTTAAAATGACAGTAAGAGCATCGCAATTTCGACTTTCATAATAAACTACGATGCTCTTAGATAGCTCTCCATTGAAAACGATCGCATTTAGCGAGGACAAATCTGTGTGTTATTATTGCGCATTTTATAATTCTCCTGTTATTATTTTTTTATTTTTTTTTGCTTTGCGCTGTTTTTTAGTATCAATTTATTTATTGTTTTTTTTTTTTTTTTGTTGCGTTTGTGGTTTTTATTTTTTAAGTGGAATGCCGTGATTAATTGAATGCGGCGCCGCATGACGCCATCACTTGACTGTGGGCGTTGATGTTAGTATCTGTGTGTGTGTGTGTGTGTGTGTGTGTGTGTGTGTGTGTGTGTGTGTGTGTGTGTGTGTGTGTGTGGGGAGGCGTGGGGCGTGGCAATGCGACCATCAAATCGCATTAAACAGCTGCAGGAGCAGCCACCGTTACTAATTGCATTTGTACGCATTTTTCAAATCGTTCGCCGAACTTCACTTCGCTTCCATTGCAGTTGCATTTTCACATTTTTGATTGGATTTTGCGACAACTCTCTTTCTCTCTCTCTGTCTTTCTTTCTCTATCTTTCTCTTTCGCTGTGTGTGTTTATTTTTGGGCACGTAAAAGGGCACAAAACATCCTTGTGAAGCCAACAAACTCAATGCCCCATTTTGGCCATGTTTATGTGGAATTAATGATAGCTGCCTGTCGCTCACAAATTTCCAGTTCTATTTAATTCATTTGCATTTGTGTGTGTGTTGCGTTCTCTTCTCTGATTGAATTATTACTTTACTATTTCTTTGTTTTCGGCATATTAATTATTAGTCGAAATTGTTGAGCAAGTTAATTCGCTTGAGACCGTAAATAAATTATTTGATCTTCTGCATTCATTTGTTATCAAACTTAAATATATACATACATTTATTATATATTTTCAAAATAAACTAATTTTTGATTATAATTCAGATTCAGAGTTTTATTGATGAATTAAAACTATATAACGTTGTTTGCATTCAGTTGCCTGTAGCGAAGTTTGTCAAATTAAAAAAGAGACATTAGCTTCAAAAATAATTGAATGAAACTATCGATACTTATTTGATCTGCATTAATTTGTATAATAGAGAAACTAATAATAATTTTAAGCAGTAAACAATTTTCATTAAAAAATTATTACAGTAAATATAATCCATAAAATTTACTTATTATCAATAAGATAGATTGTAAATAAACAGAAGAAAAAAAAAGGAAATATAATAATATTTCCATGCATTGTTATTTCATTTGCTAATAATATTTTGCATTAATAGTTAAGAACTTAGTCTTTTATTTGTTGTTGAATATTATTATTTTGAAAATACATTTTAAAGCTAAAATAAATGGAGTAATGAAAATAAAAATATTTCAGATTAAAATTTATTTTTTTGTAGTTTTCGTGTGACATCTTAAGATTTTATTTAATTTTAAATATGGACTCTCAAAGCATATTGTTGGAATTGTTATAGTTAATTTTTACAAAAGCAAAAAATAGAAATTTAAAAAGTTTTTAAGAATTTTACAAAAATGTTCTTCTTAAAAAAAATGCAGTTGCTTTTTTTTAACAAAACCGTCATGAACATTTTTTTTTATTTTTTTTTTTTTTAATATAAGGTTTAGAATATATTCTATAATTTTGCATTAACAATTATTGTAAAATATTACAAAAAAAAAGGAAATTTACAATGCTTTTATGAATTTCACTAGAATTTTCCTAAAACAATAAGTTTTTTGTTTTTATAAATTAAACGAATGTAATAAATATAGAAAAATTTCAGATTAAGGTATTAGGTATAGAATATTATATAATTTGTATTAACAATTATAGTAAATTTAAAATGATTTTAGGAACTTGACTCGAAATATCATTAAAAAAAAACAGAGTTTTGTATTTATAAAACAAATGACGGTAATGAAACTGGAAATATTTAAGCTGTCAGCTTAAGATATTAAAAGTGTGCTGTCAGTTTGTGTTTGAATTCGTTGTGAATATCATGTGAACACTTATGAACAGTGGTGCTATTGAGCTGATTGCCATTTGACAGTACTTAATTGTGGCTCGCCTTGCGAATGTATCACACATTGCTATCAATGGATTAACATGTCGAAGCAGATCGAGGGAGTCTCTGTGTGATGTTAGATGATTGCTTTCAACGAGAGACTCTTTTAATTGGTCAGGCTCGCCTGTGCAGCGCCATCTGGGTGTGAGGGAACTGAGTAAAGGTCACTTTGTGAGCACTTTGTGTGCGAATGTGTGCGAATGTGTGTGTGTGTGTGTTGTTTAGGGGAGTGCTGGTTCCACTTGGTGGCATCTCTTTCTCCTCTCTTGCTCTCTCGCTTTCGTTTCGACTGGTGCTGTAAATTTTCCGGCTTTGTGTCTCGACAATTCCTTCAGGGTGTGTGCACGCTGTCGCACCTCAAACGGTCAGTAGCAACAACAACAACAACAACAACAGCAACAACAACAACAACAACAACACCGACAACAACAACGTCGTCAGCCACGACAGCAACACTTCATTGAAGCTGCTGCTGCTGTCAGTCCATCAGTTCATCATTTGCTTGGCTTGGCTTGGCTTTCACTTTGACGCGTTTTTCCTCAGTGCGCTCACTAATTTTCCGGATGCAGCTCGTTCTCTCCTTCTCTCTCGCTGTCTCTCTCTATCTGACTGAATGTTATATTCCCTCTCCCCGTGTTGTCAGTTGCCCGCATAATTGCAACTTCCTTGTTAGGAGCAAAGTGTCTGCCCAAAAAATAATAATGATGACAATGACCTTTCACCCGAACCTTCGTAGTGTTTAATTCCCCATATATTCCATTTCCATTTCCATTTGCAATTCATTTCCCTGACATCCTGCTTCGCATTCTCTCTCTCTCGAGATAGGGAAAGAGAGAGAAAACAACAGAAGACGATTCATTAAATGGCATTTAAACTATTGTTATTATTATTATTATTGGCATTTCGCTTTGCCACCATCTCCTTCTTCTTTTTCTTCTCCTGCTTCTTCTTCTTCATCTTCTTCGTTTGCATCGACTAATCTGCTATCTGTTCCACTGATTTGATTGTGATTAATGGTCTGACCCACTGCCTCCGGTCCCCAGTTGATGACGACAACAACGACGACGATACGTTCTCTCTCTCCCCCACCCCTTCTCTCCTCTTCACACGTTTTGTTCAACATTTGAATCTATTATTTCGATTTCCTGCAGCATATCAAATGCTTTTTCCACTTCTCGCTCTCTCGCTCTCTGCGTTGCTCTTTTGCCGCAGTGCATTCCCTTGGCTGGCTTTTAATTTATAGCTCGACGTCACATATCACATGACATATGCCATATACAAAGTGTGTTCGATATATACTAGTGCCTATATACAAACAGAAGGGCAGCGACAGGGGGCAAGCTCACAAAGCAAACGCGCTCAAAGGCATTTGATGGCAAAAATACCAAAAAGCAGCAGCAGCAACAGCAGCGGCTCAAAGGGTTGCCTCGTATAGTGAGGTAGGCTATATCAGTTCATCAGTCAATCAGGCATTCCATCACTCAGTCAGTCAGTCAGTCAGTCAGTCAGTCACTCCATCAGTCAGCACGCTGGTCAGGTGTGTACGTGTGTGTGTGTGTGTGTGTGGGCAAAAGAGAGTTCAAAGGGACGCGCGAGCACCTGATGAACTTAACCCCAGTCACATAGCAAATTGAGTGCACAAAAAGGGATAATCGTGCCGAAGAGTCCCAAAAGGTTTTTGCATATAACAACAAAAAGTACAACAACCACAACAACAGCAACTACAACAATAAGAGCAAAGAAACTGGCAAACAGTGACGAACAAATCGAAGATTTCGTTTCGAACATTTCTCTCTGTAATGCTCCAAAGGCAAGTTAAATACTCAAACCCACACACACACACACACACGACACACATCTGTGTACAATGTGTGTGCGTATGTGTGCATAGCTAACTGAGCAGCTAAAGCAGACAGCTAGTCGACTAGCAAATACCCTAACCACACAATTAAACAACTACTTTTCCCATCACTTTGTTGCATTATTTCTCAGCAAACTTTTCAACTAAATAAAAATATGTATTTTGATTTCGTTTCAATACTATTTATTTCTCTGACATTTTATCTTCATATTAATATTTTGAATACTTTATCTTCATCACACAATGTATGTTTCTATATTAAATAAACTGCATCTTTAAATTGTCGAAAATACATTACTATATATTTTTTTGTTATACAAATTTGTTGCATTATTTCTCAGCAAACTTTCAAAATATATCTTACAAAAAAAACTAAATGAGAACATGTTTTTTAAATGGCTAACTATTCTTAATATTTGTTCATCTTTAGTTATATTATATTTTTCAAATTAATATTTCTGTAATTAATATTACATATTTGAATATTTCGGTAGTTTTAACTTCTTCAAATACAGTTTAGATCTAACTTTATTAAACTGCTTCTGTAAATTCACAAAAGTATATTGCTACATAATTTTATGTCATAAAAATAATGAATTGCTTTCTTAAACATTTCATTTGATTTATTTATATCAATTTTATTTCTTTCTAAAGCATTTAATGTAAACACAAAGAAATATGTTAAAATAAGTAATTCACATATTTTCACCAGAAAGACTTTCGGACTTCCATGTGATTTATTTATATCATTTTTATTGCTTTCTAAAGCATTTAATGTAAACACAAAGAAATGTGTTAAAATACAAAAAAAGTAATTCACATATTTTCATCGAAAAAAACTTTCTGAAATAATAAACACAGATTCTACAATCAATTTGTTGATTTTCTTTAACACAATTTGATTCATCATACATTATTTTTAATTAAATGAATTTAAATGTTGTATACTTTCTGAGAATAGTAAAACAAATTATATTTTGGAAATGAAATCAAATTATTTAATATAGTTTATTAGCTTTTAGAGAAAGGCATGTACCCTTTTATTGGAGTTGCTGTCAAGGTATAGAAAAGGGGGTACCAAAAAAGCAGAAAAAAAAAACAAAACAAAAAAAAAGAAAGAAAGGATTTCGGCGCCGTTGGCTGCCCGGGGCTCGAAAATTGAAATCGAAGCCGTAAAGCGGCATACAAACACCTGCAACAAATATAAGTACATACATATATAACAGCGCAGCAACAACAAATGAAGCGGAAGGAGAGAGAAGAAGTAGGAAAGGAGTGAAGTGGTGTATAGAGGTGAGAGGGAGAGAGAGAAAAGATGAAACACAATAAAAATGTTTGGCCCATTGTCGCACAGTCGAACGAACTGAGAGCACTTCGGATTCGCACACTCCTGTCTGTCTGTCTGTCCGTCTGTCCGCATATCCGTCCGTCCGTCCGTCTGTCCGTCTGTCTGTCCGTCTGTACGTATCAGTATCGATATCAGTATCAGTATCCGTATCCGAAATTTCCGTGTTACCCATATCACTATTCGCTCTTCGATTGGCCTAAGCAAGACAACAACAACAACAACAACAACAAAATAAAGGGGTCTACATAGAAGAAGGCTTCGGAGTGTCCCGTTCAGTTCAGTTCGATTCGGTTCGATTCGGTTCGATTGTACCTGTTGGAGTAATGTGATTTGCTGCGTTTGGCAAATGTAATAAATAAATAAATGAAAATGTTACCCCAATTGATTTATGATGTTCGTCTTTTGTTCTTCCCAAATCTATTTGATTTCTTTTCTTCTTTCCCTCTTCATTTTTTTGGTCTTTATAAAATATCAGCTCACATTTGGTCACGAATGTTGCCCAATGGAATACAAATTAGAGAACGCTTGCCGCTTTTAAAGTAAATGTTCTTTACACACATATGAATTGAGTTTTCTATTATCATGATTTAACAATTTGAATTTATCTGGCACTCAATAATAAAATCAGACTTCTCTTTCGCCTTTTCCACTGCTGTGTTAACCAAAAAATTGTAGGAAACTTGCAGCAAGTGCAGTAAAATGCATAAATAATGAAGCGCAAAGAAAGAAAAAAACAGAAAACAAATATAAAGTAAAGTAAAATGCTGCGTAAAGTAAAAATCATATAAACTTCACCCATTAACACATTTTTCGGGGCCCTCATTACATAGTGCAAAATTGTTGTTGTGGTTGTGGCGAGTATTTAACCCAAATAAGAAAGAAGAAAAAGACAGACAGGCAGAGAGAGGGAAAGAGAAAGAGACTCACATGACCGCACTAGGCGGACAAAAGAAGAAGCAGCAAAGAAAAAGCTCAAAGAATCGCGCAAACACTCCAAAAGCCAACTGCAGTGACGGCGACAACTCGACAACGCGACATTGCGACAAAAGCAACAACGCGACATCGCGACATCGCGACACCAAACGCCGCATAGTGTAAAGTTAAGCGTAGTTGCTTTTTACCTATATTTCGCTTTTTTTTTCGTGAACTTTTTCTGTGCATTTTTAGCACAATTTGTCGCACGCAAATGAAAGCACATCAAAGCAAATGAAAGAAATGGGGGAAAAAAAGCAGAAGATTCTCGCTGTTTCTTCTTCTTTTTGTTCTTCATCTTCTTCTTCATCTACTTCTTCTTCTTCTGCCTCTGCTTCTTCTTCGTCTTGTTCTGAAATTGTGCTGACTAGTCTGGCCAGCTGGCCAAGCAACTTGGCAATGACAAGTTGGCTAATGGCAAACTTGGCGACCTCAGCAGGTCGCCTCAACAAATAAACCATACCGCAAAGCACACACACACACACACACACACATAGTTTAGTATATAGTAGTACTAAGTGTGTGGCTAGTAAAACATACTAACATAAGTACACAGCAAAAAGAAGAGTGTTACAAAAAGAAAATTGCGATCAAACTTAAGCTCTACTCTCAAGTAGCACAATCAGTTTCCATGCGGAAACAAATACAACAAATTAGGAGCATTATTTAAATGGATTATTATATATATAATAAATACTTTTTGTATACTTAATACATCAATTATAAGTATGGAAATTAAAAACAAAAACATTTCTTTTAAAATAGCTAAACTTATTCAGGATTTAGCTAAATATTATGCAAGACTTTTTCGCCCCGTTAAATATTTGAGCAACTTAATAACAAAGACTGGAGACTACATTTATTTTCTTAAATTTAATTTTAAGCTATAATTGTAATAATAAAATAACACATTATCCCATTATCACTAAAACTTTGTACATCTCAATATTATATTATACTTCAGTGTGGATCTTTTGTCCGGAATCCCTAGTAAAGGGTTTATCAAGACATGATTAAATCAGTTGAGAAACCATTTATGATGTTTGAACTGGTTTCCTTATATTAAATTACCACCTTACCGTTCACTTTTATTATGAAACCTTCTTAAGTAGGAGACTGATCGTAAAATCATGCAGAGTATTGAGAGGCATATTAATAATGAAATAGATTCCTCGGATGCAAATTAGTTTTGTTGTTCCGTTCAAGATCACTAGAAATTCTCTTCCTTTTTTTATTTTACGTAAAACTATTAACTATGCTTCACATAATCCCTCCTTCCGTATTCTGAGTGGGAATTACCATATTCTCCATAACGTAATTGGCTCTAGTCAATTAATTCCTTAACTTGTAATATTTATCTTTAACTAGATTATTATATTTATAGTACAAAAAAAAGAAACATTTTTTAGATAATTTTGGATGCATATTATCGTGCAATATAACTAAAAATAAATCCAAGGAGTAAAAACATATTAAGCTCTTAATTTTAGCATTTTATACATTTCCAAATATTTCATGAAACGATTTTTAAACTTAAACTGAGCAGGAAAAAAATTGTAATTTCTATGAAATACATTTTTCTTAAATTTGATTCACTTTAATTTCTGTATTCCACTTAAATTCAAACTAAATGAAATTTCGTGCACAAACCTCAAACTAAACAACAATAAATTTGTTGTTTGCCAACTACAAACTAATTGCAAACATTTGTTGCTTCCATGTACAATGTTCAACGCAATCGACATTAAAAGTTATGCATAGAATTTTCACTCTTTGCTCTTTAAAATCATTTGCGTTTTATCAACATTTCTTTTTTTTCGATTTTCAAATTTCCTATAAATACTTGTGTTTTTTTGGTTTGCTTGCTTGCGTCAAGGTGCCGCAAATTCAAATTTCATACTTTTAAGTGTATATTTTATGTTATTATTTTGATTTTTTTTTCTTTTTGCTTATCATAATTCTCAGTCTGACATAATGCGCACCTGATGCCGTCAACGGCGGCGTGCTAAATTGGCCGACACTTTGGGTGGTGTTTTTTTGGATGTTCCCCCTCTCTGCCGATCCATTGCTTTAGTCCTGTAATGCTGGCATTGCCAGCCGCAAGCTGCGCAATCCTCGCAGCCAGCAATCTCTCTCGTCTTAGATACGCGTACTTTCCCTTTTGCTTTTCAGCGCGCACATTAGCGCGGCTTTGAGAGGCGCGCAATAAATCCAGCTCAAAATGATTTTCAAGGGGGGATAAAATTGAGCAGGAGAAGCACACGCACACTCACACACACACACAGGAGCGTCAGGACGATGGTTGGACATGCAGATTGGTGCGTGATTGGCTTGCTGTTCCCTCTCTCTCTCTCTCTCTCTCTTGGTTTCCTTCTTCGTCCTTGTTCTCGCCCTCGCCTCATCAAAGATTGCACATTTCAATTTCAAGTTATGATGACGTCCAAAATGGCGCTTCCAATTTCCAACGGCCCCTTTAATGAAAATGGACAGGTGCGCCACATTTTCTGCTCCTCTGCTTCCCTCCCACCTATTTCTGGGCTTTTGCGGTAACGCTTTGCGTCCGTCTTGTGCGAACCATGACAATGACTTGGTCGAAACGTGGCCTCCACTTCAAAGTAGTTGGCAAAGTACAGCTTAGACTCTTACACTTTGTGCTTGACTATTTTGAATGAGTAGGAGAAATAATTCAGCTCAGCAGCGTTGCGCAAAGCTGATGAACTGATTCTTTTTGTAGCTTATCGTTAAGAGTGTTTTAAAGTATTGTTTAAAGTATTTGCAAACCTTCAGCGATCATTTCCAGCTCTTAATCTGAACTTGATTTGGATAGAATATAAACTTAAAATCAGTTATTGCCCAAGTACTTTAAAGAGCTCAACAAAATTGCAAGTTAATGGAAAAATGAAACATTTATTTAAACAATATTTGACAAAACAAGAGGTTCTTATTTTGTATATAAATATGCTTAGTACTGTAAAAAGTAGTACTTTAATTTAAAGATGTAAGAACATTAAATGATTTAGTAAAGTAATAGTAGTAAATTGCTGCTAGTTAAATGCATGCAGTTCTTAGTTTAATGGTTAAAAATGAAGTAGATAGAAAAAAAAAAAGATACAAATGTCTAGCAGAGGACAATGTTACGTAGTTTACATTAGGTTCAACAGAAGTTGCTCTTATAGAAAAAGTTTCTAGACTCACTAACAGAAGAAGTTTCTACTACATTGCAGAATTTGCTCGCTTTGATTAACAGAAAAAAGTTGCTGCTAAGCAGCCGCATATTAGCAAAGCAGATAGAGCGAGATGGAACATGTTTAACAGCAAAGAATGCTAGTTGATCGTGTCTAACAGTTGCAGTTGCTGCTAAGCTAAGCAAATGACGTTGCAGGATTTGTGTAACGGAAGAAGTTGCTACTAGGCAAAGTAAAAGTAAAGCAGAAGGTGTTAGAAAGAGATGCAAGTAAGTCTAGCGGAAGAAGTTGCTACGTTGATTATATATAAAAGGAGTTGATGTTGAGATGTAGTGATCGCTAAATGCATAACAGAAGACGCAGCATACGAAACTATTTGGACTGCTTGCATTTCTCTTTCCATCTCTTTCTTTCATTTGCATTGTATGTTTGAATTGTGTTGCAATAAGTTAAAGTTGTATTTATAATTAAATTATTATAATCGTATAAGTGAGTGTTTTATTTGCAAACTTAAAAATTAACTGACTTCTATATAATATGATAATAATAAATATAATGAGATAATTCGATAATAATAAAAAAAAGCTTAATGCTTACGTAAAGCAACAATAATGCATTGAAAAACAAAAAGCAACATTTCATTGTTATCAAGTCAAGTCAAGTAAAGTTTCTATAGGTTTTATAAGGTCAGGTTGAGTAATATGCACAATTTCAATAAGCAGTTTAGAAAGATTTGCAAATGAAAATAACACAATAAATAAGCAGCAACTGCTGCTGATGCCTAATGAGCCAAGCAATAAAATCGACTTCAAGTGGACTCAGAGAGAGAAAGAGAGAGAGAGATATATACTTAAATCTTCTATATACGTATGATTTATTGTATTGCATTGTTTTGTAGCCACATACATACTTACGTACATATTTCTCTCTTTGATTTTCTTGATTTCATTTTCCATTTTTTATTTTTCTATATATATTTTTGCATCGCAATTTTTCGCTTGGCGTGCGTGATGAGCCTTAGACACTGAGCTTATGCGTGTGTGTATGTGTGTGTGTGTGAAAACAGGTTTCACTGATTTTCAATTTCAATTGTCTTTTAAGTTGAGCTAGAGCTGATAGCGCGAGCGAGATAGCATTACAAGTAGCTGTAAGCAAGACAGAGAGCTGCGTGTGTGTGTGTGTGCGTCTATTTGTGCCATTTTTATTTGCGCACATTAGCAATTTCTTTTGTTGTCGACATCCGTAGGCCGCCGCCCCGCTGCCCCGCTGCCCCCCTCCTCCACCACCATCTTCTTGACTGTCTCTCATTCCTCCTCCTACTACTACTTCAGTCATTGTTGCTGCGTCTGCTGGTGTTATCTCGCAACTCTCCGTGCTCCACACTCTTCACACGCTCCACACACTCTCCACGCTCTCCACTTCGTCTTCGTTTGGTTGTCATTTTGTGGCTTCTTTGTAGGCTGATTTTCCACTTGGCTGTGTGTGAGTTCGTGTGTTGTGGAAGCCGCCTAATGTCACCCATTCCATTGCCACGCCCACTCGCCGTCCGTTGTTGCGCTATTCTGTCATGCACTCATCATATGCTGCCACTTATTATGATCTTTGCCAGCTATTGTATTTTATTGTAGCTCATTTTTTTAATACATTATTTTTTTCTCTGCTTTCGCCTTCTCCCTCTCACTCTCCCTCTCTCTCACGCCCCTCCTCGTCTTTGCTCCACTCATGCATTTCATTTGTGCTTTAATTTAATGTAATCTTCACAATGTTCTATTCTATTTCATTCCGCCTCGCAGTTTGTTGCCGTAATTCCTAAGCGAGCTGCTTTTGTTAAATAAATACGTCATTTATTATTGGCCATTGTATTAGCCTTAATGCTGAAATAATGGCCGAGACCAGCACTAAAGAAACACACACGACAAATACCAGCAGATTTTCGTTGTTCAGAAACAGACGCTTCTCAAATACACTTTCTAAGACTGTTCATAATTAGGCAGTCTTAAATTTAATTTGTGCTCTTCTTTTTTTTCTTTATAATATCGAATTTCAATGGTAGTCATGGTATATGAAAGAAATTCCCCTAAGTAAATATCTTTTTGAATTTGAAGTAGATTAAGTGAAGCTTAAGTTGTAATTTGGATTGCATATGGGTAATTGTGAAATTACCCATGACAGATTTCATATTAAGAACCAGAACTGTAGCATAGTTTTGTGCGCTTAAAATAATTACATTTCATTTAATGCCAGAGCCTGAATTAAATATGCATTTTAATCTTTTTTCATTGCAGAATTTGTGTGTGGACAAACTTGAAATTGTAATGGAAATCGTGAAGCACAAGGAAGCGCACAATATTCTTCTCGCCTCTCTCTGTATTTTTTTTCTTGTTGTTTGTGCACACATACACACAAATACATATGTATGTAGTATATGTATATAAAGTGCAATATTAATTTTAATTTTTGAGTGCTGATAAAAAAGTTGACGACATCGCCGTCCGCATCGCAAAAGGCGACGACGACGACGACGACGACGACGGCAAAAGTTCACATAAAGCGGCAAAAAGTTTTTCAATTATTGTAAAAAGTGTTAAAAACGACGACCAAGGAGAGTGCGAGAAAGAGAACGACAGAGAGCGAGAGGACAAGCTGTGAACGAGAGAGCGCACGGCAGAGAGGGAGAGAGAGAGAGTGAAGAGTCAGCCCTTGGTTGAAGTGTGAGGGCATCATAAATATTAATAACTCGCTATCGATATCCGGCAACATAAAATTAAAACAAAAAAAAAACTGATTAACCAGCGTAAAATGCGATTTTCGTTGCAAAATAAATCAACAATATTTGAATATCGTTAATTGATATTTTCATAATTGTTGTTCGGGGTGTTCTTCAATTCAATTTCAATTTCAATTCAATTTCCAATTTTGCAATTTTCAATCAATTTATAGAAAACGTGAGTGAGGCACAAAAGCAAAGTGCGTGTGTCACAGGACAAGATTTGCAATACAAAGCAAACAAACTAATACAACACAAAACAAACAAAACGAATCAAAAGAAAAACGACCCAAAAAGAAAGCAAGCAAAGAAAGAAGACAACTGACAAGTGGCCAAAGACAGTCGCCCAAAATGAGTCCGAGGCCCGTGGGCATTGGATTCGAATGCGGCCGCAAACCTCCCAACAATGCCAAGATGCGTTTCCGATGGCCGCCACCATCGTCAGCTTCGATATTAGCCTCACCAGCCACATCATCAGCAGCCACAGCCGCTGCATCCGCGAGAACAACAGCAACAGCAACAACAACGACGACGACGACGAGAACAAACAGAAGCAACAAAGCGACAACCACATCGAGTAAAACAACAAAAACACAGCAACAACAACAACATATTCACAGCAAACATTGGAGCATCATCCCCAGCTTTAGCAGCAGCAGCAGCTCCAAAATGAGCACAATCGCCGTCCTTTTACTGGCCATCGTGGCCCTAAACAATCTGAATTGCTTCCTGACCCCAGCGACAGCAGCGCAAGTCGCGCGCCTCCGACAGAGTCCAACAGGTTAGTGTCTCTTCTTCTTCATCTTTCAATTATTTACTCCCCAACAAAAAAAAAAAAAATATATATATATAGCAAATATTGCCCTTTGCTTTGCCCCTTATTTGAAACATGTTTATCATATTAATATTAACAGCACTTGAATATAACATTTTCATAGTAAATTAAATTACTTTGCCAAGAACCAAATTTTATAACAGTATGAAGATTCTGAAATTTTTCCTAATGAATTTGTAAAAAGACTCCATATTTCAATTATATTTTGCATTCATTCAGTTACGAATTGAATACAGACACTGCAGTTTTATATATTTTTTTATTTTTGGTCGAGGATTTTTCCACGACTAATGAGCAATGGCATTCGATATGAGGGCAAGGAAAAAACTTTATTCGAAATCCGTGGAAATATCAAATATCTTGTTAATGTTTAGTATTGTCATAAAATTCATGAAATATTGTCATTAGACTCGGAATTTTTCAAATTATTTGCAGGCCTTCATTTGGTTCTGATATAATTATTGCATATAAACAATGCAGATTTCTATTCCATTTTTATACCCGCTACCCATAGGGTAGAAGGGTATTATAACTTTGTGCCGACAGGAAATGTATGTAACAGGTAGAAGGAGGCATCTCCGACCCTATTCAGTATATATATTCTTGATCAGCGTCAACAGTCAAGTTTGTTTCAAATTTTTGCCACGCCCACTTCCGCCACCGCAAATCAAAAAAAAAAAATCGAATAACAAGTGTAATTTTAAAGCTAGAGTTTCGAAGTTTCGAGTTTTGGTATATAAAATAATAACTATAGTAGTTATGATTCTTGAAAATTTGGTTGCGATCAGATAAAAATTGTCGAAGTTATTAAAGAAATACTTTTGTATGGGCAAAAACGCCTACTTACTAGGGGTCTTAGTTGCTTTGGCTGACAATCTGGTATATTGAGCCGTCTATGGTATATTTTGAATGCGGTACTATATCGATATACTACATATACCATTTGGTATATTTTTAGCATTTTTGCAATATATTTGGTATATTTTAAGAATAATACCGCAAAAATATTGCTTTTATTCAATATGGGTAGCGGGTATCTCACAGTCAAGTACACTCGACTGTAGCTTTCTTACTTGTTTTTGTATTGAGTGTTGTGAGCTTGTTTTAAAATCTTTCGACTAATGAGCAACGGTTTTCATAACTCATCAAAATTTGTGGAAATATTGTCATCAGCACATATTTTTTTTTTTTTAAACATTTGAAAAATATATCTACCATATATTCTTCTTTGATTTAGCTCTCTTGAGATGGCGGGACATTTTGTCTGGAGGACATTTTAATCGTTCCTGTGCCAAGAATTAGGCCAAAGTGAGGACTGTCAAAATTTTAGAAGCGCGAGTGTGTGTGTGTGTGTGTGTGTGTGTGTGTGTGTGTGTGTGTGTGTGTGTGTGTGTGTGTGTGTGTGTGTGTGTGTGTGTGTGTGTGTGTGTGTGTGTGTGTGTGTGTGTGTGTGTGTGTGTGTGACTGTCTATGTATGGTGTCACTTGAAAATCTGAGCGCTGCCTTCCATGCCATTATAATTTGCCCGCAGCATGACCAACATTTCACAGACTCACACACATACAATCCTACATACATATGTATGTATGTATGTAGATAAAAAGACAGTGAGAGAAATACTCGTGCAATGAAGAGTGCTAGATAGAGAGAGAAAGAGACAGGGATGCTGTGCAGATAGGGGCGACCTAGGAGAGAGGGGCCAACGCCTAAGCCACAAAAAGTTTTTGTTGCGGGCGCAAAATTATGATGAAAAGTGGAAAGGCAAAAAAACAACTACATCAAAACAAAATGAAAGCGGAGTGCACGGGGGGGAAGCACGCCACAGAGAAAGCAACAAAAAAACACAAAAACTCAAACAAAAAAAGAAAGACGCAAATAAAATTACACAAAAATTATGACGAAAAATTGAAATACATACTTACACGTGTGCTCTACAAACGAGACGACGAACAAATGCTCTTCTATTTTTCGCAGCGCCAAATTATACTGAACTAATTGTGTGTGTATGCTTGTCAGGATAAGGCTGATGACCAATTGATGATACCTTGGCGTGAGTGCAAAAGCACTGAAAGCACAGACATATGGCCGCACTGCTTACACACACATAAGCAGACTCACGCCCGCACTGCTCGCACACATACGCATAGTCGTAGAAGTAGTTGAAGACGAAGGAAAGACGAAGGCAGAAGTGCTTGATAGATGTTGTTGCTACATTTGTAATGATTTTTGTTGTTGCCTTTTAAAGCTATTTTTTCGTCGTTGTTGTTATTGTTGTTGTCGTCTCGTTTCGTTTCGTTCTTTGGTACTAGTTGTTGTTGCTGGACGCCACCTGAAATTATGAATCAGGAAGTCTTAATAAGCGCAATTTCAAGTCGTTAGTCACACAGAGAAGCTCTCGGCACGTCTTCGGCTGTTGTAGTTGTCGTTGTAGTTGTAGCTGTTCTGTGTTGTTACAATACACATGTACGTAAATATTGTACGTATGTTTGTGTATCGAGCTATTAGCGTCCAGACACACGACAAAGCAAACGGTGTATGTGTGTGTGTGTGTGTGTGTGTGTGTGTGTAATACGGGGGCGTCGTTTTGCAGCTGCCGTTGCTTTTTGGTTTGCTTGCTCTTGTAGCTATTGTGGTTGTTGTAGTTGTAGCCGTTGATTTTAATTAAGTGAAACGTTTAATGTGCGCCACAGATTTGTGTTCGCGCCCTTGATGCAGGCAAAGGGGGTGGGAGGGAGATGTGGAGATGTATAGAGAGGGAGAGATACTGCGATACAACTAACTGATGACAGTCAGGGGCAACAACTTTATGCTCAGATCAAATTGATTTAAGTGGATCTCTAAAACAGAGCATTATACATATGTATGTATATGTATGTATGAACATATTCATGTACGATTGTACACAGAAAACAATATCCGGGATATATACGCTGAATTGGTGAAGTGACGGTGTCAATATCTTGATAATCCCGGATTCATTTAATTCAAATTCGAAAATACTCGATTAATTTAACAACTTTATCCTGAATGCATAGTTGTAAATTCAAACCGAAAATACTTGATTTTTTAAGTACTTTTTTCTGTATATGTAAGTATGTACCTTTGTACATTTTGTTTATTCATAGCAACACTCGCATACAATTTTTGTTGCTGGTGAGACAATCATGCGCTAAACGCCTGATTTGAATTTCAATTTGAATTCTCGTCATAATATCCAGTTGATCACCAGCAACAACAACAACAATAAGAAGAAGAAGAACAACACGCAAAAGCAAGAACAGCAAAAGCAAGAACAACACCAACACCAACACCAAGTGCAAGTCCATTGCAGTCATGTGACAAAGAGCGTGACAGACACACCAGCTACACATTAGGCAGACAGAGAAAGAGTGTGCAAGAGAGAAAGAGGGTTTGGCTGCTCTTAGTTTTGCACATACATCGCCCCCTCCCGCCCCAACGCTTTACTAAAGTTCTATGCTATGCTGTGTTGTTGTTTTTGCAGTTGTTGTTGCTGCTGCCGCTGTTGCTGCTACTCCAGCAACAATCAAATAGCAACACAAAGTCATTTAATGCAATTTGCTGATTGCGCTCTATGTTATTATTATTGTGCTCCTCTTGTGCTGTACCTTTTGACATTTGAACAGAGTGTTGAGTGCGGAGTGCTGACAATACCAGCAATATACTCTCTTATTCGCTCTTCACCACCCATGCTGTGCTTCTCTCTCTCTCCCTGCATGGGTGGCTGGCGCCAAAGAGCAAAAGGCAAAAGAAGAAATGACTTTAATGACATTTAATAAACAGCATACAACAAAATTTGCCAAAGCAACGTTGCCCAGGACAGACAGATACTGACGGAGAGATAGAGAGAGAGCGCCAAAGAGAAGAGGATAAAAGGCAACCGGATTGAAATTCCAGTTTCAATATGGCAGACAACGAGAGACGAGAATGCAGCTGGCTGCAGTCACAGCATCTGACTCTCTGACTCTGATGTCGCTGTCGCCGACGCTGCTTGTTGTTGTTTTTGTTGTTTTTGTTGATGTTGCTGTCCCTGCAGGTCGCATCAATATCATTGTGCTAGTTACAGACTGACACCCATTCAAACCAACTGCATTTACAGCGAACGAAACGCAAAGCTTTGCAACTGGAACTACAGTTTGTACTATGCTCACACATACACAGGCATGCGTGTGTGTTCATATGTGTCTGTTTATGGCAATGCCATCATGTTGGTCACACACACACACACACACCTTTGCAAAGGTGTCTTGGCAGCCAAAGCACAACTCGATATCGAACAATAATCAATTTGACAACTCTAATTTAATTAATCTGCTTACAAACTCAACTATACGCTGAAACAATAGATCAATTTGTTTTGTGCTCGTTTTTTTTTTATGTAAATAATGAGACAATGGCAACACAATCAAATTAACAAGTATAATATTCTATTGGCTTCATCTTATCTAGTTAACTATTTATTAAATGCATTACATGCTAAGGTAATTCTCATTTCAAAAAAGGAAAAGTCTTATGTATGTATATGATTTAATTATTATAATTGTAAGTCAAGATTAAAAGTTTCTTGAATTGCAATTTATTCATTAATTAAATGTTTCATTATGCTTGCATTTTATTGAGGTCGTTGAAGTGCTTAAAGGTGTTGAAAATTTGCAGCAGCTTTTGTCGTTTGCCCTTTAATCGTCATCAGGAAACTGCAACGGCAAAACTGCAATTGCAACCGCAGCAATGGCAACAACAACAACAACAACAACAACAACAACAACAACAACCACCACCAAAGTAGTAAAGGCACCGCTATAGTTGCTTCTGTTGCTTCTTCTCTTTCTGCTTGTTCTTCTTCTTCGTTTGCCGCCATTCGCATAGGCGCACAAAGGCTTTGGCTAGTGGGTGGGTTGGGTGGCTGGTGACCGCAAAGTTAATTGCAATGCGTGTGTCTGTCTGTGTGTGCGAGTGCGAGTGCGAGTGTGTGCGTGAGTCTGTCTATCTGCCTTTGTAGTTGTAGCTGCTGCGGTTGCTCGCCAGCGTTGCGGACAAATAACTTTGCTAATAGTTTGACCGAGGTAGCAACTTTTATGTGGAAAGCTTTAAGCATAACTTTCGCTGATTCAGCAGAGCGTCTAATACAAGTACTTCACACACACACACACACACACATATACACGCACACAAACAGGCACGTACAGTGTGACATCTCAAGTTCCATTTGCAAAATCAATAAATAAATATTGCGATTTGGTTTTTTGATATTTTAAAAACAAATCTCGTTGCTCGTGATAGCGACTGGAATTGGAAGGGCAGCTGGAAGGGCAAAGGAAAGACGGAGAAAAATAGACAGAGTGAGAGAGAAAGAGAGAGAGAGAGAGAGAGGGGAAGAGAGGTGTCGGAACGTTGCTTCAAAGTAGCTTTGCCTATTAGATTACCTGTGTCAACAGCGTCGCAAATTACAGTGGGACGAAGCGGCCGAAACGGGTTTCAACTGCATTTGCTATGCAGCAAGTTCCACACTTACATACACACACACACATAAATATATACGAACACAACCAACATTCAGTTGTCAGTTTCACATGCCGCCCACTTTGGCAGCGCTTCACTCTTGCTCTTGTGGCAACCGCGACGTCGCAGTCGCAGTCGCAGTCGACATACACCGTTAGTAGCGCGACGCTGCGCTTTGCGCTTCGTTGACTCCTTTGCTGTATCCCCCCTTCCCATCTACTCTCTCGCACACCCACCTTCTGCACTCGCTGGCTAGCCGGCCGGTTGTTGTTGTTGCTGTTTGTTATTTGTCTGCTTCGTCTCCAATTTGCTTTGTAACAACGATGCGGTTCGATGATGATCTGTTTGTCGTGATGGCGTGTCGTTTGTTGGTCGGCTGCGGAGGGGATAGAGTGCAGGGGGAAATGCCGGTAATAACATCATAGGTCGCCAGTCGACAACCGAACTGTTCGCTCTCGGTCACATGTCTCCACTTGCTCGCTCTCTCGCTCTCGCTCTCGTTGTTGCTCTCTCTTGCTCTTTCTGCGTCTCGTTTTCGCTTGATCGGCAAGGTTTGTATTTTCGTGCTTTATTTTAGTTTACTCGTATTATTGTTGCTGTTTGCTGTTTGCCGTTGCCTTGCTATAAACAATATTTTCTTTGTTGTTGTTGTCGGCGTTTCTTTATTGCCTCTTTGTGTGCGCATTTTGTTGTTGTTGCTCTTTGCTGTTGCTGTAGTTTTTTTTCCACTGAAAAATTCGTTTTTGTTTCTTTTTTTTTCGCGTTTTCTGTGTTGTTGTTTTTGTTTCTCGTACAGCATTCGGTGCCTGGCACCGGCGATCACCGTTTCAAGCTGCGACAGCAACAATAACAACAACAATAACAACAACAATAACAACAACCCAAGCAACAGTAATCGCAGTGCATGTGCACCACTCGAGAGAGGGACAGAGATGGAGACAGAGACAGAGCTAGAGACAAGCAACGAGACACTGATGGAAATACGTAATGGAAAGACGCTCTGCAAGAAGTAATAATGTAGAACACAAAATAATAATAATAATAATAATAATAATAATAATAATAATAATAATAATAATAATAATAATAATAATAATAATAATAATAATAATAATAATAATAATAATAATAATAATAATAATAATAATAATAATAATAATAATAATAATAATAATAATAATAATAATAATAATAATAATAATAATAATAATAATAATAATAATAATAATAATAATAATAATAATAATAATAATACACACTTAATAACACTTAAGTGTCGTCAAATGTGTGTCTGCGTGTGTGTGTGTGTGTGTGTGTGCTTACTTAAGACTTCTAGAATAATTTCCCCAATGATTCACATTATTCTTTTCCTCTCGTGTTTTACTACACACTGTAAATGCTTAATGCAAGCTCATTGAATAAATTAAAAATAATGAGAATTTAATCAAAGTTAATCTTGTAACTCACATTTGCTGCTTATAAACAACACAACAAAAGAAAAACCTTAATACACAACAAGCACAATGTTGAATACATTATTTTTAAGTGCTATCGATAAACTGTAGCGTTGAAGCATTGCAAGGAATCGTTAATTTATGGACTTGTTTCTTGCACTCTCTTAATTGGTAATATGATATAAAGAAGTGTTAATAATACTTTGAAATTATTAATATTAAGTGAGTTTAGAATATATTTATATAAATAGAGTCGGATAAATTCAAATGGGAATAACTACCCAAATTGATTTTTTTTTTATTTCATTCAATTTCAAACTGTAGAAATATATGCAGGATGTATAGTAATCACATAAGTGGAGAAGTGAGTCTATTTAGCATTTATTTTCTATTTATTCGATGTAGGGTCTGTGAACTGCAAAATATATATAACATATATATACGATAGAGTTTCAGAGAGTTTAATTCAAGCGTCATTGTTATTGCACTTTGATTGCTGGTTGAAGTTTTGCACTTTTTGTTTTGCTGCTGTTTGTTTTATTTTATTTTAATGCTGATGATATATATGTGTGTATATATGAACAAAGATGCAAATAAATCAATAGAATTCGAGTACTAATCGTACCATAAGGCAACTGCACAACACGTGAAGCACTTTGCATTTGAATTTTGTAGTTGCAATTGCAGTTTGCAGTTTCAGTTTGAATTTGCATTTGAATTTGTTTAAGCTGCCGCCAGCCAGCCTGTCTCTCTCTCTCTCACTCTCTCTCTCTCTCTCTCTCTCTCTCTCTCTCTCTGTCTGTCTGTCTGAACTGTGTGTTTAATTAAAATGAATGTGAGATTGCATAGATAATAAATATTTCAATTATAGAATGCTTGCACCAAAAAAAAGGAACGAATAAAAATAATACAACAAAAAAACAAATATATCGCATACAAGAATTAAGCCGTTGGCTAAAGTGTCCATATACAGTCGGCATGCAGTTTTTAAGCCACTTTATCCTTTTGTTAATGCTTCAATATGATTAAAAACAAAAAACAAAAACTCTTTTATTTATGTGCATATCACATGTCAAATGCTTGCAGACAACAGAATCGAGTGTGCTCAACAATTCAGCACTTCACATGCAAAATATTTATTATAGAAATTCTTTTAAAATTTCTCAACGCTGCACTGCAATAATCTTCAATATAGATTTAGTTAGACAGACAGTTAAATTGAATAGTTGCCTCAATTTCCATTAAAAGGGTTCAACCTTTTTCTCAACTATTCAGTGTTGTCGCCATCTGATTGTTCTGTGTGTGTGGCATTAAAATAATTGTTTTTTGATGGCAGCTGGCATATTAACATACATAGCATAAATACATGCTGTGCTGTCAGCTGTGTTAAACTTTTCTAAGCTGCAGCTTACATGGCGTATGCGTAATATGCGTTTGCACATTAATCTCTCACTCTCTGTTCTCGTTATCAATCCATTAAAGATGCAACTAATTTGCAATTCTGTTTTTCAATATCAATACGCAAAATGTTTTACTATGACAAGGCTAATATAATATGAAGAAACGAGCGGTAAATGTGTTTGTATGTGTGTGTGTGTTGTGTGTGTATTTATGATTTCCTGTTGAGAGCACAAAAGCGCACAGAGCAATAAGTATCATGCATTATAAATGGCTAAGTACTGACCGCAACTACTATCTCTCTCTCTCTCTCTCTCTCTCTCTCAGACACTTTTTCTCCCTCTCTTTTAGTTGACTTGTGTCATGTGCTTAATGCAAAATCATTTCTCATCGAACAGTCGCTTTTATCATTATTGTTTTTTTCTTTTATTTTTTTCCGACTTTACTATTTATTTTCTTTGTATTTGTTGTTTTTGCGATTGCGATAATTACCTTGAGGCAAGTCGATGAAACTGTCATGTGACATCGCAAAAAATGGCGAGAATCTTTTGTTAGTCGCTCACCCACACCCAAGTTGGTTTTTGTCTCGCATAGCTTCGCAACGCAGTTGAATAATTTAGTTGTGTGTGTGTGTTTTCAATATGCCTATGCGTATACGTAATATTGTAGATGACGTATACGCGCTGTCTGTCAAATATTTTATGCATTCTAACTGTGCCTGCTGCTGTTGCTGGCTTACAGTTAATTGTTTGTTGAATAATTACTTACCTACGCACACACACACACACACACGCACACTTGCAGAGTCATAATGAGTAATGCGAACGAGAGACGACATCGCAGCATTGGAAACATAGAACAACGAGACCATCAACGTCAATAACGAGTTTTTGATTAGGGTTCCGCCATTCACTTCTATCACCACAATAGAATATAGAGAATATAGAGAAACAAACAATTGCAGGCATCCCCCTTCTCCTCCCTCTCTCGCTTCCATCTCCATCACAGATGAATCGACACAAAATGGCACTCATCAATTTCTATCGAAAGCAAAAACCTTTTTTGATTTAGCGCTCTTTTTTTTATTGACACCGGGCATAAAGAATGATGCACATGCTTTGCTGGATTTCAATACGTTTGCATACACTATCATTAATTGATAGTTTGCATTTATTTAACAATTATCTAAAGTTCTACTCAAGTTGTTATTTACTGGCTTCAAAACTTCATTAAATAAAAATCATAATAAGCTAATATATTTCTAAAAAGTTGCTGCTTTTGATTTATTTTGATTATTACAATTGTTTTTTTGATGTATTAAAAGTAAAAGTTAAAGTTGCAACTTAGGAAAGATTCTAACCTCACAAAGTATCGAACTATCGATACTTATTAACAGTGTGCCCAGATGAACACTAAAAGCGTTGCCAACATTTTCTTAATTATTTAAAAAGAATTCAAGCTGAAGTTCTTAGTTATTTCAATGCTAATTAAGAAATGATATTTTAAACTAAAATTTATTTCATGCTTTGCTTAATTAACAAATGAAAACAATTAGAAAAACTTCAGTGAAGTGTGCCATTTTCAATAAAACCATATTATACATATATACCAAAAATTTACCACAAAACACTAAAATATACTGAAGACTATATTTGGTATATCGATATATATGTATTTCAAGTTAACAAATTGCAAAAAATACTTAAGTATACCAAATGCTTCATTTAGTATATTGATATAATAATACATTCAAAATATACCAAAATATTATTAAGCTTCTTTTCGTTATGCTTTTTAAAAGTATTTTCTATAAAACAATATTCTTTTTAAAAGTGTCTCTGCAAATTGTTGACTTTTTCAAACTGATAGCTTACCAAAGTGATTTGTGCTTTAATGTAGATTTGTTGTTGCAATTTAAAATGAATGATTGATTGTGATTTATACATAGAACATCTATTTTCTTTTGCAATTAGTTTTCAGAGTTGGAGCATTGCTGAAAACAGTTTTAAATAGAATGCAGGTTGCATTTTGTTGTATTCTTTTTTTTTGTTGGTTTTTTGTTTTGGCATTTGTTAAATTTATTTTTGAGTTGCGCTTATTTGGCAGCTTTTAAGGGGAATGTGGTTGGTGGGGGCGAGAGAGAGAGAGAGAGAGAGAGAGAGAGAGAGAGAGAGAGAGAGAGAGAGAGAGAATGGAGAAGAGGTTCTGCAGTCAATGTGCCACATAATTGCACACACGATTGCAGCAATGCTATGTGAAACTCGTAAGCGGAGTCGTAAGCTGCATGCTGCATGCTGCATGCTGCAGGCGGCGCGCTGCATGCAACATTTTGCTGCCGCTGATGCTGTTCAACAGTATTAAGGCTTCAAAAATTCCCTTTTTGGCTGGCAGCAAAAATATTTTCACAAAACGGAATTAAATCGATTTTGGCTCACCCCCGCGCGGGGGCCGAAAGGGAAAAGGCGGCAGTCGACAGGCCAACTGTCCAGCGTTGGGGAGGGGACAGTAAAAGGAGGGGAAAGTACATACGCCAAACGTAGTTAATTTTTTATTTTGGCCATTTTTGTGTGCGAGTGTGTTTCGTCTTTTGTTATAAAGCGAAGCGCGACTCGTTTTGCCCAGTTTTGTGTGCTATTATTCTTTAATCAATTATTAAAGAGTGCGGCGAAAAGCAAAGCTTGAATTTTTCCACTTTATTTCGCATTATTTTCATCATGGCTGCGAAATCAATTTCATTAATACGTTATATGCGCACAACTAATAAGCGATTGCGTTTTGCGGAACATCAACAACGCAAACGCAAATGCAAACGCACACTTCAAATTCATTTTGCTCGGTATCAATTACGCGACCAATTGCATTATGAAAATACCCAGCTACGTGCCACAATCGTTTTGTGGCAGCAAACGGTGCTGTTGCATCACTTTCTTTACGTTTACTATGCGCAGCTGCGCTTTATATATAGCACCGAATTTTATGCCCAGAATGCATTTATTAATACAAAACAAACAAATTAATTGAATGGCACAGAAAGTACAAAAATTCCTACGTTGTTTTCGTTTTTACAAACTTCCCTTAATTGTAAAGCTAAAAAGTGTGCTCAACCATTTTGAAATGCTTAAAAAAATTGTTTAATGTATCGTAAATATTGCTAAAATTCACAAATACTTTTCATATTAATTCAATTAAAGTTGCAAGCAACTAATTGTCAAATTTTGCGCAGCTTTAGTTTGCTTTATCATTGAGTTTTAGTTGTTTAAAGTCGCGGGCAGACAGACAGACAGACAGCTAGCTAGATAAATAGAAGCTGATTGCTATGACCGCCAGGCAGCTAGATTGACTTGTAGCAGCTGATTGCTATGATGATGGTCAGCGGTCAGAAGCTGATCGTTATAGAGCATGTTATACCCTTTGGCAATCTTGTGTTTCTGCAGTATCACAATAACAGCAACAAATATTACAAAATGGCGTCGGTCTGCCATTTGGCTCGCACTTTTTTCTCCTTTCCCTCGCATATACGGCGTTTTTATCTGTCGTGCATAAACGAATTTGAATGAACGACCCTTCGAATCTGGCAACGTCAAAAGTAAATTCGCAAATTTATACATTTCAACAAACTTCTCCAAAGAGAAGGGAAGGGAAGGGAAGGGAAGGGGAGCAAGAGTAAAAGGAAGAGCATTAAACGCTTATAATTAAGTTGGATGACAATTCATGGGCGCTGGGTGAGTGCATTCCAGCTTCGGCTTATGCCTTTGCAAAAACTTTCAGCGTTCAACGTTCAGCTGTCGCAATTGACAAAAAAAAAAAAAAAAAAATGAAAATGATGAAAAATTAAAATGCAAGCAACAAAAAATTGTTCGTCGAGGGCTTTATGTAATATTGAATTAGTAGCGTCGACTGAATGCTTCATTTTACCTTTTTATTTGCCTTTATTTCATTATTATTATTTTTTTTTTTGGTTTTTTCTCCTTTTTACATTCGCGGGGGACACAAAAAATAAAGCCATAGATGAAGTCGAATTTTGACATACGAAGTGCAAATTGGGCAACTGAAAACTGAAACTCAACTCGATGCGAGTGAAGAGAGTGGGAATTAATTGCAGGCGCATAAAAAAGTGAACAATGCATTAGCCTATATAACAGAGACTATATGTTATATACGTACATACAAATATATATGTCTGTAGTAGATATGTGCAGAAACAATGGCAAATGCAAGCATCACAAATTGCAGCATTTTCATGAATTTTCAACTAAATAAATGCGAATGATGTCTTCGTTCTGCAGTTTGCACATTTCTCTCCCATATGCATAGTTTATATACTAAGTTGCTTAGTGCATAGCATTTACTTTTTTGTCAAGACTTTAATTTCTCAAAGCATACATTTATAATGCTTGTTAATACCCTGCAAAAGTGCAGGAAAATGATTTCCTGCTTTTTTTTTTTAGTATTTTTTCTGTCTGTCCGTTTTTTAATCGGCTTATAACTGAGATGTTATAAATGCTCTATATATATCAATTTTGCAGCGTATATTTATGAAATAGAAACATTGCTATAGAATGTCTGTCTACATGTAAATATAGGAAAGTTAATGCATTATTGTGCAGTTTTTCATCTGACTCTCCGTTAGTTTGGGAAGCTATATCTCTGAAATTATAATCGCGAAATATATGAAATATGTATCAAGTACCCTGTTATAGAAATATCTTATTTAGAGCTTACAATTTGGATTAAAAAAAGAATTAACGTAAGATATTAATAGTTTTATAGAAAACTATGAATACTTTAAGTACTAAAAGAATCAGAAATACTAAAAATATTATAAATGCTACAAATTCTGAAATATTATAAATACCATAAATTCTGTAAATACTATATATACTATTAATTCTATAAATATTATAAATACTATAAATACAATTAATACTGAAAATTTGGTACTTGCTATAAATACTACTAGCAAAACATTTAATTAAAATAATAGTTGAAGTATTTAAAATAATAGAACAAATACAAATTATAATACGGGAAACCAACACACACTTTTGATATACAGGTCTACTGGTAGTCGAGCATGCTTCGGCGCTTTGGTTGCGCCTTATTTATCGATATGCTCGATATGCAGACGAGCGTTGCAAAAGTCAAATGCACCTGAGAGTTTGCTGCATTGAAATGGACCCTTGAGTATACCCTATATGGCAGGCGGCAATAACGATTTTGCAATGCAAATTTTAGCCTTTGTGAAATGTGTATGAATCTGCAAAGATAGACAGAGAGAGAGAGAGAGAGAGAGAGAGAGAGAGAGTAAAAGGGGGACAGAAGTATGAGAAAGATGTGTGTGGAGTGCAGTTTGCATCTTAGTTCAGCGCTGTCTTGGCCAAGAATTCTTGCATGCAGCTATGCAAATAAGCTCACACACACACACGCACGCACACACACACCGAGAGAGAGAGACATTTATGGTCTCTATGGTCCATAAGCTTGTTGTGGTATTCCGGTTTTCATGCGCTGCTCATTCTCCATCATCTTCGGCCTGTTGACTGCCAGCAACTCTCTACCCAGGGCAGCTTTAATCTAAGCAGCAACAGCAGCAGCAGCAGCTGCCCAGTAGTCCAATTATGGATTTAAGTACCGACAACCAATTGAAAATGACAAAACAGTCAAGAGTGTGAGAGAGAGAGAGAGAGAGAGAGATAGAGAGGAGAGATGCTGAAGACAAGGCGTTGCTGCTTTGCTATTCACAATATTTGGCTTATGGAAATGCCAAGTTAGCCCATTAATTGCATGCCACATCCACATACATTCGTATGTACATATATATACAACGATGTATAGTATATAATTACATATTTAAGTTCAATTTACTGCAGCAGTGCTGATTATTGTCATCACGCATACGCACTGTTGACAGCCCAAAAAATAAAACGAGCTGATGCTTCTTCTTTTTGTGACGAGAGGACAACAGCTTAACCTGTTGTCTGCGTGCAAAAGCGAATTTTGCTGTGCAAAAGTTTTTAATTGCTTGCAACCATGTTTTTTGTTCTTCTTTTTTTGTGTGTGTTGCTCAGTCTCATAAATATTACAAAAGTCTTGCACAAAGTTGCATTAACACGAGGCACAACACAGAGCGGCAACAACAACTTTCGATAAATATGATTACGGCAATGAGATCAACATCGGACTTATGCAAAACTTTTCAATGTTCATCTGCTTAGACATGCTCATAGAGAGAGAGAGAGAGAGAGAGAGAGAGAGAGAGAGTTGTATGCATGTATGTGTGGCAAAGTATCATGTAATTAAAATAGTTTTCGGCAGCATTTTTTGCGCAATATTTATGACATAGCTGGCAGGCAGACAGTCAGGCAGACGTCAGGCAGGCAGATGTCTGCTTAATTCTCTGCGCTGCCAGAGTTTAACAAGCATAATTAATGGCACAACTTACGTGAACTCACGAAAAGAATCAGACAACTCTTGTGACGTGGCAACAAGTCACACACACACGCTCAAACTATTTTCGATGCCAACTGCAAGTGTATTAAATAAATATACTCGCACTCAGTGTCAGCCAAATAATATATTACTACATATATTCATAATAATACATTGAAATATATTATTCCGGAATATAGTCTATGGCCTTAGTAGCTAGCATTCCCTTTTTTGAGTTATTATATTATTTTGTATAATAATTAAACACGTAAATAAATAATATATAAATATTCTGGAATACTCACTATAGTGCAAAAAAATACTTATTTCCAAAAATGAAGAACATTTTTCTTATAACAATGCACAATAGTCTGAAAAATGTCAATACACCAAATATAACTTTAAAGTATTTTTGCGGTATATTCATTTGGTATATTCATATTTAAAAATATTATACATTGTAAATTTATGCTACCAAAACATTTGTTTTAATGTTTCGCTAACTTTGCTGAAATACTTTTGAATAGTAATATACCAAATATAGACTTCGGTATATTTTAGTATTTTAGTGGTATATTCATTAGATATATTTTATGAATAATACCGCGATGGTTTGCTCTATATTAAATATATCCCGTAGTATATTTTAGTAATTTGGGGTATATTACATCGATATATTTTAAGAATAATACCGCAGTATTCTCTTTTCTGAAAACACATATCTCACGCATGAAGAAATTGTAAATTTATGCAACCAAAACATTTGTTTTAATGTGTCGCTAACTTACCAAATATAGACTTCGGTATATTTTAGTATATATTAAATATATTGGATATATTTCAGTATTCTCTTTTTTTAAATTGTAAATTTATGCTAGCAACACATTTATTTAAATGATTTTCTAACTTTGCTTAAATAAATCTGTGTCTGTGAATATTTTTCCACTCAAGGAGCATTTACTCGCCAGGGTACTTTAGCGACTAGCACACTCGTTGGACTGGGCAAGTGTTTTTAATTATTTTTGGGTTTGAGTTTGGGCATGTAAAAGGCATTCGACCCACGGTCGCAAATCCTGAATCGCAATCGCAATAGCAATCAGAATCGCAGTCACAGTCACAGTCTCGGTCGCCCACAGTTACTTCACTTAACTGCCAAGTTTTGTGCTGAAAAATACTTATAAATTAACTTTTTTTCTCTCTTTCTCCCATTTTTTGCATTTGCTGTTGTTGTTGCCGAGATTTAATGTGGCAGCTGCAGCTGCTGACCAGCTGGATGCCGAGCTGCTCATTAAGGTTTCGCGCAGAGAGAAAAATGTCCACTCGAATGGCGTTTAGCGCGCAATTATGAGTTCTGTTTTGTTGCTGTTGCTGTTGTTGTTGCTGTTGCTTTTGTGTTGCCAAATTATTTTTGAACTCAACTCGAAACAGAAGGAATTCCAGCTAGAGAGCAAGAGAAAGATATTGTGGCAGAGAAAGATGCTCGCGCTTTAATTGCTGTTGTATTTATTTTCATTTTCATTTTCATATAATTGTTGCCGTTTCAACGGCGCAACTTTAAAGTATACTCGTGAATATCTCTCTTTCAAGTGGGGAGGAGGGTTGAGGGCGTGTTGTCTGCTGCGCCGTAGGCATTGAGGCGTAACAAAGCTGACTTAATGACTCCGAATCCGAAAACCCTCCACACCCAACAGAAATAAAAAAATACTCGCAACAAAAACAAATAAATAAAGGGAGAAACAAATTAAAAGTGGCTTTTAAACGTAAATGAAATTTAAGTTGGGCTGTTTAGACAGTTCTCCACTAAATATATAGAGGAGAGGGGCAGTGAGGTGTATTTATGCAACAGTAAAATCCGCCGGACAGCGTTTTAATGACGCCTGCTCACTTTTCACTTTTCACACTCTCAACTCAACTCAACTGAACTCAAATGTCAACAAGAAATGGACTCTGGCTTCGTCCGTCAGTCGGTCCGTCCGTTTGTCATTTCTCATTTCTCTCTCTCTCTTTCCCTCTCTCTGGCACAATTCTCTCGCAGCATTTCTCTTGACATTTCTTTTGCGCGCTGTGAAAAATTATTTACTGACATTGACGAAGATTCCGTGGCGAGCTCTTCGCCATATGCCTATTGTGAACCTTTTTTTTTTCTTTTTTGGTGGCAGAAATTACTTTCATTGTCGTTGCGCCTGCCGAAAGTAATCAAGCGTTGCTTAAATCAACCTTTGTTGTGTGTTCCCTTATTGAAAGCGGCCACACTCGAGAATACACTCGAGTCGCTTTATTTATAAGCGATACTTACTTCTTCTCCTCGTTCTTCTCCATCTACAATACCTGCTACTTAATTCATTTTGCTTTGCTGCCTCATTTAAGTGCGAGTAAACCGCGTTACTTATTTTTATGCCACTCTTTCTCTTCGCCTTAACCCCATAATGATAGGCTCTTAATCTCTAGCTATTTATAAGTTTTATCATGATTATCAGTTGGGGTATTTAATTTTCATAAAATCAATTTATTTCCAAGCACTTTCTCGCTAGTAGAATAATATTTTTGTTGTTCTCTTTTAAACTCAATATATATCAATTTCTTTCATTATAAATCGTATGATTTGTGGTTTTCTTATTTAGTAATATTAGCTTAGCAATTCTTCAAATTTTTTGCTATTGATATTATACATATTATATACATATATATTTTAAATATGTAATTATATATTGTTCTATTGTAGATATATTTAAAATTAGTACATTGATATTAAAAACTTGCGAATATCTCAACTAAAATTCATTAATTTGCTTGCCTAATTAAAAGGCGTTGTCATATTACGCATACGTAGCGTGGTCAAAACGAAGTATCGTGTGCAGCATCTTCTTCTTCTTCTCCTTCTTATTTTGCTCGTTCTTCTTCTGCTTGTGACACATGACACCGTTGCACCCATGTGACAAGCTAACTAGCCAGGGATTTGATTTTATTTCGGTGGCAGATTTGCGGCTGCCACTGCAAAAGCAAAAGCAAAAGCAACAACAACTGCAGTTTGTGTTTAATTAAAAGGAAACTGCTGCTGACATTTGAGTGGTCGAAGAGAGGGCGGGTTGGAGGCGTGGTCGTGGTCGTAGTCGTGGCCATGGCCATGCTTCATTCACAGTCACAGTCACAGTCAGTTGGTCATGCAGTCAATCAGAATCGAGAGCAGACACAACAATGTCCATCACACACACACACACACACACACACGCAGACAGAAAGCCGAACAATCAGTTGGTCAATAATGATTACGTATGCGCCATGTTGCACATTGCAGCTGTTGCTTGTTGCTTGTAAATTGAACATTTATGTTCTGTAATTGTTGCTGCTGCTTTCTCATTGTTGTTGTTGCTATTGTTGTTGTTGTTGTTGTTGCATTTGGCAATTACACTAAGTCCTCAACTCTCATCACTTTCCCCATATTAAAATTGTCCGCATTTGCATTTGCGAGTTAGTTTTCCCCCCGTTGCCACGATTTAGCTTGATTGATCACGCTAAGTTATTAACAACAGCTAATTTGCAATGACTTCTATGCAACCGGAACAAGAGTTAAGCGAAGTCGCTTCTCCTCCACCTTCGCCTCCTCCCTCTCCTCCATCCCAATGAATACATTTGCACTCTCGCTAATCAATATGTACAATGCGAGCTGCCTAGCTCATTTAACTCTAATCATATGCTAATATGTACCGCCCACTGTGAATCGTGTGCTGCTGATCTTAGCCTCCTCGCAAGGAGTATATCAAATCGAAACTAGTGTCGATTAAGTGAGAAACTTCATGAAGTTATAAAGTCATCAAAATTCAAATTGAATTCATTGAAGAAGCTTATTTGAGAAAACTTTATTTAATTTTAAAGTCTAATATCAAATATAAGAAAAAATAGTTGGAAATTGATTGAATTACGAGTATATTAAAATAAAGGTGCATAAATTAAACTTAGTAAATACATGAATATTTTATGAAATAAATATGAATATTTTTCACTTTTAATTATAACTTAACAAGTATTAAATACTAAACCAGTATGAATATTATCAACTTTATTCCTCCATTCAAAATAAAATTTAATAATCGTTTTTATTGCAAGTTCTTATCAACACTATTTGCAAAAGTTTTTTAATCAAAATTGTGGATATGTATATACTAAAATATATATTAATTTCCTTTTAATCTATAGTAAAGAACTATGAATATTTTCTACTCTATTCTTTCTTGTAAAATTCAAATTTGTAAACAATTTTCAACTATTTTTAATTTGATATTGCGATTGTCTATACACTAAAATAAAACATATGAATATATAATCAATAAACTATAAAAATATATAAATATTCCAATGCATAACTATAAATATTTTTTACATTATTTCTTTGTTTAAAATTAAATTTTATATACATTTTATTGGCAAAACAAATTTAACAACTTTTAATTTGAATTTGTGGATCTCTATATACAGGAATATAAAATATAAATTTATAATAAATAAAATATAAAAATAATGTAGTATAATACAATAATATAACTATAGTAATAAATAACTATACTCGCTTTTCACTTTATTCCTTCACACAAAAGTAAATTTCATAAACGTTTTTATTGCAATTTTTTATGAACACCTTTTGAAAAGTTTTTAATTTGAAATTGTTTTGCGTTCGTTTGCTTCTGCGCTGCTCAACACCGTTGACCATGAATTTGCTGATGCATGACATTGGAAGCAATTTGAATTGCAATTGTGAATTGTCAATCAACAGCGTGTCTCTCATATTGTGACTATGTGAAGATTAGCTGCAAGAACTGACAAGTGCTCTCGCAGTTTATTGTTTTGCCTTTGACTCTATTGTGTGAGAGTGCTTTAGAAAAATAGAAAAATCGAAATTCTATTTGAAATATTTATGCTGTGTTTTAGTTGCAAACTTTTAAGCTAATATTTTTGTAATTCAGTTAAATGTTTGCAGAATGTGGGTTTTGCATTTGAGTGGAAATAACTTTAGCAAGATTTGCGCAAACTTGTTAGTAAAATGTATTAACATTTAAATGCTTTGATTGTATTCTATGTTAGCAAAAAATACAGAAATATACTACTACTACGATCCCATAAAGTAATTAAGAAATACATTTGGTATATTTTGAATGTTGTACAATATCGATATACCAAATATTGCTTTGGGTATATTTTAGTATTTTGAGGTATTTAGTATATTTTGTACTAATTCGAATGTTGTACAATATAGATATACCAAATATTGCTTTAGGCATATTTTAGTATTTTGAGGTATTTAGTATATTTTGTACTATGTGGTATAATTTGAATGTAGTACAATATCAATAACCAAATATAACTTGCGGTATTTTTTAAAGTATTTTGCGGTATTCGGTATGTTTTGTACTATGTGGTATATTATGAATGTAGTACAATATTAATAAGCCAAATATAACATTCGGTATTTTTTTAGTATTTTGTGGTATATATTGAATGTAGTATAATAATGATATACCAAGTATCGCTTTCGATAAATTTTAGTATTTTGCGGTATCTTTTTGGTATATTTGTTGAATATGTTTCTATTTCAAATGATTGCCGGGTATCTCCCATTCGAGCACACTCGGCTGTAGTTTTCTCACTTGTTTAATTCAATATTGGTTATTATATTATTGTGGGATTTATTGCCAAAATCTTTAACTTGAATTGTGCCAAGTTGTTTAAAGAATATTATTATATAGTATAATTATTTTGTAACTCTGAAATTATGATCTATTGGCACAAAGATTTTTCTATACGTACATAGGACAATATTATTGTCAGTTATTTAAATGTTTGCTAACAGAAAAATACTTTTATTTGTTAAATGTTTAAATATACGATGTATTTAAAAGTAAACTTTTTTTAACGTTGAAATTGTGAGAACTTTCTGCACTCAACATTATTTTTAGCAGTTTAATTTCCTGAATAGTGGCAAACAAATCTAATGCAATTGCCATTTCAAATGCAGTTCATTGCGTGCACATATTAATATTATTGTCCCACAAGGGTTTGACTCAATTTGGAGCAGCACACACGAATTGTAATCATTTCACCTTGTTGTGACCCAAACTGAACTGAACTGAACTGAAAAGTTCGTTTCGTTGCGCTTGTTGATCACTTTGTTTATTATTATAATGTGCATTCAAATCAAAAGTTGATTCATTTACAAATTGCCATGTTTAACTGCACGCACTCGAAGCGAGACAGAGAAAGAGCATGAAAGAGAGAGAAGGAGACATTTGATTGAAATTTAGCTCGTTGCTTGAGGCGCGTTTGACGCAAATATAATATAATTTGAAAAAGAGAACGAAAGCAAATGCTTTCCATTTTCATTAGGTTGCAATTAAATGCTTTGCCACGTCTTCGATTGAAAATCAATTGCAAAACATTTGCATACGAAAAAGTTTTTTCATGTAGTGTAATGAATGCGATCGTGGTTAATCAATTGATTTAGATGTAAGCACCCTCTCTTCCCTCCTCTCTCTCTCTCTCTGACTCTGTTGGGGGTCCGCTTTGGAAGTGTTTGGTTGTTGTCGACAAAACTGTTGGACATCGAAAAAATGTTGGTGCATTTTTATGCGAAAGCGTAACTCAATTATTTGATGTCACCTCGAGTAATTGAATCGCCATTCAATGTTGCCCCCTTTGACCCTACCCCCTACCCCGCGTCGCCTCCCTAGAGTGCGCCTAACAGACTTCGCTGACAGCTCAAAATGGGCAGACAGCAGGCCAAATGGAGAAGCTCGACAATTGAATTATCGAAGTCGAATGTCAGTGGCTCCCTTTCTCTGCTATGGAAATGCAATTAAAATCAAAGAAGCGCGTGTGTGTGTGTGTATATATAAATGTGTGTGTGAGAGTGAGGCATCGACAATCACAAATGGAAACGCAGCAGGCAGTCAGGCAGTCAGCCAGTCAGTCAGTCAAGCTAAAAGGAAACAAAACACTCACTCGACAATACGAAAATTGAAAAGTCATAGTTGAAAGTTGAAAAAGAGCTTCCCCTCCCACTCCCACTCCCCCTCCCTCTCTACCACATTCCAAACTGCCGACTGCTTGTTACCTTATGATGAAGAGGGTCGGGCATAAATGCCAATGGACATGTCCATTAGGAGCGTCAATCAACGCTTGCAAACAGCCCAACAACAAAATCGAATAAGAACAAAAACAACAAAAACAGCAATAAGAACATTGAATTTTGATTTTTCCAGTTGAGGCTTTTCGGTCTGACAGACAGTCGGGACATTCAGACAGTGTTAGCATCATCATCATCATCATTAATAATCCACTCAATCATAAAATGAGCAATATAAGTTCAGGAGTATATTTCCGGACTTATAGGACTGATCGGACAAATGAAAACATTCCAAAGTTGAACAAATAGCTTGGGTGTAAAACAAATTGAGCAGTTTAATCTAAAAAAAAAAGTTTAAGTTTTAAAAGTATTCTTTAAAAGTTTATTCTTATAAGTTCAACAAGCAAATAAACTTAGCATAGTAAATTTAAAGAAAAACAACAACAAGTTAAATAAGAAAATTAAGAGAAAAGCAACGAACAATTTAATCAGAAAATTGTAAGAAAAGCAAAAAAGGTTAATTGAGAAAATGTAAAATAATGAGAAAATTTATACTGAATCAGAATAATAATACACAAATAAGATATATTACATTTTGTTGTTTTTTTTTTTTTTTTTTTTATTTTTTACCTTTTTATTATTTAGTTCAGTTCAATTGTATGTAAATCATTTGACTTACGAAATATTTACCATTGAGTCGCGTAGCATTTAAACTCAGGATTTCCGCTCTTAGAGGGCCAGAGCTCAACTAACTGAACTTTTACCGATTACACTGAAAGCGAGATAAAAATTATTAAAGAAATGTCGATGGATTATAGAAATTTGTAACTGAAATCAAGTATATTTGTTTTTTTTTTTGTGAATTTGGCATTCTTTCAGGCTAATGTTCTTAGTTTAAAGAACTTGTTATGCATTTGACTTCTTTAAATTATTTTTCTAGGATATCTGCTAGTCTTGCAACTCCAAGACACATTTGCAGACAGTCAGCAAATGATGTTATATAATATATTAAAGATACCTTCTGTCAGTCTATCAAAAGCAACACTGTTGCTTATTAAATATCTTAACCAAATTTGCATAAACTGAATTTTTTTCTTTATGAAATATTAATTTAAAGTTAGAGGCTAAAATATTTTTCTAGTATATCTGCTAGTCTTGCAACTGCAAAGCACTCTTACAGACAGTTTGCTAATGAGCGTAGATTTTTGGACAGGCTTTCAATAAACTTAATTGACACATGAAATTGACGAGGCTACAAATTTAATACGACGCCACGAAAAGAGGAGCAAAGACTGTTCTGTTCTGTTTTGTTCTGTTCTTGGTTTTATTGTGTTATGTTTACCCAGGTGTGTGTGTAAATATTGAGGAGTGTGTGTGTTTGCGTTTGACTATTTGTCAAACTGTTTTTCGAATCGTGGTATCAATGACTTGCGGCCTTCGACTGATAAACAATGCACAGCTTTACGGATAATCATCGAAAGTGGGGAAAGTGAAGTACATAAACAGACGGTGGGGTAGGTTTAAATGTCTAGAGGTTGGGCTGGCTAATCAGTCAGTCAGACAGCAAACCCTGGGGAGGGGGCGTGGCAGTTCGGGGAAGGGGCAACGGCAGCGGCCGCTTGTGCAGCTGGCGGTTGCTTGGCTCTGGCTTTGCGGTTTTCATTTCGCCTGCCAAAATGCAAAATGCTTCATGCGAGGGGTGAATGGAGAGAGGGGAAAGGAGAGTAGGGGAGAAGGGGAAGCAACTAAGGCTCGGTGGGCCATAAAATAAATCTGCCATAAAACCGCAGACAACTTAAATTGAGGCAAAAGTCGTTGAATGCGAGAAAAGGGTTTTGGAGCAAACAAAAACAAAACAAAGGTTGCCACTCATGTGTGTGTTGTGTTGTTTTGTGTAAGTGTGTGTGTGTGTGTGTTGTATATTGCGTGTATCTTCAACTTCAAGAGTCATAAGTTGGCCTCCACCCAAAAAAAAAACTTGCCTTGCTGCTGCTGTTGCCGGCAAGATTAATGTCCATACAATGTGCACGACTATTAAATGTGGCCCACAACAAATTGCAGTTAGCATTTCACAGGGATCACACACACACACACACACACACATACATACGCAGACAGATGGATAGGCTGTTTTGTCCTTTGTTGCGTTGGGAGTTTAATTTGCAATTTGTTGCCAAATATTTGCCCAAAAGCGAAGAAATTAAAATGTGCAAAACGGATTTGCAAAATTATGGGCTAAATGAGGTAAACGAGAGCGATGCGAGTAGATGAGCTAAATACACATAATTAAAAGCAACCGCAACGACAACAGCAATAGCTACAGCAACTACAACAACAACAACAACAACAGCAGTAGCAACAATAACATCATCAAGCAATTTACATTTGCCAGCGCATCATTTCAATTAACAAAATCATTGCGGCCAATTAGAGAAAGCAAACAACAGCAACAAGCTGCTTAACAGCAACAACAATAACAAAAACAACTTTGACAACAACTAGAACAAACTACAACACACACACACAACAACAACTGAGACAACAGCAGCAATTACAATAAAAAACAAAAAAAAAAATTGGCGTAATTCTAGCAAATGTTCACGCTTATTGACAATGTTTCTTTAGCAAAGCTTCAATCTCCCGTCCCGTTCTCTCTCTCTCTCTCTCTCTCTGACACTGTCTCCCTCTCTTGCTCGATGCTTATGAAAACTCTTTGCAACAATTTCATTAATGAAGTTGCCAGAACAACTTGTCGCCTCGCCGACTTGCGCTGACATAAATTATGTTAAATGCTAAATTATTTTGTCGCCCTGTTTAGCTGACTTTTCACTCAGCCGAGGCTCAGCTTGAGATTGAGTTTAAACTCTAGCTGTAGCTGTATCTGTATCTTTTGCTAAATCGTCAGCTGTTTCTTTTGCCAATAATCTAGCTTTGGCCAATGTTGTAGCTTTCTCATTGACAGTATCTTTGGGTTGAAATGTAACATATTTGCATCATTGCTGAATGTTTGTTGTAACTTTGGACAAAGTTTTTGGCTACAGTTTAAAAGGAATAAATAGTAGATATAAAACAGATATAGATACAGTAAATAGCTATATCTTTAAGGTAAAGATGTAGACGTACAGAAGAAATAGATACATCTGTAGATCAGGTTGTAGCTAAATCTTTATCCCAACTGTTGTATCTTTGACCAAAGTTATTGTTTTATTAAAAGCGCAAATAAAAAGCAGATAAGGTAATATAAGAGGCGTAAAGCTGATACAATAGATGCAGTGAATATTATTTTTACAGCTGTATCCGAAAGGCAAAAAGAGAAACGTAAAGCAGATACTAGCTGTAATTTTTGCAGCAACAGCTTTCTGAAAGTGTAGTTCAATTTGTTGTTAGTTAACAGAGTAGGTGCAAAAACAATGTATCTGTATCTTTACTGCATGTTTAGTGGAAGTTGAAGTTGCTGTTGTATCTTTGGCCAAAGTTATAGCTGAATCTTTAAGATAAGAGAGTAGATGCAAAGCACCCACAGATGTATCTATAGATGAGGTTGTAGTTGCATCTTCTGAAACATCAATTTTCCGCTTCTTTAGTGAACACTGTAGCTATATTTTTAGTCAAAGTTCTAGCTGTATTTTTGGTTTAAGTTGTACTTATTTAAAGGAGTAAATGTAAGGGGGATATATAGGGAATATAGTTATAATGTAGTATACGGTTGTAACAATATATTTCTCTAATCTTGTAGCTGTAGCTTTGGTTAAAATGTTGGCTTCATCTTTAGTATAACTTTCTGCAGTAGCTTTAGTTTAAGTTGTTGTTAGTTAAAGGATTGATACATAAAAAATGTTTATTAAAGTGTTGTTACTTAGTGTAAATTGTGAATACATTTTAAGTAGAAGTGACTGTAGCATTAGTTAAATTTTTTGCTGCATCAAGCTTTGATGAATTTTTAGTTCAAACTGTATTATTATCTGAAGTTTTTACAAATAATGTTATAAAAATTGTGCCCACATCTTTAGATCAATTTATTCCTGTAGCTTTAGGGAAAGATGATGTCAGTTAAAGAACAGATGTATCTATAGGTAATATTCAATTTACAAATTGTGATTTAATCTCTAGTTTAAATTTCTATTATACCTATGGTTTAAGTTTATTTGTTTCCTTAGCTCAAACTGTATCTTAACTGGATGTTGTTGATATATTTATAATTCGAGTTGTTGCTGCAGCTCTACTTAAATCCCATTCTGTATCTTTAGGCAAGTTGTGGCTCTATCTCTATCCAACTCAAGGTGTATTTCTGTCTGCAATGAGAATAGCAGAAGTATATTTAGTGTATGCACAATCTAAGCCAACTTCTAGAGTTTGAAATGAGCAACAAATGTAATTAAAATAAACATTTCCAACAGCATTTTGAATTTGAAAATGTATCTTAATACTTTTGCTGCATAGATTTGCCAGCGATCAAGCGTGTGCAACAGTTTACAGCAGCAACTTAATGCAATTACAAAGCTTAAATTGAGTGTTAAGTCGATCGTTGAGAGTTGAGTTGAGTTGAGTTGAGTTGAGAGTTGTAGCAAAAGGCGCCAACTGCTGCATTTCAAGTGCATTTCAAGTGCAATAACTAAAAGGAGAGTTTAGAGAGTGTCTGCTGCCGACTGCTGCCGCGACTGCAGGCAACTGACAAACGAACGGAACGGACAGACAGACGTCCAGACAGACGGACAGACAGACGGACAGATAACAGCATAACGTGGATGACAAGTGAGACTGGCAGACTGGCGGTCAATGTGGTTGTGAGGCATTGAAACCAATTAACGAACAATCAACTCCGGGCAACCGCAAAATTCAAAATGTGCAGCCAGTGGCCTGTGGCCACTGAGCCCCGTCTCCCCCGTCTCGCTCCCCTCCCCCTGCACCTGCCTCTGTCCCTGCCCCGCACATTCACAGACAACAACAAAATCGGCACAATTTGTTTATTCCAGTGGAAATCAGCAAGTTTTGCCAGACTCCATTAATGATATGCATTCTTCTGCATTTGTCCGAACAACATCGGGTATGCGCAGCATGCTCTAAAGTATTTTATGAGTACATTTGTATAGGGTATCGAGAGATTCGATCAATGAAATAACACTTCAATTTCATGTCATGTGAATTCCATGTGAAATCTTGCAATAATAATTATTTTCCAATTATTGTTGAAGTAGTTAACATATTTATACATGTGTATTCATTCCGTAGTAGGATTAAAAATAAGCAAATTATGTCAAATGGCTTGAGAGAAATGAATATGCAAATATTATGCATAAACATAAACAGGAGAAAGGTATGAAATATTATTTGCAAATTAACTACAAATACTTAATTCAAATTCTATCTTTTCTATTTTTATGCAATTTTCATTTTCATTCGAAATCGAAATTGAATTTAAAAACTAGAGCATTCGAGCTTCGTTTAGCTGGTAAAAAATGTGCTTAATGCGCATATTTGCGCAGTGCAAACAAATTGCACATTATTTTATAATTTTGCAGTTGCAATTGGAATTGGAAATGGAAATATGCAACAAATGAAACAAATAAACATTTTAATTAAAATACAATAATCAAAATGATAGCATCAAATGGTTATAATAATAATAGTACTTACAAGATGATGCTGAAAATGCGTCCATTAAGTAATAAATCATTTGATTTCAATGCGAAATCAAATGAAATTTAAATGTTCTCAAATTAAACAAATAAGAACTGAAACTAAAAACTGGAAACTGCAATTAACCAGAATCATTTGTGACATCTGTGTGTAAACTAAATAAACAAATGCTTATAAACAATTCACGACCAAAACAATCAGCTACACAAATATTTAATGTGATAGTCAAGTGAACAGCAGCCTTTCAAAAAAAAAAAAAAAAAAAAAACCAACTAAAAAAATTATTTTGCTCGTTTCACAAACTAATTGGCTAGATAATTTAATAAGAAGAGTCTCACAATTAAATAAAAAAAAATCTTGAGCGCTTACGAATTGGAAAACAAATTGAGAGAGTTCTCACAACTGCTTCAAAGTTTGTTTTGCATATAAATATAAAACAACTTTACACAATGCTAAAAGGTTCCTCAATTGAAAAGATAATTGCGCGATTAAATTGTGAATACTTTATTCCTTTCAAATATATAGTTACTAAAATATATATTTTATTTGAGAGAATTCCAATATAATAAAAATCATATTAAAGACAAAACTTATTTGTCAATTTTATAAAACAGAATTTACTAAATATTTCTGCAATATGTTTTTCTTTTCTTCTTAGCAATAGAGTAGATTGAGAAGACTTCAAATTAATGTTATTAAATTATTTTATCAAGCGATTATTTAAAAGCTTTCGCACCTTTTTTAGGTCCATTATTATGTAGAGTCTCTCTTTACTGCATGATGAAATGTAGTAATAAAAAGTAAAAAATCAAAAAAAAAAAAAAAAAAAAAAAAAATTACATGAAGTAATTAAAAAATAAAATCATTTGATTTGTTTTCCTATTTGAGAAAATACGAATTTCCAAAACATTTTATTTTGCATGTAGCACTATATCAATATACCAAATAAAACATTTAGTATTTTGCGGTATATTATTTACTTACTTGTTTTGTTCTTTTTGTGAGTCCAAATCATTTTTTTTATATATTTTTGAAAGCCAATTTTTTTGTATATTTTGAAGTTTATGGTCTATTTTGAATGTAGTATATATTAATACCAAATATATTATTTAGCGGTATACTAATTTGGTGTATTATAATAATTCAACTACACTGTTTTGCTTTCAAATAGTATCCCACAGTCGAGTACACTTGGTTTTAGCTTTCTTACTTGTTTTTTTTTTTCATTCATAAAATATAGAAATATGATAGTGTGAAGTGAATATTTATATTTCTTTTTATTTCTATTGTGAGCCCAAATCATTTCGTTATATATTTTGTAACACCAAATAAGTGTTGTATTTAAATATTTGCATTTTCAATTAAAAACTTGCTTTCAAATTAAGTATTTACATTATGCATTATGAGTGCCTTGCAATTAAAGTGACAATATTTAAAGAGCCCGCCATCGAACACACATTCAAGTGCAGCTCGCTCAAAAGTGGGGGGGAAAAACGGGGGGACGAATAAAATGGGAAAAAATGAACCGAAAATCTAAGCAACGTAAAGAAAAAGTAATTCAAGCTCTCTCAAATAGGTACAACAACAAAAAATGTGTGAATGAACCGCGACGCGGGCGTTGGCAACAACTGACGACGACGGCGACGGCGACGTCGACTGCAGCAGCAGCAGCAGCGAAAAAAGCAACAGCAGAGAGAGCAACAACGGTAACAGCAGCAGAGACTGCGACGGCGACGGCGACGTCGACAGCGACGTTGGCAGCACTTGGCGGTCATTGTTCCAATTTCTAACCTTTTTTTTTTGTTGCTGTTGCTGTTGTTGCTGTTGCTGTTGTTCAACTCTGGCTCTATGCACGTATGTTTGTGTGTGCGGAGGAGATTTTTTCAAGTGTTGTTGTTAATTTGTTTGGCAGTGGCGCGCATTTTTCACACACACACACACACACACACACACACGCGAGCTTAAGAGAAATGCCGACTGTGTGTGGATGGTAAAATAATAATAATAAAAAAAAACCGGCTACATCAGCGACCAGATGCCCTCGCTTGGCTCCCCCTGCGCTCTATCTCTCTCTCTCTCCGTCTCCGTCTCTCTCCCCTCTTAGCTGCGTCTCTTTTCCGCCTGCTGCTGGCTGCCAAATGTCTAACCAGTTGTGTCTATGAGCCAAGCTGCTGCTGTTGCTGTTGCCATTTTATGACTTTGGTTTGGTGTTGTGCATAGAAGCCTGAAGCAGCCACAACAACAACAACAACAACAGCTAGAACAACAGCAACAATCACTACCACAAAGTACAGCAGTTTAAACATTTGTATTCGTGCCTGTGGCTCACATGTCAGGTTGACCAACAACAGCAACAGCAACAGCAACAAAATGCAAGCAAAAGGTTTTAAAGTGGCAAAACACGTTAAAGAAATGCACAAAAAGATGGGAGAAAGAGTGAAAGAGAGAACGTTGTGAAAATGCTAAAATACAACTTTTGGTTTGCCCCTCAATCCCTTACCCATTCCCCCTGCTGCTTAACACCACATGACTTATGCACTAGAAATAAATATACGTAAAACACAAACAAACACACACACACACACACACACACACACACACACACACACACACACACACACACACACACACACACACACACACACCGAACACACAAAATGCCGAAAAAGAAAACAAATGTTTGGGGCACACAAAAAATGTTTTGTAATTAAAATGGTCGCAAAACGCTCGAAGAAAATCTTTCTTACTTGCTTGCTGCAAAAGTACAGTTGGCCAAAGTAATTCACTTTAATGGCATCGATTTGCACAATTGCAAAATAAAAGCAGGGACAGCGAGATAGAGAGAAGGATTAAGTAAATTTCGAGGCAGTAAAAAATCTGTTTGCAATTTTGAAATGAACTGCGAGAGTTGAATCAAAATAGTAAAACGTTTTTGTTTTTTCCATTTTTTGCCAAAGTTCAGCATGCTGCCAAGTGTGAAGAGCAGAGAAAGAGAGAGAGAGAGAGAGAGAAAGAGAGAGAAGTGTCTGAGTTATATTTCGATACATATGGAGAGGCAACAGTCCACAGTCCAGTCTCTAGTTCAACTGAGTTAAGCCGGTTGTTTCACGCACGCATGCTTTGCCACACATACACTGAAAGAGTTTGAGAAGAGGGGGAGAGGGGGAAAGGGGAGAAACACTTACAGCTGCCGTGGGCTCTAAATGGCGCTTACAATAAACGAACGAAATTCGCCGGCAAAAATAGAAAACCAAAACAGAGTTTTGACCATAAAAACTAAATGCTAGCAAATGCGTCAAAAATACAACAAAACATTCAGCTCAACTCAACTCAACTCAACTTTTTGGCCAACAAAACACCCAAACATAAAACCAAACAATAAAAAACAAAAAAAACTTTATAATGTGAAATGAAATTAATGCTGGCGCATAATTAAGCGCAAAAAATTGTATTCACATTAAATAGAAAATGAAATATAAAAGAAGCAAAGTGCGAATAGTGGAAGCAAATAGCAAATAGACATCTTTAGCTAAATAGATTTTTACGTATTAGCCGCTAATGTTTTGTGCTCGGCAAATGAACACAGAGTGTGAAAATTGAATTTGCCATGCTATGCGCATTTAACTTTTGTCTGTGTGCCAACAACGAGAAACATAATTGAATACAGTCGAGAAAATATATAGTAAATAGGTACTTAGCATTCTAATAAGATTTTGCCAGCTCAAGTAGCAAAGCGAAAGACGTTGTAGAAGTCAATGTGGAAGTTGTATTAAAGCTTAATAATAATATCAATTATGTGTGCTATAATTAAGCTGACAACGAACACACGAAATTTATCTTAGTATTATATTGGAATTGCAAAGGAAGAATATTCATTTCAGTTCATTTACTGTGAATTAGGTTGAATATTAAATATAGCAAAGACTTGACTATTTTGTTCAATTTATATTTACTACAAAAGAATTGGGATTCTATATATTATATTTGAGCTTTGATTTTTCTTATATATTGATAGGAGAATATTAATTTCACTTCATTTTTAGTTCAATATTATGATATGTATAATTATATTTAGTTGCATTAAAAATTACTAGAAAAGAATTTGAATACTATGATTTATTTTGTGTGTTAACAACATCGATTTAATTGCAATTTCTTTTTATTTGCTTTTGCAACAATTTTGAGAAATTTCGAAAAACTCATAAGTACATACATAAATTATTCGAGCATAGATTTAGCGCATTAATTATGTTGATTTATTTGATTTTGTAATGTTTATTGACAATTTGGCTAAGTGCATTAAATGAGTTAATGTTTTGCCATACATTTAATAACACGCTTGCCACAAAAACTAATGTATTATTTGCTGATTTATTTCATAATTCATTTGCAATGTCTCTCAAAAAAACACACACATTTGTAATTCAGCTTCAGATGACATCGCTATTAACTATTTAACATTTCAATGGTCAGACCTCAAAAATGTTTTTCGAATTCATATTCTCTCTTATTTTGGATTTTATTTTATGTTTTTTTTGTGGTTGCCTGTTTCAGTTTGGTGCTCGACCTCGTTACACATTCTCAAAATTATGTTAATAATTGTTAACATTGTTATTAAACAATTATATTTAGTATATAGTTAAATTGGTCGATGCTTTCTAGTTGAAGTTCAATTGGAAGAAAACAATGTCAAATTTAGTTTAAAATAAAAAGCAAAGTTTGGTATTGTAAAGCAAAGTTTAGGCATTAAAATCGCGTTTAAGAAGCATTTCTAATAAAACAATGTCAAATTTACTTCATAATAAAAACATAACGGAATTTCATGCATTAAACTCGAGTTTAAAAAAAATTTGAAATTCTATATAACTGATGAGCCGATGTGAAATTTAGTTTATACTAAAAATCAAAAATTCAATTCGCATTGTAAATTTAAATTTAGCATAAAATTCGAGTTTACAAATCTTTTTTAATGCCAGTAAGCTTAATATATCAAACTTAGTTTAGAATGAAAAGCAAAGCGAAATTTCTACATTCAACTCGAGTCTAAAAATGATTTTTAATTCCATGTAGCTAATGAATAACAAAAAGTAAAGACTTATTTCTGCATTGAACCCAAGGTTAAAAATGATTTCGATTTCACATTTGGCTGATGCAACGATGTCAAATTTAGTTTCGAATGAAAAGCAAAGCGAAGTTTATGCATTAGACTTGACTTCTTGTCTTAAACTCGTAGCTTGAACTCATCATGTGAAACCCTTTTGCCTTTTCTCAACATTTTCTAGAATGTAAAGCAAATATTTGTGCAATTTTATTTTTTGTGTTGTGGCAAGTTTGAGTCAAGTGAACGAACACGAAATCGAAATCGAAACTCAAGCGTCCACGTCATGGACTTCGCAGCATCGCGTGTGTGTTGCTTTTTCTAGTATTGCATTCACAACACACACACACATTTTATCATCATTATCACAGTTCGTTCAACTTTTGTTCACACCATAACGCCAAAAACATGAACTCGCGCTCTGTCTTTGCCTGCTCGCTTGCTTGCTCTCGACATCTTTCGATTTTAAAGTGTCAATTTTTGTTTTAGCTATTTGAAGCTCAAAACCCAATTTCCATTCCCCTTTGCACACACAGCTTGTGATTTGAGTTTCGTACGCTAATTCAATTAGATTTATGTGCGCCATTTGACATATTCTCCCCTTTCCCTTTCCCTTTCCCGTTCACGTTCCCGTTCCCTTTTCCTTGCTCCTTTCTCAGAGCACACAAACAGAAAGTGCGTGTGTGTTGGTTTATTTATTCCTGGACATGTCGCTAAATGGGTTTTCTTGTTTGCTCAAAATCAGATCATGGCCAATAAATCAACACTCAATTCGATTTGTGTGTGTGTGTGTGTGTGAGTGTGTGTGTGTGTGTGTGCCAGGCAAATTGATTTGCCAGCAAACATCACTGAGAGCGACACTTTTCTTTTGCTCGGGTCGTGAGTGAGTTGAGGGGAGGAACTGGGGGGGAGCGGTAATATTTCCGTTGTTGTGTTGTTTGTTGTCCGCATCAATTGATGATAATTTATAGAAAACAGTCAATGACAGCTACAGCAGCGAACATCATGTTAATAACTAATCACGAACAGGCTTTCCAAACGAGTTTGCAGCGGAAATTGTTAATTTCTGCTGCATCGCAGCTTTAATGATACCTGGCGATAGTCTTGGGTGCCAGGCAAGGAGCAACACAAAGTGTGTCAGGCTAAGCTAAGCTTGGAGATAACCTGATTGCCAGGCCAGGCCAGGCTAGGCTAGGCCAGGCCAGGTTTGTAATGCAGTTTAGAAATCACGTATACGCCCTGTCAGCAGCATTCCAAACACGCCCCGCTCACTGAGCAGCAGCCACAGCTCATAACTGAACTGCAAACTAAAAGAAAAAGAAAATGTCAATCGGCAGCCAATTCAAATGAATGCGACTCGCTTGGACTCACTTGACTCGCCTGCACTCGCACTCAACTCGCTTGCTCGTTGTCGTTGCTCGTTGCTCGTTGGCCCTGCTCCGTTTGCCTGGCCTTTTTAACCGTACCGAACCGAACCGAACCGAACCTGGCCTTGAACGTGGCCATGCCTCTGGCCTGATTCCCATTCCAATTTTAATTCGCTCATTCACATTCTCATTTCCATTTCGCCTTCTCAATTCAAAATTCTCGGTCAACTGATTGCGACTGCGACGGCGACTCTTGTTTTTCATTTCTTACATATTATTTCTTTTTCTGTTTTTGGCACACGCATATTTTGGCGCGTTTAATTGAAATTGACATTTGTCGATCATAATTCCGTTTCTTTGACACTTGGCTTGCTTAATGGAGTAATTGAATTTCCATCAACCGCAAATGTTATTTATACTCTGTTGTATAATTCACTGGAATACAAGCAAATATGTATATGCATATAAGGTAACATTTGTTGATTTAATTAGACGTGCACGGCAATTCAAATTGATATCGAAAATTCGTCAACGCAACGTTGTCTCTCAATTTTTGATTGTTGTTGCTGTCGCTGCTTCTACTTCTGCTTCTTCTTCTAACACGTACGCTCACTCCTTAGCACGCCAAGAGGCGTCTGCACTGACATCAACAGCAACAACGTCAACGGCAACGACAACGACAACGACAACGACAATGACAACAACAGCGACAACAAAAACAACAACATACAAGCTGCATGCACACATAAAAGCACTGACAACAATGATGACAATGGCTACGACAACGACAATGACACTGACAGTCGTTGCAGTCTGCTAAAAAAAATACAACTTAGAATTCTGCAATGCACAACTATTTAATGTAACGCAGTTAATACCCTGCATATTTGAGAATTTCTTTTTTTTAAAGTAGTTCATATTTAATAAGCGATTTATTCAAATGAATAAATCAAAACTAGAGCATGGCAAATGCATGCAATAAACGAACAATTTATACTCTGAATTAAAAAGGAAATCACGCCAATTAGTTAAATACTCTGCGTATGCGTAATAAATTCATCAGCACCAGTTTGCTGTTAAATAACATTCCCTGACTATGTTAACATTCAGTCTCAATGTTATCTTGCTCTTAACATTATTCTGTTCTGCTGTTAACATTTTGTTCTTAGCTGTGCCAACTTTTATGTGCAGTAACAGTTCGCTGTTAAATAACAATCTATTACACTGTTGACTGTTTGCTGTTAGCATTATTATGACCCGCTGTTAACAGCTAGCAACATGAGCTTTTCACTGTTTTGCTTTTATTACTCGGTCTACAAAATAGATTCCTTATTTAATTTGAATTGCTTCGATTCGTGAATTGTAATAAGGAAATCATAATTTTTAAGATTTACTGTCTGAAATTATAATAACAATAACAATAACTATAAAATGAATAACAATATTATAATTTTTAGCATTTTCCAAAATTGTTCATAATTTTTTCAATAGTCGATTTTAAATAAATAATCAAACCACGAAAACAAATCAAAATATATATATAACATAAAATGATATAAAACATAATAAAATTAAATAAATTAAAATGATATGAATTAGCTAATAAATAATATAAAACTTTATAAAATATAATATAATAATATACAAAAAGAAAAACATAATAATAAAATAAAACGACATATGCATACAATATGATTGTACATTCAAATGACATAGAAAATCAAATTATTAAAATAAAATTAAAGAATTAGAAAAACATAAAATGTATATAAATAAAATATATAAATAAAAAAAATTAAAGTAAACATAATCAAAAAAAAATTAAATGAAAATTATACAACATATTTTTGCGCATTTGATTAAAATAAAATAAAAAGAAAATAAAGCAATTCAAATAATATGAAACTAAAAATACAGAATAATGTAAAATTAAATGAAAAAAAAATAAATAAATAAAATCATATTATTTTGCACACTTGATTTAAATGAAATAAAAAGAATATAAAGTCATTGAAATAATATGAAAAAATTTAAAAAAATTAAATAAAATAAATTAAATTAAATTAATAAGGGACTTAAAACAAATTAAAGTATTCTTCATAAACACATTTGATTCAAATTAAAAAAAAAGAAAATTAATTAAATAAAAAGAGAAATAAAGTGTATTAAAATAAACTAAAATAAATGGAGAAAACACAAAAAAAATATGATTGCACATTTGATGCGTCAACTTTTACCTATTAATTGAAGTAATTGCTGGCTTATTGATGTGTCTTGGCCCTGTCAAATGAAGCAAGATGTCAAGCTGACGCAACTGGCTGTTAATTAATGAAGCATCGAAAGTTCGCTTCAAATGCATGCGAGTATATACCCAAGTCAGCAAAGGGCAGCAGTATATTAGCAGCAGCAGCAGAAGCAAAGATACCAACAACAGCAACAACAACAGCAACAGCAGACGCTTCAAATTGTTCAAGTGCTGACTGCAGACGGCAGACCCCACTTACTGTTGAGTTCCATGGCTCGTCGTCTCATTGTTGATTTGGGTTTTGGGTTTTGGCGCTGGTCATTCACATCGCACATTGCATGGCACACAGACTACAATGAGTGTGTGTGTGTGTGTGTGTGTATATTAGTGTGTGTGTGTGTGTGTGTATTTCGTTCATCTTTATATGTTGTGCGTGCAGAAATTTAACAATTGTGCAGAAATTGAAACTTTTTCGCTGCCTGCAAAAACTCTCTCAACACACACACACACACAGAAGACATAAATATGAAAATAAAATGTGCACACGTTGCTAGCAACAACAACAACAACAACACTGAAAAGAAGAAGAAGAAGAAAATGCAACGTTGCCTCTCGATGCTTAATATGGCAATGCACTTTGGTTTCTTAATGCGCCTGGGAGTGTCTTTGCCGTTTGTGCGAGACATTCAACTTGCACTTTATTGTTTTATTTAATTTGATTTTATTATCGTGCCACACCATTACACACACACGCACGTACTATATATACATAACATATGTGTATATGTATTACTGCATTTGAATTTCATATTATTTTACGGCTGTTCTTTGCATTACGCATACGCAGCGTTGACTTTTCTTTACCCCTCATAGTCTCTCTGAGTTTATTGCTTTTAATTTCGACAGAGCAGTATTTTGATGATTTGATCGCTTGCATGCATTTGATTCTTTAGTCGCTTTACATAATTTTCTCTCGCTTCCGTCATTTTCCCTTTCTTTTGTTTGTTATGCTTTTTGTTTTTTGCACTAATCCACTGTGGACATGCAATTTGATTCAATTATCATGATTTAGTCGCTGCCTCCCCACACACACACACACACACACACGCCCTTCCTTCACTCTTCATCTAATAAGTTATCGCTGTCGTTGTGGTTGTTGTTGTTGCTTTTATTGCTCACCACAGCAGCGTGGGAAAATTAACAAGCTGCACACAAAAAACGAAAACGAGAGACAGAGACAGAGACAGAGATCGAGAAAAAAAAAAAAAAAAAGTCGTGCAATTATTCAATTTGTGGCCACAACGCCGCAGCGCAATCTAACTCCACATCACTTATACGCCCCGTGAAAACGAACAGCGAAGAAAGTTCAAAGCTGTTCAATTTCTATATATTCCACCAAGCCGCCGCAGCAATACACTGCAATGATTACTCGACGGAAAAACATCAATGTTCATATCCGATGATGTTTTCAGAATAAAACTTCGATGCATCACTTAACATCGAAAAATATCGGAAAGCATAGCTATAGTAAATATCATTCTATCGATGTTTTCAGCACAACTTTTCTTGCATTTCCATTTTTTATAATCAAAACAACCCTCAACTTTCTGGTCTAGCAAATAAGCTCTAAAATCACAAAGAGTGCGAAATTATACAGGCATTTGTTTTTTTTTTTTCAACAAATTAATTTGCACAGTAAAGCTAAATGAACGAAAAGCGGGCGCTGTAGTGAGTGCAGACTGTGCGGATGGCGCTTAATAACTAAGCGATGCGTAATGCGAAATTAAAACCAAATTTGCTGGCCAATTAATTGTCCTGCAGCAATTTGTCGAGCTCTCTTAATAATCATTTGTTGTTTTTGTTTTTTGTGTGCACTTTTTCCACACCTTTCGCATTTGATTAATGGAATAATGCTGACATTAAGCGTACGAAACGTGCAACGTATTATTTGCATGCACAATTCCAAATTGCATAATGGAAATGGAAGCTGCAGCAACGGCAGCAACGGCAGCAGAAGCTGAATGATGGCTGGCAGCATTAAATCCATTTGCTGTTCGCTTTATGCCATTTTCATGCAGCTTCTTTTTACATTTATTTATTTTCTAGTAAATATAATATCACTTGAATGTCTCGCTCTTCACTTCACATGCCCAACATGACATGCTCGTCGTCGTCGTTCGCCCTTTTAGTCCATCTGCTAAATTGCTCGGGCGTCCCATAATGGCAGCAACTGCAACGCCAACAACAACAGTAACAACAGTAACAACAACAACAACAACAACAACAAAAGTGTCTGTCTGTGTGTGTGTTATTTCTATGCAGCAAAGAAATAAACGACAAAATGACACATTTGGGTGCGCATATTTATGATATGTGGCCGAGTGTCGTTCTCCTTCCTCCGTCTCCCTTCACCTCTACTCACTCCTCTTTCTACTCTTCTCTCTCTCTCTCTCTCTCCTCTAGACACGAGTGTTTGTGTGCGCTCTAAAAAATAATTTGGTAGACAAAAATAAATAAAGCGCAGACAAAGATGAAAAGGACACTGCAAAGCAAAGTCAGAGGCTACTGCAAACACACTTCAAACTATATTTATAAATTCCAGGGATGCAAGCCAAATTGAATAGCGTCAATAAGCATTTAATTTCAATTATATTAATTATACATATAGAAAAACTAAAAATAAATAGCAATCATTTCGACTTGTATCATCAACAGCTTATTTAAGAATTGATATTACTTTCCAACACGTTCGCTACTTTACAATCTTTATTGAAAGTTACCATTTTTGTTTCTTATTAGTGCCAATTAATTCATTAATTACTTAAGTAATGATACCCTATATAGTATTTTTTTGGTATATTGTTTATTTTTATAATATGGCTTATTTTGAATGTCAAATATAGATTTCGGCATATTTTGGTATTTTTTTGGTATATTCATTTGGAATATTTTTCAAATAGTACCGCATATTTTCGATTTGGGTTAAAAGTTTTTCAGTATGGTATATTTCGAAAAGAATAGTATATTCATATTACAAATATAGCATTCGATATGTTTTAGTATTTTCTGGAATATTAATTTGACATTTCTTAAAAAGAATATCGCATTGTTTTCATTTTATTTGAATGCAATAGCAATCGATATACCATAATTTGTTCCAAGTCAATAATCTTTTAATTATGTATATTTAATATTAATTTTCTAATTAAAAAGTACTTTCAATTTCAATGGATACAAGTTGTTAATTTAATTAATTTGAAATTAATGAAATAGCTACACTTTTTTTTAACAATATAAATATATTGTAGGTGTTAGTTTGTGAAATTTGCAACAATCTTGCAAGCCAGTAAACTCATTTTCATCTGCTAATATCAAATTGAAGTTTAGTTTTGCATTTTATGAATAATCATGAAAGTATTTGTAATGTCAATAAGTATATGTGAAAATTATAAAATTCACTTGGCAGCTACTTTTAAAGCACTTTTGCATACTTTACAATATTGCTAATATCTAAGCTGCTTATAAACATTTGTAAGATTAACAATTTCGTATTTTGTAAATTGTTGAATTTACTTACTCAGTACTTACCTCATTCTTAGCTTTAGTTTAAGTAAATAATCAATTATTCAGAATCAATTGAAATTGTTTCGCTAAGCAGTTATTTGAGGGAAATACTTAAGCAAATTTTTGCGACTCAAATCAGCTTTTGGGCAACCCTGGCATCTTGTGGCAAATGCTTTGCTCGCACTCGCTCTCGCTCTTGCTCTCGAAAATAACGTATACGCAACGATGTGCGATGCACATTTCGAAGATTTAGTAGCGTATAAAAATTGCACACACTGGCGCAAGAACATGGCGAAAAGCGCAAAAAGCGAGAGACAGAAACGGAGCGGGGGAGTGGAGAGAAGAGATTGAGAAGGGGACATTGAGGGAAAAGGACATTGGAAATGTGAAAAAGCAACATGGCAAAACATTGAAGCCAACTTTTGACCACTTTCCACAAATGAAACATCTGTGAGGAGATGTGTGTGAGTGTTTCAGTGTGAGTGTGTGTGTGTCCCTGCATGTGTGTGCGTGCCCGTGTGTGTGTGTGTGTGTGTGTGTATTTGTGCTCTAACAGATAGCGCGCCGAAAGCAGCTTAACAACTCAGACTTCCTTTCCACTTGCTGCGCGACGCCGTCCATTGACTCAATAACTTGCTCTCCCCCCTCCTCGCCACCGCCACACCCCCTTGCCGACAACTCCTCCACCGTATTGGCAATTGCTGCAGCATCGCAGCAACGGGAACGTCGTCGCCAATCGAATTTGTGTGTCATTCGGCAAATAAGTCTTACCAACTGTCGCAAACGATGTAGTTCGCTCTCTTTCCCTCTCTCGCTCTCTCTCTCAATCTATGCGTGTGTGTATTTGTGCTCTACTATGTTGACATAAGAGTGGTGTGTGGTGGGTGTGTGTGTACGTGTGTGTGCCTCACCTTTGCTCAAATATTGTCCAACACTGAAGCACAAATGGAGTGAAAGACTAACAGGAAATTGAAAACGGAAACAAAAATGCAAGCCAATGCCAAAATGCTGACCATTACTTGGTCAACATGCTGTGCAAACTACGTTTTTGCGGTTGGCAATTCCACATGCTTCATAATGATTTGGCTTACAAAATGCATAAAGTATCTCTCGATGCAATACGTTTATAGCATAACTCTTTTAGTTGCCATTGATACGTGAGATAGTTTTATAAGGTATCAACTGAGAATCATATTGAAAAGCATCGCATCAAACGAAAGCGAAGAAAACTAAAGAATATTATTCATATATATATATCAGTTTTCTACTATATATATATATCAGCGCGAATTTAAATTGTTAAAATTAATGTTATTTGAACTATGTGTGACAGGTTAAAAATGCATCTCTGCTTTAAATATTTTTGGTTGACAATCTGGTATATTTTGAGCTTTATGGTATGATTTCAATGCAATATAGTATTTTTTCGGTATAATAATTCATTATATAATATATTTTGAATTCAATAGTGTAGCGATATACCAAATAAAGTCTCTGGTATATTTAAGTATTTTTTTGGGTATATGAATTTGGTATATTTTAAGAATAATAACGCACTGTTTTGATTTGACTTAGAATAGGTGATATTTTTGATGCGGTATATTTTGAGCGCAATAATGTATAAATATACCAAATATAGCCTTTGGCATATTTAAGTTTTTTCCGGTATATTAATTAGGTATATAGTTATATTATATTTTGAGTACAATAGTGTATCGCTAACATATAATATATAGTCATCGGTATATTTTTGTATTTTTTCGTATATTAATTCGGTATATTTTTTTTAGAATATTACTTAACAGTTTTTATTTTAATATCGACTCGATTTTCTTAATTGCCATATATCAACATTATTATCTAGCCATTTACTTAGCACACAATTATCTGTTATATTAGCATGAAATTCACACTTAATAAATTTGTCTTTGATTGGCATACGATTAAGTTCAATATAACAATACAACTAACAAACTTGTTTTACAATGCAATTTATAATTTACTTAATATATAATGCACATTCGATGTGCTCAATGAGTATCTTTGCTGTCAAGCAAATGCATTTTGTCGCATGTCGACTTGCTTACAATTAACAATTTGTTTTTTGTTTTTTTGTTGATCATATTTATGCAAATTTCATGTTGCATAAAAAATGCGTATATAATGCATAATAATTTTATAATAAAATAAAATCAAATATTCATGCGAAAATAACAAACTTGACTTTAAAAACACAAATAAAGTGCGCACTATATTCATGGCAAAATTTAAACAAATTGGATGTCATTTTATTTCGAAGGAAACCCGTCTGCGTGTGTGTATGAGTGTGTGTGTGCTTAGTTGAAATGGTTGAAGGCATAATGTATGTATTTGGCTCGTAATATAAAATGTCTCGATTTTTGTCAGCTTCCGCATCCTGTGAAGCTCTCATCTCGTATTAAACATTCATGGCGAATTGTAAATAAAGTGTTTGGCCCCTGCACTTGCCCAGTGTTTGGCCGGCAATGCTCTGACTGTCTGGCCTGATATTCCCCAATGGCTTTAGGGAAATGGAGTTCAAGCATTAGTTTGCAGAGCAACTGAGAGAGAGAGAGAGAGAGAAAGTGCGCCCAAGCCACAAATTAAATGGAAATAAAATGCAGGCAGCAGTCGCAGTCAGCATCGAAACTGAGGCAGCCAAGTTTTCTGTGAATGATATTGCACAGTGGCACATAAAAGCATTCACACACACACACATACACATGCATTGATAGACAGAGGGAGAAAGAAAGAGAGGGTGAAAAGCGAGACAGAGACACAAAGCGAAAGAAGCAGCAGATAAGTTTTGAGCAATTCTTTTTAAACGTTTTCCTTGTTTGTGTATATTTACCTTTGGGATTTATGAGATTAGTTGCAGACACACACACAAACACACACACACACACATCCACATTTCAATGAAAGCATGTGAGTGTGTGTGTGTGTGTGAGTTGACTGGAAGCTCAAAACGACGGCGACTGCGACTGCGACTGCGACTGTGACTGCAAATGAAAGCAGCTCTCGCAATTGCACAGAATGCAAGTGGAAAAATATTTAATACAGCTCAAAGCGCCACCCACTGATAGCACAGAATTAGTGAAAGAGACGGAAAGCGGGAGAGAGCGAGAGAGTAAGAGTAGAAGCATTGAGTTGAAAGAAGAAGTTTAAGCTCAACTGAAGTAATCATGGCACAAAACACAGTCGACAGTCGACAGTCGTCGAATGTTTGTTGTCGTCGACCAACAACGAACACAACTTTATTTTGAAGTGCAGCCAAGCGGCGTTTACTAGTTTACCACCATTTGGCACCCACCACGTCACCACCCACCATTCACCACCCAACGAACTACATTTGTGTTCGTGTCGTGTAGGTTGTAAGCAGCAGCATTTCGCCTTTCATTAGTAATGCCCATTCTTGAGGCGGCGCATAACGAAACGTGTTAGAGCAACAAAGTTTTTCTCTCTCTCTCTCTTTGGGGAGTTACTTAAACATTTCGCAGCAGTCTAAACACTATATAACATTGTACATTCATTTCGTGTAATATCACATTCTTTGTTGTTTCTTTTTTGTCGTCAATATCAAACAATTTGCCTTTTTTATGCCATATTTGCCAACGCCAATTATCGACATTAATCCAACTGCAATCTATATTTTAAGTAAATACACAAAATAAATATATAACTGACTGCACTTCAAACTAAGAAAAAAATATAAACACATAAATAAATAAATATATGCATAAATTAACAACAAACAAAAACACTTCCTTTAATAAATAGTTTGCTGCAGAGATTAGAATTTTCAATTATGACAATTATGCAAATTTTGCGACATCAAAAAGTGGGGAAAAAGCTCTTGAAATTGATGAACATCAATTTAAATATAATTTGTTTTAAATTCGAAAAAAAACCCCTTTGGCAATAACAGTTTTATTATTGAAACTCTTATCCGATTGTTGCGAACTGCAGTTGGCAGTTGACTTAATGAGTAACTGGATTGAACTGTTTCGCAAAACAAAAGAGTTGCAAATTAGAAATTAGCTGTCAATTAGGCAACACAATTTCCCCCCGCCCCATTACTGCTCTGACATTGTTAAAGAAAACAATTAGGGCGATGGTCAGAATAAAGGAAACATTTTAATTAAAGCTGGTAAACTAACAACAAGCAATGCCATCTAACCATATGCATATCAAATGCCCAAAAGGTATTTAGCTTAGTGTGTGTGGTACATAAGTAATGAATATTATTTTGAAAAGCAGTGCCAACAAAATTTAGCCCAAGGCAGGCCAAAGAAAACAACCGAAAAACCAAAAAACTAAAAAATGGGGAGAAAAACATTTTGGGGCTTGCGCATTTTTGAAATTGCATTTCATTTGCCAAATATTTGATAACTAACAATTCTTTTATTCATTTCATTTACTTGCAGGTAACTAAAATTTCTACAACTACTTCTCAATTCTACACTAGACAACATGCAATTACACTTACTCTGTAACTCTGGTAAGCTAATGTCAATCAATAGACTGACATGAACCCCCCCCGAAAATTTAATTACCTCTTGGCTTTTGTTGCCCAACGCGCGGGCTGTAACAACATTATTAGCGCCCATCAAAGTTTGGCAGCCAAAAACTGCATAAAACATGAAATACTTGCAGCAACTGACAATTTACTTTGTTTTAATTTGTTATGAACAGGGAACAAGCAACAGTAAAATTAGAATTATATAATTGGAAATATTCAATTACTTAGACATATGCAATTAATCAGCGCCTAATATCAAATTCATAGCTCAATATTCAATATTCAGAATTCAGCATCAATATTTATTTGTATAATTTTTTGTTGATCATATAATAACAGGATATAATAAAAGTACAGTTTTTACGATTTCTGTAAATTTGGTTGCAACCAGATAAAAATTGTTTAAGTATGGAAAAAATCGGTCCTAGCTGCTTTGGTATATTTTGTACTCTATGGTATATTTGGAATGTAGTATAATATACCAAATTTAGACTTCGGTATATTATTAGTATTTATGAGGTATACTTATTTGGTATACTTTAAGAACAATCCAGTTCTGATTTTATTTTAAAATATACCAAATATACCCCTTGGAATATTTCAGTATTTTATGGTATTTTATTTGGTATACTTTGAGAATAATGCCGCACGGTTTTGTTTATATTCAACAAAATCAATATACCAAATATAACCTTCGCAAAATTTCAGTATTTTTTGAAATACTAATTTAATAGATTTCGATTTTATTCAAAATGAATAGCGAGTATCTCAGAGTTGAGTATGCTAGCCTGCATATTTTTTTTTTTAATTTATTATCTGTTCCAATTCGCAATCAATGTTTAATTTTCCTGTTTTGTTTTTTGTTTTGATCACATAACTAAAGGTTCTTCAATTAACATAAATAATGTTTATACATAGAGAAGAAAATTTGATATTTATACCAAGTAAAGCACTTGAAAGTAATTTAAACAAAAAATACTAGTTTATTAGGATTATCCGTAGTATTTTGGATATTCGAATATCTCAAAGCTGAGTGCACTCAACATTTATGTTTTTATGTATAGGGGTAACACAAGTTGCATTGTCTGACTACTTTCTTGTTTAAATAAACTTCAAATTGAATTGAACAGATGTGAGTAAAGTGGAGTGTGTGGAGTTTGTTGTGGTCTCTGTTAGTGCGGCATAAATCTTGCAATCTTGCCAACCAAAACAAAAAAAAGAATGAAATAAAAATAAAAGGCATGCTTTATGTGTGCTCTCTTATTGCTCTTGCTGTATTTATTTTTTTGCACACAAAAGGAAGAGCGAGAGAGCTTTAAAATGCATCTTTAACAATTGGTAATTAATATGAGAGATGGGCAACAATATCGAAATGGGTAAAAGAACAACAATTCATCGCCCGCTTATAAAGATAAAGAATATATATACATATATACGGTACATATATTCATCCACGTAGATATGCTGGTTGACAGCTTTCAAGCTGTTTATGTGCCTGATGTGTGTGTGTGTGCGTGTGTGCTGTGGCTTCCATTGTTGTTGTTCTCTGTTGACAGCTTAGACTGTCATCTCTAAATCTATACATGAGTGTGGACCAGCTGTTGGTAGGTGTGTGTGTGTGTGTGTGTGTGTGTGAAGCATTGTGCTGTGTTGTCTCTTTGCAGCCGAACAAGTAAATTAAAATTCAAAACAATTTTGCTATGACAAATTCCGTTTTATGGCATCAAATTTATGCAATAAATATAAACCAAAATCCGTAACTAACAATGTGACAGAACTGCAGATGAGGGATAAACAGACAGCGACATACAGAGAGAGAGAGAGAGAGAGAGAGGGAGAAAGAGAGGGAGATATTCTGAAATAGTGTGAGAGAGAGCAAGTTGACAATAACAACAAACAAACTGTTGCAAAAACAAGAGCAAAATTACAGCATATGCAGAAGCCAGTCAAGCTCACACTTTTCTCTCTCTCTCTCTCTTGCTCTCTCTGTCTCTCTCTGTGGCTATCTCTTTCGCTGATGCTCTTTGTCTCTAGTGTCTAGCATTGTGGTGTGTGGCAGCAGATAACGTTGGCATTACGTCAGGATAACGTTGAAATTACATTTTTCACACAGACTGCCAATGCAGTGTCAGAAAGAGAGAGAAAGTGTGTGAGAGAGAGAGAGGATGCTGAAGAGCAGTTGCTGTCAGGGACAAGCATGAGCATCATGAGGGTCGTCTGACACTGACCAGCACAGCACAGCACAGCTCAGCACACACACATGCAAATTTAGTTACAACTCACTAACACACACACACACACACACACATACACACTCGCGCACACACATAACTGTCTAAGTTAAGCCTCGCCAAGCATGCTGGCTACGGCGGTCACAAAAACCGTCTGTCGCCCAGCTTCGCTGAGCTTCCACAACTTGCAGTTTGCCATTTGCAGTTGGCAACTTGCAACTTGATGTTCATGCCACATCACAATATGCACAAGGAGAAGCAGAAGCAGAAGCTGAAACTGAAGCTGCAGCCTGAAGCCTGAAGCCCGAAGCCAGACGGCAAACTCCTTTGGCCAAACAGGACTCGCCTTTGGCGTTAGTTTGCGCTGTGCTGCGCTGCACTCTGAAAGGTGCGCATTATTTCCATTATTATTATTTTTATTTCGCTCGCTCTCTGGCTTTATATATTTTCTCCACTTGTATTTTTTTGTTTTCGCTTTTTTAGGTGGATTGCATTTTTGGCGCTGGCTTGAAATTGTTTTGCTTTTAGCATTTTGCATGCGATGCCATAAATGTGCGAATTAAAATATATTAAATGCAATTTACATTTGTGGCTTTCAACGACAAACGCTGCGTATGCGCAATGTTTTTTAAATGTAGCTTCTGCATATATGCTCTTTGTTTGCCGCAAAGCTGCAGTTGCAGCTGAGTGTGTGTGTGTGTAAGTGTGTGTGTGAGTGTGTGTGTGTGTGCTACTTATTAATACAAAGCACAAGCAGAGACAGACTTTTCGCTCGCGGCAAGCGGAATAAACGAAATTAAATCAATTAAAATTTGTGAATTTATACTATACTGAAATAACAATATTTATTTCGTTCGTTCACACTTGAAAGTAAATTTTAGCTAAGCTTATCAAGAAATTGTTTTATCATTCATTTTCTGCATTTCCATTTAAGAGACTCAAGCATGTATGTATTTACAATCCTCTTTAGATTACACTTAATATTTATTTACATTTCATGCACAGTGCGTATGCGTAATCTGCTCGAATTAAAGAGCATGAAAAGGTGTAGCATACTTTTAAGCTGCATGAAATACTCAATTTGCGTAGTGTTATTAAATTGCCGCCAACTATGTTTTACGATTATTTGTGCGTAAGAATAATAATTCGAATTGTTCTTACATGGCAATTGCACTTAGGCTGAGCGGAGGCTAGCAGAAAATACATAAATCAATTAGAACTCTTTAAGAGCTGTGGTGCACATTTAATGGAGACTGATTGATGCTTGTTGTCCTTGCCCGAGTTCGCAATCGATTGTGACTACATTTGACTCTGACTTCGACAAGAACTTTCGTAGCGAAAAATGACAGAGACTGGGTCAGGACTTTCACTTGGCATAGAAAGAGAGAGAGAGAGAGAGAAACAAGGCAAGGTCTTCGGGGAGGGAGATGAACTCAGCTTCAACTACAGCTTCAGCTTCAGCTCTGACTCGGCGCATAATGAAAACTATTCAAGTGCAACTTCGATTGCGGAGAACTGAGGGAAAACTTTCAAAGCCATTTGCGTACGCCTTTTGTGTCTGTTTCATTTTCTACTCGGTGTGTATATGTGTGTATATTAAGACATTCAACTGAAACTTAAGAGTTTTATGCAATTAATTCGATTAAAAGGTTATCGCAGCATCTCGGCCAAGCGAACAAATGGCCAGAGGTAGAAGCCAAAGCCAAAGCCAAAGAGACATAGACAGAGACAGAGACAAAAGGCTGCAGCAAGTGACCCGCACTTGCTCGATGGCCCCATTTTAGCTCCTCTTCTTCCCCTCCCCTCTTCCAACTGTGCCTCAGTTATGCTGCTGTTTGCTCAACTGTTCTCTGACTCTGTTTTCTCTCCCTGGCTGAATGACTTTCCGGTCGCTTACTTTGCTTTACTGTCTGCTGTCTGCTGTTGTTGCTGCGGCACAATGGCTCAATGTTGGATCAAATTATGGTACATCAGCAGTTTGCATTTGAGTTGTGGCTGGGAGTTTGCTCATTTGCAAAGTCCGTCCCGTGGTCAAAGTTCAGCTTCGGCTTGGGTCAAAGTTAAAGATACGCAGCAACGGCAACAGCCACAGCAGCAGCTGCTGTGTCAGCGACAAAAAAGGACTCACGACTTCGGTCGTCCCTTCTGATCCCTCTGACCCGGGCGGAACGCAACGGGCAACGGAAGGGAGAACTTAAGAAATCCAACAAAATATCCAAAATATCCGAAAAGCGAAAACCGATTATCTACCACAAATATGGCCGCTTCCGCAATGCTTGCAGCGTGTGTATAGGAATTCCGCTGTGTCTGAGCGAACAATCAGACACATCCTACACATCCTTTTGTGTCCTGTTTATTCGCTTCTCCAGTTACTGTTATTGTCACTCTGCTTTTGCTTTCGCAATTGCTTTTGCTTTTGCTGTTGCTCACAGCTGTCGTTGTCCAAGTGCGTTCAATATTTTCGCATCGAAAATTTGTGCTGCAATTAGCAGCAGACTAACTATCTTTCTCATCCCACTCTTTCTCTCTGTCTCTCTCTCTCCACCCACTTCTCTCTCTCTCTCTCTCCACCCACTTCTCTTCTCTCCTTTCACGCTTCAACTATTTTTAATTTCATCTAGAACAGCATTTAAGTTGCTTCAACTCCTTTCATTCTTTTCCTCTCTCTCTCTCTCTCTCTTTCTTGTCCTTGCTCTAGCTCTATCTTCTCGACTGTCGTTGGGAGAAACTTAATTTACCTTATTGCTTTTCGCCTTTGATTTTCGACCATTGTTTCGCTATAACTTTGCTGTTGTTTTCATACCATGCTTTCCGCTACAAGATAACGAGATTGCCACAGTAAACATTCGCTTCAAGGAAACAAACACTGCTTAACTGCTTAAAATTCATGTAAATATTCTTAATTTATGTTGTTTTTTATTTTCAACTATTTATTGGTAGTTTTGAAGTTGGTAGCAACAGTTTTCTTAACCTTTCATTGCATTTCAAATATGTTCAATTTACTTCAATTTTGTATTCAACATGGGTTTATCAAATTATTACCTTACATGCGGATCAAATTCTTTTGCCTTAAAACTAACAATTAAAATAAATAATTATAATAATAATAATATCTTAAATTAGTCTCTTATTGCAATAATTGTGAATTTGCTTAATTTACATTTTTGCAAATTTCGCTTTATTAATTTTGCAAATTTGCTTTAAAATGAAATGTAATTTGAAAATAAAAAATTCTTTTTCTTATAAAAATAGAGCAACAATTAAAAACAAATTAATTTCAACAAAATTTTATTATATTTCTTTTCTGATCTTAGTCCAATTATTGCAGCTTCTTAAATTCACTAAATATATGTTTAACTCTAGGGCTGAAAAAATGCATGTAGCAAAACTGCAACTAGCCGAAGCTCTGCTGTATTTATTCGCCTAAAATTAAGTGGCCAAACTAGCAAATTGGGGCAGTTTATCAGCTAATTTCCATCTACAGTTGTAAACAAAACGAAATCAAATTTTCTAGAGCTAGACTAAAAAGCTTCGCATTCGTTTTATGTTTTTAAAGCTTTTTTTTGCTGCTGCCATCAAACTGGAGCTGAGGGTCCTGAACTATTTTCAGCTCGACTTGACAAGAGTGCAGCAAAAAAAAAAAAAGAAATAGAAATAAAAATAAAAATAAAACGAAATAATGTGAAAGGTAGCGAATTGAACACACGAACACACACACGTGTATAGCATATGCATAAAAAACGAAAAAAAAGAGAAAAAAAAACGAAAACCTCTAAACTCAACTTCAATTTCAACGTCATTTTGTATCAATTACCTTTTAACAAGTTTCTATGGTTGCTCTAAACTTGAAAGTCTAACATGCAGCAGAGTCGCATTCGCCAAAAAAAAAGAGATATAAATAGAGGGAGAGAGAAGAGAAGAAGAGGGAGAGGGAGAGGTAGAGGGAGGAAGACAGCTCGTCGAATTTTGCACGCACATTTGAAATATTTTAGTGAATTTTTACGGCGAACGGAAACGACGGCAGCAACTTTTATCACGTATTGACGGTTGAGTGCCCAGGGCCTGAAACTCAATACGGAGCAGTACTTCTACCTGTCTGTCCTACCGTTCCTTCGTCTCCTTCTCCCTTTCTCGCTCTCCTTTGTGCTTCATTTTGTTTGGCATAGGTGCACAGCGTCGGCAGCAGCACTTTTCAAGTGCAAAACCCGTTGAATTGCAGTGCAAAGTTTTGCCAGAAGCTGCATGTGAACCGACAACAAAAATATATAGAAATATAAAAAGAAAATAGGGGAAAGAAAAGAAAACTTTTGCCGTTTTTCGGCTTGAGTGCCAAGACGTTAGTCCGTTGCAGAGCGATAGACAGAGAAAGAGGCAGCGAGTGGAAGCGAGAAAGCGCAAAGTTTGCCGCCTGCTTAGAGTGGCAAGCGTCCATTAAATGTTGTTGCCATTTGTTGTCGTTGTTGTTGCTGTTGCTGTTGCTGTGTCGCATTTCTTTGGCCCACGGCGTGTGTTTGGCCTATTGTGCTGTTGCTTACAGCTAGCTGTGCTGTCTCGACTGTTAGTTTGGCCTGAAAAGAAAAACGTTTAAATGAAATGCATTGCAAGAGAAAGAGAGAGCGCTCTCAATCTCACTGTCTTCCTCTTTCGCGCTCAGACAGCGACTTTGTTTGTGCATTTATTGCCGCAAAGTATGCAATGAAAAGTTGCGCTAACGAGACAGACAGCAAGCGACCAAGAGAGCGAGAGAGACAGAGTTAAGCACAAGCACATAGTTAAGTCAAGTTTAGTTGGCATTGTTTATAATTTTAACTATGCAGTTGGCAATTATTTCAATTAGTTCATTATGTGCCTGATTGACTAACGGCAGCCAAGTAGGCGAAGGAGGCAGAGGGCGTGGCAATGGCCCTAAACTGGACAGCGAAGAGAAAACTTGCTGTAGACACGCAAGCGTAGCAAAAGTTTTTATGGCAAAGCTAAATGTGTTAATTAAATTAAGAAACCCGTAAACTGGACCAACATGAAAGACAGTTATGTTTGTGGCTGTGTGTGTGTGTGTGTGTGTGTGTGTGTGTGTGTGTGTATGTATGTGTGTGTGTGTGTGTATATATGTGGGAATATATACATATTTAGAATTGTAACAAAAGCTGGTTGCTCACTCTAAGCCAAGTTCAGCCTGCATTTAGGTAATACTAAACTCCTGTTCCTCCTTGACAATTATAATTAAAATAACTGTAAGTAGGTGTGTGTGTGTGTGTGTGTGTGTGTGTGTGTGTGTGTGTGTGTGTGTGTGTGCTTGCGTGTGTGAGTGTGTTTGCCTGTGCAATTGTGAGATAGTGACCGTCATAAATGTGTCAAAAGCAAATGTTTCTGGCTTTAAATCAAAGGCAATTTTGACACTGCTCACAGATTGCACGCCACGCTCTTTTGTTGTCTGTCTGTCTATGTGTTGACTGGGTGTGTGTGTGTGTGTGTGTGTGTGTGTGTGTGTGCGTGGGTGTGCATGTGTGTGTACAGTCTTTGCCCACATTGCGGCTCATCTTTAATTACAACCCAATTATTTCACACATGACAAAAGCAAGTGAATCATTTAATTGCCATTGCGCCATTATTACTTGCAATGTTCTCTCTCTTCCTCTCACTTTCTCACTCTACGAGTATATCTCTTCGTCTGCCTCTTGTTCCTTCTACTAATCGCCAACTTTGACACTTTGAAATCGCTAAAGTATTTGCATATTATGTTACCGTTATGTCAGTATTAAATATCACTTTTGTCCTTTTGGCATGTCTAATGAAAACTCCCTCGCAGCGCATATTAAATTTCTACATAGATAACAAAAAAATACTTGAAAAAATCAAATATATTCGGCATTCAACTCTTAAAGAGAAACAACAAAAAATTACATTAACTTTCGAATCAATCGACAATACAAGCGCAACTTTAATCGAAGCTTTAAAATAAAGCATATAATAAGTAAAGACTAATAATAAATATTAATTACATTCACTTGAAAAGATGTGTTCATATTTTAAGTTCGTTTGTTATGGATACTTATGTAAGTCTTATACATTTTAAGATATACAACCATATTGACATCAAGTATACGCAGAGTTCGCAGCATTTCTTCTACCTTGTGCAAATACTTTCAAGCAATTGCATACGAAAAATAAACCAAATTTTATTGATTAAATGAAAAATAGTTCATTTGTCATTAATTAGTTTCTTTTCTCTAGCTTAAGTTGAGCTGCTATCTGTGAATCAATTGATTTGGGAATTTTTGTCTATACTTATTAATTATTTGATTTTTGTTGTCTTTGAATCTTGTAAGCAATCGAGTTTTAAAGGCTTATACTTGGCATTATCGTTTAAAGCGCTGCTATATTGAGTTGAATTAATGATTGCGTGCGTATTTAATGTAAACACACAACGGAAAGGTGGGTTAAAGGGTCAAGTGCTCTGAGGGCGAGGTTTTTTTTTATTTAATGCGATAAGAACATATTTATAGGCAGCGAGAGCCTTTAATAATGACATTTTAAAATGCTTCAAGGGGTTTGGGACTAAAATATGATGCGCATTACGCAAATGTAACTGCACAGCAGCAACAACAACAACAACAATAATAATAACAATAATCAGAATAACAACAAAAACAGCATCAACAGCATCTGACCTGCTGTGTGTGTGTGTGTGTGTAAAATTATCCTGGCTGCACACAGAAACCAACAACGATTATATAAAATATGTGCACATGTGGTCGACTCTCTGTTGTTGTGTGTGTGTGTTGTTTGTTGTTTTTTTTTAATGTTTATTGCTGGCAGCTGATTAAGTTATTATTTTTATAGTTTATGTGGATGCCGCTGAAATTGACCTGCGGTCAACTCTGGCAACTTCATGTGCCCCAAATTAATGTGAAAATCGCGCACACTTGAGTGGCTGCCGCTGTGGTTAATGTTTTAAAATGTTAATGTGCTAAATATAATGCCCCAAAAACGCTGTCCAACATATTTCGTCTGTTCTCGAAAAAATGTGTTGTTAAATTGCAGTTCAAAGTGCATTTCAATGCAATTTTCTTCCTTCTCTGTGAATGATATGTACAACAGAGGCAGACAAACTCCAACTCCAACTCCGACTCCGCCCCGCACAATGCCAACATATAACAATTGCTATCGCTTGCCGGCATTGCCAGTCAAGCTACCCAAACTCTTGCCCTTCCCTTTGCACTTGCTCTTGCTCTTGCTTTTGCCAACCACGCAGTCCACGCAGCTTGGCCGCGGCGCGTGAGCTCTGAAATTTATGCTGTAAGCGCGGCATGCAAATAATGTTAATTTAAATGCGAGTATCATCGGCAGCAACAGCGGCAGCAACAGCAGCAACAACAGCAGCAGCCACAGCTTTACCACCGTGGCCACCATTGCCGCCATCACCACTATCACCACCATCAACAACAACAACAGCAGCAGCAGCAACAGCAGCAAACAACACACACAAACACACACACACACAGAGAGAGAGAGAGAGAGAGGGGCAGGCGACAGTCAACAGACGCGAGTTGTTTTGTGGTGACTGCTGGCCATACCCTATAAACTTGTAAAGCAAAAGGGTATATGTACTTTTCTTTACACAAATAAATCATAGATTTAATACCAATCAAAATGAAAAATCAATTTACCAGCATTGCTATAAAAAGAATTCTCAAGTATCGATTAATGAAATTTCGTTTGTCAAGCTTTGTTTTTGTTTTTTTATACCCGCTACTCATAGGATAAAAGTGACAATCTGGTATATTTTTGGTATATTGGATTTGGTATATTGTCAGATCGATGCTACAATATTTCAGTATATTATTAATTATGTATATTTTCAAAACATTACCGGTAAATTTTATTACATTTATTATGTATTCATATACCAAAATATAGACTTCGATATATTTTAGTATATTTTCAATATATTTATTTGACACATTTCAAGAATGTATTTTTTGTAGTACATTGTATATTTAAAATGTAATACGGTATCGATATACCAAATGTAGACTTTGGTATACTTCAGTATTTTTTGCAGTATATTTGAATATGATACATATATATATCGGCAAATCAAATATGGAATTCGATATATTTAAGAATTTTTTGTCAGTATATTAGTTTGGTATATTTCAAAAATAATACCGCAGTGCTCTGCATTTATTAATAATTGTATAGCGGGTATATTCAAATCGAGCACACTCGACTGTTACTTTCTCATTTGTTTTTTATTCGGCTGCTGCTGCTGCTGTTGCTGACGCGAGTTTGTTTTAAAGTGTGTGTTTGCCATGTCACATGGAAATTTAAGGCGCAATTAAATTTGGCAGCGCCGCATAGACAGCAGCCATAATAAACTGCAACCATCAGGTGCTCGCTCATCGCTCCTCCGCACTTCGCCCCCCGCTCGCTCATTCTCTTGCATATGTGACAAATAATGTGCCCCGTGGTTGTTGTTTACCCGGCTGTTGCTGCGCTTTGCGATTAAGTTAAGTAATAATGATGATAATGATGTCGATGGCACACGGCACAAAACTTGGCGATAATGCTGTTGTGTTAATGCTCTCAATACCCTTGAGGCGTCTCTGTGCAAAGCTGTTGCTGTTGCTGTTGCTGCTGTTGCTGAGTGTTGCACGCCTCAAGCAAAAAAGTTGTCGTCGAAATTGATAACATGTCTTACCTTCTACTTAAGCGCTTTATATGTGTATGTGAGCGTGGGTGTGGCTGTGTAATATAAATGAAAGTACTTTGTATACTTAGATATTCATAAACACGCGCACACAACACCCACAACAAAAAAGCAAGACAGTCACTCAAAGTTCTAATTAGCTATTTATGCCGAGCTCAACGATGTCTGTAACCATAACAAATTGAGCGCAGCTCTGCTTATCTTGGCGCATTCATTTTGTAAAGTGCAAATACACATGTTTGAAAATCTTTTTATAATTTGTAAATCAGCAAATCCGATTTACTATACTCTCTATATATAGTATATGCTGGTGTACCGTTAACAAGTGATAAGCACATCATTAATATTATATTACCAAATTTGACTGCAGCCGTATCGTTGCCCGTTTCGGTTCTGGCTGCCGATGTCCACAATAATTTCGACATTGTTCTGCGCTCCTTTAATGCACACCGACACACACACACACACACATACACACACACACACACATACACGCACAGACAGAGTCACGCATGCTTGACAGATAATTAATTTTTCATGGGCTTGTCTGCGTTCTGAGCCACGTTGCAGCCACGTTTTCTAGATTGATTACGCTGACTAATTAAATTATGCTGAATGCACTGCTGAATGCACCGGTATTACAATACGCCATTTAATGAGCAAAGACAGTTGCTACTCGCTTAGCGGTCACAAGAAAATTATATTAAAGTTCACATTTAGAAAATAATATCATGGCCAAGCTAAGTTGAGACGGGTTATATATATAAAATAAAATCATAGTATACCCCAGATAAATTGTGTTGCTTCATTTTAATTCTTCTCGTCTAACTGCCTTAGATGTGACCGTTAAATGAAATCATTATCAACAACTATAACAACCTAAGTTATATTTTAAAATCATGGCAAGTAAAATTAAGAAGAGTTTTATTTTCAAAATAAAATCATAGCACATTTTACCTCCTCTCGCTTAGTTGCCTCAACTGTGGCCGTTAAGCGAGATCTTTGTCAAACAATATCTCAAAAACGGTTTTTTGTTAATTATATTTCTTCTCACTTAACTGCCTTAGTTGTGACCGTTAAGCGAGATCTTTGTTCAACAATATTTCGAACTAAAGTAATCAAACAAAATCATAGCAAAGAAAAGTAAATTTGAGTTGTATTTATAAAGTTGTAGTTCTTCTTAAATTTACTTAGTGAGACTAAGTTGCCTGTGGCCATTAAGCGAGATCTTTGGCAACAAATAACTCAAACTGTGAACTATTTGAGTCAAGTTTGCAATTGGAACTTTTTTGTCTCGCTTTGATTTTTGCAACTGCAAACGCAGCGGGCGCAAACGATTGAATCGAGTGCCACAAGCCGCAAACTGCCATTTAAAACATTTGCACACTGACCGAGCAGACTCAAAAGCCAAACGCACACACACACCTACAATGTGTGTGTATCTTGCAACTGTGAATATATATTTGTGTCTGTCTAGGTGTGTGTGTGTGTGTGTGTGTGTGTCAGGTGCAGACAGCAGTGCACATGCCTGCAGCGATGCAACTCATAATTCAAGTTAGCAACTTTATTTTTCTTTAAATTCCATTTAGGCTTTTGCTTTTTGGCCTAACCATTTGCATGCAACCTCAACTAAGCAGAGGGAGGGGGCGAGGCGAGACGGTGGGAGACAGGGCGTGACTAGAAGACGTCCCACTTTTTGGCAGCTGCTAAGAAATGCTTGGCAAAATGAAATGGTTTGGCCAGCCCAAAAAAGTAGGCAACGCAAAATGCTCAAATTGCATATCACACACAGCACAGCATGTGTGTGAGTCTAGTTCTGTGTGCGCGCGTGTGTGTGTGTGAGTGTGTTTTGTGCATTTGTTAGTTGTCATGTTGCAACGAGCATTTGTGCCAACATTGGACGGCTGCCTGCCTGACTGCCTGACTGCCTGAGTAGCTCTCACAACGAATTCGTATTCTCGTGGTTTGGTTTCCGACGGTGCTGCTAACTCGGCTGATTTGGCGGTCGACAGCGGCGCACTCTGCTCCTCTCCCTCCCCTCTCTGACAGCCTGACTCTAGTCAAATTACCAAAAATAGCAAATGTTGTAGCAGGCATTTTGCAGGCAGCCAGCCAAACACAAGACAGCGAACACTCTACTGACACAAGACAGACGAGCAAAACAACAACAGCAGCATAAAAAAAATGGGAGGCAAGCAACATGACAGACAGCGAAGTAGAGGTAAGGAACGAGAGGGAGAGGAAGAGGGAGAGGGAGAGGGAGAGGGAGAGGGAGAGGGAGAGGGCAATGATGCACGCCAAAGCGCAATGTGGCTAATTACTTTCGAAAGCCAAGTTATTAGCGTGATTACAAAGGCAGCGCAAACAGCGGCAAAATCAAATATACCCTGTAAATGGTGGCATAACAAAATAACTAAATAATTTGGTAATACATAAATCAAAAATTTATGAAAGTACAAGATTAAAGTTACATGTAATGCTGTATTAATATTAAAAAAAAAATCTGAGATGCCATGAAAGTCAGTCGAACCGGTTTTACGTGCAGTTTTTAAACAGGGCATCACAAGTGACTGCCTGGGTGTCCTTGCAAGGCAGCCGCCACACAAACAACAACGCAGTGAACAACAAGCGAGCGACAGGCAACAACAACATGAACAACATGAACAAGAAAAAGGCTTACATGGGGAAATTAACGGGTCAGAGTCGTGGGCCAAAAATGAGCAGCAGTGCAGCGCGAAAAGATTGGTTGGCGGTGCGCCTCACTCTCTCTCTCTCTCTCTCTTTCTCTGTGTGTGTGTGGTTTCGAGGGAAGAAAAGAGGCGCCCAAGCCACATAGAAGAGCAGGCTTTTTCGGTAGGAACCACTGTAATAATAATAATAATCATAAAACGGCAACAGGAACAAGCGCAGTTAGCAGACGGCGCACAGTTGGCAGACTCAAGCGCGAAATTGCCAAGCGAGCTCATTTCAACTTTAAATACCCTATAATTGCGCTCGCAGTTTGCTTAACGAAAACTGATTGCGCTGTTAACAGCTCAATTTAAGGGCGAAATAGAATAAAAACAACACGCATTTAGAATTAATTTGGAAAAAGCACGCAAAATGTAAATACAAGTATTAAGTATTTTCGGTAATCAATCTTTTGTTTTGTAATTTCTACAAATAATTACAGTGAAGCTACCTTATGCAGTGCAGTTTAGAGTGCAGTTTTTGGGCGCTTCGCTGTGTTGGTTTATTGCTGGGGTGGCTTTGTTGTAATTGCTGTGGTTGCCGCTGGACTAGCTGATGCTGATGCTGTGTGTTGTGTTTGGCTGTGGTTGTTGCTCTTGCTCTTTCTCTGACTCCGACTCTGGATGTTTGCACACTCTGCCAGTTTGCCGAGAGGCCTGTCAGAGTGGCGGCAATTGCTAGTTTAATGCCCGTAATGCGCATCAGCAGCAACAACAGCAGCAACAGCAGCAGCAACGTAATCATCAAATGCAGCAAAGAGCACAGCATGGGGCAGCTAAGCGACCCCATAACTTTACGGATGCTGTGCCAGTTTTTGGGCGGAGGTGGACGAGGAGTTGAATGTGAATGAAGATGAAGAGCATGAGGATGAGGAGCAAAAGGATGCGGTTTTTAGCAAGCGCAATTATCCAAGCCAGCTAGCGACGAGTACTCTGACAGGAAGGAAGGAAACTGAATGCCTGCCTGCCAGCCTGCCAGCCTGACTGCCTGACGACGACAATAATCTCGCTGTGCAGTAGAAGCAGCAGTAGCTGCGGCATCAACAGTAGCCGCAACAGCAGCAGCAGCAGCAGCAGATAACCGCAAATAGTTAAATTGCATAATAGTTGCAAACATTTTATTTGCATTTGTGTCCGGCCCCGGGAGAAGGACAGAAATGCGCGCCAAGAGCTGCCCCCGAGGGGATGTTGGTTGCTCGTTTATCTCTGCTCCGTCCATGTGTCTGGGTTGTGTTAATGTTTGTTAATTTTTAGCGCCACATTACAGAGAGCAAGGAGAAGAGCGGGAGGGAGCGAGCGCCAACCGAAATATGCAAATTTCTACAATGGCGCAAAAGTTAACTTCATTTGCGAGTTGCGTTCTCGATGTTCTCATTGTTGTTGCTGTTGCTGTTGTTGCTGTTACTGTTGCTGTTAAACATGGCATTTGAAATGGCGACATTTGATTGCAACAAATTGGCCATTTCACATTCCATTGCATACTTTTGTGGGCAGCGTAAAATATTCTGCTTTTGATTCCTAGTATTTCTGATTTCGCCACGCCATGTTGATTTGCTAAAATGAACTGACTCGCTCTCTCTCTCTCTCTCTCTCTCTCTCTCTCTCTCTCTCTCTCTCTCTATGCTTCTCTCTTCACTCTCTGCTCTACGGCCACATTTCAATTACCATGCAAATTAATTGCCAGCAATTAAGTGGAAATTAAAATGCATGATTATAAACAACAAAAGCGACATCACCAAAAAAAAAAAAATGTTGCTAAAATGCTAATAGAAAATGCGCTCACATACAGTTTTTAATTAAATCTAATTCGTGCAGCACTTCAAACATATGTGTATCAAAGGCATGCATGCAATTGATTTCAACTGACATTTAAATCCCGGTGAGCTGATTTGCAAGCTCAGAGAGTCTCTAACTGGCCAAAGATGTAAGCCAAACTCTGAAGCTGATTTCGCCACATTTGAGATTTGCAGACAGTCAAATGCATCTCCATAATATTCTCCATATTGAAATATATGCAAACGTTGCAAACGCAGAAATGCGGAAAATGGTTAAGGCAAAGCCAAAAGGCGACTCAAGTGGGCGTTCATATGTGTGTGAATGTGCGAGTGTGTGTGTGTGTGTGTGTTTGAAGATGTACGAGAGCAGCCTTTACCTGCAACACTCTCTAACTGGCTTTCACAGTACTTTGGCATGTGCTCAACGTTGCCCTTTGCTTTGCTTTTGCCTTGCTTTTGCGTTGCCATCCACTACGTTTTGTACTCGCTCACTCGATAGCAGCAATACACACAGAGAGCGAGCAATAAAAACGCAGCGTCTTCGAACGTCTAACAGCCTCTTGAATATTGAAATACTTGTGCACTTCTTTGCGAAATTCTTCATGCGCAACTTTTTGTTTTGCAATCAATTGACCCGAACACTGTGCTACAGCTGTAAGTTGTCGCAAACTGTTATACGTACTATGCAACTGTTATGCAAGTCTTTTACTGACATACCATGGTTTACTAGTGTTATAATATAATATAGTACACTTGTTAAAACACTTGTTGAAAAGTTTTAAAAAGTTGTTTTGTTTTTTTTTTCTTGATTTATTTATACGCGAATTGTGTTTATTTTAATGAACTGTTATACTGTTATATAGTTCAAATGCTTCTCAATATCATGTTCAGTGAATCAACAGGGTGCTGCACTGTTATACAAATCTGTTATACAAATCTGTTATATAAATCTGTTATACACAACTTTTATACCCAACTGTTATACACCACTGTTATATACTTCTATAAAACCTCTCCTATTAACATAATTATTAAAATCTTTACAGAAATACAATTGTGTTTTATGACCATTATTGAGTCTTTTTAAGGCTTCGAATAGTTTTTCTGATTGCTCGCCAGATTATAACTTTCTGTCAACGGTAAATGTATGTAACAGGTGGAAAATACTAGGTGAACAGAAGTGAGCAGCAAGCATCACCTACAGTTCAGTTAGCAATTGTTGCGGCTGGCCACTTCAAGTTGCCATGAGCGGCTGAAAAGTGCAATGTCAGCAGATGAAATACCAGGCGAACATAAATCAGCAGCAGGCAGACATAAAGCAAGTCATTTTATAATGAATGACATCAATGCGAATTAAATTATCGCTGCCTAAAAGTATGCTGCAAGAAACACAAATATTTTTGCAGGGTCAATTTGTAAAAGATTAAAACAGGTTTGTTATTTTTTATTCTGCAAGTATTATCTTACTAAACGAACTAGATTTATGTTTGCCTGATATTTCAGTTAAACATTTTTAATTCATACTTCTTTTTCTCAACTTGATTGCAAGTACTTGACAGTCGAACTCTTTAGAGATTTCGAATTGGTTTACTTAACGTGTTATATACTTTTATATGTAGAAGAGCCACTATTAAAGTCGCTCTTGGCCGTTAACTAGGCGCATTTCTAGAGTTGTATTTTTTTCTTGTTTCTGTTCCTGTTTCTGGTTGGCAATGGTAACTTGCATGTCCTGGGGCTATCGCCGATCTGAGAGTCTTGCCAAGGCAAACACACAAAGGCCAAGCCAGGCCATTTTTGCGCAGATTGGCTCTGTTCAAAGTGCTGCCACGTCTGCACTAGCCATGTAGCACCGACTGTCGACTGTCGACCGTTGACTAGTGACTGCTTATGCTGCAGTGCTGTTGGCTGTGCTGGCTGCTCGCTTGACTTGGCTTGACATGCCTTTGGCGCACCGCGTGGCCGCATGTTGAAGGCAAGCACAAGCTGCTGAAGCTCGAAGCTCATGCAGTTGTGCCAACTGGCAGTGTGTGCGGTATGCCAACAGGCGGCGAGTGTGCTGCCAGACGCATATTCTTGGCAGAGATTTGGCCACAATTACAACATCTTAATAGGCACAGAGAAAAAGAGAAAGAGAGAAGGAGAGAGTGGGAGAACCCAGTGATTGAGATGCAGATAAAGAATTGCTGATAGCCGTTTGGCCCTGTGGCTTTCGCTTGATTAGTTGTGAATGATTTTGTTGAATTTTTCCCCATCTTTGCCAGCTATTTGGCAACTGCAAAGAGATAGAAAGAGCAAGAGAGAGAGGAGTAAGATAGGGTAAACAGCAGTCGCACCAGCAGCAGCAGCATCATCATCAAACGCTGCGTTGCAAAAATATATTCACGGTTTGCTTTCAATATCTAATACGCTGTGCATGATATGCTTGTTGTGATTTTTTTTCTTTTGCCTTTGCCCACAACTTTGCACAGCATGGCGCAGAAATAGTCAAAGAAAGAGGTTGGTGGTCGGATCCATGGCAGAAGCATTAAGTTTGTGGTCGCTGCCTTTGGCTTATTTGCAGGCAAAGCAGCATGAGAGAAGTTTTTCAAGTATTCCCTGTTTGAATTTCCTTAACACCTCAAGGTCTGTGCAACACACACGCATAAGCACACACACACACACACACACACACACACAAACATATACACATTGAGTTTGGCGAACTTTTCAAAAAGCGCTTTAGCGTAAAAACGCTTCGTTGGGCAACACAGCGAAAGTGAGCGAAAAGCGCCGCCTGTTCAAAAAGAGATGGAGAGAATGAGGGCGTGGCAAAAGTTTATGGCTCGACCAAATTTAAATACTCAAACTTTACCTGCGACGCGTCGTCGTCGTCGTCAGGGGCGGCATGTAATTTTCTTTCAGTCAACTTTTGAACGCTCTCCAAATGATTTGCATGCGTGTCTGCTGCTTGCTTGCGAAACGTGGCGTATGCTTAATATTAGTTTGCCAGACACTGTTCCCGCCTTTGTCCGCCCCAAGGGGCATTTGCAATGTGCGAATGAAACGCATGAAGTGCATTTGCCGAGTTCGTTTGCACCCAAAAAAAAAAATAAAAATAGCTGGAAAAAATGTAGAGAGAAAGCGAAAATCGCCAGAAAAGTGTAGAAAAAACCACAACAAACAAATGGACACGATTTGGCTGCGGGGCGAAAGGGGGAAAAACAGCGAGACAGAGAGACCGAAACACAAGTAAACGCTGCGGGAAACGGCAAGGGGGAAAGCGGGAAAGCGGGAAAAGCGAACTTAACCGACAGGCAAACAAGCAAACACAACCACAAAACAGAAACATTAACTAAGCATGCGGAAAGAAGAATAGAAAAGTGGAGTGGCGAGGAGAGGAGAGAATTGAAGTGAAGTGAAGTGGAGTGACGACGGAAAAGCAAATGCAAGCTGCTCGCTAAGCATTCTTATTAATTTTTAATTCATGAATCTCAAATACGTTTACTTAATACTTCAACTCGCGTTTGAACTTGCCATTAAGCTGTCAAGCTGACCCTTCAAATAATCGAGCGAGCTTACAAGTTTATCTTTTGATATTTTGCTAGACTTGACTCTGACAGCGTAATTATTGATTGAACTAAAGTGTTAGGAAATATAAACTATTGATTTAATATAAAAAGAAAATAATTTAATGGATATTAAATTCAAAAGAAAAAGAGATGATTATAATGAATATAAAATTGAAAAAAGTAATGAAAGAAAGACAATTTAAAATTAAAAGATTATAGTTTAGTGTATATGTCATTTTAAAGAGTAATGCAAGAAAAATAAATTAAAAGAAAATAATTTAGTCGGCATTACGTTTAATTAGTTGAACTTACTATTAGTTAACTAGATTCTAATAGTTTAGTTGGCATAAATTGAGTATAATTTAATTGTATATTTCATTAGGTATTATGATGTTATACAATATTTTTATACAAAACTTTTATACCCAACTGTTATACCGAACTGTTATAGCAAATTGTTATACACAACTGTTATATACTACTCTAGTACCATCCTGTTAAAACATATTGGAATCTTTAGATCACCTCACTACTGTGATACTACATATATGTACGAATGTTTTCCTTTATAGATTCCTTTATAGAATTGCTTTTCTTATTGCACTTATTGCAGTGTTTACTGTAACATAATCCTCTGCCTTTCAAGGCAAGTTAGCAAGTAATTATATAAGAATGATAATCCGCCAATAGAAATTTGTAACAGACTGAAAATAATTTGTCGAATATTAAATTAAAATTTAAAATAAAGGAAAAATAATCGATTTAAAATTAAGTAAACGTTGAACTTTATTCATTATGCTTATTAGCATGAAAAGTTTTTAAAAATAGTTTTAAATAAGTTTATTATAAATTTAAATAAAATGAATTTAGATTTGTTCGTTTAGTTGATCGCATCAATAAGAAATTAAAGTTTAAGATAATTCATTACTAAACTGAATTACATGCAGCAACTGTAGCGAAATAAATTGTTCCATCCAAGTGACGAGGAAATATCGAGCTCAAACATATTTTTGGTATTTATAGAACTAAACTTTTTTTATGTGCGCTTCTCCCAGTTAGCTAATAAATCGCGACTAAATGAGACTACTTAACAGCTAATGTGCTTTTTCTCGTTTATCGACTGACGTTTGTCTGTGTTATGCTTCTTTTTTTTTGTTGCTTTGCTTGTTGCCGCAAGTGTTTTGTGTACATTTTTTGGCAACACCAAAAAAATGCAGTCTGCATGCGCTGCCAAAAAAACCCCAAAAACAAAATCAAGAAACAACAAAGAAAATCACAGCAAGCCAACTAGAATGCTGACAGCGAAGGGGGATGAAGAGGAGGAGGGGAGCATGTGGCTGCCATTTTGACTCATTTCATTGGCCATTTAATGCTGGCGACGTGGAAAAATGTTTTGTAATTATTTGGCATGGATAATTACGCAGAGCATGCAAATCGAGGCAAATGATGCGGCAGATTCAGAATATTTTCAACAATTCATATCGTTGAGAGAGCGAGAAGCGAGCATTGGACATGGGCCAGACGAGAGAGTTAGAGAGAGAGTGAGGGAGAGGGAGAGAGTGGGAGAGCGAGCGGAATGATGGCAGCTTAAAGCTAAAAGTGTTCCGCATAATTTTGCGGTTTTTTGTTGTTGTTTTCGTTGCAGTCACTCCCCAAATTTCTCACCCAAAAAACACCACACACACACAGTGCTCAGTTGAGTTGAGTTCAGCTCAGCTCAGCTCAGCTCACATTTCAATTGTCCGTCGTCCCGCTGCCAGTTGCTGTATGCGGTTTAAGCCTCATTTCCTTGCACTTCCGTTTTTGGCATACGAGCTGATACACACACACGCATACACTCACACACACACATAGACAGTCATAGATAGACAATGGTAACTGCTGCTGCTTTTGGTAGGTTGCTGTTGAAAAATGCAAAACTTTCATTTGCACTCGGTGCTCGTTATGGCGGAGTGTGTTCGGAGGAAACCCAAGGAAATTGCAGGAGTGTTACAAGGAGGGGGTGGTGGAAAGGGGGATGTACGGCCTTTAACTCGGTTATACCCGGTTAGCATTGCTGTGCAATTTATTAGAGTTTCGTTTCATTTCGCTTCACTTTTTCGGCCACCTTTACACGTTCTCCCTCTTTCCCTTTCTCTGGCTGAATTGCATAAGTAAATAACGCACGTAAATGCACTTTTGCGCAAAGCACAAACTGCAAATTAAACAACAACAAAAAGCAACTACAACCACAGCTGCAACTCGCAACAGCAACTACAACAAAAACAGCTAAAAATTACAAAATGTTTAGCATCAATGTTGAAATGCTCTTACCTCCTTTTGCCTTAACAATTGTTTACAATTTTGCAGTTGATTTTATTAAGTTTTTACAGAGAGTCGACATTAACTATTTATCAATTTCAAAATGATTAAAATCAGGCAGAGTTATGTCTCAAATTTTTGTGAGTTTCACTTTTTACGTAATGCTGGCAAAATTGCTCGAGCACCTGTCTGTTTTTCTTGGTTTATCGTTGTGTTGTGTTGTCAACTCACAAAGTATATGAAATTTATTTGCAAACTTTTGTGGCATTCATTTCAGTAAAACTTTATTTAAAATGCAAATAACTGTCGTGCGTTCAGCTCCGAAAATGAAATGAATATTTTGTGCCGCAATAAAGCAATTATTAGATGCCATGATTAAACACTAATATTTAATAAAATATATTTCAATATTTTCGGCTGACAAAAGCATACAAGGAATTTTTAATTTCGACTTTAGTATTTCTCAATTTCAATTTTATAAATCAAAATATAGAAATTATGAAATATGTTTCAATATTGTGCGCAATATTCTTGGCCGAGCACAAAAATATTTCAACAATATTAGTTTTACTAGCATATCCTTTTCTCTCTGGTTTGACAAATGCCAGAGACTCGAAGAGAGTATTGTCATGTCGATGTGTGTGTGTATGTGTGTGTGTGTGTGGACCATGGTCGAAGTGTTGGAGTGTTGGAGTGGTCAGTAGGCCGAAAAACATTTTCTGCAGGCCGCAAAACAATTGTACTACATATATTTAATAAACAACTTGTTTGTGTGGGTGAGAACAAAACTAACAGAGGCGGCAAAGGCAGCAAACGGCAACAAAAACAACAAAAATAATACCAACAGAAACCGAAACAGAAACAGAAACAAACAAAATTGAAACGGCGAAAGCGACAACTGCAAATGGAAATGGCAACTGGGAATCTGGCAAACTGGAAAATGAAAAATACAGCTCTAAACATGCAATCGCAAGAAAAGTTTGAACGCCTCTTTTTTGGAGACTTTAAAGTTTTGCATTATTGAGTTTTGTGCCCGTTGATATTTGTTGTCTTTGTTTTTGCTTTGTCGCTATCTCTGTGCATGCCTCAGCCACGCCCACTCCACTCGAATGACATTTTCATTTACAAGGTACAAAAATTACTGAGGCGACTCGAACTTGACTTAGAGGACAACACACTCAACATGGTTGAGGGCGGTTGGGAAGAGGGGAAAAAAAGCGATTGCCTATTTTCGTTGCAGGGGCTTGGCATACTTTTAGGCGGAAACAACACTTAATTGATTTGCAAAGTGGAACGAAGCGTTCAAAGGCACACAAAACAAATACAAAAATGACAAGAGCAGAGCACAAACAAAAAATTGGAAAACGATGCGAAAAGAAGCTTGTGCAAATTTTTAGGGGAATCAAAACGAAACGAAGAGAGCTTTAGCAAAAGCAGAAAACAAAAATAAAAAAAATTCTACATTGTATTAAGCAGGCTATGTGTTAGGTGTGCTCGACTGTGACACACCTGGTGCAACAGTTTTATGTGTGTGTGCATTTCGATCAGTAAACAAAGCGTACATGAAAAGCTTGAACTGTCAATAGAAACAGTTAAGTGGAAAAAGTACGCACAGAGTGTGCTCGACTTGGAGTTGCTTGACTACTAACTGAATGAAATATTTTTGTTATGTTATAGTCAATTTCGTTTATTAATATTATGTTCTATTAAATATTGAACATGATAACTGCACTTCTTGCTAGAGTTGAGTTCAACAGGTACTTGATGGAGGTCTGGGATAGGCTCTTTCTTCAGCACTACAAAAGAATGAAATTATATAACATTTAATTGGTTTTTACAAAGTCTCTTAAATTTAAGCAAAAATGACTGCATCTTTGGGTAGAAAATAGTTCCACTGGGCGGCTACTTGATGTGGCATGGTCAAACCTTTTTCTGCACCACTTTTTCGACATTTTTATGTAAATAACAGAAAAATGAAATCATAGAAAATTGAATGAACTATGATATCATTATGACCTCTTAAGTTTTATCTATGATTATTGCACTTTTGTGTGGAGAACAATGCAACAAGGCGGCTACGTGATTGAGAACTGATATAAACACTTTGTTTAGCACTTTTTCGACACCTTTTAAAAATTAGTTTTCATTGAAATTAATATCATTATTAGCATGGTGTGATCTCTTTAATTTTAGCAAAGATTACTGCAGCTTTGGGTCGGGAACAGTTCTACAGGGCGGCTACGCGATTCAGGCTTGGTCTAAATATCTTCTATTTTGACACGTTTGTTTAAATAACACAAAATTTATTTAGCCATCATTAAATTATGATCTCTTAAGTTTATTACACTTTTGTTTGGAGAACAAGACAACAGGTCGGCTACTTGATTGGGAAACTGATATAAACACTTTCTTCGGCATTTTTTCGACAACTTTATTCATATTAAAACCGAATGAAATTAAATAAAACAGGGTTGGCTTTCATTAAACTATTTTTATTATGATCTTTTACATTTTATCCAAGATACCCTTCATGGGCAACAGGGCGGCTACTTGATTAAGGCTTGGTATAACCACTTTTTGCCCAATTGTAGTAAGGACATAAAAAAGTGCATAAAAAGCAAAAAAAAAAAAAAAAAAATAGTCGAGATAACTGGGTAACGAATTCAATTTTTGCGACGGAAGATGCAAAAATTGACCAAGAGACAATGATATACACAGCTGTGTCTGTGTGTGTGTGTGTGTGGGTTGTGGAACACCAGAAGCAATAATCGATAAGGAAAAATGCGGCTCCGTTCCGCTGTGAAAGCAACAGAAAATCATCTCTGCTCTGCGCTCAGCTCTGAGTCTGCCTACAATTCAGATGTAGCTGCAGTTATACAATGTTATACTATGTGGCTCCTCTAGCAATGGATGGCATAATTTTTGTGGCGTGGCGAAGGCGGGGGAGGCGGGGCGGCATATGAAATGCAAAAGCGATGGCAACGAAGGGCGCACAATTCTAATAGTTCTCCTGCCATCATCAAAAAAGAAGCCAGCCGATGAAGGAGTAGCAGAAGGCAGGGGAAGGAGGCCGAAGGAGGCAGAAGGAGGAGGCAGTTGGAGAGTTGGATGATGGCGGCGCTTCGTTTCGATAGCGCATCAATGGAAAGCAATCTGCAAATGCTTTGTTACCAAAGCATTATTAAACTGGCATTTTCATTTGTAGACTAACGTGCACACACACACACACACATAGACAGGCAGACATACAAACACTTTTACACACACAGACACATACTTGAAGCTAGCATATTTGGTTGACTGGCAAAACACGTCGATGCTGTGTGGGAGCTGGGGAACTGACTCGCTCGCTCGCTCGCTCGACTGCTTCAAATGTGAGGCAAATCCTGCTTTACACATTTGTATGTGGAGCACCGACTGCTCCCCTTCTTCCCCCTCTTACACATCTATCAGCTGCATTCCTTTCGACCCATTCTCACACACAATTTTAGGAGACCGCGCGCGCTCTTTACAAGCTGCGGACAACAGCCGTTTAGTTGGTTTGGTTTTGCTTTTGCTTCTTTTCGTTTCGTTTTGTTTTTGTGTATGTGTGTGTGTGTGTGTGTTTTATTTTTCTTTCTTGTTGTTTGTGTTGTGTTGTGAAGAGTGAAGCAGAGGGCAGAGGGGCTTCTCAGCTTTACAGCTGCCAGATCCCAGACTTGGCTCAGGTAAAGCCCTTGCTTGCAATAGCAACAATTTTGTTTCGTTTCGTTTCGTTTGGTTTGGTTACGTTTCGTTACGTTTGGTTTTGCGTTCGCACAAAAAATGTCGAGTCACACAATTTGAGGCGCACGGCACGGCACAAACGACAACAAGAGACAACAACAGAGCAACAAGAGAGGAGCAACAACAGAGCAACGACGACAACGACGACGACAACAAAGGCGCATCCACATCATTATGATTATGCAGCTCTTCATCATCCCGCATGGCTTTGGCTTCGCTACCTAAACTTGGCTACACAGACACACACACATAATTGTATATATGTATATACTGTATACAACAAATGCTGCGCTGCTTCTGTATTGGTTTCCGCATCTAAACATACGTATGACAACGTTATGCCAAAGGAAATTCTATATACTGACTTTATTCCTGCTACGTTTTCCACTCGAGCGCATTATTATTATTATTATTATTATTTTGTTGCTTTACTCGCTGCTGCTCATGTCCTATCGCTTACTTTTTTTATTTTGGTTGTCTCCGAGAGACTCACCTGCGAATGGGATATATTGGCTCGGTGAGCAGCCTAAATTCCTTTGGCAGATCAACTGAAAACTTTTCGCAAATTGATTCCGAGAAGCACATTATTGGATGCTATATTATACTTAAAGCAAACTTAGGGGCTTTAAGTTACTGAAATATTTTCAAAAGTTTACCATTTATTTATTTTTTTTTTGCATAAATTAAATATAACTTAAAGTTGTATTACAAATTGAATTGCACATTTTCATTAGATATATAAATTTTAAAATACATTTAAAATTTAATGAATTCAAAATAGTTTTCTATTCTAACATAAATACACGCAGTCTACTAAAATATTTTAAAATACAATTTAAATTTAATGTAATCTTAAAAAAAAATTGTTTCCATAACAAGCACTCAAAGAATTAATATTCTATAGAGATATCTTCGAAAACATTTTAAATTAGGTTAAAAAATATATATGATGGAATTTTAACATATTTCAACATTAATATTTTGTTTCCACCTTTCCAATAAATTAGATATTTTGATATTGTGAAATAATAATGCCAATAATTTGGGGGAGTTACTTCATATATTTAAATATAAAAAATATAAAATAAAAATAAATAAATAGTTCAAAAATATAAGAAAAATAATAAAAATAACATGTGTTAAATCAACAATAAAATAGCAAGTTAAATGCATTATTAAAGTTTCCCATCGCATTGAATGACAGCTTGCTCTCCATTTCCAGGGTATGCTCTTGGGAGTCAGCTGATTTCAGTCAGATTCTCGCATGATTTTTTCGCTGGCGCTGTTGCTCTTTGTTTAGTTGCATGCCCCTTTTCGATGGCATTTTATCAGGCAGGCAGGCAGGCAGGCAAGCAGGCAGGCAAGCAGAGAACATTCTCAGCCCTCGTTGCATGTCTCCATCTTTGGGTCTCTCGCCTGCCCAACCCAAACGTCCATTTACTTATGCATGTTATATGCATATGCATACGTATATATACTGTGTGTGTGTGTGCTGTGATGAACGCTATTGATAATCTTGGCAGCGCATCGTTGTTTCGGTTGCTGTTGCTCTCTGCTGCAGTCGCTGTGTTACTTTTGCAGCATTTATTATTGTTCATCGCGGTGGATAGATGTGGCGCACTGCGACGATGTGCGAGCGAGATACATTCAGAAGATATATAGAGTATAGAATGAATGCAGGGAATGCAGGGGAGATAAAACGCCACTCGCTACGCACATTATGAAAATCTGCTTAGGCTCGCGTTGGCTAATGAAAAAAGCATTGCCTACTTTTGCGGGCGAATTTAATACGCTTTTCGAGTGTTTGCACTTTAACGAGTTGAGTCGAAGCGACGCGTTGCTTGGGTAACACATCACTGGCAATAGTAGCAAAAGCAGTCTCAGCACACTGATTCGATTACATAACGCTTACCATTAAGCCAGAAAATATGTATGAGCATCAGCAGCAGCAGCTTAAGGCATCAGCAACAGCAACAGCAATGGCAACAGCATCGACATCAGCATCAACTTCCTTGGTTACCCTTTCTACACTTTGGATCTCTTTGGCTTTGTGTTTTTCGCCTGGCAGCTCTCCATTATTTTGTATTTTATATTCCCAAGCGCTCGATTTTCTTACAGACAACCATCTCCCGCTCTCACTCTCTCTCTCTCTCTCTCTCTCTCTCTCATTGTCTCACTGTCTCTCTGTTAGCATAATTCGCTCGATCAAACTGGGGAACGGGAGCGGAAATATGCGGTTGCCGTTGATGATGCTGATGCACCGGACTGGCACTTGGGTTTTAACTTCAGTTTTACTTCGCTTTTCTTTTTTTTTTTTGTTTGTGGAGGGTGGAACGTGCACTGCACTGCAATTGAGATGCTGGACACTGAGTGAATGTCAGTCAGTCAGTCACTCAGTCACTCAGTCACTCAGTCAGTCACTCAGTCAGTGAGCGGAGGCGAAGGCGGGGCAGTAAAATGATTTATCTACATCGTATGCTTTTTGCAATCGCTGCTCAATGAAAGCAAAGGACAGTTTGTTGATGCCATCGCTCTTCATTCTCATTTTAATTGGCTTGCTTTGGCTCGCTATGTGTATCGCCAACAGGCAAGGAGAGAGCGACGCAGACTGACATCAACTCAACTCCATTGTATTTACAGAGCAGCAAGCAAACATGGCAATATTTTAATTAAACAAAATAAAGAAAAGAACTCACCACTTGCTCACCAAGGCTAGTTCTCATCGTCAATTTGCTCAATTTGAGTATTTTTTTTTCGTGCAAACGACAGCGGTTTCCGTCAACTTATTAAATTTTCGATAACATACATTTCATATTTCATGCTTGACCCCACATCAACTTAAGCGAGCTGCTGCTGCAAAAATAAACAAAAAAAAGAAAGTCGAGTGTGTTCGACCTTGAGATACCCGGTATCCCGGTATTGTGAATAAAAGCAAAACAGTAGCGCAAAAATACTAAAAATACACAAAATGAATATACCCCAAAAATACTAAACACATACAAGAGCTTTAAAATATAACGAATTAGGTTCAAAAACTTAAAACTAAACATATACCGAATAATATATTTGGTATATTGATATACATAGATTCAAAGCATATACTACATTCACTATATACCATATAGTGCAAAATATACCAGACGCAGAAATTCGCGACTCCAGCTTTAAAATTACACTTTATTACATTTTTATCAATTTGCGGGGGCGGAAGGGGGATTGGCCTGTTTCTTACATATTCTTAAGGCACAAACTTATAATACCCTTTTACCCAATCGGTATCGGGTATAAAAATGTCCAAAGCAAAAACTGTGTAGTAAGCTCAACAGGCACATACTCTGTAAAAAAAAAATAAATTTGAAATTTATTTCGTTAAGCTTTGTGAAAATATATTGCTTAAGCAAATTTCACTTTTTGTTTTAATTTCAATTTTTTTTAAACAACTTTTCCACATTATTTTTTGCACAAAGTAATCCTATTAAAAATTCGCAATTTGAATATAAAAAATTTGTGATATTTTGTGAAAAGTCTTGTTGCCAGCAGGCAGTGTCGTAAAGCATAATCGTTGGCAGCATTTTCACCTGCGATTTTCCAGGGAATACCTCTAGTTTTATGCCTCAGCAAAACTGAGCTGATTTTGGTTTATGGGAAATGAATGAGGCAATATTTTGTCGTCATTCTTGTTGTTGTTGTTCTTGTTGTTGTTGGTGGCTCGTTTTTTGGAGGGCAAACATGATGGCCACATTGTTGCCAGCATCATCTAAATATTCATTTAAAATGCATTGGCAGCGGCACGAAGCACGAAGCCGGAGCACGTTTCAGTTCACGTTTGCGAGGTAAAACCGTTTTACGATGAACTTCAATTGATATTTTCAGCAAACGAAACGAATTTTTCACCCGCCTTCGCCTCCGCCTCCGCGTCGAATGTTGTCCTTGCTGTGTGTTGGCCCATCATCAGCAAGCTCATTGACAACAACAGCGCAAGTAGAGGGAGCAGATAAGTAGAAAGAGAGAGAGAGCGGCAAGAGGGGAAAACACACACACACACACACACAGTTGGTTGTGCCACATGACGCTTGAATGCCCAGCGGCGGCTGACGCACCTGCAACGTTTCTCGATTGAGTTTCGTTGATGCTGTGGCCGCTGGCTGACTTCGCCAACGGGGCGGGGCGGTGCGGTGATGTGTGGGGCTTGGTATAGGGGCGCCACGAATGAACTCAACTCGGCAGCAGCTGCGTCGCATTTTTTAATTTAAGCAGCAGTCAAAACATGCACCCACCCAACACACACACACACACTACCCTCTGGAAAAAGAGTTATTGAGGGCAACACATTACTTTAACTTGCATCGTTGTCGATTTCTCGAGTGAATTTTTTAAAGTCGCTAAATGCTTTTCCCTTTTGCTGCTGCTGCTGCTCACATATTCTCATATTCTCTTTTTATTTCTCTTTGTCATTGCAGGTAAATATTGGCAGCATACGTAAATATTTGAGCTACTCGTCTCGTCTCGTCTTGCCACATGCCACGTGGTTCGTGCAACTTGCAACTTGCATCGGCCTTTTACCATCCGTGAGTCAACGCCCACAATGCCAATGGCTTTTGCTTTGATATAAAACATGACAATTTTCCAAATGGGGTGCAGCTTGTGCCACATATTCTTGCACTCCCTGTTTGCTCACTGCCACAGCCACCCACCCACATACGTTGCACATACATACATATATTGTGTGTGCACATACATGTACGTATGTTATGTGTGCGATAGTTGGTCAACAAACTTTATTTCTTTTCAGATCGATTATTATTGAACACTTTGCTAGCCAAGGGACAAATCTTTGGCGAGCAGTCAAATTCGAAATAAATCTAGTTCGACATAAAATTGGGTTATCATTGAGTGACATATAGCAAACTGATTGTTGATTAAAATATGATATTAAATATAAATATAACAATTTCAAGGAAGAGACAAAAAGAGCTCATTGCATTATCTTATTGAATTTGCACTTTAAACTCTAAATTTCCATAGCACTTGCTGACAGTTAAATTGAAATATAATAAATATGCAAACAGACCTTAAGGCATTAACTTGTTGTGAATCAAATCTCATTGCGTTAACTTGATGAATAGCTTTAAAGTTTAAGCTATAAAATTCTATAACTGCTACTAATAGATGAAGCAGTCAAATTCAATATAAAAATGTTTGGGGAAAATTGGAAAATTAAATTATCATATTCTTATTATTACATTTTTATGGTGAGACAATTGCAAATGATGAAGGTAAACAAACCAGATTGTTTTATATCGTAAATAATGTACAAGATACATTTACATAATACTTGCATAATTCTCACTAAAACCAGTAGAAAATATTGGCTAATCATTAACTGGCATTGCAAACAGTTTGTAACTTAAAATATTAAACATGTTTGTAGTATGTAACTTAACATTATATTTTGATGGCAATATTGTTTAGCTAAGAAAGAGGAAACCCGTATCTTATACATTAACTTGTTTGATTTAAAGTATTCGCAACACTTCTCAACAATTGTAGGAAAAAAGTTGAAACTAAGGAATTACCAGGAATTACATAGAACGCATTAATGTTTCACTTAAAAATATCTAAAGTGCTTAGAGCTTGCACAACTTGTTGCCACACTCGCAAAGACAACTTTTGCGCTAAAGTTTTAACACGGGCTTAAGTTCCATGTTGCCATGTTGCTATGTGCCTGCCTATCTCCCTTCATCTTTTCTGCTGGCTTTAGAAAAATCCTGGCACTCAAAGCACTTTATCGACGGCAGTCGATGCAATGGCCTACTTGCTGACCTCATATCTTAACGCACACGCCTCGTTTGAGTGCATGAAAAGCCTGCAAATTACACAGACAAATGGACAGAGCATAGAGGAAGAGAGAGAGAGAGAGAGAGAGAGAGAAGGAGAAAAAAAAAAGAGAGAATGGGATAAGTGTTCGATAGGAAATAACTCAGATAGGCATGTGTGAAGGAATGGCATTAAACTTGCATCATATGCAGGCGACAAAGAAGAAAATCGTGCTCTCTAAAGTGTTCATATTGAGTAAAAGGGTTTTAGATTGTTCTCCATATACCCGATACTCATAGGATAGACGGGTATTATAAGTTTGTGCCTCGAGCAAATGTATGCAACAGGCTGAAGGAGGCATATCCGACCTTCTAAAGTATATATATTCTTGATCCGCATCAACAGCCGACACAATTTTAACATATCCGCCTGTCTGTCTGTCCATCCGTATAAACACCTAGATCTCAAAGATTATAAGAAATAGAGATATAATTTTTGTTCGTCAGCATTTGTTAGGTTTGCACGCAGATTAAGTTTGTTTACAATTTTTGACACGCCCACTTCCGCCCCCACAAATCGATAAAAATCCAATAACAAGGGTAATTTTTAAACTGGGTTCGCGAATTTTGGTATATTTTGCCAATCTGTCATATTTTGAATGTACTAGTGTATCAATAGACCAAATATAGCCAATGGTATATTTTAGAATTTTATTAGTATATAAACTTGGTATATTTTAAAATTAACACCACACTGTCTTGCTGGATTTCCAAATGGGTAACGGGTATCTTAGAGTCGAGCACACTTGACTCTAGCTTTCCTTCTTGTTGTTGTTGTTGCTTGGGGTTGCTGCTTTGGGTTGCTGCTTGACATGTGTAGCTGTTTGTCAAACGTGTAAATGTCAAATGCGATTGCATACGCAAGACACTTTTTGGGGCACGCCAGCTGTGCGCTGCTGCAAAAGTTTTCCTTTTTCATTGCTTTTTTTTTGGCAGTGCAGAGCAAATAAAAGTTAGCAAGTGCCACAATGCGACAGACAACAGAAAAGAGCAGCAGCAACTTGCACCTGAGACTGGCACATGACTTGGCGACACTTGGCGACACTTGTTACTTAGCAACGAGCAACCAGCAACCAGCAACGAGCAACCAACGACTGCAACCAGCAACTACAACAAAGGTCAGCTACGTGTTAAACGTATTTGCTGCACTTGAAACTTTGCCCCAAAGCGGATTCGCTGGACGACTAAGTGCATGCGGGATTTCAACTTTAAACTCTTACCCCAAGCGTTGCTCTGATTGAGTTGTGGACAATCACACACAGACACTCACACGCACACGCACGGATCAAGAGATTACGCAACAGAACTAGAATGATAAAAGCAGCTAACTGAGCAGCAAAAGGGTCGAGAGTGGGAGAGAGAGAGAGTGAAAAAATGTGTGTGTATTGCCTGGCACTTACTTTTGTTACTCACTGTACTTGCTGAGGCACTTGTGTGGCAAAAGCGAGAGGCGAATTTCGCCGCTGTCGCTGCTGCTGCTGCTGTTGCTGTTGCTGCTGCTGGGGAAATAACATATGAACATAATAAAGTTACGCATAATAACATGAAAATTATCATAAACATGGCTCGGGGACAACAAACAGCAAGAGCAACAGCAACAAAACGAGAGCAACGGCAACGGCAACAACATCCTCAACAGGCAACGAAAACAGCAAATAACAATTTTGATGGCGTTGCCAGCGTCGTTGACTCCATTTTTGTCATACTGCCGAGCACGCAAAGAAATGAAAAGCACGTTGGCATGCCACACCTACCATGCACACACACAAACACACACACACATGCATACACTCCTTCCACACACGTGCTTATATGCATGTTTGAACAAACTAAAGAGAGACGCTGAACTCAGCTGCTTAACTATTAAATATCCATACACAAAAATACATACATATATAATATTTAATGCCGCAGAGCAAATTGATTAAAGCAAATTTCTATTTCTTTATTTACATTTGTTTTTATTTGCTGCACTTCTGCTTTTGCATATACTTCAATATTTTCTTGCTGAAAATTTGAATTTGAAATCTCCTCTTTAGCAGTTGCTAATAATTTTGCATGCTTCTTCGTCAGCAACGTTAATTAAAGAAGTTAGACTTAAAGAGTTCCATTTGTATTTGTATTTTACAATATTATTTTTTAATATTATCATTATTTCATTGCAATGATTAATTACTTATTGCAATGAGATGACCCACAGAGACTAATTTAACAATATATATTTAGTTTTCTATAGCATAAAAAGCATACAAAATATTTTGTAATATATGGTATTTTGGTTTAAGAAAAATAATCTGCTTACATGTTGAAAGTTGATAAATGGTAAATGTTGACTGTTGACTGTTGAAAGTGGACAATGGGATTCTTAAATTGTTATTTAAAAATAATCTGCGAGAGCGTTTAGTAACTTAATCGATTGAAATTTTGAAAATTTTAAGTAAGTTTTATAAAATTTATTGACATTTCTTAGTTTGGCAAATCTTAGTGAATTTAAATTTCAAAACATTTTTTAAACTTGTTTCAAATAATTTGATTTTTATTTTCAATTTAGAATTTATGTTTGTAGTTCTTAGTTCTTATATCAATAAATTTTGATGAAATTGCTTTCAATTAATTTCACTCTAACTAATTAGCAAACACTAACAAGATATCGAGTTATTATCCGCAAACAGTACGATGAAATTCAGAGCATTTTGTATAATATCCATAACATTCGATCCGATGGGGAACGAGTTGATTGCGCAGCATGAAAAATATGACAAGAATAATGCGTATACGCCGCATATACATGTCAGACCTTGGCTAGGCAGCAAAGTGAAAGAAATTGCCGACAGCGTCTGCATTTTTATGGCCCACTGCTGATATATATTTTTTGTTTCTGTTCACTTTATATTCGCATTTCATTTTCGTTGTGCGTTGCGCGTTGTGCGTTGTTTCTTATTTTTGTTGTTGAAAACGCGTATTAAATAATTGCCATGCATTGGCAGGCCAAAAGCCCAAAAGAAGCAACTGCAGCAGCCATCGAAACGCATCGCGAATGCAACTTAAGCGTGCGAGATGCAGATTTAAGCTGGTATCCACGAGGGGTGAGGGAGGTAGTTAATATGTGGGTGTGGCTGAAGCATATACCATATACCATTTACCATCCACCAAAGTATAGGAGGAGGAGCTGGTGCAGGAGGAGAGTCAGTGCGTTAGCTGTGCTCACTGTACAGTAAACTGTTAACCGCAGCGCAGTCTGTGTGGACGGTGTGTATTAATGGCAGCAAATATTGATTCCGATGCTTTTGCCTCGAGTCTGGCTCTGGCTCTGTTGCATGTTTGCGGTCATGCATAAAAGACGCTCGAATTTATATACTTAAAATTCTCCCTCTCTCTCACACACATACACACGCATGCAATTAAGTTACTTGCAGAATTCACGCAGCTGCTGAGAAACTGCTGTGTAATCTACAAAAAAAAAAAAAAAAAAAAAATAAGCAAATTCGCTAACCGAGGCCACAATAATTGGCCTGTGGGATTTGAACGATGACTGGACGCAACACTAAAGCAGATGTCATAATTAACGCATGAATCGTGTATTAATTGATTAAATTACATGCGCTTAATTACAACATAAATATATATATATATATATATATATATATATATATTTGCAGGCCGAACAATTAATTGCCTAAAAGTTAAGGTGCAGGAAGCAGGATTATCTTCTAAATATGTTTACCCAAAAGATAGCCAAAACAGCCTAAAGACAAATATTGCTTTCATCTTTAGCTGACCAGCTTTAAAGCACAATTTGAATTTATGTTGACTCCCCGTGGCGTAAATTATTTAATAATATTTTACAGCCAACCAAAAATACCTTTATGTTGCTTTATGTTTTTTATTACTTTGTTCATAAGTTCAACAAAGACTACAATTTGTGCTTGATTAAAAAGGCAATTTATTTTGTTTTCATTTTTTGCTGAATGGCAATAGAAAAAAAGTGCTTTGCAGTTAAGATAAGGAAAAAGAGTCACAAGAGTTTTTCTGGCCATATATTTTGTGGCACGCTCGAAAAGTTGACAAAGTTTAAATAAACTGCATAAATTAAATTTGCGGAAATAATTTGTGTACCCTTTTCTCAACATGATTAATGGCTAGAAAAATAGGAGAAACATTTTATTTGAATTTTAAGATGTATTCCACTTTTTGTTAAGAATTAATAGACAACAAAAAACATTTCACTTAAATTAAGGTTCCATTAAAGCTTTGCTTGAAAGTGACTTTATGGATATATTTACTACTATATTATGTTGTTGATTGGGGAAGGCAGAATGCCACGCCTATCAATGTCAGATATTAGCGCGTAAAATATTCACATTTTTCACTTAACGGCAATTTGCAAGCGCTGTTCTCGATGTTGTTGCTGCTGCTGCGAAGTCAATGCCGCTGGCCTGAAAAGTGATTAAACAATTTCATTAATTTTACGTTTACGTTTTACGCTGGCTGAGAAACCCCGTTTTTGCCGATATGCCTGCCTGTTGCCAATGGCAGTGGCCAGAATAGCGGAGGCTCTTAAAAACCCAACGGCCACTTCAGCCCACCTCAGAGTCAAATATTATTAAAATTTACGAGAGACTCCCGCAAATGCCTTTCTTGCAAAAGTTTTCTTCTTCGGCGAGCTGTGGGCGAGCGAGCAAGGACGAAAGGAAAATGAAAGAGCCACAGAGATACACAAAAAAAAAAAGTTGAGAAGTTTGTGGAGAAGTGGATGTGAAAGAGGCATGTGGAGTGGCCCTCGAGACGCACCGTTTGCATTAATGGTGCAAAATCAAAAAAGTGAAGAAAAAACACAACGAGAGGAGAAGAGAAAGGAAAAGAAAATAAAAGCAATTTTCGTCAGTCGAGAAGAGCAGAGCAGAGAGCAGAGCAGAGAGAGAAGACGAATGCGAAGCCAGCTGCGATTCGAGTGCACTTTGAACCTAAAAGCATAAGCATCGCAGCCTCTATCACTTGCCCTCGCTCGCTCGGTTCCTTTCGTCTCAGTGTCTTTGGCAATTGATGCAGGTGCTGGTGCTGGTGGGAAACAAAAGGAAATTGTTAAATTAAGTGCTTGGCAAGCGGTAGGCGGAACAAATGAAGGCGGCAATGCTGCCCAGGTTAGTTTAAGGCCAAAAGGAGGGAGGAGGCCAAAGTTGAAGTGCAAGGCGTTGCCACTACGAAACCAACAACCAGCAATGGTTGGTTCGTTGCTTGGTTGGTGGAGAGCGAGTGAAAGTTTTTAATTTACTATGCCACACACTCTACACACACACACACACACACACACACACACACAATCGCACAGTCTGACTAATCGGCACTGCAGCAGCGACAACTTTTTCATTGCCTACTTTTTGGGGCGCGCCTCAACTTGTAATCAACGCGCGGTTGCTGCTGCCGCGTTGCACTTCGAATCTGTGCCAGCAGCAACAGCAGCTGCCTCCTGTTACACACTTCTTTCATTCTAACGCAGTCAGAGCAGTCAGAGCTGCTCTTGTTTTCGATTTCGCTTTCGACTGTGCACGAGGCATTCGAGTGGAAAATTAAATTCACTGACTGTCTGCGCTGAGAATTCCACCCGAAATCCAGTATCCCGAATTCAGAATCCCCAAAACGAATATACAGCAAGTCTACATCCAACCCCCCACCCATTGTTTTTGCCACGCCTTTACGCCTAACTCAGTTCAAGTTGCAGTTGCAACTGCCTTGCGATTTCATTCAATTTTTAGCAAGTGCTGCCTGCCACTTAATTTCCGCCAAAGTTGGTAATTTGCCATCGAGCGAAAAAGAGCGAAACGAAGCTGACTTTCAATGCTGTATGTATATAAAAGTGTTTGGCAAACGACGATTCTCTTTTTCATAGACAAACGTGACGCTGACGTCGCCAAATTGAATTGTAATCTGTGTGGTTCAGCGACGTTATAAGAGAACGAGACAGCGGAAACGGAAGTTTGTAAGAATGCAGCGTTTGGTAGGCATACACCACAAAGCGAGAGAGATATCTCTGAACAATATTGACGACGACTCGTGAAAGGCAATGGCAAAGGCAAAGCCAAACCAGTGGAAGCTAGCAGCAACAAATTTAGCCAGCTCAGACGCCCAGCGATGCGCACAAAATCACTTCCGATGAGATTTCAATTTTGCGATTACCTAATTGACACTCAAAGTAATGGAAGCTGCCTTCCTGCTGCCAGTTTCTGCCCTTGCTCCCTCACTCTCACTCTCTCTCTAGCTCTGTCTCTCTTGTTCAGCTTCAGTCGCTTAATGAGAGACAGAGTCAAGCCTATGAAGCGCAGCGCTGTTTAAAGCCGCTTTAAGCTTGAACAACCAAGTGTCGAGTCGACTAATCAGCTGACTACCTAATGAAAATTGCATTACGAAACTTATCGTTGGCTTAATTAGATGCTCTCGTTCTCGCTATCTCTCTCTCTCTCTCTCACTCTCTGTCTCTGTCTTGCTTGTTATGCAAAATGACAGGTAAATGCGGGCGAAACTTTCGCTGATTTCATACCAAATAATTGATGTTGACAACAACAGCAGCAACAGCAGAAAGTTGTTAAATTTTATTAATTAGCTTTCAAATCAATAACAATAATAACAAATCAAACACAAATTGCAGTTAATTAAAAAGCAACAAAATCGTATATAAAAATATCTCTAAATATAGTTGTAACATAACAACAGATATGAATTCTATATATATATAATGTATCTGTATCTGTTTGCAAGTGCAACGGAAATGGCCTAAAATTAAATGCTCATATCGTTGTCTGCTCGTTTTTGTGTGTGTGTGTGTGTGTGTGTGTGTGTGTTTGCATAAAGCTTTTTATGATTTCACATTTTACATTTTACATGGCAAAAACAGCAGCAACAAAAAAAAGAGATCATAAAATGGTGTCAAGCTATAAAACCCGGCGGCAGCAACAACAACATTTTAGTCATAAAAAAATGCTTATGACAATGCTCTGCTCTCCCTTCCACTTCCCGCCCTGAATGCTTTGCCACGTTTTCAACACGACTCTCGACGTGTTTCATTCAATATGAAAATTAAATTTTACGCTTAAAAATATGCATAAAATGTGTTGGAGCAAGGAATCTATAGAGCTGAGTTCACAGACGCAGAGAGAAAGAGAAAGAGCTAAAGCACAAAAGTGCCAAGAAAAAGGACCCTCAATAAGTACCGACCGAAACGCATACCAGAAAAAGTTGCTAAAACTTTGCCACGCGCATGTGTATGTGTGAGTGGGTGTGCGTGTCTATGTGTGTGCGTGTCAGGTGAAAAAGGTGTTGTCGACCCTGTCACATGCCGCTTGCTAAATCGACTGCGAAATTTACAGGCAAATTTGTAGCTACAACAACAACAAATACAAAAATACTGACAGCCAAGCGCAACACAACACGACACGGGGCAACAAAAAAAAAAAAAAAGTGCAGAACGAAGTAAAACGAACCATAACTGAATAATAAAAACAATAATGTGTCGCAAATTGTGCGCGAATGAATAAAACACAACGGAAGTGGGGCCATAAAAACTGCGTTTAAAACTGCCCAAAAATTCACTCTTTGCAAAAATTCACTCTTTGCACACACACACACACATACACACGCACACAGCCTCATAGAAGATGGACTAAATATGCATTGCTGTCATTTCGCTTTTAGCTAACTGTTAGGCGGTTAGCTCTCTCTCTACTTTTGATGTTGCTGTTGTTGTTTCTGTTTGCTCTGGCCAGGATGTATAACATTTTATGATACAACGGAAAACTCGGCTACTTCCTTCCGTCACAGTTTCAACATGTTGTTGTTGTCAAAGCCATCCTCTCGAAATGCTAAAGCGCGAGGGCAGCTCATTAAGACTATTAACTAAATAAGTTGTAAATATTACTATATGGCAAAGTGCTGAAGAAGTGTGACTAACCTTGATGGTGTTAAGAAAGTTCACCAGCTTTCTTTAGTATATACATTTATGTTGATATAGTTTGGGTGAGTTTTTCAAATTTGTGAAAAAATATATAATGCTATAACATACAACATAAAATATGTATAAGTAATATAAAAATATATTATATATTGAAACATTTAAAATTGTTTATATTAATAAATATTGAAATATTTTTTCTAGCTTTCCTAAATTTTTTAATAAATATGTACTCAGAAAATGTATGTAACTATAGTTTTTATGTTACTTAGGAGATAATGACAAAAAAAACGCATACTTCAATTTTATCTTAGCTGTTTTGGCCTACAATTCGGTATAGTTTAGTGTATTATGGTATATTTTGAATGAAGTATTATATAAATATACTAAAGTGACATACATTTGGTTGGTATATTTTTGTATATATAGTATTTTGTATTTTATTATTTCCTGGTATATTCATTTGGTATTTTATAGGATTAATACTTTTGCTTCTATTACAAATTCAAAAAAAAAAAAATTCATCAAATTATAGCAGTCGAATGAATGACTATTTATGCTCCTACTATAAAAACTATACAAAATTATGTTGATGCATTCAACTGTTCTTGATTATCTTCCATAAGCCTACCCCAATTTTAGATTTTAGTATAGTATTTAGATTGTTAGCTATTTATGCACCCACTACAAATGCAATCTGACATATGAATGTTGTTGTCCATAAATTTAATTTCCTTACACTCATAAACAAACAGCAAATAAACTTCGTAAACTAAGCTTTGCTGATTTAAATACTGATTACTGATCCAGGATTTAAATACTGTTCCTTAAGATTAAGTAAAATCAATTTTCAAATTTATGTTAATCTTGCAATTAAAAGCCAACCTCAAATTTAACTCTTAAAGCTGTTTAAAGTAGAGTATTTAAATTATTGACTGCTACAAAAAAGGCAATTAAACTGCTAGCAATAAATACTGCTGCAGCTTTAGTGAAATTTGAGGAACTTTTTGCCACTCGAGCGTTGAATAAACAACTTAAGCAGCAGTAAAATAATCAAGTAAGCTGCTTATAGCATAACTATGGCAAACTAAATGTCAGCATAAACACAAAATATGCCATGAATATATTATGAGCAACCCTCGCAACCCGTCCAAGATTTTGTGCTGTGGCTGACCGTCCTCCTTCTTCAGCTCAAGAGTTGGAGTTGAGCACCTGAAGACCCGACTCTGACTATGTGAATGTGTGCTGATGTGATGCTGCTTTGCTGTGTAGTCCTGCGCCTAATGTCCTGTAATTGATACGATAGTAAGCAAGATAGTTGTGTAATGGTGAGAGGAAGTAAGGGAACTGGAGCTGCTGCTGATTGATGGGCTGCCAATGATGGGCCATGACAGATTTTGGGACAGCTTGACAGATGCGACTTGAGCTCAAACTGTTTTGGTAAAAGGAAATCGTAAATCGGAAATTCTAATTGGGATGGCGACTCACATCACAACAAATGATGGGGCAGACAGATGTGTGTTAATTACACATTTATAGCAGGCAGATTGGATTGCAACGAGAACACAACAGTTGCAATTAGTTTTAAAAGCACGCGCAAAGCTAATAAAAGATCGGATTCGATTGCGTTTGCGTTTGGACGAACGCATTTACGGCTCGTTTTGTGCATAGCTCCGAAAATTGTAAACACGTAAAGGAACGGTGGCAAATTAATGAAATTGTCAATTTATTCACACATCGTTTATTTTCACGTCACAACTGTCCAAAACAAAATGGCTGTCGTTGCACTTGATAGCGATAACGATAACGACGATGATGAAGATACAGTTGACAATGATGATGATTGTGTTGATGATGCTGATGATGATGATGATACTGTGCTGACAGTGGCTCAACTGAAACAGGGTGCAATAACAATAACAGAGCGTTTACCATTCAAACGGAATGAGACAATCTAGTAGCCAATTTAGTCGTAATGGCAACAAAATGTCACTTGAGTCTCTGCTGCTGTTGATGTTGCTGTTGCTGTTGCTGCATTGCAAACAGCAATAACAGCTGAAAGCCATAGGCCGACATGTGATAGAGAAAGAGCGAGAAAGTGCGAGAACAATCAGAGTGTAGAGAGCAGAGAGCAGCAATGAGCTTTGCTGGGCAATGCAAACATTTTTTTCCAGCTCGTTGCCATTTCATTTCGTACGTACGTATGTCTGTCTCTCTGTGTGTGTGTGTGTGTGCTTGTGTGTTTTTGTGACATGCCTAAATACTGATAACAACAACAACAACAAGAACGACAACAATGAGACTAACAAGAAGACGAAGCGTACACGTCGACGTGCGTGTTGACATGAAGTTGTCGCCTTTTGTCGTCGTCCCCATTCGTTTCATTCCATTCGCTCAGTTTGTTTGCCAACTTTTTCGTCCAATCTTGTCCCATCCTGTCTTGTTCTGTCCTGTCTGTCAACAAATTTAGCAATTGGCCTTCTCATATTTGGCCATTAACAGCAACAAGAACTCAACTCGAACTCAAACTCGAACTCAACTTGAATCGTGTTGAGGATTTAAATAGCAACACTGAAACTGAGCGCTCTTTGATGGACAGTTGTTGTTGTTATTGTTGTTGTTGTTGCTATTGTGCTGTGCTGTGTTTGGCCTCTTGAATTAGCCACGTTAAGCATCAAAAACAATAACAGCAAATGCCGCAGCCACAGTCGCAGTCACAGTCGCAGCAGTAGCTAACATTTTGAAAAATGTTTTGCCCTGCGGTCTCCCACAATACCCAAAAAAAGAAGAAAAAAAAGCGAGAACGCAAAAAGAGGCCCAAAACAATTTTCAAGCACTTTTGGGCTTGTAAAGCAATTTGTTATTGTTGCCGCTGCGGTGGCGTCGCCGTCTGCTGCTGTTGCTGCTGCTACTGCTGCTGCTGCTGCCACTTGTGTGCCACGGTGCGTATGAATAATGACAATTGCCAGTCGAAATGGCGTGAAACAATTTTAGTCAGCAACGCTGCAAAGGTGTTGCCTTTCCATGTGTGTGTCTATTCAACAGCTGCAACTTCATTTTTTGCCCCAAAAAAGTGCGGATTGCCACTCAAAATTGGAAACGTTGAGTGAAAGGTGAATCTTTTGTGTTCGCTCTGCCTTTGTTGCGGCTTCGCTGCTCCTTTTTTTTTTTTGAGGTTTCCCTCTTCATACCCTGCATATTGGAATGCCGGGAATATCTAAAGCAATTGTTGAACACTATTTTATTAAATTTATTAACACACATAACGACATTAAACGTATAGCTTTAAAATTAATTCTTTATGTTCCAATTTATTTTATTTTTTGGTATTTATGTTATAGTATTTGTAGTATTTATGGTATTAATAGTATTTACAGTATTCATAGTATTTATTGTATTTGTAGTATTTATGGTGTTTATAGTATTTATAGTATTTATAGTATTTATGGTATTTATAGTATTTATAGTATTTATAGTATTTATGGTATTTATGGCATTTACAGTATTTATAGTATTTATGGTATTTATAGTATATATTATAGTAGTTATATAGTAGTATTTTGAATATTTAAAGTATTTAGTATTTTTTTGGTGCTCAGTATTTATTTTCGATTCTTAGTATTTATTTGAAGTATCCTATAACTTAAATTCAATTATTCATTTATAAACTACATTTTTCAAAATGAGTTTTATTAAATTTAACTGCAGAATACTATTTTTATTATCGTTAAAACTCTATAAAGTAATTATACTAACTATACTCATATAACTAAAAATTATGTCTTTACTTAGTTGCTGCAGTTTCCAAAGTTAAAAATTGCAATAGCACAAAGCTAAATAATAATTTATTCCTTGGCGAAATTGAAATAAAAATACTTATAAAAATAATGTAAATGAAATGTGAATTATAAAAGTAATGTAATGTAATAAGCAGAGACAGCATAGTTTAACAACTACAATATCAAAATTAGTTAGGTTAAGAATATACATATGGGCAAATCCCACGTGTCGCACGCTACATTCGCACGATTTTAGCTAATGAAAATCAATTTTTTGGGGGGTTTTTTAAAGATTTACCGTAAACTTTTGTTATGTGTTTAGAGTGAATTGAGAGTACTTTCGGAGGGTATAAGATTCAATTTCACTGGAGTCACTGTTTTGAAAATAATTAATAAAATTGTGACGTGTCGCACGTTACATTAAGTGGAAGTTAGTTTCAAAATTTTCATTTCAAACGCAATTTTGAGCAAATTCTGCAAAATAAACCCTATGAAAGTTAATATCCTAAAGAAAGTTAAGAATATTAGAAGACAAAATCCGATCGTTTGGTCTTAATAATGTTTATAGATTTTTAGCAAAGCCGTAAACCCATTGTGTCGCACGCTACGTGTCGCACGCTACACTTTTTCCGCTGACATTAACATAAGACAAAAATCTTTTAATTTGAACTAAACATTATTTATTATATTCATAAATGTGCTTCACAATTATTTCAACGTGATTTACTTTAGATTTGTATGTGAGCCCAAGCAGAGGCAAAAAATTGTGAAGAATACAATAGGGATTTGAAGGTGTGCGCAGAGCACGAATTTAAGTAAAATTATGAAAATTATAAATAAAATTGGGTTTGATACAAATTTGTGCATTTATAATGATCGAAATTTCTTTTTTGCTTTAACTTCTTAAAATGCCATATCTACTTTAATGTTCCATACAAAGAAAAATTACAAAATGTGAAATTTAAAAATTGGTCGCTGGTGGACTGTTTCTGGGATTTGCCCATATGTTGTCTTTCTCTTTTTAAAGTCGAGCGATCCCCTGTCTCTAGAATCCTCTGGCCAAGCGAGAGACACACGAGACTCCAATCATTTTTCCCTTTTTGCAACTCTAGCAACTGCTCTCCATCATTTTAATTTTTTGGGCTACGCTTCTCGTTTTTGCTGTTGCTGTTGCTGTGGCAATGGTTGCTGCAGTTACTTTTGCTGCTGCTGCTGTTGCTGTTGCTGCCGTGCTTCTCGATTGGGGGTCTGCACACACTCAAGAGTCGCATTGTGTTTGCGTTGAGTGCAAAATGTGTTGATGATGGCGTTGATGCAACCATGCAATGTCACGCTCATGTCAACTGTCAGATTGTTATTGTGTTTGGGGTCACGAATAGGCATAAATACCGAAATACTGGACTCGCCAGATATGTTAGTTGTAATCGAGCATGTGCCAAATGTCCCGCTTTAAGAGGGAGATATAGCATTTGAAAAGTGGCAAACATTCTCGTATACAATTCGTATTTCTTTTTTTTTTTTTTTTTTTTTTTTGCTAGCATAGCATAAATGTCAATGGCAAGTTGCAAGTTTGCAAGTGGCTCAGTAGCTACCTCAATGGCTTGTGGCTTAGCACAATGCATTGGCAGGTCACAGACAAAGCAATGAAACAAAGAAAAAAAGTCGGAGTACAGAACAGAACACAATCCCGTCTGCAATCAGAGCAAGCGAGTGGACGTGAATAACGATGGCCATTGCCGTGGCTTAGGCCAATGGCGTTGGCGTTGGCGTTGGCGTTAGCTCTCGAGTTGGAGTTGTAGTTGGTGTTGGCAATGGTCATGGCCATGTTTTGCTGGCATGCTTGAGCTTAGCGTTTTGCCCACCCCTCACGCTCTCCTGCTAAAACATGCTAAAACATTGGTAAACTGCCACACACTCAACAGTCAATGGCCAGAAGCGACCGCAGGCACGACAATAACAAACTAAAGCATTGCAGCAGCAGCAGCAGCAGCAGCAACAACAAAAAGAAATGTGCAACCAAAATGGGTTTTATAGCTGCCAGTTGCGAGTAGTAAATTCAATACAGACGCCATCAGCAGCAGCAGCAGCAGCAGCAGCAAAAACAACAACTGTTGCAACACAACTGTAGCAGTGAAAACTGCGCAACTAACGAGAAATGAAACTATGAAATTTATTATAGAACCCTGGCCATTTGGCGTTGCTTTGCGTTGTTGTTGTTTGTTGGCTGTGTTTTGCTGTTGTTGCACTATTTCAAATGTCAAATTTTTATGCTCTCCCGCGGGCAACTACAGCACAATACTAGCAGCAGCGATTGACATTATTGACAGCGGCGAGCGGTCTCGGCAAACGAGACCAAGTTTTGTGCTCATCAACGACAACAACCCTAAACGCAGATCTCGTTACGTTTCGCCCCTCTCGCATTTCTCGCACTTCTCGCAGCCCGATCAACCCGTTCGCCTTTGACAGTAAATTTCAAATTGAATTTATGGCTTTTGGGGTGTTGTCGGCCTGCGCCAGAAAAGCGCTCATCATTCGCCCAGGCGTCCAGGTTCGAGTCCGAACCGGGAGTCGTAGCCGTAGCCGTAGCCAGTAGCTGAAGCGTCGAGCCCAAGCTCCAAACCCGGGGTTTTATGTATTTATGTTTATTTCCATTTTATGATATGCACTGGCGCCTCTTTTTATGAACCGCACGTGGTTCATTGAACCATCTCCTGCTGCTGCTGTGGCACCAGCTGCAAAACCTTCTTCGACTATGTTAGGGACGCAACTCGGTAAGCTTTGATTAGCGCCCAACTTGATTACGGGCTTTAGTTGTTTAGCATCGAGCTTAGCGCTTCAAATTAGTTTCAATTCCTCGGCAATACCCTAGTATTTGTGAGGCGTATGCGTAGATTCATAAACGAAATGCGTGAATCTCTTGTATCTAAGGAAATTTAATTAAATATTTATGGCCATATTGAGTTTATATATCATTCGTGTTGTGTCTCATGAACATGAATATTTAAATGTCAAAATCAGTTTAAATGCTCTTTAAAGTTATTTGCATATTTTACTTTAAATTAGAAGCGCAAAATAAATTCCTAAACTTTCACAAACAGAAAATTCATACAGATAATATTTTTAATTTTTATTGACATTAATTAAATTGAAATATAATATAAATAGTTTTAACATGTTTGTCATTAGCTATTAAAAAGCTTATTTATTTCATTATTAATATAAATGGAGTATGAGATACTAAATTTAATTTTACAGAAAAGAGAATACTCGCTTCTTCCTTCGATTCTCCTAAAACGATAATATAATAATAATAATAATATATAATATAAATATATAATAATAAGTGATAATATAAAGGAATTACGGAAATTTTGCCATTCTTTTTTAGACTACAAAATTCAAATATTAGCTATCATTAGCTGTTTAAAAACGAATGACAATATACAAAATTATGAACATGTTAGAATTTCTCTATTTAGATAAAAATACTTTTTTCAATAATTGGTTTTTGCTATATAATGAAAATAATATAAATGAGAATAAAAACAAATTAATTTATTCTAAGATTCTAATAAATAATATGCTTAGATATCCACCTGACTTTAATCTTTCAAAAATGCATAAAATTTATGAACATTCATTTTGATATATTGTTGATTATTTCACAATAGAAATATATATAATCAATAATTTATCATTTTAAACATTTGTTCGATATGAAATTTGCAGAAAAACATAATTGTTTACAGGATATATGTGAAGTCGTTATTCATTGTTTTGAAAAGTTGCATCAATTTTCGGCTGGTTTTGTGGTTTTTCATTAAAACTAACTTTCTGCTTTTATGTTTATTTCTCTTTGCAGGTAAATAATAACTTGGAAATGGGCTGTGAATGTGGCTCGCACATAAAAGAGCAGCAAGAAAAATTGTAGTTTTCTATTATGGACTAGCCCAAAAGGAGTTTTGGGTAAATTCTGAATGTGAATGGAAATGGAAATGAAAGTGGAAATGGTAATGGTAATGGTAAAGCAGAAGCAGAAGCTAAAGCTGAGACTGAGTCTGAGGCTGAGCCTGCGCCTAAATAAGCCATTTGTCAGGCTTACTAGTAGCGTTATCTGCCAGAGTTGCCACCTCTTTGCACTGTTCTGCTCTCTCTTCTCTCTCTCTCTCTCTCTCTCTCTCTCTCTCTCTCTCTTTGCTGTTAATTACACAGGCAGGCGCACAATTTTTGCCCCTCTGCACATCAGTTGAGTTCACTAGTATACAAAAAAAAAAAGGAAAAAAAGAAAACCAGAGGGCTGCACATGCACCCAATGTCCCAATGGACGGCACAACAACAACAACAACGAGAAGAGCAACAAAATCACAGCCTTTAACACGACAAACATTCATTTCAATTGGTCCGTGGTGGGGTGAGCTTGGGCCTTGGGCTTGGACTATGCGAAGCGTGCCCGAAAAATGAAATTGTAAAATATTTCACAACATATTTTTGTTGGCTGCCAGCGACGTCGTCGTCGTCGTCGTCGTCTCCACTTTAAACAATCCGCATGACCATAAATCCACGCCACAGCGCTCGTAAAAGCCAAATACCCCTCCCTATGCCATCTCCCCTTCCCCACCTCTCTCGTCTACTTGCCTCGCCCTCGGCTGCTCCCTCGAGCTGCTGTTACACACACACTTTTTTTTTGCAACGCCTGCCACATTCTCTTTTTATTTTCTTTTTTCGGCTGTACTTTTATGACGCGTCGCACAACTTTTGACCACTTGGTCGAAACCACGACATTTTAATATCCCCCCAGCAGCAGCAGCAGCAGCAGTGAGCAGCAAGCAGCATCAGCCATGATGTCCCGTGCCTGGCCAGACTCTGTCCACAGGCTCGACGCAATCAGGTCTAGCCTCGACATCGACTATGGCCGAGCTGTCTGCCGCTTGCTGTGGCATGTGCCGCATATTTGTGCACGCCTAAAAATATGCTCAGCCTTTTGCCAGGTTTTTGCACAATGCACATAACTTCGCTTCTCCAGCCTCCTCCGCTCAATTGCACACAGTCTGTATGCGTTGCACTATAGAGCGAGAGAATGAAAAAGCGAAAGTAAGCGAGATTAGTTTGAGTTAGAATTGCGCGCGATTTTCATTGATTTTGGCCGTCAAAGCCGTCATAATTTGTGAAAAATATAAATTTGCATATTAATAACAAAATTCATTAGAGTTCATATTTCATATGTTAGAGTCTTTTTTAATCATATTTAATCATAAAATGCAAAGGCCTTCGGCTTGTGTTAATTGTATGCAGTGAAACAATAGATCGCATAAAAATAAATGATTATATTATATCATGTATAGGCATACCATATTTTTAAATAGTAATATTTTTTTAACTGCTTAAAATACTGCTTATATTATATTGTACTTGAACTAGTTTCAAGTCTATTTTTAAGTATTGATTCAGTGAGGCACGCTCGCCTTTCTTAAAATTTATATATTGGCGTACATTATTTTCCAATTGAAATATTTTTGGATCTGCTAAATGTGCTTTATAAATTTAAGTTCAAGTTATATTTTCTAGTTTTGCTTTTGGCAATATTTTCGATAAAATAAATGCAATCAATACAACCAAAGCAACTAAATTTAATTTACACAAGAACTTATGTTCGAAGTCTTTTTTCAAGAATAAATTCAGTTAAATAACAATTATGCTAGCCATTAAAATTTGAATTTAAAAAAGCAATGATTTTTGTCATATTTTTAATAATATGAATTCCAAAAATACAATAACACTTTCGGCTCGCAAAAAATGATTGTCAACGAAAGTAGAAATGACACAAAGAGTGTGCCATAAATATCAATATCAATTGAATGGCAAAATTACGTTTTCAAGTAGCATTCATGCAAAAATAACTCAACACTTTCTGCTGGCAGAGAAAAGATTGCCAAATTGGTTTAAAGTCGTTCAACACAAAACGTGTGTGCTTGTCTACCTTTTGGAAACAAAAGGCGAAGCGAACGAACGAACAATGTTAAACACAAAATGAGCTTGTAAACGAAAAATGATTATTTATTGCACAATTGAAAGACAAAGCGGTGAGCAAAACATGCGAAACTTTATCTATGCCGATAATTTCGATAAAAATATGTCATAAATTGTTTACGATTGTTGTTGCTCCAGTTGTTGCTTGTTGTTGAGTCAACGGGGGGATTAGTTTATTGAACAATGTGCTGTGCATGCAACACGGAAAATATGTTATGCCTGACCAGTCGCTGCTCTTGCTACTGCTGCTGCTGCCTTTGGGGTATGCTACAAAATATGCAAAACGAGAGAAATATGCGAGCTCATATTTCAATTGCTGCTGGCCAAACAGCTTCAGCTTCAGCCTCTCACAATTCCTGACCCCTTCTTTAACTTTGTGCCCGGGACTTTGGCTGCCAGTCGCGAGTTATGTAATCCAAAAAAGTCGCAGTCAGCTGAGAGAACTCTGCACTTTACGATGGTAACTAATTTGAGTCAATAATTTAATAATGTGCGACTTCAATTTGGCGCCATTTGGCGCCACAAAAGTATTGGCACCACAAATAAATTATTGTGTGTAGGGTTTTGAGGCGACAGTTGGCCAACGATTGACGTGTATTTGCATTTAATTAATGTCACATTTTAAATGAACTGCACTGCAATTGCTTTGTGATGCGTGAGGGCGTGGCGCTGTCTTGTTTAATTTTGATTTGCGACACATTAACGCCATTCGCCAGCGACGTCGTTGTCGTTGTCGTCATTGTCGTTGGGTTACGTATTTGTACAGGCAATTTCATTCAATTGCACCTGCCAGCCAGCCAGCAGGCCAGCAGCAGCCAGACAGACAGACAGACGGACAGACAGACGGACAGATAGACGGACAGACAGACGGACGGACAGACAGAAGGCAGAACAAAAGCGCCGTCTGTCAGTCAAAGGACTGTCGTCGTGGTTAGCAGCATACTATACGCCTCGTCCCCTTCTCGTCTCTGCACATGTTTAATAAACTTAAACAGACGCATGCACATATAAATATATGCATAAATGCATGTGTGTGTGTGTGTGTGTCTGTGTGTGTGCGTATGTCATGGCGAGACAAAGTAAACTTCACTGTGCAGACACGCGTAATTAAATGCAACAACACAGCGCAGCAGCAGCATCAGGATACAGCAAGTAGAGTCCTGTCTATAACCACACACACACACACATACACATACACCCACACCCACACACACAGGCTGTTGCATCCACAATGTCATGTGTGTGTGTGTGTGTGACAATTTGCAACAAATCGTTGCGACATGAATGCAACAGCCAACCAAGCGAACGACTAGCTGACGACCCCAACACCCCACAACCACGCCCCCTTTCACTCCCCACTCTCCCCCGCCCCTCCTCGTGCCCATCTTCCGTGCCCTGTAGGCATCATCAGGCCACACGCCCATTGGGCAGCCACACGCCTAATGCGCTTTTGTCGTGCATTGTTAACAACAACGGCGGCAGCGGCAGCTATGCAACGTGCTTCACATTGCAGTACCCAGTTTTCCTCCCGCTCCTCCCACTCCACCCACTCCGCCCACTCGATTACCCCCATCGAGGTGGGCGCTCGCTGTACACACAATCTCAGTGCCATTCTCGTTGTCGTTGTCGTTGTCGTTGTCGTTGGTCCTCATCATCATCAACGCTGTCAACACGTTGACAGGCGACAGGTGAGGGCTGCTGCTGCTGCCGCTTCTGTTGCTGCTGCTGCTGTTGATGCTGCTGCTCTTGGACACAGCTGTGTGCCGCCGCATTGACAAAGTTGTTAGCCAAAGCATAGGCAACTGGGAGCTGCGAGCTGCTAGCCTGAGGAGCTGAGAGATGCTGCTAGCTGGAAGCTTGGGTGCAGCTTGGCAGCTGGCGATAGAAATGTCTGCAGACACGCTGAGGAGATGATAGAGAGTATGTGTGTGTGTGTATGTGTGTGTGTGTGTGTGTGTGTGTGTGGTTACTTGATTGACTCGCTGCCCGCATTCGCTCAGTGTAGCTTCAGCAAGAGCTGGGCCTGGCTGCATTCTGTAGCAAATGTGTTGCTTCCGTCAATTTGCAACGTTATCTGCGTATTGCTGCTAACCAGACAGGGAGCAGAGGCCAACAGAGGCCAGCAGCAGCAGCAAGAGATGGCTTCTCCCTCTCTCTCCTTCTTTCTATATATCCAACACACACACACATGCACTTGCGCCTGTCAACGCATTCGTGTCGGGGTTTTGTACAATTTCGTGTTTAATTTCCATAATTTATTTATGTGTGTGCGCTGCTCTCAAGCATTAAGCTTAATCACAAGCATCAGCAGCAGCAACAGCAGCCAACGTTGCCCTCTCGTGAGTTGCAGACATGCGAAAGAGTAACCGAAAGCAGCTAGAGACAGCAACAGAGATAGATACAGCCATAAAGTTAGCTAAAGCGATGAAGATAGAGATGTAGACAACTCTAAAAGTAGTTTAAATATCTAGGAATATTTACTTGCTTACTACAAGCAAAAGTAATTGATATTTATTTATTGTTTATTTTATTAATTTTGCTACACAAAAAAAAAAAAGAAAATGCAATATTTTTATAGTTCAATTATAAGTTTATTAAACATATCTGTAATTTATATTTTGACTGCTTGGAAATGAAATCAAAGAAATATGAATCCAAATATTTTTATAAATTTCAGTAATTTGTATTTTTAATTACTACAACATCAACAAAATAATATCATAATATTAAAATCGTACAAAATATATCAAAATATTTGTAATAATTTTTGGTCATGTCTGCCATAAATAATATAAAATATTGTAATATTTTTGAACGTTAACTGTTCCAATGTTCATTACAGATTTCTGTATTTTATATTTTGAATTACTGCATGTCCAATAATTTAAAATTAAATTTCATGGTCAGAGAAATATGTTTCTAAATATTTAAAATAGTTTCGATAATTTTTCGATAAATCACTGCAAATTAACAACTTCCTATATATATCTTAATATTATTAACAATTTCTTCAATTTTTATTTAAAATCACTGCATAATCAACAATTTAAAATCAAAGTTAGAAGCCCCTGAAAATATATCAAAATAACTGTAATAATTTTTATTAATGTCTACCATAAATAATATAAATTTGTGTAATATTTTTGAATAGTTAACTATCCACATTCAAAAGCTAGTTAGGTTGTGTAAAACGCAGTTTACAAATGGATTTGACATTTATGAATTGCTTAAAATGCAGTTCAATCATCACCAGCGAAGCGCCATCAATTTCAATAAAACAATTTCATATTGCGTGCTGAATAGCAATTAATGCGTTCATAACATTTGACACTTGAATATAAAGCGAGAGCAGTATTAAATCAAAATATTAGCAGAAACCGAAACCGAATCCGAATCCGAATCAGCGGCAAACAGATTTTCCATATTGATGAATTGCACATCTAATTGAAAACAATTGATTTGATAAGTGAATACTCGATACATTTTCAAAGTTTAGTTCAATTTGCGATTTGGCAAACTGAGTGCTAATTAAAACCTTAATTAAACTGGGCAAAATGTATTAATTTCCGAATTAATCTCGACATTGAGCTGAGCTGTTAAAGCGGAAAACTGCTTCAGCATTCGAGAGATGAAGTATTAATTACAGAACACCACTCATTAGTAAACATATGAATACATTACTTATATATGTATGTATATGTGTATGTGTATAAGCAAGCTGTGCGTATACTTAATTTGCGTGTTGATATTTGCTTTAAGTTAACAGCACGTTAATGGAATGTTTAGGGCATTCCATTTATTTCTGGCAACTCGTAAATATGCAGCCTTAAAGAGGCCTCATTTGATTTGGCCTTTGGGTTTTATTGAGAGCAGCATCAACAGCAGCAGCAGCTGAGAGAGTAGTTAGGACAAATGCTTAATAATATTAGGTGCAAATTAAATAAAAGAGATGAGAAAAGAAAAAACTCAACCAAATACGATATCATCGGACAACAGCAGCAGAAGCAGCAGCAGTTACTGGGGCTTTTTATATCTTTGCTTTCATTTCGTTTTGCATTGCTTTGTTGTGGCCCTAATTTGCATGCATAAATATTTCAAAAGGGGCGCTCAATCTGCACAGCAAAAGCAACAGCAACAGCAACGAACTACGCAGGAGCCATGACCCAACCGAGGTGGCGAGAGAAGTGAGAATCCTGAACCGAGAGAACCGAGTACCAATTGCCTTTCACCACAGCAGCTGCCCCCGAAAAATGGCGAGCAGGTGTTGTTTTGAAAGCTAATACGTTCCACTGCAAGGGGGGCGAAGGTGGTCAGAGGAGAGGCGCCAAATGCCAGCAAATAAAATGTAATGAAAGCTTCAGCCAAATGAAATTTTAACACAGACGCAGACACAGACAGATACACAAACAGTCAGACAGACAAACAGACAGACAGACGTGAACACACGCATTTGGTTGCGTATATTTTGTTTTGTGTTGAGTTTTGTTGTTTTGTTGTGCAAGTTTTCAATTACTTTGCTATGCAAAAGCTAAAATCACAGAAAGGCAGTTGGCCAACGAAAGAGACAGCACTGCCGAGACCGAAAGAGAGAGTAAGAGAGCGAATGAGTGAGAACTCTAAACGCTTTGCAAGTGAAATTTCTTCTGACTTTGTGCAACCAAAACGCGGTAGTCTAAATGCAATCGCAGCTGCCAAAGTAGCAGCAGCAACAGCAGTTCAAGTTGCATTTAGCAATTTGCTGCTGCTGCAGCAATACGAGTAACTGTTACAGTAACTGCTAATTGGCTTTTAGCTACAACTCACTGCGTGCACAGCAAAGACACGTAATGTCCATTGCAGTGCCTGCTATTCAGATTACACCTCAACGATGCATGTTGAGTATTTTTTGCTTGTGGGTGGAAAAACTGAATTTTCTAGTCTCTTTTCTATGTAAACATTCGATATAACAGCCAGATTTTTTGTGAATTTCAAAAATATATGCCAGAAATCGATTTAAGAAAATGTCTGAGCTAATTTGAAATAAAGAAAATTGGAAATCTAAGAAAGCTATTTAAATTTTGTTTTGTTTGAAGAAAATTAATACCGTAGATGAATAAAAATTTTAAATTTTGAAATCAAATTAGGAATCAAATATATTTTTCTAAAGATTTAAGGTATTTAAATATCATTACAATCTTTTCTCAATTGTTCATTGTGGATAAACTTAATTGTACACATTACGTATACGTAATGCATACTTGGTAGGAAACTACTACTACATATGTGTATGTATATGATTCAATAGGAAAGAAAAGAGTAATAATGATACGTCATTATGATGATCTTTTCATTGTGGCTAAATATGTATAATTCTACATATTACGTATACGTAATGTAAATTGTATATTCCATATGCAACAAAATTACTAGTCACATATGTTTTGAGCAAATAGAGCCAGATTATTGATTCTATATTTTATGGCTTTGATCATTGTAGATAATTTAAAATAAATGCACACATTGCGTATACGTAATCTTAAATTAATTTCCATTACAGCAATATAACTACACACAAAATTAGAAGCAGAGCGGAGAAGGCTTTTAATTTTGCATCATAACTATTTTCTATTACAGATTTCCTTTCCATATAATTAGTATAGTTCGACATATTACGTATACGTATCGAGTAGTTTTCAATTACAGCAGTTGACTTTGCATAGGTAAGACAATCAATTTGATGCGTTTCTATTGGAAAAGTTCGAGTGGAGTTCAAATTTAATCCGCTTATCTTTAATAAACAAACTAGTAAAACAATAAACTTGTTGGCCATTGCATGCAACAGTAAACTTGTGGCGCCACCTAGCGTGCATTGCTTGTACATACGATATGTACATATTTATGTGTGTACTGTGTGTAAGAGCTCTTTAATGAGTTGGGGGCATGTGGAATGTATATGTGTGTGTGTGTGTGTTGCAAAAAATCAGAAGCTATTCACAAGTCACGTAGCTGCAGACCATGATGTTTCACTGAACAGCTTTTGCTGTTACTTTGGCTGTAGCAGCGAGCTTGTTGCTTGTTGTTTTACTCGCTACCCATAGGGTAGAAGGGTATTATAACTTCATGCCTACAGAAAATGTATGGAACAAGCAGAAGAAGGTATCTTTGAGTTAATGAAGAAACAGATTAAAAAGGTAAAAAAAGCCAGTTTGTCACGTTTCTAAGTATATCCAAAGTATATTATAGTATGTCCATATACAAAATAAAACTTTTCCTACATTTTAGTATAATTTGGGAATATTCGTTTATTCGAATAATACCGCACAGTATGCCCTCAATATTTTAAGTGTAATAGTATACCAATATACCAAATAGAGCTTTTGGTATATTTTAATCATTTTTTGGTACATCAGTTAAGTATATTTAAAAATTAATACCTCAAAGTTTGTACTCTATATATTAGATGAAGTAATAAACATATATACTATGACATACTGTTTTCTTTTAATTCGAAATGGCTACCGAGTATCTCATAGTCGAGCAAACTCGACTCTAGCTTTCTTTCTTGATTTCATTGTTGTATCTTACAACTTTGTTGAACTTCAAGAGTAGATTTAATAAATGACTAATTATTCGCCTAGTTGCATATCAGTGCATAGCAACGTATCGCAGTCGCTATCGTTGTCGTTATCGTTATCGTCATCGTTATCGTTATCGTTTTTCGTATCCGAAGGATACTGTTAGCCGTAAATAGTGCCTAAATGCGTGCATATCCGGTTGCACAGCGTCGGACAGGTGGCAGAGGCGTTGCTCGGGGCGTGGGCGTGGCATCAACACGCAAGCAACTTGGCTGCTTGCATGCATGCATGCTTTCGTCTGAAAGCATTCGAAGTCGAAGGCTAGGCGTTAAAAAATGCACTATTTGCAACACTATTTAATGGCAGCAACATCAACATTAACAGCACCAACAACAACAACAACAACAACTGTAGCAGCAACAGCAAAAACAATGGCATTTCGGGCTACGCCTTTTGCCACCCAAACGCGTTCAGCGAAATTGAATTCAATTTTTATGTTTTTCGCTTAATGCGTTCGGTGTTGGGGACTTTGCTATTAACTTTGCTTTCGCTCCAACAGCAACAACAATGCAGTAGATGCAGATGCCGAGTTGAAGAAGAAACTCATTTGGTGTGCGCACTTCACACGGATGAGAAAGATGAGAGCCCAAGCCCAAACCCAAGCCCAAGCCGAAGCCGAAGCTCAGTGAATGTCTCTCCCTCTCTTTCTTCGCCTCCCTTTGAGCTTCCCTTGGCAGTTGGCTTGCAATTTCGAAGCAACGACGCGTCGCCAGCGTTGTCGTTGCAGTCTGTGTCAAGGATCTCTCGGTGTTCCATTTTCGTCTATCTCCAACTCACTCGCACTTGCACTCGCACTCTCACACACCGTTCTCCCTTTTCGCACTTGGTTTATTTTCTGTTTTTGCTGTTTTTTCTCCCTTGCTACTTCGCACTCGTTTGCATTTAAAGTAAAAGTCGCAACATTCATTTTGTTGTTTGTTGTGTGAATAGAAGAGAAGCAAAACGAGAAAAAAAAACAGCACACACACACACAGACATACATAAACAACAGCTGGGCACTAAAATTTAACAGTGTCGCCCACAGTCGCGTCTGGCAATATTATGTATAGCTGCAAGCAGCGTGTCGGGCGACACAACCCTGGAACATAAATATGCATAAAAATGTCGCCTCATTCAGCGCTTTTATTGCATTTTACGTTGGGGTCACTGCCTCGCTGCTGTTGCTGTTGCTGTTGCTGCCTCCTTCCTCATCTCTTCGCTTCTCTTCTCTTTTCGCTTGCCACTGTATATGAAGTATATTTTTATTGCTGCCACCTTCTGAGGACGAAGGAGAGTCGTGCGTTTGCCGTCCAAGCTAATATTCTATTTAGTCGCAGTCGTAGTAGGCACACAATATTATGATATTATGACGATATAGTCTGCAGATATGCAATGCAATTCGCTATTGCTTTTGTCATTTAAAGCGGCACTTTAACGTTTGTGTGTGTGTGTTCTGGTTGCTTGCATGACAAACGTTTTGCCACTGACAGTTTTGCGAAGCAAACAGCAAGCAACTTCAGTTTCAACTCGAACTCGAAACTCTTAAGTTACCCGCAAGTAAATGCATGGCATATGGAGCAAGGAGCATGGAGCAGGGAGCGAGGCGATACCACCTGAGCACCACCTATATTGCATGCCAACAAAACATTTTTAGCCAGCGGCGGGGCGAAACTTTGAAGTGCCAACCAAACCAAACCAAGCGAACCGTGCCAAGCGAACGAATGCCAATGGAGGAGCTGCTTCTGCTGCTTGGCTCAAGTGCATTAGTTTGCAATTTACTTTGCAGTTTATGAACTGCCTCAGGTTGAGGTAATGTGCATTATTTTGGTTGCTGCCAGTGTGACCAAGCCATAAATATATATCACACACACACACACACACACACACACACATACACAAGTGTCTCCTTGTATAATGTTTTGCTACCCTATCGATTTTAGCATTTAACAATGCGCATTTCTCTCTCCTCTTATTAAAATTTGCAGCTCATATACATATGTATATTTTGCCAAGCTATTTTGTTAATTTATTTCCAACTAAATAATTAGCCATTTTGTGAAAACAAAGCGGCTAATTAAACTCTTAGATTGCCAAAAATGTTTGCTCTCCAATTGTTTTGCAAATATTTGATTTAAACTTGTCGCAAAAATGCATTTGAAATTTCATTAATTCTATTTGCACTCTAAAACGCTCTGGGAAATTCATTAGTCAAACTGACTCGATGTCAATTTTAATAACTATAAGTGAAATAACACTTAGTTTACAGCAACTGTAACTGTATATTTAAAGCTGTCGATGTGATTTTCAATGCAGGAATTCTTGAATGTTGAATATTCAATGTGCATTTTAATTTGTTGTGTAGCTAAAGAAACACATAAAATGTTTAACTAGAGAATGAAGCTTTAAACTACAAATTATAAAAATATATAGAAAATAGCAAATAACATATATATTATACATACAAATATGTATAGATATATTTAAATCTGTAATTTATAACATTCAAGTATGAACATTTATAGAATATTGATTACACAAATTAAATAACAATTATTCAAATGAAACATTAAAGTTGTAAAAACCTTGAACTTAGAAATAAATTTACTTTATCGTGCAACATATATAAACAAGAAAAACAATAAATTTAAAGCTGTTGATGAATTATAAATTAATTTATATAGAAAATAACAAACCCTTTTTTCTACATATACAAAAGATATAATATATTTCAAAATGTGTCAGAACATTTATATAGATATATTTTCTACTGAATATTCGATAAATATTTCAATAAGAATTCCAGCTCGAAAGAACTTTAAAACACAAAATTATAGCATAAGAAAATAGCAATCACTTTATTTACATTCAAGTTCGGTTCATTTAGCTCTTTTACAGGGTTCGCTGCAGTCGAGCAGACTTGCCTAGAGCATTTTTTCTCAGGAGGACTGCTCGGTAGCAATGTGGCAAGCATTTGCATTTGAAATGTTTATCGGCTGCACATTTTGGTGTTTTTGTCTTTTACAACTCTGCTGCAATTCTCAATTTGCATGCATATTTTGACAAATATTTTCAAATATTCAAGCTCAAAGCGCAACTTTTTGTTATTGTCATTACATAGATAGAGATGAAGGGCGAAAGAGTGAGAGAGAGAGAAGTTTAGTTTAGATATATAGTTAGTTGCTGTTGTTGTCGCTGCTGCTGCTGATGTTGGTTATTGCCATTGTTGCCGGAATTCCTTAAACGTTTTGCATATTTCATAAACCGAGAATGCTCGCTTAGAGTGAAAACAAAAACAAGCAGTAAAAACAATTGCTTGTTGTTTTTGTTTTTCTCCCAGTTTCCAGTTTTCAGTGTCCATCTTAGTCTCTAATCCCTTATCCCAGACTCTGTCTCCGTCTCCATCTCCATATCCATCTCCATCTCCATCTCGGTCCCAGTCCCAATCCACAGTCCCGGTTGCTGGGCAGTCGTTGCCATTTTATTTTGCATCACAAAATATTCATAACAATAATTTGGTTTTAATTAAAATTGTGCCGGCTTTTTGTTATTTATTTATTTGGGTCAAACGCAATTGACAATTTTACAGTTCAGCTTGAAAAGGAAAGGACTCTGCCGACGCAGCCTTTTGCGTACACACACACACACACACACACACACACACACATACTTACCACACATGCATATTTTATTTATAAGTAAACATAAATATATTTGTATATGTTACACGTGTATAAAGCATGTATTCACTTTACCTTCTCGCAAGCTCATAACAATTTAATTAATTTTTGTTTGACTGTTTGACTGACACGATGCTCGTAGCCAGAATTTATTGCTGCTAGTCTGGATTTGTCTCTCTTGGCCCCAAGGCATTTAAGACCATTTAATTGACCAGGTTTTGCTCAATTCAATTGCATTAATTTTTTTTTTTTTTGCTTGCCATAATTTACATTTATTTGCTCGCAAAAAAAGATTATAAAAAATGTTCACAAGTTGCAATTTATTTCAACTTGAAACGCAATTCATCTAATCGCACGCCTCCATACAGATTAATGTCCTTCGTGGCGAAGGAGGATGAAGGAGGAAGAATGTTAGGAGTATGTCTCGAAGACTGATCGAGCTAACGGCGCTTAAATTACCGACGCCGACGAAGCGGAAGTGAAAAATAACACTTTGTGCGCCAAAGTGGCGAATTTAATATTTCCGCTCCACTGGCCACGCCCCCACTCGCCTCCCCATTCACGCCCACAATGCAATGGCCACCGTTTGGTCATTTTCTAGCCTCCAGGTCAAAACAGACTGTTGTTGTCGTTGCTCTGGCGCCACAGTTGCCAGCTGACCTGGTTTTTGGGCCAAGCGGCTTTGCACTCATACCCTGGATTGCTGCACGTTTTGCCTGAGTCGATAATGCAACTCACGCCGCATTTCACTCCCCATCCTCCACTTTTGTCTAGGGGGAAAACGCTTAACACGCCTCTGACTCTGATGCGAGATCACTCAATGTCAAATACGAAATTCTCCACAGTGCCAACTACATTTTAAATGCGCAACAAAAAAGTCGATCCTTTAAAAGGTTTTTTTTTGCCTCGACTCTATTTAAAATATGTTAATCTTTTAAAGCAGCAAGAAATTCTAGTTGAATTCTAGGATTCAAAATTTCCCATTTCAATTGGAAGTTTCAAAGTTCTGTTTTATGAGTTATATATTGAATAAGAATTCTTTAAGAAAAGGTTATGAATTTATCTTTTTAAATACAAAAATTCAAGTTGAATTCTATATTTAATAATTACGTATTTTAATTGGGATTTATTTAAACTTAATTCAGATCTAGGAGTTGAATATAGAATAATAATTCTATAAAAAAGGTTATGAGTTCATCTTTATAAAATTTTAAAATTATAAGCGCATACAAAATTCTGGTTGAATTCTATAATTAAAAATGTTGTATTTCAATTGTAAATTATTAAGCTTACCTTTAAGATAGTTTCAGCAGGATATAAACTAAATTCAGTTCTAATTGTTGTGTGTTATTCTATAAAAAAAAGTAGAGAATTTATCTTCGTTAATATATTTTTTTAAATATAAGTTTAATGATTTATATATAGGTTTGAAAATATATGTTATAACTTTATTGTGAAGACAGACTTCAGGCTTAATTTCAACAAGGCAAGAATCCATAAAAAAAATTTAAGATATTTGAGCTTTAGTAGTTTTATTCAACAAATTTATAAATGGCAACATTGACTATGAATAAAATGATTACATAATTATTGTATTCATTTATTATTGTAATATTCTACTATTATAAAAAAAATGATTCATAATTGAATATTAAACTTTATTGAACAAACTCAAACGTTTGCCTTAGTTTAAAAGCTGTCTTTTTTGACAATTCAAGTTATAGATATTTTTAGTGAATATTCTTATAAATTTTAATAAATTAGCTACGCATTTTTTAATAAGATTTCAATACAATAAATTTATATATTTTGAAGCTCTTTTTTCAAGTAATGAAATACCACTTTGAAAGTTAATAAATTACTTATTATGCAACAAATTTTAAGAAGCAGCTTTGATAGTTAATAAATTGCTTATTATGCAACAAATTTTGTTAACATTTAAAGACATTAATTAATAACAGCTTAGCTACAGTTTATTGATTAATATGCAACACATTTTCTAAGAAACTTGATAATTATGTTAATCTGCAGTTATTCCCTATAATACTGAAGAGAAAAGCAATGCTTTTATTTTCCTTTTATTTTCCTTTGTAACATCACAGGGTATCTGGAAGTGCAGCACTTTAGATGAGTGGCACTTTTGTTTGTGGCCATTGTTGCTTTGGTAATTGTTGGTTATCCTTTTGCAATGGCGTCGCCGTCGTCGCGTTTTACATTTTGCGGCCGAGTGCATTGAAATTTGGCCATGTGCTGACCCTTAATCACTGGCTCCCTTCTCTCGCTGTTGTTGTTGTTGTTGTTATTCGTTCGTTGGATGGCTGTTGGCCTGTTTGGTTGGTTGGTTGGTTGGGTTAGCTGCTTGGTTGTTTGGCTGTTTGTGTGATGGCAGCTGCAACTGCAACAGTTGCCCCACGGCATGGCAGCCATCGCCATCGCCATCGCCATCGATTATTAACACCACAACACTGGACGGCAAAGGATAGCAGCAACAGCATTGGCCCAAGAGCGTTGAGTCTTAACATCGCGACGCAACGTGTTTGTCGTGATTTACCGCGTGTAGAAAGGAGGAGGAAGAGGAGGAGGAAAAGGAGGCATTGTGTATACTCGAGTGAGGCTTTAAGCTTGGCCCAAAATGCATTTCATCAATTGCAGGCAATTAAAACGCAAAACGCAGCAATTTCCAATAATACGCAGCTGGCGAGCTGCCACACAATGCCACCGCCTCCGCCACCGCCACCGCCACACCCCGTTCCGCCCCACTGCGCGCCTGCTGTTGTTTGTGGTGGCTGCTGCTGCCACCGAAAAAACAAGGCCAAAATTGTTTACCGGGGTCTAATGCTAATTTCGCGCCGTCTGGCTGGCCCATAAACAACAAAGCGCCAGAGAGCAGAGCAGTTTGTTGGGGAGTGTCGAATGATTTCATTTTGAATGCGATTTGGCCGATTTGCCCGATTGCGTTTCATTGCGCTTCAAAAATTTGAAATTAATGTGGCCGACTCTGACTAGTCAGAGGACACGCGCTCTAATTGCTCTCTGCGAAGCAACAGCCAGCAAATTTAAGAATTTTGATTTAAAGCCAATTGCGTTGCACACGCCAAAAAAACAACAAGAAGAAGTTGGCAGCAAACAAGTCGACGTCGACGACGACGACGACGTTGCCCCAAAAGAATAAAACTGACAACAAAAGGCGGAGACGCAGTCATAAAATGGCAGCTGCAAGCAACTTCTTGAAGATGCCACACGCCGCGGCGTCTGCGGCTGTTAAACTTTGCGGTGTCGCGTTGGCTAATGGCGTTGTCACACACACACTCGCACACACACACACACACACACACACACACACACACGCAGCTCAGCATACAACAACACATGCTTTGGCGAAAATGGCAGACGACACGAGCGGAAATGCTTAGCTGGGATTTCTTGCAACGAGGCGACGCTACGATCCAAAAGGCAGGGCGCTGACAATGTCATTTGTTTCCGGCTACGTGCACTTTGCACGTGCTTGGTCAGCTGTTGTTGTTGCTGTTGCTGTCGCTGTTGTTGCTGTTGCTGCTGACAGTGTTGCCAGCGATGCTGCTGTTATTGTTCCCTTTGCTTCAGCACTCTCTGCTTCAACTGTCAACAAAAGTTTTTCCACCTAAAATGCTTGTCACCTGCTGCGTTTGCAACTGCAAACCCAACTTCAATTAAACATAATTTGTGCAGTTTATAAGCGCCAGCCACAAACAGCAGCAGTTGCTGCTGCCTATCTTTGCTTCCTTCCCTCCTCCTCACTCTCTCTCTCGCTCTTCCTTAGCACTCTCTACTCCACTTCACTCTCTTTTGCTGTCTTGTCTGTCTGCCTGTCTGTGTGCTCGGCTTTGAAGTCATCAGGCCAACAAATGCTCTTGCACGTCAGCGAGTCTAATTATGCATCTAATTAGTGACTGCTTGCAATTCTCCCATCAAATTATTTTTGCAGCTTTTGCCTTAATAAAGGCAACCCACAAAAGACACTCAGCTAAATACACACACACACACACACTCGCTGGCAGGTGGCACTGCATTTAATTTCAGAATTTAACACGCATGCCTTTACATGCAAAATCTACACGAATTTTCTGGCGCCATAATGAAACTCACTGATAATGAAGGTATTTGAAGACACGCCGTAAAATTCGAGCAAAATATAACTGACATTTTTGACGATAAATATTTAAGATTATACGTGACAACTCATTAAAAGAATTCTAGCAAAATATAACTAAATTTTTTTATGCAAAATATTTAAGATTATACGTGACAACTCATTGAATTTATTTTAATTATCTTTAAAGTTACTTTCATAGAAATTAGAATTACATATTGTACTATGTTATTTGTAAATTAACTGAATGAGTTTCACATCATCACTTCAAGCTGCAAAAGTTACAAAAAAGTATGCGAACATAATCGATCAAGTTAAGCAGAAGAATTAGCTATAAGTTTAGCTGAGACAGTTAAAAAGTTGAGTACAGCCAAAAACGTTGGGTGAAGCAGTAAATTCTTTTGATTATCTAACATAAATAGGCGCTACTAAGTTAAAGCAATTGCTACTAACGCAGAAGACGTTGCTCTATTTCTCTAACAGAAGCAGTTGATACTAAGGCACTCAAATTAAAGCAGAAGATGTTGCTCCATTCCACAGCGATGTCAATATCTAGCGGAAGGAGATGCGAGATTTGCGTGTATAAATCAGAAGAAGATGCTGCTAAGCAACTAAATGTAAAGTAAATAGAACGAGACGAAAAAAATAGATGACAACGCTAGTTTCGATTGTCTAAGGGAAGAAGTTGCTACTAAGCAGCTGCATATAAGCAAAGCAGAAGCTGGGATAGAGGGAGACAGACATATGAGTAACAGCAAAGAATACTAGCTGATCGTGTCTAACAGTAAGAGTTGTTGCTAAGCTAGGCTAATGACGTTGCTGCATTCTGTCTAACGGAAGAAGTTGCAACTACGCAACATAAAGTAAAGAAGAAGCCGTTAGAAAGAGATGCAAATATTTCTAACAGAAGAAGTTGCTAGTTTAGATTGTATAAGAGAAGCAGTTGCTAGTAAAGCTGAAGATTCTGTTACATGTAACTATGTAGCTAGCTTTCGTCTGTGTTATCTTTTTCGATTATTTTAAGGCAATGACTAAAGCATTTTAAGCATGCAGGAATTGAATGAAAGCAAGTAATAATGCAATTTTGAAATAGGCACAGTACAAATATCGATTTTTAAAAGAGGATTTTTGAGACTTCAAACTCTACATACAAAATTAAGTATTAAAATGTAGAAATCAAGAACTTTGTATATGATCAGTTCAATTGAATATGTGTAACAGCATAAACCGTTATGAAGTTTTCACAATTGTATAGAAGTCAAGCACAAAGTAAATTAAGGGAAGTATTCTCTATACAAAAATATGTTGCTCTTTACTCTTATTTTAAAGGAAATGAAGAAACTTTTCAACTTAAATTTCATTACGCTGACCTCTCACATCAATGATAATAATAATAATAATAAAAGTGTTTAAATATTGATGCATCGGAAATCATATATTTTTATATACATGTATGTATGAAAATACAAAATATTGAAAAGTGCCTCGTTGTTGTGTGGCAGTTTTTTTTGTTTATTTTTTTTTTTTTTTGAGGGGGAGGAGCAATTCTGTCTCTGGGCAGATCGCATCCCTTTATGGCCGAAGCAGAGACGATGTCGTCGATGAGGACACAAAGAGATGGTATTTGGAATTTTTGGCAACTTTTGCTCTGTTGGGCAACGACTTTGTTGCCTTATGGCCAGAAACTTTAAATAGTTGTTGCCTCTAACTACGGTCCATAAGAGTGTGTTTAGTTTTCAACTATTTTCAAGCAAGGGCGGGGATAGAAAATCTTTGATGCCTTGACTAAAAGTTGCCACATAGCCGCAAACTGCCAAACAGCTATGGCAAGGACGCTGCCTCAACACACTCCTTCTATTTCTCTCTCTCTCTTTTTCTCCTTGCCGGTCACTTGCCTGTTGCCCCTTCTCTTCTCTTTCCCTTTCCCTTTACCGTTCCCGTTCCCCATCCAGCTTGGCACCAGCACATTATCAAAATGCACGTTATTAGGTATTATGTTGTTGTTGTTTGTTTTTTGTCTGCTCCAACTCCAGCGGCAGCAGCTACAGCTTCTATTTGTTTTTATTGTTATTGCCAATGTTATGGTTGTTGTTCGTGCTGCTGCAGTATCAACGGTTTTAAAAGCTTACAAAATATTTGTAATTTTGTCACGTTTTAACTTTGGCGACGTCACTTAAAATTACATTTAACAAAAAAAAACCAAAAAACGAACGACGGAAATACGTAATGTTTGTCTGCGATTTTTTCTCGTTTTCGTTTTTGTTTTACTTTGTCGCAAAAATCAAAAGTTGATGGATGGGTCTACAGATACTGTCGCTCAGCCCTCCAGCCCATTCTTCAAATTCTTTACGTGAATTTCTCTCTGTGTGTGTGTGTGTGTGTGTGTGTGTGTGTGTATTGAGCGTGTGTGTGTGCCCAAGACTCTTTAGTTGCTCACGTGCTGTGAGGAGCATAATGAAAATCATGCTGGCCATGCGATTGACAAACAAATGCAAAACACAAAGCTAACAAAAAAATAAAAATATAAAGAAGAGCGGCTCCAAAGACAAATAGAAACACAAATACACGAATTCGAATATACGAATGTGAATGTGAATGCTGAACATGTGACTGGAAATACTTATGTGATATGCAAAACAGTTCGCTGTTTCTCTAAAGTTGATCCTGTCTTAAGCAGTGGACATGGAATTCATTTCATGCCAGCTTAAAACTAACAAACATAAACACTAGAGAATTTTGCACAAATTTTCTCAAATTTCTGCCATGCAGTTTAGGTAAATTAAAATGTACAAAGAGGAAAACTGGAATAATGCATAAAAGAAAGAAGTGTAGAAAGCTTCTAAATAAATAAAGAGGAGATTGCAATAAAGCTAGGAACAATAGTAAGAATTAACAAAAAAAGTCTTTAAGGAAACAACAAAGATGATTCTAATTTACATTAAAAAAGAATCTATCAAACACCAAATTGAAAAACCAACGGGGAAAAGTTTAAGATCATGTCAAGAATCGTAATATAAATGTAACAACAAAGATGATTCTAGTTACAACAAATAAGCAGCCATCAATTAAAATTAGAATTATTTAATCTCCTTAAAATTAAGAAAACGCAATCAAGAAAGGAAATTATTTAAATAAAATTCCCATAAAATATTTTTAAAGTGAAAAATGTATAAATGCGAACCTAATTCCTAAAAAGAAAACAAGTTACAAGACAACAAATGGAAGAAAATCCTTGCTTTATTAATAAAATGGAACATTGAAGATTAAATCAAGAAAATTTCCAAAAAAAAAAAAAGTGATTTACTTAAAATACCGATAGCTATCGCATCCAATATCGTGAATACATATATCGTCCTCTCGTCGCGTTGTAATCGTAATCGTTGCGTACGTCCGTCAATAACAAGCATTACCACAAAGTTGACACAACACTTTTTGCGAGTTTAATGCGCAGGGAGTGCATAAAAAACAGCTTATGTTGCAAATATCGCACTCTCTCCCACACACACACACACTCACACACAAATGTGCACGCACATAAATCAATGTTTGTGCACAGACAAACAAGGCAAAAAAAAACAAAAAAAAAGGAAAAATCGCCAGCCTGAAAAGCGTAAAAAGAAGTTGTTCGGTGCTCTCCTAAGTATGCCATGAATAGATGGCTAACCATACAGATTCCGATTACTGAATATAACTACCGCAAAATCACAGATAGTGTCAGTGTGTTGCACAGTGCACAGTTGTACGTGTGGCAAGTAGAGAGCCAGCTTGCAACTTGCAACCAGTAACTTGCAACTGGGAAGTCGCAACTTGGCTACTGCCAACTGGCAAGTGGCATGCAAGTGGCTTGCATTTAAAGTTACCATTTCTCTTTTTCGATTTTCTACATTGCCGTCATGAATTTCCATTACTCACACACCGAACACTGCACTGAACGGTGCGGTGGAGTAAGGAGTAAGGCGTAAGGCGTAAGGCAACGCATTCGGCAATAGTAGCCAGAGTACAGTAAACTCTCAGGAATTATTACACACTTGGACACTTCCGAGTGTGTTCTTGGTATTTGAAATATGCGGAGATTAAGAATTATCATTTCTATTGAACAATTGATTAATGTGCACAACTTTGCTTCGACCTTTATTTAATGCTTTCCCGTTTTTAAAGTTTCGAAATATATTATTGTGCATTGGGATAACTCTGCTTCAATAAAGTTTTAATGAAAAAGTTGTTGAAGTTTGATTTTTTAATAATATTACATTTCTGTTCTGTAATCTCCTTATATTTTATTTAATTTTTGTTAAATTTCTTTAAGAGATTATCAAATAGTTTTCACTTTTTCACTTCGCTCTTCGTGGAAATTTAATTGGAGACTCATTTGTATATTTATATAACTTATTTAATACTTGAAATGTAATTTTATTACATTAATACTAAATGAAGAAATTCGAAGTTATATATTGAAAAAATACAATTTGAATTTAATTTTCAGACTTATTTTATATATAAAATACTTTCTTAAAAAATACTTCCTTTGAAAGTTAAAGTGTTTTGCCATTTTTATTGTGTAACTATTAAATGGTAATTTGTAATATTTATTTTGGTAAATCTTTTCACCAATTGAATAGTTGAAAATATGAATTATATACAAAATTTTTGAATATTATTAAATTTGCGATAAGTCTGTTTAAAACTTGAATTTCAATTTGTCTATTATTGAGTAAATTTAATTTTCAAACTCATTCCGACTTCATATATTTATTTTGATGGAGTAGAATATTTATTTGAATGTCTACTGTAGGAGAGCATTCGCAAAATGGTGGGAAGCGGATAACACGCCCAGCTTCGAGATTCATCAATGAATTTATCAGTTTTTATAGGCAATTTATTATTTATTGATAGCAATGCGAGTGGTTGCCTGTTTGCCTTTGCCGTTGTCGTTGTCGTTGTTGTTGCTGTGGCTGTGGCTGTTGCTGTGGCTTTGGTAGTCGGTGGCCATGGATGTGTGTGGTAACGTCTGCATAAAGTCAATCCATCTCTAGCATACTTTTTGGGGCATCTGTTCGAGTAACTTTCAGCAACATTTTTGGACGCTTGGCGCTTCGTTTATGGCACTTTTTAGTTCGCTTTTACACAGCTTCCAGTGTGTGTATGAGTGTGCGTGTAATGCGGTCGAAACATGAAGATAAAAGACAAAGAGTACAAGAAAAAACAAGGCAAGGAAACGTGCAGAGAAATGTACAAGTTTCAGTCAAGAACTCTGCGTGTGTGTGTGTGTGTGTGTGTGTGTGTGTGTGATGCCAACTTTCGCGGACGCGCAAAGAGTTATACGAAAATAATGAAGACACATCATAGAAGACGTTCTGCCTCCCTCCTTTCCCCTTTCCCCTTTCCCCTTTCCCCTCACACCACTCACTCCACATCCTCAAACGATTTCCTTTTGGCTGTGTGTAATCGCTTGACTGTTGGTCGCCGCAAATTATTGCAGTTGCCCTCCGCATGACGGTGAATCGAAAATCACGTATACGCCACTTTGGCTGAGTAGCACATTTGTGCGTCCCTGATTTTTTCCGGGGGATGCAGGGAGGAATGGGCGCTATTTGTATTTGTGTGCAATTTAGTACATGGCATGTTAATGCTATATTTACGCGTGGGAGTGCCACATTAATTATTTATAATGGCGCATTGATTATTGAAAAGCATAAAATGGCCAATGAATATTACATTCTACGCTCATGTCACTAAATCACGAATGACAAATGTAGCTACAGCACAAAGTATTCAATATAATAAATTTCAACAAATAACACAGCAACTGAACAGAGCAGAGAAAAAATGTGAACCAGAAAACAGACACATGGTTATCCCAGTGCATAAACAAATAAACTGTTGACGAGTTTGCTCGACTGCAAGAGACGCAGTAAAAACGAATGTTGACTAATAATTCGAAGCAAATTTATTACAATTAGTATTGAAAGACAACATTAACATTAATTCCAAAAGTTTGCTGCCAAATTGCAACTGATATGCCTCATCATACCCCTGTTGTAGTTTATTTTTTATTTTAAAGACTCCATTGGGTATGGCAAATAAAAAAATAAATGGCAAACGCAAGTGCTTAAAGTCTCTTCTTATACACATAAATATATATTTCCCAACTCGCATATGCATAATAAAACATTAAATGCACAGGAGTATTCGGCTGCTACATGAAATGGGTTGAAAAAAAAATGTAAAGAAAAAAGAAAATAAAATAATAATAACATAAATGCTCATATTTATGCAGAATAACCCGCGACGAACAACAATCAAAGTACTTTATGAAGAAACGCAACAAAAAAAGAGCAAATTAAATAAATAAATAAAAATTAATATGCAAAATTAAAACATACGCACCATGGCAAAACAGACAAAAACAAATAATAACAAATACAAATAATAAAAAACACAGCAAGCACAGGCAACACAGCAACAGTCAAACAAACAACAGCGAAGCGAGCAAACAACAAACACACAGACACACACACACACTCAGCAGGCAAAAGGGTTAAAATCATGTTAAATAAATAAATGTAACGCCAAAAAGACGCCAAGTAGATGATCTGATAAGTTTCCTTTTTATTACTCGACTTTAGCGAGTTCCTTTTTTATCCATAGAGTTTATTATTATTTAATAGTTGTGTGAATGTCGTAATTATTTTTAATTTGTAGTAAACTTTTTTAAAAAGGGTTATAAAGGAATTTCAAGCAACGCAGAAGCTGCGGCTTAAGCTAAATAATAAAACAAAACAGAGTAACTCAGTTAAATCTACATTTTTCCATTGCCAACTTTGATGAGCGCTTGAAGTGGCCAACAAAAGCTGCATTTTATATATTATATAAATAAAAACTATTAATATTCTAATATTATAAAATGCTTAATTCAAGTTGCAATTTAAAACGAGTAAAAAAGCAACAGTCGAGTATGCTCGACTGTTAGATATCTGCTATCCATTTTGAATTAAAGCAAAAGAGTGCGGTATTTTAGTTAAAATTTGCCAAATAATATACCGCAAAAAATACTACAAAATATATTTGGTATATTTATATTGTAGAGTGCGGTATTGATCTTCAAATATACCAAATAATATACCGTAAATGCCACAAAATACTAAAACATATATTTGGTATATTGGTATAATGCAATATAGTACATTTTATTTCCAAAATATACATTAAAAATACTAAAAATATACCAAAGTTTAAATTTGGCTTACTGATACAGTACTACTATCAAAATATACCATAGAATGCAAAATATACCAGATTGTCAGGCAAAGCAACCATGACCCTTAGTACGTAGGGCATCTACAATATGTAGAGGTTCATACAGACAGACAGACATGGCTATATAGTATCGTCTGGGGTCGGAGATGTCACTTTCTGGGTAGCGGGTAAAAAAAGATTTCAATGACCATAATTGGGTTGAAAAACTTAACTTAAAATTGCATATTTATATGGAAAGCAAGGCAATTTATGGCAAGTGATTGCAACAATTGATATGAGAATGTTTTTCGAGTGGCATATTAGCTGAAAAGTGAAGGATCAGAGTAGAGAGATATACGTTCGAGTATGTAAAAAAGGAGGGCAGCTGGCAAAAACACAAAAGCAAAAGCAAAGCAAAAGAACACGAAGCGTTGCCAGACAAGAGCCAGACTCGGACAGACAGCTGGCATAATTGCAAGCTCAAACGTCAGGCTGGACAGACATAGAGAAAGAGACGGAGAGTATGCGAGTGAGAGAGGGATGGAGAGAGACAGAGAGAGAGAGGTGGCACTTCTCGTTCGGGGACTCATTAGTATGCACACAGGCGGCCTATTATTTTTAGCGCTGACGTGGGCGTCGACCGAGCCGAGACTGACTCGACTCGACTGGGCAACAGAGTCGCAGTTGGAGAGTCGCAGGAGGCTGTCGCTTGTCAAGGGGCAAACACACACACACACTCGCACACACACCCAGTTGTGCTCACGTTCACGTGTCCGCATTTTCAGCGCTATGTGCAATTTGTGTGCTTCTTTTTTAATGTATATTTGATGATTTTTTTGTTCGATGAACGAAGCGAACGGCAGGCAACGGAGCTGGGAAATGCCATTGCACATACTTCAAAGGGCCTTTCGGGCACTTATTAATAATAATGCACGTGCGCGTGGAAAAAAACAATGCACGATTGCACTCAAAAGCACCTATAATTAATGGCAAAAAGCAATTTAAATGCAAATAAAACACATGAGTCGCCAATTTACTACTACGACTACCACAACAACAACAAGCTACTAATTATGCTGTAGCTGACACCAACAATGTGCTCGAGTGCAAAAATTGCAAAATGCATACTGCAGAATTGCAGGCAGTGGATGTATCTTTTTGGTTGCTGCCAAGTGCTAAACAATTGGAGCTTAATTTGTTTGTCAACGCTAGCAAAGCGACACTGTCACCGAGGAACAAGATAGATAGATAGATGGGCAGAGAGGGAGAAAGGGGGACAGACAGGCAGGCAGGCAGGAAATGATGAGAGGAAGTCGCAACTTGGCTACGTGCCGCTGCAGCCAACTGGGGGAAAACTAAGGATGTGCTGGCAAGGAAACTGGCTGGCAAGTGACTCCATAAACACGTCTAACAGCAACGGGAGCAACTACAGCAACAACAACACCAACAACAGGAGCTACGACAAGAGGCAACGTTATGTGACACACGGGAGAAATTAATGCTGCCAAAATGCGCCGGCTGCGCTCATTTCTGCTCTGTCGCTGCGGCACGTTCCCCAAACAGCCGCAGCAACAACAAGTAGAGTGGCAGACGACGACGACAACGACGACGACGACAACAACAGCCTAGGCGCAACGTGCTAAAAAAGAACTTGCTGCAGAGATTTAGCCACAAACTTGCCAACTTTAATGCCAAACGACAACATGTTGTTTTTGTCTCTCTGTCTGCACTGGGCCCATTTCTCTCTCTCTCTCTCTCTCTCTTCCACTCTCTCTCTCTCTCTCTCTACTTCTCTGTCTTTGTTATGGCTGCTGGCTGCTCCTTTAATTTTAAGGCAATGTCGAAACAAGAGGCAGCAAACAATCGCTGCCAAAACCAATCCCGCTTGTCGTGTTGTAATCATAATAGAAATATGAAAATCTCACAAATAGCCTCGGCAAGTGTGGTCAATGTCACTGGCAACTGGCAACAGGCTACGTTGCCTGCAACACTACGCCACACAGCATACCCTAAAAAGTGTAGCTTGGGTATATGTTGCGTATGCGCAATATTTGCGCCTTTCATGTTCTTTGCAAATTTTTTGACAAACTTTTTAAAATAATCAAAGTTCCAATAAATTGATACATTCAAAAATGGTAAATGGTAAATTGATAAGTTCATTTATTTTTTTTTAATTAATTTCATGCTAAATATATACTTTTTTTGTAGTTACAAATCTTTTGAATGCTTTGAAGATTACTTTCTATTACTTCAAGCAAACATTCTAAAAACAAAACAATTTTCTATTTTTCATTAAATATGTTTTGTAAATTTAATGTTTATGCGAAAGACAATAAAATATCTCAATACTAAAATTTGCATTTAGTAAGTGCAAGAAAAATATATTTTAAGAAAATTAACCTTTAGTCCTTCTGGCTCATCTCATCAAGTAATTGTGTTCGTTATTTCAATTAAATTATGATAATAAAATGTAAAGTTACATATCAAATTTTATGTTCAACAAACTTAATGCAAATTTAATTTTATAAATATAAAATACAAATAAGCAGTAGTTTATAAGATATAGATTAATAAGATAAGATTAATAATTTCATAAGAAGAAGTAGAATTAACACAAATGATAAACAATACATTTTTTTTAATTAATTAAATTTCTTGAAAGATTAACTCAACTTGAATTTAAAAAAAATGTGTTTATATCATCATTGATATCATTTGGGTTATTTCTCTATTTCTTTTAAATGAATAAACTTTACATGTTGAATATAGTACTTCAATTAAGCAAACAATCCTCTCTTAATACTTTGACAAATTCATTGTAAAATGTGTGCTGCCAGGGTATATTGAGAGCAGGGCAAAGCGATTTGTCCGTTCACCTTTCAGCATTGTTTGCAGTTGTTTGTTATTGTGGCCCAGAGCTTAAAGTTGGCACAGCGGCAGCAGAGTTTTCTATAGGCTTTTGTGATTGCAGTGGGCAAAAGGCGGGTTTATTATGTTCGATGCTTGTTTTTCCAGAGCCATTGTTACTGTCCTTGTTGCTGCTGTTGTTGTTATTATTATTGTTGTGTGTGCTGTGTGTTGTGGATAATCCAGAATATAAGAGCGAGTGAAGTTGCTTAAATGCAGTGCGTTTCAAGACTTTGCCAAAGTCTTTATGGGCATGAATGAATATTTGTCAATTGAATACTGATTGTCATTTACCCCAAGCACAACTTGAAGAACGAACGGTGACAAATCATGCAACGTGGAGGCAAGCTCCTGCGGCTACTGCTCCTTCTGCTGATGATGATGATTTGTGCCTGAGCAGCGAGCAGCGAGCAGCATAGCGAGTGCTTTATGACAACGTCCAGCTTTTCTATTGCATCACTTTATCCCTGTCTAACCAAGGACTCTTCTTCTCTTCTCTCCATCCATTTGCAGACACGCGATTTGGCGAGGGCGCCGGCATCAGTTCGATAGCTCCATTGGAATTTCCATGCCCACCGGAAATGTTTCGTTGCAACAACGGCAAATGCATAACGTCGCATTGGGTGTGCAATTACCAAAAGGATTGCGACGATGGCGAGGATGAGATGCAGTCGTGTCGTAAGTAAAATATCCCAAACAATATGCACCAGCAGCAGGCAATCACTCACATATCGAATCGAATCTCTTTCGCTCTCTCTCTCTCTCTCTCTCTCTCTGTCTCTTTTGCTATAGCGCCTCCGGAATGTGAGACACCTCAGCTAAATTGCGGGCAATATGTTTTCAATAAGACGTACTGCATCCCACCGCATCATCGTTGCGACATGATCGAGGACTGTGAGGACAAGTCGGATGAGTCGCAGTGCAGTAAGTATACGCCGCATATTTCCACAAATTGCCTCAGCTTCTTTTCCTTTGCCCTCGCCCCTCTCTGTCCCTCTCTCTTGAAGCTTTCTCGTGTGCTGCCTTCTTGCTTTCAATGCAAATTTGTTGACTCAACAAATATTTGTAAGCATCTCTCGCAGCGACTTCCACAACTACAACACAAATACTTACGTGTGTATGTATGTATGTGTATGTGTGTGCGTGTGTACGCCAACAATTTGCTTAGCAAAATGTTTACATTTTATTATACCAATTTTATTTATGCAAATTTTGCCAAATTTACACACACACGCACACACACACAAACCGCATTTTGTTGGTTGTTGGAATTTGGCAATCGCTGAATTTTCGCTCTCCCTCATATGTGTGTGTGTGTGTGTAAGGATGTGTGTGTGTGTAACCTAAGGTGTGCAGCACAAAGCTAAATCCATTTGGCCCCGCCTTTGATAAAAGCCCCGCCTCTGACTTACAAGAATTGTGGCCAAAGGGGAATTTACGAATATAGTAAGCAGCCATTTCTGATGAATACTGAATGCTGTTCAAAACACTCACACACATACTCACACTCACACTCACTCCATTCACTCGCATATCAAATGCAAAATTCAAGCATTTAAGCTGAGGTTTACCGAGTCAAACAAGTGCCTTTGCCTTTGCTTTTGCTTTTGCTAGCAAACTGATCGCATTAGTATTCAAACATTGTATTTATTTGCAATTATTATTAATGTCATCACAATATTTATTATGCTCAAATTGTGTCACATATTATGCTTTCATAAATTCTTTGTCTGGCTGTGTGTGTGTGTGTGTGTGTGTGTTTCACAATTGTGCTCAATTAATCATTCGCTGAGCAAAAGTTAATTACCAAATGCGAAAGAAAACCAAACAAATTGTATTCAACTCTTGAATGCTAAATAAAATGAACAACAACATTATTCATTCGCATTCGCAATTTTTATTGCAATTATGCAGTAATCAGCATTGATAGTATAAAAATATATACACAACTGAAGTAATTCTTTAGTGTGAAAAACATAATTTGTAGTAACGATTCAATTTGAAATAAGGTAATGCGTGTTGCCTGCGCAATAAATTTATAAATAAACAAATTGGAAAGCTTCAGTTCGATCTCATTTTTAATGCGGTATTTATTTTAAAATATACCAAAGGCTATATTTGGTATATTGATCCAGTACTATGTACATTCAAAATATATCATGGAGTACTCAAATATACTAGATTATCAGCCAATCTCTGAGATATAGGACGGACAGACCGATTACAAATATAGTATATATACTTTTTATGGTCCGATATACCTCCTTCTGCCCGTTACATACGTTTCCTGTAGCTGGTATAAAGTAAATTTATGGTGTGTAAAATATAATGTGTAATAATGATTAAATTTGAAATAAAGTTAGGCATATTTCCAGTACAATAAATTGACGCTTATACAAACTTCAGAAAATGTTAATATGAAATGTTACTGGCCTAGAAAGAAAACAAATGTTGAAAATTCAATAAAGTTTGTTAACACAATATTTTGTTTATAAACTCACCTTGCAGCAATGCCAAATTTAAATTCATGAGCTGCTATTCATACAATTACTTAAAATGTATGGGCAAGCACTTTGCATTGTTCGATTTGTTCGATGTTCGACGCTCGAAATGCAAATGGCATTTGCAGTAATCTAATTATTGCGAAGAAGAAGCAGCCTATGAGAATATTGAAGGAGAATGCATTCATTCAGGTTAATTTGCCAAAGTGTGTAATGCATGCTGAGGAGTTTTCTGCGCATAAATGGATTTTGTATGAGTCCGTTTTACATTGGCCTCGGCATCTTGAGTTGCACAGTTGTTGTTGCTGTTGCTGTTGAGTGGAAAACTGGCAAGCTGAAACTCTAGTGCTGTTCAGACTGCCAGACCGCCAGACAGCCAGACAGCCAGAAGGACTCTGTGTGCCGCACATTTTGATTAAAAGTTTGCTGCACACAGCAGAGAGCTCAGAAACTCTCCTCTAACTGGCGTCTGAGCTGTGCAGAGTCAAAGTCAAAGTCGCCATAGTCGGATGGTGGAAGTTGTGAAGCTGTGTCGAAAGTCTGGATGCAAGGGCAGCTGGCTGCATTTATTGCTTGTTATTTAAGATTTATATATTTAAATATCTTTGAGCGACCAATTTCTAAGTACCCCGTTGCCTTTACAACTTTGCTTAAGCTTTGACTGACGCCAGACAAAACGCGCACAACTTTGTCCTCGGTGCTCGGTGCTTGGTGCTTGGTGCTTGGAAGCTGCTGCTCTATTGGTCCTTCGTTCACTCTCGTCTCTCTCACGACTTGTAGACAGACAGCTGGTTGATGCCACTCCTTCTACACTGTTGTTGCTGTTGCTGCTGCTGTTTTGGCTGTTGCAAGATGGCCAATTTGGCTGGGGGAAGCTACAACCTCTGGTCGCACGCTGCGTGTCTCGTTTGTTGCCTGGCGCAAGATCAAGTTTAAATTTCATTTTAATTTAATAAGACGCACGCCAAGCTCTCAACTTGTATCCCTTTCTCTGTCGCACACTATATTGCTATCTCTCTCTCTCTCTCTCTCTCTCTCTCTCTCTCTCTATCTGGCTCTGTCTGTCTCTTGCAATAATTTATCGCGCTTAAATGGCGACAAAATGTTCGCTCTTATTGCGTTCTTAACAAATTTATTTTGCGTACGTGTCAACGCGATGTCTCTTTACGTCCTTTCACTTGTCTGGCACTCTTCCCCCCCATTCTATCTCTCTTATATGTAGTAGTCTCCCTCTATCTGTGTTTGATGTGCCAGCTTCATCTCTCTGGCACTGCTAACTTCTTCGTCTTTGCCGCATTGTGTGCGCCTTTTGTTTGTTTAATTTATGGCATATAAATATTAGAGCGAGCTTATTTCAACTATTTAATTACTTCAGGTGTGCGTTAAGATGTCTCTCGTTCTCTCTCTCTGTCTCTCTCTCTCCGTTTTTTGCGCTTCCTACTTCCCTCTCTGTAAGACATAAATAAACGTACTTTGAGCCTGTTTTGTCATGCCCCTAGCACGACAGAACCGCAGCCTAAGCCGCTGGCAAACTAATAGTTTTATAACAACAGAAGCAGCGCATTTAAAAAAGATAAATACATGGGGGATAAAATGCGTGGGCGAGTCTACCCGACTATGCGATGCTCTTTGAACAATTTCGTTTTTATTTACAATTTCTTTATTGATTATTTTTTATCAAAAATACATATTTATAACACTGCAAACAAACTCTTTACAAATGCAGCAGTTGCCGTGATATATTATGAACACTAGATGGCGCTGCAGCAACGTATAATAATTTAACATTCAGTTTTTCTTAGTACTGCAAACGCTAGATGGCGCTGCAACAATGTATGTTCATTCAACACTAAATATTTCTTGCATATCTGCTGTATTTGTTAGGCAATTGTATTGAAATTTTTAGAATAGTTAGAAAATTTAATTTAGCAGCCGTTTACTCATGTTTTGCTTCAGCAGAAAACCCCCGTTTTGCAGTTAGAGTATACAACCGCAGTCTAGTTCTTTGCTGTGGAGGTCAAAGTGTGCTGCAGGTGCTGCGAGGTGACTCTGTGGCAAAAGATTGCTTCAATGCGGAAATGTGAGTGGGGCGGGAAAATGAAGGGTCTTGTCGTAAAGCTGCAGCAATGAGTGTTTAATTAAATGTCCTTATGCACAAGAACCCAACGCAATGTCTCAGCACGGAGAGAAGGAGAAAGAAAGAGAAGGAAATTTAGCGAAAGAGTGAGAGAGAGACAAGTCTGGGTGACGGTTGCTTGAAGTAGTTACTCGACACGCAAGTACTTTGCAGCCATCCACCTGGTTCTGTTTGATGGCGCTGCGTCAATAAAGAAGAGCAGCAACTCAGCAGCTGAAAGCACTTCAGCATTGAACTTCTCCTCCAACCCTTGCTCACGCGTTCTTCTCTGTCTAAGATAACCACAGCAAATAAATGTAAAAGAAAGCAAGACAAAGAAGACGAGAAAAGGGAGAGAGACATGCTTTTAATCTACAAACTAATGAGGCAGATGCGTAAAAAGTGCGTTAAAGCAGGCAACCCCGAAAAAGTCATGAACTTCGCTCCACTTTACCAGCACCTTAATACAGTCAGCACTAACTAATTACAACTGCAGCGCAGCAAACTGATTTATTAAACGACTTGATTCACTTTTTAAGCGCTACTTTAGCGAAAAATCTCAAAGTATTTAATGAGTGAAAATCGGAAATTTCTATATATTATAAGACTTTAATATATATTTATGTTATTGAAAAACTAAGAAGAAAGAAGCATATTTAATTGAATAAATTAATTAATTGAATAATTAAAGAAATCACAGATTGCTAGACAAATTAGCATTATTATTATTTTACATAAATAGTCTATTAAACAAATCAATAATATTGTTACTTTGTCTGCAAATTGTTTGCATTAAAAAAGTGGAATTTGAAAATGTGTGTATAAAACTCATAAAATTTAGAAAATACTACAAACTCTTCGAATAATTATACTAATTTTTCCACAAAAAAATTCTTTTAAAAAGTGCAATATTTTCATTGCAAAATTAATCATCGAAAACTTTCATCATTTTATATTATAAATCGATTCTACAAATAGTCTACAAAAACTTACTAAAGCAACACAAAACGTGATATAAAATATAGTAGAATTTCTCGGTTTTCGAAACATATTTTAATATTTCAATTAGTGAAAATGCATGATTACACTTTAATCGAAATATGTACATATTTCATTATCTAATTTTGAGCACACTAAACTTTTTATATATAATATTAAACTAAAGCAAATAGTGCTGAAATTCCTTAAGGATCACTTCAAGAATGTAAATTATAATGATGAAGTAGCTGTAATTTAAGAGTCTGCAGCGCTTGCCTTCAGTTATGTCTTTAGCATGTCAGTTGAAAACTATTCCAACACTTTCACTAAGCATAGCAAAATGGGACAACTGCTTGCTTCCACTTCTTCTCCGTGTTGTCTTCAGCTCCTGTCGAGCTGTCTCGTGCTCTTGTTTCACTGTAGCGTATTCCGAAAAACTGTCGTAAACTGTCGTTGAACCCAGCGGAAGTTGCCAGCGCCTGACGTTTATTTGACTGCAGCTGTCAGGCCAGTTAGACGTGCAGAAAAGCGCTCAGCGTACGCTGGACACTGGACACGAGGAGAGGGTGGCAAGAAGAAGTGACTTTGGCGGCAGTTTAATGGTTGGGGTAGCAACTTGTCGCGCGTAATTACACAAAACCAAACCAGCATACCGAATGCTCGTAAACGCAGCAGCAGCAGGCACAAGCCTTGAGTCGTTGTCGTTGCTGCAGCAATAAAGCTTAATGCACAGCATCCTTGTTCTGCCACGCCCCCCATTCCAAGTTCTACCTTGCGCTGACACGCCCACGCTCACCAATTAGAAAGTGTTGCACGGGATGGGGTCAAGTTAGTTAGGAAAATGGTTAAACTAAAGGCACTAGGCACTGGGCACTGGCCACTTCAAAAGTTTGTGCCAGTTGTAGGTCGACTTGTCGCTCTCTCTCTTTCTCTCGCTTATACACTTATTCGCTCTCCCTTTTGCACAGTGTTGTTCGCTCTGCATTGTGTTTATAAAGTGCCAACACTGCAGCAGCCAGCGTCAGTTAAAGTTTTATGTCAAACTTTGTGCGAACTGCAAAATGTAAAAAATGAAACAGCAGCAGTCGAGCGAACTTCCCTCCCTTCTTTCGCTCTCTCTCACTCTCTCTCTCTCTCTCTCTCGACGCTTTGAACAACAGCAGAGCCAACATTCAACATTCAACATTTTTATGACCTTGCACAAAAGTTGCAGCGAAGCCAACCCCAAAAAGCCACCCGCTCGTTTGTCATTATGATTTGTTTTTAATGTAATGCAACAGCAGCGCCAGCGAATTTGCAACAAATTGTGCGCGTAAATCTTGTCAATGGGCCAGGCCAAGTGGCCAAGCTAAAGCGCTGCAAATTTCGAATTCTGAATGCTGAATTTGCAGCTGCTCCACTCCAATTCTATTTGGTACTCGCACTACATTGCGTATACGCAACGAAAGCTTTATGCTAATTCTAGTCAAACTGCCAGAGATCAACATAAAAGTGCGTGACACATTTTAATACCACGTAGTCCCCCTCTCAAAAAAAAAAGTAAAACTAAAAGGGGTAAACACAACAGCAATATGCATAACACACATTCTCCAGTCTGAGTCTCAGTCTCTGTTTGTTTGTTTTATTTTCTTGCTTGCTTGTTTGAGCGCTGGAAACTTACGAAATGTGTAAGGACTGTGCTGACTCTAGAAATGTTGCCAAGTAACATAGTTTTGCTGATTTCGTTATGGCTAATTTTGTCACGAAATGTGCACCAGAGATTGTCCGACTATTCGATTTAATAGCCAGTCCTCGTAAGTTGAGCCTCAGTTGCAACTTTATAGGTTGAACATGTGTCAAAGATCAACTGAATTGCTGGGCAAATTCTAAATATTTTTAAATTCACTTTAATTTAACTACATAAAATGGATAATATAAAACCAATTTATTTGCAATTTTGAAGTTAATGTTATATTAATTTAATTTTTTATAATTACAATTTAAAATAAGTAATATGAATCCACAACTTAACTGCACATGCTTAATAGAAACTCAAATTATAGTAAATGAAATGGAAAATACTCTTAAAAGTTTGCAACTAAAATATTTTCAAATAATTTAAATCTTTTTCCAGAATAGTTTTCATATTTAATATAAAATAAGTATTCTGGTAAGCTTTATTTCGATTATGCATTCAAGGTGCCTCGAAATGTTATAAACACATTTTTGCTTTATATTGTACATATTATAATATTCTATGATCCCATAAACAATTCAATTTATGGTAAATGACAAAGAGAAAAAATATTAAAAGTCTGCAACTAAAAAGATTTACCTAATTTAAATAATTTTTGATAAACAATTTTAAACAATTTAATTTGAAATGGTTAATTTTACTTTATTTTGAATGCATAAAAGAAATTCAAATTGTGATAAATGAAAAAAAGTCTGTCAAAGGACTGCAGCTAAAATTGTTTAGAATATTTTAAATCCTTTTTAGCGACTTACTTGCCTTATTATATTATATATATTATTATATTATGATATTAAAATCAACCTTGCATAATTGGAATTAAAATCCTGGTCAATGGAAAGGAGAATAAAGATAAAAAGTTTGCGATAAAAATAGTTTCAAATAATTTAAATAATTTTCAAATTATTCATCTTTGTTCAACTTGAAATATGAATGCTTAATAGGAATTCAAAATGTCTTAAATCAAAAGAAGAAAAACGATTACAAGTATGCAACTAAAATAGGTTCCAATAACTTAAATCATTTGAGAAACCAAGATACCTTGATTAATTTAAGTAAGATGGATTTCATATATGAGGAATTTAAATTTTTTTTAAATAGGAATTAAAGTTTCTTTAAAAATCTTATAAAAATTCTTTCAAAGAATTAAAATAACTTTCGAGAATAATTTGTCTGGCTTAATTTAAAGGTTAACTTTACTTTGAACCCATAATAGGAATAAAGATTTAAATGAAAAAGAGAAGTTACTTATAAGTCAGTAACTAATATAATTGAAATCAATTTGAAGATACTTTTTCTGCAATAAAATACGCACTACGTGGTATATGTGCCGTCGATCACACTTGTGAGAATTGACGAGTTAAACGTCTGTGTTCACAAAAACAGAGCGAGTTCCAGTTTTCATTTGTGACCCAGCCGCAGCCTCGTCAAAGTTGAACTAGGTGCTCGCTTTGTCAATAGAAAAGGATAGTGTGTGCTCTGAAGAGCAGCAAGCGGCAAGTTGTAAGCTGCTCGAGGAGTGAGATGAAGTGGGGCAGAATCATGGAGTATCCGCTACCTGCACACACACACACACACACACACACACACATAGAGCAACACACACACAGACATTTTATTGTTGTGCTAGAAAAGTTTCTTTTCTGCCGGGAAATATTTATACAACTTGGCATGTTTAACTTGCACTAATTAAGTTTGCTCTGCTACACTTGGCTGCCTCCCGGTGCGCCGTTAATGTGAAGCAGCAGCTATAACAACGGAATAACAGCAGCAGCAACAACAGTAACAACAACAACAACAACAGCAACAGCGAGGGGAAAGAAGATGCAGAGCAATAAAAACCCTTTAGGAAAAGTTTATCATGCCTACGCCAAAAGTAACTTAAAAGTAGCATAGATCATAATATGGTGCTCATTCTTTCTTGCAGCGTTCTACCTCACTCCCCGCTCCACCCACCCCCCTGCAATCACAAATTTAGAAGAACACATGGCACATCATTTTGGCCCCGACTTTAAGCTCAAAGTCAGTTATAATTTTGCCAACTTTCGCTGAGCAATGACCACCTCTTTCTTGTAGCCAACTTGATGGACTGTGCTCCCGCTCTCTCTCTCTCCCACTCTCTCTCTCTCTTTCTGTATGTGTGCCTGCAACCAACTACTCGATAATTTATAGCACTTTGTGTCTGCCAACACACACACACACACACAACTCAAGTGCACAATACCAGAAAAGCGGCAGGGAGACGGACAATCACGCCCCAACATTTCTACAGATCTATGCATTATGTATACGCCATGCGTGCCCCAGTCTACCTACCTACCTCCCTTCCTCCCTCCCTCCCTCCATGTGTGTGGCTGCATGTTTCTGACAGGGGTCGCTCCAGCCTCTCATGTTGCCAACTATATAGACAACGCTGGGGAATGCTCCATCTTCTACTCCTCCTGCTCCTCCAGCTCCTTCTGCCTAACGGCAACGTCCGTCTGGCATCAAAATTTAATGTCTTTGGCAGCAATAGTTGAGCTAGGCAGGCATTTTTAAGTTCTGCCCACCCGACTGCGGTGAGATTCTCACTCACTCTCTCTCTATCTCTATACACATACATACATATATGTATGTAGTATATTCCGTTGTAATCTCTTCGCTCGCCGCTGCTTTAACAATGCCAAAATGAAAGGTCACTGTCTTGAGGCTAATGCCGAGCTGAGAATTATCGTCCCGCAGGCAATACAGAGAAGTGTCAAGCGCCTTGAAGTTAGGAGGAATCTTTAAAGTGAGCAAAACGTCAACGTGGTGGCCAACTGGCAACTGGCAACCAAAAGCTGGCAACTGCGTGTTGACATAATGTAAATTTGATTAATTGCTGCGCTGCCTGGCTGAACTAAGCCAAGCAGAAGCCAACTTCCAAGTTCCACACAATGCCAACAATTAACGTCAATATCTCACCTTGTGTGTGGGTTGTATATATGTTATTATATATACAGATATATATACATATATATGTTATATAGCAGATATATTGGCTAGTTGGTCTATAATTAAGTGTAGTGACAGCTACAGCAGCAGACCATCAGCCAAAGCTGCGTTGTCCCACATAGACAGTTAATTTATGTGACAGCCAGAGACAAAGCGAGACAATATCCAAGGATACCGAAAGCGACAGAGAGGAAGCGGAAGAGAGGGACAAACAAAGAGAGTTAGATTGTGGCTTGGCAAGGTTGAAAAGAAAACTCAGTTAAACACAAAACTCGACTATAATTTGATTAGATTTGATTTAATTTACAAATTACAAAGAACAACATTATCCTTTACCTTAGAAGAAAGTAGACGAATTGGTATATTTCAGTATTTTTGAGGTATACCGATTTGGTATATAGCATTAGGTTTATTTTAGTATTTTTAGGTATATTAATTTGGTATATTTTCAGAATAATACCGCACTGTTTTACTTTTATTCAAACAGTCGAACATACTTGATTGTAGATTTCTTACTTGTTTAGAAGTGTATTAAATATAAAGAATATTTTATTTTTATTGCTGTCAGTTCTCTAGATTTGGTTATTGAAAAACATTGAAATTTGCTGGCCAAATAAGCCATTTTATGGCCATCAACTAAAAGATAGCAAAATCCATCATAAAATAGATAAAAATCAAAGTAGAAACAATTCGTTGTTAAAGAATTACTATTAGTGTCTAGTTTTAATAGTGTGAGTCAGATAGAACATAGTGCTAAACTTTATTTTAAATAATTTAAGGAATTAATTTAATGTAAATTTAGTTAGTGATATATTTGCTTTAAATCGTTTAATACCAATTTATATTTAATTGTTATTTATTTCGTTTGCTGTCTCTTTTTGTAATTTGTTAATTGAAGAAAACTGTATTTCAGTTTTCTTGCTTGAAATCAATAAAACATATAACTGCATATATAGTTTGTCATGTTATGTGTGTGTTGTTAACACGCAACGAAAACAAAAAGACAATTTGTCCCATGTGATTGCAGTGCAAGTCGTGGATTGTGCGGTAGAGCGCCGTCTATTGTTCATGGTCCTTTGGCAGCACACTTGCTAATGAAATTGAAGGCAAGTTTTTGTGTTCGCTTGCAGTTTCGAATTTTCTGTCAGCCACTTGCCACTTGCCACTTACCCCGCTGAAATTGTCCTTTGATATGGGGCTCAATTGAAATTGCATTTAATTTTGTTTCTCATCTCGAGCTCACATCTCTCTGCTTCTCTCTATCACTCTTTCAGCTTATCGCAAGTGCCAGCACACGGATGTCTTTTGCAATGCCCCCAACGGTGCTGCGCCCACCGATGGCAGCCGTTTGGTTGGCCCTTGTGTGCCCAAGGAGAAGCGCTGTGATGGCTATTTGGACTGTCGGACCGGACGCGATGAGGAGAACTGCAATGGCAAGTCCTGCCGCTTGGATCAATTCCGTTGTGCCAACGGCCAAAAATGCATCGATGTCGCACTGAAGTGTAACCATCGCAATGACTGTGACGACAATTCCGATGAGCAAGGCTGCAGTGAGTACACACAACTACTACTAGATTTCTTTCTATATACTCCGTGTATTGCTTCAAGATACATTCAAGCCTTTAACGTTTCTTCGTTCTTGTGTTTCTCCTTTTAGACTTTCCACCTTGCCATCATGCGCAGTTCCGTTGCACGAACGCTCTGTGTATCCCATATAATTTCCACTGCGATGGCTATTATGATTGTGCCGATGAAAGCGACGAAGCCAACTGCACGGCCATTGCCTGTCCGGACAATAAGTTCCTCTGCCCACGCGGCGGCGTCAATGGCGCCCCCAAATGCATTCTCAAGTCACAGCTGTGTGACGGCAAGCGCGACTGTGAAGATGGCAGCGACGAGGAGACCGCCTGCTGTAAGTAGCACACAATCCCAACACAGATCTCTTACTCGCATATCTGTGTGAAATGCTAGAACTTTACTATCGATAGTTTTTTTTGGGGATTAACATAATTTAGGGTCAATACGACCTCCAGTCGGAACTTTAAAGTGTTCCATTCTAAGCGAAATTTTTGAATATTTATTCAAACAAGAGTTACATAGTTTCTATAATTTGCAAATTAAGTTATTGATTGGTTTTCATTTAAGATACAGCTACTATAAATTACAAATTTACAAAAGAAATTTGGAATATCTTATACAACAAGTGGAAAACTTACTCAACATCCAAAATTTACTTATTTTTTAAATATTTTACGATTTACAAACTAAAGTAGGAAGCTTTTCTGAACTAGCTTATTTCATTTATTAAAAAAAAAGTGGTAAAATTTATGGCTACTATAAAAATTAAAAATGTACAAATTAATTTGTAGAATATTCTTTAAACTCGTATAACTGTAACTTAGACAGACGAATGCTTAACATATATGTTACAAGACATCTTCTTAGTAGGGAGAAGGGATTTCCTCACATCAAACATCTATAATTTAAACTATAGTCTATATTTATATCACATTAACAATTGAAACTCAAATTAATTCTTTCTCTTTTACATCAAACGTAATATCTGTATATTTTACCACATCGAACATTATCTTAAATGAATTCTTTCACTCTCTCTTCCTCACCGCACAGCAATTGCCTCGTGTCCCGCGCTGAGCTGTGAATTCAAGTGCGGCCCTTCGCTCACCGGCGGCGTCTGCTACTGCAAGCCAGGCCAGAGTCTCGCCCCCGACAATCGAACCTGCATCGATCTTGATGAGTGCGCCGAATGGGGACACTGCGATCAACTGTGCGTGAACACCCCAGGCAGCTACAGCTGCCACTGTGCCCAGGGCTATACGCTGATCAATGGCTCCAAGTGCACGGCGCCCGATGCAAAGAATCTGCAATTGATCTTCGCACACGATCGCGCCATCATGCGCATGTTCACCCACGACAGCGAACCGAAGATCATTGCGAACGCGACAGCGGCAGCTGGCGTCGCTTTTCACTATGCACGCAACACTTTGTACTGGTCGGATGTGAAGACACGCAAGGTACAATCCTTGCCGCTGAATGCCCAAAACACACCCGTGGCTGCACTGGATCAAACCCTTCCCGGCACTTGGGCACCTGTGGCGCTTGCTGTCGATTGGGTGGGCGATAAGATCTACGTGGCCGATTTGGTGGGTCAGAAGATCGATGTCTTTGAGTTGAGCGGCCATTGGCACGCCGTGGTCTTGGGTTCGAATCTCACCAGTCCCGCTGACTTGGCATTGGATCCGACAACGGGTCTGATGTTCGTTGCCGATGGCGGACAAGTATTGCGCGCCCATATGGATGGCACACACGCACGCTCGATTGTCTCGGAAGCAGCTTATAAGGCTAGCGGTGTCACAGTGGACATCATTGCGAAGCGTGTGTTCTGGTGCGATTCGCTGCTCGATTACATCGAGTCGGTGGACTACGAAGGAGCACAGCGGGTGATGGTGCTGCGTGGCCAGCAGGTGCCGAGTCCGTCGCGTTTGGCCATCTTTGAGAATCGCATCTTCTGGACGGATGCCACAAAACAGGGCATCATGTCGGTGAACAAATACGAAGGACCCAGCTCCATTCAGGTGACGTACAAGGCGAAGGACATACGTGAACCCAAGGGAATCATTGCGGTGCATGCGCTGAGCCAGCCGCATGTCTCAAATCCATGTGGCAACAACAACGGCGGCTGCAATCACATGTGCATCGTCACCGCTGTGAAAGGTGCCCCGACTGGCCTCGGTTTCCGTTGCGCCTGCCACACCGGGTATCAACTGCAGTCGGATCTGACGCATTGCAAATTGGTGCGCGAGTTCCTCATGTATTCGCAGCAGCGTTTTATCAAGGGCAAAGTCCTGGAGCCGGTGATCGAGGGCTTTAGCGATGCCATTTTGCCTGTGGTGTCGCGACGTGCACGTTTCGTTGGTCTCGACTTCGATGCTCGGGATGAGTTCATCTATTATTCGGATGTGTTGCAGGATGTCATCTACCGGGTGCATCGCAACGGCACTGGCCGTGAAATTGTGCTCGCCTCGCAAAACGAAGGCGTCGAGGGTTTGGCCGTCGATTGGGCATCGAAGAATCTGTACTACATCGATTCAAGGAAAGGCACACTCAATGTGCTGTCAACACGCAATGTGACACATCGTCGCACGCTGCTTAAGAATCTGAAGCGTCCGCGTGCGATTGTCGTGCATCCGAATCGTGGTTATATATTCTTCTCGGAATGGGATCGTCCGGCGAATATCACGCGTGCGAACACCGATGGCAGCGGTCTCTTGGTCTTCAAAAATGTTACGCTCGGCTGGCCCAATGGTCTCTCCATTGACTTCAAGGAAGATCGTGTCTATTGGTGCGACGCGCTGCTCGATCATGTGCAGCATGCCAATCTCGATGGCACTGACATCAAGACCGTTAATTCGCGTCTCGTTCGCCATCCGTTCTCGATTGTCATACACAACGATTGGATGTACATCACCGACTGGCGTCTGGATGCCATTATCAGATTGCACAAACTAACGGGCGAACAGGAAGAGATGATGGTGCGCGAACCGCAAACGAATCGTCTTTATGGCGTCAAGGTTTACAGTCGCGATGTTCAACGCATTGCCGAGACGCAGCCGTGTCATCTGAACAACGGCGGCTGTCAGAAGATCTGCTTTGCTGTACCCATTCCCAGTGCATCGAATTCAACGGAAACAACAGAAGCCTCAACAACAACATCGCCTTCGACTGCGAGTCGCCTGCAATCGCGCTGCTCGTGTCCGTATGGCGAACGTTTGGCCGAGGATCAAATCAATTGTGTGCCGGATCCAAGTGCCGAACCACCTGTGCAGCCGTGTCCCAACTCTTGGGATTTCACCTGCAACAATCAACGCTGCATTCCCAAGTCGTGGGTCTGCGATGGCGACGATGATTGCCTGGACAACAGCGATGAGGAGCAAAACTGCACAAGTAAGTAACTGCACTTCGACAGCACAGAATTATCATATAAATTGCACTTTGAAATATTTACATTAATTTGAAAAAAAAAAAACATAAATTAACAATCTCAAAATCATATTCAAAATTGAAATTCCTTAATTTACAATATAATATTCGTATATAATTCAATATTAAAATTCTTGAAGCAAGTAATAAACGTTCTCTATTAATGCAAGCAAATATTCTATGTTTAATATTGCACAAGCGTTAACGCAATTCAATTAAATTAATAAACATACATTTATAAATGCATTCATTTAAATTATATCAAATTCAATAATAAAAGTTCTTTTCAAATATATTGCCAGTGCATTACATTCACATGGATCAAATAGTTAATTCGTCATTCTGCTTTAAAATCAGAAAATTAAGTTCGCTAAAGAAATTCTTGTTGCATAAACGTTAAAAAATAAATCGTAAAATTTAAGATTGTGTTGCATTATTCTACTCTTTTGTAGACAGTTTAATTCACGGTAACTTTTTTTATTTTTATCAATGCAAATTGGCAAAATCTTCATAAAACAATAATAATAATTCGTTTTATTATCAAACATTTGAAACTAAATTTGTTTATACCTGTCCAAGGTGACAAGATAAATAATTTATAATACAATTTAAAAGAGATGCAAAGATGAATATAATTCCAGAAATTTTAATCTTGTTTTAAAATTAATATTTTCACGCTTTTTCTAATATTTTTTATAGAAAGGTAACAGAATAAATAAATTATAATACAACTTAAGAATATTGAATTCTTTAACTCAAGAATTATATTTTAATATTCAATGCTAATCCATTACCACCAGTTAAGCAAAATAATTTAATTTAAAAAGGAAAAATGAAAATTTTTCATTTAAAAATTTTATATAATTTGTTTTAACTTGCTTAAGTTTGTTTAGAAATAGATATTTGAGTTTAATGCAAATCAGTTTGTAGCGCACACTTGATTAATACAATTTTCTGCTTTTGCTTTTGTTTCTACTTAGAACCGACGTGCGGCTCCAACGAATTCCAGTGCAAATCGGGCCGTTGCATCCCACTTAACTTCCGCTGTGACCAGGAGAACGACTGTGGCGACAACTCAGATGAACTGGAGTGCGGCAACGTGACGTGCGCCACATCGCAGTTCGCCTGCGCCAACGGACGCTGCATACCGAGCATGTGGAAGTGTGACAGCGAGAACGATTGCGGTGACAGCAGCGACGAGGGAGATTTCTGTGCGGAGAAGACCTGTGCCTACTTCCAGTTTACATGTCCAAGGACAGGACACTGCATACCAACGAGTTGGGTGTGTGATGGCGACGATGATTGCTTCGACAAGCAGGACGAAAAGGATTGTCCGCCCATCAGCTGTTTGGCCAATCAATTCAAGTGCGCCGATCTCCGACAATGCGTTGAAGAGTCCTACAAATGCGACGGCATACCCGACTGCAACGATGGTAGCGATGAGTTGGGCTGCCCCTCCATGGGACCCAATCAATGCAATCCCGAGAAACATTTCCGCTGCAAATCAACCGGTTTTTGCATCCCTATTGCCTGGCACTGTGATGGCTCCAACGATTGCTCCGATCACTCTGACGAGGAGGATTGCGGTCAAATCACCTGCGCCCAGAACTTCTTCAAGTGCAACAACACGAACTGTGTGTTTAAGGCTTATATCTGCGATGGCAAAGATGATTGCGGTGACAACTCCGACGAGGGCACCGAACACGCTTGTGTCCCGCCGCCTTTCAAGTGCCCCCATGGTCAGTGGCAATGTCCCGGAGTGACAGAGCGCTGTGTGAACATCACCTCCGTGTGCGACGACACTCCCGACTGTCCCAATAACGCCGACGAGGGCGAGGGCTGTGATCTGGCCGAATGCGAACATCAAAGCGGTCAGTGCTCCAGTTTCTGTCAAAAGACACCGAATGGCGCGCTCTGCGTTTGTCCGCCTGGCTCGGAGATAGGCGAGGATGGCTTCACCTGCGTGGACACCAATGAATGCGATCCCCCCGGACTTTGCTCGCAACAGTGCACGAATACGAAGGGATCCTACTTCTGCAGCTGCACGGCTGGCTACGAGCTGAGTCCCAACAAGCACAACTGCAAGGCTGTCAATCATACCGCCGCGTTTTTGATCATCTCCAATCGTCACTCCATACTGGTGGCTGATCTCAAGGAGCAGGGACTAGAACGTGTGCCCATCATTGTGGAGAATGTGGTGGCAACCGCCTCGAACATGCACACAGGCACCATTTTCTGGAGCGACATGAAACTGAAGAAGATCTCACGGTTGGATCATGGCATGGAACCCCAGGAGATCATTACAACCGGCCTTGATTTGGTCGAGGGTTTGGCCTACGATTGGATTGCACAAAATCTGTATTGGCTGGACAGTAAGCTGAATACGATTGAAGTGTCTGCGGAGAACGGCTCGAATCGTTTGGTGCTGGTGCGTGAGAATATCACACAACCTCGAGGCATGTGCATCGATCCAAGTCCCGAGGCACGTTTCATCTTCTGGACCGATTGGGGCGAGAATCCGCGTGTCGAACGCATTGGCATGGACGGCACAATGCGCAAAACAATCATTAACACGAAAATCTATTGGCCAAACGGACTGACATTGGACATTGCCACCAAGCGCGTTTATTTCGCCGACTCCAAGCTGGATTTCATTGATTTCTGCTATTACAATGGTACCGGACGTCAACAGGTTTTAGCCAGCAGTCACTATCTCTTGCATCCGCACTCGTTATCTTTGTTCGAGGATACACTCTACTGGACCGATCGTCAGTTAAATCGTGTGTTGTCTGCCAACAAATTCCGTGGCAAGAATCAAACAGTCGTGTCGCATTTGATCAGTCAACCGTTGTCGATACACGTACATCATGCCTCGCTGCAACCTATGTATCCCAATCCCTGTGCCGCCGCTCGCTGTCAGCATTTGTGTTTGCTCAGTCCAAGTGCCCCCGAGGGTTATTCCTGCAAGTGCAAGCCGGGCTTTAAGCTCTTCAGCGAGGGACGCTGCATTGAGGAGGAGAATCCCTACATCATGGTCGTCAAGGGCACACAGATTGTCGATCTCCCCTTGAATGGTGGCGATGCCCGCGCCGGCGCCTTGGCACCTGTCATAGGCATTGAGAGCAGCACCGGACTTGACTTTGATCGTAAGGGTGAGACATTGTATTGGGTTCAGGGACGCGAGGAGGACGAAGAGAATTGCACAATCTATACAACACCCTACGGCGGTGGAAATAAGACCGACTTCCTGGGCACAGACACTGGCATTGTGGGTGCTCCCTATACGATTGCCTTCGATTGGCTGGGACGCAATCTGTACATTGGCAATCGGGTGGCCAGCAACATCGAAGCGGTGCGTGTAGATGGCAAACAAAAGTATCGCACGGTTATCTTGGCCAACGATGGTCAGGAAACTTCAGTGTCGAAACCCAAGCAAATCGTGCTCGACCCCAGTGAGGGCAAGCTCTTCTGGATCGATGAGGGTGTACTCGAGGTGCCCATCAAGATCGGACGTGTCGACATGAACGGTCAGGATCCGCGTGTGCTGCGGAAGAATGTCTATCACCCAGAGAGTATTGCACTCGATATCGATAAGAAGTTGATCTACTTTAGCACACGTTCGAAGGGTTCGATTTGTGTTATGGACTACAACGGCGAAGACTACACAGTTATACTGAGCGAAGCACAAGGCATCTCCCGTCCACGCAGCTTGGGCGTGCTCGATCATCGTCTATACTATTTGGATCCGGTTTACGAGAAGATTGTGCGCGTCGATTTGCCGCGTGGCGACAATCCGAAGACCATTGTGGACAACGAACACGATTTGCGCAGCATGATGATCTACAAGAAGCGTCCGCTGATGCAACATCCCTGCCAGACGCGCAACGGCGAATGTAAACATTTGTGCATCCCCGGACCGGCATCGACACGAACTTGCGCCTGCGGCATCGGTTATCGCAAAGATACCGAAGTCGACTGTGTGGCCTACAAAACGTTCGCCGTCGTCTCGCAGCTGGATATGATACGTGGTTACAGTCTGAGCGACAGCTCCGAGGCCATGGTCCCCATCAGCGGACCCGGACATCATATACTCCATGTGGACGTGATGTATCGCGATCAATGGATCTATTGGGCGGAATTCAATCGTGGCTACTGGAATGGAATCTTCCGCTCAAGGCCCAATGGCACCGATCTGCAGCATGTGATCAAGGATGGCATTGGAAGTAATGGCATTCGAGGATTGACGGTCGATTGGGTGGCTGGCAATATGTACTTCACGAACGTGTATCCCCATGAGAATTATGTTGAGGTCTGTTGGCTCGATGGCACCAATCGCAAGGTGCTTGTAAAGACCACAAACGATGCGCCACGTGAACTCGCCGTGAATCCCATCAAACGTTTGCTGTACTGGATCGATTATGGACAACATCCGCGTATTGGCAAAGCGCTGCTCGATGGCACCAAATGGAAGCCGTTGGTCACATCGGGCATTTCGTTGCCACGCGATTTGACCATCGATATGCAGACACACGATGTGTTCTGGGTGGACTCCAAACTCGATACGATACAACGCATTGCGTACAACGGAGCGAATCGCAAGATTATACGCCGCGATCTACCCAATCCGATGGGCATTGCGGTGCACCTGAACGATGTGTATTGGGTGGATCGCAATTTGATGAGCGTGTTCAAGGCAAACAAACAGTTCAACAACGACACTGAATCGACGCGTGTGCGCACAAATCTGGAGCGTCTGCGCGACATTGTCATCTACGACATCAACAATCAGCCGTCGGACGAGAGCAATCCGTGTGTGCAGCTTGGCAACGGTGGCTGCGATCAGCTGTGTTTCAGTTTCCCACCCGAAGAGGTGCAGAGCAATAGCAAGAACTATCGCTGCGACTGCTCCACCGGCAAACTGGGCAGCGATGAGCGCAAGTGCGAGACGGTCAATGAGTATCTGGTGTTTGCCACACGCACCGAAATTCGCGCCGTTAATCTGGATCCTCATTCAACCGAGGTGCCTTTCACGCCACTCACGAACCTTACTAATGTGGTTGGCCTCGATTTTGATTTTGCCGACAATCATATGCTGTACACCCAAATCCGGCCGTGGGCGAAGATTGCGTATACGCAGGCGAATAAACCGAGTCGCAGCGACATCCATGTGGTGCTCAGCAAGGGCATAAATCCCGAGGGCATTGCTTACGATTGGACACAGAATAAGATCTACTGGACCGACAGCTCGAATAACTCAATCTATGCCATGAATTTGGCTGGCACGGAGTTGGTGATGATTGCGCGCGTGGAGCGACCACGTGCAATTGTCTTGGATCCCTGCAATGGCACTCTCTTCTTTACCGATTGGGGCAGGTTTGGCACGTCAGGCAAGATCTTTAGGACAACAATGGCGGGTTCGCTGAAGCGTGCCATTGTCGACAAGGAACTTTCGCAGCCCAGCGGTCTGGCCATCGATTACGATGAACGCAAGCTTTATTGGACTGATGCAGTGCGCGAGAAGATCGAACGTTCCGATTTGGATGGCAGCAATCGGGAGCTATTGGTGGGCGCAACAATCTATCCGTTTGCCATCACCGTGTTCCGCAATTACATCTACTGGACTGATCTGCAGCTGCGTGGCGTCTATCGTGCCGAGAAACACACGGGTGCCAATATGGTGGAGATGGTGAAGCGACTGGAGGATTCGCCACGTGACATACGCATCTACAGCGCGGATCGACAGAAGTGCAATGTGAATCCGTGTACGATCAACAATGGTGGTTGTGCCCAGAGCTGTCACCCGGCGCCCAATGGCAAGGTCGAGTGCAAGTGCGACGATAACTCGAAGGTGGTGAACGAGGGACGCATGTGTGCGCCAAGGAATAACACGTGTGAGGCAAGCAAATTCTATTGCCAGAATGGCAAATGTATTTCGCGCATGTGGTCTTGCGATGGCGATGATGATTGTGGCGATAACTCGGACGAGGATCCCAACTATTGTGCCTACCATTCATGCTCGCCCAACGAGTTCCGCTGCAACAACGGACGCTGCATCTTCAAGTCGTGGAAGTGTGATCACGAGAACGATTGCAAGGATGGTTCCGATGAGATCGGTTGTAGTTATCCCCCGTGTGTGGATGGTGAATTCACCTGTGCGAATGGACGTTGTATTCCCCAGACACAGGTCTGCAATGGCGTCAACGATTGCAAGGATAATGCCACGTCGGATGAGACACATCAACGATGCCCCATGAACACAACCTGTCCAGCAAATCATCTCAAGTGCGAGAAGACGAACATCTGTGTCGAACCCTATTGGCTCTGTGATGGTGATAACGATTGTGGTGACAATTCCGATGAGGATCCGCTACACTGCGGTCAACGCACTTGTCCCACCAATAGTTTCCGTTGCCCCAATCATCGCTGCATTCCGGCCACCTGGTATTGCGATGGTGACGACGATTGCGGCGATGGCGCCGATGAGCCGCCAGATTACTGCAAGTCCGAGGGTCGCACCTGCTTCGGGGATCTCTTCACTTGCGACAATGGCAACTGTATTCCACGGATCTACATTTGCGACGGCGACAACGATTGTTTGGACAACAGTGACGAGGACAATCGCCACCAGTGCAGTAAGTATTTTGCATAGCTATGTTTAATTATCCCTTTGTAACTCCCCGTCTTATTCCTTCTTTAGATGATCGAAAGTGCGATGAGGAGACCGAATTTACCTGTGTGGAGAACAAGTCCTGGCAGCGTGCCCAGTGCATACCCAAAAAATGGATCTGCGACGGTGATCCAGATTGCGTTGACGGTGCCGATGAGAACACAACACTACACAATTGTGCTACCCAACAGCCATGTGGCGAGGACATGTTCACCTGCGGCAACGGACGTTGTATCAATATGGTAAGTGAATAAACGATGATTCAATTGCCACATATTTCTGAAACTTGTTTTTTTTACTTCTCGCAGGGCTGGACTTGTGATCACGACAACGATTGCGGCGATGGAACCGACGAGGGCAAATCCTGCAACTCCAAATACAAGACATGCTCGCCCATGGAGTTCACTTGCCAGAATTTCAAGTGCATACGCAATCAATATCGATGCGATGGCGAAGACGATTGTGGCGATCACTCGGATGAGGTGAACTGCAAAAAGGAGAATGCCACCTGTCCGCAGGGACAATTCATGTGCACCAGTGGCCAATGCATCGACTACAGTTTGGTCTGCAATAAGGTGCCCGACTGCACCGACGAGTCCGATGAGCCAGCTCATTGCAATGTGGATGAATGCGCCAAGGTCGAGATCAATCAGTGTGGCCACAAGTGCGTGGACACGCTCACTGGATACTACTGTGACTGTAATGAGGGCTACAAGTAAGTAAAAGATTCAATAAATTAAAATTCAAAATGTATTTCCTGGGGGGGCTATCCTGGGGGTCTCCTGAAGGATCTGCTAGGAGACTCTCATGGGTGAATCTCCTGTGAAAATCTCCTAGGGGGAGTTTCCTGGAAGAGTTCTACATTCACGTCATACTTTTAGTCGGGACATTTCAAAAGTAATATTTGCAAATGAAAAGCATTTGCATAAATTTCGATGCATTCTAGTGTTCAAAATCTAAAGCCTAGAGTTGACTAACTTATGCTCCCACTGTTTTTAAATTCACTAATATTATTATTCTATAACAAATGAATTAAAAAATGAATTAGCTTACACCAAAAGCAGTTCCACGACGAGTCGCTATAACTTGTCAATTTTTAATCCCTTAAGCACCAAGTCCAGCCCAAAAATAAAAGATTAGATTAAACTCATTCAACATTTGCAAAGACATTGAATAACACAAACTAATATTGTTCGTTTCCTTATTTTCCCCAGACTTCTTTCCGATGGCAAAGCCTGTGTAGATGTGGACGAGTGTCTGGAGCAACCAGGCGCCTGTTCGCAGCACTGCTCGAATACACCGGGTAGCTTCTACTGCAAGTGCGACGAGACCTACTATGAACGGCAGAACGATGAGCACACGTGCAAACGGAAGGATGACATCACCCCATGGCTGATCTTCACCAACAAATACTATGTGCGCAACATGTCCGTCGATGGGCATCAGTACAATTTGATGCATCAGGATCTGATGAATGTGGTCGCTCTCGACTTTGACATCAAGGAGCAGTATATGTATTTCTGTGATGTGACAGCCAAGACGATATTCCGTGCCAAATACACCGACAACGACAGTAATTTGCCCACCGAACGTGAAGCGGTCATCCGACACGACTCCCATGGCCTCGAAGGCATCGCCATCGATTGGGTTGGACGCAAACTGTATTGGCTGGACAGACACTCGAAGAATCTGGATGTGTCCGAATTGGATGGCACCAAGCGCAAGACATTACGCAGCGGTGTCGTCGATCCCCGCGCCATTGTTGTGCATCCGGGCATTGGTTATCTGTACTTCACCTCATGGCATCTGCAGGCCTACATTGCCAAAATGGGCATGGATGGTTCGAATTTCACACGCATTCTCAACTGGAACGATGGCATCGCCTGGCCGAATGCCTTATCCATCGATTACTTCACCGATCGCATATATTGGGCCGACGCACATTTGGATTACATTGCGTACACTGATCTCGAGGGTCGTCATCGCCATATTGTGCTCTCTGGCTCGCAGGTGCCGCATGTCTTTGCGTTGAGTCTCTTCGATGACTACATATATTGGAGCGATTGGAATCAGAAGGCGATTGTGCGTGCCAACAAGTTCCACGGAGCCAACTACACGGTGCTGAGGAATACCACACATCGTCCCTATGATCTGCACATCAATCATCCGCTGCGTCAGCTGAACTACACGAATCCCTGTGGCGACAACAACGGCGGCTGCTCGCATCTCTGTTTGATTGCCCCGCCCCCGGAGTCGACGTACCTCAACATCGAGGGCTACATCGAGGAGGGTGCCCCCATTTATAAGTGTGCCTGTCCGAATCAATTCTATTTGGCTCGCGATTCAAAGACTTGCATTGCCAACTGCACAACGGGACAGCATCTGTGCGGTGGTCACGATGAGAAGTGCATCCCATGGTTCTGGAAATGTGATGGCGAAAAGGACTGCAAGGATGGCTCCGATGAGCCGGCGACGTGTGCTGCACGACATTGCCGTGCCGGCACCTTCCAGTGCAAGAACACCAACTGCACGCCTTCTGCGACCATTTGCGATGGTGTCGACGATTGCGGCGATGGCAGCGATGAACAGAATTGTGATTTGCCTTGCCCTCTGTCCGACTTCAAGTGCAAGTCCAGCGGACGCTGCATTCTCGACAGCTGGCGCTGTGATGGCGACGCCGATTGCAAGGACGGCAGCGACGAAGATCCAGCCGTGTGTCGTAAGTCTCATATTCCTATTTATATTCATAGCTTAGGGTAAATGGCGTGGCTGTCGTCTACATTTCTCTCTCTGCAACAATGCGAGTTTGAGGCACGAAACTGAGAATCAGCATTAGGTTCCAACTTATTGAAATTCCGTCCGTCTGCCCGTCTGTCCATTAAAATAAGCATCTCTAGATACATTTTATTTATGTAAACTGAAATTATTTCGGCCCTTTCAAGAGTAGCTTCTATCGTTGAATCTGGTCCACATTTCCGTACACACAGTTGCAGTAATATTATTCCGGATTTCCGTCTGTCCATGCAAATAAAAGTGTCTATCATTAAAAATAATAGATCTAGACATACAAAACTTTACACACATGCTAGAACTGAGTGTCAGCAAATTCACCAGTAATTGAGTCACTCTACACAAATCTCGATAAAGTCATAAAAGCAATTAATGTGAACAGCGACTCAATCCATAATCTAAATTTGTATATTTGCAGACAAGCGTGAGTGCGATCCCGAGACCGAGTTCACGTGCAAGAACAAGCGTTGCATACCGCAGCTTTGGATGTGCGACTTCGACAACGATTGCGGCGACGATTCTGATGAGCCCGCCTACATGTGCCGCCAGCGAAACTGTACCACAGGCTGGCAACGTTGTCCCGGACAATCGAACTACCGTTGCATACCCAAATGGTTGTTCTGCGATGGCAAAGACGATTGTCGCGACAACAGTGACGAGCTGCCCGAGAATTGTCCCAAATGCTCCCCCGACACGGACTTTAAGTGCGGAAACAATCGCTGCATACCCAAGTAAATATAATTTTAAAATATATAACCTGCAACTTGAATTAACTAACTCAAATTTACAGACAATGGATGTGCGACTTTGCTGATGATTGCGGCGATGCTAGCGATGAGAATGAAGCTATCTGCAAGGGACGCTATCGCGAATGCTCTGAATCGGAGTTCAGATGCGCCAACGGCAAATGCATTTCATCCCGCTGGCAATGTGATCACGAGGATGACTGCAATGACAACTCGGATGAGATGAACTGCGCTGGCTATCAGTGCAAGAATGGAACCTTCCAATGCGCCTCGGGTCATTGCATTGCCAGCTATTTCCGTTGCGATGGCGATCGCGATTGTCGCGACATGTCTGACGAGGTTGATTGTCCACCGCGCTTCCCCGGCGGTCGCTTCTGTCCCGAATCCCGCTTCCAGTGCAGCAACAACTTGTGCGTATCACTCTCGGATCTCTGCGATGGTACCGACGACTGCGGCGATGGCAGCGATGAGGATCCAAAGGTCTGCAGCGACTTCAATTGCGACACCCTGCGACGCTTCCAGTGCACCAATCATCGCTGTGTGGCTCGCTATCAGATCTGCGATGGAATCGACAATTGCGGCGATGGCAGCGACGAGAACAACATGACGCTGTGCGCCAGCAAACAGAAACCCTGCGATCTCTACACCCAATATCAGTGTGCCAACAAGCATTGCATCGAACGGACGCAAGTCTGCGATTTTGCCGATGATTGCGGCGATGCCAGCGATGAGTTGGGTTGCCATCACAGCAGCAGCTGCTCGGCGGAGAATCGTGGAGGTTGCCAGCATCATTGCCACAATCTAACCGAAGGCGGCTACATCTGCACCTGTTATCCTGGGTATATCATTGCGGCGGACAACAAAAAGAAATGCGCTGATGTCGATGAATGTGTCACACGTCAGCACACCTGCTCCCATCAATGTCACAACATGAATGGCACGTATTCCTGCAGCTGTCGCGAGGGTTTCCATCTATCCGACAGCAGCAGCGGTGTCTGCAAGGCCGAGAAGGAGGATGTCCTGCTGGTCTTCGCCAATGGTCCTGAGATACGCGGTCTTGATTTGCAAAAGCGCGAAGAGTTCGATGTGATTGCGTCGGAGAAACGCATCGAGGCCTTGGATTACGATGCTCAGCAGCAGATCATCTTCTGGGCCGACAGCTATGACAAGACCATCAAGCGTTCGTACATGGTCAATGCTCTTGATGGCCAGGCAAAGATCGGTTTCGCTCAGGATCTGAACATGAAGGGTGGTTCCAAACCGACAGCTGTGGCTGTCGATTGGCTAGCCTCGAATCTCTATTGGACTGAAATGGATCGCACCGGATCGAAACCAAGGGGTCGCGTCATGGTGGCCACCACCGATGGTCGCTATCGTCGCTCGATTGTAAATGCTGGCCTCGAGGTACCCACTTCGATTGCAGTTAATCCGCAACTGGGACGCATCTATTGGACCGACGCGGGTTCGGCGCCCAAGATCGAAGTCTCCTGGATGGATGGCTCGAAGCGTCGACCGCTCATTACCGAGCAGATACGCCATCCGGCTGGCCTGACCATTGACTATGCCCAGGACCACATCATCTATTGGGTGGACACGAAGCTGAATGCCATCGAATCGATGCGTGCCGACGGTTCGCGTCGCAAGTCCATGGTCAAGGGCGATCAACTGCGGCATCCGGTTTCGTTGGATCTCTTCGAGTCGAACATGTTCTGGGTGACCAGGGATACGGGCGAGCTGTTGCGTCAGGATAAATTCGGACGCGGTGTTCAAGTGGTTGTCCATCGCAATCTCGTCAATCCGTCTGGCCTGAAGGTCTACCATGAGAAACGCTACAACACCTCGTTACGCAATCCCTGCTACGAGTCCAGGTGCTCGCATCTCTGCCTGCTTGTGCCCGGCGGACATCGCTGCGCTTGCCCCGATACATCGGGTCCGTTGCCCTCGCATCGCAGCACCGCCGAAGTCATCTGCGATGCAGCCGCCGAGCGTCCGCGTCCCGCTCCCCGCATCTGTCCCTGCCAGAATGGCGGCCTCTGCAAGGAGGACGATCACGGTGAACTCCTCTGCGAGTGCCTGGCCGACTACAAGGGCGAGCACTGTGAGCGTAGCACCACCGGCGCCTTTGGTCATGGTGGTGCCAATGTCACCGCTGTCGTCGTGCCCATCATGGTCATTCTGCTTGTGATGATGGCTGCTGCCGGCGCTTGGTATGTCATCAGGAAGCGTCCATTGTGAGTACTAAAAATATGCTAACTACTTATTCAATCGGAAATAGTTGCGAGTTATTTATAGCATGGGAATTTTTTATTGCATGCAATTTTTACATTCCTATGAACTTAGAAAATGGAATTGAAGTCGAAAGATTTTAAATTTGTAGTTTCCTAATTCAAAATAAAAGTTGATATTATTTATTTAGTAACATAATACGTACATATGTAAGATTCGATATTCAATACTATTATTATTATAATTTATTAGTCATATTATAAATCATTTACTAACATTCTTTTCCCATTGTTTGCTGCAGTGGAAAACTGGCTCGCATGCCCGCCATGACATCGTCGCAGAGCGTCACCTTCCGCCACGGGTCGAATGTTGAGTTCAGCGAAAGCGGTTTCCCAAGCGGCTCCGCACCTGGCGCTGGCGACATGGCCCCCATCGAGGGCTACAATCTGCAGACGGTGAATGCCAATAAAGCGCGCGACTTTGCCAATCCCATGTACGATGCTGTGCAATCGGGCACCACCACCGATCCGGGCATGAGCAATGGCTCAGGTAAGTTTCCTTAAGTGAATGTCCTTTATTATTCCGTCTGTCTGTCTATCTACTTGCTGAATATCCTTTATCTTTTATACACAGCTACAGTTGTGAAATTTGGTGTGCAGATGCTAAATCACTTAATGCAGCTAGTTGTAGTTTGTAATCTTCATAGCTTGACTTTCCTCGCAATATACAAAAATAGCGCATAACTAAAATATTTTTTAAGTCTAATATTCCAATCACAAATTTAAAAGTTGGCCAAAATTTTGTTTAAAACAAATACTATAAAAGAACGCGGTTACTTTTCATTAGAGCCTTAACCCCAAGGTTGAGTTGGTTGTAGTCTGAATTTGAAAAAAAAAAAACCCTTCCTTATTGCACAGTGTTTATCCCAAAAGGTTGTTCACTTTAAAATGAGTGATTCAGTCAGCACAAAGAATTGTCTCTACACGAAAAATGTGATATTTTCTAATTACAAATGTATAATATGTGCTTCTATCTCTTACTCTCGCCCTCTTCTTCGTTAGGCATCTATGATGTGCCACAGGAACCGTCCAAGTCAAAAGCCATGGCCCACTCGGGGTCGTTCACAGAGCCGGCGTCGGCAATAATCGCGCCTAGCAGCATTACGCACAAGTCATCGCCGCAGCTGCAGCTGAGGACACGCGAGCTAGACCCATCGGCGGATACCGGCAAGGATACGCAGTATCTGGTGGAGGAGGATAAATCAGAGTGCTGATATCAAGCTTATCAGGCAGCGGTATCCGTTTCCGTTTCGCTGCCGCTCAGCTGTCGACGTCAGCAGCGGGGCGCAGGCGCGGCCCAACAGTTATCCGTTGCACACATAGCACAGACTTATCCACAAACATCACCATCAACAAAAGCAACAACAACAACATCAGCAACTACAACAAAAACACCAGCAACAACAACAGATACAACAGAAACAACAAGGACAAAGCAAACATCACAAATCCTGGCATGCAGCGGCCAACGAAGCCACCACAAAACTAACCACAAAGGTCTAAGCGACGTTACTATCGATACTTATCGATCGATATACACATTATGTCAGGCAAATATCGTACCAAATCTGTACAACAGCAAACACTAAATGCTATATATACAATATCAAATCCATGTCCATCTTGAAAGTGCAATCCCCAAAAAGAATATTGATGTGCATTTCTTTACTCCTCCCCCCTAATAACAAAAACAATTTACGCAAACATATCCTTGAAGACAAATGAGGGGCGGGCGCATTAGCCCCGATAAACTAAAAAGAAATCGTAAACACTAAAATGAAAAGAAACAAAAAAACAAAACTGTTGCAATTATTATTATATAAATCTCTATACATCAAATTATATATATAAATGTATATGTATATATATATATATATATACACCATATACCCCTTATACATATGAATGTACACTAAGCTATAGGTGGCGCCACCTCGGTTATAAGCTGAAGCGCCCCCACACGGTCACAGGGCCCAAGACGCGCGACTCTCTTTCTAGAGACAAGCCGGCGAAACAGAGGCACCCTGTGCTAGACATATATACACACACACAAACACATACACGTACAGCACAAGATAAAAAAAAAGATCACTTTGTAAAGCCAAACTGTTTTTTTGAGCTATTTTTGCGGCTAACTGCAAAATGGAAATTAAAACAAAAAAAAAGAAAGTTGTATAAAGGCATAGAGTATATTTTTCTGAACGCTAAATGACAATATTAACTATATATGTATGTCTTTCTCTGTATATGTATATGTATATGTATATGTATATGTATATGTATATGTATATGTATATGTATATGTATATGTATATGTATATGTATATGTATATGTATATGTATATGTATATGTATATGTATATGTATATGTATATGTATATGTATATGTATATGTATATGTATATGTATATGTATATGTATATGTATATGTATATGTATATGTATATGTATATGTATATGTATATGTATATGTATATGTATATGTATATGTATATGTATATGTATATGTATATGTATATGTATATGTATATGTATATGTATATGTATATGTATATGTATATGTATATGTATATGTATATGCATATGTATATGTATATGTATATGTATATGTATATGTATATGTATATGTATATGTACATGCCGATTTCATACGTATACAAGGCAAAACCCGATGCGACGATATAAAATTATATATGTATGTGTATTTGTATTTGTTTAAACGTAAAAAAGCAACATTTTTAAGCTAGGCGTCATTTTTTAGCGCAACAAAAGTTCGAGCTAAACCACAAGAAAATAACAATGAAAAAAACTCTCCATGCGGAATTTCTATATTTTTCTAGTAAATAAAAAAGTATAAAAAAAAACGAACAAACAAAACGAAAATCGAGTAAAGAAAAGAAAGTTAAATATTTGATAAAAAAAAAAAAAAAACACTATTGTGCTAAAAGTAATTTGAACAAATGAAGAAAGTACATAGATTAATGCGTATAATTTAATATTTATTTTATTACACACATTACAACTAAACATTAAACATTACGAGTACATTTTAAAGTAACTTTTGTCTGTGCTACCATTGCATTTTTCTGTGGTTAAGTTGTATGCGTAAATAATTCCAAGCGAATACATTCCATCAATTCATTCCAACAATCCGTATTTGCAGAGATCGATAGATCAATAAATAGATCATCCTAATACGATATCTTATTGCGGATCGTGGTTCGCGCGAATTCAGATCAAGTTTTGTCAGCCTCTCGAAAATATTTTGGTAATCAAATTGAAATTTGTATTTTATTTTTACTTTTTATTATTAATACGATTATTATCCATTTACCCATTATTATTTTTGTATCTCTTTCTGTTTATTTTTTTTTGTCGATAACAAAAGCAAAGCTTTGTTTTGTGTGTGTAATTAACATGTAACATTTATAATATATATTCTTTTTTTTTTTTGAGACAGAGATATTTTAACTATGTTGTAATCCCCCCCACACAATTTTTGTAATAACTTGTTTGGTCGTCGAAAGTTTTTGTGCAAAATCTGTGCTTCCTTTCAGTTAAGCGTGTTTTTAGCATAAATTTTAGTAAAAAAAAAAAAAAAAAAAAAAGAAATGAAAAAAAAAGATGAACTAAATATGTATCTATGTATGTATGTACGTATTCCAACTAAGTTGAGCCGATTGCGCAACCTGGCTGGCCTTACATCTATATAAATCAATAAATAAAAATATATCTATATATATATATATATATATATATTACGATGATAATGTGAAAAGATGTGACGAGAGTTAATGTATGTATATTTAATGTCAAGTGAAAGAAAAACTATTTGTTGAAAGAAATTAATTTTTTTTATTATACAAAAAGAAAAACTACAGAAAAACATGAAATAAAAAATAATAAAAGAAAAATGTAAAAAAAAAAAACGATTTGGGATACTTTGAACTAAGGATTTATATTATTTTCAGAGCTCAAGACGGGATTCTGTTGTCTCAATTATAGCATGGAACAAATGGATCGATGAAGACGTTGGCATGGTAGTTGAGTCCTTGAATCCTTGCTTATTAGTTGATATCTGTCTTATATATTATGTTGGAAATAAAATAGCCATTGATTATTTTGCACTGTAGAATTTAGTTAAAGGAGACAATTTAAATCTAAATTGGAATTTGGCATCGAATTTCTTATTCAAGAAAATTACAATTAATTTATTAGTAGTCTTCTTATAGCGACTGCATTTATTTTGTTTACTTGCTTGCTTGGGAGTATGTTATAAGCAATAAAGACTGTACTAAAATATTTGTGAACAGATTGCTCTTCGATTTATTTTGTTGTTTGCGTTTATTGTATGTGCGAATAAATAAATTGAAATATTTTGTGCTAAGTCTACAAACTAAACATAATGTTCTTGCAGCGAAAGCTGAGAGTTGTACAGTTTACAAAAAGACTGACTTTTGACTGGACTTAATATCTTAACTATACTCTACATACAATGTGTAATTTAATATAATATATATGTCCCTAACATTGCGAGAATGCGCATTAAACATTACGAGTACACCTAATTAGTATATAGTATTTGTTTACAATCAAAAGTTATGCATACAATCGTGTTTTGTTTTGTATTTGTTTTTTTTTTTTTATATCATTTTCTTTTTTATTTTTTGTGTATATTTTTTACTTATGGTTAGACGTATAGGAGAATTGCTTAAGTCTTGGTGAGGCAGATGATTATCTTCGTACTCAATATAATCGTAATATGCTAAAAATCTACTCGCAAATCAAAAAAAAAAATATACTGAATAGAATATAAAGTATAAAATCTATGTATGTATGTATATATAAAATAATTACAATTTTGCATTCACACGGCCCGCCAAGCTACTTTAGCTACTGTAGCTGGAGCTGTGAATGATCATATCTAGCTAATCACTCGTTTTCAGACGCTTCACTGGCCCGTCGCTGCCTTGAGAATTGGAGTCCTCCGAGAAGGGCATGCTGGACACAAAATCGGCTCCTTGGCTATCACTCACCACCGAAAAACCTGCAGCAAGGAATTGAATTGAATATTAGTATAGACAGAAGATTAGGAGGGGAGGAGGATTAACAACTCTTATGCACTCTTCGACCTTCAATTCGTCAATTCTTCACACTCACAAGTATTTGAATCATCGGCAGTTAAACCGGCATAACTGGGCGTTATTTGAGGTGGTGTGGGCGTGCCTTTCTGTGAGTTCTCCTTGTCGCTGATCTTATTGTTCAGCTGTAACTTCGATTTCTTCTCACTGTTCGAAGAGATCGGAACCCATTTGTAGATTTTCATCGTGGTATCGCTGATCGTAACCCATTTCTTTTCCCAGTGCCGCACCTTGTCCACGGCCTGCATTACCCGCTTGATGTCATCCTTGGCCCGGCTGCGTGTCTCGGCGCGCACACTTCGCGACATGGCTATACACTAGATATATATATATGTGTAGGTATATGGACGATAGGGCGATGGCGTCTGCTCGGCGGCGACGAAGACTCAAGTAACCAAACCAACCAGACACACACACACACTATTACACTATTTGAATAAAGACCCAGTTGCTTTAGATTGTAAGAACTTTGGTAACGCTTAAATTTTTATTGCACAAGCACAGTCACTTTTTCGGCGTTTCAATATTTTATAAAACTGCCTATTTTATTGCAAAATGTTATAGGGTAGCAGCGAGAAGCAAAAATACATTTGCGGTTGTAGTGTTGTAAAATGTCATTCACAATGTGCGACTGCACTTATCGATACTCAAATATTTTGTAGTATTTAAATACTACATGTACAGCACTGCTCAGGTGGGCTTGATGATTAAATAAAAAGAAAACAATGCTACATCATATTATGTCTAAATACTAATCAAACCACAAAGGGTTTAAGCAGATTTATTTTCACATTGGGAATATATTTTATTATTATTATTTATTATTTCCTATGCAAACAGTTCGTAAGTTGAAAATATCGATAACGATATAAGTAAATTTTGTTAACAGATACAAATTTTCGATTGTGTGACCAGATGATGATAAAATGCTAAAGGCTTGAGCAATACTTTTGATAAATTTTGGTATTTATATGCAACTTAAACAAAAATTTATATATTTTTTTTAAATGCTTAATTTATTTTTCAGAGCAATTTTTTTTGAAAATACAGTTTTTATAAACAAAACAAAATTTTAAAACCTACGCCGCTGTATTAAAGTATTTTCAGTGTGTACCAGTCAGTATTTTTATAGATATTTTTGTGCACAACGAAGTGGGGTATTTTTATGTATATTTTTTGTGGAGGCCAGAAGTTGGTTGGTATATCTCAAAATTGAACTTGCGGTCACGCTGACGGGCGAGGAAATTATGCACAGCGAGCGCGGTGTTGTGGTTATTTTTTTTATTTATTTTTTCGTAAATACATATATACCAAAAAGTGCATAATTGGAATGAAGTGCAAACCAAAAAAAGTGTTCGTTACAAAAGTGATGTATGTGCTGCACTTTGTTTCGATTGAAAGTTAAGAAGCGCACACGGATAAAAAAAATAGCAAACACCAAGCAACCAACCAACGAATCAACCAACCAACAACAACTACTACTGCAGGCAACGCCATCAGCCATCATCACTGCCGCCGCTTGTTGTGTGGAGTGGTGTTGGGTGCGGAGAGTGGAGTGTGGAGTGTGGTGGAAAGGTAAAAAGCGGACGAACAAACGACGGACTCGAGGAATATCGCAAAAAAAAAAATTGCAACAACGTGCGTACGTTTGTGGCTGTGCATGCGAGTTGTGTATGCGTGTGTGTGTGTGTGTAGAAAAAAGCATTAAAAAGCCAGAACAAGAAGAATAATAAGAAGACGAAGAAACAGCAGCAGCAACTCGAATGTATATAGAAGAAAAAACGCAAACGAATCGAAAGAGCGCAAGGTGGGAACCAAGAATAACGAACGACAGCAAAAAGGGCGACAGGCAAAAAAAAATAACAGACGAGAAAAACAGGAGTACAAAATTACGAACACACTGACCGAAAAGGGAAGAAGAAGCACGGCAACAGCCACAACAACAACGACAACAACAAAATGCTAGCCTAGCGCCAAGAGCAAACAATTAAAATAGTTTTCATTTGGATAAAGCGAAAATCGCGTTGCTCCACCACGCTTTGTGTGCGTATGTGTCTGTGTATGTGTGGGTGTGTGAGTGGGTGTGTGACGATGTGTTTTTATAACGTCGCCTAATTCACAGCAAACAGCAGCAGCAGCAACAAAACGTTCGCAAAATTACAAAAGTGAGACAGAAGCTGGAGCTGGAAAATCAACTTGTAATTGTTGCACTAGCGACACAACCTAATAACAACAAATACCACAGCTAGCAGCAGCAATTACTAAATAAATAAAAATCGAATAAAAAACAACAACACGCTCGATCCAAAATTACGCGTCGTCGCCTCGCCGTCTCTTACATCGTTTTCCGTCTCTGTCTTGCACTTGCAGTTGCATACGAGCCGGCATCGCTACGTCACCGTTAACGTTATCGTCATCGTTATCGAGCTATCGACTAAGTCTACTACTATTTCTACTACTACCATCACTATTACTACAACAACAGCAACTGGAACAACTAAAACAACAACTACAGCTGCATCATCAGCAGCATCGTCATCCAAAGCCACAAAAACGGAGACGCCAACTGACGGGGCAGAAACAACAAGCATAACAACAGATACAACACATACACATACACAATGCCCAAATGCGATGTGAAAACCCGCTACATTCCGGCGACTTTCGCATGGATTGTCCTCTTACTGACCACATTTCTCTTCTTCTTCTATCCGTAAGTATTTCAATCATTCAATTTGACAATCCCTTAGATTCTTTGCAGTTTCTCTGCATTCAAATTTTCTTATGGTCTGAGAAATAAAAGATGATTTTTATAGTCGGAAGTACTCCCTGCATATTTGCATTGATTTTGACATCAATATTTAATACTAAGTTCATAAAAATGGTTAAAAATGTTCAATGGAAACAGGCCCAATCCATGTTACATACATATGTATGTATATCCACTGATCAATTTTTAGAAAATGTAAAGTTCTATTAGAAAAGTTGAAGTATAATTTTTATTATCACCAAAGAAAGTAAAAAATCGATGTTATCGAAAATCAATCGATAGCTTTTGCAGTTCTCCTGCCACTGTTTCGAACTAATTAAATTTATCAGCGAACACCATGACCATTTCCCCCTGGGGACTTACAGACAAACATATGTTCACATTTTGTGCTCTTATCTTTTATATTTTTTTTGTGAAATTTCCTACTAGTAAAAATGGCATAGGAATGCATTACGATTCGTCATTTAAAATTCGCCCTTTACTTTTTTAATTTTCGTGGTTTACTGTGAAATGGGAAATGCCGCAGGACAATTGTGTCCCACGTCCATTCGGATTCAGAGTTGTGATGTTGATGTTGGCTTTGCAAATAAATTTATTTGTGCACTTTGGGGCTATTAAAATATGCAATAAATAGTTCAGGTCGATCGTCGGGCATTCTGTACTTAAATTTGGTCACTCTGAAAGGATACATCATCGTCATGGGAGGGGGAGGAAGTGTAATGCATAATTGCAAATGGCGTCATTTTGCTCTCTAGATGGCCAAGGAAAACCGATAAAAAGCAAGAGAGAGACAGAAAGAGAGAAGACGACTCTTCACTCTTCTACTTTGGCATTTGCGGTAGGGGAAGGCAGCAAGTCACTGACCATGACGACGACCAGTTGTTACCCTGCCTTAAAAAAAATATAATAAAACAACATAAAAAAATAAAACTGTTTACCCGTTCGTCATTTGGATTTGGCTGTTGACTCTGTTCATTGTGTGTGTGTGTGTGTGTGTGTGTGTCTGTGTGTGTGAGGCACTTTGTTCGTCCGTCCAGTGAGTCATCTTCCCCCCTCCCCTATACAATGCATATTGGTGTCTGGCTTCCCCTATGCCCTAGTTTTTTGCAGGGTATTCAATTATACGTCCAAATTGCAAAGCGTCATTCTTTCTCGCCTTTGTCCCCATTTAAATAATAATTTTTAGTTATTTATATTTCAGTTTTTCTTTTTTGTTTTTTGCCTCACCATTTTTTGTCGCTACCCTTTCCCAATTGGCACCATCATCATCATCATTATCACCACAGCGCCACCACTTTGCTAAATGAAACTTGAACTTTGTTTATTTGCTTCGCTTTCTTGCCGCAGTCTATAGACTTTAGTTTGTTTGTTTGTTTGTTAAATTATGCTTGCCTTTGATTCCTTTCATCACATCACAGACCCCCTCGCCGCTCACTCTCCTCAGCCCTCACCGAGCAATAAAAGTAATTAAATCATAATTCAATATCCTTGCTCGATATTACGCTCAACTTTCTTCATTTAGAGTCGACTAGAATTTGACTTTTAATATACAGCAAAACATTGAACGCTTTAAATTGCCATTTAATATTTACTGAAAAAATTTGACAATATGGCTAAAGTATTCAATTAGCATCTGCAATGATTAAAACCCAAAATGCCGTTTTAATATAAAACAATTTAAATAGCATTTATGCAAAATTGTTGGCGTGCACAATCAGCAATGTTAATTTACAGGTAAAAACAGGTAATAGAATATAAAGCAAAATTTGTAGTTTGTGGAATTGCATAAATATTAAAATAGGCATTCTCAACTATTTTGTTGTTTGTTTATTACTTTTCATAGATATGCGAAGCGAATTTAAGTTATATGTTAGTTTCATTCATTTAAATGCATTTCAATTACAAAAAAAGATAATAGAATATAAAACTAATTTGAAGTTTGTGGATTTGCATTAATATTGAAATATTAAAAGGGAAAGTAGATATGTTCTTGATTGGAAGAATTGATGATTTAGGATTTAAAATTTCAAAATATATTGATGCGTTATAGAATCGTTTGTTTATTAGTTCACATGAAAATTCATTAATAAAAACTATGATTTGAAAATTCCTTTGCGAAGAGAGTTGCAGTTGGATTTGTGGTTTTTCCTCTTTCATATGTTCATTCCAATTAGAAGAAGAGCATAGAATATACAAAAAAAAAAAAAAAAATAGAAAACTTGTTTTAAAATAAAGTCTCAATGTTGCATCAATATATTGTTGCGCTATAGATTCTTTTGTGTATTAGTTCACATGAAAATGCATTAAGAAAAAAGAGAATTGCAGTTGGATTTGCGGTTTTACCTCTTTTATAGGTTCGTTTCAATTAGAAGGAAAGTATAGAATATACAAAAATGTATAAAATTGTTTTAAAATAAAACCTCAACATGTTGCATCAATATATTGATTCTTTTGTGTATTAGTTCACATAAAAATGCATTCTGCATTGAAGTTGTAGTTTCATGCTCGTGTTTATTGGCGATTCATTCATGCTCAGTGTTCATTGTCTAGTTGCGATACGTTACACTTGTTGTTTAATTGCCTTTTTCCAGTTTGTTTACCTACTCGACGCGTCGTCGTCGCCGTCGTCGCCGTCGTTGCCATGTGCCATGTGATACATGCATCGTTGCCATGCGAGAGAGTTTATTCTGTTTGGTTTGGTTTGGTTTACTCTGGCGTTGGTATGCGGCGAATTCTGATTAAGAGATTGGGGATTAATTCGCATGCGGGATCGCTAATCGTTGACTTGCAGGTTTTCGATTCTGAATGGTGGGGGGTTATGTTTCAGTCTTTCTCTCTCTTTCTCTCTTGTTTTGTGCGTCACAAGTGTGTGTGTGTGTGTGTTGCCAAGCTGTCATTTGTGTGTTAGCATTTTAATTAGAAAATATCAGGAGTGTATGAATGTGTGTATACGTTTTGAATTTCAAGTGTTGAACAAAGTTGGCTAGCTTTAAATGTTATGTTATGTTTTGTTTTGGGCCAGCTGGCGATTTGTGAACGCATTGTTGTTGGCACGCGAATGCCACAGGTACTGTGAGAGTGTGTGTGTGTGTGTGTGTGTGTGTGTGTGTGTGTGTGTGTGTGTGTGTACGAGTGTGTGTTTGGCCTTTGCACAATGAGAGAAACCAAACGAAGTCAGCGAACGAAACCACCCCACCAAAGTCAGCAAAGCGATGACGACGACGCGCCCAGAAAAATTGAAAAAATCAACAAAACGAACGAAACGCGCAGAACACGCGCAAATTACGACTAAAGCGGACAATAATAATAACAACAACAACAACAATGCCAACTAATACCTGTACAACATATACACACACACACACACACACACACTTGTACGCATATGTATATCAGTAGAAAACTGCTGTTACACATGAATCCAAGCGATAGCAACAACAGCTAGAGCAACAAGAACAATTAAACTACATACGTCATGTTAACGCTGCCATCCCCCTCAGCTCACCCCCTCTCACTATGTGTGTGTGTGTGTGTGTGTGTGTGAACTCTCCCCTCTGTGTCCACTTGGACAGAAGTGCCTAGGCAACCATTGAAATTGTAGAAGCCGCCATTGAACGTTTCGCCTTGCCACGGGTGTCGAATTTTCCACCAGTTGCCCAAAGCTCACACACACACACACACACACACACACACATATGCAACACATAAATAAACACACACAAAGACACAGTCAGATACACAAATTCAGTTAGCTTTTTGCTGTTATCTATTTGATTATTCGATTCAAGTGACCAAGCAGCTCGGCGGCAGCGAAAACGAATTTCAACTTTCCCATTTCACGTTTTTATTAAAAACTAACAAGAGAGCGATAGGCAACGAGGGGAAGGGGAATGTGGAAACGGTTCTTTGATTCACGAGACTAATAATTTACAAATGTTATGATCGCCACTGATTGGCAAAAGAATGTTTCATTAATATATGTGAATTCCGCTTAATTTAACTTGAATTTCAATTCTTAATCACTAGTTAATTCCGCTTAATTTAACTTGAATTTCAATTCTAAATCACTAGTTAATATTATATATGTATTTTGATTGGCATGCGGTTTGTTTGTTAAACGTCACCTTTGAACAAAGTTGCAACACGTGTAAAAAAACATTTACATTTCGTTTTGCGATTAGATTTGTACTGATACAAAACGTTTCTGTAACCGATTTTACGGTTCAGAGATCAGTTTTCGCATTTTGCAAACACACATAATATATATATATATATATATATACATATATATAGAAATTATCACTGATTAGATTTTGTTTCCAAGAATTCACGCATATTTATCGTGTTTTTCGTTTGTTTGCTAAAAACATAAATGGAATTCCATTTGCATTAAGAATTTTTTTCTTAATTTCTTTAATGTGGCTATTATTATTGAAAGTCGTATGCAAAGTGGTTATCATAAATATTTCCGCTGCAGCTGTTGCTGTGTGTGTTGTGTGTGTTATTTATTGTAATAATCGTAATCGAGGAGAAAGTAATATATTAATTGCGATGAATTTTCCATTTCCATTCCATTTTGTCTGATTTGGAATTTGCCAGCATTGCTTTAGTGCTTGGCATTGACAGGTAAACATAATTCATTTGTTGTTGAGATGTAATGAGAAGGAACGTTGAAGAGAATAACTGTATGAATATCTTGAATATCACCTTAGAAATGTCTTAAACATTCTTTTCCTTTGTTATTATTGCTTGTGGTTACATCTCCGAGTGATTTCAATTAAATGCGTTTGTAATTTGTGTTAAAAGCATTTCAAGGATTTGCTATTGGACCCACATACAAAAACATCCTGTCGATGTTGTGTTGTTGTTGTTGCTCTTGCTGTTGCCTTGCCATTGTAATTGCGGCTTTTATTTTATTAGTAGAGCACAAATTACCTATTGCCTTATACTTTGTTGTTGCTTTAGGCTACTTCGATTGTTGTTTTTGTTGTTGTTTATGTTGTGTGAGTGTGTGTGTGTGTGTGTGTGTATGTGTGTGCGTCAAGTGCTCCAAAGCAAAAGCATTTGACTAATTATATTAGGGCAAACTGTGCTTATGGTTTCAATTAGTCGACATTCTCAAGCCCATGCCATACACATATTCTCTATGTGTATACAGAAAATTACCTAGCTTTAGAGCATAAATCTTGGGTAGATTTATTTCCCGGAGCACATAGCACGATACAATCGAATTGAAGTACAAGATTTGGTTGGGCTGGCAAAAAGTTTGGATGCCTTTTTATTTACTTAATCATTTTCTTGTTCAATGCTCAAAGGCCAAAGACAAATTTTGGCAACAAACAACGCCGCCTACACAACAACAACAACAACAGCGATAACGACAAGAAACCCACAGCAACTAAATAAAATCCCGATTTGAACCGAAAACCCGAACCCCGATCCCGACCCAAACCGAACCGAACCCGACTTCGAACTCGAACCACTTTTCGAACCTTTGGGGACACAGCGCAGCAACTTTCTGTTGTTGACTTTGGTTCGCTTCGCTTTTCTTTTGTGTATTTCACGATTATGCCAAGTTTTTTGATTGAATTTGGAAAACTTGCGTCTCGAACTTAACTGAAACCACCCACACACACATTGTTGTGCTGCACCTGCAACCACGTGCCTACCAAAGTTGTGTGTCCCACGCCACACACACAAGAGAAACAAGACAACAGCTGCAAATTGCGGTTACTTGGGTCTGCTGCTGACTGACTACATTATCTCTCAGCCATTCTAGCAAAACAGTTCTCTATCATAGCTCACTTATTTATTATACACATGTAGATAAAGATAATCTGACTCGTGCATAACAACAACAGCAACAAGAAGAATGAATGAGACTATAAAACGGAGGAATATGTCGAAATGGAATAATCATATTAAAATCAAAGAGAAATGAGCCACAAGCTTGGCTCCACCGTCTTTGACTTTTATTTGACTGAGAGAAAAATACATCTATTGTCATGGTCATCTATAAGCAAAACTCCATTTAGGCTGCCATCACACGTGCGGGTGACATAATGATATGGAGATGGAAGTGGAAATGGAAATGGAGGTGGACTATATCTATTTTTATGGCACTTGTGAGCTGTAGTTTGTCACATCAATAATAAATACAAATTCGTAAACAAGAAAGTTGTTAGTCGAAAAGCTTTTTTTCCAAGGATTTTCACTTGCTTTTGTGTATGCAAATGCGTATCGAGTGTGCTCGACTTTTATGCACTCTCCACGCAAGTCCGATTTCAGCAATCATTTTGCACCTTTGACCGTTGATAAATAAAACACGTGTGTACACACAATTTATCAATGGCAGTGACAATAGTGTTTCGAGTCTGATCGACTATAATGCACCCAACACATATTTGTACTTGCTATAGAATAAATGCGAAAACATTTATCGTTTATTTGTGCATTGCTTTAGAAATACTTCGAAGGCAGTGAGTGCAGCCGAGTCTGCTCGACTATAGAGTGAAATAAATGCCACAACATTAATCAGTTTGAATTACTATTAATTTATTTATTTAGTTGTGTGTTATGCAAGGAGCATGCTCGACTGCCAGATACGCTGTAACTTAAATCGGGAATTCATGATGCAAATTCGATTGAAAACATCGATGTCCATATCCGTTGATATTTTCAAAATAGAACATTGATACATCGCTTAACATCGATGTCAAGAAAACATCGGAAATAAATAATAAACTAATAATAATATATTTAATAAAAACATGTTTCATTCTATTAAAATATGTAAACATTTAAAATATCAAGACATTCCTTAAAATTCCTTTTTGTTTATTATTTTTATTACATTACAAAACTTAAAATTATAACCATAATATAATGTTGCTTACATTATAAAATTAGAGGACCGTTGTTTTGTCAAATATCGATATTGGAACACATCGCTATAAATATAGTAATGCAACCAAGTGTGCTCGACTGTAAAACACATAAGAGATTTAAGATTCATCATTCATCATGAATTTAATTTGCATCTTTATTTTCAACAAGTATAGAATATATATTCAATCGTCTGTAGTTGGAATATATGCCTCCTCTCTCGCTCCTTAACAATTTTGCAGGGTAGCATGTAGTTGTGTTGACCTTGCGATGGCCAACATTTTATTTCCCTTTTGCTTACATTTCATTTTGCACTTTCGTATTCGCGCTCATGCAACGTCAGAATGGAATGGCAAAGTGTCGAGCTGCGCTGAGTAGAAGGAGGAGGAGGAGGAAGTGTTTTCACACAAACACACACACACACACACATAGAAACAGACACCTCGCTCGGTGTCGTCCGGCGAGTGTTGGCTGCCATTCTCTTCTCTTTACTTCTCCTCTTCTTCTCTCTCCCCTTTGGCATGTTCAGTACGTTTGTCAACTTGTTAATGAAAATAAATTTCTGACACTGCTGTTGGCGTCGTCGTCGCTGTCGCCGTCGTCGACATTGCTCGGCCTCGTTGGCTGCTTTTGCTTTTGCGCTTGCTGATAACAATAACAATAAAAGCTGTGTTGCTGTTGTTGTTATTGTAGTTGTTGCTATCGCGTTGATGATATCCGCCGGTCATCAGCAAGTAAGCAGCAAACAGTGAGCCGCCAGCCGCAAGCATAAAATGCTGGCAATGAGTAACAAAAGCACACACAAAAAGGCATAATCAAGACAAACACACGCACATACACATTTGTATATATACCATATATACTCAGGATAGATCTAAGCTAAGCAGAAAACAAAAAAAATGTAAAAAAAAATAAACGTCAACAGTGGCGAGGCGAAACTGTCATCGACGAGCCGAGCAAAAGCCGAGCTGGATGCCACAGGCGGCACGCCCAGTGCCCGACTTGGCTAAGCTTAGCCAGCGAGAGAGATACCGCAAGAGAGAGAGAGAGAGATGAAGAGCGGGAGAGAGTGTGCAAAAGAAAGAGAGAGTGCGTGTATGAGAGCGAGCGAGTGTTGAGTGCTGCATTGTTGTTCTTATTGTTGCATTAATTATGACGCTGTTTATGATGAGCGCGCATTCCGAGCTGCAGGTGGAGCTCAGCCAGCAGCAAGCAGCACAAATTGCACATGTGAGTGGATGGATGGAGGAAGGAAGGGGTGGAGGAGCAGCTGTCACCCACAGTCTCTAGCACATTCACACTCCAAATTGCCCATTGCCATTCTCATTTTTTGGATGCCCCATTAACATTCGGTTCACTTTTTGCCATTTGGTCGTCGTCGTCGTTGCCAATGTTAATGACGTCGCCAGTTGCTTGGCAACAATTTTTCTAATTTTGCGATTTATGCATCGACGTTTACAGTTCGATTTTCAGCAATTAGACAATTACTGCTAATTATAACAATCCCGCTGCCCATAGGGTAGAAGGGTATTATAACTTTGTGCCTTCAGAAAATGTAAGGAACATGCAGAAGCAGGCATCTTTCAACAACCGAGATGATATACTATGGTATATTTTAAATGTAGTACTATACAGATGTATCAAATAAAGCGTTTGTTATATTTTAGGATTTCTGCGGCATATACATATACTATGGTATATTTTGAGAGTGATACTCTATAAATATACAAAATAATGTCTTTGGTGTATTTTATTATTTTTTCAGTATATATACTATGGTATATTTTGAATGGAGTACTATATAAATATACCGAATAAAGCATTTGGTATATTATAGTATTTTTGTGGTATATACTATGATATATTTTGCGAGTGGTACCATATAAATATACCAAATAAAGCATTTGATATATTTTAGTATTTCTGCGGTATATACATATATACTATGATATATTTTGAGAGTGGTACTATATAAATATACAAAATAAAGCCATTGGTATATTTTAGTATTTTTGTGGTACTATAATAATATTTCAATGTAGTACTGTATCAATATACCGAATGCATCCTTTGATATATTTTAGTATTTTTATGGTATATTCTTAGTATATTTGTAGAATATGGTTTTACTGAAGATGGGTCGCGGATATTTCACAGCCGAGCACACTCAACTGTATCTATCTTACTTTTTTCCTCTGTTTGTCTGCTTGTAATAAGTCAAATGACTCATAAACACTGTCAAAAAACAAAACGAATGCTGCATAATTGGTTGTGGTTCTCTTTTATTTCGCTGCTCTACAAAGTTGCTGCGCTTTAGTCATGCCAACTACTAGATGTAGGTGCAATTTTATCACTACTAATGGACAGTGTGAATAATGCGTATTAGTCAGCAAAAACAAAGCAAACATGATAGGGAAATTGATTTTCCAACTTTGGAACTTGAGTCTTTCAACTCTTTTGTCGAGGTCGATAAATCTTTGCGAAATGAAAGTATTGTGCTTGCCTTAAACAATGGATTGTAAAACCATTTAATGGCCAGTGTGTCTTCCTGAGTTCCATTATTCATCTACCATTTTCCGGCCTGATTTCTCATACACACAAAAAGAGACTTCAACTTAAATGCGTCTGCTTAAAGCTCAAGTTAAGCAACAGTAAAAAAAAAGGGGAGCCCTAGTAAAAAGTCGTTCAACTTGCGAGTAGAAAAATGAATTGAAACGAGTTGCGTTTTTGCATTAGTCACACGACAGAATTAAATGTGAGTTTTGGTTTGGACATTTTTTTTTTTTTTGATTTTTTTCGGCCAAGATGAAAAACGACTTCCTGTTTTGTTGTTGCTCGCCTCGGCTTCTGGCTTCTCTGGCTGCTGACGCTACAACTGGGGCGTCCACTATGCTGGTTTCATACTAAATAATTACAAATTTTAATTAGCACAAAATCTACTACGCGTCATATGCAAAAGAAATGGAAAAACATCACCAGACGGCGGCACAATGCACAAAAAAAAGTACGACAAAAAAAGAAAAGCGAACGTCGCCCAAAGTCTCAAAGCCAAGCGGGCGGCTGGCACACCGAGCACTTGTTGTTGTCCCCGAAAGAGGGGGCCCACTCGCTGCTCCCCCCTCCTCATCTTCCTTCTCCTTCTCCACCTCCTACTTGTCTTCTTCGAGGCTAGGCAAGGCGGACGCTAGTTTGCCACTGGGTAAGAGAGAGAGAGGGAAAGAGAGAGAATGGAATTGGAAATGGAAAAATGTTCCACGTCTCAACTCAATGCGTCGCGTCGCGACGCTGGCAACATTGAACGAGATTATTTTTAGCTGTAAACAAACACACACACATGCACGCACATACATATATGCACTCTCGCACACATATTACGCATACGCCCCAGAGCACGTCGCAGTGCTCCGACTCACTCTCACTCGTCCAAATTTGAAGCGGGACCAACGAAATTAATTTCGCCGGCTGTCATAACACATTAAAAAGCTAGCCAAAGAAACAAAAAACCAAAAAACAACCATCAACCAAAATATAAAACTAAAAAAAAAACACTCACTGTCTTCACGCATTCAGATTACAATTTTAGGTGCGTTTTTCCCTAATGTACGCTTAAATATAATTAAACGAGACATATATAAATAGAAAATTGTATCTTCTATATGGCAAACTAACGAAACCACAAAAGTTGATATTTATTTTTTATAGCCTTGAAGAGGGTAAAAACAAAATATAATTATAATGATGAGAATTCCACTTGAAAAGGTCATTTCAATTTCGATGTGATTAAATCACCAAATGTATTGCGATAGGTATTTACAATGTATTTCTCTAACCTACGACGTGTAATTAACTCTTTAATGTTTGCAATAAGAGCGAAACCCTTATCACATGACGACGATAGGGGTTCAACATGTTGGGTAGCAACTAGTTGTTGTACGACGATATGAGAAATGTCCACAGCTGTGTGTCCTTGTTACAATGCGATGTGCAGGTAACCGTAACCATGGCTAAAAGCAGCAGCTAAAAGTCCCAAGTCCAATGATGAGCCAAGAACGACGTAATCGGCTTATAGGGGCCCGCATGGTTAGATTGATGTAATACTAATGACCGTCCAAATTAGACTTATTCTCTGTGTGAAAAAAAATTACTTAATGGATTTCAACAGAACGAATTACTTAGCTGCTGTAAAAGCGAATCTATGTATATATTTCGATTGTATTTGCTGGCCATTAGTCAACTAACCGATTGTTGACAACCAGAGGTTAACAAACATATTCACTTCTTGTGACAACAAATATTGTAGTTGAATCGATTTTTAAAATCGAATTAGTTAAGCAATTTACTGCTCCTGCTGCTGCTGCTGGCTTTGCATATGCCTTGAACTTTGTTTATTCACTTGCAAAGTGTTGGGCATATATTCAGAATTGTAGAAAGTTTATTGCTTTTATAATGAAATCATTTATTTTAGATGATATCTGCATAGGCGAGCATACTTAAAATTGTAGTGTGGCATTGGATTCACGCACTCACTCAGTGATTCACACTCACAAACTGACTGACTGACACAAACACGCAATACTGACGCAATTTAGATAAACAAGAAATGAAATTTGGGTTAGTTGTTCTCATTGTTGTTGCTGTTCTTACTGGAAAAAAAAAAGATGTTGGCTATTTTGTGCCGTTCTAAGGCGAGGCGAGGCGAAGCGGCTGGTTAATCAACTATGAGAAACTATGAACTTTTTGCTGCTCCACATTTACATATGTCTTTGTATGTATGTGGATGCCATACGACTCGCACAATAGTTCACTTTGCATATTTCTTTCGCTCAGACTGACATATTTTTGTATACTCTACAACACATAACTTAAATGCATAAGGAAAGGCCATAATAATGATGGCCCTAATTATGGTAATGTGTTGTTTAACAAATACTTGCCCTGGGAATATTTGAACCCAACCGAAAGAAACAGAAAATATATTATAATTTATTCCATGCAATATATTTCACTTGAATAATAAATAATAGCTTAAAAAAGAGTTGCGACATCTTTGACCTCTACATTTATTGTACTCAAATTATTACAACATTTCATTTTTTATTTTTGTTGCTGCTGAAAGCATCGATTGACAATTCTTTTTGATGTATCATTGCCTGTCATTTATTTCGTGGCAAAATATAAAAAATACACTTAAATTAAATTGCTACAACATTTGAAGTATCATCAGACCTTTTTTTGTGGACCACATCTAAAATGCAAAAAGGACAATTCCGAGTAATTTTCATGGTAGAGAATTCACCTTTTTCCATGTATAGTATGTATGTATTTGTGTTTTCGTTTTTTAAGATTCATATGCATAAATATAATTTTCTTAGCTTGCTTTGTTCAATTTATTCGTTTTGATTGAAATGAAATGCACTGCAAATAGACAAGTATCTAATATTTGGTTAAAGAAAATATATATTTTTGGCAAGCGGTAACAAACCGTATTTTGATTTGAGGCTCCCAAAAACAAAGTTGACTGACCTGGCACAAAAGTTTGACTGGCCAGTTGCCAGTTGTCAGTGGTCGGTGGATTGTTGGAGCCCAGTTAAGAGCTGGGTCCAGGACGGGCTTAATCGGTTTTTAGGGGTCGCCTCTTTTTTATATACATATTACATATATATATTGCAAGAAAATCAATTTTCAGCCTCTCTGACCCACATCATACTCGTGCACATAAATAAATATTTAACTTGACATGGCGCATGACACAACTAACGGAGGACACCTCACTTTGCCAGCATTACATTGAGCACAGAACATCATCATCTCTTGATCATCATCGTCGTCGTCATCGTCAGAGCAACCGGCAATTGAAATCCAAAACTGAGTCACGCCTGTTGCCGCCCATTCCGGGTTGCCCAGTGCAAACAGAATTTCAAAGAGCCATGAACACCACAACGAGTAGCCACATAACATACAATAACATAACACACACACACACACACACACTGTGTGTGAACTTTTCGAAAATTTGTTATTTTTTCCTTCGGGTGCCGAATAATTGCGTGGCCAAATGGGCGCACATTTTATATATTTACACCTGAATTGAGCAAAACAACACAAATGCACACACTTATAGAATACAAATACTTACGAGTGTGTTGTGTGTGTGTTCACAGGAAGATCTGCTCAAAATTGAAATATTCAATTGAAATTGATTGCAACAAATAAAAATAAAAACAGAGTGGAGAGCACACAATGTAATTTGATTTTGGTTGAACGTATTGTTTAGCTTAGAGAAATGATTATTTTTGAACAACAAGTGATAGAGATAGATAACTTTAGATTGCTTAACATTCACTTAACGGCCACAGGGTATTTACTTCTGAAACTCACTTAGCGACACTTCGTTTAGCAGCAATACAGCACATATAGAAAATTAACAACGAGATTAATTAGTATAGAAAATAATTGTTGGTTCACTGAAAGTCATCAAAAGAGAGATATAGAAGATGACGCTAAGCGGCACTTTGTTTATCAATCACATAGCATAGGTAAAAAAACTAACTAAAAGAATCAAAAATATTAAAATTGGTTGTTTCTGTAAACAATTTTCTAATTAACAGCATATTTTATCAGTTGCAGCTAAGCGAGTTATAATAAAAGTCACTCAACGCACTTTGTTTAAAAGTTACACAGCATAGATAGAAAACTAAACTTAAGGCGTAGTAAATATAGAAAAAATCTTCTTGCTTCACTCAACATCTTTTCGCTTAAATATTAATTTTTTCAGTTGCAGTTAAGTGAGATATGAAAGGCGCTTAACGGCGCTTTGATTAACAGTCACACAACAAAGATAGAAAATTAACTTAATGCGTGAGAAACTATTTTTTGCTTTACTAATCATATTTTCGCTTAACATCCTTTTGCAGTTAAGTGAAATATGAATATGTCACTTAGCAGCACTTTGCTTAACAGTCACACATTACGATAGACTAACTAAGGAAAGAGTAGAGATAGAAATGCTACTTCACTCATCATCTTTTTGCTGAAATGCTTATTTTATTAGATGCAGTTAAGTGAGATATATGTAGGTGCATTATATTTGCTGCATCCTCAATCACTGGTTAGGCCTTTTCACTGCCTTGGTAAATCATAAGTGATTATTGGGTTTTGTGAACTGTTTTTGGAAAGCAACTGATACTGATATTTTTGTGTTGAATCATGCGTCGAGTCACAAATAAATGACTGTTAGAATTCTCACAAACGTGCAACGCTCGAGTGTTGGCTCATCACCGAAGACTGCGACGGATTAAGCTTATCGTGAATGTTGTGTTTTGTTGTTGTTGCTTTGGTTGTTGTTGATACTATTTTTGAATGCGAAATAACATATGAAAATAACTAAGGCGGGCTATATCGCATCGCAGCTGCGAATTGGACCGATAAAGCGTTGTCCCCAGAAGAGGTCGCCGTTGGTTGCTTTGCTTATCGTTGAGCGGTTTTGGCCCGCGGATTTTTTGAAGGCTTCGGCCGAAAACTATGCGCGGCAAGCATAAAAGCAAAGTGTGAGTGAGGTGAACGATTTGTTGGTTTCAATTTCGATTTCGTGGCCCTCTGGCAAACTGATAAGAGTCGTTGTTAATGTTTCTGTTTTTTTCTCTGGTACCTGAACAACCCGCTGTGCTCTTGTTTCGTTCCATTTTTTGTTTGCCGTAGCGAATGCCACTGAATGACGACGCGATGGCGATGACTAATACCCCCAACTCTCTGTCATGCTGCGATAGTTGAGGATATTTTTGTATTCGTTGTATGTATATGTGTGTATGTGTGTGTGTGTGCGTAAGCTTTTCATTGCCCCAAAACATGCTGGCAGAGAGACAAAGTGACGACATTAAGTGAGACAACATCATCAGTTTGCAATTGAGTTGAATATAGAATGCAACTAAAACTGTTCTGACTTTTGATTTGATTGTATCAAAAGTCGTTTATTTGTACCTGCCTCAATTTCAATTTAATTATAAGCCATAAAACGAATAACTCAATTAACTCATTTCAATTAATTGCACATTGCAAATATCATAAAGAGATACAGAGGTCAACGACGTCATAAGCAGATAGAATCGACGACTGTTTCTGGCATGCCTCTTGGCCATGAATTGTGACTTGAACACACACAGCGCATAATCCATCGGCGTCGACTGCCTGCCACCCACGTCTCTGTTTTTATTTCTATCTGTGGCTGTGTCTGTGTCTGTCTCTGTCCTTGGCCTGCCCTCACCCACACACTTGCTGCTTCGTCCAATGCAACGCAATGCACATTACATAAGAATTCAATTTCCTGCAGCTGAAATCCAGACTCGAGACAACTACAAACAACAACAGCAGAACAGTAGAACACCAGCAGTAGCAGCTACCAGTTGAAAGGTTGCTTAATGCACCGGAAATGCTCTTCCCAAAAGTCAGAAGCGTTTCATTTCAGTCAGTCGCTCAGTCTGTCAGTTAGTCAGTTCCCCTGTTGCGTTTGCATGCTCGTCAAGCGTCATTTTCAGGTGGCAGCTAGCGAGTCAGCAAAAGCAACAGGTGGCCACAGTACTTTGCATTTAATGTTGTGCCATCAATGCACTATTCAAATTTATATGGACATATTAAAATTCCTATTCAAATATGTAATGCAGTCTGTATGCTTCCGCTTAACTTCCAGCAAAAAACAATTAATATTTTAGCACTTGGCATTTTATCAATTATTTTCATGGGAGACTTCAAAGAATTCATGTCATGTTAAATACTTAAGAATTGCATGCATAATTTGTTAAATAATAAGTACCTTCAAAGGCTTTTGAGCAAAAATAGAATTAAAATGCCATAAATTTGATATAGAGTATGGTAAAATGCCTGTTCTCTTGTTGCCTGTCACTCTGGGCTCTTCTTCTCTTTTGGCTTTTCTCTGTTTATTTTTCAATAAACGGGTCGGGTTTTTGCTTGTCGGGTTGTCAGGTTGTCGTTGCCAAGAGTTCCCTTGCAATTTGTTTCAATTTGATGGCCAACATTAATTGATGGATGTATGTGTCCCTGTCGAGCATCACTTGTGTCTTGTTCACGTTCCATGTTTGGTTCCCTCTTTTTCCAGCTTTTGTTGTATCTTCCTCACTTATTTGATGTGCACTTCGTTGTTGATTTTACTCTGCGTTTGTGTGTGTGTGTGTGTGTGTTCTACCTATGCAAAGTAAGCCAGAGTCTCCTCTGTGAGTCAGTCAGTCAGTCAGTGGGATACCTGCAACATAGGCCAACACACTCACCAGTAAAATCCTTAAGCAAACACCAGAGACAGAGTCAGAGCCAGGCATCCAATTCCATATCCTCTTCATGACGATGTCTCCTGTTTTTTTTTTTTTTTTGTTGCTGTCTCATATCTTTCTATTATCTGCGTGTGCTCCACTTTCCTATTTTTTTTTTGTTTTTGTAATATGTACTTGTTTTTCTATTTTATTAGAAAGAAGAGAAAGAGCAAAAAATAAACTGAATGTCGCTTCCTACTTAAAGGCTCCAACTAAGCTCTGCCTTTTTTTTATTTTTGTTTGCCTCTCACTCACTCAACGGATTGCATTTTACGTGTGTCAGCATGTGGGAGGGCGTATTAAATGAATTGCTGCTGCTGCTGCTGTGCTTGTCGTGGATTAAGACCACATCACAATAGCTAAGCCGCTTAATTATACAAACTTGATACGTCGGGATATGAAATCAGGAATTGCTCATCTCACGCATCAAATTCATTGCTTCCGCTAACAAATTCCATAAAAATATTGTTTTGAATTGCAGTTGAATAAACTGACTCAAATATATCCATCGTTCATTTCGCATTTTAATTGGCAACTTGACAGGCTTTTCACCTGGCATTAAAGTGCCACCTTTGCAGATGTCAATTTGCAGTTTTGGCAACTGCAGTGAAAACATTGGATTGACAATCTTAATTGTATTGTTATTGAGTTTGCTAGCTAAAAGCAACTGACACTAACTAACTTAACAAAACATCTTAATTACTGAAGTTTTCAATTTCGAATGAGCGACATTTGACACTTTTCTATTAGGTGTGACGCTTCATAAAGTCTAAACTAAATCACAGCTAAATTAAACTTGTTTTTCCTTCTTATAGGCAACTATTTGCAAATTAAATTTGGTTTTTAAAAACTTCTCTACTCATTGATTGTAAAGATAATTTTGAGTGTTTCTTTTGTGTTATTATTAAATAAAGATTACATTAAATCACAGCTAAATGAACTGTTTTCATTTTTATATTCGCAATCTATTTGAATATTTAATTTAATGTTTACGTGTAAGTTAATGCTTTTAAAGATAATTGAAAGTGTTCCTTTTGGGCAATTATTTTTTTACACCCATATTATATTTCGACCTCTATGGTATATTTCGAATGTAGTACTTTATTGATGTACCAAATATGGGACTTGATATATTTTTAGAATTTATGCGATAGGGTATATTTTAAATTTAGTACTTTATCAATATACCAAATATAGCCTTCAGTATTCTGCGGTATATCGGCGTTATGTTAAATTGACCTCTGGTATATTTGGAATGTAGTACTTTATTGATATACCAAATATGGCACTTGATATATTTTTAGAATTTATGCGATAAGGTATATTTTAAATTTAGTACTTCATCAATATACCAAATATAGCCTTCAGTATTCTGCGGTATTTTAAATTGACCTTTATGGTATATTTTGAATGCAGTACAATATCAATATTCCAAATATATCCTTTGGTATATTTTTAATATATGTGGTATATTATTTGGTATATTTAAATATAATATCGTCGAGTACACTCAACTGTAGCTTTCTTACTTATTTTTAATAATGCAATTTTGCTAGAAATTCCTTTATTTTGCAAGCGATACGAACTCGTGTCTGATACAATTCAAAGCGATTTACTTACGTGTATACCGTATACCTTGGGCAGCTCTCGACAGCATTGCCAGACAGCAGACTGTGATAGATTCTAAGCAGAGTTGGGTTTGGGTTAAGAGGATGCCAGCCAACATATGCATATGACTCTCTGTGTGTGTGGGAGTGTGTGTGTGTGTGAGAGAGAAAGCTCGGCTCGTCAAGCGTTTCCAGTTCAGTGGACTTTAAAGTGATTGTGTGACATTAGGAACGGGCCAAAAGGGTAAAACCGTGTACAAAAGCAGAGTGTATAACGAGGGGCTGGCTCTCTGCTCGGGTCAGACGAATTTTTGGCCAAAATGATTATGTAAATTATGCTCTTTTTTGTTGAACTATATGTATACTTGTGCTCTAATGATGCCTCTTTTTTCTTGTTTGTGTTGCAGCTGCCAGTACTATGTGAAGACACATCCTTGGGTGCTGGCATATCAGGGCGTTATCACATTCTTTGTGCTGGCCAACTTTACGCTGGCCACATTCATGGATCCGGGCATTATACCCAAAGGTATGTAGCGTGCTAAATGGTATCCAGCGTCATCCGCACAGCCTAAACTTGACTGCATTCTAGCCTCGCCCGACGAAGACTGTGAAGAGGAGTTCCGTGCACCGCTCTACAAGAATGCCGAAATCAATGGCATCACCGTCAAAATGAAATGGTGTGTCACCTGTAAATTCTATCGCCCGCCCCGCTGCTCTCACTGCTCAGTCTGCAATCATTGCATCGAGGTAAGGACTTTAATTGCAACTTCAATTTTACTCCAACTAATTTCTCTCATTATTGAAAATTGTCTGGTTTGTTTTGCAGACATTTGATCATCACTGTCCGTGGGTGAACAATTGCATTGGGAGACGCAACTATAGATTCTTTTTCTTCTTCCTCGTCTCACTCTCCATCCATATGCTGAGCATATTCTCGCTATGCCTCTTCTATGTGCTCAAAATCATGCCAAGCATCAAACAGACGGCCCCCATTGTCGCGTATCCTTTTTACAAAAACAAATCAAGAATATTCTCAACACTAATCACTAATCATTTAAAACTGTAGGAAAAGGAATCAAATTTTAAAAGCAAAACCAAAACTTATTTATAATAGTTTATCTGTTATTTAATGTTCCAATTATTTATGATAGTAGATAGATAGAGTTAGTGTATAGCATAAAGATATATAACAGAATTTTGCATTTAATTCATCTTTTTATAAAAACTTAACTTACATACAGTGGATCGCAGCTTATTTCGTGCAGTCGCAAACTGAAAGTTTGAACCTCCACTGCTACTAAACCACTAAAGATATTTTAAAAATTTAAATGAAGGTTGGTAAAGCAGAATTTGTAGATTTGAAATTAATAAGAAAAAATTTCTTAATTACAAAAGTAAAACATTGAGATAAAAAAAAAAAAAATTTTGGGCTTTTTTTATGCCGCAGCTTATTTCGTGCACTTCAAGAATTTTTATTTAAAAATTCGAAAAATTAGCCTAATATTTTGTGTTGCCTCCTCTCTGCTTTAGGACAGCCTTCAGACGGGTTTCCATTGACGGTACCAATTTTTTGGTCGTTTCGACTGGAATTTTTGCCATTCTTCAAGCAAAGCAGATTTTAAATCGTTTTTAATCGAAATCTGTCATTTCCGAATAGCCAAGTCCAAAATTTACCATAGATTTTTTATCACATTTAAATCTCGTACTTGTGCTGGTGCTTGCACAAAGTGTGGACAGTTCCAGACGAGCCAGGTCTTCACAATTCCAGCCTTATGCTTTGGGTCGTTGTCCTGGTAGAACCAAAAACAATCGCGTATGCTCACTTTCTCGGCACTTTGGAGAAGGTTTTCCTTCAATATTGAAAGATATTGATTGGTGTCCATTATACTATCAATAAAAACAGGCTACCCACTCCAGAGGCCGACATACAGGCCCAAACCATAACGTGACCCCCGCCATGCTTAACTGTTGGTTTTAGGTGTTTGGGATCTACCTCGGTATTTGGTCTCCGCCAAACATATTGACGCCCATCCGAGCCGCATATGTTAGATTTTGATTCATCTCAAAGATGACGTCTTCAAAAAGGAAATCGGATGACGGATATGTTCCCGAGCGAGATGTAATCGGTGGTCCCGAATTTTCTTGTTAATAAATTATTTTTTTTCGATCTACTCGACCATTAAAGTTGTGTTCGTGCAGGACCCGGCTCACTGAATCCGGGCTACACTTCTTGCCCATTTCATCCTCTATCTCCACAGCCAATTTTGGAGGCGATAGCTTCAGATTTTGTTTAACTTTTCTTACTATGCGACCCTCCTCTTGTTCGCAAAAATTGTATTTGGTGCATTTTGACCTTTATTTTCCACCCGATTTTCACGAATAAAGCGCTAAATTATATATTGTACAGTGCTAAAGCTTAGTGAAACCTTCTCCGCAATAGCACGCTGGCTGTTCCCATCCTTAAAATATTTGAGAACTAATTCTCGTTGTTTAATAGTTGTTCGAGGTGCCTTGTATGTAATTCCCCAAAATTTTCGTATTTCAATGTATCAAATGTTAAAATACTCATTTAATCTTTTAGTTTAACTACCAAAAATACCAAATCTGGCGTGAAAACCTAATATTCTAGTCAAAAAAGTTAGAATTTCGTCTATATAAAATGTCTGCACGAAATAAGCTGCGGCATAAAAAAAGCCCAAAATTTTTTTTTTTATCTCAATGTTTTACTTTTGTAATTAAGAAATTTTTTCTTATTAATTTCAAATCTACGAATTCTGCTTTACCAACCTTCATTTAAATTTTTAAAATATCTTTAGTGGTTTAGTAGCAGTGGAGGTTCAAACTTTCAGTTTGCGACTGCACGAAATAAGCTGCGATCCACTGTACTTCATCAGTTGAAAGCTAAATTTTTAGACCTTTAAAAAACGATGCTTCAGCTTTATTTGGAAGTAAATTTATGACATTTTTAATGTAAAGCAAACTAACCTTGATTGTGACAGTTTATTTTAATTAGTCAAAAGATTTTGATATTGAAATATTTTGTGGAATTTATTCGTTGAATGCTTGATTTAATTCATTAATTTAGAGGAACTTGACTAGCACATTTGTTGTAATTCAAATGTTAATACTTTATAACAAGTAAGAAAGCTACAGTCGAGTGTACTCGACTGTGAGATACCCGCTACCCATTTTGAATAAAAGCAATATATTTTGCGGTATTATTCTCAAAATATACCAAATATACTGCAAAAATACTAAAAATATACCAAATGGTATATGTGGTATATCGATATAGTGCCGCATTCAAAATATACCATAGACGGCACAATATACCAGATTGTCAGCCAAAGCAACTAAGGTCCCTAGTAAGTAGGCGTTTTTGCCCATACAAAAGTATTTCTTTAATAACTTCGACAATTTTTATCTGATCGCAACCAAATTTTCAGGGATCATAACTACTATAGTTATTACCGTATATACCAAAATTCGTAACCCTAGCTTTAAAATTACGCTTGTTATTCGATTTTTTTGATTTGCAGGGGCGGAAGTGGGCGTGGCAAAAATTTGAAACAAACTTGATCTGCGTGCAAACATAACAAATGCTGTCGAAAAAAAATTATAGCTCTATCTCGTATAGTCTCTGAGATCTAGGTGTTCATACGGACAGACGGACAGACGGACAGACGGACAGACACACAGACGGACAGACGGACATGGCTATATCGTCTCGGCTGTTGACGCTGATCAAGAATATATATACTTTATAGGGTCGGAGATGCCTCCTTCTACCTGTTACATACATTTCCTGCCGGCACAAAGTTATAATACCCTTCTACCCTATGGGTAGCGGGTATAAAAAGTGTTACTTGAATTCGTTGTTTTCCAATTCTCTCTCTCCTATGAATGCGCAGTTTTGCATACTTCGCTCGCGACTAAAACTATTACGAAAAAGCTAAAATGCTCTTAGATCGCACGGTTTACTGCAGCTCATGCTAAACGAAGCGTTTGCAGCATAAACCATGAGGTTTTATGTGTTTATAACGTATTCAATTGCAGGACTTTAAACCAAATGAGAAGTAGTAAAGTGATTAGAATATATTTAGTTGCACTTCAGTTAATTTCAAAGTGAAAGCAACTAAAAGGTTAACTAACATGCATAGAGCATAAGCTCACAACTCTTTCCAACAAATTGGTTATACTTAACTCTAGCGAATCTTCTTGGATCGCCACAGTATGATACTGATGGGCCTTGTCACAGTGCTGGCAATACCAATATTTGGCCTTACGGGCTTCCATATGGTGCTGGTGTCGCGGGGTCGCACCACAAACGAGCAGGTGACGGGCAAATTCAAGGGCGGCTACAATCCATTCTCACGTGGCTGTTGGCACAACTGTTGCTACACGCAGTTTGGACCCCAGTATCCAAGGTATTATTATTAATCGTATTATCGAGTTATTTACATGAGTTTAATTGATGTTCCTTTTTTGATTGATTGAATGTAAACAGTTTGCTGAAGCCAAAGAAGTATGCATCGAGGAGATCACAGACACAGAATCAAGCGATAAGCACTATTTGCAACGATCGGACCAATCAACAGACCAACTCCGGCAGCGGCAGCGGAGCAGGAGCCGGTGGCAATGGCAGCACGGCCGGCGTAGGCGTTGGCAGCGGCATGCGCGGCACTTCGGTACAATATTCACCCCGCTCCTTCTATGATACGAGTCGGGAGAAGCGTGGAATTCAGGTAAAGACTTATATGGCCGAGGGCAATGGTTATAATCAGCGGTCGGGCAGCACAACGCTTTATAGTAAGGTGGGTAACATTTTGCAAACCAAAACGAAACATTGCAGAAATTGCTATGCAAATTAAATTCTATATACAAATTAAAAGAACAAAACAAATTGAACTCTATATAACATTTGTATCTACTCTGTCTTATCACAACTATTCGTGTAACTGCATCTGTAAATGTAACTGCATCTGCATCTGTAACTTTAGTCGAGTGGTGACTGAAACAAAAAACAAATTCGAAACTGCTGTCGCCACTTGTTGCCTTTAAAAAACCTCATATTTCAATTTGTATTTAATTGTTTATCGTTATTATTATTATGATTATTATGTTTGTAACTGGCTTAAGTTTGTGTATGGTATTTATTTTTATGTTGTTTGGCTGATTAATAACCCCGTTTTACATTAATGATCAGTCAGCTGCCAAAATGCTTTTGCTATTAACTTGTATTTTTAACCCCATAAAAAACATGTATGTATTCATAATTGTACATGCATGTAAACTAAATCCCCTTCCATCTCCTTTCGCCTCCCCCCGAACTGTATATTTAACGCACAGTCATGTAACTCGGCTTGATATCAAAAACTCTGGCTCTCTCTCCCTCTCTCTGTCTTATATCCTTGCCAAATTGCAAGTTTTGCTGCATTTTGCCAAATCAATTTATGTTTCCGTAATGCTTTCTACCTTTTTGTGGCGTGCTCGATGTCCGCGACCGACCGACAAAATTGTGACAAATATAATATGTAGTAGTGGTTATTACCCAATAGGCCATGCTCTGGTTTACCCTCCAAATAGTGGCACACACACACACACTCATCACACGACACAGTTATAAAATGAAATGCACATTCTCATTCTATTTCATTCTATCGCCATAGCTGCTGATTTATTTCTACTCTCATTCTGTCTCTCTCTCGCTCTCTCTCGCTCTCTCTCTCTCTCTCCTTCTTTTGCTATCTATCTTTGCCCCTCTAATATCCTGACTTTGGAATATTTATCTACTGAGTATGCACTTGTGTAGTTTGCTGTATTAACTTTGTCACGCCCCGCAGCGTAGAGAATATTCTTCTACATTCTAGAATTCTAAATGTCCGCTTGTCTGTTTTCTATTGAAAAGAATTCCAAGACTATTTAGAAAGACTTTTCCTAGATGTGTTGCCCATTATATATATGGTATATTTGTTATATGTAAAGTAATATTATAAAGTCGGGATTTCGAAAACATATTTCAATATAAATATTGTTCAAATTGTGCACTATAAGTTGCTACAAAATACATTTTATTGTTGTTAGTTTATTCATAGCTATGGTCAGTTTTTAAACAATTCTGATGTGTTTTTTTTATATAAATAAAATCAAACAGAAATACTTCAGACAAAATATGTGCAATTGATTTTCGAATATCGAATATTTGTATATAGCATAGAGCTCTCAAGAGTTATGACCATAGCTATGAATAGATTTTGAATATTAACCCTGCATTTAATTAAAGCTTCGTCCGGCCGCAAAATTCTTTTTTTTTGTTTTGAATGTATAGCAGACTATATATACAAATACACATCTATAATTTAATTTCAATTGAGTTTGAGTTTACTTATTGCGATGCTTTGACAAAAATAAAAACACGCTTCCTTTTTTTTATCTACTATTCGTAGGTGCATTACTAAGGCCCACTTTGTTGTTTCGTTTTGATTTGCTTAGTTTGGTTTTAAAGTTGATTTGATTTGATTTTGAGTTTCACAGTATTTTTAATTTGAATTATTTTTGGATTGAATTCGAATTTGAACTTGCATGCACGCGGTAAAGAGTTGTGTTAAGTTTGTTGTTTGGGTTAAAGCTTTTTGCCTAATTGTTAATCGGCTCGTTTGTTTCATTGGATTCGTGCTGTATATTTACTCGCAGACTGTTGTGAATCTAATGCAAAAAACAAAAAAAAAAAAAAACAAATTTAATATAGTCAAGTAGCATTTGCAAAAGAAAACATTTTAAGAATTGGTCCAAAAACAAAACTCTACACTTTCTGCAAGCACCGAAAAAGGTAAAAAAAAAGTATTCAAAAAAGAAAATGAACAACATATATATTTATATATAATTGTATTATGTAATTCTATGATTTAATTTTCTAAACTGATTATTCATATTGATTGATAATGATTGACCTAGTGATTGACTTGATTTTTCTACTCGCTTTTCCTCTCTCTCATCACAAATCAAATTATGCTCTCTCTCTCTCTCTCTGTCTTTGTGAAACACTTTCTCTACCTTTCTCTGTCTGTCAGACTTCTTTATCTTTGTCTTTACTCTGTTCTTTCTCTTTTAACAGCGATTACGCTGAGTATCTTCCAAGTTTCGTTAGAGAATTTCGTAGCTCTCTCTCTTTTCTGATATATAGAGTCCTTTATGCAGTGCATTTGCACTTTTGATACAAGTTTCGTTTTTAGTTTTCACACACACACATACACTGTGCGTTACACATACTCTCTCTCTAGGGACGGGGCGGGGAGACAACCAAAGATTTGTCCCAAAACGCATTCATTTGTCCAACAAAAAAAAAAAAAAAAACACAATTTTTCGTTTTCGTTTCGTTTCTCATTTGGTTTCAAGTACATTCCGAATCGATCAATCGTAACTACTCGTAATAAGGTTTATTGCGCACGTTTTTTTTATGTTTTGCCACGCCCATTTTGCCCCCTATTTTGGGGTACAACTCGCATTGACTAATTGTTGACATCCAACAAAAATTGTGTGTTTCTTTTTCCGGTTTAGCTGTCGCCGGGTCGCGAATGCTCGGACACGGATCTGGAGCCGCCGCAAGCGTCACAGAGTCAAGACTGCGAGCCGACGCCGCCGTTGCAGCGTCACAACTCGAGCAACTTTTACCTGCCGCAAGTGAGCGACACGACGCCCGGTGGCATCAACATGGCCAGCATGAACAACGGCAACATTGCCAGCGGTGCTGGTGCACCAAATTCATCCACACAACCAGGCGGTGGCGGTGGCGGTGGCGGTGGTGGCGACTCGCCTCGCCATCTACGCATGTATCATCCTCGACACAGTCCGCACGCAAGGCCCAGGTGAGTGTGCACACACACACACACACAAATTGTGGGCAAATTTGTCCGCAGACACACAAGCAAACACTAACGTAATGTCATTTGTTTTGTGCAGGGGACTGGATCCACAGCGAGGCTACACGAGTGACGCACTCTCGCCGGACCATCCGGGTGCCGGGTATGTGGTCAACGGTGGTCAGGTTGGCGGCGTCGTTCAGGGTCAGGTAGCACAAAGTCAGCGTGGCAGCGGCGGTGTCGGTGGCAGCAATACCACCGCCACGCCCACCATGCAACAACGAATCAAGCCACTGGGCGTGGCCACGCCACTTGTGATGGCAAGTCCAGTGAGAAGGTAAGTCGCAAGTAACTCCAAAGTTCACACTTTCGAGTCGCCTTCGCCTCCACCTCTGCCGTCGCCTTCAAATTCTATATCTTCCACCCTAGCTATTATACTACATTTTTGCTCTGCTTATTCGATCAATTGCGCTTACAATTTTTTGTTGATTGTCCAACAAATGCATCAACACACATCTCCTCTCCTTTTTCTCTTTCTCCTCTGCTTACATTTTTGCCACATTTTCCAATTTCGAATTTCGTATTTTTTGTGCTCAGGCTGTAAGTACTTTCTGTTTGTGTCTCCCTCTCTCTCTCTCTCTCTCTCTCTCGTCTAATTAATAATAGTTCCTCTGCCTTCGCCTCTCCTCCGCTTTCGCCCACAAAACTTACTGCTCAATTGCTCTGTGTCCATGTTGTCATTGTGTGTAAATTGCCTTACTGTAATTTGATTGTTGCAGCCAAAACCTTCCTCGTTCCGCTTCTCTTCTGGCAAGCAAAAATTTTGACCTGACATTTTAGACATTTACATATCGATTTCTTTAAATAGTAGACAAATCAAAAGTTTCGATTAGAATGCTACAAATTGATGACCACAACAATTGAATTTGAATTTGAATTTGAAATGATTTTCTTGCTTAGTTTGTCAATATTATTAAGTGGACGACACTTGACGATGATTTGCTATAATTTCCATTAAATTAAGCCACGAAGCTGTTTTTAATTAAATTTTCTTGCCTGTTTATGTTGTGTAGGTTGCTATGACGAGCAATTAATGAATTACCTTCAGTCAGTGTTCAATAAACTCAGCCATGAAAGTTTTATTTGCCTGCATTTTTTAACAGAGCTGAATTATTTGCGATAATTGATTGATTTATTTTAGTTGTCAAATAGTTGACGAATATAAAAACGAATGTAATAAAAATGTCACCTTCTGAAAATGAATTCAATGCGATAGTTAATTTAATTATATTGAATTAATTCAATAGCAGATAATTTTAGATGTATAATAAGACTTTGTTAGATGTTTCCATGAAGTCGTCAAATATTTTACTCCGTACTTAATAGAAGAAATATATTGCATTTAAATGGTGTTCTATACATTTCGCAAGTGCCACAAATTTTAAAATGACCGCTCGCCATTTCCCTATTAAATAAATTCAATTATTAAAGGGAGCAGATGAAATCAGATCAATCGCCTATTTCTATGGCGACAATATCCCAAGCACATATTATTCCAACTTGTTTCCAAATTTTCTTTTTATTTTAAATTTAATTTGCAGTACTTAGACTCCAAAATTTAAATTTGCACTCTTTCTTTTTTCTTTATTAAAAATTTATTATTAGCAAATGATGTTTTATCGTAAATAATTTGAAAAGTATGTTAGGCAACTCGATTTCTTTTACTGATAGAAATTACAAATAAAAAGTTGTTGAATAAAACTAATAGAAATTACCTACCATATTAATTTGCTCGCATACTGAATTGAAGCACATTTTAAATGCACATTAAACAAGTTTCATGAAGCTGAAAATAAATATATAAATTTCACTTTTGAATCAAGTGCTCTTCTCGGCTTTAGACTATTTCGAACCCATTGTATTCTGAGTGCATGTGCCCTGTAGTTGTGTTGTTGTTGCTGCTGTTCATATTCGTTAATCATCATGTATGCTGGATGTATTGACTGCATGACATCGAGTGAGTTGGCAATAGAGACAGAGTTGACAGGTCGTCGAACTTCTCCTCAGTGCTTTTCATTTAAATTACACTTGAACAAAGTAGATAGATCTTTCATTCTCTCTTTCGCTCGCTCGTTCGCTCTTTCTCATTCATTAGCAGGCTCGCACCCCCTCTCTTTCGCTCTCGCTCTCTATCTCTCTCATTTATGTGTATATTGTATTTTGCACACACTGCTTTTTCCCCATAATTTGTTTACCACACTTTTTAATCTAATTATTTTTCAACTTTTCTTTTTTCGTTTTCTTTGTAATTATGTATATCTTTTTTTTTCGTTGAATATATATTCCTTCTTGATGTAGTCAATACTCAAACTCTGAGAACAGTACTAATTCCTAGGCTTAGCTTACTATATAAAACAATAAATGAAAAATAAAAAACAGAAAAAAATATTGAATAAAAAAATACAATACGAATTACGAAAAAAGTCTAATCAAATAAAGCAACAACAAAACAAAATTAGCAAATAGGCGAAATGTGACGAATATGAATAAAACTATACTATACTGATGTACATATGTGATGTATGTGATGTAATATGTAATGTATGTAGGACAGATAACAAATATATAATATATATATAGCTATATAGCCTCTCAGCCTCACAGCTTTCATTCGATTGGAGGTGAGTGTATTTTTTGCATTTCAAAACTGAATTTTGATTGTTGATTTGTTGATTGTTTTGGTGCCGCAGTTTTCCCATTCTATATATAATACGATATCGTCTCAAATACAATAACCAGCAGGCTTTGCTCATTTATTCAGGGGATCTGGCTAACCCACAAAAAAAAAAAAAAAAAAAAAACTAAGCTCATTCCATTCGACTCTACATAGACGCGAAAGTCATAGCTCTCAATTCATTTTCGTCAGATCTAGTAAATAATTTCAATACTCAAAAATAATCCAAACAAACCTAAAAACCAAAAATAAAATTCTGTCAAACAATATAAAAGAAAATTTATTGTATTAGTTGTATCAACTTGTGTTCTCTTTCTTCACTTTTTCGTTTTTTTCTTTTTAATTATAAATTCGTTTTGGCACACACACACATACACACACCCACACACCAACACACTCAATCTTACTTTGCAGTCAGTCGTTAGAGGTTCATTAAGAGTTGTGCGTACTAAGCAAAATTTGGGGTAACGACAAAAGAGTGAGATGAATAACAAGAAGATGACTGCGCAACGCGTGCATTCACTGGGCCTGATAGACAAGACGCTGCCACTGACGGTTGCAACGCCGCCTCAGTTGCGACATCGACGCCACTTTCATTTCAATGGCATGCACTTTGAGGCAAATCCATTGGCGTTGCACTTGGCGCGTGGCATCCAAGATGATGCTGGCGACACGAGACGATGGCCAAAGGCATACCACAACAACAACAATAAATCAACAGTGCAACAGCAGCAGTCGGAGCAGCAGCTAAGTGGCAATGACAGCGGGCACAAGCGGTCACAAAATTGGTGCGATGATGACAATAAATGGCTGAACTATGGCCACAACTACGGCAATGATTGCTATCGGCAAAATGACTACGACAAGGCTGGCGGCGGCGAAGATGTCTACGGCGGCGACACAAATAATGATTACCATGACCATGACCATGACAATCAGCGTGTGCAACAAGTGATGGGCAAGGGCAGCAGACAGCAGCTGGTCGAACAGTATTATGCGAACTATAAATCGAACTCGAACTGCAATTGCAATTCAATCTCGAGCAACTCGAACAGCAATTTCGAAACGAACTCCAACTCGAACTTGCAACATCAGCAACATCAGCCACATCAGCAGCAGCAGCAGCAGGTGGCGGATATTTATCATAACTATGGCTATCAGCAGCAAAAGGATTACGAGCAAGACGGAGACTGGAAGCAGGAAACTGAACGGGAGCGAGAACGTGAACGTGAACGTGATCGTGAATGCGATCGAGAGCAGCGACCGCGACTTTATAATAGAGCTGCCTTTCGACCCTTTGGCCAGCAGCATCAGCAGCTGCTGCGTATGGCAGGCGGCTTTCGAGCCGCTGCACTCGCAGCTGCAACTGGAAATGGAAATGGAAACGGCATCGGAATCGGAGCTGATCAGCCCCAAATGGATTACATTACGTTGACCGGCTTTCTGCTTGGCTATCTCACATCGAATGTGCTATTCTTTCTATGCTGGTACTTTAGCTGGCTGAAGGGTCAGGTGATGCGTATGCGCAAGCATTTTCTCGGCCAATCCAATCTATGGGAGTTCTTTGACTTTGAGGACACCACACGCTATTCGATGCAAACGAAACTCCTGCTCGCCCCCATCATACTCGTCTGCAGCATATTGTACTGTGTGGTCAATGTGCTGCATCTGCTGATCAAACTTGTGCGCGCCGATGTCCCGCGCACCGTTGTCGACCTCGTGCAGCGTATCGCTAAAAGTCACTGGCCCTAAGACCACACAAATGAACGGGGATCCGTGACTCACTGCTGAGACAAAGGAGCTGGCATAAAAGCACCCGCAGGCTAAGGCAATAAGAGGAATTTCGGAACACGCAGGCGCAATCAGACAAACTTCATCTTCGAACACACACTTATTTGATAATAAATTGATCTAGTTAACGTGTAAATGCATAAATGTTCTCACTTTGTTGTCTTAAATAACATAAAAGATTGTGTTACAAGTGAAAACGGAGTGTGTTCATATAAGATAAGAAGTTTAGGAGGGGTTAGGGATCATGAGGAGGGAAAACAAAAGCGAACGAAGCAGCTGCAAGTGTTTGGGGAACTATAACTCAAGATGGAGCCTCGATACTTAAACTAATGAAAGAAACGAACGAGGGAAAATAACATTAAGACAAAAGAACAATGAGAGAGGAATTCTAGACAAGAAGATAGAACTTGGAACAGCGATCGGAATTAGGAAAAGACACAAGAAAATCAGAGTTAAAGGAACTAGGAACATAATTGATATTTATTTTATTACGGAACCGGACACATTAGATTGGGTAAGGAGACATGGGATTGAAACTGAGGACAGATGGGAATCCACGACTTCAGTACAAGGAAATAAAACAGGAACAAAACTCACTTAACCATTCTCCAACTAAACACTCAAAAACATACTCGATAACAAATTGATCAACTTAACATGTGAATGCCCCGCAGCTGTTCTCTGTGTGCGTGTGCGTGTGTGTGTGAGCGTTGTCTCTAATATCCTAACCGGGAGCAGGAATTGTAGCCTAACCCATTTTGCCATAACTCCTCTCACACACTGTTTTTATATCTCTTATCTTTGTCTGTGTCTCTCTGTGTGTTTGGTGTGTTGTGTGTCGTTGAGTTCTAACATCTAACTGCTGCCAAAATGCTGCGCCTCTAACTGAACTCTCAACTACAAACACTCCACTCATCGCTCTCTCTACCTTTCTATATATCTTTCTCACTCTTCTTTTAATCTCTGTTTGCAACGCAACTAATTCATGATATTCGTGTGCCCCACAGATCCAATCCAGGCACGCCGACGCAGCCGCGACGTCCCGACTTTATTGGCCTCAATGCGCAGGCCGCCCAACAGCAGCAGCAGCAACAGGCGGCAGCGGCGGCCGCAGCTTACTATGAGTACACGAGTGGGTTGCCGCCACAGCATCCGCAGGCGCCGAGCATTCAGCAGCAGCAGCAACTGTTGCTGCAACAGCAGCGAGTCATGCTGCAGCATCAGCAGCAGCAACAGCAAGGTAAGCTTACTTATTGCTAGTTCCCAGTTGTCGCATCGAAGTGCATTTTTTGTACCAAATATTGTCAAACTAAAAACAATTATATTCGGAGTTTTTGAAAAATCTAGTAATTTATGAGCATAACTCGATTCTTAGACGGAAAGACAATATTGCATAAAGAATAAAGTATATATAAAAGCTAATAGTACTAAATTGAAAAAATGTAGGAAACTGCTTTTAACTTCCTCATTCTTAGGCAACAAACATAATAAAACATATTTGATAGCTATCATACAAAATTGAATATGAAATACAGTATATTTAAAAGCTAATAGTATGTATTATATTGGGAAAATGTAGGAAATTGCTTACAACATTCTCAGTTCAAGTCTGCTATTATAACTATAATATTAAACAAGAAATACAAAATTGAATATGAAATACAGTATAATTCAAAGCTAATAGTGTTATATTGAGAATATGTAGGAAACTGCTTATAACATCAACATTCTTAGCCAACATAACAAGCCTACTTTTATAGCTATAATATTCGATAGCTATCATAGAAAATCAATTCATATTTAATAACCAATCATATAAAATATACGTATACATTGTGGTATATATGTATCTATATTGTATTCAGTACTCTTTAAAATTGATAATCAAATTTATGAATTACCTCATAATTTAATTACATTCTTCTATGTGCATCATATCGAGCTTAACTGTATCAATTTCTGTGACACAAACTACTGTAAATTCAATTAGTTTAATTAAATAAAGTAGCATTTTATTGTATAAATTAAGCATTTCAAGTTGTTGCAGCTCAGTTGTGATAATGAATAAAATATAGTTAATGGGAAAACAGAGTAAATTCCGAATGTAACAAGTAAGAAAGATACAGTCGTGTGTACTCGACTGTAAGATACGTATTTTTAATAAAAATACGGTATAAATTCTAAAAAAATATCAGTTTTAATATCCCAAAAATATAGATTATACAGATTGTCAGTCAAAGCAACCAAAACTCGTAGTAACTCGGGTATAAAGCAAAATTATTAAATACAATTACTTTATGAAGCTTTAATTCAGTTAGGTGATGAATAAAATATTTATGATAAACGAGTTAATTGTTGAATTAATGTAGTTCCAAATTGTAATGTCAATGAAAGTGTTTTCTGAGGATACAAAAAAATGCAGCAAATGCGGCAAACGTGTTTTAGCAGTTCCTTCTTTTTATTATTGATCAACGCTAACGGCTCTTTTGTCCATTGCAGCATTGCAACAGCAGCAACAATCGTTGGCCCAAGCGGCCTACGGCGGCAGTCCGCAGCGTCGCTTCCTCTCTGAAGGCGAATTGGTTCGCCAGGGCACCGGCGGCAACGAGTTGTCGTATGCACGCTCCAACAATACGGTGGATAATATACGCGAGCTAGCTGGCAGTCCGCAGCGCGGCGTCTACATGTGGAAGGACACGTCGCCCGGCTTCAGTACGGCACCTGGTGGGAATGTTGGTGGCGTGCCAGCCTCGGTGAGCATGGGCAGTAGTGCGGGCACACTGCCAAACAGCAGCAGCATCTCGGCGGGCGGTGCGCTTCAGCATGGCCAGTATATCACAGCCGGCGCCGGTGGCCATCCACTAATCATGACGCATTCGCGTCTGCAGGACTATGCCAATCAACAGCAACATCAACAGCAGCAGCAGCAGCAACAACAGGCTGCCGTTGCAGCTGCCGCCGCTGCAGCAGCAGCCGCTTCATATCATCGCTCGAATCCCACAAGTCCCACAACCATGCCACAGACATCCGCTGCCCAAACCTATATCTTACGTTATGGCGGCGGCGCCACTGGCGCCTCGGGCAGCAGCGGCAGCATTGCCAATGTCGCTGCGTCCAACAACAATGCCGGCAACAGCAATGTCAACACTAGCGGCGGCTATCAGCCACAGCTGCGTGGCGGCGTTGCCGTCTTTCCACCCAATCCGATGGGCGGTGTGAGTGTGAGCAGCGCAGCGGGCGCATTGCAACCGCAGCCATCTCCGCAAATCAAACGCAAGCAGACGCCAACGCGACCCATGAGCTTTGTGCGCGCCCTCGAGATGACGGACTCGATGGAGATGCAATCGCTGGAGCAACAGCAGCAGCAACAGGTCGCTGCCGCAGCGGCCGCGGCCGCGAATATGGCACGCAACAATGGCGGATTGCCGAGCGGCGTGGTGCCCACGAGTCTGGCCCAACAGAATGCAGCGGCTGCCGCAGCGGCGGCGGCAGTTGGACGCAGTGCAGCGGCGGCGGCAGCGGCACAGAATGCGGCGAGCGGCACACCGGATCGTGCCAGCATCTATGATATGAACTATGAGATCTCCGTATAACCCGTGGTTGTGCCCGTCGTCATAATGCCACCCGCCTCAGCAGCAGCCGCCGCTGCAGCAGCAGCAGTACCGGCAACGTCGACGGCCGCCTTCTACGCCCAACAGCAGCAGCAGCAACAGCAGCAAGTTCACTACACAACTGATGTCGTGGAGCCGGCGGCGTACGCTTCGGTGCCGGTGCCCATGCCCATGCCCATGTCCATGCCCTTGCCAATGGTGAGCAGCAACAAGCAGAGCAATGGCATCAATCAGAGTCACCTCAACATCAGCAGCAACAGCAGCAGCAGCAAGATGCCAAACAAGCGCAAGTTCTCCACGTTCTTCTGAAGCAGAGTCACCCAAGCCCGAACCCAAACCCTAACCTAAACCCAAGCCCAAGTTTTGTATATAGTAATTCCCTCGATCAAGTTAATTTAACTATCGCATGCGCATTTGCTTATCTTGGGCGCGTTGTTGTTTATTATTTTATTTCTAATTTTATTTAAATTCAATTATTTTATTTTAACTTTTTTTTTATAAATTTAATTTAGTTGCATACTTTTAATGATGATTACAAATAGCAGAGATTTTTTTATTTAAATTTGATAATGCGAGAGAAACGAAACGAAAACATTTTTAGAAATAGCCAACGAGAAGGTGAAAGGGAATAGAAAAGAAGAGAAAGGAACGAAACGAAACGAAAACGTTTATTTTGTACACGCTTTTAGTCTTTTTTACTGCATAAGACACGGGAAACTCGATGTGCTTTTATATTGTCAATATATAAATAATTATGGTAACAAATCTAATTACGAACTAAGTTAGACTCAACAAAGAAAACAACAAGCCCACAATCGAGCAAATGTTAATGTACATGTAACCTAATCAAATTTGTACACGAAACTATGTATCAATATATATAGCGTATATATATACACACACACGCACCCACACATATATATACATGGTATATATATATATATATATATTTATATTGCATCTAACGACTTGCGATTGCGGCTCAAGTTGGTGCTAACAATATTTGACAGCAAGTCGTGATTTGTTTCACAACGTTCTTTTCGTTTTTTGTTGAATTCTTTTCTTGTTTTTTGGCTTTTGTGTCGTCGTCCGTCTCTAATATCGTCCACACACACTTCTTAACTTGTATGTATTTGTACATAAGTCGTATGTATATTTATGTATTTATGTAACGTATGTCTAATGTATATGTGTAACCATGTATTATGTTAAGGCCCAACCTGTTTCAGCCCAGCATTTAGCCAGACAGCCAGCTAAAAAAAAAGAAGAAAACAAACAAAACGAAACAAAAAAAAAAATGAAAAGAAAAGATATGAAAAATCAAAAAACACTAAAGATATGTACTGTTGTAACACATGTGGCCCGTACTTATATCATTTAAAGAAATAATACTTTGTTTGTTGTTATGTTTTTAAGTCAAAACTAGGATTTATTTTATGCTCCACTCCGCTTCGCTTTGCCTGGTCCTAAGAACCCAGTTTCCAGTTCTTTTTTTTTCCCCTCCAGTAGCTAATGTTAAAATATATTGGGAATATTGGGAAGGAGTCGCGAGAATGGTTGCGAGATTTTGTTTTTTAGTTTGCAAAACAGATAAAAACAGCAGATGAAAGATAAAGATGCAACAAATTGAATAGAATTAATGTTTGTAATAAAGCTAGCAAGATATTATGAATTCAACAAGTGTTGTTCACACGCACAAAGGACGCAGATGAAGAGAAGGGCCCAAGAGAACCAACAACAACAGCAACCTAACAACCTACCATATATGTATGTATGTATAACGAAAAACAGAATACCACAAGAGTATGCATGTTTGTGTATATCCAGCTCTGTATAATCCATGTGTACGTGTGCAACACAAAAAAACAAATGAAATAAAGAAGTAATATTTAAAATAAAGAAACAAAGAGTAAACCAAGCGAAACGACGAGAATTAATAGGCGATTAGAAGATGAAGTATATGAAGTATTTATTGTGAGTGTTTTTTGCTAACAAATATGAATAATATTAATGAATTGAAATTGAAATTGAAGCGAACATTCAAATACTTATGCGAACGACATATATATACTGTATGTATGTACATTTAAATATATATATATATATGTATATATATATATATGCAATTGTAACTGAAAGCGAAACCGAAAACAAGCAAACTGTAACAAAAACAAAACACATTGTTTTAGATTTTTATACCAAATTTAATTAATGTCCAATCATGTTGTTTAACCAATATACATATAACAAAAAACAAATTCTATATATATATATATATGTATATATATTGATCCATTATTATTTTCATTCAGTTATACAGTCAAATCGAGGATACTCAAAGAGTGTCTGCATAGGAGAAATGTCAACAGTTAGCAAATGAGACAGATGAGAAAAAGAAGGAGAGAGAGAGAAGGAAGTAGAAGGTGAGAAAAAGAAAGCACAATTGCAACTATCACATTTGCGACTGTCACGCTCTCAATTGTTTTGTCATTGTTTTACCTTTTTTTTACATTTTTTTTGTGTATACTGTGTGTACTTTGTAAATTATACAAGTAATTAAAATAATTAAATAACATAAACAGCAAGGCAATTAATATATAATAAAGATAATGAAAAACATACGTACTACTGTTCTTTTATTACAAATGTTGATTCCCATAAGGATTTGCCTAAGTTAGAATCAATTTTAAAATGCGTAATTAATTTTTTGTAGCATACCTCAAGGCTTTAAGTATTGAAATCGTCATTCTATTTTAGTTATAGCTCTTCAGGATCTGCCCGGATTGCGAGAGGACGTGCATATTTGATATCACAGTTGCTAACACTATCGCTTGGCATTCAAGGATTTTCAGGATCCACTTCAAAAAAATGCTGAAACTTTTCTAAGGGGGTGGTATAGAAAAATAGTCAAAAATTCCAATTTTCCGCTTGAACTCCATCATTTGAAGGACGATTTGTATACTTTACTTTTACTTTACTTTACTTTTTTATACTTTAGCAAATCGATAGATAAAAAAAAATCCTTGAAAGTCCTTTAAACAGCTGAGAAAACAGTTTTTCGAAAGCAAAAAACTTGCCATACCTCTAAAGTCCTTGACAGGATCAAGCTGAATCTAGTGTTAGACAATATAGATTTAACAGGACTACCAACTGACCAAATTTCGTGCAAAACTTTTTATTACTTTCGGAGTTAGCGAGAATTTTCTGTTTTCAACGATTTTTCCCTCGCCATGAAGACAAAATTTTACAAGTGTTGGATTCTTAGATAATCCCATGTTTATTTAATGCAAATCAATAGATTTCAATTACAGATATCGATAGTAACGCGAGCCACAAAAATGATGTGAGGATATGGTCGAGTTAGGAGCGTTTTTCTCTCAAATATCAAATTAACAAATAAGAAAGCTACAGTCGAGTGTACTCGACTGTGAGATACCCGCTACCCATTTTGAATAAATGAAATATATTTTGCGATATTTTCTCAAAATATACCAAATATACTGCAAAAATACTAAAAATATACCGAATGGTATATTTGGTATATCGACATAGTACCGTATTCAAAATATACCATAGACGGCACAATATACCAGATTGTCAGCCAAAGCAACTAAGATCCCTAGTAAGTAGGCGTTTTTGCCCATACAAAAGTGTTTCCTTAATAACTTCGACAATTTTTATCTGATCGCAACCAAATTTTCAGAAATCATAAATAATATAGTTATTATTGTATATATTGGGAACTCTAGCTTTAAAATTACGCTTGTTATTCGATTTTTTTGATTTGCGCGGGCGGAAGTGGGCGTGGCAAAAATTTGAAACAAACTTGATCTGCGTGCAAACATAACAAATGCTGTCGAAAAAAAATTATAGCTCTATCTCTTATAGTCTCTGAGATCCAGTGTTTCATACGGACAGACGGACAGACACACAGACGGACAGACGGACATGGCTATGTCGTCTCGGCTGTTGACGCTGATCAAGAATATATATACTTTATAGGGTCGGAGATGCCTCCTTCTACCTGTTACATACATTTCCTGCCGGCACAAAGTTATAATACCCTTCTACCCTATGGGTAGCGTGTATAAAAATTTGTAAAATACATACATAAAAGATATAACAGGATCTGATTAAAATACAAATGAAAATAAAATATTTATTATATTCCAGACACATATGTATATACATATACATATGCGCAATTGAAGATAGTGAAGAAGACTTCCTCGTCATTTGTGTATCATCAATTAAGTGAAGCCACAATAACTGTTTAATTTGTTGCAAACAGCAAGAACAGATGATTGCAACAGTTCGATAGAGTACAAAGAGATAATATGTTAAGCTAGAGAAGTTAATAGTTGAAACGATTTAGTGTACGTTCAGTTGATCAAGTATTTGCATTTGAATGTCATTATGCATAGCAAATATTAAAGTACTAAACATATTTCTCTATTTAATGTACATAGCTATGAATCTGGTAGAAACTGAAAGTGTTAATTCCATTTAACGGCCATTAGTAATTACAAAAGATGCATTCTCCGAACACAAAGTTAAAGTTCCGGTTCTAAGGGTAGAAAAAAACCCCAAACTATGAGGTACTCCTAAATAAATTGACTTTGACATTGTAATTTTTGAGGCAATTTTTGTGTTGTACTTTGGGCTTAGTTGGGTTGCTCATTAAACAATTCACACGTTTCGGCAAGACACTTTCGCTGCTCAGAGATCAGAACAATACCTGGCCATTGTGTGCTGTCCCCCAGGGAATTGCCTATAAATACTCGCTGGCGGTCAACACAGTTCAACAGTCAAGCATCAGCAGTCAGTTGACCCACCGCCAAACAAAACAAGTAACAAGTGTTCCATCTGGATAACAAGCAACAAGCAACATGAAGATCTGTGGAATAACTTTGGCAGTCATTGCGATCGCAGCTCTGGCGACACCAAGTGAAGCCACCTTTGGCAAGCTGGGTCTGGTGCTGGGCGCTGGAACCACCGGAGCTGGTGGCTATGGCGGTGCCTATCCCTATGCTGGAGGTTATAGCGGTGGCTATGGCGGTGGTTATGGCGGTGGCTATAACTATGGCGGTGGCTATGGATCGGGCTATGGCAACGAGAACGTAGTGAAGGTAATCAAGGTGTCGGTGGTGCCTGGAGGCGGCTACTCTGGTGGTTACTCTGGCGGCTATGGCGGTGGCTACGGCGCTGGCTATGGCGCTGGCTATGGCGCTGGTTATGGCGGCTTCGTTGGTGCAGCTCCTGCCATTTCCACCTCGGCTGTTGTCACGCCAGTTGTCACCTCGGTGGCCACGCCCGTCATCGCTGGCGGCGCCGGCGCTGTTGGCTATGGCTATGGTGGCTTCGGTGGTGCCGCACTCCCGGCTAGCTATGGCTTTGGTGCTGGCTATGGCGCTGGAGGTGGCTTTGGACTTGGCTTTGGTGCGCCCGCAGCTCTGGGCGGTGGCGGCGGTTGGTGCTAGACAGGCCACACTGTAAATTCCTTTATACTCAGGCAGCAGGCAAAAATCCGTCCTTCCTTTTTTTTTTGGTAATTTAAACGAAATGTAATACAAATAAATACAATTAAAATAAGCGCAAAAAAAAAATGTCTTCTATTAATTGAATATTGAATATTCTGCGAGACAAAATTTGCCAAGAATTTCAGGTTAAAAATAAGCATTCAAGTGTGATTAAATTGTGAGATCTTTCCTTGTTTACTTTGCGTACTTGTCGAGTGCAATTTCGTAATACTTGTCAAATTACCAAATACCAAAAAGCCAACACACACACACAGATTGTTGACCTTCAAAATTGGGAAGAAGACAGAGGTGAGACTTTTACTCTTCTTCTTCATCTTAGTTTTGCTTGGCGGGGGCGGCAGGTGAGAATTTGAAATTGAGAGTATTGCGAGAGTGTTGTGAACAGTCGTGTGCATGCACAGAGCAATGGCACTTTGTGGACACATTCACTTAGTTAAGCTCACAATAGTCAAATGGTAATGAGGTGCCAAAATGGCATAACCGAAAGCCCCTTCAACCTACCTAAAAAAAACCTAAAAAAAAAAGGTGGCCCAAGAAAGAATGCTGTAGTACGCAAGTTGGCTACAAATTGACTGCCACAGTCACAGAGATTTGAAAACCTGAAATCTGGAAATGTGTAAATTAGTTGTGATTTCATATTTGCCCAACCAACTCAGCCAATGACAGGCGCTGCCTCAGAAAGCATAATTTCAACAAATATGTGGCAAATGCGTCCAAATAGTGCCAACTGAACCAAATAGTATCAATATTAGCAAGCTAAGATACATTTTTGCCAGTGTATTTTTGAAAAGTATTTAATACAACTATAAAGTTCAACAGCATGACATTAATATATAATAGAATTTACAAACATTTCTTCTCTTTCTTTTTGAAAAGTTGTCAAAAGCGGCAATATAATTTTTCTATACATTATGGTATTAAACATAGAGTGTATATTTTAACAAAAAATTTATATTTATGCAATTCCCAACAATGAGATTTACAGTAGACAACATTACAATTACTTATATTACAATTGTTATTACTTATTATTGAGAAAACTATAGTCGAATAAAAGTACTACAAATTGGTAAAATATTAAAATATACTGAAGCCAATTATTGGTATACTGAAAAAGTACTACATTATATATATACCATGTTGTACAACACATACCAGATTGTCAGCCAAAATACCCGATTGATTTGGCCATTTTTTGTCACACAAAAGTATTTCTTAATAAAAACTTTAAAGCTTAAAATAATGTAATTTTTTTCTGATTTGCGAGGAACGAAAGTGGGTGTTGAATGAATTTGAAACGAACTTGATCTGCGTGCAAACATGATAAAAAAAATTACATCCCTATCTCTTATAGTCTCTGAGACATTGGTGTTCTTACGGACATGACTATTGACGCTGATCAAGAATATATTGTATATATGTAGTTCATGGAGTCGGAAGTGCTTTCTTACGCCTGTTACATATACTAAGTTATAATACTTTTCTACCCGATTTTGCTGTTTTTCACACAAATTTTAGATACATTTTAGAATTTCGCTTACGCTAAGCTGTAGCTAATATCATCCACTTTAAATCATATTCTAAGTAGCTTATTAATATTCTTCATATACAAAGCCTATAAATTGAAAATAGGCCAACTTTTGGCTAGCCAAACCTTTTGTGGATCGCAAAATGAAACCAGTCGCTGTTTGCTACAGATCGTAAAAATTATGAATATACGAGTATTATGCCGGCATGTGTTGTAATATAATCTTTTGGTCCAATTTGCATACACGTTCTAGCCAAAAATTGAAGAAGAAAACAACCGATCATCAGAGCATTTGTAATTTTCAGCATAGTGGAACACAATGAATAGACGGAACGCGCCCTTTATGATGCGGACGTGGGACTAGTTTTAAACGCTACTCAACTCGACTCGACTCGACTCGATTTGTCTTAACTTGAGTTGACTTGGAATTTATTTGTACAGCATTTGTGCTCGCTCGCGGTTAGCACATCGACAGATATTCCCCCATTTCCATTACCATCCACACAGGCATTAGGCATAAACATGGCACAACCAAATATCCAAAACCAAAACCAAAGCCAAAGTCATTGGCAGTAGCTACGTGTAGCCATGCACAAGATCTTGACTGAATGAATGACGATACGAGTATCTCAGTCTGCGACTCTACTGAGTTCCTCAATATGCATATGCGCCGGCTATAGCTATATAATGAACATATATAGTATAAACAACAGCACCCAAACACGCGTACACTGTGCCAAAAGCAAAAGTAGTTAAGGGAAATACCAGCAAGTGCGAAACTTTTATTATCATATTTACTGCTTTTTTTTATTACAATATATATTCATGGATTCAGAGATTCAGATTTTATTGTTTTATTGACTAAACGCTGTAACATTTAATTTAATGTGACCAATTTTAACTGCTTCATAGTCACTACACTGTAAAATTATTGCTTGCAAATAAATCGAAAGTCAAGTTAATTCATTATTTGAAAATATAAATTTGCAGAAAATTTGTATTAAGTGCTGTAAAAAAAGTATACATACACAGAGAGAAAATAATTTAGATTGAACAATAGATTTCAATTCTTGAATTACAATTTTAAAAAAAATCTTGAAATAAGATTTTGGTGCTGAGAACGTCGTAAATTAAAATTTTGATGCCAGCATTATTATTATTTTGAGAGTAAAATCTTGCTTCAAGAATGTTTCATTCTATATCGAAAAGAAGATTGCAAATCTTGGTTAAAGAACTCTGAAGTTTTTTTCCTTCTTTTTCAATTCTTCAGATTTTTCCATTCTTGAAACAAGAATTTGAAGATTGGGCAATCTAGAATTTTGATCTTGATTTAAGAAAAAAACCTTCTTAGAACAACTTTGACATCATATAATCTTGATTCAAGATATTATTTTTATTTTAGCACAATTTTTCTTCCTGTGTGGAAAAAATATAGTATGAAGTGTGAGCAACATTAAATTATTATTAAATATTTGTCGCTTACTAATTTACACAAATTTAAAACACAATTTATTCTAAGATACAAAAATAGGGAAATATTACATATCTCTGAATTAAATACAATATTATGTTTTTCATATGTTTTAGTTTTATTTTTTTCTTATTCTTATATTTTAAATAATTTATTCTTATTTTATTTGTGTCTTTATTTTTTCAGTAGTTTATTTTTTATCTATACTTTTTTTTAGTTTTATTATAATTTTAATTGATCATGAAGCTTATAAAGCCTTTTTGTTCAAACCTTTTCTAAATCAAATAAAAAGATAAAAAAAACTGTTGGTCATTTAATGTTTTCTTTTTGGTGTAAAAGCAAATAATGTATTTGATTTGTTGGTTTATTTTTGCAGCGACCCCAATTTCTTAGAGTGTAGCGGTAATTTGGGAATTACCTGCGCTTCTTGCGAATCGTTTTGGCGGCGGATGGCAGACGGCGGGTTTATTTGCCCCGAGAGAGGTGAGAAAATATCTCAGTTTATGGTTAAATAGTTGAGTTGACAGACGAAGGGAGGGAGAGAGATATGCCAAAATGCTGTCTGTATAGATGGATAGCTAGATAAACACACAGATAGATGGACAGACTGATGGTTGGTTGGACAGATTGCTGGATGTGTAGCTGGGGACGCGCCTTAGTTTTTGGCATTTCGGTGTGGCCCATAAGTAACTATTTATGAATTAAGCAAACAGCTTGACGAGCTTCAAAGTGTCGCTGCTGTTGCGGTTGCTGCTGCTGTTGCTGTTGCTGTCGACGGCGATGTCGACGTTGGGTCCAGTGTCAAGCTGAAGATGTGTATTATTAGAACTACACACACACACGCGCACACGCACACTCGCACACACTCAGACTGAGCTCAGTTGGCCTATAAATTTGTGCGTATCGCCATTGGGGAACATCAGTTGAGTTTTGCCCAGTCCAGGCACCACACACCCACAGAGACTAAGAGAGAGACAGAGAGAGAGAGAGAGATAGAGCGAGGAAGATGAAGCTGTTTGTCTGTATTGTTGTTGCCCTTCTGGCGCTCAGTGCGCCCGCCCAAGCTTTGCTGGGCGCCAAGATTGCCTTGCTTAAGGCCCTTGGCGGTGGCATTGGCGGTGGCAGCGGCTTTGGAACCAGCAGCGGTGGCAGCAGCAGCGGTGGCAGCAGCTACAGCGGTGGCTACGGCAGCGGCGCCTACAACGGCGGCTATGGCCAGGGATACTACACACAGCAGAGCCGTCCAGTCTACAACAGCGGATACAGCAATGGTGGCAGCTACGGCGGCAGCTATGGCGGTGGTTATGGAGGTGGTTATGGTGGTGGCTATGGCGGTGGCGAGCAGGTCATCAAGGTCATCAAGGTGGTCGAGCAACAGCCCAGCTATGCCCGCTCCAGCGGCTACACCGGTGGCTACAACGGTGGCTACTCTGGTGGCTACACCGGTGGCTACTCCGGTGGCTACAACGGTGGCTACTCTGGCAGCTACAGCGGTGGCAACAGCTACGCCAGCTCCGGTAGCTATGCCAGCTCCGTGGCCTCGACTCCGGTTGTCCAGACCTCGGCTGTTGCCCAGGCCGTGCCCGCCGTCACCTACACCGCCCCAGCTCCTGCTCCCGCTCCAGTTGCAGTGCCAGTGTCTGTCTCCGTGCCTGCGCCAGCTCCCATCACCTACTCCGCTCCTGCACCCGTCAGCTACACCGTGTCCGCCCCAGCGCCCGCTCCAGTCACCTACTCTGTGCCCGCTCCCCAGCCTGTGGTGCGTGTGCAGCCCGCTCCCGCTCCCGTTCCCGTTCCCGCTCCAGCGCCAGTGACTTACTCCGTGCCAGCGCCACAGCCTGTGGTACGTGTGCAGCCCGCTCCCGTTCCAGTCCCAGTTCAAGTGCCCGCTCCCGTTACTTACTCTGTGCCTGCGCCACAGCCCATAAGCTACTCGGTGCCCGCACCCCAGCCTCAGCCACAACAGCAGTTTGTGAAGACCATCAAGGTGATCGTCGATGACGACAACAGCGGCGACAACAACAGCCGTGTCCCCAGTCCAGTGTATGGTGCACCAGCGCCTGTGGTCAACTCCTACTCGACTGCGTCGTCGAGCAGCGGTTGGAACAACGCCGGCTCCGGTGGCTGGAGCAACAATGGTGGCTGGAACAACGGCGGCTCAAGCTGGGGCAACGGCGGCTCTGGCTGGAAGAGCGGCGGCATTTGGGAGAAACTCGCTGCCGGCTGCTAAATGCCTTCATCTTCTTGGACATTGGCCAGTCGCATTCTAACCACAAAACGCTGCCCCAAAAGAGAAAATAATTCGACCACAGTCGATACGATATTGTTACCTACTTACGATCTACGATCTACGATCATATCTAATCTAAAAACTTACTCAGCTACTGTACTTTTTTTTTGTTTTTTTTTGTGTGTCTAGTTCTTAAAAAAAAAATACATCAACGACTATTGTACTTAATCCTAAAACTGTTTTTTTTCTCTCTTCTTACTGTCTCTGTCGCTGTGTAAATACCGCAAAAAATAAAAAATAAACTGAAATCAAACAAAAATGCTAATCGGTTTTTTTCGTTTACTGGACTTTCAAATTATTTTGACCTTCTTTTCGGAGCGAGGGTTACATAATCGAGAACTTCAATCGCTGACGTTTGTCTCCTCAAAAATTATTGGGGGAAATTTTTTTCTGCTTCTTGTTGATTTTTCTGAATATTTGGCATTAGGCCATGGTCTGAGTTCATTGTGTTCTACGCACACAGCAGCACACATCGATCACTTATCACCTAGTTGCTAACTGTGATCAAATCGCGATGCTAACGAATCTGCGATGCCAACTTGAAATCGCCGTTGTAGCTGTCGCTGTCGCTCCCGCTGTGGTTTGGGTTTGAGAGAATGAGTCTAGTGCCATTTAGAGAATCATTCTGATAAAAAAAAAAAAAAAAAAAAAACCAAATAAAAATCCGTATTAAGGCTTAACTGTTGGAAATTTCTTGCGATATGCTTTCAAACGTTCAATATACGCAGCATTTGGTGAAACGTCCTCTAGCTTCTTTTTCTTTCTCGGTGGCTCCAAAGCAGAATCTTCGAAATATGGCCGCTTGCCATAATGGATAGGATAAGTTTGATCCATAGCGTCCATTTCGAAATTTATTTTTAGATTTGAGAAAACTTCATTCGTTGATTTGAAAGATAGCCAAAATTCCAGCTTGCTTTGATAACTCAACAATTTGTTGAGCTGAGTAATGTCATTCAATTTTTTATATGATAAACTTATGTGATTTATTGAAAGGACATAATATATAGTTAAATGTGATGGGTAAAAAATCACAAAAAAAAAAAATATCAAATTGAGCGTTTACTTTTATTTTCGTCCAATCTTATTTATTCAACATAGTATTTTATGATAAAGCTGAGCTTTGTGTACGTTGTAGAATTAATTAAATGCAAATTGTAAACGGAATATTCCACAGCAAAATATAAATTTTAAAACACAACCAAATCTATATGACAACTGCTCTTTTACTACTCTTAAGATTATTTTATAATACGAAAATACTTCAAATTTCACGTACACTTTGCTCTAATCGAAAGTCAATCAATTAGCCTTCTCATATTTGTTGCCTGGCTGCATTTATGTTCTTATCTCAAATTCCCAGGCAGTTGAGCGCAACGAGTACTTCGATGTCAACGTTGTCGGCCCCCGTTGGTCGTTCAGCCAAGACGTGCCACATCCGGCCATATTTGTGCATATAAATAACACACAATATGGAGTGCAACAGCAGTTGATTCTACTACACAATGCGCATACGTGGCGGCTACTTAATATTGCTTTTACTGCTACCAATGTCAGTTGCTGCTGGCAAAGCGGTGTCACAACAACTTCAAACACTGGAATTGCAGCACGCTGAGGGCAAACGTGCGACCAACGGTACGTATACTGAATATACTAGAGAGTTCTTAACAAAAGTGACTTATTCTTGCTTAGATTACGGTCCCTGGATACAGATCAGCTCAGCTGTGCTCCAGCTGGTGCCCGATGAGCAGACCCAGCTGCTGCTGCTGCAAACACATGAGGGTCCCAGCACCGTCAGCACTGCCAGCAACTTGCCCAACTGGCATCACATTCCTGGCTTGCCATTGGGACATGAACCGAGGCACAAAGTCAGCGACAATCTGGACTTTGAGCGGCAGCAGACGACGCATTACGTCAAGTCTCATGGACGCTAGGAAGATTTGAGCTGACCAAAGCTTTTCTGTTTTATATACATATGTATATTTTTTTATGCTTTTATTCGCTAACTACTTGGTAAGGAGTTATTTCACATTTTTTTTGTATTTTGCAATCAAAAATTTAGAGCAACTATTATAGACCATTTAAGTGTTTGGAAAATAGAGAATTTTTCCATTTCAAAATAAAATAAAATTAACTTATTCATTAGCAAATGGCAGCCTGGGGCATACTTTGTACATACTTATACCCTATACTACATGTCCTTATACCTTCAACCTTCGAGCTCTGTTTTAATTAAAAACAAGTAAGAAAGCTACAGTCGAGTGAACTCGACTGTGAGATACCCGCTACCCATTTTGAATAAAAGCAATATATTTTGCGGTATTATTCTCAAAATATACCAAATATACTGCAAAAATACTAAAAATATACAAAATAGTATATGTGGTATATCGATATAGTACCGCATTCAAAATATACCATAGACGGCACAATATACCAGATTGTCAGCCAAAGCAACTCAGACCCCTAGTAAGTAGGCGTTTTTGCCCATACAAAAGTATTTCTTTAATAACTTCGACAATTTCTATTTGATCGCAACCAAATTTTCAGGGATCATAAATACTATAGTTATTACTGTATATACCAAAATTCGTAACTCTAGCTTTCAAATTACGCTTGTTATTCGATTTTTTTGATTTGCAGGGGCGGAAGTGGGCGTGGCAAAAATTTGAAACAAACTTGATCTGCGTGCAAACATAACAAATGCTGTCGAAAAAAAATTATAGCTCTATCTCTTATAGTCTCTGAGATCTAGGTGTTCATACGGACAGACGGACAGACGGACAGACGGACAGACGGACAGACACACAGACGGACAGACGGACATGGCTAGATCGTCTCGGCTATTGATGCTGATCAAGAATATATATACTTTATAGGGTCGGAGATGCCTCCTTCTACCTGTTACATACATTTCCTGCCGGCACAAAGTTATAATACCCTTCTACCCAATGGGTAGCGGGTATAATAAACGCAACAATCAAAATATGATACTCTTCTTGAATAAAAATCCGTATTAAGGCTTAACTGTTGGAAAATTCTTGCGATATGCTTTCAAACGTTCAATATACGCAGCATTTGGTGAAACGTCCTCTAGCTTCTTTTTCTTTCTCGGTGGCTCCAAAGCAGAATCTTCGAAATATGGCCGCTTGCCATTATGGATAGGATAAGTTTGATCCATAGCGTCCATTTCGAAATTTTTTTTTAAATTTGAGAAAACTTCATTCGTTGAATTGAAAGATAGCCAAAATTCCAGATTGCTTTGATAACTCAACAATTTGTTGAGCTGAGTAATGTCATTCAATTTTTTATATGATAAACTTATGTGATTTATTGAAAGGACATAATATATAGTTAAATGTGATGGGTAAAAAACACAAAAAAAAAATCAATATTAGCTATGAGAAATGAGGGCGGGACGAAGAACAAAGATACGACTATCACAGTCTTTAGTGCAGATCGAGCTCCTGATGATGATCATGATGATGGTTGTCGAACACATGAATCTGATGCTCCAGCTCAAGCTGTTGCTCCACATGCTGCTCCTCGAGCTGATGCTCCAGCTGCTGCTTCTCATGCTCCTCGCGATCCTTGAACTCATACAGTGTGCTATAGCTGAAGGCGCCCTTGCCATGATCTATGCCTGGGACCGGTTGCTCATCGTGATGATGATGATGCTCCTCGATCTCTGGTTCATAGTGATGCTCGTGATGTTCGCTAGCCTCGGCGTATTCCTCGCCAGCATCGCTGCTGCCGTAATCCGCTGGAAAACTGTGTTCGCTCAGCTGCTCGGCCAAGGCGCCCAAGTGCTCATGATCCGCTTGCGCATCGCTATCGCTGAAATCCAGTTTGGACAATGCCTCGCCAGCGCTCAGGGCGCCGGCATAGTTGCCCAGCAGTCCAGCCGCTGGAATGCCACCAATGTAGCCCGCTTGGGCGAACAGCGCCTGGGCGAGCAGCAGGATCAGTTTGAAGCGCCAGCTGAACATTTCGTTGCGATCTTTAGGTGTGAAGTGTGGAGTTGAGTTTGTGCGAAGCAGTTGCTACTTTTGGCTACCGACGCGGCGAAATGGTGCAAGTCGACTATTTTCTTTTCGGCAAGTGCTGTGGCATTTATACGCTGGCTTTTGGCACACATTTTCCTGCATTTTCCAGCCGCAACAGCAGCAGAAACAACAACAACAAAAGCAACAGCAGCAGCAACATTTTTAAGCTGCGCTTTTGTTTGGCTTGGCTTGGCTTGTGGCTCGGTTCGGCTTTGCCCATCCATGTTGCAATGGACATCTGCCGACAACAGCAACGATGACGACGATGACGACGACGACGACGGCTGCAGCTGATAATTTTGTGCACTTATTGTGCAGATTACGTATACGCCAGCGCGGACGATTGAGCCAGGCCAAAGCCACTTCAGCTGACTAGCTAGATGGCTGGCTGTCTGGCTGTCTGTCTGGCTAGCTGGCTGACCATTGAATAGCCGCAATTATAAGAGGCGCCCGCCACCGCCACCGCCACCGCAGCAGCTGTTGCAAGGTGCGTATACGTAATATTTTGTTGTGGCAGCGGCTCCAGTTCTATGCCAGGCGAAATGATTACGCCTTGCATAACCATAACGTCTTTCATTACGACTCCGCTGTTCGATCTTGTCAAGGCGATGCGACGACGCGGAAGCAACCGCCTCAACCTCCAACCTTCTTCGTCACCCCCCACGCCACGCCTCGCATCTTTTGTTCCTCGTGCCAAGCAGCTCGCACACAGACGCCAAGTGGCAACTAATTGCGTTGATCAACAAAACGGAAACGATGGCCAACAACTGTAGAATAGCCCACGAAAAAAAAGAGTAGAAATAACAAAATTAAATAAAAAAGACAGCGACGAGGGTTGCTCGAAGAATGCCGAGTTGAAAGCAAGCTGCATTCGCTTCGATTGTGCAACTGTGCAGCCAAGCTGTGGCAACCACTCTCGGCGCGGGGCAATTAAATGCGTTAGCCAGCAGAGCGACACAACACTGATGCACATACTATACAACCACAATTACTATACAGCAATAACCGAGTTGATAGTTGCTGTTGTTCACGGATGCGACTCATCACCAATGCCAAGCAACTGACTGCGATATTGCTGAAGTAACCGCAACAACGCAAATATCACATGTGAGTAGCAAAGAGTACACTCGTTCAATTAGTCATATATAGTTATATGTATCTGTATCTGTATCTGTATCTGTATCTCTTTTTGTGTAACTGTGTCTGCCAATGACAACAATTTGCTATTGCAAACTCGAAATATGCGTTTAAATTGTCACGACAATTGTGATAAAGACAAATGTTAAGTATGTTAGGCTAATAATCACTTAATAAACAAACATTATTTTGATATTCGGAAAAGTGATATATCACTTTTTCTTTATCCAATTTATACATTTCATAATTTTAACGAATCAACGTTAGATTAATAATCACTTCATACCATATTCTGGTATAAATAAAGCATTAATATGATATTCAGAAATTGGATTAAGCACTCATTTACAAATTTTTAAATTATAATAAAATATATTATATTTATATTTATCTAATAATTAAATATAAAGAGAGGTATCTTTACATATATTTCATTCTTTGCCCGTCTTTATTCATTTAGAATCTTAAATCTCTTTTTAATGCACAAAAATTCATATAATCGAATTGTTAAATGTTTCCATGAGTCAGTTAATTTATCACTATTGTTTGCATGCCAAATAAACATTCAGATATCTATCATAAGTGAATCATTTTTTTGAGTGCAGCTTTGAAAACAAATCATAATGGGATTATTTATAATTAGCAATTAAATTTAGCAGAATTCATTAGAAAATAATGAAATATTGAAAACAGTTTTAAAAATTAAATTAATGTGAAGCATTTAATAAATAAATTTGATTAAAAAATAATTGAATATTAATTAGAAAATACATTTAATGAATATCTATTTCATTTGAAGTTTACTAGATATTATATATTTGACTAAATATTTAAATTGTGTAAACAACACAGAAATTAGAATACTCGACGAATGCATTTCACAAAGTGAGCTGCATTCGAGTATTTCTCAAGTGAGTAAATGAGTAAATGCACGTTAAACTCGAGTTATTTGTAGAGCAAGAAATTGCAATTGTATTGCCTAAATACATTCACTGAGTCGTGAATATACATACATGTATGAGTACTCGTATTCGTATTCGTTTTCGAACACGTATAACAATTAGCTTACACTTTTATTCATCACAATTTTTGACACATTGCCAGCAACAACATTTCAGCTGCAAGCACACGCCGTTGCCTGTCGCTGTTGTTGTTGCTGTTGCTGCTGCTGCTGCTGCTGCTGTTAGCGTGTCAGTAGCAACTACAACAACAGCAACAACAATATGCATAAAAGGAGCAAGTCAAGCGGGGCAGTGGGGCACCCCACACAAATTACCAATGTAATAAGCTGATGTTGTTGTTGCTGTTGTTATTGCTACTGCTTTTTACTACTGTTGCTGCTGTTATTGTAAGTGATTGCTGCGCGTACTCCCACAGCAACCGCAACAGCCTCAACTACAACGCAAGCAACAGCAACAACAACTCCAACGGACACGTTTGTTATTAATTCGCATTTTGTCGGCAGCATTTCCTAACGCAAATATTTCTTGTTTTTTAGTCTTTTTTTACGTTTTTTTTCATCTACCCTGTAAGCAAAGAAAGCAGCAGCAGACGGGGTATATTATAATTGTGCAAATGTTTGCAATATCCACAATGAATTAAATTTAAACTTTCTTTGTGTTTAGTGTTTAGAAATACTTATTAATTTAAAATGTATTGAGCTTATTTATGGATGAGTAAATATTATTACTAAATTGAAATTAATCAAATACTCAGCAAAATGTATTTGATTATTTAAAAAATTATTTAAATCTATTAAGAATGAACTTAATGTATAAATAATAAGAATAATCAATTTATAAATATTTGAACTAATATTTATAATATAAAAGTTCTTTTTTTAAACAAAACATAAGAAAAATGTAAAATGTCATTAAACAATTACTGTTAAATTTTAAAAATATACAAGTAGTATAAACAAGAGTAATATTCAACTGTAGCCAAAATATATGAAGAATAAATTAAATATTTATGTAATCATTAAAAAAAATATATATGTACATATATAAAAAAAATCACCAAGCTTTTTCTATTACTGAAATATAATTAATAAGTTTTTATTGAGGAATTAAATGCAATTTTGAATAAAAACAAAGCAGTGTGGTATTATTTTAAATATATGATATGTATATATAATATGTATATACATACATATATCACACAAATACTATAATATACCGAATGCCACTTTGCACTTGTGTGGGTGAGTGAGTGAGTAAAGGAACAAGTGAGCGAGCGAGAAGACGATGATGATGCTGGTCCACACAGGTCACTGGGGTCGTTTGCATTGTTGCTGCTTTCTATTTAACATGCACTTGATCATTGTGCCGCATTAGTAATGTAAGCCGATCTCTCCTTTCCGCTCGTCTTCCTCTATCTGTCCGTTTTTCATGTGTGTGTATGTGTGTGTAAATTTGTTAGAGGGTGTTGAGATGGCTGTCGCACCTGTTGAGGGCTGCCTCCAGCATAACTTAACGGCAAAGATCTCAGATAACCAACAGATTGCTCACGTATGTGTGCGAATGCATGTAATATGTATGTACATGTGTGTGTGTGTGCTCACAGTCAGGGTCAGAGTCATAAGTGTGGCACAAACGGTGGCAAACACTTTTTCTACATTTTTAAATTGGAATTGCAAAGAAATTAAATATATAATTTATACTATTCAATAATGCACAAGTTTTTTAGTTTTATAAATACTCGAACTTCAACAATAAGTAAAATACAAATTGTGCAGGCGCACTCGGCAACTAACAATGACGCAGTGACCGTGGCATTTGCGCAACGGCCACCTGACGATTTGTCGGCAGTTATTTTTCTGCCGTTGTCATTTCTTTTTGCTTTTGGTGGCGTCAACAGCTTTTGGTATTCAAATAGCAAATAGCCGCCGTCACAACACGATAGCTTTTATCAGTGCTTTGCATTGCACATGCGAAAGCTTTCGCAATGTTATCGAAAGCTCAGCAAAACGACGTTTCAGGATCTCGTTTTTTTCTATAAAAACATACATATGGCCACCATATATACATTATGTACGCATGAATTATAAATCTTGTTTACATTTATTTTGTTAGCTACATTTGAATAGTGTAATATGAATTAGTAATGATTGAAAGTGATATAGTGACAAAAATGTGTTAAAATTGAATGAGTGCAGCAATTGCTTTGCTGTGTGTATGTCTTGTCCTGTACTTGACGTTGTCTCCATTAAATTTCGCCTCCAACGGCGCCCTCCAATTCCTCCTCTTCATCTTCCTCGTCAATGTCCACCCAACCGTCGTCGCTTAGCTCAGCGATGGTGTCATTATCATCAACGACAGCTTGCACGCTGGTATCGTCCTCGGTGGATCCCGAATTGGTGTTGCTGTCCGCAATAGTGGCCGTTGTCCATCCGGGCACGTTGGAGCGCTCCGGACGTTGTTCCTGGGTGATGCCAGTCTCTGATGTTGAGTCGCTAGTCGAAGATGGTGCTGTTTCGGTGGCAGTCACAGTCACCGATGAGCAGCGGCCGGCTTCGATGGCAGCCTTGGTCTTGTTGCGACGACGCACATTCTCATATTCCTCCAGATCGGCCAATGTCAGTTGGATGCTTTGTAAATTACGTTTTAGCATGATTTCCTTTTCTACTATCGTTTTCGTTGTCTTTTGGTTTCCCACCAGAAATTGTGCGCGGCCTAGAAACAGTTATAATACTGGGCTGCCACCTAGACGAAACGCTTTTTTTTCAAAGCGCGCGGTAGCCCTGCCAGTCATTTTGATGACCCAATAATACATTTTTGCAATGTTGGGCTTTTCGAAGCAACAATAATTAAACCTACTATGGAAAAAAATCAAATATTTTATAAAATAAAAAACAAAGTAGATTTTATTTTTATTTAAACGATTTTACAAAAAAAAAACGATTTGATTTAAATCGTAGTTATGAATTCGATTACATTCATTTAGCAATAGATCTATCGTTCCACCACCACAGTCTTTGTTGACGTCTATCGGCAGCCAGAGGAACTTTTTTTGTTTGCCCAACAACCTATCAATTGGTTTGTTTTGAGCAGCAGACCAAACAAGTGGGTGAAGCGAAGTGCGACGTGGACTTGACGCGATTCTCTAAGCGTCTTAAATTCTACCGTCACCGTTCATTTTGGGCCACAACTGGTGAGTGAGACGCTTTTGTTCTTATTTACCTAACGCCGCCTAACACACAACTTGTTGTTCTTTGCTTCTCTGTTGATTTATTCATTTTGTTTATCGGGGCAAAACCAGCAGCAACAGCTGTAGAGTGGTGATCTGGCATAGCCTGCGGCTTCGCGGCAAGTGGCACAACCCACGTCGCACATGTTAATGAGACCGGCTGCCAGTGCTGAAAGAGACAACGCAGCGACAACTTTACCTCATTGATGATCCCCATGAAAGAACGCAAAGATCGCAAGGAAATCATGAACGGACGCACCATACGCATCAATCGTGTGCCAGCCACCATCACAGCCATATTGCTGACCATTGTGCTCGTCTACTTTCTCAACTTCCATCAGGAGGAGCGACCATCCATCTATGGCATGCTCCGCAGTGACAACAAAGTGAATCTGCGTAAAATGCTGATTGCCGCCATTCAAGCGGCACAACGCGGTGGTCTCGAGATAGTCGATGTAGCCAACAGCCGTCAGCTGAAGGAGCGCAGCAAGGGCAAAACAGCCGAGGGCGTCAATGATCCTTTCACTGATGCCGATGGTAGATCGCATTGTGTGATGAAGCAGGGCCTGAAACGCATCTTTCCACGGGTGCATATCTTCTCCGAAGAGGATAAGGAGCATTGTCAAGATGCGCACATCTTCGACTTGGATCCCACAGTGCTGCACGAAACGGCCATTGTGCCCGACGTGGCTGTGACGGCCCAAGACGTCACTGTCTGGGTGGATCCACTGGATGCCACCAAGGAGTTCACAGGTAGACATTGACATGATTGCACAGAGCAGTTGCATTACAGCTCACTCTCTTTCTTGCAGAGGAACTCTATGAATATGTGACCACAATGGTGTGTGTGGCTGTTGCTGGCCAGCCAGTGATTGGCGTCATCCATAATCCCTTCAGTGGACACACGGCTTGGGCGTGGGTGGGCCATAGCATGTCGGAGTATCTGGCCGAATTGCACAAGCTGCCGCGTGCTGGTAAAGGCAGCGATCCCATTATCACGATCTCCAGATCGCACACTGCCGCCGCCCAGGATGTGACGCGTGCTGTCTTTGGGCAGAACGTTAACATCCTGACAGCCGCCGGCGCTGGCTATAAAGTGCTGCAAGTGGTGGCCAACAATGCCACAGCTTACCTGCACACGTCCATCATTAAGAAGTGGGACATTTGCGCTGGCGACGCAATACTGCGTGCTCTGGGCGGCGCCATGACCACGCTGAACGATGAATCGATCAACTACGGACCCAATGAGTCGCCCGTGAATAAGGACGGTCTCTTGGCCAGCCTCACACATCACGGCGATTACATGGAGCGTGTGTCCAAATATCGTGCTCAACACAATGGCAAGCTGAGGTAGTGAAGGAGTCCTAACTATCCCCATACTACCACATATACACTCTCTGGAATCGGGAATCGAGAATCTCTGGCAGCAGATACTGTGTGCACGTGGAACGTCCTCAGCTTAGGCACAAGTTTAAAGTAGCGAAACATAAACCTGTTTTTCATGTCGATTCGTCTCAACTTCGACGGGTCATGAACCCCAAGAAGACTCGCGTCCAACTGAATAAAATTACATAATTATTTTTTTTTATATTATTTATTCAAATTGAGTTTAGTAATAAGCTTGCTTCCAATTCACAAACACAAAACAAAAACATTCTTTTACGCCCATTTAAAATGGGGGAAACATGTATAATTTGAAGTATCAAGTGTGTAAACTAGAAATTGCCTAAATAAACTTGGAAATATAATAATAATATTGCTGTATAGCTTAAGAAGTAAGTTAATTATTTATTATTGCTATCTGTTTATTTGTAAAAATACAATTTATATTCAGGTTGATGATTTAACTGCTGAAAGTAGTAGTATATTTATTTAATTGCCATGTATACAAATGTAAACAAATTTAAAAAAAAAGAGATGGCGCAATTATTGCTACAAATTTATCGATTAAGTGCTTAACACCTGTGCAACTCTGGGACCGCAACAGCTGTTTACCGATTGGCCATCACAAGAGATTGTCATTGTTGCTAATCAGCTGTTCACGCATCGATGCGGATTGCTTGCTGTCTGTGTGTTGTGTTGTGGTGCGGCAGCAATGAGCAGCTGCATCAACGACTGCAAGCGCGACCATAAAATTGAAGTAGAGCCACTACAAGACGCCGATCAAGTGGAGCACAGCCTGCTGCTGATCAAGGGACGCCTGCAGCCAAGCTGCACAAGTGCCAAACAGTTAAAAGCGACGCTCACGCTGCGCCAGCAAGAACAGGAGCAATTAACACAGCTGACGACAGCCGGTGAATTCAAGTTATTGTTCGATTTGGGCGAATCTGATACTGCAGCTGAGTGTGAACTGCACCTCTGCTGCTGCAACTCCCAGCGGCGACTGCAATTCAGGTATCAGCCACGACGTAGCACATATCGCGTGCAGCCGCTGCTGCTGCTCTGCGAAGACGAGAACGAGCAGTCTGTGGAGGATCTTTGTGCCTGCATCGATCTGAACCTGCGTCTGGTGCAGTGCATCTATGCGCACAAATTAAGCGCCGCCGGCTTCGGGAATCGCACCTTCACCCTCAACGGCGCCTGTTGCGTCTTTCGCTCGCAGCTTAGCTGCTCAACTGCACGCGACTGCGTTGAGGACGAGCTGTGGCAACGCTTTGCCAGCGAAATCCTCTCCAGTGACGACTGGGGCCAGCAGCTACACCTCAAGTTTGTCGCCTTCATCGGTTGTACGCGCTACGACGGCGCCGCTGTCGCGGCTAGCGGCGATTATTCGTACGCAAACATACGCCGGCATCTCCAGGCACACGCTGCATTGGGTGGCGGTGGTCTGGCGCTGTTTGGCACCGGCCATTTCTACGCCTGGCCACGGCAGTTTAACCAAATTGGCGACTGCATACGCAGCAGCCGGCGCGTGGATGTCGCCAGTCAGCCGGACGAGAGCAACTATCGTCGCAGCTACGGCGGCGTTTATGCCAGCACCTTGGGTGCTGTGTGCCACGAGTTGGGGCATTGCTTTGATCTTGGCCACACCCAGGAGGGTGTCATGGGCCATGGCTTCGACTATCTGAATCGTGTGCTCACCGTCGATCAGCTGACGGAGCATCTGCCGCAACGCATTGTCACAACATCAGCTGCCGCCGCATCCGCTTCCACATCGTCGCGCCCTCGTTTCACACAGCTGAAACTCAAGCAGCCCGCAGGCAATAAGTTTCTGGATAATTATCACAGCCAGCGACGCAACGATTGTTTCTACTTCTCACGCAATTGTGCCGTTATTCTCGCCCAACATCGCTGGCTGCGCCCCGATCTCAAGGCCCAACTCCACAGCGCAGACATTCAACTGGTACCCGACAGCTCCGAGATTGTGTCCAACATTGCGTTGCGTCTCGTCGAACTGCGTTGCAATCTCAACAGTCTTGTCGCCCACTACGAGGAATTCCCCGCACAACCAGTCACACTACGCTTTCGTCTGCCGGATGCCTTATGGCATCTGCTGTCCACACAACGTTCCCACTACGTCTTTGTACTGACCATTGAGGGCGACACCAAGCGATTGGCCTGTGACCCCGTTCAGGATTAAGCGGGTAAGCGCACAGCTTGATTAACTAACTAATGGTGCAGCTTAGACGTTGCTTTTCATATTTGTTGTTACGAAAGGGTCTTGTGCAGTCTAAACGCACGCCTTAGTTTATATTTTACTCTTTTGCCATCCCTTCATTTTATATTCAATTCTGGTAAGGGTCTCAAGCAGTCTAAACCCATACTTTCCTTCATATTCAATACTCGAATAGGATCTTGAGCAGTCTTGACCCATACTTCACTTCATATTTTATACACTGGACCTGGTACAGTCTAAACGCACACTTTTAACTTATATTTCACTATTTTGCAATCCCTTCATTTCATATTCAATTCTGATAAAAGATCTTGAGCAGTCTAAACCCAAACTTTATTTTATATTTTTTACACAGGGGCTGATGCAGTCTTAACGCGCGCTTTAGCTTATACTTTACCTTTTGTCATCTTCTTAATTTCATATTTGATTCTGATAAAAGGTCTCGAGCTGTCACTTCACATTCAATACTCACACAGCGTCGATATTGAGCAGTCTATACCAAAACTAACTTCAGCCTCTTAAGAAGTGCAATTATTTTTACTTTTTCGATTGAGAAAATTCCAGAGTTCATTTGCTGATAATTAATGACAACTTTGGTAATTCCGATCGTATTTTAAAACAAAATTTATCTGCGTTTTTTATTCGGGTTGATAAGACCCTTTAGGCAGAATTAATTTACTACGCTCGCACCATAAACGATTGCAAACGTGATTTTTTCTAATTCAGATTAGGAATCAACGTAAATGTTTGATGTATACCATAAAGTAATTTGGGTGATGAGTGTTTTTGATCAGAGCACACGAATTCCCCTTGTTGCAAGGTATGCTATAAAGATAAACGAGTCAATTGGTACGGTGTTATACGGTATGTAGCCTGCCCTTCCTCAATAGTCCAATAAATGATCGTCCAGGTAACAGAGGTTAATTGGGTGAGTCATTCAGTGACATATCTGTGGAGTACCAGCGATTGGCATTACGCGTTCGAGCACTCAATGATTCATGTTGTTGAACAAACAAATGTGTGATTTGCTTATCGAATACTCGAAATGTCCAACTGAGTTTCGATTAAAATACGCAAACACTCAACGAATATGTGTATGAGTACATTCAAATATACTCACTGTGTGAGGTAAGAGACCCGAGACCCTAAACGTGCTGAGTAAATTGAGACTGGTTTAGTTTCTGTTTGCTGTTTCTAAACCGCAGCGTGGCGATCTCTGAGAGAATGCGGGAGACCTCTTAAGATCTCTCACTCTTTCTCTCTCCCTCTCTCTCAGTGGGCTGGCGGCCTCATCGATCGTCGGCTATGTCAAATGGGTTAAGCCCCATTGCGTTGTCAGCATTGCTGCACAGTGGAGCAAGTGTAATAGTGCTTAAAGGTTTTTGAATAAGTGCAGATCGGGCTGATAAGAAAAAATACAATAGGATTATTTATTATATTTGAAGATTAAAATGTTTATCTATAGTACAGAATAACTTTGGAATAAATGATGAATATTAATAAAAAAAAATTATTAGTTTAAGAATATTTCGTCGAGTTAAACAGCACTCACTGTATTTTGCTGTTCAGGTAGCTACTTTGTGCATCAATTGAGGTGAATAATTCATAAAAGAAAACGCATTAATATCATGATTCATTCATAGTTATGTTTTGTCCTTTGTCCCTACACACAGCTTAAAGCTCAATACGGCTATTGAATTATTTTGTATTGCACACAATTATTCAAATATTCAGTTTAAAGAGCGATTCCAAAGGAGTCTTTCATCATCATTTTGGCCACTTGAGTTACTCGATAAGTTAATTCTGATACTCAGCATATAAATGTAAGCAAGAAATCAATTTCAAAGTGAAATATGAGACAACGATAAGCGGAGAGTGAAGTGCTGTCTTCCGGACGTTTGCGTCTATTTTTAACCACTGTGCAAAGTCGCGTTGCCGTTGCCTGAGAAACTTGTATTTCAGATACTTTCCGTATTTGCTCGATTTGTGTGTTTGTTTTTTTTCGCTATAGTTTAAGTTTTTGTTGGCATTAATATTATTATTTTGTGTTGTCGACTCTCAATACTCTCGGGGTTCGATAATGAAAATGCTTTGATATGAACGACAACAAAACAATCACAAGCAACAAATACAAAATGCTTTATTAATATTTTTTTGACGGAGGTGCTGATAAGATAAATCGACACTGGCACTGCTGGCAACAACAAATCATCGAAATAGTCGCGAATTTTGATATTCGGGAAAACGTAAAGAAATAGAAAAATCGTACAAAAACCAGTGCCATATCATTGACCAAACTCAAGCTCAACTGTTCGCTCACTTCTGTTTCAGACTTCAACTGGAGCAGCAGCAGTCAACAACGCGAACAGCGACGTCAACAGTAACAACAATACTTAACAGCAAATAAATAGAAATTTAAGTAGCTGCATAAATAATTTATATATCTAAAAATATATATATAAAGTTTAATCGGAAAAGATGGCGAATGCGCGAATACAATTCAAGACTTTAAAGGGATTTCCCGAGGCGACGGATAAAATCGAAACACAAACGTTTTTAAATGCGGCCAAGGAAATCGTAACTGTCATCGGTAAGCCAAGTGATCGATTACATCGATCGATGCGCTTCTTGTCTATCTATCGGCGTACTAATAATCATTAACTCCGTCCGTACACTCACACACACGCAGAGACCTTTGGCAAACTCTTTACGCCCGTCATCAGCGACATGAATGGCAATATAAACGTAAGTTGTATTTCTTGTTTAGTGACTTCATTAATGTCTGGTTTATTATTTAGTAATTTCATTCCTTTGCTTTGCACTTTTATTTGTGACTGCGCTCACTTTGCTTATATTACTTAATTTGTAAGTTGCATTTCTCATTTCTTTTAAGTATCATCTTTATTAATTCACTTGTTTATTGTTTGGTAATTTCCCAAATTAATTTGTTTATTCGTTTGTTTTGCACTTTTATTTGTGATTGCGCTTATTATTTTCTTCTTTTTTTTCTTAGTTAATAAGTGACATTTCTCATTTCTTCAAATATGGTCTTAATTAATTCGCTTGGGTATTATTAAGCGACTTCATAAATTTATTTTCACCACTTTTATTAGTTATTGTAGTAATTAGTTTATTTCTAATTTTTGTGATTTCTTTTATCTTTATTTTGCTTATTAAACCTTGAGTTTTGGTACTCCAAAAGATAACTTAACTCTACTTAATTTTCCCAATCTTAAATATTAACCCAAATATAACTTAACTTATTTTCCAGTTCTTAAATCTATTTCCTTTGATTTCCACCATAATCACCAAATAATAACCTAATCAAAATACTTTCAGAAACTGACAAAAGTCTACGGCACAGATGTACTGAAGTATCAGTATCTGGAGGATATGATAGTGCTGAATTTGAATGTGGATGACTTTGCGGCGAATGCGTTGCTTTGGCTGAAGCGTGGCCTCCAGCTCATCTGCACGTTCTTCGAGAACATCTACAACGATGCCCAGAGTTCGGAGGCACTGAAGCAGCATCTGCAGGATGCCTACGAGCGTACACTGAAACCCTACCATGGCTTCATTGTACAGAGCACCATCAAGGTGAGCTTCACATCTCCAATTTGATGTGTGACTCTAATTAACTGCGTTTACGTTTACAGATCATTTATAGCTGGGTGCCGACGCGCAGTCAACTGCTTGGCCAGGGAGACGCGCAGCAGGAAAACATCGAGGTGCTAACGAATTATTTGCCCACAATGCGGGCGCAGCTCGACAGGATCGATGCGTTACTTAAGTCGCACAATTTGGACGATAGCCGCAAAGTGTGATTTCATTTTGCCTGCCTGCTTAGACTGCCTTAGTTTAACTACCTAATCCCAATACTCGCTGCCCATAGTCAAAAAGTATGTGTGATAGAGTAGTAAAGTAATCTGTCTGTCTGTCGTGTCTGTCCGTTTGAGAATATTTTAGTAGCCGCAATTCGTAAAGAAACCAAAGCAATAAGATTTGCATGCTTTATTTAAAAAAATTCAGTCAGTTGAGTTGCTTTGGTCACACTGAATTCTTTTGGGTAGCGAGTATCTCGCAGTCGAGCATTCTCGACTGTTAGTGCTCTATTTGTTTTTTTTTTTTATTAATTTGATTATTTAAAAGAAAAACTTTGCCAAGCTCACTGCAACGTTGTCTCTGTTTCTGTTTCTGTTTTCAATTCGGTTTCCTTTCCCTTCCCATTCACCTTCCCAACCACTTCGCTGGCGGCGGCCGATGACAAAGCATGGTGAATGATGGCCACCAGAGCTTCGAGCGTGATCAACAGAAACTGCAGATTCGAGAGCATGTGCAGCCAGGTGATGGCGCAAACAGCAATCAGACGCAAATAGAGCAACGTGGGCAACAGCACACAAGGCGTCAGCGTCAATAGGAGCCACATCGTTGTGACGCCGGTGCAGAGATTGATAGAGTAGCCGGCATAGAGCCGCAACGATTCGGCACCCGTGGCCAGCACAAAGGTCACCAGCATGGCCAATCCCTTGTAGTTCCATAGCACATCCACCTACGCGAGAGACAAGAAGGAAGGATAAGCGATTGAGAAAGAGAGGGATGAGATCGATCGATTGATTGCTGTTGCACTCACACAGACGATCATGTGCAGCAGATAGCTGCAAGCCCACACGATGGAGACATGGCCATTGATCTGCAGCAGCATTTGCAGCACCAAATTGGACCGTTGCGGCGTCACTATTCGCATGCAAATATGAAAGAATAAGGCCAATTAGCTGCATCATTTATTCATAATTGCCAATACTCACAAGCCAAACTGTAATTGTAGCTGATGTTGCTGTTGCTGTTGCCTTCGTTGATTGTTGCCATCGTCGCGGTGTAAAGTACACTGAACTCGCCGACAAGTTGCTGTTCTTTTACTCCAACTTTATAGCATTGTTGTTTACGTTATGGTTGCTAGTAGCAACCACTTTAATTGCTGCATGTTTCATTCATAACTGCCGCGTTCTGACAATTATTAGCCTACAACGTCTTTTTAAACAGTTCACATACCAGCCGAATGTTAAGTTAGCATGGCACTGACATTATCCCTGAGCAATAATCGGCTGATTTTGAATTTCATATAAGAATTTTTGGAGTGCATTGCATTTTCATTACTCTCTCCAATAACGATGATATAGATTTACTATACATAATCTTGATTATAAGTGTAAGGTTCTCTACTAATTCTTTTGTTTATATTTCATTCAACAAAAAAACAAATCATACTGATTCTGTATGCTAGTTATAAATAATAACAATAATTAAACATTATCCTATATATTATAGATTAAAAATATTAATGAACAATTCAAAAATTAAAAAAAAATAAATGCTTAGTCGCTTACATTGGGACAGTTAAAAGGTAAGTATTCAATTTGATTTTTAGACCAGAGTTCTGATGTTAATAATTTAATAATAATTATTATTAATTTTTCAACAATTTATGTATAATTAAATCATATATTATAAAATGTAAGTTATAAATTTGCATGCTTTGGCTAAGGCAGCAAGTAGCCATCTAGAAAGTGACTTAATTACACAATGCAGCATGAGAGTTCTCTCACAGAGTTTCAGCTTTTCTACTCCTAAATTTGGCTATAATTGTTGTTCTTGTTGTTGTAGTGGTTAATACAGTTGTTGTTTATGTTGTTGTTGTAGTGTTTGATACAGTTGTTGTTGTTGCTAGCCATTTGAAGCCACCAGGACCGACCAAAAAGTGTCAATTCAGCAAGTGAAATACCAGGCGAACATAAATCAGAAGTAAGCAGATTTACAAACAATTTTGAATAGCGCCATCTATGGGTTTCTATGCAAAGCACTAAATTTTGTACGCCCTTAAAGTATGCTACAAATAATTTAATTTCAAAGTTGGCGCTACGCAGTAAGCAACCGATTTTTAGCATTTCTACTTTCTTCTGATTTATGTTCGCCTGGTATTTCACGTGCTGACTTGATACTTTTTAGTCGTTCCTGGTGGCTTCGAATGACTAACAACAACAACAGCTGCATCAATACAACAACAACAACCACTACATCATTAAGAACAACAACTACATTAAAAACAACAACAACTACAGACAAATTCAGGGGCAGAGAAGCTGGGAAAAGACCAGCTGAAAAGACCTGCTGCACTGTGGATCCTAACTGAAGTGACTTTATACATGGCTACTTGCTGCCCACTTCTGTTGGGCTGGTAGAATATTATTTCAAATATTCATTTTTCATAGGCTGTTTCGGCATGGAATTTTTTTATCATTTAGTACTTGAATAAGTTGCGTGTCTTTAAGGGCCAAATAAAGCAAAGCTTTTATTCGGGTTTTGTATTATTTATTATAAACAAATTATACAAACTTTTAATTATTATTATTTTATTATTGACAAAGAAAGTCAGAGCTCTACATAGTCTAAAGATCAAATTAAATACTTACTTTACTTACTTTTAAGTGGCGAAAAATAAGCATTAGCATTTTATTATAATTGTATATTATTTATTCATATATGGGCAAATCCCAGAAACAGTCCACCAGCGACCAATTTTTAAATTTCACATTTTGTAATTTTTCTTTGTATGGAACATTAAAGTAGATATAGCATTTTAAGAATTTAAAGCAAAAAAAGAAATTTCGATCATTATAAATGCACAAATTTGTATCAAACCCAATTTTATTTATAATTTTCATAATTTTACTTAAATTCGTGCTCTGCGCACACCTTCAAATCCCTATTGTATTGTTCACAATATTTTGCCTCTGCTTGGGCTCACATACAAATCTAAAGTAAATCACGTTGAAATAATTGTAAAGCACATTTATGAATATAATAAATAATGTTTAGTTCAAATTAAAAGATTTTTGTCTTATGTTAATGTAAGCGGAAAAAGTGTAGCGTGCGACACAATGGGTTTACGGCTTTGCTAAAAATCTATAAACATTATTAAGACAAAACGATCGGTTTTTGTCTTCTACTATTCTTAACTTTCTTTAGGATATTAACTTTCATAGGGTTTATTTTGCAGAATTCGATAAAAATTGCGTTTGAAATGAAAATTTTGAAACTAACTTCCACTAGGTGTAGCAATTCAATTCTCAATTCTCTCTAAACACATAGCAAAAGTTTCTGGTAAATCTTTAAAAAACCCCCCAAAATATTGATTTTCATTATCTAAAATCGTGCGAATGTAGCGTGCGACACGTGGGATTTGCCCATATTGTATTTACAATTTATAGAAATAAATATGATTTAATGTTTTTATTCATATTTATTTCTATGAATACTAAATAAAATATTGAAATAAGTAGTATACAAATACATATAATAAAATGCACAAATACAGTAACTGTGTGTTTTTCTAACTTTGTTTAGTGATCATACAGCATATAATGTTATTTAATGAAATAGGTTATTTACGAAGTGAAAAAGCCATTCAATGAGTTTCATTCAATTTTTTTAACAATGTTCTTCATCAGATATTTACATTTTGTTTTACACATTATATACATATATGTATTTAACAATTTATTCGCTGTGCGTTTTCACTTAATGTCTAACATGGCAGACTCGCATTTATGGCCAACTCCAAGGAGTTTACTGCAAATAGAGTGAGATGAAATTCGAATTAGAAAACAATTAAACAACAATAAAGAAATGAACTTACAAAACTTGTGATCGTGCTTGTAGACGAGCGAGGTGAGCATCTCGGCTAGCTTCTGATGGCAGCGTATATAGGTAAGTTCGATCTCGTTGACCTGATTGAGAGCCAAATACTCCAGGGCCGATGTACGATCCCCTTCAGCAGGATCATCGGCATCGCCATCATTGGTTGTTAGCGTTTCGCTGCTCGTGCTCAGGCTGAGCGCATGAGATTCGGTTAGATAGCTGAAGCAGCTATTCCACTCCAAGTCGAGCACGAAAATCAAATGAAACACTTGCTCCAAGGCGATGCGAAAGTCCGCAAAGTCGGTCGTAAGCAGGCAGTGCTTCAAGAGTCTCTTAATGTAATCGTTATGCTTCTGACGCAGCTGTCTCGTTGTCTCCGCCGTGCTCAGCAATTGCTCGAACTGCACTCCCAACGATTGGATGGCATCGACGCACAAATGAGCATGCAAACTGCTTATTAAATTGATCAGCCAGAAGCGTAAAATCTCTAGGCGTCGCAGCGTCAAGCCGAGCAGATCCAATGGCGCAAATACATCGTGTCGATCACGTCGTATGAAACGCATATGTGCCAACTTCCAGGCAGCCCACTTCACCTTGAGCAGCATGCGCCAAATGGCATTATAGTCGTACATCTGATCGGGCGTTATAATGCTGCACAGTGGCGTCGGCATCGCGTACTCAATGCGAATGGCATCCAAGGCCTCATACGCTTTATTCGATTGGCTCTGCAGCTGCGAGATAATGTGCACCTTCAGCAGGCTGGAATGCGACGCATACTGTGTGTCCAGCACATCGGTTAGCTCCAGCGTTAGCAGCGATTCACGTGCCCAGTCCTGGGAGTCCTCGATTTGTCGAAACAAACCCACATAGAACGGATGCAGCAGATAGTCAGCTTCGAGCAGCAGCAGTTGGCGCACAAAACGCACGTGTTCGACCAGCTTGAGTTCGTCGCGATACCAGCGCATGACGTGCACGTTGGCCAGCGCATAGCGTTCGCCATGCACCTGGGTGAGGGAGCGCGGCAGCAGCTGTGATTGAAGCAAGGACTTGGAATTCTCCAGCCGCTGCAGCACTTCCAACACGAGCGGCAGCTCTGTGGACTCTTGCTCTTTCTGCTTTTGCTCGCTGCGCTCCTTTTGCGCTTCGGTAATGTGCAGCGTAAAGATGCTCATCAGCTGTGGATCGCCCAGCTGTGAGGTCTCCTCCAGCAGTGCCTTCTCGTACTCCGCAAACACTGGCTCAGCAGCAGCTGTGCGCTGCTCGAGGGCAGGCAATTGCTGCAGTAGCAGCCGCTTGAGATCATCGTAATGACTGCCCAGATGCTTGTTGCTCAGCATAATGTTGCCCAGCAGATCGGCGCTAGCCAGCAGATCCTGTGTTTCGCCCGCCTCCATGGCATGCTGCAGCAACAGCTGATAGAATGCGCTGCCCTGCACTTGCTGTTCATACTCCGGCTTCAGGCGCTTCGTGATGCGTTGTCCGTAGTCGGCGCAAGCCGCAGGCAAACAGTCAACAATGTACTCGCAATGCCTGTCATTCAATTGCGCCATCAGCCACCAATTGTCCATGATGTGACTGTAACTCTGCAGCGATACCAGCAACAATGCAATGGCCAACTGCTGCTGGCTGCTAATGTAGAGCGTGTGCTCGTAGAGCGCGCACAGCAATCGCACACTTTGCACATGCGCCGGCGCTGTCTTGTCCAAAACTGCCTCGTTGGCGAGTGCTTTGAGCACCAGCAGACGCTTAAACGATGTAGCCATGTAGCGCAAAAACGCAATCAATGTGGTGCCGCCTGCTGCATCGTCAGCAGCCAATTTGCCAGCAGCCTGATCAATCAAACATCGCTCAAACTCAATCAGCTGATTGTTGATGGGCTGCAGCAGATCGTGGATACCCCAGGCAAAGCAGGTCAAAGTGCCCGGTGCCAGCTGCACGTAGGTTAAGTCGTGTATAAGACAATGCAGCTGATATTTGGCCACCAAGGCCGGCAGCACTTCGGTCTCAAGCACGCATCGCAACGTCTCCTGTAAGATCAAGAAGTTCCAGTTGAGAAAAGATGCTGTAACAGAAGTATTTTCTACTTACGCTGCTCATGCTGCTGACGGTGATGTTTTTGCGCACGCTAATCTGCTGCTCGGCAGCATGCAGCTCAAAGTAACCACAACTGGCGGGCTTAAAAAACATCAGTATAATCTCACGCACCAAACAACTCTCGCTTGTCGTCTTGGGCACCGGCTCTTTGATCAACAACCGCGAGTCTCGATTCAAATGCTGCACATAGGCAATGGCAAAGTTCGAGCACGGATCATCGTTCTGTGTCAGAGCATGAAACTGCGAATCCTCTTGCCACCAATTCGAGTGCACCACTGTGCGCAAATGATCTTCCTCGTACTCGGCGGGCGTGTAAACTGTCTGTGCCTTGGGTGGCTGTAATGCTTGCAAGTTTGGCATTATGCTGTGATATGTCTCGTCCTGCGACGTTGTTAAGCATTGATCGGCGCCATAGTTAGACGGGAGGAAGACAGATTCATTGTCGTTGCTAGCGGCAGTCTCGTAGTCATCTACATCGGACCAATCCTTAGACAGAAAACCAATTTAGAGCATCTTAGTTTGAAATAATAGAAAAGAAAAAGAGGTCAACTTACGCTCAGACTGCTGTCGCTTTCCTGGCCATCACTGGGATTGGGTATGAAGTCCTCGCTGAGCAGCGCCACCCAATCATCGCCGCAGGCTGCGGCTGTTGTGGTTGTTGTAGCAGATTGATGCAGTGGCAACATTTCAGCGGCCACAGCAAGTTCATTTCGTATCGATAGGATGCGCTCATTAATGGCAAGAAGATTACGACGCACATTCTGCACCGGGCTATTAGTCATGCTGAACAGAAATTCGAGCAACGAGTACTGCACATCGACCACATAATGCGATTCCCAACCGGCGTGTTCGATGATCTCAGTGCTAAGCGTTTGCACTGCATCCGCCTGCTCGGTCATGCCCTCGAAGCGAAAGCGGTCGATCATGGTATCGATGACACGACGCACCGCATGACTATTGACGCTCAAGTAGCGATGATGGCGTATCTTGTGCAGTGCCTGCTGCTCCAGCGAGCGTCGCTGCTTCTCGGTCACCTGCATCCCACCCGGAAAAAAGCATCAATAAACTTTTTTGTTTTTTATTGAGTCAAATTTTGACTTACGGTGCCGCCGGTTAGACACTCGACCAGTTTCTCCACATTTGACACAATGTGTTCATGACGCGAATCTTCCGACATGCTGCCATTCAAATGTTTTGCTCTCAAATCGCAAATTTATTAACAAATGTTTGTCCGCCAATGAATTTCGTTCAAATGATGGCCGCTCGCATGAACCAGACCACTGCGTCACTTTAAAGTGTTGCCAGACTTTAGCAGTCAAATCCAATTAAGCGTGCTGCCAGACTGCGCATTGCAAAAGCTAAACAATCTGTTGTTTTAAAATTGTCAAACTATTGGCTTATTTTTAAAATTGTAATATTAGCAACAAAAAGTTATTGGCCAATCAATATCATTCAACTTGACCAAATGTGAACTTTTAAAGGACAGCCGGCAAAATGCAAGGGTTGCCAGAGTTGACCAGCCAACTGCGATTTTGAGTGCTGCCAAACTGCGCAAAAGATAAACAGTATCTTGCAAACAAAACAATGAGCCGCAACACCAAAGAATATCCGACTTATGTGATACTTGGCTCTGGTGGCCACACTGCCGAAATGCGTCAGATCGCTTTGGCCCTGCTGGAGCCAAGCAACTGCACCAATTACCAACCAATGCGCTACATTGTGGCCGACAGCGATGTCACCTCACAGAGCAAACTGTCCAGCGATTTGCCCTCCATCCGGGACAGCGACTTCATCCGTGTGCCGCGCAGCCGAAGCGTCGGCCAGAGTTGGCTGAGCACCATATTCAGCACCCTGTGGGCTCTGCTCTGGAGCTGCTGGCTCATATGGCGCGACCAACCAAAATTGGTGCTCTGCAACGGCCCCGGAACCTGCGTCCCATTCTGCTACGCCGCTTACATGTGGCGTCTGCTCGGTCGTTTACCCGCTAACAGCAAAATTGTGTTCCTGGAAAGCTTTTGTCGGGTGGAGACGTTATCGCTAAGCGGGCGCCTTCTGCTGCCACTGGCGGACATGTTTATCGTCCAATGGCCGGCGTTGGTACAGCGCTATGGTCATAAAAACAATGTAACTTATTTTGGTCGCCTCTTCTAAGCGAGGAGGCGGTGCAATGCCCAGGCATGCCCTTGTCTTAATTACATCCTGAGCAACATAACAATTAAAGATACTTAAATAAACACAAAAAAAGAGAAACTTGCAAATGCTTTCAATGTATGGGTTGGACTGTCTTGGTTGACTTCTTGCTCCCTCGTGCTCTCTTCTATCCCTTGCAGAACTTGCCATGCGCTTCCATCAGATAATTGGCCAATTCACGGCCACACTTCGGACACTGTGTGTTCGTCGAGTTCAAGCTACGCTGCCGTATCTGACGCGGTGTCAGCTCTGCTCCTGATTCTCCCGACGAGTTGAGATTGACGATAGTGGCGGGCGCATTAAACTGGCGACGCTGTCGTGGTGGTGTTAGCTCACTGCTGGATTCACCCGATGAGCTGAGATTAAGTGCAGCAATCTCGTCACTCGTATAGCCCGAGCTCTTAAGTATCTGATGCTTGTTGGAGCTGGCCCTTGGCTTGCCACGCGACTTGTTTGAGACACGCCTCCTGTTCCTGTTGTTGTTGCTTGGTCCTACGCTAACAGGCAGCTGAGACTTGCCTTTGAAGAATGGCGGCTTCACCTTGATGGTAATGCTGCAGCCATCCAAATGATTGGTAAACTCCGAGCGTTTCATTTTATCAAAACAAATGGGACAAGTGGTAATATCATTGCGTTTATCATGATGATAGCGTGAACCCGTTGGCACTACATCGTTCTCACGCTGAAACTCCTGCAGCAGTGTGTCCTCGCCAAAGAGGTCATCGATGACCGACTGATCAGCCAACTCGGTGGCAGCTGTGAAGCTGTTGTCGTTGTCATCGAACTCATCGTCAATCATCATGATCTCATCATCATCGAAGCTCGTTTCATCCTCCATAATCTCGCGTTTGATCAGCACCGAGATGTTTGCATTTGAATTCGCTTTCACATTTCTGGCGGAAACTCCAGCTGGCTCTTTAAATGTGCTAGCTGGTTGCTGTTCGCGGTCATCATCTTCGCTGTCGGAAATCGTAATGGTTGACTTGATCTCGTCGCGTACCCAGACTTCATCATCCATAGCCTCCCAGTCTGAATCATTGATGCGAGCACGCTTGCTGGGATTTGGCTCGACCTGAGTCGAGGCGCCTGCTGCCGGAAATCGCTTGGACCAATGATCACGCAACATGTTGCGCTTAGCAGCGTCCGTTGTGGCAGTGCCTGTGGTGCTTTCGCCGCTACCCAGGCTGTAGCCTTTGCCCTGCATCTCAGTACGTGGTGTGACAACCTGAGGGCTCTCCTCGCCGCTACTGTTCAAGTCCTTGAAGCCGCGCACATTGCTACGCTTACCGCCAACAGCAGCAGCAGCAGAAGGAGCAGTAGCAGAAGCAGCAGCAGAAGCAACCATGGGATTGCTGGACAAACCCGGATATGAGGTGGGCGGAAACGCGCTTGTTGCCACATCGGCTGTTGCCAGAATGGCGGGCGTAGACTTTAATATTGGCTGACTGCTGTCAGTGCCGCTTGTTGGCTTTTTCAGATAGTTACGTATATCGTTGCCAACGGCACTTTCAGTCTTAGCTTGAGTCTTTGGCACTTTGTTGCTGCTAGATTTACTGGGCACTGGTGTAGGTTTTGGTCCCTGCACCTTCTCGAAAACGCCACCGCATTCCGATTGATGTTTGGCCCACCATTGATCATTGGGACCTGGCGCACGATTCGAGGTGCGCTTCACCCAACCCTGGAAGGGATGATGGAACTGACAAATCCCATTGCAGCGCCAAATGTGAGTTTTATACGCATTGACCTCGTCGTGAAAGGAATGATAGACGGTGATATTGGTGCCCGCCACCTTATTGATGGTGGTCATGATGCGTTTAAAATTGGGACCATGACCGCCATTGCCTTCGCGTATATTGAGGACAAAGCAATAGGCGTGTATCATCTCGTGCTGCAGTAATAAGAGAAGCATGTATTAGCTCGAACACATCGTAAGATACAAAGAACCATAAAAACTCACGAGCAGTGTTTCAACGAGATCCTTGCGTGGACGCAGTTTCAGCAGCGGTTCACTGAGGCGAATGATGATCTCTTTCACATAGCGATTGCCACGCTGGTAGCAAATTCCAGCGCAGGAATACATACGTTTGCTCCACTCGACGACAACAGCGCCGAGGCGACGCTGAAAGAATTTCTCATCGAATCGTGTGAACATGGCAAACACATCTGGCGTTGGATCAACGAGTTCCCACTCCGGGTGCACGAGATTCGCTGTTTGATCCAGATAGTCACCGCTGCCATCGTCCTGATTATGCTCCTAGTGATGTAAGCATGTAATTGTTTATGTTGTATTTGTTTGTTATGCTTACCGGCTTGGATAGCATCTTATTGTTCTTCTCATTCTCATTTGAATTTTGGCTGTTGGACATGTCCAGACTGTAGACGGCATCAAGTTCGTTGGAACTATTGAGGGCCGTAACATCATCCATTTCATTTTGCAGCTTAAGGGCTAATTCAAAATCACTGTCCACCGTCGACTTCATTGTTTTTTTCGGCTTGTAACACAACACATAAATTGTCAACGATTTTGTGTTTTGCAAATATATTTTGCGTTAACTTACTTGTGATGCTTCAGCGGCATCGAACTGCTGTTGCAGCTGCAGCGCAAATAAATAATCTGGATCGTCTGACATTATGCGGAATCCGCGCTAATTTTGTTCCGCTAAAACACAAGAAACAAACGCACTTCAAAACTATTCTGAGATTCGCGGCTTTCGATATGCCGAAGCCCAGCTGATTGTTTATTTGCCAATCGATATACACTAATCGAGTGCACTCCGGTATGAATGTTTTTTGTATAGGATTTAAAAATTTTTTGAAGTTTTTCTTAAACTTTCTTGGCTGCGCTCAAAAAATTATAAAAATTTTAATATTGTGAATTGTAGAATTAATTTTACAGTATGTGTCCAAAATGTTGTTCTGCTTTGAAAGGTCTGGCAATGCTGTGACTTTTATTATTTTTAAAAAGACCAGCTGTAAGAAAAAAATAACAGCTATTATTTGAAATTAAGTATGTGCGTGCAGATTTAATGCACACGTGCCGTGCTCATGCTGCTAATAATAATAAAATGTATTAAATGACAAAATTCTTGATAAACGTGAAAATATACCACACAGAGAGTGGACAATTGGACAGTAGGCAGTGGCAAATTAAGTACCACACCATCTAGTAGTATTTTGTTTGTCTGACGTTCGATGTTAAAAAGTAAAACGTGAAAAATCAGCCTATCCACATTGTTTTCAACTGCTGTCAGCGGTCAAGAAAATTTTTAAAATTCGTAACAAATGTGAAAAGGAAGAACAACACAAAAGTAATTGATAAAAGCGACTTAATAATGAAGTACTTGACCAAGCGACAGCTTAAAAGAAAGAAAGTGCAACTTTTAAATAGAATCGGACAGACATATTACAAGGCGTCAGAAACAACAAAAATAAGAGCAACGACAACATTAACGACAACAACAGAGTACGAAATCGCTGTTAATGATGAAAATACTAGTAATATGGCTGTTATCGATGTCTGCGACAACAACAACAACAACATCAAACTGGACATTGAGACAAAAATAAAGGTGAGTTTTGTGAACGTGTGTGTCCATTGATCGCAAATGAGAAACGTTAGAAAGTGTTCCTGCAGGTTGCCAAGTTGGTGTGTAACACCAAGATCATCACCAAGGGCGGCTCTAAACCAAACCACCAGCAACAACAAAAACAGCACAAAGGAACAACGACAAAGACATGCGGTGAGTAACTGCGAACTGTTGCACAGAGTTAGTTGCTAGCGTCGGCATCGGTTGCCGCCGCATAAACAAATACTCAATGAGTTTTAAACAAAAAATCCAAATACCTATACTCAAGATAACATGTGTGTGTGCACAAACAAAGGGACGGTTTGAGCTTTATTTTTGCATGGCAAAACATACGTGTGTATGTATGTATGTATACACACACACACAGCAGGACAAGCAAAGTGCAAACTCAATAAGAGACGAAAGCATCAGTTTCATTCACCACAAGCAGCAGTAGCAGCTGATGTGATCAGCAGTTCGTATAACAGTATTTGCATCACCTACTCTCTCCCTCACTCCTTCGCACAGACGATAGTATTCTGAGGGTGTTATCGAGCACTTCGTGTTTTGCGCTTCGGCACGAACATTGTAAGGCTTGAGAGCTTTACTGCCATTTTCTTTACAGTCGGTTTGCGCTTCTGCCATGTGCTGTCATAAACGTGTTGTGGGTGTCCGTTCTTCTAATTCAAGGATCTGTCCTTAATTCGCGCCTAATTCAAAATAATTATAAAAATAACATTTCGTTTATAAGGATGCGTATTTAAATTGTGATCAACAGATCGCAGAATGCATCATTAAGGTTTAACTACATTCGAAAGTTTATACAAAATTAATAATTACTTATTTATTATTTCTTTACTCTCGTTTTCCTCACATGCATGTTAAAACCAAAGTGCTGCCGAAGTTAAATTACAATTTAACAGATAAACGACGACATTTCTTGGGCTGTAACACATTTCATATACCAATCGATCGGGACTTAAAGTGTTATTATCATCACAATGTGCCGCTAACATTGGCCAACTTTATGGACTTGGATCATCTGGACGAATGTCTCGGACCAGACAGCACAACAGCAAAGGGAGAAGCAGCGACAACATCGACGCCAGAGAAATCAAAAGCAACAGATCATTCATTTGGCGATCAGCAGGCAATAATAGTGACAACGGCGGATCCACTGATGTCCAGCAGTTCGGGGACGAGCACCTACAGCATTCCCGACAGTCGTGACAGTCACACAGACAGTCAAGACAGTCAGGAGGATAGTTGCAACGGCAGCCTAATGGACTGCAGTCCACTTAGCCAGAACAGCGTGACGACGGACAGACAAGAGGCGAGTGGTGCTAGCCGTGAGGATATACGGGAGCAAAGCGACAACATACACGACAGCCAGGAGATACAGGACATCGAAAACAAACGTCACATTCAAGACATTCAGAGCATACAAACCATAGAGCCGAATAATATAGCAACACTTGAATCATCTGTTGTCCCGACCTCCGTTAAAGAGCTGTTGACACAATTTGCCATCAATACGCCGTATCCGGAATTGGCGCGTCTAACGCTCGCCATGCTGCAGAACACGGCATTTGGTGCACTGGCCACTGGAACGCCCAGCACTGTGGGCAACATGCCGTCCTATGAATTCTGGCCGCATCCCTATCAGCTCAACGACGATGCGATTGCTATCTCAACGACAACAATGTCAACTCCGGAGCTGGATGCGCTGCCCTCATGCAGCTTGCGACCCATTGGCTATGAGACCAAATGCAAGACCGAGCATCCTTCACAGCAGCAGCTGCAGCAGCAACCGGAACAGTCGCAGTCCACTCAGGATCAGCAGCAGGAGGATGAGGACTCTTGGCGTCCCAGCGCTGGCAGCATGTGGCAGCCGTGGTTGCATGAGCAACAGTCGCCGGAATACGATCCGAATCCCAACAGCATTGTGGACAGCATCAAATGCATTTTGCAGCGTTACAAGCAACTCGAGGAGCACAACGACAATTGGACACATTGGGGCAACAATCAGAATGGCAGCATCTGGAGTGTTACCGAGCCGCATATGCAACAGCAACAACTGCAACAGAAACAACAGTCGACAGATCCGAGTTGGGATCAACACAGTCAAACTGTAATGGCAGCCTCGCAACTGTATGGCAGCAACACTTTACCCAATTATGAACAACATATGCCCATTGCAACATCAATAGTTCCTTCTACTAGTACAGCAGCCGCAGCACCAGATAGCAGCAACAGCAATCAACCATTTGGACGCAACAGCAACAATTGTAATGCGGCTCGCTACAATCATAATCGCAACTTTGTCAACTATAATGCACGCGTTGGCGGCAATCGTATGCTCCACCAGCAACAGTTTCCACTTCAGCAACAACAACAGCAGCAGCAACAAATACAACAGCAACAATCACAGCAGCAACATCAGCAACAGCAGCAATCACTTCAGCAGCAACAATCAGCACAGCAACAAGCACAGCAGCAACATGTGCGCTATAATTACAGCACATCCAATAATCCCAATCAGCAGCAGCAACAGTTACAGCAGCAACTTGTGCAGCAGCAACAGCCATTGCAGCAGCAAACTTTACAGCAACAACCAACCTTGCCTCATCAACAGCAACAACTGACACAATTGTCGTCATCGCAGCAACCTTGGCAACTATATCAGCAATTTCGTCAGGCCAGGCCACGCCCCAATTTCTATCCATCACGTTTCTACAAAGGCAACAATGGCTACAGCGGCAATGTGGCGCGTAAATATTGCAGATATTGTTGCTTCAACGGTCGCTATGCCAGTAACATGCTGCACGCCAGCAATTGCAGCTATTACGGCGGCAACAGCAATAACTTTACAAACAGCAACAACAATAACGTGGTCAACATGGATGTGGCAATGTTAAACATGTCGCAGGAGGATCTAGATGCTGCCCAAATGTATGCCATACATGGCGAGCAATTCTTTGAAATGCCGAAGGGCAGACGCTATCAGGGCACTTCATATCCACAACCTACTCCAATGACAATGCCGCCTGCAGCAGCAGGAGGAGCAACAGGAGCACCGCCTGGATTGGGATCATCGTCCCTGACACCGCCAGCACCGTCGCCCACACCCAGCGATATGTATCACAGCAATGGCCAATACATCAGCGGCTGGCAGAGTCAAGTGACGGCGCCAGCTTGCACCGATGCAAATCTATACACAGCCAATTTTCCGCCATTGCCGGCGCCAAATCAAAAGCGTCACAATTACAATAATCACAACGCGAATTCGTATCACCACAATCAGAAGGATTAGGTGATCGTTTTTCTCCATAAACAAAAGCAAACGCGTCCCGTAGTTCAATTTGCATCTCAAACATTGTTCTCAAATTTTATTTACAGACATTGTCTATCTTTGTATTGATTTCGTGTGAAGTACGTCGTCCGAAGCTTTGTTTATGCATTCCTTGATTGGAAGTCACCAACAACACAAAATGACACCAAAATCTATTCTCAAATTAAAGTTCAATTTTCTGGATTTTGTTATTGTTTAGCACAAATTAGATGCTCAATGTGTGTTAGTGTTATGTTATTAAAGTATTTGGTTTCAAACAAGAAAATTATGTATGTGTTCTTATTTATACACCATAGAAATTTTACAATTCAAATAAGCCGCCAAATGTGTACGATACTTACGACACAGTGCTGTAAAGTATCATTAGTGTAGCACAATGTAGCCACAGAACTGTTCGATAGTTTACCAATTTGAGCAATGCAATTATCGATAACTTGTGTTTCCAATGGGCAAAATAAAAGCTTTTTTTTTTTTTGTTTTTTATTTTCGTAACGTTTTTTTTATTTTTTTCATTTTATTTAAAACATTTTTATTAAAACTTTTGTTGCTTTGGGGCTGCTCCTCATATGTTCAGCTGGCTGCACAAAAAAATATATATTTGTATATATATATATTGCATTTATTCCACGTCAAGTTCACTTTTCATGTTTTGTTTTGTTTTTTTGTTTTTTTGGTATCTTTTGCAAAATGTTGAGTTTTTAGTTGTTTTGTGTTTGTTTGTATAACGCATAATACAATAGATTGTTAGGTACTGCATTCAACTACGCTTAGATTTTAGGTGTCTATGTGTTGTGTGTGTATACTAATTATAATTTTTAAACATTACTTTCGTTATTTAAACCAGCCGTCGCCGCCGCCGCCGCCGCCACTTTGGCAGAGGCCGCTGCAGCGACGCGTGCGCGGGAGAATTTGCTAATGGACGAGGGAGAGACGGAGACGGCATCATCGACATTGCCAGCGTTGCCGATACGTCGCACCACATTATTACCAACGACGGGATAAACAGCTGCGCAGCCGCGTCGCTGTTTGCGATTTGCAGGGGAACCCCTTACGCAGCTGCCACGAGTATCACCGCCGATTTGGAGGGAAGATGATGCTCGTCGGGTCGCGTGAACACAAACTCCTCCGAGGAGAGACGCTTACGCACACGACCGCCAACCACATCGGGCCACTGCCCATTGAGGCTGAGCGGCGTTGGCGATGCGGGCGCCACAATGGCCGGTGTCTCCTTGCGCTCCTTGCCGCCGCCATAGACAGGGAAATGGGATTCAAGGACACCGGGACGCATAAGTATCTCGTCGTGCAGCGCTGCAGCTCCACAGCCGCCATTCAGCTGCCTGGCAACAGCAGCAGCAGCAACTGCTGGTTGCTGCTCCAGCGATGAGCTTGAATTGGCGCTGTAGAAGCTGCTGTTTGTATCCGTGCTGCCCACTGTGGTCGTGGTGTTGTTGTTGTTGTTGTTGCTTGCGGCACACTCCTGATGCTCGTGCCGTGTACAGCAATCCCGGCCAGCATCACTGCGACAGGACAATGCGGACAGAGGCGCAAACAATGCTCGTCGGCTAGAATGTTGCTATCGCTGAATGTTAACTTTTTGACCACACTGGTGCCGGGTTCATCCAGTTGATCGGCAGACTTGGAGCAGCTGGCTGCACATGCGGTGGCAACTGCAGACGCTGTTGCAGACTGTGCGCCGACTCGAAGCTATCGTCACTCGAATTGGAGTCCAGTTGCTGATGCTGTTGCTGCAGCATTGATCCCGTAGTCGAGTCGCCGGGAAAGATGCGGGAAACGTGACAAAGACGCGACCCAAACGCTTATACTGATCCAGATTGCGTGAATCCTCCGCACAACCAGCGAGATTCTCGCTGAATTTTGGTGCACGTCGCATCACTTTCGGTGTGTGCAGCTGCGACTCAAAGATATCCTCCAGTGGCACCTTGGGCATGCCTTGGGTAACGCCCACATGCTGCAGATAGCGTTCTATGCTGTTCGCCAGGCTGCTTAGGGGCACGCTGCTGCGCGACGAGACGCTTGAGATCTCCGACAGTGTCTCCGGACTGGCCAAGGGCGCCAATCCATACCAATCATCGTGCAGCAGATCGACGTTGCCTGCCACGGAGGCGCGACGCAACGCTTGCGTCAGTGGCAACGTGCGAGGCTTCTTCTCCGAGTGCTGACGCGACAGCTGGCGGTGCAGCATGGGCGGCGTCGGTGTCGTTGTGGGTGTCGGCGCCATGTCAAAGGCAACCGCTTTGAGGCGTGGCAGCGCCTCCGCATTGTCCAGCAGCATGGTTGTGGTCTCGCTCAGCATCGAGCTGGGACTCTTACGCATGCTCATCACCGTTGTAATGCTGTCGTCCAGCACGCTTGATATGTTGTCATACGGCTGTGTGGTCGTTGAGCTCAACTGGCTCCGGCCAAAGATGCTGCCCGCCAGCGAGGACGTTTTACTGCCACCTACGATTCCCGGCTGCAGTTGCAGTTGCAGCTGTTGTTGTTGTTGCTGCTGCTGCTGCAGATTGGTAAATGATGTTTCCAGGCAGAGCTTATGCTGTGCCGTCGGCGTCAGCATGATGCAGTTGCTCAGATTCGTGTAAGAACTGTCTGCAGGCTCCGGTTGCGGCTCCAGTTGGAGCTCCAGTTCCAGTTGCTCCGGCTCCTGTTCCGTGGAGTTTGTGGAGAAGGCATTGGAGGTCTGGCGTTGGGGTTTGCGTGGACCACTCGTTGTTACAACCTGTACAAAGATCATAAAATCAATTTTCAAATTCGAATGTTCGTTTTTCTTTATATTCGTATACTGCTTCTTCTTCTTCGTTTTTGCCAGTTAATAAATACTGCATGTTTAGATTTACATATACATACATATATGTGTACAGATCTACACAGTCACGCACACACACACACACAGCCATACGCATGTATGTACAAGAGAGTAGAGTAGGAATACAAAATGGAGGACAGCAACAGCGAGTGCGTGTGAGTGAGAGAGACATAGAGCGAGAGGCTATGGCGAAAGCTTTTATTTTTTTTGTTTGACAGTTGCAAATAGAAATGAGGAATGCAACAACACACACACACAACGAGTGAATAGCGTTTGATAGTGGGTAGAGGGGGGTGGTGAGGAGAGTGTTTGTTATTTATACATAAAGATACATGATTTTGATATATGTATGTATTTTGTGAAGTTTTGGGATTCGGGAGAATCGTATTTGAATTTTGTGTTATCGATAACGATTTACATTTAGACAGAGGCAATGAATCAACAAAAATCGTACATAACTATTTGAGGTTAAGGTTGAGCATAGGAGAAAGACAGAGAAAAAGAGACAGAGAGAGAGAGAAAGAGATATAAACTTGATTTCATAATTTATATTAATTTGTTTGGTATTTTTCTTTTGTTTTTTTTAGACGAGAGAGCAAAATGGAAAATTGTTTAAGTTACATTAGTCATTTGTTAAGTAATTAGGCAATTGTACCTGGTATCGGTATTTTGTGTTGTTGTTGTCGAAGTGGTTCTTATTGTTGTAGTTGTTGATGTAGTTGTATTCGTGGTTGTTGTTAAAGTTGTAGTTATTGTCGTGTTATCTTTACATTTACGAGTGGTACATGCCTTTACGGTACGATCTCTACATGACACGACCTGTACATCATCATTTAATTTCGTTTGGATCGTATTTAGAGCGTATGTCGTTTATCGGTTATCATTTTTTCGTTAATCGTTTATCGGTTAGCGCCGCACACAATTATCGCAAAATAACAACAAACAAACAAACAAAACAGACGAAAGCAAAATGTCAATATTAATGTTTCATTATATATCGCAAAAGTTAGGCACTTGATATTATTATTGGTTTTATTTATTTTCTGTTTCGCTTTTATTTCAGGGATTATTTGGCTATAGCTCTCTAGCTCTAGCTACGCCTCTCACAGGTCCGCAATTACAATACAATACAATATTCGAGAAGACAGTCTAGTCTCAACAACATAACCTAACAACTAACATTTCAAAATAGTATGTACTATGTTTGGCGAGGGGGGAATTGTTTCATTGCATTTGTTTAGACTAAAGACTATAAATTACTGCAACACTATCGCAACATGGGCACATTAGCGGTACAAAAGCGGTACTTTTACAACAAACAAACATTCCCATGCAGTACTGTTTTTTATTTGTTCTTTTGTTTGTGTACTATTAATAATGTGTCTGTGTGTATCTGTGTATGTGTGTGTGTGTGTGTGTGTGTGTGTGTGAGAGTGAATCTCCAATAAAAACTTACCAATTAAAGTTGAGCTTTAAAAAGTTCAAATTAATCAAGCCATAACTGTAACCAAATAATAAATGGGCGGAAAAAAAATTCATAAAAATTATAGAACAAATGCGTCTTAGCAAACAAGCTAAAAAACCAAGCTTAACGACATTAACGAGAATCGTCGAACTTCTTAAGAAGTTTAAATGATCGTTAACATAATTTTTCCTATTTTTCCGCAGTTCATGAGTATAATAGCTTAAATGCTGCGTCTCGCTACTCGTCATTTTCTAAACGCTGCTTGGTTACTCGTCTGTAGCTATTCGTTGTCTCGTTACTCGTCAGTTTCTAAACGTTGCTTTGTTACTCGCTGTTTAATAAATGTATATTCTTGATACTTATTACCCTTTCAGTTCTAGTCACTACTTTATTACTCATTATTTTGTTGTTACTTTAATTCCTAACCTTGTCCATTTAATCGTTCGTTACTTACAATTTAATTCGCTCTTTGGACACTTTACAACCAGCACGCTGACGTTGCTTAGCAGAAATCTCGTATCTGGTACGCTGTATCGCAGTTTGCATTTGTCACAGCTATTTGATGTCTGTCTTGTCAGCAATTTGTCATACCAATAAATATCCCACGATGCCAGGCAATATAAACCAAATGAAAAAATGCAAATTGTATAGACAAGTGTGTATATATTCTTTGAAGCAAAAATAATAACAAAAAAAGACATAAATAAATAAATAAATAAAGACAATTATAGAGAAATGCAAAGTACAAATGTAACTTAAAGTATTTTAAGGTGAAAAATCGACAAGAAAATCAATTACATTTACAATAACTTAGACAATAAATAAATAGGCAATAAGTTAAAAATCGAATATCGAATATTCAGTTTAGATAAACGAGATAGCGTGTCAAGTAATGTAATGGCTAAAACAATAATGATGAAATAGGCTAAGATATGGGACTTGGGAACGCCGCTTACATGTGGCGTCTGCTCGGTCGTTTACCCGCTAACAGCAAAATTGTGTTCCTGGAAAGCTTTTGTCGGGTGGAGACATTATCGCTAAGCGGGCGCCTTCTGCTGCCACTGGCGGACATGTTTATCGTCCAATGGCCGGCGTTGGTACAGCGCTATGGTCATAAAAACAATGTAACTTATTTTGGTCGCCTCTTCTAAGCGAGGAGGCGGTGCAATGCCCAGGCATGCCCTTGTCTTAATTACATCCTGAGCAACATAACAATTAAAATTACTTATATAAAACTAGAAGACTAAACATAAATGTTAAATAAACACAAAAAAAAAAGAAACTTGCAAATGCTTTCAATGTATGGGTTGGACTGTCTTGATTGACTTCTTGCTCCCTCGTGCTCTCTTCTATCCCTTGCAGAACTTGCCATGCGCTTCCATCAGATAATTGGCCAATTCACGGCCACACTTCGGACACTGTGTGTTCGTCGAGTTCAAGCTACGCTGCCGTATCTGACGCGGTGTCAGCTCTGCTCCTGATTCTCCCGACGAGTTGAGATTGACGATAGTGGCGGGCGCATTAAACTGGCGACGCTGTCGTGGTGGTGTTAGCTCACTGCTGGATTCACCCGATGAGCTGAAATTAAGTGCAGCAATCTCGTCACTCGTATAGCCCGAGCTCTTAAGTATCTGATGCTTGTTGTTGCTTGGTCCTACGCTAACAGGCAGCTTAGACTTGCCTTTGAAGGATGGCGGCTTCACCTTGATGGTAATGCTGCAGCCATCCAAATGATTGGTAAACTCCGAGCGTTTCATTTTATCAAAACAAATGGGACAAGTGGTAATATCATTGCGTTCATCATGATGATAGCGTGAACCCGTTGGCACTACATCGTTCTCACGCTGAAAGTCCTGCAGCAGTGTGTCCTCGCCAAAGAGGTCATCGATGACCGACTGATCAGCCAACTCGGTGGCAGCTGTGAAGCTGTTGTCGTTGTCATCGAACTCATCGTCAATCATCATGATCTCATCATCATCGAAGCTCGTTTCATCCTCCATAATCTCGCGTTTGATCAGCACCGAGATGTTTGCATTTGAATTCGCTTTCACATTTCTGGCGGAAACTCCAGCTGGCTCTTTAAATGTGCTAGCTGGTTGCTGTTCGCGGTCATCATCTTCGCTGTCGGAAATCGTAATGGTTGACTTGATCTCGTCGCGTACCCAGACTTCATCATCCATAGCCTCCCAGTCTGAATCATTGATGCGAGCACGCTTGCTGGGATTTGGCTCGACCTGAGTCGAGGCGCCTGCTGCCGGAAATCGCTTGGACCAATGATCACGCAACATGTTGCGCTTAGCAGCGTCCGTTGTGGCAGTGCCTGTGGTGCTTTCGCCGCTACCCAGGCTGTAGCCTTTGCCCTGCATCTCAGTACGTGGTGTGACAACCTGAGGGCTCTCCTCGCCGCTACTGTTCAAGTCCTTGAAGCCGCGCACATTGCTACGCTTACCGCCAACAGCAGCAGCAGCAGAAGGAGCAGTAGCAGAAGCAGCAGCAGAAGCAACCATGGGATTGCTGGACAAACCCGGATATGAGGTGGGCGGAAACGCGCTTGTTGCCACATCGGCTGTTGCCAGAATGGCGGGCGTAGACTTTAATATTGGCTGACTGCTGTCAGTGCCGCTTGTTGGCTTTTTCAGATAGTTACGTATATCGTTGCCAACGGCACTTTCAGTCTTAGCTTGAGTCTTTGGCACTTTGTTGCTGCTAGATTTACTGGGCACTGGTGTAGGTTTTGGTCCCTGCACCTTCTCGAAAACGCCACCGCATTCCGATTGATGTTTGGCCCACCATTGATCATTGGGACCTGGCGCACGATTCGAGGTGCGCTTCACCCAACCCTGGAAGGGATGATGGAACTGACAAATCCCATTGCAGCGCCAAATGTGAGTTTTATACGCATTGACCTCGTCGTGAAAGGAATGATAGACGGTGATATTGGTGCCCGCCACCTTATTGATGGTGGTCATGATGCGTTTAAAATTGGGACCATGACCGCCATTGCCTTCGCGTATATTGAGGACAAAGCAATAGGCGTGTATCATCTCGTGCTGCAGTAATAAGAGAAGCATGTATTAGCTCGAACACATCGTAAGATACAAAGAACCATAAAAACTCACGAGCAGTGTTTCAACGAGATCCTTGCGTGGACGCAGTTTCAGCAGCGGTTCACTGAGGCGAATGATGATCTCTTTCACATAGCGATTGCCACGCTGGTAGCAAATTCCAGCGCAGGAATACATACGTTTGCTCCACTCGACGACAACAGCGCCGAGGCGACGCTGAAAGAATTTCTCATCGAATCGTGTGAACATGGAAAACACATCTGGCGTTGGATCAACGAGTTCCCACTCCGGGTGCACGAGATTCGCTGTTTGATCCAGATAGTCACCGCTGCCATCGTCCTGATTATGCTCCTAGTGATGTAAGCATGTAATTGTTTATGTTGTATTTGTTTGTTATGCTTACCGGCTTGGATAGCATCTTATTGTTCTTCTCATTCTCATTTGAATTTTGGCTGTTGGACATGTCCAGACTGTAGACGGCATCAAGTTCGTTGGAACTATTGAGGGCCGTAACATCATCCATTTCATTTTGCAGCTTAAGGGCTAATTCAAAATCACTGTCCACCGTCGACTTCATTGTTTTTTCGGCTTGTAACACAACACATAAATTGTCAACGATTTTGTGTTTTGCAAATATATTTTGCGTTAACTTACTTGTGATGCTTCAGCGGCATCGAACTGCTGTTGCAGCTGCAGCGCAAATAAATAATCTGGATCGTCTGACATTATGCGGAATTCGCGCTAATTTTGTTCCGCTAAAACACAAGAAACAAACGCACTTCAAAACTATTCTGAGATTCGCGGCTTTCGATATGCCGAAGCCCAGCTGATTGTTTATTTGCCAATCGATATACACTAATCGAGTGCACTCCGGTATGAATGTTTTTGTATAGAATTTAAAATTTTTTTGAAGTTTTTCTTAAACTTTCTTGGCTGCGCTCAAAAAATTATAAAAATTTTAATATTGTGAATTGTAGAATTAATTTTACAGTATGTGTCCAAAATGTTGTTCTGCTTTGAAAGGTCTGGCAATGCTGTGACTTTTATTATTTTAAAAAAAAAAAGCTGTAAGAAAAAAATAACAGCTATTATTTGAAATTAAGTATGTGCGTGCAGATTTAATGCACACGTGCCGTGCTCATGCTGCTAATAATAATAAAATGTATTAAATGACAAAATTCTTGATAAACGTGAAAATATACCACACAGAGAGTGGACAATTGGACAGTAGGCAGTGGCAAATTAAGTACCACACCATCTAGTAGTATTTTGTTTGTCTGACGTTCGATGTTAAAAAGTAAAACGTGAAAAATCAGCCTATCCACATTGTTTTCAACTGCTGTCAGCGGTCAAGAAAATTTTTTAAATTCGTAACAAATGTGAAAAGGAAGAACAACACAAAAGTAATTGATAAAAGCGACTTAATAATGAAGTACTTGACCAAGCGACAGCTTAAAAGAAAGAAAGTGCAACTTTTAAATAGAATCGGACAGACATATTACAAGGCGTCAGAAACAACAAAAATAAGAGCAACGACAACATTAACGACAACAACAGAGTACGAAATCGCTGTTAATGATGAAAATACTAGTAATATGGCTGTTATCGATGTCTGCGACAACAACAACAACAACATCAAACTGGACATTGAGACAAAAATAAAGGTGAGTTTTGTGAACGTGTGTGTCCATTGATCGCAAATGAGAAACGTTAGAAAGTGTTCCTGCAGGTTGCCAAGTTGGTGTGTAACACCAAGATCATCACCAAGGGCGGCTCTAAACCAAACCACCAGCAACAACAAAAACAGCACAAAGGAACAACGACAAAGACATGCGGTGAGTAACTGCGAACTGTTGCACAGAGTTAGTTGCTAGCGTCGGCATCGGTTGCCGCCGCATAAACAAATACTCAATGAGTTTTAAACAAAAAATCCAAATACCTATACTCAAGATAACATGTGTGTGTGCACAAACAAAGGGACGGTTTGAGCTTTATTTTTGCATGGCAAAACATACGTGTGTATGTATGTATGTATACACACACACACAGCAGGACAAGCAAAGTGCAAACTCAATAAGAGACGAAAGCATCAGTTTCATTCACCACAAGCAGCAGTAGCAGCTGATGTGATCAGCAGTTCGTATAACAGTATTTGCATCACCTACTCTCTCCCTCACTCCTTCGCACAGACGATAGTATTCTGAGGGTGTTATCGAGCACTTCGTGTTTTGCGCTTCGGCACGAACATTGTAAGGCTTGAGAGCTTTACTGCCATTTTCTTTACAGTCGGTTTGCGCTTCTGCCATGTGCTGTCATAAACGTGTTGTGGGTGTCCGTTCTTCTAATTCAAGGATCTGTCCTTAATTCGCGCCTAATTCAAAATAATTATAAAAATAACATTTCGTTTATAAGGATGCGTATTTAAATTGTGATCAACAGATCGCAGAATGCATCATTAAGGTTTAACTACATTCGAAAGTTTATACAAAATTAATAATTACTTATTTATTATTTCTTTACTCTCGTTTTCCTCACATGCATGTTAAAACCAAAGTGCTGCCGAAGTTAAATTACAATTTAACAGATAAACGACGACATTTCTTGGGCTGTAACACATTTCATATACCAATCGATCGGGACTTAAAGTGTTATTATCATCGCAATGTGCCGCTAACATTGGCCAACTTTATGGACTTGGATCATCTGGACGAATGTCTCGGACCAGACAGCACAACAGCAAAGGGAGAAGCAGCGACAACATCGACGCCAGAGAAATCAAAAGCAACAGATCATTCATTTGGCGATCAGCAGGCAATAATAGTGACAACGGCGGATCCACTGATGTCCAGCAGTTCGGGGACGAGCACCTACAGCATTCCCGACAGTCGTGACAGTCACACAGACAGTCAAGACAGTCAGGAGGATAGTTGCAACGGCAGCCTGATGGACTGCAGTCCACTTAACCAGAACAGCGTGACGACGGACAGACAAGAGGCGAGTGGTGCTAGCCGTGAGGATATACGGGAGCAAAGCGACAACATACACGACAGCCAGGAGATACAGGACATCGAAAACAAACGTCACATTCAAGACATTCAGAGCATACAAACCATAGAGCCGAATAATATAGCAACACTTGAATCATCTGTTGTCCCGACCTCCGTTAAAGAGCTGTTGACACAATTTGCCATCAATACGCCGTATCCGGAATTGGCGCGTCTAACGCTCGCCATGCTGCAGAACACGGCATTTGGTGCACTGGCCACTGGAACGCCCAGCACTGTGGGCAACATGCCGTCCTATGAATTCTGGCCGCATCCCTATCAGCTCAACGACGATACGACTGCTACCCCAACGACAACAATGTCAACTCCCGAGCTGGATGCGCTGCCCTCATGCAGTTTGCGACCCATTGGCTATGAGACCAAATGCAAGACCGAGCATCCTTCACAGCAGCAGCTGCAGCAGCAACCGGAACAGTCGCAGTCCACTCAGGATCAGCAGCAGGAGGATGAGGACTCTTGGCGTCCCAGCGCTGGCAGCATGTGGCAGCCGTGGTTGCATGAGCAACAGTCGCCGGAATACGATCCGAATCCCAACAGCATTGTGGACAGCATCAAATGCATTTTGCAGCGTTACAAGCAACTCGAGGAGCACAACGACAATTGGACACATTGGGGCAACAATCAGAATGGCAGCATCTGGAGTGTTACCGAGCCGCATATGCAACAGCAACAACTGCAACAGAAACAACAGTCGACAGATCCGAGTTGGGATCAACACAGTCAAACTGTAATGGCAGCCTCGCAACTGTATGGCAGCAACACTTTACCCAATTATGAACAACATATGCCCATTGCAACATCAATAGTTCCTTCTACTAGTACAGCAGCCGCAGCACCAGATAGCAGCAACAGCAATCAACCATTTGGACGCAACAGCAACAATTGTAATGCGGCTCGCTACAATCATAATCGCAACTTTGTCAACTATAATAATGCACGCGTTGGCGGCAATCGTATGCTCTACCAGCAACAGTTTCCACTTCAGCAACAACAACAGCAGCAGCAACAAATACAACAGCAACAATCACAGCAGCAACATCAGCAACAGCAGCAATCACTTCAGCAGCAACAATCAGCACAGCAACAAGCACAGCAGCAACATGTGCGCTATAATTACAGCACATCCAATAATCCCAATCAGCAGCAGCAACAGTTACAGCAGCAACTTGTGCAGCAGCAACAGCCATTGCAGCAGCAAACTTTACAGCAACAACCAACCTTGCCTCATCAACAGCAACAACTGACACAATTGTCGTCATCGCAGCAACCTTGGCAACTATATCAGCAATTTCGTCAGGCCAGGCCACGCCCCAATTTCTATCCATCACGTTTCTACAAAGGCAACAACGGCTACAGCGGCAATGTGGCGCGTAAATATTGCAGATATTGTTGCTTCAACGGTCGCTATGCCAGTAACATGCTGCACGCCAGCAATTGCAGCTATTACGGCGGCAACAGCAATAACTTAACAAACAGCAACAACAATAACGTGGTCAACATGGATGTGGCAATGTTAAACATGTCGCAGGAGGATCTAGATGCTGCCCAAATGTATGCCATACATGGCGAGCAATTCTTTGAAATGCCGATAGGCAGACGCTATCAGGGCACTTCATATCCACAACCTACTCCAATGACAATGCCGCCTGCAGCAGCAGGAGGAGCAACAGGAGCACCGCCTGGATTGGGATCATCGTCCCTGGCACCGCCAGCACCGTCGCCCACACCCAGCGATATGTATCACAGCAATGGCCAATACATCAGCGGCTGGCAGAGTCAAGTGACGGCGCCAGCTTGCACCGATGCAAATCTATACACAGCCAATTTTCCGCCATTGCCGGCGCCAAATCAAAAGCGTCACAATTACAATAATCACAACGCGAATTCGTATCACCACAATCAGAAGGATTAGGTGATCGTTTTTCTCCATAAACAAAAGCAAACGCGTCCCGTAGTTCAATTTGCATCTCAAACATTGTTCTCAAATTTTATTTACAGACATTGTCTATCTTTGTATTGATTTCGTGTGAAGTACGTCGTCCGAAGCTTTGTTTATGCATTCCTTGATTGGAAGTCACCAACAACACAAAATGACACCAAAATCTATTCTCAAATTAAAGTTCAATTTTCTGGATTTTGTTATTGTTTAGCACAAATTAGATGCTCAATGTGTGTTAGTGTTATGTTATTAAAGTATTTGGTTTCAAACAAGAAAATTATGTATGTGTTCTTATTTATACACCATAGAAATTTTACAATTCAAATAAGCCGCCAAATGTGTACGATACTTACGACACAGTGCTGTAAAGTATCATTAGTGTAGCACAATGTAGCCACAGAACTATTCGATAGTTTACCAATTTGAGCAATGCAATTATCGATAACTTGTGTTTCCAATGGGCAAAATAAAAGCTTTTTTTTTTTTATTTTCGTAACGTTTTTTTATTTTTTCATTTTATTTAAAACATTTTTATTAAAACTTTTGTTGCTTTGGGGCTGCTCCTCATATGTTCAGCTGGCTGCACAAAAAATATATATTTGTATATATATATATTGCATTTATTCCACGTCAAGTTCACTTTTCATGTTTTGTTTTGTTTTTTTGTTTTTTGGTATCTTTTGCAAAATGTTGAGTTTTCAGTTGTTTTGTGTTTGTTTGTATAACGCATAATACAATAGATTGTTAGGTACTGCATTCAACTACGCTTAGATTTTAGGTGTCTATGTGTTGTGTGTGTATACTAATTATAATTATTAAACATTACTTTCGTTATTTAAACCAGCTGTCGCTGCCGCCGCCGCCACCTTGGCAGAGGCCGCTGCAGCGACGCGTGCGCGGGAGAATTTGCTAATGGACGAGGGAGAGACGGAGACGGCATCATCGACATTGCCAGCGTTGCCGATACGTCGCACCACATTATTACCAACGACGGGATAAACAGCTGCGCAGCCGCGTCGCTGTTTGCGATTTGCAGGGGAACCCCCTACGCAGCTGCCACGAGTATCACCGCCGATTTGTACTAAATGTGAGGGAAGATGATGCTCGTCGGGTCGCGTGAACACAAACTCCTCCGAGGAGAGACGCTTACGCACACGACCGCCAACCACATCGGGCCACTGCCCATTGAGGCTGAGCGGCGTTGGCGATGCGGGCGCCACAATGGCCGGTGTCTCCTTGCGCTCCTTGCCGCCGCCATAGACAGGGAAATGGGATTCAAGGACACCGGGACGCATAAGTATCGCGTCGTGCAGCGCTGCAGCTCCACAGCCGCCATTCAGCTGCCTGGCAACAGCAGCAGCAGCAACTGCTGGTTGCTGCTCCAGCGATGTGCTCGAATTGGCGCTGTAGAAGCTGCTGTTCGTATCCGTGCTGCCCACTGTGGTCGTGGTGTTGTTGTTGTTGTTGTTGCTTGCGGCACACTCCTGATGCTCGTGCCGTGTACAGCAATCCCGGCCAGCATCACTGCGACAGGGACAATGCGGACAGAGGCGCAAACAATGCTCGTCGGCTAGAATGTTGCTATCGCTGAATGTTAACTTTTTGACCACACTGGTGCCGGGTTCATCCAGTTGATCGGCAGACTTGGAGCAGCTGGCTGCACATGCCACTGTCGGTGGCAACTGCAGACGCTGTTGCAGACTGTGCGCCGACTCGAAGCTATCGTCACTCGAATTGGAGTCCAGTTGCTGATGCTGTTGCTGCAGCATTGATCCCGTAGTCGAGTCGCCGGGAAAGATGCGGGGAAACGTGACAAAGACGCGACCCAAACGCTTATACTGATCCAGATTGCGTGAATCCTCCGCACAACCAGCGAGATTCTCGCTGAATTTTGGTGCACGTCGCATCACTTTCGGTGTGTGCAGCTGCGACTCAAAGATATCCTCCAGTGGCACCTTGGGCATGCCTTGGGTAACGCCTACATGCTGCAGATAGCGTTCAATGCTGTTAGCAAGGCTGCTTAGTGGCACGCTGCTGCGCGACGAGACGCTTGAGATCTCCGACAGTGTCTCCGGACTGGCCAAGGGCGCCAGTCCATACCAATCATCGTGCAACAGATCGACGTTGCCTGCCACGGAGGCGCGACGCAACGCTTGGGTCAGTGGCAACGTGCGAGGCTTCTTCTCCGAGTGCTGACGCGACAGCTGGCGGTGCAGCATGGGCGGCGTCGGTGTCGTTGTGGGTGTCGGCGCCATGTCAAAGGCAACCGCTTTGAGGCGTGGCAGCGTCTCCGCATTGTCCAGCAGCATGGTTGTGGTCTCGCTCAGCATCGAGCTGGGACTCTTACGCATGCTCATCACCGTTGTAATGCTGTCGTCCAGCACGCTTGATATGTTGTCATACGGCTGTGTGGTCGTTGAGCTCAACTGGCTCCGGCCAAAGATGCTGCCCGCCAGCGAGGACGTTTTACTGCCACCTACGATTCCCGGCTGCAGTTGCAGTTGCAGCTGTTGTTGTTGTTGTTGCTGCTGCAGATTGGTAAATGATGTTTCTAGGCAGAGCTTATGCTGTGCCGTCGGCGTCAGCATGATGCAGTTGCTCAGATTCGTGTAAGAACTGTCTGCAGGCTCCGGTTGCGGCTCCAGTTGGAGCTCCAGTTCCAGTTGCCCCGGCTCCTGTTCCGTGGAGTTTGTGGAGAAGGCATTGGAGGTCTGGCGTTGGGGTTTACGTGGACCACTCGTTGTTACAACCTGCACAAAGATCATAAAATCAATTTTCAAATTCGAATGTTCGTTTTTCTTTATATTCGTATACTGCTTCTTCTTCTTCGTTTTTTGCCAGTTAATAAATACTGCATGTTTAGATTTACATATACATACATATATGTGTACAGATCTACACAGTCACGCACACACACACACAGCCATACGCATGTATGTACAAGAGAGTAGAGTAGGAATACAAAATGGAGGACAGCAACAGCGAGTGCGTGTGAGTGAGAGAGACATAGAGCGAGAGGCTATGGCGAAAGCTTTTATTTTTTTTGTTTGACAGTTGCAAATAGAAATGAGGAATGCAACAACACACACACACAACGAGTGAATAGCGTTTGATAGTGGGTAGAGGGGGGTGGTGAGGAGAGTGTTTGTTATTTATACATAAAGATACATGATTTTGATATATGTATGTATTTTGTGAAGTTTTGGGATTCGGGAGAATCGTATTTGAATTTGGTGTTATCGATAACGATTTACATTTAGACAGAGGCAATGAATCAACAAAAATCGTACATAACTATTTGAGGTTAAGGTTGAGCATAGGAGAAAGACAGAGAAAAAGAGACAGAGAGAGAGAGAAAGAGATATAAACTTGATTTCATAATTTATATTAATTTGTTTGGTATTTTTCTTTTGTTTTTTTTAGACGAGAGAGCAAAATGGAAAATTGTTTAAGTTACATTAGTCATTTGTTAAGTAATTAGGCAATTGTACCTGGTATCGGTATTTTGTGTTGTTGTTGTCGAAGTGGTTCTTATTGTTGTAGTTGTTGATGTAGTTGTATTCGTGGTTGTTGTTAAAGTTGTAGTTATTGTCGTGTTATCTTTACATTTACGAGTGGTACATGCCTTTACGGTACGATCTCTACATGACACGACCTGTACATCATCATTTAATTTCGTTTGGATCGTATTTAGAGCGTATGTCGTTTATCGGTTATCATTTTTTCGTTAATCGTTTATCGGTTAGCGCCGCACACAATTATCGCAAAATAACAACAAACAAACAAACAAAACAGACGAAAGCAAAATGTCAATATTAATGTTTCATTATATATCGCAAAAGTTAGGCACTTGATATTATTATTGTTGGTTTTATTTATTTTCTGTTTCGCTTTTATTTCAGGGATTATTTGGCTATAGCTCTCTAGCTCTAGCTACGCCTCTCACAGGTCCGCAATTACAATACAATACAATATTCGAGAAGACAGTCTAGTCTCAACAACATAACCTAACAACTAACATTTCAAAATAGTATGTACTATGTTTGGCGAGGGGGGAATTGTTTCATTGCATTTGTTTAGACTAAAGACTATAAATTACTGCAACACTATCGCAACATGGGCACATTAGCGGTACAAAAGCGGTACTTTTACAACAAACAAACATTCCCATGCAGTACTGTTTTTTATTTGTTGTTCTTTTGTTTGTGTACTATTAATAATGTGTCTGTGTGTATCTGTGTATGTGTGTGTGTGTGTGTGAGTGAATCTCCAATAAAAACTTACCAATTAAAGTTGAGCTTTAAAAAGTTCAAATTAATCAAGCCATAACTGTAACCAAATAATAAATGGGCGGAAAAAAAATTCATAAAAATTATAGAACAAATGCGTCTTAGCAAACAAGCTAAAAAACCAAGCTTAACGACATTAACGAGAATCGTCGAACTTCTTAAGAAGTTTAAATGATCGTTAACATAATTTTTCCTATTTTTCCGCAGTTCATGAGTATAATAGCTTAAATGCTGCGTCTCGCTACTCGTCATTTTCTAAACGCTGCTTGGTTACTCGTCTGTAGCTATTCGTTGTCTCGTTACTCGTCAGTTTCTAAACGTTGCTTTGTTACTCGCTGTTTAATAAATGTATATTCTTGATACTTATTACCCTTTCAGTTCTAGTCACTACTTTATTACTCATTATTTTGTTGTTACTTTAATTCCTAACCTTGTCCATTTAATCGTTCGTTACTTACAATTTAATTCGCTCTTTGGACACTTTACAACCAGCACGCTGACGTTGCTTAGCAGAAATCTCGTATCTGGTACGCTGTATCGCAGTTTGCATTTGTCACAGCTATTTGATGTCTGTCTTGTCAGCAATTTGTCATACCAATAAATATCCCACGATGCCAGGCAATATAAACCAAATGAAAAAATGCAAATTGTATAGACAAGTGTGTATATATTCTTTGAAGCAAAAATAATAACAAAAAAAGACATAAATAAATAAATAAATAAAGACAATTATAGAGAAATGCAAAGTACAAATGTAACTTAAAGTATTTTAAGGTGAAAAATCGACAAGAAAATCAATTACATTTACAATAACTTAGACAATAAATAAATAGGCAATAAGTTAAAAATCGAATATCGAATATTCAGTTTAGATAAACGAGTTAGCGTGTCAAGTAATGTAATGGCTAAAACAATAATGATGATATAGGCTAAGATATGGGACTTGGGAACTTGAACTCAAATTTGAAGCTTTTAACATAAAAATAATAAAATTTATTATAAATCAAGAATTTCATTTGAAACTTTCAAATGAATGTGCAATCAAAAAGTTCATATTCGTTGACTTAGGCTTAGATGTAGGTTGATTGATTTTTGAACGGTTTAAGCGTGTCATTTTGTTTCATTGATTGATCAATCGTGTGAGTTGGTGTGATTGTGATTTTGTTTTACACTAACACTCGACGCCTTAGCAATTAGGCTACTCGTAATACAAATACATTCACTTATTTCAATATCGCAACTACTTCGGTGCTATAACTATATATATGTATACTTGTATATCTATATATATATTTATATATATATATATATATATATTGTATCTAGAGTACGATGAGAAGTAGTACGAGCATCATCATCATTATCAACATTATCGTTATTATTATCATTTATCAAATATTATTGGTTATTTATTATTTTGTTTTTGTTATTGTTGATTGTGGGTGGTTGATTGATTGATTGATCAACTGGCTGTGGAAGAACTATGGACCGATGTACGTTCACCATCAGCTTCCGAAATTACCTTCTTGAGCGCGGCGAGCACCTTATCGGGCATATGATCCTGCAGCATGACAGGTGATATGAGCACCTCATCGAAATCGGTTGAATCGGCCCATATAGCCTGATAGACTGGCTCGCGACTTTTGAGCACATTTCTGCAAGACACAAGTAAGGGCATTTGGTTTTTTTTTTTGTTGTTTCTTGGTTACTTGGCTAATCGATTTCTATGGATTATCGATTTGTTATTATTATTTTTTTTTTTTTATTCTTAATGTCCGTATCAACCAAAGGAACATAGTATATATACACATCAATAAGCAGCTATACAAAATAATATTGCATATGGATGTGTATATATATATATATATGAATAATCGTTGTGTTTTATGCTACGATCGATAGGCAAAACAAAACTCTTGGATTCTAGTTATCGATATGGAAATTGAAATGATAAGGCAACACTACAAATACTATAATATATAATCGACTGATCGATATATCGAGTGCGTCATAAATGACGACACACAGCGACATCGAAAGAGAAGACAGAGAGAGTGGGAGAGAGACGACATGCAACAATCATATATGAATGTATAAAACAAAACATTCTACTTATTATTATTTCACTCTCACTCCCACAAGAGAAGGAGTAAGAAAGAGCGAGCGAGAGAGGAATGAAACTGGGTTGTTTCAATTTGGGCGTGGAGTTCGGGCGATTGGAACTGGAATTTGAGCTGGGGCTGGAGCTGAAACAGCCAGATCATGCTTCGAATCATGCAAATTGGAGGAAAAACAATAAGAACTTGAGAAATCAATGTCACACTATTCTAATAAAGGCAAATATACAAATGTGTGTACGATTATACAAAAAAGATAGAAAGAGATTAAGAGTAGAATATATATATGTATATATAACATATATAGAGTAGAGAATAGAGAGAGAGAGAGAGAGAGAGAAAGAGATAAGAGTTGGGTTGTGCTTCTTCGTTTTCACTGATACGATACGATGGGATCGATCGTATTCTCTATTTTTTTTTTATGAAACGATCGGCATCTGTGATCTGTGCAACCTTCATGGGCCTACCTCCAACCACTGTCGTATTTTTGCCTGAAAAAATAGTCGGGAATTAATTAAATTGACATTTGTTTGTTGTATCGTGTTTTATGCATTTAAATATATTTAGACTTTGTTTATTTTATGGGGTTCAAAGTAACACAACACGAGAGTAGGCGAACACATCACGTAATTCACTTTTTAATTTTAAATGTGCGACTAATGTGTGCGAAGTTTATTTGCCACTAAAATAAAACAACTGGCAAATTGAAACAATTTTTACTTTTCCAAATTTATGACTTAATAAACTGAAACCAATGTGGAACTTTCCTAGCTCGAACTCTTAAGAATACAACAAAAATTAAAAAAATAAATGAGTGTTTGAACTTCTTATATAAATATTAATGCGATTTTGATAATAACGAAAAATCAACTAAATTGTTTTCTTAAAAAATATTACAAAAAGAAACTCAAATTTGAAAATACGAAATTTTAAGAAGAGCATTAAAACATTTTCCTGCAGCTGAGAACACGCACATTTTTCGCACATTCTTGCGCCACTGTGCGTAAGCCTCACCTACAAATCTGAAGTCAGAAACCGGACAAATATGACGTCATGGCTGATGAGTCAGCGTCAGTGTCAACTATGCAGCCGTCTGTTCACAGTTTGACTTTTAAGCTGATAATTTACATACACACATGCACTCACACTATCTCATACACACACACACACACATACACTATCAATGGGAATGTCAATTAGTGTTGGCGCGTCAAGCGGATCTCGCTTCAGACAAAAACAGAGTCAAAGTCAATAGAAGAATTCGCAAAACGAGGCTACAAAATACACGACGTTGAAATACGCTTTCTTAGCGTTTGTCTCTCTGTCTGTCCACCTGTTTCAACAGCTTCAACTCGGAGAATTGAAACGTTACTAAGACTACGCTTAAGAGTGGAATTTAAAGACAGTCTAGCGAGTGAAAGTTGTAAAATTGAGACACATTTACTCACTCATCTGGCTTGGGATGATGTCGCACAATGTGAATGATGCGACCGGGCGGATATAAGGGCTGATGCAGTGTTAAAGCTATTGAGCTGTCCGTTGGATGCGCGCTGGTTGAACGAGCTGTGCCACGTTCCTAAAACGAGTCAAAGAGAGAGAGAGAGACAGAAAGTTTCAAATTGTTAGGGGCACAAATTGAAATCAAGTACGCACCTCCTGATACTGATTGATGTGCGTATCCTGGCCGGACATGTTAACCACGGACGTGGGTTCGGGTCCGCAGCCACAGCAGAGGACCGAACACGAGATGGTCTTCCACTGCACAGAGATGAATCGTTTAGTTTCCACTGTACATTTTAAAATACTTCTCTATACGCACCTTGGGATCGACACTGCGCTGTATGGCATTAATGAGATCGGCACGTAGCGCTTCCATTTGATTGAGGCCGATGCGCGGCACCACATCCTTGCCCAGCACCACGGACGTGATGAACGATTTCGAGTACTCGACAGCGGGCATGCTCAGGAGTCCACCTGGCGGCGAGTAGCTGAAACACTGCAGCGTCGGATGATCCGGCTTCAGGAGAATAGCCAAAATGGCCGCTGTGCCCGCGCCCAGCGAATGGCCGACGAGCACCAGATCAAAGGTGTGCGTCAAACGATCCGCATTCCGTTGCAACGCCCGCTCTATGAGATTCTCCTGCTGCAGCTTGTTGCGTATGTAGATCGCCGCCTGCACCATGCCCTTGTGGCCTAACCAATCATCGCGCGGCGGCTGCAGCGGCAACACTTCACCCTCGGCATTCAGATCGGTGAGAATGTCCTTCATGCTCAGCGTGCCACGTATGCTGATCACTATCTTCTTTTGCGTATAGTCGACGGCCACAAAGAACGGCGTCTCGCCCACATCCACGTGGTACGTGGCATACACGATGTCGATGTCGCCCAGCTGAAGCGTCTTCTTCAGCGCCGCATAGTTGCAGTAGCAGCAATTGTCCTGGATCACTTGGCTGTCATCGCCGCTGCCGCAACAGCAGCCAAAGCATCTGTGTGGTGAACAAAAAGAAATACCTTTGAATACCTTTCAACAATTTTGTTCTCTAGAATCCTTTCATTAAAATTCTATCGAAAACTCTTTTGTTTTTCTCCAGTTTATTGTTATGTGAATTCAATTCTTTTGCAGCTTCCAAAGTTTCTTTGATTTTAGGGTTCTGGTATAAATTCCCTCTTGTTTATTTGTCTTAATCCTTTTTAGGCACTTCGTTTGGTACCCATTCATAAACCTCGTTTTCTCAGCTAAATTCCCAACTACTACATTATTATTATTTTTTCTACATTTGAGTTTCAAGTATATATTCTACTATTTTTAGTTTATGTCTTTATGTTTAATCAGTTATATATATCCTCTTCTGTTATGTTTTCTTATTAAGTTATAGCGATAAATACTCACTTGAGTTCTGGCAGCAGATGCCACATTTTGGTGCGATTGATGATGACGTACATGGGCCAACCGTAGGCGCCCTGAGCGAAGTACATGTAATGGATGACGGTCTGAAAGAAGTCATAGTTTTTGGCATCGTTGAGTGCTAGGAACTGGGTGCGCTCCGTGATGGGCACACCGCTGAGGAACTCGTAGGTGCCATTCTTGCGCTGCCTGACAATCGCCTCGCGTTCGAGCCGCTGGAATTTGCGCAACAGCACTAGACCGGCGACCACATCCGAGGGCACCACGTCCAGTTCGCGAAAAAAGTCGCTGAGCAGGCGGGCGATGTCTGTGAACGAGTTGCGATTGCGCTCCGAGGAGCCCATGCAGCAGAATAGCAGGCGACAGCGATGATCCCAGCTGTCCTGATAGGCACGCATCACTTTGCTGCAGAGAGCGGAAAAATCGATTGATAAGTTATTGATATGTTATAGATTATCGATAGTATCGATATGTTATGGATCAGAGAACTTACCGCTGGCGCCAGTTGCGATTCATGCTGTTGCTGCGCTTGTAGTTGAAACGCGATTCAGTCTCGCGCATGGATCGCTGGTACTTCTTCATCTTGACCCACGAACGTCCAGCTGCATCGAACGTGCACCAGATGGTTATCAGCGTGATGAACACTAACGTCCAGTTGCAGATGATTATGGCTGTAAGGATTGTGCGTACGAGTCGCATGAGTTTCTGCTTCATATTGAAAGGAACTATTACAATGAACTAGTTCCAGAACTTCTAGAAACGATTTAGAACGATGGTAGATAAACCTTCCATCTGACAACTGTTTTTTCAAATTTATTTGGGACTCACAAGATTTCAACAGCATTAAAAAAAAAAATATAGTTCATTGGTAATAGAACTCCATAATGAACTAGTTTTACAACTTGTAGCAACACTTTAGATCGATAGAAGATAAATTTTCCAACTATATTTGACCACTTTTTTAAAAAATTTTTTTTCAGGACTAACTAGAATTTAACAGTATTTCAGTAAAATTGTAATCCATTTCTTTATTATTAGCTTCTCTATTCATTCAGCGTTGATAAAATGACTAGTTCTACAACTAGTAAGAACTTTAGACGTTCAAAGATAACTCTTGACATTTTACAAAGTATAATTAGAATTGAAAAATATTTCAGAAAAATGCAAAATTGAAATACAATGTCTAACCAATTTCATAAGAACCTTACACTCAAATGAACCAGTTCATTCTATACTCACCAATGAAGATCTTTTTGGCCTCGTCGATGGGCGCCTCGACATAGTAATGTGAGAGCCAAATTGAGCCCAGTATCAGCCATGCAATATCAAATAATATCACCACTGGGCGTTGAAGATCGTAGATTAGTAATGTAGAGAAGTAGTGTGGGTTATCGATAAATCGATCGAGTAATCAAATGAACTTACAGCTTTTGAGATATATCCATATATTGATCGATGTACGCGCCTCGGAATCCAAAATGCTGCCGCGCATCGAGATCACACAAATGCCTATCTCTACACATATTGAAACTGCAATCGATAAATGCGATTAATCGATAGTACGCTGTTAAAGTCTTCTCATCTATACTTACAAAATAGTATTAACAAATAGCCTATTAGATGATAGAACAATAGTTTAACACTTAAAACACCTGTGTCGTACTCAAACAAAACTAACGAGACAGCCACAAGCACAAAACTGTAGTTCAAATATATGGAGAAGAAAAAAGACATGGAATAGTATTTGCATCGAATTGTTTTAGACTGATCTCTCGATCGATAGCGAACTTACCATATAAAATGTAATGCCAGAAGAAATGCTCCTGGCACTACCAGATCATCAGAGCCAACAGACCAACGACGTCTGAAGACCACGAGTCCAGGCATCTGAAAAGGGGAAGAAAATGAAATGAAGCGAATAAACTGGTAAATCTGGTTTAACTATAAGCTACAACTATAGTCCACATTATTACATAAAATGATCCAATTTTGTAAAATATTTAAAATAATATATAAAAATGCATTTTCCATATAAATTCCAAAAATTATAGAAATAATTTAAAGAAATTTAAAACATTTGTGTTCCTTATATCAACAGTGACTTGACTTTACTTTAAATCGATTATCTTTAACTTTATCTTTGTACAACTTTTAGTTTATATGGGGCGATAAAGGAATATTTGTGTAATTTATGGCGATAGCACAAGTTCGTCATCAAGGTTGCCCTGAATCATTTGCAGCAATTTCCTTCAATCAAACTTGCCGCAAAACTTGCAAAACAGCTAGTTTGACAAGAAGAAGATGAAGAAGTTTGTAAATTGGCAAACGGAAGAAGGTATTAATAATGTCGGCGCATTCTGAACGCCAGAGGGCGCTAGCGCGGCATAACTGTGAACGGGCCACCAATAATAGCTAATAGTTGGAGAGAAATGCAGCAGCATCGATCCATAAATGCGGATGTCGCACAGACAGCCTTGGGAATCCGTGTTCGGCGTCAACTTGAAACATGCTAATTTCAGCAGCAAATAAATTTGTGCCCGCTTGTCGAATGCAGATAAAGTTGTTGTGTCTTAAAGCAATGTTTGTGTAAATAGAAGACTGCATCAAGTTTATCTGCTTTGACCCAACTACATAGTTACTTATAACTTGTATGTACATTGTTGCGATTGTTAGTCACAATCTTAAGTTGCAAATTCAATTGCATTTTCAGCTTTGAGTTGGTTCAATATTGAGCAAGTGTGTGTGTGTGTGTGTGTGTGTGTGTGTGTGCGTGTGATGTGTGTCATGTCTGGCGTTAGTTTCCCCATGTCGCTGTCACAGTTGCAACGTTTTGAATCGGTGCCCATATTCCGTATGCAACAAAGCAGTCAGAGAGACTCGTTGACGGCGACACTTCACAACCCCAGCCGGAACCTCAAGCTCAACCCTCCTGAACCTACACCTAATCCCTTCCTTCCAATCACCCCTCCCCACCCCCACACACATATGAACTAAAGCAAGAGCTCAGCTCGAAGCTCGCAATGGCAACTTGGACAGCTTAAGGTTGCAGCTGTCTCAGGCAGCTCAAACAACAACAAAATATGCAAAATAAACTTGCAAACATAAAAGCCAAGGGTGCGTTGCGGGGGTGTCGCCACATTTGGGGTGCCAAAGGGGTAGAGAAGGGAGAAAAGGGAAGAGGAAAGAGGGAAGACGTGCGTTAAGTAACATATGCATATGGAGTTACTTGTGTTTGACTCGTTACAATCGCAAGTAGTGCATACACTACACACACACACACTGTCTCTCACACACACACACACACACATACATATATTGTATGCACTATGCGCCATAGTGTGGCCAAAGTGTTTTGAAGCTTTGCCAACATTCGCACTTAATCTACTTGCAATACGCACAGCGCAGGCCACGTCTATGGGGACACTTCCAACGTTAGTCCAAAACTTATTAAAAACTTTCAAGAAGGGAAATAAATATAATGCTAATACTAAACGACACCTTGTAAATGCTGGAATGCAGACAAGTCGACAGTTGACTAAACTAAATAAAAGAATACTATATCATTGCATTTAATAGAGAATTTAATTTACAGAGAAGAGAATACTGAAATATAACTATACTTATCATAAATTAAGTTTCTATTATAAAATTGCACACTTTCCTTATGCTTTCCTTAGAAGGAATATAATTTTAACTCCGTTGTATTTTATTGAAATAGACAATATTAGTGCGACAAACTGAGTTTGCAAAATATGTATGTTATTTATCTTAATTTCAATAGTTTATAATACTTCAATAGTAATATATATTACATAGTAATGAATTCTGTAAACACAAAATAGTTTCACATTGACATAGCGCTGTCCACTCAACAAAATAACAGAGCTGCCATAACGTGGCGTTGCCATATGCTGCAAAATTTGCAATGACTCTGAAATGATGTTTAATGCATATTAATTATTTATCTTAGTTCATTTGTGAAGCAATCCGTATAAGAAAAAACCTAAATAAATAATAAAGAAAATCGAAAAGATTCAAATAAAATGCAATTAATTTCGCTAATTAAATCATAAAACGCACTTGTTTGAAATTATCATCAAACTAGATTAACTGATTGGAACTCAATAAACGAAATCACTCCACTTTCCCCGATAGAATATCTGACCTGCACACACATATAGTATGTATATAAAGCGATAAAGTATATAGATTTCCGCACAGCATGGTAGCCGATGCCCAATAAGAAAATGTTTACAAATTTAGTGTTTCCTAATCGCGTCAGAGAGCTGTTTTAGTGTTGTGATCAATGCTACCGCACAATCCAAAAAAATTGGCTTTTAAATTGATTCATTTTCCGGGAGTATAACATAAACATATATTTCTATTTCCATAGGGAATACGATTATACATCTGCAATTCGTCACGCATTTTCACAGTTAATTAAAAATACTTTGCTATTTACATTTTTAGATTTCCGAGAAGAAACTCATATACTTTTAGCTCAGCTATTTTCGATTAGTAGTGTAAGTAAAAATAGTAAACTATTACAAGTCTTACAGCAATTATTTGCGTATGACGAAACTAGACCACAACAAAGAGGGAATATTTTGTAAATAAGGTGACGGCTAAATAATGACTCTATTATTTTATAATACTTTAGCAAGGACAAGTGTCTTGGAAATGTAAAAAGTGCCTCAGCCTTGAGATGCCACCTTAGAGTTCTGCAATTTCAATGGAAAACCCGCAAATTAATTGGAAGGTTTAGAAGGTAGGAGAAACACACACAGACACCCACATGTCCTTTTGTCCATTGGCCAATCAATAGACATATTTAATAATGCTATCGATTTCGATATGCATACTAGAGCGAGGCACGTAATTGGCCAGGTTTCAGATAAAACCAACAACTGCTCTAATATTAAAACTAACTCTTCATACAAAGACATTTGGTAGAGAGGAAAAGAATGGTGATTAGGCCACAAGCCACAGTCATTAGGTTATGCCTAAAGGCCCGGAGATCCACCAACGTTTATGGCAATTACAAATGGCCAGATATAAAGCAGATAAATCGAATCGACTCAGTCACATGTATATTCAGTTTTCGGGGCACACAATTAATATTAACAGTGCTTGTCACGGTTATTGGTGGAAATGCGTGTAATTAAAATTGGCGCACAGCGATGATTAACAATTTCATTGTAGTCGCGAGTCGCGACACAGTTCACATCATAAATCGAATATTAAGTAGATCACGGTTCGAAATGCTCAACCAAATGCGACGATATTCTCGATAAGATAACACTGCATTATTTCGATTACTTATTCACTTATCTCACTCACTGTGGAGAAGCCAACGAACCCGACCCGCTTATACCGCTCTAGCTGAACCTTGAACTACAATCAATAACATTTTGTTGCGACATTCGCAACATGTGGCAACGCCACGTTATGCCATTGGCAGTTCTGTTGTTTTGCTGAGTGGACAGCGCTAATTAAGCAAAGTCATTGAGCAACTGTTTTGCTTGCATAAAAAACTCATTAATATTTCAAAAAATATATAAAAAAATATATTTTCTCTTTCTTTTGTATTATACAATTATCTGTAAGTACAACATTAGATTCTTGAAATAAAACAACTTTAAGAACAAATTCTTAAAACTAAGAACGGTAGTCAAAAAAAAGCCAAATTTTCAAAAAAAAAACCAAAAATTCTAGATTTAGTTTACAAAATTCTGTAATCCATCGAAATTCCTATAAAGTTTTTATCGATCATAGCTTTGTTAGTTGAGCGAAACATTCTGATTTGCATTCTAAAGGAGGGAGTGAAGATTTTTTCTTCATATTAATAAAAACTTGAGTCTTATATTAAATGTTCTTGAAATCAAGATGTGATTTTGACCTTGATTTTGGAACTTTTATTTTTCTGATTTTTTTATTTTCATAGCGCTATTTTAACAATCTTATATCCGAAATATTAATTGATACAATACTCTGGAAAATTAAAATGCTTGCACCTTAGTATGTTTCGTGTTTATGTTTTTGTTGCCAATCATAATCAATAATCATTTTTTTTTTCACAAATTTCAGAGTGAAAAGCTGTAATGCTTTTACATTTTTTTCGAATTTCTTTGTGTTTTATCAGCAACATCGGTTAATTCCCAAAATGGTCAAAGTGGTTGAGGATATTTTCGGCATTGCGATCAATCCATTCACGGAAAAAGCGCAAGTCGTGCGACGTTATACGATTAGCAATGCGAATCATCTCACCGCCTCCATTATTCAACTGGGGGCCTCCATACAGAGCATTAGCTGCCCCGATGCGTATCACAATGTGGAGGACGTTGTGCTGGGCTTCAACGATGTGGCCGGCTACGAGAAGAATCGCCACAGACACTTTGGATGTATGTTGGGACGCGTAGCCGATCGTGTGGCCAACGCCGAGTTCATTATGGACAGACAACGAGTGCATGTGTCGAAGAATCTGAACAATAAGCATCAGATCGATGGCGGCTATGTGGGCTTCGATCGTGTCATTTGGGATCTGGATATGATACGACCGGATGGTGTTACCCTCAAACATGTCTCGGCTAATGGCCACGAGGGTTATCCGGGGGATTTAACGGTGCTGCTGCATTACACCATGGACGATGATAATCGTTTCTTTATGCGCATCGAGGCGAGATCGGATCAAACGACACCTGTGAATATCAGTAATCATTGCTACTTTAATTTGGCCGGACAGCGAGCGGGTCGCCGTGGCATCTTGGAGCACCGTCTGGTGATTGCGGCCGAGCATACGATTGAAACGAACGAGGAATCGATGCCAACGGGTCGATTTTCTACGGTGAACAATACGATCTATGATATGCGAGTACCGGCATTTATTGGCGATCGTTTGAGGCAATTTGAGCACAAGTCTGTCCTTGGTTTCGATGTTTGCTATGCCATCGACAAGGACTTTGATGCCAATGTTGTGCATTTTGTGGGAAAAATTCTGCATCCCGAGTCCGGTAGATTCATGGAGATCCACAGCAATCAGCCGGGTCTGCGTTTTTGCACGGCCAACGATTTTCCCAACGATTCACGTGACGAGGAACCGATTATGGGCAAAGATTGTGCCAGATATTTTCAGTATTCGGGTTTCAGTGTGCAAATGGAAAAGTTTCCTGATACCGTAAACAATCTCGACTTTCCCACTGCCTTCATAATGCCCAGTGAATTGTATTTTCACGAAACCATCTACACATTTGGCGTGCAGGAGTCGTGGAAGTGTTGCGCCACACCCGAAGAGCTAGCGGAGCTGGGCGATAATATTGTTAGGTACCATTAACATGTGTAAAGTTCATTTTATTCTCAACACATTGTTTCTTTTGGTGTCATCTAAATTTACAGTCATTTCTTAATAAAACCAAGCTTTAATAAACCTAGTTTTTATACCCGCTACCCATAGGGTAGAAGGGTATTATAACTTTGTGCCGGCAGGAAATGTATGTAACAGGTAGAAGGAGGCATCTCCGACCCTATAAAGTATATATATTCTTGATCAGCATCAACAGCCGAGACGATCTAGCCATGTCCGTCTGTCCGTCTGTGTGTCTGTCTGTCTGTGTGTCTGTGTGTCTGTCCGTCCGTCCGTATGAAACACTGGATCTCAGAGACTATAAGAGATAGAGCTATAATTTTTTTTCGACAGCATTTGTTATGTTTGCACGCAGATCAAGTTTGTTTCAAATTTTTGCCACGCCCACTTCCGCCCCCGCAAATCAAAAAAATCGAATAACAAACCTAATTTTAAAGCTAGAGTTACGAATTTTGGTATATATAACAATTACTATAGTAGTTATGATTCCTGAAAATTTTGTTGCGATCAGATAAAAATTGTGGAAGTTATTAAAGAAATACTTTTGTATGGGCTTTGCTTTGGCCGACAATCTGGTACATTGTGCCGTCTATGGTATATTTTGAATGGTGTACTATATCGATATACCAAACAAATCATTTGGTATATTTTTAGTATTTTTTAGTATTTTCGGTATATTTTGAAAATGATACCGCAATATTTTGCCTTTATTAAAAATGGGTAGCGGGTATCTCACAGTCGAGCACACTCGACTGTAACTTTCTTACTTGTTTTAAATTACCTTTGGATAGCATACTTTTTAGGAAACATTTGAAATTTGTGATAAATTTTTATCAGCAGTAATAATAATAATATAATAATAATAAATATCAATAAAATCGAAATCTTAGGGAAATTGAAATGCGGAACAGTTTTCCCCCCATCAACTTTTACCAGCATTCTTTTTTGCTATCATTAAAAGATTTTGTTAAATTTATATCAGCAAATTACAATCAATATTAGCAAACTAAAGTAGAATTTATATACAAATTTGTTAACTTTAAATAAATGCGAAATTGAAATATGGAACAGTTTTTCCTATCAACTTTTCCCAGCATTCTTTTTGGCTATCATTTGAAATTTGCGATAAATTTATATCAGCAAAGTTAGCAATTTTGAAGAAATATTTCTATAGATATAAATGAATGCGAAATCATGGCGAAATAGAAATGCGGAACAGTTGTTTTCCTATCAACTTTTTCCATTTACACGCTTAACGTGTTGAACAAATTCCAAATTAGAGTTCAACAAGATTGACATTAGCTTAAGTGCAAATAATATGCTTGAAAAAAACAGCTAAATAACAATTTCAGCGAAACCATTATAACGACAGTGTAGCGTAAAGAATGTGAACGCTAGTTTTGTTTTATGATTTCGTAAATATCGTGGAATATCTCAGCATCGTGCTGAGCCTTTAAGCTTAATTGCGTCGGACACATTAAGAGAAGGAAGCAGGAGAGCAAGAGAGAAAGAGAGAGACGACGACGGGGGAACTAAGACATTCTGGGGCAACTGGTAATGCCTCATTTTGGGGTCGCAATGAGACTGAAGGGTCGCATTTGCGTGACGACGTGTTCCAAACCAATTAAAAAACTTAAATGCTAGGCGAAATGCCGACGCTTCCCATGTTGGCGTCGACTTTATCGCACTGTTCCCCCGCCCGCTAGTGGATGGAAAGGGGGACGCGGAGGGGTAGGCGGGTCTCTTAACTAGCATATACACGTATACCCCATAATATGGAAATATGCGGCAAGCGTGCGCTTTGTGTATGGCCAGGTAAATACGGTGTTGTGGAGTACCTTGTCATCTTGTTGCCTGCTCTCAGGCCTGCCATTTTTTGTTTTGTTGTTGTTGCCAAACGAGTCGCTAATGTGTCTGGGTCGCCCCTCGAGAAACCTTCTATTTGTATACCCGGCAACCATTGCATGGCAAGGTAGCATAACATAACAAAAAGTTCATCCTAATCTTTATATAAGAAAATCAAAAACTGCTATTTCAGTGAGCAAGTGCATTGTGCACTTATGTAAAAATATTCAACAGAACAAAGCTAACGGGGTTTTTGCTTGTTTTCTATCTTTATGTTACATATTACAAAAACAAAGTGTAAGCGATCAACTAACAAGAACTGACTAACCAGGTATGGAGTTATGTTTCTGTCGCACTGCTATTTCAATGTCCACTGTATGTTGATAATTCGAAATTGAACTAAGCTGATCATTAATTTTCTTAAAATATAGTTAGTCACAGTATCTTACAGTTGAGCATATCCAACATCAGTTCTTTTGTTTGTTTGTTACTTTTGGTTGTTTAGACAGTATGGCATTATTTTCATAACGCAATTGCTTTATTCTGCGCTTAGACTTTGCTTTGCAGCAGACAATGCAAACTATACTAAATGTTGGAGTACTTCACTGATTTTCACATTTATTCAGCGAAACTTTAGCATAAAGATTGACTGCTATCTTATCTTTGTACAACAAGTGAATGATTGATATATGCTTTGCTTTATACAATAATCACGGTGGCAAACATGTTTACTTTTATCTCAGATTTTAGATTAGCAAATTGTTGTTTCACGAATGGTTGGAATGATTCTAATATCAATTCTAGTAAAGAATATTATATTCATTATCTTAAAGACAAACGATTTTTGGCATTTTTTTTAAGGTTGTTCTGAAATTATTAAGTAACTATTGAGAGTAAGCTTTCGGCTATTGGCCATCGATAAAGTATGACAAATTTAAGCTGGCTTTAGCCGGCTTCTTCTTGCCCCTTGCACCTGGTAGAATGGCGGAGAATCCCCGTTTCGGATTTCAGGCGTATTGCGAGCTGATTGACAGCTTTCTAAGGCACCACACATCAATATTTTGTTGACTCAATCAACTCAAACAAAAAGGACGTTGCATAGCTCAGCTTTGTATTAGTGTACTGTCCATTCACGCACATTTACACAGATGTGTTTTTGTGACCTGGGTGTGCATGTGTGCGTGTGTGTGTGTGTGTGTCTGTGTGCTGGAAAGTGGCGTCATAAAAACAATGGCATCACCATCAGAGTCAACGCTTAGAGCGGAAACCAACTAAAAGGCCACGCAGAGAAGGACAGATACAATAACAACAGCAAAAAGGAAAAGAAAAAATTGCGACTGAACAACAACAACAACGACAACAGCCAAAAGTACGAAAAGTTTTATGACCATGCCTTGGTGACAAGTCGATGTCGGTTTTTCATGACGCCAATGATGAAGGCGATGATACTATAAAATAAAGTATTGCATATGCCAAGGCTACATTTCCGCCAAAAAGAACTAACACACACACATACACACAGCGTTGAAAGTCAACAAATCGACGCATAACCGATTTGATTACGATAAGCAGTTCGTCTTCATTTCCTTAGCATACTTTTCAGCGTTGCAGGAAGAGAAAATCGAATGAAGAAAACAAACTATCGAGCTACGATCAAATTAACTTCACCACAAATTATCGATGACGAGTTTGTCATTTGTATCGACTATCGATAAACAAAGCTTGGTTTAGTATCGGAAAACACATTCATTAACATAACTAAATGTCATCTCTAACATATTTCAGTTAATTATAAAAATGCAAAAAAATACATTCAAATGTGAAGTATTATTATACATACATGAAATTAAATGCCATATCATTCAACTACTTATCGAACGTACCTCAGCATTAAGTGTAAAGCATATTTGCACTGCTAAATATCAAGTATTCAAGTTGCCCTTACTCTTCCTCTGTCCTACTCTTTTTTACATATTTGTCGCCAGCTCATTGGCCTGCTTCTTTTATTTCTATTTGTAGCTTTTGCCATAACCTATAACTTGCGCTTTTATTGGGTGCGTTTTTTGATTTTCCTTTTCTATTTCTTTTTTTGGGTCAAAGACGACAAATGTTGATCATTTGACATTTTTCAGCAATTTTCAGCAAGTGAAAATATATGAGATATATATATACACATACACATGTACATATGTACGTGTGCGTATGTAAGTGAGTGTGTGTGTGTGTGTATGTGTGTGCATAAGTGAGAGTTTATCTAACACCAGGACTATTCCTAGCCGCAGGCTGGGCATTAATTTGGCGTATGTGTGTGTGTGAGGCCATAAGTGTATTTGTGTGTGTGTGTGCGTGTAGCTGCTTTGGCTAATATTTTTAATTTCTTAGCTGCTTTTATCGCATTTTGGCATTTGTATTTAATGGAATGTGGCAGCAGCAGGAAAACCAAACAGGAATCATGCAAGGAATGTCACTGTGTGTGTGTGTGTGTGTGTGTGTGTATGTGTGCGTGTGCGTCTGTGTGTGAATTTGTGTCGGCGTATGCGTGTTTTTTTGAAGTGAAATCCACACAAAACAATAACAACGACTTAAGAAGCTTCTGGCTTCCGTATCCTTCTTGCTCTCAGTGTGTGGTTGTATGTCTGTGCGTAAATGCCCGTGTGCTTGTGTGCGAGTGCCAAAAGAAAATGGCATATCAAGGAGAAAAGAAGAAGAAAAAAAGTTATGGCAAACGCAACTGACAAAACAATCAGAACACTAAATACCCTACATTAAAGTCTAGCATAAATTTAAGGTTAATTCTTTATTTTAAATAATTTACAGTTTAACACGAATATATTATAATAATAATATTTGTATCCAATTTATTTCTTTATAACTAGAGTTTTTTACAATTTATAATGTAATAATTTTTTTGATTTTTCTTGTTTTTTTTTTTTGCTTTCGTTTTATTTTTGTTTTTTTTTACGATTAAATATTTTAAAGAATTTTTAAGTAAATTATAAGTTTATATTTTTATTATTATACGCATAAATTGATATAACAAAGAATAAAAAATATATAAAAAAAATGTTTTCTCTTAAATTTGTTTTTGTGCAAGTATGTCATTACATGGTCATGAAGAAATTGTATTTTATCCCATTGAAACATACATATGTCGTAAATTGTTGCCACTTGATTGTAGCATAATACCCGTAATAACTGTACACACTGATGAAGATAGGGATAAAAGAAATACTCGCTCGCATTGTAAGTACGCAGAGGAATGAAAGAAACAAAAAAAAAAGAGGCAGAAAACAAAAACAAAACAAATGCTAAGCTCTTAAAGCCAAAGCCGAAGCTAAAGACAAGTACATTGTATTACCCTTTAACAAAGCTGCTATAAAATAATGGGGAGGATGATGGAGGCCACGGAGGGACTATGGGGGAGGGGCGACGTAATGCTTTTGAGTATGTAAATTTATGCTTAAATTTATACTACAAGTACAAGGCAGAGCAGAAGATAGTTGCTGGCATGTTGTCTCTTTATGCGCAATGAAGCTTTCTAAGTTCGGATCAGGTTTCTCGATTTTATTTTGTGCGTGGCTTGGAATGCGACAGTTGCTTTATATGTACATACAAATATATAGTACTATAGACCATACCAATGTATGTATGTATGTGCATATCTTTAACAATCAGTCATCTTTGAAGTCGAACATTGTTGACACGCGTTTTTATGCTCTCCTTATGAACATAAATCGCTTGGGTATATTGCTCGTGCTACACTTAAAAAAATACCTGATTGTTTAAATTCAATTGAGCAAATGAAATTGAATTTTGATATTAGAGCCAGTTTCTCTTATTCCACTTAAGGCTAATAAGTTTATAGTCCACTCAAATACAATTCATATTCTGATGCTCTACATAAAATGAGATAATTATTGATATACTTTAAAATAGAGATTTTCCGAGTAAAAGTTAGATTTGGGACAATGATGAAATAAATTTTTTTTAACTTTACGATAATATTTGAATACGCGGTATTTGCAAGTCGCGTTCATTCACTTGCTGCTTTCTTTGTTATTGTTGTTTTACTGTGAGCATGTGAGATATGTATGTACATAGATAGAAAAATAGAAGATAGAACCACCGCTGACGTGTTGAGTGCTGCAATTCTTATGCACGCTCCAAATTTGAAGAGTGTTGCAAAAATATGCAATTGTTTGTCCAAACAATTTGGCAAATAAAACAAAAGCCGAACTAAGAACAAGCAAAATAACGCAACACAACGACACACAACGCAACGCAACGCAGCACAATAAAAAGCACAGAGCGAAGTAAACAGAGGTGAGAGGTAAGAGGCAAGAGAGTGCGGCTAGCCAAGAAGAGAGTGAGAAATGTGGAGACCGCCGAAGTGGGAGAGAGCGTATGGACTGGCAATTGGTGGTGAGTTTACAAAGTTTGCTTTGCTCCGTCCTGTCCTCTACTCTCCACTTCTCCAGCAGTCCTTTCATCCGACGTCTGTCCGAAAGTAAGTGAAACGCACCTTTTTGCACTGTCGCATCCCCCACTTGCTGCTGCTGCTGCTGTTGTTGTTGGTCTAGAATGCGCGTAGAATGCCAGACCCAAAAAGGAAACAGCAGCAACAAAATAAACAATACACTGATAAAAACAAAATGCTTTTTCGAATTTAGTTTTTCAAATTTAAAATATTTATACGTTTAAAAGCGAGTACAAATTAAATAAATACAAATTCAAAGATAGAAATATAAATCAATAAGCAAAAGGTATAATATTCAAGTGAGGGTTTATGAATAGAATTTAGTTGATAATAATATTGACGAAATAATATAAATAATCGAGACTGATTTATAAAAATTGAATAGAATATTTTAAATAAGCTAAGAATTAAATAAATTCAAGCAAATTATGAAATATTCTTGTTAATGACCAAAGGTAGTTTTTATTTCTCGATTAACATAGGTTTCTGACAGTGTAGCAACAGCAATTCCTGTACAAATAAAATCCGCTACACTCGCCGCATGGCCGCCGCAGGGATGGAGAAGATGAGAGAGAGAAGAGTTTGGGAGTAGAAGAAGCAAAGTGACGACGTTGTCGTTGTCGACGCTTGGCAACTTTGACATTTGCATGGAAATTCATGTATATGTGTGTGTGTGTGTTTGTTGTGTGTGTGCTCTATGCGTGACAGAGTAGAGCAGAGTTTGCCAATACAAATGCCTAGCAAAGGAGATGGGCACAACAGCAGCAGCAATAGGATGAGCGAGACTACAACAAAAAAAAAACAAGTAAGAAAGCTACAGTCGAGTGTACTCGACTGTGAGATACCCGCTACCCATTTTGAATAAAAGAAATATATTTTGCGGTATTTTCTCAAAATATACCAAATATACTGCAAAAATTCTAAAAATATGCCGAATGGTATATTTGGTATATCGACATAGTACCGTATTCAAAATATACCATAGACGGCACAATATACCAGATTGTCAGCCAAAGCAACTCAGACCCCTAGTAAGTAGGCGTTTTTGCCCATACAAAAGTATTTCTTTAATAACTTCGACAATTTGTATCTGATCGCAACCAAATTTTCATAAATACTATAGTTATTATTGTATATACCAAAATTCGGAACTCAAGCTTTAAATTTTTAATTTTTTTGATTTGCAGGGGCGGAAGTGGGCGTGGCAAAAATTTGAAACAAACTTGATCTGCGTGCAAACATAACAAATGCAGTCGAAAAAAAATTATAGCTCTATCTCTTATAGTCTCTGAGATCCAGTGTTTCATATGGACAGACGGACATGGCTATATCGTCTCGGCTGTTGACGCTGATCAAGAATATATACACTTTATAGGGTCGGAGATGCCTCCTTCTACCTGTTACATACATTTCCTGCCGGCACAAAGTTATAATACCCTTCTACCCTATGGGTAGCGGGTATAATAAAGCCAAGCCGAGCATCCCCGCCGGTAAAAAATTCTTTCAAAGTTTTAGCAACAGCAACGCATCGCATCGCCAACGCCATCGTTACAGTTTTTGGGGTTGTCAGATGCCTGTCGGTGTGTCTGTCTCTCGCTTTGGGTGTGTGTGTATAGAAACATCGTCCCCAAAAATAACTAACCCCCGAAAAACGAACTCTGGTCACACGCATTTAAACAGCAGATATCAACGGAATACGAAATATGGATTACTTAAATGTATTCTACACATTATGCCTGCCATATACGTTTAAAGAGACCCTCGCTCTCGAACTTAAAAGCTCTCACACTCACAGCAGCAGCCGCCTTTGCCGTTGCCTTTAGTTGGTAGATTGGCAGCTGCTGCAGCGTCAGAGCTATATTTGTCTATTTTTAGCACATTTTGCCCGTATGTTATATTTGTTGTTTTATTTTGTGTCTTCAGCTTGTTCTTGTTCTTTTAATTACCATCTATTCCTGTTAATTTGTCTATGTCCCTCGCATCGATATTAGCGTTAATTTCTATACCAATTTACACCATTGTCATCTCTCTGTGCTATATAGTGTATATTGTTTATGGGGCATACCTTTTGGCATTCTCACTCAAATTCCAAACTCATACACATTCATACATACATATATAGTACATGTTTACACTTGTGTGTATATATTTGTGCTATAAACATAAATATAAATGTTGTTTTTGAAGTAGTCTAATAACAAATTCCGAAATGCAACTTGGAACATTTAAAAATTTCACATTTTATAGATCTTTGAAATTGCTCAAAAACTTAATAAAGATGAGTTCATCAGTGTAGTAAATTATTATTGCTTTTATTTTGTTAAAGCAAATTCTTAGAAAATGTATTTAATATAACTAATACACAATATCAGTTTACCTCATTTCCCACACTCAATTTAGCGTTAAAGAAATCAACACCACAGGGAACTTTTGTTTGAAGAAAGATTTTCATAAATTCTTTGGTTTTTCGTAGTTTATCTACTTAACCATATAGACAGATAAGTATGTAGAAAATATCGCTTGTAGAAATATAAAATACAATATGAAAACTCTATTCTCAGATTAAAAAGGTTAAATGATTCAATATTTCTTTTCCAGAAAACTGATCCAAAAAGCTAGTGACATTTCCCCGACATTTGGGAAAACTTTTTGTGAAACTAATTTAAGAATAGCATACACATATAACAAAAATAAAATGTATAATAAAACAAATCTCTAATATCATCTAGAAAAATATTCACAAGATTCGCACGTAACTTTATATTGCTTTTATTTAATTAAATACCTCAGCGGCAACATTTTAGCATAATTAAATATGCACTCTTCCACAAACACACATACACAAACACATGCATATATAGAATATCCATTTGTATCCAAAGTTTGTTTCCATTAGCGAATTTGGCATTTGGCTAATGCATTCACTTTTCGGCCATGCTCTGAATATGTAAATGATTTGCGGTGCATGTGGTTCGCCTAATGCGCATCGTTGCGCTTCTGCTTCTTCTTCTTCGTTTACTACTGACGCTGTCTCAAGAGTGTGAGAGTGAGAGTGTGTGTGTGTGGACTACATTTTGAATTTCATCTCGCTTGTTTATTATGGCAGCGTGTCTGCCAAAATTACAGACTAAACGCGAAGTCCATAACTATCGACATGTGTGTGAGTAAGTATAAGTGAGAGTGCAAATTTTTGTAATAAAAGGGTATGCTTATGTATATAGAATAGATACATACATGTATGTACATATATGTTATACTATGTATGTATGTACATATGTACATATATATAAAGTAGATTTAAAATATCAAGTAATAATAAAGCACATACCGCAATTCGTTGCCAGCGCCCTGTTGGCTGCTGCCGCCACTACAGCAACAAAACAGCAGCGTGTTGTTGTTGTTCTTCTTCTTCTGCTGCCGCTGCTTCTTTGATTGACAAAAGTTGTCGTTGTCGTTGATTTCGCTTTGCTTTTTTTTTTGTTTTCACTGATTCTGTTTATTTTACTCCCTCTTCTTGCTTCGCGGTTTCATGCGTCTTTCTTTCTTTCACTTGACTAAACAAGAACACCAACAAAAACAACACACAAAAAAATGTAGTACAAAAATGCATAAGACCGCGAGTTGTTGTTGCTCATTTACTTCGCGTACACTTTACACACACCAATACGTACGCATACGAAACCACAGAAGAGCAAGCAGAGCAGAATGCTGACAAGATTTCACTTTAGCGGCGCTGCGCTGCTGCTGCGCTGCAGCAACACAACGCATGCCATGAACTTTCACGCTGACCGCAAAGCTAACAGCGCACTATGGGCCAAAAGCCCATATATGCGGCATAAATGATTTTTTTTTTTTTCGAAATAGTGTTGTTTAATTATTTTTTTGGTATCTTGAATACTTATATGATAAAAAAAATTTTGATAAAATTTTTTGGGAATACCCCTAATTTTTTGCGCGCTTTTAAAGTCAGCTGTTCAGTGTCGTTTTGTTTTAGACAAAAAACCCGCGAAAATTTTGACGACTTGCAGCTCGTAAATCAATTGAACCAAACATTAAAAGTTAAAGTGTGTACATGGAAAATAAAGGTCAAGGTATGTAAATTAATAGTTACTAAACGTTTTTCTATATTTCTAAATGTTTGTGTTGTTTTGACTAATGTGTTGCAAATGTGTTGTTCTAGCTTGTTCTAACAAAAGTACATGTGTTCTGTGAAGCTTTTCTTTTAAGTGCCTCAAAGTGCCTTAAAGGTAAAAATGTAATATTTTTAACAAATCTCTATAGAATCCATTTTTAGTAATGGTTTTTGCCCATTTTTGCCCGTTTTTGAAATAACAACACATGTTGCAGGTGTTTATGAGTTCTCTCATGCAGCGCTGCTCAAAGTGTTTTTTTAATAACTTCGACAATTTTTATCTGATCGCAACCAAATTTATAGGAATCATAACTACTATGGTAATTATTGTATATACCAAAATTCGTAACTCTAGCTTTAAAATTTGGCTTGTTATTCGGTTTTTTGGTTTTTTGGGGGCGGAAGTGGGCGTGGCAAAAATTTGAAACAAACTTGATCTGCGTGCAAACATAACAAATGCTCTCGAAAAAAATTATAGCTCTATCTCTTATAGTCTCTGAGATCCTGTGTTTCATACGGACGGTTATATGGGGGCGGGAGGAAGGCGTGGTCAAATTGTCACAAAATTTTTTCCGAAATTCTATCTTTCTCTCCCAGATATTTGTGCAAATTTTCAGAATCTTAGGTCCATTTTTATAGTTTATGCCGCAAATTTGGGCTTTTGGCCCATAGTGCAGCGGCGTACCTACCGGCCGACACGACGGCCTTGTCCCGCTATTTACCGGTGCTGACTTCGGCAAAGACATCGGCATCGGCTTAAGCTCAGGCCGCCGGTAAAGCTGTCCCTGTTTCAGTGCATTTTGCAACCGCTACTGCCTGCAGGTAACCCTAATCCTCTTCTTCTAATTGTTGCTGTTGCTCTTTTCGAGTCGATCGATAAATTTCAATCGCACTCTAAACTCGCATTTCTATCGCAACAACAACAACGATGACATACCAGTAACCGTTAGAGCAACTGGCACTTGCACTTTTATTTTCGCATCTGTTTCTCTTACTACACTACACACTTTCTCTCTCACTCGCTCACTCTACTCCCCACTTACACACACACTCAGACCGTTCATATAATAGCGAAATGGTTTAATTACCATTCATTTTGCTTTTGACTGCACTTCTTCGAAAAGCTGGCAATATTTGAATTTCAATTAAGTAAGCTTGACCCGACAATTGTTACACTTGACTTTGTTTTTGCAGTTTAATTAAGTTACATATATACATATGTACATATATTATATTTTTATAGATACAGAGTGAGAGAGAGAGAGGAGAAATGCCCCCACCCATCATCAACACCACCCTCAACAACCAACAACAACATCGAATGCCACCACCCACGAAACCGTTAGTCTATCAACATTAGCATCAGCATCGGCATTGGCATCAAAAAGGTCCAATACAAATAGAAGTATCGGCAGCGCAGCCTGTGCAATAAGCAGAGTATTTTTAATTGGCCGTTGTTCTTGTTCTTGTTATTGCTTTCCATTTGCTTTTGCTTTCGGCGGTAGCCGCATCGGCCCAATTTACACTTGTTATTGTTGTTCTTCTTGTACCTCGCGCTCTTGTTCTTCTTGTTGCTTTTTATGGATTTGCACACGTTTGTTTATATACATTTGTTGTTGTTGTTGGTGGTGGTGCTTCTACCGCTCGTCGTGATTTTTACGAGCTCTGCATACTGTTTTATGTTTCTTTTCTTAACGGTGTTGTAAATGTAAATTGTAAATTATGCTAATTTTTTTTTACCATCACAAATCATTTGTAACTATGTATATGTACGTTTTTTGTTTCTTACAACAAACACTTAAAAAAAATCTTGAACGCGCACGCATCATTATTTGGGTTGGTGAGAAATAAATACAAAATGTGTGTGTGTAAATGCAAATGCAAATGCCGACGTACCACCAACCACCATCACAAACGACGTCCGCGCGCGACGCCAGCTTTTTGCAACTGAAACATATTTTCGAATTGCCGAAACAGCGATTTCCAATAAGCTACACTGCTGCAAACTCAAATAAGAACAAGAAAACGAAAGCTCAAAAGCATAAGCGAAGCTTTTGGTATGAACTGCGAAACGGTTCGGTGTTGCCACACTGTTGCATGTCATTGCGGTAAAGCGAACAAAACATTTAAAACTTAAAAAATAAACGTAATTTGAATAACATGTCAAAGAAATATTAATATAATTTTATGTTCATTTTTGTAATGCTATCGAGCAATCGATTGCAGTGGCGTCCCACTTGTCTATCGAAAGCGATAATGTGACTATTTTTGGGTGAAATTATATTAAGCAATTCAGCACACGGCCACACTGACTGAGAAAAGTGCTGATAGGAAAGAGATAACTCCAAGTCGGGTGTTCAAAAATGTTGAAAATCGTGTTAATTGCATTTTTGGCAATAAATCATTGCAATGCCGTGCTAGAGGCCGATGCCAATACGCTGGTATTGCTCGACAATCTAGCTATACGTGAAACACACTCGATTTTCTTCAAATCACTGCAAGGTAACCGGCATCGCACACACACATGCATAACCTCTGACGTGTACAATTCATGTGTATTTTTTTCGTTTAGATCGCGGGTTTAAATTAACTTACAAACTTGCTGATGATTCGGGCTTGTTGCTGTCACGTTATGGCGAGTATTTGTACAAGAACGTCATCATCTTTGCACCTAGCGTAGAGGAATTTGGCGGTGATATCAGTGTGGAGCGCTTGGCACAATTTGTCGATGATGGCGGTAACGTTTTGGTTGCTGGCAGCGAAAAATCCGGCGATGCACTACGTGAATTCGCTTCCGAGTGCGGCTTCGAGTTGGATGAAGAGAATGCCGCTGTCATTGATCATTTGCACTATGATGTCAGCGATGCCGGCGACCACACAACCATCTTGACTTCGGCCCAGAATCTAATCGACGCTACCAGCGTTGTGGGTCAGAACAATCGCAAATCGGATGCAGCACCACTGTTGTATCGCGGCACTGGGCTCATTGCCGACAAGGAGAATCCGCTGGTGCTCAAACTTCTGACGGCCGAGAGCAGCGCTTACAGCTATAAACCCGACTCGAGTATTTCCGATTATCCACATGCTGTCGGTCGCAACACGCTCTTGATTGCCGCACTCCAAGCTCGTAACAATGCTCGGGTTGTGTTCAGCGGCTCACTGCAATTCTTTGCGGATGATGCCTTCACCCAGGCCGTGCAATATGCTCAGAGCGGTGTCTTCCACAAGCAAGCAGGCAATCAGGCGGTAGCCGAAGCCATCAGTCAGTGGGTGTTTGGTGAGAGCGGCCGTTTGCGTGTGGCATCCGTGCAGCACAATAAGGAGGGCGAAAAGAATCCACCAGAGCAAGCTTATACCATCACCGATCCCGTTGTCTATACGATTGCCATCGAGGAACTGGTGTCGGGCAAATGGCAACCATTCCGTGCCAATGACATACAGCTGGAGTTTGTGCGCATCGATCCATTTGTACGCACCTTCCTCAAGCAGACGAAGGGCGGCAGCTACGAGGGCAAATTCAAGATACCCGATGTCTATGGCGTCTATCAATTTAAGGTCGATTACGATCGCGTCGGCTATACGCATTTGTATAGCACCACTCAGGTGTCAGTGCGCCCGTTGGAGCACACACAATACGAACGCTTCATACCGAGTGCGTTCCCATATTACACAAGCGCCTTCTCCATGATGATTGGACTCTTTGTCTTCTCGTTTGTGTTCCTGCACTTTAAGGATGAGGCTGGTGTCAGTGCGGGCGGCAAGTCCAAGGACGAGAAGAAGACTCAGTAGAACAACAACAGAAATTCAAACATATTGCAATAAATCTTCAGTTTGCATGCAATTTATGTAATCAATCATCACAAACAATAATCATTTTGCAACTTGTATTTTACTTTTTTTGAGTTCAACGGCGGGTTCGATAACAATGTTCTTAGCTCGATTACATATCGACTGTTGTTGCAAGCAGCTGAATGGCTGTAATGCAGTCCTGATATCCATAATATTTCGTAATATTCTTGCATATTCTAATAAACTGATGCCATTGACAAGCTTTTTTTTAGCAAGCTGCAGTTTGCTCTGATAGCTGTCAATCTAAATTCGATTGTAGTAGCTTGCAAACCGCCCGTTATTAGCGAAGAGCAGTCAAAATGAATTGTGTTGGTGCCTAAGTTAAATATTTTTTTATTGCAAATTAGAAAAAGTGTAAACCTAATTTTTGGAAATTTTATAATTCAGCAAAAAAAAATTACAAATACGCGCCGAACAATTTCTAAAATTAGTGCTACAAAATCAACGATGCTTAGAATATCGATAGTATCGATACTGAGGGGGGGCGATGCTTTCGCATCACTACGCCATAGTTTATTATGGTGCACAGAGTACGCAATCAATGCTTGCAATTTGCAATATTCTCATACGATGATGATTGGAGCAGCAACAACAATAACAACACAAACACGTACAGTCGCAGCTGAAAAACGATAACCGTGTAATACACCCAGTGACGACGGAAATGTCGACGGCAACAACATCGCCATTCATATCACCAACAACACCACCACAACAGCAACAAACAACAGCAGCAGCAACAACAACAACAAGTGGGCCACCAAGCTGGAGCTGCGACACACACAGACGTGCTAGGGAGGCGAAGCAACAGCAACTGCAGCTAACGACGTTGCTGGCGGAGCTGCGTCGGGCGACGCATCATTGGTTCCAGACCAAGAGCGATGAGTGCTTCCATCTCGTGGTGCAGACGTGTGTGCGCATCCTGCAGCTCGGGCTCCTGATGCCATCTGCCACCAACGGTGGCACCCAAGTGAGTCCAAGCCACGCCTTCTGTTTCTCGAACATTGTTGATTACATGAATCACACACAGCCAAACACAGACTGCGATTACTTGTTGAGCAATTCTAATACCCGATAATTCTTTGTAATTAATGGGGTATATTAGTTTAGTGAACATGAGGGAAAATTCTATGTTTATTATATTCCAGTGTCATGCCATACAAATTTAAATTGCTTTAGCAAGTATTTTGTAATCGAGTAGATTCTCTTTGCCACTCTGAGCATTCTTTAATATCGCTCCTTCTCTTTTGCCTGGCAGCGCTTGATCGAGGACTTTGAGTTTCTGCGTGCCACACAGCTGCAGCTGCCACATGGCAGCAGCTCGCGGCATGCCCCCACGCAGCAGATCAGCGAGTTTCTAGAGCAATGGGTAACAAGTTGCCTGCAACAACGCTGCCTCACACGTTGTCTGCAAACGCTGGTCGCCGACCGGGAGCTGCTCGATACGTACTATCAGCCGGATGTGGCGCTGTTACGCCACAGCACACATGCCACAGCGTTGTTTGTGTGCCTCACAGCCGTGCAGCTGGATCAGAGCAGTTTGCTGAGCCAGTTGGAGCCGCTGCAGCGTCGCCAGCGCCATCGACGCACGAGTTCGCAACCGAATTTCAGCAATGTAACGCAACGTTTGCAGGTGGTGCAGGAGGAGGAGCTGCTGCCCCAGCACGCACAGAAACAGCCGCAGCAGCAGCAGCAACAACAACAGCAACTGTTACTCTTGCGTCGCATCAAGAGTTTGCCCAGTCTGCAGCAGAGCAGCGACCACAGTCCGGACAGCTTGCGTCCACGTTGTCAGACCTACAACAGTCGCCGAGCGCGTTGGACGAAAGCGGAGCGTGAACTCGAGCTGCCGCTGAGCGGCTGCAGCTTGAGCACAGCAAGCAGTGGCCAGTTGACGCCGCGACGCGTCATTCAGTTGATCAACTGTGACGACATCAAGATCTGGACGGATCAAACGAACAATAGCAGGAGCGGCAGCGGGAACAGCAGCGAATGCAACACGATGACGCCAACAGCAACAGGAACAGCTGCTGCCGCAGTGAGCAAGCGAGGCAGTCCATCATTGACTGGCTGGCTGGGCAATCTGTTTGGCTCGCCGCCGGTTTACACCAGCTGGTATCAGCGTGGTCTTGGCCACGACGATGAGGCAAGCAGTGTGCTCGATACTTTTCGTCCGGTGAATGGACGCAAGCTCGACAAGCGGCAGCAGCAGTCGCTTTTCGAGGGCATCAGCATGCTCGACTATGCCCAGGCGGACACGGAACAGGAAACGATGACGGCACCGCTTGACATTGTGGGATGTCATCAGGTGTCGGGTGCCAGTTGCAGCAGTTCGACGCCGTGCAGCACGCTGAGCACCAGCGAGAACAACAGCTACAACAGCAAGAGGGACAATCAAAGTTTGGCTGCCTTTCTGCAGATGTCACGCTATGCGCACAACAACACCGAACTGGAGAAGGAGAACGCACACTTTCGCATCTCGGAGGCCTGCATCACGGCCATCGAGCATGTGAAATGGAGTCGTCGTCGTCGCCGGCAACGTCATAACAGCAGCAGCAGCAACAATAGCAGCGACAGCACCAACAACCAAGGACAAGGCGATACTTTTATCGATACCGAAACGATCGGTGTGCCATTTGTGGAGCAACAGCATTCGCTGGGCGCGGGCAACAACAACAGCGCCGAGGCAGTTGGTTTGCAGTTGATATCACGCTTCAAGGATCAACAGCTGCCCAAGCTGGGTGATCTCAAGTGGCTGGTGTCCGAACAGGATGCGCCGCAGCAGCTGTTGCCGCTGCCCAAGCCATTGCCACAGCAGCAGCAGCAACTGCAAGAGGAGTCCGCGTGTTTAACGCGAGGCACACGCACTTGGGCGCCGCCGCGTCAACAGATCATCTTCACGGAGCATCCAGCTCTGAGTCGGACGGAGCTCTTAAGGCGCCAACAGTATCGCTGTGCCGGATGTGGCATGCATGTGGCACGTCAGTATCAGCAGCACTTTCGCTATTGCAACTATTTAGGCAAATATCTGTGCACTGGTTGCCATCGCAATCAAATGTCGGCGATACCCGCCAAGATCCTTCATTCTTGGGACTTTCGCTGCTATGCGGTCAGCTCGTTTGCCTATCGTCTCATCGAGCAGATGTACACGTTTCCCCTCTTCCATGTGCCCGACCTGCAGCCGGAGCTGTATGTCAAGCAAAAGGCGTTGGCTCGCGCTCGCAAGCGGCGTCTGCAGTTGAAGTATGCGCAGGATTTTATCAGTGCGTGTCGCTTTGCCACCAGGTGAGTGTCAGGACGATAGTCAGGCGATAGTGTGCAAAAAAGAGAAGCAACAGTCGCGTTGTTAGCTCCTTCCTACATATATTTTCTCGCTAATCTTGAATCTATTTGCATCTCTCTTTCTCTCACACACATAGGGAGCAAGCGCTCTTTAGTGCGGTGCCGACGCACATTACCAATGAGCCGGACATGTGGTCCATGTGTGATTTTGTCGATGCGCAAAACAACAGCATGCGTCGCTCCATCGAGGAGCTCATTGCACTCAGCGAGCAACACATCAACAACTGTGTGGTGAGTGCAAAAGCACACTTTATCCTCTATGCAGAACAGTAATCCAATTGAATTTGTATCCACAGCTCTGCACTGGCCGTGCCTTTGTCTGCGAATATTGCAAGAGTCCCAAGCTCATTTATCGCTGGCAGCGAAAAGTCCAGCGTTGTGCTCAGTGCGGCGTCTGTTCCCATTATAAATGCTGGAAGGCTGTCAGCAGTAGCAGTTATCCTCGTTGTCAGCGCTGCGATCGATTGCATCAGCGTTCAACAGCCAGTTAGCTACAAGAACAATAATAACAAACGATAAATAACGATCCATTTCCATATATTGTATTATATATAACCTGTATATTACCAAAATTGTTAGCAAATTGTACCTCAAGCGAATGATGGATGATCAATGTTGATTTTATAAATTATACACATATTTATTTTATTACATTCAAAAGTTTGTTTATATTTGCGATCAATGAAAACAAACGCATTTCAAACTGTAAAGATTTTGTGCTATTGAGAACAGCTGATCAGCTGTTCGCTCATATGTAACCGCCAGGGACGGCAAAATTAATGTTCATGTGGCGTCACATTGCTCACTATCGATTTAATGCACAATCGGCAAAATTTGTTATCGAAGCGTTTGAGCGCATGCTTGCGCTTTTCTGCGATGAGACCGTTCTTTAGTATTTAAAAACTAGAATTTTTCATAAGTTTATGAACTTCACAGCTGCTGTTCTTCATAATTTATAATGTGCAAGCTAGTATCAGAATTTCCAAGTTCCTGGAAAATTATTACACTTCAAAACGTTCTGCATCCAAAACGTATTTTTGAAAAAAATACCAATGTACCAACCTATGGTTCCCTCTGGTTATTTCGCCTTTGTCCTAAAACAAAGCATTTCAAAAATATAATTTGACAGCCACACTTTGCAGTGCCATTTTGAGCAGCTCAGCAACATTTTAGCTAAAATTAAAAAGTTTTGCAGTTTTTCTTTTCCTTAACTTTCATAAATTCAAAGCATTGAAAAAATTTACGTTTTCTTTTTTTTTCAACAACAAAACAAATAAAACTTATCGAAAAAAAAAACAAAAGCGTCGTGCAGCAGCAACAGAACACACCGACCGCCGATGAGGAAGAAGAGGAGAACGCCAGAAATTAAAGAGTAGGTTGGAAAGAAAAATACAAAATTTGCACATTTTTTTCGCCTTTTTGGCTCTTGTGTCCGAGTTTGAGACACCCCCTTCCCTCTCGCTAACCAGGTGCTTCTCCGCTTGTTTGTTCAACCATCAATCAGCTTGCAGCGAAAGCACTAATCAAAAAAAGGGAAAAGGCAGTAGTACAATTTATTTTGACAACTCGAAAGGTAAGTCAACAAACAACCGAAATACGAGAGAATCGAATAAATAATGCATTGCAAAATGTGTTGTGTGCGCTAAGTAAATTTTGCCCGCCGCGATGACAAAAGCGACACATTGGTTGCTAACGATGGGTGGGGGTAAAAAAGAATGGGTAGAAGTGTGCTTGATGCGTGCGCAAACATGTTTATATACATATGTATGTATGTATATATATACATAAGTGCATGTGTGTGTGTGTGTTGGGACAAAGCGATGCGGCGCATTTCGTTTTAAGCATTTCCGTGCGTTGGAAAAATTATGAAATTGTATACACAAATAATCAGGCGAAAGTGTTTAGAACAATAAGAAAAAAAGATACGAGTGCGTTTGTATGTGTGCAATAAAAATTTGCAAGCTTGTGACCACATACAATATGTACATACATATGCATGTGTGCGTTGTGTGTTTGCACATACATACATATATACGTTTCTCGTGTGCATGTGTGTGTGTGTGCGTATGTGTTTATTTATCGATGTTTCTCCTGTTACCCATTTTTTTCTCTGTAGAAAACCAACAAGGCGGCTGCTGCAACGCAATCGTAATCGTTATCGAGTGTCACCACGATAACATTGAAGGAGAAGAACAAGCAGGGAAAAAAATCAATCAATCAATCAATCAACAAATTATATGTGTGCTGTTCTTGTATATCGATAAAAAGAAAAACAATAATCATTATATAGGAGAAACACACAGAATACAAAATTAAGATTTGAGTGTGGGGCAAGAAAAGCGAAAAGAAAAACACAACGGCGGCCAGCCGATTGAGCAAGCAACACACACAATTTCAAGGGGCCCAATAAGATGGACATTGAAACAGATCAGTCTATCGAAGCTATGGACACCCAGGATACCCAAGAGGTCGAAATTATAACAAGCGACCTACAACAGCAACAACAACAGCAGCAGCAACAACAGACAAATTCGCCGCCACAATTGCCCAAATTTAAAAATCTAATACATCCACAGTTGCAACCACAACAGCAGCAGCAACAACAACAGCAGCAACAACTCCCCAGTGAGAACGGCAACGTGCCGCCACAACAACTGTTGGCCGAAAGCAGCTCCACATCGTTTGCCAACGAACAAGAAATGCCGATGGACGACGAAACAAAGGAGGATCAGTTTCGCTCCGAAACCGTATTCTCCTACACCGTGGAGAATGTGGGACAGATCAAGCAACAGCATCTGTCGCAGCCCGTCTATGTGCGCATGCTGCCCTGGAAGATAATGGTGATACCCAACGATCGTGCTCTGGGCTTCTTTTTGCAGTGCAACGGCGAAAACGATTCGCCCACCTGGTCGTGCAATGCGATTGCCGAGCTGCGCTTGAAGTGCCACAAACCTGATGCACCGCCATTTACACGGGCCAAAATCAAGCATTTATTCTACTCCAAGGAGAATGATTATGGATATTCGAATTTTATCACATGGCAGGAGCTGCAGGATCCGGACAAATACTATGTGCACAATGGCAGCATTACACTCGAGGTTCACGTGATTGCTGATGCTCCACATGGTGTGCTCTGGGACTCAAAAACATACGGGCTATGTGGGTCTCAAGAATCAGGGGGCCACTTGTTATATGAACTCATTGCTGCAGACATTATATTTTACGAACTCGTTGCGTTTGGCCGTTTATCGCATACCCACCGAGGCCGATGATAGCACCAAATCGGTGGGCCTATCGCTGCAGCGTGTCTTCCATGAGCTGCAGTTCGGTGATCGTCCCGTGGGCACCAAGAAGCTAACCAAATCCTTTGGCTGGGAGACACTCGATTCGTTTATGCAGCACGATGTTCAGGAATTTTTACGTGTGCTTCTCGATAAGCTCGAGTCTAAGATGAAGGGCACATGCTTGGAGGGCACAATACCGGGACTATTTGAGGGCAAAATGTCGTCGTATATCAAGTGCAAGAATGTAGATTATAATAGCACACGCTACGAGACCTTTTACGACATTCAACTCAACATCAAAGACAAGAAGAACATATACGATTCGTTCCAGGATTATGTGGCCTCCGAGACGCTCGAGGGTGACAACAAGTACGATGCCGGTGTCCATGGTCTGCAGGTGAGCCAACGTATAACTCGTTTAGCTGAGAGTTGTGGATGTAATTTCAATTCAATGTTCTCGATACTAATACAATTATTATTTCATGATGCTGTTTTGTCGTAGGAGGCCAGCAAGGGCGTCATATTCACATCATTCCCGCCCGTGCTGCATTTGCATTTGATGCGTTTCCAATATGATCCAATAACCGACAGCTCGATCAAGTACAACGATCGCTTCGAGTTCTACGAGCAAATCAATCTCGACAGCTATTTGGCCGAACGTGAAAAAACGCCAGCCGACTATGTGCTGCACGCTGTGCTCGTCCACTCCGGCGATAATCATGGCGGTCATTATGTTGTCTTCATCAATCCAAAGGCTGACGGACGTTGGTTCAAATTCGATGATGATGTTGTGTCCAGCTGCCGCAAACAGGAGGCCATCGAACAGAATTATGGCGGCATGGACGATGAGATCTCGTTTCATGCCAAATGCAGCAATGCCTATATGCTCGTGTATATACGGCAATCCGAATTGGATCGTGTGCTCGGCGATATACCCGAGAATGAGATCTCAAGCGATCTTGTGGAACGTCTCGATCTGGAGAAACGCATCGAGATGGCGCGTCGCAAGGAGCGCAGCGAGGCCAACACTTATGTGCCGATCCATGTCATACTTGAGGAGTACTTTGAGTCGCAGCAGAAGCGGCGACTCTTCGATCTGGAGAAGACACATCAGCGCCCATTCAAGCTCAAGCAGAATCAGACCGTTAACGAGATGGTCGAGATGCTGGTGAAGGCATTTGGTGTGCCACGCGATCGCATGCGCATCTGGAACATGTGCACGGCGCAAACGCAAAAGTTCCTGTACTTTGATTTCGAGGCGGAGGCAACGCGCACCATCGAACAGATACCGACGTCACAGAAGCCATGGGTCATCTTCCTGGAGCTGGCGCCGCCGGATAGCACGGCGCCGCTGCTGCCCTTCAATCCCAAGACCGATGTGCTGCTCTTCCTCAAGTATTATGATGCGCGCAACAAGCGTCTCAATTATATCGGTTGCACACAGCAGCCATTGAATCGTCGTCTCTCCGGATTGGTGCCGGAAGTCAATCGCATACTCGGCTTCGACCCGGACACCGAACTGACCGTGTACGATGAGTATGCCGAGAAGAAGATCCCCAACATAAATGAGCCAATCGAGAGTGTGCTGTATATGCAACAGGATCATTTGCAGGGATCGATATTGATATTTGAGCGCGAGAATGTTGATGTTAAACTGGATTTGCCCACCGTTGAGGATTACTTCTTGGATCTGGTCTATCGCATTGAGATTATATTCAGCGACAAATGTAATCCCAATGAGCCGGATTTTACGTTGGAGCTGTCGAATCGGTACAATTATGATCAGTTGACCAATGCGGTCGCCGAGCGTCTCAATACCGATCCACAGAAACTGCAGTTCTTTATGTGCATCAGCAACTACAAGGAGACTGCCGGTAATGCGGTGCCCTACACCTACAAGGTGCGTAGGCAACATTAAATATAGTTGTTATAAAGATTTTTGCTTAAGTTGTTACATTTCATTCACAGGGTACCATCAAGGATCTGCTGTCGTACTCGAAACAGAGCACGCCGAAGCGTATCTTCTATCAGCGCCTGTCGCTAAGCATTCACGAGCTGGACAACAAGAAGCTCTTCAAATGCATTTGGGTCTCGTACGATCTGAAGGATGAGAAGGAACTGGTGCTATATCCAAACAAAAACGATACGGTCAAGGGGCTGCTCGATGAAGCGGCCAAGACGATAACGTTTGCCGAGAATAGTCGCAGGAAGCTGCGTCTGCTCAAAGTGGGCAATCACAAGATTGCGGCCATCTGCAAGGATGACATACTGCTCGATTCGCTGATGAAGACCAACGAATCGATCACAACCACACAAGGCACACAGAAGATCTATCGCATCGAGGAGATCACCGCTGAGGAATCCCAGCTGGCTGAGAATGAATTGCTCATCCCGGTGGCGCATTTTAGCAAAGAGCTATATAATTCATTCGGTGTGCCGTTCCTAACGAAGGCGCGTCATGGCGAGCCATATGGTGCACTGAAGCAGCGCATCCAGAAGCGTCTTAATGTCCCAGACAAGGAATGGGAAAATTACAAGTTCGCTGTCATCACCATGGGGCATACCATCGATGTCAACGATAATACGCCCATCGATCTGGAGGTGTATCGCACATGGTCGGGCGGCCAGTTGCCATTCTTTGGACTAGATCACATTAATAAGTCGCGCAAGCGCAGCTCATTGAATTTCTCCGAGAAGGCTATAAAAATCTACAATTAAAAACTACAAACAAAAGCAGAGGAAAAGATGCGGATAACAACAACAACAGTAACACGAGCAACAAACAACAGCAACACAAACAGAAACAACAATAGCAACAAAAAAATGAAATATAATTATATATGTATATTACAACTATATTCAACATGGATCGTACTGTGTATGTATTGTATGTGTATGAATGTCAGTGCGTCTATGTCAGAATGTATTTTTATGCGTATGCGTCTCCGTTCACCTTCTCTCTCCCTCTCTCTCGAGACGTGGCAAGGATGTGTTTGTGCGGATTGGCCAAAGGCGAAGGTAACGGCAGCGACAACAAAGCAAGCTTCCAACAACTGATAGCGACTCATATATATATATATATATATATATATATATATATATATATATAAATTACAAGTGGAAGTTATTAATCTAATATATATATATATATATATATATATATATATATATATATAAAGCTCGCATAGAAATTGTTATTGTACATGCTTTCGTTATGCTCACTTCGTGTCGTCTTGTCGCTAATCGTTTACTCATAAACGATCAACTCGATCCGAATGATGCTTTCGTCAACACATACTCATTTTTTTGATTGGAATGATGCGTACGGCAAAATAAGTTGATTTTCACTCATCGCTGTGTTTTGTTCAGTGAGTTGAGTTGATTGGAAAAGTTCGCGTATGATTAAAATCAAGAAAATAGTGATTTTTGCAGTTCTCTGATATGTATGTATGAGGAATAGCATGAAAAAGGGACACGCAGCAGAAAAGAGAAAGCATAAAGCTTTATAAATTTTCAATTTATTGTTTACAACTTTGAAATAGATTTTAGTTATGATTCTTCTTACTGTCAACAATTGAAAAAGAGTAATATTTTGATAACTATGAAGTTTTAAAAGCGTTCTTTAGTTATTACAACTTTTGAGGTCGATTTAATTTCATATTTTTTTTCTCAAAAACTTTTTATTAATTACAAAATTAGTTAGTAGATCATGTAAATTGGGCATTCTCCTCGGAGAGCCTTTGAAAAGTCGTAACCACGTTAATGAATTCAATGTCAAGAACTAATTTGCCTCGTATTTGTGTTTGAAATTGTTTTATTAATTTTTTTTTAGTTAAATATAATTATGCGTTGTCACCGAATGTTGCAAGCCGACGAACGAGAGAGACGCATACGCATAAATACAATCCACAAAAATGCTGTTAAACGATAAACAATTATATTTATATCAAAAAATTAAAGAAAAAAAACAAAAAACATTTCAAAAGAAACTCCAATAACTCCTAGAGTGTGAGTTGACACACGATGTAGAAAGAGATGAACAGCGAGCGAGTGAAAGAGATAGCAGATGAGAAAATATATAATATATATAAATATATAAATAAATACATAGATGTTTAATGTTTAAAGCAACAACATCTACAGCAACAACAACAAAAGAAAAGAGGGAATTAAGAAGCGAAAAGAATGTTTAAAAAAGAGAAAAACAAAAATCTTGTATAACAAAAACATAAAGAGAGAAATCTAAATTAAAAACAAACAAAAAACAAGAAACTAAACAATACAAAGAGAAAGAAAAGAAAAACAAACGATTTGTTTCAAACAAGAATTATTTGTGATTTTAATACATGAAATGATATATAATGATAATGCTAATGTAAACGTTAATGCAGAAATGACTACTTATAATATAAACACTAATTAATAATAATATTAATCATAAAATATAAAAATAAAGAAAACAAAACAAAAAACAGAAACGACAACATTTAAATTAACATTTAGTGCTTTTACTTTGTTAACTTTAGCTAAAATTTGAAGAAAAGTCTAACAAAACGAAAAAAAAACTGTTGAGCAGAGAAAGCAAATAAGAAACAGGAAATATTTTAACACACTACATAAAGAACTAAATAATTTTATGCATATATATGTACTTATACACTTGCAGATGTATACATATATGTGTATATATATATACAGAATATGCTATTATTATTTACGCAGAAAATAATTTAAATTATTTATGTGTAAAAAAAGAAACAAAGAAATAAAATACCTACAATTTCAAAAAAAAACTAAATGTGTTATTTTCAAGATGTGATAGCCATTACTTAAATTACATTTTATTAACAAAAATAGGAGAGATGTTCTATGTCCTAAAGAAGGAATCTTTTCAATGCTTCCTCACATCATTCCATACTTTGATTTTCCATTCAGCTTAATATTGTCCTATAGAATAAATCTGTTCCAATTCTCCTCATTGAGGACTCCTCATATCATTGAATATATTGATTTTCCATTAAATTTGAGTTGTTGTTTAACCAGATTTTGATAAGTTCTTGCTTGTCCATATGTCACATTAATTGTACAGCTATTGTTCTACATAAAAGCGTATATGGAATTGATATGGTCAAATTATTAAAGAGCTTGCAATTTATTTACTATTAAAAAAAGGACATACAACTAAATAGAGTAGTGTAGGATTAGAATTTGCGTCGCTTGAGCAGCTCGGGTCGCCAATTAACTGGATGCGTCTCTTCGCTGGCCTCGTCATCCTCCTTGTACACCTTGATCGTCTTGTCCGCTTCAGCGGTGATGAGTCGGGTTCCCGACTGATCGAAGCACATAGCAAAGATGCCCGCCTCGCTGTCCATGGAACCAGGCTGGACGGGCGCCTGAAAGCGCTGGAAATTGTAACCGGTGCGCCAATCCCAGAAGAACATGGTGCCATTGTCGCCTCCCGATGCCAGCACACCATCCGTATTGGCGGCCATGCAATTCACGATTGCCGTGTGTCCCGAGATGTTTTGCACAAAATTGCCCTCGGGACAGCGCCATTGCTTGATATTATCGGGCGAGGCGGACGCAAACATATACAACGATGGATGCAACACGATGCTGCGCACCGATTTCTTGTGATTCGTCAATGTGCACAGACTTTTGCCTGCTGCCAAATCCCACAGACGCACCGTCGAGTCATGTGAACCGGTAATAATCTGTGGCTTTGTCGCCTGGGCCACAACGCTGGCCACGGTGTTCGTGTGTCCAGTCAGTGTGTGCACATTGGCCTTGGTGCGCATGTCCCAGATGCGTGCTGTGGAATCGCGACCCGATGTGGCCAACACATCAATGGTGGGATGCAGCGCCAGCGAATAGACCGCCGACAAATGACCGTGATAGTGTCGTATCACTTTGTTGTACTCGAGATCCCAGCATTTGACCTGACGATCCTCGCCGCAACTGAACAGATACGGATGCTTGGAGCTGACAGCGACGCCGCGCACAGTGCTCACATGGCCGGTGAGGGATAGCTTCAGTTTGCCGCTGGCCAGATCCCAGATTTTAATGACACGGTCGCCGGCACCGGTGGCAAACCATTCGTTGCCCGGCTCCACGGCAATGCAACGCACCCAGCCCAAATGGCCGGAGATGACGCGTGACAATTTCCAGGGTGCATGCCACTTAGGCTTTGGTATGCTAGGTGCTTTCTTTGGTATCAGTTGCACGTTGCTGTTCGCGCTGCCGGCGCCGCTATTGCCGGGCATTGAGGTGCGCACCAGCGATGTGCTGTTGATGCTGTTGGGCTTCTCCTTGCTACCGGCACCAACGCCGCCCCTTGCATATCGCACCAGACTGTTGCCTGCGCCTCCTTCGGCGGCGGTCATGCTTAGATCGGCGGCATCGCCGATAGCAGCCAAAGGACGTTCCGGATCGCCGTTTTGTAGTGACAGCTTCTTGGCATCCAGAGCCTTATTGGCGCGATCCAATACCACACCGTAAATGTCGCGTGCCTTGATTGAGCGACGCACCTTCTCTCTGTGTGAAATATTGTTTAAACGTTTGCCCAGTTTTTTTTGTTGGTTTGTTGTTTTGCGCTACTTACAAGTGGTCATCAAAGTCGGGCAGGTTGCCTTGGTTGGAGACGAAGAGATCGTGAGTGCGTTTTAGCGAACGAAATATTAGCGTATGTACGCTATGCTTTTGTACATCTTCCATTTTATTGTTGCTGTTTTAATTCTTATTCAACTACGAAATTGTTTATTCCTATCGCGAAAGTAAATGCGGCTTGCTGATGCTACTTCTTCTGTTTACTTTGCCATTCGCTTTGGCGCACCGACACTGTTTTGCTAGTCACACAACCCATCAACATTCTTCGATTGGCGCCATCAAATTTCGATAACTTTTTGTTTGTTTTCATTTTTGTACACACTCATACCATACGCAACTAATTATATTTTCTTTTGCTGATTTTAGTGGCATTTACATTTGTTACGTCACAAATGACGAAGCAAAGTTATCGCTATCACTGTTATCGACACCCATAGACCAATGAAACGCAACCCCACAAAATAACAAACATTCTCGTTTCATTTTCTGAAGCAAATATTTTTGTTTTTTTGTTGTTTATTCTTAGTTAGCGGGAACCGGTGATCCTGAAGCTGCATTACTCGATGATAGAGATGAAGACGTGGGCGACACAGACGTCGATGATGCGCCGCCGCCTGCAGCATGCGAATTTTCCTGTGCCGACGGCGACGGTCTCGTGTTGAAGAACTGTTTGATCTACAATCACGGAAAAGTAAATATAAACATACAGAAGAGGCGACTAGAGTGCTTACAATTCGCTTAATGTAGTTGCACGAAGTATCGTTATCCGAACTGGACACAACGTTGTCCACTCGATATGGTGGCGAGACGGTGACTTCATTTAAGATTTGTATATTCTGTCCCTGCCAGGAGACTTCATTGTACTGCAATTCAAACATAAAATCAATTTATAACTACGTTATCGATGACACAAAAGCAGAGGTGGGTGCAACTAACCCCAAGCTGTTTGGCTATCGCTCTATAGAGCTCTTGTGCTTCTGGACTAACATCGGCATTTTTGGACTTGAGAAAATCCTGTCGCCTCTCAACTGTTTTGCGTAGCCGCATTTTAACCTGTAGTAGAAATTTTATTTGAATTAGATTTATGTGTTGGATTAATTTGAAAATATGTGACATGGAGTTTACCTGTTCCAGATTGAGCTTTTGCGGATCATCAATGAAATTGCCATTGCATTCCTTAATCACTTGCACGTTGCTGCACAGCGATAAATTCATCACATAAACATCACTAAGCTCTTCGGCCGTCTTCGAGTGGCATTCTGTTTGTGGGAGAAGTAGGGTAGGAGAGGGAGGCAAAAGAAAAGAAAGGCGCAAAAGAGCACACGAAGGATATCGATAACGATGTAAGGTCACAATCGATAAGCAATCAGAACTTATATAAACAAAAATGATAAAATAATGATAAGTGAACAACAAACTTTCACTTTGAGCTGCTTCTTATTGGCGTTGATTTGTTTTTTTTTTTTTTTTGGTTTTTTTTGCAAAAAAGGATACTCAATATTAGCATTTTTGTGTTGTGATCGAAGGCGAGCACCTCGCCTTCGACTTCGTCCTTAAAACAGGTCGTGCATAGCACTGTGGATCCGATGCTGAAGCAATCGTTGACTGCATTTACAACGGCGGCGGAGGCAGCGGCCATTTTTAATTGTTGTTGTTGTCACTGCAACTTGAACTTCTTTCCACAGTTGTGTGTGTATGTTTAATATATTATATATATAATATATTGTATTTGATGGATGGATCGAAGTATGCTTTCTAGTTGTTGTTGCTGCTGCTGTCCTCTTCGTCTTTGTTGATTCTGCTGTTGTTGTAGTGATTGACCCTTATTGTTGCTTGCCGCTTTGTAATTGTTTACACAACTGTTTGATGTTCACGTATTTTGATGTTGTTGCTGTTGTTGTTGCTCTTCTTTGCCTGCAAAGTGCACCAAATTCGTTTTTTGTGTTTATAACAACATCTGTTTTTATTTTTTGTGATTTGATTTAATTCTTATTATTATTTATTTAATGTGTGTTGCATTTCTTCCTTGCCGCGGATAATTCGCTTTCACATTCGGTCGGAGTCGCCTCTTTTTCTTTTTTCTGCGCCTCTCTTTCTCTCTCGCTCTCACTGTGTGTTTTCTTTCTATCCCACACACACACACTCACACACTACGCTAATAATCGTGTTTCTTGCTTGTGTCCGTCGACTACGTGTTTTTTTTTTTTTTTTTTTTTTTTTTTGCCAGAAATGTTATCGCGTGCTTTTTGCCCTTAAAATTGTTGAAACGGTCTGCCCAGCAGCGCAAGCGTATAAATGGCTGTAAAATGCGTATTTACTTGTTTCACAATTGAGAAGTGTTCAGCTAGCAAAAAAAAATAATATGCTGCGTACGAAAAATTTATTGGTCAACACACGAAACAACAGCCCAAAAGGAGGGCACAAAATGAAATCGCAGTGTTGCATATGGCTGCTAAGCATACTACTTCTACTACTACAATAAAAAAAACAACAGGGCTGCACAACACTTGGCGCGCGAGCCGCATATCGATAACCTGCTATCGAAACTATAACTACTGTAGTTGACAGTAGGGTTGTCGAAAATTTTAAAAATATCGTATCGATGATATTTTTTTTATCAAATAATATGATAATAATATTTCTAAAATCACCGAAAAATATCGATATATTTGATATTTTTGATTTTTTTTTAATAAAAATGTTTTTTTCTGGTTAATAAAAAGAAAACAAGTTTTATAAACTTACATATTTTAATTATATTTTTAATCAACATGTCTTATATGTATCTAAATTTAACATCAAGCCCAATTGGCAGAATTTAAAGATTTTCAAAACACTCTTTGTGTGTATGTCCGTCATTCGGCTCCTAGCATCGCTTATTGCGCAAGTGGGACGACAAATTCGATGAATTACCGCTGGTTTTAATTGTTTTCTCACAATGAATGCACTTCGCGGTGCCGCCTGTTATATTTGTGTAATTTGATTTAACATTCATTTTTATCTTTATTCTTCTGTCGAATTTCAATTATTAATTTAAGTTTAAATTGAAAGTTTCAATCGACGCTTTGAATTTAGAGTGACCAAGGAAAAAATATCAAAAAAATATCGTGATTTCGATATTTGGGCAAAAAAATATCACGATATAAATATAATATCATTTTTAGAAAAAATATCGATATATTGATATTTTGATATATTATCAACAACCCTAGTTGACAGCTAACAATAAACAGCCGGCTGCCTAAACAACAGACTTAGCGCCAAAAATAAAATATAATTAACTAAATTAAAAAATATATAGTTAAAAATTAGCAGCCATGGTCGATGCCAGCAAATTGCAGCAGCAGCAGCGCAAACCCAGCGCCGACACATTTCTGCCCCTCAGCCGAGTGCGCACTATCATGAAGAGCTCCATGGACACCGGTTTAATTACCAACGAGGTGCTTTTCCTTATGACCAAGTGCACGGAGCTGTTTGTGCAGCATTTGGCCCGTGAGGCATACACGGCTACATGTGGCGAAACCTTGAAGTACGAGCACTTGTCGCAGCTGGTCAACAAGAGCAAGAATCTGGAGTTCTTGCTGCAAATTGTGCCGGAAAAAATACGTGTTCACGAGTTCCAGGAGATGTTGCGACTAAATCGCGCCAGCGGCAGTGATGAAGATGACGACGACGATGAGTCCGGCTCCGAGTCTGAATCGGAGGCAGAGTAAAGCGGCTCAAGCAGCAACAAAACAAAAAATTCTAGAATTTAAGATCAGATTAATACCGAAAATTGTACAATATCACATAAGAAATTAAGTTTTCTTTAATCATATTTGTCTAAGCTGCACATCCATTTATTTAACTCTTATACATATATTAGCAATCAACTTAAATGAATTTTATGAAATCGTTCCTTTGCAACTAAATTTTGACACTCAACGTTTTTTTGCAGATAATAGTAAGAATATATCTGCTTAACTCTTAAGTAATGTATCTCTTTTGCAAACTAGTATCCTAGCTTAATTTATGCTCTAACTTAATTGGAAATCAATTGTAACTGCAGTCCGGGTGTTTTACAGTCGAGCACACTCGATTGCATCTTGCTTTCTAAGATATATTGTCATTATTGTATGCAAATTAAAAGAAGTATGACTAGACTTCACCTGATCAATACACCACACTCTAAGTACTGCTATTAAATCATATCTATGTGACCGCCAGCTTGGAGCAAGGTGAAAGATGACGCTGCCAAATTGAAGTGGGCTGATAAAAGCACAACACAAAACAAACCACTGGCAATGTCAATAGATCCCCTTCAATACCACCAATACACAACACACAGACAATCAGATATTCAGTATTTAGAGTAAATATTTAATTGCACTGTTGTAGAATAAAGCAAAACAAAAAAAAAGATAGTACATAGACTAATATGATGTTCATGTGGATTAGATCTTGAGGCCAACGCCTGGATAGCCCTTGGCATTGAGGCCAGTCACCTTGTAAGTGGTGCCAGCTGGAGCCGGTTGACCGAACTTGGCCGCGGTGGTCACATACAGAATGTCCAGATTGGGTCCTCCAAAGGCCACCGAAGTGATCTGCTTGGTGGGCAGCTTGATCTCCAGCAACACTTTGCCAGTGCTAACGAAATCAAATTTGAGGGAAAATTTCATAAGTACTTGCTATCGAAAGCGGAATAATATTCGATTGTAACTTACCTTGGGTTCACCTTGAAGATGGTGGCACCATTGAAGGTAGCCACATAGATGTTACCCTCGGTGTCAATGGTCATGCCATCGGGCAGCAAATGATCCTTGGGACTGGTTTTGCGCAAATTGAAAATCACCTTGGGATTGCTAGCGACGCCCGTCTCAAAGTTGTAATCGTAGGACTTGACCTCGTAGTCGGTGGTATCAATGTAGTAGAATTTCTTAGCCTTCTCATCCCAGGCCAGACCGTTCGAGATGCCCACATCGCTCTTCACCAGCGACACATTACCGCCGGCCACCCAGCGATAGAGTTCGCCATGACGATGCTCGAATTCATCGCCCACATAGCGCATGGTGCCACCAAAGAAACGACCCTGGGGATCGGTCTTGGCATCATTCAAACGATTCTCCTTAAACTCCGGCTGCACCTCGAACAGAGTGCGCACCACCTTAGCCGTGGGTGAGACACCATCCCATTGCACAATGACCGTGCGACGCTCGCAGCCAACGGCGAATTCCTGCGAGTTGCCAGCGATGGGCAGCACAAATCCGGCAAAGGATTCACCCTCGATCTGGGTGCGATAGACCTTGTTCTGTGCGTAATCGTAGCGCAACAAGACGCCAGCCTCCAAGTCCACATAGTAGAGACTCTGACGGGCCTCGTCCCAGTGTGGACCTTCGCCAAGGGCGGCATAAGAGTCGGGCAGTGGCTCCACTTTGTACGACATCTGCGCCCAAAACGAAACCAAAAAAGAAAGAAATCAAAATAAAATTCACATTAGCAATATTTAAGACAATTGCTCTTGAAGCATTCAAATTACCGTTGCACGGCACAGTGCTGCCAATGCAATCAAAGTGATCGTTGTGGTGTGCATTTTTCAAGCTTTAACTGGACACTGAATCGTAAGCTAGCGATGCAGCATGTATTTATCAAAAAATAAAAATAAACGAACTTACAAAAAAAAAAACCAGCAACTTGTAAATGCTGAATTCGAGTTTTTATTGTTATTGTGCTGTGTGTGTGAGCTTAACGCAAATCCCGACTCACTGCTACCAGCCATTTGTCAGCTGCTGCTACTGAAGCTGATGCTGCTGTGACGTCATACCCTTCACCTGCACGTAATTGCTTTGCATTGTCTTTTGTTTGTTGTTGTTGTTATTGCTCTCGCTGCTATTGAACTTTTAAAGCGCGACTTGCCGACCGCAAGCTTGTGTTCGAAAAGCTCGCTGCTCTGACACTCGCTCATTTAGTTCCACGGATCAAAGATGGCGGCACAAAGGATGCGAGAGCACAACTCAACATGCCTGCCGTGGTGCATAATTTTGACACTCAAACACTAGCTGCCTTTACAGTGGTTCAAGATGCGAGAGATCGCGTTTTAATTAATTTGCGGTTGGCATTTGAGAAATCTTTTAATTGCCCCATTGAATTAAGATGGTATGTGTGCACACTTGTCAATATTAAGCTCAAGGGTAATTCGCGGTGAAACTTATTAAGTGGAGTTTGTTTTAGAAAATGCCACTCAACAAAAAAAAGGGCCTGACTTTTAATGATTGAAACTTGTATATATTTTTACATATTTTTGCACTGAAAACTTATTAAAGGGCCTTATTAAATGGCCTGACTTTCAATTATAGATGACATTTTTTATTATTTCTCTCAAAGTTTTTTTTTTTAATTTTTTACACTGAAACTAGCAAAGCGTATTAATTGAAACTGTCACTCATAATAAAAAAAATGAGACAGACTTTCAGTAGTTGACACTGTTGTTTCTTTCAGCACTCAAACTAGCAGGACTACGAGCTTACCTTCAAGGATATGTGAGTAAGAGATTGAGATAGAGAGAATGTAGACCAAATAAGGACACTGCGCGTACAAACTATGTGTGCGAACTGAAGTATTTGCCGGCAGCTAGGAATCTTTATATAGTCGACAGCAGCCGGTGTTTGCTTGCTGTATATACAAGCATACATTCAAGTGTAAATTGATAAGCCTGAAGGCAGATAAGACGCTACTACATCTGTGGGCACATATAGTAATAATCATGTATAAAGCCAAATGGAAAAATAACTGAAGATCGCCAGCTCGTTCTCAACATTCTAGAATATAAATTATCGTAATCAATGTATTTCGTTAGTACTAAACAACTACAGTTGTCAACTTTAAAGTGGTTTAGTAGGAGTGGGCGTGAAATTGTGATTGCCACTCGCCAATATTCACTGTACTGCAAGTGCAAGTCAGAAAACAAACATAAAATAAACATCAATAGTGCACCGCGTTCAACTCGGAGATACCCGGTACTTAGGTTTTACAAAATCAAAGGAAATATACCAAATTTGGATATTCCACACGCACATTGAGTTATAGCTTATCACACAAACGGACAGACAGACAGCAGGATTGACTTATTTTTAACTGATTAAAATTCGGATATATATAAAATGGCCATCTAATATAATGTCATACCCTTTCAAAGTTGGAGTTCAGGGTATAAAACGGCAATTTTATTATTATATTTCTGTTTTAATTTTTGCTGTGTGGGCAGCTCTGATAAGAGCGAAATGCGCTTATAACAACTAACAGTTATAACAATTTAGTTTGGCGCATTATACTGCAGTTATCTGCGCTTTCCGGTCCGAACAATGCGATAAATTGTCCACCACTCGCTGTTTGCGCCCTGCAAATGCATTTCGACCCACTGTGCAGAGTGCTCAAAACTAAAGGATGCTGAATAAGTAGACATCAGTACACGATTATTTGCAATTATTTATGGGAACGCCCTTTGCCCTTTTGTTTGTTTTGTTTTTTTGCTTGTTCTTTTTTTGGACATGCTTATAGCTTAAGAATAAAGAGCGAGGGGGTGATAATTTAGTCTGTGCTCCTTATCGCCGAATACTTTATGGGGTTTGTTGTTGCAATTCCAAATTTAAATGATTCTTTAATTAATTTGCAACATGATTTATGGGCATATTATGGCTCAACATGACAATCATAAAATAGACATATGTTATGAACTATGGTTTGTCATTAAACTCACGATCCCAACTCAATAAGTCGAATCACAAATTGAGGAGCGCAATCTTACTATATGAGCAATGTTTTCGATCATTTGATAGGTTTTATCTGATAAACAACTATTTAATCAGCTCTATCTAATAACTCTTTATCTTCTGACATCTCCTTTACTTAAAAAATGCGTTAGTTCTGTCAAAATATTCATAATGAAATTGAACACAAAATTAAAGAATTTAAGCAGATTTCAAATTTTATATTAATATTGGAAATGTTTGTTATTAAACTAAGAAAGAAGTCCTTTGCTAACTTAACAAGGAGGGAGTTTAGAATTTACTTATCAACTCAAATTGGAAATACCCAAATACTAGAAATTAACAAATTCGAATTTAACGATTTTAAAAGCACCATTTATATTAATGCTAATGGACAGAAAAACGAGGAAAACATAAAGACAAATATAGACAAAAAATACAAATAAAGTTTCAAAATAAACAATATTTAACTCAAACTTGACAGCAGTGTTGTATAACGTTAACAAAAAATGCTTCAATATTCGTACGTTACTTATCATGTTTGCATATTTTATCAAATGTGTATAAAAAAATAAGCGGAATGCTTAATACCAAAAGTATTGATTTTCTATTTCATCAAAGTCCATGCAAAGTTGATTAAATGCATTTGCTTATGATATATATTATATAAATAAATAAAGCTCATACATAGATTAATTTGATATGCATGTGTAAATGCAATATGCACATACACATAAAATTGGGCTCGTCTATTATTTTGATTAGAACACTAACTTATACATACAACAAATACGTATTTGTATTTGTTAATCAAGTGCAAATAAAAACTAATTGATTCAATAAATGCTTGTGAGCAACGTGCATCGGTGAATGTGCTCACAATGTGCACACATACATACATACATAAATAGCCAATGCCTTTACCTTATTTGCTTTTATTTAGCGTAATCAACAAAATGACAATCAAAAACGAAAGCAATAAATAATGTCAACGACTAATTAATTCAAATAAAAACAAAACCAATGTATACACAAACAAAACGTGTGGAAAACAAACGTTCGACAACAACACAAAACAGCTGATCGCAACAGATTGATAAATACCGTGCCAGCCCTGCACGCTTGCTCTGTAGCAGTTATCGTTATCGAGATTAAATAGTTTTCAAATGCGCAGTTGGTTATACGTACAAATATCAAAGCACTAACCATGAGTTATCTAAACAACTTCCAAGGATTATTCGAAATAAACAATACATATTTTTAATAATTGACTATTAGGTGTCTCGATTTTGCGCAATATTTCTCATCGATAATATATTTTTGCAATTCAATGCAACCTCTTATGTATACTCTACGCAATGTTCTTTAAAATTCCGAAAGTGCAAATAAAACACAAAAGCGGTATATTTTAAGATACGGTCACTTATCATGTTTCGCTGTGCCTCTTTTCGTACGAAGCAATAATATATTATGAAATTTTCGCTTACACATGTTATTTAACTATGCTCTTCTTAGACTCACAAAAATAAAAACAATGTGAAAAGACATTTTTTCCTCCAAAAACACGATTTTAAGAAATAGTTTCTTCCTAAAAATATTGTAAAATATTTATCCATCGCTAATAAATGTGGGGCAGTGTAACCGTACTTGCAATTTACGTCATGGTATCATTTTGAAATGGAGGTGCTGGTCACACCGCGGCAATGCTATTACCGATGGTTTTTTCAGCAATATAATCATTTGTTGTTGTTTCGCCGCAAGGTTCGGACGTGTGTATTTTCCGAGGCGCACACACATACTTCGAAGTCGTTCTACTCGTCTCGTTGTGCGTTCATTTCATCTTTACCATTTTTTTTCTGTGTAATTTTGTTTCACATATAAAAAACCAAAAAAGGCAAACGGACCTACACACAACGAAACCAATACCAATTATCCTAAACCCTCCAAAAAAATAAAAGAAAAAATGCCCGTGCCCAGGCAACAGCTCAGCAGATGTGAAATGTGACGACACGACGGGCGAAAAGGAAAAGTGTCCGCAATCGCGCAGTCGAGAGGGGCGAGAAAAAGAAAAACCATTTTGCAAAAAGTAAAAAAGAGAAAAAATAAATAAGAAGCAACAAAAAGTGAGAGGAATATCGGCAGCGACGCTCACGCGTTGCGCCCCCTCTCCACCTTCATTCAAAATAAAAGTGAAAACGTGCAAAATAAATATATACAACAAAAAGAAACAGAAAAGAGACGAAGTTAAGTTACTCCAAACTAAAAAAGAAAGAAAAAAATGTGCGACGCTGCCGCAACAACAATAGCGGCAGTAGGAGCAGCAACTGCTGGTGACACAGCAGCGACAACAACAACCACATCAATGGATGAACAGCAAACGGAACGTCAGCGACAAAGCTGCTGTCGCCTGTGCATTGCGCCCGCCAGCGAATGCATATCGATCATCAATAGTTATGCAGCCGATAAGGAGCCGCTGGCCACAAAAATACATAACTGCGTAAATATCAAGGTGAGTGCGAGCTATAAGTTAGAAGAAGCAATTGCTTGAGGAGGAGGAACAACAACAATAGAGACATACGACAATACGTAATACACACTAACTACTCCACAATCATCGGCAATCGACATCGATTCACACAAATTCAATACAAAAATTCGATACGATTCGATTGCTAGGCAAGTGTTGCCTGCCCTCTGTGTGCTCTGCTCCTCATACCGCAAGCGAAACCGAAATCGTTATACACACACTTGCTCTGCTCTGCTTCCATTCTCCCATTTCCCATTCTGCGCTCTGCTGGATATGGCATTGGCCAGTGTGCCTGCCTGCCTGCCTGGAGCAGAGGCGGTTTGCTCGGCTCGGCTGGCCACACCCGACGCATGCGACACCATCATGGCTCCTCATCCACATCCACTATATGCGTGTGCTTGTGTCCATGTGTGTGTGTGTGTAATCGATAAGTCCATTTCCATCAACACTGCGTCCCGTCCAGCTTTACTCTGCTTCGGCTGCCCAAATAAAAAAAAAAAAGAAAAGTGAGGTTAAATACGAAACCAAAAGTAAAATATGCCTCATCAGACGCGAGCTGCGGCTGCTTTAGCTGCTCTGCTCTGTAGCTGCTGCTTTGGCCCCGTTTGATTGTGCAAGCGCTGCTGCTGCTGACGACGACGACGACGACGACGAGACCGAGCCAAAACGGTTGTTGTGTCGTTCGTTGCCAGCTGCAGCAGCACAGTGCCCTCCCCCTCTTCTCATTCTGTGCCAGTCCCAGTTGCTATCTCAGAGTTGCCACTTTTGCCCGTGAGCAACATCATCATCAGTTTTCTGTTTTGTTGTATTTTTTTCTTTTTTTTTGGAAATGGAAATGGAAACGGAATCGAGAACAGAGCTGCTCCGGGTCTGCGGCTGCTGCTGCTGATTTTGTAGCTCTTGAAGTGCCAAGTCACGATACCCGACAACGACGACTACGACGACGACATCGCCTGTGTTTATTGGTATTGGTGACGCTGTTGTGGTTGTCGCTCTGGCTCGATGGCTGGCGTTGTGCCTGTGGCTCGCTAGCTAGCTGCTGTTGCTTGGCTGGTTTGTCGCTTGCTTCGCTGCTGCTTTTGCTGCCGATGTCGTCGTCGCCGTCGTCATCGGTATTTCGTGTGCTACGTTGGCAGAGTAACCACTGGCAGCTGCTGGCTGGCAGAGCACATAGCATGCCATGGCATGGGATTCGTTTCGCTTTTGCTCCATTCCCAGTGGTGTTTTGTGATTGAGGTTAGAATCGACCGGCAAGCTAAATACTGCTTTTATTTAGCACATATAAATAATGACAACAAACTACTATGCTGCTCATTGTTTATTATTTACAAATTTCGTTTGCCGCTTCTGCTTATTCTTCTTCTGCTTTACGCCACCTTCAATTTTCGTTCGTCTCGTTCTATGCGATTTTTCTTAGCGATGTGCAAAGAAAAACATCGCATTTTAATCGATACCCAATAAAAAAAACATGTAGTATATGTTTATGCAAATTTATTAAATTGCAATACTATTTGGTGTTTACAAAGTGTTATTGTTGTTTTCCATCGCTAAGCACTACGAATGGACAGCACAAAGCGCAGAGAGCAATGAGCGGCGTCTCGGTCTGTTCGAGGCCGCCGAGAGAGCGAGAGAAAAAGAGAGAGCAGGAAAAGACGTGCGTGAGCGTTGTTCGCTGTATATATGTGTGTGTGTGTGGAACCATATGTATGCATGCGTGTGTGTGTGGAGCTTGGGTCGCGCTTGGTTCGTTTCATATCGACAATGTCTGCTCTGCCTGCTGTTGTTGCTGTGCCTGCCCAGCACCAGCAGAGCAAGAGCAATTACGTATAATTTTTGCTTCCATGGAATTTACAGGCGGCAGCCCAACGCGAGAGCTGAAAAACCGCGTCCAAGTCTCGATTTATATCATCATCATCAACTTGAACATAGTCATCGTTGTCGTCGTCGTAGCTGGGCCAGAGTCCAGTCTATTTCCGTTTTACTCCGCTCCCAGACTTTGCCCTCTTTTTGCTTTTTTCGCTTTTCGTTTTTGTTGCTTCATTCGTATTCCATGATGCGGCGGCGGCGATTGCTCTCCTCCAATGATGATGAGAGCGCGACTGGCAAATCTCTTCTTGCGCGCGCGCTCTTCTCGTGTCCTTCACTTTGGGCAACTTGCTGCTCCTCCGTTATATATCCGGTGTGTGGAACACACGAACGAAACAGAACAGAAGAGCAAAAGATGGGGGGAGAGCAAAGAAATGAAAAGTGGCTTCGCTAGCTTCGCTTTGTTCCGCAGACATTCGGTTTATTGATTCTTTTATGTGCGCTGTGGCAACCAGGCACATGAAGAAGAAGAAACAGAAGAGACAGAGGCAGGCAACCAAAACCCAAAACCGAAACCAAACCCAGAGTCGCCCTCGTCGTCATCCACTTTTCGTTGTTGCCTGCTGTTTCTTTCCAAAATGGTTGCCTGCTGCTGCTTCTTTTGGCCTGCGCCCCCGGCAACGACATCATCATCATCGCCATCGTCATCATCATCATCATCATCAACGTTGTCGTCGACGTCGTCGGCACGTTGCTGCTGCGTGTGCTTGGTGCTGGGCGCTGCTCTTTGGTTTCGCTTTGGCTCGATTTCATGGTGAATACACCAGGCAGCAACCAGCAGCTCAACCGATACACACACACATACACATACACAGATAGCCACTCAATTCCATACAACAACAGCAAGAAGAGCGAGCGAACAGCGACCATTTGGTTGGCGTCATCGCTGTGCGGTTCGCTTGTTATCTGGAGGCGGACCACATGCACACACACATACGCATACAGTGCCAGGGCTGGCAGCAGGGCCAGGGCAGCGCAGGGCTGGACAGACAGACAAATACAACAACAAAATGAATGTTCGTTTTTGTTTTGTTGTTGTTGTTGGTGTTGCCTGCTGCAGTTGCCAGTTTTGTGTTGCCTGCATCGAATTTCGGCCATACCAAAAGCCCAACTCCAAGTACATATATGTATAAACTTTCTCTGGTCAGAAAAGCTGTCAGAGGGAGGGAGTAAGCAAGATGAGACTGATAACAGCTTAAAAATTGTACATGCGGCAGAATTTGTATGTGTGTGTGTGAGCGAGGCAGTAGCGATAACTTTATTCGGAGATTTATCGATTGCCGCATGCACTTGACTGCCATTATTGTTATCGTAATTTAATACGAACGGTAAAGATCTGCACTGCTTGCTAATAACAGCAGGATGCAGACGCGCGCACACACACACACACACGTGCGAACGCACACACACGCAGCTGACGGCGACGAATAAGGACACAAAAGCAGATACGGCAATGAAGACAATGCACAGGGGCAGAGCACAAGCAGCAAAGCAACAACAACAATGGCAGAGAATCCGAAACCCGTTCAAGGTCCGAGATCATGCGGCGTTTTGCTTACTGCTCTGCTGCCTGGGATTGTTTTGGGACTGCGAACCTGGACACTAAGATGAGATGAGAGGCTCTTGGAATTCTGGTCAACAGCAGCAGCAGCATCATGATGATTGTTTGCACCTGGCATCAGCGGCAGCTGGATACTGGCAGCTGCCTCTTTTTCTTGTTGCTGCTGTTGTTGTTGCTATTGATGGATGGAAAGATTTCCTTTTCAACTTTCTAAAAAGGCCAGCCCAAAACGTTGCTGTTGTCGCCGCTGCTGCTGCCAAAATGTTAACAAAGCTACATTTATCCAAACAAATACTGAAATATGACTTCTTTTTTCTTTTTATTTTACTTATTTTTGCAATTACATAGAAATTGTTTTGCTTACCTGGTGCAAGCAGTGTACAATATATGTATAAAGCAAGCAGAGTAATGGCAAAACAGTAGAGTTCGCTAGGCACATTTAAAGCCCAAAGCAACAGCAATAATGCTTATTAAAGTTAAATGTATTTATTTCCCTTCCTTTCTTCCTTACCTATTTCCTTTAACTCGTGCACACGTCCCTTGCTCTGTATCCAATTGCGATTTTGCCGCCATCATCGTGGCCACTTGAGAAAGAGATGTGCCCAACAGGACGTCGAATGTGTGCGGGTGTGTGTGTGTCTGTTGAGGAGTTGGGGGCAAGGTGAATGAACAACATATTATCGAAACCCTTCAACGCCAAACTGAGGTGGGGGAGAGAGATACACATTCGTACATACATTTGTATGCTGCTGCGGTATATAGGATGAGAATTTCAGGACTGAAGTGCGTACATAACATATTTGTACATAGAGCATATATGAGTGTGTGTGTGTGTGTGCATCTGTTTGTGTGCTTGGTTGGCCAGCTGTGGGAGAGGGGGTGGTACTGGGGAGAGGCAGCCAAGTAAAAGAGGAGCGGGTGTTGTTGCGCCACGAATTACAAAAGCATAAAAGCTCATGCACGCATAAAGATGCAAAAATAATCAGAACCACAAGCAGTTGCACACACACACACATTCATTCGTCAATTATTTGCATACACATGCATTCACACACGTACACACATGCCACCGAACATCTTCGATTATTGTGTAAGCTGTCAAATGCAGTTTTGCCGGCCCCAAGCAACAACAATTACGATTATTTGCGCTTCTGTTTTGGTCTTAGCGTTCGTTGCTTTTGCTTCTTATTAATGGCAATTTTCCCATACGGCATTGGCCACCATTTTTCTTTTTTTTTTGTATTTGATGGTCATATGTTATCGATATTATGCTTAAGTGTGTGGGTACATTTTTAAATTTCGATACATATGCTACACCAATTTGTTCACAATAATTGTACCAGGACTGCATTTTTCAGATTGAAAGCGAATTTGAAAATGTTGAAACGTATTTTTAAGCCAATTTCAACATAATTGGAGAAACGTATATTGGAAAATTTTAACAATGTACGAAATATTTTATTTCCAATTGGAATATAACTGGAACAACAGTTTAATGTATTGAATGTCGAACAACGTATTTGGCAGTCAATTAAAATTGAAAGCATTTTATTTATTTCAATGAGCGAACTTAATATTGAAATAATTAGCTTAAATTTTCATTAATTAATTCGAAACTCAAGTGGAAATGAATATATATTGCATTACACTTTATACATACATATGTATATAAGTTAATCTCTCTGGCAATTATATTTAAGAGACAGAAGTGAATGCATTTCTTTGCCATGTTTTCACAATAAATACATGCTTATTGAGTATATACATACATACATTTGTGTGTATGTAAATACATAGGTACATACTTTTAATTGAAAAGCCAAAATGGTCCCATGTCACACGCACAATTAAAAGCAAATTATACACAAACACAAAGGCCTAAGGAACTTTGCAACAACAACAACAACAATTAGATGTTTATATACCTAACTAATATGCGTCAGTTAGCAACACATAAGCCAATACATACATAATCACACATGCATATGCATTTACATGGATAGATTGCACACACACACACACACACACTCGTATATATAGAAACACATACATGCGCAAGCAAAGTGCTATCAGGCAAAAGGACATGGGACATTGGACATGCGTTTCAATTGCACTGTTAAGTGTACGTGTGTGTGTGTGTGTGTGTGTGTGTGTGTGGGATGCACATGAGTTGTGCATATAATTATAAGCAGGTCATTGACATTAATAGACTAGTAGTAGACACACACAGGCACACACACATACAGTTGCATTGCAATCTTGTTGGCTATCGACGATGAAGAAAACCTCAAACCGACCTCGTGTTTGGCCAAAGGTGAGAGGGCTTTTCAGATACGGATTCTCTATTGTGGGGTGCGGGACTAAAGACGATGACGATGACTTCTATCTTCAATTTACATAAATGCCGTGCGGCAAAGTCAAAGTTATATATGTATACTATATACACAAACACTTAACTGCCTTAAGTTGGCGAAAATCGTTAGAAATTTCCAACATGGAAATGGGGACATGCAACAAACATTAACGATGCCAATAAAACCTTGTATTTGTTTAATATTTAAGTTTTGCGCTATTCTCTTGTTATTGATTTTATTCTACGCGTTGCGGTTAAGGGGCCTATCGGTTGTGGTTTTTAGTAGCTTGTTCATTTTTGATCAGTGAACTTGGTCTTGGTTCTTTTTGTTCCCTATATTTTTTGTTGATGTTGTTCATCTTTCGTAGTTTATCAAATGATAATAGACAAGCATCGAATGAACAAGAACTGAAGTGAACTAGGATAAAATTGAACTGAACGAAAAAGTACGATTAGCGTGAATTTCTTGTTGTTCTTAGTTCTTTTGCTACTAGTTCTTAGGTTTATCGATTGTTTTTTAGTTTGCTTATCGATTACGGGATCTGTCTTTGCTTAGCAATAACTAATCGTGTTTTGTTTTTTTTCAAATTTCTACGTATTTTTGCAGATCACATCAACGGATCGTTTATCGCTGCACATTTGCCACGCCTGCATCAGTTACTTGAACTCGTGGCAAAGCTTCAAGAATCGCTGCCTCAGTTCACAGACGAAGCAACGCCAATGGCTGGACACGGATCGCAGCAAACAGCAGACGCTACTGGGCTATTTGGATTTAAATCGGGCCGAGAATGGCAGCGTCTCAGTTGAGCAGCAGCAACAACATCAGCAAGCTGGCGAATTGAAAAGCGATTCAGCTGCGGAGAAGGCGTCTGCAAACATTTTGGATGGCATACCATCGCTGAAGAAGCGCAAATCGTTAACAGTCTATGTGAGTCCCAAGCAGCAGCAGCAACTGCAACTGCAACACCAGCAGCAACAACAACAACTGCAAGTGCAACAACAGCAGCATCAGCAACCGCCGCCGCCGCAGGAACTACTGCAAACGACGGCAAGAGCAGCGAGCATGACAATGGCAGCGGCGGCAGAGCAGCCACAGCAAGCATTGCAGACCCTTTTATTGCAGGTGCCCTCAACGTGCAGCACAACAGCGGCAATGGCAACGGCGATAACATCGCAGCAGCAACATCAACAGCAGCAGCATCGCAAGTATCAACAGCAGCAACGTGTCAAGCATCATCATCATAGTTATCAGCCTCACCATCATCAGTTGCAGCTGCAGCAGCGACATCGACGCATTCGCCAGCCGCGGCGTCCAGAGGTGTCATCTCTTGGTGCTCAGCAGCAACGTTTGTCCAAATTGAAGCCGAAAGTCTATTTACCGTTGGATATTGCAGTGCCGCCATTGCCACCGATACCCATACCGATGACCATATCGATACCACCGCTGCCGATAACAACGCCCGTGTTATCGTCATCAACTCTTGCAACTGCTGCATCAGCTGCTGGTGTTGAGGTAGCAGCAACATTGCCCTTGCCATTGCCATTGCCACTGTCGTCGCTGCCCCTTGATTTCAGCCAGTGTAAGAATCCGTCTCAGAAATTGAGCAGCAGCCTCGCTGTGCCAACAACGTCGTCGTCGTCCTCAACGTCGCTGCCACAGCCGCTGCCGCTGCCATCGTCGTCGTCAGTTGCCAGCAATGTTGTCGCTGCGTCTGCCACAAGCACAACATCAACAGCGGCCGTCACGACGGCGACGACGACGCCGCTGCTGATGCCGGTAACGCTGCAGAGCGCCGCCCAGCAACTGCGCTTTTTCCGGCGCTATTCCTATAATGTAATTGTATCGTGCATTCGCAAGCGTCTACATGCCACATGCCACATACACCCGTCTCACTCTCTCTCTTTCTCTTCTTTCAACTTACCTCCCCTGAAAATAATTTGTTTTTGTTTGTTTAGTGATAATAATGCTAATTCATTGATTAACTACTTTGAGAACTTATCGTGTTATCGTTATCGCTATCGTTATACAGCCGCTGCCCGCCGTGCCCATCAAGGATGAGCCGCTGGACGATACGGACGATGACTATCAGATGAAGTGCATTGACGAGTCCGACGACATGATGGATCCCACAATGTTCCTAGAGCGCTCCGAGCACGAAGGCGATGTGCCGCTAATGGTAAGCAAATTCAATTGAGAAACCAATTTTGCAGAGATTCCGATTATCGCAGATTATTGCAACTGAACTATGTTGTAAAAAAAGCTGCAGCCTTCTAGGTCCTACCTTTTAGAAGCTAAAACACAGCTTAGTAAAGGCTTGCAATGAAATAGAATGATTAACGTAGAAATCATTTTTATACCCGCTACCCATAGGGTAGAAGGGTATTATAACTTTGTGCCGGCAGGAAATGTATGTAACAGGTAGAAGGAGGCATCTCCGACCCTATAAAGTATATATATTTTTGATCAGCGTCAACAGCCGAGACGACATAGCCATGTCCGTTTGTCCGTCTGTGTGTCTGTCCGTCCGTCCGTATGAACACCTAGATCTCAGAGACTATAAGAGATAGAGCTATAATTTTTTTTCGACAGCATTTGTTATGTTTGCACGCAGATCAAGTTTGTTTCAAATTTTTGCCACGCCCACTTCCGCCCCCGCAAATTAAAAAAAACGGATAACAACCGTATTTTTAAAGCCAGAGTTGCGAAATTATATATATCTATATACAATAATAACTATAGTAGTTATGATTCCTGAGAATTTGGTTGCGATTAGATAAAAATGTTGGAAGTTATTAAAGAAATACTTTTGTATGGACAAAAACGCCTACTTACTAAGCGTCTTAGTTGCTTTGGCTAACAATCTGGTATATTGTGCCGTCTATGGCATATTTTGAATGCGGTACTATGTCGATATACCAAATATACCATTTGGTATATTTTTAGTATTTTTGCAGTATAATTGGTATATTTTGTGAAAAATACCGCAAAATATATTGTTTTTATTTAAAATGGGTAGCGGGTATCTCACAGTCGAGTACACTCGACTGTAGCTTTCTTACTTGTTAACGATATTATTTAAACTTTCTATAAAAGTAAAGTTACAGCCTCCTTGCTCTTACCTTTTCGGCGCTTAAATGTCGCTTAGTGAAAATTTGCTATGTAAATTAGAATTTGTAATTTGAAATATCGAAAAAAATCTTGAATTACAGCGTTCCTTTTACTTTATTTGCAACCACCTAGCTCAAACCTTTCAGGAATTTGAATTATATGGCGTAAAGACTTTTTTTTACAAGGTGATAGTAATGCTCTTACCATTTTGACAGTGACAATGAATTGTATACATACATACAGCTGTGCCCATTGAAATAGCAGTGCGACAGAGAAAAGACTATGTAACCGTTTTTTTTGGTTATTCCTTTTTGTTAGTTGATCGCTAGCACATTGTTTTTGTAAAATAATGCATAAAGATAAGAAAACAGCAAAAACCCCGTTAGATTTGATCAGTTTTTCTGAAATTTTGATATTTTTACCCAAGTGCACCACTTTTGGGCTGAACATTAGAATAGCAGTTTTTTCTTTTCTTCCACTAAAAAAGCCGAAATTGTTTTTAATTTTAAGAAAAGTGAGTTTAATTTGGTTTATTATTGTAGTTTATACGACAATGCACTATAACTATAAAAAAAAATTTAATTTTAGTGTGTAAAGAACCTAACTGGTCCAATGTAGAGAGGAGGTCCTTTCTTGAGCTTAGGAAGGAGCAAAATTGTATAAAAAAGTTCTGTGTCGCCTAAAATGTTTTACCAAAATGGTTTTCAATGACATAAATTATAAATCAAAGCCTGAAAACCGTGGTGCGATACAAAAAACCACAATTTTAGAGGACCGATGCATAGTGCTCTTCAGCTAAACTAATCCTTTTGCATCCTCTAGGGATATTAAAGCAGGGCTGAGTTGGGGAATCAGTGAAGTGGCTATTGGCCGAAGACTGGTGGATACAAATTTGAATACCCGAAGTCCAGAAAAGGTGCAATTACTTGGTTATAGACATCTCAAAGCGAGGTGGGAGTTTGCCAAGCGCCACTTGAACTGGCCATTTTCCAAATGGCGTAATATCCTTTGGACAAATGCGTCTAAACTGGTGTTAATTATTAGAAAAGTTCAAGACAATATGTCCGTTGACCACCAAACACCTAAAATGACCTAAACCATACCCTTAAGACCGCTAAACATGGTGGTCTTAAAATCACGATATGGGCATGTTTCTCATACAGTGGTGTGAGACCTATAAATATGATCGATGAGATCATAGACCAAGAAATCTTTGAAAATATATTAAGAAACATCATGCTGAAGTATTCTCAGGATGAAATGCCCCTTCAATATGGACTTTTCAGCAGAGCCACGAAACCTAAACACACCGGCCAACTGGTCACGGAGTGGTTTGGTCATGAAAAAACTGATGTAATGCCATGTCAGCACAGTTCCCGGATTTAAATCCGATTGGGAACTGATGGAGGACTTCAAGCATTATGTTGCCAAGAAATCCCCGACATCTAAGCCACACCTTTGACAAGTTGTACAGGAGGTATAGGGCCAGAATCCCTGCAAGCGTTGCGAGGACGTGGTGGACTCCATGCCACGTAGCTGTGAGGCTCTAATAGCCAATAAAGGCTACACAACAAATTATAAGGTCGTATTCAACTCGAAATTTAGAAGGATTAAGTTATTTATAAGATTTTTTGAAATTTATTACATTTTTGTTTTTTCACTGCTATTTCAATGGTCTTCATAATACGGACATTTTCATATGTTAACATCCACATTCGGAAAAATATTGAATTATCCAAAATGAAAAATATGTTTAATTATCGCAAATTAAATATATTAAGCTGTTATAAAAAAATTTTGTCTCGAAGTTGTGTTTATAATAATATTTTTCAACTTTAAATGTGTAGGTCGTCTGCACTGCTATTTCAATGGGCACAGCTGTATGTAGAGTCTCGATTTGGTATAGACATTAATAACTATAGTTTTTAGATTCCTAAAAATTTGGATCAAATATATTTTTTTTTGTTGAATTTTTATTTACAATCTGTCTTAAGAGATCAGATATAAATTGTAGAAAAGTTGAAAAAAAAGCGCACGGATTTTAGTTGCTATGGCTGACAATCTGGTATATTGAGCTTGTAATACTATACCAATATACCAAATACAGTCTTTCGCATGTAAAGTTCTAGTATTTTTGTGGTGTATTAATTTGGTATACTTTAAAATTAATACCACATTGTTTTACTTTCAATTAAAAATAATTAGCGGGTATCTCACAGTCGAGCTTTCTTACTTGATAACTTTATTTATCGATGCTCCCTAGCCATAATAGCTGATATAGATTTACTTGGAACAATTTATAATTCGGACTAAATAATATACTCCTAATTGGAGAGTGTTTGTCATAGATTTGCGCAATTATTTATTGCATAACCAGCAACACTTTTGCCATGGTCTCTGCACAAAAAACTGAACTAGATACTCGAACCAAATTGTATAATCACTAACTTCTCTCTTTTCGCTTTTTTTTTGTCTCTTTCTATGACAGACCTCCGACTATGATTATACGGCGCAGCACGGCGTGACGGCGGCCGTGGCGGCGGCATCACTGCCAGCGAGCGCCGTGGCGAATGTGGCAGCCGCCGGTGACTCGAAGGTGGCCAGCTGCCGGGCGTGCAGTCTGCAGTTCTCGACACGGGCAAATGCGCGCCGGCACGAACGCAATCTGCATCCGAATCTGTTCCAGCTGTCGACCGACTCGCCGAACAATACGCCAATCACAAAGCCAACGCCAGCGCTTGCGGCCGCACTGGAAATTCAACGTGCCGCAGCCGCAGCGGCAGCAACGGCGGAGGCAACAAAGGCGGCAGCCGGTGGCAATATATCGACACAAAAGTATCGCCAAGTGGTGATGAACACGTTCATCAAGTGCGAGAACGGTGGCTATGACTACGACAATCCGGAGCAGTATCAGCAGCTGTTGACGCGCGACAAAGTGGAGTTCATACAGGAGAACAATGAGTTCCTCGAGCAGTACCAGACGATGACGTGTCGCTGTTGCAACAAGTACTTTAGCACGTACAAGAACTTTATGGCTCATGTGCGCAAAAAGTATCCGCTGTTGCCGCGCAATCTGTGCTTCAACTGCCTCAAGATGAACGATTCTAAGGCGTTGTTCATATCGCATCTGAAGAAACGCAACTGCATCAATTTGTATCGTGTGCTCAATGCGTTGCGCGTGAAGCAACCGAATTTTGCGCATGCCAATGCCTCCGGTGTGGTGGCCACCACAGAGATGCCACAACAGCAGCAACAACAACCACAACAACAACAGCAGCAGCAGCAACAACAGTTGGTGCATGACACATCGTCGTCGGAGCGACCAGAGAAATTGCGAGCCAAGGAGTTGCTGGTGAATAAGCTCTACGTGTGCAAACTGTGTCCAAAGGGTTTTCGCACCAAGCACGAGTTTCGCACCCATGTGTATGACAAGCATGCGGATGTGCAGCGCAAGGACAACAATTCGATACAGTGCAGCTTCTGTGGCCTTGACTTTGCCGATCCCGTCGACCGGCGGCGTCACTACAACAACATGGACTGCATTGTCCGGCTGCGCTGCATGACCTGTGATGCCAAACTGGAGACGCATCAGCGTTTCCTCGACCATGTCTATCAGGATCATTTGGGCGGCGTGAGCAGCGACAATGCATCGACAGCGACACAATCCGGCTTGGATCATTCGCCCGGCAAGCGGAGTTTATTCGGCGCCCTCGGTATTGGTGTCAGTCAATCGTCGTCCAACGATGAATCCCGTGGCAGCAGCAGCACCATCAACAATAACAACAATGTGAATAACAACAGCAATCACAACAATACGAATACTGCTGCTTCATCCTTGACTTCGACGCCCGCGAAATCCGTGTCCAATGCAGCGGGTGGCTCCAGCTCTGCTAATCGCAACAGCGGTGGCGTTGGCAGCAGCGCTGGCGGAGATTCGGCGCCCAAATCGCAGTATTTCTCACGCATGCCGCAAGTTTGTCCGATCTGCGGACAACAGTACAACAACTACAACAATGTGCTGCGTCACATGGAGTCAAAGCATCCCAACAAGCTGCCCGAGACGTACAAGTGTGTGCGCTGCGGTCTGGGCTATCCACGCATCTCGTATCTGCGCGAGCACATGATCAATGTGCATGGCGTGGACAAGAATCGTCATTCCGGCGGCTTTGAGTACATCGTGAATGCGGATGCCGTCAAGTTGGCCGATGGCAGCACACCGAATGTGTATACGGGACGCTACGATTATGTGATGAAGGATTTGATGTCCATAACAAATGGTGGGACACTCGGTAATTTTTTAGTCATTTGTCGCAAAACCTCATTGTCCTCCGGCATCCATCATCGTTCAATCAGTCAATCAATCAATCGATCATTCCATGTGTGAAGCGTCCATCAGACATTTGTTGTTGTCCAGCGCAAAAACACGACATCATGTGCTTTACTCCTCCACATTGGCAAGCAAGAAAGTGTTAGAAATGTAGCTGACAGGGAATCGATGTTTACTCGAGCTTTTTCATCCGTCTGCCTGTCTGTCTGCGTGTTTGAAACGCTTCAGTTTAGCCAACTTAAGAGTTAGCTTTGTCAAATTTTCACGGTATGCTCTTGGCATAAAGTAGCTGCTTAAAGTTATATTCGTGCGCGACCACGCTCTTTCAAGGAATGAATATTTGCTTGAATTCCATCCGTCTGCCTGTCTGTCCGCGAGTTTGCAACGCTTAGTCAATTTAAAAGCTAGCGTTTATCAAATTTTCAGAGTTTGTTCTTGCCTTTTCTTATATTGGAGTGTGTCCATAACCGCTCTTTTATGTAACTCAATATTGTTTGGTAAGCAACCTCTATAAACTAAAGGTTATATTTTTTACTTTGTTACATACTTAAGATCTAATTGAAGATCTAAACTCATCGTTTACCCTATTATTATGTAGGAATAATCATCAACTAAAGTTATAGTTAATGTCTAATTATGCTTGCTCTACTAACGCTCAACTGCAAAGTTTTTGTTATGTGTTTCTTACTATTTAAAAAGTGAACTCCAAACTAATGTGCCCCTTTTTTCGCTCTCTCTTGTGTTTTGCAGATGATGACGAGGAAGAAACCGGAAGTCTGGCCAAGAAGATACGTCTCGATGACAGCAGCAACAACAGCAGCATCAACACAAGCATTGCCAACCAGCAAAAGGAGTGCCCCATCTGCAATGCGGTGTTCAGCAACAACATTGGCCTCTCGAATCACATGCGTTCGCATTACACCGCCTCCTCGACGGCGACAAATGCAGCGTTGGCTGCCGCCAATCGCATGACACCCAAATCGCTGACGATAACAGCAACGCCACCGTTGGAAGCAACAGCTGCTGCAAGCACCACCGCATCGCCAGCAACAGTAGCAACAAGTGGAGCAGGTGCAACATCGACGCCAACCGGGGGCAAAGTGCCACCGGCGATGGTGCATCAGACGCCGCAGGAACAGGCCGTGTTTCGGCGCAGTTTAGATCAAGCGGCCGATCGTCGCTTTCGCCGGATGCGTTGTCGCATCTGTCAGCGGCGCTTCAGCTCAAAGAAATCGTATCGCTATCACATGCTGACCGACCATCAGGTGCAGAATGTGCAGTTCATCAAGTGCAAGCTTTGCAACGCTGAATTCGCCTACGAGAAGGGACTGAAGGTGCATCTGTTTAAGGTGCACGGACGTGCGATCAAGGATGAGATGATTGTCAAGGAATTCGAATGCAATGTCTGCTCCACCGTTTACAGTTCAGAGCTGGAGCTGCAGCAGCACAAACGTAGCGTCCACAAGTCATCGACTTCGTCCACGAACACAGCGAAATCGTCGACAACGACAGCCACAACCATCACTGCGCTGAACACATCAAATTCAGCGTCGGCTGTCGATTTGGGTGCGGCAGACACATCGACGGTGCTGCCGCTGTATTGGTATCAATGCAAGTACTGTCCATCCAATTTCAATACCAACAAGAAGCTGGCCATTCACATCAATTCGCACGACGAGTTCGACTCGAATGATTATTCGTGCAAGGACTGCGGCAATGTGTACAGCGGTCGCAAGAGCCTCTGGGTAAGTGACGGGCGGATAAAGGAATGCAAAACAGTAACCTCACATAGCGGCCACTCTGTGTACGGTAGTAAAATGTGCCTAGTGACATGTTGTATCATGCAGTTAAATGCATGTATCATATAACTTCACTTAGTGGCCACTTCAATATGCACTATTATTTTTTTTAAGAGCCACGCACATAAACGTATTTATTTTATTATGCATATATCAACAAAGTGTGACTTAAGAGCCCTTTCACTTAGCGGCCAATTTAATATGCACTTAGCTGCATTTTGTTTCTTCTTGTTTGAGAGCCATAGAAAGTATAATTTAAAATTTTGTATAGTCTTTCACCAATACCAATCGAGGCCGTTAAGCGAAAACTCACTTATTGGTATGTTAATCTCACTTAGTGGCCACACTTAAAAAAAAGTAAAGCATGAAATGGGAAAGTTGTGTTGCTTCCCATTTCAAGTCATCTCGCTTAGCTGCCTCGTTTTGGCAGTTAAGTGAGTTAAGTGTTTAATGCGCTTGTCCCGATTAATTGCATTGTTGTTCCTTGCAGGTTCATCGCTACAAGAAGCATCCGCAGGTGCCGGATCCCGTGGAGTGCACGCTGTGTCGCAAGATGTTCTTCGATCGCCAGATGCTGGACAATCACACGCCCACCTGCAATCGCAAACCCATCACGGCAACCGGCGCCCATCAGCAGGATGGCCAACAGCAGCAGCACAGAGAACAACAGCAACAGCAACGCGGCATCTTTAAGCACAAAACAGGCGACGACGATGACGAGGATGAGGACGATGATCAGCTGCTGCTGCTCGACGATGCTCCTGGCACGCCAGCAACAGCAGCCGCAGCAGCAACATCAGCTGCAACAGCAGCCGGCGATGGCAATGCAACATCGATGGCGGGCATCAAGATACGCATACCGGAGGTGGCATGCACCATTTGTGGGGCACGCTTCACCGACCAGGAGATGTTCAGCAAGCACATACAGAAGCACGAACAGGAATTGTACGTCGACAATCCTTTGGCGGCAATGTTCGACGACGGTCCCGCCGATGCGGGACAATTTCAGGTGGAGCGTCAGAATGAGAACGGGGAATACGCGTGCGATTTGTGCGCCAAGACGTTCCCCCAGGTGATTGCGCTCAAGGTGCATCGCAAGTGGCATTTCAGAGGTGATAGCAAGCAGGTGAGCTTTTTTGGGCTTGTGCAGCGAGGTGAAAAATCTGAGAATAAAAATCATCTTCAAAACGAAGATCCTGTTGAGTAAACTATAAAAAAAATAAGCTTGCTACGTTTGTTGTTTGTTGCCTCCGCACCAGTCGCAAAAAAATAAACGCAAAACAGAATCCATATCTCTATATATATATATATTGAACAACGACACGATCAACAACCATGACAACAGCAGCAACAGTTGCTACTACTTTGACACATGTATTGGCAACTGCTGTTGACTTGTTGTGCTAACCATTTGCAACATTGAAACATTTGTATTAATCTTTGTTTTCACCATTTAGAATCCCATCATCGACGGCGAAGCGACAACGCTGAACAACAGCAGCAGCAGCAACAACAACAACAACAACTCGACGTTGCATCTACGCGAACTGCATGCGGTGGGTCTGATGCCCAACCAGCAGCAGCAACAACAGAAGCAACAGCAGCAGCACCAGCAACAATCGCAGTCCCAGCAGCAACACCAACAATCGTCGAGCCAACAGCAGAGGAGCAAATCGTTGAAACGCAAACGTGAATTGAAGTGTGAATATTGCGCCTCCACCTTCATTAGCAACAACAATCTGCGTCGCCACATGTACGAGCTGCACAAACACGAAGTGAGCAATCTGCCCGAGCCACCAGTAATCGAAGTGGACGCACCGTTGAGTTGCCGACGCTGCGGTGATCTGCAATTCGAGACGAAGGAGGCGTGGATCGAGCATAAGTTGGCCGATGCGAAGGTGGTGCGTCCATTCTGTCCATTCCAGTGGGGCTGTGATCTGTGCGGGGAGTATTTGTCGCGCAAGGAGAAGCTCATCAATCACATCAACAACCATCTCAAGGAGGAGGTGATTGTCCCTGTTGCGGTGGCCGCCAGCCAGAAGCTAGCGACTGCAGCAGCAACCACTGCGAAAGCAGCAACAGCAACAGAAGAAGCTACAGCGGCAACAACAACAGCAGCAGCAGTAGCAACCACAAAGGCAGCAACAACAGTTCCAGCGGCAACTGAAGCGGCGAAAGTTAAATTGAAGGTTAAGAGCGAGACTTCGAGAAGAGAGCTGGAAGGTGGCAAGCAGGCGGCAGAAGGGGAAGGTGGTGGGGAGGAGGAAGATAGTGAGCTCGAGGATGACAGCGATGATAGCGACGATGATGATGATGATGATGATAGCACGAGTGACGATGACGATGAGGATGATGATGATGTTGACGACGAAGAAGAAGACGATGTGGTTGAAGTCGAGCAACAACAACACAATAATAACAATAACAATAATAATAATAGTAGTAACAACAATAATAACAACAGTGCCGACGCCTTGGATGAGGATGATCTTATTGAAGAGGTCATTGAGGAGATCGATGACGATGTGGAAGAGTTGCCAGTGGAGCAAGTCGATCAGGGTAAAGGTAAAGCAGCAGCAACAACAACAACGACGACGACGAAACGTCCAAACTTTGCCTACAATCAAAGTCAGGCAAAGTTGAATGGCAACAGCGGCAACAGGAAGCAGGCGACGCACAGTTCGGAGGATGATGAAGTGGAAGACGTCGATGACGATGATGATGATGATGTGGAAATGGACGAGGAAATGGAGGAGGAGGAAGGTGGCGTGAGTGTCGCCGTAGTGGGCGAAGGCATGACCATTGATGATATTATCGAGGAGGATGATGGCGAGGATGATGACGATGAGGATGTCGATGATGATGGGCATGGACAACATTTGGTTGGTGAACATGTGGTGGCCGAGGACGACGACGACGATGATGATGATGTTGACGATCGCGACGACGATGATGACGATGTGGATGATGTCGATGATGAGGATGACGATGTGGATGATGTCGACGATGTGGATGATGTCGACGAAGATGATGATATGGATGAGGATGACTTTGATGATGAGCAGCAGCAGCAACAGCAGCAACGTAGGAGTGTCGGCAGTATCGTTGCTGAAGAAGACGAAGACGACAACGATGATGATGATGACGATGACGTTGCGAATACAGAGCAACGTCGACGTCAGCGTCATCAGGGACGTGGTCGTCGTCATGATGAAGATGATGATGAAGATGAAGATGATGTGATGGATGGCGATGGCAATGGCGGTACATCGTCGTCGTCATCGGAGAGCGAGTCGACAACGTCGCGATCAACTGGTGAGCGGCGCAATAAAAGCAAATCTGTAGTTGCATCATCAGCGGCATCAGCGGCCGCTGCTGATCACACTAATTCCAGCTATACGTGCGATCTATGTCAACTTTGTTTCGATTCCCAGGAGCAGCTGCAGACACACATTAAAAGTCATTTCCTCAACGGGCCAACAACGACAACCGGCAGCAGCAGCGGCGGCAGCAGCAGCAGTGCAGCTAGCCGAAGCAGCCAAAGCAGCAGCCGCAGCAGAAGTAGCACAACAAATAACAACAACAACAATAGCAACAACAATCACAACCATAAAAGCAAAACCAAAAAGGAGACTGCAACAGCAGCAGCGACGGCGACGTCAGCGGCAGCAGCAGCGACAGCGGCGGCGACGACGGAAGCTGGCGCGAGCTTGAACTGAGCTTCAAAATGTACAAAATTTAACCACAGAAAATACCACACATGAAAACACAGCACACCAACAAATGCACCACACCACACACCTCACACACACAAAAGCAAAGCGCATTCCATCAACACACACAAACACACAGAGATATCGTCTATGATGCATTTACGCCTGCGCGTAATTGCAAGGCCCACACTCACGCACACAGACACACACACTGGTACGCACGCATGTATAAATCAAAGTGCGTGGGTGTGTGTGTGTGTGCGTGTGTTTGAATTTTTTTTCTTATTGCTAATTGTAGTTGTTAATAAGCACACAAACACACACACGTATATATAGTGAATATATATTAAATATGTATGAATATGTATGCAACTTATGAATTACGATGAAGTCAACATCATTTTTTTTTTTTTTTTTTTTTTGCAAAAAATGTTCAATTTAGAGCAACGCCAGTTATATTGAGTTTTAAGGTTATATAAGTCAACACAAAGAAAAAAAGTTAATTACATACATATGCATACATAGAAAATCATACATAGAATGAATACAGTAAGAGAACAACATATTTAAGAGGTTATGTGAATTAATTAATTAAATCTTTAACATTGCGTCAAGGCACCAAAGCAACAACAAACTGTAGAAGATGAAGAAGCAGACGATGATGAAGATGAAAAAGAAGCAGCCAATAGCAACTGAAGCTGTGGCTGCAGCAAACGAATTAAGCGAAAAATTTACGTTTATTATTATCTGTATTGATACTATTTTATACATATAATATATATTTTTTATTAATAACATTTCCTGCCGTTTTCAAAAGCGATCGTTTAAAAACTAATGCGTAGTTCACTAAAACTTATTCCAAACAAGAAAAATGTCAGGTTATCCTTCCTTTTTTTTATTATTTGTGTCTTTGGACAGTAAATTTTACATTTATGATTTTTGTTGATTATGGCCAACTCTTTCGACTCGCATAGTTTTTAGTTGACAAATGAAACAAAAACAAAAAAAAAACGTAGTTTTAACAAAATGCGCCAAACATGAATAAGAATACAAACCCAATGAAACAATACACACTCTGGCAAGACACCTTTTCATTTTCCGACTGGGTGTTGCGTGTACTGAAACATTATTTTTGCCATACACACAAACAAACATATGCACTCGAAAACACAGCACCCGCAGCATTAGCACTTTGACCCCCATATATAAATATATATATATAAATTTAGTATGTAATCTGTATATTAATTATTTATATGATAATGCATTTTCACACAAAAACACACACACAAAAAAAATCGTTTCATGCTGCATTAAAATCGTATGTATGAGTAAAACATTTAAAAAAGAGGAACACATAAACGAAAGAAAAAATTATGAATAAATAGTGCATACTGCGCATATGTTAATTACGCCTACAAATTAATTATTGCGATTGCGGACATACCTTTTACTTGTATAACTAATTTAAGGTTTGTGTATGTAATTGGAAACTAGCTTAAAAATCAGATTCATATAATAATAATAATAAAACACACATGAATGCAAACAATACACATATGCAGATAGCATATGTATGTCTAATTGAATACCATGAACAAATTGTTTTTACTTAGAGTGTAAATTTCAAAATATGTACTCTAGCGCCAATTGTCGATAACAGCCTGAATGTATCGCTGCAGTAAACTATCGATTTATGTACAACATACCAAAGTAGTACAAAGAATTTTTGTTGGTATGTCGATAATTCAAATTGTAGGGCGCCAAAGTTCCAGTGTACCAAAGGATTTCGAAGTTGATAACAACAATTAATAAATTATTTTGCAGAGTTCAGGATTTATTTGCACAAGCATTATTTAACAAAATATCAATGCACATTCACTCATATCGAATTGCCTTAATAATAAACTGATTTGTTGTTAGCCGTGTTTGGCAGAGAGGCACAAAAAGTTTTAATTGTTTTTAAGTTTTGTTAAATATTAATAAATACTTTAATGTATGTGTGGGGCAGATATATATAAAGTTAGCTCAATTAGCTTGATTTGGTCTAGTTTCGTTGAGGTGACAATTGATTGAATGTCAAAAAACGTTGTTGTTGTCAGGTGGATTTCAAGACGAATCGAATAATTATATCATTATATCAAACAAAACAAAAATCAAAAAAAGGAAAAACAAGAAATGTACAAATTACTCAATGATAACAAGTAAATGAAATAGGACACAGCCAACGACAATGCCATGCAATACATACAAATATAGAATCTAAGTGTGTTGTATTCTGTTGACATAGGACATACTTTACATATAAATTATTATTCTTAAACAAGATACTACTAAGGCTAAAAAAAATTGGTGCGTGGGCGAGTCGCAGAAACAGCATTGCCAAAAATACTATCATGTCAAATCCGTTGCCTCTAGGAGTACTGCGTGTGTGGATTCACGTTAATCATCTCCATGTTGCTGCTAATTCGAGAAAGGAAATCGGATCGATTAGTTTTGGTTGTTGAAAGTGGAAAATATAGACTATGAAAACATAAATAAGAGTACGACACGTTGATGATTAAATACCCTCGCAGAGAGATACAATAATTAGTATAGGATATAGTTAATTAATTAGTTAAAAAATATGGCGGATAGATTTAGTAAATTGCACTTTATGTCAAAGAATTTGATTTGGTCTTTAGGTGGACACAATTATAATATTCTCTGCTAGGGCATTCTGATTAGAAATATAATCGTAACTGGCCGTTGATAAGCCCCATGAAGTGTATAATGATTTGATTATTATATACTTATCGCGCACCAAAGTTAGTTTTTCTATTTTGACAGCCAAGTTTGTTGGATGGGAACTTGATGAGTACATGTGCTTCAACTAAATTCAACGCTACAATGATGAAGTTGGGCGGGAATGGAAAATGTACAAGTGGATATTTTAGATAATGAGAGATGATTATTTATAGTAAATGGTTGAATGGAATGGATGAAGGCTTAACGAAAACGAAGGCATTGAAAACTGAACTGACCTGCGGCTGCAACGCATGTGAATAAAGAGCAGCGCCAGTCCAAGTGTCACACAAATGGCGCCCACAACGATGTAGGCAATGCCTAGGAATGGATTCTTGCCGCCCAGCACTGAGGTGGTCGACAGAATCATTCGTTTGGTGCCATCAAATGAAACAACCGGATAATCTAAAAGCAAACAAACATATTACAAATCAATCAAGAATGATTTCTCCATCACTTACTGTAGGTAATGTGCAGCGTGTAATTGCCAGCCTTAAGACCCTTGGCATATTCGGGAACTGTTTGGTTCAAGCGACGATACAATTTGCGGAAACTGGGCAGGGCTGCCGTGCGCATCCAAACAATAAGATCTTCATTTTGGAAGCCATTGTTGTCGGGATTCAATGGATCCAAATCAGCAAGACCGGTTTGCCAGAACAATGGTTTCGCAAATCCCTCTAAGGACTTGTTCAAGTTACCCTCCGGATTGCGGAACTTGACGCGCTTATCCGATGGCCAGGCAATTCCCGTGTTAAATAATTTGATGGGCTCATTGTTTAGGCTTAGAGTCAGTGAGTCTATAAAAGCAACGAATTGAAAGCAGTGATTTAGTTAGTTCAGTGATAAGACACAAGCCGAGGCAAAGACACTAAACAAACACAACAAATAGCAGTTCTTCCATAAAATATGAAGGTGAGTTACCATTGAACAGGGAATTGGCAATGGCACCGCATGGCGCAATGGGCGTGCCATCGTCCGTGTAGGCAAACGGTGTGCAATCCGAATTCGGTGTTAACGAGAGGCGTCCGAGCAGCTGCTCATCGTCACGCGACTTCACATAGCGTCGATGGTTCTGATAGTAATTAGTCAGACCATAATACATGTACACATCGCCCTATTTCCAACAATAAAAACAACAACAAGAACAAAAATCAATTATTAAATGCCAATGTCAATTATTGAACAGCACACACTCACATTAAAGTCGACGGGCAGATGCACGTTCTCCTCGCAGAGGCAACGTCCGCCTGTGTTGTTCTTGAGAAAATCAGCGCAGGTTTGATTGCCCCCAATCTGTTTGCATTGCGTGTAATCGACAATCACCTCGTTGGCCGTATTGGAAAAGTGCAGCAGCACCACTCCAATGGGTATGAAGAGAATGCCAATCACAAAGAACGTTGGCAGCACTGTTCTCGCTGTTAACACTGGCTGCCAGGCGGGCAGACGTTGCTGCTTGAAGGCCGAATCTGTGATAAGAAGGAATTAGGATAATGAGTGATGACAGCACTAATGGATACTAATTGTGTTGGCAGCATTGGGTTAAGCTGTGATTCATGCAAGACAAGCCTGTTTAATATCGATTGCCCTCTTGATATTTTAACTGCATTAGTCATTCTCCAATTTCTTATCACAAACACACGCACAAAGCCACAAACAACTTGTTAGTGTTACTGTTACTGTGTATGTGTGTGTTTGTGTTGGGTGCTTTTGTGTACACCACACAAGAGTATTGAAACTCATTGGATTTTCACCTGAAGGTCGCTTTGACTTCGAGGCTGCGTTTTCCTCATTTCCCACATTTTGCGTAGACATCGCGATTGCGTTTTAACAACAAGAACAACAACAGGCGGCTCCACGTCCTGCGACGAAGACCAGGCGAGGATTAACGAGAAAACGTAAAACTGGACTGAACGTCGCAATTACGCTTAGCCAAATACGTAAATAATACATGAAATTTCGCGATATCAGAGCTGCTAATCGATATATAGTTTTAATCATCGTTCGATAGCACCAAAGCATCAACAGCAATAAAATACCAAAAATAATTATTGTATTCCACAACTGAATTACACATATCGCAGAATTAAACAAAGAATCATTGCAAATGTACAAATTAACCAACAAGTCGCATAAATAATAATAATAAAACAAATTAGAGACTCAAATTAGAATCACTCATCGATAAGTCAGTTAATTTTACGATTTTAAAGAGTTGCCCATGGAAATGATGTCCCCCGTTACAAAAATATTCCCCATATGTTATTTGCATAACAAAATTAATTGTTGTTTTTAAATTTTTTAAGTTTTACGGCACAATTTCGATTATAACTATATTTGGCCGTTAAAATGCGCTGCAGCTAGAAGTTATGGAATTGATATATTTGTCGACTTTAAATAGTATATTCTGTCAATTTCAATTGCGGTCACACTGCTAGCGGCAGCGGCGTTTTCGGTGGGTCAAAACAACAAAGCATAGGGAAACAAGAAAACGAAGAAAAAAAGAAACAACAAAGAAAACGCAAAAAGAAAAGAAAACGGCAACGGCGACGACGACGGCGAAGAACGTGAGGCAAACAACGAAATTCAAACGCATTTATTATTTTGCGCTGTACTGATACGCAGCACATACTCTACTATTTGCTCAGGGATCCATATTTAAAGACACACAACTGTGTTCAAAATAAGCAAAAACAACACAACACACAGGAAAACATACATAGAACATATATAAACAAAACGCCGCCGCCAGCAAAAAACGCTACCGCGATGAAAATTACTGTGACCACCACCGATGATAAGATATTCTTTCTCGATGTCGCCGAGGATTTGGAGCTGGAAAATCTAAAGGCCTTGTGTGCGATGGAAATTGGCGCAGAGGTCAGTCAAATTATGTTGCTATTCAACGGTCGCGAATTAAACAACGATAAGCAGTCTTTGCAACAGTTTGGAGTCCGAGATGGCGATTGCGTTGTGTTAGAGCGACGCCGGATCAATCAGCATAATCCCAATCCCAATCGTACAGGTGAGTGCAAAGTTCTTGAGCGCGCATTTAAAACTGGGTCATTGCTCCTTATGCTAGCCAAGTTTTTGGTGGTGCATCATCAGCATCATGGAAAAAATCTGCGAAAGAATTCATACATTTTAAAAATAAATACAGTACACACTTCTTCAGCAATCGCTATACTACAAAGAAGCGCTGTGTGTGCATGTGTGTGTACTGCGTTTTTTTGTTTTTGTATTTCGCACATTCCATTCAATCCAAATGGTAAGCGAAAGTCAAAAAGTAAGCAAAGCAAAGTAAAGCACGACAAACACATACATATGTACATGTATATACATGCATATGCACTTGCAAAGTGTTGATCTGATTTTGATAATTCACTACGCAACTCTATTATCGACATGCATGTGCATCATGAGTGTGCACGCATATGCAGGTAATCGAACTCAATGCATGTGTGTGAGTGTGTATGTTCATTCGCATGGATACGCCGACGCAAACGCCTTCGGTGACCCCCAGTGTTGCCAGAGTCGCTTTTTTCCCGTCAAAACTGGCTTTTTTCAAATGCCATTTGCTAGAAAAAATTGCAAACAGCGGGCAGCGGGAATTCTGGCTTTTTTTTTACTTAAATGCTTTTTTTAGATTTCTTTTATTTGCCTAAAATTATGGAACAATATTTGCTGTAGCTGTTCTGTCGATGCTTGCCAACATTTTTAGTGATAAATCGATTGTATAGTGTTGTTAAGCAATGCCAAAGAACACGCCAATTCTCATCGTAGCGTCACTAAAGGCAAAAGGGCGACACGGATAACAGTTACTGCAAATGTACAATCACACCAAAACTCTCTGATTTGCGCGCCAATGTTTTAACCAAAAAAAATAAAAGTGCTAGGGACGCCTTTATGCAAACAAACCAAATAGATTTTGTAACTGTGATGTTCAAGACGATGGAGCAAGAAGCAGTGCTATGTCTTTTTGTGGCCGAGCATACATTGTTGGTTCAATTGGATCATTTAGGAAACCTAGTTGTTAAATAATTTGAAGACATCAGCGCTATTTGTTTTTCTACTCGTTGTTTTCTACTTAAAATGAAATTCATTTTATTCTAAATCATGCATTGTCAATTATGGCTTGCGTAGACTTGACAAATATATAACCTTCCTAATACATTCCTAAAAATGATAGAAAAACTGGATGAACATATGACAATAAAAATAAGAAGAATGAGGATACTTTTAATGAAATTCTCTAAATATTGTGAATATTAGAGCAGCTGCTGTACAAATTCTATATATATGTTTCAATATAACCGATTTTGTAAGCTCACCCTGTGAAAAATATAGAGAATCCAATGAATTGAAAAATCAGCTTTTTTATACCTTTTTTTCTAATTTTTCAGCTTTTTTGCATCGTTCTTCCCGTCAAAAACAGCTTTTATTTCTCAACAAACTTTGGCAACACTGGTGACCCCCCATGCACGATTGGCCTTGTCTAACACGCACACAAACACCCATGCATATCTGCATATAGTATGTGTGTATGTGTAGCATGTATGCAAGTGTGGGTCATTATACATTGTCCGAATGCTTTAATTTATTTTTTATTTCATTTATTTTTTGCGTGGGAGCGCGCAATTTTTTTCGGTGAGGTATTTGTCTTGCGATTTTATACGTATCTACATATATACCTGAGAGTTCAGAGGGAGCAGATAATAAAGAGCTACAGCTCATATATAGACATATGTACATATGTAATTACTTTGCACTTAAAACAAAGTTGTTGAAAGCTTCTGGAAACTTCTTTTGAAATTAAAGCTTCTCAAAGCTTCACGCATGTTTTTAAACTTAGTAATCAATGCAATGCCCAAGTATTACATCAAAACTATATTATGCTGCATTAGGAACGATTGGTGAAATTATAAACATTATTTCCCAAGATTGTGATAAATGAAATAGCAGCAAAGACGAATTGATTATGTTTATACATTTTATTGATTAACAAGTCTTATGCACATCTTCAAAAAGAAATAAATAAATAAACTAGCCAGCTGCTAATCTTTGAGTGACATAAAATTCTTAACTGAATCATCAGCATGATGTATAATTTTGATACCCGGAAGAACTGTATAGTAATAGGGTATATACAAACTTCAGACTTTAACTTAATATAAAGTATAATGTTGTTCAACCAGTCTGATATGTCATGAAGAATACAATTTTGGATAAGGATAATTTTTACATTTTACCACAAACTAAATCCATCCTTTTTGAAATTAAAATATTCTCACGTAATTAAAAAAAAGTTATCGGGTAACTCGCAGTCGAGTTTACTTGCAAAAATCTGCCCTGTCAGCGAGAGCAAAGTGGAATCAAGCGAACAGCTTCGTTTGTCATCAACCTGCCACTTATCTTATCTCTGTTTTACAGCTGCAACGAATGCAACAATTCCATCGATTAGCAATTTGGACTTTAGCGGCATCGCGGTGCCGGGCTCGAGCGGCACGGGCAACAGTCCGCCGACACAGACAGCATCGGCAGGCAGCGGCATCGGCATTGGCAGCAACAGTTTGCAACAGCAGCTGGAGCAGCACTTGCAGCAACAGCAGCTGACGGACATCCCCATGACAGATGACTTCAATGTGAACCTCGACGATGATCCGGCAACGGTGCGCGAAGTGTTTCTCTCGAATCCGGAAGCATTGTCGCTGCTGCGACAGTACAATACACCACTGGCCGAAGCCTTGGATTCGGGTGATCTGGAGACATTCAAGCGTGTGCTGCGCGAGAATATCACGGAGCGAAAGCGTCGCAACGATCAGCGTCTGCGTATGCTGAATGCGGATCCGTTCGATGAGGAGACACAGCGTCTCATTGCCGAGGAGATCAAGCAGAAGAACATTCAGGACAACATGGCCGCTGCCATCGAATACAATCCCGAAATCTTCGGCACAGTCACCATGCTGTAAGTTAAACTATTTCTTAACTTAAGTATCCATGTCCATTCAACTCTTTTTTGCTTTTCAGTTACATCAACTGCAAGGTGAACGGTGTGCCCGTCAAGGCGTTCGTTGACTCCGGCGCCCAGACGACAATCATGAGCAAGGATTGCGCTGAACGCTGTCATGTGAATCGCTTGATCGACACACGCTGGAACGGTGTAGCTAAGGGCGTCGGTACACAGCCGATTTTGGGACGCATTCACATGGTGCAGCTGCAGATCGAGAACGATCATCTGACCTCCAGTTTCACGGTGCTGGGGCAACAGCCCATGGACATGTTGTTGGGCCTCGACATGCTCAAGCGGCATCAGGTGTGTTATATAAATTAAATCCATTAAGTGTACTAATTTTTAAGACTTATTTCAAATAGTTCCCTCTGTCTCTTTCTCTGCCATTCTGTCGGTCTCTTTTGCAAATGTAACCGTTCACTAATCTGCCATCTCTTTCTATTTGAACAGTGCCTTATTGACTTGCAGCGCAATCTATTGATCATTGGCACCACGGGCACTTCAACGCCATTTCTGCCGGAGAGCGAGCTTCCGCCCTGCGCCCGCCTCACTGGCAATCCGGAGGACAACGAGCAACAGGCCATTGCCGAGGCCATCGAGCAGAGCAAGCGAGAAAGTGGCGGCGCAGCAGGAGCAAGCACAAGTCAAGCGAGCGGCAGCAGTGGAAGTACGACGGGTTTCAATGCCAGCAACATTAATTCGATACAACCGCTGGATCGTTTCACGGAGCAGGATGTAAGTGATCTGATGGCATTGGGTTTTCCGCGCAGCGATGTCCTCACGGTGCTGAGATTGTGCAATGGGAACAAGGCGATTGCTAGCTCGATGCTGGTTAGCCGCAATGCTGCTGCCGGTGGCGCTGGATTCAGCTGAACGCTGCTCTGGCCAGCAGTTGCTGCTTCAACAACAACCACAACAACAACACCACCTCCTTCTGCTTCTCCTACAATGGTCTGGGATCAATCAAAACCATTTTGCAATACAACAACACTAGAAACTCATCAATAACAATATCGATGTCGTTGCCGATTCCGATTCCGATGTGTTTAACAAACAAATCAAGAAAAAAAAAAAAAAAAAACAACAAAATTAAGGTGCAAAAAATCATTTTTAATTTAGACAAATTTTTTGTAAACTAAACGAATTCTTTTTTAAATACCTTCTCCCTTGATTTTGTTTTCGTTTAATTGTACAATAGTTAATTAATGCTATGCGCAAGAGATCCCAAAGAAACCCCACAAAAAAAAAAAAAAAAAAAACAATCGAAGCAAATCAGGCCCTCAAATTTCTTTTTTAATTAATGACATCAAGGTAATTGATCTTTTTTCTAGCCTTAAATTGTTCTTAACGAAATCCGATTTCGAATTTTTGTGTGTGAAATGGAAAAACGACGAAAACACTGCAATAAAAACCGTCTATGCTTGAATAGCCGCTTTGCAACGAATTACGAACCATCATCGCATAATGCCAGAAGACATTATAAAACACAACATAATATATGTATACAACATACACACATACACACAACATAATATATACACACAGCTACACTAATTATACACGTTTTGGTATATAATAATTATACAATTTGAACTAGTATTAAGCATAAAAACAAAACCAATGTAATGTATGTACGAAGTGAAATGGTTAAATAAAACGAGACTTGTTTTGGATTGGATGCGCCTAGAGATCAATTAATAATAATAACTATAGTATTTATAATTCATGAAAATTTGGTTGCGATCAAACAAAAATTATCGAAGTTATTTAAGAAATACTTTTGCATGGGCAAAAACGCCTATTTACTAAGAGTCTTAGGCTGCAAACAGAGTGCGCGCTGAGACGAAGACGAAGATGAAGACGAAGACGAAGACGAAAAACAGTGCAGAGCAATTCATATGAATTCGCTCGCCCGCAAACAGAGTGCGCGCAAAGCCGAAGACGAAGATGAAGACGAAACGCAAGCAATTCGCTTCAAACGGTGCAGTACTGTTTTTGAAGACGAATCGCTTGCTATTTTGCCTTAGTAGCTTCGACTGACAATACTATATCAATATACCAATTATAGTCATTGGCATATTTTTGTACTTTTGGGGCAATTAATTTGGTATATTTTAAAATTAATGCCAGACTTTTTTTGATTTTATTAACATTGGGTAGCGGGTATTTCATAGTCGAGCACACTCGTCTGTAGCCCTCTTGTTAATGTTCTCCCCTCTTTTCACAGAGGGGTTCTTGAGTGATCAATTATAATAATTTTCCTAAGATTATCTGCGAGCTGACTTTTGAAACCTTTAATTAAAAAATATTAAAGTTTCTCCTCAAAAATATTGTTTTTAAAAAAATTATTTAAAATTCGAGCAGATTTCCCAAAATTATTTGTAAAATGTTCCTTATTAATATTTAAAATCAAATGTCCAATAATTGTAATAACTTCTGTTTGCTGCGACGCAAGTTGTTTTTAAAATTGTATTTATTATATTATAATGATTTAGTTATAAATGTATAAACCATATATATGTAGCATTTTGTATGTATTTACATACGCGGACCTTCTCAATACCGTCATTGCAGCCAGGAAGCAAAAGTTCTTCAGTAATATATATAATAAAAAAAATTAAATAAAGTTTCTGTTTTTTCTTTTGTCTATTGTTGTTACTTGTTGTTGCTTCACACACACATTCTCAATACACACGCACGCGTGTTAAACATACATAGATGATGTATATATTTATATAAATTACAGTTGCTGATCTTGGTGTTGTTATTGTTGTAGCTGTTTTTGTTGTTTAAAGATTGTTTGTTGTTCATCTTGTTTACTCCTCATCTTCATCATCCTCGTCATCGTCGTCGTTGGCACGCGAGTTTTTGTGATTGAACTCCTTCTCGGGATCAAACTGCATGCCCTCCTGATCGGCGGCATCCTCCTCATCATCATCGCCAGCCACCTGAGCGTTCTCGGCCTCGGCGCGCTCCAGACGACGCGCCAGATCCGCCTCATCGATGGCGGTGACCAGTTTGGGTGCCATGATCACCTTGAACTCGCCCTCGAATTCGGTAATCTTGGCACGTATGCTCTCGATTGCCACCTCCAATGCCTTGAGACCATCTGTCTTCTTTGTGGTCGATGTGGTCATCACATAGCTAACCGGAAAATAAACTATTAATACAAAGAATACAAGCCAAACGCTGTTTGTCAGGCAACTTACAGAGGAGGCGCGATTAGATTGATGCGGATGGGCAGCTCCTCAGTGCTCAGCTCGAGACCCTTGCTCAGCGATGCTTTGACAGCATCGATGCCCTCATAACCATAACAGGAGCATTCAATATCAGCACGAATTTTGACAGTTGGCGAAACCAGTTTACGTTTGATGTTGCTCAACAGCACCTCTTTGGTCTCGGCATCCAGATTGCATTCATCGAACACTGATGGATCCGTCACCGATTGCTTAAAGATGTCATAGGCCACAGTTTTGCTGTTGTATTTCTTTTCAAAATACCATGCTGTCTTTTGATACAGCTCCTCCAGCTTTTCGCTGCTGTCGTAGCCCAGAATGTCGGCCACATGCCGCAACAGTGAATTAATGGCCTTTGCCTTGGCGAAGCGTTCGGTGCACTTTTCCACGTCTTCGGGCGACACACGACGCTTGGACAGATCAATGTAGCCCTTCTCTTTGTCCACACGTATAACGACGACGGGCTCTGTTTTGCCCACACGAATCAATTTGTTGATGGAGCGTATGCGACGACGTGACAACTCAGACAGCAAGATCATGCCCTCAATGTTGTTGTATTCCAATAAATGCACGTAAGCTCCCATTTCGGCAATGGAGAGCACGTTGACCATGACGACATCTTCGATCTCTGGATATCTTTCGTTGTAGAAACGCGAGGTTAATGCCATTTTCACTGTTTGCGTGTTTTAACACACTTTATCGACGCGATTTTAATTTGAACAAACTGAGAGAAAATGCCAACAAAAAAAATTGCAGCAAAAACGTGTACAATTCTGCCGAACTGTGGCGTAAGAAGAAGAAGCACAGCGGCAGCGGCAACAGAACAGTGTTGCTTAACGATGACACCTGCAGCGAATTGAGTGCCGGTCAACTGCTATCGATGTAATCGATGACTAATCTTTATTGCTAGCATGTCAAATCTCTTAATATACAACTTTACATTATTTGCTATTTTTAAGAAAAAAATATTTTTGAAAATACATTTACACTGATTTAGACATAGTTTACTGCGGCACATTATTGATTATTCGCCATATCGATATATTATATGCAGTGCTGGACAATGGAAATATATTGTTAGATACGGCGAATTGGTCAGTGTTGCCTCTTATCTGCATCTGGGCGTGATTTAAAGTAATGCAAATATTTTTGCAATATATAATGACAGTGGCAACATAAAAATTCCCTTATTTTTGTTTTGCTGTATTATTGCGATGGTGGGATTACAATATTTGAGCATTACAAATTTATTGGCTTAGAATTTCCGCGGGCCGCAAGCATTTTTTGGTTTTTTTCGTGAATTAGTGTGTACACACTGAAGCGCGTGCACACGGCGACAATCGTGGTAGTCTGTCTGCGGATTGCAGCGAATTCGCTCATTTGAAAAAAATAAAACATGGCTGGAAGAGGTGGTTATGAACACGCTAGGTAAATATTATTAAATAATTTAAGTACTGTGCATGCCAGCTCGCCGAAATTGTGTGAAATCGTTGCGTATGTGAACGACGCTCGCGTGTGCCCCCAAAAAGTTAGTGCAAAAGTGCTTCAATGTATAATAATGCACGCGGTTTAAGCAAAAGTCAACCAATACACACGCACACACTTACTCACGCACACACACAAAGGTACACACGCGCAAACCCTAAAATCTACAAGCATACACACACACATGTATGTACGTGCGTGTGAGTGCGCGCAAGTGTGCGTGTTTTTTTTCTACATTACTTTTTCTTTGCGATATTTCGTTTTGGTTTTTTCGGACAATTTGCTGCGCCGTCGAGCGTCGCTGCTGGCGTCCGTCTTGCCAAAGCCAACTAAGAAAAGCAGCCGCAGCGGCGGCAGCGACACAACAGCAACGCCGCCGCCGCCTTCGAGGGTTATGGGCAGCTCACAATAGAGGAGACAACAAAAAGAAAAAATCTCGAGGCGAACTTCTAAAAACGTTTTGGTTGTTTCCCCCCGCTTTTATTTTGATATATTTTTTAAAAGCGCGCGCTTTTTTTTTGTTATTATTTGTATTGGCTGCGTTGTCTCTTTATTTACAAGACGATGTTTGTTTGGTTTGTAATTTGAGCGGCAACTGTTTTTGTTTTTCGGTCACACGTGCGGCCGGCTTCTGCTTCTTCTTGTTATTGTTTTTCTCCACTAACCTCATTTGTTGTGTTTTGTGTGTTTCCAGAGGAGGATTTGGAGGTGAACGTCATGGGAGGCAACTGCCAACGGAACCGCCTTTTATTGCGTACGTCGGCAATCTGCCGCAAGGTCTCGTCCAGGGCGATGTCACCAAAATATTCAAAGACTTTGAGGTGAAGAACGTGCGGCTGGTGAAGGATCGCGAAACGGATCAGTTCAAGGGCTTCTGTTATGTAGAGTTCGAGACGCTCGATAATCTAGAGCGTGCGCTCGAATGCGATGGACGCATCAAACTTGATGATTTGTCGGCACCGCTGCGCATCGATATTGCGGATCGTAGGAAAAATGAGCGGTAAGTGCGGCATTTGAATGAAAATACTTGTAGATTCCTAACTAATTCGTCCCCATTGTTTTTTTTTTATTATAGCCCTGGTGGCGGCGGCATTGGCGGTGGCAATGGAGGCGGCGGCGGTGGCGGTATGGGCCGTGATGGCGGTCGCGATGGCTTCCAAAAACGCGGACCACCGCGTCAGGGAGGCGGCGGTGGCAACCAGGGCTATAGTCGGAGCGGTCCTGGTGGCGGCGGCGGCTCTGGAGGTGGTCGCGAAGCTGGTGGCGGCTCTGGTAATCGCGGCGATAGTAGAGGTTCGTACAATGATAATTATGGTGGTCACAGTGATAGAAGTCGTGGCGGCGCCAGCTCCGGCATGAATAGAGGATATAATGGTAAAAAGCATTTTTAATCTGCCAAACAAACTGCAACTGCAACCTCCTTAAAAATCGAACCATCCAAACGAATCTACAAACACGTAGTTGCATCTTTGTAGAGAAAACAATTTTGCGTAGTTGAAAGCAGCATGGACAAAAACAATCAAACGAACAATCGAATCAATCCTTCTGAACCGTCCTATTCTTCATTCCATTCTCTCTTCACCTACTCTTTGCAGCTTTCTGTTGGTTAATTGCCAAATTAAATTATTATTTGTACTAAGTATTAAGTTGTTGCCTTTGAATATGTTTTTGTTTTGTTTTTAGGCGTTGTCCGCCACTTTCTACTTCTGTATTTCTGTTTCGATTCTATTCACATTATTAGTTAGTTTAGATTATAAACAATAACATAAGCATTATGTAATCCAACACACACACACGCATACACAACACGATTGACAACGATTTGAATTGGTTTTCGAATGCGCACTTTTTACACTTCAATAGTTGGCCAGCAGCATGTTGCTCGATCTAGTGTAGTATATACCTCATATATATATTTATATATATATTTAGTGCTGGGCAGTAGAGCAAATTCCATTTTATCCTTTTTTTTAATGCAATGATCCTTCTTAATAACTCTCTCTCTCTCTCTTAAACAAATATCAATGCTAATCTAATCTTTAAACTCGAATATATTTGTTGTTATTGCTGATGGTGCAGATCGTCCGCTGAATCGCGGTCGTTATGGCAACTTCAACAACGATGAACGATTCGATCGGAATCAAGATCGGGATCGAGGCCAGCGTGAGGGCAGCTATGGCAATCAGTCGCGCGACGGCGATCGCTATAACAACTTCAGCAGGCACCGTGACCGCGAGCGCACTCACTACAATCCCAACCAGCAGCCCGATCGTTCCAGCGGCGGCCCCTCAATGGGTGCAATCGGTAAACAATAATTGCGAAATAAACCCATTCTTAGTAGTATTCTCTTTAATAATCAATTTGTGCATCTTGCAGATGATACGGAACGACCACGACTTCAGCTGGCGCCCAGAACTATTGCGGCGCCCATCAATGCGGTGGCCGAAACCAAACAATCGGCCTCAATTTTTGGCAATGCCAAGCCACGTGAGGAGAAGCTCAAGGAGCTGGAGAATGGCGATAACTAGATGATGGCGGATTTCGGTGTTTTTAATATGCCTAAATGATATTTAACAAAAAAAGAAAAACACAAAAAAAAAACCAACAAAACAAAACAAAAAATAATTAACAAAAACCAACAAGATGTTAACAAAAAAAAAAAAAAAAACAAAAACAAAAATCAAGTTAGGGCATATTTGATGATTATGATTTGTGTGCGAGAGCGGCATGGATATATATATGAAACGAAGAAGACGAAGATAAGCTGCAAAAAGAGGGAAAAACAAAACAAAAAAAAAAAAAAAAAATCAACAACTAAAAGAAACATAATTAATAACTATGCTATATACCTATTATATAAAACAAAAGCTATGTACTACGCATACATAATATACATATATATATATATATATATATATATATATATATATATGTACGAAAAGCGATAACAAAAGCAAACTTAACAACAGCATCAACAACAAGAACAGGAAACAAATTGACAGCGAGATAAACCTTATGGATGTATCTTTCGAAGTCGTTGGAGCAATACATCAATAGCAACTGCAACCACATCAGAAACAACAACAATGAAAAGTCTTTAAATGTTAGTCTGTAAGCAGCGAAAAGTTGAGAGCCGTGCATATAGCTATGCTGATTGATTGAGTATGGCCCAGAATTATGCGCGCTGCTATTTGTTAGTTAAGTAAATGCATATAGAAACAAGTAACAAAACAAAAAGAAAAAAAAAAACAAACACAAACAAAACGTTCTACAATTTAAGCAAAAAAGATAAGAAAATAAAAAACAAAGCAAAAACCGATTAAGAGAAAAAAACGACAAAAAAATACAAAACAAAAACCAGAAAAAAATCGAAAAAAAAAAACAAACTACAATTTGACAAGCGTTTAGCGTTTAGCAAGCAGGCAGAGACAGGCAGGCAGTTTATATAGCAAAATACAAGAAAACAAAAAATCGCGAAAAAAATGAAAAACATATATTTAAATAAAAATTACAAAAAATGCAAAAATAAAAAAAGAAAACCGAATCGCAGTGAAAATCTAAAACACCAACTAAGTACGTATTAGAAAGAAATCCATAAACAGCAAAAGATAAACAAGCGACAAATTTATATATACATATATATATATAAACAAATATATATATATATATTATATATGTATAAAATGCTAAACACAATAACTATGTAATCTAAATCGCGATGATCAATAATGATATATTATGACCACAGTTTCTTTTCTATTCTCTATCTCTCTCTTGTTCGCTTTCACTCTCCCCTTAAAGCATATATTCCTCACTTTCTCTCTCCCTCTCTCTCTCTCTCTCTCTACCTTTCTCTCTTTCGTTCGTATATTCTTCTCGTTTTTTTTTGTTGTAATAATTATTTTCGATAAATTTATAAATTAAAACATTTTTGTTTATTTATTTTCGTAATATTCTTGTTGTCGGCATCAATTTGGCACAATATATATTCCCACTGACTGACAGGACCGACCCAGGGAGGGGGAAACGGCGGCGGCATTGATATAAAACATAAACGTAAAATAAAACTAAAGCTAAACACTTAAAAAAAAAAAAAAAAACACTATAATTTTTTCTTGTAGATAATTTTAATATGCAGGTCAAGTATATTAATTAAGTCAAGTGTATGAATTAATTGTTCTATATATCTATAAATATATATACTTTTTTTTGCCTGCGTCTACGTTAAACAAAAATAATATACACACACAATTAAATGTTTTTTCTTTTGTTTTCCTACTCTTCACAATATAATTTATTTTTAATTAGATTTGCGCAAGTTTTAAATTCGTTTAAAATAAAATAACATTCTTAACAATGCTGCCTTCCGCTTAATTCTCCCATAACAATTTTGTTCTATCCGTTCCAAATCACGCCTATTTCAAATTTCACTTTTGACGGAATTTCGCTGAATATTAACTTTCTGTTTTATTTAAATTTCTGCTACAATTTATTTTATAGAAAAGAGAAACTACAAAAATATTGACATGAAAAAGTATGCTATAAATATTTGAGTGGTGCAATTGCCTTGAAAGTGGAATTCGAAACGGGCCGATTTGATTTGATTTTGAATAGATCGAATGAATTGGTAGTAAAATTCCATTTCTGCATACTCCAAAAAAAAGAAGAAAATATCGAAAGAAAACATCTAAATTTTGAATAAAATCAAAAGAAAATAAAATGGAAAAAAACAAACAAATAGAAAATGATAAATAATGAGTGTGCGCTAAATTTGGAGACGAAGAATATATACTAAAGAAATTTTGTACCATAAAACATAACGAATAATATTTAGTTAAAGAGAAAACCAAACAAAACTAACATCAAATGGACGTAACATCTGCAACAACAACACCAACTACATATATTAAGAATGCAATAAAAATAACCCAGCACGCAATATGCCAGCTAAAAATACATAAGACAAAATACATATTATAATTACAAAATAATGAAAACGTAAATTTTTTTATAATTTTAGCTCTAATATTAAATTAAATAAAAGAAAAACTCAAAGATTTACCTATTAAAAATGCGTAGACAAACAGTAAACAATTAGCTGCGGGCAAGTAAGCAAATATAAAAACAAAACAATTATATTTACAATTGTATTTAACATTAACATCTAAAGTCCCCTCCAGAAATTTATTGAAATTAACAACAAAAACCAACTAATAACAACAACAAAATATACCTATCCAAATTATGTATTGTAATTAAGAACTTTGATATGCATTTTAAATGACGCCCAGTATGAAAATTTAAAGGAAAGTAAAAATCGAAGCAAACAAAGAAATGAGTAAAAAAAAACAAGAATTTATACAAAGCAAATTAGCCGTTAAATTACGTCTTTAAAATAAATATGAATATGCATATAGTATATATCCCAATTTGTATACATCTATAGATACATACATGCATAAATATCGACAAATATGTATATATACATATATATATATATATATATATATATATATATGTATGTATGTATATATTTATAAGCGTATACATAATATTATATATTTAATACTTAATGACAAATTGAGAGGTTTAAGCTATTTGCATAATCTTAATAACATTAAAAACAAAAACATGAAAAACCGCAAAAATTTCTATAAATTATTTAATTAGCAAAACGAATTAACACTCGAAACTAAATCGAAAAAAACTATACAAAATATACATAAAAATAGCAACAACAAAATTAATTACATAGTTTCATAATCCAATTCTAACAACAAATACCAAAATCCCCTAATAACTAAAGCTGAGCTTCAGCGAACAACAATAATAACGCAAAAGAAACAAAAAAAAAGTAATGAAAAGAAAAGCAAAGAAACGAGAAGATGAATATTAACAACAAAAAGCAACAATTCAAACCTTACATAATTTAACAAATTCTTAACAAAATATATATACATAATATATATATATTTTTTGTTGTTTGAACATTTTGTACGATATATATACATATATATATATATATATACATATATATATATAAACAAATCCACAAATCTGACGCTTTTATTGGGTCGGCAATTTCGCTATTCCACACAGGATGCTTTAGGGAACTCCTCCCTAACCTTAATTACAGCCAGTCTACAGCGAAATTACTCTCCTAAAAATTAGCAAATCTCATTGTAATTGGTATTTTTTGGTGCATTTGTTATTTTCGGCACCGCTTTTAAGCTCGTGATTCACGTGACTAAACGATTACGTCACGCGCTCATCACAAGCGGCAGTCGATGAGTGTGTGTGTGTGTGTCTTTATGCGTTGGTCAGTTGCTATTTATAATAGGGCCAATTGAAGCGTTAGCCAAGCCCGCACACATGCACAAGTAAACATACCGACATACACACACACACACACTTATACAGTTCTAGTATGTTAGGGGGGAACACTTGGCAACTGAAAAAGGTGTTTGGCGCGTCGCTGTCTCCGCTGCTGTTGCATGATGTCATCGCCATAGTGGCACAGGCTGCCAATTACGACACACAGCCACACACACGTGCAAGAGGCGAGCGTACATGCATATACATACATATATAGTTGTATGTGTAAAGGACACAAGTGCGTGTATTGCATATAAAAATACGATTTAAAAGAAAAACTAATGTCCGTCTATGTGTGTGTATGCGTGTCGTTTGACTTTTTGATGAATTTTTCAGCACTTGTCAGGTTTTTGTTTGTCTTTTCCTGGCTAGCGTTTCGTGGCGTGTGTCTCCATTTAACGTTATCAAAAACGCACGCGTAATGACGCCATTAGAAGGCTGGAACAACAAATACGATATATGGGGCAGCCCACAAACTTAAACTCTGTATGAGTGTATGTATGGGAGCCCGTATAATAAATTGACTTTTAATTTGCATTTAAGCGTTAATTATGATGGAGCCTGGGAACCCGCAGAATTAACTCATTGGCTGCCTGACAGAAGCTGAGTGCTTTGCAATAGCAGCCAGCAACAAGCGAATAAGGCAAAGTATTAATTTTTCTTTCTTTGCGTTCGTGTTTATTTTCTCGGTTGTATTTGTATTTATATTTGTATTTAGAGTTCAAGTGGGCCTGGGTGCCTTACACAAATTAGAAACACATACATACGTATGTATGTATGGATATAGGAAATTTTTGGCGAATGAAGACGCAAACTGCAGATCGCAGCGATAGACAGAGGGAAGCTAAAGTGACTGTATGTCGCATGCTGATAGCTTTTGAGTGTGCTCTCAATTGCGTGAGTGTGAGTCTGCCAAGTGAATTGCAAATTGCAATAAGCACACTTGCAATTGGCGCGAATGGCATGGAGGTGGGAAGAAACGAGTGCACAAAGATGCCATTCATCGCCCGCGGCGCATTGCAGTTAACCCCGAAAAACAATGAAGCAAATGGCATCAGTAGTCAGAAAAAAAAACATGTGTGTGAAAAAGAGACCGGCACGCTTTGCATGTTGTGCTCCATTTTGAGGCTGTTTGGCCGAATGCCTGGCAAAAAATCAGTCAACTGCATGCAGCAGTTGAGCAAATCGCGTGCCGTACATTTACCCCGCGTACTCCGCGCATCCCACCACCCACCATCACTTCATCAGCAGCAGCTCTGCAAATTTTGCCTTGGCTTTGGGGTGCAGCTGCACTCGCACATGTTGCTTGCCTAGGCGTGGGCCGATGCGAGAGGCGTCGCTAGGATGTCTGCCCCACAAATTGACTGCGGCTGCAGGCGAGCAACGAACAGCGAAGCGGAAGAGAAGGAGGCAAAAGGAGAAGAGGGTAAGTGGCAAAACGTTTGGCTTCGTGGCATTTGGATGATTTCTGCCTATTTTGTGAGCCCTCTGTTTTCTGCTTCTTGCTTTTTTTGTGGACTTTAATCGCGTGTTTGCTGCACATTTTAACGCTCGTTGACGGCGTCGTCGTCATTGTTGGTGATGTTGTTGCTTGCGTTGCTAGAGCAACGCATTGAAACACGAAACGAAATGCAAAGCAAAAAAGTAAAAGAGTATGAGCTTGGCGCTCTCTTTCTATCTCTTTCTTTCTCTTTCTCTTTCTCGCTCTCTCTGGTAATTGGCTGAAACAAGGGTCAGGGGTTTGTTAGCTTTGGTTGCTGAATGAAAGAAGAAGCAGAAAGGTGCGTTCGTAAATTGCTTATTGCGTTCATTTTGCTGCGATGGTGGCTGCAATTTGCTCTGGCCAATGAGTGAACGCTCATGTTGCATACTTAACGGCATCTAAATCTATCTGCATGTGTGAGAGAGAGAAAACTGAAAATTAACGGAACCAGCTTTAATGCTAAACCAAAATTGCCGTTGGAATTTTTGCAGTGTTATATTGCTTAACTTGTGATTGAATTGATTGAGCAGCTGTTTTAACTGATTGAAAGTCTTTTTGATCGCGATATTTATTGTTTTTTGTAATTTTTAATGGAATTTCAAAAGTATTATACGTAATTAATTTGTTTTTTTATATTGATTTCGCCGGATTCGTTAGTGGAGCATAAAACGAGTTAGTGAAGAAATGCAAGAAATGATAGTTCATGCTTGGCAGCTCTGAGCGAACACACACAATTGCGAGAGTGTGCGTGTGTGAGTGAGTAGGGCATATGTATGTACAATAGTAGGGAAATGAACGATCGCACACAGCAAACAAATCCAATGTACTTGAGTACGAGAATTACGCGTAATTATAATGACGCTGGCGATGGCGACGGCGACGACGATGGCATAATTAGCCTTGTTATATTTACTATGGTGTTGTTCTCCGCGTGTTGTTGTTGTTATTGTTGTTGTCGTCGATGGTTCTACAAACTGTCAGCACGTAAGCGACAACGACAACGACGACGACAACAACAACAAGAGCAAGAACAGCAGCAGCAGCTACAACAACAACTGTGAAACACGCGCGACTCATAAACCAAATTTATGTAAATTTAGCTCAAGCCCTACACCTCCCTTTCTCTCTCTCTCTCTGTCTCTTCCTATGCCCTTTCACCTCTTGCCGCCAATTCCGTCTCCCCACCTGCGTTCCTCTCTGTTTTTTTGCTTTCTCATGCGTCTGAGGCAAGCTGCGTGCCCTTGCAAAGTGCAAAGGAAACGCACAGTTGAATAATGTAAGGTTATGTTAATGCGAGTAACCGGGAAGACGAGAATGTCGACGGTGTGGGATGGGGATGGGAATGAGGACGAGAATGAGAACGACAACGACGAGGACGTGCAGGCAGCAACACACACAGAAAGAGAATGATAGAGAGGGGAAAAGAGAGAGAGAGAGAGGGAGAGGTGCAGGGTCGTTCCAGGTGTAGATTACTCGTACACACTCAACGCCATTGCTTGGCAGTTAGAGGTCAATTCTGCCACCTCCTCCACTTCCATGCCCCATTCTCCATTCTCCACTCTCCCACCTCCTCCCTCCCGCACCAATCCCTTCGCTGGAGCAGCTCGTTGAAATGGAAAGTGCACTTGCACTCGACCCAAAATGGAACCTGTCAACACAGCGCTCCTTTCGCGGCCTTTAAATGGCCTGTAAATAGCATTAAAGTGCAGCATTCCAAACGATTTTTATTTTTTATTGCATACATTTTTTTGTGATATTTTTATTAATTTGTGCTAAACAGTTTTCTGATAATGATATAACATCTTAATTAAGATTAGTAGTTGGAAAGCATGACATTATAGAACTATAGCTTTGAATCTTTGCGTTTATTGCTTGCTTTCAAATCTACAATTGACAACAAATTCAACTGTATTTAAAAATTTGAAACTTAATTGAGAAACTTCCTAAATTATTTTCTGATATAAAATGTAAAATTACACAGTTCAATCCTAAAGCGATAAATTAATAATATTGATGTTGATAGGTTTTGTTCTGTTGATTTATAGATTAGCATTGGATAGATTGCTTCCTTGTGTGTTGAGAAAGTTTTTGCACGTGTTTCAATATAGCAATTAATTGCCCATTGCTTAAGCTGACTTTGACGTGCAGCTACTAATCACAACTATATATATTCATTCCTTTGAAAATGTTTTATAATTTGCTAGTGAATTTGCGCAGCGTTATTTGCAGTTTTTAAGTAGATTTGCCGCTTAAGTTTTGCTTTTCTGTTTTCTTCTGTTTATTCTATTTCATTAAAGCATTTTGCTGATGGCGATATTTCGTTTTAATCGGGTCTTAATGTTGCTCTGCTCTGCACTCGCTTGCAAGGTAGAATAATTTTAAGTTGCGCTCGAAAGTATGCAGCGCATTTTTGCCATTGAAACTTGCGTTTCCACAACAATGCGCTGTGCATACAATGCACACCTACATATTTCTATTGCCGATGAACGTCATTCAAATCAATCTCTTTGCATAGTTGTCGCCAACTGTGTGAGTGTGCGTGTGCGTGTGTGTGTGTGTGTGTGTGTGTGTGTGTGTGTGTGTGTGTGTGTGTGTGTGTGTGTGTGTCGTGTGTCTGTCTGTTAGTTGTGTGAACAAAGGTGCGGAAATTTAGTCGCACTTGACAATGTGATGGACGACAGATAGCGCTGCATTGCAACTGTCATCCTTGCTCCGCCTTTGCCTCCGCCTCCGTCTCCCAACCCCCCCTCTCTAGACAGTAGCAGCACCTGGTAACCACAGCTGGTGTTGTTGTTGTTGCTGTTGTTGCTGGCAAGCGTTGCCACTGTCAGAATGTCGTCATTGTTCATTCATGAAATGAGCGCCTTTTTACTTTTGCCCAACATCAAAACATCAACAACAGCAACAACAGCAACGACAACAACCGCAATGGCCGCAAAATGAAATGGGTACAAAGCAAAAAAAATAAAGAAAAAACGGAAAAAGGGAAAGAAAAATAACAGAAAATAAAGCGAAGCGAAGAAGCAAAAAGTAAGGGAAGCGAGCGAGAGAGAGTGATATAAAGAGAGAGAGAGCGGCACATTGAAGGCAAGAAGACGCGCGTGGTAAAGGAGTGCTGGCTAAAGTGTGCACACACACACACACACACAAACACACAAACGCATACACATGTATATATATATGTACATCGTATGTGCGAGGACACTACGAGGACGTACGTGCGACTTTGTTGCCACACTGACGTTTCTTTTTTTCTCTGCTCGCTGTTTTTTTTATATTCTGCTTGCTGCTGCGGCAGTGTTGCATGCCACACACACACACACACACACACACACACACATTGAGAGTGAGAGACGTACGCAAAGAGGCAACGACACACACTGAAACGATTTGTGGCTCGCTCGTTCGCTGACATCATCCGCAGTTGCCTCGCTGACTGTGTGTACTGTGTGACAGCTCGCATTGCTCATACGCCATGTTGTCCAACACGCACTGAAAGCTAATAACTAATGGTGTGGGCGGAGATGGAGTCGGGGAGTCTCCTCTCCTTGTTTGCTGTTGTAGTTAATAACATAGTTCATATTGTTGGTTGTTGTTTTTTTTTCCATTTTGGTTTTTTGTTTTCTCTGCCTCTGCACAATTTATGTAGCATAGTTTTCAGCTGCATTCAAATCCCCGTCTCGCATTGAACATTTTTCGATTTAAATTCCATAGCAAATTGCACAATTTTGTAAAGTTCGTTTTTTTTTGCTTCTTTTCTGTGCTTTTTGGTTTGCAATGTTTTATGCATGCCCCGTGCCCATGTGTCCATGTCCGTGCCCCATTCTCGCAGCAATTTCAGCGCAATATATAAGCTAAAAGTCTTGTGCAGCAAAAACAAAGCAACACACACATACCAAAAAGGACTTAAAACGAAAGAAAGAAGTCGAAGCAAAGGCAACTTCCACTGCAATTGATTGGAGGTGCAAGTTTCAAACTAAACAAGTAAGAAAGCTACAGTCGCGTGTACTCGACTGTGAGATACCCGCTACCCATTTTGAAGAAAAGCAATATATTTTGCGGTATTATTCTCAAAATATACCAAATATACTGTAAAAATACTAAAAATATACCAAATGGTATATTTGGTATATCGATATAGTACCGCATTCAAAATATACCATAGACGGCACAATATACCAGATTGTTAGCCAAAGCAACTAAGACGCCTAGTAAGTGGGCGTTTTTGCCCATTCAAAAGTATTTCTTTAATAACTACTATAGTTATTACTGTATATACCAAAATTCGTAACTCTAGCTTTAAAATTACGCTTGTTATTTGATTTTTTTGATTTGCGGGGGTGGAAGTGGGCGTGGCAAAAATTTGAAACAAACTTGATCTGCGTGCAAACATAACAAATGCTGTCGAAAAAAAATTATAGCTCTATCTCTTATAGTCTCTGAGATCTAGGTGTTCATACGGACAGACGGACAGACGGACATGGCTATATCGTCTCGGCTGTCGACGCTGATCAAGAATATATATACTTTATAGGGTCGGAGATGCCTCCTTCTACTTGTTACATACATTTCCTGCCGGCACAAAGTTATAATACTCTTCTACCCTATGGGTAGCGGGTATAAAAAGTATTTTGTTAGTCGGGTGAAATGCTTTGGAAATTGTTATTTGGAACGGCGTGAGTTGAATTCTCAAAGGAAATCTCCAAAAATCATTCTTATTGATTTGTTTTTCGTCTTCAATACAATTCAACTTAATTCTTAAAATATTTGAATAGCATAATTTATATTAGTAAGAATATCTTGAAATTATGCTAAAGACAAGTATAGTAAGATTTTTATGGGCTTAAATTATGAGCTAGCGACATAACGAAAACAATCGATTCTATAAAAGCTGTGCTACATTTTTGAGACTTGATAAATTACTTAAAAAGAGGCGTTAAAAATATTTTTTTTGTTTCGTTTTTCCCATTTAAAATCTTTATTAGTAAAAATAGTTTTGAAATATGCTGAAAATAACTCGACAGAAAAAAAGCCAAGTCTGCTAATCAAGTATGTTTATTTATGGGTAACAATTATATGCAATCGATTTAATGACAGTTCGCTCACAATTCAGAAAAAGGAAATAAAAATATGGTATAAAAATAGAATATAAATTTGACAGCATAATAGAATTTTTCTATATTTTACACTTTACTGTATTATTTAGTATTTTTTTATATTTTAGTATTTATTATTTACTGTATTTAATAACTTTTACTATTGTCAAACTTACTTATGTAGCATTGTATAATTTTTGTACTTGTTTGGTGAGAACTAAATAGTTGCAGTATATTATGTAGTATATTTTACATATTTTAGTATTTATTATTTACAGTATTTAGAAGCATTGTACAACTTGTGTACTTGGATAGTGTGACCTTCATATTTGCAGTATATTATTTAGTATATTTTATATATTTTATATAATTTAGTATTTTTATTTAATGTAGTAGCTTGTACTATTTTCAAACAAAGATAAAAATAATTGAATAATTTGCGTACTAGTTTAGTATTTATTTTTTACTGCATTTCAAATATTCTGCTATTGTCAAATAATAGTTAGAAGCATTGTATAATTGCAGTTACAGTATATTATTTAGTATATTTTACATATTTTAGTATTCAGTTTTAACTGTATTTAATAGCTTGTACGATTGTTAAACAATAGTTAGAAGACATGTGCAGTGGGAGCTAAATAGTTGCAGTCTTGACCATAAAAAAATAGAATCTGTCAACGTTGACGACAGCAGCGTTTAATGGCATTCAATTTGTGGCTGTGGGAATTGTGTGAGTAGTGAAGAATGGATGGAGAGAAACGTAGAGGGGTGGCGTTGTTGAGGGTGCGTAGCGCGTTTATCAGTTGAGCAGCTCGTTCAGTTAGTGCACCTGGCTTAATTGTCATGTGTCGGTTATGGTCAATTAGTCAAGAACGCAGTTGCTATCATATGTTTGCCCAAGGCTCGCCTAGGACGTGCATCCGTACGTGTGTGTGTGTGTGTGCGTTAGTTGTAGGTGTCTGTGTGTGTGTGTGTGTGTGTGTGTGTGTGTATGTGTGTGAATGCCGGCATAGTGCAACAACGGGGCACAAAGTCACAAAGTCAGCGCGCTGTTTTTGCCGTCTCATTCACGCGGTTGTTGCCATCTTTGTCTCTGCTGCTCGCTGCTGCTGGCTTTGCAAATGCAAAATGCTTGGCATGCCTTTTGCGCCCTGACGTATGCAGCAGTTGGTCACATTTTTCAACGCCACACACACACACACACACACACACACACACACACACACACACACACACACACACACACACACACACACACACACACACACACACACACACACACACACACACACACACACACACACACACACACACACACACACACACACACACACACACACACACACACACACACACACACACACACACACACACACACACACACACACACACACACACACACACACACACACACGAGTGTCGGTGTGTGCGTTCGCTCTTTTCGTTTCGTTTCGTTTCGTTTCTTCGTTCACTCGTTCGCTGCTTGTTTTTGCTTGCTTGCTCGCCTGCTTGCTTCTCGCTGCTCTCGTCGCTTCGATGGCTTGTGCTTTCGTTTGTCTTGTCCTGGGCCTGTCCCAATGACCGAGTGTGGCGTGGCATGGCGCCGCGCTCTCTCTCTCTCTCTTCGCCCGAAACTGGAAACTGGCACACAGCCGATGTCGATGCCGTTGCCGATGCCTGAAGTCGGTAGCCGCCGCTGTCGACGAAGCTTCAAAGCCGAAGCGATTGCCACAAAACTCAACGAAAGTCGCACTCTGTGAACGCACACGCGCTGCGGCAGCTGACAGTTTCAGTGAACCACGGAGACGAACGGATTACGGGTAACCCAAACAGCAGTCAAACCAAAAATCACTTTTTTGGACAAAAAAAGAAAAAAAAAAACAGAAAGAAAGAAAAAGAAACAGCAAGAAAATCAAATATATATAAAATCACTAAACTAAATAACTATATAAAATCAAACTTAAAAAAAAATAATATAACTATAAAACCCCAATACCAAAAAAAACATCTATAAAACGAGCAGAAGAAATGTAAGAGGAGCAAAATGAGAGACTCGCTATATATTTTTTTTTTTTTTTTTTTTTGTTGGTCGCACACATCGCACAAGACGCAGTCAAGGGGCAGAAGACGTGAGAGAAAAGATGAGGGCAACAAAAAAGCAAGCAAGGCAGCCAAGTGTTTGAAATTCGAAACAAAAATATGTTGGCCATGCTCACGCTATATACATTGCTCTATATATATACAATATATATCGCTATATATATAAATGCTTTAACAATTTAGAGGATACCAAAGGCAAATTGAGTGTGCAAGCAACGGCAACGTTCGTTTTACATAAGTTCTCAATGTTCTTTTGTTATTTTTTTTGTATTTTTTCAAGTGCTCAAACAAAAAAACACCACAAAAAAAAAAAAAACACTGAAAATAAAAAAAAAAAAAAAAAAAAATATATATATAAAAGGAAAGAAAAGGAAAGGTGAAGAAAACGAAGGAAACGAACAACGAGCAAAGAGGAAAAAGTTGCAAACGTATCGCAACATTTGTCTGCCACATAAATTGATATATATATAAACTTATATATATATATATATATGATTTTTTTTATTGTTGTTGTTTCAAAGTGTGTGTGCGTGCAAATAAGAGTTGACAGACGAAGCAGCGGTGTGTGTGTGTGAGTGTGTGTGTGTAAAACGTGGCGTATACTTGCTGTGTGTGGCCCAAATGCAAAAGATTGCGTATACGCCTCGCAACGCTGCCAAAATCTGTGTGTGTGTGAGTGTATGTGTGCTTGTGAGTTTCCATGTGCCTCTGCCTGTGTGTGTGTGTTTGTGAGTGTGTGTTACGCAGGCCAAATGCGAATGCATAACTTGCAATTTGTTTGAAATGCCAGCAAACACAGCGCTCATAAGTAGGCAACGAAAATTTTACAAGCAAACGCACGCACACATGCAGACACGCAGCACGCACGCATGCATACTATGCATGTGTGTGTGTGTGTGTGTGTGTGTGTGTGTGTGTGTGTGTGTGTGTGTGTGTGTGTGTGTGTGTGCTTTTGGAGTGCTTTTGAAGTGTGCCTGCCTTGGTGTGTGTTTGGACTTTCGATTTTTCGTGGCTTGTCTTCAACTGATTGTTGTTGTTGCCACTGCTGCTTAGGTTATGTGCATGTGTGTGTGTGAGTGTGTTTCTGTGGGCGAGTGTATCTGGGATGTCCCTTTTTAAGCGCGCATATGCCATGTGTATGTAAGGCGACGACGACGTCTGCGCTGGCACGAAACTCAACTCAACAGAGCAGAGCCAAAAGCAGAGCCAAAGCAGCGTAGCGTAGCGCAGCGCACAACACAACACAATTCAACTTAAACTCAACTCGAAAAATAGCAGCGAAATCCGAAGGAATGTGAGAGTGGAGCGAAGGGAAAGGGAAGGAAAGGGGGTGGTAAGGGAAGCAGAGCAGCAAAGTCACTGAGGCAGTCACTCAGTCAGTCACTCAGTCAGTCAGTCAGTCAGGCAGGCGGGCAGTCAGTTAGGCTGGCAGCAGTGGCGCCTCGCTAACTGGCTAAGCCAAGGCAGCATGTAACCCCTCGCACACGAATACAAAACACCAACACACTCACACACACACACACACACAGAGAGACAGAGACAGAGACGAGGCTCTACGCCTCTGGCAGCGCAGCACGCGCGTGTGCCATATCGCGTTTCGTGTTGTGCGCAAAAATGAGCCGAGCGAGAACGAAAACGACAACGACGAGGACGATGAGGACGAGGCGAGCAACGAAACATGCAACTGGAATGGAAAAAAAAAGAATTATACGACGAAAAGGCAAAGGCAAACCAAAGGCAAAAAGGAACAGGGAGGGCAACAACACAGAGGAACAGAGACTGGGACAGGGACAGTGACAGGGACAAGGCGGAGGACGCGAGGACTCGAACTCGAACACGGACTCGGACTCGGACTCAGACTCAAACTAGGAGTAGAATGCGGACACGGACGAAGACGAAGACGAGGACGAGGACCAAACGCAGAGCGCGGAGTGAGGCAGATTGGGGAATGCCTGACTGGCTGACTGAATGCTTTGCCTGCCTGCCTGCCTGGTTTGGTTGGTTGCCTGTCGCTTCGCCTACTTTCTCGCTGCTGACAGCCAAAACGAAAATTGTGCAACGCTTTTGAAGTTGTTTGCCTGTCTAGCGTGGCGGCAGCAACAATAACAAGAGCAACAACAGCAATTGAAACATCTGCAACAACACGGAACACGAACAACAACAACAACAACAACAACAACAACAACAACAACAACAACAACAACAACAACAACAACAACAACAACAACAACAACAACAGCTGCAGCGCGCTGCATTCCTTTTATTTGCCTGCAGCGCAAAAGTATGCAACAGCAATTTTTGTAATGAGCCCAAAGCTCAAATAATTTTCGTTTTTCTTTATTTTTTTTTGTTGGTATTTTGTGCTGCTTTAAGCTCCAGTTAATTTTATCCTCGGTGTGCTTTGCATGCTTTATTTTCACTGTGGCGACACGCTGTCGCATATTTCTTTAGTATATAGCACACACTTTGCTCCCCAACAGAAAAAAACAACAACTCTGTCCGCTGACCAAGCAAAGTCAATAAAGTTAATGGCAGTTTCTAATGAGTAAATACTCGGCTATAGCCGAGCAAACATGCTGCTGGCATTTCTGTTCATTTTTATTTGAATTCGTGTTATTGTTGTTGCTTCTTGTTTGCTTTACATAACAACAATGCGGCTTCAATTGACCGCACATTTTGCATTGCATACTTTTGTGTGCTGCTTTTATGCGGCTGCCTGTCAATGCGAAACTCACTGTTTCGCAGCATACTTTTGTGCGCTGCGATTTAATAGCCACATTCTGCAACTGAATTGATTGTTGTACTAGCTAAGCTATTTAATATATGTATACACGTCTGGCTGTTGCATGCCTTCTTGGACACTTGCATAAGCTAAGAGCTGGATTATATGTAGGCTTAATAGCAGCTACTCGCTTAATGGCATCAATACTGGAATTTTCCTCGCACAAAAATGTCGTTTAACTGTCATGTAACATGTGTGCGTGTGTGTGTGTGCTTGTGTGCGTGTTCATTTATTTGCCTGCGACTTTTGGGCGCTTCAACAATATGTATGACAAAGCAATGGCAAGAAGAACAAGCAAAGCCTAAAAAGTTATCGAGTTTCCCAGGCCTTTCCCTACTGTGCACAGTGCTGTCGCCTAGAAATGTGCGTGTGCCCATTTCCTTCGTCTATTGTCACAATTTGATTGTTGCTATTCAATTGGTTTTCTTGTTCAGCTGCTACTGATTTGCTCTTGTTGCTGTTGTTCTTTCTTTCGTTATTGTTGTTGTCGTTGTTGTTGGGTGTGCCAAATTTACATAACGTAAATGCTGCATAAATAAATTATTAAATACGTGCTGTGGCAATGGATTGAATGTGAACAGAATGTCTAAAAGGCCAAACACATATACAGCCTGAAAGTATGCAATGTTTTTTTAGTGTGTTGCGATTCCGTAACAATTTCACAATTTCGATTGCAAAATACATTGTATATATAAACCACATCAGAGGCAACAGCAGCACTCACACCCGGTATGTGTGTCGAGGCACTTAATTGACCAATTGACTGGACAATGCAATGCAATAAAATGCGCTGCACAAAAGCGGATCAGCAGGTCATAATGATTTGTGATAATAGCTCTGTGCTATTTATAACGAGAGGGGGGAAAAACGATTGCCAGCAAAAAAAAAAAACACACACTCACACACATAAAAAGGGTTGAGGTCCAGTCTATCCGGTGCCAAATGTTGCCAAACGCCAAACGTTTTTCTTTTTTTTTCATTTTTTTGTTGTTCACTTCTGAGCAAATGTCGTTGCTGCGGCGAGGCGAGAGAGTTGGCCACCAATTTGATGACCTAAAAATAGCATAAGTCAAGTCAGTAAGGCATGCGGCGAGAACAGCGGCAAAGTAGCACAACAAAAGTTGTGTTGACAACGAGTAAATGGTGGACACAGTGGCCGATCCAGGGGGATTGGGAGGCAGCAACTGGGTGGGGGTGAAAGGCGAGCACAAATTGAAGCGAGAGAGAACACACACACACACACACGCACACAGGGAAAGGTGCGGCGAGGATTCTCTTTGCAGCGAATTCGTTGCCGCGGCACTAAAATGAATAGGAAAAAAAAAAAAAAAAACAGTTGCTGCAGCCTTTTTGTTCAAGTTGGAGCTGCAAATTGTGTGTGTTTTCAAACTTTTTGTTATCCACACTATTAAATGTGTTTTGTGAAATATTTGAAAAGCAAGCAGAGCAAACGTTAAATAAATAGTGTAAGATGCTCTTACGCTCTCGTTTATTCTCGCTCTCTCTGCTTGCCTGCCCGCCTGCCTGTCTCTCTCTTCCCTCTCTCAGAGAGTGTTGACGTCGCCATCGACGTTGACTTCGACGCTTAGCGTCAGCGTCAGCGTTTTCGTCCTGACTGACTCGATTTGTCTTTGACTTTGGTGCTGGCTGCGTTTTTCACGTGCGCGCGAAAGTATGCTACGAAAATAATCTGCTCGCTCAACGGTTTCTCCAAGTTGCATAAACATAAACAAACAACCAACAATAAAAATCAAATAAACATATCATATTTAATGACAAAATGACATCAAACAAATAAGAAATTTCATATTTTTTTTTCGTGTGACTTTTTTGCAAGTGAAATAAATCTGTGACCCAGACAAAACACACGCATTGCGCTGCAGTGACAAAAATCGTATATATGCGTATATATGCCATATGTATGAGAAACTGCCATGAATAATTGCATAAAGAAACAAGTTGAATGCAAGCATTAATCAAATAACAAGATAAACCGACACTGACAACGACGACGAAAGCAAAAGTAACGAAAATAGCAACCCAAAAAAAGATAGGAAAAAGAAAACCGAGCAACCGAACCAATGAACGAACAATCAATCAATCAATCAATCGATAGCGCAACAACAAGAACAATAAACTGAAAACCCTCACATCAAAAATCATCATAAAAAAAAAAAAAAGTTGTGCCGGCTGCAAATGCGAAAGACGCATTCACACGCACATGCTTGTGGACAGAAGCTGGTTGTTACGGCACCAAAGTCTGTCCACAATCATAATACACACACTCATACATTTTCACACTTTGATTAATTTGTAATTTGTTATTTGTTCATTGTTCAGCGCTGGGAACCAACAAAACAGTAAATAATAATACAAAGCAAAAAAAAAGAAAAACAAAATACCAGAAAAATCCATGAAATAAAATAGCAAAGAAAGTAAAACAAAAAACAACAACACCAATAAATAAAATAGTTTAAAAAATAAAAACAAAACAACAAAGCACGCGTACGCATCGCAAAACAACACAAAAAAAAAAAAAAAACAACAAAACTAAAGCAAAATAGTAATCAAAAAAGAGATAAGTAAAGCGAAAGAAGAATTGTTGCAACGCGCCGCGTCGTCATCCGAGTGCCGCCATCTGCTGTGGCTGTTTGCCTGTGACTGTGTGCAACCTGCTTGTGTGTTTGTGTGTTTGTGTGTGTGTGCGTGTGTGCAACTGAAACAACAACAACTGCAATAACTGAAACAGCAACAGCAACAAGAGAGTTAACAGCAAGCCTGCAGCAACATTTGTAGCAGTTCAACAGCAGCAGTAGCAGCAGCAGCATCAACAAGCGGCAACAACAACAACAACAACAATCATCAAAACATCATTACCAGCAGCAACAACAACAACAACAATTGCAGCAGCAGCGGCAGCAACAAAGGCGCAACATCGATTGACATCGATTAACGGCAAGTACACACACTCTTAAGAGTTCGACTTCGATTTCGAGTTTGAGTTCAAGTTTGAGTTTGAGTTCGAGTTATGTAAAGATCTTTTTGACAATTGCAAACGCAAATTGAAGTCGTTGTGTGAGTGTTGAAGCTGAGCTTCAATGTTGTGCAGCATCACAATATTTGAGGCTAATTGTTAGCCATGATGATTATGTCATTAATGAGGCCCAAAAGCAAACGGCACACACTCGCATTCAGGGAGAGACGCACGCAGTTGGCCCACTGCATAGTTGGCACAACCTTTTGCTGGCTTTTGGAGGGCAAACTTTTTAGCCAAGTTAGTCGAAGCACACAGCCGAAACCACGCCACGACCACGACCACGACCAAAACGTTGCGAGTTTCGTTAAGAAAAATGCGAAAATATATAATTGTATCTTTGAGATACAAGTCGGACAAAGAGAGAGGGCAAACGAGTGAGAGAGAGCGCAGGATAACTTGCGCAAACTCTCTCTCTCTCTCTCTCTCTCTCTATCTATCTCTCCTTCTCTCGCTAGCCCACTTTCGCTCACTTTCTCTCTACGCTCTCTCTCCGTCTCTGGCTTGCCTAGCAAATTGTATATGTAAAATTCATTGACTAACAACATGCGAATTTCGATGTTCGTTCAGTTTATGGCAAGTGAATGTTTTATAATATTATTATATAGATACATATACAAATATATATATCAAGAGTATATATAGTATGTATATAGAGCGTTGGCTAGTTAATCAATTTGCGCTACGCTTAGGCAGCATTAAATATTAAACGTTGGCTGCTGCAGCAGCAGCTGCTTTAATTATGGCAAAATGCATCTATGCATTTTTTATAGCATACTTTTGAGCGCCTCAACGCTTGCTGATGATTCTTCCTTCTGCTGTGCTGTGCTGTGTCCGACAATTTTGAGCCTTGTTTCATACAAATTATGCGCATGCTGAGCCAATGAATGAAACACGCATACATATGTCGAGATGGATGTCTGTGTTTGTGTGTGTGTGTGTGTGTGTGTGTACATAAATTCATGTAAGCTGCGTTTCCAAGTGTGTTTGTATGTGCGTTGCGTATATGAAGGAAGGAAACACGTCGAAATATCGAACTGACCTACTTTTGTGCTCGATACAAGCACACACTCACACACACACATACATGTTTACATAGATATTCGTGTGTGTGTGTGTGTTGTGTCCATGTTTCGCCGAATACGCCAAAAAGGCAGCGCGCACTCACACACACACACACACACACACACACACACACACACACACACACACACACACACACACACACACACACACACATATTCTGCCATTGGACAAGAGTGCTTTGACCTTAGCTCGCTGGCTGCGCTTATATAAGCCCAAAAAATAAAGAAATGAAAAGCATAGATAAATCCAATTTCCAGGCAATTCTACAAGTTTTTGCGATATATCAAGCTATATTATTTATGTAATTCCGTGCCACGACTAACAACAACAATTAAAAGCACAACAAACTATGCGATGCGAATTTGAAAACAATCAGGTTTTTTTTTCTCATTGAACTCTTAACTTGATTTTCGAGCTTTCGATTTCTGTTTTTGCCATGAGAAAACCTTGATACGCTTTTCACTACAATCTTGATGTGGTTGTTGTCTTTTTTCGCAATTACTATTTGGCTTACGTTTGCTTCTTGGAAAGGATAATCATTCAGTCAGTCGTCTGTTGTTGATTCTCTCCCCATGCTCTGTATGAATTCTATCGAGCCATTTTTCTTTACCTTTTACCGTTTACCGTTTTCCATTTTCAGTTTTCAGTTTTCAGTTTTTTTAATTAGTTTCGTGCTTGAATGCATGTTCCTGGAATTGTGGCAATTGCAAAATTCAGGAACAGGCACGTTTGTCTATTTTCAAAACGCAAGCAAAGATGCTTTATGCAATCCATGGCAAATAACTAGTAGTTGTCCTTGATGTAGCGTGGGCAGCAGAACAAAACAACAAGTTTAACAAGTTTCAAGTGGCAAATCACAATTCAAGGCACTAAATTGTTATGCTCGCAATGATTGATTGCAAAGTAATTTTCTGTTTCGAATTACTTTTCAATAATTTGCTAATAGTTCTTCTATTTAATTAGCTAATTTTAAATATATTTTAAATAGTGAGAGAAGAGTTTGGCAATTTAATTTGCTAATTTTAAATTTAAATAGTGGGAGAAGAGTTCGGCAATTTAAATAATTTGTTTTTAAAAAGGCTTAAACAAATCAATATTATGATAATGTAAAGACTTTCACATATTATCAATATTGATAAAAACGATATTAATAACGACCTAAAATAGAGATACAGTTACAACAAGTAAAAAAGCTACAGTCGAGTGTACTCGATTGTGAGATACCCGCTACCCATTTTGAATAAAAGCAATATATTTTGCGGTATTATTCTCAAAATATACCAAATATACTGCAAAAATACTAAAAATATACCGAATGGTATATGTGGTATATCGATAAAGTACCGCATTCAAAATATACCATAGACGGCTCAATATACCAGATTGTCAGCCAAAGCAACTAAGACGCCTAGTAAGTGGGCGTTTTTGCCCATTCAAAAGTATTTCTTTAATAACTTCCACAATTTTTATCTGATCGCAACCAGGAATCATAACTACTATAGTTATTATTGTATATACCAAAATTCGTGGCTCTAACTTTAAAATTAAGCTTGTTATTCGATTTTTTTGATTTGCATGGGCGGAAGTGGGCGTGGCAAAAATTTGAAACAAACTTGATCTGCGTGCAAACATAACAAATGCTGTCGAAAAAAATTATAGCTCTATCTCTTGTAGTCTCTACCCATAGGGTAGAAGGGTATTATAACTTTGTGCCGGCAGGAAATGTATGTAACAGGTAGAAGGAGGCATCTCCGACCGTATAAAGTATATATGTATATTCTTGATCAGCATCAACAGACGAGACGATCTAGCCATGTCCGTCTGCCCGTCTGTGTGTCTGTGTGTCTGTCCGCCTGTCCGTCCGTCCGTATGAACACCTAGATCTCAGAGACTATAAGAGATAGAGCTATAATTTTTTTTCGACAGCATTTGTTATGTTTGCACGCAGATCAAGTTTGTTTCAAATTTTTGCCACGCCCACTTCCGCCCCGCAAATAAAAAAAATCGAATAACAAGCGCAATTTTAAAGCTATAGTTCCGAATTTTGGTATATATAATAAATACTACAGTAGCTATGATTTCTGAAAATTTGGTTGCGACCAGATAAAAATTGTGGAAGTTATTAAAGAAATACTTTTGTATGGGCAAAAACGCCTACTTACTAGGGGTCTGAGTTGCTTTGGCCGACAATCTGGCCCATTGTGCCGTTTATGGTATATTTTGAATGGGGTACTATATCGATATACCAAACATACCACTTGGTAAATTTTTAGTATTTTCGGTATTTTTGAAAATGATACCGCAATATTTTGCCTTTATTAAATATGGGTAGCGGGTATCTCACAGTCGAGCACACTCGACTGTAACTTTCTTACTTGTTTTTTATACACACATTGTGGTTAATTAGAATTCGACAAACAATATGGCATATTGGGTTTATTATAAGTTTATCCAAGAAATATTGTCAGAGCCCTGCAAATCGATCTTTTGCTGAGCGGAACAAAATAATCAATTGATGATTATTGTTGATTATATTTCTTTTTCTAATTATAACCATATATCAGCTTGATTTACTCTAAAAGGTCTATCTTCTGTTTCTTTCGTTGTAAATTATATTTAAATCAAAATAAAAATTATATTTATTTTTTATTTTGTATAAAATTCTAATTAGATTGTTCGGTTTCCTTTACGAGTTCTTTTTATCCTCTGTTTCTTTTGATGTAAATTATATTAAAATCAAAATTATATTTATCTTACTGTTTATATATAATTTATAATAATATAATACTTCGATTTTTTATATTTATTTTTCGAAAAACAATTATTAAATATTCTATTTAAATGTATGTATGTATGTTATTTAGTTTCTTATATTTGCTATTCTTATATCCATTAATTTATGTATAAAATACCAAATTTTCTTTCTTTTGTTTAAACACGTTTTTTTGTCATTTCTTTTCCTATTAATCTAATAAAGTGTTCTACTTAGCGACTATAATAGTTGGATTTACGTAGCTACTTCTAGCTGTCAGTCTCTGCACTGCATTTATTGATTGTCAATTGTTTTGGTTTTCAATTTGATTGGAATGCACTTAATGCCAATTGCCACCTGCAGTTAATCCAATTACACAGTGCATTGCGTTGTGGTTTCTGGTTGTTGACTTTCCGCTTCGCGTTCCTCTTACTCTCTCCCTCCCTTACTTCTCTTCGAGTTCAATGAGCCTGTCACACTTGAATTTCACATTTAAATTGATGTTGCATACTAATAAATTATGTTTTTTTTTCTCTGTTCTGTGTTTTTTTCTATTTACAGCATCGTGCTAAGCGGCGGGCGCTACTCGAACATGGCGCCTCGGATATAGTTGTAGCTTCATGTAGCAGGCGACATCCATGTGCCTCATGTGAGTATTGATCAAAAATTGTGTTGTGTCCCCAAATTTTGGGGGTCTCTCTCTCTATCTCTATCTCTGAAATCGGGCTATTTAATTTGTGAATTTGTTAATCGTAATCCTAATCATAATCGTTTGTATGTGTGATATTGTGTGGAAATCGTCATCAGGCCTTGGAAATCTAAGGCTCTCATCGTTGGCCGCATAGACAATGACAGAAGATTCCGACTCGATATCTGAGGAAGAACGCAGTTTGTTCCGTCCCTTTACCCGCGAATCATTGGTGCAAATTGAACAACGCATTGCCGCTGAACATGAAAAGCAAAAGGAGCTGGAAAGAAAGAGAGCCGAGGGAGAGGTGGTAATTATTTCTAGCTGAATGTTGTAACCGCCTCTAACTACTTATTTATTATTACTTTATACTTTAATTTTATACGCTATATACTATATATAATATATGCAATACGTATTATGTGCTACTACTACTATTATATTCTGTGTACCTAATCGAATATCTCTGCTGTATCTGTAACTAACTCTATTAACTCTCTATATATTATATACTACGTAATTACTATTTGTTGTGAGCCGATAATCGATTGTTCATCGATCAATTATCGATTCACATGAACATGAACGCTATTGTGCGCTTATAATCGTGCTTAAACGTCTATTGAATATGATGTATAAATAGCCAAAAACTACTAATATCTGCTAATACTATTACCTACTATTACTAATAATAATAATAATAATACTACTGTTACTACCATTCCTACTCCAAAAACAACCAAGTACTTAAAACATATTACTTGCTATTAACCCATTCGTTGAGAAAACAAAACCAAAAATATAATATGCCAAACAGTCAATTCTTAAACATTAAATCCCTCTCCCATCGTCGATGACTATCTTCTGTTCATTAACACAACAATCATTAATTCAATTTCAACTGTCCAACTGTCCCAACTGTGTGTAAATACTCGATGTCTATCATTATTTCTGTACTCTGTATAAACTCCATATCCATTTCGATGCTTAATGATTTTATCATTTCCCATCTACCATTCTATTCTTTGCCTAGGATGAATCATTGTGAAATCCACTTGAGTAACGAAAAAACTCTCTGTCTCTCTCACTCTCTGCACACTCTCTTCTATCTATCTTCAAATTCAATTTTCCAAGTATTGTTAACTATCTTCTTCAAGCCATATATAACTTTAATGTATTCGTATCGTAATAAAAACCAATACCAAATACCAGCTAGAACTCTGTGTTTCTGTTTCCCCCTTCACCCACGCCCACGAACATTCATTTGGGTTTTTGTGCTTCGTGTGAATAATAATAATAATAAATTCTCATTTAAGTCTACGCTAATTCAATGATTTCGTCGTTTTCTTATCATTTCCACCAAATTCAAAAACAATTTATCCAAAAATATATGTATTATTCGTATGTTCTTTTTACTTTTTGTTGTTGTCGTATTTCGTATTTCGTATAACTCACAAATTTTCCTCCCTCCCAATTCGTAACTATGCGTAACCTTATTCATATCGTGTCTACAAAAAACAAATCGAAAAACAAAAAAACTTTTCCTGCCATAATCGTTGTATGTTTGTTTGTTCGTTTGATGGTTTGTTTGTTTCATTGTTTTTTTCGGTATTGAAAGTAAGAAATGTGTATTCCAACTATTGGCTTCGTAATGTGTTCTAATCGTGTATATATATATCGTAATTGACTATATCGATTTATGTACGATTTTTTTCGTTTGTGTTTCATTTTTCAAGTATTTTTTTATTTCAACGCAATAACTTTTAATTATTGTCCAAGGCAAAATGTTTAATTTCGTTTATGTTCCCTTCTTTAATTTTGAATATTGCGTTTCATTATTGCCTTGTTTCTTTTTACAAATGTTTATGTTGATCTCATTTCTATAACTTCAACTTCGAATCAATAAATCACTGTCCTTAGTCCTGTGAATCACACACAGTACGTCGTAACTCACAAAAACCAAACAGAAAAAAAAACAACAAGAAAAAAAGAATACGAAAAAAACTAGTAAAAGAAACCCAGTCACGACAGTTTGGTTGTGTAAATACTTATACTAAAAGTTCGAAATTGCCATTGAAACCACTTCACTAGATCAAAAAAAAAAAAAAAAAAAAAAAAAAAAAAACAATAAATAAAAGCCAGACCATATATACATAATATACATATTTACATGTGTACCTACATATATACAATCATACTTTTAATGAATTAGCTCTGTATACTCGTAGTTGCGATTCAATCAATTATATATACTTATAAATAATCAATTATAATAATAATCATAATAATGATCGTAAACAACATTAAAGCGAGAAGTTCAAAAAGATCTCATAGATGACAGCTACAAGCAGCACTGGGAGCCATTCAAAAGCTGCATGCTACGATATCAGCTCATTATGTTTCATTCTCAATAGTTGTACAATAATTTGCTTAGTTTAAGTGCTATCGCTATCGCTATCGCTCTCTATCTCTCTCAATCAATCAATTCTTCTTTTCGCTCTCTCTCTCTGTCTAGCAGAACATGTATAAAGAATAAGAAAATAGTTTACACGTTAACAATTTCCTCGCGAGCACTAACATCAGTTTAGAAATCAGCTTACATATAGAACTATAAAATAATTCAATATCTATCGCTCACAGTACCGTAATGATCTCTAAAGCTCTGTTTCCGTCTTCGTCTCGCCCCCCTTTCTAATTCTCACTTAACATTGCCACAGCTACGTCTCTTTAAATCACTTCACTTCACTTAACAGCTCTCTATCTCCCTGTCTATCTGTCTCTTTCGCTCTCTATCTATCAATCGTTTCTGTCCTTCATTTGTCTATCTTTCTCCCTTTCTTTCTGTTTTTTTCTCTGTGCAACTGTGTTGCGTCCCACACAAAAACATAACGAAAACACAGCGATAAAAAATCATAGAGCATAAATATTGATCATAACCAAAAAAAAAAAGCCAAAGAAACAAAAACGAAAAAGGATTAAGACAATTATCAGCAGAAAATTAAACAGTATTATTATAAATATTACGTATAATATCTTGAAGAATGCTGAATATTTCACATATATATATATATATTATATTATTTTTTTCTACTTTTTTTTTCGTGTCCTTTTTTCTTTTTCATTTACAACTTTTTCTCTACTATTTAATGCTCCCAAAACGAAACTTTTGCGCGCTGCTGTCTGGAAAAAATGAAAATAAATAATAAATATAATAATTAACAAAAACTATGTATAATAATGAAATATGATGGATGTAATTCGGCGCTTGCATTTCGAATATAACAAATATTTAATTTTTTGCATAACTTTTACTCGAATGAAATGCTCCAAACTAAAAACGAAAAACCAAAAAAAAAAAACCAACAAAAAAATATATCCTAAACCAAATACCAAATCCAAATCTTCTTTCAGCCGCAATATGGTCGCAAGAAAAAACAAAAAGAAGTAAGATTTTTCACAGAACTTTTAGTCTAAACACACAAAAAAAAAAAAAAAAGAACAACGTACCTGCCAAAAACACACAAGAAAACCTAAAAACTTCAAAATACCCCCGAAAAATACTAAAGAAAACCATACCCAAAAGAAAATACCAAAATTTACAAACCAAAAAAAAAGAGAAAAGAAACAAAGCTTTTAATTTGATTTTGCCATATTTCATTTGGAAACGTTATTGCCAAAATTTGTTAGTTCTTTAGCAGCTTATTCTTTTGTTCGTTTTTATCGTAATCGTAATTGCTTCCAAAGATTTGCTGTATTCATATATTCGTATAAGTATATTCGTATATAATATATTCGTAAACGTAATCCTATCTGTATTTGTAATTGTAATTCTATTCGTAAACGTAATCGTTATCGTAATCGTGTGTTGGTATGCGTACACTCTCTCTCTCTCTCTTAACCCCCCCCAAAATGTATTATAAGAATACTCGTATATTAGCCCAATTTGAACCTAAACACTTGCCCAAGCCAAAAACAAAATTATATCAGTTATCTACTTTACGAAACTTTTAAACTTTAAATCTAACAACTTTGCTTTTGCGTATAACTCACGTCTAACTGTATAATCTCGTATATATACTATATACACTATTTTACTTACTACTATTATATTCCTACTGCTACTACTACTATTACAAACAAAATACTGCTATTTCAACTACTATCAACTTTATGGCCAAAGCAACTTTGACTTGATTCTTTTGTAAACTCTTAAGTATATAATTCATACTATATATACATATATGTTATATACCGCTTTGATTTTGTCACTTTTCTAAAGCTACGCCAATTGCAAATTCTACTTCTATATTATCTTAAGTATATTATCTACTTCCACTTAAGTGTGTCTTTTGCTTTGAGTGAAATTGAAATATTGTAGTTTAACGAGCTTTAACATACACTATGCAACAGGATGTGTTAAAGCTAGTCAGATTGAATAATCTGATTTCGATAAATAACCCCGAAAAGTATGCTTTAATATTTCACATGACGAACTAATTAAGATTGTATGAGTTAAATACCTTGTTGTTCAGTTTGTTGCATAGTGTAGTGCTCATGTGATCAAAGCAAATGCTTTGAACTTCTACTCAAGCTCAAGCAATCTTTGCCACCCTTCTTTACCCCCGCCCCCTGAATACTTGAGTACCGTTAATGCGCTTATGAGGCATAGCGTAGTAGAAGAGGACACAACAACACAAAAAAGAAAGGGAAAGTGTAGGGGAAAAGATGAGAACGAATTGCGACTCAAAGATACAAAATCAATGCACAAATTCCAAGAGCTCAACTGTTATACGCAAGGCACTTTGGCTGTTCTACTACACGAGTAGCAAGCAAGCTAGTGTGTGTGTGTGTGTATGTCCCAGTGTGTGTGTCTCGTAGGGATAATAAGAATAAGAATGCGCTAGAGTAGGACAGACAGAATCGTTTCTTTTGACCATACTATGCAGATGTCTGATGATTTACACAGTGCGCGCAATGGCCAAATTTATGCACAACAAGAAAATTTAGCATTGCCGTCAACAAGCAAAAACAAGAACAACACGTACAACGAATAACTAACTAAAAAGTGTTACACAAAAAGACTCTTGCAAGAGGCAAAGCTATAAACTACAAGCATAATATTCAACTTGAGCTGTATAACGACTTGTGTATGACTCATCGTGCCACATCGTATGTGTAAGTGGGTAAATGGAATCAGAAGTAAGTGCCCCCTCTCAGACTCTCTGACAAACAACAACAACAACAATTACAACTACATACAAGAAACACAACAATAACTAAGAGTATTATTAAAGCAACTTCGCCATCTGCAGCGAAGTTAATGCCCAGCTTTTTGAGCAAAACTTTGCACTTAAGCTGCGCGCATTACTTTAGGAACAATTAATTGCTTAGCATTTAGCCAGGCTCTTTGTGTTGATTTCTTTCGTTTCTTTTTTTCATTTGTAGCTGCTTGCCTCTCCCCCAAATATAGTAATCCAACCCTCTAGCCAAATAGATATTTGTAGTTCCGAATACGAATTCCCCCTATACAGTAAATAACTAAAAAATATGTGCGTTTGACTTAGTGCCCTGAATGCAACTTGTTTGTTTCCCTTAGTCTATGCATGATGCATCGAATAACTTTCGACTCTCTTACATGCTATACATGACATACATATACTCTACTTTCACACACAATCATCATTGATTAGGTGTTCTCTGCAAAGTTATGTCTGATTCCCTGAGAAAGTAATCAAATTTTAAAATCTACTTTGTTCCATAAAGTTTAAGCTGTCGTGAAAGTCAGTTATTCAATCAATTAAATTCAAACTTGAATAATTAAGTACATTTCCGTAATTTCTTCATAAAGTGGAATCGAAAGAATTGGGTTGAGAATTTATAAAATTCCCTATAATAAATATAAAACTCGACAGAGTTTCCTTCAGCTATAATCTTAGTTCTGCGTTTCCGTTTCGTCTAAGATTTCGATTTCGGTTTAGATTCCTGTTCCCCTTTATGGATAAAAAGCAGTTTTCGTTTCGATTCCAGAGTTCCACTTCGTTATGAGCTGAAATTCTACTTTAATTTCTTTATAAAGTAAAAAAGGGAGGCATTGTGAGAAATACTAAATAATAGAGATTATAATTATAAAACGTGACTGAGTTTTCTTCAGCATTAATCTTAGTTCTGCGTTTCCGTTTCGTCTAAGATTTCGATTTCGGTTTTGATTTCTGTTCCCCTTTATGGATAAAAAGAAGTTTTCGTTTCGATTCCAGAGTTCCACTTCTAGTTTCAATTCCAGTTGGAATTCTGCCGTAAATTCTTTATAAAGTGAAAGCGGAAGAATTGGGTTGAAAATCATAAAATTAGGGATTACAAATATAAAACTCGACTTCAGTCTTAGTTCTCTACTTCCGTTTCGTCTAAGATTTCCATATCTCTTTCGATTACAATTCCTCTTTATGCAGTTTTCGTTTCGATTCTTCTTATAGTTTCAGTTTCAGTTACAGTTCCAGTTCCAGTTTCAGTTGCATGCGTCATAAATTGTATACGATGTGTGTGAGTTGGAATTCTGGTCAAGTCGTGTCCAGTTGAAACCGCCGCGTTTGGGTTTCTCTGTGTGCGTGCCTGCGTGTGTGTGTGTCTTGGGCTTTTGTGGTGCGGTTTTGCCTTTTATTAGTTTAAATATAGACTTGACTTGGCCTGTTTAAGGGACCACCCTGGCTGTTCACCATTCGCCGCAGTCCCCACACAAGTTTCGCTAGCCTGGAGGCAAGCTATGTGGCCATGGCTCCAGCTCTTGCTTCACTCTCCATCCTGGGGCCTCATTCGGTTGGCGCAATTGCGTCAACACACAAACTCATTCACATAAACATACACACATTCACATGTATACACCAATACTCGGGCAATCTAATTGTCACGCCAAGCAAACAAGCAAGCAAACCAACTATTATGGAATTTTTTAGCGCTCTTTCGCTCTCTCGCTCCCTCCCATGCGACTGTGTGTGCGAGTGTGTGTGCGAGTGTGTGTGTGTGTGTGAATAGAGGCAACTCGAACAATTTCATGACGGTGACGTTCGACTTTTTGCTTTACTTTAGCTTTTGGCATTGCATGTCCATGTTCACGTCCACATTCATGACCATGGAAAGTAAAAACTAACTACAATGCTAGTTATTTTATACATCGATACTCACTCACTCACTCTCCCTTCTCCTTCTCCTTCTCCTTCTCTGTCTCTCTCTCTGTGAGTGTATGTGTTTGTGTGTTTCCTTGAAATCGATAGAAGTGTCGTGGCCGCAGCAATGGGACAAAAATATTGTCCCCCATACAATATGCATGACAGGGCAATTAAAGTTGCCCAAAGCATACAAAAATAATCATTGTCATAATAAATATCTAACTGGATAAACACAACAAAGGGAAAAGCGAAAAAACAACTCAAAAAACCAGTCGAAACCGAATAACGTAGATTCCTTATAAGGTTTGAGGTCTGAGGTGTGTGTGTGTGTGTATATAAAACTGTATATAATATTTGTATGTTGCTTAAATTCATTTGTCCTTAATGTTAGAATGCACACACAACTCTGCATGCATTCTTTGCACTAGCTATGCGACTACATTTGCACATTAACCAACACTGTACTGGTTAGCTTACACTGTTTTTTTTTTAGCATGTGCTTTACTTTCGATACAACTCTTGTTTTTCTTTTGGCATGTATTTTACACTCTTTTATTTTTCAAATTTATGTTTTCGTTTTCAGTAGCAATCCTTTAAACCCTAACCAACACTGGTTAGCCAATACTGTTTTTGTAAACTCTTTTCATTTGTAAACCGATATATATATATTATATATATTTTGATTTCCATTTCAACACACTAATCAACACACAGTTTTGCATGCACTTTATCCTTCAGTTTTACGACAATTTTCTTTTGATGAAAACGTTTTCTTTGTTTCCCAACACTTGGATTTCTAAGAGAAAAGCTCTATTAAATTGTGACGATGAGACCAGTCCATTTTGGTTTTAGCTTTTGCATAACAACCCGAGTCCCAAAAAACAAAAACTAAAAGTGAAGAAATGCTAATGCTTATTTCTATATATTTCTGATATATACATACCTTTACTTTCTTCTCTCTCTCTTCAACTCTATGTGAAGTGTGTGTGCTATGCAAAACTATAAACCATAATTCGAAATTCGAAATTCCTTCAAGATTTCTCTAATAAAACTAATGATGCCCCCCTATTTGACCATGATGATTTCAATTAATGTTTTTAGCTTTTTTGATTTGTATTTAGTTACCTCTATTTACTACTAATGTGCCTACTCCTAACTGCTACTACTTTAATACTACTACTACTACTAATATTATCACAACTTGATGGACTATAACTACAAGAAATACCTATACTTAATGTCTATGTATGTGTGGTGTTATGCAACTGAAAATGTTGTTGTTGATATCACGCATACGTATTGAGTATACGATGTTGTGTTATATGAATGCTAAAGATCATAATGATGATGATGTTGATGGCGATGATTGCCGTTTCCGTTTCGATGTTAAATACTAATATGTGTGTGCGCAATGTTCTTTGTTCTTTGCTGTGTGCGTGTGTGCCGCAACGTGCCGCATTCACAGATCCGATATGATGACGAGGACGAGGATGAAGGTCCACAACCGGATCCTACACTTGAACAGGGTGTGCCAATACCTGTTCGATTGCAGGGCAGCTTCCCGCCGGAATTGGCCTCCACTCCTCTCGAGGATATCGATCCATACTACAGCAATGTACTGGTAGGTTCTTCCCAAGTATTTTATAACATTTTACATCCTCATAACTAATCTTGAAATAATTAAAGTGATATATGTATATATTTCGTATAAAATGATGTGATGTGTATCTCGTTTTCCAGACATTCGTAGTTGTAAGCAAGGGAAAAGATATTTTTCGCTTTTCTGCATCAAAAGCAATGTGGCTGCTCGATCCATTCAATCCGATACGTCGTGTGGCCATTTACATTTTAGTGCATCCATTATTTTCGTTATTTATTATTACCACCATTCTCGTGAACTGCATTTTGATGATAATGCCGACAACGCCCACGGTCGAGTCCACTGAGTAAGTACTGTTGCATTAGCGATTTTCTAGAGTTTAACTAGAGATGGCCCCGATATGTATGTACATACATATATGTATAAATATATATATATGTATGTATATATCGGGACAACCCTTAGATAAAATCGATTGATTTCCTTTATTATTACAATCTATTTTCGATTGTTTTTATTATCCTACCTAATTTTTACCCATTGAACTTGATGTTTTGTTTTGTCTTTGACAACAATAATAATAATTATCTATATATGTAACTATATATATTTATATATGCTATATAATCAATATATTTACGTAATACTACTACTACTATACAAATATATATATCTATATATACATATATTATATATTAAATGTAACTTTTTCGATATTGATGCAGACGTGTATTTAGGTCAATGCATAAATTTCTTTTAATAAAACGTAAAAACAACAAAAACAAAAACACAAAAAATAGTTAACAAAAACAAAAACAAAAGCCAAGCAAAACAACAACAAACCAAAGTAATAGTATAATAAAATAACGGTAACGATTGCATTTACAGTCACATTTCTGATGTGAGTAGAAAACAATTTTTCGAAGCGCCTCAAAAAAAGGTAAAAGAAAACTGAACAAATTTGTCACAGTCTCTCTCTCTTTAGTAATGCCAGGAAATTGTTGTAAAATATGAATTAATCGGTAATCGATAAACGATAAACGATCCAACAGATCAGCGATCATTATTGTAGTAGTTGAAAAGCCCATTGCTATGAAACTCGCGCGATGAGTGCCGCGCTCAACAGCTTTTGTACGCCAGGCAAAACCTGTTGAATGCAGCCCTGACGCTCGGCCCAGCCCTGTGTAATATAAATACTACTTAATTACAACTCTCTTCAATTCGATTGTACTTGTAAACTATCACGTACATACTGTTCATCTTATTAACTAACTTAACTTAATTACGCTATCTATTATATATTCAATCAATCAACTTGCAATTGTGTAAAAAAAAATAAAGTAAATCGAACGTAATGGAAAGACGAGCTTAGTTACATTTCTCAAAATGCCTCATTGTAAATTGCCGTAATCGAAATCGCATTTAGTTACCTGGGCGCTCTCTTTAACTATCGATTTGTAGTCACAACCTAAACTTACTTACAAAAATAAAAAACTTGTTATTCAATATGTAAAATTACATTACTATTTATGCGAACTGGCTGTACAAATTGGTCAGATGGTTTTGGTTTGTTCACGTTTCGTAAAAAAAAGAAAAACAAATACAGTAAAATAAAATACCAATCCATCAACTTAAATTCGAACATATTTTCAAATAGACTTTTACTTAGTAATATATTCTTGACGTAGCTGTTAGTCGAAACTCATAAGTAGTAGTAATCAACATCAATATTAATAACAATATATATATATATCTTCTTATATAGTACATACGATAATTTGTAAGTAGTCTTAAGATCTATATAATTCCCGTCACCCCAAAAATATATGTCTGTATATCGATAAATATAATAGTTTAGTTAACGTAGCATTTATAAAACTAGTTCCATTTTGTTAGTGATCATAATCATACATATATAATAATTGTAACCGTACAATACGTATATATAAATTATATCTGAATTAGATAGATTGAAAATTGGATAAAAGTAAAAGTATCTCTAGGAGTAAAGTATAGCAAGTACTATGGTAAATATATCCATAAAATTTATAGCTAATAGCTAGTATACATAATGTAGATCTGATATCTGATATACATAATACATATACTATAGATATTTGACTATAGAAAACTTGTCGTATAGTTAGTCCAATTCCCCTCAGACCCGCCCCCGTTGTAATCCTCCTGCGCTCTCTCTCATTATTGTAAAGTGCCACAAAAAACAAATAATGCAATCTGCCATTGTGTTTCGATTTACATAGTTGCGTAACTAAATCTGTATAACTTCATTCGATCTGCCAAATACTTATAGTGGTCCATATATATATACATATATAGAATCGAGTTGAATCATTCGTATATTTAGCGGTAAATTGTACATAGTTCATGTACTTTTTTGTAATATCGTAACGTAGACACAGACACAATAGTTGTAAAGTCGTAAAAATAACCAAAAATTAAAATAACGAGCAAAATGCTTGAAAGTGAAAGAAGCGATAAAATAAGCAACTAAAAGTGAAAAGAGTTACGTCATTTTTTTAGCTGATATCAAAAACATTGTCGCAGATTTGGTATCAGAATCGAGCACCCTAACAGAATAATCGTTAGCCCGCAGCAAGTGTGTGTGCGTGGGAGTGTGTGTGCGACTGTCACTTGAACTTGGTACGTGAAACATAAAGACAGACAGAAGGAAGAAGAAAAAGTGCTGCTCCAACTTCGTTTCGTTGGCGTCTTGGGCTTGGGCTTTTGGGCCAAGTTCTCAGGGTCTCGGTTGACAACGGCTGACGGCGACTGCGCTTAGCACAAAATGGCACAGCTGCTGTGCCGCATAACTTGAGACCTCTTCCTCCCCTCTTCCCTCTCAATTCTCGCACACACACACACACACATAGGATTTTGTAGAAGTGAACCACATAGGGAAAGAGCGAAAGAGAGAATAGAGAAACTTTGTGTCTATCTAAGCAGTTGGCAATCGCATCTATGTGGGTCGCCATAGCCAGCCTGCCTGGTGGCTGTTGATGATGATGATGCTGATGCTGTGATGCTGTGGGCAGCACTTGTGGGCAGAAGAGAAAGACATAATACCTGCAATTAAAACGCAACTCAAGTGTCCTTCACAGGCATTGGGGCCTAGGTCAAACGCAACAGCAGCATCAGCAGCAGCAGCATCAGCAGCGACTTTGAACTACATAGTGTGTTGCAGTGGCAAGGAAATGTCGTGGCAACTGGACTGTCTCAACTGTCCATCTGTCTGTCTGTCTGTCTGTCTGTCTGTCACATGCAAGTCGCCTTAAATCTATCAATTGACTAACCAAGAAGACAGACGCAGAACAGAGCCGAGTAGAGCAGCTGCCTCAGCTGAAATTGAGGCCGAAGGTCGACCTATTGATCTAACGCCCACACACACATACACACACACAAAAGTGGCTTGAGGATGAGAGCACGACAGGCAGGACCAACTACAACTACAATTACAACTACTGCAAGTCCTTTATCAAGTATTAACCATTATTGACATTGACAATTGGCACGAGACCGTGCAACAACTGCGCCCATGTCTGTATCCTATCTATCTGCAATCTCAACTACACGTAATTAACAATTGCGCCCTTTGATCTCTCTCACTCTCTCACTCTCTCTCTCTCTCTCTCTCTCTCTCTCTCTCTCTCTCTGTGTCTAGTTGCCAATTGTCGATTATACGACTCTTGATTGCCAATTGCCAGTTGTCAGTTTTCAACAACATACATATGTATGTGATATTATGCAATTCGCGCATATTATTATTATTGGAATTGCTTCTCCCATTTTCCTCAAACGCATTGCGGTGAATCGAAGCACAAGGATTAGCTTTTAATTGAATATACATATATTTGCAATAAGTTTGAAGAGCTCTGAATTCGAGATTTGACATTCGATAGGGTTAAGCTAATCATTAAGTCTAATTGTAAGCCTAAGTAATTAACTAACTAAACTAACTAACGAGAGCTTAGCAAACAATGTTTCTCTTCAATACAATTGGAAGCAGCGCAGAACCTAAGAATTTTCCACTTTTCGTTTTGATTTCATGTGATTTTCCATTTCGTTTGTTACTTATTTAATACGCTTGCAGTTGAAAAATAAAAGAAAAATCGTAATATAATTTAAATATATATAAATTCAACTTATTTTCAAACTTCAAGCGTATGCATATCTTCGGCTCTTGTCGAACTTTGATTTGCCTCTATTTGATTAATCCTGATAATGAAAGTTAAAAAAAAAAAAAACAAATAAAAAAGAAGGCAGGCAGCGCAAGATTGAGAAAAGAGAACAAAAAACAAATTGCATTCGAAATTCAATTCGTTTTTAGGGTGATATTCACCGGAATCTACACATTTGAATCAGCTGTTAAAGTGATGGCACGAGGTTTCATTTTATGCCCGTTTACGTATCTTAGAGATGCATGGAATTGGCTGGACTTCGTAGTAATAGCTTTAGCGTGAGTTAATATTATGATTACTATATATTCAACTATTTAAATAACGAATTTTACCATTTATGAATTAATGAATCATTAATCAACTCAATAAATCAATCATCCCATCCATGCTTCGTATACAAAACTATATATATTCTTCTATATATACTTTATACATATATATCTATATATTGCTATCTGTACTCTTTAACATATACATATTTGTGTTTTTTTTGTTGTTCATTTTTCTTTTATATCGTATCGTATATCGTATATCGTAACATGATTATTAACTCGGTTAATTATCATTGCAATCGCTTATGGTTTACTTTCAATTGTGTAGTTAATACATATCGTATGATAATTAACTAGCAGCCAGAGCCCATTAAATACAGAAAAATATAAAAAGTACTTCGTTTTGTTTTCGCTTTCCTTTCTGTTCTGATTCTCTGATTACCAATTAGACATATTTATTGCACAATATTTATTAATTTCTTGTTCAACAAGCTTCATCCACATTTACATAATTGTGCGTGTGTGCAGTTGGGTGTAAGTGTGTGTGTGTAATTGGCATTCATTAGCTACGCTTGGTTGAGCATTTAATTAAATAAAAAATATTTTTTTTTATATATTTAATCAACGAATTTCTTGTACAATTGAGCGATAAATTGCACTTTATTTTCAACTATAGTACACATACACATACACATGCAGATGATGTGGCTAACATGTGGAAATGTCACGTTAACAACAAAAACAACAAGAACAACAACAACGACATTAACAATAATAACACGTCGCAAACGGCAGCTAAAATTATACATACGCCATGTGAGCCGCACCGCGGGCTGAAAAAGTCGCGTTAGTTGAGCGCTTTTATTGATTTATTTTGTGCCGTTACTAATGACGTGCCCAACACACACACACACACACACACACACACACACACACACACACACACACACACACACACACACACACACACACACACACACACACACACACACACACACACACACACACACACCAACACACATACTATTTGAATTTTCTATGATTATTTCCAATTCTTACACACACATACACAGAGAGGAAAGTCATAAAGAAATTTTTTGGCTTTTTATTTGGTCATGCAAGTTATTATTTTCTCTTCTTTCATTCGCTCTCCTCCCCTCGCTCCTACACTCTCTCACACTCTCTTTCGCTAGCTTTTTGTTGTTCTTTTCTTTTTTTTTTTAGTTTTTGTTGTTTTGTGTTGGTTTCGTGACAGTTTCATTTCATTGCTTTTTGCTCCATTTTAACCATTTATTGGGCGCCCTTTGTCTGAGTAGCGTTCCAACTTGCCCTGGGAGGGAAGTAGTTGGATGGATGTAGTTAGGGGGCAGAGACTGTGGGGACTGACTTCGAGGTTACTGTAACGGGGTTTGGCGGCTATTCGTGCAGCAGCGTTGTTTCGCTGGCGCCGCATAGCCGCGCAGCCTTGGACACCAATGAGAACGAATGAGAATGGAAAAAACATTTTAAAGCGCAAATTAAAGTCAAGTCGAAATGGGAAATGGGAAATGGAAAATGAAATGCATACTCTAAACTTTGAGAGAAAGAGAGTTTGACTTTTAAACCTGCATACATGTATTAGATAACACTGACATACGTGAAGCGTAGAAATAGTGAAGGGGAAGGGAAAGGGAAAGGAGGGGAGAATGAGTGGCAAGCACAGTTTTAGAGGCCAGCACAATTAGATGGTCAAGTTGCACGCAATATGAATGTACTTCAGCGAGTGTGTGTGTTGACTGTATTTATATGCGTCGAAATCGATAAATATTCATGAAATATAAATGAAAGGTGGCTGCAGAAGTAACGCCGCTGTGAATTCCCAAAGGATGACAGCATACACAGCCAAAGCGACAAGGCAAACAACTCAAGCAAATGGACATTAGCAGGCCACGCCAATACCTTCTTCTCCTTTCAAGTCTCTGTCTCTCTCTCTCTTTCTCTCTCTCTGTGTGTAGCAACACCCACAACAAACCACATGCACAATTGATGTGACAGCAGCAACAGCAACAGCAACAGCAACAGCAACAGCAACAGCAGCAGCAGCAGTTGGAGCTGCACCTGCCTGCTGCCTCAGGTGTGACTCGGAGCGAAAGAGAGAGCGAATGAATGAGAGAGTGAGAGCTCTGAGCTCGCCCGCAGCTTGTGGCACATTTTCGTAATGAATCATTAACTTGAGGGCTGCGGTTTTGTGGTTGGGGCTTGGGGTTAGGAGTGCACAGGAGGGAGGAGCGGGTGTCAGCTAGCCAAACCCATTTCACAACTCGCACACACACATTCAATCATTTTCAACTCTGTAAATTTTTCTTTTCGTTTTTTGTGCGCTTTGTATAATTCTATGATCTTTATTTTTGAAGGCAGAAGAAGCATTAAAATGATGCAGCAACAATACTGTTATACATTTGTAATTACTAAACGACTGCAAACATTATCTCTCGTACGCAACAACTACTATTTTTTACCACTACTCCATTACTACTACTACTTATATCGATAGTTTAACAATTGCCAATACTTAATGACATTTCATCTGTATATGTATATTTGCTTTTGTGTCATCGTCAAACCACAACAACAACAACAACAACATCGTTGGATCTGCGCAGTTATGTGACCATGGGTATAGATTTAGGTAATCTTGCAGCCTTGCGAACGTTTAGGGTGCTGCGTGCGCTTAAGACCGTAGCCATTGTTCCAGGTACATTTTCCAAAAGCAAAAAAACTAAAAAAAAACTGTTATATTTGCACACTGTTATACTGTTATACATATGCACATATGAATCTGTTATACTAATACGAAATGCATTATAGGCCTGAAAACCATTGTCGGCGCCGTCATTGAGTCTGTGAAAAATCTGCGCGATGTGATAATTTTGACAATGTTCTCCCTCTCGGTGTTCGCACTGATGGGTCTGCAAATCTATATGGGCGTGCTGACACAGAAATGCATCAAGAAGTTCCCCCTCGATGGCTCTTGGGGCAATCTGACCGATGAGAATTGGGACTATCACAATCGCAATAGCACCAATTGGTATTCCGAAGACGAGGGCATATCGTTTCCACTGTGCGGCAACATTTCTGGCGCCGGGTAACTGATTGAACAAGTCTTCTACAATATATAACACTTGTATAACACTTGCTACACTTGTGTGTGTGTGTCTATTTGCAGACAATGCGATGACGACTATGTGTGTCTGCAGGGGTTTGGACCGAATCCAAACTATGGCTATACCAGTTTCGATTCCTTTGGCTGGGCTTTTCTGTCTGCTTTCCGCTTGATGACGCAGGACTTTTGGGAGGATCTGTATCAGCTGGTGTTGCGCGCCGCTGGACCATGGCACATGCTGTTCTTTATAGTCATCATCTTCCTAGGTTCATTCTATCTTGTGAATTTGATTTTGGCCATTGTTGCCATGTCATATGACGAATTGCAAAAGAAGGCCGAAGAAGAAGAGGCTGCCGAAGAGGAGGCGATACGTGTAAGTAGAAACCCAGTAGAGACCCGAAAACAACAACAACAACAACGCCCAATGGACTAACAAAAAAACCAAAAAAAAAAAAAAAAAAACGAACCAACAACCCAACAAGAAACCAACCATTCCATAAGCCACTTGAATACTTAAAATGGGTAGATAATTTCAATCTCAATATCCACAATGCTGAATTGATCATTGAAAATATCTATCTCTAAGAACAGAGTTGCTTTTTTCTTTTTGTATATGTATGTATAACAAACAAATTCCTATAATACTAATAATAATAATCGTCTACGTAATCGTACTATATAATCGTAATAGTAAAACTTAATCGTACGTCATATACGTGTTGATCGTAATGTATGATGATATATCTCTATCTATCTCTCTCTTTCAATATACTATCTTTCCACTTATCTACTATCTATAATCACATTTAAATGTACATAACAGTACTTACTACAATATCTCATGTAGAGCTGTACAAAGCAAAAAAAAATTAAAACAAAAAAAATAGAACACCTATTTTCACTCGTAAATGTATAACTTAATCGTACACATACATACATATGCATATGTGATTGATCAATCAAAACTTTAACTTATACTTCACTTTTCATTTACATTATGATTTCTATGTGTTCGACTTCTATTTCGTATATCGTAATCTTAATCTTGACTCTTTTTCTTCAATTCACTTCTGACTATTTGCAATAATAATCGTATAATCTCTCAATATATCTATGTATATTTCTATATATATATATTATCGTATGCATTTCTCTTTACTTTTGTTGTTTAACTTTTCATTTATGTGCACTTTTATTTCAACTAATGCAAAATTCACACCTGAAAGTAAAAAGCAATGAACAAAAGCAAAAAAAAAAGCTGAAAAAAAATACTTTAGACTTGTACTTTGAACTTTCCCTCAATCTGTCTATCGTTATCCTTCTTCCCCCCCAAAAAAAAAAAAAATTCCATCCAATCCCGGACCAAGCACCGCACTTTATACACTTATGATTTCCATAGCATAATCTCAGTAGATGGTTGCCCTTAGTTCTGTATTCCAAACACTGTTTCACTCCCCACCCACCAAGTACTACTACTACTTACTACTGCTATACTCTTCCTACTATACTATACTTACTATATATATGATATATAAACTATAAATCTATATGTACTTGTATATGGATATATATACCTGTTGTACTATATATATAAATATACTATATATGCGTCGATATGTTGGATGTGGATGCGCACCAATTGAAAGAACATATCTAGCTATACGAATCATTGTGTGTGCATCGTGTCATTGTAGGAGGCAGAAGAGGCGGCCGCTGCGAAAGCGGCCAAGCTGGAGGAGCGGGCCAATGCCCAGGCGCAGGCGGCAGCCGATGCAGCTGCCGCTGAGGAGGCGGCATTGCATCCCGAAATGGCAAAGAGTCCAACGTACTCGTGCATCAGCTACGAGCTGTTCGTGGGCGGTGAGAAGGGCAACGATGACAACAACAAGGAGAAGATGTCCATACGTAGCGTCGAAGTGGAGTCGGAGTCGGTGAGCGTTATACAAAGACAACCAGCACCTACCACAGCACACCAAGCTACCAAAGTTCGTAAAGTGAGCACGGTAAGTATTCCGAGCGCAATAATAATTTCCCATTATCGGTTTTCTGTTTTAGTCTCTTTAATCTTTAATCTTTAATATTTGATAATATTTAATATTTATCGTTTCTATCGTTATCGTTTTCGTTTTTAACTGTAATTGATTGTGATTTTAGTTTTGTGTTTTTTGTTTTGTGTAAAATGGGTTATATACTTATATATAACGTCTTTGTATATAAATATATATGTATATTCTTTGGTATTTGATTTCGATTACAAATTTCGATTTGGATTTCGATTACCCTTTTTTGTCATACGCAGCTAAATGGCCGGCCTCTTTAACTTATTGATTCTTTCGTTTCTGAATGAGTGTATTTTTGGTCATTTCTGATTTCTGATTTCCTTAGTTTCGTATTCACTTTGTTGCCTTTTCTCTCTTTCTCTCTCTCTCTCCCTATCTATCTCTATTTGTCTCTTCTGATTTGCTTTACGTTGATTCCCCGCTGCAAAGTTTGAGCGTCGTTTCACTCTCGTTACTTTCTGAACGAATGAGCTCAGCTCAGCTCAGTTCTCTCTATTTCTCTCGTTCTTGCAGCTGCTCGCTGCTCTTTCGGCTACTCGCTGAATGTGCATTTCCGTTAAACGTCAACACTCGCTACTCGCAGCTTACGAGAGAATAATTTTGCTGTTTAAACTTTAAACTGTTATACCATTATCATTACGTTTAGTTGTTGTGCTCTCCTTGGTTTATAAATTGCCATTGTTCCTTTTGTTGTTGGATCGATCGTACTACATATCGTGTTTATCGTTTATATATACTCGTACTCTTATCATAAACTAGCGATAAACTATTGATTCCTTTTGCCTCTCTATCTCTCATTATATCGTATCAACGAGTAGTGTTCTAGTTCGTCTATGTGTGTGTATGTAAAAACTATTCTAGTTATTAGCTATATAGTTCCATGTTCCACATCTAACATCTAAATTACTCGCCAGAGGGGGACAGGGAGACTCTCTCTCTCTCTATATATTTTATATCTTACTTGATCGCTCTCTCTTCATGTAACTCTCTCTCTGTCTCTCTCTCTGTATTTTCCTACATATATCCTGCTCTGTTTCTTTGCAGTCTCCATTTTTAAGTAGCAAGTCTTTAATTGTGTTAGTGCATGCCAGTCTCATTACATGTGTGTGTGTGTGTGTGTGTGCAAGTGTGTGGGAGTGTGAGGGTGTGTGCGTGCTTTTGGTGGTCAGGCAGTTGTATCCAAAAAAAATATCTAGTACTTATTTTGTTCTTTGTATTCGTAGTTAGCTGGCTCTTATAATTGGCATTCGCATACGTAATTTATTCGTTTTAAAGAACTTTTGTCATTATTTCCTTATTGATTTCCCAATTTCAATTTTATGATTTTTGAACTTTTCCGGTTGATTTTCCGTGAAATTTGTTGGACTTTTGCGTTAAAACTCATTGCTCGGAATGCTTTAGGTGAAAACTTTTCAGTTGTACGCGATTGGAGCTCAATAACAATCTAAAAAAATCAAATTCCACTTTCGATAATCAACAAAAACAAATTACGAAAAGAAATGAAACAATTTACCAATTACCAATTACAATTTACCAATATACAAATTACCAATTACAAATTACAAATACAACGATGCTTAATTTCATTACCAATGCAAGCAAAAATTTAAAACTGAGGACGACAGCAATGCTAAACAAATGCGAATGGCTTCAATTGATTGATTGAGACTGATTGATTGATTGATTGATCACACGATTGAAGTGCCAAAAAATCAAAGCAAAGCAATCAAAACAAATGCTTTTTCAGGCTTTACAACAATTTACTACTCTTTACACCCAACAACTAACTTTCTGCGCTCTCTCACAATCTGTCGAAATCTATATTTTAATATTACTACTACTACTACTACTACTACTACATACTACTACTAATAGTTATATAATGCTCGTGCTTGACTTTACACACACACACACACAATCACACGACACATGCATGCACACATACATGCAGATGATGGATTAATTTGATTGACTTATGTATGTATGTATGTATGTGTGTGTACATATGTACGTGTACATCAACTTTTGCGTAGGTCAGCTTTGGGCTCTCCATTCAACTGCAAAACACCTTCGTTATCCTCTCTCTTTCTCTCTGTCTTTCTCTCTTTCTCTCTTTTACTTGTCTTGTGTTTGTTTCCTTCATTCTATAATCGAATTCTATTAATCGAAATTGATTTGTGTTTGCTTGTGGACATGATTTCGATTATTTCGATGGCTGAATTATCATTTGCATGCAAAAAAAAAACATTCAGTGAACGTTTCTTTAATTTTTTTTTTTTTCGTTTACTGAACTTACATATGTCTGAAGAAAGTGCAAAACATAGATAGTTAAGTACTCTACTTATACAAAATATAACTTCTACTACTCTTCTCTACTTCACATACTATTATATCAAATCAAATTCGATCAAAAGTAACTGAAACAGAAAGTACAGTACGCACTAGCATCCATCTCTAGGCAATCGATAGACGATAGACGAAAAATAGCAAATCGTTGCAGTGTGATGAACATTCTCAATAAGCCGTTGCATGCCCTGTCTGAATTCGCTCTTTCTCGCTCTCTCTCTAATATTTCTCTTTCGCCACACACACTCAGAAACACACACAAGTACACTTAATAGTGAGTTTTGGCTTTGGCAAGCATTTGCTTAGCGCACAGCGGCTGAAACAATCGAAAACTTGGCACCGATTTAATGGAAACCAAATCGAACATCACAACACACACAGAGCAGCCTATAATTCATAAGCAATACCACTTGGAATAGACTTCTTATGCCCTTGCAGTGCTCGAGGAGCAATCCAAAATTGAATGCGAGTCATTTATCGATAAATTAAAATCGATCACAGGGCAAACTGCAAGGGTATTTGATCTTCGGCTAGTCGAAGTCATTTTTCGGTTCGTTGGATTCAATTCAAAAAAACAATCGAAGTGTGTATGAAAAATAATTATCGAACTTTTGCGCTCACTACTCAATACTATCGCTGTCTCGCTCTTGCATTCGCTAGCTCGTTCTTAATGACCATTTAATTGCTCAGAGTCGCATTTCCAAATACTTAATACAATACTCATAATCGTTATCGTAATCGTTATCGCTGGCTCCCAGCTAGCTAGCATCTCAACCAAGTGGCCCTTGGCCTCAGGTAGGTTTCTCTATCTCTCTCTCTCTCTGTTTGTCTAATGCTCTCACACTCGCTAATTTACTCTTTCTCTCTTTAAAACAAAGAAAAACTTTACACTTCAAAGAAACAACAAGTAAAGAATTTCTAGTTGAGATAAATGGGATTAGATATATATAAACTTTATAGAGCATACACTTTACCCAACACACACACAAACACTCACACACACACACCCACACACAATGTAGGTTGTATCGTTTGATACATTTAAGATTGCGATGAATATCGCACAAAGTAATCGTGTGATCTCTAGCAAGTTTTTTGAAATGCATCCGTAAGAATTTTACAATGAAAACTAGAATGTAGAATTTCCAAGAAAATGTTATGTTCAATTTCGAGTTCCATTGAATGTATACTTTTGTAACGATTTTCTGTTCTGTTCATCTAATGATCTTATCTCAGTATGAGGCTGAAAATTATTATATATTTTAGTTTAGTTTTACCTTCTGATTTTCATTCAAGTGATTTATTTGTAAGTCAATTCTCTGTAGAGCACTCCAAAAGAGAGCTTTCTCAATTTTGTACTAATATTAACTCAATCTAAAAACAAAAAAAAAAAAGAAACATAATAAGATATCACACACATATACATAATAACATCTTTACTAAATAGTTATTATAACAAGCAGCTAAATTATTGAGTATATTAATTATTTAAATAGTTGCAATTTAAACACATTAAAACTGGGGCACTTTAAAACTTCATTAATTTACTGTAGCATATTGTAATTCTTACACTCATACACATATATTCGAACACACAATAATTACAGTTAAACACTTTCTTGAGTATATATCTTTTAAATACTTATATAAAACAACAAATACAACAACAAAAAATATGCTATTTTCCTTTTGACAACTACAGTAAAACATTTTAGCAGGAAATATCTATATTATTCTACATAAATATATTTTATTTGATTCAATTTTTCTTTTTCTTCTATTTATATTTTATTTGTAAAAAAAAAAAATGAAACGAACGACAAAAAAATATAAAAACAACTTAGACATCCTTATCCTTACCTGGTTCACCGTTTAACATACGCAGGGGATCACGTAGTTCTCACAAGGTAAGCGCCCAATACACACACACACAAACACACACAGAGCCATGAACACACCTACACACACCCACACACACACACACGTATTCAATCAGTGACAGCTAACAGTACAATAATAATAACAAAACAAGAACTACAAATCGCCTTTAACCATCTCATTTCATAGTCGACTAGAAAGCGTATCAAACAATAAAAAAAATTTAAATTCAATAACTGCACTCACTCTTCCATTCACAACTGACCCATGAGTGTGTGTGTGTATGTGTGTGCAAATCTGTTATATAATACTATCACAGTCACACATACACACAGCCCTTAACATTCATTGAATATCAATTTTTGCATAGATCGTAAAAAAAAATCGTCCGATCGAATTCGTCGATCAGTTGGGCAATGATGCCGAAGATCAGAAAAATGAATTTCAAGCGGAAGAAAGCCAGACTGTATATACGTTAATACACTTAAGATTATCCAAAAACACACACACATACACACACAATCAAGTCACTTACACGCACTCACACACACACACACACTCATACACATAAATGCCCATAGCTGTAGTTTCGAATTATAGGAAAACTCTTTATTCAATTCATAACGTAGAGGTTAGTTATATAATCTCATACATCCCGTAATACTAGGTACATCTAACATAGCTGCATACTAAATTAACACACACATATATATATATATATATATATATATGCATATATATTACAAATATATATATATATATATATATATATATATATATAACCTCCCGAACTATATCTCTCATATATAGACGATACGATTAGTGAGCTGTCATTTTGTTGGGCTTTCACTGAGGCGCATTTACCATATTTGTATTTTGTTATAGTTTATCATACTCTACTTACCATATATCCATATATATATGACTATATATTATATATACATTTATCTGTTTTCATCTATATATATATTTTCTATGTATAATCGTAACTACATTATAATCTATGAATTTCTCGTCTCGTCGTACATTTCTCACTTTTGTTTCATTTATTTGTTGAGTTCATGCCCCCCACTCGTATTATTCACATCTTATATATACAATATATATCTTATATCCGTATCTACATATTCCAATACTACGTATACTCATTTTGTGTTTGTTTTGTAATATATATGCATACATATCATATGTATAATTTCGTGATTTTGTCTTGTTTGGTGTAACTTGATCTACATATACCTACATACGAGTGTCTTTCATAATATCTCACCTCTCTCACTCTTCCACTCTATATCTCTCGCTCTGTCTCTCTCTCTCTCTCTCTCTCTCCCTCCCTCTCTCTCTCTCTCTGTCTGTCACTTCCTCCTATATCAACTTTTCTCTTTCTAACTGTCACTTTGTATGTACAAACCTAAAGCAATCAGTATTTGTACTATCGGCTGATGTGTCTGTGTTTATCTGTGTGTGTACGAGTGTCTATGTGTGTGAGTGTGTACGTGTGTGAGAGTATGTGTGACTGCTCCATGTGTTCGATGACAGTTTCGAAAAATATCTGTCAAACTCTAAAATTTTTTATGTACAATGTGAATGTATGTATGTGTGTTTATATGTATGTATGTATATGTATTCGACCCAATTGGATGTGTGAGCAAGGAACTGTTTATTTCATCAGCGTATTGAGGCACAGCCAACTTAATAAGGCCACCGACTGCTGTGTCAGTGATGCCAGATCAAGGGAAATAAACAGTTCTCACCAGCAGTATGCGACACACACGTTCACTGTATATGCACATGTTTGAATCGTCACAGTCACAGTCATGGTCACAGTCGCGGTCACAGTCGCGGTCACAGTCACTGTCACTGAATACAGGCATACAGTCACCATCACTGTCACTGTCACTGTTTCAGTCACTGTCACGTTTCAATCGAAAAGTCTTTTGTTGACTTCAACTTCCAATCAATATATATACTATATATAAATTATTCTTTTGTTAATGAGTGTGTATGTCTTACATTTGTTAATTTTAATTTTTATGTTGTCGCCAGTATGTAATCTTGATGATTATATAGATTTTTTTTTCATTTTCATTTAATTGAACTCCAATTCATATCGAATTGATATCAGCAACTATTTTTCTCGCTCTCTCTTTCCCTCTCTCTTTGTTCTCTGTCTCTATATACCCTTCTATTTGTCTGTCTGTTGTCCCATATTGTGTGTGTGTATTAACCCTGTCTATGGGGTATATACTACACCCAATGACCGCTAGGGACCCATCAAGTGTGTATGTATATGTGCCGGTTATGTCAACTACTGTTTGAGTTATGTACTTGAGTTAATTGTTGTTTTTCCTTCTGGGTTCTCTACAATCATTTATAATTGTTGTTATCCCTCATACAAACTCATGCCAATAACTTGGCACATTTTTAATTTACTCAAAAATATATATAATTCTCTTGTATATCATGATATTTGCTATTAAAAAGAAATAAAACTCACCACTTTGACAATAACTTACTTATTAATCAATAACCTAAGTACTACTTACAACCACCACTACAAAAACTACTACTACTACTTTTACTGCTACTTATACTACTACTATTACAACTACAACTACTGCTACTGCTACTAGTACTGTTATAACTGCTACTTTTACTGTTACCGTTACTGCTACTGCTACTTATCGATGAGTTTGTGTGAGTTCATGTACTAACCGGCAGTTTAATCGTCAACTCGAAACCAGTACACGATACGCAATGGACGTGGCCGTTTCGGAATACCCGGCAGCGATCGCAAACCGCTCGTATTGTCAACATATCAGGATGCACAGCAGCACTTGCCCTATGCCGATGACTCGAACGCCGTGACGCCCATGTCTGAGGAGAATGGGGCCATCATAGTGCCAGTTTATTATGGCAACCTAGGTGAGTGCGGTATTAAAATATACCAAATTAATATACGGGAAAGTACTAAATTATATCAGAAGCTATATTTTTTGTATATTTATATACTATTACATACAAAATATAACAATAAAGTAATACATATACCAGATTGTCATATAATGATAAGATAATCTAGGCGAGTACGGAATTAAAATATACCGAATTGTTATTCCGAAATATACTAGATTTGTATATCGATATAGTACTACACTCAAAATTTACCAGTGGACTACAAAATTTACCAGATTGTACTTCATTCTAAACATACCAATGTATAATAAAATATTAAATCGTAAATAAATTAAAAAATCAAGAATAAATAGGATATCCACACAAATTACGATAAATCTTAATATTCACATTAAACGTTATGCAAATAGTTCTTTTAATACAATTTTCTTTACTTTTAAATCTTGTCACAGGCTCTAGACACTCATCATATACCTCACACCAATCCCGTATATCGTATACCTCACATGGCGATCTGCTCGGGGGCATGGCCGTCATGGGCGTCAGCACAATGACCAAGGAGAGCAAGTTGCGGAATCGCAATACACGCAATCAATCAGTGGGCGCCACAAATGGCGGCACCACCTGCCTCGACACCAATCACAAGGTCGAGCATCGCGATTACGTAAGTGTTCGATATTTGTCGATAGTATTTCAAACTCAAATTTAATCGATAACGCTGCAGGAAATCGGCCTCGAGTGCACGGACGAAGCGGGCAAGATCAAACATCACGACAATCCTTTTATTGAGCCCGTCCAGACACAAACGGTGGTCGACATGAAAGGTAAGTTTATACTTCTATATACCGTTTAGTATACCATTTAAATATAAACCATTACTTTCTTTTTTAGATGTTATGGTCCTGAATGATATTATTGAGCAAGCCGCTGGTCGGCATAGTCGAGCTAGTGATCGCGGTGGTAAGTAACAAACTGTAGATAAATTCCAAAATCTGATCTTGATATCGTATCGTATTGCATTGCGTACATTACATTGTACATTATTGACATTATGCCATTGAATATACCTACATACATGCTCGTTTACATACATATCCTATACTATATATACATATTTCTATATTCAAATATCGATCGTTATTGTTTTGTGTTTTTTTGTTCCATGTGCATTGTTTTTCTTTTTTCCCTCCTCCTTGGTTTCATCTTATCATTTGAATACCTCCAAAAGATTGATGTAAATACTTAAGCGCAAAAGAAAAAAAACCAATAACAACATCCAATAACATTATTAATGCATTTTATTTTTGCTGTATGAATTCTCAATTTAATAATATTCTAGACTAAGTGCCGTAACGTTTGTTCCTGTGACAACGGATTTTTCCCATAGTCTATTTCTATTTTCTATATTTTTATCCGCAAATCTGTATCTAAAATACAATACGAAAATTAATCAATTGCGATTCATAAAAATCCATCCGAAATATCAGATATGTGCTGAGAGCTATCTATACTTTGGTTTCTATTTTTGTCTATAGATTGGCTTTCTTTCTATACTCTACATATTTCGATTTTTACGTCTTTGACTTTGGTTCAAATAGCGCATGAGGTTTGTGCGTTTTTCAAAGGGTTACAGACTGGCTGATTGATTGATGATTGATGGATTGATTGATTAACTATTTAATGGCTTGAAATATATTTCTAGCGTGCTGCATGTGGAAGCATAAAAGCCTGAAAGCCTGTGCATCAGTTGATTAACCCAGTTAATATTCCCTCCCTCCAAATATTGATTTCATTTTTCAATTTGTCAAGAAATTCAATCTACGAACTTTTTTGCGCTAGCAAATACAATTTTACTCACTTGCATTTACTTATAACAAATACTCTTGATATCTAATTTTTGTGTTCTCATTTACCCTTTCTATTTTTTGTTTGTTTTGTGTTTTCTACTTTGATTATTAACCAAGAACTCAAGCAAAATGAAAATATAAAAAACATACTTTACTATTTTAATTATTATACTTATACAAATATAATTATATACTTATATGTATACCCAAATGAATGACTTCTTTGACTCGTCCATTTTATTTAATGCCGTTGATGCTAACAGAAGAAAGCGAAAAATATCGAAAAAAAAAAAACGAAAAAACGAAAAACCAAAATCAAAAAATCAAAAATAATACAAATAACAATTTACAGAACATATATATATATATATATATATATATATATATATATATAACAATATATATATAATGCAGCAAGCAAGCCAAAACACTCACACACACATATATTCCAGCAAATATGATAGTTTTGTATGACTAAACTCACACATTGACAACAACAATCCAATCCAATTACACGCACATACACCTGCATTTTATGCATATTTCCGCCTTCTCGCTTCTCGCAGTTGCCCCAAAAAGTAGGCAACACTTTTTAGGCGCTTCCGATACGTCCTCCTTTGAGCTTTTGTTAGCTTGCTGCACCATTACCTCTTGCCTTTTACCTTTTTAATCGATGCTTTACTGCACAACACAACATAGTTGCTGCCAAAACAAATCTCAATTTTTCAATATATACGCGGAGAACTAACAATAAAACCAATTTCAAGTTCTTAGCGTAACTGTTGAAACCAAAATCAAATTCTCAATAAAAAAAACAGAGAGGCTCAAAAAACACGTAATACATTTGGACCACAATAACAATAATGAAAAAAAAAAAAAATGGAAAAATTATAATATGTAATATCAACTTCATTTTGATTTGATTTCTTACTTCTTCTTCTAAACAAATACACAACAAAAATTTGTTAGTTTTTCGACTTGATTTTTGACTAATTTAATACTGCATGCCTAATACTAATCTTAAATCTATCTAATTTCTAATCTAACTAAGTATTCTATTGACTTGTGTAACATAGAGTTAATGCTTTTGTTTCGTAGTTTGCGCTTGCCTTGTAATTGATCGATTGCTAATTACATACGATAATGTAATCTATTTTGAATACTGATTTAATCTAGTCTAAGTTTTAGTATAAAATATTCTCTATATATGATTAGCGCATGCTTTTTCAGTAGTCAGTCACTCAATCACCCTACTCCCTACCAAAAAAAAAAAAAAAAAAAACAATCCTATTGCAACAACTCGTAATTATTTTTAACATATGTTAGAACTTGATCTCCATATAATAAACGCTGCGAACTGAATCTGAATGCTAAACATTTGTATTGGAATATAATTCGCGCTTTAGTAGCCAATCGATTATTGACCAACTTTTCGAGGTGCAATTCAAATATATATTAATATTTCTTGTTGTCGATTTTTCCAACTCAAGTTTAAATAGATGAAAATAGTCCGATTTGTGAATTTGCCGATTAAACATTCATTTAACTTGCTCGTAGTTAGTTGCAGCGTTGCACCACGTAGCTTGAAACAGAAAACATCTCTCATATATCTCTCAGTAATGGAGCTGCTTAACGTAGACTAACTGAACAGAACAGAGTATAGAGTATCTAACAGTCGTGCAAAGTCGAAAGTAGTTAAATTATTACATTTCATTCAACATTTGACAAGCGCTCCAAATCAAACAAAAAAATTGTAATAAAGCCTCTCTCTTTTTCCAACAAAGACAAAAATGAAGCACACCTTAACACACACACACACACACACACACACACACACACACACACACACACACACACACACACACACACACACACACACACACACACACACACACACACACACACACACACACACACACACACACACACACACACACACACACACACACACACACACACACACACACACACACACACACACACACACACACACACACACACACACACACACACACACACACACACACACACACACACACACACACACACACACACACACACACACACACACACACACACACACACACACACACACACACACACACACACACACACACACACACACACACACACACACACACACACACACACACACACACACACACACACACACACACACACACACACACACACACACACACACACACACACACATTCACACACACTCTCTCTCACACACACACACAAATTACACTGTGTTTTTTCTTTCCGTTTAACCTGAAAAGCTAACGAATAATTTCCAATGCAATGAAGCTTCAAAATAAAGAAAAGAATCAAAAGAAAAGAAAAAAATACTTTCATACTAACTGCGAAACTCGATCGTATGAGAAATCTGCTAATGAAAAAAAAAACAAAAAAAATGAAGAAAATCTGCTAATCTGGCTGAGTCAAAGTTGGTCAAATCACAACTAATAACAAACTTTTGTATGGTTCAGTCTCCGTTTACTATTTCCCAACAGAGGACGACGACGAGGATGGGCCGACATTCAAAGACAAGGCACTCGAAGTGATACTCAAGGGCATCGATGTGTTTTGTGTGTGGGACTGCTGCTGGGTTTGGTTGAAATTTCAGGAATGGGTCTCGCTAATCGTCTTCGATCCCTTCGTTGAGCTCTTCATCACGCTGTGCATCGTTGTCAACACCATGTTCATGGCCATGGATCATCACGACATGAACAAGGAAATGGAACGTGTGCTCAAGAGTGGCAACTATGTGAGTATCCCAACTATATTTACTTTTATACCCATTATACATAGGATAGAAGGGTATTATAACTTTGTATGTAACAGGCAGAAGGAGGCATCTCTGACCCTATAAAGTATATACATTCTTGATTAGAGCTAACAGCCGGGAGGATATAGCCGTGTTCGTCTGTCTGTCTGTCTGTCCTTATGAACACCTAGATCTCAGAGACTATTAAAGATAGAGATATAATCTTTTTTCAACAACACTTGTAATGTTACGCAGATAATATTTGTATCACATTTTTGGCACGCCCACTTTCGCCTCTGCAATTTTAATATAGACAATAATACATATAGTAGTTATAATTCCTGAGAATTTGGTTATGAACGGATAAAAATTGTTGAAGTTATTTAAGAAATTTATATTTTAGTATATTTCAGTATTCTATGGTATATTTTGAATGTAGTACTACATCAATAAACCACATCCATTGGTATATTTTTAATATTTTTGCGGTATACTAATTTGGTATATTCGCATTTTTCTATTTCAAATATAGCCTGTGGTATATTTTTAGTATATTTGTGGTATATTAATTTGGTATATTTTAATGACACTATATGGGTAGCAGGTATCTTATAGTCGAGCACACTCGACTGCAAACTTCTTACTTTTTGATAATAAATATTGAATTGAAATCTCTTTTCTAGTTCTTCACTGCAACGTTTGCGATTGAGGCAACCATGAAGCTGATGGCCATGAGTCCCAAATACTATTTCCAAGAGGGCTGGAACATCTTCGATTTCATCATTGTCGCCCTCTCACTGCTCGAGCTGGGCCTCGAGGGCGTCCAGGGTCTGTCCGTGTTGCGTTCTTTTCGTTTGGTAAGCACCCCGCACACTTCTCACATTCAGTACTTTCAGCTTTCAGCTCTTTCTGTCTAGTTTAGCTCAGGAACTAAGGTAGTTTTTGTTTTATGTATGTACATGAACGAACGAGCAAAGAACTTCTTAGTGATGATGATGACTCTTTCAGTGCGATGATCGAATCGTAAACGTTAATCTCTGTCCCCCCATCTTTCTCTCTATCTCTCTCACTCTCTCAATCTGTGAACCCCTCACACATTAACAAACACACACACACATACACACACACACGCTCTAATGTTAACCACGTTGTGCCAATTTACAGCTGCGTGTATTCAAATTGGCCAAATCATGGCCAACGTTAAATTTACTCATATCGATTATGGGTCGCACTGTCGGCGCTCTGGGCAATCTGACCTTCGTCTTATGCATTATAATCTTCATATTTGCTGTAATGGGCATGCAGCTGTTTGGCAAAAATTACACAGGTATTAAACTATATGCCCAACTCACAACAAAAACCAAAACCCCACAACAAACAACCAATCTCCCGCCTCCGCCTCCGCCTCAGCCTCAGCCTCAGCCTCTGCCTTTTATCCCTTTTTATCCTATAACCAAACTAAACAAGAAAAAACAAAAGCCAGACCATTAACCACTGCAAAACAAACAAATAGCAAGTTTTTTTTAGCGTGCAACAAACAATTTTTCTTAATCTTAAACTTAAAACTTAACATAACTAATAATCGTACCAAGCATTTTCCTAGTACTCAAACTTTTACTCTCAACTTTTTACTACTCTACAAGTTAATTCAGTTTTCCTTTTTCCTTATTATTTTTCAATACAATTTTTCGTTTTGTTTTTGCCAAAATACTTGTTGAACACCTTCTTCAATAATTGACAAACCGAATCAAAAACTCAAAAAAAAAAAAAAAAAAAAAAAATGCTTTTGGGCACGGTTTATCATTTTGATTACGATTTTCCAATTCTGCTTCAGCAAATCTGAAATGACAAAACAAAAAGTGTTTGAACAATGAGAGAGAATTTTGTATGCGATAAAACTGGATGGGTTAACTAATCGTATACTTAATATTTAAGCTGCGCGCGCAATAAGTTATGTACATATATTCAAATTGATTGAATGAAGTATCATGCACAGCATTCGAAACTAGCACCGAGTCTGCAAATCTACAATAAACATATATTTAGAGTCTACAGTCTACTGCATATTACTATAAAGTGCCACAGTTCACAGGTCCTTAGGTCTGGCATATGTATTTGTAGCGAGTCCAGTCGCAATTGCTGTGCATGATGGACGTCATTAGCTACGGTCACTTCGTAGCTTCCTTCTTTTTTATAAATCATAGTTACAAACGTTTTTTGCATTTCCAACAACATATTGCTATATCTATATCTATATATATAAATATTTTTTTGTATTCCTAATGCTTTGCCCGGCTTACAAACCAAAAAAAAAAAAAAAAACAAAATACAAAACCAATAATAATAATAATGATAATGACAATAATAATAATTATTACCATAATGATAACAACTGAAATTAATCAATATCAACATTCCCATACACTAATTGCAAATCAACTCAAATCATATCAAATCAAATCGAATTGAATTGAATCGAATCAAATGAATGCTATTAAAAATCCCCACTACATCACAACAAATCAAATATGAAAACTAAATTCAAAATCAAACCGTAACGAATCCGTAAATGCAGCTGCGTGTATTCAAATTGGCCAAGTCTTGGCCAACACTTAATTTACTCATTTCGATTATGGGCCGCACCATGGGCGCTTTGGGTAATCTGACATTTGTACTTTGCATTATCATCTTCATCTTTGCGGTGATGGGAATGCAACTGTTCGGAAAGAACTATCATGGTAAGTGCTCCAGTTCCTCCAGTTCCGCTCGCCTTCTATCGATGTGCATACTTTCGTTGTTTATCGTTTATCGTTTATCGTTTTTGGATCTTTCTTTTCTGTTTAGTATGTGTGTGCGTAACTTGTATACATACATATGTATATGTCATTTGGGTTCTGTCATAAGTGTTGTAATTACTTATTTATCCATATAATTGATGTATATAAAATCTTATGTTGTAACTGTGAGATTGCTTATTATATTTTATAATTCAGTTGCATTCTTTCAAATTCAGGAGTTTAAAGTAATTTGATTTGTGTAAATCATACTTCATTAGATTCACACTTTATTCTTTGGCTTAAAGTAATGGTAATGCCTCGTGTTTAATGGGGATGAACTATTTATAGCATTTCGTTATAAAGAAGCTCCTCCACTCTTTCAATTGTGTGTTCCATTTACTTGTATTTATTGTTCATGTCCCGCCCAAGCACAAAACCCAAAAAAAAAAAATCACTTTAATTTTTATATTTCACTTATTTTTATTGATTATTCCGTCCGAAAGAGATAATGAGATACAATTATATATGTTAGTTAGGGATTCACATTTGATGATTGCGCTGCTTACGTTTATGTTTTTGAGTTGAGTTTTTCGGGTCGCAATTTGCCTGGCTCTCTCTGGTTGGCATTGTCTTCAGTAAGTACTAAATAGCGTGCAATGAGCAACAACTTTTCCTCTAGCTTATTTATACTCGAAGCTCTCAAACGTTGGTTTTTATTTATTTTCCTACTCTACTGTACCATATATAGTTTAATCCTCAATATGCATATTTACTAAATACATAATGCAACAAATTTGCAAATCTGCAACGTGGCTGTCAACATTTTGTAGCCTCGCGATTTGTTTTGGGTTTCTTAATTTCCCGTATGGTTTTTTTTCCAATATTTTCATTTTTGATTGTGGTTTTGTGTACGAAACTATTTTCACGCATATTTACACAAAAAACACTTGTATTTTTGGGTGCTGCTGCCACTTTTGCACACGCTTTTTGTATGTGGCTTGAGTAACACGCAAAAAAAAAAAAAGAAGAAAAATAAACAAAAATGTGAAACCAAAAGAAACCTATCCTATTAATTGTGAGCACTATCCACTCACTGATTATTATATTTGTGCACTACATCTTTTATACGTTTCTCCACTTTATTCTCTGTGTGAAACAGATCATAAAGATCGTTTTCCGGATGGCGATCTGCCGCGCTGGAACTTCACCGACTTCATGCACAGCTTCATGATCGTGTTCCGAGTACTGTGCGGCGAATGGATCGAGTCCATGTGGGATTGCATGTACGTGGGCGATGTCTCCTGTATACCATTCTTCTTGGCCACCGTTGTCATCGGCAATCTTGTGGTAAGTATCAGATTTGTATTGAATTAGCAAATGGAAATTGATGATGAGTTATTCTCTTTCAGGTTCTTAACCTTTTCTTAGCCTTGCTTTTGTCAAATTTTGGCTCATCTAGTTTATCAGCACCGACTGCCGACAATGATACGAACAAAATAGCCGAGGCCTTTAATCGAATTGGCCGTTTTAAAAGTTGGGTTAAGCGTAATATTGCTGATTGTTTCAAGTTAATACGTAACAAATTGACAAATCAAATAAGTGATCAACCATCAGGTGAGAGGACCAACCAGATCAGTTGGATTTGGAGCGAAGGTTTTTATCCACTTGTTTTCAAACTATTACAACTACTTTTAATTATATAATCTGTTATGATATGATATATATACTGCATATAATATCAAATATTGATAATTATATATAAATACTTAATACTAATTGCGTATAATTGAGTTTAACGTTAACTTTCAATTGGCCAAACCAAACAAACAAAACAAAAAACTTATAAAACCGATCAAATTATCAAAATCGAAAATGCAAATTCTAGTTCAGTCAACTCAAAACCCAATTCGTCTGTAACTGCAATGAAAATGTTCCAAAAAATCAAAGTAAATGAAAAAACGTAAACGTAAAATCAAAATTATCTTTAGTTAGATCTTCCACTTCCCCACCCACCCTCAGTCAAAATGCAACTTTCCCCACAAACAATCCCAGCAAATCATTCACATGAAATCTATCGAATAATCGAATTCGAAATCGAAATCAAAATCAACATCTCTCGACCGTCTCATCTCGAAATTTATAATCGTAATCGTTTTCCTTTTTGGTTTCCGTTCGATTTGAACATAATTGTTGTTGTTCGATAACCTCAAGAGACTATGCATATGTACATATGTATGTATGTATGTATGTATATATGTGTATGTGTGTTTATCTGTCTATATATATATATATATATGCTAAAATAAATATCTGTATCTGTATTAACTGTATGCATCGCGGGGCATCTCAAGAGTGTGACATAACCGATAGACTCACTTCATACCCGATTCTACCTATATATATATCTATCTATATATCGATCTATCAAATAGCTATCTTTATATCCAAGTAACTACCCAATCCAACCTCTATATATTTAAACATATATATATGATAGAATTGTAGCCTTAGTGAGTAATTTAGTCAAGCAACCGTCATGCCAACCAAAAAAAGAAACAAAAAAACATACATACATACATACATACAAGCATATATTTAATTCCTTTTAGAATTAATAATTATAATTATAATTATTGAAATTTACTTCTTTTACTCGTACTTAGTAACTGGTCGCTCTTGTTACTCGTTACCTACTACTACTTCTAATCGTTACTCTTTTTTTTCGTTTGTTTCTTTTCCCATTTTTTCTCGTCGTACTCGTTCTCGTTCTCGTTGCATTCATATATTATACATACGTATGTACATACTATCTACAGTCTATCTCAGTTATCAGTTAGAACTCTCTCGTCGTAATATCTTGTATATTTGGGTATTTCGAAGAACTTGTTCAAAGTTTTTGATTTTTCAATCGGTTTCATGATTCCCTCGCATTCCCAACAACAAAAAAAAAAAAAAAAACAAAAATCATCAAAGTTTGCACCCTTAATTCCGATTAAAAATATTTCTTTCTTTGGGCCTCCACATTAGCGAAATTCTAACGAAATCAAAATATATTTACAAAAGTCTCTTGACATTTTGCTAGTTAATTGCCAATCTAAAAACAAAAAAAAAAAAAAAAAAAAACAGTAATAAATAACATTATGTAATAGTTCCCCATTGTAACGAAAAATTATATAAATTGAAAGTAAAACAGTGGATTTGATCCTTCATCTAGTATTACAGAACTTTTCTTTTTCGATATTATTGTTGTCTGTGTATATTGTATATTGTATATGTATGGAATTAAATTTACAAAAAAATGAAAAAAAAAACAAAAAACAAACTTTAGCACTTAAATTTCATCATAAAGTTGTATTTAAAAGTAAACTTAGTGCTTATGTAACATTCATGTCAAAATTCAAAAAGCCAAAACAAAAAAATCATATCGCATTTTGGCCTTTTGAATACGGACACAAGTACAGTTCCATCGATTTATTTGTTGTGTTCTCGATAACTGCATAATCGATCATCTTAGCAATCATTTTTTGTCTCACATCCACATTTCACTCAGCAGCTCTTGCTCTCTAGGAGCCTTGATCAGATCACAGTTTACGATACTTCGAGTACCGTATCGTTTCGTATCGTTGTTCGCTGTTGTGTTGTAATCCGCGTACCGATAAACAACTGGTAATCGACTGCAGTACTGTACCGATCACTGATCACTGATCTCTCGTTCATTTCAATGTAAATGTAAAAGCAAATCGAAACCAGTTATCGATATGTTTAGAAAAAACGTGACCTATTCTATTCCTATGTCTTGTGTTTTGCATTAATCGTACTCGTACTCGTACTCGTATGTGTGTCGTAATCAAGCATTGTCAACCCAATATGATATTAATCGCATAACTATATCTATATTCTTTTTCATTCACACTTTGTCATGATTTAACAAAAATTGAAAATCAAAAATAATTATCGTATTGCATTGGCCGATGTATCAACAACGCTTCATAAACTAAAAAAATCAATCGATCAACCAACGACAACCGATAACAACGTTTACGACGACAACAACAACAACAACAACCAACAACAACCAACGACAACAACAACAACCAACGACGACAACAACAACCAACAACAACAACAACTCTTGCGAACGGCAACTGCTTGCGGCGAATTCGCTTTATGATTTCCATAATCCCAATCCACATTGCGCGTGCAATTACATATACATACACACACACACACACACACACACGTGCGTGTCTGTATGTGTATATGCTGTACGTGATCTATCGCTCTCTCTCTCGCAATCTCGCAATCTCTCTCTCTCTCTCTCTCTCGATATATGCCATACCTATATATATATTATGTAACATGTACATATCGAAAATTAAATGTGTGTGTATATAATACTATAATATATATAATTCGCAATGCGATGTGATATTCGGATACGAAAAAAGGCAAGGGCGTTTGTCGTTGTATATCTGCAGAGCATGGTGACAACGAGCTGGAGCTGGGACACGACGAGATCCTCGCCGATGGCCTCATCAAGAAGGGTATCAAGGAGCAAACACAACTGGAGGTTGCCATCGGTGATGGCATGGAGTTTACGATACACGGCGACATGAAAAACAACAAACCGAAGAAATCGAAATATCTAAATAATGCAACGGTAAGTCACTCCAAAATCGAGTAAGTCCGAGTCCCCTTCGTGCCCCTCAACCACTATACTACTACATACATACATATATCTCTAATCTATCTACTACGACTATTTACTCACACACTTACAACCACAACAACAACTATGAATTCTATATACATGCGTATATACATGTGTACATATCTGATATCTGATTAATCGAGATCGATCTATCCAGCATATATACATGTGTGTGTGTATGTGTAAATTATATATCTTATACATCATACTATGTCTCGATTTCTCAATTAACACTTATACTTATATACATTCTTAGACTAATTTACTTACTACATTAACGACAACAAATTGATTTATGTTTTATTCATTTCCTTTTCGTTTACCTTTTTGTTTTTTCTTTTACATATAACTGTCTATATGTGTACTGTTATGTGTGTGTGTGTATTCCACAAATCCAATCAACCAAAAAAAAAACTGAAAAAATTTGATAAACCAACCAATCCAAACCAACTGAACCCGACACTTGAACTGAAATCGTTCCAAAAAATATAACAAAAAAAAAAAAAAAAAAAAAAAATACTGAAAAACAAATACAAAAAAAAAAAAACAAAAAAACAAAATATATATATATTATATATGATGTATGAATAATTATACAGATGATTGGCAACTCAATTAACCACCAAGACAATAGACTGGAACACGAGCTAAACCATAGAGGTTTGTCCTTACAGGACGACGACACTGCCAGCATTAACTCATATGGTAGCCATAAGAATCGACCATTCAAGGACGAGAGCCACAAGGGCAGCGCCGAAACGATGGAAGGCGAGGAGAAGCGTGACGCCAGTAAAGAGGATTTAGGTCTCGACGAGGAGCTCGACGAGGAGGGCGAATGCGAGGAGGGCCCGCTCGACGGTGATATCATAATACATGCTAACGACGAGGATATACTTGACGAGTATCCAGCTGATTGCTGCCCCGATTCGTACTATAAGAAATTTCCAATCTTAGCCGGTGACGAAGATTCGCCGTTCTGGCAAGGATGGGGCAATTTACGACTGAAAACTTTTCAATTAATTGAAAATAAATATTTTGAAACAGCTGTTATCACTATGATTTTAATGAGTAGCTTAGCTTTGGTAAGTCAACTACAACTACAACTACTTACAAAAAAAAAAAAAAAAAAAATACTAAAATCAATGAAAAGAAATTTCACTTATTTTTGTGAGTTTCGATTGCTGTAAAACCTCTTGCAGCCATCTGTAAATTCACAAAAATAATTTAATTCATTACAATTAAAAATGAAAAGAAAACAATATACAAAAAAATGAAAATAAGTAGTTAATCAAGCCTTGCTTAAAAACTTTACCAAAGTTGATTGCTTCATTTACTTTTAGGTTTATCATTTAACTCTAGAGTTAATAAGAATTTTGCTAGTGCAGCATAGTTTAGCTTAGAGATTAAATTCTAGATCATTATGTTAATATCAATGTAATTTTGTTCAAGTGTTTTTTTATTTTCAAATGCTGCTGATAGCAACACAATTCACATTGCTTTCTGCCTAAATGCTTTCCAAGTAAACTATTTTTACGCTTGCAGAATTTCAATATCGGATTTAGCTACATATTCTTTAATTGTCATTTTAATTTGCTGGAAATTGAAAATATTAAATATTCAACCTCCACCCTCTGCAAGCGTATTCCAATTCTATATGCCGAATAAATACTTCCAGCAAGCTGTTGCTATCAGTAGTGCTTCAATTAATAATATAATTTCATTTTAAGTTTTTCAAAATTGAAACGCGATATTCGAATCGTTAACAAAAAGAGTCTCGTAAGACCGACTTTCGACTTGAACTTAGGCGCAGACCATTAGTCAAACAGTTTGTGTCTTTGCTCAAGCCGAAAGTGTTCCCGCATAAACTTGATAAGTTAAGATCAAGATGGGAACAGGTCTTCAACGAGTTTGTGTGTTTGTTCGTGTTATAAGTATGTATGTATGTATTATTGTACATATCGTTGAGGGTTCTTTGTGTAGTTGTTTAGTGTTAGATTTTATGGTTAGACGCTTAAATGCGTATTATTTCAAGAATTTTGTCTTCAATTTCTTTGAAAATTTTTCTTTAATTGCGTTTGACTTTGAGTTGTCCATAAACAAAGAAAAAAGACACGAAACCAACAATTGACCAAAGTTGCCTTTTTTCTTGCGTAAAATACAAAAATCGAAAAACAAAAAAAAATATACAAAAATAATAATGATGTTAATAAAAAAAAGAAAGCAAAAAAGAAGAGAACAATAGTAGACACTGTAATATGAGTAACGCCATTTACATTAATTCCTACTACTATATATTATACTACAAACCTTAATTGTTGTTACGAATTATCCTAGCTTCTTATACAAAAATGCTTCTCTAGATTCTCTAGACAAAAATTTGTATGTACTTGTAATGCATTTCTTTTATAAATAACTTAAATACCCCTCCACCCCCTGCCAACAACAACAACAACTCAATGAAACATCGCAACAACAGGCTTTAGAAGATGTACATCTGCCACAAAGGCCCATACTGCAGGATATTTTATACTATATGGACAGAATATTTACGGTGATATTCTTCTTGGAGATGTTAATCAAGTGGTTGGCCCTCGGCTTCAAAGTGTACTTCACGAACGCGTGGTGCTGGCTTGATTTCGTCATTGTCATGGTAAGTGATCATGTTGGCCATGCTAACAACTCACCCACAACTCCACAACTCTTTTTTTCGACACTGTCTCTCTTTTTGGTTAACTTATCGGAATCTCAAGAAAAAAAAAACAAAAAACAAAACAAAAGATATAGATACGAACATACTCCAATTCTATAGATACACTTGTACAAAAAAAAAGTATAAAAAAAAATATATAAACAGCAAAACACTGACTGACTTTTGTGGACTGGAAAATTGTATATGATTTATGATTTTGCTATAAACAGCGTATAAATATGTTGATATACTCTAGTTAAATGCTGCAATTATAACAGTTATAACAGCTCAACAGTTAGGAGATCTCTTATATAACGTATATAACATATGTAATTGTAGTATAACAATCGAGTAAAGCCATGTATAAAACCCAGTTGATATAGCCAAACAAATTAGTTAGTGATTTATTTAGTTAGTCTAAGCATAAATACCCTACAATTTGCACTCGTACCTAACTTACATACTATATATACTATATCTATATATAAAATACTATTATATTCAGTAGATCATTTCGAGTTGAGTTTTGTGTTCATCCATTTTTTGGTTTGTAAATCTTTTAAGTTTCGATTTCAATTACAAAATTTTGAGGTGTGGTTTACGCTTCATAATACATATAGTATACTATGTATTTACTACTACTATTATGTGTGATATGGTCTGGTTTAGCTGTCGCTAATCAATTTGGCTGCGGTCTGGTCCGGAGCCGACGATGTGCCCGCCTTCCGCTCGATGCGGACCCTGCGCGCTTTGAGGCCATTGCGCGCCGTTTCGCGATGGGAGGGCATGAAAGTAAGTAGTGTCCATCCGGGACAGTTCCTTTCCCTCTCTCTCTCTCTGTCTCTCACTATCTCTCTGTCTGTCTCTTCTCGCTGTATCACTCTATGTGTGTCTCCTCTCTTTCTCTGTCTCTCTCTGTTTATAATCGTTAAACATATCTGTGTCTTGCTCTCGCTCGCTATAACTTTAACTCAAATTCTATTTCTCTCTATATATATGTGAGTGTATGTGTGCGTGAGTGTAAGTGTGTGTGTGCAGCTAGGTCAAGTGTGCATATCGATGTATGTACATATGCTATTCAATGTTGTATCCACATGTAATTAAGAATCTTTTGCATACATCTAACTAATTGTACTAACTATTATACAACCTATCATAATACCTATCAGAGCCTTCTCAGCTTCAAGCTGTACTTTCCAATTCAATATTCTCTCTATCTTGCTGTTGTATATAAGTGTTATACATCTTATATGTATCTATGTTTAACATATGTGTGCGTGTGTGCTGATCTGCACTCAAGTGAAACTGTTTTACTGCTACTCAAGCAACATCAGGCTAAGCATTTGCTTAGTACTTCAGCTGTTGTAAACTGTTATACGCGCTACTAAGTACTTACCCAATTTATATGCCAATTTGCAATTCTCAATATGTTTGTGAGAGGGTGTGTGTGTGTGTTGATGTGTGTATGTATTTGTTTCAGCTGTTGGTGTTGAATATGGAACTCATTGTGTGCGTAGGGCGGCGCTATGCTAACTGTTATACCACTCAATTTATACATTTCGTTTATGTTTCATTAGCCATTGTATCAATCAACCCCACTCCCCCCCTCCATTCCCCATGCTTATATATCCAATATATAACCTATACTACCTACCATATAACAGTTGTATTATACCTATTATCTATCGTATTTCCCCAGTCTATAAACCTTTGTATGTACCCTAATTATATGCCAACATTTACCTATGCTTTCTTTACCTTTTGTGTGGGGTGTATGATGTGTGTAACATGTTTGTACATAATATGTATTAATGATGTACGTTGATGCTGTGACGCTTTAGCTTTGTATATTATGTATTTCAACTGTTATCATACACATCGTACTGTTATATACATATATATTGATATAAGCTCAGATCCATACAAGCGCCTAGAGCAAATTAGCAATGTAATTTAGGTTAGTTAAGTCTTAACTGTATAACAGTTGTATCATATGTATTTATGTATATGTATATCTAGTGTTAAGTACTTGCCCAAAACATACTAGATTACGTATGTATGTAAGTAGTTTGGTTCAATCGCAACAACAAGTATTAATACTCGCGTCTCGTCCATTGTAAAATATCGTTATCGTAATAGAGTCGTCCCCTTAGTCCTTGATATATAATATATCCTCGATCTACCCCGTACATATCGATTATATAGTACAGTAGTCCCTAGCGTAAACATCAAGTAGCATTGACTTTTCAACCAACCTCCAACCAACTACATGCATAACCATTTGCAAACGATCCGAACCCCGAAATCCATAAACGAACCCAAAAGCAGATCTCTCTCTCTCTCTCTCTCTATTACTTAGCGGCACCGATAATATAATACTCTATATATTTTGCTGTACTCGTTGGTACACGCGTTGATGCACCACCACTGTACAAAGACTCGAACAAAGTGAACTTCCCCGTTTTTGCGATCCTCAGTGATTGCTTAGTGTATAAAATACTCGTCCCCAAATGTAGGTGTGATATTAATTCGAGTGCATATGCTCGTATTGTATATATGTATTAAATATAGAATCGAAAAATGACAAAACAACAAATAACAATGACAACAAGTGCAATTGTTGTGTCAATTGACACACATTGCGTATACGCAGTGGTGGCAGTGTTTTACTTAAATACAAGCCGCATCCAAAATGAAACTCTAAACTCTCAAAATACGATCTTCAACATTGACATTCAGTCACACACTTGCCGCTTGGTCTCGGCTATAAACGATCTCTATCTTTCTCTATTTTACTCACTCTCTCTCGCTCTCTTTATATTAAATAAAAAAACATAGTAAATATATGTAATTACCAACCAGCCAAAGATATCCACGACCCAATCGAGTCCGGCAGCAAAGTTTGAGCAAAAATGTGTCAATATAAAGACAAAAGCCAAAATTAAATGAACCCGAGAAATCATACCAAAAGAAAAACCTAGTTAAAACGAACGTCGCGCGGCTACACAATAGACCAAAAGGCAGTGCAAATGTCATGATCTCATAACGAGGACAATCGAAAAGGGAATTTGTATATACAACTACTACTAATAATAATACTCTATTCGTATATGGAAGCGCACCTAGTAATTGTATTTGTAACTGTAACTTTAACTGTACCTTTCTTTCTTTCTCTTTCTCTTATTCTGTCGCTCTTTATCTATCGATAACTGTAACTAACTCGATCATGACCATGAGCATTGCATAAACTTAAAGAACTCTCTCCCCTCTCTATCTCTATCTATCTCTCTTCAACAATCATCTTGGTCCATGTGGCGTTTGCATGCCACATTTGTCCATTGTGGAGCGTTGCGCGGCCGTTGAGGGTGCAATAATGAATTTAAACTTACAAACTTCGAATCTTCTTCTACTTCAACATAGCTTCAAAACAAATATCGATATGTGTGAACAATCGTCGAAACCATTTCTTCGTTCACTCGAATCACACACTTTCCCTCTCTCGCTCTATTCGAAATATAAGACTTTTTGGAATAGGCGCGATCTTAACCATTGTACTAACAAGTTGACTGTACTACGAAATATACAACTACTTTATTCTACTCAGGTCTCACAGTCTCTCATTCTACCACATACTATATATTTATGCTACAAATTATATACTCTTGAACATTACACTTTTGATATTACTCTCTCTCTCTCTCTCTCTCTGTTCCCCTGTTATTACTTACTACTTTTGAGTGTTGTAATCTCCTGCAAGTTGTGTTGTGTAACCCTTGATATTAATATGAAAGTAAAACAGAAAAGCAACTCGAATGCTCTCGTTTTCTATAACTTACATATACATATTTATTGAGCTGTACTGTACTCGTACTTCAACTGTGTTCTTGTCCAAATGTAGCGTATAATTGAACCACAACTACATGCATCACTCTTATAATATTAAGTATTCTACTTGCCGTGTTCGTCTTATATACTCCTTATACTATACATATGTAAGAGTGTGTGTGTGTGTGTGTGCGTGCGTATGTGTGTGATCTCCATATACTTAGCTAAGTAATTATGTGTTTTGCAAGTACAATATATACTTATTTAACACTAGGCTAAAATATAAGACTTTCTTTCTCTCTCTCTCTTTCTTTTATAAGTCTAAGGCTAGGCTCGTTCCCTTCACTTTCTACAGAACTTTTATTGAGAACATTAAGAAGCAGCAGCAGTTAGTTGTTTACTTAAAGCTTATTTCAATTGCATAATATAATGTATTTAACAAAAGAACGATTTGAGTTATTTGAGAACAACAACGACAGGACAAAACACTAAACAACTCCCCCTCCAATTATTATTATTATTACGCTACAAAACAACAGAAAAACAACAAAGACTTGAAAAGATGGTTTTACACAATCACATTTACAACTATATATCGTATCTTTTACAACAACAACCAAAACCAAAACAAAAAACAATGATAATAATGTGTTGATGATTATGATGATGATTTAAATGATGATAACAAAATTGTTAAACTTGGCACTATTCGAACTATATCGAAACTAGGTATCGCTTATCAACTTCGTTGCTTCACTTGTTGGAGCTGGTGGTATTCAAGCCTTCAAGACTATGCGAACGTTAAGAGCACTGAGACCACTACGTGCCATGTCCCGTATGCAGGGCATGCGGGTACGTACTTTCATACATAAAAAACAAACAGCAAAAAAAAAAAAACAATCAAATACTTACAAAAAAAAAAAAAAATACAAAGCAAAACTTTTCAATACTTACATTCCACATCAAATTCAGTATCAATATATCAGTATCAGCATCCAGTATCAATTTCAATCATTTTCGATTACAACGTTTTTTAAAATACCAAATTAAATAAATACCACTCTTATACGTGCGCTGTATTACTCTTATACATATTCATGCCACAACTAACAAGCGATAAAACCACCACACACCAAAAATACCAAAACTAAATCTCTTACTTAGTTAATTTGTAACCAAATGTATTTAGTCAACTTTATTAGTACAATTAAAAAAAAAAAAAAAAAAAAACAACCAATAATTTAAACTAAAACCTTTAATAACAGTTATCAAAGTGCAGCAGATGATATTTTGTTGTCCTTAGATATCGTTATCAATTAGAATGCATCCACAAATTTATTTGACTGATTAGCTTTAGCTCTTTATTACTCTTACTCTCTATTTCTCTCTCGCTCTTACCATCTTATTGTATTTGTCATATTCTTTGAATTTATTTAAAAATACAAATACACAGTTTTTTGTCTTACTTAATAATACCGTACTTAGCATACTTTTACTCTTATTCTTACTCTTACTCTTAATCTTAACTCGTACTGCAACTGCATTCAAGTAATTAGATTTGCCTTAGTTAACATTAAATTTAATGTTAAATAAATCACATTCTCATTCTCACAGCTTTTCATACAAATCTGCGCTCTCTTTATCTCTTATCCACTTACTACTATCTGCTCTCTCTCTCTCTGGTTAGCTTATCTCTCAGTTGTTCAAAAGTAACTCGAAATTCAAACCACATCCTAGGTTCTATTCGCTTCATCAATTGTAACCTTAGATTACTTGTACTTATATTTGCCTGTCCACGTCGAAAATCCTACATATGTAACTTATATTATTACACCCCTTAAAATGATCGAGCAAACTCTTATACTGCATTTCACTACTACTCGATAGATTTATGGAATGAAGACAGTTATTTTAGTTCAAGTTCTATTATTTATTTGCTTATTATTTTGTTGTAATTGAAATACCAAAGACAGTATTGAAATCTTCATTCCCAGCAGAGATCGTTACTTAAAGTTCATTGCAAAAGTCAATTGAAATGCATATTTACTCATATTTAGTTAAGTTATACATACGATAAACAAGCACTTATACTACTATATCTTTAAACTAGAGATAGCGCACTTGAGAGTACTTTTAAATCTAATTGGCTATTCTGATTTCACACCAATGTAACTGCAATGTTGTATAGTGTATATTGTATAGTGTACAGTGTATGCTTCGCTTTGCTATTGCTGGATAAATTTTGCTTGCCGCATGCTTTCTTTATCGACCGAATGCCTTACTATACAGTATATAGAGGAAACTTTACACAATAGACACTGCCATTAGACACCATTTCATGTACTATATCATAACCTCAACTCTATACTAACCTCACTCTCTCACTCAAACACACACACTCTCATACAAAGTGTACTATACCATGCTTACTACACACACATAACTAATTAACTAATACTAATACTAATACTATATATATTATATAAAATTGACTAAATAACTCTCTGCATTTATTGTATTATATTCTATATACTCTCCCTCCAACCAAACCAAAACCATCAAAACAAACAAACCAAATAAAAAATGAAATCACTCAAACATAAATTCACTCTGCGATCCCGCGATCCTCAATCAACCTTAACCTCAAAATGTTCCCACACATCAACGACATCAAAACTTCGACATCTCGACATCGACATCGTTGCGACAACGACGACGACCCACATCTTATCCACCAATTGCGATCAATCGAATCCGAATTACTCATCTTATCGAAATACACACAAAAAAAAATCGAAAAAAAAAACCGAAAAAATTATCGATAAACCAGGTCGTCGTTAATGCGCTGGTACAAGCTATACCGTCCATCTTCAATGTGCTATTGGTGTGTCTAATATTTTGGCTAATTTTTGCCATAATGGGTGTACAGCTTTTTGCTGGAAAATATTTTAAGGTACGTGCAAACGTTTTTCAAGACAATCAAAACCAAAAAAAAAAACCAATTCCAAAAATTAAATGAAAACCGAAACCCCCCAAAAGAAACAATTAAAAACAATGACAAAAAATTTCGAAAAGTATTGCAAACGAGCTTTCTTTTGTATTATTTTTCGATTACGAAATTCCAAGCAGCAATTAATTAGCAAACATAAGAATTAGTAATTAATTCAATGATCGAAATCGAGAGAGAAGAAGCAAGTAGTCTTCCAACTTGAATGATATGCGTATCTTTGCATCTATTTTTCGTAAATAGTTGATCAAATTCATAACTACGATTATGTCGATAATGCTCGATAGAATGTTGTAAACAAAAAGCTCAACAAAAAATAATCATAAAACAGTGTTTGTTGCCTGTGAACAAATGTCTGTAAACCATATTCGTATGCTGCTGTACATATATAGTACTATATACTACTTCGATTATGTGTATATGCCCAACTGTATAATTTAGTCGTTGCAGTTGGGCAAACAGCATGAATACAATAACAATAACAACAATATATACTCGTAGTTGTGTATATATAATAATTGCAAGTACATCTATCAAACGAGTCAGTTCCACTCCTAAAGATAAAAAAAAAACTTACTACTTAATCATTTAACTATCAAAATTAGTACACTAACTTAGTACTAGCATTTAGTTTTTTTGCCTTTTGCACCAAAACTCGTACTCGTACCCTCAACAAAAACCAAAAAAAAAAAAATCAATAATTATATAATTCAAACTACAATTAAAAATCCAATTTCTAGGCAAGCCAAATGGCTGCTATCAATACAATTTATCAAATGCTAATTAGCTGCTGAATTTACACACGATGAACACACACATCTTATACTTACACCCCTCTCTCAATTATTATACGATATTTCATTTATAAATTAGCTAGTGCTTAGCTATATTAAATATATTCTTAATTCTTGTTCTAAACTGCTGCTCTTAGACTGCCGCAACAAGTTTGCTGAAACATGTTGCTGCAACAAAGCTGCTAAGAATGTTGCAAGCCAGCTGATGAATTTTCGTTTGTTTTTTCTTACGAATTCATTTACGTTTTTGTTTTGCTTATTGTTTTGAACAAGGCTGAGCACTCACTTGCAAAAATCAAAATAACAAATATCATTGCTCCCTAAACCCATCAAAAGCTTGCTCAAAAGTCAAATAAAAAGGCATGACACAAATTTGCGATCATGCATGTAACAATAATAACAACAACAACAACTGATTGAAGTACGTATTTCACATGTATATCACAAGCAATATTTTCGTATACGAACTGAGTATATCCCCCTTCATCATAACAAGCGAATCAATCCATCCGAATTGTCTGTCTTCTATACTAAATAACGAGAAATTTGCCACAAGCGCTAATCAAATCTCAAATCTGAACTGCGGAATTGATCTCCAAAATATTTGGTCGGAAATGAAGCCAAGCTGCATTGATGGGTGCAGGGTAGCGCCCAGTCGAGCACTCTCGACTTGTGCATTTTGTTAATATATTTTGTCGTTGCGCTTGTTGCGGCAGTGTAAAAGTGGCTTTTACCCCCCATTTGCCTTGTGTAATTTTGCATAACTGAAATACATTTTTCTTAAATTAAATTTAAAAAAATTCCCCCAAAAATCAAAATCAAAATTGAAAAATTCGAAAATCATCTCAACGTCGACGATGATGATGCTGCTGCTGCTCGGATATGCTGATGAATGGTGATTGGCCACGAACGAAAACACAGTGCGAAGACACTAATGGAACGAAGCTCAGCCATGAGATCATACCAAATCGCAATGCATGCGAAAGCGAAAACTACACGTGGGTGAATTCAGCAATGAATTTCGATCATGTAGGTAACGCGTATCTGTGCCTTTTCCAAGTGGCCACCTTCAAAGGCTGGATACAAATAATGAACGATGCAATCGATTCACGAGAGGTAATGTTGTCCAGTTTGCCTAACTTCTTTACATATGTATATGTATATGTTTTATTTTCATTTTTATACCGTACACTAACATACATACTAAATACTACTAAAATATACTGAATATTTATTTGGTTATGCGCTTGAACGAAAAAAAAAACAATCGAATATATATATACAAATAAAAAACGCAATTGATACTTTGAGTAATTTTCGATTAATCAAATATTTCTATCTATATATTTTTTTCTCTTTTTTATATGAACTACAACTACAACTCCAACAACAACAACAACCACAACACTATACTACAAACAACAATCACTCCAACTACAACAACAACAACCACTCTTGTATGGCCCACAACAACACTACTACAACAACATCAACATCAACAACACTGCCGTATAACACTAAAAATGATCCATTCACCACCGAAAAAAAAACAAAATACCGATGCGAATTGCAACACTAAATTTGATATCGATCTCATGGTAATCGATAACAAAAATGTCACGAAACATTGCAAAAAAAAAAAAAAATTAAAAAACAGGTGGACAAGCAGCCGATTCGTGAAACGAACATCTACATGTATTTATATTTCGTGTTCTTCATCATATTTGGATCATTTTTCACACTCAATCTGTTCATTGGTGTTATCATTGATAATTTTAATGAGCAAAAGAAAAAAGCAGGTGGATCATTAGAAATGTTCATGACAGAAGATCAGAAAAAGTACTATAATGCTATGAAAAAGATGGGCTCTAAAAAACCATTAAAAGCCATTCCAAGACCAAGGGTAAGACAACAACAAAAATACCAAAAAGAATATAAGAAAAACAAAAAAAAAACAATAAGAAATGAGAAAATATTACTAAACATTACTAAGTATCAAAAAAAGAAGTAAGCCAACTAACCAAAACTAACCAAACTAACAAGCCAAACAATTTAACATTAATTATTATGCATAACAACAAAATCTGACATATCAAACTCTAATAACAAAGAAAAATACCCAAAATATACATAAATACTTATAAACAAAAAAAGAATGATTAGGTCAAGACACGGTGTGAGCTAGGTTTTTTTTCGAAATTATTTTCACTCAATTTATAACAATATGTGAAATTCGAAATAAAGTCTCAGATAGTCTTTGTTTCAAGCCATCCAGTTAGGTTTTACCAGCTCCGTCGTACGCTTTATAACCAATATTAACTAATGATATACTACTTATAAAAGAAACAACTAACAAAATAAATATCTTTGAGTCGACGTAAAAATCGCGTAATCTGTGCCAATCGTATTTCGAATTGTATATACTTCAAATTTTTTGTATATGTGATTAACACTTTTTTCTATACGTACGGTGAAAATGCTGCTTTTGTATTTAACTGTTATATTGTTATACAATACTGTTATACGGACTGTTATACATTCGCAATCATGCAATTTCACTGACCAGAACGAAAACGACAATGACGATGACGTCGACGCCAAATACCCTTGCAATCTGTATACATTTCTTATAAACTTGTCATTACTGCAAATATATCGATCAATTACAAAGGCCCTGTTCTCTAGCAATATTTTGATCAAGTTGAATAATGGATCTTAAAACAAGCGCAAAAGTTGAGTCGCTGGAATAGCTGCCGTAGTGTGTGGCATGCACAGCTGTATGTATTTCATACATGTGATGTATACATCAAGCAATATAGTTTTGTGCATAGTTCCATTAAATTTAGATAATCGCACCCTACTGTTGCCATTGAGCGAACTCCTGAAAGCATACTATGTTCTCAACATACTACTGTTTTTCTTCAATAATATTGTACAACTATACTTAATTTCAATATCAATATTTAAGTGTCCGTTTGGTTGTCTGTACTTAAACATTTTTATGTCTGCCATTTTTAAGCTGGACGAACATGAAATTTATGCCAAAATTCAAAAAAAAACTAAGAAAAAATTAAACTGTTAAATAAAAAGAATTCAATTTATGTATATACTCTAACTTTCTCTCTCTCTCTCTATCTATCTTTCTCTCTATATAACTAACTACACTCTCAAACTATTTGTAATGGCAAGCTAAATGCATGTTTCTTTTTAAACTAACTTAACTAAATGGCACGTGACTCAAACGATGTTCTGGGCATGATTAGCGTTAGACACCCGCTCAAATTAGACACAACTGGCATGTCGAAAAAAATACGCGAAATGCGAAAAATAGATTTGAGAATTGGGATGATCGATCGACGATCGAATCGAAACGAAACGAAATTGACTGACGTATTAGAGACAAAAACAAAATGAAAAAAGAAAATGACACTAGCAGCACGTTTTATACTACAAGTAATAATCATTTTACCAATTAATCAACTTACTCAATCTTGAATGCTGTCTGTCCTTATGAAGTAGTGTGTATGAAAAGTCTGTTCTCAATCAATCAAGCGCACTGACTCACTTGTTACACTTGTTATTCCCAGGTATTAACAAACAAAATACTACAATATACTATAATATGCATACACTTACTATACATGATGTAAATGTGTTCCATTCTACGCATACTTTACTGTACATACAGGTTTTTGAGCGCGCGCGCCGATCAATGGAAAAAAGTTTGCTATTGGCACAGATCTACAACGAATCCAAAAAGTAAACAGAAATAATATAATAAATCAAACAATGATAATGCTAACAATAACAATAAAAATACTAACATTAATAATGACAATAATTTATATATAATATAATATTATAAACGACAAGACTAACCCAAATAACTAATCGAATAAGTAACTAACTTATCCTTTCATAGGATATACATAAGTACAAACTAACGTCATGTCTATGTACATACATGGTATGCCTTGATATCCGATCAATGATATAACATATAATAGGAAAGATAAAAGCTATTGCCGTATGTGTACATAATCATATTTATATATCTTTCTATATAGTATACGAGTAACTAAGTAACTAAGAATCGTGGTTAACCAAAATGTACTTATACCAAACTTTTCTATTCCTCTTTTTTTCTTATCTCTCTTCTCTTCCTTGTGTTTTGTATGTGTGTGTGTGTGTCTCGTTACCGTTATCCGTTCCCGAACTTATAATTTCCGTGCGTGTGTGTGTATGTGTGTATTTGTGTTTCCCAACACTACTTTTTGGTTTTCGATTTCTTTTGTGATTACAATTGATACTTTTTGATTTCGATTTATTCTCCATTTTTACAGTGGCGTCCACAAGCAATAGTCTTTGAAATAGTAACCGATAAGAAATTCGATATAATCATTATGTTATTCATTGGTCTAAACATGTTCACCATGACACTCGATCGTTACGATGCGTCAGACACGTACAACGCGGTCCTTGACTATCTCAATGCGATATTCGTAGTTATTTTCAGTTCCGAATGTCTATTAAAAATATTCGCTTTACGATATCACTATTTTATTGAGCCATGGAATTTATTTGATGTAGTAGTTGTCATTTTATCCATCTTAGGTAAGTAACAAAGCCAAAATTTTTATAACAAACCAAAATCCAAAAAGAAAACAAAATGTTAAAGATGCTTAAACAAATAGCCACAAAAAAAAAAAAAAAAAAAAGCTAACTTTACCATCCAATTTCCAAACAAACCAAAATGTTCGAATACCCTTCCTCCAAATTACCATATAACCGTACGCTCTTTTGCTGTATGTGTCTCTCTCTCTCCCTCTCTCTTACACTTTCTGTAATTGTCTCTCTCTATATCTCTGTATTATTTTCTGTCTTAATGCTCTGTAATAAAAGACACAGTACGCTCCTTTTCCTCTATATAAATACTTAATATATGTACTAAACCTTTCTAATAATTGTTACTAACTTGCTGTCGTACTTATGCGTATAATCAATTGTCCAAATTGTTAATTGTTCATTCGAAATATAATTCGTAATTAAATGTTGTTACAAACCCAAAAAAAAAAAAAAAACAAATTCCAAATGTACTTAAGAAACGTAATCAATTTGTTGTAAACAATTTGTGTTCTTGATTTCTTCGCATCATAATTATGGTAATTCGTCAATTTCTGCAAATATACTTCACAGCTTTTACTATATATATATATATATATATATATATATATATATTATTTGTGAATTGTGCAAATATGCCAAATGTGATGCGAATTAATCTAATGTCGTTGTGCTTATCGTATTCCAAATGATTTGTTAGCTTTACGAGTTGATTTCAACAGGGCAAATATAACAGTTGCAACTGTTATATACGCTCACGTTAAAGTCAGCTTCTCATTATTGTTTTATTCTTATAATTTGTTTGTTGCTTTTTAAATGTTGTCGATTAATTGTAAATTTAGAAAATTGTTTTGATTTGGATTATTTTGAAACAAAAAAGAAAAACATAAATGTTGAACAATATTATTATCCAATTATTGGTGTTGAAATTTGATGTTGTGATTGTTGTTAAATTATTATGAAATTACCAAAGTATTTGTAAACATGCGAGTATAACAGTTTGAATTATTGACTAACAATTCGTGATCTCATCGTAAAAATAACGACTTCGTAATTATATTTCCATTTTCATTTTGCTGCAAGTTTTCCATATTGTATTCAATTATATACTATGACTCTGAATATTACGATATCATTTGGCAGACTATTGCTACAGCTTAACAATTGCGCATACGTAAGCACACAAAGAAATCCGAAAGGAGACCAACAAAAAAAAAAGGAATTCTAAATCAAAATAAGGTCAAAGTGAAATACGTTCTATTCATTTCGAATACATTTTCTTTCTTCTACTCCAATCAAACTTTTTAAATATACAATATGTATATATATATACTATTTATACTATCTTTTCCTTTTGTTTGTTCTCCTTGATCGATCAATTTTTTGATAAAGAAAACTATGGCTATGTGTGTGAAGCAATCAAAAAAATAAAAAAACGATAACTGTACAAAAGATGGCTTAAAATATGCTTTACTACATTCATTTTTGCAACAGAGAGCTTCCATTTTATCTACTTGTATTTCGAACTTGCGAATAACATGTACATAAAAGGGATGTTGTTATCATTTCTGCTGCTTCCTCAAAACTAAAAAGAAAAAACAAAAATGAATTCCCTTTTAAAATAATACCCCGATAAGACGTTTAGCTCCACTTTTGACCCGTCCCGATTATTCAGCGTGACAAGTTCTTCGTCGAATACTTCTTCTTTTTTTAAATAAGTATTATAAGCAATTGTTTTTAGTTTTTGTTTTCCCTTTAAAAATGCTTAAACTTCAAGTTAGATTAAAAAAAGAAAAAAACGATACTTTACTACTACAAAATGCTGCAATTTTACTATTGCTTTTGCTTATTTATGTGAGACACGCGCCAATGATAATAACTATGTTTCCAAGCGCACTTTCAATAACTTTACCAACTTAACAATTCAATTTCTCAAATTGAAAAACAAAACCAGCTTCAAGAGCAAAAACAAACTTACTTACTAACGCCTTAAAGTATACGCTTCATTCTTTGGCTTCGATGTTGTTGTTGCAGCCCCGTTGCAAACGCAGAGTGATATCCTTATAGACGAATATATTAATACACGCTTTAACAAGAACAAAAAAGAAAAACAATGAAAACAACAAGCAAAAAAAATAAAGAAAACATAACTAACAAAACTTACAGAAACCTAAAAAAAAACTACGCTTTGTAAATGCTAAAAGAAAAAAAGAAAAAAGTATAAAAAGCTGAAACTAATAAGCAAATATAACTGCGATTTACATAAATCAATAAAATAAAGGAAGAAATGCTAATTTACACCCACACTCAAACACACACACCAACACCAATACACACACACAGAGTTAAGAAAATGGCTTGCACAGAACGCAATGAAATGAAATGAATTCGTTACACAACACAATAAAGATTCAATCAGAGTTAGGTGTCAATGGGCATTCCACAACTCTCTGTGCGATTGTCGGTTGCATAACTCTGTCAGCTACTGCCCGGTATACAAAGATCTGACGATTGTCAATGCAAATCCCTCCTCCACACACTCACCTCAATTCTTCGTCAACCATTTGTCATCACCCTCCATCACCCTCTCCACACTCGGGCAGCCAATGCAGCGGCCGTGCAGAATGCTTAGCAACCATTCGTGTACGACAATTGTATTGGTCAGAAACTTAGTTTGGCCTGATCCGATTTATAGTGTGTAGCTGGAACTTGGACCCACCCCTCTTTATCATTTACATCCGACTTATGTGTTCACAATATTGGAATATTATGTATATCCCAAGAGTGATAAAAAATAAACTTACAACAAATACCGTGGCACTAGCCTGAATCTTCTTAATGGTTTTGGTCCAATCTGCAATGGAGATTATGTACTTTACTATGAACGTAGTAAAACGCATATAAAATATTTATATAGAGTTAGCATAGATCTACATCCAAATGCTATCCCAAATCCCGTAACGCGATTTAGCTAGGAACCAAGTACAACAAAAAAAAAATAATAATAATAATTATAATTATCTCTCTTTTATGATAATTTATTCTAGTACTTTTTTTTTGTTAAATAATAACTTTTTTATTTACTGGTTTCCCCATCTATTTAAGTCTTTTTACTACACTCTATCTCTCTATGTCTCTCTTTCTCTCTCGCCGCTCTCTTTTTGCCATTTCGTTCGCTATTTTACAATCGTTTATTAGCCTAATGCTCTCTCCCTTGAACCACTCCACTCCACTCTTCTTCTTTGTACTTTTCTTCTCGAATCGATGTTTCTTTCAAATATTTCTTCCCCACCGCCCCTACCCATTGCAATAGTTCGTTTGTCTACCCAGCTCTTTCCCCTCCGCTCGTCAGTTCATCGCTCACGTTAGTGCGCATTTCGTTTCATTTAGCGAATACTTAGAGCAACAAAAAAATGAAAACCAAAAACGAAAACGAAACCAATGAACATATTGTTCCAAAATTTCTCCCACTCTCTCACCATTTCGCTCTTTCTCGCTCTTTCGCTAATCTCTGAATTCTTCTCTCTCCTCTGAGCCTAAAGGGGCAGCGAACGAACTTTGCTGATATTTGGCAACCTTAAAATATGCTGCGGATTATCGCTAAAGTTAAACAAAAAGAAAAGAAAAGAAAAGACGCCTACGTACAGCTCACGCATAATTTTTATACCCAAACCATTCAAAAATCGAATAATTATAAAAAAAAAAACAAATAAAAACCAAAAAGATCTGAAGTCAAGTGTGCAAAAGTATCCCAAAAGACGAGATGTGATTTCCGATGTCAACGCTCTCTCCCCCCAACGCCTACGCCTTCGCCTTTGCAAACGCTGCTGCTGCTTACAAAAATGCCTGTGCCGCTAGCAAATAAATAAAAAAAAAAAAAGAAATACTACAAAAAAGTAAAAGAAAAGGATATCGACTACTGAGTGTTGCTGCTTAACGTTATCGTTACTGTTAACCGTTCTATACTTAATACGTATTCTTCAGTTTCAATTTCATTTTCATTTTTGATTTTGATTTCATCAACATACTCATATGAACTACGTATGTATGTAATTAAACTCTGTATCAATTGAACTAAGCCAACGTATTTGTATCTGTAACTCTGTATCTCTCTGTGTCCATGTATTTTTGTATTTGTTTCTGTATTTCGTTTACAAGTTTCTATGTCTTATCGCTAATACTGTACATACATATCTGTATAACAAACCTTAACTTATTTATGGTTTTATATGCGCTCTGGATCAAATTAAGTTGATCTTGTTGCTGCCTAGCTTCTAACTGCTTAACTGTATTTTGTGGCAATCAAATCGACAAAACTTTAACTCAAATCTTTCGCTGCATAACTTACTAATTTCTTCTCTCCTATCGAGTTTTTGCCAAAGCTTCAGTTAAAGTTTTCGATCAATTCGATTGCAGTCAGCAGAGTTTACAAACACACATGTATCTTGTTTTTGTTTTCGTTGGTATTATTATTTTGGACAGCACTGTACATATGTATGTAAATGTATATGTATGTGTATACTCGCATTGTACTCGTATTATTTGACTAACACTTTAACTAATTTTCAGTTTTGAAAAGGTGGCTAACAAAAAAAGAACATTGTAAACTTGTGTCTGTACTTAATGCTTTGACTAACCTATATTTCAGCTATGTAAATTGTTGATATTGTGCTGCGCCTCCCTCAAATTTTTTTTCGTGTCTTGTTTGTGCAATTTTGATTGCGCTGAGCATCGAACCCAACCCGTTAACCCAAAAACAATCCCAAATCCCAAATCCTAACCCAACAAAATAAATGAAAAAACAATTTTATGCAAAAATGCTCTACACAAATTTCTCACTTAACAACTTAACTCTTTCCCCAAAACTGCTGTCTCGCTCACTGTGCGATCGTTTCTGTGCGATCGCCGATCTGTGCAGGTCTCGTACTTAGCGATATTATCGAAAAATACTTCGTCTCACCGACGCTGCTCCGTGTGGTGCGCGTGGCGAAAGTGGGTCGTGTGCTGCGTCTGGTCAAAGGCGCCAAGGGCATACGAACTCTGCTGTTCGCGCTGGCGATGTCGCTGCCGGCATTGTTCAACATTTGCCTGCTGCTCTTCCTCGTGATGTTCATCTTTGCGATCTTCGGCATGTCGTTCTTCATGCACGTGAAGGAGAAGAGCGGCATCAACGATGTCTACAACTTCAAGACGTTTGGCCAGAGCATGATTCTGCTCTTTCAGGTAAGACCATCACGCCACAATTCCGTTAACGGTTTATGTTGTCTATTGTTGTTGTCGTTGGGTGATGTTGCCACAAACCCCACACTTCCCCCTATAACCCTCAACTCCCATCCAAACAACCCACCAACCAACCAACCACCCAGCACCTTCCAGTTACCTGCGAGCGGTCTGGCAGGTCTTGCGCGCACACACAGTGAAGTGTGGCAACGCCGCACAGGCTGTTATCGATCATTTGACTAACCAAGCTATCGATACTGTTGCCTTGCACCGTGTGTGCGTCAAAGTTTTTACTTCTTTTCTCGTTTTTCGTTCGTTAAATGTTTTTTTTTTTTTGAGTGGCAACATCACAATGTTGATTCAAGCTGCGGTATTTGTTGGTAAAAGCTAAATTAGTGCGATTTTTTGATCACCCACCTTGATCCCGTTCCTTTTTATTCTTTAGTTACCTTCATTTTACATTTCTGCCATTAGATGGCGTTCAGTCAATTTCTCCTCTCGATCACAATTGCTGATCTTCTAAACTTCCAATTGTATACATTATTATTTTCTACTACTCAGCTTTATTTCAATCCTGAACTCCAGTATTAAATACAACCAAAAACAAAAAAATGCAAATCTAATTCAGCTCTTTCAACAAATGCCAAATGAAATGTTGGAATTTCCTCATGACACATTGCAAAATGAATACTTTTCGCGCGTTTTTCAAACGCCACCGAACACAGAACTACGCTACTCTCTCCCACTCTCTGTCTCTTTCTTTCTCTATCTATCTTTCTGTCACTGTCTCTTACTGAAACTCTTACTATAACTGTAGCCCTGTTTCTAACCCTATCTTACACACTAAAGCATACACTCTCTCTCTCTCTATCTCTCTCACACACGTACACTTTAAATGTTTCCATCTCGAGCATAACCTCAAAAACGTAACGAAAGCTTGCATTTACCGCTACTTGTGTAGTCGGCCTGACCCCTCCGAATTGTACATAACTGTTTGTTGGCCAAGTGGCCAATCGCCCTCCTCTCCACACACCACACACACAGACACATACACGAACACACACACACACGCAGCAAGCGATCGTTGTTATCGAGTTACAAAAACACACTACTGTACATTGTATGCTACACCAACAACAAGTACAACAACTACTACAGTTACAACAGTTACTAATACAACTGCTACTTATACTACTACTACTACTACTACTACTACTAGTACTACTACTAGTACTACTACTACTACTACTACTACTACTACTACTACTACTACTACTACTACTACTACTACTACTACTACTATTACAACTACAACTTCTTCAACTATTTGTCTCATACCTACTTACTTAGTTTTGCTTAACCAAGTGATCCATTAACCTAACGTTTGACTAATGACTCTTCTTGTTATTGTATCTTCTGTCTTAAACTTCTCTTTCACTGCCCACACACACACACACACACACACTAACACACACGACACGACAAAATAAAACGATAAATGAACGAAACCACCAAAAAACAACAAATACAAAACTACAAACAACCAAAAACAAAACCCAAAAACACCAAACCAACCGCACAACTGCCTGCCGTCGACATGCGTTTCGAAATCGAAATCGACATCGACCTCGATATCGATGACAAAACGCAAACGTTATCGAACGTTGATTGTTCCACACGAACGATTCAACACACATTCGATATATTCCATTGCATTTTGCGCATGCGCTAAACTTACAAAAAAAAAAAAAAAAATCGAAAAAAAAAACGAAAAACTATATCGATATATCGAAACTTGACTTGACTTGGCAGATGTCCACCTCAGCCGGTTGGGATGGTGTACTCGACGCCATTATCAATGAGGAAGCATGCGATCCACCCGACAACGACAAAGGCTATCCGGGCAATTGTGGTTCAGCGACCGTTGGAATAACGTTTCTCCTCTCATATCTAGTTATAAGCTTTTTGATAGTTATTAATATGTACATTGCTGTCATTCTTGAGAACTATAGTCAGGCCACCGAGGATGTGCAAGAGGGTCTCACCGACGACGATTACGATATGTACTATGAGATCTGGCAGCAATTCGATCCCGAGGGCACACAATACATACGCTACGATCAGTTGAGCGAATTCTTGGATGTGCTCGAGCCCCCGCTGCAGATCCACAAGCCCAACAAGTACAAAATCATATCGATGGACATACCCATCTGTCGCGGTGATCTCATGTACTGCGTCGACATACTCGACGCACTCACCAAAGACTTTTTCGCGCGCAAAGGCAATCCCATCGAGGAGACGGGCGAGATCGGTGAAATTGCCGCCCGACCCGACACCGAGGGCTACGAGCCCGTATCCTCGACCCTCTGGCGCCAGCGAGAGGAGTACTGCGCCCGTCTCATTCAGCATGCGTGGCGCAAGCACAAGACGCGAGCCGAAGGCGGCGGCGGCGGTGGCGATGATGCTGACCCCGATGGCGATGCACCTGATGGTGAAGGAGGTGGAGGAGAAGACGGCGCAGGAGGGGATGCCACCATCAATGGTGATGGTGATCCCGGTGATGGTGCTGCTGCTGCCAATGGTAATGGCGGTGGCGGTGGCGGTGGCGAAGGTGATGAGAATGCCGCCCACGATGGGGGCGGAGGTGTTTACAATGATGACCCAGATGCCGCTGGCGATGCGGCAGCTGCAGCAATCGATGCCGCCGCTGGCGATGAGCCCCAGAAGAGCAATGTAAATAGTCCAACGGAAGGTGGCGGCGGCAGTGGCGGCGGTGGCGGCAGTCCCGGTGGCCAGAGCGCCGGCAGTGGCGGCAGCGCCGGTCGCCAGACGGCCGTTCTCGTCGAGAGCGATGGTTTTGTGACAAAAAACGGCCACAAGGTTGTAATACACTCGCGATCGCCGAGCATAACATCGCGCACGGCAGATGTCTGAGCCAGGCCTCGCCCCCCCCTCCAAGACGCACGCGAGTATTAGGAGCAGCATCAGCGGACAACAGCAACATCAACAGCAGCAGCAACAACAACAGCAGCAACAGCAACTGAAGTCGGCTGACAGCGGCTACAAAGAAAACAGCGAACAACAACAGCAGCATAACAAACAACAGTGAGCAACAGGTACAGCGAACAACAACAGCAAACAACAAGCATAATTTTCTGCTATAGATAACAAAATACAAAAACAAACAAATATAACAAACAACAACAACAAACAACAGGCAGCAACTCAACACCAACAACAACAACAATTAGGACAACGACAAAGGACGAAGGACGATTGACGACAGCAGCAAGTGTCTACATTTAAGTTAATTCAGTTCTCAAAGTAAGCACAACAAACAACAGCAACAACAAACACCAACTACAACTACAACAAACAACAATCATAATTAAGCAAATAAGAAAAATGAAACCCAAAAAAAGAAAAACACAAAGTAATTAAATTTGTAAGCAGGCTCGTAGTTATACCGAAAACAAACAAACAAACACCAATCGAATCAAATCAATTGAATTGAATCCAAATACCTTAACCGTTAACCTTAGTAAAAAACAATTCACAATTGGCCTATTTAACTAATTATATACTAATAGATGCAATCCAATGAATTCTCATCATCGTAACTTAAGCGACATAATATACAACACACACTTCACACACACAGCCACAAAAATATAAACAAATATTCAATTTCAATTCTCGTTAAGAAGCTACAACTTTATAGTTTTCTTTTTTTATTGCCAACAATCCATAACAAAAGAAAAGTGCGAATATAACTACAGAAGAAGTGAGCAAAGCAAGAGCAAAAGAGCAACGGCATAGCATATTCCATAAACATAAAAACATAAACATAATTAAACTAAAATTAATAATCGATTACTCAAAATAATGAAGAAATGAAGTCAAACACCAATTTGCATGGATTACGTAAATATGTTAGTATTTTGTACATTGACATTTTACACACATTTGAACATTCAAAATGATGTTGATTACCAACCGTGTCTGAAAAACTGCCATAAAAAGCAATACGAATAATAAAATACTAATGAGAAATATCACAATATAGCGAAAAACATTCGAGAACATTTCACGCACAAGACAAAAAGAAAACATAACAGTCACTAACTACTTAGCGAGTGTTTGTCAACTCAACAACAACAACAACAACAACAACAACAACTACAACTGCAACAAGAAATAACATAATATCGAAATATATAGTATACCTTATAGAGTTCTCATTTGCAGCTAAATTTCAAATCGATTCCCAATTTCGAATTTCGGCGTGCCTATCGAGTCATTAAACATTATAGCAATATGTTGAAGCGAATTTATTCCTTTTTTTTATATTTTATTTGTCTGGATCAATCGAAACACTGAGACACCCACACATGTTAGGTTATGATACGTTTATGCGATGACGTCATAAACGTAAGTTGAAGAGAGATTTCTTGGAATGAAGCGGCGGCAATTAGCAATAAGTCAAAAGCATACATAACCACATTTCGAGACACATGCACCAACTATACAACAACAAACAAGAAAACGAAGCAAAACAAAAACAACAAATCCATAATAACAATAAACAGTGCTGACAAACTGTACCGCACTCACAATCCCCACACTCACACACACATACACACAATCGAAAAATACACACACACACACTCTGAGAGAAACATTTACATTGGAGCTGGGGCGCATGAGCTAAATATGAAACGGAACTAAACAGAACAACAACAAAAACAACAGGAAAATCTTGAAATAACAAAAAGTATATACTTATATCAAAATGATACTGAAACGGAAACCGAAATGAACAATGACATTCAATTAACTAAAATAAAATAGGTAGAACGAGAGAGAGCGATAGAAAACTCAACGAAGAAACGAAGAAAACTGTGCAAAATATCACATGAGTGAAGTGAGGTCATTTAAGACCAACAACAACAAAAAGCAAAAGCAAATGCAAAGGCAAAAGCAAACGCAAAAACAAAAGCAAAGCAAAAGCAAATACAATACTGACAATGTAAGATGCAAAGCAGAGCAACAAAGGTGCTGAGTTAAATGTTAATGTAAACAATAAATGAATGAACAAATGCAAAAAACAAAAACTTAAATTTGCTTTCAAAGAAAGCGTGTGAGAGAAGCAAAAACAAAAAAATTAAAAGAAACAAAAAAAAAACTTACCAAAAACCCAAAACAAAAAGAAAAACAATGGAGCACAAAGAGTGTACAATCGAGAGTTTGATTTGATGAACGTGTTCTCTTTTTTAACAACTCATTCGTCTTTTCTCAATCCTTAACTAGCAAACAAAATAAACACAAAAAGCTACAACCCAAAACCAAAAATAAGTAAGTGCAGTGAAAAGTCAACAAAATGCAAGCGAAACTTAAGCGAAAACAAAAACCTAATAATTGACGAACAAAACTTAAAATTTTAAAATATATACAGACATATATATGCGTACATGTATAAGTATAAATAGTATTCAATTAAATCAAAACCCAAAAAAAAAAAACGGAAAAAAAAAGAAAAAATGCGAAGAAAAAGAAGATTTTTTGCTTGATTGCTTTGTGTAGCGAACAAAAACAAAACTGCTTTTGCATCGCATCGCATTCGCCGCCTTACGTTAAGTTTCATTTCGCTTCGTTTCGCTTCGTTTCGTTCCGCTTAAATTTCGCCTCGTTTGATTTCGCTGCGTTTCGCTTCGCTTTGACTTAGTGTGTAACATTTTGCTTTCAAAAACTAGCGAAACATTTTGTGTTAATTGATTTTGTGTTAGATCTTTTTGGTTGTTCTATTAATTTGAGATGCGATTCCAAGAGGTAAAAAGCAACTAACAATGGATGAGTTAACGAGATGCGAAACTGCAGTTAATTATCCAATAAAATACATTTGTAAAATACAATATGAGGTTCCATTGCGCACTAAACACATAACTAAGCACAACTCACCCCCACACACAAACACACACACACACACTCACTAACACACACACACACACACACACTATAGACTCACATGCTTTGCTATTGCCAACTGAAATGAAATGGAAGGGAAACAAATGAAGGAAGCGCCTCTTTAGGTTCTATAAAAAAAATAGTAGAAACACACACACACACAAAACATTTGAAACATACTCGACTTACCTTATAAATAGTACAAACCCTAGCGTCAGCTCACTTGCTCTCTCTCTCTCTCTCTGTCTCTGTCTCTCTCCGTCTGTCTCTCAGTCTCTCAGTCTGTCGCTCTGTCTCTCTTCTGTATTTCGGGAACAAACGGAAGAATCACTCACACACACACACACACACACACACGTGCTTTGAACACACTGCCTTCTGCTTCTTCCAAACTTGAACGTGTCTGTAAAATTGATCCTACACTCACACACACACACACTTCTACACGCATAGAGATTAACGAAATTATGTAATATGAAATTGAGAGAACGTAGCAAAAACATTTTAAATACACACCCAAGGCATAGACAAACGTTAAGCTTCAATAGATTATTTTTCTTTTTTCTCGGATCGATCGAAAGACTCTAATTTGCAAGCCGTATAAATGTATTATTTCGATCACAAGCGTATAACAGTATTCCAGTATTTCAGTATTTCAGTTTGAGATTCCATTTTAGAATTTGAGCTTCAACATCCGCAATCTTTTCCGTTCATTTTTCGATTGCAACCTAACCTTAAAAAGCACCGAGTTAATATGCATACATACATACATATAATGTATTGTATGTGGTAGTATTTACATATATTACACATTATGGGGACCAGTTTGAGCGTTGCCTTTGTAATTGAACACGAACAAGTCGAAGTTGAACAACAAGCTAAAACCAAGCAAAAACCAAAAAAAAAAACAACAAATCAAAAACCAAAATCCTTGTTTTTACATATATATTTGTGTACATAATATGTATTTGCTTATTGTTTACTCCCCCCGAAGTTTTAAAGGCAATCTTTTCATACATTCATATAAAGAGCATCCATATCCCATCATGAGGCGTGTTCACGCTTTGCACAGACTGTTTGCTCGTCTCTATGGAGCAGTGCAACACAGTGCGTATGCGTGATATAGCCTGAACAGTTCCTTCGCTTATTGAAATTGAAATTTGATCATTTTTGGTATCTATATATGTATATGTGTATTCTTAGCGCCTCTTTTGATTTTGACGCTTTTGACGCATACTTCTACGTTTCCAGCGAAAAAAAGGCTCATTTACCGGTTACTTAACTTAACCCAATAATTTCTCCCCCCACTTTACGAAAAAGAAAAAAAAAAAGAAAGAAGAACGTAAATAATACAACAACGCTTGCCAATTGCCAATTGTGTTTAACGACTTGAATATAGCTTCATTATTATACATTTTGTTGGCTGTTTGAAAAATAATATGAATCCACGAAACGAACTATGATATAATAACAAACAAATTGAACACATTGCTAAACAATTAACCAACAAAAAACAAAAACAATTAACAAATATGCTAAAAAAAGATAACTAATAACAGAAAATTAAGTTTGAAATTCCGTACAAAATGCATAAGTTATAACAAAAAAAAACATATATATATCTACTGAGTGCACTGTTATAAATGAGGGGCGGGGCGAGATTAAATAAAACCAAAAAAAAAAAAAAAAAAACAACAAACAAAAACGAATACTACAAGTAAATATTATAAAAAAAAAAACAAAAGGAAAAACAAAATACATTACAAAATGACGTTAAAAAAAAAGAAAAAACGAGCGTACACAAATTAAGCTTATGCGATTCAAGAACTACAAATGCGACAAAAACGAAAAAGAAAACCAAGAACAACAAGAAAAAGCAAAGAACACTTATAAAAAGAATTGTAAAATTACAATAATAATAAATTCGAATTAATAATACAATAATAATCATACATAACAAAGTTTAGTATTAAACGAATATGACATAAATTATTTAATGATTATCAAAGTAAAACGTGAAAAGGAAAACAAAAATTACAAGAAATCGAGAACTAAGTATTTCATATTTTAGCATAAATATTTTTTGTGCCGAGGTTACGTTCGAAGCAACACGCGCATCATTGCCATTAGACGAGAATAAATTAAATAAATCAATAAATATATATATATATATACAGATATATAATATATATATACATATATATACGGACATATATATATGTGTATATATATATACATGTATTGTATATATATATACAATATGAACACGCCTAAAACTGAATATGGAGTATAACTATTTATAATAGAATACTTATTGCATATTTTGTGCTGCTGAATGAGGTCACAACGCAACAACAAAACAAAAACAAAAAAAAACAATAATGCAAAATAAATTTATTACAAATCTAGAGCAATAAAATCCATCTGCATAAACTTAGAAACTTACATAGTTATTTGTAAGCGTAGTGTGACCAATATTTACCGCCTGCACTGTGTGACTGCACTGTGCCCATTTGCGCACAGGCGGCAAAAGAGAGACAACAACAACACACACTCTGACACAAGCTCACTGGTACAACACTTCGAAAGTCACACTGCAAACAGACACAGATCAGTGTACACAGTGCCGGCGCAAAATATGTGAACAGGCGCGACAAAATTAAAGCAACAAAAAAAACTTAAAAAAGCAACAAAAATTAAAAAAATTAATTAATAAAACCAAAACGACATAAAAGAAAACAAACAAAAAAAAAACAAACATTTTTTTTAGGTACACTTAAATCAAAGCGTGGAATATTATATTAGTTAATTAAAATAAATGCTTTTTTGTCAAATCACTATAGAAAAAATTAACAAAAAAAAAAAAAACCAAAAAAAAAAAAATACAGATAATGAAATGAACAACAACTTTAGCTTTATACTCGTACATTTACATTTGTAATATATTACATAAGTCTAGTTAATTACATAAACAAAAAACAAATCTAAGAATGAAAATCAAACGAAGCATAGCAAATTAATTCAAAGAAAATATATGAAAAATTATATAAAAAAAAAACGAACTGTAAAGAGAAAAAAACAAAAAACATTTAAATGTAATGCAGCCAGTTATTATGCATAGCTATAAATAATAATACAGCAAAAGAAAAAGAAAAGAGATTAATAATGAAAGAATTGCAATTAGATATTCTATATATAAAAATTTTACATTTCGACATATTTATATATATTTTTTTGGAATTTTTCGTTACCTTTGTGGTGTGATTTAGTTACGAATATATTCTTATGTTGCTCACACACACACACACACTCACATACACACATACATACGTACATACATACATATACACAGCGATGCCCATGCCAAGCAACTGAGAAATAATTACCTAATTAATTGAAGCGAGTCAAGCCTAGAGAGCAAGCTAAAAACCAACAACAAAAACAACTACCAGAACTACACAACAACAACAACAACAACAATTATGAAAGTTGCCATCCAGCGAAATATTTGCAATTTACATTTCATGTGTATTGAGCGCATTGAGGAGCATTCCAATTCAAACAAACAAACAAAAATGCGATAAACGATTAAATTAATTGACGAAAACAGAACAACAGAGAAAAACAAAAACAGACTGAAAAAACTGAATAAAATAAAAATGTAATACAAAAAACTGCAAGATGTCAAGAGAAATGCGACAAGCTGCTTTTAAAGATACAGATACAAATACACACACACACACACACACACACACACACACACACACGCATACACCTAAATCCAAACACTCACAGACACACGCACACATACGCAGTTTATTAGCAGCAGCAACGGACAGTTTAATAAACCAAAAACTAACATGAAATATAAATAGCGCCACAAGAAAATGCTTGTAAAAATTCAAATAATATCAGATGAGAATATATATACATAAATATATATATGATATGATATGATACGATAAACAAACGACAAACAATAAGAAAAATGTATTTATATTTATACATTATACACAACAAAAACAAGCAAGCAATGAATAATTTAAATATATACATATGAAATTCTTTTCTAAACACTGACAAAAAACTGATGAAAAAATCGACAAAAAAAAAAAATGCAAAAAAATAAATAAATGAAGATGAAAGTCACAGGCACCGTTAGCATATTTTTTTTATATACAAAATACAATTTAAGCAAAGAAAAAAAACCAAAAAAGAAAAAAAAAAAAAAAAAAATAAAGAAAAAGAAGTACATGAGGTAAAAATAAATTAGTGAGAAACAACTGATGTCTTTGTAAAGACTTTATATATGCCTGCCATATGCCTACATATGCCTACATCTGCCTAGCTGTCTGACTAGTCTATTGAACACGAAATTTATTTCTCTCGCTTGAGCACTGAACACTCACCCCCCCACAAAAGAGTCCCCAACAAATACACACACACACAGATACAGATACAGACTAAAATTGCATACTCCATCCAAAATAGAAAAAAATGAAGCTCACAGGCAAATCTAATGAATACAGAGTTGGCGCGCTTAGCTTAACTTTTTGAGAATCGCAGAGAGGAGTCGTCGTGTTCCTTTGGAACACAGAATTTCCTGTGTTTGGTTTTTTCGTTGCCAATTCTATACACATACTATATGTATGATCGATATATATGTAGACATTACTTTCAACGCGCATTGAAACAACTCCTCCCCCAAAGTAAAGAAAAACTCCACACAAAGTGGAGCGCAGTGTTTTGAGCAACTCGATTTGATAGCAACTTCCCCGGCTACAAATGATTAGTGGTTCAGATGACTGTACACACCCGAAAAAAGAAAACAAAAGAAAATTGTTATACTGTTATATATATTTGTAATAGTATTTGCAGCTCAACACAAAGAAAAAACCGAATAAAAACAATTAAAAACGAAAAAAAGTAATGTATGTATGTATGACACCCGCCACTTTTCTACTAAATAAATCGACTGTATATATAAGATAATACAATGTATGAGTATATATGTATATATAAATATATGTATTTATGTAGCAGTATAACAGTACAGAGTATGTGTTGTGCATTTGCTTGTCAGGACACACACACACACACGCACATTACACAGACAGACAGACACACACACACACACACACACACACGACTCGCTATATATGTATGTGGGTCGTTGCATTTTTTCCTGAAATTATTTATAATTTCTTTCACCGAACGTTACTTCTATTAGCAATATTCTTACAGCAAAATAACAAAAATATATGAAAGCAAAATCTAAGTAAATAAATTAAAGATACAAAATAAAGCTGTCATACTTACATCTAAATGTTTTCGCAGCTCGAAAATGTTATGCATAAAACAAAACAAAATTTATGAAGAGAAGCAAATGAAAAGAAATGAAAATAAAAAGAAAAACAAAATGAACAACTATTGTTATCGATTTTTTTAAATACTCGTAAACTACAAGATCATTAAATTTGAGCGCCATTTTTGATAATACAACTACAAAGCAAATGCAAAAGCAAAAGAGTAAAATAAATATACATATACATAGATATATATATATATTTATATATATATAATATGTATGTATATATATATAAGTATATATTTATATATATATTAATGTATATACATATATCAAATATTTAACAAATGCAGTGCGACAACAATTTTGTATGTATTAATTTTTATTAATGACAAAATACACAACAACAACAAGAACAACACAAACATGAATTGTTTTTATAAAATTATATATATATATAAATAAATATATATATAAATATATATATATACATTAGATATATTATATATAAAACAAAAAAAAAGAAGATAAACTTAAATAAAAACAAAACAAAATATAAGATACAAAGACGCCTGAATTAGTTTGTTACGCAAACAAAAAATTATAATTAACTAAACTCAATGTAAACAACAACAAAACAAAAAGACAAGTACCCAAACAAAAACAACAACAACAACTGCACAATAACATCTAAATGTAAAAATATGAATTAATTATACTTAAACCGCAATGCAAAAAGAGAAAACTGAACATACAGATTAAACAACAACAAAATGGCAAAACAACAAATTATGTCCGAAGAGCGCTAAAAACAAAGTAAATCATTTTTATTTTCATTATATATAAATAATTAATGCTTTTTTAGTTCTCAACAAGTTGCATTCATGTATAATTTATAAAAAACGAAGAAAGCAAAACAAATAATAATAATAATAATGAAATCCAATAACAACAACAAAATATTGTAATGTAATAAAAACAAAAAGTATATATATATTAAATTAAAAGCGAAATTTTTTCACACTTTAGCTTAATAAATTGTAAAAAACAAAAAATACAAAAAAAAACAAAACTGAAATAAAATGAGATTTAATTGAATTTGTTATGCAAATGAAAAAAAAATAACATGGCGTATTATTAACATTTCTAGTTTTAGTTTTAATTATGTTTCAAATTGCGCACAAGGTCCGCAGCAAAAATTATGCATTTGTTGCAGCATACTTTTAGGTGGCGATAATTTAAATCATATTTAACGCCACTTACCCACTTGCTGCCAAGCCTGGCATACTTTTAGGGTGTGCATTTTAGTCCGAGAAATGACTTACAGAGAATTTATTTTAAAGCTAGTTGAAAGCATACTTTAAGGATGACAAAATTAATTTTATTCAATCTGGCACATGCAATTTAAAATTCTGAAATTTATGTCGGCATACTTTTAGTATAAGCAATTTTTAATGTATTTATTTCTACTTGCTGATGATTTATGTTCGCCTGGTGTTTCATTTCGTCCAAGTGGCAGTTTACAAGGGATCTTCGATCTCGTAGTAGATTCATGACTGCTCAAAATTGTTAGGTATGTACGTCATCTACTTTAAAACAAAGAATGGAAATTATGCAAGTAATATTACATATATCCCATTGGCTAAATAAAAAATATAACGATCGAAATAAAATGCGGCAGAACAATAGTCCTCACAAATACTCTTTGATTGACGTAGGACATGCAAGTATCAAATAGGATATGACTATGGTATACACGATTTTCTGTAAGCATAAACAAAACATACACAAAAATAATAATAAAAAATTATTTTTATATTTTAACAGATTTGCTTTTTCTTGTCGGTTACCTTAAAATTTCAATCTTGAAATTGCGTCCAAAATGGATGGCGCCACTAATTTTGTAGAGGCCTTTCTGTAACTCTGCTTGTTGCTAATTGTTGTTACCCTAGTATTTCATTTGTTGACTAGGAAGTTTTGCCGTTCTTCGTTCTTGGCATCCTGAAGCAGTCGTGACCAGAGAAAAAGTACCAAGTCAACAGATGAAATACCAGACGAACATAAATCAACAGAAAGCACTGAAATTGTACAAATTTTTAATATTCTACCCGGCCAACAAAAGTGGGCAGCAAGTAGCCACGTAGAAGATCACATATACGATCAAAAATGTAGCAGACCTTCTCTGAGACCACAGAGCTTTCAGATTCCCTACACCTGAATTTTCTTATGGTTGTTGTTGATGTTGTTGTTGTAGTTACAGATGCAGTTGTTGTTGCTGTAGTCGATGCTGTTTTTGTTGTTGGTGGCCATTCAATGCCTCGAGGAATGGCTAAAAAGTGACAATTCAGCAAAAGAAATACTAGGCGAACATAAATAAGCAGCAAGCCGATTTACAACAAACTTACGATATTGTAGCAACTTATAGATGGCGCTATTCAATAATTTTTGTAAATCTGCTTGTCGTAGCAACTCATAGATGGCGCTTTACCACGATTTTTGTAAATCTGCTTGCTGCTGATTCATGTTTCCCTAGATTTTGTTTTCCGTGCTGTTCTTGGCTACCTGAAACAGCCGTGAGCGGCGAAAAAGTACCAAGTTAGCAGATAAAATACCAGACGAACATTAATCAGCAGCAAGCATGTTTGAAAAAAAAATCATGGAAAAGCGCCATCTATGAGTAGCTATGACAAACTGACGATATTTATTGCACCCTGAAATTATGCTACACTGATTATTTATTCTTTAGCCTGCTTGCTAATTTTATGTAGCATACTTTGGATGTGCACCAAATTTCGTGGGTTTTCGTAGCAACTCATAGATGGCGGTATTCAATGATTTTTCTAAATCTGCTTACTTCTGATTTATGTTCGCCTAGTATTTCACTTGCTAAATTGACACTTTTAAGCCCTTCCTCGTGGCATCGAATGGCCACCCACAGCATCGACCACTACAACAACAACAATACCATCTGTAACTACAACAACTACAACTCGATCAGCAACAACAACAACCTTAGGCAAAATCAGTTGTAAAGAATCCAATAATCATCTCAGAGATGGCCTGCTGCATTGTGGATTGCATATGGATCATTAGCAAGTGACTTTCTACGTGGCTAATTGCTACCCACTTCTGTAGGCCTGGTAGAATATTTCAATATATTGGCCGCAAAAAGAAAATTGTAATGTTCATATTTTTAAAGTTAAGTGTTTTTTTTTTGCACTTCTGCTGGCTGCAACGTCTTTTTAGACCCTGAAGGATTTAAAACGAAAACAAATTTTCTTTAACTATAACTTGTGATAACTCGAAAGAAAACACGCAAAGTTCTTGAATGGAATCTTAAATATTTAATTTGCAACAGATTTTTGCAATATACAAAATACTAAATAATACACAAATATTATATTAAATGTATAAGTACTGTATCGTATCGTATCGTATTATATGGTTAATAAGTACTTTCTAATCCAAAGTCGCATCTCGTTAAACGCCCAGTTCAATTATTTCGCTGGGCTTATATGTACCTAATAATATAATAAACTTAGGTTTTTTTATATTTATAATCATAGCTTATTGTAAATGTATTCAGAATAAATTTAAGAAAACATTAATTAAATGGACTTCAAGTTTTACTTTGCAATTTTTCACTTTTGCACACAAAATGGCGACTGCTTTATAACTAAACAAAAAAAAAAATGATTTATGATAACTATACTGATATTATTATATATAAATATGATAATGGTAATGCCTGTGTATATATGTGTGTGTTATTTACAGCATGATTTGATATCCTTTCAAGTGACAAATTTAAGTTCGTTCGTTTATTTTATACAATCCAAATGATGAAAGTTGCATTTGTTTGACTTTTGACAAAATGTTTTTGAGACTTGCTTCAATTGAATTCGTTATCGATTCTCTCAAAAAACTTAATTGAAATTATTAATATTTACGGGTATGTATTTACATGGTCTTTGACTTAGAGTTAGACGATCGATTAATGCAATTTTGTTGCTTATTGTAAGCTTATATTAAGCTAAGCGCATCGCATTGCGCACTTTACATGGAATACTTTCATTTCTTGTAATTGTATTTGAATTTGTTGTAATATGAGCTTAAATATATGCATTTGTGGTGAGGATGAAGAGTGTGTGTGTGTATGTGGGCTTACTTTCCCTTGTCAATTGGGTATAAAGAGAACATTAATTTAAAAAACAAAAAACAAAAAAAAAGAAATATTTATATGTTTTCATATATGAATATGCATCAAACTGGTTGCCAGTTTTGACAATTGCTTTGCCGGCCGCTTGCGTCTCACACGCGTCTTAAACAACGTTTCCTTCCCATCCGATTAGCACTCGGTGGCATAGTAGAAGACCTCCACTTCGCTCAGCTCCGAGTGGCGGCTGTATGGACTCTCCACGAGAACGTCGCGTGTGGCGCGCGCATGCGCCAGCACCTATAGTCACACCTTCGAGGCATGCGGCTGTGCACCTGCAGCACTGCCGTATTGTGACTGAGACTGCGATTGCGCCTTCTGCACTGTCTGATAAGTAGGCTGCTGCTGTTGCTGCTGTGACATGCCACTCTGCTCGCGTATGGTCACCTGGGTCACAAATGGACCGCGGCTACGTGCGCTGCTGTTGAGCGATGCCGGCGAGAAGCCATTCAATGCGGCTGCCTTCCAATGCGGCTGTGCCACATTGACGCTGATGGGCGACGGCGTCGAGTTGTTGTTGCCGTTGTGCAACTGATGCGAGCCATGGCTGTGATTGTGGCTGCTGTGCTTGATGCTGCCCACACGCTGTTGCTGCTGCACAGTGTCGTATTCATAGTAGCTGCTCATGGGACGCAGACCGCCATTTGATTGCTGCTGAAGGGCTGCTGCCGATGGTGGTAAAGGCAGAGGAGGCTGTTGCTGCTGCTGTTGTTGGCTTGACGTTGAATGCATGCTAATGTCCTGGGAACGGGCGCTGCGCTGCGAATGGTAATGCTGATGGCGTCGACTGCAAAAGCGTATAATACAAATGAGTTGATGCGATGCGAAATAGTAGAGAGAAGCAAGTCGGGTTGTTAGTACATAGGTACGAAAAACATTAGCTAACTACAACCAGGCAGTATGTTACTATGTGTGTGGGAGTGTATTAGTATGTGTGTGTGTTACCTTTCGGCCTCGACTTTGATGCGCTGCCTGATCACCTGTTGTCGCATGCATTCGAGCGTCGACTCTGAGAGCGCCTCTTGCACGTTACCAACACCAATATCATCGCTGCTGCAGCTGCTGTCCAGTGTTGGTTAATGTGTGGTTATCGTGTGAGTACAGTAGCGTGTGTGTGTGTGTGATCGAGTGTGAAAGAGATACATATATAATATGTGGTACACAGAACAGACAGAGAAAGAGAACATGAAACATAGTGACGGGTTAATAATAAACAAACACAAACAAATGCAAATGTTAATAACAACACATTTAGCCACATAACAAAATAGTGCAGTTAAAGCCACAACAACAAATCACTAGAATATATATATATACATCTTCAGATCTATGCAAAACAAATATTTCTGACAGTCTATTTCAATACCAAATAACTTTTTAAACTTCGCTTCTAGTCCACCTCAGCATTCCTTTTAAGTCTTTTACTTTGTTAGACAATCACAACTATAAATTATTTAAATATCTCATATTTTGCAATATTATTATCCTGAAGTTATCATTAGTATTCAGCTAAACTTTTCAAGCATATCTATAATCTCTAATTCAATATTTCTTCCTTTATAAAAGACAACCATAAATCTAACATCAATTATATATCAAGAAAAAACGATTTCTTTTCTCCATTTGTAAATTTAAAAATCCAAAAAATATGTAAGCTTTTAAGTAATTTTAAGAAAAGTATCTTACATTGAAATTAAGTAGCGAAGCAAAGAAACTTTTTGAAGGAAGTCTTGCGATTGCTACAAATAAATAGAGACATAGAGACACAAGTCTTCATTTCGAGTAAACAGAACAGACAAGAACGAAGTGAATATGCAGCGATCTTCTAAAATAATGAAGTCTGTCAAAAGTAAAAAGCTTTTGCAAACATTAAAAATTGCCTAATTTATGTTGTTGAATTTTGAAACAGAAGAGATCCCAATAAAGGTTAGTTGTATAACAAATTTGTGAACCAACACCGTTAGATAAACAAACAAACATATATTAATGTGATTGATGTAATGTGTGAGTTGAGTTGAGTTGAATTGTGTTTTAATGGGCAGCCTCTCTCACCTAATCTGATGCTGATGCAGATCTTCGTAGTTGGCGTAATGCTGATAGCGATGATTGAATATGTCGTTCTGATGAATCCCACCATTGAGTGCCGAGCCACCATTGACAGCTGCTCCCCCTGCCACACCGCCACCGCCACCGCCACCTGATGCATTTGGAGCCGGCAACGGCGGCGGCGGCTGATAGGCTGGCGGTTTGCCATTCCTCTCAAGAGCCGCCAAAGCAGCAGCTGGAATTTGTTGTTGCTGCTGTTGCTGCTGCTGCAGTTGTTGCTGCTGCTGCTGATGTTGAGCTGAGTTTGGCGCGGCAGAGACCAGCGTGGAGGTGGCATAGCTATCGACGGGCACAACGCCATCCTTGCGATTCTTGCCAAAGCGAAACATGTGTCCAATGCCGCGCAATATGCTCGGCTTCTTGGCGCGCGACTTGCTGCCGTGTTTGCCATCGTTGAGCGAACTCTGGAACGGACCGTTGCGCTGCGAGGCAAAGCCGCCCTCGTGATCGCCCTCCTCCAGCAGCCAAGTTTTGCGTGGTTCTAAAATGGAAATGGGAGGTGTAAGAAAAGGCATCAAGGCGAAGATTTCTATGCTTACTGTTGGCATCCGGTTCACTGACGACAGCAGCTCGTAGACTGTCCTCTCGCCCACGTCCGCGTGGCGCACGCAGCGCATGATGAGCACGCGGCTCATCGGACATTTGCAGCTCCTGCACCATCGTCTGCAGCGACTCCAGCGACGACGACTTCTTCAATCCCAGCGATGGCCCCAAGTCACCCAGCTGATCGCGTGCCTCCGCCTCGGCGGCGAGCATTTGTTGCTCCCGCTGCTGCTGCTCGCGCTGCTCAATGTGCGAGCTGGTCTTGGCGTGCTTATAGCCCGCCGCCGCAGCCGCCATCTGTGCATTGGCGCTGGCAATGCGCGTCAGTGTCAGCGACTCAATAGAGCCGCCATAAACCGCCGATTTGGTCAGCTGAATGCGACGCTCGCGTTCTCGCTCCTCGCGCAACTTCTTGTTCCGCTGATACGTTCCCGTCTCACGTGCATCCAGCGCTGCATGATGCTTCTCCGAGATGCTGCGACGTCCCAGCGCATCGCGTGAGAAATGTTCCACACCCGAATTGTTTGTCTCGAGACTCAGTTGCGATGAGTAGGTGGCATCAAAGTTTGCCGCAGCTGCAGCCGCTGATGTTGCTGTTCCACCGGCTGCTGCTGTTGTTCCTGTTGCTGCTGTTGTGGCGCCTCCAGGCGTTGAGATGCCACCAATCATCTGCCCCATCTGTCCGGCGCCAGCTTGCGATGTGTTTGCGCTGCTCGCGTTGCAGTGTTGACCATCGTGATTGCGCACCGGCAGCGTGCTGTAAATGAAGTGACAATTAGTTGAGGGGTTTACGGAGAAGCTTCTATTTAAATATTAAGCATACAAATGTGATTATTATGAAGACTTTTGTGATTATAAATATGTTTAGGATTATTAAAATATACAATTACGAATTGTTAAATCATTCAATAATTAGGATTATTAAATTCTAAACATATTTATAAACAATACACTTGAATGCTTGAAATATTTTCATATTTACATTTATATTTATAAGCTGTGCACTTCAATGGTTATCTTTACGATAATTGTAGTTTATAATTCTCAATAAAAACAAAATAGAGCGGTAATATCTTTTAGATATACTGAAAAATACTAACATATTTATTATTTAAATATTCCGTTTAAAAATACTAAAAATATGTATATTGAAACGTATATTGAAGCTCTATATCTTGATTGCCTTTTAAATATATTAATTAATATACCGAAAAAATATTGATTGTCATTTAAATATGCCATATTATTATGCCGTTAAAATACTGAAATATACTAAAATATAGAAATATTGAAGCTCTATCTATATATACATTTAAAATACCAAACAATACTGATGTATATATTAGAAGATATATATATATATATTAGATATATTGTATATTAGAACTTATAGTCATTGATGTCTAGATGTTTATACAGACAGACTGGACTGACGGACATAACTTTAAGAAGTCAGGGATACCTACTTCTGCCTGTTACATACATTTCCTGTCAGCAGAAAATTATAATACCCTTCAACCTTATGGGTAGCGGGTATAAAACTAGCATTGCATTGATTGATTGGCAAAACACAAAAGTAATCAATAATAAAGTGAAGTTGTTCCTTACGGTGACATGGGCTCCGCATCGTCCTCGATGAGCAGCGCCGTGTTGCCGTGCCCATTGAGCAGCTGCAGCTGCGCTGGCGACCAATTGTCATTGGTGGCCATGTAGTAGCTCTCGTTGCGCAGCGTTGCCGGCGGCGGCGGCAGACGACGCTGTGACTGCGACTGCGATTGTGGCGTCTGTTGTTGTTGCTGCTGCTGATGATGCTGATGCTGCTGATGGTGTTGCTGTTGCTGATGTGTGGACTGCGTAGAGTTGCTGGAGCAAATGCCACCGGTTAGACGATCCAAAACGGGATTGCTCCATCTGCAAAGTAAAATAAATACATTTAATGAACTGAGAAAGTCAATAACAGATTTATTACCTACCTATTCATGTCGCTGCCAGCGCTGCCGGGTCCGTTGCCGCTGCCGCCGCGTGGTTCACGCTTCTCTGGACTGAGATAGATGACAGTGGCGCCTGAATTGTCGCTAGCATTGGAGCTGCTGTTGTTGTTGCAATTGTTGCTATTGCTTCCGCTGCCGCTGCCGCTGCCACTGCTATTGCTGTGACTGTGACTGTGCTCGAGGATGTCACTGGAGCTGGCCGAGCGCAATATTTTGCGTCCCACCAGCAGCGTTATGGTCCCCGGATGCTTGCCCGGATTGTTCACCATGGCACGACGCAGCGTCTCCATCGCCTCGGCATTGTTCTGGCCACGCAACGAGACGCCATTCACGCTCAGCAATTGATCATTCATCCTTAAGCGGCCATCGCGTGACGCTGCTCCACCGTGGATCACATTCTTCACAAAGATGCCCAGATCGCCATCATGTTTCACGCTGCCGGCGCTCGCCGATGAGCTGTTCAGGTTCGAGCACGTCTTGCCTTTGACACTGACGCCCAGGCCAGCCTTCTCTGTGTCGTGGACAGGTATGTGCAGTGTCAGCTCCTCCCGCGAGTGCCAGCTGCTGCTGCTTGGTGGAAGGCTGTCCTATAGAGCGGAGGGAGAAGAGATAAGAGTGATTGATATTAGTGATTGAACAAGAAAAATGTATAATTGTTAAGGTTTACTTTACCTTATTGAAATGCTTTCATATACTTATTAATTTATGACTTTTATATATGTTTACATATATTGTATAAGTGCATTAATTCTCATTTAATATTTGGGGTCATTTTGTAATTCCCATTTCTTTTATCTGTACAAATACATTTACCTCGCTTAACGGCTTTACTATTTGCCAAAAAAGAAATTGTTAAGCGAAAGGAAGTTAAGAAGAATCAACAATGTTTTCCTATAATTTCTATGTACTTTATTTAACTGTAGCTTATATGCGGGACTGTTTCTATATTTCGCTTAACTGTCTTAACTGAGTGTCACTAAAAAGGCCACTAAGTGAAAAGACGTTATATTTATTTCATCTACTTTATCTTTTAATGTGCCATTGCTAAACGCACAAAATATGTCAGAAAGTAATGTAAATGCAGTGTAAAAGACATAAAATGAGACGAAACAATAAGAGAGGATTTATGGGAACTTTTTCCAAACATATATTATATATTCTTCACACTGCAAATCATTAGTTTCATTCACATTGAACTCTTTTCTTTATGTCCTTCCATAAATTCACACCCACTTGCCAAGTATTTATATTATTATTAATTAATAAGAATGAGCTCCACTTACGTTTGACGCTGCCGATTCGCTGCCCGCATCGATAAAGTGTTGAGATTCATTGAGCTGCGCCTGCTGCTGCTGCTGTTGCTGCTGGAACAGCGAGCGAGCGCTGCTCGACTTTTGCACGGGAATCGAGACAGGCGCTGCTGTTGCTCCAGCTCCAGCCCCAGGTGCAACTCCTGCTCCTGCTGCTGCTGCTGCGCCTCCGACCTGCTTTTCCACAGTCTCAGTCTGCAAATACATGAATATTAGTAAAGAGCAACCAATACAACTCATGATTTAACTCACCCCAACTGGCATCTCAGCCAACTCTTGTTGTCGCGAGACCACAATGCGTACCGTGGCGCCCGCTGGCATGCCTCGTAGTATGGCCACGACATCGGTTTGTGTCTTGCCCGTCATCGGTGTGCCATCGACCTCGAGCAGCCGATCGCCGGGTTTGAGGCGACCATCCTCGATAGCGGCGCCTCGTGGCAAAATGTTCTTGATGTAGATGGGGCAATGGCCGCCGGCGGGATTGTCGCGCGTCGTCACCGAGAAGCCCAGACCGTTGGGGCCCTTCTTCAGCAGTATCTCGATTTTGCGCCCCAGCTTCCGGGTGTTGGCCACCTGCAGCGAGGTGCCCACCGGCGCTGCATGCGGCTTGCGTGTGGGCGACACGGTGGCCACTTCCACCATTTCAGCCACCTTCGAGTCGCGTCTTTGTTGCTGTTGCTGCTGGCGACGTTGTTGATCACCGCGCAACACGCGCACACGGAGCTCCGAGGATTCGAGGGCACGACGCAGCTGCTCCTGCACCTGCGACTCGCTCAGACCGAGCAGCTTGATGCCATTGATCTCCAGGATGCGATCGTCGCGACGCAAGCGACCGCGTTCCGCTCGACTCCCAGGTTCAACGTGCTGCACCAGCAGCCCGCCGCCATGCTCCTTGTCCGGCATCGCCGTCAGTCCCAGCGGACTGCCGTACTCGTTGATGATCAGCAGCATCTCGCCGTCCTTCTCGCGTATCGATTCGTACGCCTGGCCGAGCGGCTCTTTGCGTTTGCTTTCGCGTGGCAGCGATTTGCTTGAGTACGCGCTGTTCGGCAGCGAGCTGCTGGGCAACGGTTGTGGCTGCTGCTGATGCTGCAGCTTCTCGGCTGCCTCCATCCACTTGTAGCCATTGCCATCGCCGAGGAACTGCATAGACAGTCGACCGGAGCGTGCAAAGGGCTGATGACCTGCTCCTCCTCCGGCTGCAGCTGGTTGCAACAGTTGCTGCTGCTGCAGCAGTTGCTCTTTGAGCTGTGCGGCCGCATCGTCCTCCTCCTCCCATTGTGGCGAGAGCTGTCCGCCAGCCTTGTCCAGCAGCAACCGTTCCGGCGAATCGCCGCCAGCATAATGCGGCGCTGCGGCCGACCAACGCTTGTTGCTGCCCTCCGACTTGAGTGAGGCCAACAGATTCGGATCGCTGCTGCGTCGCACCATCAGCCCCACTCCCAGGCCGGCCATCGGTCCCGAAGTGGTGCTCGTCACCTCGATGTGTGGCGTGGACAAGTCGCGGGTGGGCGCTTCGGTGTTGGTGGGATCGCGAAAGATGTCCGGTGAGCCGGTGCCCACCGAGGAGCTGCCCGAGGCGCCATCGCCGCCGCCCTGCGGCACTCCCGGATCGGGTCCCGAGTCCTCGAAGTGGGCGAGTATCTGCTCGCGATCATCGGCCACATCGCGCACACAATCGTCGGGATCTAGGATGCCCGACTGTGTCTGCAGATGGTGCACCGCCACCCATGAGCCAGCCTCCTGCAAAGACAGACAGTAGATTAAGTGTTAATAAGAATTGATTGAAAGTTGTGTGAAGTGTTTAAGAAAAGCAGGTCTATTTAAGAATTCATTTCATATATTCAGAAAATTCGAAATTTTTATAGAATATCCCCCCTTATTATCTATTATATTGTGTTGCCAGGAAAAATAATTTAAAATAGTAAAAAAACAAGTAAGAAAGCTACAGTCGAGTGTACTCGACTGTGAGATACCCGCTACCCATTTTAAATAAAAACAATATATTTTGCGGTATTTTTCACAAAATATACCAAATATTCTGCAAAAATACTAAAAATATACCGAATGGTATATTTGGTATATCGACATAGTACCGCATTCAAAATATTCCATAGACGGCACAATATACCAGATTGTTAGCCAAAGCAACTAAGACCCCTAGTAAGTAGGCGTTTTTGCCCATACAAAAGTATTTCTTTAATAACATCCAACATTTTTATCTAATCGCAACCAAATTCTCAGGAATCATAACTACTATAGTTATTATTGTATATACCAAATTTCGCAACTCTGGCTTTAAAATTACGGTTGTTATTCGTTTTTTTGATTTGCGGGGGCGGAAGTGGGCGTGGCAAAAATTTGAAACAAACTTGATCTGCGTGCAAACATAACAAATGCTGTCGAAAAAAATTATAGCTCTATCTCTTATAGTCTCTGAGATCTAGGTGTTCATACGGACAGACGGACAGACGGACAGACACACAGACGGACAGACGGACATGGCTATATCGTCTCGGCTGTTGACGCTGATCAAGAATATATATACTTTATAGGGTCGGAGATGCCTCCTTCTACCTGTTACATACATTTCCTGCCGGCACAAAGTTATAATACCCTTCTACCCTATGGGTAGCGGGTATAACAAGTAAGAAAGTTACAGTCGAGTGTGCTCGACTGTGAGATACCCGCTACCCAAATTTAATAATGCCAAAATATTGCGGTATCATTTTCAAAATATACCGAAAATACTAAAAAAATACTAAAAATATGCCAAATGATATGTTTGGTATATCGATATAGTTCACCATTCAAAATATATAATACCTAGACGGCACAATGTACCAGATTGTCGGCCAAAGCAACTCAGACCCATAGTAAGTAGGCGTTTTTGTCCATACAAAAGTATTTCTTTAATAACTTCCACAACTTTTATCTGATCGCAACCAAATTTTCAGGAATCATAACTACTATAGTAATTATTGTATAAACCAAAATTCGCAACTCTAGATTTAAAATTACGCTTGTTATTCGATTTTTTTGAATTGCGGGGGCGGAAGTGGGCGTGGCAAAAATTTGAAACAAACTTGATCTGCGTGCAAACATAACAAATGCTGTCGAAAAAAAAATTATAGCTCTATCTCTTATAGTCTCTGAGATCTAGGTGTTCATACGGACGGACGGACAGACACACAGACGGACAGACGGACATGGTTATATCGTCTCGGCTGTTGACGCTGATCAAGAATATATATACTTTATTGGGTCGGAGATGCCTCCTTCTACCTGTTACATACATTTCCTGCCGGCACAAAGTTATAATACATATACGACAAATTTCATTACTAACTTGTAAGAAAGTTACAATCGAGTGTTCTCGACTGTGAGATACTAAAAATATACCAAATGAATATATAGTAGGATATTGTACTAAATTTAAAATATACCATAGAGTACAAAATATACCATATTGTCAGCCAAAACAACTAAGAACCGCGTGCAGTGGCCTTTTTGTATCATTCAAAAGTATTTCCTAAATAACTTATACAACTAACTTCTGCTATCTGATAGCAACCAAATCTCCAGGAACCATAAAAACTAACACATGGGCTGAAAAGTCCCGGGCCTAACACATAGGTGGCGCTAGTTTTATTGCAGTCACCTTTTTATACCCGCTACTCATAGGGTAGAAGGGTATTATAACTTTGTGCCGGCAGGAAATGTATGTAACAGGTAGAAGGAGGCATCTCCGACCCTATAAAGTATATATATTCTTGATCAGCGTTAACAGCCGAGACGATATAGCCATGTCCGTCTGTCCGTCTGTGTGTCTGTCCGTCTGTGTGTCTGTCCGTCCGTCCGTATGAACACCTAGATCTCAGAGACTATAAGAGATAGAGCTATAATTTTTTTTTCGACAGCATTTGTTATGTTTGCACGCAGATCAAGATTGTTTCAAATTTTTGCCACGCCCACTTCCGCCCCTGCAAATCAAAAAATCGAATAACAAGCGTAATTTTAAAGCTAGAGTTGCGAATTTTGGTATATACAGTAATAACTATAGTATTTATGATCCCTGAAAATTTGGTTGCGATCAAATAGAAATTGTCGAAGTTATTAAAGAAATACTTTTGTATGGGCAAAAACGCCTACTTACTAGGGGTCTGAGTTGCTTTGGCTGACAATCTGGTATATTGTGCCGTTTATGGTATATTTTGAATGTGGTACTATATCGATATACCACATATACTATTTTGTATATTTTTAGTATTTTTGCAGTATATTTGGTATATTTTGAGAATAATACCGCAAAATATATTGCTTTTATTCAAAATGGGTAGCGGGTATCTCACAGTCGAGTTCACTCGACTGTAGCTTTCTTACTTGTTTTCAGATAATACAATCCTTCAGAAGACAGCTGCTAACATTTCATGATATTTTATTCATTAGTTTGTAAGTTATTATTATTATTGTATGTACCAAAAATCAATACACTCCAAACTATTTGAATTTATTATTACTAAAGATGTCAATTTAAATTCGTATACAAATGACAATTGAAGAAAAAAATGTTCGTATAAATAACTCATACGCAATGTTCAACGTCAAACAGCAATTCGAATGAAATAAATTAATTCATAGCGTAAATTGACTGCCAAAAACTAGTTCAACATTTTATAAATGCACTTGTTTAAGGTTTCTACGAAAACCAGTAATATGGAATTTGAGAATTTGTTATATAAAATTCAGCTCAATAAATAAATACTTAAATGCAATGCAGCTCGTGGAATTATAAAGTGTGAAGCGGTAGCTTCGACTTCTCAGACTCTGTGAGCTGCGAAGACAAAGACAAAGAAGACGCCAATGCAGTTGGAATTGCAAGAGAAGTTTAGGGGCTTCCGGGCCCTGAAACAATTGCCCAATTGGCCATGTCGTTGAGTCATTGGCGCAGCAGCTCTTCAGCTCTTCAGTTCTTCAGCTGGCAGCCAAGCTAAGCAAAGTCTTGCGAGTCGCCATCCATTGAAGCGACGAAGACGACGACGACGACCTCCAGCCTACCAAATACTGCAGCGCGGACAATGGACACAACAACGTTGAACAAAAATATATAAATAAAAACAAAAAGCAATACCAAAAAAAAAAGAAAAAAACAGGCAAACGAATCAAGTTGGTAACGCTGTCATTGCTGGCATTCCATTGAATTCCAGCACACACAAATGCCAAATGCCGAAAACTGGCCAACAACAACAACAACAGCAGCAACAGCAACAGAATCGACAACAACAATTGCATCATGGCCCGAAACCAGTCATGGAAGCAGCGGAGCGTGCGCTTCGCTCCCTGAACTAAGGTGAACTGAACTGAGCTGAACTGGAGAACTGGAACGTCAACTTGGCGCAACAATTTGGAAGGTTGTTTTCTAGTTAATGTTGCTGTTGTTGTTGTTGTTTTTCTTATTTTCGCTAGTTTGCAGCCAAACAAACACAGTGACTAATGTTGCTGTTGTTGTTCTTGGATTTATGGGTTAAAGAGCGTCCACTGGCATTGCATTCTATTGTTCCACAAATTGATTTTATTTTTATTTGTTTATTTTCGTAATAATTATTCACTTGTCTGTCTGTATGCTCTGCTTCGTTATGCGCACAGTGGTTTCAGTTTATCGAATTAGTAAGTGCTTAAGAAAAATCTAAAATAAATGCATTAATAATGATAATTTTAAAGTATACATTTTTACAAACATCGAGTGCACTCGACTGTGAGATACCCGCTGCCCATTTTGAATAAAAGAAATATATAAGGTTGGCAAAAAAGTCTTGCGGTATTTCCGATAGGTGTTTTTGCAAGCACGTAGTTCTAGTTCTATTTATCGAATCGGTTCATGCGATACCTTTTTGGAAAGCTCTTTTCCCGCTTTTGATTTATTGTTGTTTGTCTTGAGTCGTTCGTGAGTTATAGCGTCACAAACATGGAGCAAAATAAAGAGAAAATACGGCATATTTTACAGTTCCACTACGATAAAGACAAAAATGCAACTCATGCTGCCAATAAAATTTGTGCAGTTTATGGACCCGATACAGTTTCCATTTCCACCGCACAACGATGGTTTCAACGCTTTCGTTCTGGTGCGGAGGTGGTCGAAGATGCGCCACGGTCCGGAAGGCCTGTCGTCGAAAATTGCGATAAAATCGCCGAATTGATCGAAAGAGATCGGCATAGTAGCACCCGTAGCATCGGCCAAGAGCTGGGCATGAGTCATCAAACCGTTTTAAACCATTTGAAGAAGCTTGGATTAAAAAAAAAGCTAGATGTATGGGTGCCACACGACTTGACGCAAAAAAACATTTTTGACCGTATGGATGCATGCGAATCGCTTCTGAATCGCAACAAAATCGACCCGTTTTTGAAGCGGATGGTGACTGGCGATGAAAAGTGGATCACTTACGATAACGTGAAGCGCAAACGGTTGTGGTCGAAAAGCAATGAAGCTGCCCAGACGGTGGCCAAGCTTGGATTGACGGCCAGGAAGGTTCTTCTGTGTGTTTGGTGGGATTGGCAGGGAATCATCCACTATGAGCTGCTCTCCTATGGCCAAACGCTCAATTCGGACCTGTACTGCCAACAACTGGACCGCTTGAATGCAGCACTCAAGCAGAAGAGGCCATCTTTGATCAACAGAGGCCGAATTGTCTTCCATCAGGACAACGCCAGGCCACACACATCTTTGGTGACGCGCCAGAAGCTCCGGGAGCTCGGATAGGAGGATCTTTTGCATCCACCGTATAGTCCGGATCTCGCACCAAGTGATTACCACCTATTTCTGTCCATGGCCAACGAGCTTGGTAGTCGGAAGTTGGCCACAAGAGAGTCCTGTGAAAATTGGCTCTCCTAGTTTTTGCCAATAGGGAAGCGAGCTTCTATAAGAGGGGCATTATGAAGTTGGCATCTCGTTGGGAACTCGTCATCGAACAAAATGGCGCATATTTGACTTAAATCGCATTATTATAACCAATTTTATGAACAATTGAAAATTCAATAAAAATACCGCAAGACCACATAGTATATTTGGTATATTGATATAGAACCGCATTCAAAATATACCATAGACGGCACAATATACCAGATTGTCATCTAAAGCAACTAAGACCCCTAGTAAGTAGGCGTGTTTGCCCATACAAAAGTATTTCTTTAATAACTTCGACAATTTTCATCTGATCGCAACCAAATTTTCAGGAATAATAACTAATACTATAGTTATTATTAAAATTCGCAACTCTAGCTTTAAAATTACGCTTGTTATTCGATTTTTTTGATTTGCGGGGGCGGAAGTGGACGTGGCAAAAATTTGAAACAAACTTGATCTGCGTGCAAGCATAACAAATGCTGTCGAAAAAAAATTATAGCTCTATCTCTTATAGTCTCTGAGATTAGGTGTTCATACGGACGGACGGACAGACACACAGACGGACAGACGGACATGGCTATATCGTCTCGGCTGTTAACGCTGATCAAGAATATATATACTTTATAGGGTCGGAGATGCCTCCTTCTACCTGATACATACATTTCCTGCCGGCACAAAGTTATAATACCCTTCTACCCTATGGGTAGCGTGTATAAAAATTGTAAATTAATTATTTTTAAAGTAATATTTGTAGTTTCCTTTGACTACCACAATCGATACAAACAAAATAATTGACATACATTATGTACACGCACTGTTGTTATACTATTTGTCGTTGTTAAACACTAACTTCACAATGTAAGTGAGCATAACAAAAAACTATCACAATCCATTAAAAAATCTATGCTTATATATTCATACATAATAAGTATACGCATATCACGTATACGCACTATTGCAATACAATTAAACTATGATCGCCAACAATTTTATTTTTTTTTATTTTTTACCCACACTATGCATGTGCCGAGCCCACTGTAGTTGCGGTGTGCGGTTTTTTGTGATGTCTGTTGTTTGTTTGTGGCATATCTCAATCGTTGATTGTTTCTTTATGGTCATTTGTCAATGGATATTATGCGTCAATGGGCATCCGACAACGATCACAACGATCGTATATCATAAACATTACCATACGTATGAATGTGTGGGAGTGTGTGTGTGGGGGCGGATGAGGGGGGGCGTGTCTTATCACATTGAAGAGCAGTTGAAAACAGTTTTCATTTGAATTTTGATTCGATTTAAATTGTAGTTTTGTATTTTCGGATTCGTTACCTTCACGCAATCGTAGCTCGGCGATGGCGGCCGCTTGGGCAGCGTCAGTGAATAGGATTTGTGGAGGGTGCCATGCGGTATGCCCTCATGCTTGGCAGCCACCTTGTAGGTGTGGCGCCACCCAAACAGACCGCTCAACTTGTTGGCCAACGCCGGACACTTGGGCGGCACGTCGAACATGCTTTCTTTATTTAGTCTCTTGATTCTTTGGTTTCTTTGGGTTTGTTGTTTTTACTTTTCTTTGTCTCACAATTGGTTATTTGTTTGTTGATTTGTTGTTAATTGGGTTCTTCATTGTTGGGGGTTAGTTCCGAGTTAGTTTCACATTATTACACTTGAGCAAAAGTCATGAAAATTCGCTGCTCGTTTTGAGAACGCAGGACGCACTGATCGCTTAGGAACATTGCACCGTTCTTTTGTTTTGCTTGCTGTTTATAAACACACACAAAATATATTATTAATCTTATACTAGAATTGTTGTTGTTGATTTGCTTTGTTGTTGCTATCGTTGAGAGGCACGCGCACGTTTCTTTCTTTTTTCATTCTTTTTTGCTTTAGTTTCTGTTCTTATCGATGATGCAATTCCAGTTACGCTATCGAATGCAACACGACACGCTTATCAAATGCAATGCAGTAGCAATCAGTCAACTATCCAAACAGTAATCAGAGAACTACCATAAGCTGATAGCTTGAGAATTTTCTTTGTTTCCACAGCGTTTCCACAAACCATTTATTTATAAACACTGCAATTCCTGATCGCCATAAACTAAATGTTTACCAAAGCAAAGTTGAGCAAATAACAAGAAACAAATGCTTACAAAGAAGTAACATAAGCATTAAAACAATATTGATTTCAAATTATTATTATTTTATTAAAATAGCGAATACAATTCCTTATTGCAATGAGGCTAAGAGATTTCAAATGTTTTGAAGTATTTTATTTTCTCAATTGATTAGAAATTCAATTAAAAATTAGTATGATCTTTTATGATTGCACTTGATTTAGCATTGCACTTCTTTCCGCCCTTTATCGTGACTATTGTTTTCCCACTTGTTTGCCTGATTTCCCACAGTTTCCATGAAGTGCATACAACTGTTGTTCGTGCACAGTTGGCATTAAATACGTTGAAAAAATGTAAGATATAGACATCAACTGACAATAGATGTGTGAAGGGAGGAGGGGGGGAAAAAAGCAACAACTTGAACTCATTTCGCACACAAATTCACATTGATTATGCACTTGTTCAGACACACCTGTAATAAAGGCGACGTCAACTTGACGCACAGCAGAAGCAGCAGCAGCAACAGCTACTAAAACAACAATAATAATAGTAGAGACACCCATTTTGAGTGCGAAGTAGACGACGCACTGAGGCATAAACAACTCGCAACAGCAGCTTCAACCTCTCTCGCTGCTGCTGATGATGATGAGGGGATGAGGGGAAGGGAAGCCAAGAGAGGGGAGAGGGAAGTGAGAGAAGAGGCGCCGCTTGCGATATATTTGCTTACTAGAAATTTTCGACGTAAACAGCAGGCAATGAAAAAAAACAGGCAAAAACAAAGGAAAAACAGCTACAACTACACTATAAAAAACGGTGCCAATTAAAGTAAGTATTACAAACACACATGAGTACATATGTGCATACCCACATTTAATATGTATACAACACAAACACACACACCTAAACACACACGTACACACTTTACTATATTTTGCCCAATTTTGTTGTGAAAAGTGGTAAACAAAAAAAAATGGCAAGAGAAAGAACTGAGCGTGCTAAGTACACAATTAAGCCACAGCGTAAATACCCTCATATAACAGTTGCTGTTAAGTATAACAACTAGATCGTGCTTTGAAATGGCAAAAGAATGTGGTGAGCATTGTTTGCAAATAGCAAATATAATGCTAAGAAGAAGAATTTCCTCAACACTTTAACACTTAACAGCTTGAAAAGAGCTCGTAAAAGCAAAGTAAAAAATATCTGTATTTGTATAACAGCTATGTATAATAGTTGTACAAAAAACTGATGACACTTCTATATACCCTTCATATAAACATACAAATATATTATATATGTTATTACAGTATAACAGTATAACAGCTTTGTATAACTGGGACTTCATACTATATTTAAGGAGTAAAACATATAAAAATAATTTAAAAGTGTAACAGATTAATAAAATAGAATGGAACAGATTCATATAAATGTTTTGTATAACAGTTTCGTTTTTGTATTGAACGAATGAATTTCAATTACTACAAGAAAGAAATGGTAAACTAACTAAAGCCATTTTACTATCCATAATGAAATATAACAGATATGTGTAACAGTTACAACACTTGCGTATAATGTTCTCGTATTGATTTCAATTACAAGAATAACACAACCATGCCACAAAGCAAACTAAGGCTTCGGTGTCCATCCAACAATCAGAGCTATGATTAATCACACACTACTAAGCATACACTACACTCTTCTAATTATGGCTATTACAGGGTACAATGACAATTCATTCCAATGTCAATTCTAAACTTAGCCACACAGCAAAGCGAACGAAGCAATTAAAAAAGGTTTTGTAATAGAAATGAGTGATACAAACAGTCGATTCATTCATAACACACAAAAGAAAACACAAAACCATTCACAATATTGTAATGGAGCGCGACAAGAGAGGAGAACAGAGCAGAGCCACAGCACAACAGGTAGCCAGCAAACAAGCAATGAATGGGTTCAAGTTCGATTTGGGTATTCAAACAATTTGTTTGTCTAACACGTAGTATTTGCAAGTGACTCAATAGAACACCGATGCACGATTATGATTCATTTGGTATTCATCGAGTAACCTTATAAACAATCCTCTGCATATTTGAAATATTAATCGTGAAGGGAAAAGCGAAAACAAACCCAAGTGGGATCCTTCATATGAAATTCCTTTCAGGAGAAGCGATCACGCATCATGCATAGAAACTGCAGAATTACGTTGCCAACATTAATAATAAATCCCAAGCATAAGGAATGAATTGATTTTATAATGAACTGACAATAGACTCAACTCAACTCGGCTTGAATCGAATTGTAGCCTGAGTAGCCTTTTATAGACCCAACCAAGTTAAGCGAAGTGGGGCAACAAAAATTAATTAAAAATTGCATGAGCAAAGCGCAGAAAAAAAAAATAAAAAAAATACATAAGATGTGAGTACTTGTAAATTAGCATAAAATGCTTTTTAGCCACATGCCATCAAAATGCCATGAATAAGGCTTGTATTGTGATCTGCAAGCGATGGCAGGTAGAGGGCACTGATAAATAATCACAACATGCAACTGGCGTATTTGCCACGCCCACACTCTTGAGACTAGAGACTCCTTTACTCGCTCTATCCATAATTTGCAATCAGACTCTTAACAACCCACGACACCGAAGTCTTTGCTCCAATCTGCCGACAACTACAGCCACAAGCAGCAGAAATCTAAAAAAAAATCCACAACGACAACGACGACGACGGCGACCAAGAAATATGCAAGGCAGGCAAAAAGAAAGGCCAAATTACATGTTGTCATTATGCAGAAAGGGGCAAGGGCGAGTGCCAGGGAGGGAGACACAATACACAGCACACCGCACACAACACACAACATACTACACACACATAATGAAGTGTAGCAAAAGGCATGCAACGGCCACGTTTGTTGTTTGTTGATTCGCAAAACGTTATAGTTAGCTATGAGTGCAAGTTTTGAGTGCGGAGTGAATGTTGCTGCGAATGCGAATACGAATGCCGACTAACGAGGGTCACTCCTAGAGTTGCAACATTACCAAAAGCAATCAACAGAAAACTAAACATCAATTTATCAAAGCATTTTAACAAATTCTATATTTATTGCCATTGAAGTAGTTGAAAATATATTCATACTATCCAAAAATAAAATACTTTATGTTGATAGTATCAAAATATGAAATACCAAAAAGAATACAAAATACTATCAAAGCATCAAAACGCTGCATACCAAAATTAATACCAAATATTTTCATACTTTCCAAACATTAACTTCGACAAGGAACTAGAAATGATTAAATAAAATAAAGAATTCGAAATATTTTCATACTATCAAATAATTAAAAACAAAAAAATATTGAATGCCATTTGATATACGTTGAAAGTATCAAAATACCAAATACCACAAATAATACCAAATATGTGCCTACTATTAAGCGATTAAATACCAAAAAGAATTCAATGTATTTTCATACTATTCAAGAATTATCTATGATAAGGAGTTGCAAGTCAGCGAAATTGTGTTCCCCATAGTTTCTTGTTTCCTAACAAAACCTTCTACAATTTGCAAATTATTTATCAGTCACCTATAAAAGATAGGAAAATAGGTTCTTAGTCCCATCGCTTGTTGCCAAAAGAAACCATCAATTTGCCCCTCGCGCTTGAACGTGAGAGGCCAAGTGAAAGGAGCAGCCATAATAGGCTGTCACAGCAGACTCTATCGATAATGGGCAACCTTCTCTCGCTCTCTTCTCTTCTCTCCGCCAAAAACGGAATCCTCAAATGCGAGACGTCACGACGTGCCAAGCTAATCAGCTGATTTGCATATGATTAACAAGAAAATAAATATGTTGACACAAATAATTAGCAGGTAATCCGCAAAGCAGCTGTTTCTCTTTTTAGCGATCTTTATTTTATTTACATTCATTTTTTGCTCTCTTTTCTTTTTTGGGCAAAAAAAAACAGAAACTGCTGCGAACACATGACGTTAAGAATGTATGTTATCAACACAGGCAAGCTGGCAGGCAAAACCTCTGACTAACAATGAAACAAGTATATATATATGCTATATATACTCGAAGAAGACAACTGAATTTATCACTTACTCGCAAGTCGATTAATGTCAATGCTTTCTAATGCCTCAATATGTGTATATACCATATATGTATTATTGCGTTTGTCTGTGCTTTTTTTGTTTTGTTGTCTCATTGTCTTTCAATTTTCTTTTCATTATCAGTCGAGTGAGTGGGCGTTGGGTTTTGATTCACACAAACACACACACACACACTGATTAGTCAGAGACCTGGCCAGTGATTTTTATCTTTATCGCCAGGGCGCATTTGTTATAGTTACTAACGCCAACACCGATTTCAGACGAAACAATAACACCTCTCGAGGTCGTTCTCATTGACAACAATGCCAAACTAGCTATAATACAATTTAAGTATGTAGTTTTCTAGAGCCAAACACTCTGATACCCTATGATGTATGATTAAAGAGATAAGACTACTGAGAATGAAATTTCAAAAGCATTGAAAGCCAAAATAATGAAGAAGTTTCCAAATGTTTATTAAACGTAGAGTATCTTTTCAATTAGGTAAAGGGTATTAAAATGTGTGTAGAAAACAGTGAAAACGGTAACAAATGCAATGGACAAGAAAGCGCACTCATAATTGCGATCACACAGGGCACAAATTGTAAAAAAAAAAAACGCGAGAGAGCTCAGGTGATTGGGGTGATGGGATTGCAGACGATGGTAAAGCTGGTGAATAGGTTCCCACATGAGGGGCCAACTACCTTAGCGGCTCATCAACTTTTGCTCCGCTTTTTCCCTTTTCGTTTACTTTAATATACTTATATTACACACTATATGAAAGTGCACTTAATTGCCACAAGAGAGCTGGCGAACCGGACTGGTACTGGACGGGTGCCATATGGCCAAATGCTGGTTGGGAGTTGGATAGTTTCACACAGAACAGAAGAAGTTAGTCGTCGAACAAACTGATGATGATGACTAAACAAGTTTCACCGCAAATCGATCAATGAAGTCTTACCCCGCCACCCGCTGTCGATCGCAACTCCCTCTCGGGGCATCATTAGCAATGATAGATTCTTATTAAAACGAACGATACTAAACGATTTTCATTGAAGCTTTCTCTGCTGCTTCAATTAAGTGCTTGAATCTTTCATATATATGTATATGGACATAGCCATAACTGGCCTATATCCGTCTTAATTGTTTGAAACTCTCTTTCTTCTTCTTCTGCTTCTTCTCATGCACAGAAATTACTCTCTCAAGAGCGTAAAGGCTCGATGAGTTTATTCTCACTTAAGTCGTAACTCAATCTTGTAGACAAGCAATTAAATCAAAAGCGAGCTGAACACAAAACCCCAGACAAGGCATAACAAATTGCCGAATTGATGAATTGAATGATTGACAAAGCATGGCGTAAAGATTGTGTGCCTAATGAGCGGATTGACAAATTTAGCTTCTTATCTCATTACGTATTATTCATTTGTACAAAGCCCAAACAATGTATAAATAACTTTCTTTCCTTCATTCTTTCTTTTTGTTTATTTTTTTGTACTTTTTTTACGTTTGTCGTGTCGTCATTTAAGTGGCGTCTCATAAAGTGCACTTAGAGTTACAGCAATAGCGAAAAACGCCACGAAAAAACAACAAAAGCCGCTTACAAACTTTACTCGTAATTGCGATTGCCGAAAAACCAGGCAGCAGCAAACACATGGAACCCAAAGTTGAAGCCACAGCCACAGAGTGTGTGTTTGGAGAATGGAGTATATTTTATATACATACATACATATATATATATATATATATATATATATATATATATATACATATACATACTTTGGAGTAGGGAGGCAAACTGTAATACCTACATACATACATATGTATATGTTGAACCGGTTGGCTACTTGGAGCACCGAAAAGTTGATTGAACCTGCGCGCTGCTGATTGAGTAACACACATTTAATTGATTTAAATGCGAGGCTTTTGCTTAATTGCCACATCAACATAAACAGCTAAGAAACGGCGGCCAATTATAATTACAGATGCTGTGCACAAGTCGAAAGTGAAACGACAGCCACAATAAACGGAATAAAAAGTTTAGGTTACAAGCAAACAAACCAAAATAAAATAAAAATAATAATATAAAAACAAATGTGCGCCCTTTGGGGGTAATTGACGAAACACAGCTGCTTTATCATAAAGAGGAGAGCAAAGTGCGCATACTCTGCATTCAAGGCATATCAGACATTATATCTTAACTGAAACGTGCTTTTCATTATTTCTTATTGCAGTCTGAACCACAAGTAAAACAGTTTTTAATTTAAGATTAACATTTGCAAAGAGTATTGCAATTATAATAAGAACTTTCTGCAGATTGTCATATTTTTTTTATGATTAGTTTAGAAGATTATCGAAGTATCAGATTGTATTATTTTTAGAGCTCTCTGCAGATTGTTGTATTTTTTATTATGAAGAATATCGAAATATCAGATTGTATCTTTGCTTAGATTTGATTTTATTACCTAACTGCTTTGAAAGTGCATAGTGTTCGCATAAACATGATTGATAAGCAATCATAATTGCACATGATTGATAGACAGACATTTAAATGGATTTTATGTTGCATTTGCTGTCTGCTCTAGCTTATATATTTTTTTGCAGGGTATACGGAAGGCAACGTAGCGGGTCAATTGAGTTCACTGTCACTTTCACTCTCACTCCATCTCTCTCTCTCTCTCTCTGTCTCCGTCTGCGTCTCCGTCTCCGACTTCGACTCTGACTGTCTTTTGAAGTCGCCTGTGCGTCGTCGTCAGCTGGTGACAAGAGGTGACATTTTGTACACAATTTTAATCGATGATTAAGTGCTTCAAACTGCGAGCAGAGAGAACAGTTAATCAAGGGGAAGGGGAAACAAAAGACGGAGACGGCGATGATGACGTGAGTTGACCGCTTCAGCTTCTGCTTCATTCACCGCATTAACTGTGCATTTCGAGTGTTTGTTTTTATTGGTATTTATGCTGTGTTTACCCGCCCGATTTGCGACGTCTTTCTCAACCTCTCTCTCTCTCTCTCTCTCTCTGTCTCTGACCAAATCTTTTATTAACTCGTTTCGTTTTATTGGCTCGAATTGTCGCCATTTTCAAGGCGGCATATTTAGTTCACAATATCAATGGAAAATATTTGGCTTAAGGGTTTTTTCTTTTGCTTTTTGATGCCCATCATTATTTATTTTTTTTTTGTGGCGGAAAGATGAAAACGGTAGCGATTCGAATGGAGGTGAATGCACTCAAAGATCTTCAATTTTGATTTATTTCATTTGGGATCGGAGTGAATATTAATGAAATGTATTCATAAATGCATTTTGTTATACTAGCACTCAATGAATATGCTAATTCTGCAATGTGGCGAGTTTATTCAATGATTCATGAATGCAGTGACTGAATAATCTGTATTGTTCAACACACCCATGCGTGGTATTGACTTGACACTTAATCAATTAGATAAGTTTAACATGATTTGTTAGCATACTCATAGTATTCACGAGCGTATTCATGAATAAAACGTATTCATTTGCACCACCAAAAGCTGATATTCATCTTTCTATTTGTTGTATTGAAAACTATGTGAGTGTATTCGAAAGTATTCAAAGTGAAGTAATGCCTAATCCTCCAAACAGACGCTTTTGTGAAGTCAGCACACTCTTAAGCCATTTATTCGTCATCTAATTCACTTAAGATTCACAGGTACACACAATTATTCAATCGCTCGGTTCGCACACACTCATTGGGTTCTTTTGTTCGCAGTCTTAAGAGCTCTACAACTTTTTTCCGTTTGTTGTTTATGGTTAGAGGCTTTTGTGTTTTATATTTGTTTGCGTCTTTTTCTTTGTGAAAACCCCGAAACTAAATACACTCATACCACTTTTTGGGTGTATTCGCACTCACTCACAAATATGTATGTGTGACATAAATATTTTTATCAACTTCTTTAGTAGCTTGCTTAGGTATTTTATCGACGAAGGACCCAAAAAAATGCTGATGATTAGATTAAGTAAACACCGACAATGCGATGAAAACAAATACCTCGCAAATCGTTGGGCGGGTGTGTTCAAAAATGTGTCATAGAGGATTGAATATTCATTGAAGACTTTAAAGTAAACTTATTTGCATTTCCAAGGGTATAACTGTTGTTTTTCTGGTATTCAAGTTTGAGCAACGACAACAATTCCGTTGCCTGCATTTTGGAGTCGTTCGTCATAGTTAGGCGGGATTGTTGTCAAGCAATTTGATTAATTTGCGCTTAACTTTAAAGCGTTGGCATGCACAGTGGGTCAGCGTCAATGGAAAACGCCTTCAAGGCCAGCAAGAACAACAGCAACAATTGGAACAAGAACAAGAACTGCAACCGCAACTGCAACAATAACAACTGGCTGATGCATGTGCTACATGCGCCTTGTTGTTGTTGTTGTTGTTGTTGTAGTTGGCCTGTTGCACATTCCTGGCTAGTGAAAGTCGCTTTGGCCAACAAGAAATCTCAAGGCTGCAACATACAACAGGCTGCCGTGTTTTGTGGCCTGCCCCAGCTGCGTAATCCGAGACCCAAATAGATTTATTAGCTGTCGCCTTTAATTGAAAACGCAGGCAACTGCATTAGGCATTAGAGAGAGCGAGAGCGATAGATATCCTACTTAGGTAGAACCACAAAAAAAAACCGAGAATCCAATGAAAAGTAGTGGAAGAAGCAGCATGATAATGCCTGGGAAACTCAACGGACACTTGAAATTCTTCCCCAAAACCCACCCTCAACCACAGTCTCTGCCGCAGTCGAAGTCGCTGCTCAAGACTCTCCCACACACACACAAACACACACACACATAGCACGTCTTTAGCCATTTCCTGCTGCAATTCGCTGCTGGCGTCATGGGAAGCTAAACACACTAAGAAGTTCAAGAACGAAGTGAAGTTGAAGAAGAAGCAGACGAAGCAGAAGAGGACGAATAGAAGACGAAGACGCCTCTTGCGTGCATACAAAAGTATATAAAGTACTTATATGTACATTGATAAAGCATGCATGTATGTACATCCGTGTGCGCCAGGCATATAATTAAGCAAGAATTCAAAGTTATCTGCAATTTAATCTGCATTTAAATAAAAATGTGTGTTCACGTAGATAACGTCACGAAATTTAGATAAAACCCGAAAACAAAATTATTCACTTGACATTTTTTTCGCAATGCATTTTTTAGTACTCGCAAAAAAAAAGATACACACAAAACAGGCGACGCGCACTTGTGTTTTTTGTACAAATGACAATAACTAAAAACTAAATCAAACTGTCAACAGCAGCAGCAACAACAACAAACAACGAAAAAAAAACTGCGTAACCAGCGCAATAGTAACAACAACAACAAGAAAAACTACGTACAAACTGCGACGACGACGTCGACGGCGACTTTGTGAACCGAGCGAAGTGCGCTGCGCTCGCGTTTCGTTTTAAAACTAAAGTCAAAGCACAGTCAGCCACAACGATCATGCAGCGACAAGTGAACAGCACACACACACACACATAGACAAACACACGAAGAGAGTGTTGGGAGAGCGTGTGCGTGTTCATATGCGAGAGCGGCAGGTGAAAGAGCGAGCTTAAGTAATCAGTGTGACAGAGAGAACAACAATTTTGCCGGTGTGCCGTGAGAGAAGTGCAAGCAACACTGTGCTGCTGCTTCTGCTCTAGTGGCTGCCAAACTGTGCAGTGCAGCTCAAATGTGGCGCTGGACAGCATAGAATTGGAGAATTGGCCAGAGAACCCGGAGGGAGAACAATGAATGACCAGTTAGCAGCTGAACATGGCCAAAGCAAAGCATAGATAGCGACAGCAGTTTGTCAAGCGTAACGCAAATAAGCACGCAAAACAACAAATCAGCAGCATAGTCAAGCAAAATCAAACCGACTGGGGAAATGCTCTAACAAATTTCAAAACTGTGCGTTACGATTTAAATTCTATTTAGTATAAATTTAATACTTATATACTTATGATTCTTATTAATTTGTCACCTTAGAGTTTTAGAACTTATGCTTTTCATTTTCTTTCAGAATAATTTTCCCATTAGCAAACCTTGCCTCAAAGCCCATAGACTCCCTCAATCCTACTCTCTCTCTCTCTGAGTTTCTATGTATTTGTCTGGTGTTTCCTATGTTTATTTCTTATGCATTTTTCTTGGCAGCTCATAAAAAAGAAGCTAAAGGCAAAGAAAGACAAAGGCGAGCGAAGCATGCAAATCTGCGGCGAGTCAGAGACAGAAACAGAGTCAGGACGGTGGCAACAACAACAGGTGGCAACTCTGCAGCCAGTTATACGAGAGACAATTGCCGAGGGCGTCGCATGGGCGGGTGCATAATGCAACAAGTGGCACACAAGTAGAGGGGGACTGGGGAGCGGGGGGACGGGGTTGCATAATTGCCAAGAACATTGCAAAACGATGGCAAGCGTTTCCTTTAGCGATTTCCCCTTTTGGGCCAACAGAGAGAGAGAGAGAGAGAGAGAAAGAGATAGCATAAAAATGAATTGGCCTTCGAGTGCAACATTGTGGAGTTGTTGGTTTTAAATGAATTCTAGCCTGCTGCAAACGTAATGAAATTAAACGAACTGGAAAGCTTCCTTTTTCATGAAAAGCCTCCGCATCGTTGGCATAATTAATGAGAGAAAACCGAAGCACAGCAAAACAGCAACAACAACAAAAGGAGATGGCAGCAAATGTATTCAAACGAATGAATGCATATACATATTATATATGAGTATTTTCATATTGTATATACTATATTCAATTTGTTATTGTAATTTACCACGGCATAAATAATGCAAAAGTTGCACTCTGCAACAATTATAATTGCATCGAAACGGGAAATGCGATAAGCACTTGAATGCGAGAGAGGGAATGAGTGTGAGTGTATTCATAGCACACACACACTCACATGCATTTACTATTCACAGCATAATCAAGACATTTTCATATTTTTTTCGACGCTCCAAATTCATTGAGCATTCTGCGCAGTTTGAAATGCACCAAACCAATGACTCTCAAACTGTCCGCTCAGCCAAACAGCTGATCTTAAAACCCGTTTCACCGCGCTCCTTTCGCACTCACTCAACACAGACGATGTTGGCCGGCAAAGCTTTTTGGCCAAACAAAAGCGAACAACCGTTAATTTGATTGTGCGACTTGAGCACTTGGCAATCTCATTAAAAGCACACAAAGACTTCCGTTCGACATTATTAAAGCATAAAACTCGTGTGTCACCATCACCCCAGCTAGTGAGAGTGAGAGCGAGAGCGGGATAGTGTCTACCCCCACCCACCGCCAGGAGGAGAAGTGATTGACCAAAGCAGCAACAAAGGCAACTAATGAGCAAAAAAAAAAAAAAAGAAAGAAACGCAAAAATATAAGAAACACAATGGAAAATGAAAAATGAGGAAAGAAACGCAAAGCTTAGGGAATTCTCAATCAGAGCTTTGTACTTTTGTATAAATTTAAGTATACCCTGTAAAATAAATGATACATATATGTATATGTTTACAATAGTTTAAAGTTTTATTTTTAAACAAAATCAAACCAACTGAAAGCATTGGAAGCATTCTTTCGCCAAGTCTATTATAGCATTACAATATTGTAGGTAATAAGTTAAGCCGTTTGTTGAAAACAAGCATATTTCTTCTTATAATGATTTTAAAATATTTCATCATTTAAGTGTAATTATATGAACCCGCTACAAATAATTTGTTCTTTTTAAAGAGTATTTACAGTTCGTGATCACTTTACAGACATTTGGGAAATGCAAATGAAAATGCTTTTCATGATTTGCCTAATCCTAAACTGTATGTTTCTCTCCCTCTCTCTCTCTCTCTCTTTCCCATTTTAAGTTTTTCACTGTTTTTCTGTGTGTCTTTTGCACTGATTTTCTGACTGTTTGGCGGCTGAGCACTCAGCTGATTTTGTGTGTAGTTTTTCTATGGCTTTTGTGGCTTAAAGCTGGTCTCGTTTTGGGAGTCGCGTGTTTCGAGCTCTGCCCAAGCGGTTTGACTGGTCCATTTTAGCCGCTTTGCCGCATTCCGCTCACAGCTCGCCGCTTGCCAATTGCCGATTGCCGTTTTGTGGCTTAAAAGGCGTCTGTGGCTAAAGCTGTCGGTGTCTGCCTGTATATGTGTGTGTGTGTGTTGGCCTAAACTAAAACAAAAGGCGAGCAAGTTCATTCACCATTTCACCTAATTTTTATGTTGCTGATTCGATGCTTTGTGTTTCGATTTGAGGCTTTCAATCCGCTTTATGCCATAAAATCAGGACAGAGAGATTGAGAGGAAGAGATTTGCATTTCATGCAGACAGGCAATTGTCACAAAAAAAAAAAAAAAAAAAAAAAAAAAAAAATAACAAAAAAAAGCACAACACTTGCACGATTCGCTTCGCTGCGCTTTGACTTCAAAAGCCTCAAGGTCGCACAGAAACTAGCCAAAAAAAAAAAAAAAAAAAAAAACATAAATTGATGCAAGTGTGTTGCGCGTGTTGTGTCGCCAGATGTCGCCACCGAATGCAACTGCAAATTGAATGCGATCAGCGATTGTGCTCTGTGCGTGTGAAGAAGTTTTGCTCTCATTGCGGCATTTGTTGTTGGCGTGTGAATAGCAAACAATGAAGGAGAGAGACAGAGAGATAGGGACGGAGTTGGAGAAGCAGACGACAAGTGGAACAAACATTTTCCATTTGGCTTTTCCCTCGTCACTAATTTCAATCAAATCACACACATTAGCTAAGCAACCGTCGATGATAGCGATATTGATTATCTCACTGATAATGCATAGTGAGTTATCTGCACTCTGTAAAAACCATAAACAACAGTTAGTTAACTAACCAGATTACGCATTGATAATGTAATCTTGCCATTATTAGTATATAGTAGTCGAGAAGACTATTCAATAAAGTTACAACACGATATTGTTTACTGGATTATCAATATCATTATTGAAAGCAGATTATATATTAGGCTTCCAAAAGTCTAATATAAAACATAAATATTAAGTGCAAAATATATGAACTAGCTATATTATTTAGCCAAATTCGTCAAAGGCATTCATAACAAATAATTCTAATAATTTATTACTTTCCTAACGCATTAATGGAAATATTATACAAACTAAATACAAAATAAATAATGCTGAATGTAAATGAAACTTATTAAATAATAAACAAATGTATTTTCCAAATAATAAACAATTGTATTTGCGACAGATGCGCACAATTCTTTGTTTATAATATTGAAGAAAACCACAGAAATAAATACATTTACAATGTGGTGATCACGTGGCGCCATCTACCGCATGTCGACAGCAACTCATTGCAAAAGTGCTCTTCTACACAGCGGGTGCGTGTCTCGGCTAAAGCGCAAGCAGTGTTGATAGTTGTGCTCCGTGCTTGAATTTTCAGCGAAAATACTGCACTGCTTTGCTCTAAGCTTTTGTGGAAAAGCTTTGAAAGCCGAAAAAGCGTCATAAATTTTTTTTTGATTGTCGTTAGTTATATTGTTGCCTACCGCTGGTGCTATTTATCGTTGTTGTTGTCGCTGGTTATTTGGCCTATTTACCCAAATATTTGTTGTTACTTGCAACATGCATCGATTTAATGGCAGCATTTTCCACCGAACAACGATAAGATATGACGGCGGCAACAAACAAAATACGAAAATATACACAAATAAAACAAACAAATTGTGCAACGACAACGACGCCAACAACAACAGGTAAGAAACAGATCCAGCTAACTAGATGCGATGCTTATGATGCTTGCAGCCAGCTTTTGCCTCCAACCTGATCTTCTTTTTCTTGGGCGTCTGCCACTCTTCTTCGCGTTGTTGTCCTTACGACTCAGTGCACTTGTGGCATGTGTCGGCTTTGGCTTTGCATTTCATTTGTCAAATTGGCAACACACGCCTCTTTTGACCACCATCGCCGACTTAAAGAATATAACATGTCAACTAGCTTATTTATTCTTCAGTCTTTACCTTTGCTTTTCGAATCGACTTTCCGCTTATCTAGCACACAACCCGATTGCATTTCCCAATTTTCCCCCCCATTTTCTTATTACCACTTAAATGCTGATAACCAATTGAGGCCGCATGAAATGTCGAATGTTGAATGTCGAAAAATTGTTATGCTTACCTGGAAAGATAACAGAGAAAAGAAAGAAAATATTTATGTCAAATATTTGTTTAATCAACGATTGTAACTATATTGGGGTAGGTAGGTAAAGTTATGACTTATCTAATCTATTTGTAGTAACGATAAAACTATCGTAGTGATAAAGTAAAATTTCGAAAAAGGAAATCATTTTCAATAACATCAATTTAAAAAAAAAAGAATCTTGAAAGAAATTTTCCAACTTTTCTGCTTCACTTATTTCTAAATTAACTTCTATGTTTAGCAATCAATTGTTCCGAAAGTTGTACAATGATTGCAAAATATAGTTAATTAAATAGTATTCCAGCTGAAATCACTGTGTTCAAGAGTCACTCGATATCTTTTAAAGTACAAAGAACGTTACCATCTTTTCTGTTTAACGGATCTCTAAAACAAGTTTAATCTTTACCAATCAATTTCTCTGAAATTTGTAGACTGAACTGAAATCCAAGTTAATCAAATAGTTTACTAACAATTGATATTGAAAATCCATTTAATCAAACTTGATGTCTTCTATTTAGATACTTAAATGCTAAAAAAGTTTCCAACTTTTCTGCTTCACAAATTTCTAAAATAACTTTTCTGTTTATCAAAAAATTGCATTGAAATTTGTAGAATGAAGAGAAATAATTGTTAATTAAATATTTTGCTAACAATGGATATTTAAAATCCATTTAATCAGAAGTAGATCGATATCCTCTATGTAGATACATAAATATGAAAGAACATCATCGATTTAAAGTATAAAGAAATTTTTCCAACTTTTCTGCTTCATTCATTTATTAAATCATTTTTATGTTCACCAATAACCTTCTCTGAAATTTGTAGAACACATGCAAAAAAGTTAATAAAATAGCTTGGTAGCAATTAATACTAAATTTGCATTTGTTTTTGCATAATTATCAGTTGCGTTTAATCGAAAGTAACTCGATAACTTCTATATAGAAACGTGTAGTATGTACCACTAGGCTGCGCTTTCAATTCACAATTGATTAGCGCCGACAAAGCGTTGTTATTGATATTCCGAACAGAGAAGACGTGTTGTGATCATGCTTTAGATACACATATAATTCCATTTGAAATGAAAAACCCCAATAAATTCTTGCGTGGCTGCTGCTGTCACCGCTTGTAACTAGATAGATAGATTTATGAATTGGCATATTGAATTGAGTTGAATTGAATTGAATGGAGGAGAGTTTACTGCACTCATTATGCGCAACAACAGCACAATTGTTGGCTAAACAAATTCCAATTTCAATACGATTTTCATTGGAAATATCGATAGAGGGGAATGCAATGCTTATCACGTCGACAGTTTCGAATGTGACTCAACTGCGACATATTGTGGGGCTAGGCGACATCGGCCGCAATCCCCGCCACAGACCCTGCCCTAATACCAGTCACAGTCGCAGCAATCCCACGGTCTTACTCCCAATCCCAATCCCCAACTCAATTTCAATTCCAATCCCAGTCAAAGTCAAAGCACCACCCCCAAAAAAAAAAAAAAAGACTCGATAACGTCACGAGCCGTCGACTAAACCGCTTGTAATTGATCGTGTCTTTGACATTAGAAAACATTTCTGTCCGTCCGTCCGTCCGTTCGTCTTGCAGTCGTTATTTGGTTGCCATGAAAATGTAACGCGAAACACGCCAAGAGACGCCGCCAACTGGTGCACGGTGGCTAATAAAGCGCATGGAAGGCGAACGCACGCAGCGACAACAAATCCACTTAGGCGTGCAACACAGAGGCAAGCCAAGACACTCCAAGCAATTGTGGCAGCAACAACAGCAGCAGCAGCAGGAGGAAGCCAAACAAGGCAGCCAAGAGCGTCGAGTGAAATGAGACGTGGCAACAACACCAGCAAACAACAAACAGCCAACAACAAACAGCAACAGGCACATCGACATTCATTGGCTTTTGCCAATGTGGAGGGACTCCACATTTGGGTCTATGAATGCATACAGTCTATATGCAATATATATGTATATGTATATGTATATAGTTCGTACATAGTTCGATAGAGCTCTGGGCCCACTAATCGGCTAATAACACAAAGTGCAATTCCAATGTTCGCAGTCAACTGAAAGTGGTTGGAGAAAAAAACGCTTTTCTCTCGCCACATTACAAAATATTTTGCTAAGGCTGCACTTTCAATTAACAAGAAAAACATTGATTTCAAATGAACTGTTTAATATTTAAGAAGTACATTTTTATTAAAAGAGTAAACCCTTTAAAAGATGAATTTTTCATAAAATAAATATACTTTAGTATTTTGTTTCAAAGCTTAATCATTCAGAAAATAAACCATTAAATTAAATATTTAATATTTAATTAATAGTTACACTTAAGGGTGTATTCAGAGTGTAGATAAAATAAATATTATTTAGTATTTTGCTTAGAAGTTCCATTTTTCTTGACGCAAAACAATTGAAAGTTTAGTTTTGTTATGCTTTAAATGACATTCATTCTAAAATCCTTATAGAAATCATACTATACACATACTATATTCCAGAACTCTAGGATAGCAATAATTGCACTATTTTTTATTTGATTTATTATGTTGTTCTAAATATAGAATATTTTTAAAAATTAAATCATTACAAAAATGAATATCTTTTTACAAAGAACAAATTTAAAGTAAGTTTATCACTTTGTTGTTTGGAAATCAGAATCATTTAGAAATCGAACCATGTTTTTTTTACGATTTTATTTTCATTTCAAATATTTTTTCTCATTAAAGCACAGATGGTCAAAAATACGTAATGAATTATTATTACAATATCTTGTACTGAGGTTTTTGAATTATTTTAAAACTAAACAATATTTTCTTTAAGAATTATATTCAAAAGTTGATTTTACAATGCTTTTAAGAAGACATTCATTATTCGACATAAATTCGCAATAAATTGTCATCTACTCTACTGATAATTCCACTCTCCCTTTTCATAGCTACAATCTTTAAATGGTTTTCCTGCAGTTCTATCGTTGCTCTCAGCTACGCTCTTGGATATCCTGGCCATGACTCAGCTGCAAAGTCAGAGCAGAGAGATGACTTGCGGATCGCCAAATTGAATGAAGCGTGCTGCTGACCCAGAGAAACAGAAGCAGAGACGGTAAAGTGAAGTGCTTGGAAATTGTTAAGCGGCTTGCGCTAAAGACACAGCGCCATCTAACGAGCAACAGCAACAACAGAAGTGGAAGACAATGACGAAAACGAAGAGCAGAAGCAGAAGGAGAAGGAGAAGAAGAAGCAAGAGCAAGTGAACCAATCGGATATTGCGCAATCGAGTTTTAATTCATTTCATCGCGTCAACTGTGAGTTTCCGCAATGCCAACAGACGTGTTAAGCTGGCAGCTTTTGCTCCCGCTCCCCTCCATCCTACCTCCACCCCCCTCACACATCGTCTCATCGACAACACATCGAGCGGCGGGTCAGTAAAGTTCATTGCAAAAGCTCAACTTAGGCGGCCCATGGGAGTTGTTATGGGTTGAGTGTGTGTTATGCAAAAGACGAGAGACGAAAGAAGAGAGGCGATGCGATGGCGAAAGTGATGGCAACAGGTGAGTCAAAGACTACAGCAACAGCAACAACAACAACGGAAACGTTGTTGCGCTTTCAAGGCGAACCAGATTAATCAATCAATCAATCGTATCTGTCCGTCAGCCAGCCAGTCAGTCAGTCAGTCAATCAATCAATCAAATTACTGCTAAAGGTTGGCTTACACAGCTTCATCAATGCGATACCAAGGAAAACCAAACCAAGTTTGTCATCCGTTTGTGAAATTCAAACCTCAATAAAAACAAACACAGCAATGAAAAACAAAGAGAAATGATTATCATGATTATTATTATAATTACTATTGTACACACACACACGCACACAAAAACGTGGCGGTATTAAATGTTGGTAACCGGATTCGAAATCGGTTTCAGATTCCAGACAAACGCAGCTCAGAACAAAGAAAGCACCTTTTGTGATCATCTCCACACACATCGCAGTAAGCGGGGGAGAGCAAGCAAAAAAAAAATAAAAAAAAAGCGGCATCAAAAGTGGAAGAAGCGCGCCAAAACAATATAATTTATTGTTTACCTTAGCGCAATTGACAGTCGGACAGACAGACGGACGAACGGACAAAGCGCGCCTTAAGTCTTAAGAACAACTGGCGGACAGCAAAAGCGAAGCGAAGCCAAGCATAAGATGAGTAAATGATATTTTAACCATGTGACAAAAAGAGAAAAACACACACAAACAGAAATATCGTGCAGAACGGGGGCACAGTAAAAGCCTCTCATTGGAAGCTGCTGCCAGACACAGACAATGTAATTGTATATAGACTACAGTGAGCCCTCGCTAACAACATCTTCAACTACTAGTTTGGGGTGAGTGTAAAGAATGTGCTATAAATGAGAAAGGTAAAGCTAAGAGTTGTAACGTAATCAAATAAAATGAATAAAATTAAAGCAATTTCAAAAATTTTTATATAAACCAATAATAATAGAATATAAAAAGAAAAACCATTCTTTTCAATAGTTCAACAATAATAAAACTTTACTACATTTAAATGGTATATTCAAGTATTAGTGGCGATAGAAAAATCCCTAATTAAATACATCAAATAAAAAGAAATAGCACTTTATTTTTCCAACGTAATGTTTAGAAATTGCTTTATTCAAACATGAACTTTAGACATATCATTCAGACGTATTTCAAAAAGAATTTCTCAGCTACTCAGCAATAGCAAAAGCAATGAGTGCTCACTGTGTGGTAATAGAAAGCGTCAAAATGCTAAATGTCTTTGCCTTAAAGTAGGAAAACCTTTCACAAAGCATAAAAAAAGAAAGAGAAATACCTTTAACAAAGGATGACAACTGCCACTTAAGTTTCAATAGCTTTTTTCATTTTGTTGGTGTCCAACACAGAACAGCAGTAAAATGAGATCTCAAGTTGAGAGCAAAATGTGAGTATGAGTTGAGTAAATGCGATTACGAGCATGTAATGCCAATCATTGATCATTTTTTATATAGGCAACAGACAGACAGACAGACGGACAGACGTGAAGAGTGGAAACGGCTTTTGGATCTCGTTATTTTTCTAAGAACACACAAAACATTAAAACGTGCCCCGCAATGACGGGGCGACAGTTCATTAAAAAGAAATTACGAGGATGAAGGACAGACAGGCCACGACAATGAAAGAGATCGAGAGCGACAGCGAGAGAGAGAGGGGAGAGACTGAGAGATCGACAGAGAATCGTAAAATTGTCAGTTTATGAGCGTGGCAGGAACTGAGCAGAGCCATCGACAATAGATAAAAAGGTAGTCAGGTAAATTCATGGAAATGCCGCAAGTTCGGCAATCCCAACAAGTTATCTTCTTTATTTTCTTTTTATTATTTGTATGCTTTAAGATTATTTCTCCACATTATCGACTGACTATGGGAACCATGTAAGTCGTCGTAATATCTATATTGCAAAAGCAAAGCTGCAAAAGGTTTTGTAAGGTGGAAGTGACATCACATTGTGTATTACACACATGTTTATAGATGGCTAAGCCGAAAACGAAGTGAATGAATATGATGGCAACCCTAGGCTAAAAGCCAGCATAACACACAAACACACAAAACATAAATAACAATAAACATCAAGACAAAGACAGACAGCGAAATTAAAAGAAACAACATCAAGCTTTTAAGTAAAAAACTTATAAAAAAAAAAAAAAAAAGACGAACACAAGAAGAAAACATCCAAAATCGCATTTTTACGCATACGCAACAAAAAATACATCAACAATCATAACAACAACCACAACAGCAAACAGCAACAACAACAAAAATGTTGACAACTGTTTCATTTTATGGGTGTCGAGAGCTTTTTAGCGGAAAAAGTTTTACTCACACACAATTTCTATATAAGCAATTAATTTTACTTTTATTTATGAGACGCTTTATTCGGCCTGTTGAGCTACTAAGCTTTTTTAGTAGCTTTTATTCGTATGTCTATTGTTTATAAATAAAACACGCGAATTCAAATTAATTGTTTATTAAATGGCACATATGTTCGTATATGTAACCACCACTTTGGATTATTTGGCTGTGACTTGAACACTTTCAAGCTTCGCCACCGACACGATATACAAGAGTTTTTAATTCGAGAATCAACACAAGAGTAAAGCAATTAGCCGATCGAACTGCAAGCGCTCGCTAACAGAGAGCATACAGCGCTGCCAGCAGATGCAGCGCTGCTGGCAGACGCTGTCACAGCATTGCATTAACATGCGCTGTCTGCTGCTCCCGACACGGCCTCTTTTTTGTTTTTGTTTGTATGTGAAATTAAAAGCTGCGTAGCCCTCAATCCGCATAGCTTTGTGATTATTTTTAAATTTATTGTCAAGTTGCATTAAGCATGAAAAATATTTCAACATGACCAAATGTGTTTACCACAAACGGACAAAAGTTTTATCAACTTTTATTGAATTACAATTGAATCGAATTATTTAAACAAAAGTGAATGTCGAAAAATGTAATTCTAGAGTCAAAATGGATGTCTATTTATAAAGAACAGTTTCGTTACTTGAACCGGTATCCGAACCACTTTGGTAACTAAATTAAAAAAAAAAAAAGAAAGAAAAAGAAACAAGTGTTATCTACTTTTATTCAAGAAAATAATAATAAAAAGATGATTTCGAAAAAATTAATTCTAAACTATATTTATTGGCAAAATAGTTGTCTATCTGATAGAACCATTTCGTTACTTGAACCGGTCTTTGAACCACTTTTTAAATGGCAAAGAAAAAACATGTTCCTGGCCATTTACATTGAAAATGCAAATTTAAATAAATTTATTAAACTTTTAAACTGAAATTACAAGGCAAATTGTGAGGTAAGCACAAATGATAATTGTTGCTGTAGTTGCTGTTGTTGCAAAGCAAATTCAAGGCCACAAAACGAAGGCGTCGATGCTTATGTGGGTGTCTTTGCAGCAGGTATTTGTGTGTGTGTGTGCGTGAGTGATTGTGTGTGTGACACAGCAAAGTTCAGCGGCACTCAATCGGAACGAAGCAGCAGCAGGGCCATGCCACGCCCCTCCCCCGCATCGCCCTCGCTTCGAATGGCCGACATTTTTAGGGTGGCGCGTCAAGTTTGTCGCTTGAGTCTTTCGTTCTGCGCATGCCACAAAAATGTCAATTATTTATTTATTTATGTATGTATTATTTAATTAATTAAGCATGCACACGCATACACACACACACACTTACAAGCTATCTGCGCAATTACCCAGCTCCGCATGAGCATGGGCGTGTCTTTAGCCCAGTTGCCTACCAATTTCTCATTCTCATGTTCATGTTTATACCCGCTACCCATAGGGTAGAAGGGTATTATAACTTTGTGCCGACAGGAAATGTATGTAACAGGAAGAAGGTGGCATCTCCGACCCTATAAAGTATATATATTCTTGATCAGCGTCAACAGCCGAGACGATATAGCCATGTCCGTCTGTCCGTCTGTCCGTATGAACACCTAGATCTCAGAGACTATAAGAGATAGAGCTATAATTTTTCGACAGCATTTGTTATGTTTGTACGCAGATCAAGTTTGTTTCAAATTTTTTTCCACGCCCACTTCCGCCCCCGCAAATAAAAAAAAAAACGAATAACAAGTGTAATTTTAAAGCTAGAGCTACAAATTTTGGTATATACAATAATAACTATAGTAGTTATGATTCCTGAAAAATTGGTTACGATCAGATAAAAATTGTAGAAGTTATTAAAGAAATACTTTTGTATGGGCAAAAACGCCTACTTACTATGGGTCTGAGTTGCTTTGGCCGACAATCTGGTACATTGTGCCGTTTATGGTATATTTTGAATGGTGTACTATATCGATATACCAAACATACCATTTTTAAGTATTTTCGGTATATTTTGAAAATGATACCGCAATATTTTGCCTTTATTAAAAATGGGTAGCGGGTATCTCACAGTCGAGCACACTCGACTGTAGCTTTCTTACTTGTTTTGTTGCTGTTGCTGTTGTTTCTGTTGTTGTTGCGACTCGCACGTGCAGCGCCTACGCAAAAAACAAATGTGAAGCGGAGACGCAAAGCAAATAAATAAATATAAATAAAGCGGGCAAAACGAGCAACGACCAAGCTAAACACTGTAAAACACCGAACAACGGTCTCAAAAGTATGCAAAAAAAAAAAAACAAGGCAAATTGTGAATACTCTTTACTTAGGGAAATGTGGAAGCTAAATACGTATAGGAATATATCATGCAGATAGTCATAAAATTCAATTCAATTTAAGAAATTCATATATTTCCTAACAGTCTATTTTCTTTTCGAATTTTATTGCATTACTAAATCATAAATATAAATAACAAGCAAATATCCAAAGAAACTTTTTACTAGAAAGTCCATAATAATAAGAATATTATCTAAATACGTATTCAAATATATCATGCAGATAGTCATAGATAATCAATAATAATATGTTAAATTCAAATCAAAATGAATTTTCTTTACAAATTTTCAAACATTAATTCAGAATATCAGAAGAGAACAAGTATTAGTTCAAAATATAAATAATAAATAAATACAAAGTATAAAAGCCACTTAACACAGTTCTATATTATAAACTTATTGTGCCACTTTTAAAATCCCGAATATAACACCGTTTAAAACAAACACAGACTGAACCACATCAAAGACAACTACTACAAGTCTTTGCAAATCTTTATAGCAACTTGCATTGTCAACACATTATATGAGTACAGGGTATTAAAAAAAAAAGCGAACAACAGTGAACTCACTGCTGTCTGCATCCACAATTATGTGAGTGTTTATTTTAAGAAAATCATCTTCACGCTCTCGACAACAGGGTATAAAAAACATGATAAAATTATACTAACAGCCACATAACGAATTCAAGTCGAGTGAAATCGGTTGTGTGGATCAAGAATTTATATGTGGAGCTACCACTTTAAGGAATCGCCGCTGCCCGGTTTGATTGCGTTCGTAATTCGTGAGTGTACAAAATGAAAAATTATAATAAAAAGCATATTAAGTTAATGTAAGACGATGCCAAAGTCGAAGTCGAAGTCGAAGTGGAACTTAAACTTAAACTTAAAGTCGCAGTCGCTGTTAAAAGTCGCAGTCGATGTCGAAGTCGAAGTCGGAGTCGAAGTTTTTGCCGCCGTTTGCTGCATGAAGATAGCAGCAACAACAACAACAAGCGAGCGAAGCACAATCCGAACATTTTACGACCTTTTGTGGCCTTCAACATTCTTTGGCCGCGAGTCGTTTGGCAGCACTGGCGAATGCTCTCGCTCTCCTTCGACTCCTATCTCTCATTCTCTCCAACTCATGATCGCGCTCTCTTTTTCTCTCTCTCTCTCTCTCTCTCTCTGTCTCGCTCCACTCCCACTCTCTAGATGCTAAGCCATCGTTGTCGGCTTTGGCTTTAACGTATGATTCATGCATTAAATTTCACGTTTTAGAGGAAACACCTGGATAAATACCTCTATACCTCTACACGATCGCCGAAGTCGCCGTCGCCGTCGCCATCGCACCAGATAAATTGCTTATTATTATGTGAAGCTGAAGTGAGTCAACGTACCTCCGGAATAACAAATTCTGGATGCTGTGTGACAACATAATGTAAATACACAAATACACAACATTGTTGTTAATAAATATTTATATTCTCATGTGTGTGTGTGTATGTTTATTTGTGTGGAGAAAGAGCCATTAAATCAAACAGCGCGCATTTCGTAAATTTTGATACACTTTTTGTTTGCTTGCATTTCATTTAGGTCATTTCCGGAATGTGGAAAAAACCAAAAACTTGTATTATTTTAAACTTTGACATTTATTGCCTAAGCAATACATTTTTACTGTGTTTATGGCTGCTGAACTAAAATGTTAAACTGTTTTTTGTGCAATCGAAACCTTCTTGTAATTATTAATTTTAATTGTTGCGCTTTGGGTTGAGACTTCCTTGACAGATAATTCCTTTTTTGTTTTTTTTTTTTTTTTTTGTTTTTGTGGATGCTTCCCACGAATCGAGCATTGTTTTGATGCGCAATTGTGTCGGAACGCTTTGAGCTCTTTTGTTTCATTGGAAACCATCTCATAATTATCCATTTGAATGGTTTCAGTATTATACCCGCTATCCAAAAGTTAAAAGGGTATTGCAGCTTTGCAGAGGGAGCCTCCAACCCCAATAAAGTGTAAATATATATTATGTGGGTAATATAAAATTGCAAAAATTTAACGTTTACTGCGTTCGGGTCTTAGCTGTTTTGGTATATTTTGTATGTAGTATTATTTAGATATAAAATATATGGTCTTTGGTATATTTTATTATATTTTCGATATCTTAATTTGGTGTATTTTTTGGGTTGCGATCAGATAAAAGTTCTAAAATTGATTTAACGCCATCTGAAATCGGGTCTCTGTTGCTTTGGTAGTATACTATACCGATATACCATGTATAGCCTTTGGTATATTTTAGTATTTTTGTGGTATATGAGTATTTACATATTGAATATGAAACCATATCGTTATACAATATATAACCATTGGTATATTTTTGTGGTATATTATTTTGGTATATTTTAAGAATAATACCAAACTGTTTTCCTATTATTTAAAATGAATAGCGGGTATCTTAAGTCGAGTGGGCTCATCTTGTTGGTTATTTCCGGACAACGATTCAAATGTGTAACTCATGTCAGTTCTTCAGCCCGCACATGAGTCAGAACATATATTTTATTATTTATTTGTGGCTAGTCAGATTGCAGATTGGCGACAGTTCGACAGGTCAGTATTCACTTCCTCTTTCTCTCTCTCTACGCTATCGAGGGGGACGCACTGGAGTGAAGCGTGCAATGGGCGTGCATCTCTCTCGCTGGTCAACGAAAAAACGAAAAAAACAGAAAAAAGACCGAGTGCAGTTGCTGTTTTTGGCTCAGACACGTACACGTTTCAGACAAAGCATATTTCTGTGTACTTCTGTCTGTGTGTTGTGTGTGTGTGTTTGTGTGTGGCATGAGTAAGCGCGAAATTGGCACGCTACGAGTGTGGCACTTTACCTTTGGCTATAGCAACGTATGTATGTATGTGTGCTCATATATAGTATGTATATATATATATACGGTACGCGCTATAAAGCCGGGCTGCCGCACCGCCTGATCGCATTCGCCAGATATGACGACACATGCATGCATAGAGAGCTGAACTCCGAGCTGGGAATGTGGATGGCGAAAGGGTTGGCTGGGTCAACATACCGTAGTCAACAGCAACAGCGACAGCCACAGCAACAGCAACAATAGCCAACAAACTGGCAACTGGCAACCGGCAACCGTCAACCGTCAACCGTCACCAGGCAGTCAGCCCATCATCACGATCAACGTCAACGTCATAAACACATTAACCACTGTGCTTTGTTATTGTTGTTGATGTTGTTGTTGTTGTTGTTGTTGCTGGCGACGACTTTGCGTCTGCAACAGCAGCTTGAACCAAGCAACCAAGCCAAACATTTCCCCCAAAGCCAATGGAATGCATTCCACAATTTTTGCATTGCATTTTGTTAACGAAATCCAAAACCCAATTGCAAAACTCACAATATCGAAGCTGGAGCAATTCACGCGCAACGTCGCGCACGTTTTAGCAATAAAAACAAAAAACAAAAAGCAAAAAATGACAACAAAAAATTGTAACATTTTGTGATATGCAAAACTTGTAGTTTTGCTTTTATGGCCAAGAATATTTCATCACAATAATTAATACGATATCTGAGTTTGTTCACATTCTTTGCCTGGCATAATTAATTCAGACTTCGGCATGGCAACGGAAACATATAAATTAGTATAATTCATTTAAAAATACACACATCAAAGGTTTACGTTTGCGTAATTCTTGGTAAAGAAATCTATCAGCCAATGAATCATTTGAGACGTGAGCAAAGCACAGGAGATGACTTGAGCAGCCAAAGTAATTAAGAAAGATTTGCGCTCCATTGATAAGAAATGCTAATAAACCGAGGAATGATTCATTGGGAGAGAAATAAAGACATGTTAACAGAAATCCATAGAATGTAGACTTGTTTTTTTCATTAAGTTGAGATAATCAGAAATATAGTTTTCGAATATTTTATTATATTCATATATTCTATTACCCAAAACTTTTCTGATGAACGCTTTGTTATATTTAAGTACTCAGTACTTTACTTTCTTTTAACTTAATATATATTCAATCATGTCCTCATTCCGAAGATTCGCTCAGTTTTTATGGCAACAAAGAAATAAATCGAATGTACAAAAGCTTTTTTTTTTACGTATGAGAAACGTCGGAAATACAGATCATTTTATCAATATATTCAATTACTATTCTCAACTAAGGATTCGATTAAATGTAAATCGATATTCTAATATACAACTATATACATAAATTAGTTTATCAACCACCATTCAGCTATTAGTTTATACTACATTTGTCTTCTATAAGAATTCGGAATCTTAACTTGCTTTATACACTTTTATGATCTCTTTATTCTACTTATTTCCCCCTTGAAGTACACCAGTCCAACTCTTGGTTTTCTTTTGAGGGGGGAAGGGAGGAGCACACTTGAAAGATAATGATTTGAACTTCACCTTCGCCCAGCAATTGACATTCACTTAATCATGCACTTGACCCAATGCACCTCAATGGAGCATATCATCTGTAGTCTGGAAGCCACCGTTGAGGTCCAAAAACCCAACGATGCGTGGCAGCCAACACAATGACGCAGAAGAAGCAACATAAGATATGGAAGAAGCAGAAATATAGCTAGACAAGAGAGGGGGAGATTAAGTGGGATGTAGAGAGCAGAGAGCGGGGGCAGTTAGTTTTACCTTGAACTCTGGCCGACAAGCAACACAACTCAATTGATTAAAGTGAAGCGAACAAAACCGAAATGGTAAAAATAACAAGGAAAAGTGAACAAATTAATTAGAATGATGAGAATAATGAATATTGATGCAGTTGCTTTTTGTTAACGCTTTTGTTGTGCCAACAACAATGGGTGCGTCATGTAGGAGCGGTGCGGTAGAGGTGGGGTAAGGGTAAGGGGGTGTAGTCAACTTGGGATGAGTTTTTGTGGCATAAACTAGCGTGGCGCTTCCGTTGCGTTTTGATTGTCATTAGGCCTCAGTATTGTTGTTGTTCCAGCCACTGTTATATTTTAATGATATATCGCCAGGGTAACGCAGTGCAGTAGCTGCTTTTGTTGTTGTTGTTGTTGCTGTTGTTGTTGGTTCGTTATTTGAGCTGCAGTTCGACACGCAAAGGGCGAGTGGAGAGCGCAGGGCGCAGTTCGGCAGGAAGTTCATTTAATTAATGTGTCAGGCACTCGAAGTCAGTTCGTTTTTTTTTTTTTTTTTTTGGGCAAATCCTGCACTGCATTTAGTTGGGTGTGTGTGTGTGTTTGAGCAGAGAAACAAACAAAACGGAGAACAAGAAAGTCGGAAAGGTAGCTCAGCAAACAAAAAGACACTGAAACACACACGTGTGCGTGACTAAAATAGATACTCAATTAGTGCGGCAATAAAAGTATTGTTTGTAATTGCAGAAGATACTGTCTGCTGCCTGCTGACTGTTGCACCCGCCACCGCACCACCTACACATGCACCCGCACATGCATTCAAACACCACAACGCCCAGAACTTCGTGCAGTCGTGTGGCAAATAGATTAACCACGACGGTGGCGGAGGCGGAGGCGGAGACGGAGGGGAAGGGGGATAACTTTAGAACTACATTTTATTGGGGCCAACAGCAGACACACGTTTTGCGGCATTGCACTTATGGGCCACAATTTGGAACAGTCGTGAAAGACAAACAAATCCGACACTCTTATGTGTTTCATTTATATTTTCTCATGCCTCATATTAACCTATTTATATAATCAACACATTTCTGTCACAAGTCACTTTAACTATTTCCCACTTTCTCATCTCAATGTCAACTTGCAATTAAACCCAAAGCTGTCATCTGTTGTGTCAAAACTATTTCAACTGCTGTCTTGTTGCCAACTGACCAGCAACAAAAAAAACAGTAGAAACGATCAATGCCAACTAGAAAATATAATCAGACTTTGATTGCTACATGACAATTATCTATATGCTAAAAACTTGCCTCAACGTGATTTCTGCTGCGTTTCAAAATAATATCTGCCACTAAATTGCGGCGGGTGGCACATTATGTTATCAGCTGGATGATAAATACTTTTCATATTTTATGAAAACATCACAGTAATAAGCTTGCAAATATAATTTCCTATTAAAGACTGCATTTTTATTATATTGCTAAGAAATTAAATTCTTGCAGTTAACTTAACCCCCAGTTTGTTAACTTCAAGTTAACTAAACAACCAATTAATTAACTTACGAGTACAGTTTACTTAACAACGAGTTCGTCACTTCTAGTTAAGTTGTGGAGAAAACCTTAAATAACATACTTAACTTCATTCCATTGTAATTTCGTATTGATTGGCAATTGTTTAATAATAGTATCTGTCATTTAACATTACTTTATCTGTTAGATGTTAAATATTTTTTGTATTTCAAACGCATCACAGTAATTAGCAATAATTTGATTCCAATTTTGACTATTGTTTCAACATACTACTAAGAAATGTAATCCAGTTGGCCTACAATTAACTTCACAAAACATTTAACCTGCAGTTAAAAATATTGTCAAAATATTATCAGCCACTAAACTTAAGTTTAACTCCAGGTTGTGTCGGATTTTTTTATCGGATAAATGACATATATATTTAGTAGTTTACATGCTAAGTACAGTCACAACAAATAGCTTTTAACAACAATTTCCTATGTAAAGATTCATTTCATTTTAAGCTTTTTTACTCAGGGAACTTCACTTAACTTAAAAACACGATTTTATTTTCAAGTTAAGTTATTTAGCTGCCTCGCATTGTAATGTCGTATTAAACCATTTTTTATTTCGTTAAGTGATTAGACAATTGCTTAACGGTATGCCAAAAATGCAGCACAGTGGGCTGCAATTGAGTTTAGTTCTCTTCTGTGCTCTGAATTACAGGCTTCTGTCCACTGTGTGGGCGATCGATAGCGTATTAAATCAGCTTGGAACTGTGAATGGGGGAATGTGGGCGGTGGGCAATTGAGGTTTGGAAATTGTTTTCAATTACAGAGTGGACCCCGAAAAACAGAGAGGAGAGAAACAAAATAAACCGGGCAACTTCAAGTGAGACGGGAGCTGCTGAATGAGCGTGTCTTTGACTTGCGAGACATTAATTCAATTGAATTTCGCGCCTAATTTGGTCAAGCCCATGAATCAACCCGAAAGCAGCCCACAATGCAATGCGCGTTTCAATCTAGTATGTATATGGTAGATAAATGCCAATACGATTACGAGTATCTATTGTTGACATTATATGACAATTGTGACGCTATATACTATATATTATACCTATATACATATATATATTGATATTTACTACTGGCATATGTTGTGGCCCGGTTGTCATGACAACAACGAACGACTAAACAACATTCAGCCAACCCTCGGTGAGTTATTTCGCTGCTTTTCGAGTCCGAGTTTTGTCAAGGTGGGCGCAAAGAAAGAAGAAGAAAAAACAATATTAAAACGCAATTGATTTTTATACCCTACATACATATGTATGTATGTATATAGTGTATGCCAGTTGACTATGCAAAATTCATTACAAAGACGAGGGTATTTAAGCTTCGTTCACATTATACATATACTATTTCTAGTGTTCCCATTTTAGTTACAATATTGTGTATACAGAAAGAGGGCGGACAGGGTCTCAGCTAACTGAAAATGGCAAAGCCATTATGGCATTAGACCCACAGCTATAATTGGCTTGCATTCTGAGCCAAACACGCTTCGGCATTTTGAGGTTAACAGCAGTAAAAAGAAAGCCTTGAAGAGAACTTTGTTAAGGGTTCCTCCTTCAGTTCGAATTACGCTTAGAGAAAGAACAAATGCGGAATTAGCACCTTGACCAATTAGAATTTTCCACTCAAGTGCTGTGAAAGCATTTCTTGACTGTTATTTAATAGCAAATTACTCAACTTTTATTCATTGAGCGTTAGCGATTCTAAACTTGCAAAGCAATGTGAAAGGTGAATTAAAATTGGAATTGGAATTTGTGCGAATGCAAATTTGATTCAAGCAATTAAGATTATATTAATTGGTTATTGCATTTACCATAAAAACCATTCAGCAAATGAGTGTATAAATTTAAGTTTTATTGCAAATCTTCTAAGCAATAACAATTCCACAACCGATTCAACCAGCCCATTGTGACGATTGTCAAGCCTAATTAATCGCAGAATTATATTTATAATTGTATATATGAATGTTTTAATATTTCATTCAATGTTTCGCATAGCTTGTGCACTTGCTCAGCAAAAGATCGCGACGACTGAGAACGGAACGGTGTTCGACTGAAACCAGTTTCGATTTCCGGTTATACATATGTTATGTATGTATGTGGCTACTACTACTATATATGTATGTATGTTTATATCATTATAGTAGCCCCGATGGCCGATAATTATCCTCAATACTGTCTGTGGCTACACCTGCAATGTAATCGACTTGATCTACTTCCAAAAAATAACAAGTTTTCTTCACATAGATCTCAATAATTCAGAAAATATTAAATAGAATAGAGTCCATTCCATTGGTATAATAATAATAAAATTATGATTAAATATATGTTATAATTTCTTGGAATACATTACGAAGAGAGCTTGATATAAACAAAAGTTAGATGCAATAATTTAAATGAAATTTATTTTTATTCAGAGTCGTTGACTGTTTAATGAAATTCGCAAACTCATTCGTAAGATTTGGCAACACACAAAAAGCTTAACCCAAAACAATAATACTTCTGGTTTAAAACTAATGAGCTTGAAAAAAGTTCTGTTCAGGGTCTCTGGAAGAACTCCTTGAGACAATGAATGTAGAGATATATCTATTGGATTACTGCATAAGGCAGGCATTTGTGTCTGTCGTCAATGTCAGTATTTGTTATTGTTTAATGTTGATATTTGCCATGGAATTTCTTGGGTGTTGAGGCGTTGTCGTTGTTGTTGTATCACACAGGTGTTGAGGTGTTTTCCATTCTAATTATTAAGTGTTTGGGGCCAATTAGAGCGCACTTAAAATGCGCTACAATTAGCGTGAGCAAATTTTCAAATTTTTAACAGCAAAAATATTTTTATAAGCTATTTTTTTCGCGCCAGCTTCGTCACACACACACACACACGCTTGTCTGCATACAATTATATAGATATATGAATTTTTTTCTTTAGTTGTCTTCTGTTCTGCTGTTCTCTTTTTATGACTGAATAATTTACAAATTGAGCAAAGCAAAAAAAAAAAAAAATGAAAAAAAGAAAAACAGGTTTTTTAGGTTTTCAGAGACTTCAGAGACACAAGCACAGAATACTCAATGAATCTTTTTCAGCTGACGGTTTTGCTCGTTGTCCAGATTGCGATTCCCAGTCGCGGTTCTCAGTGCTTTGCCGTGCCGAGTTGTGCCAAAATGAAAACAAACAACAAAACAAAACAAATGCCAAGAATGGCACGCCCAGTTACCACAGTTAGTTACCCAGCTCACTCTTGGGTTCTTCCAATTCCAATTCAACAGAGCTGCCCAGTTGGCAGCGTTAGCGATAAGGCGATAAAAACGCCCACCAACCAAGAGAAAAATGAATAGTGGAGACTCGCTGTATAATTGATTAAACAATTATTAATGCTAATTGAATAGATAAAGAATTGCTTAACAGTCAGTATGCTGATTATTTTCCAAGTTTACTAAACTTCTACTTCCAATAATAATAATATCCTTAAACTTCAACTAAACCCATACCATGTATAATGATCAAGTATATAGATAAAGATCGATAAGAATTGAAAAGATAGATAAGGAATTGCAGATTATTTTCTAATAGTAAGCGCACTCAGTTTACGAAGTTTCAATCTTCAAACCAATTTATCCTTCAACTTCATATATTCCTATAATGTATAATGATAAAGTGGACAGGTAAAGATTGATACAAATTAAAAAGATGGGTATATAATATTTTGATTATTTTACTTATTTTTTTGTCTATTGAAACCCCAACTAAGCTCAAGTTTGGCTATGCCAATACAGCATATAATGTTAGTATTTATATAGCAGATGCTGCATACCAAATTTCATCGCAATGCTTCTACAATTGGCCCAGTTACGAATAGTTCAGTTCAATCAAAGAGATTGCACCAAATTCCATGCCAAACACGACAGCTGCGAAAGCGAATCCGAATCCAAATCCGTTGATGCCAAAAGCACAAAAAGAAAAAGAAGAAGAAAAAAGAAGGGGGTCTGTTGCTGGGCTGTTATAGCGGCTATCATCATTCCATGTGCGAGAATTTGAAATCAGAGCTAGAGTCTCTTTCTCTCTCGCTTCGTGTTGTTGTTTTGTTTTTATTGTTGATGTTGCAATTTGTGTGCCGTTGAAGCATTAAATTGCATAATTAGCAAGTTAGCTGCGGAACTGTAGCCCGAGCTATCGCTATAGCTATAGCCATAGCTACAGCTTTATATGTTAGGTCTGGGTCTGGGTCTGGGTCTGGGTCTGTTGGAATTGCCTTGGCCAGCCAGCGCCAGACACACGTGATCGCGAAATGGAAAGCGTTGGCTTATCTTCTTCTGTTTTTTTTTTGTATTTTTGCAGCTGACACAGTTTCCATTTCCATTCGAAAACAATTGAGAGTGTGATGCCAAATATTCACACGTTGCACAAATGAAGTTTCATTTAGATGGCTGCATTTTCGTTTCTAACTCTTTCTCTACCGGAAATTCCAAAAACCCAAAAATCTTTATAATGACTTAATCAACTCAAAGTTCTTCATCATCGCCAACGCCAACGCCGCCGCCATCACCATCATCATCATCATCAGCAGCAGTGGCAGCTCGATTGTGATTATCATAATGAAATTGATTTGATTTCTTTTCCCCTCTTTCTTTTTTGAATTCTGTATAGTATTGTTGTTTTTGTTGTTGTTGTTGTTGTTGTTGTTGTTGTTGTTGCTTTTGATTAATTACAAGGCGCTGAACCGTATGCAACTGCCCGGAACCCTTAACCCAAACACGAACCCAAACCCAAGCCCAAATCGAAACCCAGATCCCATATCATATTCGTCTTCTTCTGCTTGGTTCTTCATCTCTTTGCTCCTTCTTCTCCATCTCCTTCTCCGTCTCTCCCACGTCTCCACTGCTGCATTACAACGTTGTACCTGTCGTCTTCTTTGTGGGCACAAGGCTGGGCCCTTAATTTGTTGGCCCTGACGTTAGAGCTGCTCTTCTCGTCTCTTCTCTTCCCTACCAAACCCATCTCTTCTCTTCTCGGGTTCAAATGAGTTCACAATGCGCTGTTGGCCCCCTCTCCTTTACTCTTCCCCCTCCCTCTACCACAATCTTTGGTTTTAAAGGTATTTATTTACCTTCTCTTTTATTTTTTCTTGTGACTTCTTTGCCTCTTTGCTGTCTGAATTTCAGTTAGTCTTTTCGATTTTGTTTGTTGTTGTTATCATTTCTTGAGCATTTACATAACTATCTTCAACTTTTCAGAGACCCTTTATAAAAGCTATACGAGGTTTCTAAGCAAACTTGTAACTGATATTCCACACACAAAGGAGACTCAATTTAATGCATTAAATATTTATTAAACATTTCGACTTGAAATTAATTCTGACAACAAAGCACAGCTTCTGTAATGTCAATAAGTAGCGTATTCAAATGTCGTTACTATCAAAAAACAACAATGCTTAATATTTATTAAGCATTTCGAATTGAAGCGAATGCTTAAATATGAAAGTAAGATGCTTCGGCTTTGTGATAAATTACAATATTCGTTAGAATGCCAATAAGGAGTGTATTTAAAGGTCGCAGTAACCAAAAAAAACATTAAATTTTAACGCAATTCATTAAATATAGTATTAGTTAACATTTCAATTCAAACGAATTTTAATAAAAATAAGAAGAAGAACATATTGCATCCTCAATACAATTTTCCTAATATGACAAATAATTCCAATAAGCAGTGTATTAAAATGTCGTCACGACTCTAAGTTTTGCTGTTTTTATTTGAACTCATTTGCTTGCTTAGCCTTTTCTTTTTTTTTCTTTCTTTTTTTTCCTGTCGTCCCCCCTCTCATTTTGGTGCGTATTTTATTGGACCGCCGTTTATCATTATTCAAATATTTTACCTAGAGACTATCCTCTCTCACATTCCATTCTGCTTTACCATCTTCTTTCTAAGCGCGATAACAACTACAAGTACACACGCACTTACGTATGTGTGCTTGCGTGTAAATATGTGTGTGTGTGCGTTCTCTCGCTCTTTTTTTTGGGGGGGGAGTTCAATTTGGTGTGTTATAATTACAAACAACTAACGCTCAAGTGCAGTATTTCCGCTCACACGAACAGCATAGGCTGAGGTGTGTGTGCGAAGGGAAGGGGTGGATACCTATGTACATATGTATATGTAAGTTATGTATAGATGTACGAGCTTACCTTGCCGGCTGCCTTTTTGTAGCGTCGCGTGGCCTCGCTGATCAAATCCCTGACGAGCAGTTCACCGGAGCCGCAGGGCACCAAAATGCGAACATCACCAAAGCAGACGGTAACCTTCATACTTAGTTTCGTTTTCGCTTCCAAAATACACTTTCTATTCGAATTGAATTTGTAATTTTAAATTAATTATATTAATAATGCACTTGACTTTCGACTTCTTTGTTATTTCGTTGTTTTTGTTGTTGTTACTGCTGTTCTTTAATGTCGTTGATATTCGTGTAATTCACGTTGTCGTTGTTCTTGTAGTTGTTCTTGTTGCTTTTGTCTGTTGTTGGCTTTGGCATCATCTTCTTGCTTTCTGCTCATCCTCAACGTATTCCAGGCAGCTGCATTCATTCGTTTTGTATGCACGTCTCTCTCTCTGTATGTGTGTATGTCTGAGAGGGTATGTGTGTGGCTATTCGTCTAGCTTAGTGCTGTGCAGCAGGAGTGCGAACGAGATGGCATGAACTACACACGTTTAAAGGACTTTGGCGTCGCTGCTGCGCCTGTTTCTACTGCTGGCTGCGGCTGCGCACTTGACAGCAGCTGTACAGAACACAAATGACGAAGAGAGAAAAAAACGTGTGTGTGTGTGTCTGTATTTTTTTTTTTTTCACCTACCACCAACGAACGGTCAGAACTATCGCGTGTGCGTGCGCGCGTGCGTCTGTATGTGTGTGTGTTGAAGAGCACCGCTGTTTTGTATTTGTATATTTTTTAATTTTTATTCTTTTTATTTTTTTGTGGGTTTCTTATCGATGCTCTCAATGCAGGATGCACTCGTCAATCGCGCACTCGTTTTTTTGCCTTTACTTTGTGTGTTATTTATTTAGCATATTTCACACTGCATTCACTGCTGTTAACTGTTATTGTTGGTGTTGTTGTTACTGTATGAATCACACGCGCTATCGTCGTCATACAAAACGAGTTACAATAACATCAAGCAGTCGCCGCAGCGAAATACAAAACAAAAACAGGCAACCAACAGGCCAAGATCATCGGAAACGTCGTAAACGCAAAAAAAAACACGTTAGACAACAACAATAATACAAAAACACAAGCTGCACCCCGAAAATAGCAAACTGCAATTGCAATTTTTACGTACGCTTGATTCGCGTTTTTCGCTTTTATTTAATGTTAATTTGTCTCTCTTTTACCAACTGCTGGCACACATATTCCGTTCGATCATTTTTTACGTTTTTTTTATTTTGTCGTTCGCAACGTCGTTTCGTGGTTATCTTCGCTTTAAATATGTGTAAGCGTCGTTTTTCTTTTTTTGTTATGCTTGCACCTTTACTGTGTATTGCATGTAGTATTCTTGTTGCACTTGATCGTTCTCGATTCTATACAATTATCATTTAGTTAGGTCTTAACGTGTTATTTCAAAAACAACAGCACACAAAAAAAAAAACAAAATTCCTTAGCGTTGAACATCGCGCTGCGCTGCGAACGCTGTCTTCGCGTCAAATGCCAACAACAACTAACGATGTCGCGCACCATCGATGTATCGTTGCGCCAAACATATATCGGCTAATAGAGCTCGATAGGTGACGAGCTATTTCGATAGCACACGGCAATTCGATATGTATATCGTTATATTGAACACATATTAATGAGTGAATTGCATATTATATAAACTTTGAAAATAATATAAATTAAGCTCATTAAAAGAATTAATACTTTCCGTGGAAATTGTACAAATAAAATATATAATGTTTCAATAAGCATAAAGTCGGCCTGAACCAATTGGATATTGCAATGTAAAAGAGAATTTAAGTTTTTTTTTTTAGTAGTCATATTAAAATTGATATTTAATTATTTGCCTAATGAAATCATTTATGTAAATAATTCACGCCCTTTTAATGGCATTGCAATTAAACAACGAACTAGTTTGAGAACAATTTGACCACTTCGCTTTTGCACATAAGTGTGTTATCGAATACACATATAATCGACAGTGGGACCAAAACAGCAAAACATACAAAATACTCAGACTATGTAATAGTTGATTGGTGGACGCAGCAATCGTTCGCCTCAGGTTGTTACTGATGGAAGATGAAACATAAATGATGTATAAAAACTTGTTATTGAATAAAAGTGAATAAATATATAGTGCAAAATGGCCGACGCCCAGTACAACTACAAGACACTGCTGTAAGTAAGCAAAATATGATCAATAACAAACCTTAAATCAAATATACGGCAAATTTCATTTTGCAGTTGCACCAACATACCGGAACTTTTCCTCGACAAATTTGTGGCGCGTACGCATTTCGGACGCTTCGGCAACTTGGTGAACTTTGTACTGCGCCCACGACGCATGACATGCACGGTCAGCTACGCGAGCGAAGCAGAGGCAGCCAAAGCTCTAAGGGAAGGCAACATCTACAATGGCCACAGATTTGAATTGAGTTACATGGAGAACGAGTCGTCGCCCGCCCAAAAAACGGAGGAATGGGTGGACCCTGATGTGCAGGCGGAGCTGAGTGCGCTCAGTTCGGTGGCCTGGACGGGCGGTAAGACTTTCGCCGATGCTGTCAAGGCGGTCAACAAAACGCTGGTAGAACGTGATCGTGGCAGCAAGGAGAAGGAACGCGAAAGGGAGCGAGAACGTGAGCGGGAACGTGAGCTTCAGCGTGCCCCAGCGCACTTCAAGACAACCAAGCTAGAGCTGGAGAGCATTATGCACAAGGCGGCGCACAGCAGCGAGGAAAAGTATCGTGTGCTCGATGCCCGTGACAAATTAATGCGTCTGCAACAGCGTTTGGACACCGCCCAGCCGCAACATGGCCTGCAGGGTCATTGTCCTGACATGTGTCCCGAGAAGGAGCGTGTGCTGCGTGAGTTTCAGCGTCAGGTGGCCGCCTATGAACTGCAACCGTATTCGGATCAATTGATTGCCCACGAGTTGGCGCTGAAGCAATATTCGCGTAGTAGTGCGGATCAGGAGACACCGCTGCCGCACGAATTGCGCGACGAACAGGCGCTGCACATGACCATGAGCTATCTGATGCACGAGATCATGGATCGCAGCGAGCAAGTGAATGCGAATCTGGGCGATTGGTTTCACTTCGTTTGGGATCGCACACGTTCCATACGTAAGGAGATCACACAGCAAGAGCTGTGCTCGCTGGGCGCTGTCAAACTGGTGGAGCAATGCGCCCGCTTTCACATCCATTGCACGGCGCGTCTGGTGGCCGAGGATCCCAGCGTCTTTGACATGAAGATCAATGCGGAGAACTTGACGAAATGCCTGCAAACACTCAAGTACATGTATCACGATCTGCGGCTCAAGGGTGTCGAGTGTCCGCGTGAGGCCGAATTCCGTGGCTACATTGTGCTGCTTAATCTGGCGGACGCAAACTTTCTGTGGGACATTGGCCAGCTGCCGGTGAAGCTGCAGAATTGCGAGCAAGTGCGTCGCGCCATTCGTTTCCATTTGGCCCTGCAGGACACGAACTTTGTGCGCTTCTTTCAAATGCTGCGCGATCCACAGACCAGCTATCTGGAGGCCTGCATCCTCATCAGCTATTTCACCCGGCTGCGCATTCTGGCGCTGCAGCGTCTGCTTGCCGCGTATCGTGCACCACGCAAGCATGAACGCTCCTCGCTGCCCGTCGCCTATGTGCGGCAGATGCTCGACTTTCAGGATGATGGCGAGGCTGAAGAGTTTCTCGAGAGCTGTGATCTCATTGTCAACGAGACCGGGTGCGTTGTCTACAGCAGCAAACGGGTCGAGCCGCCGGAGCACTACACGCTGCAGCGGCAATTGGAGGTGAGTTTCGATCAAGTTCTGGTTTTAGATCTGGAAGAGTATTCACAACATATGCACATTCGAGTAATATGTAGGGGAAATACAATCATATTACACTCTTCTAACTTCAAAATTACTAGAAATGTAATATAACTAACTAAGACCCTTTTCAATTTACTTGAGCAACTCTTTGTTTTGTTCTCCACTTTCTTATATTCGACTCTTTACTACTTACTAGTACTTTATTAATATAATAAATACAGAATTTGGTATAATTTTATTTTTTTGTATAATTTTAATTCTGTATATTTTAAAGTTAATACCGCTCGGTTTTGCTTTTATTCACAATGTATAGCTCGTATCTTAGAGTCGAGCACACTCTACTCTAGCTTTCTTACTCGATTTATTATGACATATCTCTTACATCCCTATCTCCCTCTCGCTCTAGTTGGTGGAATCGAAGCGCATGCAAACGGTAGGCGAATGCATCTGTGGCGAAGAGCTGCCGCCCAAGTTGCTGTATCAATCGCATCGGCCGCACAACAGCTTCAATGCGCAGGGCTTTCTGAAGAGCGGTGCCTGGACGGCAAAGGATCAGTTGCGCAACGGCGTCGAGCACGAGGAGGAGGAGCAGGAGGAGCTGCCTCCGCCCAAGGAGCAGCCAGCAACTGTCGTTGCAATCAACAGCATCGTACAACCCGCCAAGGATAGCAGCAATATATTCAAAGTGCCGCTCTTCTCGGCACCAATATCACCCAAGTTGAAGGCAGCAACACCGCCGCCGCTGCCTCAAGCACAACAACAGCCAACACAACAACAACAACAGCCCAGCAAAAGCTTTAGCTTTGTGGCCCAGCCATCGCAACAACAACAGCAACAACCAGCAGCGGCAACCGCATTTAGTGGCAACATCTTCGAGGTGAAGCCGAGCAGCAACGCCTTGGGTGGCATTAGCTTTGCGTCCGCCAAGCAAACAGCAGCAGCAAATGCGGCACTCATCGCACAAGAGCAGCAGCAGCGACAACAAAAAGCGGCCGCCGAAGAGGCAAAGCTGGCAGCACTGCAGCAGGCGATAGCGGCAGCCAAACAGCGTGAACTGGAGCTGCTCGAGCTGCATAAGGCCAAGGCAGCGCAGCTGGAGCGTGCGCGTCAAGCGCGTCAACTGGAGCAGCAACAGTTGCTGCAGAAACAGCAGCAGCAGCAACGCGCCGAGGAGGAGCAGCGACAGCAGCGTGCGCGTCAAGTGGCCGCTGAGGCGGCACAACAAGCAGCAGCTACCGCCGCTGCAGCCGTCGCGGAACAGAAGCGTCAGCGACAACTCGAGAAGCAGGCGGAATGCGAGGCAAAGAGTCGCCAGCTGTTGCAGCAACTGTTGCAGCAGCAAATCGAAGAGTTGTGCACCCAAGAAAAGCAGCTGCATAACAAAGCGATGCAATGCTACGACACGCTGCTGGAGCAGGAGATTGAGCAGCTGGTGCGCAGCCAGGCGCTGCGCGCCGACTACGAGCTGCGACTGATGCGTGAGTATTGGCAACGATGGCGTCGCTATCGTCGCGTGCAGCAGGAGAAGAAGGCGCTCTTCGCCAGCCTCCCGCTGAGCTTTGCCGGTGAATCGAGCGACCAGCTGCTGGACATGCGCAACGCGGCGCCAGCATTGCGTCTGATGCGTCGCTATCGCCAAGGCGCTGCCTGTGATTATCAGCAGCTGCTCGCCGGCCTGGAGGAACAGTGTTGGCTCAAGCTGGATCTGTGGGAGCTGTTGGCGCGCACTTTAGCGCCACAGCAGCCGGGCGTTCGTCGCTTCTACAAGCTGCTGTTGTCGCTGCCCGCTGGCCCCGCGGGTCAGGTGGTGGAGCATGCCTTAGATCGTGGTCTGCTGCAGCAGCCGCTGGAGGAACAACATTCGACTGCAAGCAGCAACAACAACAACAAAGCTGGCTATATCAATGGACTTTCCCGTGGCGTGGCATTGTGTGTGCAAAAGTTGCTCGGTTTGCCGCAAGATGTCCAACAGCTGTCCCACTCCGATGGCATTGTTTGCTATGTGCATGGCGAGCAACTGGCGGAGGCACAGCAGCGATTGCAGCTGCTGGCGCGGCACAGCAATTGCCGGCATGTGGCGCTCATTCTGTTGCCCTCGCAACAGCAGCAACAGTTCAATGTGGAGACGCTGAAACTGCAGGTGCAGCAACTCTTTCAAACGCATCACATCTTTGGCACTCGCACGCCAACGCTGGGCAAGCAGAAGCAACAGCTTGTCGCTCTCCTGCAGTGTGCTGTGCAATTTGTGGCCAAGCAGCCGCATCGCAGTCGCAGCGCATTGCAGCAACACGAACTGCGCGATTGGCTACTCTGGCATCTGGGCGATGAGCTGTTTCAGCGTCTGCGTTTTGCCGCCAAGCAGGATGTCACAATAGGCCAGCGTTGCCGGCAGACGCCGCAGTTCTGTGTGCGTCTCTACAATGAGGCAGTGCGTCGACTGCAGCTGATCGCTGGCGAATCGCTCGAGGATCGTCCGCAATTGCCGCAGGAGTTGCGCGCCTATGTGGAGCCATTGTCATCGCTGTTGCCGCTGCCCAATCGATTGGAGTACTTTGTGGACGGTTGGCAGCGTGACGAGCAGCGTGCCAAGATTGTGCTGCTGCTGGAGCAGGCCAAGCTGCCAGAGATGTCGCCACTGCCGCAAGCGCAGCTCGAGTTCTGTGAGTGGCTGTTGGATTATGCGCAACGCAGTCAGTCATCGATGCAGCCAGAAACGGAGGTCGAAGCGGTGGCATTGCGCGCCATACAAACGCTCGAGCTACAAATGCGGAGGGATGCACCAAACTATCTGGATATTGTGGAGATCTTTGCCAAGGAGCGTTTGCAATTGTTGCTGGATCAAGCAGCCAACACGCTGCCTGCAGCGATTGTCTACAGACACCACACAATGCAGCGCACGTTTGAGTCGCATTGGTATTACGAGTGGCAGCCACCAGATCCGGCTGCGGTTGCCGAAGCAGCAGAGAAACTGCAAGAAATGGCCGAGCAGGTGGAGGAAGAGGAGGAGCTATTGCAAGAGCAACAGCAGCAGCTGAAACCCATCGATGAGCTGAGCTTCGAACAAGTGCTGGGCCGTGCCCAGGCTGTGCTCGACAAGTTCCAGCAGCAGCGTAATGATCACGAGCGTCGCACTTTAGGCGATCTAAATGCGCCGCTTGGCAAACTGCAGCGTGCCATTGAACGTTGCGACAACACTGCCATCAACAGGCCAGAGGAGCCCGCTATCTCTTCATCTGTATCGTCTTCGTTGTCGTTAACAAGGTCGTCATCATCGCCACCGAAACAGCGAAAGCTACTTGAACAAGCCGAGAACCTGCCAGCCATGAAACGAGCTCGTCTCAGTGGCCCATCAACAGGAGCACAAGATTCCTTGCGTGATGAGTCGGCTGCGTTGCTCGATCGCACCGAGCGTCTGATCAACAGCTGTCAAACGAGCGAACAGCGACGTCTGCAAACGATGCGGCGTGCCAAGAAATTTTTATAACTGTCGTCACATTTTTGTACTATACAAGCGCCAATAAACAAGTTCATTTCAATTTATTTTCACGATTTGTTTAAATGTGTGCCAAAAATGCTTTTAATTGATTTCCAAGATTTTTAAAAATGCCCCATTTTTTTTATAGATTTTATTTATTAGGAATGAGGTTAAAGAGCATGCCAAATAAAACAATCAAAAACCAGCAATGATTAAATTGTTGTCGGAAATTGAATACAAATTTTGAATTCGGACAATTATTAGCAATGATTTGCATTATTTTAAATTGTCCCTCAAATTAAACGCAATTATTTTCATAATTACAGTTACAACTTAAATATTTCACAGAATGGGTATTGCATAGCTAAAGTACTGTAAAGTACTTTTTTTGTTATACCCATAAATGAGGGAATCCCCTTAGTTAAATGTTTGCAATAGGGCAACACTGGCAGCCATTTGCACCAAACGCCATTCGAATAGAGCAACACCACTAACCATACAATACATAGATGCTTCGCCCAGAACAATTTTTTGTATCATCAAAAACAGTATTATTGCGACCCCAGTCGGGCCGTGCGCTGCGATTCGAACACCGAGCCTCTTCGGCTCATTCGAAAATTCGAAATGCTAACGCAGCGCGCAGCGTTGAGTTCAGTCGCAGATCAAATGCGGATCGATGAGCACGGGCGCATTTCGTTGCGCTCTGCTTTCGTTTCTATGTATGCGTGTATGTATCTACATGCTCGCCTATATCAGTATGTGTATGCATGTGAAGTTCTGCAACGTGCAGTTGCCTCACTGACAAGCAGCTAGCGCACGTCAATTTTGTTTTGCCGCGACGAAAGTCTCGCAGAAGAGGACAACAACAATTGCTCGCGTTCTATATGTTTGCAGTTAAATGGCGCTTGCACAAGGACCGCGTTGGCTCTGCTGGTGGTTTGCAAGCTCAACATGTTGTGGTTCCGGGTTCAACTCCCGATCGAGAACATATGCATATTTTGTTTTTTTTTTAATGCGAATTAAATTTTTTCATTCCCTTTCAAGTTTACTGACAGAAGTAAAATTTAATAACGCATCAATCAAACCGATAATTTTTGACAGCAGTATTTTTCTTAACTGTCAATTTGGTATATTTCGAAATAACGGTCACGCTGCTTTTTGTTTGAAGTGCTAACAAATCCAAATATAACAAAAAACAAAATAAAAACATGCACTGCAATCACTATTCAACGCTCAGATCAAAATTTTATAATTATAACCAGACCAAATTTACATATATTTTTTCGTACTCCAACTAATCTCAAAATTATTAATCGACGGACATTATCTAGCAACAAGAGACATCGAGACCCATTTTTCTAATAACATTTGACTGCTTTTCAATATTTCCTATCATTTTTTTTACCATCTTAACAATACAATATTAACGATGATGAACAATCTGCTGCCCAGGCAGGGCATGATCTGGTGGCAAATGTATCGATGCAATGTAATGCAATCGATAAAACGTATCGAGAACAAGCTGATGGCATTTGGTGGCCAGGATCCGCAAGCAACAGTGCCTGTGGTGCAACGCAATGCGAGAACAATGGTGCCACAGCATCGCTTTGGCATGTGGTGCAAAGCAATGATGCTGCCCACATCGTTTGCCTGGACAGGATTGCAGCCGCAACGGGCCTACGTGACAAAACCGAAACACAATCGATACGATAAGTTTGGCCGCAAAATCGATAAAAATGACAACGGACAACAGCAGCAGACAACGCCGAAAAAGAAATGCGGCACAAGTGGGACCAAATTGACAGCGGAGAGTAATCTAAATAAAAAGAGGAGCACAGAGAAATGCCGCAATGTGGCCAAACAGCGAACAGCGCGCTCACACAAGTTGGACATTCGATTGGCGGCCGAAGGACAATTCGATAACAAGTCCACACTCGGTTATGGCAAATCGAAAATAACGCGCCATTTCTATTTGAAAAACAAGTACCTCTTGATGGATAAGACGACGTCAGGTCGCAACAAACGCAAAGGAGGCTATTATACTCTTAAAGTGTCGACCAAGTCAACAGCGGAACCACAGAGTACAATAAAAAAGCGACAAAGGTCAACTGATCGTTCAGATATCAAGTTTAAATCGGAGCAAAGTGGACTTAAGCATTTGCTGGCAGATCTGTTGGACAGGAAGCCTGAAATACATCAGTCCCCGAATTATGAATATATGAAAAGTTCGCCCGTCTTTAAATTGATCACACATAACGCTGAGCGTCGCAACTGTTTGCGTGCCGGTTTCTTTCACAAACAACTTGAAATACCCACAATCTTTAAGCATCCGTTGGACAATCTTCGTGGACGAAAGATCAATACAGTGCGACGTACGATTCTTGGCCCAAGCGAAAATCTAATTGAGAAGCGAACGAAGAGTGCCCTGAAAACGAAGTTATGTCTTCTTCTACAAGATCACAAGGATCAGGACGATGATGTGGACTAATTAATAAAGTGACTAATGCGGTATCAATTTTAAAGTGTGTCATACATTCTATTGGTTGCCATGGTGAATCAAAATTCTTATATACATATGTACATCTACATATATAGATTGGCATATATATACATGTATATATATATATTGCTACTTGTAAATAAATTTTTGGTTATGTGCGTGATTCTTCTTCAATAAGTGATTATTTTAATTTTCATAAAAATACCTGTTAAAATCAATTTTTATCAATTCAAAAAAATTTTACTGTAAAAATTAAACAAATCGTACTTTTGAATTATTTTAATTTCGTTATATGTATGTAAATGACTTCGTATGTATGGCTTTCTTTAAAAATAAATAAAGCAAAGAATACTTGACTGAAATTTGCTTTTGTTAATAAATGCGCAATATGTACACAATTAATTTCGTTTACAAGAAAATTCTGTAATTTTTCGAAAACAGTTTAATTCAAAATTTTACGAAAATTGCTGAAATTAAAAGTGGAAGCTTTGTCCTATAGATAGAGGTTGACTAACACAGTGAGTGAAAGCGAGATAGATGTCTATGGAGGTAGAAGATTCCAACACAATGCACAAGTGTATGTGTGTGACTAATATAATATAAATACACTGTGCACTATGGGAAACGTAAACATGTTTATCATAATCGATTCTGTTTACTTGGCCTGGTGTGACCATTTCACCAAAATAAGCCGCAATTAGCGCAGCGAAATCAAAACAACAAAGCGAGGGCGTCGCACGCGATGTTTGCTGTCACTCTCTTGCCTGGTCACAACATATCAGCCCTTTTTGCATCAGCAGCAAATGAATCAGGTTGTCTATTTTAAGACACAATGCGCGCCTTCTTTTCATCCAAAGAAAAAGCGCAAGGTCATGCTCGAAACTCACGTGACATGCACAAACACACGCAATACATACATATGAATGTATGGATGCGAACACCATTTCACAACACGATGCAAAATTTGCATCATATCCCGCTAACCAAATAAGAACATTTCGTGTTTTTTTTTCTTCATCAGCGACCCTTTCTGTGTCGCTGAATATCTATTGAACATCTTCACTAAATTAAACAATTTGTTGTCTCATTAACAATTATGTATGAATATGTAAAACTAATTGCAGAAAAAAAATAAACAAAAAGTAAAGAAACAACACTAGCTCAACATTTTCGCCATTGTGTTTTTGGAGTAGCATAATGTGGTGTTGTTGTATTGTTGTCATTTGCTAATTGTTGTTGTAGTTTACTGCAAATGATGCTGCACCTTGCACTGTCGCAACGCCTCATTGAATCCCTCGCAGAGCGACAAATCCGATTGACCTTGAGCGCATTGCAGGAACTGTTTGATCTCCCAAGCGCAAGCGCCTTGCGGTTCATTGGCCTGCGCGGGCTGCGCATAGTACTGTTGTTGTTGTGGTGCTGGCGCAGCAGCAGCCGGGGCAGCGGCCTCCTTATCGCCAGAGCCGCTGAACAGCGATGTCAGGCCATGACCGACAGTGTGACCAATCGCTGAGCCAACAGCAACGCCGCCAGCGGTTGCCGCCATCTGTTGGAACATCGATGGTTGTTGTGGTGCCGGCATGCCAACGGCGCTAGGTGGCGCGGGAGCCGGTGGTGGTGCAGCGGCACGTGCGGGCACCGGAGCAGGTGCTGGCGCTGGTGCACTACTGAAAAACAAAAAACACAAACACACAATTGTATTATTTGAATTATCTCTCGTTGTCATTGTTGTTGTTGTTGCCACGCGTTTGAACTTTGTACGTTGCACCGTGTTTTTTTGGTTACGTAACTGATGATTGCGGAAGCAAAACTTCCAGAAATATCTTTGCGTTTCCCCACATTTCTTTTCACATTAACAAACATCAAATAATTGAATACTATTTACTTTTCTCCACCATTTTGCATGCAAAAAAAAGAAATACACTTCACACAAACACACGCACCCACATACACATGTCGCCTGTTGTCTTACGTCTTTGTCCAATTGGAATTCGCAGTGTTCACGCATTACATTTTATTTTTTCGTTACTTTATTGTTGCAACTTACCGTCTGGCTGATGGTGGGGGGCTAGCAGAACGTCCACGGCGTACCATTTTGTTTGATTTGATTTTTTCTTTATTAACGTGAAAAAGTCGAAAAGTGCAAGTTGCTTAGTTATTTACGAGAATTTAAATGTGTGCCTGCCGATGCCTGCTTCTCTTTATAAACTGTAGATGAATCTCGACTTTTTTTCTTACAAAATAGAGCTTTCTGAAAGCTTTTCCCTTTAACAGCTGTATCAGGGTGTGACCAAAGGCAATATTTGTAACAATATACTCAAATACAGTAAGCATAATAAGTGCCAGCCGGTCACACAGCGAAGTTCGAAGCTCTAAATAAACGCACTGCAGCGTAATTCTGCAGTGACGTGTTTTTTTTAAATTGTATTTCTTTTTTTAGCATCAAT